>CM066731.1:135647000-138147000 GCA_033961575.1 Aselliscus stoliczkanus | reverse complement strand
TGATTCAGTAATCAGATTAGAGTCTGCATTTCCAACAAGCTCCCAGGTGGCAAGATGCTGCTAGCCTGGGGACCACACTGTGAATCACAAAGCTTTAAGACAAATAAGCACAGGGTTAAGAAGAAGAATCTTGTCTACAGAATTTGAGAAACCCTGAAATAAATTCCCGAGTGGTGCCATGCAACTGTACAAATCAGTGGAAATTCAGAAATACTGCTTGTTGATTTTAGGCATGAACTGAGTCTAATCTTTCTGCCCTGTTAACAACTTGCCAGCATTTCCCAGAGCCTTTGGAAACAGCAATTTTTACAGATTCTCGCGTGGGAAGCCTGTGAGGAAGTTTGGGAAGGTCTGGGAGGTAGCCGGGTTCACACGGTATAGACTTTGGAGGGTAACCAGCAGGTAAATACGCCAGAGGAAATGGTTGCTGTTAACCGTGTACCTCTCATTACAGGCTCAGTCGGGGAATATTCAGAACACTGTGATGTTAGACAAACAGAAGGAGCTTGACAACAGAGTCAGAAATGTGAAGGACAAAGTTATGGTGAGTACTGAATAAATATGTACATTGACTCTCTAACTTTTTGTGGAGGAAAAAAGGTTTCAATTGTTATAGTGTAAACCTAGTAACTGATTTCAGTCCTTTAAGTAATTGAGAAGAAAAGTTCAAAGCTTTAAGTAAACAAATTAGTAACACCAATGAGCGGATGAGACTTTTATGGCTTTTGTTACCAACTTCCAAACATTGAACTTATTTTATTCTTCCTTGTAGTATCCTGTTGTAACTCTCTATCTTGCCCCTAGATTTGCTGCTTTAAATAGTCCTTTATGTTTGCATCTCTCAAATTGGGGTGTTCCTGGGGTTACACACTGCCCCAGGATAAACATGGCCCATCCTTCTCAAGTACCTGTTTTATCCTAAGACTTGGAAGGGGAACAAAAACATTTCATTGAAAGCAATTCTGATACAGTTCTGATTAGAATAAAACATCACAACAATTTTAGGATAAACTTGTAAGACAATTTATGGAAACAGGAGGCTGCTTTGGTGCCCTTGATGGCCTATGTTCATTCCTCTCCATTTTTAGGGCTGTTTGGGAGGACAAGATGAGGAAGCCCACTTTACACCTGGCCTGTATCTGTGGTAAAGGCCTCCCTGCTGCAGGGGGCAACATCCTTTGGTTTCTGGGTCACACCAACCTGGCCTTGACTTGGTGCTTCAGACAGTGTCTTTCCAAACTCAATTCTTTGGAGCAACTTTATCTTGCAGCCTCCTAAGGAAACACTTCATTAAAGTAGAAACCAGTAAACCCAGTCTGGAAATAGCCATATATTTTCTTTTGTAAGAGAAGTTATTATATATGTATTAATGATACAGAAACTGTTGAATGTGTGTGATTAGAATTTTGCAAGTCTAGTCCATCTTGGCGGGAGCAAGGTGGTTACCATGGTTTTCTGGGTCCTACGGAAGCAATAATCCCTCTCCTCAAGTCTTTGGAAGCTGATCGGTATAAAACTTGGTTATGTCTTTATTTGTAGTGTATAGAGCATGAAATCAAGACCCTAGAAGATTTACAGGATGAATATGACTTTAAATGCAAAACCTCGCAGAACAGAGGTAAGAGTTTTGTTTTGCTTTTTACAGCAATGCTCATTGACCGTCATTTTTTCTGTCTACACAAGATAATGAAGGAGAATATTCTTTCCTATTTGCCAAATACTTTATGACTCTGACTTGCTAGTCTTGGCTTCTTGATGACCCAGGGCAGGGTTTCTTAACCTCAGTACTGTTGTCAATTTGGGCCACATCATTCTTTGTAGTGTGGGGGAGTCCTGTGCTACGTAGGGTGTTTATCTAGCAGCATCTCTGACTTCTACCCACCAGGTGGCAGTAGAACTATCCCCTAATCCCCAGTGGTGACAACTGAACTGGCCTCCAGACATTGCCAAGTGTTCCCTGAGGGGCAAAATCACCCCTGGGTTGATAACTACTGGTTGTGTGTTATCCACTTTATTGATCATGCCTAGTCTGATTGACAGACTAATAGGTGTGTGGAGTTCCCCATTCAACGTTTTTTTCATGTTTTAAAGCAGTTTCACTATTTTGTTATTGCTTGGTTTTAATGCTTATAGCAACTGAAAATAATCCTAAAGAGTGTATTCTGTAGAACATGTAGGTACTGCTGTAATCCTAGTAATCATTAGGTGGATAGTATGGTTAATATTAGAGAGATTATTAGTAAGTAATCTCAACTACTATTATTTCCTGTGTACTTCTCTTTTAAAGCTACAGATATGCTTCGCTTTTTTATATGAAGTGTTTAATTTTGTCATTTATATTCATTTAGGTTACATTTTATAATGACTTAAGAACCAGACAGTACTGTTTCTGATGTACATGGGTTGTTGAAAACAAATACTTTGTTTCAGTGTGTCCAGTTTTTATACTTCGGACGTTTTTCTTGTTTTGTTCATTAAAGATTGAAGAAGACCCAACTTTGACTTATCACCAGATAGCATTTGGGTCATATTTCTCCTAAATGTATGTGAATCTTGGCTTAGTTGGTCTTGTTATCTTTTACATTTACATTATTTACTGTCTCTCTCCCAATTCACAGAGCATGAAACCAATGGTGTGGCAAAGAATGATCAGAAACAGGAACAAATGTTACTCCAGAAGATGTATTTAATGCTTGACAATAAGAGAAAGGTAGTGATTCACTTTCCAGAAAAAACATGTTGCTTTTGTTACGGACTATAAATAATGAACTTGAAGTTTAAAACAGAGGAAAAGTTTTTTTATAATCACTTGGCTTAGAGCCCTAGTTGAAATGAAAGAATATTTGCTTTAAAAAAAAAAAAATCTTGGGCTGGCCGAGTGGCGCATTGGTTAAGCGCTGGTTTTGGGATGCCAGCGGCCCCGGTTCGGATCCCACATGAGGGCCAGTGACACTGCCCTCTACAGCTAACAACAGCTCCACCTGGAGCTGGGCTGTGCGAGCCCCGGTGATGGTGTGGGCTGCAGCCCCTGCTGCAGTGGGCTGCCATAGGCTACAGTGAGTGGCCGGCAGCCAGCATGAGCGGCTGGCAGCCAAGCGTGAGCTGCCAATAGCCGCGATGAGCGACATCCAGAGGCCAGCGACCGATCTGCCTCATCCGGGAAGAGCGCAATGACGATACCAACAGTGAAGCAACATCCTCCGCAACTAAACTGAGGAACAAAAAGACAGCAACTTGTCTGTTCCCCTTCCCCGATTCCCCAACGCTGTTCCCCTCCACCAATTCCCCAATAAAATCTTTTAAAAAAAAAAATCTTGTGAAAATCAGTGATTAAAGATGAATTTATTTCACTTGTTTCTTTCTCTCCCTTTAGGAAGTAGTCCACAAAATAATAGAGTTATTGAATATCACCGAGCTTACCCAGAAAGCCCTGATTAATGATGAACTGGTGGAATGGAAGTGCAGACAGCAGAGCGCCTGTATTGGGGGACCCCCCAATGCCTGCCTCGATCAGCTGCAGAACTGGTAAGGTTTTTGAAAGCAGGAAAATGGGCAGCTGACTAGCTAGCCATATAAACTCAGTGCACAGGCGAGGTACGTTAGTTAGTTGAATGGACCTGTCAAAACTTCGGTTTAGAGTTTGACATGGTCCAGCATCTTGTGGAGAATGAAAGCAGGAAGAAGCCACCAGGAAAGGTTTCCAGGAGGAAGTGGACTTGCACTGACTCTTGAGAGTGAATAGGAGTCCTTCATGTAGCCCAGGAGGAGCTCAGCATAGAGGCACACGGGGAGGCGAGGCGGGCCTGCAATCCTGCATATTGAATGGCTAGAAAGTGGGGTGCCGGGGAGGGCGAGAGGAAAGTGAAGTAAGCAAGAGGCTGGAGCCTGGTCGTGGAGGTTCTCACACCATGCTGGGAACAGGACTTTCAGTGGGCACCAGTGAGCCAGGCTGGCCTTTTCTCTAAGTGGAGGTTTATTTCTCTGATTTTTCATTTTGAAAGGTCATTCTGGCAACAGTCTGGAGGATAGAATAGAGACAGAAAGACCAGTTGGGCTACTAGGAGCATATTAGTGTAGTCCAGGGTGGGGTGGGGGGTGGGGGCAATGAGAGCTGAACTCCAATCAAATGGGACGGAAGAGGTGGCATCAGAGGGATATGAAGGAATAGTGGCCTGGAACAGTTTCCAAGGCCCCAAGGAAAAGAGATCTTGTAAATGATTTTCTGAATTCCTAGTTTTTAAAAATAATTCACGATTCATGTTCAGCCATTTTTATTTTTTTTTTAATACTGTGAACTGCCTGCCCTTACCCAAATGTCTTGTGGGTCAGAACAGAGCTTCCCAGCCCAGTGTGCCCCATGTGCCTTGGGAGACACTGTCCCCGGAGCCCTCCAGGGCCCACAGAAGCTCTGGGTTATCTGGAGCTCCCTAGTGGTCGCTTTAGGCCACAAGGAGCCTATTCCAGAGGCGCAAACGCCCTGCACCACCCGCCACTGTGCTGTACAGGGATTGTCATTTTCTGGTGTGCCATGATCCAAACAAAGTTGGGAAACACTAGTTCAGTGAAACAATAACCTTTGTTTCCTCCTCTCCTAATTCAGGCCCAGCAGCCCCTCTGTGTTGCTTCCACAGCCTCCAGGCTGCTCTCTCACTACTTGCTGTCCTGATAAAAAATCGAAAGAGGCTTTTCACTGCCTCCGGCATCACCTCTGAGGGCGTCCGCTTTGCTGTGTCCCCTGCTTCTGCCCGCCTCTTTGCCCTGTCCCTTTAAATCCCAATTATCTTACAGGTCAGTTGAGGTCACAGATGCCCTAGAAGCCACCACCCCTACCCCTCTCTCCTTAGGTCCATCTCAGTAGTATGCAGAGGGTTTTGATCTGGGCTGTAATCGGCAGCACATGTTAGTTTTTTTCTCCCCAAATAACAACTTCTTAACACCAAGGTGAGCCTTGTTCTTCATTTCTCCTTGCAGTGCGGAGTGCAGCTGCGTAGATAATGGCGCGTGTTGCCTGTGAAAATCACTTATTGGTCCCAGGCTGCTTTAGGACTGTTTCTGATTGAGACGCCTGTCTTGTGCCTTCCCAGGTTCACCATAGTTGCAGAGAGCCTACAGCAGGTTCGTCAGCAGCTTAAAAAGCTTGAGGAATTGGAACAGAAATTCACCTACGATCATGATCCCATCACGAAAAACAAACAAGCCTTATGGGAACGCACCTTCAGCCTTTTTCAGCAACTCATTCAGAGGTAACTTGAGGGAGATTTATTTGTACCTCCTGCAGTATTTTACCCAGAGGAAAATATTATGGTAATTCAAATAATTTAGAAGGGTTTAATGGGTTCTATAAACTTTTTTATGGCCAGTCAGCTCTTCCTAAATTCCTTGTTTATGCCAACAGCCCTTCATTCTTGTGGGCCCTTCAACTGGGTCCTAGTACATTTTATTCCTCCTTTCTCCGTAGCTAGTCTGCGCTGAGATCTGTGGCTTCTAAGCTCATGATGCTTGTCCTCCCCTTCCATGGTCTCATCTCGTTTCAGGCTTTCAAATCTGGTCTCCTGAACTCTTACTTAGTAGCCTGCCAAGCGAGCCCTGTCTCAGCCCCTTCCTACCTGGTTCCTGTCACCTGACGCTTTTCCAGAGCAGAGTTCCGTCTGGTTCTTTGTCACTTGCTAATCCAAGTGGAGCCCCTCAGCTGGACACCTATGTCCTGCTCCCACAGCCTTGCCCTTAGCTGGCCACTACAGAGGTAGCTTCCACACATGCCCCCCCATATCCAGCAGACTTGACCTCATCTGCACCCTATATATTTACTTCTCCAGGCCTCTGCTAACAGTATTTCCTCCACCTCAGAGTCTTGTATCCTTGTACCTGTTTTCAAAACTGTATCATCCTGCAAACTTCATCTTGTATCTCATCATGAAATCTTCCTAGAGTTTCCCAAACAGATGTTATCCCCTTTTCAGATCTGCACAGTTCATCCTTTATTCCTCTCCCATTATGGATTTTATTTTAAAGCTGCCTACCTATTTTTGTTGTAAGTTGGAAGGCCCTGGAAGACAGAGATATGCCTTTGTCACCCTTTTCCCCCCACCAGGCCTGTGCACAGTGCCTTACCCATGGTAGGGTTCCAAATGTGCATAGTCGATAAATAAATGGCACTGAGTAGAGTGAAGCTCATATTGCAAGGTGTTGTTTTTTTTTGCTAACTTGACATAATAAAATGTCTTTTTTTCCCTGTGGTTAATGTTTAAATAGGAATGCCTAAGGGCCAGCCGAGTGGCATGGTAGTTAAGCGCTGGCTTGGGAAGCCAGCGGCCCTGGTTCGGTCCCACATATGAGGGCCAGTGACACTGCCCTCAGAAAAACAAAACAAAACAAAAAAACAAACAAAAATCTTAAAAAAAAAAATTACTTTGTCAGGAATGCACAGATGTTGATTTTGAAATAATCAAGGGCATGTGGGCATGTACTTGGGTTTTAGAGAGCAAATTTGATTTTTTTTTTTTTTTTTTATTTTGAGGGCAGTGTCACTGGCCCTCATATATATGGGACCCGAACCAGGGACGCTGGCTTCTCAAACCAGCGCTTAACCACCGCGCCACTTGGCCGGCCCTGCAAATTTCATTCTTGATGCAGATTTGTAAACAACCATCATCTAATTCAGGGTTTTCATTGTTGAAAAGTATCATACACAGGTCACTATAATTACTCTGTTTTTGTTGAGTGCAAATTAGATTTTGGGATTTCTTTACTGACAAATTAGAAAAACCTCACTTTATTCATCCCATTTATTAGAATCTTTCAAACTATTTTTAAGTATGTCCCCCTTGCCTCTTAAGGGAAAATAATTTTTCACCGCCTCAACCTTAATGAAAATGCTAATTTAGCTACACTTTGCTGGGTATTTACAGCTCATTTGTGGTGGAAAGACAGCCTTGCATGCCAACTCATCCTCAGAGGCCATTGGTCTTGAAGACTGGCGTCCAATTCACTGTGAAGCTAAGGTAATAAGGAAAAGCGGTTACCCCCTATACTTCCTACTACATTTGCACCTTCACAGCACGGTTATGTGCGTTAAAGGGAATAATTTCATAGTGGGAATTTTAACATGAATTCTTATTTAGAATATCTGAATCTCTTTCATATTCAAAATAGAAATAAAACAGATGTATATGTATATGTACAAACACACCTTGTTTTTTTCCAGTTGTAAATGTCAGTCCTCCCAGAATTTTGTCCATGTCTACACAAATATATGAATATGGTTTTGTATTTATTTGTGCATATATACTTGTATGTACATATATATTATATTTTAAACATAGACACACACATAGACACACAAATTTATATGACATGCAATATTTCATGTTTAAAAACCAGGGTTCTACTAGATATATTTTGCAGCCTATTTTTCTCCTTGATAATAAACTGTGGAAATGTTTCCACGTGAGAACGTCTGACTTTATTTTCTTCTGTCGAATGGGCACATTCATTTAGCTGTTCCCCTGCAGATGAGCCCCTGAAGAGCTGCATTTGTCTTCAGCATTGTCCCTCGTCCCATTTTGTGGGCTCAGTTAGGTGCACGGGTGCTCCTTCCTGGCTGCCAGGTGTGTTACTGCGCCACATTCAAGCACCTGCAGGGCCCTAGAACTGACAGCTGGAAGGGGCACTAGAAATACCCCATCCGCCTGCTCTACTGAACGAAGCAGTCCAGAGACTAGAGGGGCTTTTTCCAAGGCCTCCAGCTCAGCAGAGCGGGGCCACGCTGGAGCCCAGTGCTCCTTCCTTCCATCTTTCCACACCACCCTGGAATGATTACACGTGTGACCCTCATTCCTGATTATGGGTGATAGTTTTTATTTTCTCCCAACAGGACACACATGAGATACAAATTTTAATAAACGTAATGTGTGCTATTTTTTACCCATATCATTGGCCAAAAATAGAAAATTTAAATAAAGCCAATGTTAGCAAGGCTATGTAGGGAAGTGGGTAACCTCACTAGCACTGGGTGGAATGTAATATCAGCGCTGCTCTCTGCCAGAATTTAATATTACAGTTTTGCTGCGGCAACTACACAGCTAGAAATTTCTCCTATAAATCCACTTTAAAAAAAAAAAAAATCCAAGTAGACATGTAAGGGTGTGAATTCTATTGTTCGTAATCACCCAGAACTAGAGGGGATGTTATTGAAATGTTTGTCGATAGGGCATTGGCATAATAAAATGTAACAGATAATTTTTTAAAGTGATAATGACTTTTATTTTTCTTTCCAGACTGTTGGTGAAATTGCAAGAGCTGAATTATAATTTGAAAGTCAAAGTCTTATTTGATAAGTAAGATAAATTTAATATTATCTAAAATACATGTACTACTGAAATGCTGGTTTTGTTAACCAAACACAGACTTATGCACCGGGGCTATTTGGAAGTGATCCCAGCAGATTTTTTTTTAGTATTATTAGGGAACGGCCATGGTCATTGGTTACACATTGCTTTCATGCTACCATTGCATAATTGACACTTTTTTAAGGAGGGTGCAGCTCACACTGGCCCATGTGGGCATCGAACCAGCAATCTTGGTGTTTTTAGCACGATGCTATAACCAACTGAGCTAACCAGTCACCCCAATCCCAGCAGATTTAAATTGATAGCTCCTGTTCTGGATGTTGGGAACTTCCCCAAGAATTGGTATCAGCATGTCTGTGCCTTGTTAGACTATCAGTGAGCAAAAGAATGAGTGTGTTTTATGTGTATGGGTTTATAATGATCAAGACTTGAAGCAGCCAGATGTGGCGCACCACTCTCCTCCTCAGCCAGCCCCAGAGAAGGGACACTTGGTCACACACAAGGCTGCAGACCCTCCAGGCTGCAGTGATTCTGAAGCCAGTTGTGGGATTGTTTCTGGAGTGAAGTTAGCAGCATTCGGGGGTGTGGGGATGTCTGTGTAGAGCCTCCTGGATCCTTCCTTGTCTCTTCTGGGCAGTAGGGATCCGGGAATGGGCAGGATCTCGCACAGGGATCTAAATGGAGCCGGCCCATCCCATTTTGCCATTACACCCTGGACGCTTAGCACTGACTTAGCCACTTACATTAAGGAACAAGATGGCTTCCACGCTCCTTGACACATTTAATGCTTTTGTATAACACACTGGTTTTGCAAGTTTCAAAACCATTTATGATCATCTAAATAATTTTTCTCTTGACTTTTTATCTCTTTCCACTCTTGTAACAATATTCTTCCTTATAGCACAGCTCGTGCCTTTGTCTTTCCTTCCATCATCTTTGGTTTGTGTATCAGTTAGCTTTTGCTGCATAACAAATTATACCAATACTTAGTGGCTTAAAATTCAAAAACTTATTATTTCTCTTCTGTGGGCTATAGGTGGTTCTTCTGATCTGGGCTAGCTTGGTTGTTGCTGGGTGGTCTGGTTACATATCTGAGGTCTCAGCTGGGATAACTAGGCTGTTCTCTATGAGCCTCTCAAAGAGGCTAACCTGAGCGTTTTCACACAGTGATGTGTTGCAAGTAGGTAAGAGCAGCAGCATGCTAGGCCTGTTGGGGCTAGACTTGGAACTTGTACAGCATCACTCCCATTCATCCCATTGGTAAAAGCAAGTCAAAAGCAGCTGAGATTCAGGGGACAGGGAAATACATTCTCTGTCTTGAAGGGAAGAGCCTCAAAGATGTGGGCGTCACAGTTTACTGCACTCTACTTTAGCTCAGTCTCTCTTTTAGATTGTGCTCCTTTGTCTTTTCTGACTGTTCCAGCTCTGAATTTTCTTCTTAGCTTTGACAAGGCAGCTTTGTATCATATTATTCCTTTTATTTTAAATTCTTTTTTTTTTCAAACAACGGAAAATGGGTCACTCTTATAGCTAATGGTAATTGTCATTCACAAAAATGTTGAACTTCTTATTGAGATATGAAAGGAAGCTAACTTGTTTCACCATGAGTGCGCTAATGATTTCTAATGTTCATCAACTCCTAACAGATACTTTATTTATCCAGAACATGACATGGTGATCACTGAGTTTATATAAGTTACAAGGTCTCTCAAGCTTTAACCTCAGAATTAAAACTTAAGGGCCGGCCGAATGGCGCAGTGGTTAAGCGCTGGCTTGGGAAGCCAGCGGTCCCGGTTCGGTCCCACATATGAGGGCAAGTGACACTGCCCTCAAAAAAAAAAAAAAAATGCAGAATTAAAACTTAAGCCTGACAGGTAGCTAACTATTCAGGTACTTTCATGAAAGCATCAAGGATAATAGAGAATAAAAATAAGAGTTAAGCTGTCACACTGAAAGATCTTTTGAGTTCCTTCACAGCAGAGCAGTGCTCTCTGCTGAATCCCCAGTTCTTAGCACAGTGCCTTGCACAAAGTAATTGCTCAATAAATAATGATAACTGAAGCTTAACATTTATTGGGGCTGTGCTATGTTCTCTTTTTACCTATTGGCTAGTTTACGCCTCACACTATCCTGTATGGTTGGTGATGTTAGCATGTTGTAAAAATCAGAAATGTGAGGCCCAGATAATTTATTACCTAGTAATACTTGGCAGAACTGGTGTTGGGAGTGAGTGAATGAATAAAAGGGCAGAAACCCACAGGTATAGATTTATTTTTTTATTGATCTTTTATTTTTACATATACTTTTATATTTTTGTTAAAGCTCATTTTAAAATTTAAATATACATATATGATTTTATATATATTTTCTTTTTTGCAGAGATGTGAATGAGAGAAGTACAGTAAAAGGGTATGTAAAGTACTTTGTACTATATTTTACTATCTTTGTTTGTTTGTTTGTTTGTTTAATAGTTCCGCACCTTTTAAGTCTTTCTACTCTGTATTGTTTAGATTCAGAAAGTTCAACATTTTGGGCACACATACGAAAGTGATGAACATGGAGGAGTCCACCAATGGGAGTCTGGCTGCAGAATTTCGGCACCTGGTAGGGAGACCAATTTTCCCCCCTTTTGTGTTGTGTGTGGTGTATTAGGACTTGGGACAGTAAGTGGCACTTTGTGCCCTGGGGAATGTGGAGGGCACAGCCCAGGAGCAGACTTTCTAGAGTTTATGGCTGGTGAGTTCACTAGCACTTGGTAATCTCAGTTCCTCCTTCTTATCCCAGGATTCTTCACTCTGTTTTCGGAAGCCTCTCTCTCACACACATACTTCTGGGGATGCAGTGATCTCAGTAAAATATTCCATAAACCAGTGCACACGTAAATTATCTGCAGTTGGTGCCTCCACAACCTCACGGGTGACTCACTCTAGACGTATTTTCTCAAAGGTTGTTATTCCTCCCATGTGCTGGCTGTTCCCCTCACCACCCCCACCCCCATTGCAGGAGACCCCAGGAGTGTCTCCTTAGTCCTTTCTTCACATCCTTCTTCCTGGTGGTCTCGCACGATTACTGCCTCTACCGCTGTGTCTCCAAAGGAGTAGGGTTGGTTCCACCAGGTGGCGGACACCCAGGGGGAGGCTTGAAGTGCGTCGTGCCTTCTCGCCTGCCTCCATGAAAACCCAGGAAGCCACCTGTACTGAGCCCTGTGCTCTCCCTGGGCCGGAGCCTGCTGGGAGGTTCAGGGTCCCTTTTTCACTGGCAACCATCTCCTGAACCAGCAAACTCAGCCAGGAAGCTCAACCTTCTGTGAGAGCCTCGGTCCAAACTCAGGAGTCTGAGGATGTCCACAGCTCTTCTCAGGGCCCAAAGTTGCTCCTTTTTGAAGCCTCAAGGACTGAAGTGTTTTTTGAGGGCAATCTTAGCCTGGAAGACTCTGTTAGGGTGTGGAGGGGCAGGAGAAGCTGTGCCCTGAGCCTGGGGAGCATGAATCAGCTCATGAAGGAGAGGGGGATCATTCAGGAAAAGTTACAGGGGAAGGGAGCAGGATCAAATTCTCTGGGATCTTTCTAAACTCTGGGGTGTTCGCATGGTATCAGGCTGCTGGGAAAAGGCACTCCTGCTCATGAATCCACACAAGGGTCATTTCATCACGTGTTCAGCATTCTTAAAATAATTTCACATCCTTCATTCTTTCTAAGTCCTGACTTTGGCTTGATTTGTAAATGAAAACAGCAATTTTGACCATTATTGTGTCATTTACTAAGATGGTTTCTTGTTTTATAGCAACTGAAGGAACAGAAAAATGCTGGCAACAGAACTAACGAGGTAAGAGTGTGTCTCTGTTGTCAATAGTCTCTAATTAGCAGGTCCTTTCAGTGAGGTTAACTTAGTGCCCTGGTGGCTGGGACACCTCACAGAGGCCTTCAGACCCAGCAGGGAAGAGCAGCAAATGAGTTCGGGACTTGGTGTGTCTGTGATAACAGTAAAAACACTGATTTCATGCGTCAGGGTTTTTAAGTGGTTTTGCACATGAATTTATTGGACTCTCACAGCCATCCCCGTGGAACGGATATGGTGGGCTTCTGTGTTACTGACATTTCACAGGTGAAGAAATTGAATCCCAGGAGATTTGTAGGATTTAGCTAAGGGTGCACAGAGATACTACTGTCAGAGCTGGAACTAGAGGCCACTTTAATGACTGCCATGCCGAAAACCAAGTGTGCCAGAGGGCTTTCCTGCTCTCGCATTCCCTACCCAGAGGCATCCTCTTTTCATCAGTTTCCTTTTCAGAGCCAGATCCTTGAGGATTTATGTCCGTGATGCATTCAAAAATGAACTGTGCACAGGGCCCAATGTGTCTGCAGGTGTTTTGTTTCGGAGCGCTTTCATCCCTTGGGCCCAGTCCTTCAACACCATGGCCAGTAGAGGTTGTGTGGGACAGCGGTTCGGCATCTGCCTGGGCAGTGCAAAGACTCAGTGTTGTCTGGCCCTGGTTGGGACCTTTATTATCTTTGTGACCTCTCTGAGTTTCCTCTTCTGCAAACAGGGATAGCGGCTGCACCTCGTTCGTTCTAAGTTGTGTGATGCTCGCAGGAGATAATAAGGAGGAAGACACTTTGAAAAGTATAACATTTCTACCCAAACCAAAGCACTTTATGATCCACCATGCTTACGCAAATGAGCCCTTCCAGTAGATAATCACACGTGGAACACGTGTGTACTTCTCACCCCGCTGTGTGCTGCCGGTTTGCAGCCCACGCCAGGCGGGGCTGTGGTGGGCAGAGGGGGCTGAGGGCCAAGGAAGTCTTAGGTTACAAATAAACCCGTTAGAAGTTGTTACTTCCCTATCAATGTTTCTTTCCCTTAATCCATAGCCCTTGCCATAATTTCAGAAATCTTGTCTTTGAGAGAACACTGAGATAGTCACAATAATTAAATCTGGGATAGATTATTGAAAGTCGGAATTACAGGAGATTGGGCTGAGGCTTTCTGCAGCCCGTTGCAGGACTTATTAGGGTCTTAGAAGTGGCAGGGCATGAATGTCACTGTATTCCTTTTTCTCCCCCTTTCTCTTTTAAGGGCCCTCTCGTTGTTACTGAAGAGCTTCACTCCCTTAGTTTTGAAACCCAGTTGTGCCAGCCTGGTTTGGTCATTGACCTTGAGGTAAGACTTACATGGCCCAGATATGGAAAACTTTATTTATTTTGTATTTCTCAATTTTTGTTTTAGAGGTATTTACCTAATTGCTAAAAAAACAATGATATTTTCCAGCTAATACTCTTAATTTAATGATTCACAAAGCTACATCATTGAATTAACATTCAAATTTATGAGCTAAAGTGTTTCAGTTGAGATGATACCCTGTTGGTTTTTATATGACACATTGAGACTTATTTCTTAATTGAAAGTGTATGGAAGACAAATTAAACTGAACCAAAGAACATAACTTTACATTTTGAATTTTCAAGTAGAACATATATGCAAATCTGCAAACAGTGCTGTGTTTAGTTTTGGGGCTGCACAGTGGTCTGAAGGCGATGTTTCTGTGACTCAGATGGTTTCACGGTCTTTATGATCTTTCAGACGACTTCTCTGCCCGTCGTGGTCATCTCCAACGTCAGTCAGCTCCCAAGTGGCTGGGCCTCCATCCTGTGGTACAACATGCTGGTGACAGAACCCAGGGTACGGAAAAGACATCTGCCTTCATACTAGGGGGGGACCAAAGACCGCGCTCTAGCTTCTGCATATCCAGAGAGCCTCTAAGGGCCAGATGTGGAGGGACAAGTGACGTAATTCAAGTGGCATTGCCAAGGCTCATGGGTAATTCTGGAAAAGTGAAGCATGTGTATGTGTTAGATGTGAGAGTTAGGATTTTCCTCCTCTGTGAATAAGCTCAGGCAATTAATGATTTAATATAACCTTTATGATGGAAGAGGTCCTTAATGATTATTTCTATAAAATGCGTACATCTGCTAAGCATGCTTCATTTTTTAGAGTGGGATTAATTATAGTTGATTCTCATTATTCACTGTGCTTATTTCTTTTAGTCACTGCCATACTGAACCCATATATGGCATTAGGTTTCTTCAAGCCTTTGGTTATAACTTTCTGTTAATACATAACCTTGTTTATGTGAGTGTCTGTTTAAAAAGACCTTACCCAATGTATTTGTTGATCCATTAACATTGAACTCATGACCAACATCACCATAACTCGTGCCTGACCAAAGCCTGTCTAACACAAGCATGTACCTCGTAAGGTACGTGACGGCCTTTGTGCACTAGGAACATTACACAGCCCTTCAACATGGCCCCCTTGGCAGCCATTTTAAACGACAAAATCGCCAACAAAGCAACAAAAAAATGCAGGAAAAAATGGCACTGCTTGAGTAGACCTTGAAAAGGAGCCCTGTGTGTTATTTGAAAGATGAAATAAGGAGGCAGAACCCTGCTTTGTTTGACCTCAACTGGAAACATACATGTTGGGCTCAAATTTTTCATCACTTTGTCATTGGCATGACTGTGAATGAGTGCAAAAGTGCCCTGAGTAGTGATTTTGGAGTCACAAGTAAATTTTAGGGAGTAGATGAATTCATAAATGTGAACCTGCAACTAATGAGAATCGGCTGTATTTCACTGCTACCGAGAAAACTTGTGTGTGTCACAGAAACTGGAACTGAACTTTGGGACAAGTCCATGTTTTGGTGGCTCGCTTGTGACTGGTGGTTCTTCGGTAACTCTTGGCTTTTGCGTGTTTTCTTTCTAGAATCTGTCCTTCTTCCTGAACCCACCTTGTGCACGGTGGGCTCAGCTTTCAGAGGTGCTGAGTTGGCAGTTTTCTTCTGTCACCAAAAGAGGTCTCAGTGTGGACCAACTGAGCATGCTGGGAGAGAAACTTCTTGGTATGAGCCTATTCACCTTTTGTGTACATAAAAATGGAAATTCATGAAAATATCTCTACTTGCTCCTTTCCCCCGCTTTGTTTTCTGTTTTGTTCAAGGAAGAAGATTGTTAAATTCTGTTGGCTTTTCCAGCTGTAGCTTATTATATTTAAGCAAGCATTATACATCTCCTTGGAAAGGGCTATAGACCTGATAAAAGATTTTAAATGAAGCATTTCCCCATTATCTCATATTAATAACCCTGAGCAGGGTTCCTAAGAGAAACATTTTTGAATTATGTCAAATGTATTACTTGTGGCTAAAATAACTTTGTTGATGAGAAAGATGAAGTCTTTGTAACCTTGGAGAGAAAAAAGTAAGCTCCCATCATGGTAAGATTAAGATCCTGGGGCCATCCACAGCACTCATAAGGCTCTTGCTCCAGCAGCCAGGTAGAAGGAGACACTGTCCACATCAGAATAGCCCTTGATTAGCAGTTTTGCATGATTGGACAGGGTCCTGACCGTCGTAGATAATTCCCTTTCAGTAGCTAATGCCCTGGATTTATTAGCCTTCCGCCCTAAGCAAATCAAAGACTACTAGTCTTCAGGTCATATCTTCAATGAATGGGAATATGTGCATTATTTTCTTAAAAATCCACAGGCAACTATTTTTTAGATTTGCTTTTTGTATGGCAGAACTGCATATATTGCAAACCCCAGTTTGTTCCCCGTAGCCCAGTGGCTCACAGCTGTGCCTTCTCTTGGCCATGTAGCTGTCACCACAGAGGTCTTGTGCTATTTAATAAAAAGTAAGAAATCACCATATGTCTTCTCCTTATTTGGTGAGAATTAAGAAAGATCTCTCTTCTGCTTTTAATGGCTTTTTTGTGGTTCTCTTTGAGGAGAGATGATGGACTCACCATCTCTTACGGTCTGGGCTGCTTTAATTGTGTGTAGCTAATAACCCCTTGGCTTCCTTCCCTTTTCATTTTTCTCAACCTCCCTAAGTCCATGTCATATTTGAAGGAGGGCTGAGGGAAATGCCTAATTAATATCTGAAATAGGCTTGTAATGTCAAGTGTCAGTTAAATAGGTCATCTAGGAGTGATCTTGGTCTTAGTTTGATTATAAAAACTAAAAAACCTCTTTAGGGCCAGTGGGAGAGGACACTGTTGAAGAGGAGAGGGAGGCAGTGGGAAAGCATATTGCGCAAGTACGGGCTACACTGAGGCCCCTCCAGGAAGCGCAGTTAATTAGCATTAATGGACGTGAAGCTATCAACCATGTACATACAACCTTCCTTTGTTGGATGTTGGCTCTTTTCTTTGAGAGCAAATTCAAGAGCCATCAGTCCAGCCAGAGAGCTTCAGAGTCGATTTCTGTTTCCTGAAAAAGCTTATTTTTATTTGTTTAGGTCCTAATGCCGGCCCCGATGGTCTTATTCCATGGACGCGGTTCTGTAAGGTGGGTCCTGTCTGGGTTTTATACTCTCTGAGTCTTTTTCGCTCTCTGCTGAGGCTCTCATATTTCTCAGTGTGGTGCTTCCCTCACAAAATAAGCGTGCTTATTTTGGCATGCTTATCCATGGAACCCCTAGGGCAAGTTGTTTGCTTTCCTTCAGCACTGGAGGTTGGTCTCCAAGTGTGAGTCTGACAGGAAGCGCCTGCCTGGGTGATAACATTCTTTCATATCCGAAATGAGTCTTCTGTTTGCTCACACCAACCCCGTTTGGCAGCATTTTCCACCCGTCCATCCGTGAGAAATGTATGCCCTGTGCTGGCATGGACAGCCTGGCAGGCAGATGCGTTCCCCCAGCCAGCTCCAGCAGAGGGACCGGTCAGAAAGAAAAATTAGACCCTGCTGAGGTCACAAGACAGTGCTGATGAGCTTTGCACTACTGGAATTGACTAGTGCGAGGGCAGCTTTTGTTTTGTGATTCACCCTGGAGTTCATCCCCTGGCTGGCTTGCTACTGTTTGGAGAGGGAAGCGGAGGCAGCCCAGGAAACAGAGAGCTTGGTGTATGGATGGCCAATGAGAGGGGAGGGACTGCTCTGTGCAGCACAGCTCTGGCTTTGGCAGCAGGGTAGTCTTTACAAATTAAAATTCGATGGTGGGAAGAGGCATGGTAAGTCCCTATTATTTTGGATTTTCTTGTTCTTAATGTGTACACTTATTTACTTGCAGGAAAATATAAATGATAAAAATTTTTCTTTCTGGCTTTGGATTGAAAGCATCCTTGAACTCATTAAAAAACACCTGCTCTCTCTCTGGAATGATGGGTAAGGACTATTGATAGCTGTAATTTTGAAACATTTTATTAGCATACACTCCCTTATTGCATGGCTAAGACAGTCCTGACCAGACAGATTACATTATTTGCTAAGACTTGTGTGCATCTCACAGAAATGGAGGTTTACAGGTTGCCCCTTTAGAGCTTCATGTTAATGAAACCTCATCAGATTAAACTTATACGTTCATGGCACATGTATGTATAATTTCACAGCTAAATATGAAAAACTGAATGCCATTCATACATTCATTCATTCCACAAAAGTTTGAGCACCTACTCGGTTGCTCCAAGGAAGGAAGAAAAAACCTTAACTCAGTAAATTGTTTCTATCCAACTTATTCCCTGGGTTAGTTGATATTTTAACAAAGGCTTTAACTTGACCAGAAGTGCTAGAATATGAAAATGTATCATGTGAGCCCTCCTCTCCAGTGTAAAAGATGCAAAATTCAGACATTTTCCTGGCCTTCAAAATCACCAAGTGAAAAGAAAAGGCTCAGTAATCCAGCAAGTATTTGTTATCTATAGCAGCCTACTGGCACCTTGTTAATGATTGTTTTTGGACTTCAATATATGTACGTGTAAGTAAAATGCTTCCTGGAGTTATCAATTGAATCGATTTTAAAACATCTAAAACAGTCTATCCATTTTTATTTACTTTTTTATTTTTATTTTTTTAGCTGAGCCATCCTGCCACCTGTTGGCAGCTCAGCAGCAGCTCTGCTTGGGCTGGGCATCGAACTGCTGGTGCCCAGAGCTCAGCTCACATTCTTGAGCGAGCTCTTAACCAACTGAGCCACTCAGCTGGCCCAGTCTATCCATTTTTATCCTGTGTTCATCTGTCAAGTTCTAGTCATCTTGATTTGTAAGTTAACGTGAAAATTAAAATTATGACTGAACCTCCAAAGACCTCCACCCATCCCTTTCCACATCCAGGTGTATCATGGGGTTCATCAGCAAGGAGCGAGAACGCGCCCTGTTGAAGGACCAGCAGCCTGGGACGTTCCTGCTGCGGTTCAGTGAGAGCTGCCGGGAAGGGGCCATCACGTTCACGTGGGTGGAGCGGTCCCAGAACGGAGGCGGTACGTGAAGGCCCTGCACACATAGCCGATTTGTACCACGTGTGCAAAAGTCTTTCTTCATAACTGCATATCAACTCGTACAAATAATGAGCTTTTGACATAAAATCACAGATCCTGTACTTACCCCAACTGAGCCTCTCAGGATTTACTACATCACCTGTGAATATTTGTGATTTGATAACTGGAACTTATTGTGCAAATGATGGCTTTTAAATGACAAGGCCAGATTCTTCCCTTTTTCTGGTTTGTTATCTGTAGACAAAAGATGTGAGTCAGTGTGACTGACAACTCGTTCTTAGGCTTAGGCGGAAGGCCATTGTGCACAAGCATAAGCTTCCAGCCTCACTGAGGGAAATCCCGCATGCAAGGCAGATTCAGGCAGGCTCTGTAAGAAAGGTCCTAGGGACTGGGTGCAGCCCTCCACCCTGCCTTCAAACAGAGCAGTTGCAAGTTTATCTTTGTGATATCTTTGGTTTCTATTTAAAAATGAATCCATGGCTAAAAATATTCCTAAAACCTTAGCAATATGAAACAGATTTCTGGGGATGGGGCCAAACAGTGGAAATGAGAGAACAATAAAGACAAACTGGTTCCTTTTCACTGTTGTTTGTAGTTTGCTCTGTTTGAAGGACTGGAGGAAAAACTGATGTATTCCAGTGACATTTATGCTTTCAGTGGGAAGATGCAAAAAAAATGGGATACTGTTGTTGTTCTTTTTATTATTTTCCTCTCCTTAAAAGACCAGGAGAGCTAGGATTAGAGCCAGTGTAGAGAGTAGGCATTAGAGACTACCCTTGTCGTCTTCACCCACAGTAGTTCTTTCCTGAACTGAGAGATGGAGCTGGCCAACCAGGCAAAGATGGAGAAACCTGTTGGCAACCAGAAAGTTTAAGCAGGGCAGCACTGGTTACAAAGCTTTCGGATGATGACGTAGTCTGAAGCTCCAGGGCGGAGTCCCCAGGGCACCTGAACAGCAGTCTCTGGGGTGTGTGCGCCCCAAAATGAGATAGATTCCCAGTCACTTAAGGAAGCACAATTCGCATGAGGTCTGGGAATAAGACCAGGAATGACTTAAACTGTAAAGGTTAGAGAAAAAATTAGCAAGTGGGATCTTTTTTGTTTGTTTAACAAGTTGTTTTCCGTGTATTGTCATTGTTTACTTTAATAAAAAATTATACTTTTCAATATAAAAAGAAAAACAATGAGCTTATCTTTTAGTAACTTTAATCTCTGGCTTGAGGCAAGGTGACCCAATTAATAATTAGTTTTTTTCTGCCTGTGGGCAGCACACCGCTGAAGATGCATGCTTTTAAAGGTGTTTAATAAACTACTTTTGGGCTGGCCGACTGGCGCGGTGGTTAAACGCTGGCTTGGGAAGCCAGCGGCCCCGGTTTGGGTCCCACATATGAGGGCCAGTGACACTGCCCTCAAAAATAAATAAATAAATAAATAAATAAATAAATAAACTTCTGTTGGCTCGATTTACAAATCTAAGGCAATAATGATAAGCAATGTTATTGATAGTAATGTCTGCCTTTTATTTTTCCTGTTGTTAAGAAAGGACTATATTTAGAAACAAAACATAGTGTGTTGTAACTCCTACATTGTGATTAGCTCTTACCCAGTTCTCTCAAATCCATCAACTCTGCAGTGTTTTGTTTCTCTTCTTTACTGTTTTTGCTATATTCCATGGGATTCACTTCGCTTTTCTTCCTTTTAGAACCTTACTTCCATGCGGTTGAACCCTACACAAAGAAAGAGCTTTCCGCTGTTACTTTCCCGGATATTATTCGCAATTACAAAGTCATGGCTGCTGAAAATATTCCAGAGAATCCCCTGAAGTATCTGTATCCAAATATTGATAAAGACCATGCCTTTGGAAAATATTACTCCAGACCAAAGGAAGGTAAGTGGTGATTGTGTTCTCATTTTATCATTGTCCAAAGGTTTTCTGGAGACAGGGTTTGATCACACACACTCCCCTTGCCTTCCTACAAGTACAGGGTGCCAGCACAAACCCCATTCATGCATGCTGGGTCATTAACCCACCACTTTCGAATTAGTAAAAGCAGGCTTTGAAAAAATGGTAGAAACACAGCGCAGTTGAAACATGATGCATTATTTGGCCTGATACAGCTAGTCAGAAATGAGCAAAGGATGTCTTATGTTAGGGGTGTTGGAAAAGTTCACTTCTGGTATTGTGTATTTGTTACATTATTACTTTTTCTATATGGAAAGGGGTAAAAGGTAGGACCACCATGGCCGTCTGATTTATGCCAGCCTTCTCCTATTAAAATTGAGAAAACTGAGACCCAGGAGAAGTACAGTGTTTCCTTCAGGGTGACCCAATAAATTATTAGATCATGTTGTTACTAGTGATTATTGTTAAGGGCAGACCTAGGCTTTGAACACAGGTCTCTTGCTTCTCAGTTTTCACTGAGTTGCATTTGAGAAAGTTCAAGTTAAACTAATCTGGCTTGGACCATGCCAACAAAGCTAATTATTTTTCAGAATTAGAACAATTACTTTGGGGAGAAAATGCTCCCAGTTTACCTGGACAGCTGTAGATATTACACCAGCCAGGCTAGGACCACTAAACTAGATAGATATAACTTCACGTATTTTGGGCTTCAACTTCTGTAGGATCTCAAGCCTTGGGAAGAGAAACCACTCATCTTGACTTCAGTACTGAATTCTCCTCCTCTTCTAATTATTTCTGCATTCCCACCAGAATTTCAGGTGACTCAGGCAGTGGGGGTGATAACCCCTGAAAGTTACAGGACCCTACCCAGACTCTCAAGAAAAAACAGTAAAGTTTTGATCAGAGAGAAAGTTGATTGTTCTTGTTGTAATGTCTGCTAATGTAAAATGTACACAATGTGTTTGTTCCTAGCACCAGAACCGATGGAACTTGATGGACCTAAAGGAACCGGATACATCAAGACTGAGTTGATTTCTGTGTCTGAAGTGTAAGTGAACACAGAAGAGTGCCATGTTTAAAAGCCTCGAGCCAGCCCTGTTCCTGGCTGGGGCCTGTTGGAGATGCTTGCACTCAACTTTCCCATTGTAATTGCGGCCGCCGCCATCACAGTTGGACCTGTTGGGAAGATCCTAATTAGAGATCCTGGCATCATGCCTCTCAGCATTTTACTGCCTTTATTAAAAAAAAAAAAAAAAATAACAACAACAACAAAAAAACCCCAAAGCTGTATTTAAGGTATATAAATGCTCCCCAAACTGACTTTGAAAAAATGTGAATAAAATGAACAAAAATCAATCAGAGTGGGAAAGTAGTTCTTTTCAATCTAGAAAAGACCAAAGTAATGATTGAGATACATTTATTTCCGCTTGCTTTTATTTTGTTGTTTCATTTTATAAAAGGTAGAAAAAAATTTGGAAAAGTCATTTTCAGTTATTTGGCCCGCAGCACTGTCTTGGGGTGAATGGATGTAGCCTTCATGTAAAAACACTCTGGAGCAGCTTTATCTGCATACACACCTCAAGGTAGGGATGAGGGACTCCCCAGACATTTCTCTGGTGCCTCTTGGGCCAGGGTAAGCCTCGAGGCATTGGCATCTCAGGGTGACACACTGCACACATTCTCACCCAGGGTTGACCAGGCAGAAGCGGCACAGGTTCTAGTCTGGCTATGTCTTGATCACATCTCTAGAATCTAGTACATTTCCCAAGGGGCCGGGCTGGGGACAGGAACCTCCCGTGATTTGTACTTTTTAAAATGTATTTTACAAGTGTACCCACATTCCTGAAATAAAAATACAATGTGATGATTCAGTCACAGGTCAAAGGTGAAATGTCTTAAGTTTGAGCTTTCATAATCTAGATGTTAATATTTCCTTTTCTTTTCTCCCCATTTTAGTCACCCTTCTCGACTTCAGACAACCGACAACCTTCTCCCCATGTCTCCTGAGGAGTTTGATGAGGTGTCTCGGATAGTGGGCTCTGTAGAATTCGATACCATGGTGAGGACCACACTGGGGTGTTCTCAGCTCGTGCCATGTGCTCTCTGAGGGAGGTCATGGGGGGGATTCTGGGGGAGGGGGCACCCTGGCTAACCCTGGCCAACCCTGGGTCTGTCTGCAAGATACCAGAAGGCGCCTCTGGTAGAACCAAGAAGGAGGTTTTTAGATTAGACCTGACAAGTTGGAGCCTGCTACACGTAAACAAGCTACATCATCACCCAGATTTTTATTCCTGGCATTCATCACCTTCCAAAAAATAAGTGACATTTCAAGTATTAAAAGTTCCCTTCTGCCCTTTAACGTTGTCCATGTAGAAGTTTCATACAATTAAGAAGCTAAGATTTCTCTGATAAGGAAGTATTTTCCTTTGTCCTGTTATTCCAGCACTGTGTCTGGGTGAAGGAGTGTTATTTTTAGGAAGGGAGGGGACTAATGGTTGATAATTACAATAAGTACATAGAGACTCAGCTAGCAGCAATGAATCAATCTCACCTGCTTTATATTTGACAACTAATTTGTACCGCTGGCACCTGGAGCTGTGAAGGACTTGCCAAGAGTTATAAAGTTCCCGGAGTGAAACAGTTAATGAGTGTCCTGCTAGAAATAGGAGCAGTGTTGTCTATAAAAGACTGAATCTTCCTTTGGGAGAATGTTTTTCAGTACATCCAATAATATTATTTGTCAGCCTGAAGTCCTTCCTCTAACAGATTTTTTTTTTTTTTTGGTTGGCTCGATTTTTGCTGATGCTGTTTACGCTCTTTTCCACATGAAACTATTCCAGTTGATTTTTTTAAAAATTGTTTAATGCTTAAAAAAGTCCTTTATAAGTCATTACTGGCCTTTCTTCATTACTGTGTACCTGATACCTGGACAGATTAGTGCTTGGTAATGAGAGAGGAAGACAGAAGAGAAAGGAGAGGGACGGGGGCGCTGCTCTTCAAACATTCAGAGGCACAAATCCGTGTATTCGGGGAGTGCATTTATATGACATCAGTAATATCTGTTTATAGTCAGGTTTCCGGTATGTAATTTTTTTCTTCGTCCTTTTTACTCACTTGAAGCAGTACGAGCTAAAATCTTTAGAGAATGTCCTTTTTTAGACCTGACTGTTGAGGATGAAAAACCTCACTTAGAAAAATGCATAGATAACTGTAATAGCAAAATAGTTCTGTTCCTGTTAACAGGTGTAGACTGAACCTCTTCTATGGGTAAGGTCACATGCTCTGCTAGCATGTGGCCCCCAACTCTGCTATAAAGTGCTATTTGTAAGCCTGACACAAAACTGGCATAACTATAAAGCGTATTCAGAATATGTCAGATAGATTGATGGAACCAAAAATGGGCTGATCTTCTTTTACAACTAACTCCCTTGTTATTCCTGAGCAAGTTACCTCACCAAGATCACCACCACCATTAATAGAGGACACTTATTAAGCACTTACTGTGTATACCAGGCACTCCACAGGTGGTAACTTTTTCAGCCCTCACAACAGCCCTCTGAGTTACGTATTACTGGTATTCCCATTTTTACAGGTGTGGAAAAAGACCCCCCACCAAAAAGAAATTATATAATTTGTCTTAAGATCAAACAGTGAGTGATGGAACAAATATTTGAAGCTACTCAGTGTGTCTCTAGGGTGCCTGCGCTTGTCCACTATCCTGGGTTGCTTCCCAGAGAAAGCTGATCTTTACATTATTCAAAAACACCCGAGGCTATTTGCACTGAACTGAATGTGTTTTATTCTGGTTTATTATGACACAGGCAGTGTGGCCTTTAGGTGAGAGGCCTGTGTTTGGGATTTGGACATCAGAGCTCTAACTCTGTCATCGCCATTATTCTGTGACCTTGAGAAAATAAGATGGATTAGTTCCCTCCATCTGTGCAAGCGGTGTGATTGCTTTTTCTGTGCTCTCAGAATAGTGCTGTGAGAGCAGTTTAAATACTCTGAATAAATGCCAGGAAATGGTTTGGGGCCTCTGGATGCCCCCTTAGCCGTTTCATGCCATTCCAGATGATTGAATTCATTTGTAGAATAAAATAAAATTTTACACACACACACCCCTCCAGATTAAAGCCATAGGAGTCTTTTTTTTTGGGGGGGGCAGTGTCACTGGCCCTCACATGCGGGACCACTGGCTTCCCAAATCAGCACTTAACCACTGTGCTACTCTGCCAGCCCCATAGGCGTCTTAAAGAGCTAAAAGAGGCCATAGTATGGGCACGGCTCTGGTTAGATAATTCAGAAGTTGGATTAATCTCCAAATTGGGTGGACTCAACCTTGACTGTACTCAACCTTGGCCATGATTTACCTTTAACATCCACTCTTGGAATTAGGGCATATGCTCCGTCATAAAATAACCTCTTGCAGAACTGGCTGTTTTCGGCTATGTCTGAAGGTCGCGGCTCTGGACTAGGGAGGCTGTGGGGCCCATGGCTGGTGCCCCCTCAGGAGGGCCACACACTCCTGAGGAAATTTCCCGAGAGAGACAGAGTACCAGTGCTTTCTGCAGCATGACTTGAGGATTTGTTTAGTCTGGATTTCCTGTACAGTCGACTTTTGCCTCTGGGGTGATAGGAAAACCAGTTTACTCTCCTAGAGGCCTTTGGTCAAAGCTGATAATAGGAACATTGATTAATTGTGTACTGTTTTCCATCTACCATACTAAGCATTCTACATACGTTATCTGACGCAGTCCTTTCAGTAGATCTCTCACGAGGTACTATTGGCCTCCTGTGAATAGATGAGGACCTTGAGGTTTACAGAGATTAGGTCATGTGCCATTATCACACCTCTGCTAAGGGGCGGTGATAGGATTTGCATCCAGGCTGTCTCTCCCTCTCCTGCTCCAAGTACACCATCTTAACCACACATTTTTAGCATCAGTCACACTGAAACACGGGGAAACCTTCATTGTGCTTTTAATCCAAAAGAATTTTCCTAAGAGCCCACTATGCACCATCCACTATTGAGTACTTGGGATTAAGAAAAACAGACTCAGTTCTCAAGAGGCTTGTGGTATTTGGGACTGAATACGTCTCTGTTGTGGGGGACTGTCCTGGGTGTTGTAGAATGTTTAGCAGCATCTCTGGCCTCTGCTCACTAGATGCCAGTAGCACACGTGTCCCCACACCCAGTCATGACTGCCAAGGGACAGAATCCCCCCTGGTCAGGAGCCATGGCAGTGAGGTTGGAAGTCAGCACAGGCTGGTGTTCTCTGAGCAGTTTACTGCCTCCAAAGCGCCCTGTTCCAGGCAGCTGGGCAGGAGGCCCTGCGGAGGGTTCCTAGTGATTCTGCTTCTCCAGCCCTGCCTAAAAGACAGTCAGTTAGTATTCCTACTGAGGCCTTTAAGGAAAATTCATCATCTCTCCCACATCTCCCTCCCTCTGGCACACAGCTCAGCATTGCCTCGCCCTTGTTTGGCGTGAGCAGACTTGCCACGTTGCTCCTTCCCCAGACGTGCATAACAGCACCAAGCTTTGTACAGCCTGGATGAATTGACAGAACTAAGCTAGCAGGCTGCAGAGTAATAATCCAGCAGCTTAGAGGATATAAACTGTCTCAGTCCAGGAAAAATGACGGCCCATGCTGAGGCCCTCTGATTCCATGTTTGTTATTTGCTGTTGGAAGTGTCTTACTACTCCATAGTTGAACAGACAAGCAGTGTTAAATATATGTACTGCATTTTACAAGACCAGTGTAATAAACTTAACCACCTTTTATTTTTTTGCAGATGAACACAGTATAGAGCGTGAATTTTTCTCCTCCTCTCTGGCGACATCTTTCCCCCTGTGATTTCCTCCTGCTGTCCTGTTCCTTCACATCCTATGTTTCTAGGGAAATGAAAGGCCAACACACTTGCTGCAACCTGTTGATAGCGAGTGGATTTTTCCCTAATTCAGAAGCGTCTGTTACTGTGGAGGGTTTCATGCATCTAATTGAAGGTAAAATTGAAAGGCTCTCTGCAGAGTGGGTTTGGCAAATGGAAAACATCCAGATACACCCAAAACCACAGGACTGCTAGAGTGAGAGTGCTTTGGGAAGGTCAGAAGTTCCACAGCATCTAGCAAGTGCTATGCATAAAGTCAGTGCCCATCTGTTACTAAGCTGTTGGATAGATTATTTGGCTATTTAGGGAACTTGTTGAGATAGGATTGGCAAATTTCTGTTCTGGAGAATCCTTATTTGTTCTCTGTTTTAAATTTGGCTGGAAGTTTTTCATTGGTTTACCTGTGAAATAGCTCAAAGCTGAGTTTCTCTAGAACTATATCAACTTTTTATCAAAGGTAGTCATCCTGTTTTGGGCAGGGAATAAAAGTTATATTCTGTATTTTATTGTATCTTCTACCGTGGCCATTTAAAGCTAAATTCTCTGTCTTGGAAGAATTCGCTTTTCTGTTTGTTACATTATGATACTGGCTAATATCAATAGAAGGAAGTACATTTTCCAACTTTAGGAGTAGTATTTTCTGTTTAAACTTGAATATCCAAAGCTGAATATATTTTGCCTCATCGTGGTGCCTAGTAAATGAAATTGTCTTCACAGTTCTATCAAGGAAGCCAGTCTATTAACGACAGCTCTCTTAAGGCAAATCCTACTATTTTTCAAAAAGTTGAAATTAATCATAGATGTAGACAAACTCAAAATTTCTTAAATGGGTTAATTTTAGTCTTTGTTGTTATTAGCTGGTATTTAGTCTAGTCATAAGATTTTCAAATTGAGAAGAAAAAATAGTAACTGACAAGTCATTAGCCAGAAATAATACAAGAATCAAATAATTTGAAAGCTCATCCTGTGTAACTGCATTGAAAATTGCATATATTTCACTTATAAATGTGTTTCTCTGACAAATATACTTGCAGATTGTTGTATTATCACTCCTGTGCGTTTTCTAGAGCCCTTTTTGACTGGATGGTGTTTTGTGCAGTGTGTTGTTGTTTCTTACCTTCTTCCTTCATTAGGACTGACACAGAAAAGTGGTTTAGGGGGAGGCTTTGACAGGGTGCTTCTATATAACTTTCAGACTGCTGTTTTTGTAGCTGCATCTTATTTTCCCACTGTCACCAGTATGATATTACTGTGTAAATGCTGTATTTTTCTGGTGAGGGATAAAGTTTTCTTGAAGTCTATTTTAAAATTAAAGCTAATGTAAGTGTATTGCATTAAATATAATATGCACATGGTACTTTGTGCTGAACACAAATTAAGACCTCCTCTCAGTTTTTACCTAAGATGGCAGGAACCTTACTAGGTTTGCATTGACTTTTGAAATTGAAATGGTGATGGAACAAAGAAGACAACATTACCAAAATACTGTTTCTGATTGCTGGTGTTTATTTGGTATATTTTTGCCCTTTGAGAATGATGTGGCATGGTTTCAATTTACTGCACTAGCCAAGAGACTTTGTTTACTTTTCAGAAGTATTCAAATGCTACTGTTAGTCTCTTCTTAATAGCATTTGGTATAAAGATTTTAAAAGTTACTGGGCCGGCCGAGTGGCGCGGTGGTTAAGCGCTGGCTTGGGAAGCCAGCGGCCCCGGTTCGGGTCCCACATATGAGGGTCAGTGACACTGCCCTCAAAAAAAAAAAAAAAAAAAAAAATTTTTTTTAAAGTTACTGGCATTATGTATAGGCTTGGTGTTTTTCTCATTTTTAAAATTTATGATTAAACATAAACATGTCAAGTCCTTCTTTTACAATGAGATTAATAACACCATATCCCTAAGTGGTGCCCTTTCTTACCCTGCTTATCACCAGAATTGCTATTGCAGATTAAGATAGTTCAGTGGAAGAGATCAGAGTGGAAACATATTGGAACAAGCTGTAACGGGTGCCATAAAAAGGAAAAAAGAAAAAAAAAAGGTACTTGGGTCCTTTGGTCTTGGTGACTGCAGCTGCTTCCAAATTCACAAATAATTTGGCACTTATTTTACAATGAATTCCAGTACTGCTAATGTAAGTTTCTAATTTTAAAATATATGTAAAATGGGACTCTGTCTTGTCTCCAAAGTAGCCATCTAAAATCTACACCTCTGTGATTAGATATTACTGAGAAATTATTGCATCCCCACAAAAAAGGTGCCATTTTCCTCCAAAAATGTTATAAGCTAGAAAGCCACGACCTTCTTAAAGAAAAAGGCACCATTTACTAGAAGAATATAGTATGAGAAAAGACATAATCACCAAGTTAGACATGAACCTGGCAGGTTAGACTTAACTGTTATCTGAAGAGTTATTAGGGAATAGTGGCTGAATTCTGGCATCATTATAAATGTGATCCTTCTCATCTCCATATCTGTAGTATTTACATCTAGGAAACACAGTTTCTTCATAACAAACATTGAGAGCTGTGTTTCTCCATGGAATAAAGTAGATAATGGCCTGGCCAACCAGTGGAAGTTTGTATTCTTACATACTTGATCATTATAAGAAGTCATTAAATAGATCCTGGCTTAGGGATGCTGGTGTGTTTTAAGAATATTTCTTATATGGTGTTTCACAAGCATAGAGCTTACACATAATATTTGGGAGAAATTTCTCCTTATTTAACAAAGATTGTTTTCTGAGATGGCAGTAAGTAGATTTCACTATTTATCCAGCTTTAAAAGAGCAAAATCTGTTTATTGAGTATATGCTCAAGTGGAATATTAAGTCTTAAGGAACAAAGCACTCCTTTTACATTTAACTATCCCAGGGAAAACAGGACAAAACTAGAAATTATTTTCAAAACTCTGGGACCTACCTTTTAAACTAGGATGCTGTGTCCAAAGTCAGGGGTATTTGCTTGAATGGCATCTTTTAGTCATTCATTCATTTATTATTACATCAGACATACATTGAGCACCTGCCATGAGCCAGGCACTATTCTAGATGTTTGGGAAACATTGGGAAACAAAAACAGACACAGATACCTACTTTTGTGGAACTTAAGGTATTGTGAGATACTGGATCATATGTTCTAGTACTTATTGTCTTATTAAAACTTAAGATTTTGTGAAGTAAACATAACCAAAAGCTACAAAAATGTAAATGTTATACAAATATATACACAATTTCAAAGAAATAGCATTTAGAGCAATTTTAGGAAGTTTAAAGATAATATTGTTTTGGAACCTTCTAAGATGAGTTTATATAGCTCTTAAGTGCTACTGACTTAATAATAATCAGCTTCCAAGTTTTGGTGAGCTAAGCAGCTTTTGTGTTCACTATACTGACAAATTAAACATCTTGTTTAACCAACTGAAAAAAAAGTACCATACTTAAGCAGTTTTAAACTTACTAAATTTATATTGGGTATACAAAGAACATAAAGGTTCCTAAAAGATCCCTTTGACAGGAAGCCATCAAATAGCTATTATCAAACTATGTAAATTCTGTTTCTTAATGCTGTTACACAACTTTGCATATATCTAAGTGCTGGTGTTGGTTTGCAGACTTTCCCCATTTCTTGTACACACATGAAGCAGTCTCGATATTCTTTTGCTGTTGTGACTGCTCGTCAGACTCCCTTCCTAGTAGACTCTTCACTATTTGCACAGGTAGCAAGGGGCGAGCCTGGGGCACCTGGAGGCCTGCAGTCAGGTTCAGGCTCCGGAAGAGAAATGAGACGCCCAGTATTTGCCCCCTTTTAGTAACTGACTTAATTTTTTCTAAGCCTTCCCATCCCCAAACACACATACCTCCCCTGGTCGTCTAGGAAATCAACTTTTCCATTCATAGCTGTAAAATACCCCTTTCCCCACCAAAGCCTTTGTTTTAAATGTCACCTAATGCATTCATGGGCTGCTTCCTTGGGCCATCTGGTCTATGATTTATAAATATACTCAATTTACTATGAGGGTTAGAAAGTGAAATTAGGAAAATTATCCCAGCCCTCCCCCCAAAAATCCCACAAACATAGAATGATCATGTGACATCAAGAACAAGTATAATTTCATTTTTCACAATTTTGGGGTATTAATCCACGTGTTTCCCCTGCGCTGATGCCGTGATTCTGTCTGCAGCTGTGCATATGCATAGCTCAATTTGACCGCAGGTGACAAGACCTAACATTGTGGCATTTATGCTTCTCCTTAAAACTCCACAGAGCCCAAACTTGAGCTAATTTGCAAGTAACTAAACTGGGAAATAGCCTACCCAGAGTGTGCATTGTGGTGGGATGAAGGGAAAGAACAGGGCTCAGATCTGTACCACAGCCCACTCCGCTGCATCTGTGAAAGGGGGGATGAGATTAGCAATTTCTGATGTCTCTTCCAGTTCTAAAATGTCAGCAGTGCAGACAGGTTAACACTTATAACAAAGCACATTCCTTTGTGACAAATGACTTTGATAGCTGAAACTGAACTGCCATGGTGTTTGTGTACCTTCTCTGTGGTTAGAAAACCATACACTAACCCTAAACTAGGGAGCCAGGGGTTTCCTGCATTGCAAGCAAATGCCATTCCACATCCCCCAGAACCAGCCTGGAGCTGCAGTTGACCAGCTCAGCTAGTCCTTCTCAGACCCTAGTGTGTGGCAGCAGTAAGTTCAGCTCCCTAAATACATGTCAAAGCTTTGTGAAAATGACCTCTGTTCTCTGTAAAGGGGGTCAGAATACCTCCTAGTAAAGGGCATGTTTAATGATTCCATTCAGCAAATACATATTTACTGAGCACCTCCTAACTGTGTTAGCTTCTAGGGGCTGGAAATGTGCCTGCCCCCCTCAAGGATTAACTCCACACAGGGGATTCTCACTCACCTTAGTTGTCATGGTAACCCCACCCGACACCTTGCATGGTACCTGGCTCACAGTAGGCATCAGAAATGTTGGATTTGAACCAACTCCACACGATCCCTATGCTCAGTGGAGTTCCCAACCCAGTGATATAAGAGAAAAACCTTAGTTGTTTTTTTAAAAAAATTCATTTTCACGGGTTTGTTTTTTTTTGATACATTTATTATGCTGTAAAAAGCAACACTACCTGATTTCATTTAAAATAAATATTTCCCAGTTTCAGAATACTTACAACTTATAGTTTTAAAATTAGATTCACTTTGGGAGGTCCTGGCGGCAAATATATTCATAGCTGTACAATCCCCAGGAAGAACCTAAATCCAACATGAGGCCATTCAGTCCCCGTCAGACAGACAACAGCATCAATGGTCGCTAGCTAATCCGGCTCTGCAGTTAAGGGGCAGTGGGGGCAGCAGGGGGTGTAGCACAGTACACCCAAAGATGAGATCGTTAGGGGTGAGACCAGCAGAGACAACGATGTATACAAAGCTTTAAATAAACATGATACAGAAAAAGAGCACATATGATCCTAATGCCAAAACAAAAAGATCTTTGGAGTATAATATACATATGGATGGCAGCAGTTAACAGCGCAGTCAAAAGCATTTAAACCAAATGGACTCATTATTATCAGCCAACAGCGAGAGCAGGAACCAGGGTACAGTCATAGATAACCTCATGGGTAAAAAAGGGCACATGTAACAAAGATTTTACAAAATGAAAAGATGAAAAACTATCTTTGTTCTCAAATACTAGAACCTCTTTTTATGAAAGAAAAGCCTCAAAACCATTGGTAATCTTTAAGTCACACAATTGAACCATCTTAATGCTTCATTTTGATCACACAAAGCAAGCTGCTGTTTCAGCCAAGTTATTTCAGTTGATTTCAGTTCAAGAGGATCTATAATGTAATTGGGGGGGATATTTTGCAAATGCTACCTGTCTACATGGCTTGATGGATTCATAGGGCAGGAAGACAGCAGCAGGGCTGGGTGCCCACCCTCCTTATGCCCCACAAAAGCACGCCTGGGAATGGCTTCGTGCCTAATGCAGCTCAGCTGAGGAACACGGTCTAGGAACCAGGAGGGTGATGGCCAAAGCCGCTGACTTAGACTGGAAGCAAAAATTGAAACACTTGGAGGCTGCTCGAGTGGGAAAAGGGACCGTTAGGCATGATAAAGTTTGGAAGAAGCAGTGTGTGCTCATAGAAAAGGGGGAAAAAAAAAAAAAGAGGAATTTGCTGTGTTAACGTAACAACCAGCTTTCATGTGGTTGAGGTTTCTGCTTATGTCATAAACACAGCTTCAGAGAAGTGTGTGTGTGTGTCTGTATGTGTGCTTCGTATCAGAAATCCTCCTTAACATACCCCCTTTACCTCTGAGGTATGCTGGGATAAAGTATACGTGCAATTTCTCCCCCAAACAAATGATGGGTCTCAATTTAAAATGAAACGGCCTTCTCTTATTATTAAACTATAGAGTCCACCAAAAATTATACAATAGAGAATAAGGAGAAAACTGGAGTGATCTAGTGGTCCCCCAAATAGAACAGATAACCTTGATGCAGACTTTTAATGACAGGTTTTAAAATGAATGTAATTTGTAGCAGTTCCCATACCATCATAACAACTTTGGTAGCTTAGAGCACTTCTGATTTATCTTTATCCTGGAAACTGAAAAATATCTTCTTAAAAAGCTGCAGTAGCATCTCCCTTCCTTAGGCTGATACATTTGACTAACTTGTACTTAGCTTTGTAATTTGTCTCTGGTTTATTTCCTATAGACAAATGGCATGGTGACAGTTCGGATGCCAGGTACATGAGGCATTTTCTGACTTATTGTGGAAAACATGAAGAATGCATAGTATGCCAGCACCCACTTTCCCAGCTAGAGGAAAGAGGCAAATACCTAACTGTCTGGGAAGAGAGGCTGGACATGGGAATATAGAAAAAGGAAAAAATTTCAAAAGTATTATAACTACATTCACACATATGTTTTGGTCACCAAACATCTTAAACAGATTCCCTGATAAAGTCTAATCATAATTGGTCTATCCTACTAACAGTTGTTAACTATTGTAATTTTTAAAGTCACATCATGAAGCTAAGGTGATGGGAGACATTTTAAACACACAACCGTAAGTGCATATAGTTGTTCAAACACTCAAACTAAATCTATATTTAAAGTCATGAAAATCACACTAGTTTGCTTCTAAAGGCTGCCTTGGCCCATGTAGACAGGCTGCATAACAGAGCATAATTTCACCAGATTATCACCATAAACTGAAAAGTCACAAAACACAAAAATCAATCATGAAGACCACACAAGTAAGCTAGCATTGGTTGGTAACTATTTCTTTTACATCAAATTATACAGTGCACGAGGTAAATATTGCTCACATTATGGAGGGAGATTGTTTTATTTCTATTTTTTTCCCAAAGAGATCAGATTTGTCCTGTGCATACAATGAAGAAAACTCCAATAACACTGAAATGACAAATGGTGTAAAATATACATCACTACCAGATAGAAATACACACGTTCTTCTTAATCATTTTTCACAATTAAATAGGTAAGTGATTTAAATCTTGGGCTTAGGGCCATTACAAGAGTCCATCAAGATTCTTATGGACGGTTTGATTTTCCTTTCCATTGTCAGCATCTCCTTGAGGTGTGTACTGGCCTTGGTATTCCTGGAGGATTTTAAATACATCGTGGTGTCCAAAGTGTAGTGCTTCATCCATGGGAGTGTTGTTCCACCTGTAGAAGTAGCACGGCATGGACTGGGTCATTAGGTAATTTCTGTACAAAGATGATAGATAATCCAGCATTCTTGGCTTTTAAAGGCAGGTTAAAGGGCCCTTCCAATGTAGCCATGTTAGCTAATATTAAAGGTAAACATTATTTGAAGAAACATAGAAAGGGATTTATAATTCAGAAAGTATTCTCAGACAACTTTGGGATATGGGAGGAAGAGAAAAATATGTTCTATCAGAGGATCTTGTTCATATATCTAAGGGCGTATGGAGGGGAAGCTTTAGTGTTGACAGACAGACTCCTCTAGATTCCTAAATTTGAAATTCATGCAAAGCCCAAAGGATCTCTCCTTAAATAAAATGTTCAAAGAAAATTCAGGTATATAACAACCATCACCCTAGCCTTGGATAGAAAATTTGTTCCTGTCAGTTCAAAATCGCAATAAATCTCAGAGGTCTAGAAAACCATGACCTCATTAGGACTCAAACATACATTGTAGGAGCAAGATCGACCCGAGAGGAACTGACACTGTCATCATCTTTGGTAAGGATGGGAATCCAGGGGCTCAACTGGATCACTGCACAATCAGAAGAATAACTGTACTTTCTATAGTAAGTGTGTTTCTGGGGCTGTACTCTGGAGTGTGATACAGATGAGGACTGAAGATAAGAAAAAATGAGGAGTTGCCAGCAGTGGTAAATCAGCTAATTAGCCTTTTGAAAAAGGAAACAAGACAATGAAACACAACCCAAGTAAATGACAGAGTATAATTAGTTCCCTAATATTTCAAAAACTATTAAGCCCTTCTTCCCATGCTTTCTACTTAGGTCATTTCTCCATGGCTAGCAGGCTCTCTGACTCATGTGCTACTCTCACCACCTGGTTTTCTCCTCTGTTTCTTCTTTGCTTTCCATTTTCGTCCTTAACCTTTTAACTTCTTAAGGAGGTCACAATATGGATCTGAAAAGTTTTGTATATAGTCTCATTTTAAAACTATTTTGGATAAAATTTGGTAACCTGTTCTTAATTTTTAAAATCAGGTAAGTAACATTTTACATGTATCTTTTTTCCTCAAAAAAACAAAAAACCCCGGCTTAATTAAGTTACCTTTTACTTCTATATTGGCCTTCATTTAGGGAATCAGTGGCCTTAAACTGGGAGGTTTGGGGTACTTTTCAATCATCTACAGCATATAATTATCTGTCTTTCTGGAAAAAATTGAATATTAATTGCAAGTTATCATTTTTTACAACTCTTCTTCCATGAAATAATGCAAAATATCAACTTTAGAGAATACACTTGAATTCGCTCAAGCCTATTTTATAATTAGGGGTGAAACCTTCTGTGAAATAGAGAAAAGAGTTGTCTTGCTCTAACTGAAATTCTTGTCGTTGAATACCTAGTTACCAAGTTATTCATTTAGCTAACTCTTGCCTATCAGATGGGTACTTCCACATTCCTAGAGGTCAATTAAGGCAAACAAAACAAAAGATTTCAGTCCTTAAATATGCAAAGCACAGTAAATATTTTCAGCATGTGTTAAACAGTGTTTTAGTTGGGATTATAAACACGGGTGAGGAGGGAAACACTCATCATTTTCTTGCTCTGGAAAGAGCTAGTATGGGCATTACATTTAGGGGTAAAAGCAAGGATTGTTACCCTAACATGAGGCTTTAGAATACTGCCAATAAAGGTTATGATCTTAGACAACCAGTGTTACCACACTTACAAAATTACTAACAATTTTCAGACACTGATACCATGACTTTTCTCCATTGTTTGCAAGCGGAACTAATAAAAGCCAAACCACTAATTTAAAAAATAGTAAAACCTTACTAAGAAGAAAGATCTAATAACTAGAAAATAATCAACATGCTCCAAAATCAATGCAGTCCTCAATTATCCAATCCAAACTCTTAATAATATCAAATCTCTCCATCCAGTATTTTTTCCTCCCATTTTTCTAAACTTTTATTCTCATTCATTACTCACTGACTCATCCAGTTATATAATTCCAGTTATGTAAGTATATGAGTACAGAGTTTAAGAATACACGTATCTACATAAGCTGCGCTCATACCCCGCCCTTGATTGATCGCTTTGTGGATAGCATTTACTGCAGGATGAATTGCAGTTTGCCATCTGGACCAAGCAGGAGAGGTGAGGAATAAAATATATTCTAGAGTACTCCCACTACAGAGACAGTGCCTTTCTCTTCCTTCAAACCTCGTCTCTTCCCCAAAAGCACTGATTAAAATCTAACGTCCACAAAGCCTTCTAAAACACTCCAGCCGAATCCAGGAATTTCAACAAACTCCAGTATATTCACTTTAAAGTTCTACAACAGTAATTTTCTTACACATTTTAAATTTGCTCCTGTAAATGTCTATCCTATGTAGTTAAAAACGCCATGAAGACAAAATTCCTATTTTTCTCTTTCCAAACACAAAGAATTATTTTCTTCATAAAGTGTATTGACTGACAGTCAAACTAACCTGAAAAATTTTAAATAAGAGACCATCCCTTGGATAAGAAGTAGGATATGGGAGAGATAATGCTCTACCTAGCAGAAACGAGGTTTTGTTGCCTTTATAAGGCACCATACCAAGTTCAAGAATGTCTCCAATACAGTATACATAGTGGATTTAAATATACCATCACTTAACTATTATACCTCTGTATAATAAACCATTGAATTGCCAATTATAAATTAGAAGGTGACATTAATGCTTACCTATCCTTGGGGAAAGGATTTACTTTGCAGGCTTCCAGCAAAAATTTAACAACTTCAACATGCCCTACATCCAAAACAAAACAGATTTTAGTATTGAGTAGAAATTAAATCTGAAAAAAGAAAAAGACGAGTGGTTCATATAATTACCCTCTGCAGCCGCTACATGGAGTGCTGTTCTAGAATCATAGTCTCGTTGTTCCATATCCATGGCTGACAAAGCAAATCTGAAAATTTGGAAACATAACTATTCAATAAATAAATATAAATATATATAAATAATTAAATTCACAATCCTAACATTTACTCCATCAGTTTAATCTAAGGTCCTGCGAGACTGGTGAACTTGAGACCCTATTCAGTACACACGTGTCTCCAGTGAATGCCACTTCACCTCTCCTCCTTAGCTTTGCTCTTTGGGGTAAGAGGAAATGTCCACCATCTCTCACAGAATTAAGCTTCACTGAATTATTGTTCAAAATGCAAGAATGGTGGCACAACTATATCAAAGTTTGTGTCTCAGAAGGCAAGAAACTAATACGTATACTAAAGTTAAATGTTTCCACTGAGACTCCCATTCTTTAATATTTTACAGTCTACAATTTACAAATACTAATCAGACTTTTAAAAAAAATTTTGAAGAGCACATTTTTAATGCAATATCATTATCATATAACATGTAAGTTTAAGGTGTACAATGTGTTGATTTAATGCATCTATATATTGCAATATGATTACCAACAAAGTGTTAGCTAATGCCACTTTCATACATTAATTAAGATCTAGTCTCTGGTAACTCTGAAGTTTCTAATACAGTCCTGTTAATACAAGTACTAATCAGACTTTAAAACAAAGGTGGAAATTAAGCCTAGACATTTTTCCACATTAAAGTTTAGTTGCTACTCTATACAAGAGATCTTATGTTACATATACAGTACTATGCGACCTGGTGATCTGCAGAACACCAAACACCCCTTATTTGCCCATCCCCTCACCTCCAGAGATGGAGACTGGAAGGTAGATGGGGGGTTGAGAAGGTACTGTCCAATTCCAGTCAAGCACTTATACTAATTAGCTAGATTTGTTGACCAGTTACCACTTGGGAAAACACGTCTGGGCTTTGATAGGAGGCAGAAAAGGACAAGACTACATAGTAAGCCCAAGGCACTGGAAATGGGGATTTGATATAAATGTGTTTGGATCATTTTTATTGGAGGAAAATGGAAGTGAGGTTTTAACCTTAAAATGGCCATTTGCCCAGAAGTAACTTAATAACATATGCTAATCCATCCTGTTAACATACCTTCGAAGTGCAGATACATCTCCAGTATATGCAGCAAACAAAAGGTTTATCACTGACTTTACCTGTGAAGAAAAGAAAGTTCAGGTATCCACAGGGGAAAATAAATACAATGTACAACTGTCACCCGTCATTGGTTTCCATGTGCTTTGAACGCTTCAGCTGAGTCACATGCAAAAAGTTGCCACAATTACAGTTCTATAACCAAAAAGAACACAAATATGTGATAGTTCTCTTTTTTAATAGATGAGAGAAAATTCAACAATAAAAATAAGGTATTAATACATGAGGGAAGGAATGGAATGATGGTATCAGTTGGTGCCAAAGAATGGAAACTTGTGACCCATGAAACACACATAGTTGGGCAACTGTAAATTGTTTAGAACCTTTCTCATTTAGTATGTCTCAGTACTGTGAGCTGACCGGTATACTCACAAGACTCATATCGCATCATTATTAAAAACTAAATCAGGCTATATAAACGTCTAATCCCTGCCAGCACACACTCTCCTCACCAATCACCACTAGCTGGCATCTTTGGAAATCTTAAGAGACAGCATTCAGCAGGAATCTTTTTAAGCTTAAGAAAAGGACTAGATTTCACTGGAAGGGCACTCGTCAGTTCAATGCCCAGGCAGCACGAAGTGGGCCCTTGGCAGAGCCCACGACGCTGCCTGTGCTCAAAAGGTGGCCAAACTCCCCAAATACTAAGTCACTGCTATTGAGTACTCCAAGAGTTCACTGTGCATTTTCTTTGGACAAGAATCTACTTCCTTGTTCTTATAAGAACAAGCCTAGTTCTCCTAAAGGCCACTGGATTTGGGTCTGCTTTCATAACGACTTTATCCAGCCCAGTTTTTGAGAAACAAAACTATTGAACATACACTGTAAATACTACATAAATTCCCACTTTTGTCTTATACTTTGCAACTTCAACATTCATAGTGATGATCCAACTGATTTTGGACTCACTGGTAGAAAAGAAACGTTTAATTGGATGGATGGAAAGGAACCCAGCTAGTCACACACGAACAAAGCCACAGTCCTGGGAGCTGCTTAGGTCTCCACCTGGATACCCCTCCTTTGCACTATGGCTGCTTCCCTTTCTCACAACCTGTGAACTTTTCAATCAAACTGGAATTAACCATGGCTGGACTTTTTTAATTTAGCATTTTCAAAATGTGTCCTGCAGAAACTAGTCTGCAAATATGCCATTAAAAAAAGGGTCCTGTGGTCAGATATTTTCTTAAAATATTAAGTCCCTTTCTTGGGGATTCATGAGCCTATGAAAGGCTTTGTAAACTTCTGCAGCACAGGAACCTATCTAACTACCTGAGTATTCCCTCCACCACCAATTTTACTAACACTATTATTGTTGATATTACTCCAAACTTATTTTCAGTGCATTAGTTTCCCTTCTGACTACCCTTTCCTACTCTTAAAACCCACTCTGTAGTCAGTCTCCTGCTAACCCTAAGTCCAGAACACTTTTCTCAGTGAGTGTGGGGCAAAAAGCTTAACCCAGAATGTCCTAAAAGTGTATATAAGCATTTCTCCCATTTCTACATTTCAGGGAAAACAGTCGTTTAAAAAAAGTCTCCAGGTGATTTTGATATGCACTCTTTGGGGTTATGAACCATTGTTCCAGGTGCCTTTCTTTTTTAAAAAATTTTTTAAAGATTTTATTGGGGAATTGGGGGAAGGGAACAGCATTGGGGAATTGGGGGAGGAGAACTGACAAGTTGCCGTCCTTTAGTTCTTCAGTCTAGTTGTGGAGGATGTTGCTTCACTGGCCCACGTTGGTATCATCATTGCACTTTTCCTGGGTGAGGCAGTCGCTCACCGGCCACTGGACAGCCATTCACGGCAACTCTTGGCAGCTCACAAAATCTCATGCTGGCTGTCAGCCAGCCCCACAGCAGCCTGTGCCGTGGCCAGCGACTCACGGCAGTCTAGCTCCACGTCGAGCTGCTGTTCATCATTTCAGCTGTAGAGGGCGTAGCGTCACTGGCCCACATGTGGGATCAGAACTGGGGCCCTGCTGCTAAGAGCTAGCGTCCCAAGCCAACTCCTAACCAACGCGCCACAGCCGGCCTGACTTTTTTTTTAAATTGGATCAACTTGGAAGCCTCAATTCCCCTTGTATTTTGGGGCCCACAGAAAACCACTGATGGGGCTATCACAAATTTTTCTCCATATTTCTAATTGCTTGACAATTTTTTTTCCTTCTTGGTCCCCACATACACTTTCTGCAAACCTTTAATAGCAATGGGGACCCCTAAAACAGATGTGCCTGATCACAATTTTACTAAGATAAACTGTTCTCACCTCTCCCTCCTGTTACGCAAAATACCTGCTTCTAATAACTATTGTCTCTTCCTTCCCTCCAAACTTCAAAGCAAAAGGTATTTATCTTTCCTCAGTTCTAGAAGACTAACTTCTTTCCTGTTGTTTCAAACATGTCCACATCCTCTAACCCTGCTCCCTCCTTTATCCCTTTTTTCTGGCACCTTCAACTTTTCCATTGGTCACTGGTTCCCATATCTCTGCCTTAATACAAACACAACTTCACCCTATTTTTAAAAACCAACACATAATCCTATTGTTAACCGCTTTGCATATTTTCTGAAAGTAGTTTGTATTTTTAATTCCCTGAAAATTCACTTCACACCCACTATTACCTCTAAACAGTACTCTCGAAAGCTCCAGCAGCCTTCCCCAGCCCGGATTATTTCTGACTTGCCAACACACCCCTTGTTTTCCATGATGCTGTCAGTCTACATCTTCCTCCTGTTTCTTTGCAGAGGCATTTCCCACTTCCACTGCCTAGTATTACTCCAAAGCCCCAAAGGTAGTCTCCATCCTTCTTGTTTTCCAACATAAACTCCCTCAAAGGTTTTATACATCCCTTTGGGCAAAATGACTTTGCAATCTACAGCTTTAATCTAAATCTTCTTTCCCAAGCCTTAACCCTACAGCTCCCCTTGCTTGTCATGCTGTCATTTCAAACTCAAAATGAGCAAACCTCTATGCAGCCCTGATGACTCCCCGATCCAGGCTCCAAAAGTCCAAATCCATCTGCCTAGTTGGCATTGCCTCTAGGGTGTTTACTAGGCATCCCAGAATTGTGCCCAAAATAGCGCTTGATTTCCACCACCTCACTCGTCCCTCCCCACCCCCACCCCCCTTAGCTCCTCTTCCAGTCGCCCTCATTTCAGGATGACACGACATACAATCAGCCAGTTGCTCAGGCTAAAAACTGAGCCATCATTCAGGGCTGCTGCATTTGATCCCTCCACACGGATGCCCAGCCACGTAGGCGTACCCAGTCTGTGGTCCTCTCACACCGCTGCGGTGTCCGGCACCCAAGTACCTCGGACAGGAGAATGGGAGCCTTCTTCACACCCATGTGCTGAGAGGGTCTGCTTACGCTGAGAGGCAGAACTAGCTTTTTCTAATTCACACAAACCCATCCTACAGACCCTGGAGGTATTCCTTGATTCCATTTCTCACAACCCACATCTAGCTCAACAAATACACTAACTCCAAAATATATGTGGCGTCCCCCCCACTTCTCACCACCTCCATTACTATTGCCCTAGGCCCCGAGCCACCACTTTCTCTCACCTGGAGGCTTGCAACAGCCTCCTAAGTACAGTCACGCACCATATCACGGTTTTTGGTCATCCGATGGAGCACACATATGACGGTAGTACACCATAGAGCCTTGGTGTGTACTGTCTATGCCATCCAGGTTTGTGTAAGTGCACTCTATCATGTTTGCACAGTGAAATTGCCTAACAACCCGTTTCTCCCCCTTGCTAAGTGGCGCGTGACTATATTTTGTTCAATTCTGCTGCCACAGGGATCTTTTCAAAACAGATGGCGCTCCTGGTGACTTTCCATCATACCTAGAATAAAACTCAAACTCTTCCCCATGACTTTCAGGACAAAATCGCTCTGCTCCCTGGTTACACTGTGCGTCTCACCCCCTCCTACTCTGCCCCTTGCAGCTGTACCCCAGCAGGTGGCCTTTCTGTTGGCACTCAGGGCTACACACCCGCTGTGCTGCTGCTGGGAGTGGGTCCCTTCCTCACTTCATTCAGGCCTCTTTAAATGCTACCTCAGACTCTGACATGCTGCCTTCTTTTTCATCACTCCTGTCACCTACCTCATCTTTTCAGAGCACTTATTCTCTGATGACACACGTTTCTTGTCTCTTTCCCCATTAATGTAAGTTCCAGGTGGGCAGAGACTTTGTCTTTTCCTTTCCCTACTATAGCCTGTGCCTACCACACATAATAGGTGCTCATTAAATATATGTTGACTCAAATCAACACATTGTACATCTTAAACCTACAATTAAATGTCAATGAAATCTCAATATCTCCATTTAAAAAAAAAGTGTTGACTGGATATTTTCTCCCAAAGCATCAAATATTCAAATTGTTGCCACCATTTGGGGATTAAATTATAATTATTATTAATTCTTCTACCTCCCTTACCTTTACTTCTTCAAATAGCATTAGCAAATTTATTCAGTCCTCCTAACTGGTGCCTCGGCTTCTAATCCTTCTTCCACCTACCAGAGCCTTTCCACATGCTTCAAATCATCTTCACAAAAACATTGCTCTCATCACTAAAGGTTTCTCAGCAAAGGGATGTCAAAAACTCCCCCAATCACTCTTGATAAAATTTAAATTCCTGCTCCTTTCTCTCCTTTTGGGAACACCCAGATTCCTATAACCAGATCTTTCCCTTCCCTCAAGGGGTGGTTTGAAAGCCCCCTCTTTGCTGCCCCACTTTCCCAGCAGACATCCCATCCAGCATTCAGTATCCATGTAGTTTGTTTCCAGTTACCCAGAATGCTTTGTGACAGCTTGTGCCAAGGACTCATCAATAGATACCTTCTTTCCCACTACAATCCTACTAAGCCACAGTATATACTATTTCCTGAAAGCATCTTTCCTCCACCCATTTCTCACTGCAGTGTTATATTTAACCCTCCCCTGTGAATTCTACTCCAATCTCTTAAATCAGAAGTCAATCTCTTTCTCCTCCATTTGCCTCACTAGGCCACTACCCCACATGGTATATTTATGTGTGTATCTTATCTCCTCCATTATGTGCATAGATAGCATGACTAGATTACCTAGAGTGCTTATTCTTTAAAGTATACTAGTCCTTCTAAGAAATAAGTCCTTCACCTATTTCAGTGACTATGCATGAACCACATCTTTTTCTCAAATTCTGAATTTAGACCAAGCTAGTTTGAAGACATTTTATTATATAAACTATGTGTGTATCACTTAGTCACTTAATTATTCAATGTTTTCAAAGTTCTAAGAGTAAATTCCTTACTAATAAGGCCTAAGAAGGGCTAATTTTAGAATATAATCAATTAATTGAGGGTATACTAATAATTTATTCATAAGCATATTTCAGTTCAGAGATAAATATAAAATGAGAATAAATCAGAAAATTTTAAGGCTTTGTTGACTAATGGGGTTTAGGGGAGTGGGGACATTTATGAGCTTGCCTTAAAAAAATTAAAAGGTAACACAGGGGCTTAGTATTCTTCCCATGGAAACCAAAGGCTAGTTGCAGGGCTGAATTGAGTCCAAATCAGAAGATATGAGCTTGATTGCAAAATGAGTGTCATGTACTCCAAGACAGAAAAACACCAAGAGGTAGCACATGCATAGAACCACTTAAAATTAAAACTACAAAATGCCTCTATACTCCAGCAAATAGCCACCTGTATTTTGAAGATTTGCAGAAATCAAGAAACAAGCTATGAGTAGAATGCCAAGAAAGAAAATGGAATAATTTTAAGTTTTGAGACAGCAGATGGAGTGTTATCTTATTTAGGGACAGTCCAATTCCTGCGCTATTAAAAGGGTTCCACAAATAGTCCCAACTAAGCTGGCCCACCCTCTGGAATGACTACATGGCAAGCCAAAGTGAAGGAGGAGGACACCTTATAGGAAGACTCATCCAATTCCAAGCCAACTCTTACAAAGGATGTAGGTGTGTGGGTGTGCTAACCACTGATCAAGGCTGATGCCCCTAATTCCCCAATACACATTTGAGTTATGCTGATTTTAAAATACCTGTCAAGGCCAGGGTCCAGAAAACAATGAGTTAACAGTAACTGCCAGAAGCATGGAAACTGTGTTTTGATGAATCATTCCTCAGTACAAAGAAACAGAACATACATGGGCAGAACAATAGATTATATGAATTAAGCACTCTGACGTTTAATGTATGCCTCCCCATAGGAAAGAGAAACTTCACTTGGGCAGGCGGCCACTAAAAATTTATAAATTAAATGTGAACCGTTTTCCTTTCATAGTGCAGATTTTCCAGTACTACTACATTTTTCCTTATCGGATCTCTTTATCAGAGCTTGCCAGAACCAGACAACCTTATCTTAGTTTATTTGCATAAAGTCATGACAACAGTGAGACAAAATGAATGTTACAGTTTATGAGTTCATTTAACACTGGCATGCATGGAATATAAAAATCCTACTTTTTTTCCAAAATAGCTAGAAGCAGTTGCATATTCTATCAATTTTACAAATCTAAAACTAACTCTAACTCTCCAGTCCTATCATTTTCCTTTTCATTTTGAGCCTGCTTAAAAGAATTGTGTTACTTTTGTTTTCTTTTCCCAAAGACCTTAATTCTGTACAAGTAGTAACTATTCGAAATTACATAATGATATCACTTTGTGTTTATATAGTGAATGACCCTGAAAAACCCAACATTTATAAAAGTTATCATTTTTAAATATCTGACAGGCTGGCTGTAAAATATAATTATGGATATATTTTATTTATTACAACCACTGAGGTTAAGGCCCTTGGTTCAAGGTCATACAGCATATGAATTAGTAATGCAGCTGGGATACATTCCCTCTTCTGTACATGATGATGTGAGTCCTTAGTAGATCTCAGACTGTTATCCAAAGGATAGAAGGAAACCAAAGGATTAAATAGCAATTTAGCTCTAAGCCATAAAGGTCCTCTGCTAAATACTGGGAGGAAAGAAGGGAGGGTGGGTGGAAAGCAGTGAAGAAGGGAGAGGAGGAGAAACAAAGGGCAAGGGAGGGAGGAGAGATTGATTTATTGGCTTTTACATTTTATTCTGAGTATTTTACTTCCAACTCTATTACCTACTGCAAAACTGGCTTCCTTTGTTTTTCAGCTTAAGTTTCTGCCCGCATACAAAGACTAATTCAGCTCTTTTGGAAAGACTTGAATGTAAAAAAAAGCAGGTAACTGAAAACCCATCCTTCTGTTCCTACCACTTCCAGTTTTACGTGAGGTTCTCACGTTTCGGGCTCACTGCAGTATCTGCTGCCGTGGAACAGATACTGTTCGTCATCTGTTAAATAAACCATCATCACTCCGGATCCAATTTTGTTTTAAAAGCTTCACTCCAACTCGGCCTTTTATAGCCTTTAAATGAAAACTAAATTTTCAGCCTTCTTTTGTAAATATTTTTCTTAGGTCAGGTTAAAAAACACAAAGCTAGTAGAGCTAAAGAAAAATGTTAAGTTGCTAGCAAATGTAAATCAATTGCTTGCAGAAAAGGGCAAAAATACGAACCTGTTCAATGTGTATGAGGTCAGAGATATTTTCTCTTTCCCTTACTGCTGAGCTGATTTAATATTCATATGTATGTATAAAACAAAATTATAGTACTTTTACGATTAGACAATCTGAGTATGAGGCCACATGTTTCTAAGCTTTCTAGTGATTTATTCAGACATAATATACTATATACAGATAAAACTAATCCAAACTGATAGGATCAGCAGATTAGAGAAAATCTCTTATGGAATAACAGAACAGCAATTTCATGACCACATTTCCAAATGTTTGCACAATGCAAGAGCTTCTCATAGGGTAATTTTAGTAGGTGGGGGGGATTATACAAGCATTTTATTTACAACAGAATAACTAATGCGAAACACTCTCCCTGGAGTAAGCTAAGTGCTTTAAGTATTATTATTCCTTTACTGTTACTCAAAGGATAGGGAACTGAAGCATGTTTAAAACTTGAGCAAAGTACGAATGCTGCTAATGGCAGAGTGAGAGTCCATGCCTGACACCAGAGTCAGGGCTTTCAACCAGTCTTCCGTTTGTACTTGGGCAAGAGCTTTCCTAAGAAAACCTGAGATGAGATTTCCTCACCTACAGACTAAAGACTTAGTTTTCCTCAAGACTAAAATACGTTGTGATGGGAAATAAGTAAATAGCAACTGAGAAACAATTTATTAATTTTCTAGTGACATGCTAACCAAAGATTTTTGTGTTTTTTTTTAATTGAAGAGAAAATAAGGGAACAAAACATATTCAGTTTGGCATATCGCTGCCACAATGGGAAGATGTTAAAGGTGTCTTCACTCTTTAAGTCCCTAATAAAATGAAATGTGAGTTTTGGGTTAACGTGAATAAAGCCAATATGACTGCTACGGCATTGGCAGCAAATAAACAACTTCTTATCTCAGTGGCTCATATTATTCTGGTAAATGCCAATGAATGCTCTAAAAAGATACCAATGGGCTCATGAGCAGCCCTTTTATATCTGGGTATAAAAGTAGCTAACAATATATCTTTGTGTGGTCTGAGAAACAGCAATCCCAATGAAGAAGCAAAGCAGCAGACAGAAAAACAGAAGTGACCAAAGGGCAAAGGCACCTATTTTCCATGTGGCAGACCTGAGTATTGGTTCTGCATTAACAACTACCAGTTTCTTATTCACTATCTTCCTGGTTCTCTCCTCTCTTACAAATATGTGTAAAGCTCCATGAAGTTAATACTACATTAGTTAATACTACATTAGTGTTCAGACAGCAGACGAGGTGCCACACTTCTGGCTTGATCAAGTGTCGTGTTTACTTACAATTGTTAACTAAAGAGACAAGTGCATAAAACCCCAAAGTCAAAGAAACCAAAAGCAAAGAACAAGAGAAGAAGTTGGTCACCACATGCTTGGACATAGTACTTCAAAGAAAAAAAAAGAAAAATCAGGGCAGGGCCACTGGAATCAAAAGATTCTTATAGTCTGGTAGAAACTTAACATAAATACACACAAGGTCCGTGAAAAGAGATGGGGTTCTTTTTCTGCCAGGAAACAAAACAACGTTTTGGCAGAGAGAGAGACAGAATTATGGTTTCAACTTGAAGGAACTCTCTTTCCTCCAGGCGTGTCCTAAATACTGCTACAACCAAGCAAGGTACAGGTACATGGGTATCACACAGCTATTCCAACCACAATACATCCTTACCGACTGCTTTGATTCTGGAAAGAAAATGTCTTCTTTTCATTGACCTCCAGAGAGCCAGTCTTAATTCTCTACAGTTTTTAATGTTTATTTCACAGGCGTACTGTAAAAAGTCCAACATGTGTGCTTTATGGACAACACACACTGAACAGGTGTGATGACAATATCTGTGTCTTTAGGGCTATGAACTTTTCAAAATACTTCCACAGACATTCTAATTTCATTACTGTTTAAATTATAATAAATAACATGTTCTTCCAGCATATAATACAAGAAGCTGCTGAAGAGGATATTTTTAAGACCCTTAAAAATAAAGCAATTTAACATTTGAGGGAAAAATATATATAAATCACCCCCCCACACCCCCATTACTCCAGCACTATTCTCAGGGCCTTATCATGGGACTGCTTAGCACCTCTATTTTAACATTTATAATTCTTATCGTAATATTTTATTCTGTTAAGGAGGATAGACATAGCAAAATTATACACAGGACTCACTGTTAGTGTAATCTAAGGCAGTCGAAAATTCTGTAAGTAGAACCAAACTCTAAAAGGCAAAAACCGTAATAATGTCTTCCAGGTAGGTCGGGTCTAAACTAGATTCCAAGCCTACTGTGAAAACCAGGTCCTGGTAAATGCTCTAAAACCCAATTCCGGATGCAGCCGTAGGATGGGGGCGTGGGCGGGAGACAAGAGCAGACTGCCATCACTATAAATAAATCCATGGTTACCAACCCCAATAGTATTGACACGTTTGCCTCCAAGCTTTCTCCAAAAACAAACCTTTCCCATCTTCTCTATGCCCTGAAACCTCACAGCCTCAACTCATTCTCCACAAAAAGCCTCCTTTCATGCTCCCTGGGGGAAATGCAAACCAAATGGCAACTCCCTCAGCCTCCCCTGTCTCCAGACCTACCTGTCTGCCTCTCCGGGTCCTATTTTCTTGAAGATGCTCTTCCTCCCACCAAACCTAATTCTCTCCTTGTGCTGAGAGTCCATCTCTTTCTAGCGACCTCACTTGATCGGCCATTTCCTCTCGCGCACCTACTTCAAGCTCTCCTTCTTTACTGGGTCTTTTCTATTAGCAGCCAAACCTCCAGCAGTTCTCTGACCTTTACATCTCAAAGTCAATAACTTTTTTTAAAAGAGGGGGAGGAGGTTATGGAATACACCTTAGGGAACAGTCAATGGAATTGTAATAGACATGTATGATGTCAGAGGAGCAACAGATTGGGGAGAGGGGTTATCACTTTGCGAGGGGCGAAATGTCTAACCATTATATTATTTTGTGCACCGGAAACTAATAAAGAAAAAAAGAAAAAAAAGGGGGGGGGGAGGTTACTAATATGGGCTACTAATTTTTTATTTTCCAAGTACAAGTAATAAAAACAACCCTACCATGTACTATCATTGTTTACTAAATAAAAAGCAATTTTAACATCAAAGGAAAATTAAGGCCATCATGTAAATGAGCACCCTTCATCTTATTTAATGCTTATCTATTATACTGGGGTACAGTTGACTGCTCCGAACTTCCTGAAATACTCTTTCCTTGACTTCTGAGGCTATACTATGGATTTCCTCCTTTCTGGCCACTAGTGTTCCCTAGTGGGAGCCCTGCCACTCTATCCTACTTTTAAAATGGGATTCATTCAAGTTCCTTAGCATTCGACGCTGTGTCCTTAAGCAGTTTTACACACCTCCACAGCTTTGAATCAACTCTTCGTGCTGACCACTCACGAGCCTGATCTCCAGCTTCGACCATTCCCCTGAGTTTTAGGCCTGTATCTGACACTTACTTGGATATGAATATACAGACATGTCAGAGAAGTTAGTTTTCACACACTGCTAACTGCCTACCCATTATCCATTCCCTACTCCTATCCACACTAACAGAATCCCTGTTTGTTGGGGGTAGCATTGTACTCAAATAAAATTACTTCTCTCAATTCCTTGCAGCCAGTCTAGCCAGTAAGTGTCAGGTAGGTTTCTGCGAAATCTAAGTTAGGTATCCTGCTTTCCTTTCTTCTTCCACTTTGACCATACAAGTGAGGCCCAAGGTGCAGTAGCTGTCTTGCGACCGTAAGGTGACAGGCATGAGGTCCGATGCCAACACACTGCTTGGCCAGAGCAAAAGCTCTGATGGCACTAGGCCTGGATTGTCTACCTCCACTTGGTATATTAGAAAAATAACCCCGTCTGTCTAAACTACTGTTAACCAACCTCCTGATAACTATAGTCAAACAGACCTTTAATTGTTACAGCCAAAATTGATTTTTCTGTACTGCAAGGTTTGCTTGCCAGTGTTCATTTTAGTAAATATAGCAGCACCTGCCCATACTAAAAACCTGGTAGTCAACTTTGTATTTCATTCTTTTTTACCCACTAAATACTATCACCAAGTGCTGCCAACTTCATCTCTTAAACACATCTTTTTTTTTTTTGAGGGCAGTGTCACTGGCCCTCTTATGTGGAACACGAACCGGGGCCGCTGGCTTCCTAAGCCAGCGCTTAACCACCGCGCCACTCAGCCGGTCCCTAAACACATCTTTTATCTGTCCACTTCTCTCACCTCTATTTTCCTCTTCTATGCCAGCTCTCAGGCCCAGAACTTCAGTTTTCATCTCTCTCTAATCCATTCTCCACAGAGCAGTGTTTAAAAAAAAGCAATCATGTCATTCCTCTTCTTAAATACCTTGGTTTCCCACTGCACTCTGAATAGTCCAAAACTCTGAATACAGCATATAAAACCCTACATAAATGTTCCCCAAACTGTGTTCTGAGGGATACGTGCCGCAGAAACACCTAGGGTTCTTATTAAAAATGAAGCTTTTAGGGGCCGGCCCAGTGGCGCATTGGTTAAGCGCTGGTTTTGGGATGCCAGCGGCCCCGGTTCGGATCCCACATGAGGGCCAGTGACACTGCCCTCTACAGCTAACAACAGCTCCACCTGGAGCTGGGCTGTGCGAGCCCCGGTGATGGTGTGGGCTGCAGCCCCTGCTGCAGTGGGCTGCCATAGGCTGCAGTGAGTGGCCCGCAGCCAGCGTGAGCGGCTGGCAGCCAAGCGTGAGCTGCCAATAGCCGTGATGAGCGACATCCAGAGGCCAGCGACCGATCTGCCTCATCCGGGAAGAGCGCAATGATGATACCAACAGTGAAGTAACATCCTCCGCAACTAAACTGAAGAACAAGACAGCAACTTGTCTGTTCCCCTTCCCCAATTCCCCAACGCTGTTCCCCTCCACCAATTCCCCAATAAAAAAAAATCTTTAAAAAAAAAAAAATAAATAAAATAAAATAAAATAAAAATGAAGCTTTTAAAATCAATCTCTGAGGCTGGGCCCTGGGAATCTGTATTTTCTTTTTTTTTTTTTGAGGGCAGTGTCACTGGCCCTCATATGTGGGACTGAACCGGGGCCGCTGGCTTCCCAAGCCCGCGCTTAATCACCGCGCCACTCGGCCGGCCCTAATATAACAAGCATTATTTTATTTTTGGGGGAATCTGTATTTTAAAATTAGGACACAGTAATAATTCAGATGCACATTAAAATATAAGAAGTCCTATTCACCTTGCCTCACTCTTCTCTCAAAACATGTGCTTTCTTTCACCTTCTCAAATGTGTTCCAACTCCTTCCTGTCTTGGGGTCTTCTAGTCAGGCTACCCTATTAATCCTACCCCATCCTTCCATAACTCATTCAAAACCTATTACCTTTCCGGGAAAACCAACCATACCTGTTCACCCGGACAAAATGAGATCTTGTTATCCCCTCTCCTAGCATTGTGTACTTTATCATTTATTATCACATTTGTTTATTAAAGAAATGTTATTCCCGGTATCCATTCCCCTTGCTCCCAGACTGGTGTGCAAGTTCTTACACTTTTAACTACGTTGTATATTGTCTCCTAGTCTGTTACAGGTGCATGAGAATGGTGTCATATGGTATATGCCATTTCACCTACTTGTAACAGTTAAAACGAACTAGATCTACATGTATCTGTATGAACAAATCCTTTATTACGATTTTAATTATTTGAGTAACTATTCTCCTTCTAGATTACGAACGCCAAGAACTGGATCATACTTGTCTCATTAACTACTGCATATCCTAAGCACTTAGCAATTTCTGGTACATAAGAGGCAAAACATAAAAAGTGCTTGAATGAAGAACTAATTAGTGAATGAATAAGGAGCAGGATAATGGCCAAGGTTAATTTATGTAAAATCTGAACTACTCCATCAAATTAAATTGCCCAAGTGTCTGGAACTAATCCTGCTTATGTGCAGTTTAAACAAAAACTAATGAAATACTGGGGGATAATTGGTTCTTAGTAGAAGAGAAAAAATAGTTTTATAAATTTTCATTTAAATAGAGGGATCTAGTTTTGAACATTGATGAGGAATCTACATATAGTACCAGAAATGAAGTGGAGAAAACACACGTAAGAGGAAAACAAAATCTCTGGTATACAGAAGAGATGAAAAATTGTTTGGTAACGAAGTGAAAGAGACTAACAATAGTGAAATGGCGTCCTGGCACATTCTTACAGCCACATAAGTGGGAAAGCAACTTCGTAAAAAGAATGAGCTAGTTGACAACTCTTGTACCATAGCACATTAGTACAAAAAAAATACTGGAAGAGAAGCAACTAGAAAATGGGTGTATTTGCTGCCAACTTGCCAGAGTAAGGGTGTTAGGCTAGGCAGAATTTATTTTTTTGATACACTTTAATAACAGAACTATGTTTCTTCACAGTCCAGTATACATGGCATATCTGTGATTTTGCTTATATTTAACATTGTCATTAACCTCAAAATCAAACCATATATATACAAGGATAACTGTATGTAAGGTTCTAGATGATAGAAAATTCCATCTTTTGATCACTTAAGTCATTGTAGTTTTGTTGGTTTCCCAAAAAAATCCTTATACTAAAAACAAGTCCATATGTGAACAAAGATACATTCATTTTTGGATATTCCAGATCATAGAACTGTTACATATAAATAGGATTAATGAAAACCCCTACTTTGAGCCCTACGAAAAACTCTAGTCAGGGTTTATAAAATTGAGTTTAGCTGATATTTAGAGGAAGCAAACAAAAGAATTTAAAAATGCATCTTCTAAAATGCATCTTAAGTGTTACAATAAACATCAGCTTTTAGTGCTAACATACTAATTTATACTTAATGCTGTAGGAATATACATGGAACTTTAAGTAATAAAAAGTATTTATATATACAGTAGAGCAAAGCTAAGGAGTGATTTTAACGGTAACAGGGCTGACTTTTTAGCTTCTATAGTCAAGTAACATTGGAATTAATTTTCCCACTTTGATCAACACTTTAGAACATAAAAGTGATCATGTCATCATGTCTGCTCAAAGTCCCCCAATGGTTTCCCATCACACCTAATTTCTAGTGAAAGGATCTTTGAAGATGGAAATTTCTTTCTGTGAATTAAATACATATAGGCATGTTAAAATCATAGAATACTGATGACAGGGAATGAAGACACTGCCTGCGTTACATAAATTATAGCAAAAAATGAAATTATCACAGAATAACCCTGTTTAATATGAAATCTCCCTGAATTCTTGATCAAGGCACTTTGAAGTTGTCACTGTCCTTCAATTTTCATGGAATATCCCACTTTTATTAACAAGGACACATAGGCTGCTCCAGTTACATTTTGCAATGGGAAACAATATAGTCTGTGGTCAAAAGAATGAGCCCTGGAACCAAAACTGCCTGGGTGCGATTCCCGCTTCCATACACCTAAAAGCTGTGTGATTCCAGGGAACTTACAAGACCTACATAAATCTACAGAGGCAATAATAGTGCCTACTTCACAGACTTGAGGAGGATTAAAAAAATTCTCAACATGTTTTGCACTGATGGCTGACCCAAACTGTAAGTCACAATAAGTACGAGTTACTACTTGTGGTCCTAAATGCCATGCTATTCAAATTTTGATGTTACTAGGTTTCTGCTGATGGTGTATTGTGCATACCTTGTTGCTAGAATTGACTGGAATTGTTGACATCGGAAGCAAAAGTAGACATCTACAGAAAACCATAGGATTTTCTGTTAGCAAATTGGACTGCCTGGGCAAAGCCAGATTACCTGGGTTTAAGCCCACACTTTTGAGGACTGGTCACTGTAGACTTGGTTCTAGTTTGCACACCACCTAGTTTCCTGTGATAAGGGGCTGACAAAGGAACTCTAGACTTCCAAGGTCTGTGGGCATAGGCAACAGGCATTGATGGGACATCATTTTCATTGTAAATCATTGCCAATTTTAGGTACCTATGGTAATGTCAAACCCATAATTAACGTTTTTAAGGCATTAACTGTTAGGTTTACTGTCCTACGTCAGAATGAATTAGAATGGTACATCTTCCTGAAGCCAATTTTACTCCATCTCTGGAGAAAGAAAAGTTTAATCAGAACTGGTAAATACTGTTTTAAAAATATTAAAACAGGTCTTACGAAATAAAACAATTTACATGGATTTTGAAGGTAGAAAACAAATCTGAGAGATTCGTGTGTATGGTGTATCACATTGGGCTACCCACCCATATCGTATGTCCAACTGTCCAGCACTCACTGATGCTGTTTAAATCCAAAAATCATTACGTAAACCAAAGTTTCAATCCATTAAGAATCTTTGCAGAAGTCCCAAATTCTTAACACAAAATTCTAAGCCTCACAATGGCACTAAATATGAATTTTTGCAAAGGAAAAACTACAAAACTCAACACATAAACATAGCAGCGGCCCTCTATCCAGAGCCCCTCAGCACAAGGAAAATGCACTAATATGAGTAAGGAGACCATTACATGACAAAGCCCAATATGGACAGGATACCAATAAACAACAGTGCTGATTCAGCGGCCGACATATATGGTGGAGTAAAATAAAACTGCACAAGTGACAAAATAAAAACGAAAGCTTCTCAAGTTTTTATTTATTAGCTAAAAACATAGCAAATTAGTTTTCTTCGTTTTTCCTTAAGGCAAAAAAGCAGAAAGTCACAAATACTCTAAATTCTGTTATAATAGCATTTTTGTTGAAATATTTCACAAACACACAAATAGAAAGTTAAAATTCTTCTTTCCCACCTCCTTAAAACCATTCTCTAAAGTTTCTCTTGAAGGTAAAAAAGAAAAAGACATTAAAGCAGGAATTTTTATTGGTATGATTAAAGAGGGTTAATAAATAGTATTGGTCACCACAGAATTTTGAAATGACTTGCCCTGTCATTTCCTCAAGAGATGTCAATAAAGTTTCTTTCATTGTGCAGAAAATGTAACATTTATTCATCTCAATTCAAAGTAGAAACAATATTATTTAGTTCATTTCTTTAAATTATACATTTTGTGTACAGAACTGGGCCCACAGATGCATGTATTAGAAATTGAACGGAAAACAATAAATGGGTATTATATTGAAAAAAAGAAGTATGGACTTTAACTTAAAAAAAACAACCTTCTGAATAATAAAACTAGAATGACAAAAGTCAATAATATTAAAAGATTTGGTAATGAACATATCAGTGATATGAAGGTCTGAAAATGAAAACCCATCTTATGAGCAACTTTGATATAATTTTTAAATACCTGATTTTCAGACCAAAAGAAATTATAGGAAAGGATGAAAAGGGAAGAATATTTAGAATATAATTTGAGTTTTTTAATTAGGATCTTTAATTTTGAGTGACTGTGAGAAAGAACAAAACAACAGGCCTTGGATGGAGTTCAACTGATAACTTATACCGTAATTTTACATATCATTAATCTTATTAGTGGAAGAAAGTCAAGATGTAAGTTTTATGCTATCCCCTCATAAAGGACAATTTGTAATTGCCCCTCAGTGGTGATTCATGAAAGACATACACACAACAATGAAAACTCCTCATTCTAACCTAACAGTTTAAGAGGCTAAAAATCTTGATTTTAATTTGGATTTTACAATGGAATGGTCCAAATATGAGCAGTTATGCTTTCATAATTAATGCTAATATTTCAGCATCTCTCTAATTTTAAAAGGTATAATGTGAAGGCAAACAGAATTTAAACTGAGTAAGAGCCAGTCTATTGAAAGTTTATGTTCTGGGCTGGCTGAGTGGAGCATTGGTTAAGAGCTGGCTTGGGATGCCAGAGGCCCCGGTTAGGATCCCACATATGAGGGCCAGTGATACTGCCCTCTACAGCTAAGATGGTGAACAACAGCTCCACCTGGAACTGGGCTGCTGTGAGTCCCCAGGGATGGCATAGTCCCTGCTGCAGTGGGCTGCCATAGGCTACAGTGAGTGGCCGGCAGCCAGCGTGAGCGGCCGGCAGTTGTGAGCTGCCAAGAGCCGCTGTGAGCGACTGTCCAGAGGCCAGCAACCGATCTGCCTCACCCAAGAAGAGTGTAATGATGATACCAACATGGGCCAGTGAAGCAATGTCCTCCACAACTAGACTGAAGAACAAAAGGACAGCAACTTGTCTGTTCCCCTCCCCCAATTCCCCAATAAAATCTTTAAAAAAAAGTTCATGTTCTTACCTATATAAACTTGTGCATATAAGAGCTACCTAGACAAGTTTAAATTTTGAGAATTAAGAAACCAGGACATTTTTTGAGTAACAATATTTCAGTTTTAACATTCATAAATCAACAAAGTTTTCAAAAAAAAATTAATGCATTTCAAGAACAGCAATAAACATTTCCTTCATAAGTAAAAAATAAAAATCCCAGAAATGTAGAATATAGATTGGTACTGAGGACAATACACACGATAGAGTAATAAACAAATGAAGATGCTTGTTCAGAAGCCACTCAGAGATCCAAACATCTAAAATGAAAACAAGGCAAGTAGCTAGATATTTTGCATGGTATGTATGTGCTGGTAAAAGCTAACTGGCAAAGAAAAAAAGAAATTGTTTAGAAACATTTGTTTAGACCTTTAATAATGTTTTGCTCATTTAAAATCTTTTTTAATAATGTTTTGCTCATTTAAAATCTTTTTTACTTATATATTTAACCATTGGCTTTTAAAAATAAATTCCTAACCCCAAAGGAATTTCTTTTAAAAAGCCAATGGTGCAACATTTATTTTTAGTCACATTTCTGCTACACTTTCTTTCAAAGGTTCCAAGGTAATGTTTTATTTTTAGAACTGTATAATTGTAACTTCTAACTTTACTGGTCTTTACAAACTGTGGTATGTAACTGTTTATTAGAAAAATACAATTAAGTAGTTTTAATAAACACTGATGGGACAGTCTGCCAAATAACTTATATCCATATTAACTACTACTAATTATGCTTCTCATTAAAAATGACCAACCAACAAAGGCTGTCCCAACAAAACATAAAAAGGACCAACCTCATCAATAAAAGGGAAAAAAATTGTAAGTATGTTAATTGAGAAAGCAAGGTGCTAAGAAACTAGGAAAAGGGGGTTGGGTGGAGTGGGAGCTTGCCTTGATAACCTTCACAATTACTTTCAAGCTCAATTATGTGATTCTAATAAATTACAAGATTATGGTAAATGAAAGATCATCTGAGATCTAGAAAAGCTGAACTATGTATGTATTAGAAATAAAATAAATTCTTCACCTGTTTACAGAATATGAATTAAAATTATAACTCAGGGTTCCGAGTGGAATTACTGGGCAGAGGAAATTTTTATTATATAAACAAAAATCACCAGAAATGTAATATGAAAGCAGAGATTTAAAATTATTTCACGTAAGAATTTTTCCTTTCAAAAGCTAAACTTTCCAGACAGATTATTTCAATTGTCTGAGGTATTAGGGCTGAAAGTATTTCAGCAGGTAAATGCTTAATGAAAAAAATAAAAAAATCATTAATTTTAATATTACAGTGTCCAGGAAACTCATGTCCTCAGATATTAAAATTTGGCTTAAAAGTAAGTATACCAATAGTTCTTACCATTGAGATTTTAACTAAAATGTTTCTGAATTTGTAAATGAGATTTAGAATTTAAAATGTAGTAACAGTGTTATGAGATCCACAGCCAGAATTTGTCATTTCATTATTGTTTGCCATGAGCTTCCACTATGGACTGCTTATAGCATTCATCACAGCACTTGGCATCAAGAATCATAACTTGTTCATTTTTTAAATTAACCAATACCTAACAGTTTTTTAAAAAGTTTTGTAATTTATGCAAAAAGTATAACAGATACTACCAAAAAAGCAATGTAACTAATTGTTAATTAGTATCCTATTCATTTTAAAGGATTAATGGATTAGGAAGCCATTATAAAAGTTTTAATCAACTAGGCTTTACACATTTTGCATACTTTTAAAAAAACCTCTATATCTATAACTTATAAAAATGACTAAAGTGGACGGACCTACAATCTACAAAACAGAAATGGTAAACGAAGTCAACCTTAAAAAATTTCCTTCCTTCCATATGCTCACAAAATATACACAGAAAAGGAGGACATTTTAAGACCACAGTAACAAGCATTCCAAATGAAGATTTATGACCTACCTAACATCTTCTGTTTGGAAAGTAAGTATCTTTTCTATTGTTATTTAAGAAGTTAGTGGGGAGTGGAATCAATGGAATTGTAATAAATATGTATGATGGGGGGAACCGTGGATTGAGGGAGGGGGTTGTCACTTTGCAAGGGGTGAAAGTATAACTATTGCATTGTTTTGTACACCTGAAACTAACAGAAAAAAAAAAAGAATTCTTAGATATGACATCAAGAGAAAAACAGAAAAAAAAAAAAAGGTTAGGGACTCTGAGAAACATCAAGTTTTGCCAGCTCTATTTTATGTTGGATAAATTTTGCCTCAGATGCCCTTACAGTAGTTTTAAAAACAGAAGTCCAGTCTAAGACAATATAATTTTTAAATTTCTTCAAGTCACGTGCATTGTATGGTATTCACATTAATAAACTACTTGTGGAATAGAGGGAAGGAGAGAGGGATCAAGGAACCTCTCCTAGTACAATTAAATTCCTTCCATTTCTAAGCAGTGTAACAAACAAACATTTTAACTGTATTACACTTTGAATAAAAGTAGTTGAACTTGATAAACTTGAATGTATTTTCACATTTAATTTTGCTCTTGAACTCCATGACAAAAACTAGACTAAGTTTTAAAGTTGAGCTCTATATTCTGAATAAATCTAAATGAAAATTTGAGTGGTGTGCCATGATGCATCGTAACAAGCTGGATCTCTAACATCTGGGTTTGGTTTTATCACACAATGTAAATATTACATTTAATATAAAATGGTGAAGAAATTGAGCAGAAATCACATTACTTTAAAAAATGCATTCTAGCATTTTTAAGACCACTAAGAAAAATATAAAAATTTTTATAAATGAAAGTAAAGCAATTCTTAAAAGTAAAAATTGTTCACAATTTTTAACATAACTATTCCATAAAGTAAACTGCTCAAACTGAGAAGTACACTATTTAAGTTGAATACAATCTTTCTATATAATAAACTGAAAACTGTTTTATAGTTACCTTCCACACGAAATCTTATGTTCTTGCTTTTCCCATTTGTGAAGTTACCCAATTATTGTTACTCTCTTACCCTGATATGCTGGTAGTGAATGGGAGCAACAACAGAAACTACAATTTGTTCAAGTTACATTGACTAAGTACAGTAATACCTTGGTTTGCGAGCATAATTTGTTCCAGAAACAAACTACTCGTATTTCAAGACATCACTCGTTTACCACATTAAAACATATTAGAAATGTTTGTCTGTCTTGCAGAACACTCGCAAACCACGTTACTCACAATCCAAGGTCTTACTGTATATTTTATAAATTCAGGGGTAGCAAAAACATTAGTTCTTTTATGACAAAACTTGGAATAGGAATAGATCAATGAACCATTTATACATAACATACTACGTGGAAAGAACTGCTGCTGATTTTCAGAACATGGATGGGTAGATGGATAAATGGAAAGATAGGCATATTATAGGTATTTACACATAAACATATACAACATGTACATTATATATAAATTATCAGACTGCCGACCGACATATCAGTCTATGGTTCTTTCCACATGCATACATGCCTGTGAAACTCTACACTGTCAGAGCAAGATCACCAAGCTCTTTGAGTCACCCTGCCCTTTACTTCAAATGGGTTAAAAACACAACTGCCAACAACAAAAAAAACCCCAGTGCATCTTTAAAAGCAAGTGATCATACACTGTTACATACTGAATATACCATAATAGAAACTTTTTATTTACTAGTTCCAAAAGAACTTTATGAAAAAAAATCCCACAGATGAATACAAATTCCTATAAACAACGGTATTTCCCCTTCAAATAGTTTTAACACTCCTACAATGTATTTGGGGTGTCTTCTCTGGATATGAATGGTAGCTTTCATTAAACAGAAAAATTTTAAAGTACTGTATTTGACCTACAAGCATGGAACCTTGTTATAATTTGGACCATGCTGTGGAAATATACTAAGTTCCTTCTGAAAATTAAATTCCTTAAAAATAGCTAAGGTAAATTTCTATATTGTAGTGATTCCACTCAATACAAATTTTACTGATAGACAGTTCTATGCTAAAGCAATATTATGATATTCTTTATTTGATTTAGCAATGTTTTCCTTACTCTAGATAACAGGTAAAACAAGTTACACAGTCAATAACATCAGTGATACTGTTCCTCAAAAAGTAAAAAGAACCTGCCACTAGGAGAATGTTTGTTTTTTAAGTTGTCAAATAGAAAAACAACAAAAAAAAAATTAGGAGAAAAGTCTTTATTCAAATATTCCTAGTACAAACAATAAGAAAACTTCCTCTCTCCAAAAACACCACCAAGGCTACACTGCATTAAAAAACAAAACAAAAAAAATCAAAAGCCTTTTTAAATATTTCTAGTTTCTCAAGCAACCTCAGAATTACTTAAAAATATAAACCATTTTAATAGTATCTTCATAAAGGATTTTTTTAGAAGCTAAAATTCCAACTATCTGTTGTACTTAAAATGCTGGAGTTGCTTTTATTAAAAACAAAACAAAAAAAAAACAAACAAAACAAAAACAAAAACAAAAAACCCAATAAAATCAGCTTAAAATAAATTTATTGTACAATACAAAAAGCAGGCATACTGGAAAATAAAAGGTACATTATTAAATATACAAAGCAAATGAAAACTAAATAACACAAATGTTTTAATCCACACAAGAAGATTAAAATGCACATTTATGCTAAAAATAAAGTACTTCAGGAAGGATATGCATTTCAAATGAAATGTTAATGATGAATAAAAAGAAAAACAAATATGCTAATTTCTAAATGCTTGAATATCAAGAATCAGTAATGGCATGAAACATTAAATCCAACAATACTGGTTAACTTTTCAAGAACTGTATTTGAAAAGGTATTTAAAAACATTAAAGAATCAAAATAATGTCCTCAAATCTGGCAAAGATTTTCCTTTTTTTGTTTAAAGTTTGAGGCCTATTCACAGTATCTTCCCTCTTTCCATTTATACCTTCCTACAAAAATTCCTGAATGCTTATCCTTAACAATATTCTATTGGGTTGTCAGAAAAGTCATGATGCATTTTTTTGCAAGGAAAACAGAAAAAATACGACATGACTTTTCCAATAACCCATACAAACATAATCACTTAGATAACCCTATTTTACTGGTTAAGTGTGCATTTCAGCCTTACCAACATAATAAAAGTGCCACAAATTAACAACATATTTTTGAAATTTATACATATATGGACACAATATGCAATACTGAATTGTCATTCTATATAGTAAAACTAACCTATAAATGAAATAGTAAAAAGTAACAATATAGAGCATATGGGGCGGGGAGTCTTTTCTGCAAACTATCAATTAAGTCATTCAGTTTCCCAAACCACAAATGGTTCTGATGAAAGTAACACAAATGATACTGTCCAAACGTATAGCAGAGGAGAGGCCTTTGGACAAAGCCCTTTCCTGTAAAAGGCCTAACCAGAAGCATCCAGTTAGGATATACATCTGTACATTAGTAACATTCAAGTAACTATAAAAATCCTTGGTAAAACCTCTAAAACTTAACATATAATTATTTAAATATATAAGTTCTAATACTTACTGTTAGCCCAAAAGGCTTTTGACTAATGCCTTTGGGAGAAAACTTCTTTTCCTAATACCATAGATCCCAAAGTCAAGACATCATATGATCAGGGTTTTCTATATTTATATTTGCACTAGTATCTAAATGACCCAGTGAGATCTTTTTTGCTACACTATAATATTTCCTTTTACAGACTTTACCCTAACATATATATGCCATGATACTAAGAAACTATCAAGTTCACCTTTTAGACCCCACCCTTACCCCTCCAAAATTGAAAGCTTAAAAATAAATTTAAAAAACAAACAAACTAACTAACAAAACACTTTGAAGCTGTGGGGAACTGTGAGGAGAACCAGAGAGGTATATGGAGGAAGGAAGAAATGTGAATAGGTCCTACAGCATTTTACAATCACTTTGCCAAGACAGACTTTAAATATTGTGAATTATGTGAAATCAATTTATGTGGAACCTATAGTCCTTCTCTTAAAAACAACTTTTGATTCTCAATATTGCATTTTCATAAGCGAACAAAAGGATTCAGATCTAATAGATATTTTAGTAGTATACTTACTACCTTCAGACTGAATCCATTTCCTAAATATTCTTAAGAGTTCAAATAGAACAAAATTTATGAGATGTTATTATAATTTATCATAAAAGATTCATTAGCATTTGTGAAATTATTAGAATAATTAAAAGCTAAAAACCAAGATTCACCATTTGTACTTAAATATAACAGAAAAAGTTACGTGGATAATATGAAAATAAAATTGTTCACGTAAACATTTCACTTGAAGACAACACTGTTGCTCCTTCTGAGTAACCATTATAGCTTTTGAACAGTGAAACATGTCATTGTCTTACATCTGAAACTCTTTGGCTGGAATATTATAACATAAGACATTCCAGTACATGACAATTCTGACAGAACATAGGAGTTGCAAAGTTAAAAAGCAAAGAAATGACTTATAAAGTATCTGATAAAATTTTAAATGAATTTTTAAAAATTTAAAGCCAATCTATCACTAGAGAAATGGCATAAAATGTAAACTGAAGCTAATTTTATAATCTACTGCTATATTAAATAATTTGGGGTTATTCTGCCTTTTAAAAGTTTTGCATTTAGCATAGAAATTCTTTCTATTGCCACTACAGATATCATGTCAGTTTTAAAACTGGAAAAGTAAAAAACAAAATATAATGAAACTTACAAGTTCAATGTGTGGGTTTTAGAACCAAGAAATTACAAATTTCTGTTACTATTATAAATGGGAATGTCTGACTTTATAGTTAAAAATTTAATTACACCAAGATAAACTTTAAAGAAATTTTTCCTTTTTGCATTTAAAATAATGCAAATTTGCTTTACTTATACTTTAAAAAAAAACTGATAAATCCACTTTTTAATCTATTATCTTTACACAAAGATTAAAAGAAAAAAAGCTTTATGGCTCTAGCACCCAAGGTTGAGAACACAGAAACTCAAATAAATATTTATAGTATGCAAAAAAGCTAAAAGATGTAGGAAAGATTAAATGAAGAACATTCTGAAACTAGAACCCATTTTTTTAGCTTTTCTCTCCCAGACTTTCCATTCTATATACTACAGTTGTAGAGATGTCCTCATTTGACTCAGGTGACACTTTTTTCCATACTGTCTCTTTTAAAGCAAGTTCTTGCTGGAGACTTTCATAGTCCAATGGTCCAAAGGAATGCTAGTTGTTCAAGCAACATACATAATTTATTAGTGCACTCGAGTGAAGAAAGGTCCAAGCTATAAAACGGTATTTTTCAATGAATGTTATTAAAATCTCTTATTATTTTCACCCACCACCATTTGATGTTTTACAACATGTTACACATGTCGATTCCCATGGAAGTTTCTATTCTGTTGTTAGCTTTGCATAATTCTTATATATATTATTAGAAATTACTTTGATTGGAGCTAATAATGGGAAAATTTACTTAGTTTATGTATTAAAAATATTTTCTTCTATAATAAGTGCTTCATATGAGCTTCAAGTCTAATTAGGTAATTTTACTATAAACATTTTCTATATGGGATGCGAAGGAATTTAATTAAAATAAGTCTCCAGTGAACAACTATGAAGACAAAAAAAATCTTGTTCCTGAAATTTTGGTCCTGACTCTAACACCAGCTCTAAAATAGTAGTATGTATGTGTAATAAATAATATGAAGCCAAGCATACTAGTAAGAAAATATTATTTTAATATAAGAATATCAGGAATACTACCTTAAAAATTTTATAGAAAAACAAATATTTTAATCTACACTGGTTTATAAGTCTTATTATGAGGCTTTAGAAAGTCTCTCACTAATAGTATAATCCCTTTCTCATTTACATTCCCATCCACATTAAACTAAATTTCAATTCAAGATTACAACCGACAAAGTTAAGAGTTAAAACAGGCTTTCTTTATAGGATGTAGCACTTTCCAATTTTCTCTTTAACAGAATCAATTCTTTAAGATAATGCTTAAAATAGCAAAAAAGTGGGGTAAAAGTGGGGTGGAGGGGAACCCCACTGCTAGGCTAACCAGTTTAAATTTAAATAGAACAACAATTTTAATATCTACGAACTACAGGTCCAGGGTCCAGGATGAAAATTTCAACAATTTGTTTATACTCATTCATCATCAGCAAAGACAGGAGGTCATTAACAATTAAACTAAATTCAAATCAATGAATCTCATTTTATGTCTCAAAAAAATATTACATAGTAATCTAAAGAATTTCACTTACCCTTTGGTCACCACCTTCTCTTCGAGGATCAAGTTTTTTTGCAAAGTGTCTTAAATTATCATAGTTATGGAAATTACACAGAGAAACAAGATCCTGTAAATAAACAGGAAAAGTATTAGAAATTGGTTATTGTTTTAATAATTTAACAAATTATATTAATACTGTCCAACTTAATTACTATCTCATTCAAAGCACCATTCCATGTTAATAAAGCATTATAATGCATCAAGAGGAATGATACCAAAATAAGATACAGATACAAATTTTGAGATGCTTACTAACATGACGACCGTAGGACTCCGCCACTCAAAATTGTTTAACTTTCATTTCCTATAAAACGGACATTATAATAACATGCCACATGAAAGAATTCTTTCAGATATTCATTCAAAAAACACAAAAATATAAATATTCTGGTTACAATCTTTATAATCTATAAGCAATCCAATGTTACTCTCTAGTTATATAGAATATAAAAACTGAAAAGTAAGAATTTTAATTAAGAAAGTCTGCAGAAAAAATTACAGTACTCAAAGCAGACTCTGCGAAGTATTAAATGTAAATAAACCAGAAGTGGAAATATTAGCAAGAGTTGTATAACAACAGAAAAAACTGGTCAAGAGTAATGACAATTTTAAATTGTTTATTTCCTCAAAAAAAAAATCCTTTAAAGGTAGTTGATGGATAAAGATATTCACATATCTTTAGATTTAGTGCAGATTAAAGATGATATAATAAACTATAATAATCTTAATTTATGCTGAGTTTCAAATTACTTCTCCAAGTTTAATATCTTTTGCTGGGCTTTTGCAACTGAATGTTAATTACAACCATGAAAATTAAAATATAAGCATCAAACACATGTCATTTTCTTTCCTTTTTTTTAAAAAAATAGATTTTACTGGGGGATTGGGGAAGGGGAACAGTGTTGGGGAATTAGGGAAGGGGAACAGCCAAGCTGTTGTTCTTCAATCTTAGTTGTGGAGGGCGCAGCTACCTCAGCTCCAAGTCCAGTCTCCATCTGGCCGCCCATCAGCAGCTCAAGGCAGCTCGGCTCAAGATGCCGTGTTCAGTCTTAGTTGCAGGTGGGTGTAGCCCACCATCCCGTACAAGAGTCAAACCAGCAACCTTGCTGCTAAGAACACCCACTCTCACCATCTCAGGGGCAGCTCAGCTAGGGAGCAGCTCTTTGGCCCATGTAGGAATTGAACTGGCGACCCACCTGCTCAGAGCTCACGCTCTTAATCAACTGAGCCACTAGGCTGGCCAAGATTAATTTTTTTTATTTTTATTTTTTATTTTTATTATTAGATTCAGATGTACAAAACAATGCAATAGTTATCCTTTTGGCCCATGTAGGAATTGAACTAGTGACCCACCTGCTCAGAGCTCACGCTTTTAATCAACTGAGCCACTAGGCTGGCCAAGATTAATTTTTTTTATTTTTATTTTTTATTTTTATTATTAGATTCAGATGTACAAAACAATGCAATAGTTATCCTTTTCACCCCTTACAAAATGACATCCTCCCTCCCCGCTCTTTCTTTTTTTTCACATTTAATTTTCTGTGATAATAATTACATGAGAGCTGTCCTGTAGAGGTAATTTGGAGTCCTCTATGAGTACTTCCATGGCTACCTACTAACTGGCAGACAGGTAGGCAGAGTGCCAGCAATCAATAAACTATGAAAATGGGTTAAAAGAAAAACAGAATCATTGGATAGTTCAACTTATATGATCATTGTTTTCAGTAACAAAACATGCTTACATGACAGAAGTGAATTCCCTTAACACTGTTGCCCATCTTGTCCAGAGGGGGAGACCAGCACATCATGCCCATGACATTGGGGACTACTAAAAGAATGCCCCCAGCAACTCCAGATTTTGCAGGAAGACCAACCTGAAAATAATTTGAAAAAGGGGACATGTGTTAACATTTTAATATAAGGAAAATTATGTCTAACAATAAAGTAATTGGTTAAAAAATTATGGTATATATCTATACAGTACAATTTCAACATTAAAAAAGTTGTTTAAGTATTTATCAACATGATTATAATACAGCAAATGAAACACAGTTATAAAACAGTTGGGATATATTTAAGTATAAAAAAAGTTTGAAACATCTACTCTAAGGAATTAAAATAGGATACATCTAAATCATAGGGCTATGTTTTTATTCTTTTTGACTATTTTTCTAATTGTTCTGTAATAAATGTGTATTACTTCTAAGTATAAAAAGTTATTTTCAAAAAATATTTTATGACTAGAAAACAATGAGAAATTATATCTTCTTAATAGATTTTCAGTGGTATGCTGTCAGAAATTCTGAGGAATAGCGGGTAAGATGGCAATTCAAATTAATCATCTTCAATACATTTAAGTTTACATTATGCAAAACTTGACAACAGTTATGATAAAAGACAAACTTAACATAATCAGGGTCGTGCTCATTAGTGGCTTACTAACATTCAGACATGGAGTGCCTCTTGCCAGAAGTAAATTGCAAAAAAGTAAGCAAAACAAAACAAAACAAAAAATCACCTGAATGGGATCTACCAATTTACAGGGAATACAAAGGGGAGTGGAAAGCATATGCAAACTCTACACTGTGAGAAATAGTATAGGATAAGTGACCCAGTTTTTTCAAACAAAAATAAGAAAAAAAGAGAGAAGTCAAGGGAGGAAACTATAGATTAAAAAAGAAAATAAAGGGAGATACAACCAATCACAATGTATGGCCCTTATTTTCATCCCAAGTCAAACAAACTGTAGGATAATAATTTATAAGACAATCCAGAAAATCTGAACATTGACTAAATATTTTGTTGATATTAAAGAATTTTTTGTTTTTTATATGTATTAACGGTGCTGTTGGTTTCAGAGCCCTTATCATTAATTAGACTGAACTATGACAAGGGTGGGGGAAGTAGGTGTACATACAGAGGAAACAAGATTGATTATGTATTAGTTATGCGTAACATAAAATGCATCTTTATTTTTCTATTTTTAAAAAATTTCAGAAAAAATTTTTTAGGGCATTTGCTTGACATAAGCAGAATGAAATTTTAAAAGGTCTACACATTTCACAAATGGCAAATGCACAACAGAGCTTAAAGCAGTATATTTTTAAATTTTAACTTTAATATACTCCAACTTCTTTAAAACATCTATCGCTATAGTCAACAATGTTAATCACCACAATTATTCACTCTTTCTGACTTAGGGAATTCTTGAGGTATGCTCTATCATGCTAAACATTACCAAGTAAAAGTAAAGAAAGTTTATACTTGTACATTAAAATACCTTAACAGTAGAAGTGATGAGGTTCTATAAGTAATACTTCAAGTTCTTAAGATAACATCTGGTAGACTGTTTAACCCTATTCTTTATCAATTCTAACAAATTAACCTTTGAAACAAGTCTCTCTTTCTCAAAAATTAATGTAGAGCTTTAGAAGCAAAGTTCAAACTGCACTTTTGAAAGAACGAGTCCAGACTTGTTTCTTGCCAGAGAAAATTAAGATTAAACAATTACTTACATGGAAAGCAAACTGCCCTGAGAAATCATACATGCCACAGGAATGCATCAAACTCAGTGTATTTCGAACTGCTTCAGGGCTCAGTACTCTTTCACCAGTAATTGGGCAGAAACCACCATTAGCCAATGTTGCAGCCATCACACTAGCCGATTCACAAGTTACTTCAATGGAGCACAGCTAAAAGAAGCAAAAACTGAATTCTGAACATTTAGGCTCACATTATTTTTAGTATTACAGTTAACTTTTAAAAGATAATCTATTTTATCTGGTATTTCATACAGATCTGAAATCTTTCTTCCAAAGGGATTATTTTAATATAACTTGATGACATTCTAAAGATTTCAATTTAAACAAAGTTCTAGCCCCTTTAAAGTTCATCCTGATATGCCCAGTTACTCAGTCTTTTAATGGCAGAACTCAAATAAGAAAGAGCCAGTCCCTAAGCACTAAGATTTGTAATTGTTATTACATGTGATGTTCAAAATTGATTAAATATTAATGCTTTTTGTAGGATACACAGGCATAATTATGAACTCAAAAGGGAAAAAGGAACCATGATATATTTTTAAGAAAAAGCAATACACATCTACATAAGATAGCATCTACATGAGGAATCGCCACTTTAGAAAAAAATGCTAACTGCCTGACATTTCATCTACAGCAAAGTTAAAGTTCAGCATTCCCAGGTGGCAACACGCAAAGGACTGAGCAAAGAAAAATCTAAGACAGCTCTAGCTTGGATGCTCTGTGTGCCTAAAGCAAAATGTTACCTTTTAAAATATTTAATAACATTCAAATATTTACTTGATATTGACTACGGGTACTGCATATACTATGATGAATAAAAAAAGCAAAGTCGAGGTTCAATGCAGAATGACATTTTTGTATTTAAAAATAATCATACTAATGGAAATAGTTTACTACAACATACCCAAATTTACCCATAAAACTATAACAATAAATATAGTCTATTTTATTTGGCATTAACAGCAACCAAAACGGGGGGGAAAGTGGAGGAGAGAGCAAGTGGAAAAGGGGAAGAGGAAGAAAAGTTCTCAACTTACAAACTTTCTTCACTCATACTGCAAGATGTACATACAAAAGGTACAAAGAGGTTTGAAGACAGCAAGAAGGAAAACTAACTACAGTAAACCAGAAAACTGGGAGCCACTTTTTGACTGACTTTCACTTTATCTATTTATATTAAAACCTCTTCTCAATTTCCCCAAAACTATAGAATCTACTTACTGTGTTGACCCACATAGCAAAGACTCATACATTAGAAAGTTGATTTAATCACAAAAAGCTTTCTAAAAGAAATGATTTAAAATCCAATGATCAGGGCCGGCCGAGTGGCGCAGCGATTAAGCTCTGGCTTGGGAAGCCAGCGGCCCCAGTTCGGTCCCACATATGAGGGCCAGTGACACTGCCCTCAAAAAAAAATAAAAAAAAATCCAATGATCATTTCCTAATTTATGCTTAGTATTAATTGGAATTTTGTTTGTCATAAGGCGAAATACGCCTAATTTGATGAATCCCAATTTAACAGTACTTTTCTGCTACCCTGATTAATGTTCAATTAGACGCAACCCTTCTACAAAAAAGTAAGGAAGGCTTCTATGGCTATCTCTTGATTTTTGCACTGAAGTGTAGAAATTTCACAGTAGATTTGGCTGCATCTAAGCTATAATAGCCAAAGTTAAATACATATACCAAAGGAAAAGAACATATGGAATAAAGTCATATAGCCTAGGGAGAAAAATAAGGGCTACTGGACAAAAGTATGACACTATATTTTATATACTTTTAAGTTTCAAACAAATTTCACACAAATCATCCCATGTCATCTTCCACGTAATGCAGAAAGTTTGGTAAAATGTATACTACAGAAAATAAAGCTGTGTCTCGGTAACTGAAATTAGGTCACATGGCTAAAAGTGGCCGGGTTAGATCTTGATTTCCTATATTGACAGTCTGGATTCCCAATTTACAGTTCTTCACACTGGGCAGGTGACAAACTGACCTGCACTTCTATCAAAATCTACTTCATGGGCCGGCCGAGTGGCACGGTGGTTAAGCGCTGGCTTGGGAAGCCAGCAGCGCCGGTTCAGGTCCCACATGAGGGCCAGTGACACTGCCCTCAAAAAAAAAAAAAAAAAAAAAAAATCTACGTCATAACAACTTCCCTTATATATTCCTTAAGATTACTGAAAAGTTGAAGTACCTGCAAAAGTAACAAGAGGCAAATGGAGGGTAAACTAGAAATTAATAATTTGTCACTACGTAGCTTCACATTACAGACCCATCAGAGGTACTAATGGTATTAAATCTATAAGAATAAACTGAACTGGGGGGCTGGCTGAGTGGCTCAGTTGGTTAAGAGTTGGCTTAGAGCGCGTGATCTGAGTAAAGGGGCCGCCGGTTCAATTCCCACATGGGCAAGTGAATGCTGCACCCTAGCCAAGCTGTCGCTGAGCTGCCAACAGGTGGCAGGATGACTCAGCTGGTGTAACAACAAGATTGCCTGTTCAATGGTGGGCTATGCCCACCTGCAAATAAAGATTGAACTTGGCACCTTGAGCTTAGCTGCCGCCTGGATGGCTCAGTGGATAGGGCATACGCTCTTAACAGGTCTGCTGGCTTGACTCCCCCATGGAATGGTGGCTATGCCCACCCGCAACTAAGACTGAACACAGCACCTTGAAGTTAGAGGCCACGAGCTGCCGACAGGAAGCCAGATAGATGGCAACTGGCTCCTTCCACAACAAAAATTGAAGAACAACAACTTGTCTGTTCCCCTTCCCCAATTCCCCAACACTGTTCCTCTCCCCCAATTCCCAATAAAACCTTTAAAACAAACAAACAAAAAAGAATAAACTGGGCCGGCCGAGTGGCGCTGTGGTTAAGCACTGGCTTGGGAAGCCAGTGGCCCCGGTTCGGTCCCACATGTGAGGGCCAGTGACGCTGCCCTCAAAAAAAAAAAAGAATACACTGAACTGAAAGTATGCGGGCGAGGAGAAAGACTAACTTAAATTGAGTTCTATCCCACTGCAGATTATGTGAGTGGGACCCCTCTTTCATGAATATGGAGCGAGTTGGAATTTGATACTCTAACTTTGAAAAAAGCCCACTGTGTGACACTGCAGAAATGAACTAACTAACAAGCTGAGAAACTGCCACTTTAAAATACTGAGTATGAATCCTTGATAAACAACTCCTCCAAACAAAATTTAAAAGCTAAGAAAATGGAATTCAGTTTATAATAAGGAGTGGTCATTTTCTGGAACTGTACATTATTTTTGATACTTCTTAAATATGTTTCTACAGAAAAAAATTTTCCCTATTACATTCTGAGTTACAACTTTTTAGGAAATACAGACTCGAAACTGTCTTTCATGAGGACATTTGATTCTTTCCCTAAAGCCAAGATTTCAGAGATATCTATGTTCTGCAAAATGTGACACATCCATTTATATACACAATTCATATATTTAAAGTAAATTACCTGGAAATAGAAGTCTAATATACCAACCATGTCTGTGCCTTCTGGAAAACACTGAAAAAATATAAAGGCAATTAAAAACATAGAAACACACACACAAAAATATATTCACATAGGTAAAAGTTACATGATTAAATTTAAAATGTACATAAATGTTTCATTTTAATTGAGAACTAAAATAGCACATAACCTATGAAAGTGTAAAACATGAAATAATGAAGAACAATAAAGCAAAATTACATCACATATAGATTTCTAGATATGAGTTTAACTGACAAAAATAGACTGATTCATCATTCATTAACGAAATTAATGCACCAGCCACTTAAAATTTAAAAAATCAAGTGTAATCAACAATAGTCAGGCATTCTACTTTTAAGTAAATGGGTGAATCCTTAAGCAAAATCTGCACTAATATTAACTAGTCAAATATTTGAATACTGCCAGATAGAAATCAATTTAATAATATTAACACTGATAGCATTAATTCGAGTGTTTTACAAAAACTTCTACACCTTAAACAGCGATAGTTGCTTAAAAGCTATTGTTTGAGTTCTTAGCATACATCTTCATGTATTTTATTAAGAGGATAATCTGAAATAAACAAAATTTAAAAACCTTTTTTTCTTTCAAATAATATCCTATTGCAAAATTTCGATCTCCACTTTCTCTTTCAGACTGAAACCTAGAAGAAAAAAAAATTATTTATTTTTTTCCTGTAAAAGTATGGTTGTTCTATAATTTAATTTGTATATTAAAGTGCAGTATAAAAAACACTGACCCAATAGTCAAGACTGCCGTGTTCCAGTCCCAGTTCCACCAATAGGTTTGCTACCTATGTGACCTTGGGCAAGTCATTTAAGTGACATTCTTTCACTGTAATTTCTTCAGCTGTAAAAGGGCTGAAATGAAGCAGGCCCTTTCTAGTCTTCTTATTTTGTGAATACAGAAGCTAATTTTTAAGGGGTTTTTCTGAGTGCAGTGTCACTGACTCTCATATGTAGGACCTGAACCGGGGCCGCTGGCTTCCCAAGCCAGCGCTTAACCACTGCGCCACTCAGCCGGCAAGAAGCTAATTTTTAATTTACCAAATACTCCACCATTAAAATATATTAAAAATTGCAGAACCTCTGGCTCCTTCGAAAGTACAAGAGTCAATTTCAGCTGAAGGAATCCATGGAAATTTCACTGAGGGATGCATAAAATGGGTCTTACAGCGTTCACTGGATTAACCCATTTCAGAGGGAAGCCCAAACAGTGGCAAATTATCACACAGCATGAACAAGTTATAAAAGAATAAAAGACAGGATTTCATTGAAGAACAGCAAATATTCTGATGTAACTGGGAAATGGGATTCATGTAGAAGAATGGCATAACATCAAACTAACAAAGGAGACTGGGACCAAACTGCCAAGACGGATAAATACTAAAAAATGTAACAGCTCTTAATTGCTTACAAAATAAAAGCTTGAAGGCTTTCAAACAAATTACCTTGTCAGATCTACATTTTAGAAAGAGCTCTGACATTGGTTTGGGAAAGGGGAAAAAGGAAGGATGAGTGATGTTATTAGGTGACTACCGTAATGAGAGATACAGGAAGCCTGAACTTAGGTAGTGGTGACAGGAATGGAAGGAAGGTGAAGTATAATCACATATGATGGGAAAGAAGAGAAACTGTGAGGTCTGTTAACAAAGCCTAGATTTCTAAAAAGTCTAAAGAATGGTGATATCAACTGACATGGGAATCCCTGGAGCAAAGAGCAGTTTGGGAATAAAGAAAATGAGTTTTGATTTCGATGGATTTAATTCCACAAATTTGGATATATATTTGAAAATTCAACCTACAAGGGTCCAGAAAGCTGCTGGAAAAAAAAAAAATGGAACTGTGGGTGACACTCGTTGTATTATTGAACAGCCCCTTCTGACTGCATTTTAGTATTTCCATGGTCAGAAAAATGATGTTGGATATGGAAAAGTTCTTGGAAATTAACATGTAAACTTGCCATGCTTTTTAAAAAAACATCAACATGTATAAAGGACTAAATATTGAGCAATTACCAGTGCCTAGCACATAGTTTTCTGTTCATCAAACACTATTATCAAGAGCCTAATATCTGCCAGATAACAGGAATACAGAAATGAATTCTTCTGGAAGACATTCTATCCAGGACCTAAGCAGGTGAGAGTCTCAGTGATGATGGGGCACAGAGAGATAGAGAATACGTTCAATAAAATATGGTAATGTGAGAGCACAGAAGAGGGGCGAGATGAGATTAACAAAAAACTCCTGGGAAAATACTTAAGCTGATGAATAAAAGTTGGTAAGGCAGACAACCTGAAAATTTTTGCCCTCTGAAACATGAAATACAAAGCATCGCATAGTTTGTATTCATGCCAAAACTGTTTAAGCTTTATCTAATCACAAGGTAACGACCAGACCTATTCAAAATAGGGAATATCCACTACAGCCCATGGACCAGATCCAACCTGCTGCTTGTTTTATAAATAAGGTTTTTGGAACACAGCCTCATATTGTATATGGCTATGTTCCTATTAAAACAGTAGAACTGAGTAGCTATAACAGAGACTACAAGTCTAAAATATTTACTATCTGGTCCTTCACAGAAAAAGTTAGTTAATTCCTGCTCTATAAAACAACTACTTGGCACTCTTCAAAAAAAAGCCATTTAATAAAATTTTTAAAAGCCAAGGTCTAGGGCAGGGGGACTTTTAATTTTAAAAGGCAAAGTAGACATAACAAATGGAATACACGAACTTTGATTAGTTGGGTGGGGTGGGGAAGCCATGAAAGGCATTTAGGGAACAGTTGGGGACATTTACATATTGATTACTATCATGGTATTTTAAAATTAATGTTAATGTTCGTAAGAGTGTTGATGGTATTGTGAATGTAGGAGATAGCCCTTATTCTTAGGATACATATGCTGAGTTATTTAAGAGTGAAATATCATGATGTCTATGACTTAATTTCAAACAGTTCAGGAAAAAAACACCCACATACAAGTATATTTACATATATGGACATATATATGTAGAGGTACACATATTTTTTAACCTATCTGAAGAGAGAGGTTAAGAAAAAGCAAATGAGACAAAACAGTCATCAGAAAAATACGTGAAAAATATCCAGATATCCACTGTTTATTCTTTCAACTTTTCTATAGACTTGCAAATTTCAAAATAAATAATTGGGGTAAAAATCAAGTTAGCCAGGCACAGAGAGATTAAGAGAGGTAAGAGAAATATTACAGACAGAAAATTAAATGCCAGTTATTTGCAGTAAACTTGGGGTCCCTTCTAATTCTATGATGACCCAGAAGTTTATTAAAACATTTTAAGCATTCCTCCTTTCAAGTAATTTAGACATCACCCTATTTCCTCTAATGACCAAATTTTAAATAACAAGAGAGAATAGATTAATTGTAATGTGTGCATACAATGTGTATATACATATATGGAGTAACAAAACAGTATTTAAAATAAAATTCTATAATCTAGATTTTTTTAAATTAATTTAAAAAGGTCTGACTCATTATAAAAATCTAAGTATAAATCAGACTCACGTTGCATTACTGAATCCAACATATTCATTACCAGCCATCTTATTCAAAAACTGCATCACCTACACACCAAAATTAAAAAGTAAAGTATCAGTATCAAAAAACAAATATATAAAGAATGTAGCATGAAAACTTAATTCTATACTTACATAGTCAAATTTTTCAGCATTATTCACTCCTTGCTGCAAAGAAATGAGACATAAATATGTTAATATAGACACCACTGCAGTTAAGTTTTAAGTGAATATAATATCAGAATTTCAAACTGCCATCATTATAATTAATATATTGCGCATTAGTACTTTTAAATCTAGGAAATATTTCTAAAGTAATTTAATATTTACATAAACTATGTATATGTTCTTTCATTAATACCCATATGTTGAGAATGGATCTGAATTACAAAGGGAATGCTTTATTTTAAGTGTATCTTTACCCAACCCAAAGTTACAAAATTTTAAATACAAGTTACCCCAAATCCCCTTATCTTTCATGACAACAGGTATTTTGCTAGAATGTATATTTATTTAATTTCATAAATTAAAAAAAAACTTAAAATAAAGTTTCACCCTTAGAAAAAAATTAAGTATATATAAATTAAGTTTTTAATTATGAACAATCTACTTACATTTTAAAAATAACCTTAAACCAGTATTACTTAGAAAAATGAGTTATGCTGCAAAACTAATCTTTTATAATTCTAGTATATGCAAACATTTTGGATAGATTATACTAGTGTAGAGAAAGCTTTACCTTTGTTAGTAAGAAAACTTGAACTAATAAATATACATATTTCATAATCTCTAAAAATTAGCTACATTTGTGTTTAGCATTATGCCAATTGAGAATATGGAAGATGTATTGTTTCATCACTACTATGTCTGACATGTTAGCTTCTGCAAATGTCAGTAGGAAAAACCTATGCAATGTAGATCAGTTCAAGTAGCCAAATGGTTTCATTTTACCTCAGCGAAGTTTACAAAGCAGTAAGTTGTAGATCTGAAATCAAACGTATTAATTGGTGATATGCACCCAAGAGAAACAATACATCTCTAATTTAAAAAATAAATTTCTTAAACTTTACCCTCAAAAAGTCCCAAACATTACACATTCAAATTTTATTATGAGGGGAAAAAACCTGTATCAGAATATCATTTAACTGAATAAAGCCAGGTTCATTCTCCACTTTACAAGTGGATTGACATGTGGCTGATAATCTGTGAAACCTTGCAAATCAACTTAATTGAGAATGGATGTGTAATCACATATACAATCAGTGGCTGGAAAGAACACCTCACTGTTGCGTCAAAATTAGGTATTAACAAAGGTTAAACAAGATAAGGATAATTTAGCTCTGGTCATACTGTAATCATTATGTATTTTCTCTAAAGTGTCTTTGACATATTTTAAGTTTTCTTTCCTTATAATACACCAGAAACCAAAATGTAGAAATGTAACTCCAAAGCTGTTCAATGAAAAATAATTAAAAGAAGAAATTACCAACTTCATTGAACTGTTGCAGTTGTCAAAATATTCCATAGATCCTAATGCTGTAAAATATGTAACAACATGTAAACCACAAAAACCTTTTTAACCTTTGAAAAAGCAAAAAAATAAAAAAAAAATAAAAAAAGCACAATTCTTTTGGAAAAGGACATCAGCATTTGCATTGGGATGTCATCATATGGATAATTACTGTTTATGTAATAAATCAATGTAAAATATACAAGTTATATTGAACTTTCATTCTCTGACCTAAACCATGCCCTGTAAAATACAAACTTTCTTTGTTTAGCTGTCATATTTAATAAAAAAAAACAAAAAACAACAAAACCTGTTTCAACTCTAGACTATGGTCACATTCTTGTTCTACTTTATAGCTTACTAAATTCAAGTATAACTAAGTTTTGCTTCCATGCTGCTTTTAAACAATTGCTATTTACCAAGCAATGTCTATCATTAAAAAAAATTTGGGTAAGCTACTTGAAATGTTCTAGGCAAATTATGTTAAAAGGCAGAATAAATACTAGAATAATTGTGTTGGCTCAAGAATAGTCTCTCCAAAACTTCCCCATATAAACGTATAAGCACTTGATTAATAAAATATATTTGCCCCTGTATCTCTTGGAAAGATTTCATGTACCCCAGGGGTATATGGGATCTAATAATCATTATAAGATATCATGCTATTTTAATTTTGAAAAAGTTACTGTATAAAGTTTATTTGCAAAGATGTTAGAAAAAAACACACATACACAAACAAAATAAAGTAAATGCCCACTCCCAAAAAACAAAAATATGAACTGTAAAACAGCCCTTCATCATTATCCAGCAGTGGGGTGAAGTCATGGGATGGAAAAGAAGTGAAAATTAAAGACAGGAAAAGGAACATGGGGGCTGGTCATACAATTCTATCTATGTAACATGTATGTTTAAAAATTTTCATAAAAGGTACTGGAAAAATGTTTGCATGCTAATAATTTCTCATGCTAATTTACAAAACTGTTTCTTTAGAATACTTTTATCCCCCTGAAATAGTAATTGATTTTTAATTAGTTCATGTATCAGTGGATATTTTCTATTACTAGAATTTTAATTATCTTATGATTTTAAATTTTTATAGACGTATGAGTTGAGAAAACTTGCTCAAAATACATGAGTAGATGGAAGCAGAAAACGTTTTGTTTTACGAATGTCACTGAGTACTTTTTAGATCTTCCTCATTACATACAAGTCACACAGTAATCTAGACTCAAAAATTATGCTTAATGCTGTTATTAAAAACTAACAACTTGATTAGCCGTTCTTTCCATTTTTGTTGAAACCAAAGAACTAGAAACAACCTGGTATACAAGAGGACTTGTTCCCAGTCACCACAGTAATTCACATCCTCAATACCACTGACTCCATTAATTCAAAATGTTCTCTTTTGTTGATGCCCGAGAGGATTTTATGAAGACTGAGATTTGGAAATTGATAAGTCTTAAAACTACCAATGCCCCTTTATCTCTTGGAAAAAAATCCCCATACCCAGGGATATGTTTATCTCAGTTTTAAATCACAGTGCAGCATTTACTAGATATGTTATTCTCATCTTGAAAAAGTTACAGTAAGTGTAGTTGAAAAACTTAAAAAAAAAATTGGACAAAATTCTTTTACCAAAATTTCTTCACCAGATGACTTTTAAAAATCAAACCATGTGGTTTTTTTCAAAAGGGTAGTAATCAGACCCTGAGATTAGAAAATGATACCAATTTATTTTTCTATAACCATACCTAACAAGTTAAAGAATTTACATTCCTTTGAAAATTTAGGAATGAAAATTTCATAAAGAGGTGCTGAGTTTTACCACTGGCTAATAAAATAATTAATATAACTATACTGAAATGCTTTTACAACCTGTTTTTTATAACATAATCATGAATTGAATCATGTATTATACACTTTAACAGATGAAAATATCACTGTTAACGGACAGCTGCCAAAAAATTTAATATAAAAATGACTCATGTAAAGTCACTGCCTTAATCAGTGTGTAATTAACTTGATTCCATTCATATGTGTAATTCACTTGATTCTATTCATAAAGTATGGAGATGTAAAAGCCAACTGAAAATTAAGGGATAACAGAGGAAGAGGCATAAAGAGGCAAAGAGATAACTGAAAATGATGTTATAAAATACTCCCAGTTTAATCTTGCTACAGAAAAGACTTTATAGCTAAATACTTGTAGGATTATAATAAATCTAGTATTTTCATAGATTAACCCCAAAAATAAAGTAACAGAAAAGTGAATTCCATTGGCAATAAATGATCTTTCATTTAAAAGAACCCTCAAATGCATCAACTAATATAAACATGAAGTAAATAAACTAACATAAATCCTTTCTTATGAATGTCACCAAGTCCAAAGTATCCTCCATTGCTCCTTGCTCTCCAGAGCCACCAACTACCTTAAAAATGTGGCTTACAGGACAGCCGAGTGGCACCGTGGTTAAGCACTGGCTTGGGAAGCCAGCGGCCCCGGTTCAGGTCTCACATATGAGGGTCAGTGACACTGCCCTCAAAAAAAAAAAAAAAAAAAAAAAAAATGTGGCTTACAAGCAAGATTAACAGGTTATTGCTACATGATCAAACTGAGCATTACACACATGTTAACTAAATTTCTCTTGATTTTCGTGAAGCCTGATTAAATTGTTTTTGGGAGAGAGGAAAAAAACTGATTTTTTAAATTCAAAACTACTCAAATAATAATAATAATAAAAAAAAACTTCTTCAAATGACAAAACTAGAATAGAGATACATAAACATAGAAAACAATGCAACTAGTGTTTACCTTTAAAATAAAAAAAGCAGAAGTGCTTTTTATTAAGGTAATTATCTTGTAATTTATTGTCCTTATTTTCCCACCCTAAGGCTCGAGCTATCACCAGAACTAACTTTTAAACTAAAACTAGGTGATATTGTTACCACTGGAAAGAAAAAATTACATAAGGATATTGCTGTTTCACCCAAAATAACCGTGCTCCTTTCAAATTTATTTTTCCTCTTTCCTTTAAATCAAACAACAACATTATCATCATCAAATAAAACAAACTGCATCACAAAGTATTCCTTTAAATTTAGTAGCTACCATAGAGAAAAAGAGAGGCAGTGTAGTAATACCTTTATGGTTTTAATTATGTGCATTTTATGTACAAAATGACATTTTTTTTTATGAAGGTATTTACCTATATAGCTTTGTTTAAAATTTTAAATATGGCGGTTTCCTATAAGTTTAGTACTTAAGAATTTATGCAACAGGTTCCTTCTGTCCATATCCTCCTTTTTATTTTTCCACAATCTGCTAATCCTTTTGAACATTTGCTCTGCCTCTTCCCCCATTTCCTGAGGATCACCACCAAATCCTACAAGGAAAAAATATCAATACTACAAAATTATGAAATAAAGAGTCTTACTAAAGACTCTACTTTTTTTGTGTGTGGGAAGGGGAGTAACATGAGGAAAATATTTTAATAGCACCATTAAAGTCTTGAATTTTGAAAGAAAAAAATAGCTTTATGGTCATCAACTCAAAGAGCTAAAAAACAGAATTCATATTTAGTAGCCATTGTAAAATATCCACACTTGAGGTACTCAAGGAAGGAGGCCCAGCTCGTTAACAGATAGTTAGCACTGACTAATTAATGTCTAAAGAATGACTATATGCACCACTGAAAATCAAATGTGACTTTTAAGGCAATAAATCAGTGCCTCTTGTGTAAATTAAAATTCAGAAAATAAAATTTCTGCTTTTTGAACAACATAACTGGGCTAGGTAAAGACAAAGATGTCATCAAGAGAAACAGCAAACATCTACATTAAATATGGCAGAGTATGAATTACAGTGAACAACAAACAGAAAATTAGGAGATTTAGCTCAAGCCCAATTCTGCTGCTGTTAGAACCTATCAGTTTCAGTTTCCTCCCGGCATCTATAATATATATAAAGTTTGAAAACCCTTTTGGCTACGGTTTTATTACCTCAATTTCAATTACCAATTCATAAATATTAACTGATCATACAACTTGCAGAGATCACATACAGATATCTGTTAAGGAATTCTTTTTTAAAGAGTCTTAGAAAAGTATTTTAGACTGGGGCAGTCAGTTTTATAGCAGTATATCAAGGTTACCTTTCCAAAGTTTACATGAACTTCATATAAACAAAACAAAATTTGTGAAACATCTTCTTAAAACAAAATAAAAATTCAAAGAAAGTGACCTTAATTAAATATGAACCATACCCAAAGCCTCATTTCCAACTTTGCCAGTAAATTTAAAATTTTTATAAATTTAAAATCACTGATCAAATTTGTAAATACAAGATGACTCAGTTAAATTTTTGCATTGTTGGACACTTAACCACACATGTACGTATGTTTTAATTATGTTTCTAAGTTCTCAAATTAATGAGGCCCAATGCATAGCTTATGGCTTCTGAATGAACATGGTAAGTGAAACTAATGAAGTGACAGTGTGGTATGACCAGACATGCATTTCCCACATGCAGCATTTCGATGTGGTATATTAAACCCATGAATCATTAAACAAAAGATGGTTTAACTGCATGTGTAAGGCTTCTATTAATCATTTACATGTTTTTTTCTTGAAAATACTGTTGGTGTGCCAGGTTAATCTGTCTCCAGTGTAGGAGTTCTTAAACTGGGATCATGGATCAGTGTCAAAGGATCTGTGAACTCCCAAAAGTTTATATAAAATCATGTTATGTGAACCCTTTTTTCTGGGAAGACCCAAAAAAGGTTCAGAACCATTCTAATGGTTTTCTCATCGAGCATTAACACATACATTGTATTATAATAACTTTCCTTACCTCTAATTTAAAAGTTACTTGCTGAAATCTAACAATTACTAATGAGACTTTTCACTCATTGCGGTATTTATTGCATTTCTTTGTAAGGGCCCATTTACTTGTATTAACCCCACACTATGAAGTGAGCTACCTGAAGGCAGGACTGTGCCTAGCACATATTCATATTATAATTTTCTACAATAAACAAATAGTTCCTTTCACCTCAAACTGACAAATTTCCTCTTATGTAAGGTAGTCATGAATAACTAGATGTTGCTATGGGCAAAATGAAAATTTCCATAGCTTATTAAAATTAGTTATATTAGGGGCCGACCGAGTGGCATGGTGGTTAAGCACTAGCTTGGGAATCCAGCGGCCCCGGTTCGGGTCCCACATATGAGGGCCAGTGACACTGCCCTCAAAATAAATAAGTAAATAAATAAATAAATAAATTATATTAAAAAATAACACTTGGCTATAATATATATTTCACTAGAGTTACAAGGATGGAGTGGGCCAATGCTTTCAACGCATTTGCCCTAAAATAACCAGTAAACATACATATATTCTTAAGATAGTAATGTTCTATTTTAAAAGCCTTTTCTCATGAACATATAAAATTCATGAAAGTTAAGAGAGGATTTCTAGTATATAAATTAGATGAATTTTTATTAATTGTGCTAAGAGCATAATTTACATTCAAACATTCTTTGTGTAACCAGGATATCCCATCCTCAGTAATACATCTACAAAGTCATTTAGTTTTTCTTTTCTTTTTCAAGTTTGGGATAGGCACAGATTTACTGACTAAGGTATATAAATGTTCTAAACACAAATGAAATTTGAAAATAAATGAAATTTGTAACTAGAAATTAAAAAATCTAAACAGTTTCACAATAGGACCATTTTCAAATACTATTTCAAACTTTAGAGCTTCCAATTATTAAGGCAAATCAGACACTAAAAAAGAAAAAAATCAAAACATACAATGCAAACCAAAGTATAACTTAATAATTGGAATGAGTCTTATTTATTTTAGTTATTGATTGAAGTAAAACAAATAAAACAAGTTCAAATGAAAAATCATGATTACAGCTCATGAAAGTATACAGGACTTGAGAATACTCAAGAGTAAATAAATGTACTTTGTCTTAACGCAAAGTACCAGAACACTTGTTCTTACATATGTTGGTGACAAACATTAAACAGCAAAATGCTTTTAACTCTGAATCTGTTCATTCTAGAAGAGCCAAAAGGAAGACGGGGGGGAAAAAAAAAAAAAAATCAAAACTTTAAGAAAAACTTCTGTGCCTACGTTCACCAGACTTCGTTTTGAATTTTTGCCAGATCTTCAAGTCAAGAGTAACTGTTGAAATTTACAATGAGTCATCTGTTTTTAATTCTGCCCTTGAAATTATCATTTATTTTGATATAAGTAACAGCCTAACCTTAAACCACAAGATTATATTTTTAATACCAAAAGAAAACTTTTTAAAGTTCTACATAAACAATCCAAAATGCACCTTTATGCCTTATTTAAAAATTTACTAGGTTAAAAGGAAATGTCAACATTTTACCTTTATTAATGAAGTCACAACAATTGCTCCAGCATTTACCATAGGATTATGTGGTTTATCTGTAAAATATAAAAGTGATACCATTATTTTAAATAGCTGAAATAATTTTCTGTGATGCATAGGTGCTTTCCATGAACATATATCTATTTCTTTCTGTAAGCCATTGTTACAGTTCTTTTTGGGTGGGAGGGGGTGTGGAGGAATGCATTTAAATCGCATATCAAACCAGTAATACACTTCTAGGAAGCTGCTATAGTAATTACATAGGCAAACAAAGATTTGTGTATCGAAAGGTACTGAACAGTAGTGTTACAGCACATCCAAATTTCCTAATTCTGCAATTTACTAGCTATTTGGCCATGAACAAGTAACTGAACTTTCCTGTACCTCCATTTTCCCATCTGTAAACTAAGAGTAATAGTAACACCAACACCTCAGCAAGTCATAATGCTTGAATAGATTAAAACACATGAAATGCTTAGAAAGTACCTGGCATAGCCATAAGCACTAAAATAATATTACTGTTAAAAACCGCCTTGGAAAAAGTACATCTAATGTGAACCCAATTTTGCTTTAAGTGTTTTACTTTTGTGTTTATGTATACATACACAAAGGTATATACAGGAAAACACAAACAAGTGATACACATAGTTATAAAAAGATTACAGGGATTTAAAATTTGATTCTTCATGCTTTCTATATTTCCTGACAATAAGGATGTATTTATGTAATTTTAAACATTACTTAAAATTTAAGTTTATCCAAAATCCTGTCTTTTACTAATTATTACAATAAAAATTTTAAATCTCAACTGATTATATTTTCATTCACAATATGGCACAAATGCCAAACAAAATTCTTAGAGCACTGAAAACATAATTCCTAAATTATCCGTTTGTGGTAGTGATTAATTTCTTTAGGAACAAATTCTTATCTAACTTGACAGCTCTAGCAGAATTCATTAAGTTACTGCTACATTATTAGCCTCCTTGAATTTTAAGCAAGTTACTTTCTTTGAGTTCTGCTATGGTTGAAAAATTCTGAGCTCTGGAAAATAGCCTGGCAGTTCTTCAAACTGTTAGTTACCATTTGGCCCAGCAATTCCACTCCCTGGTATATAACCAAGAGAAATAAAAACATATCTGCACACAAAAACTTGTACACAAATGTTTACAGCAGCATTATTGATAATGGTCAAAAAATGAAAAACACAAATGTCCTATCAACTGAGTGGAATAAACAAAATGAGGCATTATTATCCTTACAATGGAATATTATTCAGCGATTAAAAAAAAAGAATGAAGTACTTTTTACATGTTATAACATGAAAGCACCTTAAAAACATTATGCTAAGTAAATAGGCCAGTCATTAAAGATCAAATATTATACAACTCCATTTATATAAAATGTCCAGAACATGTACATCTAGAGAGACAGAAAGTAACTTACTAGTTGCCAGGGTAGAAGAGAAATGGATACTAATAATGGGTGCAGGGTATCTTTCTGAGGTGATAAAAGTATCTCAAAATTGACTTGGGGTGATGGTTGCACAACTCTACAAATACACTAAAAGCTACTGAACTGTACACTTTAAATGGGTGAATTATATGGTATGGAAGTATCTAAAAACGTATATGTCAATAAAGCTGTTAAAATTTTTTTAATTAAAAAAAATCAATAGACAGAAAATTGGGAAACAATCTATCAGTTTTCCTCAATATACAAGTAAGATCAACAATGTGACTTAATAGCTATGCTTTAAACATTGTATTAACAGTTTTGGGTTACCCATTATAATGACTAGTTCGTAAAGCTGAAATAAAACTTAGTATAATATGAGTATTATAATCAAGATTTTGCCATTTCGATTATACTGAGAAGTTTTGCTTTCTGAGATCACACAAAATGAGAGCAGCTGATGTAACAGAAAAATAGTACATAGCAAGAGAGAGACAAGAAACAAAGTTGCCAATTTTATCCACATGAAAGAAAAACCACAGCAGACAGGAAGCAGGATATGGAAATTCAGCTGTGCTAAACAGATCTATACTTTGTGTAGATATTCATGTCCCTGCTATTTCATGGGTTTTTTTTTTTTACATTATCAGGTCTAACTTTAGGGCCCCACGAGGCTGCTAATATGTGTATTCCAAATGGCACCACACAGATGTGCGCATTTAATATTTTCTAAATCATAAAATATTCAGCAAATACTACGTAAACTACATTCAAGAAAATCTTTCAAAGAATATTAAAACATTTCATGGCATGACAGAGCAATTTTTTAGATGTAAGCAACCCCTCACTCACGCAGCATCTGGCTCAAAAGCCAGGCAGATACTGTAACATAATACCAGCATTTACTGCAGTATAAAACCTTAGTCTAAAACCTATGACTGTAAAAATCTACTTTTTTTCTGCTCTGCCATAAGTTGGAGAGAAGAATTGAAGGGTTTGATTTAGAGATTTTAATTTAAAAATATTCATGATAGCAGTAATAACATTAAGGATAATTACTAAAAGCTGCTATTAAATGCCAAATATTTGCTTGGTATGATTATAAAATGGACATAGGTAACATCTGAAATTTATGGGCATGTTTTTAACCAGAATGCACAAAACTGATTAATTTTAGTAAGTATTTAGTCTTACTCCAAGGCAATAAAACAGAGTTCTTTCATATTATACTAGAAAAAAACTTTAAAATTGCGAAGTCTGAACTTCATTAAAAAGATGTGGCCATAATAGAGGCTATGTTAAAATTTGCTAAGAGTTAAAAAGTATTGATGTTCAGTTTAATATGGACATTTATATTTTAGTTATTATACTGGAATTTTACAGGGCCATATAAAATTAACTCTCTATTTGGCTTAATCCTGCAGTGTCCACTTACTTAACCACCCGAATTTTGTATTTCTATACAATTTAGTCCTATCTTCCTCATGTAAAATAATTTAATTCTTCTTTCTCGAATCTGGTACACATATAGACCAACATATACATTTTTGGCTTGTGTCAATTATGCACTTATGATCAGCAGTATGCAATGCTTGAGTTTGTCTTCTTTTTCCAATGTATGTAATTGTTTCCTGTATCCCTTGGTATTAGCTAGATAATTTACTCCAAGAATCAAGGCCCATGTACCTTCCATAACTGTTAACAACGTAGGGGAAGGCTATCAAAATATTTGTTGATTAACCTAATTTCATTATAAGGCAGAAAAAGACTTCACTAAGAGACGGTGTATTATAAAATTTACACCTCCATCAAGTAACTTATTTCTTCATTTATAATGATAGATGCTATCATAGGACTAAAACTTTTTATGCTGTAAAGCGTTTTAAAACTACTGATATTACGAGTAACTACTAGGTATATAAATGCTGAATAACTATAGTGTATACCTGAAACTAATATAATATTGTATGTTAGCTGTATTTTAATAAAAATCCTTTAAAAAGAAAAGTAACAACTATAATTTCTTTACTCATTATCTTCATGTTAATCTTACCACGATTTTATAAAGCTACCACAATATTAATACATGCGTTTTTATTATCTAATCATACATGTACCTACACAAAGTGTATAGTTTTACTATAAATCTACCCTTAAAATTTTAAATATGAAAAAGAAAAGATCTATAAATCGTTTTTGGCTGGTACTAGTCTAAAATCAGACTCTAGAGCACAGAGCCTAAGCAGAACTCAGCAAGAAGTGGTCTTCATTTTTCCATTACTTCAAGATTCCTGGTACTGGTTCAGGGCTTAGAAAAAAGTCAAAGAATATCAATGCATGATCTCTTGTTAAATTTTATATTTGTTATTATAAACCAGTGCTAAATACCTGAGTTCTTATCATGAATTTTTTTCTTAAGACTACTGCTGTCAATAAATCCTAAGTCCTAAAATCATAAATGTAGATGGCAAAAAATTTATTACTTATGTTAAATTCATTTACTCCAAGACCACACTTATTTTTGTTTCTGAAATACTTCACCTTCAAATTCCTGTATTTGTTAATTTCTCTTCTTTAAATACCTCTCTCAAAATCAATTAATTCAGGGCCGGCCGAGTGGCGCATTGGTTAAGTGCTGGTTTTGGGATGCCAGCGGCCCCGGTTCGGATCCCACATGAGGGCCAGTGACACTGCCCTCTACAGCTAACAACAGCTCCACCTGGAGCTGGGCTGTGCGAGCCCCGGTGATGGTGTGGGCTGCAGCCCCTGCTGAAGTGGGCTGCCATAGGCTACAGTGAGTGGCCCGCAGCCAGCGTGAGCGGCTGGCAGCCAAGTGTGAGCTGCCAATAGCCGCCGTGAGCGACATCCAGAGGCCAGCGACCGATCTGCCTCATCCGGGAACAGCGCAATGACAATACCAACAGTGAAGCAACATCCTTCGCAACTAAACTGAAGAAAAAGACAGCAACTTGTCTGTTCTCCTTCCCCGATTCCCCAACGCTGTTCCCCTCCGCCAATTCCCCAATAAAATCTTTAAAGAAAAAAAAAAAATCAATTAATTCACCAGAACCAGCTAGATTATTCTATTTTGCTTTACTAAGTATTAATTCTTCTTGTAAAACGCTTAATCTTGTTAAAACAAAAGTACTAATTCTTTCCATATTAACATTTGATGTCAGTGAATTTAATAAATAAGGTACTTCTACATGTAATGTCCTTATTAAAGTTGCTAGTTTATGGTAATCTCTATAAAGTCAAATGTACCATCAGGATAGAAAGGTTATGATAAAAGAGGTGAGAAAATGTAATTGCTCTCAAAATAAATCGGAAGAGAAATATAAGAAAATAATAGTTTATAACTTCATTAAAAATATAATGTTGACTACAAATCACATTTCATTTTTTTATCCAGCTGAAAGAAAAATACAGAGGTATACTTCTCCCAATTACTACTGCAACCACTGAATTCCTTCATTCTTGCTTTCTGCATTTCTACCTTAACTCATCATGCAATGAGGATCCTAGCATATACCTGAAAGATTAAAAAATAGAAACCAATCCTTAGGTTGGCTTTTAAATTTAAAACACCATATCAAAAGTACTAACTACCTTTGTCCTCCCCTTTTCTTTTGGATTCCTATAAAGTAATAAGGCGTGTTAGTTGTCCAACTATTTATTTAACGCAAGGTATTTCTTTGAAATATTAAATGTTGTGAAACGAAAAAAGCAAATACAGTATCTTTTTGTTGTTGTTGCTTTTTTTTGTTTTCGTTTCTTTTGAGGGCAGTGTCACTGGCCCTCATATGTGGGACCAAACCGGGGCCGCTGGCTTCCCAAGCCAGCGCTTAACCACAGCGCCACTTGGCCGGCCCGCAAATACAGTATCTTAACCAAGGCCCCCATTAAAAACTTACTATGGAAGTTTTCAAATACGTACAAATACACAATATACAAAAGCAGAAAGAAAAGAATATAAAAACCCATGGATCCAGCATTTAGCTCTAATAATTACCAATATATAATAATAATCCAACCCAGCACTCCCAGCTACACTCCACTGAATTACTTTAAACCAAATTCCAGACATTGTGAGATTTTACAAGATAATCCCCTATAAGTGGTTGGTTATAAAGTGAAAAATCTTACTTCCTGCCCCCATCCTCTCCTTATCCCACTTTCCAGTGGTATGAGATGCCTAAAACAATCATTTTAAAAAGTAGGTGATTAAACCACCTCTATGGGTTTCACAGAATTCTGTGAAAATGAAAGTACAAATGCTTTTAATTTTTTCAAAAAAATGAAAAAAATAACTACTTAGATTTACATGGGAAAATAAAGTATTTTCTTCCGATCAACTTTTATGTAATTCTTACCATCTTCATTTAAAAACAGTTTGTTGAATCTTAATCCACTTGGCTCTTTCCCAACATATCGATGTACATACTCGGTTCCAAGATCATTAACAGCAATGGCATATTTCAAAGGTTTTACACAGGACTGAAGACAAAATGGAACTTTGGTATCTCCAATAGAATGCCTATTTAAAAGATTTAAAAAATAATTAAAATCAACTGGAAAAATGTTAACTGAATAATTGTATTTCACATGTTAATTCTAATTTACAAAGTTTCCCCCATAACTCAACCACAGGTTTACTTGGATATTAAAAAATAAATGTTTATTTTAAAAGGGCTAGTGCCAATAAAGGCAAAAGCTTACAAGTACTCAGGTAATAGAATGATTCAAAATTAGATAAGTAACGTGAAAATTTTCCTCTGAGGGTTGAGGAAAATTATTCCTCCTACCTGTATTCAACAACATAAGATGAACTAGCCCTTTTGGAAATGACCATATTTCCACCAATAGCTTTAATCATGGCTAAACCGTGGTTAATTTTTAAATGGAGCTCATTTATATTTAATACCATTCTCTGAGATCCTATCTATAAATGCCTCTCCTTGTCAACCATATCTGCTCACAATTCAGGCCCCATTAAAAGAAATGGCATTGAATATTATAAACTTGATAGGGCTGGCGTTAATGGCAGTCATTATTACCATGCAGATCAACAACATAATAAAAATATGTTACCAAATTGGCACATGAAGAAGAGAATATGTTTGAAAATATAAAAATTCTCACTGACCTCATAATAATGTAAGCTTCACAAGGGCAGAGATCTTTGTATCACTGAAGTATCCCAAGTGCCCCGAACAATACCCTAACACGTTACAAGTACTCATTCATTCACAATGAAACTCATTCATCATGAAACTGAGCATTATTAATAACTACTCCTGGGCAAACTGGTTAACAGAGATGTCAGAGGGTCACCTCACTTCTAAGTATATTATGGAAAATGAATCCATATATCACAAAAATAAAATATTTTCCCTGTTATATATATGAATACTTTAATTCAGGCTGAATCTTCTTCAACTTGACAATCATTCTAAAACCTCACAAAAACCTGTCATACTATTAACTTTGGATTTAAGAATACATATGATTCTAGTCCAAATTCAACTTTTAAAATTCCCTAGGTAAGAATGCACTACAAATTAAGACACCTAGGTGCTAGTTTCATGTCTTTCAGTTTTATATGAACTCTGGGCCTCAGATTCCTTTTCTTAAGAATGAATGGGCTACGGCCAGCCGAGTGGTGCAGTGGTTAAGAGCTGGCTTGGGACACCAGTGGCCCTGGTTCAGATCCCACATGAGGGCCAGTGACACTGCCCTCTTTTAAAAAAAAAAAAAAAGGACTACACCGTGTTTTTTTTGAGGGCAGTGTCACTGGCCCTCATATGTGGGACCGAACTGGGGCCCGCTGGCTTCCCAGGCCAGCGCTTAACCACCGCGCCACTCGGCCGGCCCCGTATGTTCTTTTAAAGGATAGTAAGTAAAAACTAAAAAGATCAATTAGAACGAAGGCACTTAAGAAATCAAAATTTAACAAATGGAGTAAAGCTTTTATTGGGACATTATCTTGAAAATTAAAACCTAAATTATAAGGCTAAATGACTTGTAGTTTTAGTAAAATTCATGGTAAAATTACATCTCTGATATAAATTCATCAAGCTGTATACACACAAGAGTTGTACACCATATTTTATATGTTATATTTTAATTAAAAAATAATTACCTTAGTAAAAACCAAACCAAAACAAAACCAGAAAAATGGTATCTCTAAGTCCTCAAATGAGTAAAAAAATATTTTTCTGGGCCAGCCAAGTGGCGCAGTGGTTAAGCGCTGGCTTGGAAAGCCAGCGGTCCCAGTTTGGGTCCCACATATGAGGGCCAGTGACACTGCCCTCAGAAAAAAAAAAAAAATTTCTGTTTTGATTGACAAAACCGAATTACAATGTGATAATAAATCTTTATGTCTGACTCACAGCATAACAGTTATTCTTGAAAAAAAAAATTCCAGAACTTCATCCATTTTCCAAAGGCTTCTCCGTAATTCATAGGTTTTAAAAATCAAATCATTTTCTTTGCATTACCCTCACATCATTTTTTTTTCGTTTTTTTTTTTTTTTTTGAGGGCAGTGTCACTGGCCCTCACATGTGGGACCAAACAGGGGCCACTGGCTTCCCAAGCCAGCACTTAACCATAGCGCCACTCGGCCGGCCCAACACATCATCATTTTCGTAATTCTACTAGATGAGGGTCGGCAAACTGTGGCTCATGAGCCACATGTGGCTCTTTGGGTACATTCAGTCTCAAAAGTTTGCCGATTCCTAGAAAAGCCAATCCTGTCCCTCACAACAATTTAAAAATTATTCGAGAGCCATAAATATATTTTTATATAATCAACATTATGTGAATAATATCCTTTAAAAATCTTATAAATGAAACTATGATAGTTTTATTTTCAATTTTACTTCAAAGCCACATGTACGCCCCCAAAGAGCTGCATGTGGTTCGCGAGCTGCAGTTTGCTGACCTCTGGCGGCTCTTCAGTCTCAAAAGTTTGCAGGCCCCTGTCCTAGATCCTTTTTTGCCAGTAGCTGTGTGCCTGCAGTATGATCACTTTCCAAAGATTATATTCATGGACTTCATGAAATCCTGCGTGTTTTGCAACTGACTTTTTACTTTACAAATGACTGATGGTTTTCATGGATTTGAAATAAACTCACCTCTGTCCATCTACTGTACAAACAGATACACCCCACAAATCAGGACTGAACTTGGCTAGTTGAGGAATATAATCTGCAACCTAATCAAAATATGGGAAAGAAATGAACACATATAATACAGGAAAATAATATTTTCTTCTACCAAAAAATTTATCTTAATTTAGCTTCCACCAATGAATAGTTATTTTATAGCACTCAGTAGCTATAATATTCTTTTATAACAATATTCATAAAAACTAAAGCCCAATAGATTCGAAATTACAGGTGAGATCTAAGCAATTTCGCTCAGTCTCCATCATCTCCTGTGTTTTCCAATGCATTCTCTCTTCCTAAAAAAGGCAGTCTAAAAGAGGAACTAGGACTTGATTTTTGTTTCTTAAGGGAAAAAAAATTGAGAATTTCTTTAATCAGGGTTATGCTGATGGGGTTCCACTATCTAAAGTTTTTCACAATATGAAAAAATAAAATAGCCCTTAGTATTATTCAGAGGATTTTAAAAACTGGAAACATTTTACTTAATGTTCAAGGATATATCTGCAGAAATTCCCAATAGTTACTTTTTTTATTAAAGATTTAAAAACCATCGCAATCATTTGAAAATCAAAGAGTTGTTAAACTTACATTTTTTTAGCCAAAATAACTGAAGTTACATTTTTAAAATATTTTAAAAGCACTTAATTCAACAGTGTCATTTAACTTAAATTTCTTGATTAGTAAAACATAAGAACACTATACAATTTTACACTTTAAACTTCAAGTTGACCTGAATTTATTAAGTGATTGGTTTAGGAAAATATTCACATAAACATTACCTTTCCTCCAGACTGCTTTTTAGCACTTTCATATAACTCATCGATATGAGAGGTAAAAGACATAAAATCAGGAATGACAAACTTTCTTCTAAAAGCTTGTGTCAATAAAACAATGTTGCTTTGAACACATCTGTGGAATGTGAGAAAAAAAATAAATATGGCTGTGTGCCTTTCAAATATTAGTACTTGGTAATAATATTAATTAGGAGAATATTTAAACAGTAAAGAAATTCATAATTTCATACAACAAACTACATTCTATTAATTTTATTCTTTCTATGTTGTTTTCTTCAAGCAGCCTTTCATGTAGTTGCTTGTAAGCTGTTGATCAAGTTAAAGAACTAAAGGTTAGATTGCCTAAAAATTGTATCAAAAATTAAAATAGCACAGCACTCCACCAGGTTAAGTATCAAGACCATCTAAAAATAAATTTCTTCCCCTAACAGAGTTGATAAGCATCCAGCATGACAAAAATCAGACTTTAATATGTCATAGTTGAAACTCTGTTTATTTTTCCATTAAGTAGCCTCCAAACACATATCCTTTAGTTCCTATATTTATTACTAGTATTTCACAAAACAAGAACCATCTTGTATTTTAACACATTTTTCCTGAATTATATTTTGAAAAATGTGCATTTCTAAGCTAAAAAAAAGGAGATAAAATCAACTTTGTTTAGTCAGATTAATTTGTCTCTTAAACAAAATGCTTATTTAAATGCTTGTAAAAATGAGTAATTTTAAATAAAATTATAGATAATGTAGTATAATTAAATTTATATTATTTACATCATTAAAAGTGTTTAATCTGCATTAGTTTATTCGATATGTATTGTAATACATTGTAAAATAAAAATATTTCCTTGTTTAAAACTATTTATAAGATATGGTACGAGGTATGCTCAAACAATACAGTGAATGTTTAAATAAAAAAAAATTTATTACAGGGCCGGCCAAGTGGCGCATTGGTTAAGAGCTGGTTTTGGGATGCCAGCAGCCTGGGTTCGGATCCCACATTTGAGGGCCAGTGACACTGCTCTCTACAGCTAACAACAGCTCCACCTGGAGCTGGGCTGTGCGAGCCCTGGCCCCGGTGATGGTGTAGGCTGCAGCCCCTGCTGCAGTGGGCTGCCATAGGCTACAGTGAGTGGCCAGCAGCCAGCGTGAGCGGCTGGCAGCCAGCGAGAGCTGCCAATCGCCGCAGTGAGCGACCATCCAGAGGCCGGCGACCGATCTGCCTCATCCAGGAAGAGCACAGTGACGATGCCAACATGGGCCAGTGAAGCAGCGTCCTCTGCAACTGGACTGAAGAACAAAAAGACAGTAACTTGTCTGTTCCCCTTCCCTGATTCCCCAATAAAAAAAAATCTTTAAAAAAAAAAAAATTTATTACAGTAGAAGACACATTGCCATTAATCCCCTTCAAAATACTCCCCCTTGCTTTGAAAAACACTTATCCCATCATTCTTGCCACTTTCTGAAGCAGTTCTGTAAGTCCTCTTTTGTGTCTTTAGTTGCGCTGTCTTGGCTGCCTCAATATTTTTGACTTTGGGGAAGAACTAGAAGTCGCATGGTGCCAGAGCCAGTGAACAAGGCGTATAAGGATACACTGTAATGTTTTTATTTGACAGAAACGATGTGTGACATGGAACACTGTCATAATAGAGGGATGATTTATGGCACACTTGAAAACACATCTTCTCTCAACCAAGCTCACACCCAACTAACTAACTGCATTGTTACTAAGGTTCGAGGCACCGCTTCCCATATTGAAGATCCCTGCCTTCCACTGGATGGCACCCGGCAGCAGCATTCACCGCATTTTGTGATCAAAATGGAAAGGCTCCGGGTTACACATCGTTTGTGGTATGACAATTTCTGTCAAATAAAAACATTACGGTGTATCCTCATGCACCTTTTTCATCGGATCTGGCACCATGAGACTTCTAGATCTTCCCCAAAGTCAAAATGACCATGAAAGGTCAACATTTTGAATTGATTCAGGACATCAAAGCAACTATGACAGCGCAATTAAAGATGCTTATGAAAGTGGACTTCCAAAAGTGCTTCAAAAAGTGGCAAGAACAATGGGATAAGTGTGTTCGAAACAAGGGGGAGTATTTTGAGGAGGATTAATGGCAATGTATCTTTTACTGTAATAATTTTATTTAAACATTCACTGTATTTTTTTTGATCACACCTCGAAAACCTTGTGATTGGAGGGCATGAAATCTAATGACTTGAACTAATATTCTGCTTTGTTCTAAAAAGGATATAAGCTAAAAAATCAATATATTAATGTAACTTTAAAGAAGAGTTTTATAAACAGTTTATACCAACCATATACTCTAAGCTCTCTATAGTCTTAGTAACTCAATAATAAAATATTTAATTGGTAAAGGAAGACTTGCTAGACATGAGCATCAAGTCATAATACCAACTTAAGACTAAGTCCTTAAGAAACAAAAACCCAAATGTTTATATTGGGTTGTCGGAAAGGTCATGACACATTTTTGCAACGAAAAACATAGAAAAAGTACATCATGACTTTTCCGACAAACCAAAGAGTTTAAGTATTAAAATCAAATGATTAACTATGTATGGGAAGTTATTTATGTAACTGATTCCTCACAGATAAGTGTTGTGACACTATATTAGCAATTTCTTTAGGGGAAAAGAAAAAAAATCAAATTGGTGTTTTTTTTAAAGTACCAAGTTTCAAGTACTATTCATCCTGTTTAACCCTCAAAACATAAACACTTTGAGAAGGATAATTTCCCTACTTTACAGACAAGAAAACTGTAACTTGCAAGTAAATAACTTAATATGTACTCAATTGGTCAACATAAAATTAAAACAATGATTTAAAATAGGTTGTTTTCAGTGATAAAGATGTGCCACAATCACAACATGAAAAAATTATAGTCCTAATTTCCATTATTAACCTATAAATGTAGACTTAATTGACATCCAAGAGATAACAAAGAATTACTTCAATGAAATTTGATAAATTGTTTTCTGATAGCTTCACAATGTTAATCTAAAAAGATATTGTTTTGCGATTTAATATTTAATATGTTTCAAATAGCAATTGAATTTATCCATTATATTTGCAAGTATACCAAGTAATTTCTCAGCATAAAAAAGTTAAGACAATACCTGATCATAAATTACTGTACTTGTATCAAATCAAACCTACATCCTTATTTTTCAAGAAGTTATACAGGAGAAAATGAACATTGCCAAAGAAATTTAAATTATTAACCTACTACTATTTAAAATTAATCAGCACTTTTAAAAGGAGGTTTCTAATTAAAACTGTATAGTCAGTGAAACTGTTGTTTGTTTTGTTCTGTTCTTGTTCTATCAGAAATCAGAGGGTGATGGTGAAGCTGTGGTAACAGCCTTAACTGGGGAATTACAAAAAAAAGCAATCTTACCACTCAGAAGAGTGTCTGATTGCACACTGATGAGCATTTCAAATAGTAAATGTTTTTCTTGGGAGTTATTTTGATACAGATCACATGAATGTAGAAAATTAGAAGTTATACAATGAGCTCTGAGGAGTAAGTGCTTATACATTTCAACAAGTCACATCTTTCTCATGCTTTGTTCTCATCTGTAAACTGGAATAATCATTTTTCTTTCCTTCTTAAGTGTTTATGATTTACAACTGTAATGTATGTTAATATTTCACAAAAAAGCTCACATGTAATTTTTCATTAGTAAAATAACCCTGAATTTTTAAAGAAAATCAAACAATATACAAAATGCAAAGATTGCCATTCATTTTTCCCCAAAACAGAAAAGACCAAAAAATTATGATCACACATAAAAAGAGTTCTAATGGTAACATGGTTAAAAATGCATGAATATGGAATTCATTTTCAACACAAATTTTCTATTTCTATTGGTTTTAAGGATTATTCGTATTAAAAACAATTGACTATCTAGATGGGTACAGGCAGTCTCCAACTTTCAAACAGATAATGCTCCAACAGTACATTTAGAATTCATTTTCCCATAAAAAAAATGTCATACATAATAGGTGTTTCTCAGATTACCTTCAAAGGCGAAATATATCAATCAACAATATTATTTTAGGTATCATAGCAACACATTGACTTCAACCAAATCTACTGACCTTTATAAATTATTTCTCTGGGAAAATGAATTCCATTGTAACATCTCCTTCCCACCTGCATAGAGCTCACATAGTTTTATTTCTGGCAACACTAACTAGAAAACTTCTTATTCTGAGCAGAAGTAACTCTGCAGCAATCGCCTTTCCAGGTGACCTGAAAAGGTTAATACTCAGAGGTTTTAAATCACCTCATTCTAAAGATGGAAAGAGAAATCCTTATGCAAATAGTCTTAGACTTTCTACTGCCTTCTCACATATACCACTAAGCATTTGTCAAGTTGGGAACTGCCCATATTACAATCATTAATTTTTTTAAAGATTGGATTAGTGTTTAAAATGATGGTAGTTATTTTTTATAAATTATAGTTAGAAAGTTTTATCATTTCCTGGATTTCTAATCAATGTATTTAAATTACTTTTAATTTCATATTTAAACATAGCAACATGTTTATAAAGCACCAAAAATTTTAAACAGTACTAAAAAGGTGTGAAATGTGCTTTCATTTAAAATTCCAAAGCAATTTCTCATACCTATTATATCATACCCAGATCTACCAACCATCACTTGACAACTTCATTCTCAGATATGCCAAAGTAACTCCTCAGAAGGTGCTACAATCAAGAGTATTTTGCACAGGTAGTTCATGAACATTAAAAATAAAATAATCCTTACTGCCAAGGTACAGTTAACTAGAAATGATTTCCTTCACTCCACAAAGAAACAGTTTCTAAAGACTCAAAATTCCCTGCACCAATTCCAACATGGACCTAAAATCTACACTTTATAAGGTCAGCTGAGTTAATAGAATCAAGAACCTTGTGGTGAAAAGATAATCCAAAACTGTCAGCAGTGTTTCACAGCAAGCCAGGAAGCTTTGGAAGGCATCTCAGTTAAATACTTCTACCTTTAGATGACTTAAAAGTGCAGCGTGGGCCGGCCCAGTGGTTAAGTGCTGGCTTGGGACACCAGTGGCCCCGGCTAGGATCCCACGTATGAGGGCCAGTGACACTGCCCTCAAAAAAAAAAAAAAAAGTGCAGCGTATTTCCAGCAGATATCTAGAATCATCCAGCCCCCCAAATAAGATAAAATCAAAATACATACATACAAATCAGCTTTCAAGGTACATGCTTGAATTCTTAAGATCTATCTCAACTTTAACCTATGGTCTGAAAAAAGCCAGTATCTTACAGTCGTGTTTACAGTTTTATAGTAGTTTTCACTTTATTAGTAGTTTAAAATAACATTTACCTCTTTGGGACCTACTACAAAAATGCTGTCCATTAAATCATTAAGTAATCAGACTAGTAGGAACACATTAATAAAGATAAATAAATGGATAGGCAAATAGAGGAAAGTCAAAAATAAATATTCTTATTCAACCAAATCAAGGCATTAATCTCCAAAGTTGTCATTAGTTTTTAAATATTTTGAGGAAAATTAAAATAGTCAAAAGCCTATGTATTAATATGCCTGAAGAGAAGAGAGAAGCACACAATGGAGATATGAAAATCTAAGGAATACAGGCTGCCTGAAACCTTCTCATTTTATGATGTTATCTAAACCACTTTGTAGGAAAGAGAGACCATGGCGAGAAAGCCTAAAAAACATTCAGATGAATTGGAGATCAATGTAAGCCATGACAGGACAAAGAGTGTGCTCCATGCAAAATGAATGCAATCTTCAGGTACTGTAAATTGGAAACATCCATGGCTACATTTCCTTAGAGTAGTTTCAAAGAAAGTATACAACAGACCCAATGTATTATAGAAGCTTAAGGTGCACCAAGTTTTTCAAACAGTTGTTGTTTATAAGCTCCCCCCACCGCACCCTTTTTTCAGTTACACACGAAGTACTGGCCTTCAAAGATACAATTTTGTTGTAAAAGAAAAATCACCATATAGCATAGCAATCACCATTAAATGTTTGGCAGAAATTTTTACTTTTTAAAAAGATCTTTGTCTAGCATGACACCATCTGATGTTGTTTGAAGAGTTAATCTTAACATATCCATACACTCTTTCAACCTGGGATCAGACGTTCGCAATCCTGTAGATTTGAGGGCCTGTTTTTAAAAAAATAAGAGTTTGTAAATATATAGTGCAAATAATGTATATATGCTTATTCCAACTACAAGCTTCTATTCCTGTATATAAAAACTTCTATCCAGGACCTGAATATGTATATGGCATTTTAGTGTCACTATTACCCACTTTCTGGACAAGTTTCTCATTCTTTCTTTCATTTTCTTTCACTGATTACCTTGAAATGAGCATGATGAAAATTTGAAAACATAATAAGAGAAACAGTGTCAGTCAGAATCTACATATCAGGTGACTTTTAAGACTACATATATTAGTTTATTACTGATTCAGTGTTACTGATTTTTAGAGTTTAAGACAGAAAAATATAAAAACTTACTGTGATAAATTTATGAACAGGTATTTTCTCTTGTCCTTCTGCAATTGTATAGAACAGCAAATCTTCCAAGCTAGGTAATAGACCCTGTTTTATTTTACTAAAGGAGAAAAAGAAGAAAAAGTTAATCTTTGTGTGAACATTGTAATGAATTTTAGCTAGATCCATTATTAAATACTCATTGAACCAGACTACAGCTAAACTGATCTACTCATCAAAACTACTGTCATATTAAAATGATGATTTACCTAAATCAAACCAGTATTACTGAAACCACACTGAAAAACAAGCAAATAATGATTCATTAATGAATACATATTTTTTAATCCCAGGTTTTGAAATCTTTATCACCATTTCTAGTTGTACTAAGGTCTGGCCATCTGTTATGGGTACCCTCCTGTACAGATTAATACCACCACCTAATACTAATTATAGAGCTCAGCAAACGTTCAAGCGAGAATCAATACTTTGTTCTTTTTGGTTTTTTCCAAACATGATGCCTGTATTTATATATTATTCAAATAATTAACCTGATTGTAAAATCTGGGGGAGGCAGCAATTAAGAAGTATTGGACAGTAAAGGCTAGCATACAAGTTCTTGAATCCTGGCTATAATACTTAGCTTTGTCACCTTGAGCAAATTAACCTGGGATTCAGTTTCCTCATCTGAGAAATGGAGATAATAGCGTCTATCTCACCAGGGTTATTGTAAGGATTAGTTGACTCAATACATTCCAATAATTGTACAACACTGCCTGGCAGAGGGCAAGTAGGCAACTGATGGTAGCTGCAGCCATTATTTCTAAAGTGATCTAGGCTGACATATACAGATGAAATGCCACATATCACCAAGAAGGCAGAATGAAAATACATTAAAATGTTAATTAACTAATAAACTAATATAGTAAAATGCTATGATTAACCAAACTTTTAAACAAGAAAGGAATATTTTCCTATCCATTGGAAATCTTTCATGTAAACAAACTACAATTAACCTACTAAATATCATTTTTGTGGCTCTGAAACTGAAATGAACACATTTCATTATTCTGTCCATTAATTACTGTCATAAGTATTACAGTGATGTTATAAGGATTACCGATTTAAAGCAAACAAAACCCCTCCTCATCACTATTTATTAAAATGGAAAAGGAAATATATGAGTGCATGTCTGTGTACGTGTGTGATGTATAAAATATTCTAGAAAGGACTTTACCTATATTTCAAGAAAGAGCGAAAATTAAAAAGGAAGGAGTTAATACTTGTTTTCTTAAATTCAGGCGTTAATATTACGTCATTCTGGACTAGCCATAGGTATAATGGCAATCTTCAAAGGAAAATTGTATAATTATTTTTGTAAAATACGCTGTCACACAGCATAAATCTATTTAAAATTGTTTTTATACCGTTAAAAAGAGCTTTTCTAGGTGTCCAGATATTTTCCGGATTACCCGAAGATTACATAATAGCTCCATACTTCAGTAACACCAAATGGATTTAGCTATTTCCTAATATAATTACTTCCCTCACTATTATTAGCGGTCCATATATTCCTATCTTAAAAGACAATAGAAAATAGAGTTGCATACATTTATATGTGCAAATATGAAATTTCTCCTAATAGAAACATTAATGTTGGAATTAACATAATTTATACTTGTGTTCAAAAACTGTTACAATTTTTAGTGTTTAAAAGTCAATCTTAAAATATATGAATTTCAGGTCAATATTTTTAAAAAACTAACATATAGGATTCTCAGAATTTAATGACATATTCTGATACATAAATTATTCCCTGAAACAATTTTGGGAATTTTTAAAAATGTATTTATCAATCACTTCTAAACACTCTGTTAAGTGTCTTTCATGCATTGTAATTTAACCCCTTCAATGATCTTATGACAGAAGGTACTACTATTATCCAAAATATAGTACAGTTTCTGGTATACAGTAGAAGCTCAATACATTTATTATTTGTTAAAAAGATGAAGGACATTATCCCCATTTCACAAATGAGGAAGCTGAGGCTCAGACAAATGAAACTCCCCAAGACTGCACAATGGCAGGTATGGATTTAGAACCCTGTTTCTCTGAATCCACAGTTCAAGCCATTTACTCCTACAATATAATGGCTCTCAAACTTACTAGCTAGCTATTGTTACAAGGCACAATTTTTCTTGGTCTTACCCTGATCTAAAACCATTAAACAGTGTTCAACAATACAATGACTTAATGTTTAAAGAAAAAAATTGAGCCAGCTGTCAAAGCAATGCGTGGAAAGTAACATACCAATTATTTACAGAAAATTGTCTGTCAAATGAACTTCAGATAATGGTGGTTTATTGCTTTTAAAAAACTGCAGAATAAGCTTTTTATGTATTTATCACACCACTTATTTGCTTTGTCTAAAAGCTATGTAAATAACATAAAGTATTGAACATGGCTTTTTGGTTAACGCTTCACACACAGTAAGGTATTCTGCTATTAAAATTCAAAAGCTAAAACCTTAGTTTTCAGTAACTAGAAAATCCTTGAGAAGTATTTAAGTTTTAATGATAAAAAAGAGTTTATAGCAGGCTTTTAAATCGTAACATCAGCAATTATTAATAAATCTGAGTAAGCCCTTTAAGATTCCTTAGGGGAAAGCATAAAATGGCTATGACACTCAGCAACTAAAATACGATATACACAGATTAATATATCCAAAGAAAAATCCTTGTTTCATACTTTTTTGTTCCTTTCCTTTTATTCTCCCTCATTTCCTTTCTAATTTCTGCCTTTAAGATCCTTTCACCATCATTTTGTTCCTTTCTTTACCCATTCCTTCCTCTACTTTACTCACACAAAATACCTGCCTAGAAAACAAAATGATTTCTTAAAATTTTTTTTCTCCAATTCTCATGTATTTAACTGCTATCTACGACATACATAACATTGTTAGTCACTCCTTAGAATCTAAAAGGGAAATAGAACATGTATGTAATGAGGAATTACAAGACAGGAACTATGGGATCCAATCACTGAAAATTTACTTCTCTGTGGACTAATAAGGTAAAGGTTTTTTTTTGGAGGGGTGGAGTTTGAGCTAGACTTGAAAGATGGGTAAGAGCCAGAAACATGGTAACAAAAGGGGATGGATTTTGCGCAAAGGAAATAAAATGACCAAAGCAATGAAGGTGAACATTCACTGGGTATTTGTAAAGAACAGCAAACAACTAGAGCATAGGATATATGTTTTAAGGTTCCTGTTTCTACCTACGAGCTATTAAAATACCTACTATTCAGGGTTGAGAGAAACCTACATAAGTAAACCAGTAAATGAGGAAACTACCTCCCCCCAAATTTGCATAAGGAGTTTAAAGTCAAGGTCAATTTCTGCAACATAAAAAGAAACACTGTCTTTGTTTACCCACCAACCAATTTTCCAATATGAAAGGACAAACTCCTCAGTCTGTTATTCAGTTCTCTATAATTTGGCTTTGTACTATCTACTCTTATCACACATAATTCACCAATGTAATTAACTAGACTCACTGACCTCTAAGTAAATCCTTCTCTCATCCTTGTATTTTACCAAATATGCCTTCTGTGTATAACCCTCTTCTTCCTATATCTTTAAGGTATCAATGATCATTCCAATGGTTTCAGAGGGCTTTCCCAATCAGATTCGCTATACTCTTTTTAGCATTACTGGCTGCATCACTAAGCTTTGTACTTCTCTTATATAGCCTATTATGTGCCAAGCACTGCAGACATAAAGATGAATAACAGAAGGCTGCTGTCAGGAGAGCCAAGGCTACAACAAATGTGGGAAGTACTATGTTAGAAGTGTAAGAAAAGTATTAGGAAGTACAAATGAAGCATTCAATGTTGCCTTGATGAGTGAGGGAAATAAAGGAAGTTTATAATTTATAATTAAGAGCAATATTGCAAACTTACCCTCATCAATTTAAAATTTTAGGGATAAAAAAACTCCCCTTTTAAATGAAAGGAGTAAAATGGAAAGCAAGTCTTTACTAGTAACAGTAAAATAAGAGGGGAAAAAAATTGAAACCAACTATACTGCTAAATAACGTTTCATATTACCGTACCTCTCCAAACTATAAACCTTCAAGGTTGGGGTAAATTGATTCTTAATTTGGGCAGGGGGCAACCCCATGTAGCTCAAATGCATAGTACAGCATGGTAAACCTATCAGATAATCAAAAACATTTTTTCCAACTAGGTTAAAAAAAAAAAAAAAGAGACGGCGGTTAAGCGCTGGCTAGGGAAGCCAGCGATCCCGGTTCAGTCCCACATGTGAGGGCCAGTGACACTGCCCTAAAAAAAAAAAAAAAAAAAAAAAGACTCAAATTGTCAAAAACATTCAATAATTGGGTCGGCCGAATGGCTCAGTTGGTTAAGAGATTGCTCAAGAGTGCAAGTTGAGCTCTGAGCAACAGCGGTTCGAGGCCAGCCCAAGCTGAGTTGCCATTGAGCTGCCAACAGGTGGCAGGATGGCTGAGCTAAAAAAAAAAAAAAAAAAGAGAGAGAGACTCATTAACAATACAAAATAATGTTTTGGTGTTTTTACTATGTCCTCATTAAAAAAAGAACTTTTAAAAAAGATTGAGTTGTTGAAGGAATAATCAGTTTATCATTTGAATTTATAGTGATCTCACTGATAGTGTCATTCAACCCCAGCAAACAGCAGATTAAACCTGCCAGCCTGAAAGATGAATCAAAGGTGGCGGACCATATAGTATTATAAGTCTAACAAACTGACAAATTCTGTTTATCCTCCAAGTCACTTTGCCCCAAAGTTGTAGATGGAATTTAAAAACAAAATCTTACATCTTTTAAGACTTTACTGTTTTCAAAAAGGCTTTTCTGTTGTTTTATCTTAAAATCCTAGGCAGTATAGCAAAGTAGGCAAACTGTCTCCAATTTTACAGATAAGGACAAAGTCAAGCAGCATGTCCAATGTCAGACAACTCTTAAGTGGCCCAATCAGAATTAGTCCTAGAAAGCTGATCTTTGGGGTTCCTAACCTAGATTCCTCCTGCTGTGTGGACGAAAAATGGGCAACTTACTAAAATAAACCTGACCAACACAGGGGAGGCCCATATGATGGGCCTTACAGACCCACAGATGGAGAACAAACACACAGGGCTGGTCCGAACATAAAAATTCCTAACTAAAAGTGTGTCATGGTGGGTAGTTAGGACTGAGGTCTGTAGCTTCCTTGACAAAGGTCAATATTTACCTTTGAAATTGTCGATTGTCTTTGTGCATCTAAGGCACATGGCCAGCACCAGAGAGCATGGTATGCTGCCCACATAGCTTCTCTATGTAAACGTTAAATGTCCTGTACCCACAGATGTAAAAAAAGTATGTGTCTCTCCACTGTGCTTTTTATCCACTCAGAGATTTCCCTGCTTTGCTTTCTCCTGCCTCTCTAATCTACCACTAATGAATTTTATGTAACCCTCCTTACATCTCCTCCTTTGACTCTAATGTATAAAATCAGCTGCAAAACAGCCATCCTCTGGAGCATTTTCTCAATCTGTTGAGATTTTGCTTCCCTGCAATTGTCAGTGAGGCTCAAATAAACTCCTTTAAGACTTTTTCTTAGGCTGGACATTTTTTCATCGACATATGTCACACCAACTGTGCTCAGTTGTTGGCACTCCATTTCAGGAGGAATAGCCGGAGTTCATTCAGAACAATGAAAAATGAGACTCCTTACATATAGAAGAATTGCTAACCAAAATGCTAGCTAATAATTACTTATGTTGTTAGATCATTAAATTTTTGTTCTGCCTCGTTAAAACTGCATCTAATACAAAGCAAAGTTGAGATTACATTAAATTAGGGCTACTGTTCTGATGGGACTTCATTGAAATTTATTCAAGAGCAAGCCAAAGTAAGCATAAAAGCCAGCTTGAAGTAAGAAAGTTGCCAGGCTGTCCATATCAGCTAATGGCAATTTGTTCAAGTACACAGTTTTAAAAGTCTAACCCAGGGGGGCAATCTGCCTGTCTCTGATGTTAAGATGAGGACATGACAGATCAAATTCCTAAAGTCCAACTCTCTTCAGTTAGCCCTTGCCACCACGTACTCCTTCAGTCAAGTATCCTTTAATAAATCATTTCTAGTTGTAAAAATATAGATATTATGTGAATTGTCACATTAACCACTTTGATACCACACTAGACCTGATTTATTCAAAATAACTAAAATATATAGGTAGAAATTAATGGAAACCAAGCTTGAGCTACTCATAAAACAAAATAGCTCTGAAAAATGGAATGGGCTGCCTTCAAAGGAAGTGAACTCTCTTGTCAGGAAGTATTTAAGCAGAGATAAAAAACAACCTGCGGGGAGTGTAACAAAAGGAAAAAAAACACTAGCTGGGGAGATGGGGTTTTAAGGTCTCTTCCAATAAACCTAAAGAAAAGTGATGAAAAAAAAAAAGTCCTAATATTGTATGAACTTGGTTAGTTCATTTAATATCTGTGAGTTTATAAAATATGTAAAACGAGGTGGAATTAGATGTCTTTCTTGTCACTTCCAACTCTAATTCTCAGTTTTTGAGTTGCTAAAAATAGATGCTCTCCCACATTCCTGAACTAAAGAACATAAATTTTACTGACTCGGGATCTATGCACACACATTTTACACAAAAAGCTCAATTATTTGGGTTATTTTTTAAAGGGGAGTACTTAATGCCACTGAATTGTACACTTAAAAATGGCTAGAAATTTTTGTTAACGTATATTTTACTACAATTTTGTTTTTTATTGGAAGTTAAGGGGAACTGGGTATAGAAGATGAGAATGAAATCATAACATATAAAAGTTTGTATTCTAACTTTCGGCTTAACATTATATTTTCTTATATCCCTAAAAAGTATCTGTATACATTTTAAATTACTGAATAAGAGACTCTCATGTGTATATACCATAATTTACTTAACCATTCCACTAATATTGAACATAAGTTTTCCCAATTTTTCTCTAATATGTATAATAATGTGCCAAAATATTAGTGAATCTTTTTATACCTGTTTATTGCTAAAAAGGTATGAATATATTTAAAGTTCTTCACACAGTTTAAAAACTGTTCTCAAGTCTGTACTCCTAATGACTATCACCAACAATCTAAGGAAGTGCCTATGTCACTCAAAATATCCTCAACAACATGACAATTTAAAAATCTTTAGAGGCCTGCACCAGAAATTAGTATCAAAACATATTTCTAAATCCTGAAAGCTATCAACTTTTTGTTCTTTATGCAATAGTAATAGTTCTATTTCAGTTAGTGTTTTCATTATAAACATTTCTTTAGTAAGCAATGTCACATACCAACCAGAGAATACTTCCCAAAGGAAGTCAAGACACATTAACATTTGCTTCTAAATTGTTAAGTGGTCGGAAAAATCACCAAGTGCAGTAATTAATCATATGCATTGTTTCATACCCAAAGCAATTTTATAACTGAGTAGATTTCAGGATAAAATCGTAGTTAACAGTGTCTCTACCTGAAAGCTATTTACCTCACTTAGAAATATCAGTAATTAGTAACCATTTTTATAAATATGTAAGTTCACTAGGCTTTCTTAAGCATTCCTCTTATTGGAAATGAGAGGAATTAAAAGGTGAGAAGTCACAGACAGGCAACTCCTTCGTTTATATAAAGGATTTAAAGATTGAGCTCCTTAAAGTTGAACACAAATCCCACCATTAGACTTTTCCATTTCTATAGCCATAATTTTTCGTTACCTCAATACTAAAGTACAGCTTTTCACTAATTTCAAATAATTTTTAAAACTCGAAGAAACCCACAAATATCTTCAACAAATTTCTCTTCAAGGTGACGTTTATCTTTTTCAGTTTAAAATAGTGTCCCTACCCCATTATTTTCCCTTACATATTACCTCACAAAAAAGATATGACTATTTGATAGTCATATCCTGAACTAGTTGATTGTGAGGTAGACAGACTTCTTTGTAAAACAGTAAAGCCCGGAAACAAAAAGCTAAAATTGAAGGAGACAAAACTTCATGCTCTTTCAGTGAACTTTATCTAAATATTAATTAGTAGCATGCAGTTTGTTAATTATAGATTACGTACAGATACAGTATTAATGGCTGAATACTTGTGTGGTTTAATGTAAACACTGGGCGGCAAAAAATGTTATGATGCCATAAAACAAAACTAAAACTCACTGATAGCTAACCAAAAATTGTTTTAATACTGAGGGAATCGCAAATAAAATGACAGAGGGGTTCATTGAGAAGCCTCCCAAAATTAATTGTATTTTCAATTTTAATTTTAGTTTAGGTGAATGAAAATATGTTCACCTTTACAAATTAAAAGCAAATACATTATTAAAGGATCATAACAGAATTGGCCACCTATTTAAACAGCGGTTCTGTCTTTTGACTCCAAATACAGTATCTGCATCTGCCAAACACTATCTCAACTTTATTATCAGTACTGTCCTATAGACCTAATTCAATGTTTGCTGAAATACATAAGTATTTAATCTTACTTTGAAATTCAAGTCTCACAGCATAGGATGTAATGGCTCTTTGCCCCTTGTTTTCCATTTATTAAAAATAAATGTGAACTTCCAAAACATAGTATCTAAAGCTAGCTGAAATCATTTTTGCTTGCACTTTCACTTTTAATATAGCACTTTTAATTATGTTTAATTTAAAACACATTTTAAAAATGCCATGACTGTGTGTAAATAAGTGAAAATACAATTATTGCATCATGGGTATACAGTTTTTAAGATACTACCAGAATGCCCTCCAAAGTAACTGAATCAATTTATACTTCCACCAGCAATGTACAAGTTCTCATTTCTCACACCCTTTGCATCACTTAATTAACTTAACATCTGCCAATCTGATAGGGGAAGAATGATCTCATTGTTTTTTTAATGGAATGCCTTCAATATGGTACCATGTATGAACTACCTACTTTCTAAAGAGCATACATGTATTGCTATTTCCCTAGCCTAATCATTCTGTTATATCTCTTTTCCTTTCTAATTAAATAATAAAATGCTCAAACAAAAAGTAGCTTGAAAATGCTCCCTCATTCCCACCTGTCAACCCTTCCCAGGGACCCTAAGATATACACTTCTGGGCTTTACAGAAATGAAGCATGGCACACTTGACAGAGAAGGGACACTGTGATAAAAATGGCCATGACTGGTAAGCACTGGCATAAAGGTTAATCAAGAATCTGTAATGCTACAGCATGGTTTGTGACTTTGATATAATTAATACTCATTCCAGTCCGTACTGGTTTTCTGGATGGACAGTGACACCTGAGATTAAAACTATAATTAATCTCAAAACATTATGCAAAATAGATTGAAATAAAACAAATGAATGGATATGAGGGTACAGATTTTAAACCTGAGTCATCAGATGCGTGGAGGTTATGTGAGAACAGAGCTTGGATGAGAGATAAAATACTACCTACACAGAGAGTCAAAGCTGAGAGAAGGGATATGCTGCTGAGAAGGCAGACAAGTGGAAAGAAAAGTAGCAAAGGCCTCAGCCTCAGGGTTTGCCCAGTGAACAAACCCAAAAAGAATCAGGAAAGCAGAGAGAACAACTTAAAAAATGAAGAGAGCCAAGCAAAGTGTTTTTCAAAATGATAGAATGACAGTAACAAAATTAAATAAGAGCACTACATGGAAAACTGAGCGAAGATCATTACATTTTCTCATGATATTTAAGATAGTAGAAATCTTAACCTAAACCAAGAAACTAAATCAGAAATGAAGTTGGATAAAGAAGATGGCACAGCCTAGAATGACACTGGTTCAAAGGCACTGCTTCAAAAAAAAAAAAAAGATAAGTAGATAACTTGCTTACATTCCATCTCCTTCCTGAACACAATATGATGTAGTTAATAAAACAGAGTTAGACCAAGGAAAGGAGGAAAAGCAAACATCCCAGCCATGTGAACTAATAAAATTGCTATGGTTAAGAATTAAATTCACTCTGAGCTTTCTGGTAAGCAGGGCAAAAAGGTACATAGCATGAGTTTCATAAATACAATTTCTCAACAGAAATTTTTTCTAGAAACTAAAAAAACCAAAATAAATTTCTCATGTGGGCCTAAAATTCAAAGGCTGATGTCCTTGTCAGGTTTTACAACAAACAAAGCAATCTGATTCTTTTTTTTTTTAAAGTTATGTTGTATTTAACACATGCCAAATATTGTTCCAAGCCCTTTATAAAATGTTAACTCATTTTTCACCTGGCTATTTCTTTTAATAATCCTCTATAAAAAACCTGGCAGTCCTGAGTGAGTGCTGGTATTCCAGGTGGCTCGCTGACTGAGGGATGACCTGTGCTTTGAATGCTAAGCATTAGAAAGGATAACAGGATCAACTAGAAGCTTACCTCCCAGAATAAGAGTAGTGTTTATCACATAAAGGCAAAATGGAAGGAGTCAAAGGAGGAAAGCTACATTTGGAGACCTGGTCATACAGAGAATATAATCTGCAACCAGATTTTAAAAATGTTTTTACAACCTTGAGGTCAGTGCTCTTCACTTCATATGTAAATTGGAGACAGGTGGGGTTCACTCTTGAAATCCTTGATTGAAAGCTCTCGAAATTATCACCTACAAGTATATCTCATTTTATTGCACTTTGCTTTATTGTACTTCACAGTGTTGCTTTAAAAAAAACAAACTGAAGGAAAGATCCTCCACCAGCAAAAATTACAACTCACTTTTCATTACAATACTCACTTTATTACGGTAGTGTGGAACAGAACCCACTATATGTGAGATATGCTAATACTTGGATTGCTCCTGGGCCAGTCTAGCTATTAACTCCCAGGGCATCTGAGCAAGTATTCTTGAAGGATTCTCTGCCTAGACTGATTTTCTATGTGGGCTGGGGGAGACAGGACAGGATCTTTTTTTATGTAGGGCTGTCAATAAGCAGTTCCCATCCTTTAGCCTTTAAGGACAACTTTTAAATGCTAATAATTGCATTTTGCAATTCAGTAACTCTGGGAACAGTTATTTAATCTAGTTACCTGCCTAGTAAACCAGATAAGGTAAAAATGAGTACCAGATGAGATTGAGCATACACACTCTAGTCCCTAAAAAATATTAGAGGTAGAAATTTAACAAAAGTTTAGCTTTTCAGATCTTAAAGAGATTTGAGCCATCTAACTGAAGCTATTAAATGACCTGCCCACGTAGGCTACTCTGTGGCAGAAAAGCATTATCACAGAATTCCACAAATTTTGCCCAGCACCAAGTGACTTTAAAAAAAAACAAAAAACACTTTTTGAGTCTGGGCAAACTTAGCTTGGAACGTTTTTAGGAAGGTGCCAACTTCAATTACAGTACACATTAAGCAGACCTGAGATGAAAAAGCACTATAAGAACTCCACTTTCCGTTTGGCATAAGATACTCTGGGGCTCTGGAGACAGTCAAAGGGAGGCCAAACGGGTCACATCATGTCAGTACAATGTCAGAAAAATAGTAGGGTATAAAAATAAAAAATAAAAAAGCAGCCAGGTAAATTTGTCCCCGCACCTGGACAACAATTTGTCCTTTTACATTACCCAAGACAAAATATCCAGGACACTGCTTCGCATAGTGGGTAAGAAAAAAAAGACTAACCTGGTAGGCGGTATAGACGAGTGAACCTCCTATCCCAATTTAAGGCACAAAAGCGACCGAGCTCGCATTTTGCAGTTAATGGTTTACCCGTCACATTTCCCTGTGGCTACTCTCTGACTTTTATTTTCAAAAACTTGTGCATCTCAAGCAAGCCATCGGGACAGGCCAAAGCCAGTCCCCAGCGCACACAGGTGGTCGGTACTGAGGGCCGCATCTTCTCGGCCACGTGACCCTTTTCCTCTTCGTCTCGCTTCGGAAACATTGTTTCCGGTGCCACGGACGGCTACACCCACGCGCCTGAAGAAGCCCCTCCAGAAATACTGAAAAGACGCTGCCATGTTCAGCTCCCAAAGAGCGCGACGGAGGGCAGGGAGGAAACTCGAGCCTGGAAAAGCCACCTAGTCAGGAAGGCTCCGGCTTTGTTCAGCCCCCGACTCCTAAATGTCACGCAGGAGAGACGTCCGTGTGGCATCCCCCACGAAGGGCGGGCCGGGGCGCGCGGCGTGGGCCAGGCGGGCACCGCGCCGGGGCGGGCGGCGGCGGGCAGGCTGGTGGGGGAGCAGAGCGGCCCCTGCACGGCTCCACGCCGGCGGCCGGCGCCGGGGGCGGGGAAGGGAAGTGAGGGCCCCGCGGAGGGGCGCGGGCGCGGCCGGGCCTAATCACATGGCGCAGACGGCGCAGGCCGCCCCGCATCTCTTTTCTTTCCCTTTCTCGAGCCTCAGCTCCCAGCCCGCCCCCCCACGGGCCCCCTCCCGGGCGCGGGCCCCAAGCGGAGCGAGGCCGCCTGCGCCTCGCGGACACACTCACTTTTCGCCTGAGGCCACAAGCTCCTTGGCCTCGCTGCTGCCGAGCGCGTCCGTCTCCCCGGGGCCGTCCTTGGGGCCGGGCGCCGGCGGGGCCGCGGGCGGCGACGCCCCGGGCGGCTGCTGCTGCTGCTGCTGCTGCTGCGGCTGCGTGCCCCCCTTGCCCAGCTCCTGCAGAATCTCAGACGGGGAGCTGGACAGGCCCCGGGCCAGGGGCCCCGCCGGCCGCCCGCCCCCGCCCCACCACGGGTGGATCCGCGCTGCGGCCGCGGGCCCAGCGGCCTCCAGTCCCCCTCCCCGGGCGCGCCGGCACAGGGTGGCGAGGGGCTGCACCCGCTTCAGAGCCGCGCTGGCGGGGGCGGGCGGCCGCAGGAGCAGGTCCCGCAGCGTCGCTGAGCCTCGAAGCCGCATCATGCCGCCCAGTCAGTCCGTGCCGGAGCCCCACGGGAGGATGCTCGGGGCGTGGGCGGCCGCTCTTCGGGGATGCGTTCTCCCGCGGGACCGCGAGAAGGCAAGTGAGGGCAGGGGCAGCGACGTGAGTGTGGGTGTGGTTCCAGTGTCCACAGCCGCCGCCGCCGCCGCTGCCGCTGCCGCTGCTGCTGCTGCCCCGGAGGCTGCCTGTGGCCGCTTCTTCTCTCTCCGCCGAGCGCTCCGCACTGAGGCTGAGGCGTCAGGGAAGGCTGGAGACATTCCGCGCTCGCCCTTCTGGGGCGGGAGGACGCCGGCGGCTTGCCCACTTAGCCGATTCTGATTGGCTCACATTCTCGACCTCTCTTCTGATTGGTGCCTGGAGCAGTCAAATTTCTCTCGGGCGCTTGGGGCTTGATGAGTCGGGCGGGGGGACTGGCTAGGGGCGGGAGAGGAGTCAAACTGACGTGTGAGGCTCCATAGGCCGGGCGGGCTCCAGAGCAGTCCCTTTGCTCCTTTTACCAGCCCTGAGGGTTCACTATTTGGGAACTGGGTGCTCAGGAGTCTCACCTTTCACCAAGCGGGTGGACTCTGGGACCTCAAACTGCAGGGGAGACTGATGGGCAAGAGCCTCTGCAGCTGAGGGGCTGTGCTGGCCGGAGCTCGGCTGGTCCAAACGTGCAGCTGGCCCCCCACGATCGGGTAGGGGCGTGGGACGACGCCTGGGAGGGCCGCGGTCCCACGAAGGGTGGCCCCAGACGAGCCTCGTCCCTCTCCCAACTGTTACATTGACTTGAAACTTTCCATGGTTGGCGACTACCCAGATGTGAAGTGTTTTGGAAAAAATGAGCAAAATCCTTTCAGCTATGCGACTTAGTCATTTGGAAGGTTGCAGTCCTGAGGAGGGTGAAGAGAGTGGGAAATTCCAGAATATAAGGCCATTCGCTGCTTTCCTTTAAAAAAAATTTTTTTTTAATGTACACCAATACCTCAAAAATAGGTTTGAATAGCAATGATTCCCTCAACACTAATTTGCTTGAAAGCAAAATGGAACTATTTTTCTATTTTGAAAGCTGCTTCAGCATATTAACATGGAAGCATCTGGATACTGGTTCTCTAAATCATCTCAGCCTAATATCGTTTTATCCTTTGGACCTGTAAAAACGAGCAAAATCTGGTAAACTCTTTTTTCTCTGAGCCTACATATACACTCCATTCCACGACAAAAATGTTTTTAGTTGATTTCCTGAAACAAATAGGTTTAAATGCAAAGACCCACAAAGATTAATGGGATGAGTTTTGTGACATGGAAAGGGTGTGTGTCAGGTGCATCGTTAACTAATCACCGGATTTAGTAATCTAATGAATCTTAAAATATTGCACTAGTTTAATAATTAGGAAATCTGGCTGTACCTACAGGTTATGTGACCTTTGGCATATCACGGTTTTGCCATGTTTAAGTTTCTTCTATCCGCTCTTTAACCGGAAGAACATGGATAAAGCTATTGTGTAAAGCACTTAATCACATTTAAAAAAAAAAAAGAATTGCAAATTACTTAGACGGCTTTTATTACTACTTAATGTTACTGTCACTAAAATTTGATAAGTCGAAGTAATAATATATTTGGGAAAAGGAATTACCAAGTTTTGGAGGAAAGGTAACAAATACTGTCACCTAACTTTTCCAGTCTGACTTACTAATGACATAAACCCGAATATTTTCCCATGTCTTATCTATAACTGGTTATCAATTTTGACTGCCTTTTTTCCAACCACATCGGAGCTATTGACAGATCCAGTTATTATTTTCCTCTTGTATTTTTTCTTAGTTTCTGTAATTTTTCTATGAAAATTCTTCCCAGCGGTTACAGGTTTAACTACTTTATAGTATACTTAACAAATATAAAAAGCAAACCTATAAACAAAATCTATCCCTATAAAAAACATTTTATAGACATACAGTGTATAGTCCACCAAAATACCTACAAATAGAAAATGGCTCTCTAGATGAACATGCAGCTGGCTTGTCAGAGCTACTCTTAGACTTTCTCTTCGTTACTAAGATGAATGCAGCTATTTTACAATGGGTTATGGTCTCATAGTCATTGAGAAGGAACTCAACCATACAAAAGAAAAATTGGAATGTATGCACTTTGTTTCTATTCTACCTAGAAGCATAGTTTTTGAGCTTCTATGTTCTTTTGAAGATTAGAAAAGGCTAATGTTTCAAGATCATAATGTAACTTATATATAAATTCTAGATCTTGCCCTTCACAAAAACTAAAAGGTTATTATTATTTGTTGATGTAGAGCTAAATAGAAAATAATTCTTCTTTGACTAACAGCTTAAAAGGATTGCATACGTTTTTGTTTGTTTGGATTTTTCTATTTAGAGAATAGAATAAGGTTTAGGAAACCTCTAAACAAGCTTCTGCTACTACTTCCCTTTCTTCTGCTCATTTCCTGCTTTAACTGGCCAACTTCCTAGGCTCACTGATAAACCTTGTTTAACATGACTTATTTTTCAAAAGCTGAATTTAGATCCGTATTAAAATAAGTATTATAAATCCCTCATCTGTAAAATGGGGATAATATTGGTGTCTTATCGCATAGTGTTGTTGTGAGGATTAAATGAGTCAATACATTGTTCTAAAGCACTTAGAACAATGACAGTAGCACTCTGTAAGTATTAGCTATAATAGTTGCCATGTCTGTTATTGAAAAGCTAAACAGGGAATTGTTTTAAAATATCTAATCATAAAATATCACTTAGGAAGAAACTAGCTCCCTAAAATGAGTTCATTTGCTTACTTCATTTTTAGAAAACAAACCAAGAATTTCCAAAACGTTTTGAAATAGAGGCTACTGCAAAAAACAGATTAAGCAAAGCTAGGATCGGTGCCCAAGATACCAGCTATTTACAAATAACTTTTAGAAAGTCCTAAACAAAGAACTGCCGGAGAAAACAAACAAAACTAGCCTGGATGTACATGTCATATACAATTAAATCTAAAAATCTATTATTTGCTACCTATGTACATTAAATTAGAATTCTTTTCCTTGCAACATCACACAAAAGTGGTGAGAGATTTTTCATCACATTTGAAGAAACTATTTGAATGGTCTTGTTTAAAATTCTAACTATGAAATTCTAACATGAAATTCTTTTTGAGTGTTTCCTGATAGCTGAAATGGGTGGTAATCAGTTATTTTTCCTTCATTCAGAGTGATATGGTAAAGATTTCAATTACCTCAGTTTATAAGTTAATGTTGTTTATACTTAGATCACAATTATATGCATAAATCCTCCAGATATGTATTAATTATTCAGTTACTTTAATTCTTATTTTTTTGGAAATTCATAGAAAATATCAAATTGAACTAAACCCCAGCCCAGAGATAAGAAATTCTTACTTGTATATTAGCAAAACCTAAAAAAATTTTATTTTATAAATAGTCCAAAAGTCAGTCAAAAGGATACTTGTTTGAGAATGAAAACAACCTCTGGTAGATTGCATTACTCTTCCCAAATATTTTTGTTCCTCCCTTTGGGAAGACTTTACCTCCCCATATTGAATGGCAGGCTTGGCCTTACGCCTTGAAATGTGAAAGAAAGTGATGTATAGCAATGCTGAGTAGAAGCTTTAAGAATAATTGCATGGTTCTGTCATCTCTCTTTTCCTTTTGCAACAAGAACCGCATGTCCCAATGAGGGGATGCTGCTTTGCCTGGGTCCCAGAAAGATGGAACAAAGCTGAAGGTGACTGTGACTGACTACATAAAGAGAAATAAACCTTACTGTAAATAATTTCACTTTGGGGGTTATTACCATAGAAGTGCTTAACTTAGGTTAACCAATATACCATCCAACTTGAATGAAGAAGACTTGACAGCCATGAGATAAGTATGGATTACAAAGAGTATTTGAGAACTCTGAAAGATAGGCAGTCGGTGGACCTCCAGAGCAGTTGAAACAATACCACTGAGAGGACAGTAACAATAGACATATTCAGAATAGGCATTCTCTTTCAGGGACGATTAAAACCAAAGTTCAGGTAGATGTTTAGTTTGTATTTCAATATGCCATATGTAGTTGAGCACTTTAATTGGGAAAAATTAACAGTGATTTGAAGTATGTGCTCTGTATCAATTATGCTATGTTGTTTTTATGCTATGAAATCTAATGTTGGTTCAACATCTGAAATTTGTCACATTTAAACCCTGAAAAAGAAAAATGAGACTGGACTTTTGACTATTTATGTTCATCCAATGATAAGATCTTATTACCAATTCAGAAACCAATTACTAAACTCCACTGAAATCATGATTTATGTAGCAAAATCCAATTCAGACATTTTATAAAAAGCATCAGAGTACACAGTAATGTATTTTGATATTCCAGACTAAAAAAAGAATCAATATTCATCCTTTGTATAGCATGAGTTCCTCAAACTATATATTTACTTTTCAAGCATCTTACATTTACAGCTAACATGTGATTCCTTCTCTCCAATGATAAGTCACAATAAACAGCTCTACAAAAGAAATGTTGATTTGTGATAGAACTGCTTCTCATAGTGACAACGCCACATGGTGTGTTCTAAGGCAGAAATTTATTCATATGCACCCCAGATAGTAAAACAAACTGTGATGTATAAAATATCTCTGTAGAAACAGACTAGATGATTATCAGTAGGAGAGTGGATTAAAATGCTGTATTTTCATATATTGGGGAAACATAAATTACTTAAATTTAGTGATCCCCAGTATTATGTATTAAAATGGATGTCTCAAAAACAGTGTTGAAAAAAAGACAAATTGCAGAAGGATATGTATCTTATGATACAATGATTATAACATTGTAAAACATACAAAACAATATTTATAGATTTATACATACGTGGTTTAAAAGTTTCAAATGTGCATAGGTGTGATAAACATCAAATCCAGTGTAGTGGTTATTATCTCTGGGGATATATAATGGGGAATGGGATTGAAAAGATATACAGAGAGAGCTTCAACTGTATCTGTAATGATTGATTTTTTTAAAAATTGTTTTAATCTGAAGGAAATATGGCATGTGGGTAGTTGAAAACAGGTGTTGGTTATATTTGCTCTTTTTCTCTGTTTGAAATAGTGCATAATTAAAGAAAAGAAGCTTTATCATAATCTTGAAAGCCATTATTTTTCTCCAACAATTATGAATGTAGAAAATATTACAAATGCAATATTCATTTTATAATGGTTCCTTTTAAACTTTATTTAATTTTGCCTAACCAATGCTAAATGATATAACAAATAGGCAATATAGCTACCCTGTAAATATGTTTCAAGAGTAACCAACAGAGAATATCATTGAACTAAAGGCTTTACAAAAGGTAAGAATGACTAATATTTAACTGAAAAACTTGTAAAAAATTATTTGCCTCTTGACTATCTCAGACATAAATATGAAAGCAAACCTTTCATTAATCTCTTCCTAGCCTCTCGCGTTCCTTATGTCCCTGTAACTGTTAATGCTTAAAGCTGGTGGCTGCTCTGCCTCCCTGGGTCTTTAAGTTTAGAGAAAGAAACTTGGTCATGTTTAAGCTTCTATGATTCGGGGGCTATTTGTTACCAGAGCAAAACTTATTCTGTCCTGATTGATCCATCTTACATGAGAGGAAGATAGAAGAAGGAGCACTGGATCGTGGAGAAGCCAGTCCTATTGTCAGCATACTCGTATATAAAGGTCAATTTATAAAATGACCACTTACCGAAAAGTTTGTGTCCAAAATATTTTAATCAGTGAAGTCAAGTTAACATGTTTTATGCTTTTTCAATTGAATGCGATTTCTGACTAGCTGTTTTTATTTCCACAACTAACGTTAAAGTTGACAAATGTAATATGAGTCAAGAAAAAGATGTTTTCATAATTCATCCTTTATTTAATCTTACAGTTATATAGTCACTGACCTATGTGTTCTAGATAGAAAAAAGTATCCAGGGACATCTGCAGCCTCAGTATATATTAGTTACACTTGGTATTGAACACCAGATGCTATTACGTTTCTAGCGTAAGAGACATGACACTAAGGAAAATGACTACAATTTGGAGAGAGACAGGCTTAGATTTTATTTCCAGCAGGTGTACTGCCTCCACACAGTACTGCCTCCACGAATTTTACCCCCATCCCCACTAGCTAATATTGCACTTTAACAGGGGTTTCTTGAAATAGTATCTTAATCCAAGAGAGTGACTGAAATAGTGATAGCTTGGCATCTCATGATAAGCAAAAACAGGAGAATGTTTCTGTTGATTTGCACCTGAACTTTGCTAATATACTGCCTGAAAGGAGGAGCTATGAGGTAGTATATCCTGCATAGGTAAGTTCATATAGGCAGAGGGAAAAATGAGATAGGAAAAGGTCTAGACATGAAGGGTTGTCCAAAATGTAAACATGTAAGGTAAGGCCAAGGACCCATGAACAGGTTGGAATACGTATCTTAAGATCCTGGAAACACTGAGAGGAATACTAAAGGAAGAAGAGCAGGTGAGGAACAGATATAGATAAACTTAGTCTCCTTCATAGTTGTAGTTTTCCTTCTATAATTTGTGAAGTAGGCCAAGAGAAGTACCTCAGGTGTGTAATTTTCTGGGATCTGCCCAAATGTTGAGAGGAAAATCAAGTCCTTGCACAGTGAGAAACCCAATACATTTTAATTCAATTCTGAACACAATTTGAAAGCTTAATAATATAGATCTCTAAAGGCTTTCTGAATTGAGAGTTAAGCAACTGGAGTTCTAGCTCCAGCCTGGCCATTACCTAGCTGGTTGACCTGGCCAAATTCCTTCACCCATCAATGCCTCAGTTCCCTCATCTGTGAAGTGGAATCTTGAACTAAGTAACTTCAAACATGCCATCTGGGTCCAAACGTGCCACTCTGAGCACTGGTACATGCAATTGTGGCTTTTATCTGGAGCTATTTTGACACTTACTGATGAAATCTTATGTCTATTTTTTCCCAATAGATACTATGAGAATTGTAAGGTGACACCCCGTAAACATCAGACAAGGTTAAAGAATCCTTTAACTCTGGTGGCTAGACAAAAGCTATAAATGCCTAGCATATGGCAATTTTGCAAGAGCCACAAAGGGTACATGCACATTTAGATTAATAATTAAAGATACTATTAGAGAATGGTATGGGAAGGGGCAAGGAGGATACATAGCCAAGAACCTCAGGGCCTTGGTGGGAACTTGTCCCAGTGTGTGTAACTTGGCTGGTACAACTTCAGGCGCCGTGGAGTTTTCCTCCCAGTGGTAGACATTACCAGAATATAAAGGCAACTATATTTGAGGGTAATTCAGGGGCTGTGCAGCCAGCTGGCACTCAACCCATGGCAGGGAGCTCTGTAGTCACTCACTATGCACGTGCTCACTGTCATTAGAGGCAGCTGTTGGCTCTACAGAGCTCTAGCAATCAGACTTCTCCAACAGTCTCCAGGAGAGTCTTTTGGTACGAACCTTAGTGTGTGCTTTTAGAAAATCATTAGCAAAAGGAAATAACCACAAGTAAATAGAAAGCAGGTGGACTGGTACAAATAGTGTCACAAAAATAATTTTCAAGTCAATTACTGTAGGTTTGGTGTTTTGTTTTTTGTACTTTTTAAGGGGATGAGATATCCAGGCTCCACTTATCTCTAAATAATAAAACTCTTTCGCTCCTAGCAACCACTTCCTGGAAAACAACCTGTCAAAAAGATCAAAACAGTGAAAAAAGGTCTTTGGCATATTTAACAATGGTAAGAGAGGTTTTAAGAGCAAAATCCTGTAATAGCTTCTGTCACACATGGCTATATCCACTATCTCTGAGATGAGTAGCCAGGGTCAGGAACTTCCTTGCTGCAAAAACACGCATTAACTCTTCTCTGATCACTGCATTCTGGCTGTGACCATCACTCACCTACAGAATTTTGCAATAAAACATTGACATTTTATTGGGTGCATAGTTTGCCCCATGCATTAACTATACAATAATAAAACAAATTGCACTTGTTTACTTGCTTGTCTCTGTGTTACACTGGACAATTTATATAACTTCAAAGGGCCTCAGTTTCCTCACTTGTAAAGTGAAGATAATAGCACAGGTTTGGAGGGCTGTTGTGAGAATTAAGTAAGTAATGCATGTGTATTGTTCAGGGATAGGCCCACGCAGGAACTTGTCCCTTGCAATCCATTTATATCAAGAAGCTAGAATGATCTTCTTAAACTATAAATCAGATTATGTTATTCTCCAGCTTAAAACCCTTAGTGGCTTCCCATTGCAGTTAGGATAAAGTTAAAAAATTTGTAATCTTCCCTACAGGGCTTTCTTGGCTTTGCCTAAGGTGTAGCTACGGCTTCAGCCAGTCTTCCACTGAGGTTTATGCTCCAGCAATATTGCCTTCTTTGAGGTCTTCAGATAAGCCACACCTATCTCATGGCCCCTGCAGGGTAGTAGCACTAGAGATTTGGGGACTTTATCCCTTTCCTTATAATATGCATCAAACCCCCCTCTTCTTTGATATGCACAATTGATCTAAACCTCAAGTAAAATGCTATGCAGAAACAGCTTCTAGCTCACCACTCAGAGTCAAATTGCTACCTCTAAGGCCCTCCTAAATTGTAATTTTGGAACTCACTGCTTCTGCACATGCTGTTCCCTCTGCCTGAAACCCTCATCTAACCTTTTTGTTACTGGCAAAATTGTCCTCCAGGTCTTAGCTTCAATGTCACCTCCTCAAATATGTTTCCTTAAGAACTGTCATAACACCTGTTCTTCTGTTTCAAGCAAATGAATAATCCCATGTGACCATTTCACCCCTATTGGACTGTAAGGTTCATAGGTCCCGGGTAGAATGGCTGCTTCTCTCATGGCCACAATCTGGCATAGAGAAGGCACGCAGGAAATGCTTGTTGCTGGAGTTCAATATTTACTAACCAATAAAGTCCAACCAAAGATATAGTGAAAGATCCCCCACTCACACATACACACATGTAAAATTGGCAAACATTATGCCAGAAAACCTGATGTCAAATTTTGGGGGTCCTTCTTGAGCCAACATCCAGAAGGAAAAGTGAAAGAAAATGCCTCCATCAAACACCATGCCTTTGTATCCTGGCCTCTTCCTACTTATTCTTTAACTCACTTCCTTTCTTTCACACTGTCCACTACATTTCAACATACACAGATGGTTCTGGAGTAAAACTAATCTTTATGCAGAAGAGGGATTTGAAAAAGAGGAAGTGCAGGGGCCACTAACTACAAACAGAGGAGATAAATCACAAGTACTGCTTCAAGGTACTACCTCTCCTGAACTTTCAGCAGAAATGTCCCTGCTATGCATAGCTTGTGCCTGCTTCTAGTGTCACATGTGCCTTTGAATCATTTACCAATGGGCTAAGTCACCAGTTTTAGTTTCCTGAGTTGTACTTTTGCTTAGGTCTGTGAAAGGAAGTACTACTAATATCCTTTTCTGTTTGGATTCTAGATTTGGTCCCATTTGGTTTTTAGTTACAACAGAATATTTTGTAGCCCGCCATCTCTTCCCACAACTTAGGAAGCCTTTAGTAGGAAATTCTGTCTTCCATCCCTTCTCCCCATGAATATTTACGAATGTCCCTAAGTGTCATGGACTATGCTAGGTACCATCCCTTCTTCATTCTCTAGATTGACAGTCTCCCCTGTATTTTTTTTTTGTCCACCTTGAGTCTTCCTTCTTACCTGGCTTTGATTTTTCTTTAAGGTTCCTCCCCCAGCCTGGTTCTCACATCCTCCTTTAGACTATTCCTGTTTAGAAAACCCCAATGTGGAAGGCAGCTCATAGGGAAGTTTTGGAGAGATTTCCATGTTTGTGTTTAAATGTATGCTTAACATTTAACAGCCAGAGCTGAGACCCTCCCTTTGAAGTATATGAACACAGTGGCATCTGCTTTGTCAGGGTCCTTTGTACTTTAAGCCTACTCGGAATTTCTATCATTCCATTAGTTGAGGTTGCTGCACAGTCAGGTATTTTTCTCCAGAATTCTGTTCAGTGTCTTGTTTACTGAATAAGATGAGCAGAATAGGAACAGTTGTGGTGTCAATGACCTTTTTTTTTTTTTTAGTTATCTATTTTTATACTCCAGTTTGGTCCACGTAGTTTGTTCGCATTCTCCCCCATCCCTCCCTCCAACTCTCTGTGGCAATTTTCCCCTCCACATTAAAAACAGATTTCTGGAAACTTGAATGGAAATCCTTTATATAAAATAGTAATGAATTTGAGAAATCATCTTTCAGGCATATATCTTTAAGTTTTATCATTACAGAGTTGGAGGCTTTGGGATCAGCCACCTAAACCCCATAAAGGAATTTTATATTGAAGTGGCCTTGTATCCTAAAATCACACCACTGAAAATCTGTCTGCTCCACCCGTAAGGGAGCCCTGCCCTGTCCTGAAGTTCCAAACTTTTTACTTCAGGTTCTAAGGCTCATCTTAATTCTCAGGGCACATTCCTCCTCTGTTCCTATTTACAGAAACTATCCACTTTAGTCCTAATTTTGTAAAACCAAGCAAACTGTGCCCAGAATGTGAGAATTAAAACAGACCGTATAGATTCTCAAGTGTGGTTTTATTTAATTAGCAGAGAATAACTCCAAAAAACGGTGCCAAAGCTTCGATACATACACTTCCTACATTTTAGCATAAACGTTTATCTTATAGGATCTTCAGTTACGGAGGAAAAGATGCGAGATATCTCTCCACACTGAATCTAAATTCCATGGATTCAGATGTATTACATGTTATCCAAAAAAGTGCAGAATCGTAGAATCGTAGAGGAAGGGACTTGAGAAATCTGGCCACTCCCCATCTGTTTCTAAATCTCCTCTATTATTCCTCAAAACTGACCATCCAGCCACAGTTTAAAGAAGATAATTTTTAAAAGAATATTGAGACTAATTCTAAAATCCCAATCAATATTTCTCAAAGAATGCTCTGCAGACAGCCTGCACCAGAATCACGTAGATGCTGCTGACGGGTTGTTGGGCTCTCCCCAGGAAGGACAGAATCATAGGGCCTTGGGGGTGCATGCCAGGAATCTTACCTCCCAGGTGTTTCTTATGCATACTAAAGTCTGCATTCTATCAGGGATCAACCAAGGCAGATTACCAGGACTGGAGAAGACCTTTTTTGGGCCGTGAATGAAGCAGTCTGTGCCTGCAGACATTTTCATAGGAATGTGGTAAAACAGCTGCTACAAACCTACCCCTAACATTTTTTTCCACATCACACTGAATGGCCGAGAAAGGAGCCATTCCCTAAACTAGGGAGAAGGAGACGTAGCAGAAGAGTAATACTGCCCTTGGTACTGGTAAAATCATGTTCCAGGCCCTCTGGCAATATATTTATGCATCCACACTAAGGGAAAAGGTTTGAACAGTAATGACAATCTGGAGAAACTGGTTTATTAGGAAGCATAAGTAAATGATTCTAGGCTATGTAGAACATACCATAATCAGTTTATTCAAAGATAAAAATATAAATAAAGGTGGAAAGTGGGCCAGAACACAGGAAATTGAAAAGGAAAATAGTGAAAGGAATTTAGACACAATTCAAGCGCTAATAAAATGAGGCTTAATAATAATTTAACCATTTCAACCAAAACAGACAGCATATTTTTAGAATGAGGAGGGCTGTGCTGACTCTCTCTTTGGAGGAGGCTTATGTTGAGCTTACCAGAAAACCACAGAGCCTCTGAATTCAGTATACAAGAGTCGGCTGTGTTGAAAATGCAGGAGCCAGAAATGACACATACCAAGCAGATGACTGAAAACTCACCAAAAAACTGGGGGAGAACAGAGAAATCCATTCTTTCTCCTAAAGAGGAAAAAGTATCAAACCTCCTCTCTTTACCTCCTCTTCTCTCCCTCCCCCAAAACAGCATTAGACTGGGAGTCAGAAAATCTAGAGTCTAACCCTGGCTCTCTCTACCTATATGATTTTAACCACTGAACTTAATATTCCCGACTCTCAATTTCTTCACCTATAAATAATTGGGGTCTTGGCTGAGGCTGAACTTTAGAATTTGTGAAGTTTTTTGGTGGTTTTGGTCTTCACAAGTAAATATTCATTCACCTTTACACTGTCTCTCTGTTAAAAAAAAAAAAAAAAAAAGCCCAAAATGGGTTCTTTTAATTGCACAAACATAAGGCATGCACAGAGTATTAAGCCTTTTGGTTTAGTAAGCGAAATGGCTGACTGTGTAACTTTGGGCTAGATTTCCAAGTCCCCTGTGTTGAGTGCATGTGTATGTGTGTTTACTTATATTTCAGCAGCAAGGAAAGAAAACATTTTTCTTGGATGTACATAAGCAGGAGAGTGACACCATAGAGAACTGCTGCTGCTGCTTGTTGAGACAAGTTTTTGCTTACAGGCAATAAAAACGGGAAGAAATTCTATTGTGAGAGACATGGGTGCTATCAGTGGGGTCTTTGAGGCCAGTTGACTGCAGAGAGGGGCTTTTCCCACCTCCTGAGACTCTGCTGGGTAAAGGTGGGTCATGGACTGGTTAAGGGTCCTTAGCAGCGGTGGGGGAATATTCCTTAAGGAAGCTTTAGCTGCATTGGACATTGGCAAGAGGGAACCCAAGTAGGAGAGGAAGGACTTGGTTTTTTCCTACATGTGAGGCAACCCTTCAGCAACTCTCAGAAATAACAGGGAAAAGCTTTTCAAGTCGGTGGGAGTGATGTACAAGTTACAACTCTTATACAAAAATTGTATTGGGGGTGTTTGAGGTAAGCATTGTCTAGTTTCAGCAGCTTCACTTAATACACGCTGGCTGGCCCGCTGTGTAGAGCCGCCCGAAGAGAACTAGAACCTGGCGACAGGGTTGTTGGACACCCAGATATAATGGTTTGCTCTCCTTACATAATTTGCTTGCCTCTGGGAATCCAGAGAGCCAACATATAAATTCTGTCATTTTCCTATCATTGTATGATTAGCAATATTTCTAAATTCTGGGAATTTCTCCTTCCTCCTTAAATTGTACTAGTTGCTGCCTTCTATTTTCTTCTTCTATTATAGCCTATTTAATAGTGAATAGAATGACTTGTATGCTAGCCCTCTGCCTCACTAGAGGCCAGGGAGTCACAGAAGTCTCTAACCCTGTCTCCTAGCAGTGTCTCACTCATGACAGTCACTCAGTAAATAGACCCAGGTCTTAGAGACCTGGAGTTGCATCTTGGTGTCATGTTATCCTGAGCAAACTACTGACCTCTCTAAGATCCAGCTTCTTTATTTGAAAATGTTAATAATGCTTATGCCATGAAGTTGATTTAATAATTAACTGAAATATGGTCATCATGTGCCTGGCACACAATAAATGCATAATGATGAAAGTTGTTATTAGCAATAAGAGTTCGTTAAATTGAGTATGGTTCAGTGGAAGAATCACCCAGAACTGTGGCTATCATAGTAGAAGAAAGGAGTGAGTGTTTTTTAACTCATCCACTGCTTCAAGAGCCTTCTGTGGGCTAGATACTGTGCTCTTATTTAGCACTGGAGCAACATCAACATGGCCCCTGCATCCCTGGAACTCATGGTAGAGTTCCTAAATTGTCATCTGACCAACCCATGGACCATTAGGGAAGAAGTATAATTGCCTTTTTTATCAACATAACCAAAAATTTAACCACCTGTATCCCACCAAATTAGCATCATTGTGTACCAAATGTTCAATATTGAAAATGGAAGCCAATCCTAACCCTTATTCTGGGAATAAAGACTAGTGTTGCAAGAACATGTTCATATTCTCAAAACCCATGTCCGTACTTTCCATCCTCTAAAAGCTACCATAGATATATATTTTACTTTAAATAAATTGTTTTAAAGTTTATTTTCCATATAATTTTCTTGTCAATCATGTTGTTTGAGCATTATTTAATAAACTATCACTATTGCCATTCATGAGCCTTCTACATATATATCTTATCTAAAAGGAAACAAAAGGACTTTACTCCCCCAATGACATACTTTATGGCTCCTGGAACTTTGATTTACTCACCATAAACTGGCAATGCATTTGGCTGTGATGCTATGTCATTCTTATCCTTACCCTTATCTTTAAACAATTTAAACATAGGATTGTGAAAAATTACAGAAATTAATAGAAATTGACTTATTAAAAGCATGTCAAGCAAGCAATTTAAAAAAAATTAATATCGTAGTGTATTACCATGGCATTTGAGGCATGGTACTTCTATTCTTATTTTTCTTTACTTACTGAGTTTTTAAAAATGATCTCTTGAATAAGACCAAATGTGTCTCTAACTATAGATGAAAATCTGAATTTATATTACCCCCTAAAGGGAATAGTTTTTTTCAGGGATGCTGTTTCAATATTATTGGGTTGTTGGAAAAGTCATGACGTATTTTTTCTATGTTTTTCCTTGCAAAAATGAGTCATGACCTTTCCGACAACCCAATAGAAATATCAGTGTCAAATCACCAAGCTATTCCTCAGTAAGCCACCATACAAAAAAAGCTTTACTTTCAGAAAAATTTCACATCCTTTTAGTCTGAATTTCTGCCTCATGGTAAGATAGTTGACTGGAATTGGTTTGAGGATGTTAATGGGGAAAGTTCATTTCTGCCTTTTCTCACTTAATCACTGTGTTCTTGAATGGAGATACAGTCACTGGAGGTCCAATGCCACTCAACCCCTTTTATGGTGTGTCTGGTGGGGTATGTTGTGCCTCCCGTAGAGAAGGTTTAAATTGGCTGTAAAGGGTTAGCTAATAGTCATCACTTGAGTTGTTCCATACATTTGGAAATGTGTGGGAAGCATGTTGGTTGTCACAGTGACTGGACAGGTGGGATGGTTGGGGAGATGTTTAGAATTTAGTGGGTTAAGACCAGGGATGCTAAAATTCCTGCCATGTATAATACCATTCTATAAAGCAAAGAATTATCTTGCCCCAAATGCCACTCATACCCCTTTCTTGAGAAATACATTTCCCTAAAACAGAAATTGTGAGAAACTGGGCGTGGCTTGGCTGATTGAAACAGAGGATCCTACCAAGTATCCTGCCAGCTCATCATGGGTTTTGGTAAGCATGCTATTAGGAACTCTTCTAGGCAATGCAAGACTTAGCCTATTTCTTTACTCCCCAACTCTCAGGACAGGGAAACAATGTTGGCAGCCCCTCAAGTGATTTGTTTGAGGGACACCGTAAGTCATATGCATGTGGAATGCATATTAAAGTCACTCTTATTCATCAAGACAGGGTCTCTCCGGCCGGCCGAGTGGTGCATTGGTTAAGAGCTGGTTTTGGGATGCCAGTGGCCCCGGTTCGGATCCCACATATGAGGGCCAGTGACACTGCCCTCTACAGCTAACAACAGCTCCACCTGGAGCTGGGCTGTGTAAGCCCCGGCGATGGTGTAGGCTGCACCCCTGCTGCAGTGGGCTGCCATAGGCTACAGTGAGTGGCCCGCAGCCAGCGTGAGCGGCTGGCAGCCAGCTTGAGCTGCCAATAGCCGCGGTGAGCAACCATCCAGAGGCCAGCGACCGATGTGCCTCATCCGGGAAGAGCGCAATGATGATACCAACATGGGCCAGTGAAGCAACATCCTCTGCAACTAGACTGAAGAACAAAAAGACAGTAACTTGTCTGTTCCTCTCCCCCAATTCCCCAACGCTGTTCCCCTCCCCCAATTCCCCAATAAAATCTTAAAAAAAAAAAAAAAAAGAGGGGCAAGATGGCGGCTGTGAGGAGGGCTCCATGAAATCTCCCCTGGAAATATCCACAATTTGAACTTCTAATACGCTTCAAAGAGACATCTACTCATCACACAGAGCGACTAAGAGTTCCACACAAGGATTGCTGGAAGGTGGGCAGGCCGGGCGAGTAGGGGAGGAGGGCGGCGAGACGCGTGAGGTGCAGCCCGCACCCGCGGCTGCTGAGTCACGGTGAGTGTTGCCCCGGCTCGCTCCCTGCGGCCCGCGGCCCACCTCGAGTTCAGCCAGAGCGCGTTGGTTTGCAGTCTGAGGCAGAAGCCTCAGGCCGGGCAAGTGCGGGAGGAGAGAGAGGAGACGACTGTGCAGAGGTACGAGCTGCACCCGCGGCTCGCCAGGTCCCCAGGTAGCAGGGTGCAGAGCCCCGCAGCGACAGGGCAAGATCAGTCCCTGCACCCTCCCGGTTCAGGGATCAGTCTCTGTGCCCACCGGGTCCCCGCGGAGCGCAGAAGCCTGAAACCCGGGAGCAGGGGGAAAACAGAGGACTCGCCCGCGGAGAAGCAGCGCGCCCTGGGCGGAGACGCAGGTCCCTGAGAGACGGAGCGGGGATCGGAGCCGCTGGGACAGGTGCGCGCAGTCCCCTGACCCCCGGCAGCAGTAGCTCCAGGAGCGCAGCAGGAGGAACGGCGCGGGTGCGCGCCGGCTCCAAGGCAGAGGCCTTAAACCGGAGAGCAGGGGAAACACAGGACTCGCCCGCGGAGACGCAGCGCCGGCTGGAGTCACAGATCCCGGAGAGACAGAGCGGGGATCGGAGCCACGCAGCACGGTGCACGCAGTCCCCTAAATCCCGGCAGACCCTTTGGGAGAGCAGCAGGATTTCCGCGCGGGCGCGCCGGCTCCGAGGCAGAAGCCTGGAACCCGGGAGCAGGGGAAAAAGAGGACTCGCTCGGACAAGCAGTGCACCGGGTGGAGACGCAGGTCCCCGAGAGACGCGGAGCGGGGATCTTGGCCACACGGTAGGGTGCGCGCAATTCCCTAAATCCCGGCAGACCCTTTGGGAGAGCAGCAGGAACTCCGCTGGAGCATAAGAGGCAAAGGCCTTAGCTTGAAACAGTGTTGGAACTGTGGCTTTGTTTATTTTTATGTTTTTTATTTTTTTTCCCTTTTTCTACTCTTGAACAGAAAGCAAAAAAAAAAAAAAAACAACCCAATAACTCACCCACTCCCACAAACTTTGTCCACCGCCAAGACAGTCTTAAACTGACTCCTGAAGGGAGCAATAGGGGCAGACTAGGAAGATATCCTTACCTGCAGGGGTTGAGAATTTCCACCCAGTAAAGGCAGCAGAGTGAGACTACCCACCCCGCCGCCACCTTTAGGCAAGGCTTGGGAGGCAGGGCAGGTTCATCTGCTGAGGCACTAATTAACAGATTCTTAGCAGCAGGCTTTTGGTAGTGAGGAATTCTTTAATTCTCCACGGCTGTCAACCAAAAGGGTGCCCAGAGACACTCATTGAGCCTTTGGGGTGCAGCCTGCCTTGGGACAGGCAAAAGCAAAAGGCAGTGACTTTGTAAAAACCACCAATCACACGTCACAACCACACTCAAGTACAGCAAACCTGCAGTGCCAGGATCACGCTAGCATCAGGTGGCCTACTGTTCCCACAAGACGCACAGGAATTTTTGTACAGCAGACAATCTGAAGAGAGCTTGGTGGACTTTAGCCTAGACCAGCACGGAGTATTTTTGGTTTGTTTGGTTTTATTCTGTTTTGTTTTCCCTTTATTGGCTGCTTATCTTGGTTGTTTTTGGTTTTTATTTCTATTTCATTATAATCATATTGTAGTTTTTAATATAGGCGTATATATATAGGTGTATATAGGTGAATATATGTCCATATATATGGGTGTGTAGACAAATATATATATATATTTTTTTTTTTCCTTTTTCTTTTTCTTTTTCTTTCTTTTCTTTTTCTTTTTCCCCACCCTCACTTTCTCTCTTATTTTATTCATTCTTCTCACTGCTATACTTTCCCTCTTTTTCCTTTTTTCTGCAAATTTTATTTTTTAAATTTTTCTTACTTTTTTATTATTATTTTAGTTTATTTTTATTTTTTATTTTTTAGGTATAGCTAATCGGTTTCTCATGTTTATTCTATTTTGTATTTTAGGATCTTGTAGTTTCTGTTGTTTCCTGTTCTGTTATTAGTGAGTATGTGGTTTTTGTGTTGGTTCTGTGTGGTTTCTTCAGTAGTATGATTGATATTTCTGTACAAGTTGACTGTAGTTTGATGGTTGGTTGTTTTTAATTGTGCGACATTTGGTTTCCTTTGGTGGCTGCGGAGGTTGTTCTTGTTGATCTGTTATGCTCTAAAATCACTCTGCAGCAGTGGGTCCAAACAAACAGACACAAGAATCATCATACCCGGAGGCCAACTTTAGATAAAACCAGAGCATTTCTGGGTTTGACATACAAGAGTCACACCCAAAAGAAGTTACTACAGGTACTAAGACCCATAGGGTCCAAGTTTCATCAGAGGGTCAATCCTCTCACAGCAGCTCATAAACTGCAGAAACTGCTGATCCTCACAGCTAATCAATCTGGGAGTCAATCCCACCTACTGACAAACCAAAAGTAATCAAAACTAAAACTTCAACAAGTGAGGACGCACGACACAAGGAACACCTCAGATACAAGCACAGGAGAATAGGGAGACTGAGTAATTCAAATATAAAGGACACACACCATATAAGTTTACCCAGAAAAGACTGAGAAATCTGGGGGATCTATCTGTTATATTGAAGCAAACACAAAGAGTAAGCCAGAATGGGGAGACAAAGAAACATAACACAAATAAAAGAACAGAAGAAACTTCCTGAATCAGTGGAAATAGAGGAAATAGAGGTAACCAACCTATCGGAGACAGAGTTCAGAACACTGATTATTAGAATGTTCAAGGAAATTAATGAAAATATAAAGAAGGATAGAGAAATCATGAAAAGCAACCAGCTAGAACTTAAGAACACAATTACTGAATTAAATAACAAACTTGATGGAATCACTAGCAGACTGGATGAAGCAGAAAATCGAATCAGTGACTTAGAAGACAAAATAGCAGAGATCACCCATGCGGTACAACAAAAAGAACAAAGAATGAAAAACATGGAAAATAGTTTAAGAGAGCTGGGGGACAACATCAGACGCAATAACCTAAGGGTCATTGGAGTACCAGAAGGAGAAGAGAGGGAGCAAGGGATTGAGAATATATTTGAAGTAATAATGTCTGAAAACTTCCCTAACCTGGCAAAGGACATTGAAATACAAGCCCAGGAAGTGCAGAGAGTTCCAAACAGGATGATTCCAAACAGGCCCACTCCAAGACACATTATAGTGAAAATGGCAAGGGTTAAGGACAAAGACAGAATCCTTAAAGCAGCAAGGGAAAGGCAGCAAGTTACTTACAAGGGTACCCCCATAAGATTATCAGCTGACTTTTCTACAGAAACTTTGCAGGCCAGAAGAGAGTGGCAGGAGGTTTTCAAAGTGATGAAAAATAAAGGCCTACAACCAAGATTGCTGTATCCAGCAAGGTTATCATTTAAAATCGAAGGCGAGATAAGGAGCTTTGCAGAAAAAAATAAGTTAAGGGAATTCATTACCACCAAGCCAGCTTTGCAGGAAATGCTAAAAGGGCTTCTTTAAGTAAGAAGAAAAACAACCTATGAAAGACTACGAACACAAATAAGAAAATGGCAATAAATACACACCTATCAATAATCACATTAAATGTAAATGGATTAAATGCTCCAATAAAAAGACATAGGGTGGCTGAATGGATAAGAAAGCAAGACCCCAGTATATGCTGTATACAAGAGACTCACCTCAGATCCAAAGACTCATACAGGCTGAAAGTAAAGGGATGGAGTAAAATATTTCATGCAAATGGTACTGAGAAAAAAGCTGGAGTAGCGATACTTATATCAGATAAAATGGACTTTAAATTGAAGAATATAACAAAGGACAAAGAAGGACACTTCATAGTAATGAAGGGATCGATCCAACAAGAGGACATAACTCTAGTAAACATCTATGCACCTAACATAGGAGCCCCTAAATATATAAAACAGATATTGTCAGACATAAAGACAGAGATCAACAGTAACACTATCATAGTAGGGGACTTCAACACCCCGCTGTCACTAATGGACAGATCCTCCAGACAGAAAATCAATGTGGAAACAGCGACCTTAAATGACACATTAGACCAGCTGGATTTAACAGACATTTTCAGAGCATTTCATCCCAAAGCTACAGAATATACGTTCTTTTCAAGTGCACATGGAACATTTTCTAAGATAGACCACATGTTAGGCCACAAAACAAGTCTCAATAAATTTAAGAAGATTGAAATCATTTCAACTGTATTCTCTGACCACAATGCTATGAAACTAGAAATCAATTATAAGAAGAAATCCGGGAAGCTGACAAATAAATGGAGGCTAAACAATATGCTATTAAATAGTGAGTGGGTCACAAATGAGATCAAGGAGGAAATCAAAAGATACCTCGAGACAAACGAAAATGAAAACACCACGACCCAAAATCTCTGGGATGCTGCGAAAGCAGTCCTAAGAGGGAAGTTTATAGCAGTGCAGGCCTACCTAAAGAAGGAAGAAAAATCTCAAGTCAACAGGTTATCCTTACACCTAAGGGAACTGGAAAAAGAACAGCAAAAGACGCCCAAGGGGGAGTACAAGAAAGGAGATAATAAAGACCAGAGCAGAAATAAACAATATAGAGAACAGAAAAACAATTCAAAAGATCAATGAAACCAAGAGCTGGTTTCTTGAGAAGATAAACAAAATTGACAAACCTCTAGCCAGGCTCATCAAAAAAAAAGAGAGAGGACTCAAATTAGCAAAATCAGGAATGAAAGAGGGGAAATGACTACAGACATCACAGAAATACAAAAAATTCTAAGAAATTACTATGAGCAACTATATGCCAACAAATTTGACAATCTGGATGAAATGGATAATTTTCTAGAAGCATACAACCTTCCAAAGCTAACGCCAGAAGAAACAGAAAATCTAAATACCCTGATTACTACCAAGGACATTGACTCAGTCATTGACAAGCTCCCACCAAACACAAGCCCTGGACCAGACGGCTTCACCAGTGAATTTTATCAAACATTCAAAAAGAACTATCACCTATTCTTCTCAAACTATTCCAAAAATCCAGAAGGAGGGAAGGCTCCCAAACTCTTTTTATGAAGCCTCTATCACCCTGATTCCAAAACCAGATAAAGACATCACAAAAAGGAAAACTACAGGCCAATCTCCCTGATGAATATAGATGCAAAAATTCTCAATAAAATATTAGCAAACAGAATTCAGCAATATATTAAGAAGATCATACATCATGATCAAGTGGGATTCATCCCTAGTGCGCAAGGCTGGTTCAACATCCGTAAATCAATTAATGTGATACACCACATCAACAAAATGAAGGATAAAGATCACATGGTCATTTCAATAGATGCAGAAAAAGCATTTGACAAAATCCAACAGCCATTTATGTTAAAAACCCTTAGCAAAGTGGGAATACAGGGATCATATCTCAACATAATAAAAGCCATATATGATAAACCTACAGCTAACATCATACTCAATGGGGAAACGCTAAACCATTCCCCTTAAGATCAGGAACAAGACAAGGCTGTCCACTTTCTCCTCTTTTATTCAACATAGTGCTGGAAGTTCTAGCCACAGCAATCAGACAACAAAAAGAAATAATAGGCATCAAAATTGGTAAGGAAGAAGTAAAATTGTCACTATATGCAGATGACATGATACTGTATATAGAGAACCCCAAAGACTCCATACAAAAACTATTTGAACTGATAGACGAATTCAGTAAAGTAGCAGGATATAAAATCAATGTTCAGAAATCAGTGGCATTTGCATATACCAATAATAAACTAATGGAAAGCGAAATTAAGAAAACTGTCCCATTTACAATTGCGTCAAGAACTATAAAATACCTAGGAATAAATTTAACCAAAGAAGTGAAAGATCTGTACTCAGAAAATTATAAGACATTGAAGAAAGAAATCATAGAAGATACAAATAAATGGAAACACCTACCATGCTCATGGATAGGAAGAATTAATATAGTTAAAATGTCCATACTGCCTAAAGCAATATATAGATTCAATGCAATTCCTATCAAACTACCAAGGGCATTTTTCACAGAAATAGAAAATATAATCCTAAAGTTTATATGGAATCATAAAAGACCCAGAATAGCCTCGGCAATTCTGAGGAATAAAAACAAAGTTGGGGGATCACGCTACCAGACATCAAAACCTACTACAAGGCCACAGTAATCAAGACAGTTTGGTATTGGCATAAAAACAGGCACATCGATCAGTGGAACAGAACAGAGAGCCCAGAAATAAATCCAAGCATTTACGGACAGTTAATCTATGACAAGGGAAGCAAGAATTTACACTGGAGTAAAGATAGTCTATTCAATAAATGGTGCTGGGAAAATTGGACTGACACATGCAAAAAAATGAAACTGGATCATCTCCTTACGCCTTATACAAGAACAAATTCAAAATGGATTAAAGACTTAAATGTAAGACCTGAAACCATAAAAATCCTAAATGAAAATATAGGGAGTACATTTGCAGACATTACACGGAGCAATATTTTTACTGATACATCCCTACGGGCAAGTGAAGTAAAAGAAAAAATGAACATATGGGATTTTATCAGACTTAAAAGTTTTTTCACAACAAAGGAAACCATTAATAAAACAAAAAGGAAGCCTACTGAATGGGAGAATATATTTGCCAACGATATATCTGATAAGGGGTTAATATCCAAAATTTATAAAACACTCATGAAACTCAACACCAAAAAAACAAACAACCCAATTAAAAAATGGGCAGAAGATATGAAGAGACATTTCTCTAAAGAGGACATACAGATGGCCAACAGGCATATGAAAAAATGTTCAACCTCACTGGTCATTAGGGAAATGCAAATAAAAACCACCATGAGATACCACCTCACTCCAGTCAGAATGGCTATCATCAACAAATCAACAAACAACAAGTGCTGGCGGGGCTGTGGGGAAAAGGGGACCCTGCTGCACTGTTGGTGGGACTGCAGATTGGTGCAGCCACTATGGAAGTCAGTATGGAGGTATCTCAAAGAACTGGAAATAGAGCTACCTTTTGACCCAGCAATTCCACTACTAGGTATTTATCCTGAAAAAACCAAGACACTTATTCAAAAAAAGTTATGCACCCCGATGTTCATAGCAGCACAATTTACAATAGCTAAGACTTGGAAACAACCAAAATGCCCGTCAGTAGATGACTGGATTAAGAAACTGTGGTATATTTATACAATGGAGTATTACTCCGCCATAAAGAAAGAAGAATTAAATCGTTCCATTTGCAATGATATGGATGGACCTAGAGACTATAATGTTGAGTGAAGTAAGTCAGTCAGAGAAGGACAAATACCATATGATCTCACTTATATGTGGAATATGAAAAACTGTATGAATGAGCAAAGTAAACAGAAACTGTCTCATAGATATAGAGGAAAAATCAGGGTTGCTAATTTGGAGAGGAATGGGAATGAGGGAGAAGGGGAAGGGATTAGACAGCAAAAATAGGCAACTACAATATTGCTACTGGGATAGGAAAAACAGTTTGGTGAATATAATTAATAATGTTGTAAATATTCTGTTGAATGTCATATGATCATAGGTATTGTTAGGTAGACCATTTCATGGATGGAGTAGAGGTTTGATCACTGCACTGTATTACTAAAGTGGAGGTGGTATACCTACTGTAATTGAATATATATAGATAGTCAATGGATGTGGATTATACTGTGGAAGAGAGTCAGAGGAAGAGTAATAGATATGTATGATATGGGGGGTGTGGGGGGGGTTTTGGGGGGTGGGGGGTTTGTCACTTTGGGGGGTAAAATGTATAACTATTGCACTGTGTTGTACACCTGAAACTATTGGGGGTGGGGGGGTTGTCACTTTGAGGGGTAAAATGTATAACTATTGCACTGTGTTGTACACCTGAAACTAATTAAAAATAAAATAAAATTTAAAAAAAAAAAAAAAAAAAAAAAAAAAAACAAAAAAAAAAAAAAAAGACAGGGTCTCTAAAAAAACAGTACTATGTAAATATGTTGCTCGAACGATTAAAACCGATTCTAAGGTCTGGATTAGTTTACCTGATTAGCTAGCTGTCACTTTGACAACTAGTCCCTAAGAAAATAGATTATAAGCAAGTAATTTTGATTTGAACATAACAAAAGAAGGAATTTAATGGGGAGAATTTCTATAGGTGAGCCAGGAAGGACCCTGACAGACCAAGAGAGGCTAATGGGTACCTGAAAGAGAGATCCAAACAGGAGAAGGCAGCTACACAACTTTATCCACATTCTGCCCATATTGCTGCTGCTATAAGCTTTCTGAAAAGAAATATTTCAATTCCAAAATAACTTTATCCTTTTGAACGCCAAAATAGTCTTTTCTCTGCTTAATTCCACAATGAACTTTGTGCAATGAACACTTAATGAATTTTGACACTGAAGGAATCAAAAATACTGTGTCTTAGATAGATATGCCAAAAAGTTGTAAATTTTTAGGTTCAATAAAATACATATACACACAATGTTTTGTTTTGTGTTTTAGGTTCACCGTACAATTTTTTTTTTTTTTGAGGGCAGTGTCACTGGCCCTCATATGTGGGACCCAAACCGGGGCCGCTGGCTTCCAAAGCCAGCGCCTAACCACCGCGCCGCTCAGCCAGCCCTCGCCGTACAATTTTTATGAGCATGAGCACTCAAGCTGTTTCCTTTTAGCATTAGGAATGCTTGCAGGTGTTTTACAGGAAATTGAAACTAGGTAAGAATGAAGTGGACTTTTAACTCCACATCAGTGTTCTATTTTTGAAAAGATTAGGCCACTTTCTCTTATTTTATGTAGAGCCACAAATTTTTATATTTGAAACAATATAAATGAAGATAATCTTGTTCAAATGATAAATGACCACATTTTACACTGGAACTTGGTGTTTTTCTGGAGTAATATGATAATAGTAATAAGATGATTTTTTAAATCTTACACCATAATACAAAGGTAAACAAGACCTTTGTTTTATTTAACATATTACATCTCATATATTCCTAGAGTATACTCTTAAAATAGACGAAGAACTTAAGCTCTATGTTAAAAAATCTATTGTTGGAGGGTGCCAAAAAAAGTGTATACACATGACTTGTATTCATCTTTTGTTATTGGTATATAATAAATGTTTCTTATTTTTTATTGGGGATTATTGAGGAACACTGTTTTTCCAGGACCCATCAGCTCCAAGTCAAGTAGTTTTTCTATCTAGTTGTGAAGGGCCCAGCTCAGTGGCCTATATGGGGATCAAACCAGCAACCTTCGTGGTATGAACACTGTGCTCTAACCAACTGAGTTAACTGGACGCCCTTCAGTATATACTGAGGATTGCAATTTTAATACAACTTTTCCTGTCTTAAAATGTGTATACATTTCTTTGGCACCCAATGTATATCTGAAAGTCTTGAAAATATACTTACTCTCCAATTCTGTAAATGAGAAAATTGTTAAGAAGACCCTTGATTGAGTGCAGAGTATCAGCACCACCAACTGTCATTCTTCCTAATATTTTTAGTCTCAAAGACACACCTTTGGATCCAGGGGTACAAATAGCCTATGTCATATCTTCCTGTGAATTAGAAAAACTACCTGTTTTTAGGGTAAAGTCCCTTCCCTCTATTTCCCCAGAGTGTAAGATTTGACAAAGGAAATTGGATCTGGATTTCACTTCTCCTGGCTGTTCCATCAAGTGTCTGCATAACATTCAGACTAAAAATCTGTCAGTGGCAGCCCTACTTACATTTCATTGTGTAAGACTTATCACCTTTAAGGTCCATCTGCATTTTTTGTTAATCTTTATATTTGCCTACATTCTTTGTTGATCCCTTAGCGTTCTTTTTCTGCCCCCCCCCTTTTATTCCTTTCTACATTCACCCTCACCTCATCCTGTTCCCTTAGGGAGAGACTTATTACAACCAGAGGAGACTGGTGGCACTTGCTGGCAGGAACCATGGTATTTCACCCATTGATTCCTAGTGCCTACTATGTAAGGAAACTCTGCTCATGTTTGATGAATGAATGAATACAGTGTAGAATTGTATGAGATTGTCTCACTAGTAGGGCAATCCATGTTTACATCATTTGATTAGTGGCAAATCCCTCAGCTTTTGTTTATCTAAGAATGTCTTAATTTCTCTCTTACTTTCGAAGGAGAGTTTTACCAGCTATAGGATTCTTGGTTGAGAGAATTTCTGATGAGAAATCCAAAATTTCTGATGAGAAATCTACTGGTAATCTGATTGAGGATCCTTTATAAGTAATGAGTCACTTCTCTCTTGCTGCTTTTCCAATTCTTTATCTTTGGCTTTTTACAGTTTGGTTATAATGTGTCTCAGTGTGTGTCTCTTAGAGTTCATCCTACTTGGGTTTCGTTGAGCTTCTTGGATGTTTATGTTTATATCTTTCATCAGATTTGGGAAGTTTTTCAGCCATTATTTGAAAAATAATGCTCCTTTCTCTCTTTTCTGCTTCTGGGATTCCCACTACTCATATGTTGGTGTGCTTGATGGTATCCCACAGGTCCCTTACGCTCTGTTCACTTTTCTTCAGTCATTTTTCTTATGTTCCTCTGGCTTGATAATTTGCATTGCCCTATCTTCAAGTTGGGTGATTCTTTCTTCTGCTTGCTCAAATCTGCCCTTGAGATGCTCTAGTGAATTTTTCCTTTTAGTTATTTCACTTTTAAGCTCCAGAATTTCTTTTTGGTTTCTTTTTAGATTTTCTGTCTCTTAATTGATAAGTTTTTCATACATCATTTTCTTGACTTTCTCCATGTCTTTAGTTCTTTGAGCATCTTCTTTTTTTTTTTTTTTTTAAGATTTTATTGGGGAATTGGGGGAGGGGAACAGCGTTGGGGAATCAGGGAAGGGGAACAGACAAGTTGCTGTCTTTTTGTTCTTCAGTCTAGTTGCAGAGGACGTTGCTTCACTGGCCCATGTTGGTATCATCATTGCGCTGTTCCCAGATGAGGCAGATGGGTCGCCGGCCTCTGGATGGTCACTCACCACGGCTGGCTATTGGCAGCTCACGCTGGCTGCCGGCCACTCACGCTGGCTGCCGGCCACTCACTGTAGCCTGTGGCAGCCCACTGCAACAGGGGCTGCAGCCTACACTGTCGCCGGGGCTCGTACAACCCAGCTCCAGGTGGAGCTGTTGTTAGCTGTAGAGGACAGTGTCACTGGCCCTCACATGTGGGATCCGAACCGGGGCTGCTGGCATCCCAAACCAGCTCTTAACCAATGCACCACTCAGTCGGTCCCCTTTGAGCATCTTTAAGACAGCTGTTTTAAAGTTTTTGTCTAGTAGATTCACCATCTGGACAGTTTCTGTTGGTTTATTTATTTATTTTTCTGAATTGGTCATACTTTTCTGTTACTTTGTATGCCTTGTGATTTTTCTGTTGGAAACTGGACATTTAAATGTAATGATTTGTTTTGCTATTTTTGTTCTTGGGTTTCGTTTTTTAATTGTTGTAGGCTGTCTCTGTCCTGAGAATCAGGCTGAGGTTTAAATTTAAGGTCTCAGGTCTTTTCTGATCTTGTGCCTTTGCCGGGGTATGTGCAGTGACTTTCTAATTTCCCCTGTATATGTGGTTGCTTTTGAATGTCCTAGTCTTTAATATATGGCTCCCAAGGGGGAAAAACAGAAAAATGAAGGGGAAAAACAAGGTTCCAGCCCTTTAAATCCCTGGAAGTCCCGTCAACCTGAGGGGGAGTGGCTTGCAACAATGGGGGAAGATGTAATAACAATGGTGCTGCCTCTTTGTCTGCACATCTGTGGTTGTAAATAGCAATCAGAGAACAGATCCTTGGTATCTGGAGGACAGGATTATCTTTTTCCCTATCCTGGCTCTGTCAAGCTGCATGCAAACTGCTCCAGGAACATGTGCATAGCTGTCTGCCACTTGTTGGAAAGGTGGGGTGATGGGTAGTTGCTATGTGCTGAGAGCCGAACTTGTCCAAAAATAACCACAATTTACTCTCCAAGCCTACTCCTAGAAGTTGCAAGCCTTTAATAGACGCCAGAGTTCCAAACAGTTATATCAGGCAGATTTGAGTGCAATTGTTATCTACGTGAGGAGACAGATTCCTGGTACTTCCTAATCTGTCATCTTCCCCAAGGACTCACTACTGCCTAGAAGTCTCTTTCACAATACAGATTTTGTTCATCTGCATCCTAATTACTAAACCTTTAGGATAAGAAAAAATAGCCATCTTAGAAAGATAGCCTCTGAGGCATTTTTCAAATTGTAAGACCTTGTATTATACAGTGTTCTATACTTCATTGTATGTATTATTTTATTTGATTTTTTTACGATAACATGGGGGAGATAGATAGTAAGGGCAAATAGTGTTATCCCCATCACACAGTCACAAAACCTGAGCCTCAGGATATAAGTAAATAGTAATGGATACACAGTGAGTGATAGAATAATAACTCAAACCAAGCTTTTCTTACTCAAAGCTAGATCTCCGCCTACCACCCCACACTATCTTACAGAGCAACAGTAATTTCTCTATGAAACCAGAAGGTTTGACCCTAAACAATGACAGTTTAGGAGTCTGGAAAGAGATTTCACTACCATATGACATCCTTGACCTTGGAGTCCATCTCTTGCTTTCCCTGCCTGTTTTGACTGTGAGAGAATTCACAGAAGAGTGCAGAGAAGGCAAATAGGAAGCGGATGCTATATTTCTTATTCCCGCCAGCAGTTTCTTTTACCTGCTGGAGACAGAATGAAACAGGTAAGAAGTTGGGAGACTGCATCTAAGCAAGCTCCTCCTGGCAGCTGTACAATCTTTGCTTTTACCTGCAACTAAGAGAAAGACCAGATGCCAAAGTAGTTTAAAGTAATAAGATGTATAGCCTGTCTAGGAGGGCCCTGATTCCTTCATGATGTGTATCTAGAGTGAATATCAAAATTTCTATTTCAGTCAGAGATTAAGAACAGAGTTAGAATAAGCTAATTTAAAATAGTTAAGCATTCGTGAAAAATACATCCAATTATACCTAAGGTTTGGTCATTTATAAACATGTTGAGCTCTGTATTAATGTTCAGTTATTGTAATCCTGATGTGCATTTTTTTTTTTTTAAGATTTTATTGGGGAATTGGTGGAGGGGAACAGCGTTGGGGAATCGGGGAAGGGGAACAGACAAGTTGCTGTCTTTTTGTTCTTCAGTTTAGTTGCGGAGGATGTTGCTTCACTGTTGGTATCGTCATTGCGCTCTTCCCGGATGAGGCAGATTGGTCGCAGGCCTCTGGATGTCGCTCACGGCGGCTATTGGCAGCTCACGCTTGGCTGCCGGCCGCTCACGCTGGCTGCGGGCCACTCACTGTAGCCTATGGCAGCCCACTGCAGCAGGGGCTGCAGCCCACACCATCACCGGGGCTCGCACAGCCCAGCTCCAGGTGGAGCTGTTGTTAGCTGTAGAGGGCAGTGTCACTGGCCCTCATGTGGGATCCGAACCGGGGCCGCTGGCATCCCAAAACCAGCGCCTAACTAATGCGCCACTCGGCCGGCCCCTGATGTGCATTTTTAAATAACAAAGTTAAAATTTTACTTAAAGAAATCTAGAAGGTTAATGCATATCTTTCTTGTAATCATACTTCCTACCTTGGCCTGATTATTTAGATGAGGAGTTCAGAAACTCAAATGTCAGAGGCCAGGTGGTAACCTGTAGCAGACTGGATGTAAACACATGTGCATATATTGCATGAATGATGGACTGCTGCTGACAGCCTAGCTATCCAAATAGGGCAGTAGGATTCAGCTATGCCAATTGTTATCTTGAGGAAACACAGAGCCAATAATTGATAGATCTTCTGATTTTTTTAAAGAAAAAACAAACATCTATATTTTTATGTGAACACTTCTGATTGCTAAATGTTGATTTAAATTTAAAATGAACAAGCTAACAAACCATTTTAACCAAACGAAATGTGGCTGCTGGCTACCAATTTATTACTCTGGTTCTGACCATGTGATAAAATATTTATTGCCCTCCTGGTGGTAGCTTTCCTCAATTCTAGCTTTAGAGGGATGTGGTACCTGCAAATTTCAGTGTTCGGCTTATTTGTATGAGGAGCATGGTCCTGCTGAGTGGGCAGTTTGCCCACTTCCAATGTCCATGCCAGTGCTTCCTTATATTGGCACAAATGGCCAAAGTGAAAATCAGCTGAAATGAGGGTTGGTGATTCAAATACTGAAAAGAAATATTCATTATCACAGATATTTGTATAATAATCAGTACAACATGGAGTTATTTTTTTAAGCATATATTATCAAATATTCAGGGTTTGTGCTGGGCACAGCTAATGAAAGGAGTGCCAAAACCATTGGGTAATTGTCTTGAGCCCTTGTGGCTGCAGGATTGAGCATCTGGACTATGACTCACTCAGGCAGCTGGCCAATTCCCCAACTGGTGCTAAAAATGACTGAAGTACAGTTTTCTCATCTGTAAAATACAGAGATAATAACACTAGTTGTCTCATAGGGCTGTGAAAAACTCAGTGTCTTCAACACAGTTTTGGGGTGGGGGAGAAATTTCTTTATACGAATGCAGGAGCCCAACCTACTACTGCCACTCTTGGTCAGCAAGGCAGGCAGGTAAGACTGGCTCATCTTCCATATACACCCTTTGCCCAGACTGGGTGTGGCTCTTTTGGAACTTCCTCATTCTTTCCTCTAAGGTTGATTTCTTTTTACCTAATGCTCCCAAAGAAAAATGTTTGGAGCAGAAATTGGAGTAGAATGTGATTTGGGCTGGTTTCCACTTCCACCTCAAGGTCAACCATGTATTTAGAACACAAGGAAGATGTGTCTGCTTGAAAGAAGTTTGAATACTAATTTGTGATGGAAAATTACAGGAGCCCATCAGAAAAGAATTATTACAAAGTACCACCTTTCACAGGGGAGTTGAAAATACCTTTCTCTAGACTTTGCTTACTTTTTTTTTTTAATTGGGAGATTGACGCAGTAGAATAGTCCCTAAGGTTGCAACCAAATAATTTAAAATCATGAATTACTGGGCCCAGGAGTTTTTAAAGAAACAAATATAATGCAAAAAAAAAAATTCCTCTAATAAAAAAAAACACCTTATAGCTGTTAATATTTATGTCCTTTATATTTAAATGTGAGAATGTATTAAAGAAAAACAAAGCTAAAAATTAAAATCTACCTACTTCTGTTATGAGAGCTGTTAATATGAACACATTAAAACAAGAAAGTGTTTTACTCCAAATACAACATACAGTATAGCATATTAGTACCAAATATGAAATGAGTATAAACAGTGTGAAAGATTTTGTAAATAAATATTGCAGCACGTGTATTGAAAGGACTCCGAAGAAAAAAAAATATGTACTTGTTTCAATGCTAAGATTTGTGTTCCTCTTCTTGAACTATCTTTAAGTACTGTTTACTTTGAAAATCACTCGCGTTGGTTTTTAGTCTTGCTTCATATTGAAATCATTTAAGTGATGGTTAGACTTTGTGTCTTCATTACATAAAAGTGATAATATTTTGAAGGTGACCTTGTAGGGTAGGGAATAAGATTAAATAGGAAATTATGCAAGCATTGAAAAAGGTTTAGCAGGGAGGTAGAGAAATCAGATGGAATCTAAAACCAATCGATTAAGTCATTTAAAAAGATACATAAAGGGCTGGCTGAATGGCTCCTTGGTTAAGAGCTGGCTTGGGACACCAGTGGCCCTGGTTCGGATCCCACATATGAGCACCAGTGACACTGCCCTCTACAGTTAAGGTGATGAACAACAGCTCCACCTACAGCTGGGCAACTGTGAGTTCCCAGGACGGCATAGCTGTAGCCCCTGCTGCAGTGGCCTGCTATAGGCTACAGTGAGTGGCCGGCAGCCAGCGTGAGCAGCTGGCAGCCGGTGTGTGCTGCCAAGAGCTGCCCTGAGCGGCCGTCCAGAGGCTCGCGACTGATCTGCCTCACCCGGGAAGAGCACAATGATGATACCAACATGGGCCAGTGAAGCAACGTCCTCCACAACTAGACTGAAGAACAAAGGACAGCAACTTGTCTGTTTCCCTTCCTTGGTTCCCGAACGCTGTTCCTCTCCCCAAAATTCCCCAATAAAATCTGTACAAAAAAAAAGAGTAAAAGATACATAAACATTTATGTAGCTATAGAGATGTCACGAAATCTTTTTTTGTGACAAAATGTTTACCCTAAAATAATACCTTAAGCAATAGAGCAGGGCAATGGTTTTTAAAATAAGTGTGGTATTTTGATAATATAAAGTGGGAAATGAAAAGAGTATTTGATCTTATGCAGAAACTCCAAAGTCATGACTAAGAAATATGGAACACAGTAGAGCAAGTTAAACTATTAGAGAGAACAGATGGAAGCTTCCCCCTGAGATGACCCTGAGCAGAATCCTCAGTACCTTCCTGGAAATTTTTGAATCCATTTATCTTCTCATTTTTTTTGGAAGAAGGAAGTATTTATGAAATGAGTTTGTACAAGACTGGCTGCAGTTCAACTTTTGCAGAAACAAGCTGCTTATCTAATTCCTTTCTTAAGGACATTTATTTTTATTAGTTGAAATCATACTGGCTATCCAATGCCTCGTCTTCTTAATGGGGGAAAAAAGATCTGATCATCTCCTGAAGACTTTTATCATGTACCAATTGAATACATATTGTATTACAAAATGTATACACACACACAACAGAGAGAAAATACATGGAGAAAGACATATATACATCTTTATAGAACCAAAAGGAAAATTTATTAGCACATTCATAATAAAGACCTAAGTAGCTCTCTGAGAAGAATAATAAATTTAGGTTTCAAAATCTTGTCTTAATGACAATTATATATGAAAATGTTGACTGAAGATAAATTCCTACTATAAAATGCTGTCTGAAATTTGGTTTTGAAATTCAATCACCCTGTCCTTCAGTGCAAAAAAGAATGACTCTTTTAGTTCAAACATATTGGAAGACTCCAATAACATAAGAACTATAAAAAAGAACCTTATTTGGTGCACAGGTTTGTACTTTCCTGAAGCCCATTATTTCAGTGGGTCATGACTCATACCCTGGAGACCTTTGCCCTGAGAATGGTGTTGGATTATTTGTCCTGCAAGCATCTGCTAGCTTCTCCTTGACTAGTTTAGTCATCTGCCACTTCTCTTCCCACTTATCCATCTTGCTGCAATTTCTACTGCACTTGGCATTTTTACTAATTGTAAGTTTCGTGTCATATGCCACTTTGGATATTTCATACACGTGCTCACCTCTGCATCATTTACCAAACAGTTTCATAAGAATGCCTTAGAGCCAATCCCTGGTGTACCATGTTGTTTAAATCTCTTCATCCAGGTGGAATGACTGTGAAAAAGGAAGTTTCAGATCCTAGGGTATCAGGTACCTAGGTGAATTGTGAATTTATAAATTTTAGAGTTACAATCCTCTTAGAACCTTTACCCACATCATCTGAAATCAAGAGTGAATTTTAAAGTGAACCAGCAAAGTGAACTCTTCTTGTTTAAGGGCAAGAAGAAAGTTTCTACAGAGAAACAGGAAGGGCCAGATTCACTGAATAAATATAAGTGGACAATGGGAGACCTGAGTACATTCCACAAGTTCATGCTTGTTCAGTACTCATTATACATGCAAGTGCCCATTAACCGTCATCCTTTTGTTCAGTGCTTTTAGAGCAGTTCTTTATCCACAAAATATTTTCCATGATGATTTTTTTCTTTTTTGATGTTTTTAGAATAGAATCTTATCAAAGGCTTCTAAAACCCTTGCATTTATTGCTGTGCTCTCATTAAGATATTTAATTTTGCTCTCAAAGAAGTCTGATACATTGTTTATATATGATTTCTCCTTAATGAAATAAAATGTATTTTCTATCAATAAGTCAAGTTTGTGCAAGTTTTCAATGATCTTACACTCCATGGCAAATTTCACCATTAAATCTTAGATAGAGATGCAACTGGGCTGTTCCCCCCCACCTTTTTTTTTTTTTTTTTTTTTAAAGATTTTATTGGGGAATTGGCGGAGGGAAACAGCGTTGGGGAATCGGGGAAGGGGAACAGACAAGTTGCTGTCCTTTTGTTCTTCAGTCTAGTTGCGGAGGATGTTGCTTCACTGTTGGTATCGTCATTGCGCTCTTCCCGGATGAGGCAGATCGGTCGCTGGCCTCTGGATGTCGCTCACCGCGGCTATTGGCAGCTCACACTTGGCTGCCAGCCACTCACGCTGGCTGCGGGCCACTCACTGTAGCCTATGGCAGCCCACTGCAGCAGGGGCTGCAGCCCACACCATCACCGGGGCTCGCACAGCCCAGCTCCAGGTGGAGCTGTTAGCTGTAGAGGGCAGTGTCACTGACCCTCATGTGGGATCCGAACCGGGGCCGCTAGCATCCCAAAACCAGCGCTTAACCAATGCGCCACTCGGCCAGCCCCCCACTCCCCCACCTTTTTTAAATCAATAAAAGACAGAATAATAAGCTAAGAAAGAGAAATCAGAGAGGTAGAGGTCTCAAAGAAGCCAGTGGCAGAGAAATTTTAAAGAAAAAAAGGTCAATACAATCAAAGATGCAGAGATGCCAAGAAGGATAAAAACAGAAATTATTGTGATTCAGGGAGTCAGGAGTGACCTTTTCTGAATGCCTTTGAATGGAATGATGAGATGAGATACAAAAAGTAAGAAGGCTGGGGAACAAATGAGGGGTGAAGAAGTGAGGATAAAGATGTATAGTGCTTTTTCAAGAAGTTTGGCACTGAAGGACTGAGTGAAGAGAAAGTGTTGTGTTTGTTCAGTCAGGAGACTTGAGCCTACATGGAGGCTGAGGAAAACAAGCCACAGAACCACAGAAAGCATAGGTGTAAAGGTGTGAGTGTGTAAAGGGGTTAACTGAACCCTGGATGGGGAGAGGAGGAAGCATCTCTGAAAAGAGAATGTCTCCCAAACACGAGGGAACTTTCAAATAGAGTTAAATCTGAGGTGGAGGAGTTGGAAGTTGAAAAAGTTCACAACTCTTGGTCTCAGTTTTCTTTGTGATGTAGGTGGTTTGTCTGCTAAGTGGGTGTGTGAGTAGTTAAATAAGGCTGTGTCTGTCACAAGGGAGAGTAGAAGCCGAAATTCCTAAGGGGATGCCTTTTTCTAATTCTTCCAAAGGCACTATAAGGATTAGCTACAGCCTTAATAACAGTGGTGAAATTTTGGAAAAATGCCTCTTTCTAAGACATTATACTCCAAATGATTGGCAAATTAGTTGTACAAGATCTAAGCATATTGCAGTTTTATCTAATCATTCTAACTTGATTCTTGGGGAAAAAATGTGGGCTTAGAAATCCTCTGATAACCCCTAAAGAAAGACATCAAGTAAATTTGTGCTTAGTATACTTTAACTGAACTCTGTCATTTAGTGATTTTAAAGGGTCTCTTAGTATTGGTCTTTGAGTCCCTCAAGACACTTGAGTATTTTTCTTGACATGTCTAAAATATAGTTGATACATTTAAAAACTCATGCTTCTGTGGCATCTTTATGACAGCAAACTTTCCACTTTTTGAAAGTTGCTTTTTCTATAGTAGCCTTTGTTGTATTGCAGTTGGGCGCACTCAGACTTGTTTTTTTTATTTCTGAAAAACCTGATCTTTTTATCCTTGGTTTAATCTTTTACTCTAGGGTTCTTCTTTCAATGACTCACTGTTTTAATTTTTTTAAATATATATAAACAATACCCATATTTTATGTTGTTTTTTTCTTGAAGTCAATAACTCTATATGGAAAAGTTGGTATTTTCCTTTATTTACCAGGATGTTGAATCATTCAAGATTTGTCTGGTAGCTTGAGATAGCCAGAAGGGGAGTCATAGGGTAGGGCACTTTTCAATGAGCTCATCCATGATCTTCTCTCATCTCACAGAAGGTATGCCCCAAAAGGCAAAGAGAAAATAGGCTAAAAGTATAAATGGAAAAGTGACTTTGGGCCTAGTGTAAGTTCCTCAACTTTAAATTTTGGATTACTCTGACAGCTGTACTCATCTTCCTTGCTTTAATATGAACATTTATTAACTCATTTTTTTTTTCTTAAGGTGAGTCTGTTTATGCAGAGGGCCTATGGGGAAGAGATGTGGGGTAAAGAAAGAGTTGTTGATAATCTGAACTGCTCATCCAGTTCAGAGTATGTATATGTTCTTATAAATGTATTATCTAAAAGGATTATAAGAAGGTATGTTATTCTACGTCTTTTGAGAAGTAGACAAGATGAGATTAGATAGAAAAATATGTATTAAGGGAAAGGCCTATAAAGGACACATAGGGAGATTGGAAGGGCCAAGAGAGCCACCAGACTGTAATGCAGGTCTGACTCCTGATAACTGAGGAAGAGAAGGAAGAGAAGTGGGTAGAAGCATCTTAGACTGCAGTGCAGTTCTCAGAAAGCTAGGTGGGGCTGTCAGGAGCCCTTGAGGCAAAGTTACCTTCAGAGGAGTTCTGTGTCCTTCTGGGAATGGACCTGCCTCATTCAGTTATTGCCTGAGAGCAGCTCATGAGAAGTGTCGTGTCAGCGCAAATACAGTGGCTTCAGAGCACAGTAGCTAGGGCTGCCAGTCAATTATGCTTCCCAAGGTTTGAAATCTGAGAATCTAATTTTTATGGATGTCACTGCCCACTCCATTCACTGCACAGATCTACTTCTCCACATAGGTTTAGGTAGCAACAACTCCATGGTTACCATGGATCTATCTTCCTAGGGAGAAACAAAAGAGAAGGAGGTTTGTGAGATGACTACAGACCTCACAGCTGCAGTAGATTCTCAGAATGGCAACTGGTACTCATCCTCTTGTTCCTCTGCATAGTGGTATTGCCTGAGGCTCTGTAAGCAGGAAAGGCAGACCCAAATCTAGAATAGGTATCCTAACCCATGAGGATAAACCATTGGCCCTTTCAGGCTGAAAGGGGCCCAGTGTAGTCAACATGAACCATCAAGTGGCCAGCTGGTTTCCTTGAGAAATAAGTAGTGCCTTATAGTGGCTCAGCATTGGTCTCTGTTGCTGCAGGTTGGACATCCAGGGACAAGAGTTGCAAGATCAGCCTCCATATGTGATAGGTCATGCTTTGGGTCCCATATATATATATTTCATATATGCCACCCTGGCTACTTCATTCATGTACCCATTATGACAGTTGTGGAATGATGACAAAGATTGCCTAGCATCAACCACCTAATCATTTTATCTGCTTAGTTATTGAGTACTTCTTTCATGGTGGGTGCTATTGGATGGGCATCAATATACAGTACAGAAAAGCTTCTTACTTCATGTCCCTCCCACTTCTCTCTAATCTTTCAATGCTTTTCTTCTGAGATCTCTGATCAGATGGCTAGACCATTGGCCACTACCTAGGAACTTGTATATATTCTCACCTTGGGTAACTTCTCATTCTATGTAGAGGAGGTTCCAGGTGAACTGCTCACAGCCCTGCCCACTAGAAAGATTTTTTTCCTCTCCACTGTCTCTCAGAGCCACCCCTAATATGGCTGAAATACAGTCTATTTTTGGCTTGCTGTCATGTATCAAGCCAACCCAATCTTTTTTTAAAATTATTATTAGTTACAGATGTACAAAACAATGCAATAGTTATCCTTTTCACCCCTTACAAAGGGACTCCCCCTCCCCCTCCCCTATCCCCACCCCCGATATCATACATATCTATTACAATTCCATTGACTCCATCCCCACACTATATTCCATATCCCATGACTATACATGTGTTAAATTATAGTTAACATCTAATATTATTCAGTGGCAGCTTCAGATGTACAGTGCAATGGTCAGGCCTCTACACTGTCCATGAAGTGGTCTCCCTAACAAGACATGAGTCCATCTGGTTCCCTAAAAAATACTTCCAACCTTATTGATTATATTCCCCAAACTATCTCTTCTATTCCTGCAGCAATATTGTAGTTACCAGTTTATGTTGCCTCGTCCCTTCTCCTTCTCCCTCATGCCCATCCCCTTCCCATCTAGCCCTCATCAGTTTTTCCTCTGTGTCTCCAAGACTATTTCTGTTTACATTGCTCGTTTATTCAGTTCTTTAGATTCCACATATAAGTGAGATCATATGGTATTTGTCTTTCTCTGACTGACTTATTTCACTTAGCATAATGTTCTCTAAGTCCATCCAAATCATTACAAATGGTACAATTTCATTCTTTTTTATAGCGGAGTAATACTCCATTGTGTAAATGTACCACAGTTTCTTAATCCAGTCGTCTACCGATGGGCATTTCGATTGTTTCCAAGTCTTGGCTATTGTAAATAGCGCTTCAATGAATATAGGAGTGCATATATTTTTTTGAATTAGTGTCTTGGGATTTCAGGATAAATGCCTAAGAGTGGAATTGCTGGGTCAAAAGGTAGTTCCATTTCCAGTTTTTTGAGATACCTCCATACTGACTTCCATAGTGACTGCACCAATCTGCAATCCCACCAACAGTGCAGCAGGGTTCCCTTTTCTCCACAATGAAATTTGTTTTAAGTCACAGAGTTTTGGGGAAGTTTATTAACCAGCAAAAGGTAACTGATAGCTCTACATATCTCTATGAGTCACACAGCTCAGAAATGTTATAAAGTAATACTTTCCTCAAAGTGTGAAGTCTTATAGTCATGTAAGCCAGTGTCACTAAAACTGCTGATCCACAGAGAGATAAAGACCTTGCCGCATAATGTAAATCTATACACTGCTTCCTTTGTTCAGAAAGTTTTGCCACAGAAAAATCAGCTGAACTCCACAGTGTGCATAATGACATAGTTGGTTTCTATTTATATTTCATGCAAGCTCCTCATATTACTGCAAATTGCTAATAAATAGTACATAGACCAATTACAGTCTGTAAACCATATTTTTTTGGTAGCAATGACCTAAGGCTTAGGGGTAAACAATATTTTGTTTCTATAAAGAGCAAGATAGTAAAAACATTAGGACCATATATCATCTGGCAACTTTGCATTATAGCAAAGAAGCAGCCACAGACAATATACAAATGAATGGGTGTGGCTGTATTCCAATAAAATTATTTAAAAAACAGGCAGCAAACATACTATGGTTTGTGGGCCATAATATGCTGACCCCTGAACCCTAAACCATTTCTGAGGCTCATTCCCATCAAAGGTCATTACCAGTTATTATTAATGTTAAAAAATGTAGGGAAAGGTAAAAGAGCACTGAAGATATCCTTCATTAGAGAGAGGAAAAACAAATGCTTGAAATAGTGATTTCAGATGTACAACAGAGTCATCCAGAGGGATAAAAATTAAACATGGAAATTTGTATATAATTATTAAAAAAGATATGGGAAATATAGTGAGCAAGTACTTTTGATCAGACTCTTGCCCAAATCTTGGGGAAAAAATATATATTCCAAGAAGCTTTCATCTCAAAGTTATAGAACTATTTAACAGTAAGGAGCTAGGATATCCTTTCTTATTTTTTTCCTCCCTCTTTTTCTGTTTCCTTCCTTTATTTTTTGTTTTGCTCTTAACACAGAGGAAAGAATTTCCAGACACCATTAAAAACAACCAGTATTACTTTCTTGAAGAGTAGATTCAAAAGAGCAGCTATTAATAATTCATGGCTGCCTCATTGGATTCTCCTTCAGTGTAGTTGTGAGACAACACATTTCTGTGTCATTAAAGTATTAGACAACATCTGTCTTTAGATTCACTGAGAGCGGGTGGGGTGTGCCCCTGTGAGAGTGTCAGAAAGAGGCATCAAAAAAGTTGTCAACCATTGCCATCCATTTCTCAAAAAACATACTGGGCAGATTCCAAATTCCTGTTACATTCTGTTGTTGTTTTTAAATACAAGATGATTAGCTGCTTTGACAAATATACTCCTCCCCAGTTAACAACAGCTGCTATCAAAATCATTAGAATGAGACAAAAATCTGAAGTAGTGTGTGTCCTGTTTATTTTAATAAAATATGAAATATGAAACTATTTCTTAAGGATCTCAAGCTCCTTAAGGATGAAGCTTCCATTTTAAATGGAAGGCTTAGGATGGGTTAGCTTTGCAAATGGTTTCTATTTACTCCACCTTTTGATTAAGCCACTGAAAATCTCTGACAGAATGCATGTGTGAGAAGAAAAATACATTAGAAACCAAAGCCATAGTCTTATTAACGGTTTAGCTCAGACTGGCCAAGCAGTTTTGCCAGAAAGAATGGACGTGGTGCCATGGACACTAGGAAAGGTTAAGAGAGATAAGCCCAGAGAATGGAATGCTGGAATGCCCTGCACCTTCACAGATCAGGGAAAGGGCTGGGCAAACAAGAGAAATTAGGAGACAGAGAGGAAATTAGAGGAAACTGGAGATAATGGGAAAGGCTGTCAAAAGAGAATAGCAATAAATGTTATATTTTGTCTACCTTTCAAATTTCTCTCAGGCTGGTGCTAGATAAGAGAGCCAGAAATTACCTCCCATGGCATAAGGATGAAGCGATTCTGCTTATTGAGGAGGGGGAAGAGAACTCCTGTCAGCAGTTTGAGCATCCTTCTTTCGCATGCATCTCTAGGCTAATCATCCGCCTGATCTTTGCAGTGCTTCCCCAGGAGCAGTGCTGTGCCCCTTTGTACTCTGTTCTTGACCACAGTTTTAAAACTTCCAGGATCTTCTAAGTATCACCCTTAATCAGACTGTCACAGAATTGCACTGAGATGTATAATCCGAAATTGTGGTTCATCCACTCTTTCCCCTGATGTTTACATTTTCCTGCTTGCGTAATTCTTTACTAGTTCCCTATTCTTCTTCCTATTCTTCAAATGGTACCCTTTATACCTTCTGATTTATCTTCTTTCTCATCAATATTAATTAAGTTTTCAGGTGGGGACTTCTCAGAGCCAAACTTGCCCTTTACTGGTGAAGTCAATACTTTTAGTCGTCTGCAGCAAACTGATCCCCTCAGGGGGAGAGATGGGAAATATAGAAAATTTAAAGCTAAAAAAATACTACTCTAGATAATAAAATGCTGGTGTCAGTCACCAAACACTCCATTCCCATCCCCTAGATGTGATATGATCAAAAGAACTCTTAATAAAAATATGAAATCCTAGCAATTCATTCTTTGATTTATTTACTCACCAAATATTTGTTGAGCAATGTCTATAGGAAATACTCTTTTAGGTACTTGTAATACAAAGATAAGGCGTGATCCTTGCACTGGTGGAGGTTATCATCTAGTAAGGGAACCAGATGTGTAAACACAAAATTGCATATAGAATGATAAATGCATATTGGAAGTATATACAAAGTATTTGTTTGTGTGTTCAGTACAAGTAGTCAGACTCTTCTATGCTGGACAAGAAAAGGCTTTCCTGAGGAGGAGAGTTTGAGCTGAATGGTGAGAAATAATGGAATTCAAAACAAATATGGGGCCGGCCAAGTGGCGTGGTGGTTAAGCACTAGCCTTGGAAGCCAGCGGCCCCGGTTCGGATCCCAAATATGAGGGCCAGTGACACTGCCCTCAAAAAAACAAAAAAAACAAAAAAAAAACAAATAGAGAGGCAGGAGCAATGACTATAGTAAAGTTTGCCTTGCGTGTGGAATTCTAGCGGAGGATTGACAGAAGATTTCAGCCCTAGTGGCAGCAGAGCTAAAAATGAGAATGGATAAATATCAGAAATGTTGAGGAGGTGGAATGACAGGTAGATTCAATAACAAAGATGCCTCCCAGATCTCTAAGTGTGAGAAGAGCCTTAGGTGTTATGTAATCACACCTTTGACTCAATGCAGGAGTCTTGTCCACAGCATTCCCAAATGGTGGCCCACTAGCTTCTGTTGGGACCCTTACAGGGGTGGAGCTCTCTGCCTCACAAGGCAGCAGCCTGATCCTTAGGGACAGCTTGGGTTTTAGACAGAGCTTCTTTACGTTGACCTGAAATCTGTCTGCCCTTATAGTCCACCCATTGGTTTTAATTCTGTAAAGACTAGCTCTGTTTTTCTGGGTCTAGGTCTGAGTACTTTAGATTCCTAGAAACATCAATTTTGTGTCCCTTTAGTTTTCTCCATTCTTCTCCCCTCAAAACATTCCCAAGGCTTTGGGAAAATCCTGACAAAATCTCCATCAGTCCTAATGCTGATGTGTAAAAGGCAGCTTTTCACATTTTTCCAGAGGTTGGACTTGGTGTCACAAATGTTTGGTGCCATGATATAAAAATACGAAACTCTCTACCTGAGGTTGTTAGCATATAAGCCTCATGAGCAACACAATGAAAGAATAGGAGGACAAAACAAATATTGGAGAACGAATAGTACATCTCCTTAAAATATCATTCACCAAACGATTGTACCTTCTTCCTGGGGTTGTTTGACTAATCCCTTAGTTATTTGAAGTAACTATCTTGTTTTAGTACTGCAGAAGAAAACAAAATATGACTTGATTGAAATAAAGTCAATATTTATACTGAGAGAATAAAATAATGTTAGGGTGGAAAGTGATGTTTAAGAAGAACTGTCTAACTCCTCCTTTATTTTATAGACTAGGCAGCATAAAACTAATTTGATTATGCGAAGTAGTGAAATTACTATTCAGTAAAATCCTTAAAAGAATAGTTGATGGGTAACTAGACATTCCTGTAGTGCCAGATTAATACCACAGATTATTTTCTAATCACAAAAGAAAATTTCATTGTACAATGGAGGTATCCAGTAGTCATCACGTTAAAAGAATAGTTATGTTTCTCATCTGTAATGATGGTTCATCCAGATATCTTTTGTTGGGTTTCAACATGGAGTACCTAACATCACCTATGATATAATCTGGGTGAAATATCTAATGAGAATACACAAAGTTCAACATATGGTGCTAGGAGATCTGGATATGCACAAACAAAATAATGAATTTGGATCCTTCCCTGGCACATCTATAAAATTAACTCAAAGTGGACCAAACAGCTAAATAAAGGCACTAAAATGATAAAACTCTTAGAAGGCAGCATAGGTGTACATCTTTGTGATTTTGGGTTAGGCGATGGTTTCTTAAATATTACACTAAAAGCACAAGCAGAAAAAGAAAAGAAAAGAAATCGAACTTCATTAAAATTAAAACCTTTTTTGTATCAATGGTCAAGAAGTGAAAACGGGGGCTGGCCGAGTTGCGCGGTGGTTAAGCGCTGGCTTGGGAAGCCAGAGGCCCCGGTTTGGTCCCACATGTGAGGGCCGGTGACACTGTCCTCAAAAAATAAATACATAAATAAATAAATAAATAAATAAATAAATAAATAAATAAATAAATAAGAACCTACAGAATGAAAGAAAATGTTTTGGGGTGTTTTTTTTTGCAATCTAATTTTTATTTCCTTGTTAAAATATAGTTTCACAGGTTTTTTCCATCCTCTCTCTATTTGTTTCTCTTTCATTTTTATTTTATTACTATTAGTTTCAGGTGTACAAAGCAATGTAATAGTTAGACATTTACACCCCTCACAAAGTGATAACCCCCCCCAATCTACTAACCCTCTAACATCATAGATAGCTGTTACAATACCATTGACTATCTTCTCTATGCTGCACTCCACATCCCGTGACTACACGCACACACACTCACACACACACACACACACACACAAAACACATACGCGCGCACACACACAAAGGGTGCTAAAAAATGTATACACATTTTAAGAAAGGAAAAAACTGTATTAAAATTATAATACTCAATATATACCAATAACAAAAGATGAATACAAGTCACGTTTGACTTCTGCCATTACAAGAGTTGCTTAACATGGTTACCATCAGCATCCAGAGACTCCTAATTATGGTGAACTACTGCTTGAGCAACGTTGACCAAAGTTTCCACTTGTATACCTTTTTTTGGCACCCCGGTATATATTTAATGAGAAAATCATCTATCTGCTAAGGGTCTAGTTTCCAGATCCTATAAAGAATCAACTCATGGACCTAGAAGCTATTGTGCTAAGTGAAATAAGTCAGACTGAGAAATACAAATACCATATGATTTCATTTATATGTGGAATCTAAAGAACAAAATAAATGAACAAACAAAACAGAAGCAAACTCGTAGCTACAAAGAACATTTTGATGGTTGCCAGATGGGAGGCGCTTTGGGGGAGATAGGTGAAAAGCGGAAAGGGTTTAAGAAGTACAAATTTGTAGTTGCGAAATAGTCATGCAGATGTAAAGCAGAGCATAGGGAATATAGTCAATAATATTGTAATAACTATGTATGGTGTCAGATGGGTACTAAATTTATTGGGTTGATCACTTCATAAGTTCTATAAATATCTAAAGGCTATGTTATATACCTGAAACTAATATAATATTGTATGTCAACTGTAATTAAAAAATAACAAATTATTAAAAAGAAAAATGTTCAAAATTTGAAAAATAGAATTATACATTTTAGGGATATATATATATAAACATATATATATACACATATATATGTACATATGTATATATATATATATACATACATATACATAGGTACACACACACACATATATATATATAAAATAAAACTATAAAGAAAAGCAAATGAAAATAAACGCAGATGATACAATTGGGTAGAGGGCTATAGGAGCTTCAAAGTTTCTTATAATATTCTACTTCTTAAGCTGAGTGTTGGATGTTTATTTTAATATCAATTTTTACCCCACATCCATGTTATACAAATATTTTATAATAAAATTTTTTTAACTGCCCCCCCCAAAAGAATCAACTCAATTTAAAAATGGGCTAAGGACTTGAATAGACATTTCTCCAAAAAAGATAAAATGGTCAATAATACCCCAAAAAATGCTCATCACCATTAGTTATTAGGAAAATGCAAATCAAAATCATAATGAGATACCAATTCACACACACTGGGATGAATATAATTTTTTTTTAAATGAAAGTAATGAAAGTTGGTGAGAATGTGGAGAAATTGGAACCCTCATACAGTGCTGATGGGAATGAAGTGCAGCTACTGTGGAATATAGTTTGGCAGTTCCTCAAAAAGTTAAAGATAGAGTTACCATATGACCCAGCAATTCCACTCCTGGGTATATATATACTCAAGAGAATTGTAAACCTATGTTCACATTTAAAAAAAACATGTGTACAGGAATGTTTATATTAGCATTATTCTTAATAGCCAAAAAGTAAAAAACAATTCAAATGTCCATCAACTTATGAATGAATAAACACAGTGTGGTACAAGGAATGTTATTCAACTATAAATAGTAATAAAGTACTCATAGATGCTACAACATGAAAGAAGCTTGAAAACATTATGCTAAGTGAAGGAGCCCAAAACACAAAAGATCACGTATTGTATGATTTATATGAACTGTCCAGAACAGGTGAGCTCATAGAAACAGAAAATGGATTAGTGTTGCCAAAGGATGAGAGCAGGACAATATTAGGAAATAAGGGGTTTCTTTTGGGGGTGATTGAAGTCTATCTAATTCTGCAGTTAGGTAGTGGTGATGGTTGTACAACATTGTAAATACACTAAAACCCACTGATTGTATAATTTAAAATGGTTAAAATGGTGAATTTTATGTTATATAAATTTTATCTCAGTAAAAATTTTTTAAAATACAATTTTAGATGTGGCTTCCATTTTACAGTTAATTCAGGCCATAGGGAAATGAGCTAAATGACATGGAAGCAATAGGACAAAGCCAGAATATAGCTCAAATTCTTAGAATAATTGGCGAATCAGTGGTGAATATATATTACAATTTTGTCGGATGCAGGAGAGAATGAGGTCTACAGAGTTTATACTGGTATGGAGGACAGATTGGAGGGTCTGAGACTTACCTTCATTGGATAATATCCATATTATGAATCTTTTTCATTTTTGCCAGCCTGAAAAGCTTTAAAAAATCATTCTTCATTCTTGTTTTAATTAGAATTTTTTAAAAATTTAGTGAACATTTCATATTTGTTAATTCTCCTTAATTTGCCTGTTCATATATTTTGGCTATTTAAATTGAGGTGTTCAATTCTTAATTGATTTCCAAGGGCTATTTATACATTAAGTACTAACATATATATGTCAATATTTAATATATAAATTTCTCCCCATAATTTTTTTGGGTTAAGGTTAGGGTCTCTCCAAGAAACATTTACTCCCCCTGAATAGGCCTCATTTAGACCATCCTCACCAATTTAATAGTGCCCATATATGCCTGAATTTCTGTTGGGATTCCTGCTGGATAACTATAAAATAGGGTATAACAATGAAATACAAAGTGGTGTTAGAAATTACAGCTGTGGTCTAATGGAAAGATACAACATTCAAAATAAGCGGAGTATGAGATGTAATTAGCAGCATAACCAATTAGAAGTCTGGCACATGTGTATGGAAATGAATAGGCTAGAAGTTTGGAGGAGAATCCTTAGGTGAGGTTTTCAAAAAGAAAAAAACATGTACACTCCGCCTGTCTCCCTGCCCCACAACCTTCTTTTGATCTCAGCTTAGCACTCTCCCCACCCATATATCATAGTGGTTCTTAACTTGGCTTCCTTCGAAATCACCTGGGGAACTTAAAGCGTTTCTTATTCCTGAGCCCTACTTTGGAGGCTCTGAAGTAGTTGTTTTGTGATCAGGACTTTTTTTAAAGCTGCCCCATGTAACTCTGACGTGCAGCCAGGGACTCAGCACCATCCCTGCTGTGGGAAGAATTTAAGCTTAAACTGGAGACGTATAATGACTTCTAACTCACAGCACACTAACTTTGCTGGTTCTTACTTTATTGTTCAATTCCAAAAACTGGGTTTCTGCCTTATTCCCAACACAAAGTACCCCACTTTTATTTTTAGCAGAATTCTGCCTTCTTGTGCCTGTGGGTACTGTTCCTACGTAATAGTGTTTTCCTTCTGCATTTTCACAAATTACCTATTCTCCAATTGTCTTCGCTGTGATCCATGCATGTATGCCTTGGGACTACTCTGATGCTTGCTGGACCCTATCTTGGGTTACTTGCTATTTTTTAATTAAATGTACTGGGGTGACATTGGTTAGTAAAATCAATATGTTTCAAGTGTACAACTCTATGATACAGCAGCTATATTGTATTGTGAGTTCACCACCCAGAGTCAGTTCTCCTTCCATCACCATATATTTGACGCCCCCTTTACCTTCTTCTACTACCTCCTTCCCCTTCCCCTCTGGTAACCACAAAACTGTTGTCTGTGTCCACGACTTTTTGTTTATTTGTCTTGTTCATTTGTTGCTTTCAGTTTTATTTGTACTATACTCTGCAGATCATATTTGACCTGCCCAGATAGTTATTCATTTGTTTGCTATTCTTTCCTGTGCCGCCTGACCCATCCCCGGGGATACGCCCCACTCCAGACCTTAGCCAGGCCCCAAATTACTGTTCTCTGCTTGATGATGTTATTTTATAAGATTTGTAGTTAACGTTGTCAGAGGAGTTTAGGAGAAATTGCTGAGGCCAATGGAGGTTATGAAAGGTGCCTCTTTAAAAGCAAATTAGAAAGTGGAACTTCCAGAGTGGTCAAATAAGGAGCTTGGCAAACCCTCTCCCCAGCAAAACAACTATATAACTGGTGAAAATTAATTTTTAAAAATCATCTAATATCTCTGGAAATTGTCCTAAGGGCAAATACAAAATGGAGAAACATTCATTTAAGAACACATATTAAAAGGGCTGGCTGAGTGGCGCGGTGGTTAAGCCCTGGCTTGGGAAGCCAGCGGCCGCGGTTCGGGTCCCACATATGAGGGCCAATGACACTGCCTTCAAAAAAAAAAAAAGAAGAAAACCTATTAAAATGTCAGTATGAACAGTGAGAGAGTCTGTGGCTTTTGAATCATGACCTGCTCCCTCCTCTGCCCCAGCTCCATGTTATGGACACTTGACTCTGAGTGACCTTCTCCTGGATGGTGTGGACAAAATAAGGCAGCTCTTTCTCCCCACAGCTCTCAGTCTAGATCTATAGTTTCACCCCAGCAGCAACAAGCCACCAGCTTTTCTCATACCCAGTGCCCTATGCTGTGGACGCTCTATTTTGAACAGGTGCAGCTGAAAGGACTGAGGCTTCCTTCCTTCACCCAGCCCCTAGTAATAGGGCAGATGCTTTACCCTAGGCTTGGCAAGGGGCCTTGATTATCTGTGCCTGAGCTCACTCACAAAGCAAAAGTTCACCACTGGGATGGGCAAGCTGAGAAGACCAGGGGTTACCATCCCCCGCTCCCAGCACCTAGGCATATTGCTGAGGTGTGGCATAAGCAGGATACTGTCCCTGCCAGCAGCTCCTGTGCAGTGAGTGGTTCCGAGATTCTGATCAGGGAGAGAGGCAGGCCGTAAGTACAAAGAGCTCCGTGTCTGTGCCTGAGGGGGCTGACTTTATTTGGAACAGTGTGTGGAAATTCCATGTTTAAGGGTGTTGTCCAAAAACAATGAAGATTTTGATGGAGAACAATTGAGAGGTTGCTATTAGCTCCATGGCACTGGTATCAACAAGCAAAATGCCGAGGCAGCTAGATATTTAACAGAGAGAACCAGGAAAAGAGACTGCCTAAAAGAGCTGTTTGGGGATTACAGTCAATCTCTGAGATCAAGAAGGCTGTGCAAATGTGCTAAACTGTGCCCATTCCGGAACAATCAGAGCAGGATGTGCAGCAGAAATAAAAGCATTCCCTAGCCACACTGAGATCCACCAACAAAGGGCAGAAGCATCACTGGTACAAAGGACCTAAATACAACCTCTGTTTAAACACTGAAAAATGAGCTGTTATGACTTCGGGGCAATTCCTGTGAAGCCGGAATTGCAAAGAAAATCATATCCCTGGTATCTGGAAGACTGTGTGCCTGTCGAAGGTTATACCTGCTCAAGAGTGATATGAGAGGGAACTTCTAAGGTACTAGTCCCTGGCTAAATTTAGGTAAAATATGTAAACTCCTTAGACTATAATAGCCTCCAAGCCACACACATATCCAATAAATAGTAAGGGGTGAAAATCTAACTGGCTAAAAGTGTGTAAGCACAACATTTAAACAATAAGTGATTTGTGCTGACTCAGGAATGACTAATAGATATTTAGGGTAAAAAACAAGGATAAAATATGGAAACAAGGGAGAAACATCTGATATGGATATCAGAGATTGCACACTGCAGAGAAAATAGAGTTAGTTAAATCACAGTTAGTTAAATCAAGTCATTGAACAAATAAACTAATGACCAAGCAAAAAACTAAAACAGCATCAATCCCTAGGGCCAAGGGGAGATCAGTATCCAGAGTTGTTATAATATATTATCTAAAATGTCCAGATTTCAACCAAAACACAAAAAAAGATGAGACATGCAAAGAAATAGGACTGTGTGATCAATACACAGGAACAAAAGCTGAGACTAGAAACTGACTCTGAAGGGGCCCAGATTTTGGATTTAGCAAAGAGTTCAAAGCAGCTGTTATAAACACGCTCAAGAACTAAGGAAACCATGCATAGATTATTAAAGGAAGCTCTGATGACAATGTCTCATCAAGTAGATAATATAAAAGATGAAAGTTATAGAAAAGAACCAAATGGAAATTCTGGAGTTGAAAAGTACAATAACTGAAAAATCATTACCAGTTCAAATAGTCATTTGAATCCATAGGATCAAATAAGGTTTATATACTACAATAAACTCTATAAATGTTAAAATGTATACTTGCTCTCATTTATTCTCTCAGCTTCTTTAAAAGACATAAGATTATATAAATTAATAATTGTGATAATGTATTATTGAGTTTATAACATATATAGACATAACAACGATAGCACTGATAGCACAAAAAAGGGGTAAGGGCATGAAGCTATATAGGAGTAATGATAGTACATATTTTCATACTTACTAGAATATGGTTAGTATAAATCTAAAGTATATTTTGTTAAGAAGTATATTTTTGATAAGCCCTGGAATAACCATTAAGAAAATAATACAAAAATATAATTTTTAAAGATTGTTAAAGGAATTAAAACATTGCATTATAAAAATATCTACTTACTACAAAAGAAGACAGTAAAGAGGACTAGAAGAACATAAAGACACGAGAAATATAGAAAATAAAAAGCAAAATGGAACATTTAAATCCAAACATATCTAACATAAACTATAAGCATATAGATGTGAATGTGAATAGATTAAATGTGAATGGATTAAACAATCCAATTAAAAGACAGAGATTGTTAGACTGGATAAAGAAACAAGATTGAACTGTATTCTGTCTATAGGAAGCATTCTTTATATTTATGTATATAAGTAGGTTGAAAGATAGAAAAAGATACACCATGCAAACTGCAACCATAAGAGAGCTGGAATTGCTGTTCTAATATCAGAAAAGCTAGGCTTTAGTTCAGACCTACAAGTTAACAAAGTCAACAGCTCACTCCCACAAGACTGCCCCCACTTTATTTTTATTTATTTTATTTTTTATTTTTTTTGAGGGCAGTGTCACTGGCCCTCATATATGGGACCGAACCAGGGCCACTGGCTTCCCAAGCCAGCGCTTAACCACCGCGCCACTCGGCTGGCTCTTGGACTGCCCCCACTTTAGACACCAGCCCCAAGTGGCCTCTCTAAGCTACCCACAATTCTGCCCATCTGACTACAAATTTGGGTTACTATGACACCCCCCACCCACCCACTCAGGCTCAGTAATGCCAGAACAACTAACAGGAATTAGAACAGTGCTATAGTTACAATTACACTTTTATTGTAAAGCATATAACTCAGGAACAGACATATGGAAAAGGTGCATAGGACAAAGTATGGGGGTGGGGATGCAGAGCTTCATGCCTTTTCCAGGAGCACCACTTGAACAGGCCCAGCACTTGTTCGCCAATCCAGAAGCTCTCCAAACCTCAGTCTTCAAATATTTTTATTAAGGCTTTATTATGTAGGCATGATTGATTAAATCATCGGCCATATGATTGAACTCAATCTCTAGGTCCCCTCCCCTCTTCAGTGGTTGTTGGGGAGAGCGGAAAGTTCCTCTAGTTATGTATATGGCCAGCTCCTTCCTTGAAACTGTCTGAACGTCCACTATGAGTCACCTTGTTATCATAAACTCAGGTATATTTATGAATCACAAAAGACACTCCTATCACTCAGGAAATTTTAAGAGTTTTTTAGCTTTGTGCCAGGAACCAGAGGCAAAGACCAAATATATATAGTTTTATATACTACAGGTAAGGAATCCATTAAAAACTATCAGAATTAATAGACAAGTTTACTAGAGTTGCAGGATACAAGATTAATATGTAACAGTCAATTGATTTTTTCTATATAGTAGCAATAAAGAATCTGAAAATGAAATTAAGAAAACGTCATTTACAAAAACACCAATAACAACTAAATGTTTATAAATTTAACACAATTAAGTGCAAGACGTTTGTACACTGAAAACCTCAAAACATTGAAAACAATTAAAGACCAGAATAAATGTAGACATCTCATTTTTGTGGATTGTAAAATTTATTATTGTAAAAATGGCACTACTCTTCAAATTATTTACAGGTTCAATGCAGTCCCTCACAAAATCCCAACTAGATTTTGTACAGGCTGATTCTAAAGTTCATATTGAGTTTCCTGAGACCCAGAACAGCCAAAGCAATTTTGAGAAAGAAGAGCAAAGTTAGAGGACATGCTACACAGCTGCAGTAATCAAGAAAGTGTGGCATAAAGATAGACATATAGATCATTGGAATAGAGAGTCCAGAAACTAATCCATATGCAATAGTCAGTTCATTTTTGACAAGCATGCCAAGAAAATTCCATGGAGGAAAGAATAGTCTTGTCAACAAATGGTGCTCGACAACTGGATATCCACAAGTAAAGAAAGAAGTTGGACCCCTACATCATACCATATACAAAAATTAACTCAAAATCGACCAGAGACCTAAGAGTAAGTGCCAAAATACAGATGGGTATAATAAAAAAGGCGGACAATAAGTGTTGGTGAGGATGCAGAACGCTTGGATCCCTCATACACTGCTGATGGGAATGTGAATTTCAGTCCTTTAGAAATGGTTTGGCAGTTGTTAAACAAGAGAATTGAAAACAGGTGTTTAAACAAATATTTGTACTTCATAGCAGTACAAAAATTGTATTTGTACTTCATTGCAGTATTATTCAAAATAACCAAAAGGTAAAAACAACCCAAATATTCATCAAATAATGGGTAAATAAACAAAATGTGGTATATCCATATGATGGAATGTTATTCAGCAGCAGAAATGAAATATTGACACATGCTGCAACATAGATAAACCTTGACAACATTATGCTAAGTGAAAAAAGCCAGTTTCAAAAGGCCACATATTGTATGATTCCATTTATGACATGCCTAGAATAGGCAAATCTATAGAAATAGGAAGTAAATTACTGATTTCCTAGGACATAGTTGTGGGTGGTAGTGTTTGGAGGGCTGGGGAGGAATGGGGTCTGACTTAAAGGATATGAGGTTTCTTTTTAAGATGTAGAAAATGTAAACTTATTAATATATTGTGACTATTGCACAACTTTGTGGATCCGCTATAAACCACTGAATTGTACGCTTTACATGGTTGAATTTTATATGTGAAATATATATATATATATATTTTTTTTTTTTTTTGAGGGCAGTGTCACTGGCCCTCATATGTGGGACTGAATTGGGGCCGCTGGCTTCCCAAGCCAGCGCTTAACCACCGTGCCACTCGGCCGGCCCTATGAATTATATTTCAATGAAGATATTTTTTAAAAAGACAGGCCGTGATCCTGAAGTACCAACCTGAGCCCTCTCCAAACTCCTGATTTACAGAAACTAAGAGAGAGTATAAAATAATGTTGATTTAAAAAAAGAAAAGAAAGCTAATTAAAAACTTCTAAGATATACTAGTTATGGAAGGTCTGAATTACGTAGATAAATGTGTGGGAATGTCACTCTGTTAAAACAGAGCATTATTGTCTTGCTTTAATATTTTGGGAAATGCTGTGTGATAGCAAAACAAATAATTTGCGCTTTAAGCAGGTTTTGTGGTAAGCAATTCTTTGGTTCCAGAACCCATCAGAAATGCATTATGCAATCTGAGTGACTATGGGCCAGTCCTGTGGCTTCTGTGGACCTCCTTGTCCTGTGTATGAAGAGGAGTCATCCTAGATAACCTCTAAAGCCTCCTCTCCTTCCGAATTTCTGTGACTAATACCTTGTGTTTTATTTTTCACTCTGAGAAATGAGGCAGCAGCAGCAGAGCTGGAGGCATTAGAATCACCTGGGAGTAACATATTAGAAATGGAGATGCTAGGTCCCACCCTCAGAAATCCTATTTGCATGAGTCCTAGGAATCGACATTTTACACAAGCATGCCAAGCAATTGAGAAACACATGAAGTGTCTCTGGAAATTAGCTGCCCCAAGAAATCACGGACTCTTTTCCTCCTGTGCCTAATAAGCTAAGGTAGACACCTCAGTTGCCACCTGTTATCCCTTTCTCCAAATGTTGGACTAAACCTCTTTCTTTATTTAATCCTTTTGAAGTTAATTAGTATCACCATTAAATTGCGTCTCTTTATTTGCCAAATACATAGAGTGCAAGTTTAGGGTATTAAAAGATCCTGCTAACTCCACTTAAACTACGTGGGCACTACTAATTAAGAAATAGCTACATTTTCATTTTTTACCTTTGAATAAGAATAATGGGAGATCAGGCGGGTGATATGCCACATAGGTCTGTTATACGTAGGACACTGAAGTTTTGCTCCTTCTGTACATAAATTTGATCCGGAGCAGAGCACTTTGAACAGAGATGTCATAGAAAGAGTTAAAGGGAAGTAGAGAGAAATACCAGCTATAAGACTTCCAATGGCTGACATAGCTTGTAGGGTTTTGTTCAGATGTCAGAAAAGGCATAAGCCTTACCAAGAGCCACTTGCATACCTTAAAATGAGATTTAGTTTCATCTGAGTCATTTCTCAAATTCCAAAAGAAGGAATTCAAGTTCTTACTGTTTACCTTTATACCCTTAACAATAACTCACATGGTGTTTACTCTGCTGCAGCCACTGTTCCAAGAGCTATGTTAACTCGATTAATCTTTAGTACATGTGACAGACAGTTATTATCTCTGTTTTAAGAAAATTGAGGAAACTGAGTTGGAGAGGGTAACCAAGTTACAAAGATTACAAAACCAAAACTAGAGAGCAGGATGTGAATCCAGGCAGCAAGGCACCCGAGGCCATGAGGCACAATATCTGACTATCAGCCTTGTTCACTAGAGCTACCTATGCCACAGCATACAGTGTGCTCCCTGTTCCTGGACTGGCAAAACCTGTAACCACAACAGGATAATATTGTGCAAATTTGTCTTTAATGAAAAGAGCTTAAGGTTTAACTGGTAAAATGTAATGCTAAGTTTGATCTATTAACTGAAACATTGTTATCTGAAAAAATAAAGGGATAACAAAAGTTCTATTAGAAGTGAGCAACTTTAATTAAACATTATTCTAATTAAACATTATTTTCACCATTTTGTGTCAGTAAACCACCCATGGTTATGTATTGATTTTTAGCAGGATGCATGTAATACAAACCTGAACACTTCCAGAAAAGACTTGGTATTATTTGCGTTTTAACCTTGGCTTTCTGATATATGTGTGTACCGGTGTCTTGTTTTGGTTTTAATTTGTATTTCCCTATTGACGAATGGTGTTGAGCATCTTATTTCTGTATTTATCTTCCATTTGAATATCTCTTTTTTGGTGAAATCTGTTCATTTCTTCTGTCCATTTTTAATTGGGTTGTTGGCCTTATTAAGCTATGAATTCTTTGTATATCCTGAATAAAAATCCTTTCTCAGATATTTATTTTGCAAATATTTTTTCCCAGTAAAGAAGCAATTCTTAAGTAGGAAATATGTGGATTGTTTACAACAATGCGGTGTGCAAACAGTCTTGGTCCCAACATGATGATTCGCCTCGAACGACATTGAAAGCCGACATTCATCAGAGGAAGGTTATGCTCTCAGTGTGGTGGGATTTTAAAGCTGTCATGTTTTTTAAGCTCCTACCAAAGAACCAAACAATCAATTCGGATGTGTACTGTCAGCAATTGGATAGTTTGAACGAATTCATTATCCAGAAACGTCCAGAGCTTGTTAATCGTAAAGGAGTTGTGTTCCATCGCAACAACGCAAGACCACACACAAGTTTGATCACCTGTCAAAAATTATTGGAGCTTGGATGGTATGTGTTGCCACACTCACCATACTCACCTGACTTTGTGTCTTCCGACTTCAACTTGTTTCGTTGAATTCAAAACTCCTTGTGTGGTATAATATTCAATTCAGATGGGGCTGTAAATCAGCACCTTGTTCAGTTTTTTGCAAATAAAGACAGGTCCTTCTATGAACAAGGAATTATGAAGCTCACTGAAAGATGGCAAAAGGTTATTGAACAAAACGGGCAATATATCATTGATTGATCTTTGTTCTTTATATAAATAAATGACCTTTGAAAAACATAGACAAAATATGTCATGACTTTTCCGAAGACCCAATATATACATTGGTTAGGGAAGAACAACTTGCAGTGCATAAACAGCCCACTGTGCACGGGCTAGGTGACTGTCTAAAAGGAAAGAAATTACATGGAAAGGAAGGCAGTGTCCATTCTGGCCACCATCAGTCAATAGAATACCCTTTATGGCATTGGCTGCAGGGCATTTGGGGAGCAAGGAGGGAGAAAGTAAGTCACAAGAAAGAGAGGATTAGTAAGAAACTAACAGGAACTTGAGGCAAATGGGAATGCTGGCCACAGTGTCCATGAAGCAGGTTAGCATTCAGAGAACAAGTTGTATTAAGAGGAAAGCAAATTCAGACTCATTTCAGGTAAACATTGATAGTCCAAAGTTAATGGGATGGTAAGATGGGGGTACACATACAGAAATCTAAAGCAGAAAGAGTAGGAGATTTAAGCAATACAGGATTATTTCCAGGAAATCTGTGGGGAAACAGGGCAGAAAAGAAGAGGAAGACCCAGCGCCAAAGCATTAAAATACTGCTAGAAATAAGCAATGGAAGAAGCATCAATCAGGTAACTCAGAAAAGAAAAGGACCCCTTCTTGGGTATCTGTGACCTTGAGAAAGAGAAAAGAGAAGACCCTGGCAGTAGATGCCAGAGAAGTGGTCTAGCCTTTCCATGGTGGTATTAGAGTAGGTGAGGAAGACTGCTTCTCAATAAAGCCACTGTCTAGCATGATTATTTTCAAACCCCACTGCTTTTTGGAATTAAAGAGGATTATTAATATGCAAATTTACTGGCTTTTTTTTTTTAATTCTAGGAGAAGGGCTGCAGCAGACTAACTTAGAAGCATCGAGAATGAGGTCAGAGTTTGGGGCAGGAACTGAGAGGTGGGTTGGGACAAGGGAGTAAATCCATTAGGGTTTGCTGGCCAAGCTAGCCTTCTGTTATGACACTAAAGAAGGATTAGGCCTGAGGGGCCATGACTATGTGATAGCATTCATATATTACTTGTATGCCTTGATTTGTCTTTCAGAAACGTTTTAATAGAAAACTTAGTTTATGTAGACAGTACCTTAGTCAGTGTCCTACTCTGCAGTGTCTTAGCGCTGACTTTGTACTTGTGGAAGTCAGCCAGATCTTGTGGGTGGATCATTAAACTGGACTTCTTTTCTTGGCACAACAGTACTTTAACGTGTGACCTTGACCTAAGGCAAGTCATCAACCTGTCAAGAGGAATGGCCCCAGGGATAAGGCCATGCTGTCTCCACTTAAAGTACTGTTCTTCAAAAATGAAACAAATAATCCCTTCTGGTTTCTACCTGCTTCAAGAGAATCTTACGAGGGCTCTAAAGATAATATTTATGGAGGACTTTGAACTCCTTCAATAAAAATGTGGTGTAAAAAAACCCAAAGGAATTCTGGTGGACCAATATTGTTATGTTGTATATATACATTTATGTCTACATTCAGCTGTTTTTTTTTAAAAGCAATTTGGCTTGTGTCCAGAGGTATGTGTAGATATAAATAGCAAATGCTCAGTACTACATATTTAACTTAATCTCACCTTTTACACAGGGGCATGGAGTAGATTTTTATCAAAGCTCAGGGACCTGAACTATATAGGCTTCCTTCCCAATGAGAAATAAAGCTAAATGTGAGTCCTGTGTGACAAATATTCTAATAAGAATTTTATACATAATTTGAATTATTGATATGATGCAGCTCTCAGTAAAATGATTGTCAGTCAGTATTATTTAAGTGTTATTTCCATGTTACTACAAGTTCTATAGGTTTGACATAATTAAAAAGGGCATAGCGTTTTCATGAAACATTGTAAGATATGATTTTGGTTCTAACAGTTTATTCTTGACACTAGCATTTAATTCAGAGAATGAGATGAAGGCACTAAAATAGATTGCTTGGGAATTTTGAATGAGAAAGGTCATTCAGATTTCATGTGTATGTGTCTGTATTTTCTCCAGGTTTTAAACTTGAGATGGTTATATAAAAGAGACTTCTAAAAGAGGAAAGAATGAAAATGGGATGAACATTTCAAATAAAGTTCAGTGTGAAATCAGCAGTATATTCAGTACAGATGACAAGGAACAAAGTTGTGGAGGAGAAAGGCAAACAAGAAAACCAGGAAGCAGTAAAAATAATGATTGGGGTCAGGTGGTAACAGTAAAAATCAAGAAACTTGAATCTGATGGAAAAAAACCACGCTAGCTATAAAAGGGGCATTTGAAATAGGGAATGATGTGAGAGAAGATAATTTTAGAATAGTTAAAGGAGGTAGCAGTTATGGGTGTGAAGAGAAAGGATTAATTTTAAATGTGTCCCAGAAGTAAGAGAAATACTTTTTTGGGTGTAGGGGAAGAATGATGAGAAAAATTTAGTTGAGTATTATATGGCTAAATCAAAAAAACTCTACCTTTATGTCCATTTTGGATACGAGTAATATGTCCATTTTGGATACTGTACTTTTATAGAAGCATTGATGAACTAGGGGTCACTCAAGACACCAGGGTGGTGAGAAATGGCAGCTCTCCTCAGATATCTGTAGGTCTTCCATAAGGAAGAAGGATCACACTTGGCTCTGTATTGTTTAAAGAAAGTGATAGACCCAAGGAAAGTTAGAGGGAGGCAGATTTTGCTTAATATAATGTTCTAACAATTAGACATGTCCCTGTAACAGGATGGGCGATTGTATTGTTTTCCCATCTTTGCAAGTATATTCAAGCAGAGAATATTCAATAGCTCAACTAACTAATGAAGTGGTTTCTTTTAACTTTTAAGATCCTTTCTGCCTGGAGGAACATGGGATTTATAGATTATAGACAGTACACTCAGGTCCTCACCGCTATGATGCTGCACTCTGATTTTTTTATCTGGGGGCTGCTTTCCTGGCACCCTCACCTGCCAGGAGTAAAGGAAGCCAGTCATGCTTAATATAACCATCCCTTTTGCCACAGTCCATCCACAGGCCACAATGCACTGGCCAGTGCATTTAGTGTCAGCTACTACTGTTTTTTTTTTTTTTGAGGGCAGTGTCACTGGCCCTTATATGTGGGACCCGAACCCGGACCGCTGGCTTCCCAAGCCAGCGCTTAACCAACGCGCCACTTGGCCGGCCCTGTCAGCTACTACTTTTTACTTCTCCTTACTTATTATTAATTCTGGGTCCCCAAACAAAGTTTCTGAAGGTCTTTTCTCCTCTTGTTAATTATAACATGATATCAGTCAGGATCCAAGCAGAAAACAGAAAAGCAGTCAAACTGAGTAATTTGAAAAGAGTTTAATAAAGGAACTGTTTACAAAGGTATGGACAGTGTTTACAGAAGCCAGAAAGGGATGATGCAGTCCCCCAGGACTTGTGTTAGGGGGAGCCGTGACCACCCCAGGCCTGAAGATGGAAGGTTAGAGCTGTTTCCAGACCCTGGAGAGGGAGAGGACTGCCTGAAAGGAGAGCTGGCCACCAACGTACAACACGAGAGCCAGGGGGAGAAATAACCCAACTTCACTGTTCTGCCAGTGCCTCTCAGTGCCAGGTCTGACTGGGAGCCAGCTGACATCTATATGGGCCAGCCTCCTGGGGCACAGAACAGAAAGGAGCCAAGAAGAGAGTGAGTCTGGAGGGGCTAATGGAAGAAACCAAAGACAGTAAATTCCTCCCTAAGCTACAGCTGGTGCTTACGCAGTATTTGCACTGTTAGCAATGTGGCAATGTATCTTGGGAGAGCTCAGGGCCCCAACCTCTGCTAACCACACTGAGCTCCTAGCTGCCAGGGTCATGCTCTCTGCAGGGGTTTTCCTGAGGGTCAGTGTTTAGTCCCCTCTTCCTTCAAGGAAAAGACACAGTAATTTTATAGAAAGAGGGATGTGCAAAAGTTCTTCATTTTCTTAGTCAGGTATTAGGGCTTCCCACCTTGGAATAGAGGAGAAGCATCAGGACAGAAGGCAGTTTTACTGTGATGTAATCAAAGGTTAAACTCGGGGGACTTTTACTTGCTTGGGTCTCTGTGAGCAATGGGAGTTGCTGGGGGCGTAGAACATTGTAAGTAGGGAGGGAAGTCCCATTGCATTTCCATGTAAGCGTTTCTGGTGCATTGCCTCAAGATGGGTCATAAGAAATGGGATTTGGACTTCCAAGGCTCCAGTAATTGGTCATGAATCCCTTTTTTTTTTTCTTTAATAAATACTCATTTTGTACCTAAATTTGTATTTGTAATTTATATTCTTTTTCCTAAAAAGGATCAACCAAATAACATAAACTTTAGCCCTCACAAATCCTGGATCCACCCTACCTATGTGGAATTTAAATTATGCTCAAACTAGGTGAGTAGTCAGTCTGTAATGCAGGGGTGTGGATACTTCAGTATGGAGACTCAAATGGACTTTGTGTGGCAGCACACAAAGTGTGGAAAGTTCATACATGAGAGAGAATAAGCACATGTGCAGATGTTACCTGTGGGTAAAAGAATGACTCATATCTACTAGCAAACAAGCATAAGGAATCAAAGTTTACCCTTTGTCATCTCTGGCTGCCGCTCCATCTCTCTCCTTCACATAGTGTTCCTTGAACACATACTTTATGTAAGACACATCTGCCTCTTAACCACGTTTAGGCTTTGGCTCTCTTTAATCAACATTGTTCCCTTTCCCCTGCACCCCTCCCATCCTTAGAAGCTGCCACCTTAAACTAGGCTATCAATAGCAACTTCATGGAAAATTCAAAGGGCAATTTCCAATGTTGTCATTATGACCTCTGACCTGATGCCTCACCAGTCCACCAGTTCTCCCTCCAGCTGTGACTAGCATGACTTCCTCAAAAGCTTGGCCACCAAACTCTGGTTTCAATGGGATCATTTGCTTTGGGATTCTGGTTTACCACTTTCCCAGGTCTATTGGAATTCCTTAGTTGTTTTTCTTCTGAGTATAATCTAGGACTCAGTGTCCTTCCGTTAGATTAGACCCTGCTCGGGCCAGCCGAGTGGCGTGGTGGTTAAGCGCTGGCTTGGGAAGCCAGCGGCCCTGGTTCGGGTCCCACATATGAGGGCCAGTGACACTGCCCTCAAAAAAAAAAAAAAAAAGATTAGACCCTGCTCTTATTTAGATAACACACATTTCCCTTCAGTCTTTTCTCCTCAGTCAGTTTTCATGTTGCTGAACTCTTTTACTGCTGCTTTCTGCTTTCTCCCTCTAACCCATTTCTCTGTTCAGTCCATACAACTGAATCTTTTTCCATTTGGGGTATTGGAACAAGGTTTGTCAGGCTTTCGCCTCTAGATGTAATCTTCTTTAATCACTACTCAGAGTGACTGTAAACATGGACATCTAAAACTACTTATCTGGGGCTGGCCGAGTGGCATGGTGGTTAAGTGCTGGCTTGGAAAGCCAGCGGCCCTGGTTCGGTCCCACATATGAGGGCCAGTGACACTGCCCTCAAAAAAAAAAAAAAAAAATTAAAATAAATAAATAAATAAAAATAAAACTACTTATCTGACATGTCACTGTACTCCTTCAGACTCTGTGGTGGCCTTCCACAACTCCATGAAACACATCCAAACTCTTTTCCAGAAGTCACAACCCTTCCTCATGCAAGCTTCACTTGCTCACAAATGCTTTTGTCCACTTTCATCCCTGCTTTTTCTAAAGCTGCATGATGCATCTATGGCTGACTCTTTGTGTCACTTACTGTGTGCCATACCCTACAGTCTGCATTTAATTTGGCCTCGATTAACTTATAGCAACCATATGAAGTGGTTGCTGTTATTATCCCCATTACATGGATGAGTAAATTGAGCCTTAGAGAGGGCAAGTAAATTGTTCAAGGTTATGGACTTGATAAAGGTATTAGTAGTGTTTTAACCCAGGTGTCTGACCTGAGTCCATGCCCTTAACCACTGTGCCAGTGTTTCTCAGAGGATAGGCATGTGGGTCACGTGGGGTGCCTGTTTAAAGTGCAGATTCCTGGGATCCACCCATATCTACTTAAATGACGAAAAAGAATCAGTCATGTGAAGATCTAGTAAAGGAATATTCTTAGCAGAGAGAACAGCAACTGCTAAGATGGGAATAAGCAAAGATCAGAATGAAGGCCAGTAAGGCCGGAGCACAGTGAGAGCAGACAGATTGAGGGAGCCAGATGATGAGGATCCAGAGGCTTTGGATATTTCACTTAGTTAGACAGGAAGCTCTGGGACAGCTCTAAGCGCATGGATAATAAGCCCTGCCCTACATTTTAACAGATGGCTGCTGCCCACTAAAGAGTTGGAGCATTGTGGAGTTGTTGCAGGGAAGCAGCTGACCAGCCAGGGCATCTCCTTGCATTGAGAGAAGCCGTGAATGAATTCTTGCTATTGGAATGTGACCTAGAGTGACTTATGCTTCACTCGTGGGCAAACGTATCAGAAGGGTAGATGTGCCCCCTTCACTGTCTCTTCCTCCTTCTACCAGCTAGATGGATGTCGAAGATAACTGGGCTTTGCCCTGTTGCATCCTGACACTGACAAGAAAACCCTATAAGCGACTCTTAGGTGAATAAGAAATCAAATTCATATTACTCAATTTTGGGGCTTTCCTTGTTATAGTAGCTGCCGTTGCCTTAAATGATATAAGTCACTTGACTTGCGCTTTGCCAAGATCACGTTCGCGGCTGTGTGGAGAACAGCCTGGAGGTGGTAGTGGGCAGCAGCAGAGGTGGGAACAGGGAGACCAGTTAGGTAGTTCTAATAGGACTGATGATGGCGTAGGTTAGTTTGGTGGTACTGCAGTGATGTGAAGTGGAGATACTAGATATACTTTGGTGTTTTTGGTTTTTCCAAATGCTGTGCTAGAGAGTGGGGAGGAGGGGTATGGAGGTGAATAAGACACAGTTGCCCTCCGTGAGGCACTGAGAATGGAGGGAAGGAGGAGGAGGGGAGACTTGGTATGTAAGAAGGTAACTGCAGTTCAGCGAGGTAGATCCCATGACTGAGGCCAATGTTCAGTGCCCTGGACACAGTTACACTAAACTGCAAACTTGAGCTTTGTTCTAAAGGACGAGAAGGCATTATCTAGGTGGAAAAGGGTTAAAAGTTGGAGATGGCAGTTTATGCAAGGTACAGAAACCTGAAAAAAGCATATCTGGCTAAAAAAACTGCAAGCAGTGCAGTAGGGAGGCAGGTAGCCTCATGATTATGCTTTGATAGCAGATTCTGGCACCTCTGCTTATTAGCCGTGTGCATGGAAATGAACTGTTGGGTTTCTCTGAGTTTGAGTTTCCTCATCCATAAGCCTCACCTTATGGGACTGTTAGTATGTAAAAGGCTCAATGCAGTATCTAGCACATAGCCATACCCAGTACTTAGGCAGCTAGTTTGGTGACAAGGATGAAGGTAAGGATGGTGGTAGCTGGAATTAGGGTACATATAGTGCAGGGAGGTCAGAGGTTGGAGAAGTAGACAGGGCCAAAGGGTGAACCTGTGTTCCATGCAAAAAAAAAATTGGATTTTATCTCTAAAGCCAAAGGAAGAATTTTAAGAAGTGGAGTGACCTCATCAAATATATGTTTTAGAAAGTTTCTCATGAACTTAGAAAGAATTTTCCCTGAAACCAGCTAGATGTGTGGATGGATTAGATAGATGTTGGGTGTGATAGGAGGGAGGAGCCAAGGACTGCAAGGTTTACAGCTTAAACTCACTGAAGAAACAGCAATGCCATCTTCTGAGATGAAGACCAGAACTCTCACAGTCCTCTGCTGCTTGAGTTCTCCCCGTCAGCTCAATTTACCTTGGCCCTTAGTCCACATTAGTCATCACCTGTGGCCTTATCCATATGCTGCAAACCCCAAATGTACTTCACAGGTTGACTCAAAGAAAAACTTGGCTTATCCTCTCTCAGCCTGAGCAAGTGACAACTTAATAAAATGAAACTTATAAACACGAAAAATGGTCATTCTAACCTCAAATGGATTTAAGTTGCTTTTCTCTTTCTTAACCAGAACACAGAGAGAAGGATAACGTCTTTCATGATTGCAATTAGGAAATAAAGGCAACAGTGTTAATGATCAAGTTTCTGTTCATTCTGGGCTGACCTTGATTTCAAATATGGTTATGACATACTTTATGTCATAACCACATTGCTTCCTTTCCTCTGTGTCCTCTAAATATGGGTCCACTCAGTGTCACTGTGTCTCCAGGGCAGGTTCTGCCTGTTTCCTTAATTCTGCACTGGGCTTCACTTACCACTGTACCTCTGACAGAGCTGGATAATTAGAACCTTTGAAAGATATTGGGTTGTCAGAAAAGTCATGACATTTTTTTTCTGTTTTTCATTGCAAAAATGCGTCATGACTTTTCCGACAACCCAATAGTTCCCTGAGAACGAGGGACATGGTATAGAAAGAGAGGTAATATGGATGAAAGAGAGATATGAGGGTAGATGTGAAACAAGGGGAAAAAAGATAATTGACTATTTATTTTTCAGTTGACCAAAGAATCAGAATATATATCAAGGTTTTAGTTTAAGCCCCTTATTTTATTCTTCTAGACCCTCAGGAGGGAAGTTTTAGATACAATGGCCCTTATCCTCAAGGGGTTTTTCAGTCCAATCAGGGACACCCAATACACATGGAACAATGATTCAAAATGTTCTCCAACAGGACTAGACAACACTGTCAGTGTTGTGGGGGCTCGAGATGAAGTGCTCTGTCAGGCTGCAGTGGTCAGTGGATGATGGCTCTCCCCATGCGCCCAGGAGTGGTGGCCATTTCTTTTAGAACATGACCATGGGAGGAGCCATAGTGTCTTCCTGGCGTCAGTGAAAGGGAATCCTCAGAAAGGTCAGGTACCTGGATCTGGACTCCACGACAGGATTTGCATATGAATGTACATTACGGTTTAAGGGAAGTCCTATACTTTTTTTTTTCCTTCACTTCCAACTGAACTGTCAGCGTTAGCACTTGAGTCCTCTGTGACCATCCCTGTCATCCATTAGCATGCACAAGTGGAACTAAGCCAAGTCCTCAGCTGCGAGATAGTTTGTCTCTTCAGTTTTTTATCTCTTTAGTCTCAGTGGAGAAGGGGACTGAGGGCAAAGGGAGAAGGTATAGAAGAGGGAAGCTTGCTATATATCCTTTGGAAAGCTATTCCTGCTGATCTGTTACGTTCCACTCTCCCACTCATGCCTTGTCTCCTTCCTTCACACATACACGTACTCTATAATTCTCCATCTATTTCCAGCCCAGTCACTGGGAATTGGATATAAGCGGCTTCTAAAACCAACTGAGTGAGAGAAGTGAGCTGTAGTGATGACTCTATAAAGACTTCTGTTTATTCATTCATTCATGGTGTCTAATCCAAAGATGAAGAGGATACAGCCCTTGTCCTCAAGCAGCTCTATCTGTGAAGACCATGATAGAAGTTGATGTGGTAACTTAAGTGTGAGAACAAAGCACTACATATGCAGCAAGGAGGGACCAATTAGTCCTGCGTGTGTGTGTGTGTGTGTGTGTGTGTGTGTGTGTATGTGTGTGTGTGCGTGTGTGTGCGTGTTGTATATAGGCAGACAGTGACAAAAGGCACGTTTCACAAAGGACATGACATCAGAGGACTCTGGAAAAATGACTAAGATTTCGTCATGCAGAGAAGAAAGCCAGGAAACAGCATGTGAAAGACATTGTATTCTGTTTAAATCCAAGAATTCTGTGTATCATACCGTAATATAATGATTTACCAACAGCAGTAATGGCCCAGGTTTTTTTTTTTGGTTTTTTTTTTTGAGTGTGTTTTTTTTTTTCAGCTGAGCCATCCTGCCAGCTCAGCAGCAACTCAGCTCGGGCCAGGAATCGAGCTCAGCTCAGGCCGGGAATCGAGCCGGCCACCCTGTTCCTCAGAGCTCGCACTCTTGAGCCGGCCCCAGTAATGACCCATATTTTAACCATGAAGTCTCTCATAGGTGTCATTAATTACGTGAGCTGGGAAGTTGAGCATATTCTGTCATAAAGTTATTTGTAACATAAGGCAGAGTTTATACTTTGTTTTATCTTTTTTAGTTAGTTTTTTTTTTGACCTGTAATTTGGCATGCACTACTTACTAGGTATAATGTAATTGATTTGCTACAAGTGCAAAGTTGGAAAAATTGATGGTAAATAATCTGCACAAAACTCAGATAAAACCATTTAGTCTCCCACTAGATGGCATAGGAAGAATCTAGACTAGCATAATTCTCATGCTAGGCTTAGTAAAAATAACTTTCTATTTCTATGGCTGCAAACAAGATTCTGAGTATTTTCTCTTAAAAGCAAACATTCTAAAAATAATACCTCTGTAATTATATGTCTTTTTTTAACAATGATCTATTTTAGCAGACAACAAAATTCATAGTGGCTTAAAATGGACAGTAAATAGGAGAATATGGTGAAAGTTTATCAAACTCTTTTTAAAATAGATTAAAACCATTCTTTTTTCACCATACTATTTTTTTTTTCACTCATTCTTAATTTTTCTAGGCTAACATTTTTCCAAATGGGTTCTTGGGGAACCCAAGTCAGGATTTATCTGGGTCATATTAATCTCACAGATTCCTGATTTAAGAAAGAAAATAAATGTTAATAATTTTGTATCATTATGATGCTGGAAGACAAGGCACTGTCATATACCACCTACAGATTTTACAGAACAATCAAAAGTGAAGCAATTTTCATGGGATGTAGAGGATAGGGTGGGAATAGAGTTAATGAAATTGTAATAGATATGTATGATATCCGGGGTGGGGGGCAGTGGATGAGGGGAAGGGGGTTGTCACTTTGTAAGGGGTGAAAAAGGATAACATTGCATTGTTTTGTACACCTGAAACTAATAATAATAATAAAAATAAAAAAGTGAAGCAATTTGTTTTTACTGATGATGAGTAAGAGGGAACTATTATGTGACCTGAGTAAGCAAATTCATTTCACTTTAAGAGCACTAGCCATTATGGCTCAAGGTACAAACATATCCTACTAACACTGTTCTCTAACACTTAGCCATTAATGACAGAACCTGTCTAATCTCTATATACTTATGCAAAACATCAAGTCCTAATTACTTTCTTCTGCATGTGAAACTTGCCAAAGCCCTAGTCTAACTCTATGTTAGGAACGTTGTCGGAATGTGATTTTTGACAAGGTGCCATAAGTGAATGGTGTGGAGCCATAGCTATATTCTGAAAATGCAGCTAGTCTTTTCTGGCACACCAGGACTCAAACTCTAGTCTTGAGTTACCTGGAGAAGAGCTACATTGGATAGACACCCAATACTTACGGAATGACTGCTTGATCATGAATACAAAACCAAGTAAATATATCTTTCAGTTAAACCCCAATCTTTGATGTAACTGGTAATACATCACATGGATTTTGTTGCACTCATATTTATTGAATGCCTTCTTTGTGCAACACTCTGTGCTGGACCCTGAGCTCACTTAAACAATCTGACTCTATAATTTTGGGACAGCAGGTAAGGAGACAGGAAAAGTATCACCTTTAATAATGGTCTTTTACTGCATCAAGGGCCTCATAAATCACTGTAGTTTGCAACACTAGGATCAAAATGCCACTTAAGTTGAACCACAGTGCCCCCTGGCCATCATAACTGATATTCTACTTAACCAATGAGTTCTCAGTGAATGTGGAAGTACTTCTCAATTCTATTCCAATAATCACGGCAAGCAGGTGCAGCAAAACCAATTCCTACTGGATCTTGATCTTGGAGCAATGTTCCCACTGCAGGATTTTTTTCCATGTTGTGTAACCCTTGGATGCCCCCATCAGAATCTCCTGAAGTACTTGCTTTAATGTACCCCAAGATGGATTCTATAATAAGTCCAACATTGTGCTGGGTCCTATTGTAGCTCACTGAATCACAGTTTTGAATAGCTTGACCAGGAGGCCACAGCATAAAACACGAGTGGACCTGTTCTCAAGCACATGGGAGACCACTGTGGGCACACCAAGAATCACAAGGGAGATTTGCGGGAGCCTTAAGATGCAAGTACTTAGGCATATCTGGGGTCTGAAGCCACCACAGTTTGGGCCTTGACATTAATGCATTCTCATTTTCTGTTGCGTATCTTAGGTAAGGACCAGCTTACAAATGTTCTCTCCTAGTTTGAACAGCAAGGAATTAATTGACTAGGCACTGAGTACGGACCCTATTTAATTTATTTACAAGAAGTTATTTAGCTGGAATGCTTCATTTTATCATTAAGTTTTAATACCAGCAAAAAATGATATGACTCTTCCAGTACCTAGTTTTCCCTAATTCATTTTGCATCCAAAAGCTTTTCTGAAAGAAACTGTTCATTGAGCTATATGCTAGCCAGAAAAAGGTCCTAGGACATGCAGTCTAAACCACCAGCAACAGGGCTAGATGGAAAAGACAAACATGTCTGCTGTCCTGGAGCTGACGGGGCTCTTTTAAAGATTTAAGTTGTTTTGAAAGAATTTCCATTGTCTACAGATAAGGATGGAGAGAGGGGGTTGGAAAAGGTGAAGTAAGGGCAATTATAGGATAGGTACATAGTCCGTAACGGAGACATTTTCTTCTACTTTTTGATTGGTTTTGGGCAACAGTCTGGGAAGTTCATGCATGAGCAGGATGTGGTGGTGTCTGGCTATTGCCTTGTAGATAGCTGCCTGGAAGTTGATGCCAAGTTCCAACGTACATTCAGGAATGTGAGCCGTTTGTTGTTAGTTCCAACCCTTGGCTCTGTTAACTGATTAACCTCTTACCTCATTTTCCCACCCTCTGGACTACTTGGGACACTCCAGAACTTTCCCCTTGTCACATAGAACTGTCAGAATTCAATGCAGAGAAGCACCCACATGAAGTCCTCACACGTCCTGGTAAATATTGCTTCAAAACAGAATTAGGGCCGGCCGAGTGGCGCGGTGGTTAAGCACTGACTTGGGAAGCCAGTGGGCCTGGTTTGGGTCCCACATATGAGGGCCAGTGACACTGCCCTCAAAAAAACAAAACAAAAAAAAAAAACACTCAAAAAAACAGAATTAAATTTGGGGGAACTTGTGTAGAAAGCAGGTCAGATTTCTTTTTTCTTTTCCTTTTGTGGGTATATATACATATAATACATGTGTGTATGTGTGTGTATATAAAGGCAGTAGGTTCCACAATAAGTCCAACATTGTGCTGGGAGTTTAAATGTTTTATTCCCTAATTTTCACAACAGTTCTGCTGGGTGGTAATTATTGTGTTACCTCATTATACAGAGTAAGAACCTGAAGCTTGAGTGACTTGCCCCAGGTCACATAGCAAGGAAGGGCAAAAGGCAAACGAGGGCCGGCCCAGTGGTGCATTGGTTAAAAGCTGGTTTGGGATGCCAGCAGCCCCGTTTGGATCCCACATATGAGGGCCAGTGACACTGCCCTCTACAGCTAACAACAGCTCCACCTGGAGCTGGGCTGTGTGAGCCCTGGCGACGGTGTAGATGGCAGTGCCTGCTGCAGTGAGCTGCCATAGGCTACAGTGAGTGGCCGGCAGCCAGCGTGAGCTGCCAATAGCCACGGTGAGCGACCATCCAGAGGCTGGCAACCGATCTGTCTCATCCGGGAAGAGTGCAATGATGATACCAACATGGGCCAGTGAAGCAACGTCCTCTGCAACTAGACTGAAGAACAAAAAGACAGCAACTTGTTTGTTCCCCTCCCCCAATTCCCCAATAAAATCTTTAAAAAAAAAAAAGGCAAAGGAATATTTTGAACCGCCAAAGTTTGTATTTCCATCATACCATACTTATAAAGAAACATGGGAGGAAATGACTACATAAAAGATATTAAGTGCTAAAACTTCCATGACAATTTTTTCCTTTGCAATATCAGAATCATCCAGCAGGTTGTACCCCTGAATCAGTTATCTAATTGAAACCCCAAGCCATTAAACAATGATTTTCTTAGTGCCTCAGTTGGTTTTTTGATATGTACACCTGAAAGTCAAAGAAAGTCATTTTTTTTCATACCTTGGTTTCCATCTATAACTGATTTTTTTAGATTAAAACAGTACCCTATTAAAATTAATTGTTTGTGAAAATTATTGATGCTTCCACAGCTATGCTCTTTTATTACAGGCTGCCCCACAGATTTGCAGAAGTATGATTAGTTTATCAGTATGTCCCCAAATGTGCCAAGACACAGTTATTTTAGAATAACCTAAGACAGTAGCTCTCAAAGTATGGTGCCCAAGCAGCAGTAGCAACATTACCTGGGATCTTGTTAGATACATTCTCAGGCCCCATTCTACACCTACTGAATAAAAAACTTGGAGTGGAGTCTAGAAAACTGTTTTCACAAGCCCCTAGGATGATTCTGATGTACACTAAAGTTTGAGTACCATTAACCTGGGATAGTTATTAAAAGTTTAGATTTGTGATCCTTCCCAGAATAAATTAGAATCTCTGGGGTCTAGGAATTTACATGTTTTATAAATATCCCAGTGATTTTTAGACACAGAAAAGTTTGGGAACCACTCTGGCCCATATGGTATAATTTGAGGGAACAAGGAAGGATTCTCCCCTAAACAGTTCTCTCCACTTCTAGATCAAAAGTCAGTTCATTTGGTAGAATTAAGCAAATATTTTTCGTTAGTTGTTAAGGTCATTAAGCCATGAATATTTTAGAGTCCATTTATTTTATTAACTAGGTAGTTCATCTTCATGGGAGAGCTTGGAAAGTGGGGAATTAAAAGTTAAGGGTGTTACAAAGAGAGACTACAAAAGCTTAATTTTGAGTGCTTTGCTTTACAGTCACCTAAGATCTGATTTGCAGATACCCAGATACCTCACACCATTCATTGGGAGGGGTATCATAATTTTAGTTGTGTTAAAAAAAAAAAAGGTGGGGGAAATAAAAAAAGGCAAAAAGAGAGAAAGCAAAGCAGGAATTCTATCACAGGAAAGTTAACAAGATGATCTGCTCTCTTGAGGGTGGTTATGCCTGGGAGGGGTGTTACTCTGGCATTTCAAAGGCTTGTTAACCTAGGTACACAGGAAGTATGGACAGGGGCCGGGTTAGAAACCTTTCACTAAAGAAGTTACAGGTCTGGAGTATGAAGACCCACTGTGACCTGCCCAGCTAGGAGTTTAAGATCAGATCACCCTTTCAGTCATCTTTCCATAGAACTCCTTTTTCATCCACAGTAGTAATCCAGCAATACTCATATTCTGAGTATACATTATCATGTACTGTGGTATTTATTTGATGTGTGTGTTCATGTAAGTAGAACCTATATATTCAAGGTCATATAAATAAAACATGAGACATATAGGAAAATTAATCTTACTACTTTATAGTATCACTTAAGCTTTTTTCTTTCTTTTTTTTTTTTAAGATTTTTATTGGGGGATTGGGGGAGGGGAACAGCGTTGGGGAACTGGGGAAGGGGAACAGACAAGTTGCTGTCCTTTTGTTCTTCAGTCTAGTTGTGGAGGACGTTGCTTCACTGGCCCATGTTGGTATCCTCATTGCGCTCTTCCCGGATGAGGTAGATCGGTCTCGGGCCTCTGGATGGCCACTCATGGAGGCTATTGGCAGCTCACACTGGCTGCCGGCCACTCACTGTAGCCTATGGCAGCCCACTTCAGCAGGGGCTGCAGCCTACACCGTCGCCGGGGCTCGCACAGCCCAGCTCCAGGTGGAGCTGTTGTTTACCATCTTAGTTGTAGAGGGCAGTGTCACTGGCCTTCATATGTGGGATCCCAACCGGGGCTGCTGGCGTCCCAAGCCAGCTCTTAACCGTGGCACCACTCTGCCGGCCCACACTTAAACTTTTTTCAAAGAGTATGTATCCAGGTAATTGACCACACTAGGCTCTATATGACTCCCTTTTACCTCACAATAACTACAGATAGAACATGGATGATCCTCGAAAGTGCAAAAAAACAGATACAGAAGGACGCATATTGTATGGTTCCATTTATATGAAATATCCAGAATAGGCAAATCCATAAAGATAGAACTAGCAGATTAGTGGTTGTCAGTGGCTGCGGGAGGGGGAAATGTGGAGTCACTGCTTAATGAGCAGGGGGTTTCCTTTTTAGATGGAAAATTGTTCTGGAAATAGATCGTGGTGATGGCTGCACAACATTGTGAATGTACTAAACACCACTGACTTGTACACTTTAAAATGGCACATTTTAGGGCCAGCTGAGTGGCGCATTGGTTAAGCGCTGGTTTTGGGATGCCAGCGGCCCCGGTTTGGATCCCACATGAGGGCCAGTGACACTGCCCTCTACAGCTAACAACAGCTCTACCTGGAGCTGGGCTGTGCGAGCCCTGGTGATGGTGTGGGCTGCATCCCCTGCTGCAGTGGCTGCCATAGGCTACAGTGAGTGGCCGGCAGCCAGCGTGAGCGGCTGGCAGCCAGGAGTGAGCTGCCAATAGCCGCGGTGAGCGACATCCAGAGGCCAGCGACCGATCTGCCTCATCCGGGAAGAGCGCAATGATGATACCAACAGTGAAGCAACATCCTTCGCAACTAAACTGAAGAACAAAAAGACAGCAACTTGTCTGTTCCCCTTCCCCGATTCCCCAACGCTGTTCCCCTCCGCCAATTCCCCAATAAAATCTTTAAAAATAAAAAAAATAAAAAATAAAATAAAATAAAATGGCACATTTTATATTATGTATATTTTACCACAATACAAAAAATACATACATGAAATAAAATAGAATAAAATAAAATCTGCTCTCAAAGGATGAAGATTGATAGTACTCATGATATCGAAAAGAGTGTGTCACTGGGGTTGAAGGGAATTCTAAAAGGTACACCCCAAAATGTAATGACAATAAATTTGGGGAAATGTCAGGTTACAATGTTGAAAGCCAGCTCTCGCTTAGATGTATGCTTTGGCTTGCAAAAAAAAAAAAAACAACAAAGCCAAAGATCACTTATAATCTCCCAACAAAAGCTACAGTGCTGCATACATCATTGTGATTGCCACATTATCAGACCAATCAGAGTCCCAAGACGTCAGCTCAGGGGTCAGGGCTTCCTCAGTAGCAGTCGACTGCTGGTTGCTCACATGTTGTCACAAACAAAAATGGAGTGGGATTCATGACCTACCTTTACCCTGACCCCCCTGCCACCAAACCCCCCGGACAAATATGGGTCCTTGAAGTAACCTAAGAATGGAGATTTCTTTTATATAGGCATTAATTTAATGACTATCAGTATTTATGTGACTATACATAAAGGATATTCTCACTTTAATTTACTCCTTAAGAGAACTCGGAGATATTTACAGCTCAATAGAATTGTGCCCTTTTCTGTTTCCTTCAACTTGTGCCCTTTTCATTTCCCCTCCCACTGTCTAGAAACCAAATTGCCCTCCTAAAAATTCATTGTATCTTACCAGATTTGCATAAAAAAAAAATTATGTCTGAAAGCTTCAACTGGAAAACTGTTGAAGGTTGTGAACTGCTTTGAAATGAGACAAAATGGTGTCTTCTGTGCCTTCTGAAAAGGGCTGCTTTTTATGTAGGCGCTTTTGTGAAATTCTGTGTCACCCACGCTACCCCTTACAATGCTCACAACATTCACATATCTGATCCAGAGGAAATGTAGCTGGTGCTCTATTTATTCCTGCTACCTCCTGCCTTGAAGCGTGATGCCAGTGCTTCATGTAGCACAGAGTGGTAAACATCAGTGGAGAGATGCCTTTATTTAGGGAATTTATCACAAAATGAATTTTTGAAGACCAATATTAAAAAAGTGAAAATACTGTTTACAAAATATAGCATTGGTACAGATAGACATGTCCAATAATTAATTTCTGATGTATCCATGAACAATATCATCTCTATTATGGTTTTCTATATTTTTATATGATACACAAATTATTCCACTTTGTATGTCCACCAATTGTGTGCATTCATAAAATAGATCTTTGTGTTGTTAAAGAGACAGAATATAGGCTGAGAATTGATACAGCGCTTAAAGCTTTCCTATTTAAGAAAATGCTACCAAGCCTGGTGACACAGGCAAGCTAGTGCTCAAAGAACTGGCTGCATGATGGCCTCTAGGGGATAGGTTATACAGGGGAAAAGTCATTAGTCATGCTAGCTAAGAGAGTTGGGGTCGCGGGCTCCACTGATTCTTTGGGGCTAGGGTAGGAGGCAGCTGATGGTTGTATCAGGTCCTGATTTCAGTCATGGTATCATTCTTTCTGGTTTTGAGGGGATGTGGCCAGTAAGGTCATTCTGCCTTCTTGGGTCTGGAGCTGAAACACTACTGAAGTCAAGATGTTATCTTTAGTTTGACGAAAACTATTTTCTGTGGTCAACAGACCTGAGGCTTTGTTCCTAAGACTGATGTTGACCAAAATCTGATGTCTTAAGAGCTTAATATTAAGGGAATGGTCGTGTAAAGGTAGAAGGATAAGGAAAGAAAAGAAGCAAGTGTGTCACGGTGCTATTGGACTAGACAATGCCAGTTTGAATCAAGGAGAAGGAAAAGACAAAAAGTCATTGTAAAGAAGTGAAGTTTTTGCATGTTTATACTAATAAAACCAATTTTTTGGGGGGAAAAAAACCCAAAACCTGCCAAATGGTTAAGATGTTTGCCTTATATTAGTGACTATCATTTTGATGTGAAAACTACTTTAATGAATACCTGACAAAGAAACCTTTTAAAGGAATGATTATCTTTGACATGAATATATTCAGTTACTGTTTATACAATGAAATCTTAACTAGTTGATAAAAACTGGCACAATATTTCGATGAGTATAGACAACATTACGTAAGTAAGGAAAATGTAAAGGCTGCTTGAAGAGTTAATGACTAATTCTGTTATCTGAGTTGGTGCTTCACTGATGATTTTCTCTGGGAAAAGTGTATGTTTATGGCATTATGGAGCAATCCGTACATTTGAATCAAACCCAAAGCCTTATTAATGGTGTGTATAAAGTACAGAAATTACCAAAAGAACAAAGCTTTATGTTTGCATTCTGCCTTCAGATACAAGATAAGATAATTATAATTTATGACCCAGTGACTATATTTTATGTCTTAAGATTGAAAAATAAGGGAAAAAATGGAAAGTACTTGAGTGTGAATGTAATGGTACTTAAAAATATGACCTCACTGCATTTTTCATCTTTAGATGGCATGTTAAAGCAAAGGTAAATAACTACTTTATTATACAGTGGTCTAATTATGTGCAGAGAAAAGGAGTGGAAAATATAAATGGTTGTAAAATTTAGGGCATAATAACAGGTTATTTATTATTAACCAGAAGAAAAGAAGCCTAAGTTGAGAATTTGTTAGTCTTCACAATTAAACAAAAGTAAACAATCTAGTCATTGTTCTCTGTTTCCACTGAAGACACTAGCTTAAATTAAATTGGTTAAAGAAATAACATTCTTAGCAGTGTGGCTAAGAATAACAAAAGAAAATATGAAATACTTCTCCTTAGAGACTTTGAACAAAGACATGCATCTATAGGAAAAGATATCTCTGGTGGCTGAGGTATAAATTATATTATTCTTGTTGATCATGTGATTATATGAAAACCCGTTCTCTAAACTAATGCAATACTGTGATGTCTTTCGTGTTTAATGTAAATTAAATACTTTTAACCTTGAACTTCACTGATTTAGGCAATTCCCACTGGTCATTAGTGAAACCCAAATGAGAACTGTACATTTTCAGTGTCTCATAGTTAATTGTGGAGTAGGGTGTGAAGAAAAAGTTGGGAAGATATGGACAAAAGGATTGAAAAATGGATAAGAACATTGAATGAAGTTCTGACTCCAATTAGAATCATTTGGGGGAACTTAACAAAAAATACCAATGCCTGAGCCTCACTGGGCTGTGGTGGAGCCTTTGCATAAGTTTGAGAACCACTATTTTAGGACTTTTCATTTTTTTTTTTTTTTTTTGAGGGCAGTGTGACTGGCCCTCATATGTGGGACCCGAACTGGGGGCGCTATTTTAGGACTTTTAATTGTGGACAAAAAAGGGGTTCTACAGAAATTAACAGAGTACTCTGATCATAAACTCCTAACTGGGCAAGTCACATGGGGTAGTCCCATCCCAGGCATATAACTTCTTTAGTAAAAGGCTTATCCTTGCTGGAAGCAAGCCCTGTCCATTGTTTCTGTGCATCTGGGATAACATACCTTTGAAATGCCTCTTTTCAGACCCCTCCTTCTAAAGCGTGCCAACCTCAGCAGAACACATAATCTTAACTATCCTGTAATTTGATCACTGCCTTGCTTTCTCCCACTCTCATGTAATCTTCCTTACATTCCTTCCTGAATTCCAAATGCATAAAAGAAGCTACAAACTGTCATTTCTTGGAAGCATTTTTTCTCAGTCTGTTGAGATCTTGCTTCCAGGCATATCCTCTGTTTGGCTCAAAGAAACTTACAAAAATTTTCTACAGGTTTAGACATTCTTATGTCAACAAGAGTATGATAATTTTTAAAAAAAAATCTCTATGCCAACTATTGTTTAAGAGTATTTTTTGAACATAACATGCAAATATATTTTATCAATTTCCCATCTACCCATGGACCCATGAATGATGTGTATATGAATCAGAGCAGGTGCAGCCTAGCCTTGACTCCACCATTGGTGAGGTGTATGACATTGGGCAAGTTACTTTATCACTCTGGACTTCAATTTCCTCTACATAAACAGAGGGAGCTACATGGCCTTCAAGTCCCTTCTGGTTTTCTGATTCTTTGGCAATATGTGATGATCGTGCAGCTTTTTGCAGGAATCTGTGCTTAAAACATATTTTCCAGTGCCGGCCACGTGGCTCAGTTGGTTAAGAGCTCACTCAAGAGTGTGAGCTGAGCTCTGAGCAACAGCAGTTCAATGCCCAGTCTGAACTGAGTTGGCGCTGAGCTGCCAACAGGTGGCAGGATGGCTCAGCTTAAAAACAAACAAAAAAGACATATTTTCCAATTTGAAAGTTACAGCAAAAGCCTTCAGTGAAGAGAACCAAGGCATCTTACTAATTCTATTTCAGTGTCTTTCTCGTAACTAGTTTTAAATAAGACTGTCGACTAAGGTCAACTCCATCAGGTTGAACACAATATTGTGAAACACATTATGCAAGTATAACTCAGCAAACAGTTTTTTAACATTTAACATGTTCCAGGCACTGTGCTAGAAACTGAAGGTGAAAAGATAAAGAAGATGCAATTCTTATTATCAATAGGCTAATGATTTTGTAGAAAAGACAACATGAATTTAAAGAATGGAATTCAAGTTGCCTTAGACTGTAAAAGACACTTGCTTTTCCATTACTACTACCCAAAACAATGGCAATAGCCTGCAAGGAGAATTGAGAAATCTGTTCTTTTCCTAGATTTGCTTCCTGAATAATTTCTATAAATCTCCAAGCAGCACTTCCATGTTTCACAGTCTGTCCAGATGGTCATTGATCAATTGACTAGCCATCCTCATCTAGATGTTGTAGTTCCATATCCCACAGTTTATTTCTTGATATCCTTTAAATGTTGTTCCATGATGCTGCTGCTCTATTTTTTGCATCATATTAGGTGTGTGCACATAGCATTCCCTTAATTCTCTGTAGCACAGCCAAGCCAACTCTAACACTTAACACGTAACTGAAGGCTTAGGGATAATCCAAGCACAATGCAGAAAGGAGCTTGTAACTCAGCTGCCACTAAAAGCAACTTCTACTCTTAGGATCTTCCATCAGTATTAAATATAAATAAGTTGATACTGGGTGTCAGAGACTGTTCTATGTTGCAGGTATCTTACTACTGTGGAGTTTTTACACTTACCTATCCTGTGTCTATAACTCAGGAGAAGCCTTCCCTCTCCCATTCCCAGACTGTCCCCATCTCTCTCCCTAGGATGACTGACAGAGAAAAACATTCAATTCCTTCTTCACCCTTACCCACCAGGTACTCTAGCCTCAGAAGAACAGACAAAGCAATGGTAACAGTTTAAAAGACATACTTCAAAGTTTGGATAATTAAATTAAAAAAAAAAAAAAGCCATGGGTAAGTCACCAACAGTTCAGCCAGGGTAAAGCTGTTCCAAGGCCATTCCAGGTCTTCACTCCAGCATAATGTTTAGACAAGGCCAGACCTGGCTCCTGATATGGACTGTTCTAAACCAGTTTATGAGAAAATTCTTGTATAAAAGATATATATATATATATATATATATATATATATATATATATATATATCTTGGGGAGGGGCAATTTTCAGGGGCAAGACTAAATCCATATTTAGGGAAAAAAATAATATGATCTGCCTCTGTCCCTGCAAGGGCATATTTATGCTAACGATAGATACATGCACATTAGTCAATGGCACACTTAACATATCTGTCTGAAGTAGTAGCTTTCAGAATAATGATGACTTAATATTTTTCTCCTAGAACAATAGATAATTATTATGTTTATAAGAGTATTTTGGTGATTTTCTTAAAGAAAAAGAATCTACTCCAAAGGTGAATTCATGTTTCCACAACTAACACATTTTAAATGATGTCTTTCTTTTAAGAAAAGAAACAAACTTTATTTCATTTGATACCCTACTAGAGGGGTGAGAAAGTCTCCTCTCCAGACTGGGGCAGGTGGGAGTGTGGACAGAGAATCCATCCAGGATGGGGAATGATGAGAGTGCTGAGGGTTGGGTAGGAACCAAGTGAATTGGGGCAGGGAGGTCAGAAGAAAGTGATCCAGACAGATAGAGCAGCGTTTGTGAAATCTTAGAGACCAGTGAGAAGGAGGGTGCCTTCAAAAGGAGGTGACATTTTGGTTGGGCAGTATTCACATTTGTACCTATTTCATGACTCAACAACAACAACAATAACAACAGCAAACAAACCATTAAACTTTGATTTTTAAAAATCACTAGGTAATTTGCAAACCAGACTCTCACCCCCTCTTTTTCTTAAAGATGGAGGGGGCACCAGGGAGGGGATGTTAGGTTGAAAGTATAATGAATTGTTATAAACTATATCAAAGACTTTCTCAAAATGGACATAGAACATCCTATTTCCTAAAAGTTTCTGATGAAAGCTTCTTTGTACTTAATACTTTCCTGTAGATATTCTATATATATTTGAAGAAAAAGTGAACACATGAATGATTATGGGGAGGTTATGAAGGATTTTAATGTAATTCCTCAAATAAGTGCCTCATTTCTACTTTTCCTATACCCAAATGAGAGATTGAACTACTTTAATGAAAGACTCTCACTTATATGATCTCATTTAATCATCATAACAACCCCCTGAAGTATATCATATAATTTTCATTTTATAGATGTAAAAACCTAAGTTCATGGTCAGTGATCCAGGGTCACAGATTAGACATGAAAAAAAAAAGTGGGTTTTCAATCCAGGTTTATTACTGCTACTTCAATTCATTTATTTATTTATTCAATAAATACCCACTGAAGTACACCTGCAATCTCCCCTATTGAAACCTCAGTCTAAACAAGTCATTATTGAAACACTGAGACACATGAGGACAATTATTTATAAATAGGCCCTATTGTTGATGAGAGCCATTTTATGAACTGAATTAAAAGTTTCCAGTATTTGTCAGAAATAAAGAATTGTTTGGGGATTCTGGTTGATTAATTGTATACTATGTCAAATTGTTCTATCCTGAGATATAAGGAAAAATTGATTGCCTTTAGTGGCCTCAGCCACTGAAAAGGTTATGATGCCTCCCCATCCCCAACCTCTGATATGTATTTCAAAAGAAGTTTTAAAATCTGATTTATAAAATCAGCATCATATAGTTCATTGATATCTACTTTTCCCTCTAATGACTACTTACATGCTGTTTTTGTCTTTTTGTGGTACTCTACGCACATACTTAAGTTTGCTCTTTGTTTAATCCAATCTGGGATACCAGATGTCCATTTGTATATTTTCTTTGATAATGTGCCCTGTTGTCTATTTGTTGATTAATTTGGAAACCAGGAATCAGCTGACAAGCTAACCTTTTGGATGAAGCCTATTCTGAAATAGAAAGAGATTATGGCTTCCTGGGCTTTAAAGGGAGTAATATAAGCTACAGAAGGTTTCTTGCTTTTACTCCAGGTGAGTGCAGTGGTTGATATGGTGCAGTTTGTAACTCATTGTGCCACTAGTGTGCCATGAAATCTTGTTCATGGCAATTTTGCTCTGTGGTATTTTGACACATAGGAATATTTGACACTTTTGAAGATAAAATATTTGAAGAGGTTCTTGCTGTCCCCAAATGAGCTAGAAATTAACTTTTTTTTTTTTTTATTGGGGTATCAGGGAAGGGGGACAAGTTGCTGTGTTTTTGTTCTTCAGTCTAGTTGTGGAGGACGTTGCTTCACTGGCCCATGTTGGTATCGTCATTCGTTCTTCCCGGATGAGGCAGTTTGGTCACCGGCCTCTGGATGGCTGCTCACCGTGGCTATTGGCAGCTCACGCTGGCTGCCCGCCACTCACTGTAGCCTATGGCAGCCCACGGCAGCAGGGGCTGCAGCCCACACCATCACCGGGGCTCGCACAGCCCAGCTCCAGGTGGAGCTGTTGTTAGCTGTAGAGGGCAGTGTCACTGGCCCTCATATGTGGGATCCCAAAACCAGCTCTTAACCAATGCTCCACTCGGCCGGCCCAGAAATTAACATTTTTGAAATAATGTTCTTGCCATTTGGAAACTTGATCCTTCATTAATTATTTTAAATCAGTGGTGAGAGCTATATAATCTTATAATTGTAACCTACAAATAAAGTTCTCTACTCTTTTAAAGAAACGTATTACAAACAATTGGAAATATATAATTAATTAGCAATTAACTAGGAATACTCTTGTATAGATAAAGGCAGATAAATCTTGAGTTACAAATTAAGTCTTGTGTTTAATTTTCTTTTCTTTCTTGTAGGTAAGGGGAAATCAGAACATGGAAATGTTTTTAAACATTAGAGTCATGTATTTCAGAGGCAAGAAATACAGATATTTTCCTGATACTAAGCAGTGCAAATTTTGGTTTCAAATACTCTGAACTCTGTGGATATGCTCTTTGAAGATAGTATCCTTTATTATTTTTTTTTTTTAACATCTTTTGGCTTTCTTTGTCAAAAACTCCAATGATAGAGAAGTAGGGAAGTCATTTAACTTTTGCCTATGTCAGTTTCTTCATCTATAAAGTAGAATTCACGAGAGAGAGACAGAGAGAGAGAGAGAGAGAGAGAGAGAGAGAGAGAGAGAGAGAGAGAGAGAGAGAGAGAGAGAGAGATTTTATGGTTAAATCTTGAGCTCTGGAATCAGGTCAGACAGGTGTGGGCTGCTGTCCTGGCTCTGCTGCTTTCTAACTGTGTGACCTTAGGTAAGTCACTTCTCTAAGCTTCAGTTTCTTTATTTATAAAACAAGGATAATAACAGTACCTACTTCTAGGGCTCTTTTAAGGGTAAAATGAGAAATACAGTTAGCTGAGCATATAGCATAGTGCCAGTACCTTGGACATTATATGTATTCAATAAATTAAATAATTTTATCATTTTATTAAAAGCATTTCATTGGGCTAGTTATTCTAATCAGAACCATTTGTCAAAAGTGAGATTCAAGTGAGATCTATATCTTCCTCAACAATGTTAGAGGTAATAGCCTCCCTTGTCAGATTCCCTACCCGGCATCTTACTCATAGACTGGCATCTGACTTCTAGAATCAGAAGTGACTTGAGTTAACTAGACACATCTGAGCCTGTCTTTCCCATTGGATTACAAAATCTGGAAGGTAGGGATCAGATATTTTGAATTGAATTTTAATTGCATTCCCAGCCATGATTATTACACTGTGTACATATAGTTAATTATCAGCAAAGATAAAATTTCAGGCAACAGTTCATTCCTCCAATCTAGATGTACCATTGAGTTGTACAATAGAACAACTGGAAGGGAACTTCTTCTACCTGATCTGTTTCCAGTCAGGGGCCCAGCCATCCTAAATGAATGCTAGTGAGGGCCCTATATGGAGCTGCAGGGACTTCAGGGTGAGAGCCTTTGAGGGGTAGGCAGAAGACTTTGGCTTTGCTGGTACACAAAGAAAGGGGTAGCTGAGAGTCCTAATGTTAATTAACATGGTTGCTGGGGCCCCATGTCTCTTTAGAGTTGGTCATCAGACCACACTTTGCCCTGGTCACTGTCTGCTCTTTACAAAGGATATTTGTGATGGGATTATGAAGCCTGAGATCCTACTTTGGCTAATAAGTTTGCCTCTTTTGTAAACACACATGTGCACATGCACACACAACCACATGTAACCACATGCACAGTCCTCCTCATTCAGTGTTAGTCCTGACCTGAATTGTAATTGGGTTCTTTATAATTCCACTTTAAAGTTGTGAAACTCCATGGAAGTAAAATTAGAAAAGCCTGTCATGCGGTGTGTTTATTGTAGTGCATAGGTATATTCACTTTAGAAGTAGGTGGTATTTTACATGGCTTTTTTGTGTTACTTGAGTATAACGATTACTTCAGATCTTTTTGTTGATTTCTCTATAGTGTTTTGGAGCGAAATTTTAGACATAAGTTATTTAAAGATCTGACTGCAATTCTGTCAATTCATTTCAATTCACCAAATGTCTTTTGAATATCTATTACATACAAAGCACCAAACTAGGAAATGTTAGAGATTCACAAGTGAATAATAGGGCATGGTCCCAGATCTCTACAGAGGCCATAATTTAACATCATTACCATTGTCAGAGTGTAATTTTTTTTTTTTTTTAGAGGGCAGTTTTTTTAGTGGGATCTGCCTCTAAAAAAACTACGCCACTCGGCTGGCCCCAGAGTGTATTTCTTAATGATTCCATCATATATAGTATGTTCTATGGGGTATAAAGCTAGTAAATCAAACAGCAAAACCTCCTTAAATCCTCTTGAAAAGAGAACGTGCATACATAAGTAATAATATGCTGGTTCCCAAGACTTACCCTTGACAAGGAATACAAGCACCAATAAATATGAAATACATTCAACTAAAAATTATAGTGAAGCCTAATTTACCAGTATTATCAAAGAATAAAAATGTTTATGTATTTTAATTTTTCTCATAATTGAAACTTATTTTTTGTAAAACTTCAACGCATTTTAAATATTAACCAATTTGAAATATTTCTTTCTAAATAATATATGATTTATTTCCCCTGACTTCTAAAATAATGTATACTGAAACAGATTTAATATTTCTTAATGAAACTAGAATATGATAGTGAGCATCAAATATTGTAGTGTAGTATGCTGTATTGTAAATAGAGAACGTTTCAGTAACAATATTGAGGTACGCAGGGCTATTTTTCCATACACTAACTGGACCCAGACTATATTTTTTGTTCATCTATTTATTATAAGTACTTTTTTAACCTGTTCTCTTAGTGGTTTAATGGTCTGAGTCAGTTACTACGGCTGTATAATAGTCACCCAAAATTTAGAGGCATAAAAAAGAATTTTATTATGCTCTCAGATTCTGTGGATCAGGAATTAGAAAAGGTGTATGGGAAGAGTTCATCCCTGTCTCTATGATGTCTGGCGCCTCAGCTTGGAAGACCCAGGTGATTGGGAGTGACTTTAATAGCTGGCTTTTGGAATAGCTGGGACTGGAGGATTTAGTTCCATGATGACATCTCATTCAGTTCTCTGGCACCTGAGCTAGACCAGCTAAAGTTTGGGCTCACCTGGGACTATTGACCAGAAAACACCAACACATGGCCTCTTCTTCACTTGGCTGGAGATTTTCGCGGCACGGTGACTGGGTTCTGAGAGGTAAAGCCCCAAAGAGGAGCTTCCAAAGAGTGAGTGTTCCAAGAGAAACAGATAGAAGCTTCATGGCCTTTTCTTGTGGCCTTAGAAATCATATAGCACTGTTCGATTAGTAACAAGCAAGTCATCAGGTCAGCCACAGATTCAAGGGTACAAGACAAGATTAGACTCCACTTCTTTTGTTTTTTAATTTTTTTATTGATTTTATTATTTTATTTTATTTTATTTATTTTACTTTATTTTATTTTATTTTATTTTATTATTTTGGAACAATGTGTTTTTTTCCAGGACCTATCAGCTCCAAGGTCAAGTACTTGTTTCAGTCTAGTAGTGGAGGGCGCAGCTCAGTGGTTCATGTGGGGATCGAACCGGCAACCTTGGTATTATGTGCACTGCACTCTAACCAACTGAGCTAGACTCCACTTCTTTTTTTTTTTTAATTCTTTTATTGTGAAATAACCTTTTTTTTTTTTAAATTAGTTTCAGGTGTACAATGCAGTGCACTAGTTATACTTTTTACCCCTCAAAGTGACAACCCCCCTCACCCAATTTGAGACCTGACTCTCCCCCACATATCATACATATCTATTACAATTCCCTTAACTCCCTTCCATACTATACTCCACATCCTGTGACTCTATATCTATATCTATATCTACATCTATATCTATTCAATTAGAATTGGCATACAATATTATACAACATCAGCTTCAGGTGTACAGTGCAATGATCAAGCCTCTACTCCATCCATGAAATGGTCTCCCTAACAAGACATGGACCATCTGACACCCTACAAAATATTTACAACATTATTAAATTGTATTCCCCGAACTGTCTTTCATGTCTCTGTGGCAATATTGTAGTTACCTATTTATGCTGTCTAATCCCTTCCCCTTCTCCCTAACCCCCACCCCTTTCCCGACTAGCAACCATCGGTTTTTCCTCTCTGTCTATGAGACTGTTTCTTTCACTTTGCTCATTCATTTATAGACTCCACTTCAGTGGCAAGGCTATGCTGCAGGAGAGCACAAGGGATGCAAGAGATTGTTGTGACTGTCTTTGGGAAATACAATCTGTCAGCTCTTATTTTCTACTGTTATCGACATCTTTCCCCTCTTGACTTCTCACACACTGAGGGTACAGATTCAGTGCTAAAATAACAATACAAATAAACTAGCTTTCAAACTGAATGTACAATCAGAATATGCAGTCATTTAGGTGAGGCATAAGGGTTCTCCTATGAATGAGGTTACTGAGTTTTAATACACTGACCTGATAGTAGCCACTCTTGCTTCCCTGAGGCTTTTTCTCACTGTTCTCCAAATACTACAGGTAGCTAGATGTTGTGGGCTGAATTGTTTCCTCCTAAAATACATATGTTGGAGCCTTAACCCCCAATGTGACTCTATTTGAAGATAGGGTCTCCAAGGAGATAATTAAAGTTAAATGAGGCCATAAGGGTGGGATTCTAATCTAATCAGACTGGTGACCTTATAAGAAAAGGAAGAGACATGAGGGGCACACACACAGAGGAAAGGCCATGTGGGGACACAGTGAGAAGTCGGCTGTCTGCTAGCCGGGGAAAAAGGCCTTGGGAGAAACCAAACATGCTGACACTTTGATCTTGGACTTACAGCCTCCAGAACTGTGAGAAAATAAATTTTGTTGTTTATGCCACTCAGTCTGTGGTATTTTCAATGGCCGTTCTAATGGCCATCATGACTAATATACTGGATACCCAACTTCTCAGAGTCTTTAGTCCTACTGCTCCACTGTTATTCTCCTTTATGTTCTCTTTACTCTGCCCAGACAGTCAACATGGTTCTATGCCATTGCTTATGCTGCTCCTTCTATCTAAAAGGCTCTTGCCTTTTTGTCTGTGCCTATTAACTCATCCCTCAAGACTCAACTCAAATATCATCTTCTATGTTTTACTTAAACAAGTACCCAGGCAGAATTAATCTCTCCATCTCTGTGCATATTCCTTGATTTTATCATTTTTAATATTGAATGATAATTAGCCATCTCTGAGTCCCTATTATTCTACTTGCCATAGAATAAAGTGTTTGAGGGGAGGGACTCTATCCTGGTTCCCTAGTTTCTGGTACAGTTCCTCACACTATCAGGTATTCAATACATGCTTGTTGATTTAATATAGTACACTAGAAACTCATAAAATTTAAGACATGGAAGACATCTTAATGATGATCTAATCCAGACTATCATTTTACAAGTAAAGAAAATGCAGTCTGAAAAGGTTGTTTCAGATATGTATTCCAAAGGAAATCACCACCTCACTTCTAGTTAATACAAAAGAGCATTAATAATTTTAGGGGATGATTGAACACTTGAAGTCATGAGCTCACAGAGCTGAGAAGATGAATGTGTTCCAGATTGGGTGGGGCATTTGAGAAAGTTTGGAGACAGAGCTGTGTGGGGAGGAAGAAACTTTCCTCTACCCTTCTAGGGTCTTCCAGCTGGTCTAATAATTAAAATAGACATAAGACAGATTAATAAAAGAAAATGAACAAATTTAATTACATACATAAGTATGGGAACCCCACATACATGAGAGAGTCAGAGATCCTACATACATACATGACAGGCTCAGAGAAAGGAAGGAAAAATGAGGTAAGTATATGAGCATAGGAAATCCTGAGCCAAAGGTGAGGCACCTCGGGGCTTCAGAGGAGAGGAAGGTGATTCACAGGATGAAAAAAACAGATGTTCAGTAATTAGAAGTTTGCCATGCCCTATAGCTAGGTCATAAAAAGTTATTTCTGATGGTATTTCATATGGCCAGGCCCATAATTTAACTTCTTTGAGGGAGAGCCTACAAGGTCTCAATTGCCTTTAGCTCCCAATAATTCACATGCCAAAGTAACACATCTTGGGGAGGCCTGTTCTGAACCCCTTCAAGTGGATGATTGAATAAAGTGAGCACTAAGTTGATGTGTGTACCTTAAAAATGTGTTACTGTGGTTTGGAAGTTCTGTTCAAAAATCTTTGAAGAAACTATATATTACATTTTATTATTTCTATTATCTATATCTCCCAATTTTCCCTGCTTAGTTTTTGATGTATACAGTTAGAAACAAAAGTTAGAGCTTTATTTATATGTAGATTCCTTTATTTTCTGAATAAAGCACTGAGAATTACGCTGCATGTGTATTTTGGTAACTATAGATAAGTTAAAAAAATAAAAGCACATTTCCCCTTAACTCAGTATTCCCACCCAAACATTGAGTAAGAGCAAAGATATAAGCACCACTTTACAGTTCATTTTCCCTGACAAACTTCCAAAGATAGGTGGGGCTATCATCTTTCACCCCTTATCCATCTTCTCTCAGAAATACTTTCCATTCAGTCCATAGGAGAAAAATGCTAAGGCTCGTGAGAGTATGATAACTCTCTTGTCTCCTAAAACATATTGATAATTTGGTCTCCAGGACATAATATGTGGAAGGACCCATTTGCCTCCTGGTTTTTGAATGGCCTTTGTGTCTAAATAGACAATAAAATAAAATAAAATAAAATAAAATAAAATAAAATAAAATAAAATAAAATAAGCAGAAAAGGCACAAAAGTAGTCTAAAATTCCATATTTTCATTATAAAGATAATAATGATAATGTTATCAATACATAAACAACAACACCAGAGATTGTTGTGAGACTTTAGTCAGATGATATAGTAAAGAGCTTAGTTTAATTCCTGGTTCTTCCTGTGTGAGTGCTCACAAAGCTGTAAAATGTTAGCTGTAAACTTTGGAAGGTCCCTGTAGCAGCATCAATTTCCAGGGGTGTAAACTTGGGATTATTACTTACCTTTATGACCCTTGGTTTTCTTATCTGTCAAATGGGGATAATGATGCCTTTTGTTTTGTTTTGTTTTTAAATTTTATTGGGGAATTGGGGAAGGGGAACAGACAAGTTGCTGTCCTTTTGTTCTTCAATCTAGTTGTGGAGGACGTTGTTTCACTGGTCCATGTTGGTATTATCATTGCACTCTTCCCGGGTGAGGCAGTCGCTAGCCATTGGATGGCCGCTCAGGGCAGCTCATGAAAGCGCACGCCCGCTGCCTGCCAGCCCCACTGCAGCCTATGCTGTCGCCGGTGACTCACAGCAGCCCAGCTCCAAGTCGAGCTGTTGTTCACTATCTTAGCTGTAGAGGGCACAGCTTCACTGGCCCACATGAGGGCTCCAAATCAGGGCCCTGCTGCTTAGAGCTGGCATCTCAAGCCAACGCTTAACCAACGTGCCACTCGGCTGGCCCAGTGATGCCTTTTTATGGGGTTGTGAATATCTGGTGAAATGATGAAATGGAAAGGCACTTCACAAAGATAGGTTTCCTTCTGTCTAGTGGAAATACTTAGATTCTACTCCTTTTTTTTTTTTTTTAAGACTTCATTGGGAAATTGGGGAAGGGGAACAGTGTTGGAGAATTGGCTAAGGGAAACAGCCAAGTTGTCCTTCAGTCTTAGTTGTGGAGGGCACAGCTAGCTCAGCTCCAAGTCCAGTCACCATCCAGCCACCAGTTGGAACCTCATGACTGCTCAGCTCAAGGTGCTGTGTTCAATCTTAGTTGCAGGTGGGCGCAGCCCACCATCCTGGGCAGAGTCCAACCAGCAGCCTTGTTGTTAGGAGCACATGCTCTCACCAGCTGAGACATCCGACCACCTGTTGGCAGCTCTGCGGCAGCTCAGCTCGGGTGTAGCTCACTGGCCCATGTGGGAATCGAACTAGTGACCCTGTTGCTCAGAGCTCACAGCCAGCCCCCTTTTTTCTTTTTTTTAAAAGATTTTTATTAAATATATAGTTAGCATACAATATTATATTAGGTTCAGATATACACAATGGTTTTCAACATTTATATACTTAAAGAAGTGATCACCATGATAAGTTCAGCAACCATTTGATACAATACCACACTAACACAGTATTATTGACTGTGTTTTAAGGTCTACTTTGTCTGGTAGAGGTAGGTATTGCCATTTTCATGAAATAACTTTTTTTTCATTTCCATTTTCATGAAATAACTTTTTCCATCCTTTCAGTCTGTGTGTGTGTGTCTTTTAATCTGAAGAGATATAGAAGGGTTTTGTTTTCTTATCCATTTAGCCACCTTATGTTTTTGATTGGAACATTTAATCCACTTACATTGAAAGCAATTGTTAATAGATATGTAGTTATTGCCATTTTATTATTCATATTCTTTATCTTTTTTCCCCTATCTTAAAGAAGCCCCTCTAACATTCTTTATATTACTGGTTTGATGGTGATGAACTCCTTTAGCTTTTTCTTGTCTGGGAAGCTCTTTACCTGTTCTTCAATTTTAAATGAAACCCTTACTGAATAGAGTAATCTTGGTTGTAGGACTTTGCTTTTTTACTAAAGATTTTATTGGGGAATTGGGGGAGGGGAACAGTGTTGGGGAATCGGGGAAGGGAAATAGACAAGTTGCTGTCCTTTTGTTCTTCAGTCTAGTTGTGGAGGATGTTGCTTCACTGGCCCATGTTGGTATCATCATTGCGCTCTTCCCAGATGAGGCAGATTGGTCGCAGGCCTCTGGATGTCGCTCACTGCAGCTATTGGCAGCTCACGCTGGCTGCCAGCCGCTCACGCTGGCTGCCGGCCACTCACTGTAGCATATGGCAGCCCACTGCAGCAGGGGCTGCAGCCTACACCGTCGCCGGGGCTCGCACAACCCAGCTCCAGGTGGAGCTGTTGTTAGCTGTAGAGGGCAGTGTCACTGGCCCTCATATGTGGGATCCGAACCGAGGCCACTGGCTTCCCAAAACCAGCTTTTAACCAATGTGCCACTCGGCCGGCCCAGAACTTTGCTTTTTATGACTTTGAATATTTTGGGCCAACTCCTTCTGGCCTGCAAAGTTTCTGTTGAGAAATCAGCTGACAATCTTATTGGCGCTTCCTTGTAAGTAACTAACTGCTTTTTTCTTGCTGCTTTTAGGATTCTCTCTTTGTCTTTAACATTTGCCATTTTAATTATAATGTGTCTTAGTTTGGGCCTGTTTGAGTTCATCTTTTTGGGGGGCTCTCTGCATTTCCTGGGCTTGTATGTTTATTTCCTTCTCCAGGTTAGGAAAGTTTTCAGTCATTATTTTTTCAAATAGATTCTCAATCCCTTGCTTTCTCTTCTCCTTCTGGTAACCATAAGATGTGAATGTTGCTATGCTTGATGTTTTCCCAGAGGTCTCTTGAACTATCCTCATTTTTTTGGACTTTTTTTTTTTTTAATTAAAGTTAATTAGGGGTGACAATGGTTAGTAAAGTTACATAGGTTTCAGGTGTACAATTCTGTAATACATCATCTATTGATATATATCACACTGTGTATTCAGCACCCAGAATCAATTCTCCTTCTATCATCATATATTTGATCCCATTTACCCTCATCCACCACCCACCACCACCCTTACCCTCTGGTAACCACTAAACTATTGTATGTGTCTATGAGTTTTTGTTTCTTTATTGTTTTGTTGTTTTTCTTTATTGTTTTCAGTTTTTATATCCCACATATCAGTGAAATGAAATCATATGGATTCTTTTTGCTTTCTGCTGTTCTAATTGGGTGGTTTCTATTACCTTGTCTTCCAAATCACTGATTAGATCCTCTGCTTCATCTAGTCTGCTGGTAATTCCTTCTAGTGCAATCTACATTTCAGTTATTGTATTCTTCACTTGTGACGGGTTCTTTTTTATGGTTTCTATGTCCTTTCTTATGTTTGCTATCTCTTTGCTGACATTCTCAGTAAGTTCCTTGAGCATTCTTATAACCATTGTTTTGGACTCTGTATCTGGTAGGTCACTTGCCTCCATTTTGTTTAGTTCTTTTTCTGGAGTTTTCTCCTGTTCTTTCAGTTGGGACATATTTCTTTGTTTCCTCATTTTGGCTGCCTCTTTTTATGCATTATGTAGGACTGCTGTATCTCTAGCCTTGCCTGGTGGCCTTATGTAGTGTGGGTACTGTGGGGCCCAGTGGCACAGTCTTCCTGCTAAACTGCTCCAAGTGCTCCAGGAATGTCTCTTGTGTGGGTTGTGTGTGCTCTCCTGTTTTAGTTGAGCCTTGATTACTGTTGGCATATCATTGGTTGGTATTGACCCTCGGGCTGACTGGCTGTGGGGTTTGACCACAACCACAGCTTATGGGCTATTGTGTGGGAAGCTTACCCCATGGAGCAGGATTCACCCCAGTTGGCTCTGGTGCGTGTTGAGACCACCCTTTGTGTATTCTGCTTGTGGGGCTAATTGGGTGGTGTTCTACTATAGTATAAAGCCAACCTCCAAGGTTTGGGGGCCTCTTGGGAGGGGCTCCAGTGCTGGCCCAGGTCAGCCACTGCCTGTGACTATCTGGGGAGTACCTGGTAGTAGCTACAAAGTTATCCACAGTTGGTCACTGCCTGTGATGTACCTGGAGGTGTATGGGAGGGGCCACACTATGAACTGAGGACGTCTGCCACCAGTATAGGGTCTGAAGTAGATTTGCAAAAAGCCTGGAGACTCCAAGACCTGCTGCCACCTGTCAGCTCCTATAAGTTACGCCACTATGCAAGTTGGGTGAGGCAGGGTCTCAGTGAGTCAGCAGGTTGGAGCAGCAGAGCTCACCAGGCCAATCAGATTCAGATTTGGCCTGTGGGGGCAGGCTCAACACAGGAAAGATGGCGCCCAACTGCTGGCTGCAAGGGAGATGGTCCAACACAGGGAAAATGGGGACTGTCCTCCAGTTCTCACCCCTAAGTTACAAAGCTCAGTCTCTCCTCATATGTGTCCAACACCCCCTTAGTCTCTGTCCTTCCACTGAAGCCCAATGTGAGTGCCAGCGCAGGCCCTTTAAGAGGATCTTTGGGTTTCCTGCAACCTTTTGTCCCACCCTGGGACGGTCAGAATCCCCACTCTTTTTCACAGTCAGAAGTTGTGGGAGCTCCTCTTCCTGGCACCAGTACTCAGGGCTGGAGAGCCTGGTGTAGGGGGCTGGGGTCCCTCTCTCTTTCATGGGGAACCTTTGTGGCTGAGATATCGCTCCCGATTTTCAACCACCACATGTAGGTGTGGGACCAGCCTGTTTTGCATCTTTGTCTCTCTTATGTGGCTTTTTTATATCCTTAGTTATAAAACTTCTATTCAGCTAGACATCAGATGGTTCTGCAAGTTGATTGTTCTATAATTTAGTTGTAATTTTGATATGTTCACAGGATGAGGCAAGCACAGCGTTTATCTACTCTACCATCTTGGATCTCCTTTCTACTCTCTCTCTTTTCTTTTTTCTTTACTAATTTTCTAATGACTTTGGGCAAGTCACATTGGTCTTTGGAGCTCATTTTTCTCATGTAAAATGAGGAGTAGAACAAGTGTATCTCTTTTAACTGTAAACTTCTTAATAAAAGAGATCCCAATGGGCCCATCAGTGGTCATTTGATTTTGGCTTTCTTTTTTCTCCCTTTGTTTGTTGGGGTCACTGAGAGACCTGTATTAGGGAACCTTATATGATAATGAAAAGTGGCTTCTCTTGTACATGCCCAGAAATTTATCTTCATACATGGATACCTTCTGAAAATATCGAGATTACTTTTAAGTAAATAATGCAGAAATTAAATATCTAATTGTGTCTTCATGGTCTCTGCTGGGATTAGGATAATGTTTCTGTTAATTGGTCAGAGTTGAGATACCTTCAGGTATCAAATCCTAGAGTTCCTAGCCTCCCACATTTTGTAGGAGCCATTTATGCCTAAGAAAAAAACAGAGACTCCAGAGTTAACAATTTAAAAAAAATCAGTGAGAGCAGAATGGTGAAAGTAGGTATGTTAAACTGTAGGTTGACTATTTAAATTGCCCAGGCCTGGGATTTTCTTTGTCCCTGCCAAGATAAAATGTTTCTAAAATGACTTTATCTTTTGTACATTAGATTGAAAGTGATAAATTTCCAGTTTCTCCAATCCTTCTTTACCTTGAAGTACACAAAAATTAATGAATAGCTAATGAACACAGATTCTATGGTGTGTTAAGCATAAGCTGTCTTCAGTGAAGGGAAGAAAATTCCCAGAGAGTTGCAGTTTTCTAGAATATAAAGGGGACGTAATATAAAATGAAGAAAAAAGCTGTGGAAAAGCAAGAATGTTCCTCTAAAAAGAGCACTGAAGTGAAAAAGGAAATGACAGTGGGAAAGGGTGTGGGAGGGAGATGGATGATTCAGCCAAAGGGGGCTGGGGTGAATGCTGTGGGCTGGCCTGCCTAAGTGTGAAGTAGGTGGGCAGTTATGACTAGCATTGAATGGGAGCTAATTAAGAGCAAGTTGGTACCAGTAACTGCCAGGGAAGGGAAGAGAATGTGTCCAGAAAAAGCAGTTTCTTTATTTCAATGCTGAATTAAAACACCTACGAGAATTTCATTTTGAAATAAAAAATATGTATATTTGCTGTAAACACAATGCAGGTGACTGTGAAATTTTACATGCTTTCTTTTAATGTGGTGCTGAAAAGCAGTTTCAAAATGGTACAGTTGTGCTGGACACGATTTCTTGGAAAGAAACATGTATTTTAAAATATCAGTCATTCTATAAAGGAAAATGTGTTGCTATTCAAAGTCATGCACAACACAAGTTATCAAGTTTCAATATGGGATCAGCTACAAATATAAATTTCTGAATGTTTTCAAGAGAAAAAACTGAAAATGCACAGCTTCTCTAATCCTTTAAATAGCTTTCTGGATTGAAAAACATTATAATTAAACTGCACCAATCATCACTACAGAGAAGCTTCTAAATTATGGGTCTGAGTGGGGGCAAGAAATGCTATTTGATTGATTGACAATCAAAACCAGAAGATGTTCACATATGCACAAACCAGACTTATTGTAATTACATCAGAGGGAGAAGTGTGAGGAATAGGTATAGCCTTGTATTCAATAATCACTTGTTTATCTCTCTTTCAAAAAAATTTTTTTGAAGAAAAATTATTCATACTCTGGAATGCTTATTCACAGAGTAGTTTTGTATTAGAAAAGACATATTAGCAAGTAATCTGTGTCTCCCAGAAACAGGTTGTGAAAAATGGCCATAGAAGTCCTCAAAATACTCTAAAAATTTAGAAACCGGTACATCTAACTCTCCAACAAGTACTTTATTTCAAACATACTATCAGAAGGAATATTCATAAGTGTTTTGCAATCTACTCATCACACTATTTTACACTCCATTTCACCCAGCTCTTTGGTCTCCTGAAACTTTTTTTTCTCTTAAGAGAGGAAGGAATAGGTAGGAGATGCTTTCAGGAGATGGCTCAGACAATTCAGAACCTTTCTTGCCTTTTATAATATTTAAGTGTAGTTAGTATACAACATGCCCAAAAGATACCTCTTAGAGAGAAGGTGAGAGTTTATACCATATCAGCACTCTTAACAAAGTGTTTGATTTGCTTTAGGTAGTATATACTTGAACAAATGTTAAATATTTGACTCAGAAATGAAAAAGCCTGAAAACGTCTAAGCTAAAAATAAGACAGAACACATTTTTCATGATCCTTTCCCAAATGAAAAACCAAGACCATAAATTATACAGATAATACATGTAATGTATCTATAAACAAAATGGTCCTGTGTTCTGCAGTCTTCTGGATTGAGCCTTTCCATAATGTTTAACTAAAAATGGGTCTAGGTTCCATTTCACATAATGAGGGAAGTCCAGTATCATCATCCAACCCCCAAATTTTTTCTCCTGGCATTTTTCATTCCAGATTCTCTCTACTGGCTTTGTGTATCAGCTAACATTTTTTTTTTTTTAAAGAATAAGTGAGTGAAATGTAGGATACATTTTAAAAAAATTAAGCAGTTTAAGAATTGGGTTGAATGATTCTTTCTAAAAAGGAAGGTTTCTAGACAACGTCACACAACAGTATATGGTGTCATACAGGGAACTTCTAGATACCAGACATAGAAACACACTTTCACCTCAGTAAGGGGAAGATATATGTGTGGGTCAGAAACTTCTCAAGACAATCTCAAGGGTGTTGGGATGCAGTAAGTTCCTCATCCCTGGAGATATTCAAGTGTTCACTGGCTACAGTAACTTGAGGTTTCCCCCTAGAAGCAGATGCAGAGATGAAAATCCACATACAAGTAGCATCACCTGGCAGGTAATTTCAGGAAAGACGGGTTGGAAATGGAGAAGTAAGACAAGGAAAGAATGCTTTATAGTAAAGCCTATATTGTCACACAAGAGTCCACTGTGGTAACAGGAACTCTAATCCCACTTGGGAAATCAGGGTTTCACTGTAGTGGTGGACTCAGACAGAGTGAATAAGTGGGGCATAGTGCAGGAAGCTGAGTTCAGTCTGAGGCTCTTCCTGGGGTACAGAGGATGTAGGAGCCCCTATCAGCAAATGGCCCTTAGACTCTTATTATCCATAAAATTTGGTTCCTCAGTTGACCATGGGGAGTCAATCTCAACAGATATTCCTTCTCGGGGTTTACATCAAATGAATCTTTCTTCTCAGGGTCCACAGGGGCAAAGCAGGTGCTGGAGTTTCAAGAAATCTTATAGCAAATAAATGCTATGCTGGTGTTGAAAGCCAGATTGGCATACACTGAACTGGCAGGAGTGAAAGGATATGTGTCAGGGTCTCAGGAGTATCTGTTATACTAGCTAAAAACTTACAAAGCTGTTATAGAAATGAAGTTGCAATATGAAGACCCAAGGACTAAATCAATCCCAGAGATATGTACTTATTAGTTGCTCAGTGTTTGTTTTTTTAAATTGAATTTGAATGGCATAGGTACTACCATGCTCTATCCAATTTGCCTCAGGCCCCATCACTGTCTACTGGCAAGCTTCACACATTTACATTACTTATCCTTCTTTGGAGTTTGCCACCCTTGGAGGAAATGTAAATCTAAGATGATGGGAAAGTCTGGATAAGCTTGATGGTCACTGCTATGACTAGATGATCCCTAAGACCCCTTTTAGCAATAAAATCCTGTGATTTAAGTATATGCTGTCTTTTTAATTATCTTCGCAAGTTCCTTGAGGGCAGTAATATAGGCCTGTAAATGCTCTTGATTTAATTAAAATGCAATTATGCATTTTTAAATGCTAATAAGTGGAACAATATTCATGTATAAATTCACTATAGTACTTACTGTTTGCACTGTACAAGTGTAGCTTGAGCCAACACATCAGAACAGATTATAGAGAGAAACTGCTTGATATTCAGATATTTAGCAGGTTTGATTTAGGGTCTACAGTCATACTCCAGTGAGTCTGTTAGGACAAGCATGAACATCAATACTCACCCACTTACCTCGGATCACAAGGAAAGATGACCTTGGCAGACATTAAAACTTTTAAAAATTGGCCTTGCATTATGCTAAGTACAAGAAGCCAGACACACAAGGCTATATACTATATGATTCCATTTATACAATTTCTGGAAAAGGCAAAACTATAGGGACAGAAATTAAGTCAATAGTTGTGTGTGTGTGTGTGTGTGTGTGTGTGTGTGTGTGTGTGTCTGTGTGTGTTGAGGGTGCAGTTGACTACAAAGTAGCAGGAGAGACCTTTGTGGGGTGCTGGAAGCATCCTGTCTCTTCCTTCTGGTGCTGTTATACTACTGACCCATTTGTCAAATCTCATGAAACTGTATATGAAAGAGGATGGATTTTACTCTATTATTTATTAAACCTTTACTGTGTTATTTATTAAGGCTGACATTTTTAAGAATTGGAAGAAAAAACACCCCACAAAACTCTAGGCTTTGGGCAAGCTCATTACTAGCTGCCATGAAGGAAGCTTCCCAAAAATCCTGGGAAAACCAGGGGAGGCTGGATAGGATGTCCTTTAAGATAAAAAGAATGTGTAGTTCCTCCTGTCCCTAAGCTACCTCTTCCTTTTTTTTTAGAATTCCAGACATTCTTGCTCCTCAAATATGATAAAACAGGTCAATGAATGAAATAAAGTTTGTTTTGTTGCTCCCAATTTCCTGCAACACAGTACCTGCCTTAGTCTGTATACCTCCAGTGTTTTTCTCTAGGCCCTACTTCAAAATTCACATTTTATTATTTTGTCATATTTGTTTGTTTACTTATTTAAAAAAGATTTACAGGAGCATTCTAATTTTCAGGCAAAATGCGAAGCTATTAGAATCATAAATCGAGAGGAGAGATGACATGGTTTGAGAGTCTAAAGGCCTCAAGATTTGCCTTCCAAGGCCAAAGGGCTTGTCTTCTCTTTCAGATCTATTTCTTTTTTTGAATTCCCTGTGCACAGCACATTCCTGAAGGATTCTGACCTAGATTCTCCCATGGGTAAGTCACTCTCTGGATATGGTTACATCTAGGGCAGCTGCCAAAGGCACTAATGTAGAAAGCAGACAGAGTGGCAGGTGCCGTTTGCATTTCCATAGTTAACAAGGGAGAGCCCTTCTGCTGCTCCATTGGGGGTGGGAGATGTGGGATGATTATAAGAACCTGGGGCCAGCACCAAATACTCCCTGTCTCTGTCTCCCTGTAGCATTTGGCCTATTCCCAGGGCCTCATACTAGATGCTTCGGTGGTTGTTGATTATTTGACTGAGTGGTTGTTGATTATCTGACTGATTGACCTCTATTCTCAGTGCGCCCCTCCTCCACTGCTCCTTAGTGAGTGGTCCTCACCCCTCGTAATTCTGCCGCACATCCTAAACCTCAGGATCCTGCCCTTCCCTCTGGCCAGCCCTGAAGTCTGCATTAGGTGTCCCTTCTTTGAGCTTCCCTAAGACCTAACCACTCTGTATTTTAATTGTATCCCGATTTCCCTGCCTTTCTTCCCTCCTATTCCCCACGGTCCCTCTTCCAACACTAGGCTATGAGCCTATTGAGGGCAAAGGCATTTTTATTTCTGTTGTTTTCTTCTTTTTTTCTATATGGAACATTATAGATTCCTTATAAATGTTTGCCAATGGATAAGTAAGACTTTGCTCATGCTGCTTTTGGAAGTCTGATTTATCAGTTAGAAATGGTTTCAACTGCAAGTAAAAGAAAAGCTGGCTAACTTGTATTGCCTTGTATAAATAGACATTTCTTTTTCTGATGTAAAAAAAGTGTTTGGAGAAAAGCAACTGCTTGACTTTGGTTTAGAGGTGCAAGAGGTCAGAGCCATGCGTTTTGTGATTTAATTGACCTTTCCTTTGTGATCTCAAGATGGTTCTTTAAAGTGCTCAGCTTTTTTATTTATTTATTTATTTTAATTTTAATTTTTTTTTTCTTTTTGAGGGCAGTGTCACTGGCCCTCACATGTGGGACCCAAACCGGGGCCGCTGGCCTCCCAAGCCAGCGCTCAACCACCGCGCCACTTGGCCGGCCCAAAGTACCTAGCTTTTGAAATTAGGTGGAAAGGAGTCATATTTGTTTTCTATGGCTGTGTAACAAATTGTCACAAATATAGCAACGTAAAACAACACACATTTATTATCTCACAGTTTCTATGGTTCAAAAGTCTGGTCACTGCTTAACTGAATTCTCTGCTCAAGGCATCACCTGGCTGTAATCAAGATGTTGGCTGGGGCGGAATGTCATCTGAGGTTCAGGGTCCTCTTTTAAGCTCGCTGGTTGTTGGTAGAATTCAGTTGCTAAGGCTGAGGCCCTCAGTTCCTCCAGGATGCTCCACGGCAATTCACTACATAGCTGGTGCTTTCTTCCAAGTGACCAACAGGAAATCGGCTATCTTTTGAAAGGCTCACTTGATTATGCCAAGCCCACCTAAAATATCTCCCTTTTGATTGACTCAAAGTCAACTGATTAGCATTCTAATCACAGAAGCCATACCCCATGGTTCCACCCATACTCCAAGAGGGGATTTTACAGGGCATGTACACATCAGGAGGCCATCTGAAAAGTCTGCCTATCATAGGAGTGATGTCAGCTGATTCTGTCTCTTTCATCTGAAAAACAAATGGCTTTCCAGAATTCCCCTTAATAGAGATCTACTTATATCTCATTGGCCAGAACTATATCATACAGCCACTGTTAGCTGCAAGGAAGCCTGGTTAAAAAAAAGGATATCTAGCGTTTCCAATTTCTATAGAGAAGGAAAGGGAAGAAGCTGGGAATGGGTGTTGGATTAGTCTATCAACAAATTGTGCCACCCAGTCAAATCTCCTAGAAACCTTTATTATAGACGGTTAGATCTGGGAGAGCACTGAAGATCATTTAGTACAACTTTTCTATTTACTAGATAATGAAGCTGTGGTCCGGAGAACTTATGACTTTCTTGAAGTCACGTACTATTTCTGTTAAAGCACTGAACAAAATTTGGTAACCATAACATATTCAACTTTTCCCGGAGTTTAGTTTATCAAACCTCTAGGGAAAAAGGTATTATACAAATAAGCTAATGATGGAATAATCTCTTTTGAAGTTGATCACTGATCTACTCTCCTATCATATAAAATTGGTTTCTACATTCTAATAATCTGTGGCGCAACTAGCTTGAACAGAAGAGATGGATGGTAAAGCATAACTACAGAGGGCAAGCCTGCATGAGTTCAGAGAAATAAGACATACTTGTGACTCAGGAAGTCAGGGAAAACATGAAAAAGGGCTGGGATTTCAGATGGAACTTACAGAACAGGTACGAGTAAGTTATTGCATGGGGAGATCAAAGGAGGATATTCCACAGAGAGGGAACTCTGAAATAGCAATAGATGTGTTAAACGACAAAATGTACAAGAACAGAAATCAACTCAGTTTGACCAGACCAGTTTCAGAGAAATTTCATTAAGGGGCAGATTTATTAGTCTAGAAAAGAAATAATGCTGACATGAACTCAGAAGATGACAATGGGAATGAAAAGGATGACAGTGGGGATGGGAGGGAAGTTGTGTGTGCTGGTTGGACGAGACTTTTCAACGAGTCGGTAAGTAAAAGTGTAGACAGTGTTTCTTACTCATCTCTTATCCCTAATCCCGTGGCCAGTGCCTGCGTGTACTTGGCACTCAGTAAATGCTTTGAGTTGAATTTATGAATGATTTGGGACAGGAGATAAGGGAAAGGATGGTATCAAGGACCGTTTGAGGCTGGGTTATAGATTGGGAGGAGTTACAGAATTGAAAAGAGGGTGTGGAATTCAGTTTCAGTTACATTGAGCTCTAGGTGCTTCCTGGAATCCAGGGATTATGTTTGGTAGGTCATGCAGAAGAGGCACCCAAGTAATGGATGGGCCCAGAGATGTATATTTGCAATTAATTTGCATCTGTGAGGGCAGACAAAGGAGTGGAGAGCTTTGGGGAATACCTACATTTAAGAGGGAGGAAGATAAACCAAAACAAGAGGACGAATAGCTGTAGAATTGACTGGAGAAAAAAAGATTGTGGACCCAAGAAGACAGGATTAAGAGTATCTAAAATATGGTAGCCAGCAGTTTCTGAACAAGCAGCTTTCAGAGAGAATGGAGGGAGATATAGATTGCACGAGTTTCAGGAGTGAGTATGGTAGAGAGTTGACAGCTAGTATAATGCACTTGAAGAAGTTTAATAATAAAAGGAATATCAGAGGTGACAGAATCAAGGGACTGTGGTTTGTTTTATTTGCTTTTTAGAATGAGAGTGACAGACATAGCCTCTGCCTGGGGGAATGAGTCAGAGGAAATGGGGAGAGTGAGTGTAAGAGAGAGATTCACTGAGCAGGGAGACCACAGCACGCTAGAGTGCTGGAGGGTGGATTCAGACAGGAGGAGGTGCCTGTTGTCTTTGCAAGAAAGAGAAAGAAAAGAGAGCAAGAAGGAAAGAAAGGCTTTCTTCATGGCCCTCTTTGTCACAAACTGGTTTTGGGGAGCCTTGGGCCACTAAGTTACTTCCCTGAACCTTAGTTTCCTTATCTATTGCGGGGGGGGGGGTCCAGCCTCCGTGGAGTCCAGGAATTCCCTCGGGTGGGACGGAGTCGACGAGGAAAAAAAGAAAGAAAGGAGAAAGAAAGAGAGCGGAGACACCGGAAAGAGTTTCTCAGGAGCGTCACACTTTATTGTTACAGCACGTTCCCCTTTTATAGGGACTCTTGACCATTACCTCAATTACAAGCTATGTTTCATATGAGTTTGATGTTTCTTCTCTTTCTCAGGGTTTTCAGTCTTTACTTCCTTGTAATTATTCACCCCAGGGTAAACTGTGACCTATTCTAGTTTAAGGGTTATCTTATCTTTTAATATGATGTTCTCCTTGAGACACAAACTCAACTTCTACTTATCATCTAAAGAATAGTTACCATGACTACCTTAACTATTTAGTAACTATCCCAAATTCCAGCAGCTAATACACAATTGTAAGACTCACAGGGCATATACTTGAGTTACTACCGAGAGAGACTAGGAATGGCTGAGTCTAAAGTCTATTTCTTAGTAAATACAATACCTAGTAATCAAAGGGGTCTCACACCTCTCTTATCCTATGGAAGTAGCATTTGTTTCTCAGTCAAAGCTTCAGTATCTGTTGCTGCAACAAGGCACAAGGCAAAGGAATTCACACAAAGCTATTGAGTAACATAGCTCATGGTCAGTAAGTGTCTCTTATCGGAACTTTCATGGCCTGGAGACCTTTGGCCTCTGAGGAGACTTTTCACTGATTATCTTAGGCAAGTTAGTTCAGGGGCTGTTACCAGCAGTTTCTCACAGCCAGGCTTTTTTGGCCTATGTGGGCAAAGGTCTGTGCCTCAGTTTCCAAGAGGCTTGAGTCCCCAATATCTCAGTTCAGGGGTCCCCACGGAACTACCGCCTGGCTTAGGTTGTCTCTCCTCTTTTCTAGGAGATCTTACCCGTCTTTGGCTGCGTAGTTAGCTCATTGGGGTATCACAGGAACTTGCCATAAATGCAGTGAGAGTATTGTCTCCTATAGGATCCGATGTAGAGTAAAGGCACATGGGTTCACAGGAGTGGAGACTATGACCGACCATGAAACTTTGTCACATATGGGGGTGCCGATGGCTCCCAACAATCTGTGAAGTCAAGTCATTGGCGTAGGTGGCTACTAGAGCATGGTAAACTCTATAATTTTTGGCTCTAGACATTTTACCTGGGATTCCCTCCCCTTCCTTGCTGTATCCAACCAATCAATTGCCAATAATTATGATTATAGCAGACACCATTTATTGCATGCCTCATAAGATGAACCCCAAAAAGCTACATGATGGAGAAATCATTTGAATGTATATACGGCATATGCCATCCTTCAAGGTACATTCAAATGATTTTTCCACCATGTAGCTTTTCTACCATCATGTAGCTTTTATATATATATATACAATGGCTTAGTATATGTTATCTAGAATCTTATAGATACTATTCTATTTTTCCTTCTGTTTCCTTCCTGAGTTCAGTCAACTCACATTTTATTTCTTCCTGTTTTTTTGTCTGTTTCTGTACTTGGTTTTGAATTTGTGATTCAAGGTGTTTTTCATATTCCCAAATGCTTGTTTGAGGATATGTAAGTTAGTTTGGAGAGTTGTGTTATAGTTTTCTTCTGCTTTGCCATTATTTGGGGGAGGAATTTATATCAGTTGAATTGCTGGCATTTTTTTTTTTTAATTTTTACATTAGTAATTTTGCTTAAATGGAGACTGATCTGCATTTCTGTGAACGAGACTGGAGGTTTGGGGTACTTGCAAGATTCCTAGTTCAAGAGCGCCCTCTCCTGTCAGTGTAGCAAAGTATAATTTCTTTGTTTTTTAAATTAAATTTTATTGATTTATTATTTTTTATGGAAGAGGAATGATAGGAGAACGGATTGGGTTTCCATCTATTTGAGAAGGAGAGGGAGTCTGACAGGTTTCTAAATATTCCCCTCAGCTTTTTTCTACCCTACCCTGCATGGTTTCTGGAGGAATCATCTATATTCCTTTTGATCCTTTTTACCCAGAAGCTTTATCTTTCCAAAATAGCCTCCTTGCACCTTGAACTCATGGTTAAGTGCCTTACCTGCACTATGCGCTACAATCTACTAGTGTTTTTTTTCAGTATCTTCAAACTTAGGGTGGACTTTCTCTTTCTGGTGGTGATCTTAGATTAATCTGAAGTTCACCGCTAGGCCCTTTTTCTATACTCGGCAGTTTTTCCCAAACTTAATATTTTCCTGAGAGTCTTGCATCATGAGTATGGGAGGCTGCTTGCTGGGATTTAGTGTTTTTCTATTTACAGTTAATTTGAAATTTGGACATTCTCTGTTTTCTAGTTATGCTGAAGTCATGCGTATTATGTAGTTTTATTTGATTTGTTGTTGTTTTGGGCGTGGATATGTTGGGAGATTCAGATTTATGCCATCACCATTATCTTAGCTACTTGGCATTCCTCTATAATGTTTATATCTAAGTTGTCAGAAGATACATAGGAGTCTATTGATTCAAATGATCACATCTTGCTCTTTAAACTCCTTTATCAGTTAATTAAATTGAGGTGCTGGTTAAGAAGACCCCAAAACCAGTGGTTTATAAACAAATTAGGGGTTTTTAATATGTAACAAGAAGTACGTGGTAGTGGTCACTGATTCAGCAGCATAGTGATATCAGCGTTGATATCTCTGTGACATCTCAACCTTCTCTCATGGTTACCATAGTTATACCAGGGCTGCTTACCTCCAGCATTCTATCTGGAATCTGGCTAGGAAGAAGAGCAGAGTGCAAAGGGCAATAGGCATTTGTCAGCTGTCAGCTCTGTTTTAAAGATTTTGTTCCTGAAAGCCCCACCCAAAAACTTTTGCTCACTCTCAGTTGTCCAGAGCTGGGTTAATGACAGCCTCTCGTTGCAAAGGCAAGTGAGAAATGTGGTTTTTGTTCATTTGTATTCTTGTTTTGTTTTTCCTGAACACATTATCACCCACAATGAAATTGAGGATCTATTGTTAAGAAAAAGGGGAGAAATGGATATTGAGTAGGCAACTAACAATTGCCCCTACAGCTCCCAAATTCCAGAGTCAGATTGTTGCTGATCTAGCACTATTGACTCAGAGACAATTCCCAGACCCATAATTACTGACTGTCTTTGGGAGAAACCTGTATCAGGAGAGGTAAGAGAATGAAGAGGAACTGACCAGCTATGGAAAAGAGCCAAAATAAAGCAATACTAAGCATTGCCCCTGCTGATTGATAGTTGTCCCTTCCCTTATCTTGGGAGGGAGCCAAAAAGTCAATAAGCATTTTTTCTTTTAAAGCACAGGAAGGAACACCTCAGTTTGTGAACAAGGAGACACTATTCTGTTCTCGTCACTCTACTCTTCATATAATGGAAGTAATTCTACAATGAATGAAATATGCTCTTTAGGAGGTGAAATCTAGTGGAGGATCATCTGCTCTCAGCATAGAAAGATCTAATGGGTTCAATTCATTTCCAAAATGGCACTCAGCCATCTCATCTAACACACATACAAATACTCTCACACACTCATAATAGACTTTCATATATGATGCCCTCATATATCTCTAGATAATCTTTAACTCAGCTATGTGTCCATTTCAATAACCTCATTTGCTGAAATATATGCACTATTCTTTGGTCTTAAATGTAAGCTACTTTTATAGGTACACCAATTGCTTATGACTTATTTCAGAGAATAGGGAACCAGACACTGAAAAATCTCCATATATCCAAAGACAAGCATCCAACTTTATAAACACACCCATTTATTTACTCCAGCAGACAGAATCTTCGCACACAATGTTTACATTTTGATCCACAGAAAACTCTCAGGAGATGTGAACTTCTGGTTCTACCACTAGCTAACTGTGCTGTTTAGAGCAATTCATGTAGCCTCTCTGAACATCATTCTTCATCTTTAGAAGAATGGGATTGTTATGAGTGTTTCCTCTAAGTTCTAAGATCCTATGATTTTGGAGATTCTTATGTTCAATTAGCATTTGTTCACTGTCTGCTATGTGTTAGGAACTATTCTATGCACTGTGAACATTATTGTCTAATAATTACAATGGGGAAGGATTTCAAGTCACTTAAAAGGAGAGTGTAAATAAAATCCCTATAAATAAATTTAACCAAAAAGGTAAAAGATACAGACACTGAAAACTACAAAACTTTGCTGAGGCCGGCCGAGTGGCGCGTTGGTTAAGCGCTGGTTTTGGGATGCCAGCGGCCCCGGTTCGGATCCCACATGAGGGCCAGTGACACTGCCCTCTACAGCTAACAACAGCTCCACCTGGAGCTGGGCTGTGCGAGCCCCGGTGATGGTGTAGGCTGCAGCCCCTGCTGCAGTGGGCTGCCATAGGCTACAGTGAGTGGCCCGCAGCCAGCGTGAGCGGCCGGCAGCCAATCGTGAGCTGCCAATAGCCGCGGTGAGCGACATCCAGAGGCCAGCGACTGATCTGCCTCATCCGGGAAGAGCGCAATGAGGATACCAACAGTGAAGCAACATCCTCCGCAACTGAAGAACAAAAAGACAGCAACTTGTCTGTTCCCCTTCCCCGATTCCCCAACGCTGTTCCCCTCCGCCAATTCCCCAATAAAATCTTTAAAAAAAAAAAAAAAAAAAAAACTTTGCTGAAAGAAATTCAAGTCCTAACTGGATAGAAACACATCTCATGTTCACGGGTAGCAAGACTTAACATTGTTATGATGGCAATAGGACCCGAAGCAATCTACAGGTTCAACACAATCTCTGTCAAAACTCTAACAGCACTTTTTGCACAAATAGAAAAGCCGGTCTCCAAATTCATATGGCTTTGGAAAGGGCTCTGAATAGCCAAAGGAATCTTAAAAAGAACAAAAGTCAGAGGAGTCACATTTCCTGATTTCAAAACTTACTACAAAGCTACAGTAATCAAAACAATGTGGTACTGGAATACAGTTAGACATGTGGACCAATAGGATACAATTGAAAGTTCAGAAATAAACTCATACATCTACAGTCAATTGTTTTTAACAAGGGTGCCAAGTCCGTTTCACGCGAAAAGAGCAATCTCTTCAACAAGTAGTGCTGGGACAACTGGCGTTCCACATGCAAAAGAATGAAGTTGAATCCCTACCTCACATAATATACAAAAACTAATTAACTCAAAATGGGTCCGTGACCTAAATATAAGACTTCTAGAAGAAAATATAGGAGTAAATCTTCATAACTTGAATTTGGCAATGGATTCTTCGATGTGACAAATTTTACTCTTTTCTCTTACCTGTTACTATCTGACCTCTGGTTATTAGAGAACAAGCTGTACACTCAGTTGTCTTTATAATTGCACTGGCCTCTCCCACTGCCCCAACACTAGTCTAGGGTAGTTCTCAGGTGCTATCAATGAACTTCTTTGTCTTCTTTCTGCCCAATACAGTGAACCCTGTTCACACATTGTCTGAGTTCAGGGTGGAACAGTGCCATGCCCACTGGCAGCTAGCTGGGGACGATGGTTGAAAAGGAAAGCCCCAGACTGCCACGGTCTTTCTACTGATGGTCAAGTTGAGGAAGTGAGGCCCTGGGAATGGTGAGTCAGGAGACGTGCTCAGTATTTAGAGCCCGTACTCAAAAGGAGTGCCGGTGACGAGGAGACAAGCTCTCCAAGAGGAGCAGAGATGTTGAGGCATGAGCACAGCTTCCCCAGAGCACACCTTTTATGTTGGTCCTGCTGTCCTTTATGGTGGCAAAAGCTGTACCCCAGCAAGACAGTTACTTAGGACTAATACTTAGCCAGAGGCCACCAGAGAAATCATAAAGGAGGCAAAAGGGTTCTGCCACTCATCTCTTTCCTGGGCCTCTCACGTCAGCCCTGGCACTTTCTGTCCTTACTCCCCAGGCACTATTCCTTCCTATCTCCTTTTTTTAATTTTTATTTCAAGGGCAGTGTCACTGGCCCTCATATGTGGAACCTGAACCGGGGCCGCTGGCTTTGAACCCAGCGCTTAACCACCGTGCCACTCGCCGGCCCCCTTATCTCTTATTAAAACCCTGAATGACTGTGAGAGTTAACATCTTATCCTTTTCTCTTAGCGAGTGTGAGAGTTAACATCTTATACTTTTCTCTTAGCGAGAGAATTCTCAAGCTACTGCTAATCAATAAAATCAGAATGAGTTACATATGATTATTGGTTATATATTTCTTCTTTTTCAACCTGCTTTGGAAAATCAAAAAGCAGCTGAGGCTAGTATAGGGTGTTATAATTTAGCAAATAAAGTGATATCTTGGGGTGTTCTGGGTTTTGTGTTTTTTTCTGAGTTTCAGAATAGTTTTCTGAAGAGAGTATACTTATTGACTAAAAATTGGTCTTTTAATAGAGAAAGAAGATATTGATATTTGATTGTAGGTAATATCTTTCTACTTTGAGTTCATTTTTAAGTGAGTATTACTGCTATAATTTTAACAGGTATTAATAAAATTTGGAATGTGTGTTTGTGTGTGTAAGTGACAGAGATGTATGATTTTGCTGAGTGAAGTCTGCAGTTCATAAAATCACTGTTAACACTGAAAGCAATTAAAAGTATTTTCATCATTCAGTTGTTATAAATCCATATTACAAGTTATTTGAACTATAAAGTATAAAGGATGTTGATTCTTGAAGAAAATTATCATGTTCTGGCTCTTCACATACTTGGAATTCAGTTGTTCTGGAAAAATTATTCTATCTTTGAAAAGAATTTAACTTTTGTAAGCGTGTATGCATGGATAACTCCAAAATGAATAGTGAACTGAAAAAGCTGAAACCTCTTCTGACAGTAGCTTGACTTACTCTGGAAGAAATTAACTAAGAGAAATATCAGAAGTGTGTGCCCCCTTTTAGGTATAATACAAACTTGAGACCAATATTCTTGACTTGGACCATCAGAGAAAGAATTCTGAGTGTCTTTGCATGTGATTTGCATATAACTCACATGCCTACACAAAATATCACAAGCCAGCTGCCTCTGCAGGTTTCCTACTCAAAGAAAAGAAAGCAGACCATTGTCAGAGTGAGGGAGGTGAGGAATGAAGAGCAGCAGCTATGATGAACTCGACAATGTGCTTAAGCCTGGCACTGAGTCAAGGTCCTACACCAAGAACTTGGCTCGCCCACCCCCACCCCTCCCTCCCACCCCCTCCCTGCTGGCTGGGACTCCTCCAGGTGCTCAGGCAAGGGGCTATCTGCAAGATAAAGCTGGAGGGGGTAACCAGCTGGTGTTTCATTTTGTGGTCTTTTTCTTTTTTCTTTTAGATGCCTATGGATTAGAACTCTGTGTTTTACATATTAGGGGCTTTCATCTCTTGCTCTGAAATAAAAAAATAAATTTCTTTTTTAGAAAAATATCCCTTGTTTATATAGAAAAATTAGAAAACACACATAAGCAAAATTTATGTGTGTGTATATACAGTATATATATTATATCAGTTTACAAATCTTCTATGTTTAGAATATTCCTATTTTGATTTGATTTCATATATATAGTGTATATACATAATCAATTTTTGAAAAATTAAAAGGGAATATTCTAGGCATAGAGATTTGTAAATTCATATTTTCGATATTACTTAAGGAATTAATTAAGAATATTACTTAAGGATATTACTTAAGGAATATTGTTTGATATTACTAAATAGACATCCATAGCATCATTCATGGCCACATGATATTTTATTAGAAGTAGCATTATTAACTTACCTTTGGTTGCTGGACATTTATGGTATGAAAGTGTTTCACCATTATTCGCAATACTATGATACATATACTTGTACATGCATCTGTTCATTTTACCTGTTTATTCCCCAGGATAAAATTCTAGAAGTAGAATTGTTGACTGTACTTTTTTAAAGGTTTTTGATTCATATAGACAAATTTCCCTTTAGTACGATTATGTCAATTGACAGTCCAACCAGCTGAGGGTCATCATGTTTATTTCTGTATATTCTCAACAAACAGGGGTACTAACATTCTTCAAAACTGGTTTTACAAGAAAATAAAATGAAGAACTTGCAGAGAAGCAACATATAAGTATAAATGAAGGAAATAAGAACATGGCAATAGAAAAAAAGTTATTTTCCCCAGACACATTTAACTCCTGTCAGATTCCTTAGTTTTTCTTCTGTTGTTTTATTTACTTATTTTGGTCATGTGAGGGACACTGTGGTAGAGACAGTCACTAAATCTATTTCTTTTCCTCCTGTGCACACAGCCAGACTACATTTCCAGGGTGCCCTTGAGGTTAAGTGTGATTATTAGTTCTAGCCAACAGAATGTACGTAGAAATGACATATGCCCCCTCCACGCCTGGCCCCCATCCTCACTGCTCTTTTCTTCCTTTGTCTGCCTGCCTGATGCAGAGGAAACTGCAGAGGACACCGAAACTGTGGAAGATGGCCGAGTCTCAGGAAGGAGGAGCTCAGGTCACTGAGTCACCTCATGGGACGTCACTTGTCAGATACCCACACTGAACTGTTACACATGCAGTTAAATTCTACTGTTTTAAACTACTGCAATTATGCAAAAAAATATAAAATTTAGATAAACAAAAGGAAAAAATAACCAGAATTCTAAAGACGAGAGATAACTGTTTAAGAAATTAGTCAACCCTGACAAATCCAGGCATGTTGCTGCTTTTAGTCAACCCCAATTGGAAGTGGTGGTAAAAAATGAGGGCTGGGTGTCATTTTTCTCTTTCGCAATCATCTTCTTCCTTCTTGAATACTCGTTGTGGAAAATAATAAGCTATTATATATACAGTAATTATCTTACGTACAAAAAGCTGTGTCTATGTGTAAGTTATATTCTTCTCTACATACGTCTCACACTCAAATATTCATGCCAAAGGAGTAGAAAATTGACATAAGTAAATATTGGGTTGTTGGAAAAGTCATGATCCGTTTTTGCAACGTAGAAAAAAAACGCGTCACGACTTTTCCGACAACCCAATAACATCACTTATTTGATTTTGAATGATGTCAGCCTGTAGTCAGAAATGAACACTTAGGTTTAAAGGACAGACAGTTCTAACCAATCATTCCATCTGTTCCTCAGATTCCTCAGCTCCTATGAAGTTAAGAAGATCATATGATTAGCGGTGGCCAATGATGTGAGCCGAAGGCCCCGGGGTTCCTTCTAGGCAGAGGCAGTGGAAAAGCCATCTGAGATTTTCCTGTCTCTCCTTCCCTGCTACAATGACCAAGGAGCTGGAGCAGTCACAAGATGGCAGAGCCTCCGTCATCCTGGTCCTTGAGTAAGACTGCCTCCCCATCTGTCTCTAATGGACGTGTAGCATGAGCAAGAATTAAACCTTGCTTGTGTTAAATCACTGGGATTTCAGAATAATTGGATAACTGCACCATAAGCCTGTCTTTTCCTGACTCATACAAGGCTCACACATTCTCTGTATCTTGTTCACCTTCCACATCAACAACTTCAAACCTCATGAGACTCAAAGCTACTATTAATCATCCTCAGACTGGTTATATGGAATTTGACTTCCCCGCTATTAAGGAAATGTGAAGTAAAGAATCAGGGCTTTAAAATAGGGTGCAGTAAGAGCTCCTCTCTTGTGAGTGCAAGATTGATCTTACACACACACACACACACACACACACACACTCACACAAAAGGCAAATGTAGTTTAAAAAATTTTTTTCCAGGCCCAACGTAACTTATGAAATGAATTCATATTACGCTTACAATATGTGAGAACCCATAATGGTATATAAACGTAAAAGGTAGTAATGACAAGGAGTGAGTGACAAGGGGTGAGTCGGGTCTCTTGCCCTGCTAGGCAAGTACATTGTGTCACTTATTTTCCACCAGTTAATAGTGAAAAGTGATGTATGACAAGGAGTGGAGAAGTTAGTTTACTAAGAGGGAAAATGAAGTGAAGCACAGATCCTTCGCTCCTTTACTGTCTAGTGGCTTTAAATGAATTATCCTTAAATCAACAATGATACTTTTCTATTGTATGTGAATTTTTTTTAATGAGCATGTATTATTTTTATAATTAGAAAAAGGTATTTCTATTTTGGGAAAAATATCACTATTGACGAATGAGGAGTTAATAGCTGTCTCCTCCTTTGACACCTATGTAATAGCACCTGGCACAGACAGTGTTTATCGGCTTCTTAAACTGTTAAATTCAAAGGCTGAGTTCCTTGAGGACAGATGTGGGTTGTAATTCTAGAAGCAAGCACAGCAGAAAGGCACAGCAGGGAGGCACATCAGAGACCCCCAAATATGTGAGCTGAATACTGAATGACTCAGCCTACCCTTGCATACTGGTCCATCATTGCGCTCATTCAGGGGTGATTTGCTTTATTTAGTTTCAAGTGCTATCCCTAGCACCTTTGTGGGCTCCGGACTTGCCAGTAAATTCACACTTGTCAGGGAGGAGGGATGCAATCATGGGACTGCCAAAACCAGTGAGAATCTGAATTTCTTGTTAAAAGGAGTTTCAATGCATAGATTCCATGTCACCAGCATCATTACTCCCCCAGATAAAACCAGACAAGCAATTATATCACCAATTCCCTATCATTTTATATCTTTATATTGTCCAATTACTGCATGTAGGTAACTATATCAGAAATCATCTTGTTATAGATGTAGATAAAATTCTTCTTATCTTTTTATTTTTATTTTTTTTATTTTTTAGAGGGCAGTGTTACTGACCCTCATATATGGGATCCAAACCGGGGCCGCTGGTGTCCCAAGCCAGCTCTTAACCACTACCCCACTCGGCCAGCCCAAAATTCTTCTTATCCTTACCCATTTTAGCTCCTTTTTCCTTAGCAAGTTGTTTGCTATTATTTCTTGATCTGAGAACAGCGGAAGGTCATTTTTCTAGATAAGAAATGCAGCCAGTATTTATCTCTGTTTTCTCATTTTTTTTTTTTTTTTTTGAGGGGCCGTGTCACTGGCCCTCATATGTGGGACCGAACCAGGGCCGCTGGCTTCCCAAGCCAGCACTTAACCACCGTGCCACTCGGCCGGCCCATGTCTTCTCATTTTTAAAAATCTTTTGACTACCAGGACTGTAGGATAGGGTTTCATTTGTGATAATTACCAAATTTCAACTAAGTAGTAAATGAAAATTGCCTGGTATTGAGTAAGGAGGGGTAATTTAAACTCTTTGTGGGAAGCAATAGGTATTTTAAATAGGTATTTAAATAGGACAAAAAAAAATAGACATTGTTTGTCTAAAACTATTTTAAAGGGTTCCCTGAAGCTCTATGCCTTTAAATTTATTTTACTATTATAGTCATTTTACTAGCAATGGAATTGCAGCCATCTATCTCTGGCTGTCTCTTTCTGACACCCACAGATGTATCCACCCACACACTCACCCACACAAACCTACACTCTGACTCACATTCAGAACATTGTCAAAAATTCCCCACTCCCTATCTAACTAAAGTGTTCCTTTCAAACACATGCTACTTGTTTGATCTATTTCCATGTATCTGTGAGTCAGCTGAGTCTTGTCTGATCTACCCAGTAGACTAGAGCCTACATGTATGTTTTTTTATATGGATTTGGCAACTTGATACATATTCATGCATACTACAGTCATAAAAGCCTGGCAAGCTATTTTTCACTCACAATACTTCTGACACCCGATATGTGGGATTTTTCCTTCCATCAACCAATTTCCCAACATTCCAGACACCAACTGAGTGTCATACAATTCCATTCTGACACTAACTACCATAGTTAGCATAGATCCCATAGGTTAAGGGTTCATTCTCACAAGACTGCCCCCACTTCAGATGAAAATTGCAAGCCCTAGGCCACCCGTACTTCTGACTGACAGCATATAAATTGGGTATTGCCATGATTCTCCTTCTCAGTTTCCATAATTTGTTAGAATAGCTCACAGAGCTCAGAAAGAGTTTGCTTGCTATTGCCAGTTTGTTACAAAGGACACAACTCAAGAACAGCCAAATGGAATAGATGCACTGGGCAAAGTATATGGTGGGGTGGGGGTGTCCAGAGCATACCATTCTGTCAGTCTTTTGTGTTCACCAACCAGGAAGCTCTCTGAACCTCATCGGTAAGGAGTTTTTGTTTTTGTTTTTGTTTTTTTTTAGCTGAGCCTCCTGCCACCTGTTGGCAGCTCAACGGCAACTCAGCTTGGGCTGGCATCGAACTGCTATTGCTCAGAGCTCAGCTCGCACTCTTGAGTGAGCTCTTAACCAACTGAGCCACTCAGCCGGCCCTTAAGGAGGTTCTACAACATGAGCATGACTGATTAAATTATTGACCATTGGTGATTAACTCAATTTCTAGCCCGTCTTCTCCCCCCCAATTTGGGGTCATAAGAGTAAGGGTGAAAGTTCTAACTCTCTAATCACAATGTTGGTTCCTCTGGCAACTATCCCTCATCCTAAAACTACATGGGGGCCCACCAAGAGTCACCTCAATAACATGCACAACTAAGGTAGGGTTGAAAGATGCTAGTGATGAATAACAAACGATGCTCCTATCACCCCATTCAGGAAACTTGAAGGATTTTAGAAGTTTTATGTCAGGAACCAGGGACAAAAATTAAATATATGTTTATCATGCTTGAGAACATTTACTATACATGAATCCGGGGTTATCCAAATGCTGGCAATTATTTCTAATTTAAAATATTATTCTAAAACTGACAAGATGTCCAGAGCTAACATTTCAGTTAGCCTGAAGAATGAGAATAACTCCAATTCAGTATCACATGCATCTATCTGGACCACCACTGAGCAATTTTATGAGAGTACTTTTATATATAGCTCTTGTATCCAATGATACCTAGTATCTGTAACATAGCTGGGATCCAGATAGAAAAGATAAGGCTGAAACCTCCAAATAAACACACTAAAGCATTTTTTTTTGTACATTGCTCATAGGAGTGACCTTTAGAAATTCACTCTATGCTCATTTAATTTTATTTTACATAGCCTATTAACAAATTTGTTTACGTGACTTACCAATCAGCTGATGAGGAGCATCAAGTTAAAACAACAAATTCAAAAGAAAGGCTGCTAAAGATAGGCAGAATTCTGACAATCTCTCACCAAAGCAGACAGCGAAAATTTGTCAGAAGTAAATTAAAAGTCTGAGGACATTTAGTGTAGGAATAAACTATTCAATATAATTTGAAGATATCAGTGCTTTGTGGCAGAGAGAAGAATTTAGTTTTATAATGATGATAATCATCAAAAGAAAGCTCAATTTGGCTCTGTTTGAGAGGTCAGAAATATATAACCCATTTATGTAGAAATAGTTTGAAGCAAATTGTTAAAAATAATAAAATTAATACATTAGTTACTTAAAAATTCATTTTTTACAGAATAGCATAAAGGGAGAAGTAAAACCTTCCACTTACCTGATTCTCCCCCATTCAATCAATGCTTCACAGAGATCCTTCCATTTTCTAAGGTTTTGTTTGTTTGTTTGTTTGTTTGTCTGTTTTTTAACGTTTTGGTACTTAACAAGGGAAGCCCCAAAAATCACAAAATTCATTTATGTACAGAATCCATTTTCTCATGATCTTGGCTAATGAAGCAGGGCTATATCTATAAACACAGCCCCCATCCACTCATCTGGTCAGAACGTTTTTGCCACAGAAATAGATAACAGCAGCCCCAAATATGGAGATCAAACAAGACATTATCTCTCCTTGATACTAGCTTTTGTATTCACATCTCTTTATAGCCATGTCCTAAGTACTTCCCATTGGTCTTTTGAATAGAAGACAAAATTCTGAAATAGTATTCCTGCTTAGTTCAATAATGAGTTCAATCACGGACGTGTGAATAACTTGATGTCCTTTTTAAAATATGCCAACAAACAAGAACAGAAAAATAGGGTGTCACAGAAAAAAGAGGAGGCAGCTTGGTTGAGCAGGAGGACTGGCATCGTGATTTGATCACTTCCTGAGCCCCTGGTTCCATTTCAAATTGGGAGCAAATGGAAAGACATCAACCTTCCACCACTAATATCACCTTATTTTTAGAGGCAGCTTCTAACAGGAACTGACTTTCCATAGGCCCCAAATCAGTCTGAGTCATGCGTTCTAGGTTCTCAAAAGAGAGCCTGAGGGGCTGGCCAAGTGGCGCATTGGTTAAGAGCCGGCTTTGGGATGCCAGTGGCCCCGCTTCGGATCCCACATGTGAGGGCCAGTGACATTGCCCTCAAAAAAAAAAAAAATAGTGTGCAAACATTGCATTTGTACTTCAAATATGCAGTAAAATAAGATTACTTCTGGGCTGGCCAAGTGGCGCATTGGTTGGGAGCTGGTTTGGGATGCCAGCGGCCCCGGTTCAGATCCCACATATGAGGGCCAGTGACACTGCCCTCTACAACTAACAACAGCTCCACCTGGAGCTGGGCTGTGCGAGCCCCGACGACAGTGTAGGCTGCAGCCCCTGCTGCCGTGGGCTGCCATAGGCTACAGTGAGTGGCGGGCAGCCAGCGTGAGCTGCCAATAGCCTCGGTGAGCGACCATCCAGAGGCCGGCGACCAATCTGCCTCATCTGGGAAGAGCGCAATGAGGATACCAACATGGGCCAGTGAAGCAACGTCCTCCGCAACTAGACTGAAGAACAAAAGGGCAGCAACTTCTCTGTTCCCCTTCTCTCATTTCCCAATGCTGTTCCCCTCCCCCAATTCCCCAATAAAATCTTTAAAAAAAGAAAAGAGCCTGAGAGGTTTAAGCAGGAACCTGATGTGTGCCAAAAGTATCTGTCAGAATGGAAACAACCATTTTTATTTGCTTGAGGGCTAAAGTGGGGTGTTTAAAACAATAGGTAACATGAAGATACAAAATTTAAATATACAATATACAACGCCTGACAATTAAGTTTGTGGACTTGTTGCGACAATGTTGCTAACCTTTTTTTGATATCAGAAGGATTATTCATTATGAGTTTGTATCAACTGGACAAACAGTTAACCAAGTTTACTATTTGGAAGTGCTGAAAAGGCTGTGTGAAAAAGACTACCAGAACTTTTCGCCAACAAAACATGGCTCTTGCATCAAGACAATGCACCAGCTCACATGGCACTGTCTACGAGGGAGTTTTTAGCCAGTGAACAAATAACTGTATTGGAACACCCTCCCTACTCATCTGATCTGGTCCCTAGTGACTTCTTTCTTTACCCAATGATAAAGGAAATATTAAAGGAAGACATTTTGATGACATTCAGGACATCAAGGGTAACATGATGACAGCTCTGATGGCCATTCCAGAAAAAGAGTTCCAAAATTGCTTTGAAGGGTGGACTAGGTGCCGGTGTCAGTGCATAGCTTCCCAAGAGGATTACTTTGAAGGTGACCATAGTGATATTCAGCAACGAGGTATGTAGCACTTATAGTAGGATGAGTTCATGAACTTAGTTGTCATTTCTCATTTCTGTGCTATTTGAGATAAAAGTTTGTTCATTAAGAAACAAATTTCCATTTTTAACCACTCTTGTGACTCCATTTGTGTAGATTGCAATTGAGATATATCTATAGGAAACTTTAAATTTTCACAAGTAGCACATGAATTTTTTGTTTTAAAGATTTTATTGGGGAGTTGGGGGAGGGGAACAGTGTTGGGGAACTGGGGGAGGGGACCAGTTGTATTGATGATATAGAATGAAGGCCTGCTTAGGGTCATAAAAAGTACATCATAGATAAACATGGAGCTTGGATATGCGCCCAAGTCCTGTCTGGGAAAGTGCACCTCCCCGACAGGAATGGGATAGATTAATGTTAAAAACAACTTCTGGGCAACGTTCCTAGAAGAAGATATAGACATGCGAGGCCCCGGCTCCTGGCCCAGATCCGGGTCCACGCATGACCGTTATGCATATGCCTGTTGGCACCAAGCCTCGTTGTTCAGGTTCCTATAAAGGGGGGAACCAAAAAACCCCTAAGCAGAAGCCACCACTGCCTTGCTTTACTTGTGTTTTGCCCGTGTTGATTCACCAGTGTTGCCTCCGCTGTCGCTGTGTTAATTCACCGGTGTTGATTCCGTGGTTGCTTGTATGGCTTCACCGGTGTTGATTCTGCAGTAGCTCACGGTGCTGAAGATTATGGGGTCCTGGTGGTATGCTATGACTACTTACTTTACTTTTCATTTCCCTTAGTTCTTTTCCTGTTAATAATAAACCTTTTATTTACTTTCAAACGGCTTGTGGCGGTGTGTCTTGCGTATTGAGCCTCAGAATAGGATTCAGTCTGTGCACAGCGATGGATAATTTTCCTTATAGATACACCAGCCAAGTTGTTCTTCAGTCTTCGTTGTGGAGGGTGCCAGCCGCCATCTGGCTTCCTGTCGGCAGCTCGTGGCCTCTAAGCTCAAGGTGCTGCGTTCAATCTTAGTTGTGGGTGGGCATAGCCACCAACCCATGGGGGAGTCAAACCAGCAGCCTTGTTGTTAAGAGTGCATGCGCTATCCACTGAGCCATCCGGACGGCAGCTGAGTTCAGTCTTAGTTGTGGGTGTGTGTAGCCCACCATGGAACAGGCAATCTTGTTGTTACACCAGCTGAGCCATCCTGCCACCTGTTAGCAGCGCAGCGACAGCTGGGCTTGGGCACAGTGTCACTGGCCCACGTGGGAATCGAACCAGTGGCTCTGTTGTTCAGAGTTCACACTCTTAAGCCAACTCTTAACCAATTGAGCCACTTGGCCGGCCCTAGCACATGAATTTTTGATGCATTCAAAATACAGATTGGGTTGAAGTTATCAAAATAGAGTCATATTTCAAAATAAGGAGTACTGTGAGTCATGACAGTTCTACCAATTATAGCAACCCCATTTCTGAAAGACCAGCCTACATGGCAGCAAAGCAATGTTGTATCAAAATGGTGTAATTAGGAATGGACGGAGATATTTCAACCCCTCCTCCCATAAGTTCCACAATGCTTTTCAAAAATGTTTATAAATATTTGCTTTTGTATCATTTTAGGGGGAGTTTTTCATACAAACATTTGGCTTGCAATGAGTCATCCTCAGTCTGGTTCATACCCAAAAGCTTCCTGTTTGGCTATCAGTGAATATTGGGTTCAGTAACTGCCTTATTTGTATAACAGGCTTGAATGAAGATTGAAAAGGTGGTGGAGGGAGAAAGACATATTGAGATAAATATAAGAACACCCTTGTTTCCTTACAAGAGTTTGACACATATGCACCAGTACCCTAGCTATCATTTAAGTTTAACTTAATGCCAGATTGTGATGGATTTGTGTTTGGCCTTTTTAAAAAGTCTGCATAATTGTACCTAATGATATTACTTATTTATTTACTTAATGTTTTTTAGTCATCAGGTGTGATAACTACCTAAGAACATCCCCGAATTCAAATTGCTAATATGAAATTTTACTTTTACTGTTGTGATTACAGCTATCGGATACTAAAAACCATCAACTATAAGCAACTGGAACAGTAAATGACTCGTCCCCCTATCAAAATGGAAGAGAATGACGGTCCTTTGCTAGGATTTTGATTAAGTCTTTCCTCAGCTAGCATTGCAAAACTTCTTTATGCAAAAAAGAAAGCAACAGTTATGAAGCATATGAACGAGCAAATTAATCCCTCTGTATTTCTATTCCCAAAGGGCAAAATTTGGGAGTGGAAGTGGGACAGTATGTATATTGGGGGGAAGATGTCAATATGAAAAAAAGAAGCCAAGGGGCCGGCCGAGTGGCTCAGTTGGTTAAGAGCTTGCTCAAGAGTGCGAGCTGAGCTCTGAGCAACAGCTGTTCGAGGCCAGCCCCAGCTGAGTTGCTGTTGAGCTACCAACAGGTGGCAGGATGGCTCAGCTAAAAAAAAAAAAAAAAAAAAGAAGCCAAAATTGCTGTGCATAATAATATGAATTACAGATTTTTTTAAAAAAGAGAAATAAGTACATTGCAAATTATGCAGTAGATAAAATATACTATCTATTCCTTTTTCTTGGGAGGATCGCAAACTTAGGGTCCTTATATTTGGGATTGAACTCTGTCTACTCAGTCATACTTTGTTTGCATATTAATATTAACACTTTGTAAGCAGGCATAAAAAGCTATATGATAAGTTTACTCGTTTCCCGCAAAAAATGTGTTAAATGCTTTGGATTGATCTTTGTTAATCTCTTCCCTCCCCAAAATACTCTCCATTTTTACTGAAATATATACTTCTCTCTGTTTACATTTCATTCTTCCCAATTTTTATATGGGCTTCCCAATTTTTATATGGACTTGTATAGAAAAACTGTATCATTTTCTTCTTAACTTTAAGAAAAATGGTCCTATTCATACATTGATGGATGGCAACTGTCGCTTAGCCTTGGTGTGAAAGATACAATAAGGACTGATAAGGACTGTGATAAAATAAAAAAGTACAAGTCCCATCTGAACTGAGTATCCACTTCTAAGCACCAGCAAAAATGGCAATAGCCAAATCTTTCATTTTTTTCAAGACAAAACCTGCAAGTATTTAAATATTTCATGACTAAATTAGTACTTTAATAACAAGTAATTCCATTCTAGGAGGCCCAAAACACCAACAATTAGCACTGGAAAATGTGGAAGATTAAATATGTGTACTTCAACCCACATTGGGGGAGGAGAGAGATATAGAAAGCACGGAGAGCCTTAGAGTGGTGGCCCTCATGGTCTGCCTTCCACTCTTAGCCCACCATGAGCATGTGTCCTGTTCCATGGGGCACTTGAGGTACCAGTGGTCAGTTCTGGTCCCCGTGTAGAAACCTTTTCCTAATTTGCTTCAGAGTAAATGTTTCACACTTGAATTCATATTTGCTAGAAGAGATGGAAATTCTTAGTGGCACTTATAACAATAACAATAACAAACTTATATTGAGAGTCTGGTGCTATTTATTTTTTCACTGAATATTTACTGAATGCCTGCTATGTTCCAGAACTATAATATTTCTATGATGTGTTAGGCACTATATAGGCATTAGAAAAAAATTGGTTTTAAAAAAGACAAAAATGCCTGCTTTTGTAGAAACTATAGTCATTTGGAAGACAAATAATAAATGAAATGAATAGGTATAATATGTTAAGTTAGATAAATGCTATGGAGAAAACTAAAGTAGGAAAGGGTTATTTCTCTGGTTCCCTGAAGTGAAATTGGAATGGATATACTTGGTAACTGGCAGAACCTCCATATTGATTCCTTTTGGTTTTGTTTTGTTTTTACGATTTTAATTAAAATATAGCTAACATACAAGATTATATTAGTTTGGGGCATATAAGTCTGACAATTAGGTTCACGAACTTGTTGCAACGATGTTGCTAACCTTCTTTTGATAGCAGAGGGATTATTCATTATGAATTTGTACCAACTGGACAAACAGTTAACCAAGTTTACTATTTGGAAGTGCTGAAAAAAAGGCTGCGTGAAAAAGTTAGATGACCTAAACTTTTCGCCAACAATTCATGGCTCTTTTGTCATGACAATGCACCAGCTCACACAGTATTGTTTGTGAGGGAGTTTTTAGCCAGTAAATAAATAACTGTATTTGGAACACCTTCTCTACTCACCTGCTCTAGCCCCCCAATGACTTCTTTCTTTACCTGAAGATAAAAGAAATATTGAAAGGAAGACATTTTGATGACATTCAGGACATCAAGGGTAATACAATGACAGCCCTGATGGCCATTCCAGAAAAAGAGTTCCAAAATTGCTTTGAAGGGTGGACTAGGCATTGGTGTCAGTGCATAGTTTCCCAAGGGGAGTACTGCACAGGTGACTGTAGTGATATTCAGCAATTGAGATATTAGCACTTTTTCTAGGATGAGTTCATGAACTTAATTGCCAGACCTCATACCATAGTTATTTAACATTTATATACTTAAAGACGTGATCACTGTAAGTCCAGCAATCATATGATAACACATCACATTATCACATTATTGACTGTATTCCTTATGCTTTACTTTACATCCCTGTGACTTATTTGTTTTATGCCTGGAAATTTGAACCTCTTATTCCCCTTTCCTTTTTTCCCCCTTCTAAAAAATTTTCAATTACAGTTGACATTCAGTATTATTTTATATTATTTTCAGGTACATAGCACAGTAGTTAGACATTTATATAATTTACAAAGTAATCCCCATGACTAGCTTAGTACACACCTGGCACTATACATAATTATTACCATATTATTGAATATATTCCCTGTACTTTACACCCCCCATGACTATTTTGTAACTACCAACTTGTACTCCTTAATCCCTTAACCTCTTTCACCCTGCCCCCCCAATTCCCCTCTCTCATCTGGCACCCATCAGTTTGTTTCCTGCATCTATGAATCTGTTTCTATTTGTTCCTTTATTTTGTTCTTTAGATTCCACATATAAGTGAGATAATATGGTATTTGTCTTTCTCTGTCTGATATATTAATTTCACTAGCATGATACCTCCAGATCCATCCATATTGTCTCAAATGGTAAGATTTCATTCTTTTTTTATGGCAGAGTAATATCCCATTGTATAAATGTACCACAATTTCTTTATCCAATCATCTACTGATGGGCATTTTGGTTGTTTCCATAGCTTGGCTATTGTGAATAGGGCTGCAGTAAACATAGGGGTGTATAGAATATATTTTTTCAAGTTAGTGTTTTGTATTTCTTTGGATAAACACCCAGGAGTGGAATTGCTGGATCATAAGGTAGTTTTATTTTTAATTTTTTGAGAAACCTCCCTACTGATTTCCATAATGGCTGCACCAATTTGCAATCCCACCCGTAGCACACAAGGGTTCCCTTTTCTCCACATCCTCACCAACACTTGTTGTTTGTTGATTTATTGATGATGGCCATTCTGACCAGAGTGAGGTGATATCTCATTGTGGTTTTTAATTTGTATTTTTCTGATGATTAGTGACTTTGAGTATATTTCATATGTCTATTGGCCATCTCTATGTCCTCTTTGGAGAAATGTCTGTTCAGGTCCTTTGCCCATGTTTTAATTGGATTGTTAGGTTTTTTTCAGTGTTAAGTTGTGTGAGTTCTTTATAAATTTTGGATATTAACCTCTTATTAGATATATCATTGATGAATATCTTCTCCCATTCAGTAGGTTGTCTTTTCATTTTGTTGATGGTTTCCTTTGCTGTGCAAAAACTTTTTAGTTTGATATAGTCCCATTTGTTTATTTTTTTCTTTTGTTTCCCTTGCCCAAGGCAACATATCAGAAAAAATATTATAAGAGCAATGTCAGAGAGTTGACCGCCTATGTTTTCTTTTAAGAATTTTTTGGTTTTAGGTCTTACATTTAAGTTTTTAATCCATTTTGAGTTTATTCTTGTATATGGTGTAAAAGGGTGGCCTAATTTCATTATTTTACATTGTATGTCTTGTTTTCCCAATACCATTTATTGAATAGACTGTCTTTACCCCATTGTATAATATATTTTTGCTTGCTTTGTCATATATTAATTGACCATATAGGTGTGGGTTTATTCCATTGATCTATGTGTTTGTTTTTATGCTAGCTTTGCTGTTTTGATTACTATAGCCTTGTAGTATTGTTTTGCATTTGTGATACCTCCAACTTTGTTCTTCTTTCTCAAGATTGCTGTGGCTATTCGGGGTCTTTTATGGTTCCATATAAATTTTAGGATTATTTGCTTGTGTTCTGTGAAAAATGGTTTTGTTATTTTGATAGGGATTACATTGAATCTATAGATCTGGGTAGTATGGAGATTTAACAATGTTAAAAAAGAGAACACAGTGTATGATTCCATTTATCTAAAACTCTACAAAATGTAAATTATCCTATAGTGATAGAAATCAGGTTGCCTGGTGACAGGGTGGTGGGTGGGAGAAAAAGAGGCGGAATTACAAAGGGGCATAAGGTTGATGAGCAATAGGCTCATTAATTTGCCAGTTGTATATTTTAAATATGTGCAGTTTATTGTATGTCATTATATTTCAATTAAGCCAATTATGCCAATCTCATGCCAATAATGTCCAATTAGCTGGAGGTCAGTGTGGCAGGTTGTTGAGAGTTTTAAGTCAGGAGATACATGAGTGGTATTCACTCATCATCCAAAGAAAAAGTGTGTGTGTGTGTGTGTGTGTGTGTGTGTGTGTGTGTGTGTGTGTGTGAACTCTGCTGTGTGGTGCCAGGTTTTGTGCTAGGGTCTGGATAACCAGAGGTGAATCAGATATCAATCCTTCCCTTAGGGAAATCAAGGTCATAAACTAGGTAAATGGAACTTCTGAGACCATCCAGAAGCATGTGAAGATCTAATAGGATAGGATGAGCTATGACCATGGACGGGTCAGACTCAGGTCAGGCCGATCCAGGGTTGGGCATTGAGGGAATGCTGCACTGATCTGGGAGAGATGTCTGAGGATCCAGGTTCTAGCTCTTTGACATCCAAACTTGAGCCACTCATCAAGCGTTATGGGCAGGGGCAAACTCCCTGACAAGGAGAGGGTAGGGGTAGGTGCTCCCAAATATGTCTGTACAGTGAGCGAAAGAATGAAAGGAAACATATATGGGAATGGTGAGCTTGAGCAATACTGAAGAAACTGGCTGGCTTAGACAGTGGAAAGTCCACAGTAGAGAAGAAAGAAAAATAATATGCCAGGGACCAGTATGCAGGGGAGTGGACGAAAATTGGAATCTGAGTTTTTAAAACCCGCTCTGAACAAGTGTAGTTCAGTGGGTGCCAGACAGGGATTGGCACAGATGGGGAGCGGAGAAGTGTCTCTTGGTATAGTAAGGGACAGAGCCAGGTCAGAGGGTGGATGGGATGTTGTGGCTATGAACCCAGTAGCATAGCAAGGCTTCACAGCCAGTCCAAAGACTATATTCAAAATAGATAAGGCCACTCTTCAACCAAATGGCAGAGGGAGGAGCCAGTCCATGCTAACCATCAAGAAAACAGATAACCTTAGAGGAATGGAAGTCTAGGGTTTTTGACAAGGAGCCCAGGAAAAGAAATTGTCCAGGTCAGGGCAGAAATTGGTGTTGATGGGAGATGCTCAGCTGTGTGTTGTTTGGGGTCAGGGGGAGGCAAGCTAAACGGGCTAAAAGTTAAAGATCACAGCCAATTTTTAAAAAGACGTTATGACACACAAGGACTAGAGGTGGTCAGAAACAGGCTGCTTTGGAGATTGCCCAGGATCTCTGACTCTCCCATTCTGTCATATCCCTACAGAATCAGGCATCATTAGTGCCAGATTATTAAGGGATGTGGTGGCCAAGCATAGGAGTTTAGACATGAAGTGACGAGCCCTAAGAACCACTGTAAGAGCACAACAAATGAAAAAAAGGATCAATATGGCAAATGGGACAGAGGAAGGAGAGCTTGTCAAGGAAGCCAACTTGAAAGCTATTGCAGCAACTCAGAGTTATACAGTGAGGGTGGCAGCTGGGAAGAACAACTACAAATAGAGAAAAAGGAGCTCTCAGAGAGGTGGGGGAGGAAGCCAAATTGCAGGAAATTAAGAAGGGGATGAGCTGGTTGCTTCTGTGTGGTAGGTTGTACCAACAACCACAATTAGAGATGGATAGCTATGCGATCAGGGAAATATACGTATAATAAAATCTTAGTTGAAGAAAATAGGTGGTGGGTATGGCTTTTCAATTTTTTGTTTGAAATATTTTGTAAATGTTTGAAAATTTACACAATAAAAAGGGCAAGAAGAAATGACAAAAAGTATTCCCAGTCTTTTATTTGTGCCCTTGCAATATGATTTTACACATTCTCCCATCAAAAAGTGGACTCTTTTCCACCCTGTGAGTCTGGGTTAGCCACACACTTGATTTGGCCAATGGGACTTTAGCATATATGACATATGCAGTTGCTTGAAAAGTGCTTGGGCATTGGGATTACCTGATTTTGCTGATCTTGAGAATCCTGCAACTACCATCATATAAATGATCTTGGGCTAGCCTGTTGGATGATAACAGAAACATGGCCCAGTTACCCCCATCACTCCTGTCAACATGTTTGTGGGACCATTGACTGCCAGCTGATCACAGATGCGTGATCACAGATGCTGAGAGCAGAACTGCCCAGCTGAGCCCATCTCAAAATGGCAACCCACAGAATTGTGAGCAAACAGTTGACTGCTGGTTTAAGCCACAAGTTTTGAGGAAATTTGCTATATGGCAAAAGCCGACAAATACTTTCTACTCAGTATACCTTTGACTCCATTCCAAGGGAGCTCTATGCTGAGCATCCCCTTTCTGTCTCTGACTAGCTCTGCACATTTTTAGGGAGAAGTCAGTGGTATCTAAGGGATGAGGGGAGGATGACATGGGATAGGGACAGTGTGACATGAGGAAAGGATGACACGGGAGCAGAGCCAGTGTGACATGGGGCCAGGGTGTGACATGGGGGAGGGCTCACAGTGTTAAATGAGGGGGTCTGTAGTTCATAGAGGAGGGTGTTTCTTTTTAAGTTGAGGGCTGGCAAATGTCACACAGAGAGGTGGAGTTCAGCCACACTAAGCGAGGACAGGTGAGTAAGCAAGCCTAAGGGAGCCAGGGGCTGGGTTATTACTGAAGACAGTAGATCAAGGCAGACAGGATGGGCCAGTTGAAATTTCTCTTTGCTAATAAAGAAGAGCAAAGCTCTTGGCTTATAGTGCATCCCTCTGGGGGTCAGGCTTCTCACGTTGGAGAAATTTCCCAGACTATATTGGGAGGGCAGACACTCTAGAGAGATAGGGTCTGGTTGTCTGTTCTCCCTCTGATGCCATCCTTCCTTAGTTAAGAGCACCTTGCTCGCTTGAACCTTCCCTGTCCCTTGTAGTTTCTCCCTTTGCAAAGCATCCAGTTGATCATTCCTGTTGGTAGTTCACTCCCTTCCCAGGTCTTCTCACTAGAAGAGGGTGTGGAGACAGCAGATATGAGCCACCTCTCTCTAATCTTCACCTTTCTGACAGTGGCTGGTGAGTGCAAGTTCCTATTTGGGCTTAAAATTCTGAAAAGGTCATACGGGAGGAAAGTGTAGGAGATGGGTCTAGATAAGAGATGTGGAGAGATCATCAGTTAGAAAGAAAAGAAAAGGATCCCAGTGATTGGCAGTTTCCTGGAACACTCAGAGGTATCTAGAGCCCACTGATTTTCTTCTGCCTCCCTGGGTGCAAGAGAAGATGTGAACTGAGATAATGAGACTTGACACAGTGGGTGATGGGTATTGGCAAAGGAATCTGATTTTGCTGTATAGCTAGGAAGGAAGCTTGAAGAAAAGAGAAGACTCAAAAAGAAGAAAGGAAGGAGAAGAGTAAGTAGGAAGAAACAAATACAGAGAGGACTACAAGGGAAAATTAATAGAAGGATCCTGAAATGGTTCAATCATACCTTAAATATCAATAACACATTAACCATTTCAAAGCACTTCCACATAAAATGTCTTAGATGTCCTCCTGCTGGAACGTCTGTCCCTGTCTCTAAGATTCTGCCCTCTTCCCTCCTATCTGGCGCAGTAACAACAATCAGAATACCAACACCAGCACAAGCGAAATTAGTCCAGCCAGTCAATCAGAACATCAAAACTTCACCCACCTTTTTGATTTTCCTGAACTCAGAATATGAGCCTTGTTTGGGGACCCTGGTCCACAAACAGTGGGCTCTCACTGCAGCCCACTGCTTCTTACCGTGAGTGATGGGGGTCGTGGAGGGAGAGGTTTTTTCCCCCTTAATCACTGGGATTTCTCAGCCTACTGCAGATCAGCCCTGAAGAGACTTGCACAGGGGGACTCTCAAACCTGAGAAGTGGTTGGAAGGAAGCAGGAAATATATCTTGGTGGTTATGAGTTAGATTACTGAGTGGGATGGTGTAGACAGAGGAAATGGGGAAGGGGAGGACCAGGGGACAAACCAGTAGGGAATAAAAGCCTACATACAATGTGGTACAAATCAAAGAATTATGGAACTGCAATGGAAGTTGTTCATTTTCCAAACAAGGAGGCAGAGGTCTTCTTCGTTGTAGAATTTGTATAAAATCACAAAGCGAGTTAGGGGGAGAAAAGATTCAAGATTCTCCTTCCTTTACTAATCCCTCATGGCCTATTCCAGATTTCTTGAGATAGACATGGCTGCTTCAAAAGAGGAGGGTTTCCCACACAAGACGGGGACCTTAAGGCCCATGCTTACTGTCCAACACCCAAATTTCACCCGGGATTCTGCTGAACATGATCTCATGCTCATCAAGCTGAAGCATCCCCTGCAGCTCAATAATCAGGTGAAGCTGGTGGCTCTGCCCAATACTACAGATGACAGAAGAGGGTACACATGCACCGTCTCTGGCTGGGGATGGAAATGGAAGAATTCCAGTGAGTAGCACTCAAGACAGACTCTTAGCACTCCTTGAGCACCCAGTCAATTAGGATTATCATATAACGTTTATTATACATTATGAGATCTGGAAGCGGCCTGAGAACTTATGTATCTTAACCTCTGATTTTATTCATGTGGAAATTGAGGCTCAAATTGTTGACATGATATACTCAGGGGTAACATGGCTTTTTATGGCTGGAGGCCTCTGGAATCCAGCGTTCTTGCCTCATTCATCACCCAGATGAGGATGAAAGGGTGTTTGGGTGAGGAAGAGGGGGGAGGGCAATTTCACTGGTGGCTCATTCATTAGAAACTTCCAGACAAATGTTCACAAATGAAAGCAGGCATGCACAAGCCCAAGGTATGCAGTTTACAATACTGGAACTGGACCTTGGTTTTCTCATTTCATTATGTTTTCTTCTTCTCTGGTTTCCTTTTATTTGGGCTTTTTCTTTCATTGAACGATGAAGAGGTTAATAACAGAAAAGAGGGAGGGAAGGATAGAGGAAAGGGAGATGGATATGTGAAGGATCAAAGAGAAACAACCTCTCTCTCTCTCTCTCTCTCTCTCTCTCTCTCTCTCTCTCTCACTGTGTGTGTGTGTGTGTGTGTGCGTGCACGCTTGCACGCACATGCTCAGACTCAGACCCTGATATCCAGATAAACCAGACTGTCTTTTGGTTCTCGGATGAATACTGCCAAGAGTCTCCTGTAAGGCAAATTCCTGTTAAAATCACAGAGAACATGTTCTGTGCAGGATCATCACTGGAGAGCGCACACACATGTAAGGTATCTCGTTTCCCTCTGCTCCTCTTAAGTTTTGCCTGGGACACTGTTTTGGGGTCCTCATATCTCCCTTAACCAAATCCAATTTTCTATCTCTACATCCAAAAAGAGATCAAGGTTAATGGCATCCTAGAAGGAATCTGTGTCCTCCTTCCAATCATGAATGAACTTAGATGTCAGGGTGGAAACATCTCAGAATGTTCTCATTCCTCTGATGTGGCCTAGGGTGAGTGGTGGCCAAGATGGCCTCCAGACATCTCTCCCAACCCTTGTCACCTAAATCTTTCTATTCTGGGCCCCTCAGGTAGGGACTTGATACTAAATCATCTTTGTTTTGGCTACTCTACCTGACTCGTCTCCTTTTCTAACAGGAAATGGCTGCTGCCCCAATCCTGTGCCAAAATCAGCTCCAAGGGATCCTATCCTGGTCAGATGGGTGTATTCTGAGAGGTGATATTGGCTACTACACCAAGGTTTCCCACTATACAGACTGGATTCTCAAAGTCATCCACACCAACTGAGCTTTCTTTATTCCCTCTCCCAGCGGCCTCAGAAGTTGGTCTACAATCCTTGACCCTTCCTTTCCCTCTAGCCTCAGAACAAGATGGGAACAGAGTCTTGGCTGTGAGAAGTTTTCCATTCCTTCTGTTCTCTTGACTTCTCTCATCCTTTCTATGCCCCAGCTTGAATGGTCATCCAAGGATTTGACCTGGGGAATGTTCTCATAAATGGAATAACTTCTCACGACTCTGCTTCCTCACTTCCAACTTCCTATGTACCTGTGTGGTTTCCTCAAACTTTTCTGGAGCTGTTCTCTCCCTGTCACTCTCCAGAGGACACATGGGCCTCAGAAATGTGACAGTGAGATTGTGAGCACCTCTATTGTGATTTTGTTTGTCTGATGTCCCTTAGTACTTAGTCAGGCTCCAACCGGTGCCCGCTTACCCCATCACATTTAATAAGGCTGCAGTAAATTCTGGCGTGTTAAATGGGCTGCTGGCAGTTATAATTATTAGAAATGGAGGCTAGAAATTTACGACAGCAGGGACTAGAAGGGTTTCAAAAAGGATTAGGAGATGAAGCAGAAGGGGGAATGAAGAGAGGAGTTAAGTGGGTCAGACCACCGACAGGAAAAGAGGAATGATCTTCGGGAAAATCTTTCTTAATGCTAAGCACAGAAAAATCTAAGAAAGATGGCTGGAAAGAGAACACTAAAAAGACAACAAGGAAATACTGAAACCTAGGTGAGTATAATTGTGGTTCTATGTGTGTGTGTCAGTGTGCATATTCAATTATGTGTGTAAAGAATGGAGAGGGTATTGCATAGAGTGATTTCACTGAACCAACCAAAATTATTCCTATGCCAATCACCAATTCAGCTAGTTTTCTTCAAATCCTGCTTTCACCTGCTCTTATCCTATCTTTATAAATTGTTTTTTTAAAAAAATAGAATGTGTCCTATATTTTTATTATAACATTTTATTTGAAACTGTTTAAGATAAGAAGTTACAAAAAAATATTACAGAGAGTTTCTGTGTACCCAATATTGCCCCAGTGATAATGTCTTCTATAACCATAGTAAAATGTCAAAACCAGGAAATTCACAGTGGTACAATGCTGTTCACTCAAATACAGAACTTAGGTAGATTTAACCAGTCTTTCTTTACATATACTCTTTATAGAGGATGAAATTTGAAATCTTATCACATGTGTGGATTTCTGTAACTGTCACTACAATCAAAATCCAGAACTGTTCCATCACCAGAAAGAAACTCCTTTGTGTTACATGTTAATAATCGGACTCTCTCCCAACCCTAACCCCCTTGCAACCACTGATCTATTATCCATCACTATAATTTTGTCACTTCAAGAATGTTACATAATATGCAACCCATATAATTCCACTGCCCTTTTTTTCATTCATGATGTTTCAAATGTCTTCATTATCATTTTCTTTCTGTATGAAGAAGTTCCATTAGTCATTCTTTTGGAGCAGATCATAGCTTTTCTTTACCTTCTTTTCTGAAGGATGATTTTTACTGGGTAAAGAATTCTGGATTGACATAGCTTTTCTTTCAAGACTTGGAAAATGTTTTCCTCTTCTTTCTTCCAGTTTCTGAGGAGAAATCTGCTGTTGTTTGAATCATTGTTTTCCAATCGGTAATTCATTGTTTCTCTCAAGCTATGGCTGTTTTTAAAAGTTTTTCTTTGTCTTTCATTTCCAGAAGTTTGATTATGTGTCTGGGTGTGAACTCTTCAAGTTTGTTCTGTTTGGGGTATACTCAGTTTCTCGAATTTGTAGGTTTATGTCTTTCACAAAATTTGAAGAGCTTAAGTCATTATTTCTTCAGATAGCTTTCAGCTCAGTGTTCTTTTTATTCTCCTGAGATTTTGATAACGTGAATGTTACATCTTCTACTACTATCCCACAGGTCCCTGGGGATCCATTAATTTTTTTTAAAAATCTCTTTTCTGTCTGTTGTTCATATTGACAATTTCTATTGCTCTATCTTTAAATTCACCGACTCTTCTGGCCTTCCCCTTATGCTATTGAGCCCATCATTTTAATTATGTTTTTTGTTTTCTATATTTCTTTCATATCTTAGGGACTTTTCTGGCCAGGGGGAGACTTCCTCTCCCATAGATAACTAATTCCTAGAGATAGAAAATGACTCCCCCAACCATGTGCTTTTCATGTGCAAACCAACCAATCTAGAGCCAATGCCTCCACCATCACCTTTATCTAACTTTCACATGCTAAGCCAATATTTCCCTTACCCTAAATCACCCTAGGACCAGGTACTGGACAACCAGAGACCACCACTGTAGCCCAGAGCCTGGTGAAACTATCCAAACTATGCACCCTAAGCTTGCTCAAACTTGCCTCCCCTGCCTTGCCCATTCCTTCCTTCAGAAACCACAATACAGGTCTGTGCCCGTGCTGTCTCCTCACTCCTCCTGCCTCTTGACTGACCCTGGTATTTCCTCATGCAGTCCCCCATGGCGTGGCATGCCCCTTCCTAAACTCTGTTCAATGGCATTGACCTCTCAGTGTCCTCTCTCAGTCACCTCTGTAAGTTAAGTCCCAAGTCCAATCAAAACTTAGCTAATGAGTTTTTAATTTCAGTTCCCATGTTTTTTACTTCTAAAATTTCCATTTGTCTCTTATTTATGTCTTCTATAAATTTTTGGTAAAGGTTTCCATTTTTTTCATTTAATTTGAGAGTATTTGTAATTGCTTATTAGACCACTTTTTATAATAGCTACTTTAAAATCCCTGTCTCATAATTCCAACATCTGCATCATCTTGATGTTGGCATCTGTTGACTGTTTTTTTTCTCATTTGAGTTGAAATTTGCATGATATGGTGAGTAATTTTTGGACTATATCCTGGACATTTGGATATTATAAGACTCTTGCTCCTATTTATATTTCCTAATTTAGCATGTAGTTAACCTGTTTGTGTTCAGAATGTATATCCTAGCCACTTTTGTGGGCAGTGGTTCAAATACCAATTTAATTTTTAAAGTGTCTACAGTGCTGTGCTGTAGGGAGTTGGGGGAAACAGAATAATGCCTCCCATCCCAGGTGTCTACATCCTAATCCTCAGGACCTATAAATATATTACCTTACATGGTAAAAGACACTTTGTATATGTGATTAAGTTAAGGATCTTGATATGGGAAAAATATCCTGAATTATCCAGGTGGGCCCGATGTAATCATAAGTGTCTGTATAAGAAGAAGGCAAAAAGCTCAAAAAAAGAGGGGAGATATGATCCCAGAAATAGAGATTGGAATGATGTGTTTTAAAGATGAAAGAAGGGGCCATGAGCCAAGGCTTGCAGGTAGCCTTTAGAAGCTGGAAAAGGCAAGGCAACTGTTTCTTCCCAGAGCCTTTAGAAAGAACACAGCTTTGTGGACACCTTGATTTTAATCCCATAAAACCCATTTTGGCCTTCTAATCTCCAGAACTATAAGGTAATAAACTTGTGTGTGTTTCTTTTGTGTGTTTTGTTTTAAGATTTTATTGGGGAATTGGGGGAGGGGAACAGTGTTGGGGAATTGGGGGAGAGGACCAGCAACAGACAAGTTGCTGTCTTTTTGTTCTTCAGTCTAGTTGTGGAGGACGTTGCTTCACTGGCCCATGTTGGTATCATCATTGTGCTCTTCCCGGGTGAGGCAGATAGGTTGCTGGCTTCTGGATGGCCGCTCACTGCGGCTATTGGCAGCTCACACTGGTTACTGGCCACTCACTGTAGCCTATGGCAGCCCACTGCAGCAGGGGCTGCAGCCCACACCATTGCCGGGCCTCACGCAGCCCAGCTCCAGGTGGAGCTGTTGTTAGCTGTAGAGGGCAGTGTCACTGGCCCTCATATGTGGGATCCAAACTGGGACCTCTGGCGTCCCAAGCCATCTCTTAACCAATGTGCCACTCGGCCGGCCCAGGGCATGGGCTTTTTCATGGTGTTTGTCTCAAGAACAAGCAAATGGCCAATAACTTAGTGGCTTAAACAACACAAATTTATATCTCTAGTTTCTTTGAATCAAGAGTTCCCATAGCTCAGGGCCTGATAAGGCTAAAACCAAGATGTCGGCTGGCTACTTCTCCACCTAGTGGTTCAACTAGGGAAAGACCCACTTACAACTCCACATTGTTGGCAGAATTCATTTCCTTGCAGTTTTAAGACATACTTCCTGTCTTGCTAGCTGTCATCTGGTGACCACTTAATTCCTAGAGGTTATTCTAAGGCCCTTGCCCTGTGGACCCCTCCATCTTAGCAACAGAAAATCCCCCTCATGTCAAACCCTTCTTATGCTTCAAATCTCTGACTACCCCTTGTACTACCAGCTAGAGAAAATTTTTCGTTTTTAAAGTGCTCATATGATTAGGCCACGACAACTTAGATAAATAATCTCCTTATGTTAAGGTCAGCCATGCCATATAACATAGCCTATTCACAGAGGTAACGTCCTTCAAATTCACAATTCCAGGTAAGGACATGTACATCAGTGGCAGAAAATTTGGGAAGTTATCTTAGAATTTCCCTACTACATACAGTTGAAAGGTTTCTGCTCTGCTGGGCTGCCCCTTCCTCAGTCTTTTGGCTAGAGAGAGCAGGATTTTCTTGAGGCTTTTTAAAATGTCTCTACCCACAGTGTTCCCAGGTTGCAATTTTTCTAGCACGCAGGTCTGGATATACAGTATCTCCCGCCACTCCCACCCATAGTTGTACTTTCTGTAGTTTCGGTTACCTGCAGTCAACCACAGTCCAACATATTAAATCGAAAATTTCAGAAATAAACAATTCATGAGTTTTAAATTGCATGTCATTCTGAGCACTGTGATGAAATCATGCTTCATGCTTCATGCTTCATACTACTGGAGTCATGAATCATCCTTTGTCTAGTGTATCCATGCTGCATATGCTATTCACCCTTTAGTCACATAGCAGCTGTCTAGGTTATCAGATCGACTGTGATGGTATCACAGTGCTTATGTTTTAGTCTCACTTATTTTATTGTTATAATTCTATTTTATCATCAGTTGTTAATCTTTTACTGTGCCTAATTTATAAATTAAATTTTATCATAGATATATATGCATAGGATAAAACATAGTATACTTGTATATGAACTGAGGTCTGACAATTATATTCACGAACTTGTTGCAATGATGTCGCTAACCTTTTTTGATATCAGAGAGATTATTTCTTATGAATTTATACCAACTGGACAAACAAATAACCAGGTTTACTACTTGGAAGTGTGAAAAGGCTACGTGAAAAAGTTAGATGAAAACGACCTGAACTTTATGCCAACAATTCACGGCTCTTGCATCACGACAATGCACCATCTCACACACACTGTCTGTGAGGGAGTTTTTAGCCAGTAAACAAATAACTGTATTAGAACACCCTCCGTACTCACCTGATCTGGTCCCCAATGACTTCTCTTTTTACCTGAAGATAAAGAAAATATTGAAAGGAAGGCATTTTTTAAGATTTTATTAGGGAATTGGGGGAGGGGAACAGTGTTGGGGAATTGGGGAGGGGACCAGCCAAGTTATTGTTCTTCAATCTTCGTTGTGGAGGGCGCCAATTGCCATCTGGCTTCCCGTCGGCAGCTAGTGGCCTCTAAGCTCAAGGTGCTGTGTTCAATCTTAGTTGCGGGTGGGCATAGCCACCATCCCATGTGGGAGTCAAACCAGCAGCCTTGTTAAGAGTGCACGCCTTATCCACTGAGCCATCAGGGTGGCAGCTCAGCTCAAAGTGCCGAGTTCAATCTTTTAGTTGTGGGTGGGCGTAGCCCACCATTGAATAGTCAATTTTGTTGTTACACCAGCTGAGCCATCCTGCCACCTGTTGGCAGCTCAGCGATAGCTCAGCTTGGGCGCAGAGTTCACTGGCCCTTATGGAAATCAAACTGGCGACCCTTTTGCTCAGAGCATGCGCTGTCTAAGCCAACTCTTAACCAAATGAGCCACTCGGCTGGCCCTAAAGGAAGACATTTTGATAACATTCAGATCATCAAGAGTAATATGATGACAGTTCTGATGGCCATTCCAGAAAAAGAGTTCCAAAATTGCTTCTAAGGGTGGACTAGGCACTGGCATTGGTGCATAGCCTCCCAAGGGGAGTACTGCGAAGGTGACTGTAGTGATATTCAGCAATGAGAGATGTAGAACTTTTTCTAGGATGAGTTCGCGAACTTAATTGTCAGGCCTCATATATGTCGTTAGTACATATATGTATAAATAAGTAAGTGTACATATGGTGCCAAAAAAATGTATACACATGACTTGTATTCATCTTATTGGTATATATTATTACAATTTTAATAGAAAGGAAAAGTTTTTTCCTTTCTTAAAATGTGTATATGTTGTTTTGGCACCCTCTATATTAAGGTAATTTGTCATAGCAGCTTATCCTATAACTTAACTAATATACCCAACATCTGTTTGTTCAGCACACATTAAATTTCTATTATGTATTAACTTCTGTCCAAGGTTGTAGAGTTTAAAAAAAAAAAATGAATCATATATACTTTCTGTTCTAAAGAGCTCCCAACCTAGGAAAGGAAAATTTGACTCAAAGGGAAATGGGAGGATAATCAATTTATTAACCACCTACATTTTCACATGCATTGGTTTACTAACCCTCACCAAAAAACTGAGTTGTGATACAGTTGTCATTCTATAATCAAGGAAATTGGTGCAGTGGTGCATCTGCCTTATAAATGGTGGATTCACTATGCATTTTTCTAATCTTCTTTGATCTAAGACTACTTGTTAATTGGTGCTGACAGAACCAGTAAAACTATATCTCCTTGGCCACAACTGAGATTCCCCCTATAATAGGCATATGTGGTTTGTGTTCCAGAATTTCATCCATCCCATCTTCCAGCAACAGCTCCCAATTTTCATACTGAGTTTTACCCTTTCCTTGCTCTCCCCCGCTTCAGTCATGTACTTAAACAAGTTTACACCTCTGTCATTACTCAAAGGTGAAACATACTCCTTAGGCCTAAGCTAGTCATTGCATCACACTTCCTTAGCGAGGGTGATTGGCTCAGGGAAGATCTTGAACCTGAAAGGATGGAAGGACTGAAGCACTGCTGTGGGGAACCTGATACTGAAGCCACGCAGAAAGCAAGAGTTAAAGGATGGAGAACAACCAAGCCTTAGTGAATTGTTTACCCTAAATTTAGCTGTGCTGGAAGCCTAGAACCTACACTTGGGCCTTTCAGTTACAGGAGACAATATGTTTCCTTTTAAGCCAGTTTGGGTCAGGTTTTCTGCCACTTATAACTGAAAGAATCCCACTTATTCCCTAGAGCCTTAGCCTGGACTAAAGGCGAGCTATTTCTACACATTAGTGGAAAGAGAGTGCCTCTTTCTATCCTGTTGTTCTATTTTTTTTTTTTTTTAAGATTTTATTGGGGAATTGGGGGAGGGGAACAGACAAGTTGTTGTCCCTTTTGTTCTTCAGTCTAATTGTGGAAGACTTCACTGGCCCATGTTGGTATTATCATTGAGCTCTTCCCAGCTGAGGCAGTCATTCAACGGCCATTGGACAGCCACTCACGGAGGCTCATGGCAGCTCATGAAAGCGCAAACTAGCTCCCGGCCAGCCCCAATGCAGCCTATGCCGTTGCCAGCTACTCACAGCAGCCCAGCTCCAGGTTGAGCTATTGTCATCATCTTAGCTGTAGAGGGCGCAGCGTCACTCGCCCTCGATGTGGGATCCTAACCGGGGCCCTGCTGCTCAGAGCTGGCGTCCCAAGCCAACTCTTAACCAGTGCACCACTCAGCTGATCCCCTGTTGTTCATAATTTTATTGCTCGCTAGAACCTCCAAGATTCTTGATAAACAATAATCTGTTATGTAAAATACAAAATGTGTTGTCAGCAGCAGTAGTTTTCAGCCAGTCAATAGCCACCTCTTTCAGAGACTTCCTAACATCTATTTTACTTGGTAATTTTGGATTTGCCACAGTTTCTGGCTTATGTATTTTTAGCAGTAGCACTGATGATTTTTCAAATTTGTGTACTTCAAAAATCTTATACTTGATCTAATTGAATCCTCCTTCTAAATATAGTGCACAATCAGAAAGGTTTCAGGCTCCAACGCAAAACTAGTAAATTAAATTTAAGTCTTCCTGTACCATCGGAAAAAAAAATTAAATTCTTTTTTTAGGACTTCAAGAACTAATTTAATAGTACTATTTTAAATCCTTATCTCAGGAAATCATTAATTTACTGTATTTGTTCAGATATATTGTTTTCAAAAATGGATTGGATTAAACTCTGAATCACAATCTTTCCTTGTAGTCTCATGAACTTGGTCTGGACAAGTTGGCTCTATTTTCATTGATTCTATTGAAAGCATTTTTTTCTGAAATAAATTAGTACTGTGTATTTCATTGAAAATTTTTTCCCACAGGCTTTGTGTATGTGTAGTACACCCATTTATATGCCCTGCATCTGTGCACCCTGTACACCCTGACTTACATTTCTCCTTCATGTTGTCTCCCATAGTGATGAAAGAGGTGGAACAAATGTGTCAGAACTGTGCGAGAGGGGCAGGTGAGTGGTGTGAACATGGGGCATGTGTCTTAGACTGCACCTGCTAGTGTGTGGGAGCGAAGGATCAAAGAGCAAGGATGTGTGTTAGAATTCAGTGGCTGCTTCAAACTGTGCATAACGGCATTATTTTTTATATCAGTTTTCAATTAAAACTCTGATTTTCAGTTTTTGAGTCTGTGTGTATGCACTATTACAGATCTCAGATTAACATAAAGCAGATCTCTAATGGAACCTGTGAAATTTTAGGAAAGGGCTACATAGACCTTGATGAAAAGAGTTACCTGTCATCATTAAAATTTAACTTGACATTTTACAACTGTATATTACTTACTAGTCTCTAATATGTTAAATTAAAATTTTTTATATCTCTTTTTTCATATATTGTAACTAGAAAATGTTCTTAATACTGTGATACAGAAACACACCAACATACTCCTATTCTTCTAACAGATTTGTTTTTTCAGAAAAAATTTATTTTATAACTGAAAGTTTGTACTTCTTAACCCCTTTCTCCTTTTCTGCCCACCCACCCATCCCTCCCTCTGGCAACTGTCAGTTTCTTCTCTGTATCTATGAGTTTGTTTCTGTTTCATTTTGTTTGCTTTTTAGATTCCACATATGAGAAAAATCATATAGTATTTGTCTTTCTCTGTCCAACTTAATTAACTTAACATAATATCCTGTAGGTCCATCCATGTTGTTACAAATGACAAGATTTCATTCTTTTTTATGGTTGAGTAATATTCCATTGTTTATATGTACCACCTCTTCTTTATTTATTCATCTACCGATGGACACCTAGGTTGCTGCAATGAACATAGGGGTACATATATCTTTTTGAATTATTGTTTTCATTTTCTTTGGGTGAACATCCAAAAGTGAAATTGCTGGGTCATACAGTTTTTAATTTTTTGAGGAATTTCTATACTGTTTTATATGGCTGCACCAGTTTTCAAACCCACCAACAGTGCACAAAAGTTCCCTTTTCTCCATATCCTCACCAATACTTATTTGTCTTTTTTGATAATAGCCATTCTGATAAGTGTGAGGTGATATCTCATTGTGGTTTTGATTTGCATTTATCTGATGATTAGTGATGTATCTATTGGCCATCTGTATGTCTTCTTTGGAGTAATGTCTATGCAGGTCCTCTGCCCATTTTTTTTTTTAAAGATTTTATTGGGGAATTGGCGGAGGGGAACAGCGTTGGGGAATCAGGGAAGGGGAACAGACAAGTTGCTGTCTCTTTTGTTCTTCAGTCTAGTTGCAGAGGATGTTACTTCACTGGCCCATGTTGGTATCGTCATTGCGTTATTCCCGGATGAGGCAGATCAGTCGCTGGCCTCTGGATGTCGCTCACCGCGGCTATTGGCCGCTCACGCTGGCTGCGGGCCACTCACTGTAGCCTATGGCAGCCCACTGCAGCAGGGGCTGCAGCCCACACCATCACCGGGGCTCGCACAGCCCAGCTCCAGGTGGAGCTGTTGTTAGCTGTAGAGGGCAGTGTCACTGGCCCTCATGTGGGATCCGAACCAGGGCCGCTGGCATCCCAAAACCAGCGCTTAACCAATGCGCCACTCGGCCGGCCCACCTCTGCCCATTTTTTAATTGGATTGTTTGGGTTTTTTTGATGTTGAGTTGCATGAATTCTTTATATACTTTGGATATTAACCCGTTATCAGATATATCATTTGCAAATATCCTCTCCCATTCAGTAGGTTGCCTTTTCATCTTGTGGTTTCCTTTGCTGTGCAAAATCTTTATAGTTTGATGTAGTCCCACTTGTTTATTTTTGCTTTTGTTGCTCTTGTCCGAGGAGACATATCCAAAAAGATATTGCTGATAGCAATGTCAAAGAGTTTGCTGCCTATATTTTCTTCTACAAGTTTTATGGTTTCAGGTTTTACATTTAAGTAATCCATTTTGAGTTTATTTTTATGTACAGTGTGATAAAATGATCTAGTTTCATTTTTTTTGCGTGTATCTCTCCAGTCCCCTCCACACCATATATTGAAACTGTCATTTCCCCATTGTATATTCTTGCCTCCTTTGTTGTAGATTAATTGACCATGTAAATGTGGGTTTATTTCTGGGCTCTCTATTCTGTTCCATTGATCTATGTGCCTGTTTTTGTTCCAGTACCATACTGTTTTGGTTATGGTAACTTTGTAGTAAAGTTTGAAATCAGGGAGCATAATATCTCTAGCTCTGTTCTTCCTTCTCAAGATTTCTTTGGCTATTCAAGGTCTTTTATGGTTCCATATAAATTTTAGGATTATTTGTTCTAGTTTTGTGAAAAATACCATTGGTATTTTGATAGGGATTGCACTGAATCAGTAGATTGCTTTGCATAATATGGACATTTTAATGATATGAATTCTTCTAATCCATGAGCATGATATAGCCTTCCATTTATTTGTGTCTTCTTCAGTTTCTTTTATCAATGTCTTATAGTTTTTAAAGTTCCTGTCTTTTATCTCCTTGGTTAAGTTTACTCCTAGGTATTTTATTCTTTTTCATGCAGTTGTAAATGGGATTGTTTTCTTAATTTCTCCTCTGATAGTTTGTTATATGTGTATAGAAATGCAACAGATTTCTGAATATTAATTTTGTATCCTGCAACATTATTAAATTAATTTATTAAACATTATTATTTAATTTTAGTAAACTACACAATACTACACAATCAAAGAGTTAATGAAGAAACTAAGGAAGAAATTGAAAAATATCTTGACAAATGAAGTTGGAATCAAGATGATCCAAAATCTTTGGGAAATAGCAAAAGCAATTCTAAGAGGGATATTCTTAGCAATACAGGCCTACCTCAAGAAACAAGTAAAATCTCAAATAAACAATCTAAACTTAACACCTAAAGTAACTAGAAACAGAAGAATGAATAAAGCCCAAAGTGAGTGGAAGGAAGGAAATAATAAAGATCAGAGCAGAAATAAATGAATTAAAACAATAAAAAGACATCAAAAGATCAATGAAACTAAGAACTGTTTCTTTGAAAAGATAAATGAAATAGTTAAACCTTTATTCATGCTCATCAGTAAAAGGTAGAGGGCCCAAATAAATGAAATCAGAAATGAAAGAACTGACAACCATGGGCCGGCCGAGTGGCTCGTTGGACTCCAGCGGCCCTGGTTCAGATCCCAAATATGAGGGCCAGTGATGCTGCCCTCTACAGCTAAGCTGGGCTGCGTGAGTCCCGGCGATGGTGTAGGCTGCAGCCCCCTGCTGCAGTGGGCTGCCACAAACTATAGTGAGTGGCCGGCAGCCAGCATGAGTGGCCGGCAGCTGGAGTGAGCTGCCAAGAGCTGCTGTGAGCAGCCATGCAGAGGCCGGCGTCTGATCTGCCTCACCCAGGAAGAGAGCAACGACAATACCAACATGGGCCAATGAAGCAACGTTCTCCACAACGAGATTGAAGAACAAAATGGACAGCAACTTGTCTGTTCCCCTCCCCCAATTCCCGAGTAAAAATCTTAAAAAGAAAAAAAAAAAAAGAACTGACAACCAACACCATAGATATACAAAAGATTATAAGAGAATGTTATGAATAATTATATATCAACAAATTAGACAACCTAGAAGAAATGGATAAATTCCTAGACTCATACAATCTTCCAAGAATTAGGAAGAAGCAGGAAATCTGAACAGACTGATTACTAGAAAGAAAATGGAATCAGTAATGATTAATTTAATTCCCCAAAAACAAGAGTCCAACATCAGACAACCTCACAGGTGAATTCTACCAACCATTCAAAGAATTAATACCGGGCTGGCCTAGTGGCTCAGTTGGTTAAGAGTTTACTTAAGAGCACGAGCTCTGAGGAACAGGGTCACTGGTTTGATGCCTTCATAGGCCAGTGAGCTTCGCCCGAGCTGCGTCTGAACTGAGCTGCCACTGAGCTGGCAACAGCTGGCAGGATGGCTCACGTGGTGAGAATACGTGCTCCTAATGACAAGATTGCCTGTTCCATGGTGGGCTACACCCACCCCCGGCTAGGACTGAACTCAGCACCTTGAGCTGAACTGCCGCCCGGATGGCTCAGTAGATGAAGCGTGTGCTCTGAACAGCAAGGATGCCGGTTTGAATCCCGCATGAAAAAAAAAAAAAAGAATTAATACCTATCTTTCTCAAACTTTTCCAAAAAATTGAAGAGGAGGGAAAGTTTCTAAACTCATTCCGTGAGGCTAGTGTTACCCTGATACCAAAACCAAAGATAGTACAAAAAAAAAAGAAAGAAAGAAAAGAAAAGAAAAAAGAGAAAAAGAAAAAAAAATTACAGGTCAATGTTCATGATGAACATAAATTTAAAAAGTAAAAATTTTTGGGCTGGCCAAGTGGCGGGTTGGTTAAGAGCTGGCTTGGGACGCCAGCGGCCCCGGTTCGGATCCCACATATGAGGGCCAGTGACACTGCCCCCTACAGCTAAGATGGTGAACAGCAGCTCCACCTGGAGCTGGGCTGCTGTGAGTCCCTGGGACAGCATAGCTGCAGCCCCTGCTGCAGTGGGCTGCCATAGGCTACAGTGAGTGGCCCGCAGCCAGCGTGAACCGGAGTGAGCTGCCAGGAGCTGCTGTGAGTGGCCGTCCAGAGGCTGGTGACTGATGTGACTCACCTGGGAAGACAGCAATGATGATACCAACATGGGCCAGTGAAGCAATATCCTACACAACTAGACTGAAGAACAAAAAGACAGCAACTTGTCTGTTTCCCTTCCCCAATTCCCAATAAAATCTTTAAAAAAAAAGAGTAAAAATCCTCAACAAAATATTAGCATACCAAATTCAGCACTACATTAAAAAAATTATACACCATGATCAAGTGGGATTTATTCCAGGAATACAAGGATCATTCATATCTGCACATCAATCAACATAATATACCACATAAACAAAATGAAGGATAAAAAGCATTTGACGAAATTCCAATACTCATTTATAATGAAAAATTCTCAGCAAAGTGAGTATAAAAGGAACATACTTCAACATGATAAAGGTCATATATAACAAACCCATAGCTAACATCATACTCAATGGTAAAATGCTAAAAACGTTTTTTGTTTGTTTGTTTTACAAACAAGACAAGAATGCCCAATCTCACCACTCTGACTCAACAGAGTATTGCAAGTCCTAACCACAGCTATCATACAAGAAAAAGAAATAAATAGCATCCAAATTGGAAAGGAAGAAGTAAAATTGTTACTATTTGCAGATGACATGACACTATTACAAAACCCTAAAGATCCCACCAAAAAACTATCTGAACTAATAAATGAATTCAGTAACAGGTTTTGTTTGTTTGTTTGTTTTGTTTTTTATTTATGTATTTTTTATTATCAGTTTCAGGTGTACAAAACAATGCAATGGTTATCCTTTTCCCCCCTTACAAAGTGACAAGCCCCTCTTCTTCCATCCACTGAATTTTGATGCTATGTTTTTTGGAAAGACTGAACTCATAAACATAACTGAAGTGTATTTTTATGGTGTGTGTTATTTTTTTCCCACAAAAGTGGGAAACTTGACTTGATCAAGGGCACTTGACTAAGAATCAATATTCTTGGATTCTACTTCTAGCCCTGACACTAACTTGGCACATAATCCTGAGCAAAGAATTTCTTGATCCAAGACTCAGACTTCTTATTTAAACTGAGGTGGTTTCATTAGATAATCTCCAATGTCCTTGACTCTTTAAAGGAAACGTGACTTATAAATCACAAATATTACCTTAGTGATTAATAGGAAAGAATATGAAGTACTTTTGAAGCCTTACCGAACTATTTGATCTTAATTGTGGATAACAGATTCATACATAAAAACGCTTGTAGTTATCCATAAATCTTACCCTTCTTGTCTCAATTGGAGACAGCCTTAGAGTACAAACGATACTAAATAATTAGGATGCAATAAGCTTTGCAAAGGAAAGGACTTTGTTTTGGTCACTGCTAAATCCCCAGTTCCCGGACCAATGCCTGACATATGGGGAGACTTAAAATTTGCTAAATGAATAAACAAGAAAGTGCCAAGATGGAGGGATTTATAAAATCCAATGGGAAAACAGAGTGAAGGCTTTGCAGGAAGATAAAAATAGAGCTAAACCATAGGGGTGAGTTAGTTTGCCAAGAGAGAAGGAGGAAAAGACATTCCAGGCAGAGCCAAGTGTGTTATTGCAGAAACTGAGTTGTCTTCAATATTTATCTTCCCCCCTTCCTCCAGAGCAGGATTCCTGGGCCCATGACCACTGAAATAAAGATTGTATTTCCCAGCTCCCTTGTGGCTTAGTCAGCTGACTATGTTTTACCCATGGGGTTAGGTATTCCCTTGATGCAGTGTCCTTAAATGGACACTCTTCAGTTCCTTCCAGTTTCCCACCGGCTGGACTACAGATATGATGGATTATGGAATTAAAACGTGTCAGTTTAGCCCATCTGAACGACTTACCCCAGAATTCCTTTTCCTGTATGTTTACATTTAAAACCAGTCACTGGAGATTCTTGTGGGAGATCTAGAGCGCTTCAGCCACTTTGTAGGTCTCCCACCTTGTCACTGATCTGAGAATTCACGTCACTGATGTGAGGCAGCAGCTAGGTGTGAGGCAGCAACTGCTCCATCAGATTCTTCGGCATCTGATCCTGGGCCAGCTGTGGGTGGTAAGCTCCGTGACAATAAACCATGGTTTCTGCAGGATACTCACACCATCAAGGGCAGAGGCAATAAGAACTGGCATGGGTTTCAGTTTGTTCTCACAGGGTTCAGGCTTCATGCTTGTGGGTTTTGGTTTATTATTGATCTCCAGAATCCCTTCGAAACTCTGCGTTCAGGCTCCAGGTTCAGATGTGAAGACAACAGCCTTACAGAGACTGCTCCCACAGTAACCAGCTCCCATAATGCAGGAAGATCAATGTATGTATATGCATCCATACGTATTCCATCCTAGTGGTTCTCATTTTCTGGTAAAACCCTGTGCTGAAAGTAGAGTGCTGCCATAAACAAATACCCTAAAAATGTGGGAATGACTTTGGAACCAAGCAGTGGGTGGAAGCTAGAAGGATTTTGAGAAGCTTGTTAGAGAAAACCTCAATTTCTTTGCATAGACTGTTAGTAGAAATCTGAACTTTGAGGATGCTATTGGTAAAGACTCAAAAGGAAGTGAGGAACACTGAAGGAGGGCGGTTCTTGTTATGTAGTGGCAGAAATCTTAGCAACACTGTTGTCTTCAGTTAGGTAGAGAGCAGAGAATATGCCTAATGAACGTGATGATCTAGCCAAGAAGCTTTTCACGCAGTGTTGAAGGTGCAGCCTGCTTATAGCAAGATTTGAAAAGAAAAAGAGATAAATTGAGAAGACTGTTCAACTGATGATTTTGAAAATCCTCAGGCTTTTCAAACAGCAAAAGTTGATAAAATCAAGAAATGGTTGTAAAGTTAAAATCCAAGGCACTGCCAGGAGAAAAAGTCTAAAGACCAAGAGTGTGACTGTAAAACCTTGTTAAGATTTTCAAAGACCAAAAGTGGTCCCTCAGAGTACTATTCAATCATATAATGGATGCTTTAAAAAGATTAAGAGTGTGTCTCACTGATCCTCTTTCTCAAACACTAGGGCCTCCAAGAAGTTTAAGAACTTGTCCCTCAGCAGCCTCTGCAGGGGCACAGGTAAAGGAAAGATTTTGCAGGTGTGGCTTTTATCTAATGGAATGAACTACAATGAGATTCATAAGAGGCCCACAAAGTTTTTGAGAGGATTTTATCTGCTAAAACACTGCCAGCTTAGACTGAAAGGGATAAACAATACAAAATTATGTTATTTTAATAGTACAATATTAGATGGTATGTTGCCCAAAATATCCAGAACTATGGTTATTTAAAAAATAACTCACTTATAAAGATGAAAATCTACAAAACCCAAATCTACTTTATTAATTTTAACTTAATTTTTTCAAAGGGAATTAACAGTAGTTGCTGTAACAATTAAGTTATCCAATACAAAACAGTTGTACAACACAAAACATTTTATATGCTAATAATAGTCACTCAAATCCCAAACCACTCTACAACCCTTACCCCCACCCCCCCCACCCCCGCCTCCTGAATTCCCTAACATGGTTCAGGGAAGCCTTGAACTGGGAGTCAGGAGAGGGTTCCTGGCCTAGAGACATGATCAGCACTGTGACTTTGGGCAAATCTCTGTGCCTTTTTTATCCTCAGTTTGCCCACTTGTAAAATGACAGTGATCCTTGATAATCATTCCCAGTCCAGAAACTGTTGCAGTCACAATGCCTCGGGCTTGATGCAGCAAACATTTAATATTCGATAGATCAGATTTTGGAATAAGGAAAGATTTTATTTATCGAAATGGTGCCATAATGAGAAGATGGGCAATTTCTAGTTTTCTCAAATCCATTTTAAGAGAGCCCAGAATTCAGGCTTCTTTTGTATCAAGGGAAGGGAGAATGGGTGGGGCAAGAGGAAGAGCTGGAAGTCTCCAAATCTTTGTTCCCAGTGTCCCACCAGAAGTTACTCAAGTCTCAGGCCGAACTCCTCCAGCTGATTAGTATATCTAAGAAATGCAGGCTGGAATTAAGGTGGAGTCAGGGAGAGTAACATTTCACCGTTACAGAATCACTACCTTTGCAATGTAGTTTGAAATATAATTTCAAGATGAAGAGTTATAAAGCTGCCACTAGGGAGCTGCTTCATAAATATGCCCATATATTAACATTTTAGTAGCTAAAAAAAACAGTGTCACTCTCTCATTGATGTTCTTTAATTCAATGAATTGGGTAATGTAAGTTCTAAGACTTTCCATTTCTCCATGAGACCCAAAAAAACTATTTTCAATTTGGAAGGGGGAAAACTGAAAGCTATAAACACTTTTTGTATTTCTTGAATTGGCAAGTAAAGATTGGTTACTCCTGAATGGACTCTCTCTCAGTGATGCATTTGAGTTCTAAGGTTGTGTGCCTCTATCTTTGGCCTGAGACTGGTTATCTTTCTTCATAGTGTCATGCTTCAGGAACTATTCTTGCCCCACTTAAACAGTCACCTTATGCTTAAATAACTGTCTGTGCCTCCTGTATTTACCCATGGAGCCAAAATGTACCTGGACAATCTGTCTCACCTAGTGGCTGGGTCAGGTTATTACAGTTGAACTAACCGGGCAAACTCATGGATCTAAATAAGCCAATAGTTAAGGAGTTCAAGGATGGATAAGACCACTAGTAGTGAGGCAACCCTCTCCCCTCCTCCTATCTTTCACGACTGAGCTCACATAAGCACACATACTACATAAAATGCAAAAAATATACCCTTAACTCGTAGGTCCATCATGCAAATTACCATTGGTCTTTGGGAATTTTTAACCCTTTTAAAGAAGTCTGTGGTCAGGTAGGTATACAAAAGTAACTGCTGGCTTTCTGAAGTGGTGTCAGATTAAGACAGATATAAATACAAAGAGGGTATACAGTCTGCACATTTAACTTATGGAAATTTAGTGAGAGAGAGAGAGAGAGACAGAGAGAAGAGAGAGAGAGAGAGAACAGTTCGCACAGTCAGATGGATCCTGCATCCCGCTCTCCATTCTACTCTATTTGTTTAGGAGAGAATGATACAAGAACTAGCTTTCATGCCGTCCTTACAGTGAGAACCTCATCTTCACGTTCTTCAGGTGGTTGCCAGAGCTCCAGCCATCAGGACTGCATACTTTACAGCCAGTAACAAGGGGGAAAGACAAAGAGAAAAAATGCACCTACCAACTGATCTTGTCCTTCTCCCCACAAAGGCACTCTCCTTAACTCCCCTCCCAACCACTCTGCTGCCTTCTCATTGCCTAGAGCTGGATCACGTCACTCTACTTACATGGGAAGTCAAGGAGTTTTAGCTGTTTGTTTCTTTTTCTTTTTCTTTTTAAGCTGGGAACATTGCTACCCCAATAAAATCAAGGTTCTGGGGACAAGAAAGAATAGAGGAAAGAATAGTGAGTAAAAACCAATCTCTGTCATGCACCACTTTTGTTTATTCTCAGAGCTAAGTACAACTTAGTCATTTCTATATTTGCTTTTGACCCATGAGCAATAAGGAAAAAAAGAACTATGCATTCTCTTTCTCACTTTCATAATATAAAAAAAAAATGAATCGACTGTAATAAATAATAGGAGCAGCTAAATAAATCATAGTCCATCCATATTTTGAAATATTATGTAGCCATAGAAATCTGGTGAAATACATTTAATTACATATTAAATATTTATCTTATATTAAGTGAAAAAAATCAGCTTCCAAATATAGTCTTATTTTAAAAAATAATGTGTTACAAAGTGTTTTATACACACACACACACACACACATACACAAATGACTGGAAATGGGCACTGAAATCTTGACAGCTATTATCTCTAGGCGGTAGGATAATAGGAAATTATAATTTTCATTTTTGGGCTCTTCTGTATTTTCCGGTGTTTTAATAATAAACTTATTACTTTTGTTTTGAGTAAGGAAATGCCTTAAACTGTATTTAAAAATTATTAGCTCTCTTTAAATAAGAGAATCTTATTTAAATAAGAGAATCTTAGAATTAAGATAAAACCTGTCTATTATTTATTTATTTATTTATTTATTTATTTATTTATTTATTTGAGGGCAGTGTCACTGGCCCTCACATGTGGCACCTGAACTGGGGCCACTGGCTTCCCAAGCCAGCGCTTAACCACCGCGCCACTGAGCCGGTCCCTGTCTATTATTTTTGCAGCAAACCAATATGAAGTTTCTAGGTACTTTTTAAAGACTGTCTTTGTTTGCTTATTTGTCACCAAATCTATTGCAAAGCATTTATATTTATGAATTATCAAATGCAGCCCTAAATCTATGAATGAAATAGAAGAATCATGTTGTAAGAGTTACTGCTGGTTTCCTTCCTAACTCTCAGAATTGGCCTTCTTTAAATGATCTAATTATTTATGCAATTAATAAGCTCCTGGTATACTGTGAAAGGCTATCCAAAGGCTATTCATTCTGCCCATTGAAGAAAACCAATTATTAGTTATGTATCACTGAGGAACGGGGAAGCCCCAGATTTAGCAATTTAAAGCACCAAACATTATCTCACAATTTCTATTGTCAGGAACCTGGGTCCTGTAGTTCAGGCTTTCTTACAGAACTGCGATCCAGGTGTCAGAGAGGGCTGCATTTATTTCAAGGTTCACCTGGGGAAGATCTGTGCGGGGGACCTGCCTCCGCTGACCAGGGTTCGAGAAGGTGTACACGGCGTCAGCGGTGGATAAAAGACAGAAACTGTTTGTTGCAGTAAAAGACAGAAAATGGAGAGATAGATCTCCAGTTTATTTGTTGCAGGCTTTATATACATTTTTTAGGTAGGGGGTACATGCAGGGATACGTGTAGCATAGCAGGAAAAATATGCATTGCCTCAGTGAAAAGTAGATCATTAACTATTTACCAGAAACCTGCAGGTCAGTGAAACCTTAGGGAGTCAGTTTCTCAAGACAATTTTTCTCCATTAACCCTGATAGCCATATTTCTTTTGTGTCCCAAGGAACTGGCCGTCCTCACCACATACCTCAATAAGGAGCAAGCACCCTCCAGGTGCAAAAGAAACAATGAAAGCAGAAAAACAAGTTTATGCTTCACCAAGCCCACTAAAGCCAGCTTGCAAGCCCCTCAATATTGGGGACCATGGCCCTCAACAGATCCGCTTCCAAACTCACTCACATGATTGTGGGCAAGGTTTGGTTCCTCCAGGCTCTTAGACTAAGGGCCTCAGTTCTAATCTGGCTGTTCATTGGAGACCTCTCAGTTTCTTGCCATGAAGGCCACCCCAAAGGCAGTTCATAATATGGCAGCTGGCTTCAGTTAGAGTGAACAAATCAGAGATCAAGAAATGGTAAGAAAGATACAAACCAGTGTGTCTTGTTGCCTAATCTTGGCAGTGACATTCCATCACTGTTTGCCATAATCCACACTTCTGGGCATGCATGCCAGGAGGAAGGATCATTGGGAGCCATCTTAAAGCTGCCAACCACACTAACCAAAGGATAGTTTTCCAGCATTCTTCATTCTTATTTCAAAGCTGCAATGCAAAATTCTGCTACAAAGACGTAGAAATCTGTCCAGAATTTTTGTCAAAGTATGTCTCTTTGTATTAGGGATAAGTGTAGGTTTTTACAAATCAATGAAAGGAGCTCTAAGCAGAACTAGATTCAAATAAACTTTTGAAACCCACAGCAGGCAAAACCATGAGCTTCTTCCTGGTATTGAGAGGAGGGCTGCCCAATTTGTGTGCTGCAAATAGACTTTATTGTATTCTAGATACTGATGCCTTAGTGGAGTGTGATGTGACACTGTACCCTGAGATTCCTGCAGATGGCAAGCAGAATAATGTTTTTTACCCCCATTCTGTCAAGATGCAAGGATTACAGTCAGGGGATGCTTTACCACCTGGCACCTCCTTCAGCAGGCCACTTCGAGCATGCCAACATGGACACAACATGAATGGGGAGGCTATGGTCCTGCTTGGGGGGCGGGAGGGGGTGAGGGAGGGCTTGTGCTCCGGGTGTGCCAGAAGCAGAGAGAGTGTGATTGGGGAGCTTGGCTGGGGGCTTCTGTTCAGTGTAGCTCCCAATCCAGTGTTAGCCCTAAATTTCTATTTTCACATTTATTCAATGCTCCCATCTATTTGCAACTGATGTGTCCTTTTGGGGACATACATACAAGCTCGCTGGAGAGTATAACCATGCTGAAAAGGCATGTATGGTAGGAACACAAAATGGATTTGAAAGTTTCTGATAGAATTCAAAAACCACTCAAGATTATTACAAGAAATGTCAACATTATATTTGTCAGTAAAGAAAAGAAAGAGTTGTTAGTCTTCATGTTTTCAACAGCAGTGAAGTTTTTTCTTTTTTTTTTAAAGATTTTATTGGGAAATTGGGGGAGGGGAACAGACAAGTTGCTGTCCTTTTGTTCTTCAGTCTAGTTGCGGAGGACGTTGCTTCACTGGCCCATGTTGGTATCGTCATTGCGCTCTTCCCGGATGAGGCAGATCCATCACCGGCCTCTGGATGGTCACTCACAGCGGCTATTGGCAGCTCATGCTGGCTGCCAGCCACTCCCTGTAGCCTATGGCAGCCCACTGCAGCAGGGGCTGCAGCCTACACCATCGCCAGGGCTCACAGCCCAGCTCCAGGTGGAGCTGTTGTTAGCTGTGGAGGGCAGTGTCACTGGCCCTCATATGTGGGATCCGAACCAGGGCCGCTGGCATCCCAAAACCAGCTCTTAAACAATGCGCCACACGGCCAGCCCAGCAGTGAAGTTTTAAATTGCTATTTTTAAAAGTTTTTACTTTTTTCTGTCACCCGTTTATGAACAGCTTCTCATTAATAGTGACTATCAAGAATTAGAAGAGCTCTTCATTGAAGAGCATTGATAGGAATTACATGTAGCCATTTCAAGGATAAATCACAACATAAAATGTCATGTTTATGGAAGCAAGCTTATCATTAAACTTCAAAATATTTTATTTGGAAATTTTAGACACATTCAATAATATCCTCCCTTATACTTTGTATTGTACTTATTCATCATAATTAAAATATAAACAAAATGTAATAGATTGTTTTACCTAGCCCCACATAGAGGTCTCCAAATCTCTCCCAGTTTATCCATGTTTCATATATGCTATGAGCTAAAAAAGAAAAGTTTAAAAAGCTTTACTTTAGAGAAAGTTGCCTGTTATTTATCTGTTGTTTTCTGAGCTTTTTACTTAATCTTTTATAATCTCCTCTGTATTCCTTAGGGCAGGAAGTCTGCCAATTACATTTCTCAGACTCCTTGCCAGTGGTTTCTTATTAGATCTGCCAATGGCAGGCATTGCAAAGATCAGAAGGTTGGAGGGAGGGAGAAGTGTTCTACTTCTAAATTCAATAGCAGTGACTGTAGCAGCCAAGGGCTCCTGTGGCCGCGACGCCAGCAGCCCCAACAGCAGCAGAGTCTCTGTTGATTATAACCCTAGCCATCGGGGCACAACTTTGATAATTCCAGTCCCTGAAGTGGCAGCATTCAGCTACCCAGTGGCAGGAACAGGCTCAAGGGTACCAGCTTAGAAACAACAGGTGATATCTGTATATCACCCCTTTTTCCTTTTGCTCCTTCAACCCTTCCAACACATTGTAAACAGGTCCCTGTATTAAATCCCAGTGTGTTTGAAATACTGACCACGGTTTCTGTTTTCTTGACTGGATACAAAGTAGTATGTTGAGTTTTATGTGAGGAGTAATGACTTTTCTCAAAGGCCCTGACAGACCCTGAGAAAGCAGACATGATGTTTGGATCCAGTCAGTCTAGGCCCATGGAAAGTATTTGAAGAGGCGTCACTCCTTGTGGTCCTCTCTTTCCTAAAGCATGGAGAGAGGGCACTGAGGATGGGCAATGGACGAAGGAAAAAGCACAGTAGCAGCAGATGGCTCACACATCTACTGAGTGGGCCACTGGTGAATCCTGACTGGATGAGGACTCCTGCTTCAAAATTAATCTCAGTGTCAGAAAAAATATTCCCATGTTGCTGATCTCAGCTGTAATCTCACCCCTTAGTTACAATCTATATTTCTCTTTTGTATTTCCCTACTTGTATGATTAGCAGCTTTGCATTCCATTAGAAAATTACTACATCTAAACAGCATGTTGAATCCATTTATCCTGACAGCCTGAATTACAAATGTCATTTATTATAATTTCCCTAGAATTAGAGAAAAACTTCTAAATCTTGGTATATCCCTTCTCTTCACCCTCAGATATGGAATAAATGAGGTGCTTTCCTCATTCTTATTTTATCTAAGATCAACAGAACAAAAGATCTTAAAATGCACCTTATAACTTGAGAAAGACATAAAAATCACTTCTCTTTTAGACTCTCCATATCAACTGAGTAATTGCATTCCAAGGTATCTGTAGCATTTCCAGAAATAGCAACTATTGGATAAAATATCATGTGAATTGTATTTCACTCTTAAATTCATCAGTACTTGCAGAAAAGGCAAATACACCAATATTAATTACTTGCACAATTTGATGTACATTTGCTTGTGAGCTTCTAAGCTCTGCTGTGTGAGAACCCCACCACCCAGCAGCAGCTCAGACCGCACCCTCAGGTCTGCAGCTGCTTCCTAATGCACTGGAGTGATTGTTAAAGCATGTGATGGGCTTTTCTCCACTTCCTCTCTGTCTTACCTCCCCTGGAGTCATGTGAGAATGGAATGGTGTACAAGGCAAAAGCTTATGCTTTGAGAACCCCTGGAAGACATAGAATATCCCAGCGCAGCCGAGGAGAAGAAAGCAATTCATTATATATCATTTCTGCCCCATTTATTTTGACCTTCGTTGAAATAAAATTTCCCCAGGGAAAGGTGCATTTTGTTTTAAACCCCAAACTGTCCATTCCTGGTAGTGGGCTGGTGATTGGATTTGAAACATTATACTCAGAGCCAGAGTGTGAACTGCAGCCTATCTTTACTTCTGTTGTGTGGGGTGTGTGGGATGTGTGTGAAATGGCACTTAATGAACTGCAGCTTGCCTTTTGGAGTCATTGTGGTATCTATGTGTTTTAATGACTTTCAATGTAGCAATTTCCAGTAAGCCGTGTTTGCAGAAATAGAGTCCATTTATAAGCACAAAATTCTCAAATAATGTTAATCTTAATGCAGTCACATTCATGTGGGAGAAGTGTTCCAGAATAGTCGGCTCAAAATTTATTGTACAACAGCAATATTCTGTCTTTCTGGGCTCTCCTTCCTTAGCAATTCAAGTTCAAAGATTTTATTTAATCCAAAGTTGCGTAAATGTTCTTTTGAAATACGCTTTCTTTCTGAGCCTCGCTCTGTGTCCTGTTCTCAAGTTTATGCTTGATGCTAATACGCATTTGACCACATTTCCTGAAAACCTTTTCTATATTTATTTTTATGCCGCCCCTTTCATATTTCTTGCACTCCTGTATTTTCTGCTTGGATTGCTGAATAGTCTGTTGTGACAGCAGAAGTGAGCTCAGAGCTTCACATATTTGAAGTCACTGCCACTTAAATTCTGCATTATCAAGCTGGATCTGTCATTACTAGGAGAAAAACATTTTGCCTCAACCTGCTTCTAGCCCAGCACAGATTCTGAAAAGTCTTCCTAATCATAAAGCCTATCAGAAGTTGTGGTTGGAACGAACACAACAACAGTGACAAGAACAGAAGTGTTCAGGGCCTGTCTGAATCTGCTGTCTTCTTTAAGAAAAATAAGGCTGATTCCTTTGGGCAACCTCTGGCTACAGAGAGGCAGCTGGACCACCAGGAGCTTGCACTGTTCAGGAAATTCACCTTTCCCTTGGGAAAGATGACCTTTGGCTCTCTGGCCACACACAAAGAAGTTAATATTTCCTAGCTTTGTTCATACCACACTTTGACTCGAGAAAGGGAAGCGACAGAGGGAAACTAAGCACACAGCCCTGGGAGTGGGAAGCAGGGGTTTTTAGAAAGGAGCGCACACACCTCAGTGTAAGGGGGTTCACTGGGGCATGGCGTGAACATAGCAGAACGTTCTACACCTATTTTTTTATCTCACCCTTTGAGCATTACTATGTATGTATATGTTCTGTGATGTACAGAAAATGTCAGTATAATGTGCATGCATACAATATATAAATAAGCACAGGTAAAGTTGAAGATATATATATATATATATATATATATATATATATATATATATATATATATAAACATTGATTTGAGGGTATATAACATGGAACACCTGGAGACCACTGTCCCAGAGAACACAGTTTATAAACTATGGATGAGTTTCTATCCCATAAGTAATGAAAAATCTTGCTCAAGAATTTCCTCTTGGCCTTGTTTAGCCAAATTTATTGATCCAGCTCAAAGGGAAGCCTTATTATTATTTCCAGAGACACATATCCCAGGGAGAGAGGAGACACAGGAGTCTAGTTTTGCTGCAAAGGGCAGAGGACAAGACTAAGTCTGCCCTGAGAAGGCAGATTGGGGAGGTTTAATTGAAGAATGAGATTTGGCATTAAAAATAGTGATACAATCTTGATAAGAGAAGATGGGTAAAGGAGCTTGTGAGGAGGAATAACTAGCATAAACAAAGGAAAAAGGGGACAAAAATAAGGCTTATTGCGAGCAGTGTAAGGTTCCATATGGCTAAAAGGTATAGTGCAGTGAGCAGGGGAGAATAAGACTGGCATCATGGTGGAGGCCAGGCCGTGGATGCTTTGAATGCCTCACTAAGCAGCTTAACATTATTCTGAAATCAGTGAGAAAAACTGAAGTCGTTTTGGCTTGGACGATTTAGTTTTAAAGCTAGAAACTCACTCATTGCAAGATTTACATGAGGAAGACTAACTTGGCAGCATTGATTTGTGACTGGGAAGGTAATAATTAGGGAACTGATGTGATTGTCCAGACCTACAGTATGGTGGTCTAAATTACAGCCATGATGGTGGTGAGAATGTATAGGACACTTTTAGGAGGCATTATAGAGATATATTTGGAAGGACTATCAGACAGTTGAATGGGAGAGTTTTGATAATGAGATTATAAAATTAGGGGACTGGAAGAATGGTGGTACAATTAACTGAAATAGAGCTGCATGCAGGGAATGGTGGGCCTTCGGGTAGCACGGGGGACAGGGCAGGGGGAGCGTGACTTAGGTCAGGATTTCTGAGATCATGGAGATTTGCAGGCAGGAAGTTTGTTGGGAAGTTTGGTGATTAGGAGAAATAACAGGACTCAGCATATAGTTGTACTCACAGACATAATTTATTACAGCAATAGAATAGTTTAAAAATCAGCAAAAGGAAAAATCTGCGTGGGATGAAATCTGGAGGAAATCAGGTACAAGCATCTGTGAGTCCTCTCCCAGTGGAGTCACACAGGCCTCGTGTGGCAACACATGTGAAGTGTTGTCAGCCCAGGAAGCTCATTAGACACTCAGTGTCCAGGGTTTTTATTAGAGGTTGGCCACACAGGTATCCTTGGCCTACCATATGCCAAAACCCCAGACTCCCAGAAGGAAAGCAGGTGTTTAGCATAAACCACATTATTTTTTTAAAAAAGATTTTATTGGGGAATTGGGGGAGGGGAACAGACAAGTTGTAGTCCTTTTGTTCTTCAGTCTAGTTGTGGAGGATGTTGCTTCACTGGGCCATGTTGGTATCATCATTGTGCTCTTCCCGGGTGAGGCAGATTGGTCGCCGGCCTCTGGAAGGCTGCTCACAGTGGCTATTGGCAGCTCACGCTGGCTGCCAGCCACTCATGTAGCCTATGGCAGCCCACTGCAGCAGGGACTGCAGCTATGCCGGCCCCGGCGACTCACAGCAGCCCAGTTCCAGGTGGAGCTGTTGTTCACCATCTTAGCTGTAGAGGGCAGTGTCACTGGCCCTCATATGTGGGATCCAAACTGGGATTGCTAGTGTTCCAAGCCAGCTCTTAACCAACACGCCACTCGGCCGGCCCAAACCACATTATTTTTACAGTTTAAGCTCTGTGAGCTGCTCTTATCGATTTTAGGAGTGGTATAAACTCTACCAAAACCCAAGTTCCCAGACACCAGCCAAAGACCAAACTTGTCATTGTAAGCAGGTATTTCAAAGGATAGCAATTTGGGGCTGCTCTTTCCTGCATAGGCGGAGCATCACCTACATAGAAGGAAGGGAAGCAGGACTGGGCAGAAGGTGACTGTGAAGCAGTTGCGACAAGGGTCTCAGTCAGTATCACAGAGAGCTCCAGAGCGGGACGCCCTTCAAAGATGTCCTAAATGAAGCCCAGGGGGCTAGACCTTCCTCCCCCTACAATGACCAGACGTTGCGAGATCCCTTCAGCTGAGAGTAATTCCTAGGGAAGGAAGGAAGGCATAGCCTGCCGTAGGCAACCTCCCAGAAAGCTGAGTCCTTAGTGCTTCAGTCTTGTGATTGGCAGGCCCGGCCTCCACCTCAGAGAGCATGGTGAATTGAGTGCTGTTAGTTGTATAAATGGCACCATTACTTCTCTGCTAATGGCATGCAACCACTTTGAAGATGTTGGAATTCTAATAGCAGAAATTCAAGATCCAGGGGGTCTGAATTCAAGCAATAAGTGCGTATAGGAATATAAGACAAGCTATAAGGGTACATAGGTTATATAGGATAGAATATTTCTAAAGCACCTTGGCATCCAAGGGCCCACAGAACAGCCCTGGCTTTTCTCTGATACTGGGAACTTTATTGCTTAACCACTGACCCTATCTAAATCTCACTGTTGCCAACCCCAGCAGCCACTTAGAGGAATTCTGCACTGGAATGCTTTGCCCAGGATCAAGGAATTGGCCCCAGTGGCAGACAGAAGAAGCATCATCTCCATTAAATGAGGAAGTGCTCAGTTTCCAGATAATTACACTCCATGATTTTCAGACGTTATTTTGGTTGACATCTTTCAGATTTATTTACAAATATTAGGTCTTATGATTCTTATAACTGAGGAAATTGAGGCTTCAGGATTGCAGGGTGAGCCCAGAGTTTCGCTGCCAGTAGGACCAGATGCGGACCTGAGATCTGATGAGTCTGACCTCTGGCATTCTTTCCACTACCCCACACATGTCTCCTCTGCATCATTGCCAAATTCCTCTCCTAGAAGACAGAACCAGAGGCCTGGATGTGCTTCAGGGTGACTGGAAAATGTTTTTAATGTTAAAAGATTAACATTAAAAAAATTCTATTATGTTGTATTTGGGGCCAAAGTGCCAGCATCACTAGCACATGATAGACTAACAGACACAAGCTTAATGAACAAGGAGATGGTGGAGATTTGCAAAGATCAATTCCTGCTATGGGAATTGAAATATTCTGCTGTATGAGAGAGATTCTGTCAGTTTTGGAAATACCATTAATCATTTCCTGAGAGAGCAAAATAATGGAAGCTGTTCATCCCAAGTTTCTAAAAAGTGTTGTCTAAAGGCAGAAGACACTTAGGAATGGCAGGCCAGGTCTAGAAGCCTTTGCTGTGCCCCGGTCAGGGTTGGACCCTTCCTCTTAAACACTGGGCAGCCATTTGAGAAGCACCTACTTACTGGCAGGGGGCTTCTTTCTCTCGACTGGTAGTGTGGTTAAGGGAGAAGATTCATTTCTCTCCGTTCTCACTGGTTACGTTGGTCAGGAATGCATGACTTTGATGGTCAGTGTGAGTTTCCAGAGCCTGGAGACCCAATTTTCAAAATGTTAGCAAGGGTCTTTTTGCTAGGGAATTTCCAGTGAAGTCAACATGTCTGTTGTCTCCCTCATCGATAACCCCGCAAGAAACTCAGAAGTGCAAGATTCGTGTTTGCATCTGTGAGATGTAAGCACCGTAGATGCCCTGTCAGCACCAGTAAAGTCAGAAAGCAGTCAGCATTTCCATTCTAAACCTCTAATGTTCCCCCTCAGTCTTCAGCCCTTTGTAAGTTAACCATAAAAACTCACCACAAGTTGAAACTTGAGGCCATTTTTTTTTTTCTTAAAAGGCTGGGAACGTTTTTCTCAAATGATAGAGTTGAGATTAATGTGACCTTTCCCAGTGAGCAGCAGGGAAGGACTGTGGCTTTAAGGCATATAACACAATAAAGGGTTCTGTCTCCAAGACTAAAATCGGGTAGGGATTGTGTTCCTTAGGGACCTTCTTTTTGAGTGTCACCCAGAAGATATAGAAAATTATGGGGATTCTGTAGCGCCCAGAACGATCTTGACCTCAGAAACCCTGGAGCTGTGTAGAAGCAAGTAGCTAGCGCTCGACAAAGACAGTCCACAATTTAGTTGTCAAAGAATCTCCAATTTCTGTCACATAGCTTTAGCTGATGATCAAAATTAGCCTGAGAAGTTTGACTCTAATTATCTATTTGTATTTATATGCTATCTTCTTTGGGGGGAGAAGGCAAAGTCCAATCCATAATGATTACATTTGGCAGTGACCCTTTTAAACAAGTTTCTTAGACATTGTTGGGATCTTTGTTGCTTTTTTTCTTTTTATAAAGATTTTATTGGGAAATTGAGGGAGGGGAACAGTGTTGGGGAGTTGGGGAAGGGGAACAGACAATTTGTTGTCCTTTAGTCTTAGTTGTGGAGGATGCAGCTAGCTCAGCTCAAAGTCCAGTTGCCATCCGACCGCCCATTGGCAGCTTGTGGCCGTTCAGCTCAAGATGCTGTGTTCAATCTTAGTTGTGGGTGAGCATAGCCCACCATCCCATGGGGGAGCTGAACTGGCAACTTTGTTGTTAGGAGCATGTGCTCTCACCAGCTGAGCCATCCTGTCACCTGTTGGCAGCTCAGCTCAGGCGCAGCTCACTGGCCCATGTGGGAATCAAACCATTGGACCCTGTTGCTCAGAGCTCATACTCTTAACCAACTGAGCCACTCACCCAGCCCTCTTTGTTGCTTTTTTTAACAAAAGACTAGCACGGTGTAATAGGGACCCATGTGGCAAGAAGTCATGACCTCCACAAGGTCAGTTATTCAAAAGGAAAAACGTATGAAAGGGATCACATGTGCTCTGTTTACATAACCAAGTTCAGATGTGTCTTTTTATGCTGGTAGTTGCTACCTATGCCTCACACACCAGGAAGGCGCCTAAGGAGAGGCTGTATGGGACTGCTGGAAGTTTCTCAAGATTTCTACAAACATCAAAGATGCCTCTAGTTGCTGGTAGGGCTTTCAGAGCCTTCTAGCCAGGCTGCTTGCCTATATCCTTAAAGTTAGGTAGACCATCTTACAGGAACACACAGTATATGGGTTTGATCAGTTCCATACAAACCAATGAACTGGACCTGTATGTTTTTACTGCACCAGGCTATGGGGTGTTAGAGTCACAAATGTACACTCTGTCCACACATCACAAAACTGAAATGCTTAATTGGGTACTATTACAAAAATCACAGGCTTTCATCAAACACCCTGGTGGTATATTTATGAAAGCTGAGTGAAATAGCAACTTTTAATTAGGCAATCAGCTTTTGCATAATGATACTAAAGCATTTTACAAACTCATTCATTTCAAGAAATGCCAGGTGATGAATAGAATTACAGATACTTAGAATTGTAAGGAATCTACTTAGCCTCAAGTGTTGAACTCTAATGACCTTCACCACCTGTTCATTTCAGCCAGTACTCCCAGGGTGACCCCATGCATCTTCTCATCATCTGGAAGTACTACCCATGAGAAATCTTAGATTCCAAAAATCTACTCTTGGAAAACAACCTCTGAACATTTCCACTGTCTCTACAGCATTTTTTTTTTTCCATGTAGCTCATGGCCTCCCATGATACCTGCAGCCTCCCTGGCACTCCTTGTCTTGCTCTTTGTATCCCAGGCTGACATTCTTAGAGCCTCCCCACTCCTGTTCCCCCCCTCCACCCCCAAATTATGTGTGTGTTGACTGGGTGACTTTTTCTATGCTGTCATTCAACTACTCAACAAATATTGATTGAACTTTCCCTCTTTGAGGATCTCTTTTCTGGCCCCTCTGCCTGGAATGTCAGCCTCTTCTCAGCCACTCCTTCTTGTTACTTCTACACATCATGTAAGACAATCTTGGAGACACATCCTCTAAGAAGTGTCTCTTGACCATCCCCTCCATTCTACTCTACTCCTTCCATTATGCTGAGCCATGTGCCCCATCACAATCTGTGCGTGTCTGCGTCAATGAATCATTCTATAAGTGTTTAACCTCCCCTGCTAGATCAGTGTACTACATCTAGTGTACTCACCTTTGGAATGAGTGCAACATAGTGGTTGGAGTTAGGCAACCTATTGTCACACCCTATCTTAGTATTTGTTAAGACCTTAGGCAACTTAGTGAACTTCTAAGCCTCAGTTTCCTCATCTATAAAACTGGTTATTTATATGGGTTGTATGTAAAGCACTTAGCACAATGCTTTATATGCAGTAAATGCAAAAGAAATACATGTTGAGTAAATAAATGTCACAGGAACACCCTTAAAGACACACTAAATGGAAAATATTTATCCTTTAAACACTCATAGTGACAAGGAGCTCATTCCATTGTTGAATAACTCTAATTATAGTGTAACTCAAACTACATGGTTTGACTCATACTAGTTTTATTGACATAAATTAGCCCACACCCCTAGGGACCCCTGCTATGTTTAAGTCTTGAGAATCTCTCAGGGTTTCCTGTCATGTGTATCAGAAACCAAACCTTTAAGTTCCTCTATTTGGACCCCTACCTCTATAACAGGTGTTGTGAGATGGTCACTCCTGGGCCAAGCTCTTCTCACTGGTGCTCAAGGCTGGCTCCTGCCACCACCACTGAGGCCTTAGGACAGGAATCAAAACTCTCCTTTGTATCACTTTGCCCCAACTGTGGCTGAGGACCTTTGCCCATAATTCCCCTCAGGACATCAGAAGTTGAAATATGCAAGACATTGATCAAATCTTAATGAAGATTTGGGGACAGTGAATGAGAAAGAAAACACAGAGAATGAATCAATGCCAGAGCACAGGTGTCCTCCCCTCATGGAGGATGCCTCCTACTCCTGGCAGCCCAGCGCCCCCAGGGAGCGCCTCAGAGCCCCAGGAGGCACCCTTCCTGGGAGATCTGGTGAGTCTAACTCCTGATTTCCTGCCCCACCACTGACCTCTTCTGAGGACAGCTGGCAATCAGTGGTTCCAGTGCCTTCAGGGGAAACCCCACCCGCATAATTACACAGTGATTCATCACCAGTGCATTTCCCCAAAGCTGGATCATTCGGTCTTGCCTGTTGCCACTTTGTTATTAATGAAAATAGTAGCTACCACATCTGGCTTATCAAACAATCCTAGTTCATAAGAGGGTTAAATATGAAATGATTTTATTTTTCTACAGTCACTGCCTACAACTCTGCAATGCTCACAGCCTCCCCTTTGTGCCCCCTGACAACACCTTGGGCAGGTCTCTAGAGTTCCCTTCACGTTGGGGATAAAAAAGCCTAATCCAGTCTAGTCCAATTCAAAACTTCAATCTCAATTCAGTACAGTGATCACATCACCTCTCGCAGCTCTGGGCAGTGCCCCCACAGGAGGGGCTTAGAGTGCATGGGGCTCACCTGCTCCCGAAGCCCCCTCTACCACCTGCTCTCTTTGTGTGAAGACAGGGAAGATGGACAGGAGAGACAGGTGAGTGTTTCTTATGATCCTGGGGTGTCGAAGGTCCCCCTGGCCGGTGCTGCCTGGCTGCTGGCACCCTCTCGGGGGCTGACATCCAAATCAGGCTCCCTCATTGGTGCTTATGTGAATTTCCGGAGGCCCCAGAAAGGGCCTCACACATCACCATTTCTACCATCTGCTCCTACCCTTGGTGATTCACCCCGATATTTCTTGTTACCAGGGTTCACTTTCCTGGCAGTAAGTTCTCTTGGGTGGGGATACTGGTGAGAAAGCCTCAAGCCTGGCTATCTTCCAGTGGTAAAGTCACATATGCATCACCAAAAGCTAAATGTTGGGCATGGAAGCTGCTGCACTGCACCCTTTCTCTCTGCTCTGCCTTTTCCTTCCAATTCTCTATCAAATTGGACAGTGGCAGACCAGCCCATCTACGTATAAGAAAACACCCAATTGGTGAATGAGGTGGGAACAGGAAAAACATCTCGTCACAATGCAGCTCCTCAAGGATGGAGATGACTTTCTGAATTTCTTTCCTCTTGGCTCCTGTATGCTTATAAAGACCGGAAGCAGGTGGCAGAGATGAAGTTTGGGGAAGCAGAGCCACTTCAAGCCACTTCTTGATAAGCCCTGAAAGAAATGTCTGATCCTTGTTCACTTATTTATTGCTTGGTCCTTGATACTTTGCCCTCAGCTTCGGATTCCAGGAAACCTTCCCGTGAACATTGTGTTGTCACTACCCAATACTATACATTGAATTAGGGCTTTATATATATGTTATCTCATATGAGCATCAAAATCCTATATTATTACCTATATTTCATTGGTGAGGAAATAGTAACTCAGAGAGCTTAAGTACATTTTCAAGATGGCACAGTTAATAGTGGTAGATCCAGGACTTAGACCCAGTGCATCAGACTCTAAAGCCCTTCCACCCTTGTAAGCTGTCCCTTATAGAAAGCTCTTTTTCTGGTTGAGTTGAAATTTTTTTTTTTTTTTAGCTGAGCCATCCTGCCACCTGTTGGTAGCTCAGCAGCTGCTCAGCTTGGGCTGGGCATCAAACTGCTGTTGCTCAGAGTTCAGCTCGCAGTTTTGAGCAAGCTCTTAACCAACTGAGCCACTCAGCTGGCCCTTGAAATCTTAATTCTTAGAACCTTAAATTCCCCAGTCTAAATTCTTCCTCTGAAACCACATTGAAGAAGTCTAATTCCTTTTATATGCCAAGAGTTTTGGCTGCTGTTTGCTCTAAAATTTGGCATATGGCTGGCTTTATTAGGAGGTCAGGCTATTATAGCTTTTCATTCAAACATTTGAAGACCATTATCATGGTCCCTATGACTTTTTTTCTCCAAGCTAAGCATTCCCATTTCCTTCATCTAATTCTGTCATGCATTGGACCCTTAGTATTTTACAAACATATTTAAAGGCTGGAAGAGCTCATGCCTTCCTTGCTATTTCTCCACATTTCCTTTTCCTCTCTCCCTCTCCTATCTCTAGCTCCTACTTTTTGCACCCTCTCCTTTCATAGACTTAGTAGAAAAGATATTAAATAAAGTCCTCCATTTAAGCCTCAAAGCTTTCAGATGTAGCCCGAGGTAGAAATCAGTGGGCTAACTGGTTGGAGGTGAGGGTGGAAAGCTTAAATTCTTTCACCAGGATCCATTTCTGATTCTTCTCTTCCAGAATAGGCTTTCTGATCCTCCTCACTGTCTGATGGTGGGGCAAAAGTGTAATGGCCACCATCACAAAAAGGTATCTTAATACCAACAAAAGAAGCAGGAAACTCCATACATTACAACAGAATTTATTATAGGTTAATTTACTTACAAGAAGATTGGCTCGGAGTGGAAAAGATGACCCAGCAGTCTGCACAGATTATTCTCCGCTAACAGAGCCCTGTTACCATACTTTTTTTATGGTATAACTTGGGTCTAATAATGATTGGCAAGATAATGAGACAAAGAATGGAGTAGTGACAGGGGCTATATCTCCTGGTAGGATTGTGATAGATGATTGCTTATAATCGATACTATTACCAGTTTGATATTTGTTTTGGTTGTCATACCATTCCAGCTATTACTAACAAAAATATTTATGGCTACATTTTAAGGAGCACAGACAATCATCAACTAGAAAGCTTTGATATGCTTGCTGAGAACAGTGAGGTTGGTCAAAGGTCACAGCATGAAACTTAAAATATGAAATAAAATCTGGGACACAGAGAGTTTTTTTCACTTCTACACCTACACACTCACTAACTGGGAATACTACTATACTGGTTCTTCTTACCTTATCCAGTGGCCCACAATCTCCTGGGAAGTTTTAAATGAAAATATCTGGGTTCACCTCAAGAAGATAATGATATAATTTGTCTGGAATAGTTCCTAGGCAGAGATAGGGTTGTAAAGCTCCCAAAGTGAAACAAAGATGTAACCAGCATTAAGAACTACTGTTTTACCACAGTAATCAGACAAGAAAAAGAAACATAAGACATCCAAATTGGAAGGAAAGAAGTAAAACTGTCACTATTTTCAGATGACATAATATTATGTAGAGAAAACCCTAAAGATTCCATGAAAACTATTAGAACTAATAAATGAACTCAATAAAATGCAGGATACAAAATTAATATACAGAAATCTATTGCATTTTGATACATTAATAACAAACTATCAGAAGGGGAAATTAAGAAAACATTTACAATTGCATCAAAAAGAATAAAATACCTAGGAATAAATTTAACTAAGGAGGCAAAAGACTGGTATTCTGAAAACTATTATGACATTGATGAAATAAACTAAAGAAGACATAAATAAATGGAAGGGTATGCCATGCTCATGTATTGGAAGGATTAATGTGATTAAAATGTCCATACTACACAAAGCGATCAACAGATTCAATGCAATCCTTATTAAAATACCAATGGCATTTTTCTCAGAACTAGAACAAATAATCCTAAAATTGATGTGGAACCACAAGAGATCCCAAATTCCCAAAGCAATGTTGAGAAAGAACAAAGTTCGAGGAATTACACTCTCAAATTTCAAACTATACTACAAAGCTACCGTATGGTACTGAAACAAAACAGAGACACAGACCAATGGAAGAGAATAGAGAGCCCAGAAATAAAACCACGATTATATTGTCAATTAATCTATTGAAATACTACAACACATACACACACACACACACACACACCGGGAGTGCCAAAAAATGTATACAAGTGGACACTTTGATTAACGTTGGTCAAGCAGTAGTTTGCTGTAATCAGAAGTGTCTGGATGCTGATGGTAATCACTTTGAGCACCTCTTGTAATTACAGAAGTCAAATGTGACTTGTATTCATATTTTGTTATCAGTATGTATGAGTATTACAATTATAATAGGTTTTTCTTTTCTTAAAATGTGTATACATTTTTTGGCATACACACACACACACACAAAATGGGATATCACTCAGTAATAAAAAATATTGAAATCCTGCCATTTATGACAGCACAGATAGACCTAGAGGATATTATGCTAAATGAAATAAGTCAGACAGAGAAAGACAAATACCATATAATTTCACTTATATGTGGAAGCTAAAAAAACAAAACAAATGAACAAATTAAACAGAAACAGACTCATAGATACAAACTGATAGTTGCCAAAGGGAAGGGAGGTGGGGGTAGTGGTGAAAAAGATGAAGGGGAATACGAGGTACAAACTTCCAGTTATAAAATATATAATCTATGGGGATGTAGTGTGCAGCACAGGGAATATAGTCAATAATATCTTAATAACTTTGTATGGTGACAGGTAGATAATAGACTTATCTCACTGATCACATTGTAAGGTATATACATGTCTAATGACTATGTTGTGCATCTGAAACGAATATAATACTGTATGTCAACTGTATTTTAATAAAAAATTTTAATTAATAAAAAAGAGCTGCTTTAGATGAAGCATAGCTTTCTAGCTTTGTCCCCCACAGATGCGTTGTACTGATGATGGTTATTTTATTCTGCAAGCTTGTCTGCTCTTGCAAATCACCACAGTGGACCTTACTCATTTTTCTTTCAGCCTCCTGTTGAAATGTTCAACTAATATTTCCAGTTGAAGAAAGAGAGCCTAGTTTTCCATAACTTTCAGGGCATTAGTGATTGGCTTATTCTGAGTTCCATGGAACAATCAAGTTCTTCCTGAAGTTTGCCAGCTTTCTTCACTCTCTCAGATTCTTTGGTGATCCTTTCAGGCAACTTTGACCCCGTGCTTCTACCTCTCTAGAAGAGTCTCTCTGAATGACCTCATTAGTGATAATACTAGCATGTCTAAAGGGCAGGAAGCTCAATTTGCAGTATTCAAACTCCATACTTGTTACCTATGATCATTCTAGACAGTACTAATCAGTCAGGCACCAGATTCTCCTGAGCCAAGACAAGGCCTCCATATTCAACTCATGCAGGCTCCAGGTGGCTACTACCGACCAATTAGAATTGGCACTAAAAATGAAGCTGTTGGTCTTCAACTCACAGTAAAAATGGTTGTAATAATATCCATCAAGGGAAGAGGAGGGGCATCATCCTTACTAGCTCAAATCAGATCCTATTCTTACACCATCCTTATAAGGGGGCCCTCATGCCTTGTGAGAGCTCGAGTTAACTACTGACTGTTTCCCACCACACAGGTCATTCCCTAACCCTGCAGTAATGCTGGGTCTCCTTTTACTTGATTGAAACTTTGGACTCCATTTATAGCATAGTTGGGTTTTACTCTGTGTTAAACTATGGTTTGCCTTATGGCTAGTGCTGAATGTTTCCCCTGGCCCAATTCAAGTGTTGAATCCCTAACTCCCAAGTGATGGTATTTGGAGATGGGGCCTTTGGGGGGTAATCAGGTTTAGATGAGGTCGTGAGGGCAGGGCCTCATGATGAGATTAATGCCCTTGTAAGAAGAGGAAGACAGAGAGCTCTCTTTGCATGGGTATGCACCAAAGAACTGCCATGTGAGCATACTGGGAGAGGGAGCAGTCTGCAACTCAGGAAGGGGGCTCTCACCACGCATAGGATCTGCTGGCATCTCAGTTTGGAGTTCCAGCCTCCAGAACTGTGAGAAACAAATGTTTATTGCTTAAGCCACCCAGTCTATGGTATTTTCCTCTAACTGCCTGAGCTAAGACATTTATGCCCACTTACACAATATTTGAGAATGGGATAAGGCCTTCAGAAAAAATTAGAATTTAACAAATTTAGGGCTGACAGAGCTTTTATCCACACTTTTTTGTTCTTTTCCTTTCTACTCATCTCTTTCTAGTCTTATTTTCTTTAACAGAAGAGTCAAGATTAAATTCTCAATTCTTATATATTAAGGTTAAGAGGTGAAAAAGAGACATTCTTTATTCGTAATATATTTAGCTTTGAAACAATATGCATAAGGAAAAACTATGAAATGTAAAAGTTACACCAACATGGAAGCAGTTGCCTTCTTAGGCTGGTGGGATTAGAATTGATTTCCTTCACCTCTAGTTTCTACATTTTAAAAATATAATGTGGGTACATTTTATAATGAAAAAATTGATGATTCATGTTTTGAAATGTCAGATGATTAAATTAATAAAGTTAGTATTATCTTTTCAAAGAAGACAGATTAAATTATTTTTTTGTAGCTGTTCTATGTAGGGTTTTATATGAAATACTCTGTGTGAAATTGAGATAGCAGAAATATTGAATTTCAATTTATAAGGAATTATTAGATTAGTTCATCAGGGTTTCATTGTGAGGATTCTGATGACTCTGCTGAAGCGCTTAAAAATAACTAAATAAAAATATTTTCTCTTAAAATAAGACGAGTATAAATATTGAAGAAATAACTATTTCTCCCATAATTTTTTTCTTGACTTTGCAATAGGTTAGATCTGGTTTGAATCCTTGCTTGGCTTCTATCTGCTATATTTCACTACAGGCAGGTTATTCCCACTCTGGATTTCCATGGCTTCATCTCTAGAATAATCCCTATCTTGCAATCCTGTTGCACTTGGTGAAAGAAATATATATTGAAGCTCCAACAGTCCCATATAAAAAACATGCCTGAATATACAGCTGAGAGTCTGAGGTCAAAATCTAATATTCTTCTAATTTTCTAGCACAGTTCATGATATAAAGCCCTTTTAGCATGTATCATGTAGATTTGTATGATATACTTCCTCATCAAATATTTAAACCATCAGAATTTTATTGACACATTTCTCAAAGAAATATACAATAATTTAGGTGGCAAAAACACATAATTGAAGGAAATAACGTTTACACATAAAGCTGGTGAAAATATTTCATCTGAGAATCCTAACTTCAGTATAATGAAATCTTCATTAGGGAATACTGGCTTCTTTCTAGTACCAGATGAAACAAGCAAAGAGGCTGGTCTTCATTCTAACTCCACCTCTGAAGTGCCGGAGGATCTTCTTATCCAAATCTTTCCCAATATTAGCAATTCCTGCCCAAGCTCTCAGTGGCCCTAGCATTCTTTTTGCTTATGATTTCTCATATTTCACACATTAGTTTCTCTCTAGTTGTTATTATTCCAAAGGTACATCAGAGGATAATTGGAACCAGATGATTTCTGAGTTTGTTTTCACCTCTAAAAGTTGATATTTCTAAAACATGACTTTTTTTAAAGTTAAAAAATTAACTTCTTGAGAAAGATGTGGTTGACTGAATAGCTGGAGAAATGAGCAGGTCTCATCTAAGTGGATTATAAAGTCCTTGAGGGTATGTCTTTCCAAATATACTTCTTGTCATTTTCTGTAGTTTTGAAATGAATAGTATTAAATTTAAAGCAAAGAAATGTAAATGAAAATATATATTTTGCCATAGTGCAAAAATTGTACTCCTATGGAAAGCTCATGTTATCCAAAAATTTGTTATAAATATAATTGTTCTCATGCAATAAATAAAAGAAAGTAGAGTTAAATGAGCAGCTAGGCAGTAATGAATTCCTAGCCTATGTGAGCCGTAGTACTTTCATTTTTCTTATTTTGGTGCTAGTTCTTGATTATAATTGTTATAATCAAGAGAAATCTGTGTTATGCAAACCATGTTCCCTAATTAGTCAATTGTCTTTCAAACCATCCCTGCTAAGAAAACTTGCTCTGTGGAAGAAGTGTCTGTACTTAATGGTCCACCTCACTCCACGTCTTTTTAAGGGAATTAGCCCATACAGCCAAGCTCTTCTGAATCTGACTCTGACTCTGCCCTATTTTGGTTCTGTACCTTCACCATCAGCCGACTCCCCCTCCCCTGCCTCCACCCCCCACTCCCCAAAATTGGCATCCCAATTTTGGATTTAGGTTCTCAGAAACCACTTCAGGGCAGAGTTCTCAGCAACTACCTCACCTGGCCTCAACCATCCCAACCACAGAAGAGATGCCCTGTGGCCCTGGGCACAGGCCATAGTGTGTGAAATCTGCCCATCTTAGCCCACTTTTCATCTCTGAGGGGAGGGACACGGTTTAGCTGTGACCAGTAAGTAATATCCACTTGCACTCTCCATTCGTTTCCAGCCTAATCTGTTGACACGCACTGACATGGATGATCAAAGCAGGACAGGTTAATGTCCCAGGAGGTTTGATCCATTCCAGTTTGGAAAAAAAAGGTTTGCACTAGACTAGTGATCCATCCAGTGATTCCATACCCTATTCTTAATCAGTGCTTGCATCTACGGAACAGTTATTTTGGGCAAGAGTTTGTAGTTTACAGCTCAATTCCTTCAGTGTGAACAAGCACTACTATTTATAGTTATCTCATTTTATAGCTTTAATTTATGTTTCTGAAAGAATCTGCTCCAATCGTGAGTGATTATCAGGAGGGAAATGTGCTCTCATGCACCTCAGGGGATTTGTTTGTAGGCCTATGGTTTTAAATAGTGGGTAGAAAAGCAATTTTATGGATCTTTAAACACACATAATAACCATCATGAATAATAAAGTTAAATATTAAAGTGGTATTAGCACATTTTATATTTGCTTTAATGGTTTTTCTTTACTATCTATAAACAATTACCTGTTTTTCTACTATATACTTCCAAGGGTATTTCTAGTATAACATAGTACAAAGAGGGATTTGGACATTCAGTGGATCACTAGGAGTGGTTAATAACACTGGTAGGGAGACACACGCCTCAAGCAACATAGCCGGCCCTCTAAGACATAAGAAATGGTACAGCTGAATTTCTGTTAGCTGCAGACTGACTTTAAAAAAGCATGATGTGTCCAAGCAGAGCTCACAAGTCTCTTAAGTATTCGATACACAGCTTTCTAATCCAGCCTTCTCATTGACATAGAGTTGTATTTCTTAACCAAAAGTTAGAGGAGAATATTCATCTTCTCAAAAACTAGAAATGCATTTTTGTTGCTTATAGAGTAAAGCTGGACGTCCCTGGCTGGATCCTTTACTCATACTGTTCCCTCAACATGCCATATTCTCTACCACTCTAGGCTGTTATATGTTATTGCATCTGACCCTAATGCCATTAGCCACCTATCAAAACCCTGCTCACACTGAAAGATATTAAATGACAACACTTCCAAGAAAACTTTTCTGATCAAAATCAACCTTCCTCAGTTAAAATCAACACTTCTCCATCCTTATGCACAACCTATTAATTTCATTTTGTATATCATGACTAGTTGCTGACATACTTATATCAGTCATTAGCTTCTACAGTCTTGAAATTCAGATTGTCTCATTTCTCTGTGTATATCTCACAAAGTCCACATGAATCTCTGACACATAAGTTGTGAAGAAGTTCTGTAATTGCCATTTGTGCACATTACTGAGAGGTGGGATAAACCAGAGTAACCCCCTCATTGTCCCAGTTCTGTCAAGGGAATATTTGGAATCTAAATAATCTAGTCAATGCCTGAGCCACCCTTCTTGGACAGCTGGAATGGTGGCTCAAGACTTCAAGCTGGTCCAGTAAAGAAACAAGTGTTTCTTGACATGAAAAACAGCATGTTCAATTTTTTTTTTGGTAAAGTTTAAGAAAAAAGCCCTGCTAACAGGAGAAATATCCTTTCTTTGACATAAATTTACACTGTGTTGTCTTAGATAATAAATAATACTTGCACTGGTGAGATGTGATTACTTTAAAGGACAGGAGAAGATGGAGGGAAGAAAAGACAGAAGGAGGATCTATGGAAGACATCTTTCCTTTGAATCCCAGGCTGGGATTTCTTTGGATGGCACAAGGGAATGACTTAGATAGAGCCACAACCAGTGTTTCTTTCACACTCCCTTACTAGTCCAAGATCGGACACTACCGTGGGAAGGAAAAACAACACACTTCACATTCTTTTGACTGAGGATCTATTTGTTTGGTCAGGTAGAGACTGGCAGGCCAAGGGTTCAGGCAGAGGGAGAGCTGGAGGGGACTTTGTCCCCAGGTGGACTACAAGGAGTGGTCATACCTGGTTAATGGCAGTGATGAGGAGACCTGCTATCTACAGAAACAGAGAACAGAGAACATCGTGAAGCACAGAGATGGTCACACTGGATTCCCGATGATTGTATCCACATGTGAGCAGAAAACATCCTAAAACCAAACAGGTGTGGCCTCATCATTCTCTGGTGATGAGTAATAGGGATTTTGATCAGGGCAACTTTCCTTTGGACTTCCATAGTTGGGGGCTTAGGGTGGGTAAGTAGAGATTTAGGGTACCATAGGTGGACTCTTTGCTGAAATAAATTATTTGCATAGGGAGAGAAGGCAAAAAATGTTTATGCATAGGTCATATTGAAGAGAGCATTAAAGGCTATCTACCTCCCTTTCCCAGCTGGCAAATGCCAGGGTGTTGCTTTCCAGCTGAGTCAAATTTGTCAGGGGACATCATTGGCTGTGCTGTATGGAACTGGATCCCAGAAACACCTTTTTGGAAGAAGCTCAATCCAAAGCCAAGCAGTTATCCAAACTCACTACCACTCTAAAGGGGCAACAAGAAATCTGGTGATGGGGCATAGGACAGAGGTGTAAAGTGCCAAGAGGAGGGTCCTCTAAGCCAAAGCGTGTCCTTTGCTTTTCTAGTGAGCCAGGGGAGCTGGTATCTGGATAGAGAGAAGACTCTTAATGGTACTGACTTGGCCTAAAAAAAAAAAAATCTTGCCTGGGGAACTTGAATTTTATTCTATTAGCAATGGAGAGCCACGGAAATTGTTTATCATGTTGTGTTTTGCAGGTCAATGAATGAGAAAAGTACTGTTGGGAAAGTACTCTGGAAACAATTTACAGAATGGATTGGAGGATAGAAAAAAAAGATTGAAGGTGCATGAGCTAAGGGTGAAGTTAAAGGGTGACTAGAAAGGAATAGATGTATGTGTGAGGAGATAAAAACAAAGGATCAACAGGACTTCATACTTGACTGAATATGAAGAATAGAGAACAATAAGTTTCAAAGATGACTTGGGTTTCACATTTAAGTATAGAGAAAAATGTTAGCACCAATCACTAGTGAGAGTAGATGGCCTTTTGATGGTCTCCTCTTCAAGTTTTCCCTGAGCATATATTGGTGGAAACAGCACATTTTATGGAAATGAATAAACTAAAAATATTTGCATCAGATAATTTGAGCAGGGTAAGAGAAAGAATGAAACTTTCCCCTAAGTACAAAATTCTTCCAACTAGATAGAAAGATAATATAAGCAGAGCCCAAAAAAGATCATCATGTATTCAGGCTAATATTCTTTAAATGGTGTTCCACATGTGTTTAGTAGGGTTGGGGATAAACTGATTTTTATAGTAACAAAAGTTGTATATCTCTTTATGTTCAAAAGAATTGATTTATTACATGACCTGTATGTAGCATAACATTTTCACATTTCACACTTTTTCCATCATTCCTGTCATAGTATCAGTCAAATTTTATTTTGCTGAACCTATTAGTTTGCTTCATTTGGAAAAAAAAAAAAACTGTCCCAGTTTCAATCAGCTTTCAGTTTTAGAATGTTAAAAGTAATTGTGTAACTCAGTAGACATACAACATCATTCTATTTGATTTTTCATATCATTTTATCAGAAAATGAAATGTATTCTGCACAAGAAACCTTTACAGAAACATGATAAAAATACATTATTTTAGGGGTTTACTCCTGTAGCCCCAAGTCAAGAGTGAAAAAATTTGTCCAAAAGATCCCATTTTTCTATAGTATTCCCCCCGCTCCCCCTTCAGATTTCTTTTGTAGTTTTTTTCAAGTAGAAAACTTCTTGGGAGTCTTATTAAGGGGTCAAAATTTAGACAACAAAACAATCACTCTTTCCCAGTAAACAGCACCATGCCTTGCCATATTTGGTGTCATAATTTTAGCTGGTTGAGACTTCAGGAGACTATCAGACAATCTCATGGTTGGTATCCAGTTTAGAACTGCAATGTGCAACATGCATTTGTGTGTTGCAAGATACTCACCAGAGATTGTTGTTTGCTATTTCTTTTCAAGAATACCGAAGGAACAAGACAACTTTCATTTAGCCTATTAACCAGCATGATATTTCCAATTTGTTCCAATGTGTCCACACAACTTCCTATAGATTAGTCCTAATACAGTCAGCAAGCTAGCTACCTTTTAAACTAGCTCTGAGTTTAAAATAATTCCTTTTGTGGGAAATCCTGTAGGATTCAATGATTAAACAGTTTGTGGTTTTATTTCAGAGAGCGTTGTTACAAAATCACTTGAAAATGTGGCTATTTCAGTCTGTGATGACTGTGAAGCCATCAGTCACTAGCTGGACTGAAGGTTTAATTTTCTGTTCCGTTCTGTAGCTAAGTGCTTAGCTTTACATGGCTCATACCAATGACTTCTCCATGTTCCTAAGAAACCATCATTCAATGAATCTTTTAGTCTGTAATATTAGAAAATCCATAAAATGCAGAGATCAAGAAATTTCCTTTGGAAAGCAATGTTCTGGCATATTGATTTTCCAGGGCTGCTGTAACAAAATACCACAGACTCAGGGACTTAAACAACAAATTTATTTTCTGACAGTTGTAGAGGTTACCAGTTCAAGATCAAAGTGTCAGCAGGGTTGGTTCCTTCTGAGGGCTGCCCAGGCCTCTCTCCTTGGCTTGGAGATGGGCCTCTTCTCCCCACATCTTCATGTTGTTTTCCCTCTGTACTTGTCTGTGTCTAAATTCCCTCTTCTTATAAGGATGCCAGCCATATTGGATTAGAACCCACCCATAAGACCTCATTTTAATTTAATAACCTCTTTAAAGACCTTATCTTCAAATATGGTTGCATTCTGAAGTACCGAGGGGTTAAAACTTCAACCTATGAATTTTAGGGGGCCACAATTCACCCCATAACATCTGGAGACCAGGCAAAGGTCTTTGGTCCCTACTTGAGTCAGTGCAGGACATCGGCTCTCAGGCAAAATGACTTTCGAATGTGTCCCCAAACCTCACCAGCGCTGCCTGGCATGCATCCTGGGCTTTCTTGCTTCTACTTCTTTTACTTCAGCTCCAGCTTCGTCACATCTGCTCCTCACAAGCCTGCTGGGAAAAGGCTCACTGTGGCCACCAGCCTATGGCATCTCCAGAGTCCTTGTCCAAGGTACAGGGTCTGCTCCTGTAGCTACCAGGCCTTGGGGTGTCACAGCCATGCTCCCCACCACACTTGTCATCTGAGCTCCTAAAGCAGCTCTGCCTATACTCCAAGTCTCACAAAGTCTTCAGGACCAACTTTCTCAGTTCCAGCCTCTAACCCCTCACCATGGAGAGAACTCCACACCAGTTCAAAGGATTTCGAGGAGAGACTTCATTCTGCCCTGTCTAGCCTTCTCTTCCCTCCACCTCAGCCCACCCAACCTATAAAATGTTCTCATAGTTTCAGAACATGGACTTTCACCCTGAAGAATGGAAGCAAGCAACTCCTGGCATACAAATGTATGTGAGGTGGTGAGTGTGGGCAGTATGAATGCCAACGTGCTGTGCAGGCAGTGAAGAGGTGTGTGGTGTGTTTGTATGTAAAAATGGCATTGGTCACTTTAGCACAGAATTTGATTTTTCAAGACCAGCTCTCTAAATGATCAGTCTGTAGCCATCTATAGGAATGGTAAGTTAAAGAGAAGCATAGAATCTTAAATAGTTACAAGAAACCTTAGAGATACTTTTACCAATATCTCTATAGTTTAAGTGAAAAAATTAGGGCACAGAAATATTAAGTGGCCAAGGTTACATTATAAAAAATTAAATATCTAGGCCAGCCGAGTGGCGTGGTGGTTAAGCGCTGGTTTGGGAAGCCAGTGGCCCAGGTTCGGGTCCCACATATGAGGGCCAGTGACACTGCCCTCAAAAAAAAAAAATTAAATTTCTGAGCTTTCAGTCTCAGATATGTCATGATCTGATACTATGAATTATAACTGGGTAAAAAATTTCATACGAAAGTCCTTCGGAGTGTCTGCCCAGTCCACGACATCCCCCACACCTGAAGTAGATGAACTTCGGCCCCTTTTCCACAGCTGGTTGAACTGGAGTAGACACCTGACAAAGCTAAGCCAATCAGATCCCTTCCCTGGGAATTTGGAATTGGCACTGGAGATAGAGAGTGCCAGTCTCTGTAGCTAGACCCTGTGACAGGTCAGGTTGCCCACTGTCCAGTCATATCAAAGTACAGGGGCAACAGCATCCTTTTCCAACTACCACCATCCCACTCTGGGGATAGGAACCCCCTCCCGCCGCCCTCCCCCCGCCCCCCCCCACAATGGTAGAAGGCTTAAGAATGCCCTGCACTGTAGAAAAAGCCTGTTATCTACTAGGGGCAGATCAGATTGAGGTCCTCAAATTCCTAGTCCAGGAGGCCCCCTTCTGCTGAACGGGCCAAGATGATGTGATGTGCTAGCTGCTATCAGCGGAAGGGCATCTACAGGTAGCAAAGCAACAAAGCATAGCTATTTGTCCTTCCTTGGCACAAAGGGCCAGGGCACGTGTGGGCTCACTCCAGTGGTGACCCATGGTCTTCAGGCCGGGCTGGGCTTCCTCATGTGTCTCTCAGCCCTGGGGAATGAGGTACTCACGGTCTCTCCAGGCCAATTCTGCCTCCATTCACGTGGCTCCCCCAAGGTCCCAGGTCCTTATCCCAGGCTCCACTGACCTCACCTCCTCTCTCCCTGGGGATCAGGTAGTTACTAAGTTGGTCTTCCAGCCTCTTCAGTGTATTATTGTTAGGATATAAATTCTATGCCCTGCTTCCTTCACGGTTTTTCTCTTCAATTTTCACAATCCTTTTTTTTTTTCTTTTCTCTCAACAAAACCTACCTCATTCAAATCAAAAGCTTTGGTTCTGTGCATGTGTGGCAGCAGGGAATACATAGGAAACCTCTGCACCTTCCCCCTCAGTTTTGTCTGAACATTAAACTTCCCTTAAAAAAAAAAAAGAAAAAGTAAAGTCCTACTGAAACAACAACAACAACAAAAGCTGTGGCTCCCAGAATGATTGTTTCTGATAGGCTCTTACAAAAGAGCCATTTTGTAAATCCAAAACAAGAAAGGGAGCACTGACTGTCTCCTTATCTTTGTATACCAGCTGAAGCCTTCCTAATTCTCTTTTTGTCATTGTGGATGGCTCTGGGGGAGCAGAAGGAAGCACAAAACAAACACACACACAAATTCATATTATAAGAAAACACCTGCTAAGTGGGTAAACTCACTATTGTTGACAGTCATTCTCCACCTTGTGAATTAGGGAGCAGGTAAAAGCCAGCTGGCAGGGATAATAATGAAGTGGACTCACAAAGAGAAGCAGAGATGACAATGGAGAGAGGGCTGTCTGGGTTCCCGAGACGTTTTAGATCCCCAGTTTCTGCCCAACTAGTTGCCTTTTTATCCTTGTATCCTTATACATCACTGTATTTTTAAAATAAATTTTTAATTTTTCTTAAGCTAGCTCAGATGAACTTATATATTTAGCAACCAAAACAGTGCTAATGAATACAGTTTTATAGTTTCAAAGCTAATCTACATTTTCCTAACTGTCTTTAAGAAAACACTGTAGAGATTAACATTAATAGGTGATTAAATGGTCTTATAACTTTTATTATGGAAGCTTGTATTTATTACAACTGTGTCATTAACATTTTCCTGATGAAGATTTCAGAATGTGGTTGCACCATACAGCCTTAAGTGTTGGTGTCCATCTGGAAAGAGCTAATAGACTAGCTCCCCATGCTAACTGGTAGTTGTTGGGCTATGAACATCTCCAGATGGGAGCATGGAGGAGTTGCGGGAAGACACTGGGCTTTGGTCAGCTGCCAGACACTCCTGATGATTCTCTCTCCTTGATTTGAGATCTGCCGCGTGCTAAGGATGAAAGTCACTTTCTTTTCCTATTATTTTCACTCTACCCTGACACTTTAGGGAACTTCTGCAAAAGCCTGACGGGAGAATTTTGTTCCTATGGCTCCTACTAAGCAGGCGGTAATGGTGCCCAACCTCTCACAGCTCATCAGAATGCCTTCCTGCCGTGGGCTGGAGCAGTCAGAGTCTCCCTGCAGGGAATCTGGAATTGAGCATTGGAGTTGAGACTCCAGTCAGTCTTGGTTGAATCTGGAGAGAAAGTCATTGTCAGGCTGAGCAGGGCAGCCGTAAGCATCCTGAAGCAGACCCTGCTGAGAAGACAAGCAGAGGGGCGAGGAAAGGAGGTCTTCAGCCTCTCGGAGAGCTCTCGCTTCTGAAATAGCCTTTGCTTCTGAATTTCCCGCTTCTTGGGTTTTGGTTCTTTCTGAGACTATGCTGATTACTGCCCAGCGTTCTTCCAGGTATCATCTTCCAGAAAACCCTGTGTGCTTAAACTGATTTGAACGGGCTCTCTTCCAGTCAACCAAGAGCTCACTGTAGGGGTCAGTCATTACATAGTTGATGGATATGTAGCCTGTTAGCCACTCACCTGATTCTCAAAACAGGTAATATCAAAGAAAAAGAACATTATCCAGGTCATTTCTTTCTTTTCCATGTATCTTTCCAAGCAGAGAGGGGTATTTCATTTTCTCAAATTTGCTTTTTAATATGAACAGGGATTTAAGAACTTGTTTTATAAAGTGCCATTATATTTGACACTAGATGTGAGAGCCAAAAATTATCTATGCTTAAAATACAGATGACAGATTCAGGACTTCTCATTTCAAAGTAATATTGAGGCCATCAGATCCTTTTCCTCACAAATTTCAACTATTTGTGGGGTGACCTTTTGCCAGAAAGCTCCTACCCTCTGTACGATTTGGGTTGAACTCTAATGAATAAAAAAGCTCACTGAATATGGAGTGCCGTCTTTGTCCAAAATATATATAGACAGCTTGGTTGTAGGTTTCCTAGATGATTAAAGCCAAAAGAGATCAACGAGATTAGGGCTTCTTAACCTGGACTCCATTAGATATTGGGTGAGGCTTGAGTCCCCTTAAGTTTATGAAGAAGTTAAGGCCTGTGTGTATTATGGGAGAGGATCAACATATTCCATCAGGTTATCATCGGGGTACATGACACAAAAGTTAACAACCAGTCAACCAACTCTTTTTACATCTGAGGAAATTAAGGCAGATCAAAGATGTGACCCAGTAAGTCACATAAATATAATGGCAGAGCCAAGGACTGGAATCCAGATGTCCTGAACCTTCTGAAATGTTCTTTTGCTGCATGACAGCACCTCCTGAATGCTCAAATAAAAGCCCCTTTATTATTTTAAGTGGGACTGTAACAAATGAGTGAAGCAGTTTCTTTAATAGAAAGAAAGGTTGTAGACTCTAAGAATGTTTTTTTCAGTAACTATTAGCCATAACTTAAATGTTATAAGGATAGCCTCATAGATTCTTGGGGATACTTGTGGAATCAGGTAAGGCAGTATCTGTACCTCACAAAAGTCTATTTTTGAGCAACTATGTGTCTTTTATATTCTATAATCCCACAACAGTCCTGGGATTTGGAGAGCATCTCTATGATTCACATCTTACAAATGAGAAAACAAAAGGTAAAGAAGCTTTAATGACTTGCTTAAAACTCTTGTCACCTGAAGATGAAACCAATTATAAAATGGAGGCTTTTGACCTCTAGTCCTTTGATCTATAGCACATAACTATGAACTACCAAAGTGTACTTCTCTGGATAAGGGAAATGCAGCTATAGATATGGAGATATAAAGTGACTTATTGGTGGAAGTCAAATAAATGGTAGATGAGCCAGGACTCAAATTCATGTTTCCTGAATTTTCTCTAACCACTAATTAAAAAGTTTTTAGTTTGGGGAAGTAATAAAGTTTTGTGGGGTTTTTTTTAAAGATTTTATTGGGGAATTGGGGGAGGAGAACAGCATTGGGGAATCCGGGAAGGGGAACAGACAAGTTGCTGTCTTTTTGTTCTTCAGTCTAGTTGCGGAGGACGTTGCTTCACTAGCCCATGTTGGTATGGTCATTACGCTCTTCCCGGATGAGGCAGAATGGTTGCCGGCCTCTGGATGGTCACTCACCACGGCTATTGGCAGCTCACACTGGCTGCCAGCCACTCACTCTGGCTGCCGGCCACTCACACTAGCCTATGGCAGCCCACTGCAGCGGGGGCTGCAGCCTACACCGTCCCCGGGGCTCGCACAGCCCAGCTCCAGGTGGAGCTGTTGTTAGCTGTAGAGGGCAGTGTCACTGGCCCTCATATATGGAATCCGAACTGGGGCCGCTGGCATTCCAAAACCAGCTCTTAACCAATGTTCCACTCGGCTGTCCCAGTAATAAAGTTTTTTGTTTGTTTGGGGAAGTAATAAAAAGCTCATGTAGTGGTGAGGCAGGGAAAAGAGCACTGGACTAGGGAGAAAGAGACCCAGGCTGACACTTGTTGGCTGTGAGCCCTTTAGCAGTTGGGCCCGGGTTCATTTTGGGATTTGATCAGATGATCTCAGCACTCAGCACTCTCTCAGAGGGAAAGGTTCCTTAGATTCTTCCATCTGTATGTGTGTATCACTGCCCATGTGGTAACATTTACCTCATTAGAATTCTGGTATCCTACCTGCAGTCACACAAACATAAAAAGGACATCTTGTGAGAGATTTTGAGAGAATGAAGTGAATTTTAAAAGCTACTTTTATTAAGTTAAAAACATCAAATTACAAAAAAAATGAGGCTAATTCACCTAATTTCCTTAACTCAGAGGTTTTTGTAAGTTAATTACCTTGTACTTTAGCTACAGAATTGTAGGCTACTAAAATTTTAATTTTTATAGCTCTTTACTCTCAATCCCCATGTCCTGTCTTCCCAAACTGTCAAGATGGGGTTGGGTACATATTCCCTTTAGGCTATACAGTCACCCTCTTTGGTGGCAGAAGCAAAGAGTAGTAGATGTATCAAGTTTATTTTCACTAAATTAAAGTCCTCAAAATTCATCATTTCTGTGAGATTAGGGAGAACACGTTTAGGTAGAACTATAGTTATTAGAGTGTTCTAATCATAATTCAAAACTTCCATTAGCATAGCATGAGGAAAACAGGTACATTTTAGAGGTTAAAACATATTTCAAATATTTTAAAAATATATTAATTGGTGAATTGCTGTTTTCTTCTAAAGATTCTCCTCCTTCTTGATTTATACTACCTATTTTTGAAGCCATAAAAACTGCAAATAAGCAGTGACCAAACAAACGTAGTGCTTTAAAACAAAACAAAAAATAAGGTTATTATAAATAGCCAGATGTTTGTGATGGTAGCCTGGCATCAAGGGTCAAGAATCATTAGTATTTTACAGTTAAAGGTCATTTCATGGAAATGTATAGAATAACAAACAAAACAAAACAAAACAAAACAAAAAATCACAAATGTTTTCTTTTACACAGACCTGCTCTGCTGTAAAGTTTGGGTGTTGTTATGGTGTTCATTGTACGTCAGCCTTTTAAGCAGCAGACTGACAGGTGCTGGGGTGAGGAGCTCATGGGATCGACATGCACGGGTTCTGGCTTCGGTAGCTAGCTTGGGTGCTTCAAATAATTCTAAGTAAACCTGTCTAGTCTTCGGTGATGAACAAGGAATGTGGTATTTTATTAAGGAATAGGCAAACCTTAGATTTGAATAAGAGATGACTTAGATCCATTACTAATTTTCATACTTTTTGTTTACTTTTATCCGTATGTGTGTTTTACTTTAGCAAATTGCATTAAACAATCCCATCAATTATTCTTTCGGATCGCCCTGTTGGGTAGCACTCTCTTAAAGGGTAACAATGACTCCTTTGATAATCATAATCCAACAGCCTATTCTTATCCTACTGGACTCTTACCTAATTTGACGTTTATATGTATATAAAATCTCCCTCTCTCTCTCTCTCTCCTACTATCTCTCTAACTGCCCTTCGTGGATCTTGTCATTCCACCTGCTCCTATGAGTTACTATTTCCCAGAGAGTCTATCTTTAACTATCTTCTATTTTTAACCATTCTCATTCATTCCCATGGCTTCAACTATGATTTATAAGACAGCAATAACTGCCAATTCTTTTTTTTTTTAAATGAGGTTTTATTTTCTTTTGACCTATGTCCTACAAATAACTGCCAATTTTATGATCCCAGTCTTGACCTGAGCTCCAGGCTTTCCTGATCTCCAAACTTTTGTTTCCCATAGAACCTAAATAGCTTCACTAAGAAAAACTGAAGGCCTTTCAAACTCAACATGTCAAACAGTTCATTGTCCCATCCCTGTGGAAGGCAGCCTCCAAGATGGTCTGCCCCGACACCCACTTCCTGGTATTCATACCCTGGAGTGAAGGCAGAAAATAGGTCTGTGTGGTGGGCACAGTCTAAAATTCTTATTTTTTGCACTTGTTCAGAATAATGTCTATTTTATATTAGAAATGCTTCAAATTCAGGAATCATACCTTAATTTGTTTTTATGGTCACCTCGTCCTTAAGTGAGTCTAAAAAGTGTCAATGATGATAATTTTTGTTGTATTTAGAAAACTCTTGAGCTTTTAAAAAAATGTTTTTAGCAAAACAATGCATGATTTCTCTATCTTAAAAACAGACCCTCAATTTAAGAAACAGCTAAAAACAACATTTATATTTGATTTTGAATTTATCTCAAGCCATCAGTGTTTAAGCTGCTTGTTCCTCAACCCTTCCATAATGGTCTGATTGGAGCCCTCACACTGGCCCACATAAAGGAGTGGAGGCAACCTATATTTTTCAACTGCAGTCTGATTTTCCTTCTTCATTAAGGACAGAAACCAAAGCAGAAACAGTTATCATCGGCAAACGAATTCCATCTCTAGGTACCAATGAGTTCCTAAGTCTCAGTGCAGTCTTTCTCTTTCATAAAATGAGAAAAATAATGCCAAAGGTGCTGCTTTGTGAAAAGGATTAAGTAGGTCATAACTGTAACAATAAAGATAGCCGTGCAAGCTTTAAGTACATGAGCTATTTCTAGAATTTTCCCACTCAGTTCAGGAAAGGAGAATAAACTAGATTTCACAGTTGTAACATTAGCCTTTTTACTTTGTAATTAATAATTTGTGGGTGAAATTTGTAGATGCAAATGAAGTTAAACGAACCATGGGTTGAAATCTAGCTAATTTGTTTCCTTCATCTAACCTTTCCTTCTTCTCCTCCCTCTGAACAACACACACAAAACATACCTCCACCTTTAATCAGTGGGTTAAGGTTTAATCATGGATTATCAATTTATAACTAACTTTGTCCTTGGTGGACTCCCCTCTAGGAAAATGACTTCAAATTCTCAAAAATCATTCATTCCAGCTTAGATCTTCAACATTATCATTGGTTTAATATTTATTGCAGGGTAGCCCTACTCATACAAACCAACAACCCCCAAACTGAACCTCTCTGAAGAGAAGTATTATTGAACACTTTCCTTCGTAAATTCTCTTTTGGAAAGTAGTGCTAATATTCACTCCTCTTCCTAGGGGGTCACAAGCATGGCTAATTTCATCTAATTGGTCAGTATATTCCTTTCTCTTGAGCCAGACATTTATTTTACTCTATTATCAAGTCCTGCTACTTTATAATTGATAGGAATCGCCCTCTTCCTCTACTAGACAGTGAGCATCCCTCAGCGGCCAGGATATTGTACGATCTTTGTATCTCCAGTTCCAAATGTTGTGCCTGGATATTTTTAAGCAGGTGGCATAACAAATGTTTGTATAATGAATTAATTATTGAGTGATTGGCTAGGCTTCATTCTTGTTCCGCTTTGGTCCTTATTCTCACTGACCAAGGTCAGTGTGACCAACTGAAGGCTGGACACTGAAACAGCACCCTAGTCACTCCTTCCATGTATCAGAACCAGAAACGAGCTCTTTGGGAGCTCCTCGGAACACCTCGTATTAAGGATCCAATTTGTATTACTCTGTGCTTATGTTCCAAACGCTTTTTTTTTTTTTTTTTAGCTGAGTCATCCTGCCACCTGTTGGCAGCTCAGTGGCAACTCAGCTCAGGCTGGGCATCGAACTGCCGTTGCTCAGAGCTCAGCTCGCACTCTTGAGCGAGCTCTTAACCAACTGAGCCACTCAGCCGGCCCTGCCAAACGTTTTTGGACTGCTTCACTCCCATCCTCAAAAGCTTCTACAATAATTGCTTTCCAAATTAAATAAGAACTTTGTATGAATTTCAAAAGATTTCATTTAGTGGGTGTTCTCTTTTGTAGATGTTTCACCTCTAAATTTTTATTTGAATTCTTTGCTCCTGTGCATTAAATTTCTCTGTGGTACCTGAATGTGGCTTTTCCGTTGCCTCACCTGAGCCATTCTATGTGCTAGCCACAAAGCAGTGCAAAATCCTCTTTCTCTTCTGCTTAAATACCTGCCTTTGCAATTTGGCTTGCTGTTTACTTCCTTTAGGAAGCTTCTGCTGGAATCTAGACACTTCTAACAATGAACCAGCTGATCAATACTTATATGTAGACTAGTTGTTTCTATATGTAAGTATAGTTAAGCTTTATTGGCATTTTAAAGTGTTTACTGTGTTAAGTGTGTAAAATATTTATACAGTGCAAGCCACTCAGTTCAAAGGAAATTTGACAGGATAGGGTGCACGTGGACTTTGGCATCCAACAAGTGGATTGGCCTAAGTTACTACTTAAAAGAGGCATGATAATTTACTACCTAATTTTGAGACCTCCATTTTTCTCATCTGCAAAATGAGGGTGGTAATTACCTGCTGGAGTTGCAAAGAGGCTTGAATGTAGAGCTAGGAAATGGTAAATTTGATATATAGCACTACTGTAATTACCGCTAGATTAAGAGTATAAGCCTCAGTTTGAGACAAGAACTAGTTCTTGTCTTTTTAATAAGGGAGCAAAAAATAAAGTGACTTATCTCTCCTGTAAATATGCTTAAAGTCTTGGGGAAATGACATCCTTTTCTCACTTTGAAATATTACATTTTTCTATTCTTTGAATAAATTAGGTAACTTCAAATTTCACCTTGAAATGCTTTTTTTAAAAGTAAAACCTGCCTTTTAATACCCTACAAATTGGAGTTAAGTACTTGGCTCTATCTGTTTTATCTATTTCTTATTGTCTTCTCATCAATAACAATCAGAAAGATGTGGTCTAATTTGAGAGTTAGCTGATGAATGCAAGAGGAATTCACTCAATATGTGCATGTTCTTTCTGATGATGGAATAACTGGCTGAATTTAGAAAGGAAAAGGATGACCTCATCCATTTTAACTACTGATGGACAACATCCCTACATTATGCTGTCAGGGACTTGAGGGTGGAAAAAATGTGTACAGTTCACCCTTGAACAACTGGCGGTTAGGGGTGCCAATCCCGCCACGCAGTCAAAAATTTGCAAAACTTAATAGCTTACTGTTGACCAGAAGCCTTACTGATAAGTCAATTAACACATATTTTGGGTGACATGTATTTTACTGTATTCTTACAATATAGAGAAAATGTTAAGAAGTCAAGTATATTTACAGTATTTATCAAAAAACATCCACATATAAGTGGACCCATGTAGGTCAAGCTCATGTTGTTCAAGGGTCAGCTGTACTTGTTTTGGAAACAATTAAAATGATGAGATCTGGAGGGCATACACTGTGAGAAATATACCAAAGAAATCCCTTTGTCTTCTGGAAAGGATAATAAATAGGGTATGGGGCTAGACCACAGATGTTTGGTTTAACAGTTCACAGTTGGGGATGGTAGCTAGTCTCATAAAATTATAAAATGCCCCTGCTGAGCCAGTTACCGGTAAGATTCCACCTACGTATGCGCTAAAATATCTTCCTACATACTTGAGCCTAAGTGACCTGTCAGCAGAGGGTGTCTGTGACAGTTTTAAGAGAGTGGCCTTACTTGCTTAGGATTGTGTGTAGGTGTTGAACATAGCACTTCAACATAAATTTATGAGGTGCAAACTTTTAATGCAAAGATGACTCATAAGGTTTCAGAATGTGTAAATATGAAATACAATCTAACTTATACTGTCACTGGTGCTCACCCACAGCAAAACTAGCCTGAGTTGATTACCAAATTATTTGGACTACCAGGAAATTCGCAAAATTTGCCACTCTTAAGTTGATGAGAAAAATTCTTGGGTTGATTTTAACATCTGTGTGGCACTACCACCTTGAACAGTGTTACGTGTACCTCATATGCACTTTGTGATATTGTTTGATGGCAGCATTCAATTAACTTATTTCTCTGAGACTGTGAAGAAGTCAATCCTTTTGAGAAGTAACACCGAAAAACTTAAGACAGCAATTGTATAATAAAGTAAAAAATTAAAATTAAATGGAGGTACTTTCTCACAGAAGTGTCTTGAATCAGGCAATAAAACAAAAATGGATCCTAACTAAACATTTCATATGTTGAAATAAAACAAAGATTAGTATTTTATGTGATTCATTTCCAATGTTCCTCATTTGAGGGTTTTATCCAATTACAACAAAAATGTCATAAAAATTTCCTCAATTGAAGAGAACTGGCAAAGACTAGATCTTGAATATTACTAAAGTGATACCTCAGGAGATTATTCAGCTGTCAGAACCTTGGAAATTGTGACCAAATAGACATAACCAGGAGACCCAGAATTCAATAGGGTATTATTTTAATACTTAAAAATTTTGTGGTATGGGCTGGCCGAGTGGCGCATTGGTTAAGCGCTGGTTTTGGGATGCCAGCGGCCCCGGTTCGGATCCCACATGAGGGCCAGTGACACTGCCCTCTACAGCTAACAACAGCTCCACCTGGAGCTGGGCTGTGCGAGCCCCGGTGATGGTGTGGGCTGCAGCCCCTGCTGCAGTGGGCTGCCATAGGCTGCAGTGAGTGGCCCGCAGCCAGCGTGAGCGGCTGGCAGCCAAGCGTGAGCTGCCAATAGCCGCGAGACATCCAGAGGCCAGTGACCGATCTGCCTCATCTGGGAAGAGCGCAATGACGATACCAACAGTGACGCAACATCTTCCGCAACTAAACTGAAGAACAAGAAGACGGCAACTTGTCTGTTCCCCTTCCCCGATTCCCCAACACTGTTCCCCTCCGCCAATTTCCCAATAAAATCTTTAAAAAAAAAAAAAAATTTTGTGGTCTTTAAGAAACAGGAAGAATATGAAAGAATAAAGCAATAAAGGAGTTTAATTAACCAATTGTGTAAATGGAACCAATCCTTATTCATAGGTCCTTAAAAGTGGTTGTTAAAATTTGCTAAACTCAGACAGAAAAATATTAATAGAAAATAAAAAATAAATGTCTGACTAGCTTTTTCTGAACAAAAAATAACACCTTTGAGGTGATTTTTAAAAATTTTTTCATAGGTCAGTAGAAACAGAAGCCAGAGAAGACTTTAAAGCTTTAACTGTTGCATACTCAAAAAGTAAAAACAAAACAAACAAAAGTAAAACAAACCCTAGCTCTACCATTTAACTTCTGAACGCTTCTATGCAAAATAAGAATCATCCTACAGGGTCCTATAATTAACAGAAAGGTTCTTGAGATTAAACATATTTACAATGAAAATAAATTTCTGGACATTGGATCATTCTTTTATTAACTTTGCAGGCCCACTTGAGAATTCATTTACGAGGACACCCACAGATGATAATGAGTAAACCAATTTGGATTCCCTGAAACGCCCACCACCCATGCACACAGCTGGACCCTAAGGTGGTTTTTGGTTAAATAGCAGCTACCATACTTGGTCATATGCTTCAAACTGTTACAAACACAGAACGTTTGCTCAACTCAAATTTCGGCTATTTTCTAGCTCATTTCCTTTAAGAGACAGACCTAGTTTCATTAGGTTAATACTTTGGTTCATTTTCCTTTGAAGACTCAATGTAGTATTAAATAAAGTCATAAGCAAAATGGGTATTGTGGCAATAATACTTAAACACTTGAGTAGCCAACTGAGCAGACCATATATTAGGAAATTCCGTGCATGCTCATTTACGTTTTAAGTCTTAAATATCATCAACTATAAGTGTAAAGGTATACTAGATACCAGTGTACTCATAATTACCAAATCCTAAAGCTTTTACCCAAGTGGTTTTATTTATTTAAAAAAAAGCATATTTCCCCGCTACTTTTCGACAGGTTCAGTGGGACTGTCAAAGGAATTATCATCCTAGCAAGCAGATCTAACTGGCATTCAGTTTCAAAACTTTTAATTAAGTTGCCTCAAAGTGTAATGGACTACCATTATGGGTTAATATCACATCTTACTGCTGTTAACTATCCAGTCCTGGATAATCTCTTCTGAGTCTCACTCACTAAATGTGTTTTCTTCCACCTGTATAGTGACTACTATCATAATTCCTACCACAAGTAAAATAAACTTAAATGTCAGCTCTTTATTCATTCCAAGTCTGTAACACACAAACATTTGTATTTTATCTGAGTGGTGTTAGTTTCAATTCAACTAGGTTCTGCATTCCCAGAGGGCAAGAATCATGCCTTGTAATTCTTCTGTGGCCTCCACTCTCACCAGCAGCTGGCACAGTGCTGGGCACACGGAAGTTCTTCATGAATCTACCAAGCCCATCAATTAAAGCTTTGCTGCAAAGCTTTTCCTAATTTTCTACCACAGGTTAGCTTAATTTCATATCATTAGCCTGTAATACTGAAGCCAAATCACATTAACACCTTAAATATCATTATATTACACATACTAACATTCCTTTTATTATTAAATAGTTGGTTAGACATGGTGGATAGTTTTTTAAATGTCTTTGTAAACCTCTCATAAGTGAGAACATACAGAAGGTGTAAAAAAAATGTATACACATTTTAGAGGAAAAAAATGTATTAAAATTGTAATATTCAATATATACGAGTAACAAAAAGATGAATACAAGTCATGTGTGTACATTTGTTGGCATCCCCAGTATAAACCAAAGTCCTTCTCTGAACAAACCAGGGTAAACTGAGTACGTGTTTGCCAACAACTTTCTATAGATGAAGGTAGCTGAGAATAATACTTAGTCTTGACTTAAGACATAAGCCCCTGGCTCCTAATTCCCAAGCCCAGAGCAAATCATCAGAGAGGGGAGGCAGAGTAGCTAATATTACCTACTGTGGAAAGTACTATGTAGAAAGTTCTATAAACATAAAAGTGTGAGGCACAGAAAATCTTTATTGCCACAGGAAGCAAGTGCACTCGCCCCACCTCAGAGCTTTGAGTCACAGAAACACAGACTTCACATAATAAAGTACAACACAGACTGAGGGAGAAATGGTCCTTGGACTATATTGGCTGTAATACTGAGGTAACCAATTGACCTTGTTCAGTGAAAGTACCTCTAACACAATGAAAAAATCAACTACTTATCAACATCCAATTCATATATACAATTCAAATAAAAATATATATTATTTGTTTCAATGTATAGCAAGTTTAATACATTAGTGTTTACAAAATAAAAACTGTATTCTACTGAAATTTTTCTTGTGCTTTCCCTTTATTACTAAGCTTGAAAGACCAGTAAAGTATGATACTTAAGGAAACTTATTTTTGGATTTAAAGATGCAGTTTGTGGGGCCATGAAAGATGGATAAATATTAGTTGGAAGATTACCGCATCTTTAAAAATTGTTGTTTATTAAAATCTACAAACTTGAACTGTAAGACACAATTTCTAAAAAACCCACAAAATTTCTCAAAATAGATTAGAATACAGGAAACGTTTCATGAAACTACTGAGATACTAACCAGTTCTATGGCTAATATTAAAAACTGAACAATCTATTTAAATTGTACTCATACTATGTCTACACACGATGAACAGTACAACCACAATAATCAACCTCAAGCTAGCAAGAGAATTGCAAGGTCCATTAAAAGCTTCTTCAATGGACAAAACACTATGGTACAATTAAAACATTTAGGAAGGGAAAAAAGCCTTTTAATAGTATAAAAGTTGTTTACTGGTGTTTCTACTGTAAAGCTAGTCTATAAATCAAAATGAGAAAACAATTATATATGTGACAGTGATCAGAGACTACAGTACAGACATTTCATCTAACATTTGGCTGATGAATTTTAGTATAACAGATTATGACTTAATATTTTTTACACAGTTATGACCTAGAGCAGAACTGAAAACAAAACAAAACACATATCCAAGTCAATACGTTTTTCTCAGCAGTATCTGGGTTTAGATGAATCTGGAAGAAGCAGGTAAAGCTATCAAATCTTCTCCTCTTAAACCAACAGAAAAAATATAAATTGGTAGAAGTAGTATTTGTTTTACTATAGATTCCAATGTGAAATTCTCATAAGTACATAAGTATGTTATTAACATTTAAGCACACACCCATAGATATATGCACACAGCCCAATAATTAAATAGGGGGGATTAAAACATACTTTCAAGTGAAAATGAATTTAAAAAAAAAACTGCATTCACAAATCTAAAAGGTATACAAAAATGAAATTATAAAATAAATAATGAATATAGGTGTCAACTAAACCTCTATAAAACCATGCCTGCAAATGTGGATACAGTGATTGTCCACACTTGTGAAGGTGTGGGTGGGTGGCCATTCCTCAGGGAGAGCCATTTAGTTTCTCTGACTCCAGTACATAGAGAAGAATTTTTGGACATAAAATAGTATTTATTATATATTACAACCTTTGTTAACAGTCACCATCCTTATTACAGTTAAGGTTAAGTTACTATGTCTTAAATCTATTTAACACATGCTGAAATAGCGATGTTTAGGTCAAGGCTTTTACCTGTCAGTCCACTTGTTTTAAGTTCTCTATCCAAGTAATAGCTTCCTTCCTATTTTTGTTATATCCTAAGTAGCTCCCATATAATGAATCTGGGTCAACTAGGTAAGAAAGACTTTTTTACTGTTTCTCATCTTTTTAATTTTATTCCAGTATTTATTAATGTGTACATGGACCTGATTAAACCAGTGAAAATGATATTTTACTACTGGAAACAACACATTTCTTATGAAACAAAATCAATTTCATCAAATATTAAATCCACAATATTTTCCTTGGTTTAAATTGTGTATTAATATATTTGCTTTCCATTTTTCCAGTCATTCAACCCTGCAATTAACTACATCACTGAAACTTTTTTTTTTATAACTGCAAAGATTCTAAACTGCGACATACAATATTTACGCTAAATACACTTAAAGTAGACAATGAAATTTCAAGTAAAATTAATTGTATCCACATTGTTGGACCGAAAAGGTCTCAACATCTAGATTTTACTTCTATAAATTACACAAATACATTGTACATTCTTAAATAATGAATGCTTACAATATTAATTTGTAAGCCTTTCCACATAAAATGACTTACACAGGAATGTGAATGGATCAATATCTGTTACAACATTCTCTCAATTTTTTTCTTTTGTGCCCGTTGTTTTGTCTAGGAAGGTTTCCACAGACTACTGTATTAGTCCTTATGCTTTGGCTATGAAATCTGTTTGAGCTGAACGAGGCAACATTGGTTATTAAGGCTTATTTCTAAGATGGAGCATTATCCTTAAAATTGATGCCATTTCCAGAAAACAGTGGGAGAATCACAGCTATCTTGAATCTTCAGGCTCTGTTTTGATGACTTTCTTTTCTAAAGTAAAAGCTGAGTGAGGGTAGTCTTTTAAAATTCCAAGGCTCTCTGTATAAAAATGGAAACACAAAGTGCAGAGATACTTTATTAAATCAATGGATCACAAAAAGTCAAACTCAAACAAGCCCGCAAACTCCACAGCAAACAGCATCAACTATTCATGATTCTGCAATTCCATAGAAAATCTCTGTGTTTATATAGTTGTGGTTAAGGATTCTGTATTTAAATTCCATCTCTGCTGATTATTAGTTACATACGTGTATGGGCAAGTTACACACCTCTCTAAGGCTTAATGTGTTTATCTATAAAATGGGGATAGTATCTACATAGGGTGGCATGAGAGTTAAATCATGACATGCATATAAAGTACTTAGCATATAGAACATACCAATTTTTATTTAATGCTTGGGCCAAAGTGGTAAAATAAAACTGGTGACCTATATACAACGAAGTTACTAGTTAAAATATTTACTATTGAAGAAAATGATCCAGAAAAACATCTTCCATGTTTAAACATGGAACTATTTTTAAAAGTTTCCCTAGCCATGAAACATTAAGATGGGAGATACAGGAATAAAAGAATGAAAAACCTACTTTCATAAGGAGTCATTCCTTGGAGTTATGTGTGTATAGTTATTTCAACCTCACACAAGTACTATAGAATGACAATAAACTGTACTATTTATGTGAAGTACTGATACACACACACACTGAAAATGATTCTAGAAAGGTAACCAACACTAATAGCTTATCTGAAATCAGGCAGTTCAATTTATGAACTTACCCTCCCTATTCAGAAGTGGATTTTATTTTATTTTTTTTAAAGATTTTATTGGGGAATTGGGGGAGGGGAACAGGCAAGTTGCTGTCCTTTAGTTCAGTCTAGTTGTGGAGGACATTGCTTCACTGGCCCATGTTGGTATCATCATTGCGCTCTTCCCGGGTGAGGCAGATTGGTCGCCGGCCTCTAGACGGCCGCTCACAGAGGCAGAAGTGGATTTTAAATTCAGTAAAGAAGAATAATAAAAACAGTAGCTGCCCTTTATTGAATTCCTATCAGCCAGGCAATTCATATATACTATTTTGTCTAATCCTCATAAATACTCTATGGAGTTGAAATTATTTCTAGTTTACAGATGAAGCAACTGACTTCGAATGACTCCTAATGTTACTCTAACTTAAAGACTGAATGATACCACATTCTTTCAAATGGTGTTGGTCTTTAACACTTAAACTCTGTCTAACTTAATTTATTTGGGTAAAAATACGTAAACATCTAATTATAAGGAACAGCTTATCCTTTTATGAAGCTCAGTTTATTTCTGAAATATCAATATCATCTCCAAAATACATCTCTATGAAAAATTTAGATTCTGGTACACAAGGTTTTCTCAGCATGAGAGCAAACATAAAATCTATCAATTTCATATTATGAAAGGCCAGTAAAAGGCAATGGCATAACTCAAGCCAGCCATTTATTATTTGGTTTAAAATTTTGTATAAAAGTCACTATTCATGTTATAGCTAATCAAAACAACCTCAATCTTCCTGAGTTCTTCCCTGTGAACTTTCTGAAATACCATGTTCTCAAAAAGACTGACTATTAATGTGGCAATCTATTATTTCTAAGGGAAGAAAAACTGACTAGTAACATTGTTAGTAATGACCTCTTGGGAGGAGGGTGTCGGGAGGGGGTGGTCAGTAAGAGGTATGAGACTAGAATTTAAAGATGCTTTATTCAAGTGCTTTTCTCTCTAACCATATCCCACATTCTCACCTGATGAGTGGGACTTGGCCTCACTAGAGTAAAGTCTACTTAGCTCCCCATCCACCACAAAATGATGGGGTTGTCTGTTCTGTAAATTAGGTATTCGGAGATTCAAAGGTCTTTCTCCTAATGAAAAGAGAGGAAAAAAAAAAGGCAGTGTGAAAAATATTAAAAATGCATCATGGTTTTTCTTAAAGATAAGTTTTCACAAATAGCCTCAATACTCGATAGGAAAGGAGTAAGGAAAGTCAATAGGCGTTGAAGAGTTAAATAACAGTTGGAGAAACGTTTTATATAATAATTTAGGAGGAAAATGGCAATTTGTGCTAGCCCCAAGTTTACAATTCTGCTATGACATTTTTAAGCACTCCAAATTTGGCATATAATACAATCCTTCTATAAGGCATTTTCTTACTAGTGCAACCATTTTACCAAGGCATGTCATTAACTACATAATAACAAATAACAGAGAGACAGGGAGGGCTTGAAGCCAATTGTCTATTATTAAAAACAATAACAACAACAAAACCTATGGCAAATCCATGAAAAAAATACAATTAGCACAGATATGGTAAAAATTCTTTATACAGCAAAGCATATCCTCTGTCATAAACCTGAATCCATCACACTTACCAAAATGCCACCCCACACTGCATGCATTACGCTGGTGTCACAAATTAGTCATCAACTCTTTCATATTTAATGCCTTTGCTTCTTAACTCTGAAGTCTTAACTGTCAAGGAAGACTGAAGAAGCTAAAAGAGACTGCAACTAAAAAGTTTCTTAACATTTAAAAAAGGAAGAATGTTCTTCCTCTAGTACTCTCATCTGCTGACAGGTATAATATTTTACTCTATAGTTGGAGAATACTTAATATGGTATTCTTACTTAGCAATCTTATTTTTTTGACAATAGTAACCACTCTCTAGAAAAGTATAACAATAACATATAAAAAAGATCCTACAAAATTATTAAACTATCTAGTTATAAAAATTTGAAAGTAGAGGATATATTTCTATAATTATATACTGTACATCTCCCTCCACTAGCTTGAAAGCTCCAAGTAAGCAGGGACTTTATCTTAGTCACTGCTGCATCTTCAGTGCCTAGACGCATGCTGGCACATAGTAGATAATAAAAAAAAAAAATTTGTTGAATGAGTGAATGACAATGACTTGAGATTTTCTTCATGTGTGAATAAGAAAGAAATGAAATAATTTTTAAAATGGTAAAAATACTCATGAATCACAGCTTTGTAAACCTACAAATTTAAGAGAACAATTTCCAAGAGTACACCACACAAAATATTTTCATAGTGACGGTAGGCCAATGTGAGGCCTGAAAGTAGACAAAATTTCTCCCTTCTGATACTTCAAATCTCTGTATTGTCATAATATTTTATATGCAGTTATCATATTCTCTTAGGAACCAAATATTATAAATTTCACACACAAATCGATTTTGAAGTCTAAAAAAATATTAAGTTTTGATCTTGTAAAAAGTGATAAACATCTCCCATGGAATCCATTTATTTGAGAAAAATGATCTATACAGTCAACGTTCCTTAGCCACGGATTCAGCCAACTATAATTCAGAAATATGTGGAAAAATGTTACATTGTTGCTGACATGGTTATGTAGTTAGGCCGACAATGGCTGCATCTGTACTGAACATGTACAGGCCTTATTTTCTTGCCATTATTCCCCAAACAATGAGTATAACGATTTACATAGCATTTACAATATATTAGGTATTTTAAGTAATCTAGAAATGATTTAATGTCTTTAGTTGAGTGTCTTTAGTTGCACTGTTGTACCTGCCTCAATGTCCTGAATCAATTAAAAACATTTATCTTTCATGGTCATTTTGACTGAGGAAGAGCCAGAAGTCGCATGGTGCCAGATCTGGTGAATAAGCTGGATGAGGACACACCGTAATGTTTTTATTTGATAGAAATAGCCATACCAGAAGTGATGCGTGACATGGAGCGTTGTCAAGATGGAGGATGACGTAAAGGCACTCAAGAAAGAGGACTTCCAGAACTGCTTCAGAAAGTGGCAAGAACAGTGGGATAAGTGTGTTTGAAGCAGGGGGAGTATTTTGAGAAGGATTAATGGCAATGTGTCTTTTACTGTAATAATTTTTTTAAAATTTGAACATTCACTGTATTTTTTTGTTTACACCTGATATACAGGAGGAGGTGTGTAGGTAGGTTATATGCAAAAACTACACCCTTTTATACAAGGGACTCAAGCATCCAGGGACTCGGTATCCACAGTGGGGTGGGGGGTTCCAGGAACCAATCCCCTGCAGATACCAAGGAACAACTGTACTGTTTACATCTCCCATTTCCACCCTTGCTTTATAAAATACATATCAACAGTATGTGCCAGCTGTTGTTTAGGGATAATAAGGTTAAAAAAAATAAACTTTCATTAAATTGGCAGGATAAATTCTTTCCTTTATTGAAGAAGGGACAATTTGAAAATTAATTTTGAAAGAGAAACTATAAAGTAATCTCTAACAAATACCAAGATTTAAAAATCAGCAAATTTTTGTTGCTCTTGGAAGTGCACACCACAGCCGGCTCTAAAGGTTGTAGGTTTCTGAGAGATGTACCTTGTCCATCCGAGTTATCAGAAGTCAAGCCATTGGGGCTGTGCTCTTCCGAGTGTGGCCTGTAAAGGCCTGCAGACAGTCTCCTTTCAGCACGCTGCAGCCTCTCGTAGCCGGCTTGGGCGCAAAGGAACTCCATCTGCTTGGCCATCACCTTTTCAGGCTGCTAGTAAGGAAAGCAAAAATAAAATCGGTAACTAAAACATTCTAGATTTTTTTAATGGTTTTAAGATGCCAATTTCAGACTACAGTAAACAAATTTAGTATTCATTAAAATGAGTTCACACTTCATGTGGTATACATGTGCCATAAATATACATAGATGTCTATATCGTCTTGTTAAAACATAAAATGTTGGATTTTGTACAAAAGAAAAAAAAAAATCTTTCTGCTCAAGCCTAGAGAGAGAATTTCATTTTAGTTCAAAAGCAAAATAACCTTTGCTTTGTTTTCCAAAATACTGAGTCCTTTGAAAGATATTTTTTAAAAAGGAACCTCAGAGTAACAGTAACATCTGCTATAAACTGCATCTAACACATAGGGTGAAATCTTGGCATTTTTATTTTAGGATTTGGCACTATACAGACTCTGATACGATGACAGTATGTTTGGGGGAGAAAAGGTGTAAAATGGCTGTCTAGAAGAACAAGACAAACACACCTCCCACTAAAATTGAACAATGCAAATTATGCAGAAAAACATCAGTGCCAACGAGGATCTTTACCTTCATCATGGAATGGAACAGCACTATTTTCCAACCAATCATGAAAAGACATGTTTTAAAATACACAATTAGTTGGTTAAAATATAAATTGATCTCTGCATGTGTTTTATAAGTTCCTTTTCTATATAGTGCTCTAAATTACTTATGTATGATATTCTAAGCAGCATATTGGGTGATAATTTAACAAGTAGTAATAGTTAAAATGCAGATCTGAATCACTACCATGCTATGGAAAACAGTAATACAAGGCAGCTGCTATATAAAACCAGTTACAAATAATCCTATTTCACAACAGAAAAAATCAATAGGTGAAATATATTAGTTCACAGAATAGGATAAAAACTTTTACTTACATGATTTTTCTGAATGCAATGAACGAGATCAAAAGAAACCATAACTTCAATTCATTTGAACTTGTTACTAATTAATTGATAAAATTTCAGTAAGACATCTGAGGGAGAAACGTATTTTTAACCTGCTTAATATGAAAACAAAATTTGGCACTACTATAAATTTGACTAAAAGCAATCACTAGGTAGAAGATCAATAGGAATAAAACTTGTAGTGCTGTCTTAAAAGGTGATTGTTTGCAGAAATGACTCTTTTAAATGTTAATTTCAGTATACCCAATTAAATAATTTAATAGCAAAAGTACCTGAAGTGACATATTAATTTAACAATTTTTCATTATACATGAATTGAAATGCTTCAACAGAAGCTACAATATTGACTATAACATTTAATTGAAAACTAGTATTTTATCTCAGAGTTGTGTTACCCACAGCCATAGTCAACATGGCTGTTTTCCTGGTATCAAATTGCTTCTTTTGAGTTTTCTTTATGAGAATGTCTTACTTCCTACAAAACTATAAAGAATAAGTAAGTTTCACTGTATCAGATTCTGCTCAAAAAGATTCTGCTCACAAACCAAATCAAACCAAGTTGTAATTACTATTTTGTTGATACAGCTGTGGATTGGATGACATTTTAAGAACTATCAGAAATAAATTCAGTCCTTGGGTACCTAAAACTGAAGCTAGTTGAAGTAGCCATTTATTTTTTCAACCTACAAATATTATTATGAAATAATAACTGGTGGTTTACATTACCTGTGAACTGAGAGCAGCGAGTTCTTCACTCTTAGCTTTAGCCTGCTGGAAGAGTGTTTGCACGGAGTCCTGGAAATCTGGAAATCCATCCTGTGGATCAAAGAATAAGTCCTTTTTACTTAGAATTTGTAAACAAACATATTATCAAAAGCTCAGATATTAATGCAACGAAAACCACCTTAATCTTACTACCAGAGTAATCATGATTAAGATTTTAATGTACAATATTTTATTTTAGTCATTTATGGTACAATTACCTTATTCTACAGTTGTAACCTTGGTTAAAAACATGAATGAGAAAGATTTATAGATCCACATTGTTTTACATTGGACTGCAGACTTCATGATCACTGACAATAATGGTTATGTAACATTTCATCTAGTGGTTTGACCATTTATTTAATCACTATCCTCACACTGGACATATAGATTCTTTTCCTTGTTTTTGGTTTGAAAAATATTAGAAAAATATTTCCATGGAAAAAGCATTTCACATAGTTTAGAGTATCCAATACAACAGATTTTGAAAAGTAGAATTACCACAGAGATGAACATTTTTATGTTTTTCACATTCTTTCCCCAAGGACCTTTACTGGTTTGTCGTACCATAAGCAGTATTTGACAGTTTTCCTGGCCAGCAATGGGTGTGCTGTTTTCTTAATTTTTGCCAATTTATATTTTTGTTTTGATATTCAAATTTTTTAAAATTTTATATACTGTAGTTGTATATAATTATATTTTATTTTGTGATTTCTTTTATTGCTATAAAGTTTAGAAAAGCATTCTGCTTTAGAGATTTGATAAATATTCAAAGCTACCCTTTAGTTATTCTAAGCCTTTATTTTCTTGTTTATTTTTTTTTAATTTACCTCTCTAACCCATCTGGAATTTATTTTGTTATATGTAATGTGGGAAAGATCTAAAGTAAATTTTATTTAAGGTGCTACCCAATAATCTCAACCTGAATTTCTGAAGAATTCTTACAAGTTGACTTGTGATTTGTCCTTTACCATTTCATTTCACAGGCAATGGGGCTTCGGGATTAGAAGGGCCTGTACGTTATGTCCCAATTCCATACTTACTAGCTACATGACACAGGATGAGTAACTTAATCTTCCTTGAACTTTATTTCCTCATAAAAAATAAGGATAAGAGAACCTATTTATTAGGGCTGCTGTGAGGATCAAATGACATTCAACTAAATGACATATGGCGTTTAGCATGTAAAAACTGCTCAGTAAGTACATAAATACAAACTAAATTCTTATATTAAGTAGAGCCCATTCAGGGCACTCTACTGGACAACACTTCAGCTTAAATTGTTTCTGGTTTATACTTTACATATATTACTGCCAATCCACCTACTAGTTTCTTCAAGGTTTTGTTTTTTTTCTGATCATTTATTGCTCCATATGAATTTTTTTTTTTTTTGAGGGCAGATGTCACTGGCCCTCATATGTGGGACCGAACCGGGGCCACTGGCATCCCAAACCAGCGCTTAACCACCGCGCCACTTGGCCGGCCCACTCCATATGAAATTTATAACTACAAAACATCATGATAACATGGCCTTAGTAACTCTTCTGAAAACTACTAAAGGATTCCTCATAGAAATTGTCATTAACCTTCAACATATTTCTCCCCTTGTTTGATAAGCTATATATTTGTAGCAAAGGGTGAATCATTAAAAACCAGAGTTCTTATAATAACAACAGAAAAAGATATTATAACAACAAAATGTTTTATCTTCTTTGCAATATCAGATACTGGCTCAAAATTTTTTCCCCATCAGGGTCTTCTCAAAGATTATTTCCCTACTGCAGATCTCATGCTTTCAAATACTTTATCTACCAAAATTTATTTCCTAAATAATAATTTCCTATTTTTAAAATTCAAAGCCATGAAATGAAATAGAGGCAAGAACAAATAAATGTGACATCCTGAGTCAGTCATATGTACCTTTATGATGGGTAAATATACAATCAGCAATTTTTTTAAATTTTTTTTAGCTGAGCCATCCTGCCACCTGTTGGCAGCTCAGCAGCAGCTCAGCTCAGGCTGGGCATCGAACTGCTGTTGCTCAGAGCTCAGCTCACACTCTTGAGTGAGCTCTTAACCAACTGAGCTGCTCAGCCGGCCGTACAATCAGCATTTTAAAAGTAGTATTGACAATGGCCACCATTCTAGGCCACCACATGTGATCAAGGACACTTGGCTTAGAGGAGTGTGTGAATATAATCATTAACTGAGCTTGAATGAACTTCATAAAGTGTATAATACACTTTAAATCTAAATGAAAAGTGTACTTTTTCTTAGTCATTCAGTTTTACTAAGAACTTATTTAGACTTGAAAATCCAACTCTCTCTTTTGCAAACTCTCCGTTAAGTTCTACAGTTCAATGAGGTAAGCTAGTAGAAGACTTATAAAATAACAATAAAAGCAGCTATCATTTTTTTCAGGTGCCTACCATGTACCAGTTCCTGAATATATTCTGTACATTATATATATATTATCTCATTTACTCCCCACAGCAACAACACTGGGTTTTCTTCATTTTATAGCTACAGACATGGGCTCCAAAGCCTAGATCATAAATTCCTAGAGTTAACACCCTTTATGAAACTCACAACAGTAAACAGAGGTATTTCTCTTACAGCTCTGTTTTTTATAAGCTTAACTGGTTTAACTCTGATTTGCACTGAGTTGAAAATCCAATTCTACTATTTGTTTGCTGTGATACTGGATTATTTTGTCTGTGTCTGTCTCTCCACCTATAAAATGGGGATACCGATTGAGCACTTCAGAGTAAAATAGATAGCATACTATAAGTGACTAACTATTGGGTTGTCGGAAAAAGTCATCACGCAGTTTTGCAACGAAAAACATAGAAAAAAATACGTCATGACTTTTCCGACAACCCCAATATATCTCTATGATATCGGGGGAATAAATTTTAGGGATATTTACTTATAGACATCTTAAAGAATGAGCTGGAACTAGTCATTTAACACTAAACCAGCAAGAGAATACTGACTATGTTGAAACAATAGAAAACTGCACACATGTTTATTCATTCAACAAAAATATCTTGTTTACCTAACAGGCTACATTCTGTACTGAAGGCTGGAGATACAGACTCCTGTCTGGCTGACACATACAGTCTAGAGAAGGACACACAGAGATGCAGAGCACAGCAGAGGACACTGTGCAGGGAAAGCTAGAGGTTGTGATGTCTAGGCTGAGACTTGAAAGAAGAGAGTTCTCTAGGGTAAGAGAGCAGCTTACATAGAGGCCTGGAGGCAAAAAGACCTGGAGACACTGGAGAAGCTGGAAAATCAGTAATATAGAGAACATCGGGAATACCCTGAGAAAGTGGAAGTGCTGAGAGAAGAAACCCGAGATGCAGGGCCAAGTCTGTGAGGCCTTGTAAGCCATGTTAAAAATTTTAGATTTTATCTTAAATGCAAAGTGAAGACATTTAAAGGTCTCAAGGAAGAGACTAATCAGATCTACATTTTACAAAATTCAATCTGAAAGCAATGGGGACAATGGATTGGAGGAAGGGTGGTCAAGGATAGTGGGCAGTGATGAAGATAGAGGATAATGTCATAGCCCCGGACAGGGACAGATGCAACAAAGAAGTACATGAATCCCTGACACCCAGCTCTGTCAACCAGGAGTTTGGTGCACTCACTAGTATAAAGAACTCAGAACCAGGAAGGAGGCTTGGGAGGGAGCATAAAGGTGATGGATTCTGTTGGGGACATGTTAAGTCTGATCTCATGGTGAGACCTCCATGTAGATAAACTCTGTGGCAGGTGCAGAGGTGTGAGCTCGGGGTAAGATCAGGGATGGAGAACCCCCTGGAGAGTTCCTGCATATCAACAGGCCCTAAGTGGAGTGTGCCCAGGCCAGAGCCTCAGATATTCAGGACTATTTTTACAGAGCTTACACAAGGAGAAAGGAGCAATCTTATCTTCTCATGTTAGGAACAAGACGTTTGATCTCAGGCAAGGAAGTTAACCTCATTATTTCCAGGGTTCCCAATTTTTAAATGGAGATTAAACCATCTGCTTTATCTGCCCAGTAGAAACCTGTGGCGATTAAATGAAGTAAAGCAAGGGTAAATCTTGGAAAAGTACACATTGCTATACAAATACATGGTAGCACCACTGTCAGGATTAGTCAACCATGAGAATATGGAAAAGCTGGAAGGGGGGATTTCAAACACTACATGTGAAAGTTTTTTGGAAAATGGACATTGTTTGCTCATTAATAAAGAGAAACAAAAGCACACAATCAATAAGCAATAAATAACACTATCCAAAGTATCCAAGTAATCAGTGGTCTCTGCCACTGAGCACATTAGTCACTCTGCTTTTCTCCCAGTCTTTGACAGCTCATTGTGGATGGGAAAGCTACAGGATAGAGTAGCTATCACTTCATGACATGTGAAGTAGATTTTAGGTACTCAAAATATGACTTAGAAATAAAAGTGAGAACATTCCCAAGGAACTGGTCTCTTCACATTGTTTGGTGCAGGACTTCTGTTAAGTCTCTCAATCTTTTTTCCCAGGAACCAGCTGTACCATGCTATGAGCAATTTATCTTCATGTCATATTCTTGGCTGCTGCCATTAATCACAGCGTTCCCTTACTGGCGAGACTGAGCACTGAGAAAATAAAAGGTACAGGGTGGGATGCTGTTCGTGACCTAATTACTCTCATTCCATTGGTCTCCATCTCCATTCCTCCTCAACCTTCCCACCAAATACTAGCAAGTTGCGTTAAAGCCGCTGCTTAGCTATCTTTAAAATGACTTGTTTCAGCAGATGTTCTCAGCCTCACATGTGCATTTTCCTTTTTTCTACTCACACTTTCTATATGAACAGCAGATTGTAATGCTTCTGTTTTTCTGATCCAGAGGGGAAGAGTCTACATCAAATCGGACCAGCTTTCTTTTCAACAAGCTTAGTAACAGCGTGGGTGGGTATTCTGACCCTCCTCCCTCCCCCTGCCTCACTCTCCCACCCCCACCCCACTGGAACTGTTAGCAGATGTTTCCTCTTTCTTCTTCAAGCCCCAATTCTCTGACATTCTGGTCTCTATTAACAAACTTCATTTCTTTCCTCCAGTTATCTCTGATTGCTCTGCACTTCCAGCCCACACGGGATCAAGAATGCTGTCACCTCCCATCTCTCTGCCTAGTCCCCAGCAATTCCAGTGAATGAAGAAAACTTACAGATGAGATCTGAACAGTTAACAGCCCATTCAGTCAGCTCCCATCACCAGTCCCAAGACTGGCTGTTTACATACACTTCCTCTCCTTCTAAGGTATTACTTGCAACACTGGAGGTAATGACAAGGTTTGTTCATGAAACACAGTATGTTCTTCATGAAAAAGGCTATCAACAGGGTCCGCTTTTAACTAATGTTCCACAAAAAATGAGGGGAAAATGACAGTACCAGAACCTTTGGCTCTTAATTTTTAATCTCCTTTAACTAGTGGTCAAGTTGTCTTCAATACTTCCTGTCATAGGGACAATATAAATAAATCGAACTAATTTTTCTTGATTTACTGTTTATCTTCCCAATATACTGTTTTTCCTCATTTAAAACAATTAGTACGTCAAATGGTAATATCTTATATTTAAATTCCTTTTGTAATTTATAAAGTTACGTTGTCTACTCAAAACTTGTCTCTATTCAAGGACAAACTTCCTTGAATTAGAAAATGGTAACTGCCATTCTTGTCCTCTTCTTCAAAGACTACCAGTCCTGTGAACACTTTGCCCCTCATACCACACTAGTCGGAGGAAAAGGATAATTCCCGTAGTGTTTTTCACAGCCAAGGCACTTTGTGAATGTCCATTAGCACCCAGGAAGGTGGTGTTGTTTTGAAGTTTAAAACTCAGACCTAGATGTGAAGCCCTGGCTGTCACTAGGTAGCTGCGTGGCAATCTAGACAAACTCCGACCCTTTCTGGATCTCTCCTTGGCTATAAAATGAAAATCAAAAAGCCTCCACAGAGGGTAGACAAGAAGGTTTGTGATAATTTCAAATGCCTAGCAGAAACAGGCACATAACAGATTTAATGAAAAGTAGTTATTTTTGCAATGGCCCTAGAGCTAGATTTGCAGTCTCTGATGAAAAAGAATAAACATAATCCATGTTCACTTGTAATCCCAAATGGACAAGCTATTTATCTAGCCTGGGCAGGAGAAGCATTCCCAAACCCTGATTACTAACACAGAAGGTTGATGGTCCTTTCGCTGGAAGTTTCCATTACTTAGGGTTATCCTAAGGCCCCCTCAAGCTAGTAGGCTTTTTTTCTCTGTGTCTACCTCATATATTTTAGCAATTATAGAAATGAAGTTCAAAATCTCTATGTTTTTAAATATCTAACATACCCTGTACAAAGGAGCAGTATTTTAGGACAACAGATTATCCTGAGTACTTCAATACAACATGTATACTGATATTAGCCAACACCAGCACAACTAATCAAATAAATAGCTGACTATCCTTAAGGGGGGCGGGGAACAACCTATTACATAATGAGAAAATCAGACAAAAATTTTAAAACTTCATTCCACCCAACGCTTCATAATGAAATCAGGAAAATACAGCATTTAGCAACAAGGAAAACACCTTACTGAGCTTGAACAAAGCACTAGTTTTATTGGAATATTGCAATGTGCTCATAATGGCATGCAAGAAAATGTTTTTCTTTCCCTTACATGTCTATTTTGATGTCATTTCTATTTTATCTACTGGACATTACATTTTTTGTTCACTGTAAAAATCATCTTTTTAAGATAAGAAAAGTCAGCAACTTGGCATGTCTGTTCGTCATTGTCAAAGATTTTGGAAAAATAAAGAGAAAAAGGAAGAGAAAAAAATTGTCTTATTAATTTGGGCCTACTAAATTAGGAATCTGTTATACTTTACAACAGGCTTATCTTTTTCTTTTTATTATTTTCCTTTAATACAGAATTAGTAAGTTAAGAGTCACAAAAGAAATATTCAAGTGAAATAACAGAAACAAGCATGCTCTAAGAATTCTAAAATCTTTCTAGGTTTACTTATGAAGTCCTTTGTGTTAGTCACATATTCTGGACAAACTGGTCTCACTGTTCTATAAACATGCACAGCACTTTCCTCTGTCTGGTCTTTGCTTATGCTACTGTATCTCTATAATGCCCCTCCACTCTCTACTTCCAGATGCCCCTACCTTCTGAAATCCTATTTTTCAAAACCCAGCTCACATGATACCTCAATAGAGTCTCCCCTAATCTCTTCTCATGCCAGAAATTCTCCCCCTCACCAACAGCCACATGGAAGGTACACATAAACAAGTCACTAATACAGGGTGAAAAGTCTTACGGGAGTAGTCTAGGAACCCTACACAGCCAATACTAACTACCTCAGTATCAACTTCCAGAACCAGATGAATAGCTCTCGCTGGCATCTCGAATTTGACTTAGAGTACACCACAAGAGAACTGAGACAAGTATTCATACCAATATCATATATTTTGCAAAGAATTACACTATGTGTGTATGTGTGTGTGTGTAGGGGGGTATACATAACACACTTTGAAGAGATACTGATGCATTGCAATACATGAGTGCTTTAAAAAAACTAAGTAAAAACAAAATTAAAAACAAACCAACAACAAAAGAAAAGTAAACTAGTGTCCTAAATTCAAAGCTAAAGTCCCTATTTATTTCTGGGAAACAAAATCAAGAGTTTATTACTATCTATAAGAGCATTTAAAGAAGCTTAGGGTTAATTAGTCACTTGTTTTATTTAGGATGGATTAGAAATGTTATTCAAGAAAAAGGAAACATCGGTTGTCTTAATTCTAAATTCAGAACTGTTCAAATGGCTTTGTGAACTCTAGTAGAACAAGCAAACTCACTATATAGAACTATAATTCAATTCTCTCTAGTGGAGTATATTTAAAGGAATAGAAGGGTCACATCTAATGCTGTAACTCAACACTCAGAGCTACTACAAAGAAACTCAAAACACTACATATAAAAAACAATTTGCTTAAATTTCAGATCAGGGCCACTGAGAAAGCCAGAAAAACAGCAATACAGCTTAACCAGAAAAATTATAGCTCAAATAGTCCATAAGATTCATAATCTCAAACTCCCATGTTTGTTAATGATCTCTGAAGCTAGACAAAAAGGAAAGTAAGGCTTAAATGCCTGAATTATAATCACACAGAGGGCCAATGCTGAGAGAGAGAGAGGCAAGTATAATTCCTAGCCTAGCAGGCGACTACTTTTCCTGGTCACTGGGTAGGTTTTGCACCTTCTTCCCTCTAACTCCAATGGCACATGCCTTAGCAATTTCTGTGTTTACCCACCTTCCCTTTTAGTGGCAGAGTCACTAACAGTTAAATCCACAAGGTCCCTCTCTTATTTATCTTGGGGTGCAATAGTATGAAACTATTTCACTATTTAGATAATCTTTCAGTGGCCTTTTAGGTAATTTTAACAAAATTTTTGAGTGGTATCTGAAGCTAACCCATCTTAAACATTACTCCAGAGCTCATAGTAAGGGAGATTACAAAATATAAGCACAATACCCTTTTTTTGGACAACATTCTTCTTTTCTTTGAGAACCACTGCTTTAGGCTAAAGATTTTATAAGTCGAAGATGCTTATCCATAGCTATTCATTATTTCATCTAACAGATTTTATTAAGTGCCTATTAAGTGCAAAGCACTATTATGAACTCAATATAAAGTAATAGATAGGCAGGTAAGAGCTCTAGTTTTGTTTAATGGGTAGACTGATAATAAATTTTAAAAATATGTAATAGTTTCAGATACTGGTAAGTGCTAGGAAAACAAACCAAACAAACCATGAGAATGAGCCTGCGTGTGATTTTGGGCTAAGTGCTCCTTTAGAAAAGGAGACAGGAAGTCAGAGGAATCTCTCAACTATGAGCTGAAGCCATGTGAAGATCTAGTGATCTAGGTGAGGAAACAGTGACGCTAAGGTACAAATGAGCTTGGCGTGTTCCAGGAACAGAAAGTTGGTCGGTGTAGCTGGGACACAGTTACGAATGGGGAAGTGTGGTAGCAGATGAGGTTAGGAGATGCAAGCCAGAGTCAGATCATGTAGGGTGTTCGATGCCTCAGGAAAAAATGTCAATTTTATTCTAGGTATAGTAGAAAGCCATTGGAAAGATTTAAGCAAGAAAGGTATTTTTGTTTTTAAAAGACAACTATGGCTTTGGTATAAATGAAAGACTATTCTATACAAACGAATGTTTAGTAAAAATAATTTCATGATGGAAATTTAGGGTAGTCAAATATAGCTTATTTGCTTTAACTTGAAATTAAGTAACAGATGACCCCCCCACCTACCCAAGAAAAACAGGAAGGTGCCACCTGATTTCAGATTTCTACTTTGCTGCAGAATGGCCTCTAAAAAGTACAGTCGTCTCCCAAATTCACAGGGGGACGTTCCAAGACCCCCAGTGGATGCCTGAAATTGTAGATAGTACCGAACCCTATTTATGTTTTTTTTTCCTGTATATACATACCTATGATAAAGTTTAATTTATAAACTAGGCACAGTAAGAGATTAACAAAAATTAATAATAGAACATTTACAGCAATATATTATAATAAATGTTAGGTGAATGTGGTCTTCTTCCCTCTGGTAATTTTTATATTTTTCTGCTCAAACTCATTCCTGAATCTGTGAACAATTCCTTACTTGCAGTAAATGGCTTAGTGTCACTCATTTCAGGAGTTCCCTTGTTGAAGTCTTCATATAGAGAGGCTCAATGCTTTGTGGTGTAACACACTGCTGTCAATTGAAACACGTTTTTCTGTTCATGTCTTCCACCCACAAATTTAATGCCTTTTCCATCTTAAGCACTTATCACGTACTGCGGCCATAACTTTTGCAATTTAAGGTATGACAGCAAATTTAGCACTAATTTTTTTTCTTTTCTCACAATTTCAAGGATAGAAGATTCATTCTTACTTTAGATGTTAGCTTCAGCATATGATTTTTTTTTTCTTTATGAAGTCTGGAATTTTTGCCTTTTCATTTAAAGGAAGCACCTTACAGCTTCTCTTTCTAATACTCAAATTGCCAGCATCACCACTCTTGGGCTTTGGGGCCATTATTAAGTAAAACAGGGTAACTTGAACACAAGCACTGTGACACTGTGACAATCAATCTGAGAACCGAGATGGCTACTATAGGTCTAATGGGCATGTAGTATACATAGCATGGATACACTGGACAGAGGGATGTTTCAAGTCCCGGGCAGGACAAAGTGGGATAGTGCAAGATTTCATAATGCTACTCAGAATGGCGTACAATTTAAAACTTATGAATTGTGCATTTCTAGATTTTTCCATTTAATATTTTCCAACTATAGTTGACTATGGGTAACTGAGACCGCAGGTAACTGAAACTGTGGAAAGCGAAACCACAGGTTAAGGGGGGGCTACTGTGTTCAATCCAAATTAAGGAACAGTAGTTCTGAAACTATTCTATAATTCTGAGAGCCCTAAGAAAAGTACATTTTTTTTACTAACCCATACCTTTCCACCAGTGGGTCTACAATCAAAACGGCAGCCTTAATCATGATCCTCTAAATGAAGGCTTTAATTATAGTAAAATCTCCATAATTCACATCTACTAAATTGTATTTCTCTCAGAGAGTTAATATAAAGAAATTAAACCTTAGTTTCTCTAAATGCATTTGATAAGATGCCTAATGATATAAATAAGATTATAAAGGGAATAGTTTAACCAGTAGAATTTCTGTAAAAAAACACCTGTTTACAAATCAACCTTTGATAAATTGACTGGATATCAATCTCACTGTTTCCTTCTAAGAACTGCCTTAGTATCCTAGTTCAAATTACTGTAGATACTTCAAAGCAACAAAATTCTATATTATTTTTAACATTCTACAATTCACATTTTTCACTAGTTTATGGGACCATCCCTTTTTGTTAGTTTGAATTACTAAAGCACATGTTATTAGCATAAGCAAACATAATACATAATCATACCTCCACTTTAATTCTCTTTGGAGATAATTCATCTCTTTCTCCACATTTTGACCTGAGGGGAATGGGTGAGAGAGAAAAACTTGAGAAGGTAACAAATTTTATTCCAAAGGTATCCTAATCTATAAACTTCCATCAAAACATATACCCTGACACCAGAAATAAGGCATTCATTAACAAACACTGAAATAATGAAAAGGGACTTTTCATCATTTCTAAATTAACATTAGAAAAACATGCAAACACAATTATATTATACATTTTAAAAGACCACTGCCTAAAACTTCCCATATAGAAAGTACTCAATAAGTATGGAATAATCATCACATAATGAAACTGGAAAAAAAAAATCAAGGATTGTATTCCATGATATCCCTTTATGGATTAACAGAAACAATTTAGGACAAAATGACAAAAATGGCCATTTAAGATGAATGCTTGAAGCTCCATGAGATTCAGATGCATTTTATCTATCTACTGAAACTACAGATGCATTTTCTCTTGACCTAAAGATCCTTCTGTTGGGTCTCAATCCCTCAGAGGTACCTACACATACATGAATTAGTACTGCCAATTAAACTATGACAAGCCATCAATTGTAAGTTACACCTTCATATAAAAGAAGCTAAAACGTGAAAAAAGTATATCTCAGAATCAACAAAATAAGACATATATGATGTTATTTATTGTAGTATTATTTATAATGACAAAGGGCTAGAAACAACTCAAGTATCCATTAATAGGGGACTGGTTAAATGAACCATGGTACATTAATGCAATACTACGCATCTGTAAAAAACAATGAGGAAGATGTATATGTAAATACAGCGAGATCTCCAAGACATGTTAAAAGCAAAATATACAATAATGCAGATATATGCTACCTATTGTTTTTTGAATAAAAAGGTGAAAATGAGAAACTATTTTTATATTTCTTTGCATGTGCATAATAAACACTGCAGGATTCAAAAAAAAAAGAAACTAATAAAGCTATGTACACTAGGAGAGGAACAGGGTAAAATAAGACAGGAATAGGAATGAAAAGTTTTTGTATTACCTATTTACATAGTTTTGTCTTCTGAATTATGTGAAAGTGTTATGCATTTTAAAAAATATTTAACTTAAAAAGAAATATAAATGTAAATACTACAAGAAACAGCTAAAAATTGTTGAAAGTAGTACTCTAGGGCATGGTATTAAAAAGGGGAAAGGGTGGAGCAGGGGAACTGCTGAGTTTCATTATAGGCCTTGTGTGCTGTATGACTTCTTAAATCATGTACATGTATTACTTTAAAGAAAATTAGCTAAAGAAAGCATTCAGAAGGAAAATTATGTATAATACAGTGAAGAAAATGAAAAATCACTAAATCAGCTCTTGATTATCCAACTCTTAAAAAAAAAATCTTGTAAATAATCCTATAATATTGCTGCATATTCTGACCTGCTCATTTAGTCTGCATAACTTTACTTGTCAATCTGTAAATATATGGGCTCTTGAGGTAGAGAAGAAAACGACGCTGCTATGATAACAGTGATGACAGCATTTGCCAGCAAGGGCTGTTTTCAAACTAAGAACCATCTGGGATCCTTGTGCAAGTTTGAATTCCAAGGCTCCATCTCCAGAGACTGTGATTTATTAGAGCTGGGGAGAGTGCTCAGGATGTGGCTTTTCAACACATGCTTAGTTATTCTAACGTGAGTAGTCGTGTGCATCTACTCAGAGAAGCAGTGGCATGCATGAAGGATGGTGCACTGGAAATCAGGGTCCATGTGGAGCCAAGTGAACAAAATCAGACTGGTCCTATACTTACAGACAATGCTCAAGAGTTCAAGGGAGGAGATGATGAAGAATAATATGATGTGTTTTATGTTTACATTAAATTTTACACCCATCATTGTTTTTCAACTTTTTTTTTTTTTAAATTTCAAACACCTATTTCATATTCCACTTGCTAGTAATAAAAGTTATCTTCCAGCCTTTGAGCCATGGCCTTTTGAGCAGCTTCTTTTGCTCGGGCCTGCTCCTAACTTTTTGGAGTGTACACCTCTTCTAATAAACTTCTATTTCACCACTTAAAAAAAAAACAAAGTATCTTCCAAATTTCCCTTAAGTACTGGTCAGTGGAGTCTTTTCTCATTAGATTGCAAATACCTTTCAAAAGGAACTAATTTGCTTCCTCAGAGTTCAAGTTCATGCAGTTAGTGGTATACAAATAATCTATAAATGCTGACTAAATCCTATCATCACACTCAAAACCAAAGCATCTGCATAAGAGAATGTCTAAAACCACTACCAGAACAATGCTATAGTGCTAGGCAACTATCTTCCAAAAGAAAGACAAAAGAGAATTAAACAAAACAACAAAAACTTCTTCAGCAATAATGTTTTGAAAAGTGAAGTCACTGTTTAATTTTATAGAACTATAATCACGCAGCTCCTTTTTCAGAAATGCTTAATATATTATCAATGGATGGTATTTTAAATCTACTTCTATCAAGCAATGGAAAAATACTGCCAATTAGTTAAACACTTACTTGGTGGTTCTGTAAGTATATTTATAGGTGACTTCTCGAGAAATCTGCCTAGCCAGGGCAAAGAGTTCATCTCTTCTCGTCAGCAGGGCATTGTCCTTCACACAGAGCTGAGCGGCCGCTTCGTTAACAGTGAGCTGCATATCCAAAATAAAGTTTAAAAAATTACAAACACTTTTATTTCATCAGTATATAAAATATTTCGTTTAAAAATAGAGAAATGTCACATCATTAAATAATGAAATCATAATTTATAAAAATCAAGATGGTCTTTACTCCTAATAAGTCCTAATGCCAAATTTCAAAAGAAAATACTATACCATCTCTCAGAACTCAAACTAATCAAAATTGTCATCTTGGTTTTATTTATTCAGATGCTTTATTTACTTTTGTTTAGGTATGAGTTTATGGAAAATAATCAAAATTAAAATAAAAAGTAAAAAATGTTCTGCATTTCATTTTTCTTATGAAAAACCAAGGGATTTGACTATATAATATGGTGATAATATTTCCCTAACTATATAAGTGAGTATACTTGGTCTGACAGTTTTTTTTTCAATGTGAACTGACACGAAAATCCTGAAGGAATAAAAATTAAATGACTAAATATTTATCAAATCACTTAAAAATAGAGTTATCACAAATAATTCTGGAAAATCTGGGCTATAATGGAAAACCAAGATTTTAGAGTCACTGAAGCTTTAAAAGTCATCTAATTCTACTCTTTAGAGTATTAAATATCATCAGCATAGAGTTGCTAGTTGACCAAACACCCTGTACTATAATACAATTTAAAATAGCAAATGTTATCCTAAACTCCAAACCTTAATTGTTTAGTAAACCAGAAAATCTTTTTTTTCCATATAATTTTGTCAATTTTAAATATGTGTACATGTAGGGAATTGCCAAAAAGTGTACATGTAGGGAATTTAAAAAGGCTTTTTTAAAAAGCAAGAAACACACTCATTCACGCATGATTGATGGCATAAAGAGAATGGGATCTAATGGCAGACAGATATGAGTCTTGCTTCATCATTTGCCAGCTATGTGACTTTGGACTTGTAAAAACTCAGAGCATCAGTTTTCTCAGGACTAAAATGGGATAATAATCACTACCTCAAAGGATTCTAACAAGAATTAGGTGAGGAGACATATGTGGCGCAAAATTGTTAGTGTTAATTCTGGTTTTCCTTTTATAAGAAATCAGGCATTTACTCTTTCTCCCTACTTGGGCATCCCACTTTATTCACCATAATATAATATTTTTTAACTAAAATTCTTTTAAAATTCAGAGAAGCAAAAGAAGACAATAAATGAAGCATACAATCCTTCCATCTAGAATGACCATTAATATTTTAATGTATATTATTCCAATCTCTCTCATATAATAATATACATGTGAATACAGATTTGTATCTCCTTTTTTTTAACTTATGTACTCTTTACTTTTATCATGTATTAAGGCAGAGACCTGGCTTGTTTACATCAGCATCTAACATGGGTTGCTCTATAAATATCTGTAAGAAAAACTAGGGGTAGTTTAATGTCCAGAGTGAGGTTGATTTAAATACTAATCGACAGCATTTCAGAAGTACCAGCTTATGCACCACCACAGAAAATAACTTTTCAACATAAACTAAAAACAGTATTCTAGTATTCCTTCCATCATCCTACGAAACCAAGAAAAACAACATAATCACATTCTTTGTTACTGAATTCAGGCTCAAACAGACCAAAAAAGGAGACTCAACTTTCCAGGGGAGTCTTCTGATAGAAAAATTGAGATTGGAGAAAAAAACTATAGCTCACCCCAAGATGTAGAAGTCGACCGATCAAGCTTCCCAATCAAAAATATGTTTTCTGTCAGTGTTTTCTAGATTTCATGCTCCCAGTCACTAACAATTAAATCAATTACTATTATGATATATTTAAAAAGAAAACTGATACAAATACTTCAAAACAATAGTCACTCACTGTATCACCATGTTAGCTTTTCAAAAATTCTAAGTTTCTAATTTTGTTGCAAGTATAAAGTGAGATATTTTCCTTAATTGGTTTCCTCCACTTCCTCTTTTTAAGGCTAAAAGTATCAAAATTCCATTCATAGCTTCATGTAAAAGATTTCTTAAAGTTAGGTTTCTACCATCATAACTAGACTTAAAAACTTTCTTTACTGGTAGTTAAAATTATAATCTTTAACAATCAAATGATTAGGACTTTCAGTTAAGCGTTAGCCTAAAAATACTATGTGAATGTTGTGATAGGGAGACTCAAAAGGAAAGCACGGTACCATGACTGACCCCTCTCACTGGTAACAACTAAAAATCTTGAATAAAATAGAGGGAAGAAACATTATCTTAAGTATATCAATAAGCCAGCAAAACAGACTATTCAGGCCAAAATGAAGACAGTATCTCAAAGGAGTAAGTTGACAACATTTGCTAAACCAGAAGAATTTGAGCTTCTATCTTCACAGCCTCATGGAGTTGGTGAGTGTGGAGGGCCAGTGGTAGAAACAAACACCAAGGATCCAGCAAAGGTGAGGGGTCTAAGACCTCTCTTCCATGAAGCTGAAATACCAACGTACTACATGCCCAATGTAAGCGTGACTTAAAAATACACCTGTACCCCCAGGGGAATGCATGGGAAATTACCTGTCATGAACTTCGTTACGGAGTGAGAGAGAACAGAAGTTACTCTCTTGAGGTTTCATAACCCCAAATCAGCCCTCACATAGATTTTCAGCCCTAATTCAAACTAAGTGGGCTGAGGTTTTATTTTTACAGGGTCCCAGAATTGTAGTGTGCAGGGTATAGGTGCCTGGTAGAAGCAAAAGCAAATAACCTCTAGGAGAGTCCATTTTCTTCTTAGGCCTCAAAACATCCCCACAGTTCCAGGAAATATGAGTTCATAAACACAAATCATAAAACATCCAAAGAAACAAGGCATCAAAAATAAAAGCCAGCAGAAACAACAGATAGCAGAATCAGACCCTCAAAGACTTCATTTTAAAATATAAAAGGATAGGGCCGGCCAAGTGGCACGTGGTTAAGCGCTGACTTGGGAAGCCAGCGGCCCTGGTTCAGGTCCCACATATGAGGGCCAGTGACACTGCCCTCAAACAAAAAAACAAAAACAAAACACCTGTTTAAAATATAAAAGGAATTAAAAATATGACTAAAGAATAAAACAGTAAAAAAGACCAGGAAAAAGTGAGAAATCAGAAGTGAGGAAATTGGGGTGGACGCAAACAGATTTCAAAAGCAGACAACAGTCAGATAACCACTATCTTCTAAACACAACATTGAAAACCAAAAGCCAAGGAAATAATATCTTCAATTACTAAGGGAAAATAATGGACAATATAGAATTTTATGCTCAGGATAAATAGCAATTAAGAATCAGGGCAAGGGGCCACCGAGTGGCTCATTGGTTAAGAGTTGGCTTGGGAGCACGAGCTCTGAGCAGCAGGATTGTCGGTTCAGATCCCACATGGGCCAGTGACGCTGCACTCTTTACAGCTAAGACGGTGAACAACAGCTTGACCTGGAGCTGGGCTGCCGTGAGTAGACGGCGTAGGCTGCAGTGGGGCTGCAGTGGGCTGCCATGAGCTACAGTGAGTGGCAGGCAGCCAGCGAGAGCTGCCATGAGCCACTGTGTGCAGCTGTCCAATGGCCAGCAACCGATGTGCCTCACCCGGGAAGAGTGCAATGATCACAATACCAACATGGGCCAGTGAAGTGATGTCCTCCACCACTAGCCTGAAGAACAAAAAAAATCATAGCAACTTGTTTGTTCCCCTTCCCCAATGCTTCAACGCTGTTCCCTCCCCCAATTCCCCAATTAAAAAAATCAAAAAAAAAAAAAGAATCACGGCAAAATAAGTATTTTTCAGTGGGGTAGAGAAGGGCAGTTTGCCATCAGTAGACCTTCACTAAGAAAATTCTACATCATGTACTTCAGACTAATTCCAGATGGTCAATTTGAGATATAAAGAGTTGGGAAGGGGAAGAAATACAAAATAAAATGGAAATAAATTAAAAATATTAGTCATTATAATAAATGTAAATGAACCAAATGTTCTAATTAAAAGACAAAGAATGTAAGACTGGATTTTTGTAAAAATCTAACTATTCGTATTTATAAGAGATGTATCTAAAACATGGATTAGGAAAGACTGAAAGTAAAATGATGGAATAAAAGATCTAACAAGCAATTACTAACAAAAAGAAAGCATATATATTTATATTAATATCAAAGAAATTAGGTTTTTAAAGCAAAATGCATTATTAAAGATTAATAAGGTTACTGCATAATACAAAAAGAAACAGACAACTCCACACTCATAGTAGGTAACTTGAACACACAACTCACAGTTAGTAACACAGCAAGCAAAGAAGAAAAAGACTACAAAGCTTGAACAACAGCGTTAATAAGCTTGTTAAAACAGACACATACAGAGCACTACCAGAACTGCAGAAACACATGAAAAACACTGACCACATACTAGGCCATAACTGAAATCTCAACAAATTCTAAAGGGCTGGCAGCCTGCAAACCATGTTCTCTGACGACAATCCAATTAGTTAGAAATCATTAGGAAAAACAATGAATAAAAAACTCTCATATTTAAAAAGTAAAAAGACACTTCCAAATAACTCATGGGTCAGAAAATAAATTATAAATAAAAAGAGAAAAATATCAGAATTGAAAAATAGTAAGATAATCTCCTATCAAAACCTGGAGATTAATGCTAATTCTATATAATATAAAATTTATAGCCTTAATTGCTTACATTAGAAAAGAACGGTTGGACATTAATGAACTAAGCACCCAACTTAAATTAGAAAAAAACAATAAATTATAAGAAAGTAGAATGAATGCACACACACAACTAAGAATATCAACTAAGCCAAAAGCTGCCTCTTCAAAAAGATTAGGAGTTGGAAAGCTTTTTCTGTAAAAGGCCAGAGAGTAAATATTTTGGTTTTATAGGCCAAAAAGTCTGTTACAACTACTGAACTCTGACATCATAGCTCAGAAGCAGCCACAGACATAAGCAAATAGATATGAATGTGTTCCAAAAAAAGTTTATCTGCAAAATCAGGAGGTGGGTCAGATTTGGCCTACAGGCTCTAGTTCACAGATCCCTGAAAAGATTAATACAACTGACAAATGTTTTGCAAGATTGATCAGGGGAAAAAAAAGATGTAAATTTACAAATTACATTAGGTCTTAAAAACTAGAAACAACTTTATGTCAGTAAATTTGAAAACTTAGATGAAATGGATATATTCTTAAAAGAAACGTGACTTATCAAAAGTGATTCAAGAAAAAATAAAAAATAAAGAAAGAAAAAATAAAAAATAAAGAAAGAAAAAGAAAAAAAAGAAAAACAAAAACAACAAAACAACAAAAAAACAAAAAAAATTAAAAAAAAGTGATTTAAGAAGAAATAGACAAATAGTCCTATAATCCATTTTTTAAAATGATCAAAAGGAAATTGCCAAGATTTGTTTTCAAGTGTAAGATGTTTAAATCTATCCATTCTAAGCTGAGAGTTCAGAATAAAGCATCGTAATTTACCAATAAATGTGTTCATGTCTATGGGGTTCCCAGATTCAGCATTCTTCCTCTCTCAGAACTGAGATTGTTGGACTTCTTTCCAACACCTGCCTTGGCTTCTCAACACTACCGTCGTAACTGACCTTTCTTGATAATGTGCTTAGCACTCCAATCCTGTATAATTTCCAATAGCCTACAACTTCCGCATCGACTCAACACCCCCCACTTTCCCTTCCTATCTCTGAATTCCACAGCTTTTTGGCTGGCTGTTGCTATCTCCTGGCAAATATTCTACGTAATAAATACTATGTTGTCTACCTACTTCTATTTCTGAATATTAAAAGCTTCTACACGCTCTACTTCCTTGCTCTTTTCAACTTTTAGTTTCTTCTCATGCATTTATTGATTTAAGATCTGAAACACAATGCTTGCTTAGTTTACCACATACTCTGCTAATACACATTTGGATAGATGGAACACTCTTCCTGCCTGAACTTCTGGTACTGATTCTGGGTTTGTCCCCACACCAACAACTAGTTTGGTTCTAGGCTTCAGCCACTCACACTATATTCATGGTCTGATTCCTATAAAGCAGGCCGTATCCAGCCAAGGTCTAAGACTGACACTGATTCTTTAGCTTATAAAAAAGTATAACAATGAATCTTTCCATAATTCTGTACTGTACAATGTACATATTTGAAAACAGGTATAAAAATCATATAAGAGAATGTTATGTACTCGTGAGAGCTGAAAAAATTTTTTCAGGTGTAGATAACTTCCTTATTTTTATCCACTAGTGACCTATATACAACTATGTCTTGAAAGATTAAAAGAACAGTGTCCACAGGGTTAATATGAAGAAAACTCTCAGAAATACAAAAGTGAATTAATAATAAGTCATATACTTTTTTATTTGGAAATTGAGGACAAGCTAATAACATTCTTTAATCTTAAGAATTTAGAAAAACTCAGAACTCTCTCATTTTAAATAGTCAAATTAAAAAAATGTACATAATACCTAAAAGGTACACTAAATAGTACCTTTCTTTTAACTATCTCACCATTTCTAATTCCTACCAAGCATTTTGAATGGTTAGTAGTTTGAAGAAAACATCCTGATTTATAAACTCCTATCCTGAACTATATATTATTGGACCAGATTCCCATACTTGAGTAGTTGAGTTACCAATAACAAGTGGTCTAAATTAAGTTTCAGAAACATAAGCCACATTTCCAAAGCCCCCACTCCCACATCTCAGCCTACTAGCATTCATTTTGAGTGTTCCCTTATTTTGGGAAAACCACAATGGTTTCATTATTTAAAAATCATCTGTACCTATTTACCCAAAGAAGCAAAGAACCTTTTAGCAAAACCCAAGTGTGAAATAATTCATTTTGGATGTTTTTAAAGTAGGTTAGGATTTTTTTTTTAAAAGGGAGGTTGATTGGGCTAAAATCTCTTTAAAATACCTTTGCTTTGATAAAAATACGGGTCTTTTCACTCAACTTTGTGTTTAATCTGCTGTTTTAAAATTATATGAAAACTGGATTAAAGCTAAAATTTGGTCCAACTGAATTTGGACCAAAATTGCCAAGATTTTTTTTTTTTTTTTTTGAGGGCAGTGTCACTGGCCCTCATATGTGGGACCCGAACCGGGGCCGCTGGCTTCCCAAGCCAGCGCTTAACCACCACGCCACTCGGCCGGCCCTCCAAGATTGTTTTTAAAAAACATTTTAAAACGTTTTTTTAATTTTTCAATTACAGCTGACATACAATATTATGTTAGTTTCAGGTGTACAATTAGACATTTATTATAATTTATAAAGTGATCACCCTGATAAATCTCACAACCATCTGACACCATACAGTTATTACAATATTAACTATACTACTTATGTTACACTTTACATCCCAAGACTATTTGTAACTGCCAATTTTACCTCTTAATTCATTTCCTTTTTTCATTCCCACCCCCCTCCCCCCGCTGCTGCAGGCTGGCAACCATCAAAATGGTCTCTATACAGTTTGTTTTTGTCTTGTTTATTTTGTTCTTTAGGTTCTGCATGTAAGTGAGATCATATGGTATTTGTGTTTCTCAGTCTGACTTAATTTCACTTAGCATAATATCCTGTAGGCCCATCCATGTTGTTATAAATAGTAAAATTTCATTATTTTTTATGCCAGAATAATACTCCATTGTATAGATGTATGTACCACAGTTTGTTTATCCACTCGTCTATTGGTGGACATTTCAGTTGTTTCCATATCTTGCATATTGTGACTAGCACTGCACAGTAAACATAGCAGTGCAAATATCTTTTTGAATTAGTGTTTTGGATTTATTTAGTGGAATTGCTAGGTCATAAGGTAGTTCTATTTTTAATTTTTTGAGGAACCTCCATAATGATTTCCATAGTTGCTGCACCAATCTGCAATCCCACCAACAGTGCACCAGGGTTCCCTTTTCTGAGCAATCTCACCAGCATTACTTGCTTGTTGATTTACTGATGATAGCCATTCTGATACGTGTGAGGTGATATCTCATTACTCAAAGCCATAATACCCTTTTAGTAGATTACTCTATTGATTCATAGGTAGTGATAGTGTCAAAGTATATCTGAATTATAATATTAAGTGTATTTTCTAACTCTACTCACAAGTTCTCATGAGTTAAGTTACTGTCTGGCAACAACACGTAACAATTGCAAAAGGATATGCCCAAAATAGGTAAAAAAATCATAGATTCACTGTGGTTAAGTAATTGTGCTAACCAATTCTCTGATCTTAACCTCCAGTATACATTCATATCTAAAATTATTTAAAAAGATCAAACAGTAAAATTGCTGAAAACAAGGGCCGGCCGAGTGGCGCGGTGGTTAAGCGCTGACCTGGGAAGCCAGCGGCCCCGGTTTGGTCCCACATAGGAGAGCCAGTGACACTGCCCTCAAAAAAACAAACAAACAAAATTGCTGAAAACAAGATTTATATACAAAAATCAGCCACTTTTTTAAAAGTGGGGAAAAATATTTCATGTAAAATTATGTCTCTTTTATATTTTATATATTTGTATATATTATACAAACAAAATAAATTAACATGTATATATAATAGAGGCATTTAACATACATATACACTATAATACACAGTATATAACCTAATAATAAGTGTGCAAAACCTATGTAAATAAAAAAAATTACCAAGGAATATATAAGATCTAATTCAGTAAATATATACACTATATTACTGTATGGGAGTTTTCATTATTGTAAATATTTCAGTTTTTTCCAAATTAATCTATACTTTTTAGGCATATCTAATAAAAATACCCACAGAAGGGGCCGGCCGAGTGGCGCATTGGTTAAGAGCTGGTTTTGGGATGCCAGCGGCCCCGGTTCGGATCCCACATGAGGGCCAGTGACACTGCCTTCCACAGCTAACAACAGCTCCACCTGGAGCTGGGCTGTGTGAGCCCCGGCGATGGTGTAGGCTGCAGCCCCTGCTGCAGTGGGCTGCCATAGGCTACAGTGAGCGGCCAGCAGCCAGCGTGAGCAGCCAATAGCTGCGGTGAGCGACATCCAGAGGCCGGCGACCGATCTGCCTCATCCGGGAAGAGCGCAATGACGATACCAACATGGGCCAGTGAAGCAACATCCTCCACAACTAGACTGAAGAACAAAAAGACAGCAACTTGTCTGTTCCCCTTCCCCGATTCCCCAATAAAATCTTTAAAAAAAAAAAAAAAAATACCCACAGAAGTTTTTGGGAAATTTGACAAATGCATTAAATAATTTCAGCTGGAAGGAGAAATGCATAAGATTACCTAACAAAACAGAAGCAGCAATTCAAGATTATTGAAGGGACACTTGCCTTTCCAGATAACAAAGTATATTATTTAGCTAAGGTAATTAAAATAACTATACACATGAAGGATTAGAGAATTAGATTAATCAACTCATATAAGACAAGATCAGTGGATATTACTACATAAACTTCCACAGGGCAAACAGCCTGGAAGGTCAAAGGACAAATGATAATCTGGGAAAATGTTTACAACGCTAAGACAAAAGGTTAATGTCCTTATAATATAAATATCAATTTTTTACAGGTAAGACAAGCAATCTCATATTAAAACAAAGTATATGAACATAAAATTGGATGTCTGTTAAGCAGATGAAAAGATACTTATCCTCACTAAGGAACATAAATTCAAGCGATGAAAATATTTCCTCTGCTAGACTGGGAAATATTAAACAGAATGATAAACACAATATTAGCAAATGTGTGAAGAAATGGACATTTGCATATAATGATAATGGAAATGTAAATTGTTGCAGCTTTTTTACAAGGCAATTTAGCAGTATCTACTAAAATATTAAATCTACATATACTTTGGTCCCGTAATTTTACAAGTTAGAATCTATTTTATAGAAAAACATGCAGAAGTCTGTAAAGGGGTATGTGTAAAATGTTTACATACCACCATATGTAATATCAAAAAAATGGACATCTAAATGATATCAAAAAGTGAATGGTTAATAGAAATAATGGAATACAATGCAAACAATAAATAAGGTAGCTCTATGTGTACTGACTTAAAAGATATCTAATTGTATATTGTACTGTGAGTAGTGTCAGGTTTTTTAAAAAAAGGAATTTCGAGAACAGTGTGAAAAATATGATCTCATGTGTATATGTAAAGAAAAGTATCTGAAAGTTTACAGATTCAATCACTTTACATCCTTTCATAATAAGTGAATATTTTTGCAATCAGTATATTTTCTTTTGGTGTTAAAGTACAAGTCTTGGGGAGGGGGGATGTCATGATTTTAACATGAAATCATACACCTAACGGAATGTTGTTTCAAAGAGGATTTATTTCTTTCTTCTAAAGGATAAAGCGCTATTAAAAATCTATCTATGAAATAGCCTTTAATTTTGAAAATGCATGCATATGTTAGGCTCTGAGGACATAAAAATGAATGAGATTTATTTATCTCTGCCTTAAAGAAACCTAAGTGTACTGAGAGGGACCGAACAGTATAGAAGTAAATACAATAAAGTGTTGAAGTTACTGTGACAATAGTGGTAGGGATAAAAATGGAAAGGAAAGTTACTCTACTTAAGGGAAAAGATTTAAGCTTATGCTTGAGCTAAATCTTAAAGATGATGCGATGGCCAGGTGGACAAGAAGAAAAAGGGAGTAAATGCAAATGAGATATATACGCATTCTTATAGTTAAACAGAATATTTCTGGATAGAGTGCTGTGATGACAAAACAATGAGAAATTTTAATGCCAAATGTCAAACCAAAACAACATAAATTTAAAGAATGAAACCAAAGCTATAACAGTTCTTCTGACATTCATCTAATACAATTTTGCTTTCTATGCTAGCCGAAAATATCTTTAAGTTTCAGTTATCTCTCTACAAAATGTTTTTTCTAAAAAATGTTTTTGAAATGAATGGTTATATTTTAAATCCTATTTGATTTCTTAATTACAAAATAAAGTGCCATGTAAATGCAAAGACTTTATGCTTCCACTGTTTAAATTCTGACATTTTTCTAAGTCATCCTACACTATAGTTCCAAGCTCAACATGTTTGAGTTCAACGTAATACTCTAACACAATAAGTATGGTCTATTTTCATCAGAGTTATATTTTGCCCTAAATGTTTTTAATTCTGCTTTCAGGGGGAATATCTCCTCTGCTGCAAACTATTGCCAAACTTACCTCTTAGGAACACAACATGCCACATACACAGAGAAAAACGGGGGCTGCCTACCTCATGAAGCGTGAGATGTTTCCCGTCCTTTCTCTTTGAGTCAAACCTGCCATATATTGCACTGTACTTTCGGATTTCCTCCTCTTTGTGTGGATCATCATCACTCATCTCAAAGATGTGACCGATCATTTTGGCCAGCTTCTTGTTGGTTTTTAGCAGTTCTTTCACCTCGTTCAAGTCACTTTTTGGCAGCGTGGGGGCCATTCGCTCTACACACTCGGCCACAGAGAGGGCGGCGGCAGTATCCAGCGCCTCACTACTTTCCTTTGGGGAAGCCGGGGAGCCAAGGTCTGCTGGGGAGAGGCTCTGCTCACTCTCGGTGCCATGGTGACCTTGCCAGAGTCTGGACTCACCGATACCCTGCAGGGCTAAGCTCCCCACCACATCCGATTTCCCCTGTCCCAAGCTCTGCACACAGGTGATGGCAGCGCACTTGGGGACTTTGACATGAGGTTCTCGGGCGTTGCTACTCCTTTCATAACTACTGCAGGATATTCCCAGCCATGTTGGTGATCCCTCAGGCAATTTATAGATGGGTATGCTACTAACAGGCAGAGAAGTCAACGGCTGATTGAAAAGGCCAGGGTTTGTAACCCAATCTCTCAAAGCCTTCTGTAGCCTTCTAACATGAAGGGGCTTGCTAGCCATGCCCACGAGGGCCATGATTTCCAAGAACTCCTCTTCTCCAGCTTCACAGAGTTGCTGGACATCATCGCCACCTTGCTGAATAAAGGCATCAAAATAAGAAAGCAGATTGGCTTTTTGTAATATTCTGTACAGCTGTAACTCCCCCAGGGTCCTGGGTATGGCCGCAGCCATTACTATGGGTGGGCTTAACCTGCAAAAAGAAGAGAGGAAATATTCAACACACTTGCTCCAAACTTCTTAAATCTCATAGTTGTTAGACACTAGAGGACTTAAAATGCAGTATTTGGGAAGAACAAAAACAAGAAACATATTTGCATGGCAACTGACTGTTAAAGAAGTATTCTCTCTATACATAAGTTACCTCATTTTATTCTTCTTACAATCTCAATGGCCATATAATTGTTTCTATTTTAAAGAGAATAATATAAAGGTGCAAAAACAAGTAATTTGCCTGAGATCTCACAACTAGTTAAGCAGGAGTCTAGGGACTCAAACCAAGACTCATAGGCCTCTCTAGTCCATATTTTTCACTATTGACTTTGCTGCTTCCATGGTGCGGACAGAGGTGAAGTGAGGGATAATCAAATTCAGAATGAGGTATCAAGTATATTATGCTACCATCTACTGAATACTTATTTTGTTCCAGACAATATGATAAACACTTTAGGGCCGGCCGAGTGGTGCGGTGGTTAAGCGCTGGCTTAGGAAGCCCGCTGGGTTCGGGTCCCACATATGAGGGCCAGTGATACTGCCCTCAAAAACAAAAACAAAAACTAAAACTAAAACACTTTACATTACATGATGTCTAATCCTTACCACAGCCCTGTGAGATATGGTTATTCCCACTATATAAAGAAAAAATTACCAAGATTAGTCTGGCAGGCAGAGGAAGATGCTTTCAAGATAAACTGGAGATGAGAAGAAAGAAGGTGGTCTATTAGGAACTGAGAAAAAAAGAGGCAGGAAAAATTCAAACAAATAAATGACAAGACTTGGTTATCATTTAGGTGTAAGTGATGAGGAAGATGAAGCAGTCACCATTTTTTGGTGATTGTCACTTTCTGTGGTTCCAGGGAGAGAAGAGTTATAGATGACTATAGAATTACATATGTGAGAGTCTAGAATTGTGACAGGGATTAGGGATACAGAAAAATCAGGATGATGGGATTCCCTTTCAAACACATGACACAGGACTGAAGTTGAAGTGTGTATAAAGGTAAGAGATATACGATAAACCAGGGAGGGTGATAGAGTCCTCCAAAACAGCAGTGGAGAGTGTAAGATAGAGCCATAGAAGAAACATAACTTTTAGAGCCCAAGCAAGACAGAGAAGCCTGCCTTTAATAAAGAGAGGGAACAAGACCCAGCAAAGCACTTCTTGACCTCTTAGCAGCCTTTAAAAGTTATTCACAGTTTGCCAGGAGACCTCCCACATACAAAGAGGAGTTGGCCAACTACTTCCATTTTAGAGAAACAAACTTGTAATCAGCACACCCTTAGGATTAAAAGGACCCTATAACCCTTTGTGGAGAAAATTACCGAAGGCCAAAAGCATATATACATCAGAGGAAAATGGAAGCTCCACTCTCAACTCAAAATGGTATGAAGCAATCATTAACTGGTAGATAAGGTAAGCAGAGAAATATTAGGAACATCCCTGAAAGCCAGGAAGACACCAAATCTGGGACTTTTGCTTTATGCCATCAACCATAATGTTATAAAAATTCTAGCCTCAGTCATCCCATCCAAGGGGAATGCATCTCCCTACCATTCTAAGGACTGATTCCTGGGATGCTCCATCTCCTGGAACCTCTGTGTCAACCACAATCTGCTTTGATCACCTAGTGACCTGTCCAAATTTTATGGCTTTTTATTTTACAAGGGCATTGCCAGTTGAACTAATGACTTTCCAAGAGATACAAAAATATTGAATTTGGGCCCAGTAGCTCCTATAAACATTCAGGAAATCAATTGGGGTACTTTTGAAAAATATAATTTTCCAGGTCCCTGAACTACATCTCAGGAGACTCCCACGATTTGGCAACTTTGGAAAGCTACACTAGAAGATCCCTACACCACAAACTCCTGTATGAGGTCTGACAATTAAATTTGTGAACTTGTTACAACAATGTTGCTAACGTTTTTTGTTATCAGAGGGATTATTGATTAAGAATTTGTACCAACTAGACAGTTAACCAAGTTTACTATTGGAAAGTGTTGAAAAGACTGTGTGAAAAAGTCAGACGACCTGAACTTTTTGCCAACAATTCATGGCTCTTGAATCACAACAATGCAACAGCTCACACAGCACTGTCTGTGAGGGAGTTTCTAGCCAGTAAACAAATAACTGTATTGGAACACCCTCCCTACTCACTTGATCTGGCCCCCGATAACTTCTTTCCTTACCTGAAGATAAAGGAAATACTGATAGGAATTCATTTTGATGCCATTCAGAACATCAAGGGTAACACGACAAGAGCTCTGATGGCCATTTCAGAAAGAGATCCAAAATTGCTTCTAAGGGAGACTAGGCACTGGCATCAGTGCATAGCTTCCCAAGGGAAGTACTTCGAAGGTGACCATAGTGATATTCAGGAATGAGGCATGTAAGCACTTTTTCTAGGATAAGTTCGCAAACTTAATTGTCACACCTCGTATGTTAGACAAATTTAAATAAAAGAAAAACTTAAGAAAAAGAGACCTAAAAAGGCCGGCCGAGTGGCTCAGTTGGTTAAGAGCTCGCTCAAGAGTGCGAGCTGAGCTCTGAGCAACGGCGGTTCGATGCCAGCCCAAGCTGAGTTGCCGTTAAGCTGCCAACAGGTAGCAGGATGGCTCAGCTAAAAAAAAAAAAAAAAAGAGACCTAAAGACCCAAATTTAGGTTTTATTCTTCTCAGATTAAGGCAATGATTTTAGAAAATATTTTCACTGTTATCCTTTCTCATCTTTATCCAGAAAGGAAACCCCCTAGTTCCTAAAGACCTTATGTACTTGTAAGAAAGACGTAACTGTGATTTTAATATCTCCATAAGGATTGAGAGATCTAGTGTACATTTCCAAAGTCAAGATACCAGATGAAAGATAAATAAGTGAGCTATAAGAGTCCCAGGAGGCTTTCTAAAGGCCCACACTTCCCACTGAGAAAGGAGTTTTCTCCCTAAGCTTTTGCTGTAGCAGAATGTTTTCAGTTTCCTACAAGGAGCCTGTTGTGATACTTGAAACACTCACCACTTCATATATTAACTTGATCTAATTTAAAAGAATATTTTTATAAGATGAGATTTTCTGTTTTCCCAACCTTTGTATCTATTCAAAGGAGAAAGCGTCTATTTGCACCTCTCCAATCTGAAGTAAATATAAAAGAATCCAAACAGAACACTATATATACAGGTAGCTAGTAGTAGAGTAAATCTACTCACTGACAACTACTGTTACCTGGCCTTTTCAAGATATGCTGAAACAACCATGCTGAGTCTGACCTTTTTATGAATTCCACCACTAAGAGAAACCAGGTACTCATTTTTACTGTATTCAAAAGCAAAACCAAAGGCCAGCTGCCGATGTACAGCAAGCTCCAAGTTCCCCAGCCTGGTCAGTTCAAGAGGAAGAGGAATTAAATAACAGTGGATTCATTTAAGGACATTTGTTGTTATTCATTGTTCTATTTTAAATGGCAATGATTTGTTCCAGAACCTTAAAAAAACTTTTGGATCCTTCCTTACAGAGTAGAATCAGTCATCTGCAAGATTCAAACCATGATAGTGAAATAAATAAGGAGCTAGTCTGGTCTTGAAAACTTTACTGGTCAACTCCTGCTTAGTCCTTGAACCACAAAGAAGCACTTAATATGGTTATGGGAAACACCACTTCCCTGACATTCTCCAAGCTGGGATGTGGGGATTAGGGTAGGACAGAGACCTTTAATGGTCACTACGGAAAAGAACTATTCCTTCAATCCTGCTCAATCCATTTCAAGAAGCTTCAGCCTGCAGTATGGCCCCATACTATCGAAACTCTCGAGTAACTACTCAGTAATCACTGGCCTCTCTCTAACCTCTCTGCAGCTTGACATCACGTCTTGAAATGCTCTACACCTAGATTTTGGTAATTCCATATTATGTTGTCTTCCTTACCTTCCCTAACTATATACTAAATGCAAGAATTCTCCAAAGTTTTAAATTAAATTAGATCTCTTTCCAACTGTCTTTCTATATTCTCCCTTGATGAGCTCATCTACTCCCAGACTTCAATTATCACCTCTAGCAGACTAACCTCCTAATCACTATCTGTAGTTTGTACCAGTGGTTCAAGAGTCAGGGGCCATGAGTTACTGCAAAGTGTTCTCAAATCCAAAAGCACACCAAACACTTGCTTTGGAGTAAAAAAGATGCCTCTTACACACATCTACCTTGCAAATGAAAGTCAATGAACACTTTGTGATTCAATAAAATATAAACTCATTAAAAAATATAACCGAATTCATAGTAGTTGTTACATTTATTCTCAATTAACAAATACTAAAAGTTATCAATGAACATTTGTAATGTTTTTATTTAAAAATTGATCTTCATACCTGAAAAGTTTGAGAACCATTAGCTCATATCACTTTTTAACTATCAGCCAGGGATTATCAAAACGTCAAAATTGGTAAGTCCAAAAGCAAGTACGTTGATCTCATTTTTCTCCCTTCTTCCAGATTCCCAAATCCATTCTTCCCTACTCTTATTTTTTAGTTGTACCATTACTCTTCAGGTTTCCTGAATGAAAGTAGGGATTCCATCTTTGTGTTTTCTACTTTCCTTAAATCTACATGTCCTTAAGCCACATCACAATCTAAAACTTTCTCTGCCTCAAAAGCACCTAATTCTAGTTTTTACTGCTTCTTGTCCCAACTTTGAAAACAACTATCTCACCTTCAATACATCCCTCACTGCAATGCCAACTTTAATTTCCTGAAGTATAGGTGTGGCTCTTTACTCACCTGTGCACATTTCCCCACTACAAAGAGAAAGAAATCCAAACTACTCATACAGCATCCAGACCAACAGCTCCGTTCCCAGCCTTTTCTCTGGTCCCTAACCTAGGCTCCTACCAAGCAGATACACTGGGCATTCCTCAAATGTGCCTCCTGCTTCCTTGACCCTGGGCCAGACATCCTCCTCCTCTCACACCTCCATGGCTGTGGGTGTCCTTTCCCTTCTCTGAACCCTACAATTCTTTTTCTCTCTCTCTTTCTCTCTCTCATTTTTCACTTATTCAAACTGGGCCAGTCCTAGGGATACGAAAGAAAGATGGTCCTTCATGGAGAATCATTTAAGAGGGAGGAGACAGACAAGGAAACAAACACTTATGCACACTGTGATAAATGCTATGCCAAGTGCTATACCTGAGGAGTCACAGGACAGAGCAGCAGTCTTACCTGGCTCTGCAGAACAGGCTATCATTAGGTTAGATACTCCCTGGGCATAGAACTAGGACTCATTCACCTTTTATGCCTCTCTATTCCTAGCATAGTGTTCAATGTAGAATAACATCTCTACAAATGCTGCTGTTATATGAAACTCAACATTTGAGTCAGAATCCGATCTGCACACTCCTTTCATATTTCAAAAGGGGCATCGTTTCTCCAAATCACTGTCCCAGTGAACTAGCAATCTAATAACAGCACATCCTGCTACTTTACCTTCAATCCTTTTCATTCTCTCATCCTCAATACTTCCTCTTTCTTATAAGGCTATGTGGTGGATTCCCATAACATGGATATTTTCCCTAAAGATCAAAGGATGCTCTCCAAACACAGAACTACACATGGTTAGTGTTAGGATGTACATCGTGTGTTAGTTCAGCCCCAACCAGTATTTTAAGTCAATGTTAGTCATAAGAGATCCCAGGTCTTTTTCTTCTTGGCTTCTATAAATTAAAATGCAGTATAAGTTCTTCCCAAATATCAATTTTATAAATGATCGTTATATTCAAAAGGATTCACTGCTCTTAAATCCTCCTCTCCTACAAAAAGACTGTTCCAGGAGTAGGGAGAAACCCAGGGCAAAATCTCAGTAAGACTTATTTATGCTGAGGACTATAAATTCCTTCCTCCCAACACATCCTGAAATTTTTACTTTAAAATTATCTAAGTTAACACCAATCTCTTACAGATTTATAAAAAAATGTGCAAAAAACTTGAGAAGAGTTAGCTCATGAGTCATTTACAGATTAAGGTGAATTAGTTCCACCAGATTGTTTTCCTCTTCACATCTAGATGAGATCCGGTGCACACTGAGGGATGTGATACCGGGATGGGAACAGGCAAGGCAGGAAATAGGAAATCGGGCAGAAACTACACTTAAACCCTGAAGTGCCACCAGGTTTGGAAGAGTGTAGCTTGAAGGCCTGGGGAAAAGAGTGCAATGTGTACACACACACAGGTTAAAACTGAAAAGGTTTGTGAAAAGCCGGAATTTGGCTTAGGGAAGGACGAGCCTTAAGCCTAGGAAATGAATTCTTCTCACTTTTGTCCTAGTCCTAGAGCTCAAGCTAAAAAAATTAAATGTAGTTCAGTTACATCCTGGGTTCCTTAAGATTGGGGTTGACCTAGGTATTAAAACTCCTGTATGTGTGTTTCAAGTACCAAACCATTTACCCAGGCACATTTATTAGTAAGCATCCAGTGATATATCTTAAGTGAATATATTTTTGGTTCTTATTACTGTCATAGCTATGAATTAAACATTAGTTTCCAATGAAGTAGTGGTCATTTGGGAAATTTAAAATGCTCTCCCCTATTGATTCTTTTCTGAATTCTGAATGATGCTGGAAAAAAAATTCCTTACGGATCCCTTAACATTTTAATGAACGTGTAAGTATGATTTATCAAAATTAGAAAAAAGTAAATCAGATTTATTTTGCAATTAAACAATAACTGTACATTAACTATAATACCAACAGGTAAATACTAATATGTCATATAATGGCTGAAAAATTTTCAATCAACCAACAGTCAATTCAACAAACATTAAGTGTCTTCTGATAATGTAGTATGCATATAGTATAAATTTTATCTTTTTTAGAAATTTCTCTTTAAGTTATTAAATCAACATATTGTGTAAATTAATGTGCAGCCCCCCTAAATACAATGCATTGAGAAATGACAAATTATTTGAAAGCTTAATGGTATATTTTAGCCGTGAGAATTCTGACAAGATGAGAGTTACTATTTTTTCCCCAACATCAACTTCTCTAATTTCCTACTTGTTCCATTATTAACTTTAAAAGAGTATATTCTACAATTGTACTAGTTACTGAACATGTCGATTATAAAGGAAATTTTCATTTAATATAACTGTACTATTCTGCATTCTACTAAATAGAATGAAGGAAGCAGGTAAAATAAAACTAAATCCAAAGCAAAGGGGCTAGCAACCTTATATTATGCTTCAGTGGGTATTATTTATTCCTTAATACATTTAATAAACTCCACAATGAAATATGCATACACAAGTTGATTATGCATTAGCAAGCTCTTAAACTGTTCAAAACATATTATAAAATGGTCATTTCCATGAAAATAATAAAATATATCATGGTTCCGTGGTATCCAAAATACAGCTTCACATTTCAAGGTAAATTTTACAGAGCTTTCATTTCCAATAATGCACATGAATAGCACAAACAAAAAGAATAAGACTTATTATAATAGATGAGGTTTAAGTCTGAGGACATATCCTAGGTCAACTGATGCAAAAACTTGATATACTTGTTTCCATACAACCACTTTTTGCTTTAAATATTTAAAGTTCATGCAATACATTCTTCAAAAGTCTCCCCCATTCTGTAATACATATTATTTTTTTGAAAGCATCCACAGTGTAACCCCCAAATCCTTAATAATAAGCCAATACGATCTTAAAGTGGGATTTAAAGAAAATATCTAACCCTTTAACTGATTCTCTAATACAACAAGGGAGAATGAAAATCTACTAACTTTCCTATAGGGTAGTGGATGTTGTTGACTAATCACAAAAGGAAAATTTTTAATTAATTTAGCTGAGATTATTCAATTAATAATTCTGAAATAAGATATTAAAATATAGCAAACTATTAGACATATAAGCTCACCAAATTTCCTTATATCAGCTTAGTATTCCTAAGAATTTTTGTCATTTTAATCAGCAAGCGGAATGAAATAAAAAAAAATCTACAATGCCTCAATGTTTTTATTATTTTTATTATTAATATTGATACATTCACATATAACAGGAAATCACAAGAGCCAAGGAAAATAAAATTTTTCTAATACCAAGCTGGCCTATTAACTTTTGTGCAAGATGCTAAAAATAATAAAATTAAAACAAGAAACCTTTGTTCCTTGAAATTATTTTCTTTCAAGACCTAATTTTCCAGTATCTAATACCCAAACGGGAATAAAGAAGGCTGATATCTATGTCAGACATCTATAAAGTTTCACGAGAACCCTTACGTGCATGTTAATACCTGTAAGGGCAACATAATTTTGAAAACTTAATGAAAGAATTTAAATGTCTTTAAAATACCGAAATATGGAGGGGGAAAAAAATGATGCCCTTGAATCGAAGAGTCACTTTTACTGGCACTTAGATTAGAAGCAGCTCTTTTACGTCTTCGGGAAGACATCAGCCTCCTCCCAAAACGGACCAAGTAAATCCTATGTAATCCTCTCTTCCAATATTTCTTCTTAAAACCCACACGTATTTTGGTATGTTTGACAGGGAGAGATTTTCAAAAAAGTAAAATCTAAGATGGTAATTCACTGAACGCACACTTCTCTTAACAAAACAGCCTAGCATTTCCTACGTTGACTAATCTATTTTAAATTCCGTTCCTCTGTTCCTATGCAATCTAATATTACCTATGAAAACTGCCAAAATATGTTTAAACAAGATCTGAGAATGTCCCCTCTCCGCTTCTGATCTTTGCACTCCTTAGGTTTGCAGACACGTCACTGGCAGACCAACTGGTAGTGACGGGGTTAACTCTTTCGGATGAAATTTTAAATTGACAGCTACCTCAACATTTTCACAGAGTGAGGGATACATCTGTGGAAGTCGAGAGCTCCTCCAGATCACCTGCTGCAAAACTTGGGTCTGCGGAACCTATAAATGCAGATTCCTACTCAATGATCCTTTTCTCCAAGACCTTACAGTAAGTAGGCTTGCTGAGAAGTGTCTTTTCTTACATCTCAAGCTTTGTAAACCCTGAGGTTGCAGACCCTAAACATTCGCTATAGCACTTGTAATGTTTCTCCATGAATAAAGTCACACACCTCTGCATTCAAGGCCTGTAGGTCCCACGTGTGTGTTTGCGAATTCCACCCTGGGCCTTAACAAGCACCAGGAGGCTCTCCTTCTCCGCCCCTCGGTGCCAAGTTTCTGCAAGCCACTTCCAAGCACAACTCTCTCCTTCCGCTTTTAAAAAGAACACTGCATTCGGAGGATCCTCAGAACCAACATTATCACTGTTAAGGGCAACACTTTCATAAAGTAAACAAACCAACCAACAAGAGTCTGCCTCGGGAAGGCAGGCGCGCGCACCGACCGCGCAACCCAACCAGATGCCCGCGCGCCGCGCCCAGCCGGGTGGGAAAGGACCCGGCACCCCCGGGCTTTCTCGGGGGCGGGGGAGGGGGGAGCCGCACCGGTCGGGCCCGCCGCTTTGCTCGCCCTCTCCTCGCTGCCCCTGCCACACCGAGTGCCTCCGGGACTCGCCCCCACGATCCCGAGGCCGCCCTCTCCTTCCGGCGGCGGCGGCGGCGCGGGGCTCGCTGCCCGGGACGCCCGGTGCCCGCGCGGCGCCTCCGCCGGCCCAAGTTCGCCCGCGGCCGCACGAGCACGAACGCGTCCCGCACTGGGCGGGCGGCGAGTTGGTACGTACTCGGCCGGCGGCGGCTGCAGCAATCTTGGCGCGCTCTCCCCCGAGGACGGCTCAGCCCCAACTCTGAAGTGACAGCCCGGCGCGGTTCTCCGTCCTCAGGCGGCTGCGGCGGCCGGGACGCCCCCGCGCCCATCGAGGGGGGAAGGGAAAGTGGTGGGGGCCATCTCCCTGCTCCCCCCCCCCGCCACAGCCCCGACCCGCCGCTTCCCGCCCGCCAGCCCCGACGGCGCTCGCTCGGCCGCGGTGGCGGCGGCGGCGGCGGTGCCCCGGACTCGGGCGCGCAGGCGGCGGCGGCGTCTCCCCCTCCGCGCCCGCCCCGCGCACGCTGCCCCCTCCCCCTCCCCCGCCCGCCTCCGCCGCCTCCACCCCCCGCGCGCTGTCACATTGGGAGATTCCGCTCTTGCTACATTCGCCGCTCCGGCTCCCGCCCACGCGCGGCCGAGTGACGCAGATGCCGGCGTGGGCCGCCGCGGGCCGGGGGCGGGGGTGGCGGCCGCCGGGGCTCGGGCTCGGCCTCTTGCAGCCGCCCCCTCCGCCGAATCCGGAGGACGGGCCCATTCACACGGCAGCTGGGAGGAACCAAGTGGGCGCCCGGGAGGGGGCGGCTCCCGTGAGTCCGGCTCCCGGCGCGGAGAAGGGGGGGCAGGAGGGAGGGACATGGAGGCGGCGGGGAGGAGGGGACGCCGCCTCGGGCCTGCTCTCTCCAGCTGCGGAGCGAACCAGGAAGGTTTGCAATTAAAAAAAAAAAAAATGAATGTGTGAGGTGCCCAACAGAGTATTTCAAAGAGCACACCCCGCCAAATCCAACATCTCCTGGGAGACCGACTTTAAAAAAAAAAACACACACAAAAAACCAGGGAACGTGCTCGGTCCGCTCTTCGCCCCCGCAGGCTGGAGGCTGGCGGGCCAGGTGCGCCCCTAGCCTAGTGGGCCGAGGCGTCCTGGGGGAAGTTGGCTGCCACTGCACAGACGGGGGGCGGCAGGTGCGCGGCGCTGCATGGAAAACGGGCGGCTGAAAGAGAAATCTGCGGTGCCCATCTTGCCTCCTTCCCACCCACGGGAGTAGGAGGGGGTCACAAAGGTGGAACGGGAACCGACGCCTCCAAAGTGCAGCTTGGACAACTGTCTTGCTCGCTGGGTAACTTCATTCCAACCTTCTCAACCCTTCAAAAAAACTTGCCTGTTCTTTTACTGGGTAATAGTTTCTATGTTCCATGATGTAGAAATCCGACGGCGCCGCAACCGTTCTTGGGCGTGTGAAAATAGAGTTCCCAAAGGCATGCTATATAGAATGTTTGAATTTGGTTTGCATAAACTTTTCTAACTAAAGAAAGTATTAAAACACCTCCAAGAATGCACTTCAACGATTGCCAGAAAATTTGGAAATTTGTTTTAGAATGGTTTTCCTTTCTTTGCAAAAAAGGGGCAAATGAAAGAAGTCCCCGTATTTTCGCATCGTGTTCTTGAAGAGAGCATTTAGTAGATACAAAACTAGTGCAAACACAGGTAGAATCCCGTTTTAACATACATATAAAATACAGTTTTATAGGAGGCCATTCCCACATCCTGGCTGGCCTCCCAGAGTGTGCCTACTTTCCTGATGGGATTACAAGGCATTCTTTGAGATGGGAAATTCTTCATACCACATCTTTATGTTGGAGCAATGGATGGGATGATAATATTGAAAGAAAAAGAGCTTATTAAAGTACTGAACCTTTTTCTTTTTGCAGAAATATATTGTAGGAATGAGTAAGGCCACAATAGGATATATGTAATTAAACCTTTCGCCAGTGTTGCTATTTCAAATGAATAAGCATGCTTCACTTCCACGAATTCTTCAACTGTAGAAATCACTGCTGGAAGTTTGTCTTAGTCTACTTGTCACAGTTTTGCAGTTGTGGACCTTGTTCTGCTAAAGAGAAAGTTAACGTAGGTTGTTAAAATAAAGGCAATTATTTCTTGGAAAGATATAGGTTAACAAATTTTCAGGTAACAAAATCTGCAAAATTCTTGTCTTCCAGTTCCTCTCTGGGATCCTGATGTTTTTGCAAACATTGTTGGTTCTAAACAGGTAGAGAAAAATACTTTTCTTTCCTAAAGATGTATATTTAGGAAATACATAAAGATGTATATGACAGTGATTCACAAGTCATACAATGAGTAGTTTTACCTGGACTAATTGAGCCTCCCAGTGGAATTATTTCCAGCGTTGGAAGAAATGACATTAAATCTTCTTCTGGAGCTTGTATATGTCTGACTGAACACGAGGCTGAAAAGGAAATGTGTCAGGGCAGATATTTTTCTTCTGCCTTGTAACTGGTTATTTCTACATTTATACATTGAAATCTCTCCTTGTTTTCTAAGCATATTTAGACAGTATATTTTTTCCCACACTACGAATGGCATTTTTGGCCCACTTTGCATTGCCTGAAACACCCTTTGGTGCTGGAGAAGGTCGTGGGAGGAGAGAAAATGAAGTAAAGACAAAAATTTAAGCTTTTAGGCATACAATTCTGTACGTCTGTATGACCACACTGTAGTCAATATGGCTTCTCAAAAAGAGAACTGAGACTCTCACCTGTATTTAAGACAACTCAGATAAAGAAGCATTGATTCTTATTTACCTCTTTATCACTTTTTGTCACTCATCACACCCCTAAACAGTACCTCCCCTCCACTAAACACTATCTCCTCTCTTTCCAACACACACAGCCTTCTACCACTCTCAGGCCTGGTGGTTTGTGAAGGGAAAGCACTCCATCCTGTAAGAACAATTATGGTGTCTAATTATTCAATATACTATTCCGTCCTGTAATTATATCTTATAGCTCTCTTGAATTGAGTATATTTAACAGAATTTTTAAAGATTATTATTAAAATTATTATTATTAAAAATACTTCAATTATTAGCACATTTACAAAAATAGTGAATCATTTGGACAAAAAAAAAAAAAAATTTCCACATTGTTGAACTAAAGTTTTTAGTAAAAAAATAATATAGAATGTTGGTAGTGGTTCTGACATCTGAGTGAAAATTTTACTAAAATAGCATTAATTTATTACTTTCAAAAAGATTTCTTTAAAATGCTTCAGTGAGTCAAAACAACAGAACACATAATAGATTTAAAATGTTCTTGGAAGAGGGAAAGAATAACATGGTTTATGACCTACAAGATCTAAGGTACAGTATAATTCTACTGTTCTATTATTGCCTCAGAACAATTCTATACTTAACGAATTTTCCACTCTGTGGTGGTGACTCTACAATTAACTGAGTCATGTGCAATATTCATATTATCAGATATATAATTGAAATTTCTCTTATTTTGCAATATGAAATTTAAAGCTTTGGATGTGTATTGTAGATCACACATATTTTTAAATGTGTGAAGATTTGAATATTTTAAAATATATGGAGATTATAAACAAGTTTCTTAAAGGTAACCTAAAAGGAATGTATACAATAACCGATCATTTTAAGAGCTATTATTTTTAAAATCCCTGCTTGTCTAAGAAATAAGCAAATCTTCATACGTTGAAATTTTTACAAGATACTATAGAATTTTAAGATGTAAAAGATTATGGAGTTCATCTAGTTCAGCCTCCTCTGTATATTCAAAGTATAACTCAAATACCTTGCAGAAATTCAACACACAACTAGTTAGTTTCCAATGGTTTATTTATAAGTCAGTTATTTAGAATTTGTAAGGCAATCCCTGTTGGAAAAAGAAATGAGATAGATTCCCAGGAAATGTAAGTAAAAACACAGAATGAGAGAGACTTGAGGGAGACTAGGTAGGATCTTAGAAGTCATCTAATCCAATTGACTTCCACAGATAAGGAAATCTATACAATACATTGCTAATATAAAGAACAGAAAAAATATTAATATGTTAGGCAGCAAATACAACCAAACATGTAATTAAGTAAAGAGTAATTTTAGTTGTATTTTAAAAGTTTCTATTTAAGCGGGAGAGAATACAAACGGAAACTTTTCAACAGACTTTCTAAAGAGAGTTTTCAGACGCCTTTTAAGGATTACAGCCTTGTTTTTTTTTTCCCTCCTCTACCTTTTCTCTCCGGCAGCGGTGCTTACAACTCAGATACTTTTCTCTTCCCTTTTCTGTGGCATCCGCTGTGCAGGATTTGTATTTGTAACACAGCGTTCTGTAACACTGTTTCAGGCCTCAACAACATGGGCTACTGTCCACGCATTCCTGGCTGTTTCGGATTGAATGTTTGTGTCTCCCCCCAAAATTCATATGTTGAAATCCATGCCTTTGGGAGGTGATATGATCATGCGGGTGAAGCCTTCATGAATGGGATTAGTGCCTTTATAAACGAGACCTGAGAGCTCACTTGCCCCTTCCAATATGTGAGGTCACAGTGAGAAGATGGTCATCAATGAACCAGGAAGCAGCCCCTCCCCAGACACCAACTCATCTGCTGGTGCCTTCACCTGGGACTCCCCAGGCTCCAGACTGGGAGAAATAAATATTTGTTGTTTAAGCCGTGCAGCCTGTGGTATTTTGTTACAGTAGCCTGAATGGACGAAGACGTTGGCTATTAATTATTCTCACCTAACTACACAGGCCAGTTGGAGAGTAGGTAAAAAATAACGCAGCTCACAACCTCTGGAAATTATCCAAACCATGCTCCATTCGCACACTTCATTCTTGGCTTTCTTGTTCCTCTTGATCCCATGTGTAGCTTTTGCTTTTCTCCACCCAATTTGCTGAGACAGATAGCAAATCTGGGCTCCCCCTCCCAGCTTGTCTGTGAGCTTGTCGCATTCTCCCCTATCTACATTTCTGCAGACAAAGAACCCACCAGCTAGAGTACATACGCCTTGTAAACATTCCACATGAGGGTGCATACAAGATTTTGTTTGTTTCCTTGACAAAGGTGTGGGCTTTTTCTAGCTCATAAAAGGAGCAAAGTAAATAGGAAGGGAGCATGTAAAGAAGAGAGACTTTCTTGAAATAAATGACAAGAGTTGGAAGCTGGGAGAGGGCAAAGAATGAAAAGATTACTGGGCACTTGTGAGAAGATGACTAAGGTGGATATAACTCGCCTGGGAGAAGGGAAAAAAACAAAGAAAAAGTACCGAAGTACATGACTCTCCTGAAGAGGGAAAAAGGAAAGACAGAGAAGAGATCATCTTACCATAAATCCCTCTAGCTAGCAGCCAAAGTGTGCTCTTGACCTGGGACAGATGGCAATGATGGGATGGAGTAGTTGAGACAGGTGTGCAGGAAGAAAGGACAGAAACAATAATCAACATGCTCTTCACATGAAGAGAGCCTGTATAGATCCTTTAGTAAGATGGGAAGAAGTGATGTATGTGTCAGGTACAGGTATGTATCAGGAGAAGAAAAGACACCACCACACCAACTGCTTTCACCATGCTGCCTTGATGTAAAGAGATTGAGCTGGGCCAATTGTCCCAACTAATTACTCAACATTGACTGCCGTCTAGGAGTAGACACTCTGAAAGGACAATGTTTGTATTGTACAGTAAGATGTAAAACTTACTGTGCTTACCCAGATTTAGATATCATGACTCATCAGCTGATTCAGGATAGGCAATAATATAGTAGTCACAATTTTTAAGGACTTTGGCTTCTTCATTTTCTATCTATTGCTGTATTTTTAATATTTTCTACTGTAAGAACAATCTGATAGTGACAGAGTAAGAGGTTTTTCCAAGTATAAAATATGTTCCTTAAATAAAATTTCCCAAATTATCCTGTTGTTGGTAAAGTCAGAGGCTTTTATGCAAATTGCTGGTAAAAAGGTAAAAAACCTTTAGAAGGGCAATTGGCAAATTGAACCAAGAGTTTCAAAGTGTTTATATGATTTGATTCAACATATTTACTTCTAGGACATTATTCTTAGTTTATAAACATTTAAGAAGGTATTTATCACTTTTACAAAATTGAAAAAACAAAACATCCAAAAGTAATGATTTGGTTAAGTTATATCACATCTACATGATGGAATATATTCAACTAATATTTAATAATACGTACTGGGAAATGCTCATGATATAATATTATTGGTCAAAATAGAGCAGAACAATTTATAATCTCTCTACCTAAATAAATATGGCAGGAAATTTACCAAATGTTAGGAGTAGTTATCTCTGGGTGATGGTACTATAGATAATTTTTATTTTCTTTATGCTTTTTTAATTTTCAAAAATTTAAACATGCATTGCTTTGAAAATTGGGAAAATTTTAAATGTTATTTTTAACAAAAATCTTGCTTCAAAAGCAGTTTATAATGAAATAAAAATTAAAACAATTCTACTGTATTTGTAGTATCTTGTACAAAATTGTAGATAGTACAATTGTACAAAACCGTGCTACCTACTTGTTTGAAGAAGACAACAAAAATCAGGAACTTGTGCAGCAAATATGTATTGAGCCCTTCGTTTATAACCAGTTTTGTATAACTATGTGTCTTGAGAGCCGACCAAGTGTCAGACAGATATAGATAAAGCTTGCTTGAACTGCTTTAATTGACAAATATAGTTAGGTGTGTGTTTTTTTCATTTTTCTGATTAGTCATTCAAGCATTCATCCACTTGTATCTTCTTGAGGATGCCCTTACTTCAGGGACTTTATGAAGTCCCAAGGCTTTTGTATAATAATTCAGAGTGGCCTTACTTCCTTGGGCTTCCACATCCAAACAGTGACAGAATTGGTGTCTTGGCAGCCTCTGATGTCACTGTTTCTCACTGCCCCCATTTTGCTGCTGAAAACTGGGCTCACCAATGCTGGTCCAGTGCTGCTGGAGACCCTTTTGCAGGCCACTGTGGTTTTTTGGAGGAGGATGGAGGACTGTCTTCAAGCTGCAGCTTGCAGGGCTCTGCTCTTCCTTCATCTCACAAGCACAACCATCTCCCAAGAGTGCCTGCTCCATGCTGGCCTTGATCACCTCCAGACTTGAAGCTGCCCCTGCCCCCACCCAGGGATCAAACCACTGGCAATGGCTCTCTTTCAGAATACTTTTTGATAGATTTTAACTTTGTTTTACAGTATCTTTTGGGGATTATGTATATTTTGAGTCATTCTTCTCATTCCTGCCTTCCAACATTTTAGTTTGTCTAACAGTCGAGGTTCATTTGCCTGAGGACTATTTACATTGCTGCGAAGGTTCTCGTGGCAGGCTGCCCAGATGCTTATGATCCAGATCCTCTGAGCACCAGGGCAGTTACACAAGGCCCCTCTGTGTGTCTCATTGCCGCCCTCCACTCCTACTCACACATACTATGGATGGGTAGGAGTCTTGAAGAACTGAACACTCTACCTTCCTTGTATGCAAAGGTCAAGAAACAGGCAGGTTACTTACATGGCATTTCTCAAGCAAGAATTGACACTCAGAAGAAGATGGACAGTCTGGCGATAATTAGAGGCGGGAAAAGATGTAAAGAAATCAGAAGAGTCCAGGCCTTCCATGAAGCACAGTGGTCTGACAACTAGGGGCCCTGTCTGAGAAAGAGGGGAGGGCTCAGGCAAGGCAATGCTGTCCAGAGCAGTCCGATTACTCCTTTCTTTGCAGGGCCCCCTGAGACCTGGGCAAGATCACTCGCTCCTCACCTCCCCCTTTGTGCTTTCACCTGCCTCTCAGGCACCCAGTGTTCTGTCTGAGTTGGTTTCCTCACAAGGAAGACCATGATCTGGTCCAAATAGACCTGGAGGTGTTAGTGCTGCAGGGTGCTCCTTTCTAAAGACGTGCATACCTGGAGATTGTTCGTTCAACAATTAAGCACCTGCTGAGGGACACAGACTAAGCCTGTATACTCAAAAGATTTAAAAAGAAGAAATCTCTGCCTTGATTCCTGATCTAGAAAGGGGAATAGACATGTACAATAGTAGTTTTTCCACATTATAAGATGTTCTTGGTCGCACAATGGAAAGAGGAATGGCTCTGGGGTGAACGTCATGAGTCATGAGGCTTATAAGAAAGTGACAATTGGACAAGCCCTGAAGAATGAGTTTAATAGACTCAGAATTAAGGGCACTCCCCTGCCCCTACGAGGCAGTGAAACAGCATGAAGCCTGAGCAGTGAATTAGGGCAATAATTGCAAAATGAAACGTAACTGCTTCCAAATGACTTGATAATGAAATGTGAAGAAGGCAGAGGCAGAAGGTAAGGTTGCAAAGAACCAATTATGCAGCATCCTCATATGACACACTAAGCAGTGTGGGTTTTATCCTGTCACTGTGATTCCCATCTTCAATGAGTACAAGAATCGAGTTGGTAGTGTTCGACATCAGAATAGTACTTACGAGGAAGAGGGAGGTGATCGGGAAGGCCTTCGGAAGTGCTGACAAGGCTCTTGCTTGTCCTAGGCCCTGGTTATATGGATGTTCACTTTGTAATAATTTGTACTGCATATTTATATTATCAGTAATGTGTGTTATACTGCTCAATTGTAAAAAAAGTGCTTTTTTTATCAAACTGTAATTTGTTGACAACGCAGATTCCAGGGAGGGCCTCACACTCAGACGTTCTGACTGAGCAGGCCTGAGCGCGGACTAAGGAATCTTCATGTTTTAAAACAGTTACCTGAGAGACTCTGAAGCCACAAGGGACCCTTAGACCACACTTTGAGAACACTGCTAGGGCTGTTGGAGAGTTACCCACAAGGTTTAAAAGCAAGAAATCAAGAACAGAAGACTTGCCTGTCTGACTGTGCTGGATTCGGGAGAGCAAATTGAAGATGCCCTCCATCTTATACCTGATAATATTTGCATGTCCTATGTCTCATTCCCTTTGTGCTATTGAAAGAGATGTGACAAATAAGGTGCTAATGATTTATAAGTACTAAATGTATTTTTTTGAGATGTGCTTTCTTTTGGAGATTTCTTAAATATTTAACCCTAGTACATTAATTTCTACTAGTTGATTTTAAGGCATGGAACAAGCCCCCGGGATAGATATTCTGGGGCAAGGAGCAACTTTCTAGAATTTTTTAAATGAGTTCATTCTCAGCCTATGAGTAATAGTTGTTCAGTTACTGACCTACCATCGTTATGGCATGTGCTCAGTGATGAGTGACTTGCATGGATACAGCTAAATTCTTTTTCTTGTGCCCCTTTATAATGAGAAGGATATTTTTGTGACATAAAGCAGCTAACATGGTATTCTTCCAAACCCTAATCCCTGTGGGGGAAAAAAATGACAAATTTTGTTGCAAAGTTATTTTTACTTTGGTGTTCACAGAGTTGGAAAGAGAAAGGGGAAACTTTACTTGGCCTTACACGGAGAATGGGAAAGTCCAAAAATCTGACACAAAATGAGCACAGATTTTTCCCTCATAATTGAAGTACTGAGGAAATGCCATAAGGTTTTTTTAATTGCCACAGTTACTAACTTTTTTGTAACCAGGATGCATCCATTCATCAGATCAGCAAAAATTTTAAAGTCTGATAGCACAAAGTGTTGGCTAGTATTAAAAACATAGGGACTCATTTACTTCTGGTAAGATTGTAAATTGGTACAATCACTTTGGAGAGCAATTTGGCAATACTTAGTCAGGTTACAGGTGTGCATACCTTTTGCCTCTGAAATTGTACTCCTAGGTACATCCTCAGAGCAACTCTCTTACATGTTCCCAAGGGGATAGGTACAAGAATATTCACAGCACCACTGATTGCAATAGCAAAAAATTGAAAACAACCTACATTAGATAAACATAAGATTTCATAAATAAATTGTAATGTATTCATATAGTGAATATAGCCATGAAAATAAATAGATCTACATACTTTTCATAGAAGAATCTCACAAATATGATGTTAAACAAAAAAGCACATGGCAGATGAATATATGTGATATGATGCCATTGTATTCAAGTTAAAAAATTGTAAATACTACTGTTGGGTGGGAAATGACCTTGCTGCAACAGAAGCCTGTAAGTATAACAACTGGCAAGCTATCCAAGAGCTCACACAACAGACGGGCCTACAGACCAAAACAAAATGTTTAAATCACATGGTTTATTACATCAATTGAAAACACACAGCAAGAAGCAAGGTGAAATCGATGGGATAGGTTAACACATTTAAGATGCCATATAGGCAGGGTAGAAAGATGACACAACCTGAATGCTCAGTCCTACCTCTCTCTTCCTTGATGAGGGTATACTGGCAAGCACCAGAGTTGAGTTTGAGCAAAGTGGTCCAACACGGAGAAGGTGCATTGGGCCAAACATACTCTATAGGCTTGTGAGCAAGTGCAGCTGGCTGGTAGCTATAGCTGAATTAGCCTGATTAGCAGTTATGGATTTTATTTTGCATTCCTTGTGCAGAGGATGTGAAGAGCCAATGGTTGTCTGAATTAAGACCTCGTAATCAGTGAATGTCTCATATGCCTCATGTATCTTCAGTGTGTAATGAATATTTGGTGATTCATGGCCTCACATATATTTATTTAGTGTATCATGACTACTAGGTGTTTCTTGCTCTTTCCATCCCTTTCTAATTATGTCCATTGTACAAATACTCTTATTACTTTATCTATGTCTAACATATCTCAGAGTTACTCACTTACTCTTATTTAACATATTTGACAGATTTTGCCTGTCTCGAGGCTATTTGCTTTGATTCTTAGTTTCATTTTTCTCCCTATATATTCATTTCTCTTATTTTTCTATAGCAGAATTGAATATTCTTAAATAATTCAGCAAGCACACAGTATAAATACATGTATAATAGGTTAAAATATGAAAGAAATGCTTGAAAAGAGTCATCCCCAAGTTCAGCATTTGGATCACAGTGGTGGAGAAGGAAACAGATGTGTTCAGGGATCTTTAATTATATTGGTAATGTTTTCTTTCTTAACATGGATGGGAGGATGAATGGGTATTTATCCTTCTTTATAATTTTTCACATCTGAACGTTTTCTAGTTAAATTTAAGGCAAGTTTGAAATTGTAAATACCTGATATGTTACGTATAATAGGCACTTGATACTTATCATTTTGATTTTAATAAAGAATTTCACTGGGCTAACTAAATTGATGTATCATTTTGCTATTGCTGGCGTTCATATATTTTTCAACAAATATTTGCTGAGTACGTATCATTTGTACCAGTTGACATGGAGCATGAAAAGCTTGAGTAAACAAAATTCTTACTTTCATGTAAGAATTACTCTGAAGCCTGCAATTTGTTGGGGAGTTGAGACTACTGCAAAAATATTATGAACAATACAAAGGCATAATAATATAAGTGCCTTTAGAGAGGTACAGATTGTGGTCTGAGTGAGTGGAGCTTCCACCAGCAGACGAGTACAGAACTTCACCTGTAAGACAGAGATACTTTCAGTATGGGCCTTAAAAGAGCTGGATTTCACCAGGCAAACACAGTGAGGAAAGCATTCCAGAAAAAGGAAATACAATGGACAGAGAAGGTAGGGCGTGTTCAGAGAGCAGCAGCTTGTCCAAATTGTTGTGTCAAGGGTAGCTATGGGGGAGCCATACAAGAGGGGTTGGGGAGGGCAAGAGTCTTTCTGTACAGCATCAGCAATGGCTAGCTATGGTTGGGATTATGGGTCATTTCAATTTTTTTCTTTGTTATATTCTATATAGTCAACGTAGTCTACAGCGGCCACATATTATCACATATTACAATGACCGTAAAACTGATCCCTGATGAAATCATTGTATTATTTGAGTATGGAGCTCTGACCATCTGGAAAGAACAACTACTCTACCCTGCTCTTTTTCTTTTATTATTGCATATAAAGCATTATATTAGCTCCACCTCTTCTTTCCACATTATTATTATTATTATTATTATTATTATTATTGTTTCAGATGTACAAAATATGTAATAGTTAGACATTTACACCCCTCACAAAGTGTAACCACCTATCCTGCTCTTTTTGAGATTTATCAGGGTAGCTTAGCCAAAGCCCATTATCAGAGTAGAGTAATAAGGCCCTAAAATAAAATTATCTTTAGGAATGGATGAATTTAAGGTGGTGTCCTGGCATAAACATGAGGGCTTAGACATTCTTGGAGAAAGCACAGCACACAGCTAAGCTAGAAACTCCATGGGACCCAGCCACCCTGGGCCAATGCCATGTGTTAGGGGAAAATGATGACAATTGCCATATATGTGAGGGACTCCAGGAGAGCTTTTAGTGCAGATTCCTAGATCAAGCTCCTCATCTCCCCACCTGGCTGGGCAGGGGCCCAAACCAGCAAGGGCATTACCACAGTATGGACTGTGCTCTAGTGAAACCACAGCATGAACTGTGCACTGGAGAAACAACTCACCCTGTTCCCCCTTTGGACTAAGTCCCTGGGAACTTGAGACAACTTGGGGAGAGTCTATATTAGACTTTCTCTTGACAGGGCAAGTAAAGATATAATAAATTAGTTAGAAAAATAAAAGTTACGACTATAGCAATAAAATGATACTGTGGATTAGGTCATACAATATTGGTCTATATTATTCCAAATATTCTGCAATAAATGTGTTAATTTACGTTCAGATAGAAGTTACTTTTGTAAGTCGTATTCCAAATACCAAGTTAACTTAAAAACACAACATATGATCTTTGGTGCATAAGGAATATAAAAGTAGTAAAAATATTAGTGTAAAGATTCCTATGTATTAATTTTATAAAATCACTAGATATTAAAACTGATATCTGTCTTGATAAGGTTTGTTTCCTTAATGAAAATAACTTTGCCATACTGTCAACATAGACAGCCTGGTTAAAAGTTCAACATGATCATATCAAAGTTGGCAGGGTATTATATGACCCATTTCACACAACCAGTAGAGGGAAGTTAAATTGTGTGTAAATCATCTGGTTGGCAATGTAAGCATCTTGGAGGACACTGTTTCTTCCTCATCTAGAACTGCAACATTCATCCAACATGTTCGAAAGAATCTAAGTCAGTCATACCGTAAAAATTCTTGAGACTTTTGTAGTTGATGATTATGCGTGGCCTCTTGAAATATTATATAAAATGTGCAAAGTAGTATTGTCATTTCTGAATCAACACCAAGGTTTTCCCTGAGAATGATATTAAAGAAGACTGAATTCTCTCACCAGTGTACATCAGGAAAATATAGTACACTCTACTTATCTGATTTCCCCACTGGATTGAAGGCTCCTAAGAGGCAGGGGATGTGTTCCTGATGGCTTTCAAGCCCTAAGCATTTGACCTGGAACAGAGCATATAGCAACTGCCCAATAGATATTTGGTGAATTGCAGTTTTTTGAAGAGGGGATAGTTAGCAGGGTTGGACATAACTAGGAGTGATACTCTGTGTCATTCTGGATCAAAAACATACCTTCTGCTATTTAAATATGATTACTTCTGGGTTCTTAATTATGGTTCAGATTCTTGAGAGTTCGAATAATTGAACTTGATAAAAGGATTATGATTGTGCTTTGCTATCAGAAAATAACTTGAGTCACTGTTTAGGAAAGACTTTTCATTGCATATAAGAAAAGTGAACTTCAGGCCAAGGGTAGAGGCAGCTGGGTCTCCTGGGGGACTAGAACCAACATCCAGGAAACTTGTAGGAAGCTAGGAAGCATGCTCTCTTTCCCCTCTCTGGTTTTCTCCCTATAGATTTATTTTTCTTTCCCTTTCTCTGCAGATGTTTTCATCGCCTCCGGTTGCACAGCCCCAAACACTGCTGATCTAAGCTCCCCAGTGCACGTCTTTTCTGTTGGAAGATCCAGGCCAGACTGAGGTGAGCCTTTCTGTCTCAATTCCGAATTTCTGTGAGAGACTCTGACCTGTCCAGCTCAGGCCAGGGCGATACTCTTCACTTAACACTTCGTGTGATAACAAAGATGGCATTACAGAACTGGTTTTCTATATTCTAAAGAAAAAATGTAAATATACATATATAATGTATATATAACATATATATGCATATATAACATATATATATACACTGCTACTGAAAAGCATGCTATACTGTTGGGCTCTATATTCTCAGAAGCCTCAGGTTTCCCTCCTTGAAAAGTGATGAGTAGTAACAGAGGCCTTCCCCATCAGGCCCATCTCTCTGAGCACCTAGAACGATTCTATTGTCCTGTGCTCTGTGAGGAGACCGAGCATGCCTAAGATACTGCGCATGCCTAGGATACCGCAGCTGAGTCTGCTGGTCTCAGTATCTTCTCCAAGCCCTTCTGGTTGGTGAAGCATAAAGAGTCTAAAACGGAGTAAATAAATCTGCAAAAGTTCAGTGGTGTCAAAGGAGCCAGTCCAAAGTCCCGCAGTGATATAATGATTTTAATGATACCCAGGAACGCGAGACAGCACGACAGCCCCAGAGGCGAATGTGCAGCTTCCAGGGGAGCAGCTGGCTGGGCTCCCGGCAGGGCTGCGCTTGGCGGGGTTAGAAGAGCCTGAGGGAGGGGGCGGTGGTCCTCCTCTCCGCAGTCTGTTTCGCTCTGCTTTTTCGGTTGGCACACGGATTGAAAAATGTACGTCTACATCTATTTCCGGCTTTTATATGTGTGCAGGAAGCACAGAACTTTATTATTTTATTTTGTCAAGTTAAAGACAGAGACAGATGCCCCTAGAGCCTATGCATTCTCTAAGGAGTTCCTATTCTTGGGTTGTGTATCTTTGGAAGCAAAAGTCAAGGACAAACAGGCATCGCCTCGAAGTTTTCCAGAATACTGGCAATAAAAAGACTAGAGTTAGCACTGGTAACTGATGGAGATGAGGGAAATCAAACCAGGGACGATGTTCAATTTTTTTCAAAAAAATAACTTTAAAGGAAAGACAATGAAGTAAGTGTTGATGTAACATGAATATGTTCTTAATTATTAAATGCCCAAAGTATTGCAGATGTAAATAATTTTTAAAAATAGAAACATGTGAATACTTGTAGAAATTCCCTCCCCAGAGGTGTTTGGAAATCTTCAAAGCTTAATTTCCTTTTATGAACGGTCATTCAGAGTACATTAGGAGGGCTGGCCGGGTGGCGTGGTGGTTAAGCGCTGGCTTGGGAAGCCAGCGGCCCCAGTTTGGGTCCCACATATGAGGGCCAGTGACACTGCCCTCAAAAAAAAAACAAAACAAAAAACAAAACAAAAAACAGAAAAAACAGAGTACATTAGGAATGAAAGAAATATGGAAAAATAAAAACATATTACCAGTACAACAGATACATTCCTGGGAAGGGCTATTATGATAATTTTAACTTCAACTATAGTGCCTCAAAGAAAATCTTATTAAACAAAATGCTGTAGACATTTATTTTTTAAAGATTTTTCTTAAAATTTAGCTAACATACAATATTATATTAGTTTCAGGTGTACACCATAGTTATTCAACACTTGTATACCTAAAGAAATGATATCCATGATAAGTCCAGCAACCATCTGACACTGTACCATGCTATCACAATATTATTGACTATATTCCCTATGTTGTACATTATATCAGGTATATAGCATAGTAGTTAGACATTTATATAATTTAAGAAGTGATCCCCCTGACTAGTCTAGTCCCCACCTGGCACTATACACAGTTATTACCATATCGTTGACTATATCCCCCATGCTATACCCTACATCCCTATGACTGCTGGGTAACAACCAATTTGTACTTCTTAATCTCTTCCCCTTTTATACCCACCCCTGAACCCACTCCCATCTGGCAACAATCAAAATGTTCTCTTTATCTACGAATTGGTTTCTTTTTGGTTTGTTTATTTTGTTCTTTAGATTCCACTTATAAGTGAAATCATATGACATTTATCTTTTGCTGTCTGACTTACTATACTCAGCACGATACCCTCTAGGTCCATCAAATGGCAAGATTTCATTCTTTCTAATAGCTGAGTGATATTTCATTGTATATATGTACCACCTATTCTTTATCCACTCATCCATTCAGGGACACCCAGGTTGCCTCCATATCTTGGCTATTGTAAATAATGCTGCAATGAATGTATGGATGCACATGTCCCCTAGAAGTGGCATTTTGGGTTTCTTCAGATAAATACCCAGAAGTGGGATTATTGGACAAAGAATATTGGGATTATTCTTTGTCTCTTTTTATAACCTTTCCTTTAGAGTCTATTTTGTCTGGTATAAGTATTGCTACTCCAGATTTTGTTTTTTCATTTCCATTTTCATGAAATAACTTTTTCCATCCCTTTACTTTCAGTCTTTGTGTGCATTTAGAGCTGAAGTGAGTCTTTTATAGGCAGCATATGTATGGATCTTGTTTTACCCATTCAGCCATCCTATGTCTTTTGATTTTGATTGCAGCATTTAATCCATTTATGTATAAAGTAATTATTGCCATTTTATTGTTGATATTTCTGGGGGTATTTTGTTTGTTTGTTTGTTTGTTTTTGGTCTGAAAGAAGCCCCTCTAAGATTGTAATACTGGTTTGGTGATGATGAACTCCTTTAGCTTTTTCTTGTCTGGGAAGCTCTTTATCAGTCCATGATTCTAAATGATAGCTTTGCTGGGTAGAGTAATCTTGGTTGTATGTCCCTACTTTTCATCACTGTGAATACTTCCTGCCAATCCCTTCTGGCCTGCAAAGTTTGTGTTGAGAAATCAGCTGACAGTTATATGGGAACTCCCTTATAAGGTAACTAACTGACTGTTTTTCTCTGACTGCTTTTAAGATTTTTTCTTTGTTTTTAATCTTTGGCATTTTAATTATGATGTGTCTTGTGCGGGTCTCTTTGGGTTCATCTTGTTTGGAACTCTGTGCTTCCTGGGCTTGAATATCTATTTCCTTCACCAGGTTAGGGAAGTTTTTCCTCATTATTTCTTCAAATAGATTTTTAGTTCCTTGCTTTCTGTCTTTTCCTTCGTGTATCCCTATGATGTGAATGTTGGTGTGCTTGACATTGCCCCAGAGGCTTCTTACACTGTTCTCATTTTTTTGGATTCTTTTTGCTGTACTGTTTGGGCATTTTCTGTTACCTTGTCTTCTAAATTGCTGATTTGATCCCCGGCTTCATCTAATCTACTGTTGATTAATGTATTCTTTATTTTAGTTATTATAGTTTATATTTCTGACTGGTTCTTTCTTATGTTTTCTATCTCCATTTTTATGTTTCCTATCTCTTTGTTGAAGTTCCATGAGATCATTGGGTATCTTTATAACCAGTGTTTTGAACTCTGCATCTGGTAGATTGCTTGTCTCCATTTTTTTTACTTCTTTTTCTGGAGCTTTATTCTGTTCTTTCATGTGAGGCATGTTTCTTTGTCTTGCCATTTTGGCTGCCTCTTTGTGTTTGTTTCTATGTATTTGGTAGGGCTGCTATGTTTCCTGGTCTTAGTAGAGTGGCCTTATGTAGTAGGCGTGCTGTGGGGCCCAGTGGTGCAGTCTCCCTGGTCACTGGAGCCGGATCCTCTAGGTGTGTCCCTCGTATGGAATGTGTGTGTCCTCTTGTTATAGTTGAGCCTTGGTTGCTATTTGAATGTCATTTGGAGGGATTGGTCCTTGGGCTCATTTGTTGTGAGGACTGGCCGTGGAGGAGCTGTCATGGAGGGGCTGACCCTATGGAGCAGGATTTACTTTAGCATGGCTCTGGTGCCTTCCCAGTGTGTCCTTGGGGTGTGTCATCCTTGGAGACATTTGGGTGATGCTCCAGTTAGGTTCGAAGCTGGCCACTCGGTATGCCAGCCCCAGCGCTGCCTGGGAGGGTACCTGCTGCAGGCCAAGTTCAGCCGTAGCCTGTGCCTTGCCTGGGGCCACCTGGCATGAGCCACAAAGCAATCTGCATATAGTGGCCACTGGCGCTGTGCTTGGAAGTGCCTTGAGAGACTCAGCTGCAAACTGAGGCTGGCTGCTGCTAGTGCTGGATTTAGGGCTGCTCAACCAGAGGTAGAGGACATGCCAAAGTCAAATGCTGCTTCTTTGAGTTTTGTGAACCTTTCAGAGACTTTAGGAAAGTCTTCAGCATGAGCCAGAGCAGGTGGTTTGTACGAAAAAGCCACTGGAAGTGGCTTGGTGTGCCCAAAAGTTGGGTGGTGCAGGGGTCTCAGAATGACCAGGGTGTGGCGAACGAATGGCGTTAGCCTCCTTGATAGAGTTTCATAGATTAGTCTGCCTGCATCTGCCTGTGTCTGCACACCAGGAAGAGGGAGGGCTTAACAAAGACACAATGACTTCCACCCGCTCCTCCCGCCCAGAGAAAGCTGCCCCTCCAGCCCTCATCCTGAAGTCAGACAACTCAATTCCTTCCTGTATGTCCTTTTCGTCTTTCAAGCTGCTGCCCCAGAGCTGGAGCTCAGAGTGAGTGAGTTGGGTCAGCAAGTAAGTCTGTGCATGGGCTCTCCAAGAGAAGCACCTCAGAGTGTAGCTGTCCTCTGCCCCACTCAGCTACAATCTCCACTGGTTTTCACAACCAGAAATTATGGGACTTCTCTCTCTGGCACTGGAACAGGGGTCTGGGGAGCCTGGTATGATGCTAGGGCCCCTTGCTCCTCTGGGGGGGACCTCTGCAGTCAAGATAACCCTCCTGATTTTTAGTGATAACATGTGGGTGTGGGACCAGCCCATTCCACGTCTCTGTGCCTCCTACTAGTCTCAAGGTGGCTTCTTCTGTATGTCCTTAGTTGTAGGGCTTTGGTTCGGCAAGACTTCGGGCGATTCTCAATGATGGTTGTTTTGTAGTTTAGTTTTAATTTTGATGTGGTCATGAGAGAAGGTAAGCACAGCATTTACCTACTCTGCCATCTTGACTGGATATCCTGTAGACATTTATATTTAAAAAAAAATTTTTTTCAAGCACATACTATGTGTCTGGCACTGTGCTAAGCTTGGGGAGTATACTAGTAAATAAGGTGGATGCTGTTCTCACATGCATGTCCCTGCCTAAGCTTTGAGTTGAACAGGAAAAAGATCATAATCACCAAATCAAATAGCTGCATAGAACCTAAGAAATTAGTTAGTCCAAACTTTTATTTTACAAATGAGGAAACTGAGGCCCAAAACATTGTATAAGTGAAACTGGCTGTTTTTCCTCTTGGATTCTCTAATTTTTGTTATATAAAAGAAACATTTCTTGTTTTATAAACCCTTTTAAAATTTTCAAATTGTGTGCCATATAACAAATGAAGCTACCAAGTCATTTCAAAAATACTCTTTATAGACCTTCAACATTCCTAGACATTTCTGGAAATAAAAGACAATCAAGTGGGAAAAAATGAGGTCCAATTTTAAATATCTAATCCAGTTTTTATTCAGGAAGTATTCGCTATATGATTCCTATTACTATCAAACATAATCATATTGTATGATACTGACCATCTGTTTAGGATATGGTAGACACACTCTGAGAATCCAGACTAATGGGAACTCAAACCATCATTGATTAGAGAGGTTATTGGTCCAAGATGATGCCACTTTGGTCGGATGTGGATGAGGCATTATTAGGTGGACCATCTGGATTTCACATCTACCTGTGCTCTAGACTTCATGTGATAACTGTGTGTCCTTTGGTTGTCCAACCTGGGTTTGTACTGTACTGTTGGCAAAATGCTTGCCACCAACAAGGATGTGACAATCACTGAAGTAAATGCTATGAAGCATTCTGAACAATTCAAAAGAAGGGTGCTATATAACTACCCTAACTCATTATACACAACACAGGTACAGCTGTTTTTCAAAAGTATACTCTTACTATAGTAACATAAAAGGGCATTCCTCAGGGTACATGAATGTTTATGTGTTTCATTGCATTTGTTATTCTTTCTAACTTTCAATTTGATTATTATTTTCAGGATATTAACTTAGCACTAAAAGGGACCTATCATTAATTTCATAATGTTATATCACTGTGTTTGAAAAGAGAAGTATTTGGGTCTCAAGAGGATCCCTGTTCATTAATCTATGACTAAAATTAATTTGGTCATGATTTCCTATCTAAATCCAGATCATTTGGCCATGGACTAAGATGTGTTGGAAACATGTTTGAGAATCTATTTGGCTGCATAACTTGACTAGAAGCCTCAAAATTTTAAAAGAAAGAGAGAGAGAGAGAGAGAGAGAGAGAGAGAGAGAGAGAGAAAGATAGAAAAAGAAAGAAAGAAAGAAAGAAAGAAAGAAAGAAAGAAAGAAAGAAAGAAAGAAAGAAAGAAAGAAAGAGAAAGAAAACATAGGTAAACACAAACTAATAAATGTAAATACCTGACAGCATTGAAGCTGTCATGGAGGACAGTGACTTAAACCATCACATATTCGTTTCTGTACAGCTCTTTATTTTTCTTCCTTCCTTCCTTTCTTTCTTTTTTAATAACAAGTTTATTGAGATGTAATTCAAATACCAAAACATTTACCTTTTCAAAGTGTGCAATTCAGTGGTTTTAGTCACAAAGTTATGCAAGCATCCACAAAAATTTCACAACATTTTCATCACACTGGAAAGACACCCTATACCCATTAAGAGTCATTATGCATTTCCCCTCCCTGGAGCCCCTGAGAGCTACTAATTTCTGTCTCTGTGGATTTGCCTATTCCGGAAATCTTATGTAAGTGTAATCATACAACACGTGGTCTTTAGGGTCTGACCCCTTCACTCATCATAATACTTTCAAGGTTCATCCGTCTTCTTTCTTATTTATGGCCAAACAGTATTTCTATTGCATAGATATGCCACATTTTGTTGTTTATTCATTCATCAGTTGATGGACATTTGGATTCTTCCTACTTTTTAGCTATTATGCATAATGTTGTTATGAATATTAGTGTACAAGTTTTTGTGTGAATACATTTTCAATTTTCTTGGATAGATAACCTATGACTAGAATTGTTAGGTCGCATGGTACTCTACGTTTAACTTTTTGAGGAACTAAAACTGTCTTCCAAAGCGGACTACATCATTTTACATTCCCATCAACAAAGAATAAGGGTTCAAATTTCTTTACATTCTTGCCCACTTGTTATTGTCCAATTTTTTGATGATAGCCATCCTATTGGGAGTGAGTGGTATCTCATGGTTTTGATTTGCATTTTCCTAATGACTAATGATGTTGGGTATCTCTTCATGTGATTGTTGGTCATGTGTATCTTCTTTGAAGAAATATCTATTCAAGTCCTTTGCTTACTTTTAATTGGGTTAGTTTTCTTTTTATTATTGAACTTTAGGAATTCTTTGTATATTCTCGTACAAGTCCCTTTTCCGATATGTGAGTTACAAATGTTTTGTCCCATGCTATAGGTTTTTTCACTTTTTTGAAGTGAAGCACAAGAGCTTTTAATTTTGATGATGTCTAATTTATCTTCTTTTGTTGTTGCTTGTGCTTTTGGTGACATGTTTAAGAAACCATCACCTAATTCAAGGTCACAAAGATTTATTCCTATGTTTTCTTCTAAGAGTTTTGTAATTTTAACTCCTCCATTTATGTCTTTGATCCATATTGAGGTAATTATTCTATACAATACAAGATCAGGATCTAACTTCATTATTTACATATAAATATCTAGTTGTCCCCTTGAATTATATTGGCTTGCTCCCTTGTGGAAAATCAATTGACCATAAATGTGAGAGTTTATTTCTGGGATTGTAATTCTATTCCATTGATCTGTCTATCCTTATGCCATTTCCACACTGTCTTGATTACTGTGGCTTTGTAGTAAATTTTGAAATAGGGAAGTGTGAGACAATTTCTGAAAAAAAAAAACAAAAAAAAGCAAAGCTGGAATTTTGATATGTGTTACATCGAATCTGTGGATGAATTTGGGGAGTACCACCATTTTAACAGTATTAAGTCTTCCAATCCATGAACCTGGGTATCTTTCTATTTATTCAGATCTTTAATTTCTTTCAGTGATGTCTTAGAGTTTTCAGTGTACAAATCTTTTATTTATTTTGTTAAATTTATTCCTATTTTATTCTTTTTTATGCTACCGTAAATGAAATTGTTTCCTTAGCTTCAATTTCACATTGTTTATTGCTAGTGTATAGAAATATATTGATATTTGTATATTGATTTTATATTCTGCAACCTTTGACATTGTTTATTCTAATATCTGTTAGTAGATTCCTTAGGGTTTTCTATATATAAGATCATGTCATTTACATATAGAGATAGCTTTACTTTTTTCTTTCCAATCTGGATACCTTCTATTTCTTTTCCTTGCCTAATTGCCCTGTCTAGAGCCTCCAGTACAGCGATGAACAGAAGTGGCAAGAGTGGATATGCTTGTCTGTTTCCTAATCTTAAGGGGCAAGCATCTAGTATTTCACCATCATGTATAATGCTGTGGGTTTTTTGTAGATAACTTTTATCAGGTTGAGGAAACCTGTGTAGCTCTCTTTAAATGGCATTGATGGGCAGGGCTGAATTGTTAAACTAATGAGATCTGAATGTCCTTGTAGCACTTCATGTTCTTTTCAGTATTGTAATAATATGTGGAAACAATGCCCACTAAAGACAGGTTATCTGTTTTTTTTCTGGAAAAGGCTGCGTGTTGCAGAAGGAACTTTTTATATCCCTTTTCCCATCCTCAGACATTCTTCTTATCTCCCACTGCATGAGAAGAAACAATTGTTGTGGTAGGTAAATATAATAGTTTCTTTCCATATTATCCTAATGATTGTAGGATGCAGTACATTTGTGCACAAATTTCAATAGCACAGATACCATGACTGTTACATAAAATAAGCTGCAGGAAGTCAGGAAAGGTGTCAACTCCAGAAAACCATCTCAATGAACTTCTAAGAAGAAAAGACATCAAATCCAAGTTTAGCTCTCAGTGGATCTGGGAAATTAGAACTTGATCCACATCCTAGAAGAAAAAAATTGCTGATTTGATGGTGATGCAGCATTATCAATTTACAGTATAAGAACTGCCAGGTACTACATGACACTTTTAAGAAGCTGAGGCCAAGAGCCACTGCGGGACTCACCAGCCAGGTGAAAACAGTCCCAGCCAGGGAAGACACAGTATGGCAGAACTAATGGAATGGCTTTGGTGACTACTGTCCAACTACCTGTTGCCTGTTACTTGCCATTTTTCCCAGTGGCCCGTATTCACTTCCCACTCTCAACTTTCAGCACTTTGCCTTTAGCTCTCTGTAATGCCTAGGGACCAGAAAGTACTGACTGTGGCTGCCACGTGAACATCTCCCATAGAGAACAGAATAGAAATACCACATGTATCCTGTTTTCTGGAACTGAACCTGCATACACATCAGGTTTGACTCTACTCAGCCTTGCATTATTTATGCATAACAATTACAATCTGAAAAGCAAACCATAATGTTAAAAAAAATTTTTAAAGTCCACTGTATGTGCTTTCAGAGCCAAGTAACACATGGGTTACTGCGAGTTTTAATAGCAAGACCAATTCTGTTCTTGGAATTGAGAACCAGCTTTATTATCTCTGATAGAAGAGATTATTCTTTGCTTATTTTCATTCCACCAACTCCTAACATTTTAGGCAGGAATTGTAGGAATAAAAAGAAATTGAAAGGAACAAAGACTCTTCCTCTGCTTTTAAGTATAACTCAATCACAGAGTAAGTTAGAAGTTAGGTAATTGGGAATTAATCTCCTTTGTCTAAAGATGACATCATTTATCCCTATCTAATAATTTCTGTTTGGTGAAAGGGAGGGTAGAAGGGATGGTGGAAGAAGAAGGGATTGGGATACATGAAAACTCACAATAGTACTATGCCTTTTTTGGGTCTCATTAGGGAATTTGGGTGTTTCCCATGAAGTACCATTGATCCCTATGAGAGATATATTTGTAGTGCTCCATGCTGGCTTGGAGAGTCTAAGAACTGTTAGTACTGATTGATGGTAAAAACTAAGGAACTACCTGGAACACCTGGCAAAAGGTGAAGAACTGGTAGACAAAAGCAGATGAGACTTCATATGTATTTTGGGCCACACTAAGCTAACAATGAGACAAAGCAGTGGAAAGGCAGGATGCTTTAGCTAAAGCCTTAATGAGTTATCATACTGATAGATTGTGAGCAAAATGGAAATCCGCTCAGGTTTTGAGCTTCTGACCTAGCTCTGTGACCCTGGGCTTCTGACCTAGTTCTATTGAACCCCGGGCTTCTGACCTAGCTCTTTGACCCCAGGCTTCTGACCTAGCTCTATGATCCTGGACTTTTTTATTTATTTATTTATTTATTTTTTAGCTGAGCTATCCTGCCACTGGTTGGCGGCTCAGTGGCGGCTTAGCTCTGGCCGGGAATCGAACCGGCAGCCCTGTTGCTCAGAGCTCATACTCTTGAGCGAGCTCTTAACCAACTGAGCTACTCAGCCGGCCCGACCCTGGACTCCTGATTTAGCTCTATGATGAAACAGTATATCCTTGGAGTCTTCTTACATGGCCTTCTCAAGAACCCTAGGAGAGGGATTTCCATTTAGCTATTTGATAATAAAATTTTGGTCCTGATTTTCTGGCATTTTAAAGAAAGGACAGTAGCTACTGTAATAGTATAAGCCTGAAAAACTGAAACAATTAAGGAGATGATCATGAAGCTCTAAAAACCATTTCCAAGATTGAATCATAGAAACGTAGGCTAAAAACTTAATAGCAATAATCATGGTGATGAGGATAAAGAAGACTGTGTTGCAACCAAAGAAAGCATTCTACTCTCACATGGCTGTCCTAAGAGAAATGAGGGGCTAGCCTGAAGGAAATATCAAAACTTGGCTTTTGAAAAATGTATAATCTTGTTATTTTCCAAGAATTTGTATTTGAGGGTTTATTCTGAGTAACTTTCCCAAGAAAAACATTATGTTCTCTTAGTCTGAGAATGTACTGAGTACTAATAGGATCAGAGAAAGAAATGGAAATGACAGGCAGAAACTAAATAGGGGTCAAATAGAAATTGTGTGCAGGTGAAATGTTTTTCAATCAGGGTGTATTCCTAGTCTCTCTGATAGGGGTAATTTAGTTTGGGGCTGGGGCAGGGTGGGATGCTGTAGGGTGGAGAGGGGTAAATTCTGGTATCCTTAAAACGACAGGGCTAGAAAGGGAATGGAAGAATATAAAATCTACCTTTCGTTCCTCCATCTGGTTTGCCATAAACAATTTCCAAATAAAGAATACTTTCTCAGGAATACTTCTCAGAAATAAAAGATTACATACTGAGTCCCCAAATAGAGCCTGACTTCAGATGACACGAAAGCCTTGATAGTGGACTTTAATTAAAATTGAAGTGGAGGGGGTTACCTAAAGGCTCAGATGTTTATAAGTGTTCATACATCTAATTATTCAAATATTCTAAAATTATGTTAACAAAACCCCCACAAAATGTAGTTATAGTACACAGATAAGATGATTAAGGTGAAATTTTTATGAGAAGTCTCAGAGTTTAGCGTTAGGAACTCAGCACATGGGCTCTGTGTCCGTGAAAGCCAAGGGGGCCATGAAAGGGACCCAGAAACATGGTTTCCTTCAATCCCAAAGAGAATGCACTGCTGTGAGTATTCCCTCTGATGTTTTGGGGTTGTGAGCAGATCTCTAAGCTATGTAAGCCACAGTTTATGAAGCCCTGTATTTATGGGAGAGTTAACTATTCTAATCAAATACAACTTGGGATAGGATTTCATTTTAACACATTTAAGTTTTAACACGTTTTAGTATATACTGATTTATTGCACTGCATAATAATTGGACATAAATATTAACTTTGTATTTTTTTCTTCTCATTTTGTCATTTCTTCAACATCTAAAGCTAAGGTCAGTGTTAATTATGTCCCTCATGCTAAGTACTACTTAAATATCATTCTTTTTTCTTAACTTTATCCTCATGTACATGCTTATTTGATTCAGTATCTGCCCCTCAGTACCTGAGCCCAGGCTCTGGGCCTGGGGTTCTCTGTGCCTAAGTATTTTATCCCAAAATCCCTCTGCTATTCCCTCATCCTTTGTACCCATACACCAGGATTTGTGCAACTGCTTTCTGCTCCCATTCCTGCTCATTGTGTCTTGGACGATGAAAGCCTTGAGGTGGCAGGAACTCTGGTCCATGACATTAAACTGCAGTCTTCAACAGAAGGGCAACATAATGTTACTATTTTGTAGGTGGGGAAGAGAGAGACCAGGAATGCCAAAATGCAGGGTAAAGAATGGCATGGAGTGGGTGGCCTAGAGAGAATAGGCGGGGGATTCCTGGAGACCTTAGATTCCTTTCTAACTTATACCAAAGTGCAAATATCACCCCAGCACCAGGAGAACAAAGCTAGCAAGAGCAGAACTCTTTCAGACTGTAGTGGATCATATCATATGTCACCCAGATCCCCTTCCATGAAGGCCTTATTCTCCTAGACGTCAGGAGTAGTACTGGTGGCCCACTGCCCTTAGCTGTCAGCCTTCTTTAGAATTTCCTGGGCTAAAGAGAGCTCCTTGCCCTCAGGTACAGCCCCTTCTCGTAGCACCCCGTATCCAATGACTGCTCCAGTATAAAGGCCATTCCCTGAAACCCAACAAAAGACATCTCTGAAGATCCACCTCTGCCTCAGTGTTCACTGTGAGGGGCATGGAGGATTTCCTTGAGATTTCGTCACCCCTCAACTTCTCCCTCTGCCTGTGCCCCTTTGCCTTCCCCTTCACAGAGGGTGATGCTGACAGCACTGCCTAATGCACTCTATACCCTAGTCTCCAACTCAGTGTGTTTCCTGGGGAGCCCAGCCTGCAGGACGAGTATTCATATTTATCAAACGCAGGGGTTTTGACACCAAATGCACAGGTAACAAAAGAAAAGAAAAATAGGTGAATTGGACTTCATCAAAATTATCAAAATTAAAAACTTTTGTGTATCAAAGGACACTTTCAACAGAGTGAAAATGCAACCCATGGACTGGGAGAAGATAGTTGCAAATCATATATCTGATAAAGGATTCATATCCAGAATGTATAAAGAACTCCTATAACTCAACAACAAAAAAACAGAAAGCAAGATTAAAAATGGGCAAATGACTTAGTCATTTCTCTAAAGAAGACCTACAGATGGCCAATAAGCACATAATAAAATGCTCAGCATCACTGATCATTAGAGAAATGCAAATCAAAACCACAATGAGATACCAGTTCACACCTATTGGGATGACTATTATTAAAAAACAAAAAACAAACAAACCAAACAAAGTAACAGGTATCAGTGAAGCTGTGGAGGAATTGGAACCCTAGTGGACTGCTGGTGGGAATGTAAAATGTTTCAGCCACTGTGAAAAACAGTATGGAAGTTCCTCAAAAAATTAAAATAGAATTACTGCGTGATCCAGCAATTCCACTTCTGGGTATCTACCCAGAAGAATTGAAAACAGGGACTCCAACAGATGTTTGTACACCCGTGTTCATAGCAGAATTATTCGCAATAGCCAAAAGGTGGAAACAACCCAAAAGTTCATTGACGGATGAATGCATCTAAATGTGGTAACATGCAATGGAATGTTATTCAACCTTAAAAGGAAGGAAATTCTGACTACAACATGGATAAACCTAGAGGACATATGCTACGTGGAAAAACCAGTCACAGAAGGACAAGTATTGCATGGTGCCACCTACCTGAGAAAGTGTCAGTCATAGAGAAAGAAAGTAGAATGGTGGTTGCCAGAGGCTGCAGGGAGGGAGGAAGGAAGTTAGTGTTTAATGGGTAGTTTCATTTGGGGCTAATGAAAAAGTTCTGGAGATGGAAGGTGATGGGTGCACAACAGTATGAGTGTACTTAATGTCACTGAACTGCACACGTGAAAATGGTTAAAATGATCAAGTTTATGTTATGCATATTTTACCACAATAAGAAATTAGTTAATAATTAAGAAAAAGATAAGATCAGATGTGCTTTCTATTTCCGCCTCATTCTAAAGGCCCACAATTTTTGGGTTGTCAGAAAAGTCATGACGTATTTTTTCTATGTTTCTTGTTGCAAAAACGTGTCATGACTTTTCCGACAACCCAATACATTAAAGCTACTGTCACAGCCAAATTGAGGCTAGTGTGATTTCAGGGGCTGGATTATAGCAGTTTTCAATTTCAGCTGCATATTGGAATCACTTTGGGAGCTTTCAAAAAAATGATGCTTCAGCTGCACCCACAGTGATTTGTGTGTCTAGGGACTGAGGCTTTGGCATTTTTAAAAGCTCCCGATGATTCAAATATGCAAATGCCATTGGGATTCACTAGGCTAGAAGAACCCAGCCCACACTTTCCCCACCCACTTGCTATTGCCCTGGAGCATTTGGCCACCTGCTTATCTCTCTAGCCTCATCTTTCCGATTCACCTCCTCCTAACACACCCAAGCTACAGCTGAACCAAATGACTTGTCATTTATCTTCTCCTGTCAAACCCTGTCTGACTTCTGTCTCTTCTTTCCGTTTCTGCTGACAAGATTGCGCTCCTCTGACTGATCTCAGCCCTAGCGGACCCCTTCTTTGGGAAATGTTCCCTCAGCACCTGTCTCTAGGCTATGGCAGGTGCCTTACTCTGAACTCTGGGAAAGCTTCATGTGTAAGCCCCTGCACTGCTGACCTTATCACAGAGGGGGAAATCCTACTCCCCAGCGCGGGGATCATCTGTCTTCCTGTGTTCCCACATGTAAAGCAAGGCACTAAGGAAGTTATCAATAGATATTAATTGAACAAATAGGTTTCTTTAATAAGAAATCATTCATTCCACAGTTCAATAGCAATATTTAAAGTAAATGCATTGGGAATAATTGGCATATCATTGTAAACAAGGTAGTTTTAACACTAATTGAACCATTAATTAATGGCTCAGAAACCCATTAATGGGATTGTGCTAATACTTAGTTTCTTATTGAATCTCCGTGGCAACCCTAGAGGGCAGGTATTATCATCTCCATGTTATAAATGAGGAAATAATTTCAGACAGAGTAAGAACTTGCCCAGGATCCCAGCTAGTGTGTAGCAGACCTGAGAGTTTCGACTGGGATACAAGTGATGATTCTAGATCCTTCCTGATTTGGGGAAAGGCATAGACCAAAATATAGATCACTGAGAGTCTAAAATCAGAAAAGGGGCCGTTACCGGTAGGACAAAGGAACCACAAGAAGAAGTCACAGACAGAAAAGACAAACTCTGAAACCTTGCCTAATTTGCTCAGGCTTCAGCTTACTTGTAAGTAGGTATTTAGAGCACAAGCACAAGGCTGGAAGGGGACCACTACGAAACCCTTGTTCCTCAGAAACCAGTGAAATTCAGCTCAACAACATTTATTGAGGGTGTATCATGTGCCAGAAACAGTGAAAGATTTCTGAGTTCCAAGCACAGAAGATACTAGATTTTTGCCCATACTAAGTTCTCACTCTAGTGGGAGTGAGAGGTATGCACTAGCGGCAGACACTCCCGGCACAATGGTATGTGTTCTTATAATCAAGGCATGTATTGACAGCTGTGGAAGTGCAGAGGGACCAAGTTTTCCAGAGATGTTGGGGAGGGTTTTATAACGGAACTGACATTTGAACTTAGTTTTGTTGTGTGACTAGGGGATGACTGCATGGAAAAAGAAAATGAAAGTTCAGCAAGTGCAAAAGCATAGACTCAAAGGACCGACCAGATTCGGACCAGGGCAGGAAGTAAGGGTTGTGGCGGGGAAAAGAGGGATGGGAATGGGGACAGATTGTAAATGGGGCGTCTATACCAGCCTAAGAAATTCTGACCTTATCCTGTGGATTTATAAGCAAGAGAATGACATAATTAATGTGTATTTTATTTATTTATTTTTATTTTTTATTAGTTTCAGGTGTACAAAACAACATAATGATAAAACATTTACACGCCTCACAAAGTGATAACCCTGATAAGTCTACTTCCCCTCTGACATTGTACATAGCTGTTACAGTACCATTGACTGTATCCCCTATGCTGTACTTTACATCCTGTGACTATATATATATATATATATATATATATATATATATATATATTTAATTATAGTGGACATTCAGTGTTATTTTATATTAGTTTCAGGTGTACAGCACAGTGGTTAGGCCTTTATGTAATTTATGCAGTGATTCCCACAATGAGTCTAGTACGCATCTGACACCATGCATAATCTTTACAACATTATTCAGTATATTCCCCATACTGTATTTCACTTCCCCATGACTATTTTGTGACTACCAATTTCTACTTCCTAATCTTTTCACCTTTCTCACCCATCCCTCCAACCTCACTTCCATCTAGCAACCATCAGCTTGTTCATCTTTGAGTCTATTTCTGTTTTGTTTGTTCATTTATTCTGTTCTTTAGATTTCACACGTGAGTGAGATTATATGGTCTTTATATTTACCCCAATGTAAATTCTTGCTCCCTTTGTCATCAATTAAATGACCATATATGAATGGATTTATTTCTGGGCTCTCTGATCTGTTCCATTGATCAATGTGTCTGTTTTTATGCCAATACCATGGTGTTTTGATTACCATGGACTTGTAGTATAATTTGATATCAAGTAGCGTGATACTTCCAGATTTGTTCTTTCTCAGGATTTCTGTGGCTATTCAGTTTTTTGGGGGGGTTTTAAATGTGTATTTTAGAAAAAAACTATTTTGATGGTAACATGGAAGTTTGAATGAGCGAATAGTTAGAAATGAAAAGGGGAGTTTAGGATTTGGTGACTAATTAGAAAAAGGAACATGAGAAAAAGAAAAATCGGGAGTCCTAGTTTTCTAGTGTAAGCAACTGACATGATTGAGTTAAAGACTGGGAATACAGGAGCAATTTTGCATTCAGTTTTGATCATGTGGATTGTGAAGTGCCCAAGAGACATTCAGGTGGAGGCAGAAATAATATGGGGGGCATGCGAATGTGATCCAAAATGTCAGGTGAGGGAGGCAGCAGAATAAAAATGTTATCCATTTAAAAAATATGAATGCCAGCTGCCCGACAACATTAAAACACATCTGGGAGGAAGGGTGGTACAGTTGACATGTCTTTGGAGTTGAAAAGACCCAACATTCCTGACTTGACCGCTTAGTGCTGTGTGACCTTGAGGATGTTACCTAGCCTCTCTGTAAAATGGAAACAATATTAACCTGTTTTGCAGGATCATATTCAGATTAGCAATAATGCTTGCAAACTCTAATAGTGCTGGACTAATTGACTTGACACATGGATTTTTGTTAAAGGTCATGGCTGGAAACATTTGGGGTTAAAGTTGGGGGAGGGGACTGTCTTTGTTCAAAAGAAAGTGAAAGAGGCCAGGGAAGATACTGTTTGCTTCAAATGCCCGGGGTAAGGGAAAGTGGACTTAGCATCCATAGAGAAATGGATTGTCAAGATCTGTAGCCCGGCTCAGGTTCCAGCAGTAAGTGGTGGGGCAGGACAGAGACCACGACCACCTTTTCCATTTGATCTCCTCTACTCCTCCTCAAAGGATTAAAACCATTTTACTGGGAGGGTTAGTCTCCAGGGTGACCCTCTCTATGCCCCATTCCCAACCTCTTCCCCAAGAAGGAAAGAAGAAATGTAGGGAGAGAAGGAAGGGGACACCTATAGATGAACAGAAGGATCGTCTGCATCTGCTTATTTATACCTGGATTTCCTTTCAGAGTGTAACACGTTCTTTCATTTTATAATAGATAAAAAAGTCAAGTGAAATTCACTCATTCCAAAGTATAATCAGTTGATTAATTTACAAGTAAAAAAATGATTAAAATCAAGTTTTTCCTATTTTTGAGAAGAGGAAGGAATGAAAAGGGTAGGAGAGATTTTAACATGGAAAAGGGAAGGATAATTGGGGAGGTTGTTAAAAAAAAGGGAAGTTAAAAGAAAAAAAGGTAAAAAGAGGGGACATAGAAAACACACTTCAGATTTTGCATAAAGGTGGTTTTCCATATTTGACAGACGTTAGCTGCATGTAAGATTTTTGTTGCGCACAACTGCCAACAATAGCAGCTGTGCATCTAGACATTTGTAGAGCTGTTGTTGTTATATTATGTTTAACTTTGTTCTAAAGAATCTTTGTTCTCTGAGAATTCACAGAACTAGCATAGCACTCTCTACCTTCTTATATGCCTGGTTCCGCAGCTATCAGCATTCAGTGCCATCACACATGATGCATTGTATGCTATATGTCAGAGACCACACAAGGGAGTGAGATGAATAAAAAGTAGTCTCTGAAAAAAAAACCAAAAAGCTTTTAGGGCCGGCTGAGTGGATCAGTTGGTTAAGAGCCCGCTCAAGAGTGCAAGCTGAGCTCTGAGCAACAGCAGTTCGATGCCCAGCCCAAGCTGAGCTGCCAACAGGTGGCAGGATGGCACAGCTAACAAACAAACAAACAAACAAACAAAAAGCAGTGTCAGTCCTCAAGGAGCTTCCTGTGTGGAGAGAATGCAGGGAGCAGCCATGGGGTGGGAGCAGAGAGAGGGTGGGAGAGGCAGATAAACAATGGCATACCCCAATACATTATTAACTCCCCGACATAACTGGGCCTTGACCCATTTGCAACCGTTATGTAATCACTGAAACAAGTCCAGCTACATTATTCAAAAATCTGCAAATGCCAATTCCATTTAATTTTCAATAATAAGCATCCCTAAGATGGATGATTTTCAGAGCAACGATTAAGGGAAAATATTTTTCCAGCAGGGTTTCTGCACAGGAAAAAATTCATTGCTTCCATCCCCACGTCCCACACCCCACATTCCACACCCCTTGGTGTAAAAATATTTGTATTTAAATAATTTTAAATGTCATGCATTTATAATTAAAAGCAGTTCTGTGCTCAGAGGAAAAGAAATCACTGACTTTAAATCAATGAGAAAAACTAAATTTTCCTCAAAGGAAAATTTTATGACATTAAAAGGTAGTTTAAATCAAGCGCAGGTGATATAAGCCCATGGGTTGCACATGGTCTCTGGTGACCATTGACATAACTGCTCACCTCCAGCGGCAGGAATATATAGGACATTCCAGCAGGATTCCTTCATTTCTCCCAAAGGGTCTTTCTCCTTCCCACCTTTTAGTATCCAAGGAATGGATTTGCACAAAATGTTTTCTTTTCCTTCCAAACTACACTCCCCTCCCCCTGACCCCTGGGTGGTGGGATCCTTCTAATGAACAGTTCCTGATGTTGCCTGTTCCACTCCTCTGGAACACACCAGCCCATTTTCAGTGACAGACAAGGCATTGCCTTCCCTCGACCAAAGAGATTGGCTTACCAGGGTCTGGACTGGAAGATGGGTCAGTCAAACCCTCACCAGGAAGAACGGGGAGAGGTGGATTCCTGATGACTTCAGGGCGCTCCTGGATTCCACTCTGCCTGCAGTGGTTCATTTTATATGCCAGCTTGCCTAGGCTATGGTGCTCAGTGGTTTGGTCAAATGCCAGTCTAGAGGTGTATGTGAAGGTATTTTATTTTATTTTTTTGATGTGATTCTGTTTCCCTGGAGAACCCTGACTAATACACTACCTAAGTCATATTTTCATGCTCAAATTAGTCAGGGCTTTATTTGTTTATTTAACCCAGCTTGAGTTGTGTTTCCATCACTTGTAACCAAGAGTCTTGCATGTTCCTGGGTGTAAGTGGACAGAATTCTCTCTAGGTTAATAAATGAAAAGTTCTTCTAGAATTCTGCCTTATTAGTTACAATACAACAAGCTACTTAAGTGCCAGGGTTGTGTCTGACGCTTTATTCTCCTGCCATTGCTTAGAATTCTTATCACATAGTCCGGTTAATAAATATTGGTTGTGCTGAATTATAAATGGAGGTGACCTGGAGTGCTCAGTTTCTGGAATTGCTTAGAAAATATTGCAATGTACCTTTTTTGCAACGGGATTGCTGCCATAACATAGGTGTAGTGAAAACCACCACTGAATCTAAGCCAAAATGGGAAAGGAAAAGACTCATATCAACCTCATTGTCACTGGACATGTAGATTCCGTCAAGCCTACCACCACTGGTCATCTGATGTACAAAAGTGGTGGGATCGACAGAAGAACCATTGACAAATTTGAGAAGGAGGCAGCTGAGATGGGAAAGGGCCCCTTCAAGTATGCCTGGGCCTTGGATAAACTGAAAGCTGAATGTGAGCGTGGGATCACCATTGATATCTCCTTGTGGAAATTCGACACCAGCAAGTATTATGTGACCATCATTGATGCCCCAGGATACTGAGAATTCATAAAAAACATGACTACAGGCACATCTCAGGCTGACTGTGCTGTCCTGATTGTTGCTGCTGGTGTTGGTGAATTTGAAGCAGGTGTCTCCAAGGATGGGCAGACCCGTGAGCACGCCCTTCTGGCTGACACACGGAGTGCGGAACAACTAACTGTGGGTGTTAACAAAATGGGTTCCATTGAGCTCCCCTATAGCCAGAGGAGATATGAGGAGATCATTAAGGAAGTCAGTACCTACATTAAGAAGATTGGCTACAACCCAAACACAGTAGCATTTGTGCCAATTTCTGGTTGGGATGGTGACAACATGCTGGAGCCAACTGCTAACATGCCTGGGTTCAAGGGATGGAAAGTCACCCGTAAAGATGGCAGTGCCAGTGGAACCACGCTGCTTGAAGCTCTGGATTGCATTCTGCCACCAACTTGTCCAACTGACAAGCCTTTGTGTCTGTCCCTGAAGGGGTATTGGTACTGTCCCTGTGGGCCGAGTGGAGACTGGTGTTCTCAAGCCCTGCATGGTGGTCACCTTGGCTCCAGTCAACGTTACAACTGATGTAAATTCTGTTGAAATGCACCATGAAGCTTTGAGTGAAGCTCTTCCTGGGGACAACGTGGGCTTCAATGTTAAGATTGTGCCTGTCAAAGGCATTCGTTGTTGCAATGTGGCTGGTGACAGCAAAAATGACCCACCAATGGAAGCAGCTGGCTTCACAGCTCAGGTGATGATCCTGAACCACCCAGGCCAAATCAGTGCTGATAAGTACCTGTGCTGGACTGTCACACAGCTCACATTGCTTGCACATTTGATGGGCTGAAAGAGAAGATTGATCGTCATTCTAGGAAAAAGCTGGAAGATGGCCGGAAGTTTTTAAAATCTGGTGATACTGCCATCATTGATATGGTTCCTGGCAAGCCCATGTGTGTTGAGAGCTTCTCTGCCTACCCTCCCCTGGGCCATTTTGCTGTTCGCGACATGAGACAGTTGCTGTGGGTGTCATCAAAGCAGTGGACACAAAAGCAGCTGGAGCTGGCAAGGTCACCAAGTCTGCCCAGAAAGCTCAGAGGCTAAATGAATATAACCCCCAGTACCTGCCACCCCAGTCTTAATCAGTGTGGAAGAACAGTCTCAGAGCTCTTTGTCTCAATTGGCCATTTAAGTTTAAGAGTAAAAGACTGGTTAATGATTACAATGCATCATAAAACCTCCAGAAGGAAAGGGGAATGTTTTGTAGACCATTTATTTTTTTTTGCGTATGGCAGTTTGTAAGTAATTTGGTTTTTGTTTGTTTGTTTGTTTGTTTGTTTTGAGGGCAGTGTCACTGGCCCTCATATGTGGGACTGAACCGGGCCGCTGGCTTCCCAGGCCAGCGTTTAACCATCAACGCCACTCGGCCGGCCCAGTAATTTGTTTTTAAAGTCAGTATTTTTTAATGCAAACGACTTAACCAAAAATCTGTCACAGAATTTTGAGACCCAGTTTAATGAAACAAAAAATATTATAATGTATTTTTATTTATGTCCTTACATGTATACATCTATTAGAAATACACAGGTTTCATTCTAGGTATTTGGATTGGAATGTACACACTTCTCAGCTCCATCAAACCAACAATCCTCTAGGGAGATTCTAGCCAACACCAGGACAGCTCTGTCATTGCTACATTGTCATGTTAGTTTGCTAGGACTGCCATAACAAAGTAGCACAGACTGAGTGACTTAAACAACAGAAATCGATTGTCTCACAGATCTGGAGGCTGGAAATCAGAGATGAAGGTGTTGACAGGGCCTCACTCTCCCTGAAGGTGCTAGCGAAGGATCATTCCGGGCCGCTCTCCTCACTTCTGAGAGCCCTTCACTTGTGACAGCATAACTCTAGTCTTCACATGGTATTTTTCTTGTGTGTGTGGCTGTGTCCAAATTTCCCTTTTTCTAAGGACATCTGTCATATTGGATTATAGGCTCTCCCTACTACAGTATGACCTCATCTGAACTAAGTACATGTGCAATGACCCTATTTCCAAATAAGGTCATATTCTCAGATACTGTGTGGTTAGGACTGCAACAGACAAATTTTGTGGGAACACAACTCAACCCATAACAATTGTTTGTACTTGCTCAGCGCCTATCCTGAGCAGCCTTCTCAGGATGGCACTAGAGCCGTGAGTGACAGGAGGGCAGGAATGCTGGCTAGGGAACGCGTTGCTAGGAGTCTGGCCACTGTTGGCTCCATGATTTGCTGCTACACATTCCTATGCCAAACAAATCATTTCTGTTCTGGCAGCACCAGCCTCGTTCCCAGGCTAATGCTGATAATCCTTCCCGCAGACTCGCCTCTAGCAAGCCTCCTTTCCTTTCCCAATGTCTTCTGGTTGGGTTTTAACCTATTTCTTCCCCAGTCCTTCAAAAGAATAATCCTGAAACAAGACTTAGAAACCACATAAAAAGAAAAGAATGAGAAGAAGAGCAAGAGAGAATATTTTTAAAATAACTGTTTGTTAGAGATGGCAAATGTATTGTTTTCTATGAGCTACAGAGCTGAGGTTAGAAACCTTCAAATAATTTTATAAGGCTCTAGGTGCTGTGTACACCTCAGGCCAGCTAGAGGTGTAGGAAGTGACACACCTGGCGGCAGCAGTGATGGCTCTGCAGTGAAAGAGTGTGGGGCCACCGTGTCCCACGCACTCTCCATATTGGGGCAGGAACAGGCCATAGACCTAACTTGTGTGAGGTGATTGGGGAGAGGGAATGTGACTGGGATTGGGGGGGGCGGAGTAGCTTCCAGGACATGGGTGAGTTTGTGGAGACAACTTGCCTTAGGGATGCTGAAAATAGACCCACGTGCCCTCTTTGTCATGCTTGCTATAGGTCATGGACACCTACTCTTGGAAAACTTCCAACATAGTCCCTGAGGCATAAAGAGATGCAAACACCTGGCTCATATCAGTTGATAATTTTCCATGACTCCTACACAGCCAAGTAAATCAACACCAGATTAGGGGCCCAGCCCCTACCATAAGACGCAGAATCCAAAAGCAAGTAAGAACTGAAGTTAAAATGTTTTAAAAATTTAAATGCATCAGCAATATTTATGCTATTCCTACTTACTGATACTTAACCTATTACTAATAAATCAGTAGCAATAATGGAAAAATATGGTGAATAACTTATGGGCCAGAAAGTATATATTTTTTCCAGAACTCATCCAAAATTACAGACATTTCAAGAGTTTTACCTGACATTATTCTGGGCCTGACATATATCCAGGTGAAAATAAAAGTTTAGCTCAAGAGCTTCTGTTTTGCTGTTGTGTTTGTTTTTTTGTCTACTTGATGCCAAGTAGTAAAGCAATAGGAAACAGAATTCTCACCATATATTTTAATCTTATGACGCTATATATTTGGCTTTTTAAACACCTAGCCTATCTTTTGTAGACTTTCCCTCCTATTCCTTGAATTCTATCCTCCATTTACAGATAGAGAAACCAGTAACTATTGTGTTAATCTTCACTAATATCAAAATAATGGAGAAAAGATCCATTACAGCTTGATTTTAAAAGAAATACATCTCATTTTACTGTGAAAATAAATCTGCTTAAAATTGGCACAAATCCTCACCCACAGTCAGTCTTTAATAAATTTTGGTTGAGAGGAATTGGAAAAGGAGGGGACCTGGAGTGCTACTAACAACAAACAAACAAACAAACCTCACCATGTGTAGTGTTTTTCTATTCTTTGGGAGGAAAATACAAGTCAAGGTAAGATGAAAACGCTGAATAAGGTATGTCCCCTAAGCTTCAGATTAAGGTATATTAATTCCTAGTCACTGAATGTATGAGGTTTGGTCATGGGGTTATTCAGTATGGCCACTGTTGTATGCAAACTACAGTTCTGCTGGTAGCAAAATATGTTAAGCTTGTGTGGCAACATGGTAAATGGATCAAGGTAATTGTGCCTCAGTGACACTCAGATTAAAAATGGTTGTCTGGCTAGTAGACCAAATAGGTTCTTTGAGAATCGCAGTGAAAAAGAACTTATTCTGCTACATTGGTTTTTCCACAGCGCATCAAAGTAGTTTGCAAAGTTTGGGGGAAGAAAGCAAAAAATCACTGCTGCGGGCCAGCTGAGTGGCGCGGTGGTTAAGCACTGGCTTGGGAAGCCAGCGGCCCTGGTTCAGGTCCCATATATGAGGGCCAGTGACACTGCCCTCAAATAAAAAATAAAAAAAATCACTGCTGCTATTCCAAGTGAAAGGCCAGCAGTGCTGCAGGTTATGAAAACAATGAATGAATCAATAGCATCTTCAAGACAAATCTTCAATCTATTAAGACAGTCTGTAGAAAAGCAGTTATAGGTTCCAGTTTAAAATACAGTTTGTGACTTTTGGAAACCCCTCTGCACAAATAAAAAACAAAAACAAAAACAAAAAAATACGATATGTGAGATTGGCCTGCTTTGGAATAAAGTCAGTTTTCTAAAATTGCTTGTAAGCATCTTTGAATAACTTCCATAAATAGAATAACTTTGAGAACAAGTACCTGAACCCTGGAGAAGGCCCATTATCCTCGCTCTGACTGAGTCTTCTCTTCCCCCCACTAAAGGCCCTCCTCTCAGCCTATAGCTGCGATTTTCCAACCAAGAAAGATTTTGTCCCTCAGGAGACATTTGGTAATGTTTAGAAACATTTTTGGTTGTCATAGTGGGAGGCGGGAGGGGGGTGATATGGAAAGAAAGGAGGTGCTACTGATACCTGGTGGGTAGAGAACAGGGATGCTGATAAACGTTTTAGAGTGCGCAGCAGGACAGCCCCACAGTAAGATTATCTGGCCCCAAATATTAATAGTTCAGAGATTGAGATACACTGGCCTGGAGATATAAATGCGGCGGGCGGGTGTGGCTGTGCGCAGTATTGGAACACAAGTAGAACATACCCATACTTGAACTCTAAAGTGCCTTTGAATCCTACATACATTGGTAGTCTTACAGATCAGCAGTTCCAGTAAAGAAATTCAACATTCAAACTAGATGCGAGGAAAGCTCAGAATGGATTTTTTTTTATTCTTTGCCCCACCCCAACTCTTCAAGTAAAAGCTCTAAAGGAAGCATTGTGATAAACAATCAGAGGGATTGTTTATTTTATTCTAAGGTTGTAAAATTGTGGCTGTGCCTTAGCCTAGGATTCTCAGCTACTGTATGGGACATGTCCTTGAGTTTTCCTTCTGTCCTGAAAGATTTAATGGCATATTTTTAGAGCGACTCTATGTGGACCTTCTTTATTTCATCCTTTTTGATTAGAGGTTGTTTCTTCTTACCCTCCAATCCCTTGTTCAAGACAGTAGGAAATTTTCAGGTAGCATGTTTCCTTTCCCCAGAGTTGTTTTGTGGATAGTAAAGGAGTCTTAATTTAGCATCACAAGATTCAGGGGACTTCAGCATAATTTTATTTTCACACACCACAGTTCACTTATGGCAAGTACCTTTTCTCTTTTGAAAACCATACAGCGTGCTTACTTCTGTCTCCCCACCCAGGCCCCTATCCCTCCGGCCACAGCTTGAAATGACTGTTCTTTACCACAGTCTTCCTGGGGAAGGTCTCTGCCTCCCTTTCTGAACAGGGGCCACCCACAGGAAACCCACTTGAGGGTTTCCAAAATTTCAACCAGCACCTGAGGCTTTCAGTGTACAGCTGATAGATACTAGAAATGCCAGGCAGATACCACACAAGAAATTTTAAATAAGGTACCCTTTAGCAAAACTACCTACCAGTATCCTTCAAACAAACAAAAAGACAAGAGAAAAAATAGTAACAGCCCGTATAATTAATCTGTAGAAAATAACACAATTAGTATATTTTTTCACAGTAATAATTATAGAAAGCTAGAGCTAGATGGGACCTTGTGTACCGCTTAGATGTGCTACGTGGCCTACTGGTGCTGGCTTCTTTCTTTCTCTCTTGCTTAATTTTGGTGATGAAGAATGAAGGTTCAGGGAGGGGAAGTGACTTGGCCAAACTGATACCTGTGGGGGCTGAGCAAAGTCAGAACTGGAAACACAATGTACATCTTCGTCCATACATATAACAGGTTGAAAACAGAAAAGACCTGTAATGTTTGTATGCGTGCTTTTTCAATTTTTCTCCGGTGCATTCTTTTTCTTCCCCTTATTGTTTAACCCAACTTTCCCAACTCGTTACACAGACTATTTTAGAAATTAGAAAACATATTTTTAACACAAATAATGTCTTTTTTAAAAAAAGTTGTAAACACCCACAACATTTTTATGCTTAGTGGCTTGACGCCAGCTATATATATTCATGGGTAGATGGGTATATTTGGATCCATAAATGTCATTTGTATATTCATGTAATTTGTATTCCAGATTTCCAGATCAAGTAGTTTTCCCTCACCTCCCCGAAAGATAGCACCCCTGACATTTTGATAGCATAGTGATAACAATACTGTTCAATCATGGGAGTATGTGTTATATACAAGTTCATGGCGAAGGTAAAAATACATGGCTTGATAGTTTTCTTCTGGTGATATTCACTATCATTTGCCAGAAAAATGAAAAGACAAGCAATCAGTGCTTTTCTGTGGAAAGGAAGGAGGGTTAGACCTAAATAAAAATGAGCAGTGTCTCAGGCTTGATAAACTTTGCTAGAGAATTCTTTTTTCTTTGCTTTGCAGGGAGCCCCCGCACAGGGCCTGGATTCTGCTGCTGATAGATGTGTGCATGTAAACCTTATTCTGTGTTTTCTACAATCACCACCTGAAATGTGTAAGTAAAGCACACAGTCTAATTTATTTTAATGTTTATCTTCAGCTTCATAATAAACATTATTTCTTGGCAAGTTTACTTGGCAGGTTTTCTGTTGAAACTGCATATACGGTATGATACATTTTTCCTATTTTAACAATAAAGAAACCAGGTTTCACAGAGGTTAGGTTCCCTGCTCAATCATATAACTAAGGGGTTGTTCATGGTTGAGCTGAAATTTGAACCCAGAGCTGGGTGACCCCAAAGTTCACCTTCTCCCTATGCCTCTGGAGAGATCTAAGCATCATGGGGCACAGTGTGAAGGGTCGTGTACACCACCCCCAAACGCAGCAGTGGGCCCTGAAATCCCTCTCCATTCTCAGTTTTCTTTTTGGATCCCAGGAAGGATTAGTCATTCCCTCCTCTGTATTTCCATTTCTCATCGTATATACATGTGTCCACACGTAGAGTAATTATCGGTTTACAGGCCTCTTCATGCTGCCTCCACTAGACTGACAGCTTTTCGTGGGCAGACATTAGCATCTGTGTGTCAGTGTGCAGTACAATACCTGCAGATCGTAGGCACCAGGTAAGTGTTTGCTGAATCGCCCACAAATTCCCTAACAACAGTGATGTGTCATAGTCCAGTTGCCCATGACCAACTCCAGGTCTACCATTGAACTATCTTTAGCCTCTGGTCCCCCAAGCCTCGTGAGGTGTCCATGAGCAGCAGCTATCACATGTATGTGAAGACACGTGAAATACTGTGTGTCAGAACTGTCATACACTGACTAATGCAAAGACCTTTTAAGGTTTTGCTGTATGGTAACCTCAGAAGCCCTCCTTAGTACTAACGACAAAATAGCTGTTTCCCTCTGCCTGGGTTCCAGTCATTAAACGGTTCTGAAAGGCAGCATGTATGCAAGTGTGTGTGCACGCACACAATACACACACACACAGCGAGCTAGCATTATCCCTACTGTATCAGGAACCTCCTGAACTGTAATCTCACCACATGGAGGCTGAATCATAATGGTAAGTATAACAGATGCTTTCACAACAAATTCTTGAAACATATTCATAGCTATCAGCAACAATATTTGACTCAATTAGGCAACCCTGATTTGAGCTGCATACAATCTTTACCGGCATACTGGCATTAGATTCTTCATTGTACACATTGTGTCACCACTGAGGAAAGGCCATTAGGGGCACACTTTCCGACAGGTAGTCGCACCCTGGCCCCTGTAAGCATGACAGCACTGGCAAAGGAAACACACAGTTTCTTCCCCTGCATGGTAATGCAAAGGGAACAAATAGTGCCTGAATCCTACTCATTTCCATTTTGTATCGGAATGTTCTTCATATAATCTTGCTGAGTCCAAAAGAGCAGGTAACAGAGCTGTCACTGTCTGCTGGGCAGAAAGGTGAAAAGCAAGCTTCACTATCTAGAGCTCTGTGCTGGGACAGGCGTTTGACAGCTGTTGCTGAGTGTGGAGAGAGTTCCAGGAGCTATGAAGAGCCGGATGTTGTCCATGACTTGCAAGCTAACAAATTAACCTGCCATAGTTTCATGTCTTTTGGTAGCAGAAATAAGAAAATTAGAAGAAATCAGTGATGAAGGACAGTTTATTATTCATAGCAATAGTAGGTGAGCCAACCAGGCTGGTCTGGGGTTGCCTTTAGAAGACAAATAAAAGCATCATGCCTGGGAATGGACAGAATAGAGTCATAAATTTTCTAATTAGGACTCTTTTAACTTCCTACCGCTTGCATCCTAATAATTACCCTGGAAGCAGCTGAGAGATAATGATCCCCTTTTGGGGATCAAATTGCATTCAGTGACCAAATGGTCTTACTCGAGTGCATTGACCAGGAGGAGGAGAGGGAGGTAGAGTTGGACATATTACTGAGTCAGTTATCAAGGAGGCTACTCCAACGCTAAACAAAACCAGATGCTGCCTGTGGCTGGCGCGGAGCATGGAAGGGCCATCAAACACGTTGACTGTCAGCCTGTTGTTGAGTGGCTTGTGATAAAAGGCACACCATTGTCAGATTGCAAATGGCCCAGACAGCCAAAAGCTTGAGAAGGATTCGTTTCAGGGACCACAGTGTTGCAGCCAGAGTCTGGCTGATCAGCAGGAACAGAAACACCATAACCTGAAAAAGTATCAACCGCTGTTAGGCCCCATGGAGAGCCCTGAGAGAGAGTCAAAGGTCAAATGTAGTCACTGTGCCAGGAGTGGTTACAGTCAGTGCCCCGTGTGATGTGTCCTCCCTCATTGCAAGCTGAATGGGTCACATTTGGCAGGAGTTCCAAGTCTGACAGGCAGCAGGAGCCTCCTGGTGTATCAGAAACATAGAGGCCTTTTCTTTGTGCCCAGCCTATGATGATGGATGTGTTCCCATGCCCAGTATGGTGACAGATTCAGGCAGGATGATAGAAATCTTGGCAGGACAGGCCTACTCAGTAGCTTGAGACCAGTTAGTCTCATCAGAGAATGGACTGTTATCATGGCCTTTTCCAGACAGTTCTATCAGCAACCACGATTTATTTCCACAATTTGCAGCCCCAGAGAGGGAAGTCTTCGATCTCCCAGTCCTTAGTGTCTGAGTGGCAGGCCAAATAACTAGACCATTGGCAACAGCCCACAAGTCGGTAAAAATTATAATAAGGTTCTTCACGGACAGAGCTATAAGAAGAGCTTTGAATTCTGCCCACTAAGTGGAGCACCTTCATTCATCTCTGGTTTTGCATCACTGGCACTAAGTTGAATAGCCATGGCAGCCCAATGAATAAGCAGACCTCAGCTTAACAGAATAATCAGGCTCAGGCGTTTAGGGACACTGATGGGAACTGAGGGCTCTGCAGAGCCAGGGCTATCGCTTCAGTTGGCATAGTGGGGGACAGAGTTGCCCCAAAGGAATAGATACCATTTTTACATGTAAAGCCTAGACTGCTATGGCCAACCTCGTCGCATTCCTGAATATACCATTTTCATTTTCCAGTGAAGATTTTTGGGACCGTCCCTTTTGTTAGTCATTGACTCAGTTGACTCACTCCAGAATAGAAATATCACATCAGAGAGTCACAAGGCTTCCATTCAGTTTTGATAAGAGCACAGTAGCAAGCTAATAGGTACTTTTTAAAAGGAGTGTTCCTGGTAGCTGCATCAGGGAGGTGATGAATCCAAAACTCCAAAGCGCATCTCTTGATAGAGGCTGCCTCCAGTCAACAAAATCATCAGTCACAGAGACTTGGAGCTCAGAGCCATCGGTAAAGTTATGGCTCCCCAAATATTGGGTTGTCAGAAAAGTCATGATGCATTTTTGCAACAAAAAAACAGAAAAAAAATGCATCATGATTTTTCCAATAACCCAATATCTCTCAAGATAGCTTCCAATGCAGTCCTTTGGTTTGGGCCCTCTCAAAGGATGCTGATTTGCATGTTGGCTCATAGAAAGAACCAAATAGAATCCCAGGTGAGGTACATACTGTCTCCAATACTCAAAGTGTCCAATATGGGCCTCCGTTTTGGTGGCAGGGGGTTAAAGAAACAACAGTTTTTCCTTGACAGCCAGAGAAATCGGCTGTTGTGAATCTACCTACATAGTTACTTGGTCATGAGGCCCCTGGATTTTGTCAGGGTTATCTGCAACCTCTGATAATAGAGATGTGGTAATACCGCAGCTAGAAGAGTTGAACTGAGGCTTCCGACTTGCCAGTTGACAGGACATTATCTGTATAACAAAAGCTTTTGACATCAGCGGGTAGAGGCACTCGCTAAATGCTGACACACACACACTGGTAACTGAATTCAACTTTTGCTCGCATTACCAGCAACTATGCCAGACATTGTGATGGCAGCAGCATCTGTCTTACAGACTGACGGCACACCATACCCTCAGTGGCATGGTCTCCAGTACGTGTTTAGTGTTCCTCCAACAGTACCTAAATTCCCTAGGCATCACTAAAAATGTTTGTTGCCCCATTAGCCTTCTCTATGTGTAGCTCTTCTCAGCTGCATAGAATCTTCTCTGGCACTTATGAGACATCAAGATATAGAAGCATTAACAACAGTACATTAAATTGGCTCAAAGGGCTCCTTGCATGAAGTCGGGCCGGCTTCCTTTCCCCACTATGAACCCTGCCCTGAGTCTGTATGCCTTTTCCTTCCTCACGTCCAGGTAGCATAGTGACTTGGGCTCCCATATGCAACAGAGCCAGAAGAGTTTTGGTTTGCTCCAAATGGATAACTCTTACTGAGATGGATGTGTATGGATCCTCCTTGGGGGGATAGAGAAACCTCAGTCTCCACCTCTAATTGTTTTTCCTTAATGTGGCTGAGGTTGGAGGGGGTATGAAGTGATCATTTTCGCATTCTCATTCATCAACATTTTAAACCCAATCCAAAGTAGTAAGAGCCTGGATCCTAGTCAATGTCTCATATATGGTTTCCCACAGGAGTTCTTTTAATCTCAGAAAAGTCTCCCTAAGAAGACCAATGTTCCTTTATAGCAGCCAGGATGCAGTGCAAAAAAAAAAAAAAAAAAAAAAAAAATTTCTGAGACCTTTTACTGTCCTCTCCAAGTGCATCTAACGTTAGCATTGTAGACTGCAGGAGGGTTTGAGCTGTAAGAAAGGCCAGCTGTTGCCGTTCTCTCTTAAGAAGCATTGCACACCCCGCCCCCTCATCTCCCAAGCGACCAGCCAAAGCTCTAATGACTAGCCTGGTTATTGCCCATAGGGCTAGCAAATTTCCTTTCTTTCAAGTTCACTTTAGGTTGTCTCTGCAACTTGCCTGAATGAGAATGGAACCCTCTGCCCACTCAGGATGAGTCTTAGTGCCTGCTGTTACAGTGGTCAGGTTTGAGGTTGACCCCTCGGTTGGTGAGGAAATTCCCCACCCAGAGAGTTAGCCAGAAACAGTGCACAGGTCAGGCAAGCTACTTCCTGATACTTAGCCCGCAACTGCCTTCCTAGTCTTTCTCAATAGCAGGCAATAAAGTAAAGAAACAAATAAAACAAATAAAAGAAACAGAAAATTTATTTCCTAATTGGTCATGAAATTTAGTCAATTCACTGCTGATTCCCATGGACTTCCCTCGAATCCTGTTAATTGGCCCATGAGGCACTCATTCTTCCTCTTCCAGAAAGCCATATCTTTGTCAGCATTTCACCAGCACTGCCTAAACTGTCAAAAACGGCTAAGGGCCTTGCATCTACCCTACTTACGAAGCAGCAAGTTAGCCTGCCATAGTTTCATGGATGCTAGAAGAAAAACCCAAGATTCCTGGGTCAGAGTTGAAGAAGTTTATCACTCACAGCACGGGCAACAGCCAGAGCATCGGCATCTTTCCATCGTTCTTCAAGTCCCAGTTCCCGCAGGATGATGGAACAGGGTCAGGTGACATTCACCCATGCTGGAGAGGAACCCTGAGCTCAGAAAGCCAGCATCTTTTTATAATGGTTAATAAATATGCCTGCTGTTTGCTCCAGAGAGAGAGAGACCCACTACCTGTCACTTTCAAGTCTCTTCACTATACAAACATCCTTTTAAAGGAACAAAGAGCTGTAGAAATACAAGAGATCCATGGAGAGTTATTTCTATCAGCGTAGAGAAATACCCAGCAACAAACAATACAGGACTAGCACTGAAACACCCAGTGACTAGGAGGAATGGAGCTGTACAGCTCATGTCATTCTGCACATAATATACATAGAGCTGTTGGGAGCTTATGATTATGTAAATAAACTTTCAACCTTCCACAAGAGGTTAAAAAAACCCAAAACCCATAAAGGAGGAAAAACCTGAGAATTTCAGTCATAGAAGGGACAACAGAAATCAAAGTATGTTAAAACTAACAAACAAAAAGCTAGATTACATTCAAGAGCTGTTGAAAACTTTTGAAGGATGTTGATGGGTATCGGGGGGTTCCTTTTACTATTGACTATTTTTATGTGTTTAAATTTTTTATAGTAATTTTAAAATTTTTATAGTAATTTAAAAATTTTTAATTAAATAATTTGAATATAGAATTTTCCCTTGAAGAGAAAGCACTTAGGCAAAACAAAACAAAACAAAATAAAAACCTCTATTATTTAAAGTTGGTATAGAATATTTCTGCTTCAGAAAAGTTCTCTAGTAGAAGGAAGAAAAATGTGTAAGCATTTTATCTATAGGTATAATTCAAATTGACATTTTAGTTTTAGAAATATTTGATGTATTTTAAATATAGGGACAAAGACCTGGGATGAGAGAAAGTTGATGAACTAAATTTCGCTGGATGACTAAGTGCTGTGTGCAACGTACTAGAAGCATAAACACATAACTTATACATCATTCCAGTTCCAATATTCATTGAGCAGAACAAGGAGAATGAGGGCCTTGGAAATGTTTACAACAGAGGCTGCTTCTGTGTAACAACAAATGAAACCAAAACAAAACTGACTTTAAGGGGAATGTAGGCATTCCTTTCATTGAGTACCATCCAAGTGTCGGACATTGTGCTAGGTGAGTGTATCTAAAAAGAGAACAGGCTTGGGCTGGCCAAGTGGCTCAGTTGGTTAAAAATTCACTCAAGAATGAGAGCTGAGCTCTGAGCAACAGCAGTTCAATGCCCAGCCCGAGCTGAGCTGCCGCTGAGCTGCCAACAGGTGGCAGGATGGCTCAGCTAAAAAAGAAAAGAGAACAGGCTTAAAGATATTTTTTGGAAACAAAAAGGGGAAATAAACTCATGGTCTTCAGTATTTTTTAAAAGGTTCTATTATTTAAGGTTACATTATCCTTATATTATGTGTAGCTTTTGCATTATTTAGGATTAGTACATATTTTTTTGGAAAAGAAATAGAGAATGAAATCTGGAAGGTGACAGGTGTGGGTGGTACAGTTCTGAGCTGATGGAGATAAAGTGAAGAAAGACCTCCTCAAGCTTGGGCAATGATTAGAACAGTATCCAATAGCTCTCTGCCTAGACAATAAGCAGACAGTTAGCCTAGGGCAAATAAACCAAAACTATGATTATAACATGATCATCCCTGAATTACCCATTTGAAACCCTAGGAGTGGAATTCATTATTGACTTGTTTCTCTGGCTTATGTAGCTGCCCCACAGCCCAGCAGCCTGCTGAGTGTCACTGGATCTGGGGGGTCCTAAGGCAGAGGGCAGAAAGTGCCAGGCCTGCTTTTCAGCTGGAGCCCACGTCTCACCAAAGGCAGAGAAGGGTCAATAGGCTCTAATTAGGAATAAACAGAAAGACTAAGATCCCTAAGGAAGATGATACCGGAGAGAGGATACTATCAAATGAGTAAAACCTTTGAAGGAGTTCTGTGATGAGGCCCAGGACTGCCAGGTACTATTGAACCAGTCGTACCCTGCGGGGGCACCTGGCCAAAGACATGGTGGGAGGAGGGGCCGGGGAGGGGGCCACGGTGGTTCTGGAATCCATTCACTGAGCCATGCACCTGGCACAAGGCTGCATCTCCCCGAAAGAGGGAGCACCCATTCCTAAATTTATTGCTCAGAGGGGATGCTTTTCTCTCATCTGCACAAAACGGTGCTTGTGCAAGCTGCAGCCCTAGAGAAAGAATATCCTCAAATCCTGGAATGCTAAAACTCAAGGGCACCCATTGAAATTCTATGAAAGTAGTTTAAAGATAAATAAAAGATGGCATTACTTTATACAGTGGGTAGTAAACATATGGAACTCATTATCCTCAAGATGTTGCGTAGTCCACAAATATAAATAGGATAAAGAAAGATTTAGATAAATTCATGCTTGTTAGATTCATATGAGCTGCTAGAGCATTGTTAGAAACACACAGGGAACGTCTCCAAGTGCTTTCAGGGAAAATACCATGTTTGTCTTCAGGATGTCCTGTGGTGCCAATGCCACCCATTAAACAGGCAAATCTCTGGCTTCCAGTTTCCTCAGGGAAATCAGCCTCCACCATACCCAAGTTTTCCAAAAAACTGAGGGCTAAGCTATATCATCAGTGTTTTCCTTATATTCAGAAACTGTGTAAAACTCTTTCTCAATGGTGGTATGAACCTTTATGTGATCTTAAACTGAGTTTGCCAAACTTAACCTTTTCTTGGGAGCTTGGAGTTGTCATGAGGAACACACATTATTGTACTGAGCTGTCAGAGACTGATGCCTTAGGATCGCAGGTGTCAGCTGAGATGTGTGGCACCATTTGATGACAACCTGGTCCCAGGGAGCTGTGGTGGTTTTTTCTTCATATCTTTCAGCATTTGTGCTTACTTCAAATACAGCTTTTGATCTTCTCCCCTGCTCTTCAAGTTTCTGTTTTTGCTGTTGTGAGTGGGCTTGCCAAAAAAATCCCTTTCCCTCCTAATGTGCTGCTGCCACTTCTGACTTCAGAGGAAAACACCCTACCGTACTCTTCTGTGTCATGTCTTCTCAGCTGTGAAACAGGCCTTCCCTCGATTCACTTACATCTGCCTGAGACCAGGCTGCACTTTTAACGAGCCTAACTGACGGTTGGGGGAAAAACAGAAAAGAAGAATATTGTAGTAATGCTACTGGATTCGGCTGCCAGAGGAGCTTATCCCTGAAGCCAGGGAGGCCCGGACCTATTCTGAGTCCTCCACAAGAACATGCCTGCTTAGTTCCCATCTCCGTCCAGCTCAATCCATCCACAGAGGCGGGCCAGAAGTCTCCGGGGCCTCGGCCAGGCTCCGGAGATGGGAAGGAGGCGTTTCTTCCCTCCAGTTCAAAGCCCATCGCTGATTGGTACCAGCATCTTATTATTTTCCCTAAGATGACAGATCAGCAGAATCATGAATTGGTCGCATGGTTCCCAGTAGGATAATGCATCAAAATGTAACAGTCCCATATCAACATATTCTAAATTACTCCACCTTACAGAGCCCGCAGACCTTGAGTCTGTGCCTAGTTGAGCCCTACCAAATCTAGTCCTGCTCATGTGGCCTATCTGCAGGCATAAGATGCAAACCTTGCCTGCTCGCTTTTCATGCAGCCTCCAGATTTTGCTTCTGATCAGGAATGCACACAAATATCCAAATGAGTGATACTTTTCAGGCACAATGAAATTTAAGTTCACGTCTAGAAGAAAATAAATATTTACCTAAGGAAAACACAACATGCAGAGATGCAGTTCTGCAGATTACGAAACAGGCATTTGTTGTTGAGTTATAATACAGAGATGTTTAGCAACTCAGTCACCCTGACTGATAATCACCAATTCAGAACAAGGCCTTTGTTTATGTTTAAACACCTAAATGACTCATTCTGATGATTTTTCCCAAAAGAAAAGAACAATCTTCCCTGAAAGTGAATTCTAGCCACCACCTCTTGGAAGGAAAATACTGCTTATAGCTCTTAAATCACTGGGCTTTTTTCCTCCTTTTGCCCATGAAGGTTTCAAAAATCTTTAAGGCTGAGTTTCAGTCCAAGCTCTCCCATGATATTTAATAGATCCCATAGCACACTTATTTGATTTATTTTTTAGATTTTAATATCTCGGAAATCAGGACACATCTTACAATCTATGGCTTTTCACAGTCACCCTCAACCAAGCAGCATTCGTGACATAGTTGCTTACCTCTCGAAGAAATTAGTCCACTAAAACACGAGCTTGCTGAGAATATAGTGATTCTTGTCAGGGCCTACCGAGGCAACTGCACAGCTCTAGACAGCAAATCATGAGAGGATATTTGAGGTAGGAGCATGCACTTGTTGTCTGAAAACCTCCCATGAACACCTTCCATTAGGATCCATAAAACTCCAGAATTAAAATTTGCATAATGGGATCAGCGGTTTGGCAGAAAGCCTCAGAGACAATAATGGAATACTCTGCCCCATACTTTTGGTGGCACAGTGTCTGATACTCTGAGAAAACCACAGATACCACTGACTTTGAAGCCAAGAGTGATTCAGAAGAACCAGCCTCTAAATGTGCAGAAGTCTTAGAGAACCCTCTAACCAATTTGTTTTGATTAATGTATTCTCCTTGGTATGCAGAAGAGTAAGAAGTGATTTTTTAAAAATCTATGCCCAAATAACTCATTTTAATGTTATAAGACAGTCTTAAGTCACAGTTTAACTGATAATGGGGTTTTTTTCCTTATATAAAATAATGGTGTATGTGACTGGAACAGCGGCTCACCTCGTCTGTCCCCACGCTACCCGGTGCTCTTCTAAGTAGGCTGTGCCACGTGCCTGGTTCTGGCCTGAGTGATGTGGGTGGAAAGTGACTTGCATTATTTCTGGATCAAAGCATAGAAAACCTAGGTCGTGACCTCAGATACTTTTCTCTCGCCATGGTAAACACTGAAGCCTCTTACAGAGATGATGGAGCCTTCATCAGCATTTGGCTTCTGGGTAACTAAGGGTGGAGGCTCCCGGTGACTCCCATTATAGCACCAAGTAAACTTTTGTTGTGTCAGCCACGGGTGTTTGGCGTTGTTTTTACTACAACATAAGTCTAGCATGCCCATACTACCATACTATGATTAATGACATCTTACATTTAATGAAATACGGTATAGACATACTCAGTGGTATGCTGGTAAATGCTTAACATCCAGCTTTCATGAGGGTGGGAGGAGTCCCTGCTTTGTAGCATTTGTCTGTTTTTATGATGCAAATATTCCCACCATGGGCAATTTCATGTCACCAATGTGACATCAACCAGCTTTCGAAATTCCTGAAAATTTAACTATTGGCTCTTGTGAACAGATACCAGTGGGCTCCAGCATACCGTTAGACATATGCCACAAACATTTCCCCAGTTAACATGTTTTCTAGAACATCTCTCAATTTTTGATACCCAACTTCATAGAACATGTACGTCTCAATATATCATTTTTTGGTTAATGTTTTTATAGGAAAAATGTATATTTACATATCCAAAGTTCAATAGAATGATTTTTAAAAAGCAGTATGTGAGAAAAGAAATATAATTGATAGAAAGTCAGAATCATATGTACATACTTTAAAAAGGACATTGTCAACAAAGGTGTTTCCCTGTGGCTAGTGCTAAGAGACACATCACAGCATACAAAGCAGCTGGTAAGAACCATGCCAATTCTTTGATGATCAGCAAGGATTGTTTAGTCATTTTACATTGTAACATGTAGTTTCCTTCTTACATCTATATATTTTACTGTTTTCGTTACTTTTTTTTTTTTTTGTGGGCAGTGTCACAGGCCCTCACATGCGGGATCCGAACCGGGGCCGCTGGCCTCCGAAGCCAGCGCTCAACCACCGCGCCACTCGGCCGGCCCTGTTTTCGTTACCTTTTAAGAAATGTGTTGGGCCAGCCGAGTGGCACATTGGTTAAGAGCTGGTTTTGGGATGCCAGCGGCCCCGGTTCAGATCCCACGTATGAGGGCCAGTGACACTGCCCTCCACAGCTAACAACAGCTCCACCTGGAACTGGGCTCTGCGAGTCCCGGCGATGGTGTAGGCTGCAGCCCTTGCTGCAGTGGGCTGCCATAGGCTACAGTGAGTGGCCGGCAGCCAGTGTGAGCTGCTAATAGCCGCGGTGAGCGACATCCAGAGGACAGCGACTGATCTGCCTCATCCGGGAAGAGCGCAATGACGATACCAACATGGGCCAGTGAAGCAACATCTTCTGCAACTAGACTAGAAGAACAAAAAGACAGCAACTTGTCTGTTTCCCCTTCCCCGATTCCCCAACGCTGTTCCCCTCCCCCAATTCCCCAATAAAATCTTAAAAAAAAAAAATGTGTTGTTTAGGGCTGATGTATAACACGTTATAATTTTTCCCATAATGGGAAATAGACTTCCGTTCAGCTTCTTTTTGTGTAGAACATCTGATTTTCAGTAATGCATTACTGACATTAAGTGGGAGATGTTGATTATATAACTACTAAAACCTTTAGTGATTATGAACTTTGGCATGTGAATTTAATGACATCTAGTTGCCTACTGAGGGAACTTTTTGCATAATTTTTGGTTTGTATTTTTGTTTCAGATGGACAAAATAGCTGGAGAGCTAAGTTGTGGATGGTTGGAACAAATAATTCTTACATTTCTATTATAGTTTAAAATATATGGCACAACATTAGTTACTATCCATTCTGAGGTGAGAAATGGTGGAATCCAATTATTTCTGATTCCAAATAAATAAGTGACCATCAGAGAATGGTTAACAACCTTAGCTAATTTATGTCCTCAAATGTCTTTTATTTGAACCAAGACTTTCATGCTATGACCTTCTCAATCAACAAGTTACAGTGAGACTGAGGCCCTTCTTAGGACTCTTCCCAGCACTGCTACTCCTCATTTCTTTTATCATGGCTAAGATCAGTCTGCAGTTGAAGCACAAGTCTGTTTAAGCAAGGCTTCCTATCAAAATAATCCTTTTATTCCTGTCATAGGGTCTGACATTTCGCTGATAGAGCTTTGTCCTTTTGTGTCTTGAAAATCTGGAGTCTTAAAGAGTTCCCTGGGAAAGGTCACATCTTAAACTCTTTACTATCTGATTCCTTAGAGACATTATGACAATTAGTTGAGGTCAAAGTCCTGATAGAAAAGATCCAAGTTCCCTTTTAGCTAAAGATTTGTTCTAAGAGAGGAGAGACAAGCCGGTGAGAGGGGATGAAAACAAACTTCATCTACTTGACAGTGTAGTCTGGAATTCCAAGGAGTCCCTGACATTTATTTACCCTAATAGATATTGTCACCACCCTAAGGAGACCCCAATCCAGCCTCATATTCCCTCACATCCACCAGTGCAAAGAACCAAATTCTGTTGTTTAGATGGCATCTCAAGGCTCCTCTCCTTTTATACTAATAATTATGTAGTTCCATGGATGGGATCGTATTGAATCTTATCTATGGATGCAGTGTGAGCCCTTGCCCAGGAAAATGGGTGAGCACCTAGAATTCCCTAACCTCTAGCCTTGTTTCTTTCAGTGGCCTATGGACAAGCATCATTAGTGTCTCTTAGAAATATAGAACATTATACCTCACCCCAGGCCTGCTGAATCAGAATCTGCATTTTAATAGGTCCCCAGGTGATTAAAATGCACATGAATGTTTGAAAAGACTTACTAACAGTTCTTGGAAAACTAAGGAAGCTCTGAGGAGTTCTGTATCATCTCTCAAACAAGCATCTAATATATATGTCTGAACTTGGTGGTCAACAAACGTCTGAAAGTTTTTAATCACTGAAAAGTGAACTTCTAGCATTCTTTCAGTACTAAACAAAGTTGAATTGGATCACTCATAGAAATAGAGGCTATTCAGGAATGACTGATGAGAGTTCTAGCTTGTTTTTAGTGAGTACTTCTCCGTGGTACACAGCATAGCCTTCTTCCCTGTATTTAGTTTGTTTTGCTGTTACTGTGAAAGACTTGAGCTTCCAGCTCTCTCTGCATTTGTATGCTCATATCCAGGCTCCCAATAACAGTGCTAAGGACACAGACACATTCTGTGTTAGTTTATTTCATATCTAAGAGATTTTAATATTTGAAATAATTCTGTATTGCTTAAAGCACTGTATAGTCCTAGATCATACTATCTGAGTTCTGCATAACTCTTTAGGGGTATGTATTTTTTTTTTTTTAAGATTTTATTGGGGAACTGGGGGAGGGGAACAATGTTGGGGAATTGGGGGAGGGGCCAGTCAAGTTGTTCTTCAATCTTCGTCGTTGAGGGCGCCAGTTACCATCTGGCTTCCTGTCAGCAGCTCATGGTCTCTCAGCTCAAGGTGTGGTGTTCAGCCTTAGTTGCAGGTGGGCATAGCCACCATTCCATGCGGGAATCTAACCAGCTGCCTTGTTGTTAAGAGCGCACTCTCTATCCTCTGAGCCATCCCAGCAGCAGCTCAGCTCAAGGTGCCGAGTTCAATCTTTAGTTGCAGATGGGCATAGCCCACCAATGAACAGGCAATCTTGTTGTTACAACAGCTGATCCATCTTGCTACCTGTTGGCAGCTCAGCAACAGCTCAGCTAGGGTGCAGAGTTCACTGGCCCGTGTGGGAATCGAACTGGCAGCCCCGTTGCTCAGAGCACGTGCTCTAAGCCAACTCTTAACCAACTGAGCCACTCGGCTGGCCCAGGGCTATGTTTTAAGTACACCTCTTATTTGCTGCAGAATTCCCCCTCAAACACCCAACAACTGGTCATCTTTCTTCTGTTTGAATACTTCTAAAGGCATGACACATACCTCCTCCTACATCAATCTCTTCTAGTTTTGAACAATTCTAATTAGTAGAAGTTCTTTCTCATGCTGGATTAAAATATGTCACCAGTTGGTCTTTATAATTACTTACTCATTGCAGTTATTAATTCTGTATCATATTTTCCTTAACTGATTAATGTATTCTTTCTTTTACTAGGAAAATTGGGACCTAAAACAGAAAAATATTACAGTAGAGTTCCAAAGGCCATCAAAAAGCACATGAAGAAACCAAGACTAGAAAAGTATTCCTTTCCATGTAATTTATAGTTCTATTCACTAGACTGTCTGCCAAGAAATGCTGCTGTGTGACCAACACTATGATAATACACAAGCAAAAACATCAGTCCCTGGGAAAGAGCATGGATCAGGGTGTGGTAAAAATCCAGAGACTGTCCCTCCCTTCATGGGTCAAACATCTGGCAAACATCCTGGGGTAGGATCTATGGCCAGAATCCACGATGGGGAGCTGAAACGTTCCCATAAAGGAGATTTGACACTCTGGCAGCCGGCAATTTTCCTTTGTGAAATGGGTGTTCCTGGCACTCCGCAAAATTCCTCCCTCCCTCTGCACTCTTTTTTCTCTGCACCCCCGCACTCCACACCCTACTGCACACACCCTCCCACTCCTACATCAATAAAACCCCTCCCTAATGTACATTCTGCACACGCACACATGCCCCACAACTTCCTCTGCAAACACACCCGCGCATCTCTCAGACGCACACCCAAACAGCACAATGCTTTCTGTCTCATGCCCTTATCCGCTTAGCCTTCTCAGAGCACCTTAATACCATTTCTGCCACCCTACTTCCTCTTCTTCTCATTATCTTCTCTAGTTTACAATTTTCCTTTACTTCATCCCAGCCCATCCCTCCTTGCTCCCTGGGCCTGGGAATGCTGGCGCTGTAATCCTGTTCTGCATATTTGTAATCTGGAGCTGTCACAAGCAGAAAAGTAGTCAGCCTACATGTGCCTGCCTGTTCTCCCACAGCTAAGCTCAGACGGAGGATGGAAAGAAGCTGGCAGTCAGCCCTATTTCTGGGAACTACAGAAACTCTTGTTTTCCCTCTTTAAATTCCTGGAGGAACCAGTGTAGGCCCTACAATAGTTAGCATCATTCCTCCTTCCCTCTAACTCTGTTGCAAATTTTCCCATCCTTTCTTCAGATACCCAGACAATTTGGAGCCTGTGATGGCACGCCACATGTCCTATTTGTTCATTATGACAATTTACTCAGCGCTAGGAGATCCTATAAAGGATAGTGAAAGAGGGGAATAAGATTGATTATGTTTAACCAGAACCTTAGGTAATTTAAATATATGCTTATCCCCTGGAATCTACATACAGATGTAATGTTGAAAAAAGTACTGAACCTATGAAATACAGAACATGATCATTTTACAGCATTGCCATGCTCCATGAGAGCACCTGATAGATTCACTAGGATTTGAAGTTGTCTTCTTGGGCAAATGATTTGCCACAGTTGCCTGGGTTTCTTATTTTTCCTTGGTGAGGCAGATGGTAGTTTAGCTAAATAAATATTAGGAACAATGGGGGTCCGTTTTTCTTTGCACACTAAGAACACATAAATTTTTAATAACAGCTGCTGTTTACATGAACTGAATATTAAGCATAGCCTATCACATTGCATTGGACAAGCAAGATAGATACTCTTTTTGTTCACTGAAAATTTATCATTTAAAAAAAATATCATATCAATGGGACAAAAAAATGTAATAGCCAGAAATAGCTTTGATCACTTTCTTTTCCCATTAAATAGAAAAAATATATATATCAGTGAGTCTCTGCTTTCCAAAGAATAAAGTCCTGACATATAAATTTGGCAATCAAGAGCCTGCCAGTTTGAGTCCTATACTCCTTTGCAACTCTGTCTTCCATTTTCCCACCAACACAGTAGTCTATACACTGGGCTTATTGATTCCCAAATACAGTCTGTGCTTTCCCACACAATCTAGAGGCTAGGGGTCTTGTCATTTCTATATGGTATCTATCCCTCACAGTTCCTAGCCCAGTGAGTTATGCATGATTTTGTAGTTGCTGAATAAACATTTGCTGAAGGTAAGCTTCATGAGAACAGGGCAGTTATAATTAGGGCAGAATTAGAATTTGCAAAACTCATTAAATAGAAGGTATGTCATATCCTCTTTGCCTATAAAGTACCTGCCTTTTCCTAAGCCATCTCCCTTTAAGCATTCTTGGTCATCAACGCTGTTTTTCCGTTGCCATAACTGCCCAACAATGTTAATAATATATTTCATGGTTCTAGGATGTGCTTATTCAACTTCACATGTCCAGGCTACACATACCTTTGGACTGGATTTTGCCAGAGACTAACAGGTTGCTATCACCACACGTATCCAAAACACACAGAAAACAAGTCAGCACAGCACAAATAGAGACTAGAACCAGACCCCCATAAACCAGTTAATTCACCCTCAGTTTAGTATGTTGTAGAAATACCATCTTCAGGGGTGCATAAACATTCACATTTCATTAATTTTTCCTCCTAGGGAACAATTCATCTCTCCCATCCTCTTAATATTTACCTGCATTTTTTTGCTTCCTGTTTTATTTAATATCAGTAAAATTTATTCACATCAGGGCTACCTTCCATCAACAAACCTTGGAAGTTTGTGTTAGTTTTGAAAATCATTGTTTCCAACTCTATGGTTCAGATAATTTAAGAGTTTCATGATAACAAATGCAACCTGGTTAAACAAATTGTCAATAATTTTGCATGACAATTAGCATTATAAAAAATAAATCAGAAACTCTCCACAGTAATTGTGACTATAGGTCACTACAATTCACAGATGATCCTTTAATACTCTTTTTAACCATTCATTTCAGTTTCTGCCTTTCTCCTAACCAACACTTTTTAAAAACCAAATTCAGTCTCATAAAAACCAGATTCATATGAGAGAGCTATTTTAATTTAACCTCACCTATTTGACCACTTTGTATAATGAGTTAGAGGTATTAACAAGCTGTGAAATGTATTGTAAGAGAACAATGAAAGAGAAGAAAAGATTTTTGAATGCTTTACAAACTGGTAATCGGGTCATGTACAAATGAGAGCTCAAAAAAATTAAGCTTTTTTTTTTTTTTAACCTTTAGTGTTATACTGCAAGATAATTTTAAGTTTAGCAGAGTAAGTAAAAAAAAAACTTTTAGAAAAAAATAAACTATTTTATTACATACACCTGATATTTCAGAATTTGGGTTTTGAATTAATTATTGGAAAAAAGTTGCAGAGTTGAGGCTAGAGTGGGAGGCAGGAAGAACCATTTGTTGGGGATGATGGGAAACTAACATTCGGGAGCCATTGTGAAAAGGGACAGAGTCCAGAAAGTAAATTAGCAGTTGCCCAGCATTGGAAGTTGGGTGGGGAGGTTGGAGTAATGGCTAAAGGATGTGCAATTTCTTTATGAGATAATGAAAATATTCTAAAATCGATTGGGTGATGGATACACAACTCTTTGAATATACTAAAAGCCATTGAATTATAACTTTAAATGGTTCAATTATATGGCATCTAAATTAAATCATAATAAAGCTGTTAAAAGAAAGAGAGACAGAGTTGCTAAATGTTGGGTTTGAGAATTTACTTAATCTCATGTAACTCTTTCTAATCTGACTCATTCCACTCCAGTTTTGAAACCACTTTTTTTTTTCTTCTTTCATAAGCATGTAAACCTTAACTGCTCTCAGGTATATTCAAGCCAAGAAAAATGTAAAAGGTACTTGAGTTCATGAGATTTCCTCTGGGGAACATGCAGGGGCTTGAGTAGCAAGCTACCATACCTTTGACCCAATTTCTGTTTATCTTGCAACAAGTTTAAGAAAATAGAGGTTTTGTTGCAGGAATAACTGTGAAGTCCATAAAGAAATTCATGCAATGATGTAAATAATTAAAAAATAATGCCATAAACTTTCAAACACAGCAAAAAAATCAGGATGGGAAGAAATACACCAGGCTTGAATCCAGCTCTGCAACTTCCTAGCTGGATGGTGTTAGGCAAAATGCTAACAATTCTGAGCTATGTTTTTCTCTTTTATAAAATGGAGGCTTTCATAATACTCAATTTGTTCTGAAGATTAGAGATAATGTATACAGATGCCTGGCATATAGAGGGCATTGAATGAATCCTAGTAATTATTATCATAAAGGACATATATTGAAGCTCTAACATTGGACCAATATCTTAAGCATATTATTTTATTAATCCTGAGAATACCTGCAGCAGTCAGGACAGGCGAGGTTATGTTGCAGTAACAGACAATCCCCAAGTCTCAGTGGCTTAAAGAAAACCCCAAAGATTTGTTTCTTACTCAGTTTACATACCCATCACAGGTTGGTTAGGGACTCCACTCTGTGCCACTGTTATTTTAGGACTCATGTAAAGAGCTGGTGTGACCTAGAATGCTTCCAATCACACGACAAAGGGAAAAGAGAATATGGCAAATCACATACAGATTCTTACAATGTATGCCTGGAGATCACGCATGTTACTTTTGCTTCCATTTCACTGGCTAAAGCAAGTCATGTGTTCATATCTATCTTCAAGGGATCCGGGAATTACATTTTTAACATGTGCATGGAAAATGATAAAGCAGAATATTTGTGAACAGCCTTAATAATTACCATACAACCTTATGAGGGAAATATTTTTATCCTCAATTTTAAAATAAGGAATCTGAAGCACAGGGAAAGTAAGTGCTTGCCTTCTATACAGCTAGGAAGTGGGAAACTAAGAGATTCAAACCCAAGTCTTGTGTTGTCCCTGGTCATTCCAACAAACCCCTGAAAACTGAAAATATTCTGCTCACAAAGATGTGAAAATATGTCTCCCTCCCCCCATTCACAGAAAAAAAAAAGTGCACATTTTCTTTGGGAACAAATTGGCACTGCCTTCTCAGAAACCAATTTGAAACAAAAACATTAAGAATCATAAACTGTTCACACGCCCTTTGACTCAGGAATCCTAGTTCTGGGAATTTATCATAAGGGAATCATCCCAAGAAGATGAAAAAATTATACTCATGAAAAGAAGTATTGTGACATTGTTTATAATAGGAAGAACTGAAAAATATCTACATTTTTGACAATAGAGTTAAAGAATGTATTGATTATATACTCTTATTACTTTATAATATGAAGACCATGTAGTAACATGAAAAAAAGCTTTTGATATGTTAGCAAAATAAAGTGTTTACTACATTGCAACTATGTGACAGATTTGTGTGGGAAAGACTGCTGACACCTTCCATATTTGTTGTCCCCGTTTTCCTTTTAGTAGAACCCATGTCCAGTTTAAGCCACACAGGGACACCCATCTACAGACCACATTTCCCATCCTCCTTTGAGTCCAGGTATTGCCGTAGGGCTAGGTTCTCGCCAATAGAAGATGAGCAGAAGGAATGTGTGCAACTCCCCCGATTTTGCCAGAAAAGTGATGAGGCCAGTGCTCTCCATGCCTTATTAAGGAAATGGCAACAACTGAATCAGTCACTTAGGTCCAAAGATGAAAGCTACATGTTAATGGGAATATGATTTTTTAATGTTTCCCAAGACTTCCTTAATATAATTTTTATTATTTAAAAGGGTGAGAAAATATTTTAGCTGCAATTTTAATGCAATTCACCACCAAAATTTCACTTACATATTGCTTTTCTAAAAGAGAAATCGATACTCTCATATTTGTGGAGATGTTTGAGAAAAACCTCAAAAAAAAAACAAACAAACCGACCCAGAAAATAACAGAGAAGCACATGTAAATGACATTTTTGTCACAATCTGGGAAATTTATAATTTTGAATAGCCAGAAGTTATCAGGGAGCATGACTGGGAAGACTGTGGATGGGCAAGGCATCCTGCAGTGCTGGGAGTGGAAATACCAAGAATCTGTACAGCCTGGGGCAATGGGAGACTGTCAGACTCGAGAGAGATGATGTCATCAGTGCAGTCTATTAAAAGGAAGAAGTGGGAGAAAGGGAGGGAAAAAGAGACAAACTGCTTATTGTTCCATTTTACTAATGCCTAACTCCTTTTCCTTTCCTAATGCTACTATGGAGCAAAATAACATTTATGAGCTCAAGTAAAGCCCTGTGCTGATCTGGGGATCAGCATAATTTTAAGTATCTACAAATGCAAAACCAGGAAAATATTCATACCTGGAAATTCTTAGTAGAGACACAGATTCTCATGGCTACCTGTGATTTTAAAGGAAAAGATTTTGAATTCAAGTAAAAGATGTATGAATAAGTAACATTTGTTAAGCACTTACTATAATGCCAGACACTGTTTTAAGTACATTACATGCATTAACTCACTTAATCCTCCAAAATCCTATTAGATACATACTATGATTTTTATCTCCACCTTACAAAAAAGAAAATTGAGCTACACAGTAGTGAAGCCATTTTCTTAAGGTCACACAGCTAATAAAATGGAAGCCAGGTAGTCTGCTTTAGAATCTGAGTTTTTACTCTCTAACTACATTGCCCTAATCACAAATTATTAAATCCAACATAAGATCAAGACTTCAAATAATGAATTTGCTAATTGGTCTTCTTTAATGCTTAAGTCAGCCCTTCTATTAATAGCAGCATATATATTGGGTTGTTGGAAAAGTCATGACGTATTTTTTCTATGTTTTTCGGTGCAAAAATGCGTTATAACTTTTCTGACAACCCGATAAAATAACTAAGTGACATATTGTTTTGTTTGAAATGAATTACATGGCAGTCACTTAAACGTGTTGTAAAGACTGCTATTCACCCACCAAATGCTCATTGTCCTCTCCCAGATTAATAAAACTCTCATTTTAAGCTGTTCACCTAGCTAAAAAGCCACCATTTGCAGCCACTCTTGTAGTTATGTGGTCATGTGAGTAAGTTGCAGTTATGTGGTCATGTGACTAAGTTCCTCACAATGAGACTTAAATGGAGATAGGATGGTGACTTCTGGAGCAGTCTCCCTAAAAGGGAAAGGACAGTACTTCCTTCTCCCCCTCCTCCACATCCTGCCTTTGGGGTGCGGATGTGCTGGCTTGCACTCCCTGAGCTGAGACTCTTGCCTTAGCAAGGTCAGAGCAAAAGCTGAAAGCAGCCAGACCTTTGATGATGATGAAGCCACCACTAGCTCTGGGCTAGCTTTCTCCAGATTTCTTTTTACAGGAGAGAAACGATCTAGTTGTTTCAACTACTATCTTGAGGTCTCTGTTAAGTTACTTATAGCTGAACTTAATCCAAATTCTTATGTAAACCTAATGTTACCCAATTTCCATTCAGATTTGAGGGACAATATCATTTAAAGACAAGCAAATGTTGCTACTTCTCTTATAAATTTAATAAGGAAGTAACTGAAAATGACTTTCCCTAAATGGTTATCAATTCTTACAATGGATTTTTATGGCACCTGTTTAAAAGGCAGTGCTTCCCAACCTTTTTCATGACGTGGCACTCAAAGAAAAATCATAATAATTATACAGTACTGTGCAAAATAGTTAGATGGCTCCTGGCCAGAAGCTACTGATCCAAGGGGTTTGCATGCCCCAAGAAATGTGGGGCTCAATTCTTCAGTCTCCCACTTCCAACCCATTCACCACAGCCCCACATTCATGGCATTACACAGTGGGTAGATTGGTTCTAATTACTATTAGATCCTCATAAAATTTAAATCTGGAACCCATTCAAAAATCATTAATGCTCAAGAAAAGTCAAGTGAGTAAACTATGTATTGTACTTTATTGTTGAAAAAAAAATGGACTCAATGCAAGGCTAGTCAGATTACACAAAGGGTAGCTCTTATTTCACATAGAATATTTTAAAAATTACTTTATTATTCACATAGACATTGAATATTTCTTTTATATCCAAAGTGTAATGGAAGGGTCCTTGTAAGTCCCGGGAAAGAAAGGAGTTTCAAAGAATATTATGCTACTGAAAACTGGTGCCCAGCTCTTATCTGTAAAAGGAAAGAAGGGAACTTTTATTGATCATTTTCAATCTACCAGGAACTTCCAAATGTGTTTTTTCATGAACTCTGCAAGGAAGATGTTAAAAATTTTAAAGATGAGGAATCTGCAAGCTGCAGAGCCAAAATTCAAAGACCTAAGTGTCTGCATGCCTGGATTCATTCCTGCTAATTGTATTTATTTTTATTTAAAAATTTTCTTGAATGTAATGTCCTCAATCTTTACAAAATTAAATGGTTTCGCGGTGCTTATAGTGACAATCAACCCCAGTCCTGCTCCCGCAAAGGAAACCTGGCTAAAACCAGGTTTTAGCATGGTTGCCTTCATATCTCAAAAGTAATATGCAGATATTGTCATTTTTCTTACTAAAATTGTTTACATTTTCATCTAAGTTATAAATGTATGGAGTTTAAAAGCCAAATATAACTCTTTGAAGTCTATAAGAAAGAGCAGCCCCTTTCCCTGCACAACTTGCAAGCTCTAGTTCTATTTCCATTCCCCAAAACAACCACGCTCAGCTTTTTCAGCCGTCTCTTCTGGTGTTTATCTGCACATTTCTAACTGCTATTTCTTGATTCTTCAAAGTTCTAGATATTATCTATGGCTCCTTTGTATGGAAGATAAGGATTTAGTCTCTTATACCCTCCTTGTATTTTCCCAGTATAATTATATCACAATGTTTTCCTCAGATCACTATTCAGTTTTTACGTAGTTACGATGATGTAAATATTTTTTTCAGGCTGAGGCATGTACAAATTAGTTTTCCCTGGAATTGATGACTATCTCATTTTATTTGTATGCTTGCTTTTCTATGTACCTGTCAAAAATTAATTCCCGATTCTGTTCCAGAAACTTAAATCTCTGAATACTTTCAAATTCAAGAAGCAGTATATAAATTTCTTTGTTTTCTTGGAGATATCCTTCCTGAAGCCCTGCATTTTCCAGCATCAATCTGAACTTGTTGCTCTGTAGGCTTTTTGCAGAGCTGCTGTGCTCAAATCACCTTCACAACGATCATGTGGATTCCCTTTTCTTTTTCTTTTTTTTCTGAGGGCAGTGTCACTGGTCCTCATATGTGGGATGCAAACTGGGGCCGCTGGCGTCCCAAGCCAGCACTTAACCACGCACCACTCGGCTAGCTCTGGATTCCCTTTTCATCTCCAGTGTGATGGATCCTCTATTTCTTGTCTCCCTCTTTCCTGTGTTTTCCCCCTTATTTTTCTAGATCATATTCTGCTGTAGCTTCCTACAAAGATACATGAGAGGTAAATTTTCTGAATTCTTCTGTGTCTGAAAATATCTTTATTTTGCCTTCACACTTTATTGACAGTTTGGCTGGGTATTGCAGTCTAGGTTTAAAAGAAATTATCCCTCATAATTTGTAAGGCATTGCTCCATTGCTTTCTTGAGTTCAGTATTGTTGTAGCTGAGAAGTCTGATGCATTCTGGTTTCTACTTTTTAGTATAAAACTCATTTGTTTTTCTTTTTCTGGAAGATTGTAAAATTCCTTCATTATTTCTAGTGGTCTGACATTTTTATGTATTGTACTGAGTACTTGTTAGGCACTTTCAATTTTGAGACTTATGCCTTGCAGTTCGGGGAACTTTTCTTGTATAATTTTTCCTTCATTTCTTACTGGAGCTCCTTCCAATCAGATATTGTACCTGATGAATTAAATCTTCAAATCTCATACCATTTCTTTCATATTTTTGTTCTATTTTTAGCAGATTTCCTTTAATTTATCTTCCAATTCTTCTACGGAAGTTTTTTTTTTATTATATTTTTAATTTCCAAGAGCCCTCTCTTGTTTTATTCTTCCTTTCTTCCTTCCTTTCCTTCCCTCCTTCTCCTGCTCCTCCTCTTTCTTCTTCTCTTTCTCTCTCTCCTCTTTCTTTTTGTCTGACCACGTATCTTCTTTTTTCCCAATTTTATTGAGAAATAATTGACATACATGACTGTATAAGTTTGTCATATAGCATAATGGTTTGATTTTCTGTTTTTCCTTAATTGTTCTTTTATCATAGCATTGTGTTTTTATTTTATACATAAAATTTCATAATTTTTGAAGCTATAAATTAACGTATAGACAGTATTTTTTCTATTCTCTATAGCTTCCTATTGTATTCTATTTTCTGTTTGTTATGTTGAGTCCTGTCTTTTAGGTTAAAGTTTGCCTTACATGCCTGGTGCTCTTTTTTTCTGTCTGTCCATATTTAAGACTAGGGTGCTAAAAAGCTAATGAGGAACTCTACATGGGTGGGTGGGTGTTATAGAGTGATGGGCTTCATTTTTTTTTTTTTAAGATTTTATTGGGGAATTGGGGGAGGGGAACAGTGTTGCGGAATTGGGGAAGGGAAACAGACAAGTTGCTGTCTTTTTGTTCTTCAGTCTAGTTGCGGAGGACGTTGCTTCACTGGCCCATGTTGGCATCGTCACTGCACTCTTCCCAGATGAGGCAGAATGGTCGCCCGCCTCTGGATGGTCGCTCACCGTGGCTATTGGCAGCTTACACCAGCTGCCAGCCACTCACGCTGGCTGCTGGCCATTCACTGTAGCCCATGGCAGCCCACTGCAGCAGGGGCTGCAGCCTACGCCGTCGCCGGGGCTCACACAGCCCAGCTCCAGGTGGGGCTGTTGTTAGCTGTAGAGGGCACTGTCACTGGCCCTCATATGTGGGATCCAAACCCGGGCTGCTGGCATCCCAAACCAGCTCTTAACCAGTGTGCCACTCGGCAGGACCTGGGCTTCATTTTTTGATAGTGGAGAAATCATTGTGGGTTTTTTTTTCTGGGTCTGTTTAGCTTTTTCAGAAAACATTCTTCCAATTTCTTGCCTATGGAACTTTCTTTTAAACATTTTTGACAATACAAAATGATTTTCTATCATGTCCCAGCCCACACACACATACATATATATAAAGGCAAAAAAGTCGGGCTGGCTTTGTGGCGCGGAGGTTAAGTGCTGGCTTGGGATGCCAGCAGCCTCGGTTCGGGTCCCACATATGAGGGCCAGTGACACTGCCCTCAAAAAAAAAAAAATGCAAAAAAGTTCCATGAAACAATATTTACTTTTTCTACAAGTGATGCACTCTGATGTTTTCTATCTAATACATTCAACTTGATTTTCTTTAATGTTTGTAACAGACCCGTGATGCACCAGTCAGATTCCCTGCAATGAAGAACCAGTTGCCCCAGTCACTGAAAGTGTAGCTTATGGGTCATCTTTAGCTGTCAGCTCCTTCAGGGACTGCCTCAGTGCAGAGAGCTGCCATGCCTAAAGTCACATTTCCCAGGATGACCACATCTAGTAAGGGGGAATGCATTAATTTGCTAGGGCTACCATAACAAAATATACCACAAACGAGGTGACATAAAAAACAAATTTATTTTCTCACAGTTCTGGAGGCTAGAAGTCTCAGAGCAAGATGTCAGTAGTTTGTTTTCTGTCAGGCCCTCTCTTCTTGGTCTGCAGATAACCATCTTCTTATTCTGTCCTAATATGGCCTTTTCTCTGTATATGTAAGCCCTGGGTATTTCCTCTTCTTATATGGACACCAGTCACATTGGAGAGGGCTCCACCCTGAGAGCCTCATTTGAACTTAACTACCTTTTTAAAGACCTATCTCCAAATAAAGAATAGAGAGGGTAAAAGCCTGGCCATCTTGGACTGACTTAGGACGATTCTGAAGAGCAATTCTAGCTTCAGTATTTCCCATGGGCTTGGCTAAAGAGGTCATTGGGCCTTGACTCACAGATCCATTTCTTCCTTTGCTAATGCCAAAGGCATGACTTAATAATTAACATTCTAAACTCTCAGCTGTCTGCTTCCTGGGGATCCCAACCCATAACAATGTTCGTTATAACCCATTAAACTGATTCTATAATCCACGAATCGTAACTGATTTCATAACTCATCTTTTGAAAAACACTGGCCTAGAGGTTAGTTGCCTGATTAACAGTGGTTTGTGTGGCAGGGGAGAAAGTATAGATAATCGACATTGCCACTGCAGACTTCCAATTCATTTTGCTATTCATATCCCCATGCCGATCCATGTATTCTCTCAGGCCTGATTTCTCTGTTGTTCAGGCCTTTCCTACTGAGTGTCTCCAGGAAATAATCCTCCAGTCTCCTATCCTCTTGGGGTCAGAGAGAGGGAGCTGTTGATTTTCTGTGCCTGGGGGTATAAGAGTAGTTGACTCTTCCATATATAAGTGTTCAACTTATCTCATGTTTATACTCCACACCTCATACCCACTCTGCCACATCTGGTGACTCCAAGTCCTAAGCCTCTTTCAGATTCTTCCAGATGAAATATCTTGCTTTTTTTCAGTATCCCCCACTGCTCTCTCCTTTTTCTATCAAACACGAGTATTTGTTGAAATCTCTCATCCACGTTCATAACCCCTCTCCTGGTCTTTACCGAGAGGAGCTATATGCCTATGTTCATTCTACCATCTGGAAATTTGGTAACAATCATGTCCCCACTGTAGCTGTGGAATGGCCTAGGAGGTATTTGTTTCTTGCATTTTGCAGTTCACTTGCATCTTTTTGTGCAAGGAGCTTTTTATGTAAAGAGCTTTGCTTTATATGAGGATATAAAGTTAAGTCATGTAGAAATCTAACTTAAAAGTTCTTATGAGCCATGAAGAGCTGCAAGATTAAATATGATACATGAGAGAAAGTGATAAATACATAAGGGAGCAGAGCCAGCATTGTGGAAATTTAAAGGAAAGAGGCAGTTGTATTCAAAATAAAGAGTAAAATACTGGTGGATAAAAAGTAGACTAAAAAGGGCCCTAAGGCTTAGTGCTGAAAGAGAAATGACGGGGAAAAGGAAGCAATTTTCCAGTCGTGGATTGAGTGCCACCATATGTGAGGCATGGTTCTGCACCTCAGAGAGATCCATGAAGAGAAAGGGTGCTAGCTTTCCTTTCAGGAGTTCACATCAATTATAATATTGACAAAGCCAAACAGCAAAACAAAAAGACAACAAAAAATACCAATATAAATTCAATTGTGTACTCCTTAAACCCATTATGCTCATATTCCCTATTAAAGAGTGGATTTGTAATATTGCAGAATAGATTCTGTTCACATTATGAGGCATATAATCTGAGCTCCTTGAACAGATAAAAATAGTTGTCATGAATGGGAAGAAACTCCAGCAATACCTTTCTAAGTCTTCATACTTTAAATACTGAAAAAGTTTGGGAATGATTCTCTGATGCTGAAATTTTAGGCATACCAATGTTAGGGTGAGGGGGATTTCAGGAAGGCCTTTCTGGTAGCCTTAAAAACATACACAAGTAGCAGAGGCTGGTCTCCCCTCCTCCCCTGGCCAGCCCCACAAAATGGGGAGGCCTTGGCAGGGCTTTGTTGAGTGGGCTGGCCCTTGTTTCTGATGTTGGCTCTGGAATTGCTCTGGCATAATTCATAGCCAATTAATCTTGTCAGGCAGACTGTTGATTCCAGCTATAGCTCAGATACTGTCATTACAAATATCCATCTGAGTAAGCCATTGCCTTGTTGGTACACCCATTCACTTCAAAATGTGAATAAAACATTTCAATTTGGAGAAAAGATAAGGGCATCTGTTTCCACTGAGAAAAGTTACAGCACTCAAAAGTACACATACATTTTAGTAGCATTTTCAAAAATAGAAAATCCAATTGTGCATGAGGGAGTTTTGAAAAAGAAATAATAAAAGAACTGTTTATCAACTACCCTTTGTGGCTAGAGCTTGTTAATTAAAAAAAAAAAACCATAATGGTCATTGGAAAAATTATTCTTTTTTTCCCCCCTAAGCCATTATTGTGCTTTGGCTGCTGAGCAATGGGAGTGGGAGTGTATGTTTGTCTATCTGTGTGAAGGCAGGAAGATGAGCTGTGGATTTGTGGGAGAACAAAGGGAAGGGTAGATAGTGGGTGGCAGGTCACTGGGTGTGTGTGTGGGAGGAGGCTGGGCCTGTGAGTCAGCAGGGGCTAGGAAGCCAGGTACACGTGGGTGAGGAGTGGGCCCAAGGAGAAAACAGTATAAACTATATGGTGAAGGTTTTAAGAAAATATCCATAGGACCGTACAAAAGAGCATTAGAAACAATTAATTAGGGATTCTAATTTTTAAAATCAAAGGTTGCTGATAATGCCATCTGAGAGTCATTTTGAATTTTTAAAATTATGTTTTTCAGAATTATTTATATTGTTATTTAGCCTGAAAATTTGTGGTGAACTCGCCAATGTTGCTGATGAGGAATGTTTCAACTTATATGCAGTTTTAAGAGTGATCTCAGTTGCCTCCATAAACAGAGTGGCCCAAGGCGGTGCAGGGAGAAGAGCTGAAGACTTATGGTTGAGGTGAGCTTCAATTTTCCATCTAAAATAAACCTTAAAATCTCTGGTAGAAAGGGATGCTTTTCTTTTCCTGTTAGCCAAAGAAACTGATATTAAGTTTCTTGGGTAACTGTAAGTGAGATTTTAAAAATCTGCATTGACATGTGAAACTGACTCATATAACATAGGGCTCTTTGAAGAGGGATCATAGAGATCATCTTGCATCTTGATGACTAACCACATCTACAGAATGAATTAAACTGAAATTCAGAGAGCAGAGGAGGGGTTGGGCCAAAGAAGTGTGGTGGGGAGTCCAGAGTTTGGTGAATGAAGGAGTCCATCAGCCAGCAAACATGGATGTGATACAAGGGCACTGGTCCCCACCCACAGCAGCCTCCTGGAATAAATGTGAAGGGTAAACTAGAAGCTGGGGAGTGATTGTGACTGCACTTGGGCTGGCACAGCTGGATGCAGACTGAAAGAGCCCCCGCTGGGGCTGCGGGGCACATCTATGGGTAGCTGGGAGGGGTCTGGGGGGCACCTAGTCTGCTGTGTGTAGCAATTGAATTTCCTGGCGGCAAGTAGCCTAATCAGACTGAAGCTTAGCTAAGGAGGTCATGTCTCATTTCTGCTGGGCTTAGCCTGCGTTTTCTCTTTAAGCTGATTCACATCTGCTGGGCTTATTTCTTGCTGAATTTCCCAGAGGGAGAGGGGTTTTTCTTTTCAGTCAGCCCAGTGAATCCCAAACCAAAGATTTCTTGTCTTTCTCTCCTCTTTTATGGAAGTCCTTGAATTACCCTTTTAAAACTAGCCTTCCAAGCAAATGTGTTGAAGACATACAGTCAAGGACAAGATGAAACAGTGGGCAGCAGTAACTACACAGTAAAATAAAAACTAAGGTTCCAGTATTTTTAAAAAAGAAAATTGGTAACCTCTGAGACTCTTCTAGGGGACACTAAAGTAGAAAATCTATGTATCCACAAATATAATTAAGTAACTGAACTCATTATATCATGAGAGTAGCTGTGATGTTATTTGTAATACTGGTATTTTGGCATTTGTTTTGCAGAATATGTAAATACCTCTATTTGATTTTTAAGAAATAGACATATATGGTGCTATGGGCTGAACTGCATCTCCCTCCCACCAAAAAAAAAAAAAAATTCATATGTTGAACCCTTAACCCCAGTACCTAAAATATGTGATTATATTTGGAGATGGGGTCTTCATAGAAGTAATTAAGTTAAAATGAGGTCTTTTGAGTGGGCCTTAATTCAACCCAATTGGTATCCTTATAAGAAAAGACTAGGATGCACCCCTATGTTCATTGCAACACTATTTACAATAGCCAAGACTTGGAAACAACCGAAATGCCCATCGGTAGATGGCTGGCTTAAGAAACTGTGGTACATTTATACAATGGAGTATTACTCCGCTATAAAGAAGAATGAAATTGTACCATTTGCAATGATATGGATGGACCTAGAGACTATTATGTTGAGTGAAATAAGTCAGTCGGAGAAACACAAATACCACATGATCTCACTTATATGTGGAATTTGAAAAACTGAATGAATGAGCATAAGAAACAGAAAGAGTCTCATAGATATAGAAGAAAAACAGGGATGCTAGTTGGGAGTGGGGTGGGGATGAGGGAGAAGGGGAAAGGATTAGACAGCATAAATAGGTAACTACAGTATTGTCACAGGGATATGAAAGACAGTTTGGGGAATATAATGTTGTTAAAATTTTGTGGGGTGTCAGATGGTCACATGTTTTATTAGGGAGACCACTTCATGGATGGAGTAGAGGCTTGATCACTGCACTGTATACCTGAAATTGATGTTGTATAATATTATATGCCAACTGTAATTGAATATGTAGACAGTCACGGGATGTGGATTATATGGTGGAAGGGAGTCAAAGGAATTGTAATAGATAGTATGATATGGGGGGGAGGAGTGGGAGGGGAGAATTGGGGGAGCAGGTTTGTCACTTTGAGGGGTAAAAAGTATAACTATTGCACTTTGTTGTACACCTGAAGCTAATTAAAAATATATATAAATAAATAAATTTAAAAAAAAAAGAAAAGACTAGAACACAGACACACACAGAAGGAAGACCATGTGAGGACACAGGAACAAGTCAGCCATCGACAAGCCAAGGACAGAGGACTCAGAAGAAACCAACCCTGGTGACATCTTGATCTTGGACTTCTAGCCTTCACCACCTTGAGGAAATAAATTTCTGTTGTTTAAACCACCCAGTCTGTGGTATTTTGTTATGGCAGCCCTAGCAATCTAATACAGTCTTCATTCTGTGCCACACTTTGCCCTCTGCTGTTCTCTTTCTGAGAGAGGATTAAGGTTCAAGACAGATTGCCCTCTTCTACTTCTTGAGTGTTCTCAAGTAGGATGATTAGAGAAAGTCCTATTTGAAATAAATTGTCCTTGGTGAGAAGGGAGTGGGTTGCAAGAGAATGAGTAGTACTGAGGAGAGCAGAGAGAACCTGGCGTCCGAGAAAAGGGTGTGCAGGCTCCTGGGAGATGGTAGGAATGAGGTCTTGGAACCTTCCCTCCTCTTTCTGTCCAATAACATTAAAATGCTTCTTAATGAGTACAACTCTTTTCCATTTGAAATATTAGTGCACTGTATAAATTCTCTGAATACCTATCATGCCGGGGGCCGACAGTCTCCCGGTGTCTGACAAGGCCACATTGAAATAAAGATCCACGCTCAGCACTGGATGTCTGGGATGCTGGCTTATGGTTGGTCATGTAATATCTCCTGTCTCTATGAACCCATGTGCCTTTCCTCCTATAGAAGACAATATACTCACTGCATTTGTGACAAGTTCCTGGGGTACCTTGATGATAGCTGGCTGTGTAAGTCAACGACGGGGCAAGATTTCCTAAAGAAAAGGAAACTCCCTAAAAGAGGCTACAGCCCAAGGGGACCCCTGAACTGAGATATTGGGGACTCAAGCCCCTTGGCCTATGCAGCTGTGAAAGGTTTCCTTGGAGATCAGGAGACCAAGGTCTCTCAGCCATGAGAGTTCTGATAAGAGACAACTTACTGACCATGAGGTATTTTAATTAACAGCCTTGTTTTAACCATTTGCTTTGTACATTGCTGTAGCAACAAAAACTGAAGCTTTGACTGAGAAACAGATGTTCCCCTCTATTGCAATAATATGCAGCTCTTTGTAGGATAGGAAAAGTTTGAGACTCCTTTTGCTACTAAGTTCAAGTATATGCCCTGTAAGGTAGTCATGGAAACCAGTGTACCCTGGAAAGATACAATTACAAAAAGGTAAAAGCTCTGAGAAAGAGAAAAACATCCTGATCATGTGAAGCATAACTTGCAATTGAGGTAATGGTCAGAAGCCCCTATAAAAGGGGCCAGGCTTTAAAAATAAAGTGTGTGTGTGACGCTCCTGTGAACCTCTTTCCGGTGTCTCCCTCCATCCTTCTTTCCCCTCGCCGACGCCGTCCCACCCGAGGGAACCCCTGGTCCTCGCGGGGGCTGGCTCCCCACACTATCAGATTTAGATTTAGATTTCTGATCTTTAAAAACATTAATGATATTGTACCAACACAAATACAGTATTTCAGTACTTAAAAATAACCTGGAGTATGAAAACTGATATTTGGATTCCTAATTCTGTCCAGAACTCAGCCCATTAAGGTTACAGTTGACAGGGTTGAATCAAAGTGGTTATACCTCCTACACACCTGGAGGATCAGCTGTGTGAATGAGCTGAATTCACAATAAATAAATGCAAGGCACTATTAAACAAACAGCCATATCTAACATTCTTTTTGTCAGAAGTTAATAGATGTAAACTTCTTACCCAAAGTAGGCTCTTGGTAAATGTTTATTGAATTAAAGAGAAGATATCACCTAAAATCAAGGTATCACCAACAAATGGCATATTTATCCAGAAGTGCAAAGATTTAATCCCAGTGTCCATCTTGTTTTTAAATGAAGGTGATCTCTACTGGTTAGAGCAAATGTCATAGTTTCTTTAATTTTGGGTTATGTAGGCTGTTAGAGTATAATTTTCAAAAAGATAAAATAACTAACATGCAAAATAGTAAATGAGTACATAGGATGATTTTGTTCAGCACATTAAAAATAAGAGCATGGGTACGGCACAAGGAATATCATAGTAACTTTATACAGTAACAAATGGTTGTTATTAGACTTACCATGGTGACACATTGTAAGGTATATAAATGTCGAAGTAAGCCATGTGGTACACCTGAAATTAATACAATATTGTATGTCAACTATAGTTTAATTTTTTAAAAATGAGACCGCAGTAAGTTGTTAAAACCAGTTTGAAAGACGTTTAAGGACTTAGTTGTACGACTATATCAGCAGTTGACTAAAGGAGGGGGAAGTGTGATCTGGAGATGGCAGCTGGCCTGCAGCCACTTTGTTTATTGTTTGTCTCGTCCAGTGCTCTCAACATTCTGAGCCTTTCCTGTCCTTGCAGCAGGAACTGCTTGACTCCTGCTTGCAAGCTCCTACCTTAATTCAGTACTCCTTCCAGGCTGGAGAAATGGAAGCAGTTCTTGTCCGAACACTCTAGGACTCAGCAATTAAGTCACCTGACTTCTCATTTTGCCCTGAACTGAGGTATCAGTACTTTCAAGCGGCCCTAGGTCCTGAGTCTGGCCCACATAATGCCCACTGGAGTTGGTAGCTGCCTAAATCCCTATGTCTCAGTCGTAGCCTTACAGATCTGGCTACCACGGTCACTGCCCTAGGATTGAGCTCCTGCCTCATTCTTACCATCCTCCTTTTCAGAAACTGGTGACTTGTCCCTGAATCCCAGAACAAAGGCAATTCTGCGACTCACTGATGGCTTTCCCAGGTGCCACCTACCTCCCTGGAGCAGCCAAACCTCATCTACTGCTGGGCCCTCTGCCAGGGATCAGGGCACCCCTCTCCACCCACCTCCCAGGACATATGTGTCATTTTTTATGACCCTTCCCCAATAACCACTTGCCTAAACCACCACCCTCTTTTGTTGCTGTTTCTTAAGAGATAGTGTCCTCCTAACTGCTAACTCTTAGTAGACTTTCCTCTGGCATTGGACACTGCTGACTGCTCTCTCCTTGAAAGCCCCCTTCCCTTGGCTTATGTGACACTGTTCTCTTGGTTTGCTTCTCAGTTTCTGTTGGAGGCTCTTCTTTTTCTGCCCTCCTCTTAAATGAAGGTGCTTTTCATAGTTCTGTCCTTGGCCCTCTTCTCATTTAACTCCCTCCACTCACCCTGGAAATCATACCCCATTTCCTTGGCTTCATTTAGGACCCTTAAGAGCCCCAAATCTTTCCCTCCTGCCCACATCTCCTTCTCGAGCACCAACCAGCCTATGCATGTACCCACAACATGTTGTGCACGTACTTCAAAACTGCTTTCATATAACATTCATTATTTTTCTTTCTAAACTTGTATGTTTTGTTGTTGTTTTCCTATTTGCAGTAAATAGAATAGACATTCACTCAAGCCAGAAACTCCAGATCACTTTCAGTAACTAATTACTGGGCAATCAGTAACCAATTCCTAGGAATTCTAGCTCCATCTCCACTGCCACTGCCTTGCTTCTTTTTATATCCGAATTACTCTGACCAATCTGCACTTAAATGGTCTTGCTGTCTCCCTTTCACTATCCTTCCTGCATATCGCCACCAAAATAATTTTTTATTTTTTTGTTAAGATTTTATTGGGGAATTGGGGGAGGGGAACAGCATTGGGGAATCAGGGAAGGGGAATAGACAAGTTGCTGTCCTTTTGTTCTTTAGTCTAGTTGTGGAGGACGTCGCTTCACTGGCCCATGTTGGTATTATCATTGCTCTCTTCCCGGCTGAGACAGTTGCTCGCTGGCCATTGGATGACTGCTCACAGCAGCTCACAAAAGCTCATGCCAGCTGCCTACCAGCCCCAATGCAGCCTATGCTGTCGCCAGCGACTGACAGCAGCCCGGCTCCAGATAGAGCTGTTGTTCACCATCTTAACTGTAGAAGGTGCAGCGTCACTGGTTCTCATGTGGGATCCGAACCAGGGTCCTGCTGCTCAGAGCTGGCGTCCCAAGTCAACTCTTAACCAAGGTGCCACTTAGCAGGCCCACCAAAATAATTTTTAAAAATTGTTAGGTGCAATCCTTTAGGGGTTGTGCAATCAGTTTAGTGGATTGCATTAACTTTTTTTGGATGAAATAGATCAGAATGATAATGATAAGTATAAGAGTAAGTAAAGTTTCATCAAATTTTTATTGTATACACACACATACACAGAGAGAGGAGAGAGAGAGAGAGAATAACAATGATTTTGAAGTGACTTCTGATGAAAGTGAAAGAAGAAAGTGCCAAAGCAGGACTGCAGTTGAACATCAAGAAGATAAACATCATGACTACAGAAGAAATACATAACTTTAACATAGACAATGAAGACACTGAAATTGTTAAAAAAAATTTTTTCTTACCTTGGTCATCAACTGAAATGGAGACGGCAGCCAAGAAATCAAGAGAAGGCTGAGACTGAGAAGGGCAGGAATTGAAGAATTAGGAAAGATCACAAAGAGCCAAGGTGTGTCATAGACACCAAGGCTAAGATCGTCCACTCACTCGTATTCCCAATTACCACATACGGATGCGAAGTTGGACAGGAAAGAGGCTGATACAAAACATTGATTCATTTGAAATACGGTGTTGGAGAAGAGCCCTATGGATACCCTGCACCACCAGAAAGACAAACAAGTAGGTCCTAGTGCAAACTAAGCCTGAAACATAGCTGGAGGCAAAAGTGACAGAAACTGAAGCTGTTCTATTTCAGGCACATCATGAGAATTGAGGGTTTTTTGAAAAAGACAATAATCCTGGGAAAATAGAAGGTAGAAGGAAAAGAGGAAGACCAAATATGAGATGGATTTGTTCCATAAAAGAAGCCTTAGGCGTGAGCCTACAGAAGCTGAGCAGGGCTGTTGAGGACAAAACATTGGGAATATCACTCATTCATAGGGTCTCCAGGAGTTAAAGCCGGTTCATTGGCACATCACACATACATCACACACACACACACACGCTTACGAGTATATATTACATATATATAAAATCTGTGTATGATTGCCATATAAAATTATTATAGATGATGATTGAAGAAGTTCAAAGCTATTCCTCTAAAACACAAAACTGATCAGGTCACTTTCTGCTTCATTGGCCCCTCAGTGTCTACAGAACGAAGTCCAGATATTTAGCAAAACCTCAAACTCCCATGATGGAGCCACAGCTTACTTCTTTCCACACTTTCAAACTGGGGAACACTTTAGGAATACATGGTAATATGCCAGGAGGTACTAAAAGCCACTGGAGAAATAGTTTAGGTTTCCCTCTAAACCAATTTTGCTTGTTGGCAAGTATGAAAAATACTCCTTTTATATTCAAATATATTGCACAGATATATTGCTAAGTGGAATTTAAAAGTTGCCTGGGTGGTGAACATACAATGTGATATAGAGATGATGTCTTACAGAACTGTGCACTTGAAGCCTATATAACTTTACTAACCATTCTCAACCCCAATAAACTTTAATAAAAAAAATAAAAAGAATTTAAAAGTTGCATGAACTTTAAGGTAAAATATTAGCGTGCAATGAAAGAGCCCCTGGAGATATGGGACAGGACTCTCCTCTCTGCTGTTCAGAGTTGGCATTTGAGTAGCACTGCAACAAGCGCCAGAAGTGCTCTGCCACTGTCCTTTCACAGCTACCATGAATCCAAACTGCTCATGTCCAGAATCATGAAAGTGTAGCAAGGCCACATGGAGCCACTCTGTCATGCATGTCACACATAGCTCATTGCTCAAGCTGACGTAGTTCGCAAGAAAAAGCAAACCACAGGGTCTAGAGCCTGAAAACCGAGGTTCAAATGTCATTCTGTCACTTAACAGGCTCCTAAAATCTTATATCAAGATACTTAAGTTCTCTAAGCTCAATTTCTCTTCCTGAAGGATGGAACTCATAATAGCAAAATCTTCCGAAGAGGGTCATTTTGAGGATGAAATGAGATAATATATGTGAAAACACTGTGTAAACAACACCTCCTCTATTACAATAGGATTATTCTTTTTATAATATTCAGTTTATAATCTGCTTTGTACCAAAATTTTATATAAACTTGGATTCCATTAATACTTAGAACACCTAATTTCTTTAACTGGTTTGAGGACACAGAAATTTTCTCTTTTTAATTGTATCAGCAGTAGACTAAAAATATGCTGCTCTAAACCTCTCAGAGGGTTTTGTAATTTGTACTGAGAATACGTTCCCCAAACCCTGTTGAAGTTATAACAAAATTATCAAAGTTTAGGAAGTTATTAGCAGTTTACCATTTCCAATTCTTGTGAAACTGTGGATTCTACTGAAAGAAGAGAATATTTTAAATTTATGTTGTGATTTCTGGGAAGATCTTCAACAGCAGTGTAATTTTGAATTCTAATCTCAACATAAAAGCACAGAGAAACAACGTAGCAAAATCAAAAACCCATGGACAACAGTTACGCTGACACGAGGCTACAAGGCATCCACACGAACTTCAAAAGACATGTGAGTTGAGGGCAAGCCACCAATGACCAGAAGACCTGAATGCTATCATCAGCTGAGGAGGAAAGGCGGAGAGAAGCAACGAAGCTTGACAGACTTTGACAGAATTGAGAAGGGGAGATGCCCCGAATAGCAATGACTATTTACTGGAAAGCATGTAGGTAGCTTTTGCCCAACCCAGTCAATAGTGATTGCAAAGGTCTGTTACAAAGACTGAGGATACCTAAGCAGTCCAGGCCTATGAACTCTATAGAGACTGACCTGCCAGAGCTCTCTTCCAGGACAGAGTGACACACTGAAGAGAAATTATGAGATTGGAATCGAAATTGAGCTGGACAGAGAGAATATAACAACAGATGGAGGAGGCCCAGATAAAAGTGAGGGAAGGGAACAGAACCAGGAAATCTCACAAACCAAGCTGACTCCTCTTAACAGTACATGAAAACAACAGAAGAGGGAGCTTGTGAAGCTAGAAAAGCTACTAAAACCGCATCGTCTAAAAGTTCTGGAAAGCCATTTCACATCAAAATGAGAAACAAAAGGATTGAAGCCACATCCCTTGCAAACTTATTTCTAAGAAAAATAACGAGCAGAATAATATCCCTATTCCAAAAGCAAACAAACAAACAAAAAATATACTCACAGAACAAATCAAAACTATAATCTTCGGGGCCAACTGAGAGGTGCGTTGGTTAGGAGTTGGCTTGGGACGCCAGCTCTGAGCAGGAGGGCCCAGGTTCGGATCCCACATGAGGGCCAGTGATGCTGCGCCCTCTACAGCTAAGATGGTGAACAACAGCTCCACCTTGGGCTGGGCTGCCATCAGTCGCCCGAGACAGCATAGGCTGCAGTGTGGCTGGCAAGCAGCAGGCGTGAGCTGCCATGAGACCCCATGAGCAGCCGTGAGCCACCATCCAAAGAGTGCAATTATAATACCAACATCAGCCAGTGAAGCAACATCCTCCACAACTAGACTGAAGAACAAAAGGACAGCAACTTGTCTATTCCCCTTCCCCGATTCCCCAACTCTGTTCCTCTCTCCCCCAATTCCCCAATAAGATCTTCAAAGTATATATATATGTATATATATGTATATATATATATGTATATATATATACATATATATATAATCTTCGATCTCAAAATAAGTTAAAATATAGTTTTAAAAAGTGATACAAGACATGAACTGAAAATCAAAAAATTTAAAACTGAGAAAACTTAAAAACTCTGCCACTGAGGTAGCAGAATTCAGGAGACAATTAGACATTAAAAAATCATCTCTGTGGGCCGGCCAAGTGGCTCAGTTGGTTAAGAGCTCGCTCAAGAGTGGGAGCTGAGCTCTGAGCAACAGCAGTTCGATGCCAGCCCAAGCTGAGCTGCCAATGAGCTGCCAACAGGTGGCAGGATGGCTCAGCTTTAAAAAAAACCATCTCAGAAGTGACACTAAACTAGAAAGAACACAAGAGCAAACATAACAAAAGAGATCATGCCTGAAGAGAAAAGATAAAAAGAAGGAAAATTTTTAAATAAAAAGGAAAAAGTAGAAAACATTTGAGGGAAAGTGAAAGATATTGAAGTTTGACAAAGACAATTCAACTGCAAATTACCAAAATCCTTAAAGAAGAAATGCTAAACAAGGGGACAAAACAAATACTGAAAACTGTAATTAGAGAACTTTCCTTAAAAAAACAAACAAACAATATGAAACTACATATTGAAAAACCACACTGTCTAGCTAAGAATATTGGCCCAGAAAAATCAAAACCAAGACATATTTCTAGTAAAATAAATTAAAGAAAAAGAATATCCTGTCAAAATCAGCAAGTGACTTATAGGGTAAGAAAATTAGATTATCATCAAGGTTTTTTTGACAGCTATATTTTATGGAATAACATAGTTAAGAGATACAAGGAGTGAAATGTGAACTGAGGATTTTATATCCTGCAAAACTGACTTCCAACTATAAAAGTCACAGAACAATAGTTATCAATAGGCAAGAACTCAGAGAATATTGTTTTCATTAGGCATTCCTGAAGAATCTTGCAAAAGATGAGTTTTAGATAATCAAAATGATTAAAGAGATATCAATAGAAGGACTGGTATATACATTAAAGCATAGTTATCTGAAGAACTGATAGTCAATGAGAGTTAAAAGAGAATATGATATGTGAAGGCTATATTCTCATGTAATATCACTATAGTACAACTATAATAAACAGATGAGAGTGGGAAGAGCATATGAATACATATTTTAAGCTGTTCTCTAGTTATATTGGTGGTGGTAATATATATTGTTATTCTGAGCTTGTGTGTACCATATGGAATAATGTAAATGATTAATTATGAAATATTCTAGTTTTGTCATCTAATATATCCTTGAGAACCAGAAATATTGTTATAGAGGAAAAGAGATACAGTTGTAGTAGAAGTATATAAAAGACAATTTAAAAACTCCATAGTCCTGAATTTTAATTGGAAATATCAGTATAATCATCAGGAATTTTATCTCTAAAATTATATCTACATGTATACTTATCAATAGATAATAAGTAGATTTCCAAGCTTGACCACTGCAAAAGCCCCAAAACAATCATCAACCCAGTAGCAATAAGCATTAGTATCCAGACTGTGGTTTTGAAATCATTAAAAAAATCAGGACTTTTGGAAACATGACTGATTTTATGTCTGGGTCAGGACATGTACAAAATGAACCTGGACATTTGATATCAAATATCAAGGAAGTTATCAGAAATTTCTAATGTATTTCAAAAGGGCTCAGAAGCCAACCTGAAAAGAATCGTACTGGCCAAAGATATGACAATTTGAGCTTAAAAAAAAAGTAATAATTGCTATTGATTGAAGCTTTATCAAATATGTTGAAATCATGAGTTCATGATAATATATATTTTTTAAGATTTTATTGGGGAATTGGGGGAGGGGAACAGTGTTTGGGAATTGGGGAAGGGGACCAGCTAAGTTCTTGTTCTTCAGTCTTTGTTGTGGAGGGCGCTAGTCGCCTTCTGGCTTCCCGTTGACAGCTTGTGGCCTCTAAACTCAAGGTGCTGTGTTCAATCTTATTTGTGGGTGGGCATAACCACCATCCCATGGGGGAGTCAAACCAGCACCCTTGTTGTTGAGAGCGCACGCTGTATCCTCTGAGCCATCCAGGTGGCAGCTCAGCTTAAGGTACTGAGTTCAGTCTTAGTTGCAGGTGGGTGTAGCCACCATCCCATGCAGGAGTTGAACCATCAGCCTTGTTAAGAGTGCATGCTCTATCCACTGAGCCATCCGAGAATCATCTCAGCTCAAGGTACGAGTTCAGTCTTTAGTTGCAGGTGGGCATAGCCCATCATTGAACAGGCAATCTTGTTGTTACACCAGCTGAGCCATCCTGCCACCTGTTGACAGCTTAATGACAGCTCAGCTAGGGCGCAGTGTTCACTGGCCCATGTGGGAATCAAACCGGTGGCCCTGTTGCTCAGAGCACACGCTCTAAGCCAACTCTGAACAAACTGAGCCACTTGGCCGGCCCCCCATGATAATATTTTTTAAAACAAAATATTGGTTACTTTCAGAGCAGAATAAGGAACAAATTTATTCTCTTGAAAACTAGTAAACAGAGGAAAAGAAGCAAGCACTCCTCCTGCCTTTTCTATATGAACTGGATAAACACAGTAGATGAGGAGATGTGTCTCTTTATAAAAGTATTCAACTAATAAGTGAAAAAGACATAGCGGAATTTGAATATCACCACTTTGTAACCCCCTGTAAATTAATGGACCTAGACATCAACAGTTAGTAATACCACAAAAAGATCATTAACCAGACATTATATTCCGCTGAAAGAACAAAATGCAATCCATAGTCTTGCCCAAAGGGATGAAACCCGAGGCCAATGAAGCCTCTGAACTCAGCTGCCAGTTTGCAGGAAATGCTGACAGAGGAAGATGCCACAATGCTCCATGAGTATGAAAACAGCACACTCCAGGTTGCAGGAAAACTCTATGGGTCAAACAGCTTGGATTCTTCAATAGATAAATCATAAAGAGAAAGAGTGGAAGCGTGAACCTGTAGAATGAGAGAGATTTTAAAAAACACATCCAAAAAAATATTTTAATGGGAAAAATATAGTGTCTATGGATGAGCACTGGGCTCACATAACTATAAAGAAACACATGGGAATGATTACTGTGGAAATCAGGACAGTGGGTACTTTGTCGGGAGGCAGGTAGTTTGAAATTAAGACAAGTCACATGGAGGACTTCTGGAATAGCTGGAAAATTCTGTTTCTTGATTTGGGTGTTGGCTAAGGATGTTTGCCTTATAATAACTCATTAGGGTATACATTTGTATTGTTTTCTAAATCTTTAATTTTATAATAAATATGATTAAAAGTAATAAAAACCTATTTAACATAAAGGATAGTTATCACAACAAATAGAATTTCAATAAGATTCTTTCATACATATTATTCAAGACTGATAAAATATTAAAAAGAACCTATAGTGTTTCCAGTGATTATTATACCTGACAAAGAGTAGAAAGAGGGAAAACTAAAAAAGGCAATAAAGAACCTGATGACATGGAAGGCAGGAAGAAAAGCCTCTTAATCCCAAAATAAATCCAAGAAATATTAGTGGGTTTAGGTGAGCTTTTTTCTATGAAGTGGGTTTAGACTTTACATGGAGGAATAAATCTTTATAAAGCCCCAATCATGGGGAAGGTCTGGTCCTTTGAAACTCAGAGCCTAAACATTTTCCTGATTTATTTTAATCTTGTGTTAATTATTGCTGAAATTAAGAGCTTTAAATATTTACACGGGATTATTTTGAACATCATTGTTAAGCAAATTATCTTTAAGTGAAAAAAAAACAAAGAGTGCCACCTTCTATGAACAGGCATTTCCAGGGACACATCTGCAGTGTGGTTAGGCAGACAGAATCTAACCTGCAGAATGCATGCTTGAAAAGGACTTGACTTCCTCCCCCTTTCCTTCTATTTGCTCCAGTGTGTTGATAATGGCTTCTCCTGCCCATCATTCCAAGTGGCAAGTGACCTAGTTAACTGATCTCACATTAGACTATCCAGATTAGTCCACTGCTCATTCTACTCCACCTCTCCTTTTTTCCCCCTACAATTCCTATCTGCTCCTTACTTTCCACATTATAACTCATACTCCTTTGTCTGATTCTCCTCTTTTGTTATTAAAATAGAAAATGTTTGCTATTTAGGAAATTGAATGCTTTAGAATAAAGATGTTATGTAAATCTATTAAGCAAGATCAATAGAAGAAAAATACATAGATGCAACTTCCATTGTGAATCAATGTGTAAATTTCAAAAAAGAAAACACATTTATCAAAAATTGAACAATGAATAAAACTCACTTATCAAGTCAGCATAAAATTTCAGATCACCATTTTCAGACACATATGAAGGCTTTGGGAACTGTCAAAAATATCACCATAGTGATTTTTTTTTTCCTGTTTATTGCTATTCCAGTTTTTGTCTTCTATGAAACCACCTCCAACCATGGAGGCTGAAAATGCCAGACACCTACCCCACCACATTTAGCAAAGGGCCTGGGCTAGTCACCTGCTACTGAGACCAGCAAGGGAGTCCGTCTGCTGACAGGATGAAGGTGACAGCTTCTAAGAATGGCTTTATTTCTCTACTCAAGGGAGGGACGGGGAGTTAGTGCCCCTCCCTGCCTTTGGTCACAGGTGTATGAGGACACAGTACCAGCAGCAATGGCAGCCTTTTTCATTTAGGTGGAGAAAAGCTTCAAGACAAAGCCCAACAAGCTGAGAGTGGTGGAGTAGAAAGCTGCAAAGCGTCCACGACTTTCATAGCATACTTTAGCTGCTTAATCAGCCTGCCCTGGGACCTACTTCCCTGTGAATTGTTTAAGACACTTTAAGTTGGAAATTCTGTTACTTGTAGTTGGAAACATCCTAATACACACTCTGATAATACAGGTAGACTTCTTGACCCTGTGAATAAGAACATGACCTGTAAATCACAGCAAACAAATGTAATGGTGGGAGTGGGAGGGAGTTACTGAAATGTAGTAAATAATAATTATTCTTTTTCATCTAATTTTACAGACTTTGCTTAATGAAAACAAAAATATATCTCATTTCAGGCAGACAGACTTTAGAGGCAAAATATGATTAACATTAGCAAAAATTAGAAGTATGTTCCACTTTCCGTAATCTCCATTGAAACATGACTAATCTAGAAATTATGGTTTTATTATAGAAACAGTTCAGAACAGACAGACTCTCTTGTGTCAATTTTCTTCATAAAATAAAATATTATTTTTATTACAAATAAAACATTATAAATTTCTCCGCAACAGTTGCTTTCCACTCCTATGATTAACAATAACACCCTGGAAAATGAGGGAGTCAAAAATCTGTATAGCAACTCTAAAATACACTTGGGTTTACCCAGATACAGAATACAAAAAGGCTGTAATATTGGAAATAGAAGCTATTGAGATGAGAGAGGGGGAGGAAGAGAAGAAGAGAGAACATACAAGCAGAAGAACAAAATATGAGACTCTGTTATATTTATCTCCATTTTGCAGCCCCCACAATGCCCTTTTTAAAAAATATTTGAGTTCTTTCCAAAAACACATGAAAGAAAATAGATTGAAGAATTTTTTGGATAGACTGTGACCAATGGGGACATTCTTGAAGTACGTGATCAGGAACTGAAAGCAAGAGAAGAAAATCCCTGTTTTAACTGATTTGAAGGGCTCCTGAATCACACAAATCTTTGTCATTGTCAATAGGTGACTAACAAAAGCAATTAAAGTGCTTAAGCAAAAAGGATATTTGCAGTTATAGCTTTCTCTGAATGAAAAAAAAAAGACTTTCAAATATAATTATCTCACTATAAATTGTTTTAATAGAAAGTACTTTGATGGAGGGAAAAAGAACCTAGATTGTAGAGAATAACCAATTAAGAAAAATGATTCCTAAGGGTGTGTTTGCAGTAAAGAAAAGTTTGGCAGAAGTTCTTTAGGAATCAAGTGAAGTGGAGTGGTGGAATTGGATGGTGTCCAGGTAAGGGAGAAATGATGCTGGGAAAATGTATTTACAGTGTAACCCTAAACTGACTCACTGCAATTTAAACCTATTTCTTTTTTACTCTTTTTTTTGAAAATGTAATAATTAACTGGTGACTGTTTTTCTGTATCCTAATTCCTTATATGAACTCTTACAAGGAAAGCTGTAACTCTTTAACCTTCTTTGCTTCAGATTAACCAAACACATCAATCTTTTCCCATATAAACTATTTTCCAACCATCATCAACTAATCATCAATCACTTTTGAACATTTTTTTCCCACTACTAACACTATGGTCAAAAGATTATTTGCCTCAGAATCATAAATGTAGATTCCCAGGATACACATTGGACCTACTGAAGAAGAATCTTTGGAGATGGTACTTTGTCCACACCAAAATTTGAGAACCACTATTTTAAAGAAGTCCACTCTCAATTGGAATGGAAAGATTTGAATTGAATTTGACCAATTAATTTTTTACCAAGGGCTTTAGCAACTTAAGTTAGAGAACCTGTTACCTATTTCTTAATAAGTTATATTTATTCTAATCCCTCCCAATATCATTTATTCTTACTGAAAAGTTATCATTTAGTTTTGTCATGAATTTTTATTAAAACTACTGAACAAATATATGGCAAGTCAATTTCAAAGCATTTCCCACATGAAATATGCTAAGAAAAGCATGATCCAACAAGTCAGCTTCTATTTTTATTCTTTTCTGTTACAGAGAAGTCTTGAATGGCTTGTTTTTTGTTGGTGGTAGTGGTGGTGATTTTTATGTTTTGTTTTGTTTCTTCTCATGATATGTAATATTCTAAAAGTGGAAATTATTTTTAAGGAAGAAATGATTATATATATATATTCTGTAATCATTATGATGTTGGTAGGTATCATTGCAGTAATAGACTAAATCTTTCTTAAATGTTCTTCTTATCTCGAAACCAAATGAAAGCTCCTAAATAATTTCTGACATGAGCTAAATTTTACTTCTGATTCATAATGACTGGTTATAACCCTATGACAAGTTCAGAAAATTAATTACTTATGAAGAACAAGAACTCTAGAAATAAATATGCAGAGGCTGAAAATTGAATTCTAATCTTTTTCACACCATCTAGAAATGGTCAAATGGAATTAAAGAACTCAGGTCACTAAGATAATATAAAGAAAGCTTTTTATTATACATTGGTTTTATTTTCAATAAATATGTCATATTATAGGAATATGAATTACATAAAATGTATATACAATATGTTAGCTGTGATTACAAACTTGCCCGAAATGCTACTTACTGTCAAGTACAAAAGTTGTAAAACTCAAAGTTTAGTCCTAATGCTTTTGAGTCACATGGGGTTACATATTAAGAAGGTATACTTTGGGCTCTACCCGAGAGGGATTGAATCATTCTCTGGAGGGTATGTCCTGGGAATCTGGCACTCTGGCAAGAGTGCTAACTTCTTCACTTTCTATATATCTCGTATCTCATATGAGATCCAGACCCAATGGCTTCAGTGATTTATTCTGTTAGAGATGGACACAGAGTGTTTATCAGAAGTCCACAGCTAACCCCTTTAGGCACAGTTGGGCAACTGCTTCAATGAGGCAATGAATTTTGTCCTTTTCAATCATCTCTTTTGGTGTAGAAATTTATGAGCTGGTATTAATATCCAGTTACATTGTCTAATATTATCTGAGCAAATTTAATGGTAAGCCCAACTACAATTTACTCACCTCCTTGACCCTCTAATGGGCAAACTTCTTCTCTGTTTTCTAGTGGAGAGATAGAAAACATGTCTGTATAATATCTTAGGGGCTTTCAACAAGATTCTGCAGGTGCCCTGTTTACATGGTTTTGTTTTTTTTAATTAGTGTAGCTCCGTGTCCTAGAATGAGTTACACAAATTCTGCTGTAATTTAAGAACAGCAGACTGCACTAATCACAGTTTGTTAATCCTATTTGTTTCTCATGAGAAGGAAGCAATGCTCCGTGATGACGTCAAAGGACCTAGGAGTGTACCTAAATCTGACCACACTCCTGATACTGTCTTCCTTTTCTTCTCCTTCTTCTTGGTATCTTTGTCACCACAAAGAAACCTAGGTGTGTGCTCAACCTGCTAACACCTTTCACACTCTGGCCTAAGTACTCTAAAGCTCTTTATACAGTTGAAATTTGACTTTGAAATAAGGCTTCACTAAAGACTAAGGGTAATGTTTTCTAAACTCTGTATGTATGGGATGTTAATAGATTTTATTTGGAAAAATAATTTTCAGGCTTAAATTTGGGTGGAGTATATGCACAAACCAAATGTCTCACCCAGAATTCCTCAATACCAATAGGATTAGTAGAGTAAAAACTAACCAATCCTTGGATCTAAACACTGGGTAGGGAAAAATAAACTAATTTTATATTAGCTATCTATTGCTGAATAACAAATTACTCTTAACCTTAGCAGATGGAAATAATACATTTATTATTTCATAGTTTTTGAGGGACAGGAATGTGGGAGCAGCTTAACTAGATGGTTCTGGCTTAGAGTCACTCCAAAGCTGCAATTAAGGTGTCGGCGCTGGAATCATCTCAAAGTTCTATTGGGGAAGATCTGGTTCACCTGGGTCTTTCCACAGTGCTGCCTCACAGCATGGTGGTAGCTGACTTCCCTGCTGTGAGTAATCCCAGAAAGAGAGAGAGAGAGCACCCAAGATGGAAGCCACAGTCTTTTTATAACCTAATATTGAAGTGACATTTCATCACTTCTGCCATATATGAATCATTGGAAACAAGTCCATATTTCCAGCCCACACTCAAGAGGAGGGGATTACACAAAGGCATGAATACCAGGAAATAGAGGGGATCATTGGAGACCATCCCAAAGGCTGCAATCAGACTCAATTTCTTCACTGCAGGAATTTTTAAGTATTTAATATGCTATTCGTCATTGCGAACATCAAAATAGGATAATACAGTAAGCTGTATTTTCCAAACAATTTGATCTTGGGCTCCATCTGCCTTCATTCTGCCGATTTATCTGTGGGCCTGGTGTTTTAAGGACTTGCTGCCCAATGTGTAGTCTTTAGCCCACTAGGGAGTTTGTTAGAAATGCAGAATCTCAGGCCCTACCTTAGATCCACTGAATTAATGGTAATATTCCTTGTTGCAGAGTCTATTTGTCTGATATTAATATAGCCACTCAGCTTTCTTTTGATTGGTGTTTGTATGGAATAAAATTTTCTATCCTTTTAAACCTATTTATATATATCTATCCTTAAGGTGTATTTCTAGTAAATATTATATAAATAAGCTTTTGCTTATTTATCCATTCTGACAATGTCTGCCTTTTAATTAGGGTTTTTAGAACTTTTATATTTAATGTAATTATTGATGTGGTTGGATTCGAATCTACCATCGCTTAAGTTGTTTTCTATTTGTCAATTTGTTCTATATTCCTTTTTCTTATTTTTTTTGCCTTCTTTTGTGTTTCTTATTGTTTCATTTTACCTCCCCTATTGACTTATTAGTTGTACCTCTTTTAAAAAGATTTTAGTGGTTGCTCTAAGGTTTAAAATATACATCTTTAATTCATCACAGTCTAACTTCAAGTACTACTATATGACTCACATATAGTGAAAGAACTTTATGATGGTATACTTCCATTTCTTGCCTCTCATCTTTTATGGTATTGTTGTCATTCATTCTAATTCTACATAAAATCCCCACAGTGCATTGCAATTAGTTTGCTTTCGTATTTACTTTCATTTTTATCATTTCTACAGCTGTTTTTCTTTGTGTAGATTCAGATTTCCATCTTACTGCCTGAAGAACTTCTTTTAAGATTTCTTGCAGTGAGAGTCTGTTAGAAATGAAAAAAAAACAAAAAACTTAGTTTGCTTAAACTTTTGAGAGTTATTATAGCTGGGTATAGAATTATGGATCGACAATATTTTTTTCTTGTACTACTTCAAAGATGTCACTCCATTATCTTCTGGCTTAGAAGCTTGCTATAAGTTTTATCCCTCTGCATTGTGTCATTTTCTCTGCCTTCAGGATTTTCATTTTATATTCTGTTTTCATTAATTTTGGACAGTTCTCAGCTTTATATCTTAATATACTTCCTCTGCCTCACCCTTTCTCTTTCCTCCTTCTGAGACTTCAATTATATTCATGAAACCACTTGATGTTTCACAGCTCTTGCATGCTCTGATTTTTCAAAAAATTATTTTCTTGCCTTCTTTTTCAGTTTGGCTAATTTTTATTTACGTCTTTTCAAGTGCACTGTTTCTTTCCTTAGCTATGCCCAGTGTTTTGATAAGCACATAGGAGCAATTCTTAATATCTAATAATTCATTTTTAATTTCTAGCATTTTCATTTCATATTTTTAATAACTTCCATTTTTCTGCTGAAATTCCCTATATGTTCATACATGTTGTCAACCTTTTCCACTAGATCCTTTAACATATTAATCATAGTTCAACATCTGGGTCATTTCTGAATCTGGGTCTGTTGATTGTTTTAGCTTTTGATAATGGATTTTTTCCCCTGCTTTTTTGGATGTTTTATAATTTTTGATTGTATAATGGATATCATGTGTAGAAGAACAGTAAAGACTGAGGTAAATAATATTTATACGTAGAAATAGGCATGCCTTTTCTGTCAGATCAATAATGTGGGTGATTGAGTCAATCTAGCAGGAATTAAGCTGGATTCAGGTTTTATTGTTGTTATCATTACCTTTGGTGTACCACAAGATTAAAATTCTTCTGCTGTTCCCCTGTGCTTAATGTTGGGCCTGGGAGGCTGGAGACTTTTTCCTCAGTGTCCCTCAGTTTTCACCAGTTTTTTGTATGGTTGTGTTACAGAGGGGAGTCTCTTCCCACATTCTTTCTCCTCCTCAGCAAAAACTAGTGTTGCTTGTTACTGGTGCTTGGCTTGTAGTAAGGCAAAGGGGTATACTCCTGGTCCAGCCTTGGTTTTTGATAGGTCCTGCGTACCTAAGCCTTCAAGGTGAGGCTTTCTCGGCATTTCTGCTCTTCTCACCCATTGCTGCCAAATCCCACCTTTTGTCTGGAGTGTGGAGTGAGAAAGAGTTTCCTAGCAATACCCAGCCTTTACTTTGTATTAATTCAGGACTGAGCCCCAGTGTTTCCTGCTGTTTCCCCAGGGGCAAAGGGTTTGTGCTTCTCTCTCTCTTCCAGAAGCAGTGGATATTTACAATGGCCCTGGTGGGGTGGTGTTTTCTGCCTCCCACGGTGACTTAAAGTTTTCATATGAGAGAAAGCTTTAAGCAATTAGGAGAGGTTTCTTGATTGCTCCCCAATGACAGAACTATCACTTTCTAATACTCTTGTTATCTCTGGAAAAAATATTTATTGCTATCCCATAGAGGGGAATGATGTTTCAATTTAGTTTCTTTACCATTATTTATTAAGGATGTACTACATGAGTAGCACTTAAAATATTAACTTAGTACACTGTTGCCTGCTCTTTATTTCTCTACCAGATACATCTTCAGGGAAACACATTTGTCATTCAAGAATCTACATGTTTCTTTTAGCCACTTTCCGTAGTACCATGCAAAATTAAAATAAATCAAAATGAATGTGGTTAGGGAAAAAACAAACATTGTGCAAGAGGCAAGTGTACACCTCACACTTTGATCCAGAGCTCTGCTGTTTCTCTGGAGACAGTTTGCAGGGCCAGACAAGGTGGGAGTTCAAGTAATAATAGTTTACTTGCAAAAAATCATCCCCCAAAAGACTCCCTAACAAGGAGATTTCTGAACCTTCTAATAGCCATATATGGATGTGCACATGGTGCCAGAGGTTTGAGAGCAGTTGATTAAACCTTACTTTGAAGCCAGGGCAAGTCTAGTGAGTCTGACTTTTAGGGAAAATGAAGCTGCGCTATATTTAGAGGATGGTTACTGTCACAATTGGGTTCTCTGAGGTACCTCAGCAGACCAGAATTAGAAAAAAGGAAATGACCTTTTATTCTATTATAGTAAATGTTTAGTGTGAAATATTGAATCACATTAATGGATTTCCTAGGCCTAAGGAGGGTCTGTTCTAAAAACAAAAACAAAAACAAAAAAAACCAGTATAATATTATTTAAGGCTCCAAGTGTTATCCTAATTATCAATAAAAAGGTCATTCAAGATAGTTTCCAGTTCTACTGAGATATAATTGACATATAATATTGTAAAAGTTTTAGGTGTACAACATAATGATTTATGTATATATTGCAAAATGATCACCAAAATAAGTTAACAGCCATCACCTCAGTTACAAATTTTTGTGTGTGATAAGAACTTTTAAGATGTATTTTTAGCAACTTTCAAACATACCATGCAGTATTGTTAACTTTATGTTATGTTAACGCTGTACATTACATTTCCACAACTTATCTTGTAACCAGATGTTTGCACTTTTTGATCACCTTCACCCATTTCACCCAACTGCCTCCACCATCTCTCTGGCAACCACCAATCTGTTGCTTATCCTTTTTTTTTTTTTAAGATTTTACTGGGGAATTGGGGGAGAGGAACAGCATCAGGGAATTGGGGAAGGGGAACAGACAAGCTGCTGTCCTTTTGTTCTTAAGTCTAATTGGAGGATGTGGCTTCACTGGCCCATGTTGGCACTACCATTGCGCTCTTCCAGGGTGAGGCAGTTGCTCACCAGCCATTGGATGGCCGCTCACAGCAGCTCACCGCAGCTAATGAAAGTTCAGGCCAGCTGTTGGCCAGTCCCAAGGCAACCTATGCCGTCCCCAGGGACTCAGGGCTGCCCAGCTCCAGGTGGAGCTGTTGTTCACTATCTTAGCTGTAGAGGGCAGTGTCACTGGCCCTCATATGTGGGATCCGAACAGGGGCCCTGCTGCTCAGAGCTGGCGTCCCAAGCCAACTCCTAACTAACCAGCCACTCAGCCGGGCTTTTCCTTTTCTTTTTTTTTTAAGCTGCAAGCTAATTTTAAGGCATGTTTTATATTGACGAGGGGACTGCCTCTTTATACAGAAATATGGTGTTTACGAGCTTAGTCTAGACATACAAGTCAATGTTAATGAAGCAACCGAATTGCCAATTTTGTTATTGCTTGTTACCAACAGACATAAGATGAAAAACAGAAAGGAAAAAATAAAGAAACTGACTTTGATTTATAAAATGGGAAGTTGCCGAACGGCCGATCCTCCTTCCCTGGTGAGAGCTCTGAGAATTGAGCCCTAAAACCCCTCAAGTCATGGGTATGGCAAGCTTTAGGCAACATTCACAAGTCGAGTGGCCCCTCCTCCCCACAACCTTCCGGGTGGGGAGATTGATGGGCTGCGTCCCAAGCGCTCAGAGGCCAGGAGGGGCCAGGAAGGAGCTAGCAAAGCCTTGCAGGCCTGGGCCAGCGGCGCCCAGCGGGCGCGGCCTCAGGCCGACTCCTCCCCCTCCCGGGGAGGCGGGGCCTCAGCCCATCTCGCCCTGTCCCCTAACCCCCTCTAAACCACGCGCCATTCCTGGTGCTCTAGGCCCAAGTGGCCCCGAGCGCTCCTGCCTCCCTGGGCGGCGCGGAGCTCAGGCCCTGGCGGAATGAGGCCACCGCCGGGGCCGCGGTGGCTGCTGCCCTGGCTGCTGCCCTTGGCCACACTGCACGCAGGCGCGCTGCGCGGGGAGGAGACGGACGCGGAGGCGTTGGCAGGTAACCGCGGGCACCGGCGGCGCGCGCGTGCGTGTGTGGGCGCGCACGCGCTTCCAGGCTCCCGGCTTAAAGGGCCCTAGCTTCCCGGGTAGCGCGGGGGCGCGCCTCTTGTCCGGGTCCGCGCGGCCCAGGGAGCCGGGTAGGGGTTCCTGCATCACGTGAGGCTCAGCCCGCGGGCGTGGCCTGCACCCGGGGCCGGCCTGGGCTTTCCTGATCTCAGCGGACACAAGGACGTGTTATGATTCTAGGTCTAGAAGCAATCGCAACATTCAGAGCCTGGCCCAGTGCCTTTGTTTTCCAGAAGCCTAAGCTCAGAAATGTTTTGATTTGTTCAAAGTCACACAGTTAGTCCCTGGTACAGCTTTTGCATAGTACATCCGTTTAGGTTGAAAACTTGATTCCGTCGCTAAGTATTCCTTTGGCTTCAAGACTGGAGAGAGGAGGTGAGGGCTTTGGCTTTGGCATCGGACTGAAATTCTCTTGTCCCTGCCTGGCTTTGTGATCATGAGGAGCCACGTGACAGGTCACATACAACAGATAATACCTCCCAGGATTTTTGTGATGTTTAACGTGCATAATGCCTGGTATGCAGGAAACAAGAAATGGTAGCAGCTCATCGTGCTGTTATTGATTATCTGCAATGCTCTCAAGATCCTGACCCAGAAGGGGAAGTCGGGAGCTCCAACTCCTCAGCGGCTACCAATTGGCTGAGTTTAACATTTCGATTTCATTTTCCCCCCCATACAAATCACTTAAAAGATTTCCTGGAATCCCTGTCCACCAATTTCTCTTTCTTTCATTGGCCACCCCCGAAGGGGGGCAACCGAGTGTGGTCTTTTAGCTGGGCAACTTCCCCCCAATACAATCAGGCTTCTTTGTCTAAGGATGAAGGCAATGATCAAATTTTGCTACAGCTGCCAACTCGGGAATCACCTTGGGAAACTATTCCCCACCAGTTTTAATTGAACCTTTGTTGAGTGCTTACTACATGTTAGGCAGTGTTAAAAGTACTTGAACTGCATTCTTATTTAATACCCATAGTGGCCCTGTGGGAGGGTAGGTAACATTTATAAACCCATTTTTACAGATGAGGAAACGAAAGCTTAATAGTAAGAATTGTGGGAAGCCAGCGGCCCCGGTTCAGTCCCACATATGAGGGCCAGTGACACTGTCCTCAAAAAAAAAAAAAAAAAAAAAAAGTAAGAATTGTGATCAGTATATACTCACGAAAAAGTAAACCACAGGTTTGTCTAAGAAGAAGGGTTTCAGAACATGGCAACAACCAGAAAATTATAAATAGTCCTGGGCAAACACCCAGAATCTTGAGTTCTACCTGGTTCACTCTTTACATTCAACCACCTGCTTGTAGAATTACCATGATCCAGGCACATAATCTTTATGGATCATACAGGTGTAATTGAACAATATGGTGAATGTCTAAATTAAAAAAAAAACCCAAAACCCTCAAAATACTCCCCTTTGCTTCAGACACACTTATCCCATCATTCATTTTCCTCTTTGTGAAGCAGTTCTGGAAGCCCTCTTTCATGAGTTTAGTTGCACTGTTGTGGCTGTCTGGATATCCTTAATTGATTCAAAACATTTACCTTTCATGGTCATTCTGACTTTGAGGAAGAGCCAGAAGGCGCACGGTGCTAGATCCGGTGACTAAGGTGGACGAGGACACACTGTAATGTTTTTATCTGACAGAAACTGCCATACTAGAAGCAATGTGTGACATGGAGCCTTTCCATTGTGATCACAAAATACAGTGAATGCTGCTGTCAAGTGCCATCCAATGGAAAGACAGGAATCTTCAATACAGAAAGTGGTACATCAAACCTTAATAACAGTGTGTGACAAGTTTCAACTTTGGTGCAGTCAGTCGGGTGTGAAATACGGTTGAGAGAAGATGTATTTTAAAGTGTGCCATAAATCATTCTCCATCATGATAATGCACCATGTCACACATCACTTCTGGTACACTGCAATTTCTGTCAAATAAAAACATTATAGTGTGTTCTCATCTACCTTATTCGCTGGATCTGGCTCTTCCCCAAAGTCAAAATGATTCAGGACATCAAGGCAGCCACAACAGTGCAACTGAAAACACTTACAAAAGAGGACTTCCAGAGTTGCTTCAGAAAGTGGTAAGGATGATGGGATAAGTGTGTTCCAAACGAGGGGGATTAATAGCAATGTGTCTTTTACTATAATAATTTTTCTTAATTTAAACATTCACTGTATTTTTTTTTATCATACCTCTTAAGTTTTCTTATCAATAAAATGAAGATATTCTATTGCTGAATAGGTTCTAATATTTTCCTCATCTTTTTATTGGCCTCGATGAACCCAGTGTTTTTCAAGATTTTGTGTTACCAGATTTAGTGTTAACAGTTCACATCTCCATTTGGTTAATCAAAGGCAAACATTAATGCCTATCAGAGTTATATTCTGCCTGAAACATGCATGATACCCACTGAGTTGATAAAATGCCAGCCTATAGATTTAAGAAAAGGCAGTTTGTGAGCCATATAGCAACATTGCCATTCCAGATAAGCTTTACAACAAGGACTGTGAAGCATCCTGGGTCCTGTGGTATACCAATGATACTGCTGAAACCTCTGGAATACACACGTCTAAGAACCATTGCTGCTCTTAAAAGTCTTAGTTTTAATGAGGAACCCTGAGATCAAACCGCTGGTACTTTTCTTCATCAAGTAAGGCCCATCTATAATGTGAGAGGCTTGGGTTAGATGATACTTCCTGTTCTAAATTTCCATCTCAAACACATGCACACCCTGTAATGGGGAACATACAGACCAAGGCTAGCTTTCTGTCACCCTGTGTCACCCTATCTGGAGGAAAGTCAGAGGCAGTGGACACACAGGAGGGGCAGGTAGCCCTCTGGCAGAGAGGAAGTCTTCAAGTCAAGAGTCATTGTGGTTTTCAACTAGTAGGTGAGGTTCCTAGAAACCATGTGTTGTCCTGTGAGGAAGTTAAGTCCACTGCATTGAATTCTCAGGCTTGAATTATAGCAATAGGCCATTTGAAACCACAGCTTTCCGCTGGCTTGGGAAACCAGCGGCCCGGGTTCGGGTCCCACATATGAGGGCCAGTGACACTGCCCTCAAAAAAAACCAAAAAACAGTCATTAAAAAAAAAAGAAGAAAAAAAAAAAGAAACCACAGCTTTCAAATTCATCTGTGGAAATGAAAAATCAATACTTGAAGTTAAAATCCTACCTGAATATGCATTAGCATGGGTTAATTTCAGTTTCATTCTCTATTCATGTTCTTAGAGAAATAAAAATCAAGATTTATATACAAGTCGTGTAAAAATTAAAAATTAAAAAGCTAGGGTTAGTAGAATAGAGGTTACCTTTGTAACTTTGGTGCTACTTGCTAACTCCTTTGACAATGAATTTACAAAATAGTACCCAGAAAAACCCTTTTTTCCTTTTGAGTTTTCAGGAGATTAAGGTTTGTTGGTCTTTTGCTTTTTCTTTTTCCTATTCTTCCTTTTCCCCTTCCTTACTTCCAAAGAGAAGCGGTTATAGGAGAAAATGGCAGTCTAATTTATTTATTTATTTATTTATTTATTTATTTATTATTATTTTTTATTATTATTAATAGTTACAAATGTACAAAACTATGCAATAGTTATCTTTTTCACCCCTTACAAAGTGACAACACCCTCCCCTGCCCCCCCACACCCGATATCATACATAACTATTACAATTCATTGACTCCATCCCCACACTATATTCCACATCCCGTGACTATATATGTGTTAAATTATAGTCAACATCTAATATTAATCAGCGGCAGCTTCAGATGTACAGTGCAGTGGTCAGGCCACTACACCGTCGATGAAGTGGACTCCCTGACAAGACATGAGTCCATCTGGTCCCCCCAAAAAATATTTATAACATTATTGATTATATTCCCTAAACTGTCTCTTCTGTCTCTGCAGTAATATTGTATGACCAGTTTATGTTGCCTTGTCCCTTCCCCTTCTCCCTCATGCCCATCCCCATCCCATCTAGCCCTCATCAGTTTTTCCTTTGTGTCTCTAAGACTATTTCTGTTTATTTTGCTCGTTTATTCAGTTCTTTAGATTCCACATATAAGTGAGATCATATGGTATTTGTCTTTCTCTGACTGACGTCTTTCACTTAGCATATGTTCTCCAGGTCCATCCATATTGTTGCAAATGGTACGATGTCATTCTTCTTTATAGCAGAATAATACTCCATTGTGTAAAGGTACCACAGTTTCTTAATCCAGTTGTCTACTGATGGGCATTTCGATTGTTTCCAAGTCTTGGCTATTGTAAATAGTGCTGCAATGAACAAAGGGGTGCATATATTTTTTCGAATTAGTGTCTTGGGTTTTTCAGGATAAATGCCTAGGAGTGGAATTGCTGGGTCAAAAGGTAGTTCCATTTCCAGTTCTTTGAGATACCTCCATACTGACTTCCATAGTGGCTGCACCAATCTGCAATCCCACCAACAGTGCAGCAGGGTCCCCTTTTTCCCACAGCCCCACCAGCACTTGTTTGTTGATTTATTGATGATAGCCATTCTGACAGGGGTAAGGTGGTATCTCATTGTGTTTTTTATTTGCATTTCCCTAATGATCAGTGAGGTTGAACATTTTTTCATATGCCTGTTGGCCATCTGTATGTCCTCTTTAGAGGAATGTCTCTTCATATCCTCTGCCTATTTTTTAATTGGGTTGTTTGTTTTTTTGGTGTTGAGTTAGTTGCATGAGTGTTTTATAAATTTTGGATATTAACCCCTTATCAGATATATCATTGACAAATATCTTCTCCCATTCAGTGGGCTTCCTTTTTGTTTTATTGATGGTTTCCTTAGTTGTGAAAAACTTTTAAGTTTGATATAATCCCATATGTTCATTTTTTCTTTTACTTCCCTTGCCCACTGGGATGTATCGGTAAAAATATTGCTCCGGGTAATGTCAGCAAATGTACTCCCTATGTTTTCTTCTAGGAGTTTTATGGTTTCAGGTTCTACATTTAAGTCTTTAATCCATTTTGAATTTGTTCTTGTATATGGCATAAGGAGATGGTTCAGTTTCATTTTTCTGCATGTGTCAGTCCAATTTTCCCAGCACCATTTATTAAAGAGACTATCTTTACCCCAGCGTAAGTTCTTGCTTCCATTGTCATAGATTAACTGTCCATATATGCCTGGATTTATTTCTGCGCTCTCTGTTCTGTTCCACTGATATATGTGCCTGTTTTTATGCCAGTACCATGCTGTTTTGATTACTCTAGCCTTGTAGTATGTTTTGATGTCTGGTAGCATGATACCCCTGACTTTGTTCATATTTCTTAGGATTGCTGAGGTTATTCGGGGTCTTTTATGGTTCCATATAAATTTTAGGATTATATTTTCTATTTCTGTGAAAAATGCCCTTGGTAGTTTGATAGGAATTGCATTGAATCTATATATTGCTTTAGGCAGTATGGACATTTTAACCATATTAATTCTTCCTGTCCATGAGCATGGTTGGTGTTTGCGTTTATTTGTATCTTCTTTTATTTCTTTCTTCAGTGTGATAACTTTCTGAGTATAGATCTTTTACTTCTTTGGTTAAATTTATTCCTAGGTATTTTATAGTTCTTAAAGCAAAGGTAAATGGGACTGTTTTCTTAATTTTTTCTTCCATTAGTTTATTATTGGTATATGCAAATGCAACTGATTTCTGAATATTGATGTTGTATCCTGCTACCTTATTGAATTCGTCTATCAGTTCCAATAATTTTTTGATGGAGTCTTTGGGGTTCTCTATATATAGTATCATGTCATCTGCTTATAATGAGAATTTTACTTCTTCCTTGCCAATTTGGATGCCTTTTATTTCTTTTTCTTGTCTGATTTCTGTGGCTAGAACTTCCAGAACTATGTTGAATAAAAGAGGAGAAAGTGGACAGCCTTGTCTTGTTCCTGATCTTAAGGGGAATGGTTTTAGCTTTTCCCCATTGAGTATGATGTTAGCTGTAGGTTTATCATATATGGCCTTTATTATGTTGAGATATATGATCCCTGTATTCCCACTTTGCTAAGGGTTTTTAAAAAAACATAAATGGCTGTTGGATTTTGTCAAATGCTTTTTCTGCATCTATTGATATGACCATGTGATTTTTATTCTTCATTTTGTTGATGTGGTGTATCACATTAATTGATTTACAGATGTTGAACCAGCCTTGCGTACTAGGGATGAAACCCACTTGATCATGATGTGTGATCTTCTTAATATATTGCTGAATTCTGTTTGCTAATATTTTATTGAGAATTTTTGCATCTATAGTCATCAGGGAGATTGGCCTGTAGTTTTCCTTTTTTGTGCTGTCTTTATCTGGTTTTGGAATCAGGGTAATAGTGGCTTCATAAAAAGAATTTGGGAGACTTCCCTCCTTCTGGGTTTTTTGGAATAGTTTGAGAAGAATAGGTGATAGTTTTTTTTTGAATGTTTGATAAAATTCACTTGTGAAGTCATCTGGTCCAGGGCTTTTGTTTGTTGGGAGCTTGTCTATCACTGATTCAATTTCCTTGGTAGTAGTCAGACTATTTAGATTTTCCGTTTCTTCTTGAGTTAGCTTTGGAAGGTTGTATGTTTCTAGAAAATTATCCATTTCTTCCAGATTGTCAAATTTGTTGGCATATAGTTGCTCATAGTAATTTCTTAAATTTTTTTTGTATTTCTCTGATGTCTGTAGTCATTTCCCCTGTTTCGTTCCTGATTTTACTAATTTGAGTCCTCTCTTTTTTTTTTTGATGATCCTGGCTAGAGGTTTGTCAATTTTGTTTATCTTCTCAAAAAACCAGCTCTTGGTTTCATTGATCTTTTGTATTGTTTTTCTGTTCTCTATATCGTTTATTTCCACTCTGGTCTTTATTATCTCCTTTCTTGTACTCCCCTCGGACTACTTTTGCTGTTCTTTTTCCAGTTCCCTGAAGTGTAAGGATAACATGTTGATTTGAGATTTTTCTTCCTTCTTTAGGTAGGCCTGTACTGCCAAAAACTTCCCTCTTAGGACTGCTTTCGCTGCATCCCAGGGATTTTGGGTCGTGGTGTTTCCATTTTCATTTGTCTGGAGGTATCTTTTGATTTCCTCCTTGATCTCACTTGTGACCCACTCGCTATTTAGTAGCATGTTATGTAGCCTCCATTTATTTGTCAGCTTTCCAGATTTCTTCTTAAAATTGATTTCTAGTTTCATAGCATTGTGGTCAGAGAAGACACTTGAAATGATTTCAGTCTTCTTAAATTTATTGAGACTTATTTTGTGGCCTAACATGTGGTCTATCTTAGAAAATGTTCCATGTGCACTTGAGAAGAATGTATATTCTGTAGCTTTGGGGTGAAATGCTCTGAAAATATCAGTTAAATCCAGCTGGTCTAATGTATCATTTAAGGTCACTGTTCCTGCATTGATTTTCTGTCTGGAGGATCTGTCCATTGGTGACAACGGGGTGTTGAAGTCCCCTACTGTGATAGTGTTACTGTTGATTTCCATCTTTATGTATGACAATATCTGTTTTATGTATTTAGGAGCTCCTATGTTAGGTGCATAGATGTTTACTAGGGTTATGTCCTCTTGTTGGATCGATCCCTTTATTGTTATTATGAAGTGTCCTTTGTCCTTTATCATATTCTTCAATTTAAAGTCCATTTTAGGGCTGGCTGAGTGGCGCAGTGGTTAAGCGCTGGCTTGGGAAGCCAGCGGCCCCAGTTCGGTCCCACATATGAGGGCCAGTGACACTGCCCTCAAAAAAACAAACAAACAAAAAACCCAAACAAATAAAGTCCATTTTATCTGATATAAGTATTGCAACTCCAGCTTTTTTCTCAGTTCCATTTGCATGAAATACTTCATTCCATCCCTTTACTTTCAGCCTGTATGTGTCTTTTGATCTGAGGTGTGTCTCTTGTACACAGCATATGCAGGGGTCTTGCTTTCTTATCCATTCAGCCACCCCGTATCTTTTGATTGGAGCATTTAATCCATTTACATTTAATGCGATTATTGATAGGTGCATGTTTATTGCTATTTTGCTATTTGTGTTCCTAGTCTTCCTTAGTTAGGTAGTTTTTCTCTTCTGCTTAAAGAAGCCCTTTTAACATTTCCTGCAAAGCTGGCTTGGTGGTAATGAATTCCCTTAACTTACTTTTTTCTGGGAAGCTCTTTATCTCTCCTTAAATTTTAATGTAAGACCGAAGTCTTCTCTTTTTTTTTTTTTTTTTTTTTTTTTGAGGGCAGTGTCACTGGCCCTCATATGTGGGACCTGAACCGGAGCCGCTGGCTTCCCAAACCAGCGCTTAACCACCACTGCACTCGGCCGGCCCCTCTCCTTCGATTTTAAATGATAACCTTGCTGGATACAGCAATCTCGGTTGTAGGCCTTTATTTTTCATCACTTTGAATACCTCCTGCCCTCCCTTCTGGCCTGCAAAGTTTCTGTAGAAAAGTCAGCTGATAATCTTATGGGGGTACCCTTTTAAGTAACTTGCTGCCTTTCCCTTGCTGCTTTAAGTATTCTGTCTTTGTCCTTAACCCTTGAATGGCAGTCTAATTTAATAAGTCATTTTATTATTCTGTTACAGTTTCACCTGTAGATATATATTTTTTCCCATATGAGGACCATGTAAGGATAAATTATCAGGGGAACGTTGCTGAATTATTTTTATGTTGAAGTTTAAGTTCTGCTAATATTTGAGGAGTGTTTGTGCTTTTTATTTTTAGCATATTCTATAAGTAGGTTTAAGTACTACCTGCCTTCTGAAGTTTTGACTGAATATTTTTATCTTATGTTTAAACTCTTTAACTTAGATACTATTCTTACACATGTAGGAAAACTAATAAATGACAAAAGAACTACAAAGGAGTAATTTTAAATTTAATTTATTAGTTAAAGCAGATGATATTTAGCTGTCCCTTTTTAAATATGATGTATAGTCTTAAATTAGATTAATTTAATATTTATAAATTGAGTGGTATTTAAAATGAACCAAGGGATCAGAGTGGTTAAGGTAACCCTGACTCAAATCTTTTGGTAATGTGAATAACTGTGCTTTGTCTTAGCAATTGGGGCACGGGGCACAACTGTCCAGAAATAGATGGTTCTCCAGAAGACAGGTTTATTGAAATGAACAGGAGAGCCTGCCAAGGATGGCAGGGAGTTAAGGAGGGGATGCTCATTCCATGCCTTTGATACACAGCCTTGCTGAGGTAGCCAGAGTAAGGAAAGCATTTAGGGCTGGTCCTCAGATGCTCCTAAGCATGGGAGATGAGCCAGAGCTGGGATAGCCCACACTTCCAGATCTTTCTCCTGATCTGAATCAGGTTTGAGGTAAAGCCTAGGTTATGGGGCACCCTCTAGGGTAGACACCTATTTCAACCCCAAGTGGAAGCAGTGGCTGTCCCTAGGCAGCTTTTCTCTTTTGACCAAATGAATAATGATTATTGCATTTTTATGAACCCCTGGAAATCCCCATTTGTTTTCTGGGTTGCATTGTCAGGGGAGTTTTGTGTTTTTTTGTTTTGTTTTGTTTTGTTTGAGGACAGTGTCACTGGCCCTCATCTGTGGGACCCGAAGCCAGCGCTTAACCACCGCACTACTCGGCCGGCCCGTAAGGGGAGTTTTTGATACTGGGATGTACTTGGGTTTACCTACATCTACCACCAGGAAGTTCTATTCTAGAGGAATGAACCAGCAAAGACTGAGGCTGTATGAATAAAAAGACACCTGCAAACAGGTATTCAGGTTCACAGCCTTCAGTGTCAGGGCTTGAACAGGTGACAGAGTTCAGATAAACAGTAAAGCTGGCTACATTTTCTATTTCCCACCCTCAGGTGGAGATAGAGGAAGTAGAAACTGAATAATGAAATGTCTCTAGAAGAAGATTGCTGAAAGGAGGAGAGGCCTAGGAAACACATAACCTTTATAAACAACCTAAGAGAAAAAGATCTGGTTCTCTCTAGGAAGGCAGTAGGCCAGCCGTGATAACAATCTTAATTGTCACCAGTCACTGTCTTACGCCTCCTCCAACTAATCTATCGCTTAGGGTTCACATGCATTCACTTGGAGCTAGGCTTGTGGCTTCCTGTGGCTATGAGTTTCTAGTTTCTTAGATATTTAGGAATTCTTGCGTGGGTTGATTGAAATGCATTCATCCAGGAGAGAGTTGATAACAATGAGGGCAGCCAGAGGACACCGTGAAATGTTGACATCTTGTCTATAATGGCTCATATTTAAATTCCATATCAACTGCATCTGAAAGCCAGTGGCCACTCTGGAGCATTCCAGGGGAGACACTGTTTACAATATGCTTTTGCTAGTGTTTCTATAGGTATCAATAATCAGGGCAATCTATCTCCATTCGAAGTTCCCTCAATCTGGCTGAATTTCTGAGGTGAAATTCAGAGCAAGTTCTTTTCTTCTAACCGGGAACTCCTTTACACAGAATACACTGATGTACCTTATATGGGTACAACGAAAACAAGCTTAATGCCACCTCTTCTGCCTGCTGTCCTCTATCAGATGAGGAGGAAGAAGAGGGTCCCTCACGCAGGGGGACAGTAAGGGTTACAGCTCTCAACCCTGTATTTAGGGGAAGGGGAAGGTGTAGCCTGTGAGTTCTGTGCATGGGATGGCACTGTCACAGGCTGGACAGGGTGGTCTATTCTATCAAGGGGAGGGCAGAGCATCCCTCTTGTTATGGGGCTGCCTGGCCCTGGACAGGCTCTGGCAGAGATTGGTCAGGCTTTCCCTAGCTTGGCTACACACAAAAGACAAATATTTAAGTGCTGGGGATACTGTAGTGTCCCTATCCGTGGAAAGACAAGAGTTAAACCAATAAACACATATGAAATATGAAGAAAACATAAAGCAGAGTAAGAAGAAAGCCGGTGAAAGGGGTTGGAGTATGCCATTTTAGACAGTGGGGTCAGAGGCCTTCCTGAGAAGATGACTTTGGAGCCACATAAATTATCGGAAGGAGCAAGCTCTGCTAAGATCTGAGCAAAGCAGGTTGCAAGTTGAAGATACAGCAAGTAGGAAAATGTGACGGGTGTCACGGCGTCTTGAGGAAAGGAGGGTTGGTGTGCCTGGAGCAGCCAAACAGGGACGGTGGAGGAGAAGGTCAGAGATCCCGGGTCCTTGGCAGGGAGGGCGGGTTTCATTATGAGTGCAATAAGAAGTCACTGGAGGGTTGGACGCAGGTTAGTGATGTGCTCTGATCGATATTTTTTTTTTTTTTTTTGAGGGCAGTGTCACTGGCCCTCATATGTGGGACCCGAACCGGGGCCGCTGGCTTCCCAAGCCAGCGCTTAACCACCGCACCACTCAGCCGGCCCCGATCGATATTTTTAAAAGATGTATGTGCTGACTAAAGAATAGGCTATGGGGAGGGTTGTAGGGGCAATTCTGGAAGCGGGGAGACCAGCTAGAAGGCCATGATGGTAATCCAAGTGCAAGCAGACTGTGGCTTGGACACCAAAGACTCATTTACTCCTAAATTCATGCTACTGCAGGAAACGAAACTGAAATTGCATCATCTTGCTTTTAGGAGCCACAAATATCAACTGATTTAGGGGATAGTCTTAGGACCAAACGGAAAAAAAACCCCTCAATTTAAAGGTAGCATTTGTTTGCAAAGCTCAGGCCCCAAAGACGGTATTCCCTTAGACCACTAACAAGGGAGAGCAGTTCACTGTTCTCATGGAATTGATTCAGCCCTTGAAGTACTGGAGCCCGCTAGGAGAGGGGGATGCAGGGAGGGGCCTTGGAGGCACCCACAAGGGAAGCCCCTAGTGCTGAGCACAGTGTGGTATTAAGGGGAACCCTGATGAAAGAACTGGCTGAAACTTAACATTCCTATAATAATAGTCCAGGGCTGCTGGGGCCTGTGGACCTTAGACCTCATGCTCTTCACCTGCCCCACTGAAATGCACTCCCTTTCTAACGGTAGGTAGGAATTCGTCTCTTATTAGGGACCCCCAGCATAAAGTTCTCAACTCTAGCCACCTGATACAGCCCTGTTCCTGCTCAGAGAGCCCACAGGAAGCTGGGTGGAGGCAGAACATGGGATATAGAAGGCGAGTCCAGAGCCCTCCAATCCCAGCTCTGCTGCCTGCTAGCTGAGGGCTTTGAGTGTGTTTGAGTGTGTTCTCATCACAGTTGCTCAGGCTCCTCCAGGTTCTACACTGCCTTCTTTGACATTCGTCTTTTGTACAGCTAGCTGCAGCCCCTTGATGTGCCTGTGGTGCCCTCTCCCATGTGCAGCCCTTGGCCAGGAGTCATTGGCATCTCACACGCACCCAAGAATGCCCCTCAGCATCGGCTGCTTCGTGTGTTGGTTGCACCGGTTCTGCATTCTCCTGTTGGCTATTGTGTAGAAACAGACCATGCAGGAATGTATTTTTAATTTGTTAGTGTCCTGTATTGAACTGAAAGCCTCTAAAGTTCCCTTCTCATGCCGTTTTGAAACCTGCCTCTTTACCTGGATTTTTGTATTTGCATCTCACACTCTCTGCAAATTCGTTGGTATATCTAAAAACATGCATTTCCTCAAAATATTAAGAGAAAAGATTAAATGATTTGACAGTGTCACAAGGGAAGATACTGGATCCTCTTGTCACTTTCCTGCTTTGGTAGCTTTGTGACCTTTATGAAGTTGTGTTTCAGGAGGTGGTGGACATTCACCGAGTCCTTTCTCCAAGGCTGTCTTCACTTTCTCCAACTCAGTGCTAAAGATGTTTCTAGCCAGGCCAGGGACCTACCTGGGCTTCCCTGAATGGATGTAATTGTTCACTAGTTAATGCTGGTTATCCAATCCTTTCCCACCTGTGCTGTAGCAGGTGGTTCTACCTTGTTTCCTGAAAATAAGACCTAACCAGAAAACAAGGCCTAGCATGATTTTCAGCGTGCTCGTAATACAAGCCCTATCCCAAAATAAGCCCCAGTTAAGTTCATCAGCCAGACATGACTGCATTTGAATAAATGTAGATTTTTGTACATGAATAAATGAATAAAATGCATCTCTTGGAGTAAAAATAAATATAAGACCTGGTCTTATTTTTGGGGAAACATGGTAGCTTCATTTCAGGTTTTTCTGGAGAAACAGCTGACCCCTCTTTAGAGGAATGCAGGGTGGGGGGCAAAGGGGTGGGCAACAGGGGTCAGTAAGGCCTGTTTCTCTGTGTGCCCATAAGCATTCCCTATTCCTGTTTCCTATTGACAGTTGTGGTGATATCCTATCCTGGATCTAGAAGAATTTATAACTTTCATCTCACTTCATTTTAAATTCAAATACAGCAGCAGATGAACCCCATTACTTTATCATTTTCTTGCGGCATTTACTACATTTAGCATCTATAATACAGCACCTGTCTTTTTCTCTCTGTGGATATTGTGTTGTATTATATATTATTATATATTATATTTATATATCACATGTAACACACACACATATTTATACATATACACACGTGTATGTATCTTCATCCACCTCCAGTTAAGTTTCTCCTGTCCTGCAGACCTCTCCATCTTCACTGAGTCCCGCCAACCTAAACTCAGTATGTCCAAAATTGAACTCCTCACCCTCCCTATTCCCGTCCCAAGCTTGCTTCTCCAGTATTCCTTGTATGGGTGGAGAGCCTCACCATCTCTCCACTCACCAGAACCTTCACGTCATCGTTTTGCTCTCCCTCATCTAAAGAATCTCTAAGTCTGTTGATTCCACTTTCTAAGTGCCCTTTAACCTGTTCTTTTTCCCGCCTTCTTAGTTCATTTCTTGCTAAGGTTGCTTCCGTAGCCTCCTTGGTGGTTCTTATGCTTTCAGTCTTCTTCCCGCTAATATTTCCTATTGCCTATACAATGCTCTTTCTGAAAGATGACTTATGTTCCGTCACTTCCTTATTGGACTGGTTTTTCTCTCTGTTCCGCAGAGGCATTCTGGGCCCTTCCCTCCCCTGGGCTTGTATCTATGGGTTGTATCACCTGGGCTTCTTTGCCCTTTGGCTTCCCTTTGCATTTGGCCATGAGAGGTACAGTCAGGAAGGCAGGAGAGAGAGGCTGTTCCACTGTGCTTCTGGCAGTGATTGCATTCCAGTAGACTGCTGTCACCGGCCCCCCACTAGCTCCAGTAACATATTGTCCTCCCTTTGCCACTTCAGGTCTAGGGGTGTTGAGGTCCTTCATGCTCATGAAGGTGCCTTATTGTGAATGCCTTAACCCTGCTCACAGCTTCATTGAACTCTTCAGTTAAACCCTTTTGAGTGTCAACAGTTCCCTGCTGAGACTTTGATACCTAAAATTCCTTAGTTCTCTGCTTTCAACATGAAGTCCACACTCCTTAGTTTAATAGTCACCACTGCTTACCTTTAGCTGCAGGTGTTGAAATGTCCTCATGTACTCCCTGCACTCTATCCTCCTGAATGACTGAACCACTTCCCTAATTTCACTCACACCTGTAGTTTTGTACATATTTGCCCCCCACCCCACCTTCTGTATTGTTGCCTCCAGCTTAATTCTTCAGTGCTTCACTCACATTTCATTTTTTTCTGGGAAGATGCCCTCAATTCTTTCCCTCTACTTCAGGATTGAAGGAGTACCTGTTCTTTGTGCTCTTACAGTGCCCTCCATATATTGAACTATAATTTTTGGTCTGTCTCTTACTTGGTTGGAAAGACTGAAGGGCTATAATTGCCATGTAGAAGAATTCATTGGTTATAGAATATAAAAACAGTTAACATTATTCCTGTGAATAAAAACAAACAAAAAAATAAGATTCTGGTAATTAAATATTTAGGAAATATGTTCTGTTTTTTCCATTTCTCAGTTCCAAGGTGTAAAGCTTTGAAAGAAATGGATTTAGTTAAAACGTCTGCGTCAGACTGTTACTGCTACAATCAAAATTCTCAAATAGAGTGGAAATACATATGGTCAACAGTGCAGGTAAGGACATACTTTTAAATCATGCCTTAAGAACAGGGTATTAAAATGTGCTATTTCAAGAATAAAAAGCAGCTTGTGTATGAGTTATAGCTGTGTATCAGTATGAAGGCTGACTTGGGGTCATGCATAGTGGCTCAAGGGGGGTGTTTGGGCGGGGACATTAGCTCTCCAGGTTCTTCATCAACCTTTCTCCAAACCACTCAAATAAATATATGTCTAAGGGCGCACAGTGTGCTTGCTTTTAGACACAGCTCAAGACAACACCTTCTCACCTACTTTCAAAATAATTACCATTCCAAGGTCCTCTATATAGAAATTCTGAAGTAACCGCTGATCCCAGGTATGGCCAAGATAGTAGCTACTCTTGATAGCCTAGTACTTTCCCTCATGTAACAAATATTTAACAAATAATTCACATTTAACATTTAACAAATATTTCTTGAGCACCTACTAAATGCCAGGAGTTAGTCTAGGCTCTTAGGATACATTAGTGAACAAAACAGATCCCTGTTCCTATAATTTTTACACTCTCGGGTGAGGCTAGGTTGGGGAAAGACATAAATGTAAAAGAGAAGAAAATTGTAAAACTAGTAAGTACTATGAAAAAAAAAAAGTAAAGTAAAATAAGTGGAATAAAGGAGATGAGGGGCAAGCTGCAGTATTAAAAATCGTCAGGGGCTGGCCAAGTAGCCCAGTTGGTTAAGAGTTAGCTTAAGAGCGTGAGCTCTGAGCAACAGGGCTGCTGATTTGATTTCCACATGGACCAGTGATGCTGCGCCCCAGCTGAGCTGCCGCTGAGCTGCCAACAGGTGGCAGGATGGCTTGGCTGGTGAGAGCACGTGATTCTAACAAGACTGCCTGTTCGATGGTGGACTACGCCTGAGCACAACTAAGACTGAACTCAGTGAGTGCCTTGAACTGAGCTGCCACCCAGATGGCTCAGTGCATAGCATGTGCTCTTAACAACAAGGCTGCTGATTTGACTTCCACATGGGATGGTGGCTACGCCCACCCGCAACTAAGACTGAACTCGGCACCTTGAGCTTAGAGGCCACGAGCTGCCCACGGGCAGCCAGATGGCGACTGGTGCCCTCTACAACTAAGATTGAAGAACAACAACTTGGGTGGTCCCTCTTCACAATTCCCCAACACTGTTCCTCTCCCCCAATTCCCCAATTTAAAAAAAAAAAAAAGAGAATGATCAGGGTGGAAGGTGACATTTGAGTAAGATTTCACTGAAGTGAGTGAGCTACCCAAGAAGGTATCTGGGAAAAGAGTGTTCTAGGCTCTGGGAATAGCTAGGACATCAATCATGTCAATAGACACACAATGTTGATTTGTACCATTACTGATAATTTATACCCCTGTTGATCACTTGGTAGATGGTATCTGTCATTTTACAGTTTCATCACTGTAAAATGTCTATTTTCACCTCTCTAAGGAATGAATATTTTTAGCAGATAATTTTCAGCAGAGATTGTAGAAATCCTGTTCTTCATCAAACTTTTATCCCCTTGTTTTATCATCCATTGATGATGCTTGTCTATAGCAATTATCATCATGATGTTTGTCAAAGGGTGATTTTCCAGTTTCATTATTCCTTCTATTATACATCAGTTAGCCTTCTATAAATAAGAGTTTGGGGCCGGCCGGGTGGCACGGTGGTTAAACGCTGGATTGGGAAGCCAGTGGCCCCGGTTTGGTCCCACATATGAGGGCCAATGACACTGCCCTCAAAAAAAAAAAAAAAGAGTTTGTCTTCCTCCGAATTATTTATATCCACATAGCCTCATGGATTGCCAATTCATTCAGTGGACTACAATCCATTATTTTTATTATTTATTTTGATATTCCTATTATCCTAGATTTGCCCAATAGGAACCCCTTCAAACTCACTCCTTATGGCCTGTGAACTTGTGCCCATCATTTAGGCACTTCTTTACCTCTGGCAAACAAGATGTCCCAGGCTTACCTTGTAATTTCTTAGATGCAGCTCTGGAATCATGCATTTGCCAAGGAGCATTCAGTGTTAGCTGTGTTTATTACTACTGGGATATCATTGCCTTCTATGTATACACACATGTACACACCCAGACACCTACAAACATTTCTATTTCAATTTTTTTGAAAACTTGCTATCTCCAATACTATTGGTTTTCTGCCATCTCCAATACTATTGGGTTTATTCTAATTTCTATCCTTCCCATATTTGTAACCTTCCTTCTCTGATGGAGAAACCTGGTTCCCATTCTCCTCAATATATTGATTTATTTGCCTAATCCTAGAATACACTGACAATAATTTCAGATTTGCTAAGCCATTCCATAATGAAAAACAAACCTAGTAACAGGTTTACAGTGTGTTTTATCTTTAGTTCAAGGGTATATAGCCTAAATATTGTACTCAGACTTACTTGGGTTAATTCATTTCCACACATACCTCTTCAATATGATTATATTATTTATTTGAAATATATTTGTTTTTATTTCAGGATTCCCCCCCCCCCGGTTGATTTTATTATTATGGCTGAAAAACTGCACAAAAGTATTCTCAGAAACGTGTCACTGCCCCTATTCCTCTACCCATTCCTACCAAACATTTGTAGGTAGTCAGTCCTATAGTTTCTGGTATATCTTTCCTATGTTTCTTTTTGCAAGAGTAAGCAGTGATGCATATTTATAAGTAGTGCTTAAAGCCAAGTCTAAGAAGTGAGTCTGGATGGAGACGAGGACCAATACTGAGCCTGGGTCAGTCTTATAGGAAGAGGTCAGGAAGAGGAAGGGGCTGGCAGAGAGAGAGAGAGAGAAGAAGCAATAAGTGAAGAAGATGTCCAAGAAACCAGGGAAAGAAGTGTTACACAGAGAAGGGAATGATCAGGAATACTGAATACTGCTGGTGGATCAGATAAGGTGACAGAGAATGAATTGACCATTTGGTTTAGCAACATGGAGGCCACTGGTGACCTTATCTAGCACAGCCTGTTTGGAACAAAAGCCTGATTGAAGTGGGTTAAAGAGAGAATGGGAGGACAGGAACTGCAGACTGCAGATATTGGCGACTTTGAAAAGGAATTTTATTACAATGGGAAGCAAGGAAATGGGGTGATAGCTGGAGGAGAAAGGGGAGTCAATAGAAGGCTTCTTTTTTTTAACGGGAAAAATATCAGCATATGCGTATACTGATAGAAATGGTCTAGTAGAGTGGGAAGGAGAACTGATGGGCAGAAGTAGATCGGATCCAGTGCACAAGCCAGGGGCTTGCCTTCAGAATGGAGCATGTAAGTCTCTGGCAGAAACTTCCTCCCCACAGGCCAGAAGCATCATGTGCCTACAGACACTGACAGAGGGTTATGGGGATAGGAACCGGTCAACATTCTCTCCTGAGTTTTTCCATTTTCAGTGAAGTAGGAAGGATCCCCAGCAAAGAGTGAGGAGGGGGAGAAGGTGTGGGGGATTAACAAAGGAGAAGTTGTGAGATCACTGTGGAAGACAGCGGAAGAATGACTGGATAGGAATGTGTGTTATGATTGCCGGCAGCATTCTAGTCCCACTTCAGGTTCCCAGTTAGGGGTTTGAAGTGAGACCACTATGCAAGAGTGGAGTAGGTAGAGGGTTGGGTTTTTTTCAGATGGGTGTGACAAAGCAAGAGGGGTGCAAATGAGTCAAGGTTACATGTAAGGGAATGATTTCTAATTGATGTATTGTAGAATTTCGCTGGATAAGAAAGGGCTGAGGACATCAAGAGGGTGAGGAGCAGGGTAAAGATGCTTGATCTATGGTGGGTTCAAAGGCTTGCTGGGGTTGGGGTGCTAAAGGGGGCACGCTGGAAAGATAGGAGGCGGTGGTCAGTCAGTGAGATGCATGAAACGCAACCTGTATTAGGAGCTTCAGTTGGGGATGGACAAGGTCCAGCGGGTGGCTTTGAGAGTGATTAGCTGAGATGGGTGGAGGACAAGAACATAAGAGGGGAGGAGCTCAAGGAACCGAGAGGCCAGAGTACTGGAAGGAGTTTGGTGTGTATACTGTGTATGTTGAATCCTCAAGGTGTATGACAAGAAGTAGTAGTGGAGAGAAAGCAACGGTGAGCCAGGGGCTAACGTCTAAGAAAAATGAGGGTAGGCAGACAGATAGTGGGTCATTTCACCTGATGCCAGAGATTCAGAGCTGGTGCTCTCACTACCCTTTTCAAGCTTGCCCTAATCTTGGACAAAGAAGAGAAACAGAGAGGGTCAAAGGCAGCAGCAGAGTTGTCGTTTAATGATATCTGTTGTCACAGTCTGCTTGGCATGTAGCCAGGGCTTTGCTGTGAGACTTGAGTAGGATGTGAGGTTGGGTTCTGGTCCTTCTTCAGGAGACATGGTGAGAGAAGCCGGAATTACATGTTCAGCTGATCCAGAAGAGGGGAGCACTTTTTCTCAGTCACAGCAGAAAATGGAAGAGATATTATGTAAACTCGATTCTCATCCTGTTTATAACCAAATAGTTTGACACCTATTACTTTCTGTCTCATCTGGTTTTACATGTCCCTTGGCCACAGTAACCTGCCAGAAGAGGGAGTTATATCAACTACAGCTCAGGGGGGCTAGCTTCCACTTTCAAAAGTATATGTGCTCCAGTGTGTGTAGTCTGTCGCTGGCGTCCAAACAATACCCTGTACAGCTGAGTGTTCTTTGCTCAACCAGTCTTGGGGTCTCTTTACTCCTCTGCTTATGCTTTTAAGAAGCTTTTAAGAAGTTTTAAACTTGTGTTTATGGAGTTGTTCATTGTTGTTTTCTAGGTGAAAATTACCAGCTCAGGCCTGCTCAGTATTGTGTATATCACAGAAAGATATAATTGCCAGTATCCAGAAACCATTCTATCCTTTATCAAATGTGTAATTCATAAATTTTGGACACCAGAGAAGTCTAATGAAATAACCATAATCATCAATCCATATGGGGAGACTGCGTGCTTCTCTGTGAAGCCAATCAAGAATTATACAATACATGTGAATCGAAACAGTAAGCCCGTTTTTATTATTACTTGACTTTCTGGGCTCAGTTTTTCTGGAGTGACATTTCGGTATGTTGACATTCCTCTTTATTCACTAACACTACATTGACACAAAATCTTTGTTTTATGTGTGTGTGTCTTTTCCAGTTGTGGATTTCAGACTCTTCCTTGTGTTTGTGGCCGGCATTTTCCTCTTCTTTTATGCAAAGACCTTGAGTCGGTAAGTATTCATTTGAGAGTATAGGACACTTTTGATGCTATGCTAAATATTCCCACACTAGTTTGTAGTTCTTGCTTCAGGTTTTGCAAACAAGGGGCCTGAGGATTGTGCTTCAAAAGCCCTTAAAACCAGTAAGTTATTTGTATAGTGCGATATGTGAATATTACAGAGTGCTTTTACATGCATTATTTTGTATTACATATTAATATACATTATTTTATTTGGTTCTCTTACAATTATGTGAGCTCTGTATTACTGTTCTTATTTTATAGATGAGAAAACAAACATCTATCATTGCATGGCTAGTTCTGGCCCAGGTTTATACTCAGCTTTCCTGATGCCAGATGCCTTCCTCTCTCTATTACATCAGGCTGCCTCCTAGATTTGTGGCCCTGATACAGAAGGTTGAATTTAACAAATATCTGAAAAGTATGTTATCCTGATATTTTGTTTCTTACAATTTTGCTCATGGAAAACAAATCTTTTCAATAATATTTTACTTCTTAGCTTACTATTCTTGACACTGTTCATTTTTAAGCTTTCCCTTGTGTTTAATGTCATCCATGGTTCTTATAAACCAGACGTTCCTTATCTATTGGGCTGTAAGAAAAGTCATGATGCATTTTTGCAACGAAAAACAGAAAAAATACGTCATAACTTTTCTGACAACCCAATAGCTTGAAGAATAAAGCTTGGACTCACAGTAGCTGGGCTGAAAGCCTGAATCCTCCAGTTAGCTGATACTAACTTGGGGAAGGTCTTTAACTTCTCAGTGCCTTAGTTTCCTCCCTTGTAAAATTTAGACATAGATAACTGTTCATAGGGCTGTTGTGAATGCATGTAAAGCTCTCAGACAAGTGCCTGCTATGTAATAGGTGCTCTATAATTATTGTTGGATCAGATTCTGAACAGAAGATAACTGAGACATTCTGTTTTGAGTTAGTGGCAAGCTATTTACTATAAATTTCAAGGAGATATTTCATTTTTAAGAGTATAGGGTGGGGCCGGCCGAGTGGCTCAGTTGGTTAAGAGCTCGCTCAAGAGTGCCAGCTGAGCTCTGAGCAACAGCAGTTCGATGCCCAGCCCGAGCTGAGCTGCTGCTGAGCTGCCTACAGGTGCCAGGATGGCTCAGCTAAAAAAAAATGAGTATAGGATGTAATTGAAGCTGCCATCTGAATTTTTCTTCTTAGCATTTTTTATGGCTACTGTCCTCAAGTTAAACATGATTTTAATACTGAAAGTGCAACTTGGCTTTTAAATGGCTTTTTTATCTGCTTGTCTTCACAGAAGCCCTGCTTTTTATTACTCTTCAGGGACTGTGCTAGGTATTGTAATGACATTGGTCTTTGTCCTGCTGCTGGTGAAAAGGTTCATTCCTGAGGTAGGTATACTATGTGCAAATGACTAAAAAATGAAAATTAGGAATTTTATAAAATTGATCAAATTAATTCACCTTGATTATTACAGTTCCTAATTCAAACTGTATTTCTACATTGCATAAACTGGCTTTAAAATGTACCTTTTTCTAGAGATTCTATTTTTATTTGTTACTATATGTAGGCTTAAGTATTAAGTCTTGGTGACACTTTTTATTTGAGAGGCTTTTATTTTCTCGGTAATGTGTTTTTCTTATGCATGAAGAGGGGCTGATTGTATGCTAAGTGAAAATGTCTCTCATCTTGGCATAGCTGAGGAATCTCTTGATGCTGACCCATCAGAGCTTTGAATAACAGCATTGCTGCATCTGGGGATTTCTTCGTTATTATCAGTTCCCTGGAACAGAATGCCCTGCTTTTAGTTCATGATGATAATGTTGCAGTTACTCTGATTAAAGCTTGAAATGCCAGTGTTATTGTGAGATAAATTAATTCTTTAGAACAGTGCTTCTCCAACTTAATGTGCATCCAAGTCACCTGAGGATCCTGCTGAGATGCAGATTCTGATTCAGGGGTCTGTGGTGAGGCCTGAGAGTCTGATTCCAGCAAGCTCTCAGGTGATGTCAAAGCTGCTGCGTTGTGGACCAGTCTCACCTTTAGTGAGACTCTAGAGAATATTGAATTGACTTCAATGCAGTTTGATGTAGAAGTGTGTAATAAAAAGGGTGTGTTTACTTCTATTTTTATGAGAGTCAATGAGCCAAAAACTGTGTCATTTATTTTCTTCCACACACAGTATAGCACCTTTTGGGCTTTAATGGTTGGTTGTTGGTTTGCTTCAGTTTACGTGGTGTGCCACTTGATGGAAGATCTGAAATGGCTGTGGTATGAAAACAGAATATATATATTAGGTAGGTAAATTTTTAAACAATGTATTCTATTATTGGTAAAGCTAGAAAGTACAACTGGAGGTTTTCTTTTGACATATGTTTCTCTCCAGCATCTAAATTTTCATTTTGTACTCAGAAGTGCTGTTAAAAATAATATTTTATTCTCCTGGTTGGTGATTTTAGTTCATTAGACCTCATTTTGGACTATTTCCCTATGACATCCTTCTTAGTTTTGTATACCAAAGATCAAAAAACTATTTACCCCTTCTGGCTGCATATGCTTTGGAATTGTGGTTAAGCTCTGACCATATCTAACTTGTAATGAAAAAATTTCTATAAAATGTGGCTCTTTATGTCTTTTTCATGATATATGAAATCAGACAATTATGTTCACGAACTCATCCTAGAAAAAGTGCTACATACCTCATTGCTGAATATCACTTCCAAGTACTCCCCTTGAGAAGCTATGCATCTACGCCAGCTCCTAGTCCATCCTTCAAAGCAATTTTGGAACTCTTTTTTTGGAATGGCCTCAGAGCTGTCATCGTATTTACCCTTCATGTCCTGAATCTCATCAAAATGTCTTCCTTTCAATATTTCCTTTATATTTGGGTAAAGAAAGAAGTAATTGGGGGCCAGATCAGGTGAATAGAGAGGGTGTTCCAATACAGTTATTTGTTTACTGGCTAAAAACTCTCTCACAGACAATGCCGTGTGAGCTGGTGCATTGTCGTGATGCAAGAGCCATGAATTATTGGCGAAAAGTTCCCGTTGTCTAACTTTTTCACGCAGCCTTTTCAGCACTTCCAAATAGCAAACTTGATTAACTGTTTGTCCAGTTGGTACAAATCCATAATGAATAATCCCTCTGATATCAAAAAAGGTTAGCAACAGTGTTGCAACAAGTTTGAGAACTTGATTGTCAGTCCTTTTATTCAGTATGAAAGGTGAGAAATCCTAAATATAAATGTCTAACGAAAACCTGACTTTTCAGAAGCAGAGAGGCTATTAAGAAACCACCTGTTCTCCTTATTTTGTGTTACCAAAAAAACTCCTGACTTCTTCTAATTGTTTGTTTTAATTGGAAAATAATGGAGAATGGGAGAATTGATTTTCTTCTAACCTCTAACCCTAGATTTCTCACATAAATCCACCCACCCAAAACAAAAGCAATAAATTTTTTGTTTCACTTTAAGATTTTGTTTTTAGCTCATTTTTCCTTTGATGCTAAAGTATTTTTAAAGTAAATTACCTATGTCACGGTATGTTTCCCTAAGTATTTCACTAAGCATTTCTAAAAAACAAGAGCATTTTCCTCTGTAGTTAAATAACTATTAAAAAATTAATAATTACATAAATTCATCTGTTACCCAGGCCATGTTTAAATTTTCTAACATCCTTGATGGTTGTTTTGTATAAAGTAGGATATAGTGCAGAGCCACATTTTGTATCTGTTATGTCCTGTAAGTCTCCTTTAATCTGTAACACTACTTTTTCATCATGGTGGTATGCTAAAGAGACCAAGCTAGTTGTCCTGTAGAACGTTGCATGTTTTGAATTTCTCTGATTATCCCTTTGTGATATAATTTCACTTTCTCTCTCCTTCATATTTCCTGTAAGCTAGAACCTAGTCCTTGAGGCTTGCTTAGAGACGATGAAACACTTTTGGTGGAATACTTAAGAGGCGATGTGCACTGCACACTGGATCACAATAGGAGATGCAGATCATCTTATTGTCCCTCCATTAGTAACCCTGAAACTGAGCACTGGAATTACTAGTGACAGCCTGATCCCTCCACTGTAAAATTACGTTTTCCTTTTGTTACTGGAAAGTAACAATAAAAGATAGGGTTTGTAGCAGATTATGGCATGCTGAGGCTTATTCCTGACCAAAGCAACCATAATAACATTTGCCCTTCTAGGACTCTGGACTAAAAAATAGACATATGTTATAATAACTTATTATTATAAAAGTCAGACTGGTATCTCACATGCAAGGAATAACTAGCCCTAAGTTCCTTTTTCAGTTTTTCTTCATTGGAAAAAGAAAACAAATGAAAGTTTCCTGGTATATTCTTAGCTCTAAGCCAAGGCTCTGCCAGGTTTTCCACATAAATTTTCAAGTGCAGATTTATATTAGTTTACATTCTTCTGCTTTTACAGGCTACGTCTTGATAGTTGGATTTCTCAGTTTTACTGTTTGTTACAAACGTGGGCCCCTTGTTGATGAGCGGAGCATAAATTTTCTGACGTGGACACTGCAGCTCCTTTCCCTGTTTCTGATCTATTATGGGGTCGCCATGCCTCAGTTTGCGTATGCAGTTATGATCCTCATCCTGATATCCAGGAGCCTGTACTACCCAATGAAAGTGTTCAGTTATGTGAAACGGTATGTATCTTTTCTTTTTCCTCATGATTTTGACATTTTGAACTCTGGTTTTATTTATCGTTCTAGGGAATTATTTTAGACATATCATCTTTAATCTCATAATTAACTGCATTTCAGCTGGTGATTTCCTTCTGAGAGAGGGGGAAGATAGAGAATTTAAGCATCTGTTTAATCTCCATTGCAGTCTTTCAGAGTATATCATCCATTACTAGGTCATTACAGATCACCCAGCATTCACTAAAATTGGTGGCAAAATTACTTGGGCACTGGGTTGCCTGAAATTTCTACTTTCATTCTACATTTCCTTTCATTAGGGTCATACACTGCGTTAGAGGTATTTATTTGCCTATGAGATAAGAATTAGTGAACAGAAATGACTCATAAATGACTGAAAGATATTATATTTAGGACTTTTCTCAGGTTTTAAGTTAAGGCTTAAGCCTTTTGAAAGTGCAGGAAGATGAGGCAACTTCTATCATCACAGCTTTCTTATGTCTCTTCATCATTGAGTCTTCACACTTGTTTTCATGTTAGGTACACAGATGAAGGAGATGGTCCCTACCCTTGAGGTCTTCTTGTTGAGACATAGGCATACATTATCATATTTTTGAAGTGTTAAAATAGGCCTGCCTAGGGACTCAGGTATATAGAGAAAGCTCAGGAATGTTTCTGATGGAGATATTACTGGGCCAAATCTTAGTGAATCAAAACAGCTAGATGAATAAATATAGGAAGGGCTTTCCTGACAGAGAGAAAGCCCACTTTGTACCATCATGAAGTGAGCGAGATGGGCATAAGACGGGATCATAGAGGAATCACTGCAGGCCTGCTAAGGAATCTGATCGGATTTTGTATGCAGTGAAGGAAGTCACCATCATGCATTTTAGTCAGTGCCCTCTGACTGCTTTCTAGACAGGAGTTATGTACCCAAATGCTTGGGGTCCTGGCAGGTGCTGAGTGAGTAATGCCCAGTGCGGTAAGGCAGTGGGGTGATCAAGATGACTATGGGAAACTTTATAATGTAGCTTCATCAAAAAGGGGGCGATTACTGCTCAACCTGAGCTGCTTGTAGCCATGTGGAAGTATGGGCCCTGCCTTGCCAGATCTGGTTTTCTAAAAAGTCTGGGAATGTGGATTAGAGTGTTAGTTCATATGATATTTAAATGTTGGCAACTATTCCAAAACTAAAAATACATTCAATAAGCAAAAACCAAAGCCAAGACCTCATCAGGCAGTGGGATTTGGCCCATCTGTGTTCTGGCAGAGGGTGGGTGTAATGCGGAGGCCCTGGGGCAGGAGACCAGTCATCAGACATCACAGTGGTCCAGGCAAGAGAGGATGAGGGCTTGGAGAAAGGCAGTGAGACCAAGGCTGGAAGAGGGAGTTAATAAATACTTACGAGGTAAGCGTGGCTGTGAGGAAGGAGACTGTGGTAACTGGTAGTTATGGATCTGGTAACTGCATGTGTGGCAACATCAGAGTTAAAAATACGCCGTGTCATGACAGAGCCCATAGGTAGAGGATGTTGGCTTGGTGAGATTGAAAGGCAGCAGCGCCAGGTTGGAGGGGCTGATGCTGGCGGCTACTCTCTGCCCTGTCTCAGATGCAGGCAGTGACCGCGGTTACCAGGGGTCTGTCTGCCGGGAGGAGGCTAATCCCTTAACATCTTCCAGGCCTCTCTGGTCATTTGCCAGGCTTGCATCCTGAGGAACTTAGGACAGAATTTCATCCTCTCTCCCTTTAAACCTCCAACTGTCCTGCCAGGAGAAAAGTATGTCCTGTCACCTGCACGGTGGTCCTTTTATGCACTTGCCATGCATTCCATCAACATGAACATAATAATCAAAATGTACTATAACTTCCTTAACTTTTTACTTTGCTAGTGTGTAATTCTGTGAAGAACCAGGGTCTAAAGCAGGAACTATAGGTTAAATGCTATACTAGAGAAATAATACCTTAATTTGTAGAGTACTTTCTAGTTTGCAAAGAACTGTTTGAGTATATTTTAATAAATATATGGTAGCTAATTTTTTATCATACTTATTGAATGCTTACTGTGGATGCTTCAGTGTAGTAAGCATTTATACAAAATATGTCATTTAATCCGTACAGTGACCTCATGAGGCAGATGTTACTGCTTTCATTTTTTTATATGAGCAAATCGAGGCTCAGAACTGTTAAGAAATTGCCCCAGTTCACACAGTGCGTGAACCTCAAAGCTAGGATTGTGCCCCAGTCTTCTGCTCAGAGGCCAGGGCTTTTGCTCTCTGGCACCCAGGCTAGGTATTCAGAAATGGAGAAGGACATAATATCAATGGCTCACTAATCCAGCATATCAACCACTAGACGACTTTTAAAAGTTACAAGATTTCTCAGGTTCCGACCTTTAAGAAAATATATGTTTAATAAAACATCTGCTGGTAATTACGATGCTCATTCAGATTTGGGAATCTTGGTTAAATTAAACTACCCAACATTTAAAATAACTTACTACTAATAAATATAACAAATACATTAAAACCTTATCATCATTACCATTTTCATGAGATTCTTCCCTTTAAGACTTTCCTGGTTGGAAAAAAAATTCCAGTTATGAGCCCTTCAGCACTTAGCAAAGGAAGGATTATTATAAATTATTGACTATACCTGACCCTGATGCACTAGTTACTCCTTCTCTCTAGGTTTAGTCAGAGTCACCACCACTAGATGGAGGCGATATCCCACAAGTCCTTTTCTGTCTAGAAGGGTAAGCGCTGCGTGTTCTGCTCCATCTCCATAAAAGGACATCTCAAAGGCCTGCTTCTTTTAGTGCCTGGAAAGTCAGCAGGCCAAGCATAGAGAAGCCATACTTTTAATTGTCTGATTGTGTGATTAGCATTCACTGGGGAAGAAAAGTACAATTAACTTCTCTGTTGGAAATTGATCCTCAAATGCCTTAGGATATTATTTAGAAAAGCGGAAACGTTAGGCCCAAACTGCATGTTCCAAGTGCCTCGGTCATAGTAACAACAATCAAAGAGTATAGCATGATAGAAAGGAAGTTAGTAAGTATTACTATTACTGTCAAAGAAACGTATTTTCAAAATCTGAAGGGTTGAATTGAATGATCAAACATGGTCAGGAATCTAACCACCAAATACCACATGTCTTAGGAAAATGAAGAAGTGGTTTACATCGGAAAAGCTGGCAGTTTCATATCTTACTGAAGATGAGTACAGGGAGCAAGCTGAAGCTGAGACCACCAGCGCGCTGGAGGAGCTGCGCCAAGCCTGCCGCAGACCCGACTTCCCGTCCTGGCTGGCCGTCTCCAAACTGCAGACTCCGAAAAAGTAAGGCTGGTCCCCTACTTGGACCGAAACGCGGGTTGGACTTACTGGGCAAATACTATGGTGTTTTGGCACAGATACTTCGGACTAGAAACAGACTTCTTCCCTGGACAACAGGTGATGTGGAGGCTGTCAGAGGCGGTCTCTGCAGTGCTCTGACTTGCACAGTAAAACTGCTAGCGTCAGGATAAATACTGATCTGATGTATTTTACAGAGAAAGCCATAAAGGTAATTTTCATATGAGAAGGGGAAAGGTGGCACAGGGTGTGTCACCTGCTTCTCATTCTACCGATGTGGGAAATAATTTCTAAAGTTCACCAAGAAAGGCATCTCTGCGCCAACATCTTTTCCCTTAACGCTTTCTCATCTTCATAGCTTTATTCAGATAACAGTGCAGTCAGATTAAAGACTGAAGGGGGGAAGTATGACACCGAAATAATGAATAAATAATAAATCAAAACTAATAAGAAAGAAAAGGGAGGAATTAGGAAACAGCAGACGGTATGTTTAGCAGCACTCAGTGTGGGTAAGTCTTCCCACTTCTCTGCCCTTTCCATGAATATTTGGAGGAGCACATAAGCCATTCCTGTTTTTACCCCCACTGTGTAAATGCCATTCTCTATTGCTACAAAGTCCAATTTAATTAAAGAGGATGCGGAGTAAGGGAATATGTTATCTTCCAAATAGACCATTCTATGATAATACTAACCTTATTTAAAACAAACAAAACATCTTAATAGGTTTGCAGAATTTGTCCTCGGAGGAAGCCACTTGTCGCCTGAAGAAACGAGTCTTCATGAAGAACAGTACGGCCTTGGGGGCGCCTTCTTGGAAGAACAGCTCTTTAACCAAGGGCTTCCTGACAGTCTACCTGCACACTGACTTCATTCTGGACAAGAAGTGGGTCAAGAGCAAGTAGCCTGTTTAAGTGGTTCTAGGGACCAGTGGCAAAGGCATTTGCAATGGAGAAAAACCAGGTTGCACTGGAAAGGAAAACTATACTGAAGACAACAGATCATCCTTGGCCAGTTCGGCTATTTATTGTACTGTAGATGGCCACCAAGATTCTATGGCAGTTATCACAACTTTGCTTGAATGAAGACTTTCATTAGGAGCAAGGGAATTGTGTTGATCTTCAAGGGGCCAGTAAGCCTGAACAGATGCCTCGTCAACACAAGGGCATTCAGTCCTTTTAATCGCCAGAATTTGTGTCAAAAGACTGCATTGCTTTTCCTATATGTTATTAATAAAAGTGCTGGCAGAGACCTGATACACGCTGGACCAATGTTTTCCAAACTGTAGTCCACAGATGCTAATAGGTGTTAGTACAGGGATTCTGAGGTCAACTAAGATTGATACAAAGTTAAACAAGTGTACTGCAGGACTTCTCAGGACCTTTAATAATATGCACATTGTGAATCTCCTAAAGAAGAAAATTGTGTGTAGCAGTTTCTGACTTAATTTGACCACAGAACTATTTTTTTGTGAGATTAGTATTTCTTGGAACACATGATTAGAAAATGCTACTGATGGAGAAATTGAGGTTTGGGGAGGTTAAATAACTTATCCAAGACCAAAGAGCTATTATATTTAAAGGCAGCACTGTGACTATACCTTCCGTCCTAAGCATTTCCTATGACTCAGGGAAAAGAAGAGACCTTCAGAGGTGAACCATGAGGTCATCTCCCTACAGCCTTTGGTCTCACAATATCGGTGACTTTGTTTTTTAATAATGGCCAGTGAGCTATTTGATAACTGTGACAAAGAGAAACATTTCCTAAGATTATATTTTAAAGTTTTGATAAGACTTTTATAGATATACATAAGAATTAGAAATTAAAATTGCCTTCTATATTTTTTTGTACATTGAAATTGAAGCCATTTAACCTCTTGTGACATTTTGAGTGGACTGGTCCATTTTTAAAAGTTGCTTAGTTTTATATGTTTGTAACAATTTCCTACAAAACAGATTTGTGATCTTTTTTTTCCCCATTGAACTCTATTTAACTGTGTATGGGTTTGTGATGTTTCTTACAGAGAACAAATCTTTTCTTGATTCATGATGTTAAATCCCAAAGTGAGGGACTAACTGAGCTTTGACCCTGAAGAAAGGAGACTTAACATAGGTCTAAGACCTGAACATGGCAAAGCAATCCAAGGGTTAAGATGGTGCTAAGTTGATTCTGTTCATCAAACTCAGGCTTTTTTGCTGTGATGGGATCATAAAGAATAGAGGCATAAATAATGAGGAATTTCAAGAGTAGTTATAGTAGAGTTGTTCTAAACTGTTGAATAAGAGCATGGCTACCCATTTAGAACTTTCTAGATTGATTTTCCAATGATATTTCCTCCTTAAGCAGTGTGTCAGTGTTTTACAGTTCTCTGTTTTTACCAGATACCTTTTCCTGTTAGGAACTTTGCTATTTTTGTGAAATGCACTAAATTCAGTTTGTGCTCTCACATAGACTCTGATTTTTAAAATCAAAGAAAGTATCCTTTATTCAGGGTTTTGATGATGATGTTTTATAAGTGTGAACAGTTCTAACATCATTTTTGTTATAGTTCAAGATGATCTTTTTTATATTTATTGGTGATATACTATAAACATACCAGATGCATCAGTGGTTGTGTTCACCATGTTCATCTCCCAAGAGACAGTTTGTGTCCTACAAAATGTGTGTGTGAATCACAGGTTAACAATCTTCTGGAGTTCCCTGGGGACATCCTAGCCAAGACAGCTCCTGGGCCTTACCTGTGTCAAGGCGAAGAGGTGCTGACAATAGAAGGAAGCAGGTTCTAGTGGTGGGCCAGGCTGAGTCTTATCATCACAATGCTCGAGAACAGGAAAAAAAGCAAGAGTCTTCCAGGATGTCGTTTTGGGTGTTTATTTTTTGAAGAAATCATGGATTTGTCAGTGTTTGTTGTATGAGTATTGTAAAAAGCTAACAATTAAAAAGAATTGCTTATAATATATTTTGCATATTTCTGTTTGTTCCTTTGATTTGGGATTTATTATAGCGCTGATCACAATTCTAATCCCCATCAAGCAATACATAGGTAAGTCCCATAATAGATCTTTCCCCCTCCTTTCCTTCCTCCTCTTCTCCTCCTCCCTCCCCTTTCCTTTCCTTTATTTATTTAAAGGCTTGGAAACAGTTGAAATGACCATTCCTGTAAATCAGCTCTGCTCTTCACAGGTGGTTGAAAGTTGACTTTGTGCTAGCCCAATAGAACCCTTTGTTGTGTTTTATTGCTTATGCTGGGTGCCTCACAGATGCTTACTGTTGTTAGCGGGTAGACACCCAAATGTGTGGGTGTGATGCAGGGTAGGTGGCCATGCTTAAACAATTGTATCATTCAAATGTTATTTTTAAAAGGTTTTAAAACATGTTTTACGTATCACAAAAAATTCTTTGTGAATTAGTTGTATAGTTTGCCAATAATACTTACAGCTGAAATTACAGGAGAGTGTCCATCTGACATTTAGGACAATATTTGAATTTATGACCATTTTTAAATTTAGAAATTTAAGAGATTTTAGATTTTACAAAGTTTGGAATAGGTGATGGATTACATCAATATATCTAAACATGTGGATGAGTTAAGACCCCTGAAATGATGTCAAGAAAAACGATCTTATTTTATTCTGTATGTGATTATTCTCCAGAGTTAGAGAAGTACAATTTTTTAGCCAGCTTTTTTTATCCAACTGATAGAAGGATCCTGGGCGTACATAACACAATGGATTTTTGAAGAAGCCTGCAGTGAGCGGTGTTTTTTGGTGATTCCAGGAGCAAGCTGCCTTCTGAGAGACCTCGCTGGGTGGCATGATGTTGATGACTTAACCATATGGATGTGCCTCTTGGCCTTATTGATTCAGAACTTTGATTTTTGTTATTGCACCATAAGATCCGTCTCACATTAGCCAATTCATATAGTCTATCCATTTAGTGATTCACAGGCAACAATGTAACTGGCTTAAGGATAAAAACAGTTGAATTGATAATGACCAGCACATTTTCTCTTAGAAGACAGATCCAAGAGGGGTCAAATTGTAGTAAGAACATTGCTTGGTGAATAGAAAGAAGACGACGGGAGTTTGCTATATAATTCACATGTTTAATGTCATCAGTCCAAAAAGTCTAATGCAAACACCCCAGAACAGAACTAGCCTGCTAAAGTGATGGGATACCCGCTCTGTAGGCAAAGACTACCTCTGCTAACGTTTTCTTCTCTGCCTGCTACTTTTCTAATCTTTTGTTATTGATCAACACTGGTACTGTCTTCTAGTGGGCATGTTTTTCATTCAGATAGGTTACAATCTTGTTTTTCTCTGGTCTGGGAGTCTAGTTGTTTAGTTGCATATTTTTGCTACGGTCCCTGAATGTGCTACCTTAATAGGTCGCCAGAGATTTGGGATGAGTATATTACTTACCAGGATATATCTTAAGAGGTGCATTTAGTGGAATAGCTGCTCTTGTTTAATGTTTTAATAATTTGGGAAGGAGGGATATTTGTTTTTAGATTTGGTCCATTTTCTAAAAAAGTGATCAAAAGGAGAAAGGGGAAGAATATCAGTATTTATTGGAGATCTGTCAGGTACTATACTAGCTACTTTCTATGCCTCTTCATTTGAACCTCATAACCACTCTGTAAAGTATTTTAATATTATTTCCATTTTACAGTTGAAGAAAGACTCGGAGAGGGTAAGAGAGGGTTGCTGAAGAACAAATATAGCTAGAGAGATAGAACCAGAACTTGAGCCCCAGTGTGTCAGGGCCCTCATACTCTCTACTTCCTTATTGCCATCTTTTTTTAAAAAAAAGTTAGTCAAGGAAGTGGCCCCAGGGCTAATCCATTCAACAGATGACTGCATCTGTTGATGTTATGCACATGCCAATCATACGTGTCTTGTAGTTATGTATGGAGGAGACTCTGGCCCACAACAGTGCTTCTAAACCATCCGGCCATGGAACATTCCCCCGCCTCACCCAGTCCACCACACACAATACTTTTGTAAAATACATTAAAAATAAATTAGAAAAATGAAATGATTTTTAAAAATACATACCAAATATAAGCCCAGTGAGCATGTGCTAGGATGTCCTACGATGTCAAATTGCCTTATGTGTTTCAAATGCTTAATTTCCATTTCGTCACACTCCAGAAACAGTTCATGGACAGCACCAGCCCACGACCACAGTTACAGTAACACTGTCTACATGTTATTTTTCGAGACCCGATTGATCTTTTTAGGAAACAAAAAATTCCTGACCTTTTTAAAATACAGATTTACAATTGAAAGGAATAGCACCCTCAGCTACTGGGGGAAAGAGCATGACATATAATTTGTTAAATGATTTCAAGTTCTGGTTTATGCTTGTTGACACCTTTTAGAAGAAAAAGAAACATTGAGATTGTGGAACAAATGTCATAACCTCACCCTTGCTGCATTTTTGGCACACTGTAATTGTCACTGTTACTTGACATTTTTTCCCATTCTCTTCCATTTAGGTTTTGCTTAATTTTGTCTCTTAACTAACTCATATCTCCAACCACTTAATGGTTGGAACTAATTGTTTTATTGTACAGCCTACTAGGTAGAGGTAAACATATTTAACACAGCACTGTAGTTTGGGAGAATGCGGTATCATAGATTTAAATGTTAACCAGACACTAAGAGAGCTAGGCCCTAGTTGGGGAAATGAGTCAGCAGTCCTCTTGCCACAGACTATTTGCCACACAATAATGGTGGTATTTTAGGGAGTGTACATTATGTGTCAGACATGTCATTTAAACATCAAAACAACCTGTAAGCAGACACTGTAATCACCTTAATTTTACAGAGGAGGGTCCTGAGGCCCAGAAAGCTTATACGTATATGTCACTTCCCATTGGCAGAGGTGAGGCTCGTAGCCAGACACAGGGACTCAGAACCGTCCTCCTAACCCCAGCACTATAAGGTCCTTGGGTCGCCATCTAAAAACTGGGACCTCCTGGGAGCCACAGCGGGGCAGGTGCTGCCTTAGCCACCTGAAGCAGATGGGAGCGGAGGGAGAGTTAGGACCCATCTGGCCTGGTTTATTTCTTCCCCATTCCAAGTTTCCAGTTACTCTCTTATGGCACACTTTGTCCTGGCATAAGGTAAATTACTTTCTGAGTTGAGACAACACCCCCCTTTCTCTCACCCCTTTATTCTGTCCCTATACAGGCACCAACATCTCCCGTCTCCCCAGTGGTTTGGAATTTTTGAGCCAGGTGTTCTTAGGGCTTTGCTGAAATGATGGTGGTGGTTTAGGGCTTTAGAAGTAGCTTTGTCTTGTCCCCATGTACTAAAGGGCCGAAGACCTTCTGAATGGAAAATCACCTTTTACTTCCCTACTCTGTCACATGCCCTCATTTTCACAGAATAATATTAACTGACGGGTCTAGCTTTTCACACAGAAGATGAGGAAACAGGCTGAGATCTCTCAAAGGGGATTCCATCCTCTGTACCTTCACTGTTCAGTTTGGTAGCCATGAACCACATATGGCTGATTAAATGAGACGCTAATTCCTCAGGTCCACTAGCTACCCTGCAGGTGCTAACAGCCACCCGCAGGTGCTAACAGCCACCTGCAGCTAAAGGCTACCATTCCTGACGGTGCTGCTCTACGAAGTTAGCCTTGGTCCCCTCACTAAGCTGTGTTTGATCCAGAATGCTATTTCAAGTGGGGACAGTGATAAGGACAAAATGATAATCTCATCAGCACATAACAAATACCCAGAAAAGGGTGTGGTTCCCCTTTTTCGTGGATTCACTGCTTAATTCCAGATTGGCTGTAAGAAATACTGCTTAACTAATGGTCCCAGCGCCAGCAGCGGCTCCAACCCCAGCAGTACTGGGGGAACTGCAAATCAGAGGGAAGCGCTTAGCTAACTGCTTCGTGTGGCCAGTAAGGCAGCATTGTTCTTCCTATGAAATGTTTAGGCTTTACATGAGGTTTACTGGCTAACGGAGATATATGTATTATAATCATCTATTATTCTACTTCAAGCTTTGAGTATTAGTTTAATAATTACCCACCAACTTCTTTGGATCCACACAAGCTCAGCACTTTGGGTAATTCACTTTTTATACAGTCACAGGGGAGAGTCTGAAATAAGTCATTAAGGCAGTGATTGCCAGCCTGGGCTTTGTGACACCCCTGGGTATTTCCATGGAATCTCAAGAGGTGATATAAAATTCTTAAATCAAAATTTAATTTGAATTCACTTTAATATTTTTCAAAATGCCACTTTGAAGACAGTAAAAAACAGTCACAAAGTCCACAAGCCCAAGAACGTGTCTGCTCTAAATGGCTGGAAATGACTGACTGCATTATTGAATCAGCTCTCACAGTACATGTTTCCTAACAAAGCCCTGTTGAACTTGGTCTTATTCATTACAGAGTAAAGGACTTCTACTTGTCTGGTCACATCTTTATCATTTAAGAAATATTTAAAAATGGTATTTATTTTTATTTCAACATGTCAACTGTGCATTTCCAAAACAAGCAGGCTTTTCAAAGGAATAAATCAGGACTGTAAACACAAGATACAGTATAAGTTTTTGACTTCCTACAGTTTCACAAATCCACATACTGTACATTCATAGGTGAGGTTCAGCCTATCACCCATTTCTTTATTTCTATAGTTACATAAGCATAATAAATACATCTGATTTTGAAAGGTCACTTAAAATGAGTCATGATCATTTATAGTACAGTACATTTCAGTTCAAGTGCAAAAATAACTATTTGCTTCTATTTCTTTCTGTTATTTTTAAGCTGTGTTTTGTGGTGAAGCTAGATATCCAAGTGTAGAATTTCCTCTCCCAGATGCAGTTTGGGGCAGAAGTATGGTATCGAGGAGAGGCCCTCACTTTACAACTGATCTGTTTAATCAGGGTCAGCAAGTAAAGTGAGTTGCTCATTTTTTTTTTTAATTTTTTTTTTTTTGAGGGCAGTGTCACTGGCCCTCACATGTGGGACCGAACCGGGGCCGCTGGCTGCCCAAGCCAGTGCTTAACCACAGAGCCACTCGGCCGGCCGGAGTTGCTCATTTTTAAATCTGTTCTTTTCTTTCCTGTCTCCTGTGCTCACCCACAGCTATTATGCGCACTATAATTGACCTTCATTCAACTAAAGCAGTGTTCCCTTTTCTGTAGCCCTGCCCCAAGGCTTCCTATTAACCTCAGCTTTCATTTTTAGCAGCAAGCTTAATGCGTGATTCACCCAGCCCTTGTTCTGACAGCAGTTGTAATGTTTACAGTAGCATACTCATATCTGGACTGTCCAGTGTCTGACTGTGTCTTCAAGAGAAAGAATATACTGAGATTTATTTCTTTAGTCATTGGAAAGTATAGTTCTTATTCCTGTCCTTTCCATTCCTATTTTCCTATTCAACACCTTGTCCCCTCACCAAAAAACAAAAACAAAAACAAAAACTGATCCATTATGTAATTTTTAAAAATTGTATCCCTTTCCCAGGCACTTAAATCTTATACTGTTATTTGTAAATAGCACTGCTAAATTAAAGAAACTCTTAGGAATTCAGTGACTTTTAAAAATTCCTTTACCCAAGTAGAGCCTGAATCACTATAAAATTATAAATAGTGATATTGGCTATTTACAGTATCAATATATTTAGTAAACCCCTTTCTACCAGGCGACAGGATACTGAGTTGGTTAATTTATTTGGAATATTCCCTCCTCTGGTCTTAAAGCCCATTTAAAACAAAAGGCATTTTAAAGCTCGGCTTAGCTTGCAGTAGTCAATAACAGCTTTTGCTCAAAGAATTGACTATTTTCATTATATACCATATACATATAAAAATATATTTGCTAGAGATATGCTAAGTTTCTGATTAAACTTTTTCCCTTTTTTAAACAAAAGCATATACTTTACTTTTATCTGCTTACTGTGTTTAAATCTTCTATTTTTTTAAATGGTCCTCTTTAAGAGAAACAAAATTATAAGTGTATTCTGTTTCTTCCCAGTTTGCATTAAGAATGAAATAATTAGAATAAATAATCAGAAGAGGGAAGTTATATCGGTACTCACCTCAAAACCCTTTCTTTCCCTCCACTTACTTGCTGTAACTGCTGGTTTCAGCTCCTCTGCCTGGCAGAGAAGTCCTGTGCCCTTAACCTAACCAACCAAAGAACGGAAAGTCCTCACTGAGCTCCATTTCCCTTCAGTGATTCCAGGGGGATTATAGACGGTAAGCTGTTTCTGCCAATATGTACTGTAGCTCCTATGTGTGTGTGTTTCCACGTTAATGAGTTCAGATATTTAGAAGCGTAAATGGTGCTGTGCCCCTCAGGGTGAGGCATGTCCTGGGTTTGGGTCACCGCTGCCTCTGTGCAGGCAGAGGAGCCCAGTTCCATGCAGGGTGTGAGCTGAGCAGGACCGCTCAGTGTCCCCCAGCGGCAGGCTGAGCCTGCTGGTCCTCACTCGCCTTTGCACTCTGGTCCACACTGGGGAGAACGGGGCTGCTCTGCGTCTGTGATGCTGCTGCTTGAGGGGATGGCTGGTTGCTGGATGGGTCAGAGTGAATCTCACATGGGATGGGCTGGCCTCCACCAGCTGGAGAATCTCTCCGATTCTCACTGGTCCCCTGGAAGGGAAAAAACAAGAGATGCCTCACAGTCAGCACTAGCAAATAAATCCAACACGCTTTTATATGCTTCCCAATAAGATATAGGAAACATGGGGAGATCATCCTCAAGTGACCACTTCAGGGAACAAGTAATCGAAGAATAAGGATAGAATGTCTTACCTTTCATCTCTTTTCCTATGTGCAACTGCCAAAGCCGCATGAAAAATACAAACACTATAAGCAGACATATCGTGTGGATAAAGGAACATTACTACCAAAATGCCTGTTACTATCAGAAAAACAATTTACATTAACAAATATTTACTGAGCCCCCACCAGCCATTGAGGCCAGTCACTGGGCAAGCAGTGCGGGATGGACCTCAGGCCCCTTGCTGAAGCCACACAATCCAACAGTGGGAAGACACTAAGACCCTAAGAGGAAGTAAGGCATTCTCAATCTCAGAGACAGGGCCACAAAAGGAGATCCTGAAATTAAGAGCCCTATGTATATTTGGGATTTTAAAGTATACAGTAAAAGTTAAATAAGACAGAACATCCACATAAAAAAGGGAATGTAAACAAGCATTTATGTTAAGCAACTGTGAGTACACACTCAGGCAATCACCCCATAACATGTCTATAAAATGCCACATTGCTGTAGTCCATGCCACAGTCCTCATTTTTACAAATCAGGAAACATTTTTAAAATGCATTTCCCTCTGAATTAGTACCTATCACTTCAAGTAGCTGATCACCAAAAAAAAAAAAAGTTATTTCTGTGATTTCAAAATGTTAAAAAAAAAAAGTCTTACTATAACGGCTTCTTAATAAGAATAACTAAGCCATACCAGCCAGCGTTTATTAAAATTAACATTCCAAAAATATTTAATGATACTTAAGCTTGATAGGCTTCTGTGAAAATAAAGATGAGTACCCAAAATAATAAAACATTGCTATTCAAGCCAGAGACGCCATAGAGATGCCATCCTGTCTTCTGCTTCACTTCCTGCTTCACCTCCTTTATATGCCCCTCTCACCCTGATAGTCTTCTTCTTGACTAAGCAGAGGACTTGTGGGAGTTTCTTATCTTGGTAAATAAATAGGATCATGCATAGACCAGAATGCATTATGGCTATCAATGAAGGAGGAGGTTTGGTTTAAATTACAGAAATAATATATGTTCGTTTACAAAGTCATGATAAAGGTAGTTCAAATTTTCAAAAACAGAAATTACCCAAATTACTCTTTAAGTCTTTCCCCTTTATTTTTTTTTTTAATTTTTTCCCTTATGTGTCTTCTAAAGTTACTCTAGCAACAGAACTGACATGATGCATCAAGTTTATGTTCGATTAACATAAACACAGAGACGTGAGCTCATTACTTTGGCCAAACTGTTCACAGAAATCATGCTTAATCATTTTCCAAAGGCAGAATATAGCGTTAGTTACAGTTACTCACACTGTTTTATCAACATGATTTACTTTACTCAAGAGAGATCACCCTCTTAGGACAAGAAAAATTACACTTTTTATTTTTCATGTGGGGCCACCAGCAAACCACAATTCCACTGAGTTAGGTGTCATTAGTGACCCATACAGTAGCTCAGGACACTCATTAATTCATCAGGTATTTATTATGATCCTAATATATATATATATATATATTCCCCACTAGAATTTTAGAATTATATAAATTAGTGCCCCCAAAGCAAGAACCATACATTCTTGCTTTGCAACTGCAACTGGTATCTGACAACACTGAAAATTTAAAAATATATACAAAATTAGAATAGATACACTTTCTTTCTTTCAAGAAATGTTGTCTTCTCTGTGAAACCTACCTCAACTCCCTAAGGAAGACTTCTCCCTCCATGGAATCTTGTATACACCTCCATAATGCACTTGTCACAGAGTACTGAAATTATTTGTCTGCATGTTTGTTTCCCCCACCAGACCTTCCATAATCTTGTTGAGTGAATAGCTGAATAATGGAAACACTAGGCACATTTAAGGTAGGCCAGCAGAGGAACTTTACCTGTAAAGGCTGTATCTCAGAAGCATGGTTGTCTCTTGTTAACTGGATCATCTCTTTAATTTGGTAGAGTGCGTAGACAAAGGTCACCCAGGGAGAGGAACTGACCCCCCAGGCTGGCTTGTTCACATCCTCCTGCTCTTCCTGATGCTTGGTTTTCTTGGGTGGAAGTCTGGGTTCAATGCGTGGCATGATGTCTTCTGTCTGTTGCTGTACCAAGTCGATGGTTGCTATGGGAACAGGACTTGATGGAACAGGAATCCTTTCTGCCAACATTGTTTTGTCTGGAGAGAAAATCATGTTTGAATCATTTTTGAGTTTTCTACACATTTAAAAAAACATAAAATAAACGACTAAATAAGCATACAATCCCACGAGACCATTCTAGTGTGCTTGGCAATGTTAATAAATCGCTGTATACCAAGGGCTTCTTCTTTATTTGGTGCAAGTACTGTGCAAATGACCATGAGGTTTCTCTTCCAGGGTCTCTTCACAGGGCTTAATACACATGAACTGATACTTATTTATAAAATGTATTGTTCATTTAACTTAGCTATAATATCTGTGGGGCACAGGTTTCAGTGAATGTTGCCTTAGGTCCACTTACAGGATGAGATTTTAAAGATAAACATCAAAACAGGAAAAGGCAAATGACAGCTGTTTTTATTGGCCTTTAACTGAAGGCATGGAGACTGAGGCTGTGTAAGAAATATGATCCAATTAAGATTATAAAAGAGCAAGCGTGAGAAAAGTCAGTATGGTCTCTTCTGCTGAGTAACTTCTTGGGATTAAAACCTGTCTCTGGGGTTTCTGTTCTAGCTAGTTTTCCTAACAAAAGCATTTCAGGTACTTGAGGCAAACGCCACTCAAAGGACAGGACACAAAAGAAGATGAGCTCCATTCTGGAACCTAAGACCTGAGCAGGAATATTTCTGTTCTACTGGTTGCCCTTCTTCATAAAACAAAACAAAACAAAAAGTTTATTAAAAAAGTTGAAAATTTGTTCTCATCCAAACATATTTGATATAACCACCTTTTTCCATAACAACTTTAATGAAGACTATGCCTAATTTATGGAAAACTTCAAATTTAAGATTTAGACATTTTTTTCAAAGGAAGGTAAAAGCATGGAGATTTAATACTACTTCCTATCTCTAGTAGTTAAATTACTGTATAGCCTTATACCTATTTAATTTAAATTTTAAATCCCTGTAGGATACCAGAGAAATTTAAAACCAGTACTTCCCCCAGTACCTTGTACCATAAACCAAAACAAGACTGTCCCAAGCTATGTAAGATGACCACTATTCTTTTCAACACAGTAGGTAGTTTCTCTCGCACAACAGTACACATGAGTCCACTGATACACCAGAGAAAATTGAGCCAAGCAGTTTTGTTGTACCACTCCGTCACCACCTTTGGTTTCTCAAGGATATGCATGGAATTCCCCACAGCTTCAAGCTCTCGAACTACTAAGAAACAATGGATATATTTACCTTCTTCCTCATCTGGCACCGCCAGCCATTGGATCAGGGCAAAGAGCAGGAGGATGACCAGGCAGGCCATGCCGATTCCTCGGAAGGTTGCGGCAGCCCCTGGAAAACAAACAGCGTTCTACAGAGTGATTCCAGGAAATGCAGGTAGTGTTCTTCCAAACCAGTCAATGTGCTAACATTCAGGGAAAAGGCAGCAGAGCTTGGGATGACCCAGAGAATGGCGAATGGCCATTAGCTTCATAGAGTGAAAACCACACACGGCTGGATGGGTGTCAGGAGACCCGGGTGCTGCTGCTATTGGATGGGTTGTTGGTAAAATTTTAAAACTGCATTTATAAAGGACTGTATCTGGGTGCCTTGCACCATGAAAGTCAATGGTGCCCTCTTTTTCATAAAGGACATTTGCTTAACTATTAAACAGACCTACTAATGTGTAGTTGGAGCAGCAGGGCTCAAATAGTGCTATTAATTCAGACATCCCTGGACTCACTTTCCACAGATGAAGGAGCATTTAATATCCTAGAGCAGAATAACATCATCTTCACCTCAGCCCCTGTAATTCCAATAAGGGAGATCTGACAGGGCCGCCAGACTGTTGTCATAGATATAGTGACATTAACCAAGGCCAGCATATCGTTCCATTTTTCTGGTTCCAGGTCTCATGCTGGAATAACAAGGATGAGTTTTCTTTCCTCTAGCATTATTATCAGCAGGTTTAGGGTAGTTTACTTCAAAACAAAAGCCCATGTGCTTATTTATTCATTTGTCTGGCTCCTTTGAGGTATCTGTAGCATCTCACGGAGCTGTTCATTAGAGAAGTGTGCATGGTTCAGGCTGGCTGTAACCCCCTTACCGCCTGAAGCAGTCTGCTTTACAATGATGACTACCATTAAAGCTAGAAAGAGAATCTGACTACTGGAGGTTAGCCTCTGGCACTCTTCAGTAACAATCGGAGTGCTTATTGCAATGCTGCTGAAAAATCGTTAAGTTTTTGTCAAAGGAGAAAGGGATAAAGAGAAAGCCATTCTTACCAAAATAATTGACTAACACGCCCCCAATCATGGCACCACAGCCTCTGCCCAAACCCAGGTGAAGGCCCTGCAGGATGCCCTGAGCAGATGTCCTCAACTCAGGGGGAACAGCTGCACTGAGATAAGAAATGCAGGCTGCCCAGATGGCCGCGTGCGTCACCCCTGGGGAGGAAGAAGAGAGAAGGATGGTCTGAGCAGCACTCCTACGTTATTCTTACAACACGAGTTATTCATTTAAAATACACATATATAGGGTCGGCCAAGTGGCGCATTGGTTAAGCGCTGGTTTTGGGATGCCAGCAGCCCCGGTTCGGATCCCACATATGAGGGCCAGTGACACTGCCCTCTACAGCTAACAACAGCTCCACCTGGAGCTGGGCTGTGCGAGCCCCGGTGATGGTGTGGGCTGCAGCCCCTGCTGCAGTGGGCTGCCATAGGCTACAGTGAGTGGCCCGCAGCCAGCGTGAGCGGCTAGCAGCCAGCGTGAGCTGCCAATAGCCGCAGTGAGCGACATCCAGAGGCCAGCGACCGATCTGCCTAATCCGGGAAGAGTGCAATGACGATACCAACAGTGAAGCAACATCCCCCGCAACTAAACTGAAGAACAAAAAGACAGCAACTTGTCTGTTCCCCTTCCCCGATTCCCCAACGCTGTTCCCCTCCGCCAATTCCCCAATAAAATCTTAAAAAAAAAAAAATACACATATATATATACACATCTATCTTTAAAATAAAGAGATTTATTTATGGTAAAATATACGTAACAAAATTTACCATTTTCACCTTTTTTAAGTGTCTAGTTTAGTGGCATTAAGGACATTCACAGTGTTCTGCACCTATCACCATCATCCATCTCCAGAACTTTTTCATCATCCCAAGCTGAAACTCATTCCAGCAAACAGTAACTTCCCCCAGGCTCTGGGAACCACCATTCTACTTTGATTCTATGAATTTGAGTACTCTAGGTGCCTAAGTGGAATCATACAGTGTTTGTCCTTTTGTGATTGGCTTATTTCACTTAGCTGAATGTCTTCCAAGTTCATCCGTGTTTCAATATGTGTCCAAATTCTTCCTTTTTTTAAGGCTAATATTCCATGGTATGTAGATAACATATTTGGTTATCCATTCATCTATTCACGGAGATTTGGGTTGTTTCTACCTGTTGGCTAGTATTGTAAATGCTGCTGCTATGTCTTCTTTGTACTTCCCTGTATTTTTGTTTTTGTTTTTGTTTTTTGGAGGGCAGTGTCACTGGCCCTCATATGTGGGACTGAACAGGGGCCGCTGGCTTCCCAAGCCAGCACTTAACCACCGCGCCACTCGGCCGACCCTAAATGCTGCTGCTATGAAAATTGGTATGCAAGTATCTGTTTCAGTCCCTGCTGTCAGTTCTTTTGGGTATATACCTACACATGGAATTAACAGGTCATATGGGTAATAGTATATTTAACACTTTGAGGAACTGCCTGTTTTCCACAGTAGTTGCACCATTTTACATTCCCACCAGAAACGCACAAGAGTTCCAATTTCTCCACATCCTCACCAGTACTTGCTCTTTTCCATGTTTTTTATAATAGCAATCCTAATGGGCATGAAGGGTATCTCACTGTAGTTTTGATTTGCATTCTTTAATGACTAGTGAGGCTGAGCATCTTTTTCTATTTTTGTGTTTATTGGCCATTTGGATATCTTTTCTGGAGAAATGCCTATTCAAATCCTTTGTCCATTTTTAAATTGAGTTGTTAGGTTTGTTTTTTGTTTTTGTTTTTTTGTATTTGGCTGTTGAGTTATAGGAGCTCTTTATATATTTTGTGTATTAATCTCTTATTGGGCACCTATTTTGATATTAAGATTATTTACAATTGTTTTCATTATAATTAGCACCATGATTAACATTGTTGGAGGTACATCCTTTTACATATCTTAGATTACTTACATTTGCTATAATTCTCCAAGTGGGTTAATGATTCAAAGGACATAGTGATTTTTATGCCTTTTAATATATAGTTCTAATTTGTTTTCCAAAAGAGTGTAATGACCATTTACAATGATTCATTACCAGTTTCATTATTTCTTCATCATTTATTAGGAGGAAGGGGAATATAAAGATAGGTTATTTTAATGTATAGCAACTGTGCATTGTCTGAATTGAAATCTTTATTAAAGCACCGCTTTAAATGTAATAAAAAGATAATGACACAAAATACACAACAAATAAAGAGAAAGGAATCCAAACAACACTGCAGAAAGTCATCAGCGTACAAGAGAAGAGAGCAAGAGGATAAGGGAGAGAAGAACACAAAAACAATCAGAAAACAATAAAATGGCAATAACTACATACCTATCAATAATCGCTTAAATGGATCAAATGCTCCAATCAACAGATGAATGGATAAAGAAGATATGGTACATATATACAATGAAGTATTAGACATAAAAAAGAATGAAATCTTACCATTTGCGACAACATGGATGGACCTAGAGGGTATTATGCTAAGTGAAATAAGTCAGACAAAGACAAATACCATATGATTTCAGTTTTATGTGGAATCTAAAAAATAAACAAAACAAATAGACTCATAGATACAGAGAACAAACTGATGGTTGCCAGATGCAGGTGGGGTTGGGGGATAGGTGAAAAAAGTGAAGGGATTAAGAAGTACAAATTGACCGTTACAACACAGTCATGGATTTGTAAAGTACAGCATAGGGAATATAGTTAATTGTAGTAACTATATATGGTGTCAGGTGGGTACAACACTTATTGAGGGGAATGCTTCATAAATTCTATAAATGTCTAACCACTATGCTGTACATCTGAAACTAATATAATACTGAATGTAACTGTGATTGAAAAAAAGGAGGAAACATCTTGAGTAAGATATTTAACCCTTCTGGATTTCAATTTCAATAAATTATAAAGCAAACAAAGATAATGACACAACAGGTTTTATAAATGGAAGGGATTAAGAAATCATCTGGTTCTGCCTAGATTAGTCATGGACTTGCTCCCTGAAAAATAATCTCATTTGGAGATAATATCATCAGAAAATCTTAATCTATGTTTTGGAAAATTAAACTAAAAGATTAATATAAATTTAACATTTAATCTGACATTAGTCTGCTTCTGGCCAAAATGGTATTAACAGAGACTGGATTTACCCTCCTCCTTGAAACAACCAAAACCTGGACAAAATATTAATATATGAAACAATAGTTCCCAGGACACGGGACATCAGCAACAAAGACAGTATTCTCTGAGAGACAGGAAACAAACGAGGAGCCCCAGTTTACTGCCTGGTTAGAGTTTGACAGCTGCAAGGCATAGAAGGGGGATCCACTGAGTTGAGGAGATGGAGCTGTCAGTCTGGAGAGACGACCGCAGCTAGAGTTTCAGGGGAGAGTCCCAGAGAGAAGAGGGCTTCACAGAGAGAGACTCTAGAAATCTGCAGATGATTTCTCGTAATATTCAGCAGAGTGCTGAGCAGCAAAAGCATTGTGTAGAAACTCTGCAAAGCCAGGGAAAGAACTACCTGAAATTCGCTTTACAGAAACAGTACTCAGAACACATGGGGGGCCAGGAATAGTCCTGGTTCCATCAGCCAAAGTGGAAAAACGCATGATTCCTGGGATTGGCAGAGTACTTGAAAGGGTCCTGTGTTAGTATTATGAAAGAATTAGCACTAATCTAAACACTGTAATCTCCTAAATAACAATTACTTGGTCCCACCTAAGTAATCTTTGAAAGCAAAACCTTAAAGGATTGTACTGTTTCTAAGTAATTTAGCTGTGTCCCAGAACAAAGTTCAAGAATATTTATAGGCATACAAAGGTATCCGGCACCCAACAAGGTAAAAATTCACAATGTCTGACATACAATCAAATTACCAGGGATGAACTTACTTAAGTAGGTTTCCATAATGGAATAAACATAAATTTTACTAGTCACATTAGATTACATGCCCTATACTTAACTGAGGAACAAAATGATTTTTCTTAGGCTTATGTATGTTTCAGTAATCATTCAACTAGGTTATTTTTTAACTAGAAATATGCACTAGATGATTAGAGGTACTATGAATACTTACTTAATTTTCAGAGAAGTAAAAAAAAAAATATTTGCTTTGTCTGGCTAAACAATTTCAGTACTTTAGATAATGTCGGCTTTCTCAGAATTGCTCAAAGACACAGCATTTAGGTTGGCAAGCTGAAATACAACATAGTCTAATTCAAGCTTAAGTAAGCACTTTATGGTTTCCAGATTATTGCATATTTTGGTTTAGGCTGCCTCAAATAATTTATAGAGTGAGAACATAAATAAATGATAAAAATACACTGATATTTTTTACAGATGTGCAATGGATGGCAGTATCATATCTTAGGAAAAAAGCTATGTTATTAAAGGTTCAACTTTCAAATTTAGTTTTCAAATTTTCTTCACATAATTATCAGTTTTTGAGACAGAACTTCCTGTGTTATGAGCTTTAAAAATTAGAAAATAGAGACTATAGTATATTTTTCAGGGGACTGTAAAATCAATCAAGCAACAAGCATTTATAGTATATCTTCCTATGTGCATGTCTCTTGGAGAATTCAAAAAGTATAAGGTACAGCCTTTACATTTAAGCATTAAAACTAATTCAGGAAGTAAAACTAGTTTTTGTAAAATTATTGGGCAGCAATTAAGTGCTAAACTGTGTAACACAGTCAATACTTTTGAGAACAATTCAGAAAAGGAAGAGCTGAGATACAATTGCCAGAAAAGAATCCTTGGAGCAGACAACATTTAAAATGAATCCTAAAAGGACAAAATAATGTCTGTTTTGAAGAAAGGTTATATAAGTACTTTTAGTAACTTTTAGCATGGGAGTGACAAAGAATAAAATTGCTCTATTACCATTTATAAGACTATTCCAATTAAAAATTGATTTTAGGGATAGCCGGTTAGCTCAGGTCGTTAGAGTGCAGTGCTCATAACACCAGGGTTGCCAGTTTGATTCCCACATGGGCCACTGAGCTGCGCCCTCCACAACTAGATTGAAACAACTACTTGACTTGGAGCTAATGGGTCCTGGAGAAACATACTGTTCCCCAGTAAAACAAAAATAAAAAATAAAAAAATTAATTTTCACAGTAACACAAATTACTTTCATATGCCAATTTGTCAATTGAAATGCTAAACTTTTTAGAATATTTGTTTACCTTACATACTCATATGGCAAGCTACTTGTGTTTCAAGGGTTAAGCCAGACAGAAAATTTCCAATATGGATGATAGACTAGAATCATGTTCCAAATTTCCACTGTCAGATAAGGGCATCATAGTAATCCTTTCATAATTTTTCCATGTTCTTCCAGAACATAAGAGGAAGGAAAACATGGTTCTTACTCAGCTGAATAGGCATACTAAATGAGAGAGAAAAGCTTCGTAAATGTCAGTTCAAGCCTTCCTATTATAAAGCCATCTTTCATCAAAATCTTAATCCGGCTCCCACTGATCAAGCATCTGCAGAGAAAGACCTGACACAGGCCTCATTTTCACCCTTAAGTACTTGAGCCATTAATTCAAGCACCTCAAAAGGACCTCTTCAGTTACAACAACCTTGGGCTGGCCTTACTCTCTCCTTAAATACATTTTAATAGCAACATCTCACAGTCTTACAAGGGTTCACAACCAATACCCACATAGGAAAGAGCATAACAAACTTGGGCTTGATTTTTATAAAAAGCATTACTCCTGATCACAATCAGGACTGTTTAAAATGCTTCTTGTACAAAAGTAAAGGAGAAAATTCCTATAGGTTTTTAAAATGAGATCTTGAGAAATAAACATCAATTATCCCACCCTGTCCACCCCACCCATATCACCTTGTCTCCTCCCATTCAGTTGCCTACTAGGCGGTATGAGTTCTCATGGTGTTTGGGGATGAGGCAAGGGGTTCTAGGATGAAGAGATAGACACAACTTCTATTTTTTAAGAAAACCCTCTTGTGCGGCACTGGATGGGAATCAAAAGACTGGAAGTGCTGACTGTTCAGTGTCAAGTTTGTCAAGATCACTGATGAGAGCCAACATCCCACTCCCCACCTCTCCCCCTCCTAAAACTAGGTCTTTGGTAATGAGGGAACAATTCCAGCCAAGGGATTCAGGGGCATCTATCGTGACAATGGGCTTGTCCTGTAATTAAATCATTCAGTGTTTCGCAATTATCGTCTGGTCTTGACTGTGTCGTAAGTAGAGCTGTCTTAAGCACAGGGGCTTTAAAGTCATTTGGACAAGTCTTGTAGGTGGAAGAATCCAGAATGGTAAAACAAATCTTTTCAGTCAGAAATATGTTTCTGTGATGCAGGATTTATTCCACATGGATAATTTACTACTATTTCCTGTGGGGTGGGCATGGGTCAAACAAAGACAAGGGATCTAGGTTTTGTTGTACAACCAAAATACTCAGCACTCTCTTCTACCCGAGAATGAAACCATCTCCTCCAGTTTTTGACACAGAGCTCTGTGGAGCTGGTCACAGAGCCCTCTGTCAGATAAGGAGACCCTGTATTTATAGATCCCCCTTTTCCACGTGTTTCACATCAGTAACTCGGTTTCTACTGGCACAAGGGAGAATAAAATGAAGCACACAGTGTAAATCGTGGGCTGCCACAGGAAGCAGAATTCCTGTTTAGGTTCAGAACATGGCCATCTCCCTAAATCCTGGGATAACTGCCCTCAGGTACACATAAGTATGATAAAATGATGTCCTGGGCCGAAAGCTTGCATGATAAATCTGCTGAGCCCTAGCCAGAGCACACCACTTAGATTCCCTGATGGTGCCCCTTCTGAGCTTTGGCACATGGCTCTTCTCTATGCCAAAACGCCTGCTCTTTTTAGGCACCTGGTGGACTCCTACTCACTCTTCCAATTCCAGCTCAGAGGTGATTTCCTTGGGGAATCTTTCAATAGTATCTTCATCCTCCTACTCCTTGATTCACAAAGCTCATCATTCCTTCCATGGACCTCCTTCTCTGCTACCTGGCACATTCTTCTGAGTGCATCTACCACACTATATAGTAATTACGTGTTTACACATGTGGTTTCCGGAACAGATGGTGAGACCCTGAGGCCTAATATATGTTTTCTGTTTTTTTAATTATATTCCCAGTATCCAGCATGCTGCCTGATTCTTAGTAGCTATTTAATATATCTTTGATAAATTAACAGGAGAAAAGTTTTTCGATTCACAACGGCATTTGTTTTTTCCTCCTTATAAAATTCTTTTGTTCCTTTAACCATTTCATAAAAAGGCTTCTCTCTTTTGCTCTCTTTTCTTGAGTCATTTAAGCAAACTGTCCTTTTCCAGCTTCATATTAAATTAAAAGGAGAAAATATATATGCCTATATTATTACAACATATTCTTTGTAGGCACACCAGTGTTTGTTATTTTTTATAGATTCTACACACTGTGGCACAGCAATAAAGCAGTTAAGTCAGGTGAGGATCTACTTCACAGAACAGAATAGGAACTAGAGGTAGGAAATCCTAAGAACTGTGTTGCATATATGAGGTGTGATCACACAATATGGTGAATGTTTAAATAAAATTTATTACAGTAAAAAACACATTGCAATTAATCTCCCTCAAAATACTCCCCCTGCTTCAAACACACTTATCCCATTGTTCTTGCCACCTTCTGAAGCAGTTCTGGAAGTCCTCTTTCATGAATGTCTTTACTTCATCCTCCATCATGACAATGCTCCATGTCACACATCGCTTCTGGTATGGCAATTTCTGTCAAATGAAAACACTACGGTGTGTCCTCATCCACCCTATTCACTGGATCTGGCACTGTGTGATTTCTGGCTCTTACCCAAAGTCAAAATGACCATGAAAGGTAAATGTTTTGAATCGATTCAGGACATCGAGGCAGCCAGACAGCACAACTAAAGACACTCACGAAAGAGGACTTCCAGAACTGCTTCAGAAAATGGCAACAACAATGGGATAACTGTGTTTGAAGTGAGGGGGAGTATTTTGAGGGGGATTAATGGCAATGTGTCTTTTACTGTAATAAATTTTGTTATTTAAACATTCACCATATTGTTTGATCACACCTTGTACTTTGTTATTGCACAATTCTTTCCTGCAGTTCATATAGTACTTTGTTATTCTTTTTTTTTTTTTTTTTTAAAGATTTTATTGGGGAATTTGGGGAGAGAAACAGCATTGGGGAACCGGAGAAGGGGAACAGACAAGTTGCTGTCCTTTTTTCTTCAGTCTAGTTGTGGAGGATGTGGCTTCCCTGGCCCATGTTGGTATCATCATTGCACTCCTCTCGGGTGAGGCAGATCGGTTGCCGGCATCTGGACGGCCACTCACGCTGGCCACTCACTGTAGCCTATGGCAGCCCACTGCAGCAGGGGCTGCAACTATGCCGACCTGGGGACTCACAGCAGCCCAGCTCCAGGTGGAGCTGTTGTTCACCCTCTTAGCTGTAGAGGGCAGCGTCACTGGCCCTCATATGTGGGATCCGAACTGGGGCCACTGGTGTCCCAAGCCAGCTCTTAACCAACGTACCACTTAGCCAGCCCCGTACCTTGTTATTCTTAAATGACATAATGGTCAGATGTGTGCCCTATCTCAGTGCTCTTCCATAGTTCTAATTATTACAAACAATGATTTATTATAAGACCAAATTCCCATTTTCTATAAATTTATCAACAAAAATCGGGTTTTACCAATTACACAATTGCATCAGACCTTAGAAAAACACCTTTAACGTGTATATATTTGAATTTTAGAATTGTAATGTGAATTTAAATTACATCTCCTTTCAATTAGGATAGGTTTTTCTTCCCCCATTGCCACAATAGGATGTGATGAAGGAGCCTTCATTTTGTTTAGATGTACAATTGTGAACCTTTCATCTTAGATATCATGAGAAGAAATTAATTACATTGACTATGTTGCATTTGCCTCCTCAGGGTTGGGGAAAATGATAATGGCAATCTATAAAGCTAATGAAATTGTGTATAATCACAGACTATTTATATTTAGTACAATTAATGACTTAGAAGCCTGGGCTGTCCCAGAAAACCTCACCTCGTGTGACCTTATCCTGAACCTTTGTTGTAATCATAATGCCAACCACCAAATGGTTTTGCTAAGCTGCTAACAGGTGTTTTTAGGATATACAATAATACCTTGGTTTGCGAGCGTAATTCGTTCCAGAAACAAACTACGTGAATTGCAAGACACTGCTCATTTACCAAGTTAAAATATATTAGAAATGTTTGCTCATCTTGTGGAACACTTGAAAACCAAGTTACTTGCAATCCAAGGTTTTACTGTCGTTTGGATTATATAAGCTAACATTGCAGTGAGCTTAGAACAGATATCCGTGTTTTCAGTGCTCTTAAGCCACATTGCAAGAGTCTGCTGAGAATTTTTTTCATAGTTATATGTTAACAGAAAAGTGCATTGAAGCAAAGAGAACTCAGGTCAGTATATTTGAGCAAAGATTTAAAAGGAAAACAGTAGCCTGACTATAGTTATAAATCACTAGATGTGATAAAAAATAACTGATGGTATAAAATAATTCTGACAACCTTTTTCATTAAGTGTAGTTATACCTACAAAAGCAAAACCCATTATATTTAAAACCACCTTTGGATATGTATGCCTAACAAATGTTCATAAGAGTGTATTCTAGAGTTATTTCTCTTTGTTTAATTACAAGGGTGTGGGTCAAATCCAGCTTTGGCTCAACAAACACAGAACAGCATTCAGAATAACTGAAGAACCAGCCCTCCTGATGTCATCTCTTCCTTAACAACCATTTTAAAATCAGATAAAACAGTGGGTCCACCCTTCCTTTGTAGAGTCAGATGCTGAATGACAGCCACTGAACTTTTACATAGTCATAGCTCAGATAGAGAGAAAAAATAATTCTAATTCCAGATGTTAACTTACCTTGAAGAACTTCCATGGGGAGAACAGTCCAGGCATTTTCCAGGTAGGAAATATAAATATAGCGAGCCGTATTACAGGCCAGGCCAATATACAGAACCCTGAAGAAAGCAAAGGAAAATAAGTTGAGATCCTGGTACAAGATACAAAACATGCAATTATTACCCATATTTTCCCTGCTCAAACTATCCTTCATCCAGCAGACGGTGTTCCATACTTAGGAGTGGGGACACTGAGGGACAAGTACATTTAACCATGAACTCTTAGGAATAAGAAGATTGCTTCTAACATATCTGCCCTCAGCCTTTCAAAATGCCTTTTAATATAAAAGTGAACATCACCCTTCCTGAAACTTAATTAGTAGCGAGACAATGCTTTTTTAAGACAGTCTGGGCACATTGCCATCTGTAATGACATTGCTGGCTTCCTCCCAGGTGCCTGTAGGGTAAATATGCCTGGGAGTGTGGCCACTTCACTATGATAGGGGAAGGACAGGATAAAAATGAGAACATGTGAATATGAATGTGGCCCCACTTTTAGTACCCAAGACACACCAAGTAGAGTAGGTCCACAAGGAGACTCTCAAGGTCATCAAAAGCTATCATCCAGCAAAGAATACTAAACTGTTTGGAAATCAAATACTTTTTTCTATTAGTTCAATTGATATAGTATGTTTATTTTTCTTATGAGTGAAAACAAAATAAATGAAGGCCCAAAGTAGTGCATTCAAGCACAAGGTTATGATCACTTTCATTCTAAACTGGACCGGCTGGTTTGAAAACAAATGGTAGCTGCTTCCCTGCACAAAAAACAACCAGATGGTAGGGATTTCTCTTTCTTGATTGTTTTCCATTTTCTGTTAATTTTCCTAACCTTAATGCTTTTCTTGTTTTCTAAATTCAAGTGGATGAAAACTAGAAGGTAAAAGACATAAACTAATATGAGAATCAGTGGTATTTTCCTAATCTTACTCAGCTATATTTTTATATTAAAATCATTCCTATAAATATTCTTTTCCCAACACTGGATCAAGAAAAGGAAATGCTTTGAGGTTTCATGCTGGTATTAACTACAAACATGGAACCGAAAAATGGGGGAAAGACAAAAAAAGGGTTGGAGGGTAGGAATGGCATAGGAAATGGATATTAGAAGGGATTTAGAAGAGCCTCAGTATTGAAAAGGTCTGGGTTATATTCTGTGGACATTACGTTCTTAGTACTTGTAAGTTTAGAGAAAAAAAATACATGTTTCAGTCCTCTTTGATAAAAAAAAAAATAGTTGAACAAACTTGCTACAGATCCATCAACTAGGATCTTTCTGCTAGGAAACAAACAACAAAAGCCCATAGGAAATTAAAATGCAACATACACTACATAAACACATGTTATGCAAACCTATGTCTCTCCTTTTAAGTTCTAAACCAGCTCTGTTGATGAGCTCAATTTAGCCTAATTCAGGGATCAACAAACATTTTCTATAAAGGGCCATACAGTAAATAGTTGAAGCTTTGTAGGTCTCTTGTAACTACTCAACTCTGCTGTTGCAGCATGAAAGCAACCATAAACAACATGTAAATGAATGAGCATGGATGGCTGTGTTCCAATAAAATATGAATTATGAACACTGAAATTTAAATTTCATATAATTTTCATGTATCACAAAATATTATTCTTCTTGTGATTTTTTTTCCATCCACTTAATAAGTGTAGAAACTATTCTTAGTTCAAGGGCCATACAAAAACAGGCAGTAGGCCAGATTTTGTCTGTGGGACATAGCTTGCCAACCCCGTAGCTTGCCTCCTAGTTCACTCGTTCTTTTTAATTTTGGCTGTATATCAGATTTACTCAGGTAACTGTTACAAACTACCGATGTCGAGGCCCCACTCTCAATGAGAGTCTCTAGGGCTGGCACCCGGGCATTGTGGGTTTGAAAGCTCTCCAGGTTATTCAGATACTCAGCCAGGGTGGACGACCAACAAATGGACTTCCTCATTCCAAGCAGCTCCCAGTGATACTTTCCCATAATTCCATCCTAAAAAAAGTTTAGTGATCCATCTTCCTTGTGTTCATATTGCCTATCCCTACCCATTCTTTTAAGCCCCCCCCTCAATTACCATGACAACTGTTATTCAGTCCAGCACATAGTCCCAAGGTCCTGACTTAAAGTAACCCAGAGTCAGTCAGCCCAGTGGAAGAGGTACCTTGTACTATGCCTTCCAACCTCCACTCATGTGGAATTCAGTCACTGGACTCCATAAGTTCTGGGACCCTTACATTTCAAATTGACACCAACAAGCCAAGTATCGATGGACTTGATATGTACTTCACTTTTTCCCCATATTCTAATCTCACACTTGATAGTCCTTTAGGACCCAACAGGTGCCTTAGAGGAGAAGAAGCAAAATAAGAAGTACAGTGAAACCTTGGATTGCGAGTAACTTGCTTTGCAAGTGTTCCACAAGATGAGCAAACATTTCTAATATATTTTAACTTGGAAAATGAGTGATGTCTTGCAATACGAGTAGTTTGTTTCTGGAACAAATTATGCTCGCAAACCAAGGTAGTACCAAACTGAGGGCAAGCTACTTGATCTCTCTGAACCTCAGATTCCTCATGTATCAAGTACAGATAATAATATATACTCTGCAGGATTGTTGTGGTAATTTATTATTGTTATTATTATTATTATTTTAAAGAATAGAAACCAAGTACCCTTTTGTTTTTTGATAAAACTTTTATTCCAGAATTCCAAGAGACAGAGGAGTACTACATTCCTTCCTCACCAACTATTCTGGGGAAGCCAGTGACTTCAAGAAATCAGCGAAGGTAAGATTATGAGCAGAAAGAAAGGGAAAGAAGTAGACATGTATTTATTGAATAGTCACTGAAAAACATCTCAACAACCTAAGGATCTTTTTAATATCTGAGTGGAATATGTAAACTGCCATATTACTCACTGTTTTGGGCTGAATTTGTGTGTCCTCCTCCCCACACCCCAAATTCATATGTTGAAGTCCTAAGTCCTAACCCCTAACACCTGAGAGTGTATTTGAAGACAGGGCCTTTGAAGAGGTAATGATGGTAAAATGATGTCATATGGGTGAGCGCTGATCCAATAGGACTGGTCTCCTAATAGAAGAGGAGATTAGGACACAGACACACAGGGAAGACCAGGTGAAAATACTGGACTAAGACAAACCAAGGACAGAGGTTCTCAGAAGACATAAACCCTGCTGAGACCTTGACCTTGGACTTTTAGCTTCCAGAACTGTGAGGAAATAGATTTCTGGTTTTTTTAAAGCCATCAAGTCTGTGGTGCTTTGTTACAACAGCCTTGGCAAACAAATACATTCACTCCCATGAAATTAAGGATTTGCTAATAAAATGAACTATATAATGTGTTTTACTAAATCATCTTCTGGACAATCAAATTCTTTATGTTGAATATACAGCGAATGTTCAGGGTCCTGGAATTTTCCTGGCCACTATGAGGTCTGGAAACAGAAGACTAGCCTGGAAAATGCGTCTCTGTCAGATACAGGTATGTCCTGAACACCATGATGACAAAGCTCAGAGACAACATCGTCACTGTCCTATCTCACAACAGAAAGTCAGTTAGTATAAAAGTAGGCAAGAAATAAGTGCAATTTCAGAACAGCTGGTTGGTGTAGGTGAGCTCATCGTTAAAGAGGAGTACAGTTGGTAGGGAGCAAATGCTTCCGCAGAAAACACAGCACTGTGGGAAACCCAAATCACTGGTCAAACATCTTCAGTCCGTATTTGAGCAAAACGTAACAGTAAGAGAAACAATGTTTATGATTCTAATTTATACAACCACAACTCACAGGACACAATAGACAGAACAAATGGACTGGTGGCAGTCTTACAATAAAGCTGGTACTTTTTTCTTTCCAGACCGACGGTATTCAAATATAGATACAGTTAATTGTCAATCATTCTGCAATTCCTAACAGAGTGTAGGTTGGTTATGATGCCCTACTTTCCTAATTTTAACCGTCTGTAATATGGCTGAATGCTCCAAGAACCCCTCTAAAACACATGAACATGAATTTTGCTCAATAACCATTGCGATACCATCAAAGGGAATAAAAATCCTCTTTGCCTTCAAGGAACTTACAGACAGACATATAAGCAAATAAGTTAAAATATAATACTCTAAGAGGTGTGCACGAAGTGCAGCAGCCCTCAGCTCTCTCCCCATGGGGATTCAGGGACACCTGGCTTGGAAATAACTGAACAAAAAAGGTGGGAAGGGCATGACAGGCAAAGGGAACAAAGGTTAACCATAAAACCCCAAGTGTTTGCAGACAGAGGGGGTATTGAAAGATATAAAAAGGATCAAAGTCTAAAGATGTATGAAAAGATGAATGAACTGTTCCAGTCCAGATCCAATCTGGAAATTATTCTTTATTCCAGAGCCAATACAGGGTATGAGAGAAAAGAAAGACCTAAGCAGGGTGATCATACAGTGCTCAGATCTGAGACAGAAGAGCAGCGCCACATAAAGAGAACCTCGTCTCAGCCCAATGAGGAACTGGCAGCAGGCATTTGGCAAAGCCTCTGCTGGAGACACATAAAAGTGTCTCAAAAAAAACAAAAAACAACCCCCCCCCAAAAAAAAAAGCTACACCACTAGATAAAAACAAAATACCCTGGATGAAGAACGTTTTTATCATTTGGAAGAGGAGTATCTGCAGGTAGACTGAGAATTCTCTGTAATTTGCATTACAAGCCCTCACACAAAGGTCCCAGTGTGCACAAGTGGTGCTCAGAGGCGTGGTGAGAGATGGAGGCAGACGAGCAATAAACCAAGATGCAGAAAGCGACACTCCAAATAGGTTACCGGCCACTCAGACAATTTCCTTAGCTACCCCTGGCTAGCATTTTCACCAGTTCCTAATGTGAACGATTGGTCCTTAATACCAGACACTTGGAACACAGTCTGCAGTCGCCCTCATATAGGAAGCAGGTGAGGTTTTCTGAATGGCAAATGGTATGTCTCACTCTTAGGTTAGGTTTCATATCATTCCCAGGTCGTCCTTTTATGGTCTATATAAAGTTGTCATTTAAACAACTCTTTCAGGTATTGTTATAGATGTCTTGCCAGACCAGGCAGACATCAGCTGCTAATTATAGTGAAGATTCTGGTGTTTTATGTAAGCATTCAATGTAATCAGTGCCATCCTCTCCAAATGAAGCTTTATTTCCAGCATAATCACTGATTCATACTGATGACCTTAGTAAGATGACGTTCCCCATAGTCAGCTGAAGAAGGCAGGAAAATATGTATCTAAACTCTTTAGGCAATAATTAAAATATAAGGTTAGACCTTCATGAATTAAATTTTAGTCTAGAAAATTCCTCCTTTCTCATATCCACTCCCCTCCTCCCAACCAACCTCCATGATGTAATGTTACTGTGAATGTCCTGCCAGGACTTCTCTGCTCCTGGGTTTGTTGTAATGGTCTAGAATCTCTCCCCCTTTCTTGTCCTCTCGTGGTGGCATTTCCTGCCACCCTGTGCCCCACACCCAGGGCTGTCTGGTTTGAAAGGATCATAGCTGACATCCCTTGGAACGCCTACCCCAAGCCAAGTGGCCCGAGCTACCATCATGGTACACTCTTCTTATGCCACAATAGTAGTAAAAGCAGCCAGACAGAGGGGAGAAGACGTGGCCAGAGTCAGTGACCTGCCATACCTCATGCCCAGGAACTGCCATACCTCATGCCTGACCAAGTGTTTAGCCAGTAGTGACAGAACTCATGACATATTTCTCCCTTTTTCCAAGGTGTGACTTCTGGCACTGGTACCTCTAATTGTGAGAGTCCTTGAGAGGGATCACCCCATCCAAGAGCCTCCCCAGGTGTCTCCAAGTACATCTGATCCTACCTCCCTGTTCCGCGGTTATACTCCGGAGTACTTGTCCCAGTCTACAACTGTTGCACACAGAAGATTTTCAGTTCCTGGGCGACAAGGACGGTGTCTTTTTTTTTTATTTTTATCTTTGTAGTCAAAAGAAGTCTGCCTTACTCAAGTATTCAGTGAATCTATAGCAACAAAATTTAATGTAAACTGATACAATACGAAGGCAAAAAGAAGCACTCTTCTCTTTTTTTTTTTTTTTTTTTTTTTTTTGAGGGCAGTGATACTGGCCCTCATATGTGGGATCCGAACCGGGGCCTCTGGCATCCCAAGCCAGCTCTTAACCACCACGCGACTCGGCCGGCCCAGAAGCACTCTTCTCTTAAAAATTGTGTTTCTCTATTGGCCACTTTCATTTTGGATGGTATACATCTTTATCATATGGGGCCCACGCATTCATTGTGGAATGTTTAGGATACCTGACCCTCATGTATTAAATGCCAGTCTCTGAAACAGCTAAAAATGCCCCCCAACATTTCCCTGTTGAGAACCACTGCTGAGTCTCTTACTGGCTTCCTGATCATTGTGTCATGAAATGTCATGTGTGTCTGTGTGTCTGGTGTGTATCCATATTCAAGTTATATTAGTATATAAACAAATCTAGAAGGAGACAGAAACCAAACCATGATCAATGGTTATCTTGGAAATTTGCTTTTCATTGTCTAAAGAGTATATTTCTGTAGATTTTGAGTTGTATAGTGAATTATATACTTTTTGATAATTATATTAACAATGAAAATTTAAAGATTAAAAAAAAAAACCAAGCAGCTCAGTTGGTTAAGAGCTCACTCAAGGGTTGGAGCTGAGCTCTGAGCAACAGCAGTTTGATGCCCAGCCCGAGCTGAGCTGCCGCTGAGCTGCCAACAGATGGCAGGATGGCTAAAACAAAACAAAACAAAACAGAAACAAAAAAAAACAACCTGTCCAATTAGCCATGGGAAAAACAACCATAAAAAATAGAGGTTAAAATAATTAAACACTGAAATAATTTTGTTCTCAGATTGTTTGAAAGTATCTTTAAGTTTGTGTTCCACACTCAAGTTCCACAACAAAAACTCATGGAAATCATAGATTATATGTGCAGTTCAACCCCAATGAGCAGAATCATTTTCAAAGGAAAGGTGTGGCCCTACATCAAAAGATTAGCAGATGTTTTTATATTTTTGTGTTCCATAATGTTTAAATTGTAAATATGTTTTGTTTTATCATTAATCCACCAACCACTAATTACATCTAAAGCAAAATAAAACTCACTGCAGAATAGTAAGTATGTATAGCACTCTAATATTTATGTCAGAGAAAGAGAATTATATATACATGCATGCACTTATATGTAAATATAATTTCTCTGGAAAGATGTCATTGATGGTCTCTAGGGAGAGGAACCAGGGGCTGTCCCAGAGAGTCGGGGAGAGATTTTACTGGATATATCTAGGACTCTGAATTTTTTTCCCATGTGTACATCTACTTTCTCAAAGAATGAGTAGAGAGCAGTCACTGTGTTTCATGTAGTTATAAACAGGCTAAGTAAATGATACATGATGTTTGACCAATGGCTCTCCAACCTGAAGGTATCAATATCTAGGTTTCTATATTGCCTTAAAAACAATACAACATCCTAGCGAAGTTAATATTTAATATTATTCCTATCTTGTGAATCTGTTGTGTGATTGGCTGTGAGTTAATCACCCAGTCATAACAAATAGTTAGAAAAGGCACATGAAATAATCAGCATTGCCATCATCAAATTCTTTCTGGACAAAGAAAATGGCAGTCTGTGGAGACAGACTTAAGAAAAGCAATTGTTTGCTTCATGAGCCGCCTCGATCATCAGAAAGCATATGTAATACCATGGGAACCCTTGATTTACAACTGATTACTGAAAACAAGATTCTATTCTAAAACATCTTTCGTGCAGCCTATCTGGCACAACACCCTGCCTCGCTCTCTGTCCTCCAGCCACATGAATGCCCAATGGACATACTGGGCCACTGTCACCACCCATCCCTAACTGTGACCCGCTGTCCAGATCTCACTCAGCTCCTTTATACATGACCACGGCATCCTATGCCTCTGCTCACAACCCTTAGCTCAGCTGTAACCACACGACAACCTGACCGCACGCTCCACACGATAAGGCCTACTTCCTACTGCATTGGCTCCGTTTTCTCTCCAGTGCTTGATCATAGCAGGCACTCAATAGATATTCACAGAGGGAAAATATGAATACTCTAAGTAGAACATCACTCAACAAATATTTACTGAACACACTCTGTGCTAAGTGCCAGGGATACGGCGGTAAACAAGGTTTAAACAAACTATGCCCATATTATGCTTATAATTATACACATGTATATGCGTGTGTGTATGCACACACGTATATACATATAACCTGATTATGGTATAGGAGTAAATGGTCAGCACGTGAAAGAATGAACTGACTTATAAAAGAGACCTAGAACTAGGATGATAAAAAAAAAATGGATGTCTATATTTGGCAACATTTTTGATGAATGTTAATAGGCTGCACTTGAATATAAATATTAAGTCATTTATGTGGACAAAAATAAGACAATGAATTGCTGAGTACAGTTTGCTTATTTGAGGACTCCTGAAGCACCCATGCAATATATCCTCAACGCATGTGCACAAGCAGATAACAGGGGCCCAAGTAACCACAGGCTTATCTCACCAGAAGCGAAAGTTAGCATACAAGCCACAAAGCTCAAAGAATCAGTGGCAGAGCCAAAGGGATCACCAATGAGATCCTGGAAGCCACCACGCTTCTGTCACCAAGCAGGTACAGCTGGTCACTGAGCCATTCTTTAGAACAGAGCATAACAACTACATTGTATGTCAGAAGAGTGAATGGCAGAAAAGATGCAATTAGCTGTGTATGTTTTGTGCAGCTACTGATACTTCCTTTACTCTTTCTGCAGGGAAAAGAAAAGGTAAAAGTGAGGTCTGAGTCTCTGCTGATCTTCAGTCATTCTTTATTTTGTTGCTTTCATATCTTTCCTCTCCAAGTGACTGATAAGCTAAGAGTATAATTATGGTAACCATCAGCCAGGTTACTGTGCTGGTTCCTGGCCATATTTACATCCCTCCATTGTTCTTTTAGTTTATCTGTATATTTTTCTTAGATTGTATGTATCTCCAAGTAGAAAAATAAGGCTATTTAAAAGAAAATAGAAGCTTGATTAATGGAACCCAACCACTTGGGAGACACAATATGCTGTTTTGTTCTTATAGTTTCCATTTGGATGAAAGTCAAATGAACACACGAACACACACACACACACACACACACACACGATTTTGTTAAAAAATCTTCTATGAGATGGCCTGAGGTATATGTAAAATACAAATTCTATAATTTGCAGATAAGAATAATTGACATTTGGCATATCAATTAACTTGAAAAATACCTCTAGAGTTTTAGTTGACCCTAAGCTAAATTTGAGAGAAATAAACAAGTTCATCAAAATTCAGGCTGAAAGAATATCATGACCAAACTAAAAGGAGATAATAATCCCATTGTTTTGACTTTGGCCAGACCATAAGAGGAAGTGGGAACAATTAAGAGATGCTAGTGGGGCGGGGGCGGGGAGGAGGTGGAATGAGAAGAAGAGAGAACAAAGAGGGAGAATCTGGGATAAGATGTTCCGGGGAATATCCCTGAGGGAATTGGAGACCTGTATGAGGGACACTGAAATATACGAAGGGCTTTTCTGCTGAAGAGGGAGAAGGCTGTGTTAGTCCCAAATCAGACCTGTGGGCAGTCAGTACAATAGATGTTGTTGTTTTAGCTGCAAAGCAGAGACTAAGGGAATGCAGCATTCTCTCTTTTCAGCTGGACTTGATCCTGGGAATATGAGAGCCTGGACCTGCCAGGGACCTCCGGCACAGGCCTGGGAATGAAGCCTACACAGCAGGAGACAGAGTAGATGGACAGACTGCTGTTGACTGCAGCATTTGAGACCTGGTTATAGCTACACCGAAGGCCATTTGCTAGACTTTCAGCTAGACTTAAGCCACTTTGGGTAAGATTTTCTGCCACCTCAAGTGAAAGAGCCCTAAGTGACATAAGATCTTAATCTACCTTGTGAGGAAACAAGTTCCACGTCACTAGAAGGGGCCAAGCCACGGTAAAATAACCATCTTCCAAGGATTAGGAGGAAGAGTCTTAAACTGAATGAAGCTAGGCCCATGTGACTGTATTAGTTTGCTAGGGCTACTGTAAAAAATAAAAAATATGCCACAGACTGGGTGGCTTAAACAATAGAATTCATTTTCTTACAATTCTGGAGGCTAGAAGTCTGAGATCAAGGTGTGAGCAGGATTAAGTTTCTTCTGAGGCCTTTCTCCTTGGCTTGTAGGCAGCCATCTTCTCCCTGCGTCTTCACGTGATCCCCCCTCTGTGTGTATCTGTGTCCCAATCTCTTCTCACAAGGACGAAGGTCATGGTAGATTAGGGCCCACCCTAATGACCTCGTTTCAACTTAACGACCTCTTTAAAGACCCTATCTCCAAATGCAGTCACTTTCTAGGGTACTGGGGGGTTAGGACTTCAATGTATGAATTTTCAGGGGACACAGTTCAGCCCACAAAAATGACTGTCAAGGTGACTTACAACTCCAACATAAAGCAAAGTTTAGTAAAGAATGCTGGTGTATCACTCAAGAGCCATTGCTCAGTGGACCAGAAATAAAACATGTGATACCAGGGGCAGCTTCTCTGGGTCTCTAAAGTCAGAGTGCAGCTGCACCCTTAGAGGAGGACTGCTAGCATTTTGTACGATCCAATCCAACTATATTTACTCATTTATATTATCTAGGGGATTGCTATTTACTTTTTCAGTGATTGATGTATAATGAAAGGTTTTGACACACAGTGCTAATTGACGTGTTTCACATGGGCAGCACAGTGAGGCACATATGCTGCACCTTGACTGGAAAGATGGAATCCATGATACAGGCATCCTGGAAGTGGGCTTTTCCCAGGAATGGTCATAACTGCCTTGGTTATACTAGAAGGGTTTTGAAAAGATCAAATAAACATGTAAGGGAAAACTGCAAAACATTGTGCAAATGTGTAAGCTACCATTACATAAAATGCAAATATTTCAGCAGGAGCAGCCAAGTCTTACAAATTCTGTCTGGGCCAGTGTATGGAGAAATGTCTAAGGTCCAGGATTCTAACTTCCATTCAAGTCAACTGGCTTCAAAGAAAGAAAATTCTCTAGTCAGATCCCAGCAACTGCTATCATAAATCACATTACCCATCACTGGCTAGATAGCCTGTTGTCATGGCATGGGCTGGATAGGTTTACATGAATGGCTTTGTGCACATTTCTGACTTAGGAAACACCATTCAAAGTCTGAGTCCTTGGGGGTGGTGGGCAGGTCTGATGTATTGTTTTTCACATACTGAAACCAACCAAAATTGAAAGTTGTATTATTAGAGTCAGAACTAAAAGAAGCCACAACATCAAGACCAACCCTCTTATTATACAGAGATAAGGAAATAGAGGTCCAAAGAGGTAGAATGGGGCCACAGAGTTGGTTGGCCAGTAGAAGGTCAAGGTCATTGCCCCCTTGCCCTACAGTGCTCTTTTAGTAAGTATTACCATGTGCTATGTTTTACTCCAAGGTCCCTACATATAGTCAAACTTAGATAAGGGCTTGAAGAAATGCCTCTGGATTGGACCAGTGGAGAGGGACTGGCCGTGTTAATACAGTTATGTTTCTGGTAACAGCCATGTACTTGGATTAAGAAAGTTGGATATATGTTTGAACTGTCTTTAGAGGATGGTTAACATTTTAAACTTTGACGAATCATTAGGAGCAATGGGGTAAAAGGAAAGTAGAAAAGCAAATGCCATTCAACAGCAGCCCAATATCCTAGATCGCAACACAACAGTTTACCAAGAAGCATAATTTTGAGTTAGGAGATAAAATGGGCCAAATGACAATTTCTGATGAGGCAGCCCCAGAAACGTCAGTGGCTGCTGCTGAGAGAGAATGCAACTAAGCCAGGACTTCTGCCCTGCTTGCAGGCTGCATGTGGGCTGCAAACTGAAAATGTAAACAGTGCTCTTTTTCACACATGCAAAAAAATTAATGGTCACTCTACCTTAAAAATCTTGTTTCACAAAGATTTGCTAGAATACTCTACCTGTATTTGAAACAGATTTCTAACAAAATCTCATTAACAGAACTAAGAATAATTTAATAGTAATTACTTAATAGTAATAGAATAATAGTAATTAATAGTAACTTGATTAAGGGTAATGAATCAGTAATAATGCTAGTCTTCATCTACTTTGATGAATACCAATATTACTATCTGATATATTGGAAAAAGCATGGGATTTATAAGCCAGAGATCCTGGACTGAGTCCCCATTCCACCACTCAGAAGGGTGGACCTTGGGTAAATCATAGCAAATCTGTTCCTTCCTGTGCTTTCAGGGTGGATCTTTCCAACCAATCAATGTACATGCTACTAGGGTTGCACACCATGCAGAGAAATGTTTGCCACTGCTGTATTCACTCCTGAGTGGTGGAGTGGGAACTCAGTCCAGGGTCTCTGGCTTATAAATCCCATGCTTTTTCCAATATATCAGATAGTAATATTGGTATTCATCAAAGTAGATGCAAGAATTGGGACGGGCCGAGTGGCTCTGTTGGTTAAGAGCACAAGCTCTGAACAACAGAGTTGCCGGTTCAATTCCCACATGGTCCAGTGAACTGTGCCCGAGCTGAGCTGCTGCTGAGCTGCCAGCACATGGCAGGTTGGCTCAGCTGGTGAAAGCACATGCTCCTAACAAGGTTGCTGGGATGGTGGCTACGCCCACCCACAACTAAGATTAAACACAGCACCTTGAGCTGAGCTGCCCTGAGCTGCAGACGGGCGGCCAGATGGCGACTGGACTTGGAGCTGAGCTAGCTGTGCCCTTCACAACTAAGACTGAGGGACAACTTGGCTGTTCTTCCCCAATTCCCCAATAAAATCTTAAAAAAAAAAAAAAAAGCAAGACTCTTCTCTGTGGAATAAAGTATATCCTTGCAATTAGTAGCATTCCTGAGGCAAGGCAATAAAAAACAATTCTACATTCAGGCATGTGTATTAAAAAAATAATAATTGATTTGTTTCCCGGTCTAATCTTGGTTTGTTTTCTTTCTCAATTTACATTGCACTTATCAGATAAGACCTGGGCATAGAAAATCACACCTAAGCCACCAGGCTATTTTGGGCATCATATTCCCTCCAGTACTGGGTTTCTCCACCCCACAGAAATGCAGGGGCCCCCTTTCCGAAGGGGGAATGGAGGCTCACTCTAGGATCAAGGCCTTGAATAGAGTGAATAACATCAAGAGGACATTAGAGATATATTCATCGAGACTTCATGTTCTGACTTAGTATATGCTTAATAAATACTTATTGAAAGTGTGAATGATAACAGTAATAATACCACCTATTGTTTATAGTTGAGCACTCACTATGTGTTATGCATTATCTCATTAATCTTAATAAAATAACAATGCTATGAAATTAGGTACAATTATTACCCCTATTTTACAAATGAACTTTAGGCTTAACAAAGTTAAATTGCTGACATATCCGAAGTCAGACATGATAAATGTGGGTTTTCAACCTAGGTCCAACACACACATACATTCGTTATAGGTAAACTGACAAAAACAAGAACAAAAGAAAACAAGCTAGCTACCAGACTACCCAACATGTCTTCCAGGGCTTCAGAAGGTGACTGGCTTCAAGGCTAGACCAGTTTGCTCTCTTCCTGATTCTCCTAAATGGAATGAAATGTCCGACCAACATCCCACAATTATAACCAAGCACCATCACTAACGCTCCATCACTGTACTCAGCAGTAGCATGGTTCAAAGATAGAGAGGACCTGGACACTGATTCTGATAATGTCTGAGCTTTAATTCTACATGTTATCTTTTTAAAGGAAAGAAAAAAAGTTGCTGCTTGTCTGCTTATGGATTACTATTCAAAGATGTTTTCAGCAGAGGAAAGGCAAAGAAAAGATGCTGAATACTGCAGAAACAAGAATGAAGTGGTATTCTTGCTTCCAGTCAGAAAGGCTTTGGAGGTAGGCCATGAAGTAAGCGTCCAAGAAAATTTCTTATCCACAATTCATAGTATCCTACAAAATTATATAATTGCAATCTACCAAATATTTCCATGGATAAGTAGAAATGTAATTAGCCACATTACTTAGGTTTTTGACTTAATACAAAAAAAAAAAAGGCAGTAAATTGACACTGTATGACTCAAGATATTAAACAGCTGGTGTAAACACACATATTTAGATTCACTGCCAGTAATAAACTTTATGATCTTTGGGACATCACATGGCTGTTTTGGTACCTTAATTTCTTTTTATATATAGAGAGAAATATTATAATTACTACACAAATCAGGGTTGTTTGGTACAGTTTGAATATAATTCCTAGTGAGATACTATAAATTTATACCTGATCTCATTTTAAAGCGAGGGAAATAAGACCTGAGGCCATTATACTGATATAAAGTAGACTGTTAATTATTTATATTTATGCTACTTTGGGAAAAATGTATGGGCAATGTACATATTAGGGGTGCAGAATTTCAATGTTTACCTGATATATTTGTATCCAATATGTCTCTTTAAACATATACAGATATATATATATATATATATATATATATATATATATATATATATATATTTGGTTCTTCTATAGGATAATTGATCCACTATACGTAGACTTAAGCTTCAAGCTATTTTCCAATAGAAAATAGTAAACAAATTTGAGAATAATATATCTAGCACCAAGAATTGAAAATTGTGAATAGTCTGCCATATTTCCTGAAAGAAATGTAATATTACAAACAAAGTGTAGGTTCTCCTTGTCCTCTTTGTCCCCTGTCCCAGTTCCCGTCTTTTTATGTCCTGTCCAGAAAACTAGGGCTAATATGAATATTTTTCCTCTCCAAATTTAAATGTCTCTCTATACACATAGGTATATCCATAAAAATGTTTAACTTTTGAAATGTGTTGTTAAAATTTGCGTAAATGTACCAAACTGTGCATCATTCTGACACTTGCTTTTTTTCCGATTCAACCTATTTTTGACATATTGTTCATGTTGACATATTGATCTAGTCTCTTCCTTCCAACTTCTGCATAATATTCCATCCTGTGACTGTACCGTATTGAACATATCCATTCCCCAATTGATGGATATTTAGACTGCTTCTATTTTTCACTATCAGAAAGCTGCAGTAAGCAAGTAAGCATCCTTGTACATGTCTTTCTACACATGCATAAGAGTGTGCCCAGGTATAAACCTTAAAATGCAATTTTCAGGCCATAGGACATGTCCAATTTGAGCATCACCAAGGGCTGCTGAATTTGCCTTCACAGTGGCTGTTCAGGTATGAATATGTGGGGCTGTCTTTACTCTTGTCTGGTGCATACATGAAAGACTACCACCTTGGCCCGTGAGATGGTGAGGGGAGCTGTCCACCACCACAAAAGCTACAGCTCATACGGAGTTATTCCTGCTCTCTTTAATTCAGTAAGTGCCTCAGTCAACCCAGCCACTGAAGGTGGAAGGGAAAACAAACCAAATATGACCCAATAACTAAACTCCCTGGCTTCACTTAAACTACTTTGCAACAATGGCGTTTTGTTCTGAATTATGAATAGCTCAATTATTAGTAATGCTGTTATTACAGAGTCAGCCTAATAGCTATGACATAATATGGTAATATCTTTCTTTGTAAAGATGTTCTTTTCAAGGGACTATAAAAACCAAATTATACTCTTTCAGCTCTTGATCATAAATTTTTCTGCTTTTGAGACTCTACAACTTATAGTTTAATAACAAGAATCTTTACTTGAAGTAGCAAAGAGGCTCTTCCTATAAAAATGAATATCGAAGTCTTTGAAGGTAAAGTGGAAAGGAATAAAAAACCAGAAATCTACCCACATACAAATAATAATAGCTGCAATTACAGTCATTCTGTATGCCAGCTATGACAGAGATGGTAGCTTATGGTCACCACGCCCTAGAAAAACTGAAGAAGAACATAAATAATTGAAAGTCATCATAAATTGCGGGGAGAAAATCTCAATTTGACCGAAGTGGTTTTGAGGGGGAATGTTATTTTGAAAGCCACAAACATCTTAACTGCAGCCTCAATGACCTGCACACTTCTGACATTATACTAAGTCACTGTATTTTTATTAGATTCAGTAGGTCTTGTAGTTAAGAGCAACATAATATAGCAGAAGACTGACAAAGTAATAGTATAAAAAAAAAATGAACTGAACTCTTACTATATGCCGGTCACTGTTCTAAACAATTGCTACGTTTTATCTCATTTAGTCATAAAATAACTAAGAGACAGGTACTAATACTACCCGTATTTACTGATGAAAACCAGAGTTATGTAACTTTTCCACAGACACACGGTGCCAAGTGGGAGAACCAGGCAATCCCACTCCAGCCTATGTGTGTGCCACTGCCATTCTTCGATAGGAACAGGAAGACACCTTTCCCTAGAGACAACGGCTATTTCCTTTCTCTACTTTTCTTTCTTTCCATCTTTTTGCCTTATATTCCCTTTATTTTTTCCTCTCCCCGGATTATGTCTTCAGTCCGCTTGCAAACACTCATAGAGGTGTGCCTGGTTCAGGCAATGGCGTTGGAGAGGTGACAAAATCAACTGCTCCTGAAGCATAATATGGACACAGGTTACAGTAAATGCCATACAACACAATTCCTCATAACACGGAATATTCTTAAGTATGAGGGTGCTTACTTTAAGCAATAAAGCATAGACCAAAATTTCAGCAAGATCAGAAACTTGGAGGAAAATCTTGGAAACAGCCATAACTGATCTTCCTCAGCCATTTCTCTTCTTCCACCACAATATGTGCCTGTGGATCTTGTCCATGTTCCTGGCTTTAACTGTCCCAGGTCCTGTGTCCCCAAGGCTAACCTCTTCACTACGCTGCAGGCTTGTAATAGTCAACGGTGCTACACATTCCCATCTACACATCCCAACTTCAAACTAAACAAACCCAACACTGAGTTCAGATGGCTCACCCAATTTTGTGTCCCCTTCCTGAATTTTCTGCTGGATTTAGTGGAACCGCCATACCCACGCTGGAAACATGGAGGTCTCTACCTCACTTCCTACATCCACACCATTCTACTAATTTTACCTTCCAAATCCATCCCTTCCCCGAACTGCTGTTGTGGCAGTTCAGGCCTGTATCACCTGTCACTTGGACTATTTTAAGAACCTTCTCAGTGGGCTACCTACTGCATTGCAAATAAGTGAAACATCTGTGGCCCTCCTCTGCTCTAAACCTTGCTGTGGCTCCCTCCTGCCCCCAGGGTAAAGTACATGTTCCTCATTCCAGCACCCATTGCTTTCAATCTCTCCCATCCTTTTATGCTCATCCCTAAATCCTATTAGTCTGGGATTCTCTAGGCCCAAATAACTGTTCAACTAAATTGAACAAATATACAGCATTTTGATTTTTAAGTAGCACAGAGTAATACTTGCTCCTTTAGAGCATTATAACTTATAATTTCAAACTTACTATGAAAATTAAGTCTTTAAACTATTTTTATTGTGGTAAAAGTCATTTTTAAAGAAAAAAAATAATACTCCCTTAAGAAATGAAAAGGAAAAAAAGTTGGTTAAGGTCCACCATCTTTTTGTCTTTCAATCAGGAATTGAGTTATTCTGTTTCCCTTCTGTTCCTTCACTGTTGTGACTGCCATCAGAAGTCTTCCTAAGCAGTTATGGATTGTGTGTAAGTCAGGATCTAATCAGGGAAACAGGTACCCATCTGTCTCAATCCAGAGATGTCCTTAGATGGGCGATGGGATTGCTGAGAAGCCAGAGGCAGCCTCTCCAAGGTCTAGGTGAGAAGGATGAAGGGAAGGGCTGTTATCAGAGCTCAGGGTCACCCACAGTGGGTGGAGCCATAGTGGGACGCAGCAGCTATCAGAGACACTGCTTGACAGGGCACAGAGGACTCCTGAATTGAGAAGACACGGCCAGAGTCGGGAGGAGGGCAGAGTACCAGAGTAGAAAGAGCTACACAGAGGGCGCTGCACAGGGTTCCCCCGAGTCTTCAGCTGAGTACTGATCCACACACGCATGTGAGGAAGCTACCAGAGGCCAGGGAAAGAACCACGTGAAAGGATTACAGGGAACAACCTCCAAAGCTCACACATGACACTGCATGAGCTAGGGTGTCCTCTCCACTCTAACCCTCCAGCTGTGCCTCCCCCAGCTCAGCGGTTGTCAATCTTGGCTGCACACTAGATCAGCTGGGACCTTCTAAAGTATGACTGCCTGGACACCCCCCCCAGAGTGTCTCATGGAACTGGTCTGGGTGCAGCATGAGCCCTAGGAGTTTTAAAAGTCGTCCTCATGAGTCTAATGGTTGAGCACCACCACACGAGCTGAACCCACGCGGAAGCCAGGAGTCCAGGTCCTCGAAAAGCAGCCTGCAGAGATCAGCACTCTGCCAGGCATAGTGTGGAGCGGAGCTGACAGCCAGAGGATCTGGGATCAGCAAATAGGGCACAAAGAAGTGGGGAGAACCAAGGGAGAGGATGAGGACACAAAAAGAAAGAATGAAAACACGAACATGATCTTCTCTAGAGCCTCGGGTGGCTAACTCGAATTCAGCTCTCTGTGTGCAGCCTTCGCCAATCACACCAGCTGCCAGCTTTCCTCCCTCTCACAATGCTAACTGTTCTTCCTCCTGTGACGCAACATTTACCCCTAACAGCCTCCCATGTGTCCTCAGCTGGTAGGCCAGCATCATGCTTTCTGTTCCCGGTCTTCCTGCAGTGGCCCACCAGCAAAGCCTGTGTGTTCCTCCTCTCACTATTTAGGTTATGTGTTTCCTTCTTTCCCAAACTTGACTGCCTCGTGCATTTGGGCCCTTAGCTGTGATTAAGTAGTAATTAACGGCTAATAATGGTTAATATAGTAACCCTGCCAGATAACATTTGCAATGGCAAAACTGCCCTTGAGTGTAAGATTTTTCTTGCCAAGAGTTAAGATTTTAGTGTGTCCTTTAAAATGTAAATAAATTTAAATCAAATAACATAAGTGAAGGCCTAATATTAGATAGTAATGATTTTCAAATTTACAAATGATTAATTGCAATGTATTTTGATTACAACCCTACCTATGGCTGTTGAAATACTCAGCAACGTGAATACACCCTTAAGATTCATTTATAGTTCTAGTTAAAGAAGTCTAGTTTTTATCTTTACAAAAATTAGCCTAGAACTATTTTTGTTGTTGTTGTTGTTGTTGTTGTTTAAGAGGGCAGTGTCACTGGCCCTCATATGTGGGATCCAAACATGGGCAGCTAGCATCCCAAGCCAGCTCTTAACCACAGCGCCACTTGGCCGGCCCGTAGCCTAGAACTATTAATGCTGTAAATTCCAGTCTTGTGATTTCAATTCAAAAGAAATTTATCTTTTTTTAGTGGAAGTATTAAGCATTATCCTATTTGCCTGAGAAAGCCACTTCCCAGGGAAGGACAAAATCAGAAATCATTTACTCTATGCGTGTATGTATGTATTGAGATTGATAGATAGGTTATTCACTGAAAAAACTGGGCCCAAACTGTAAGAGCTGTTAAAATACTGAGCAGATCAAGATTAGACATGATATTTAAAAATATATTTTCTGGTATGAATTTTTATAAAGAGTTTGTGGGGCCGGCCGAGTGGCGTGGTGGTTGCATGCTGGCTTGGGAAGCCAGCGGCCTCAGTTCAGATCCCACATATGAGGGCCAGGGACACTGCCCTCCAAAAAAAAAAAAAAAAAAAAAAAAAAAAGAATTTTTTGAAAATCCACTTTTTTTTTTTTTTTTTTTGAGGGCAGTGTCACTGGCCCTCCCATGTGGGACCCGAACCAGGGCCGCTGGCGTCCCAAGCCGGCGCTTAACCACCGCGCCACTCGGCCGGCCCGAAAATCCACTTTTGACTACCTTAGGATATTTACATTTTTTATGGTAGTGCTAACGCCTAAAAGCAAACTCCCACTGTGACAGTCACAGAAGACTGAAAAACCATACACATGTGTAAGAGCCACAGAGAGATCCCTCCTTATGATCCAACAAGGACAACATAAACACTATGAATTCATAGAAAGACCACTTGTCTTCATCAACTATTTAGTGTATATTTTTCCAATGAAGAGATTAAACTGTCACCACCACATTTTCATACCCCCACATCTCAACCACCACCACCTGACTGGGCTCCCAAAATTCTCACTAATGAAACCCCATATTCATTCTACCTGAATATGTGGGCATAATTTCACTATAGCTATCAGAACCTTTTAAATGTAGTTAATATATTTTAATGGACAGAATAAAAATCCAAAAAAGGCAAATGATCACAAATTGATGGAATCCTAGTAGGCTCTTGGGAGCAACAATGTGACGGTTCTTGGGAGCAACAATGTGACCACAAGAGATCTTCTTCCTCCTTCACACTATCAAATAAGAAAAGGGAGATGCTTTGTGCACATAAAACCAGAAAATTAAGGTTAAGTAAGATGTAGGTTTTTAAGTAATGAGTAACTAATAATGCTTAGGAAAGAAAAACACAAATGTAAACTCATGCATTTCCAAAATTAGTAGTAAACCCAACTAGGATTTTATCATGAAAATATATACCTCAGACAAAAGGCAAAGACAGAAAAGAAACTTCTTTTAGCATGTGAGAAGAACCGAGCAATTTCTCTGAAAATAGAACCTATAGCATACTCTGTACTGAATCAACATTCAATTAATGCTATTGACTGATTAAATAATGACACCTAGGAACTCTCCTCCTTTGGTAAGAGCTACCTGGTACCTTTCTGGAAGTAAATCGCTGTCATTTTAATAGCTGAGGGGAGCTCCTGCTCATACGCCAGGGCTGAAGAGAAATGTCTCCTTCATCTTGGTCAGTCCACACAGCTCAGAGAACATAAACATGACCTGGACGAGGTTCAAGGACATTCTGAGTCCGTAATATCGGTCCCACTAAATGTACCGTGGGGACTCTGTGGGTCTGGGAACCATCCACACAGTGCCTGACTTTGTTGAGTGACAACAATGGGGTCAAAGATTTGAGAAAGAGAAGGACCAGGGCACAGCTCCCAAAGCAAAACCAAACAAAATGAGAAAAAGGAGTCCAAATTGTTTGGGTGAAAAGACATATTCGAGGTCGAAACTTGAAATTAGAAAATATTTTCTTCAGTTAGTAAAAGGGAAATTAAAAGAAAACAGATCAATGTTTCTCAGATCTTGTCAGTGTCTTTTTCCCTTCTAATTTCTCATCGAAACAGATTTAAAGATTACCACATACACACACAAACACATGCACTTCCTTTTTTTAGTTATGGTAACTTCCCGTTTTAGGAGCCCATATGCAATACTTTTCTATGATGTAAAAATGCTTAAGCGTAGCTGGCTCTTTATTGTAGGGCCAACGGCGAAGCCGAAAGAGTTATCAAGAGCAAGGTGTTGTTCGATCAACTTCAGACAAACATCAACATTGAGAAACATTACAGAAGAAGAAACACTAAGCATTTAGATCTTTTGACTGTAAGGATTACATGGAAATTTTAAAGTAGAATATTTTTAAATGTCCCATTTCTTCATGGCAGATAAAAATGCAGAAACTCATGTAATAATCAGAAAAAAAAATTATAGAAGAAATTTCTTCCACGGAACATCATGGATTAGGGATTATGGTGGGTGACATCACAGTCTTATTAAATATAATAGACATCTTCATACACCATATATTCAGGGTCTGTGTGTGTCAGTGGCTGAGAAAAACATCATTTTTATCCACTTATGACCTCCTTCATAAATGCCTGAGACAGGGGAGCCTTTCAAGGTCCATGGATAAAACAGTTCACTAAATTGGTGCTCCTATACCTCAGAACATTTACTGTAAGAGTCTCTTAAAAATACAGAGAGGAAGCAGCATATTTTGTTTGTTTTAGATAATCCAATTACTTCCTTCCTTGTTTCTATTTTAAAGAGAAAGAGCAACACAAAGCCCCATTCCCACCCAATCCTACCTTCAATACAAATTATTACTATGACATAAATGTGATCAAAGGAGATATAAACTAGGAAATGATAAGGCTCAATTGCTATGGGGCAGACATAGTTAGCATGTTCTTACCTGATGTGGCCAATCAATTCAATAAGCTTGTGACTGAAAAAATAAGCTGTCAGCTCAGACACATGACTCAGGACTGAGCACACCCCAAAGAGGGTTGTGGTTCCATTCAGATCTTCCAAATGCCAGTAGAGAAATGTGAACACGAAGCCGTATCCAAAACCCATAAACCAAGCCACGAACAACACTGAGCCATACTGCACGCTGCACAGCAGTCTGATCAAGTCCCAAAAGCTGAAGGCCTGCGAGTGGCTCGTCGTGGTTGGTGTCTCCTCAGAGGACTCTGTGGAGCTGTTCCTCTCCACCTGAGGGATCTCCACCTCTTTCCCTTCATTTTCATTATTTTTGAAGTGGTTGTAGCGGAACCGGAACTGAGTAGCAACGATCAAGGCCATGGTCATGAGAACTCCAAAGACAATGAAGACAATCTGGTAGTTCCGGTACTCAGGGGGCTTACACCCCTTCCCGTCAATGAGCACCTCTATGTGGGTGTAGTCGATCCCGATGCCCACGGACAGCATCGCCAGGCCCCAGCCCAGGGAGCCCCACATGCGCTGCAATCCATAGCGGTCTCTGTGTTTTCCCAGATACTGGAGTGTGACCGTGTCCACAATGGTGACGGAAGAGGCACTGAAAAACTCTCCTATTATAACAACTACCAAGATTACCAAGAATATAGCTTCTACTTCTTGTTGATCGTAAACAAGAGTGACTTGGTCGGAAGGTAAAGGTTTGGTGGTAGTGACAATAGCAGTGGTTGCCTCCCTGGTTACATTTACTGGGGGGGCAAGGGTTGCTGTGCTTGGATTCAAGGTCAAGTCCATGACATGGTCTGTAATCTCATCTGTCTGAGGCTGCAGCGTGGGTGCACTGGTCATGTTTGGAGCTGTTGAAAAGATGACAGCTGTGATATTGGGCCCTGTTTCTAACATCACCGGCCCACTGGAAAGAAGGTTTCTTTTCTCACGCATTCTTGGTGATGTGATCATGGAAGAGATAATGGAAGAATTTGTTGGCAGGATAGTCAGCAGGTGACTCGAATTGGTGGGGTGAACTGTTGGGGGTATCTTTGGTACACATCTCAAGGTAGCCGGTTTGACAAATCCAATGCCCAGGTTGAATAAAACCCAACACAAGAGAGAAAACAGGAGGACAATTTTGCCCTTTTTATAGCGATCTGCAACTACACCCCAAAAGGGGGCACTACAGAATTCAATGAAGTATCGAATACCTACTAGCAATCCACTCTGGCTTGGTGACATTCCCAGTTGTTTATAATACACAGGCAAAAGTGGGTAAAGAGAGCCATATGCAGAGTAAAAGAAAAAATAAAAGACCTTGGAAATTAGAAGATCGTTGTTTATTTTAACACAGTGTTTCTCTATCCAGTCTATATCCTCCTCAGGAATAGCTGCTGTTTCTGTGGAGGAGGGTGTTTCATTTGAAGGTGGTTCTGGTTCCCTGGAAATACCATTAAAGGGATCAGCAAGCACATATTTTCTCTTCTGTTCCTCTTCATCATCAGTTAAGATGGCAACTTTGTCATCTGTCGCCATGGCTTGTCACCACCATCAGAAAGTTTGACCTTCAAAATTTTAATTGTTGATCTGTAAAGTAAAATTTAAAAGATGGCTTAGTAATGAAATTGATAACATTTATACATAGAACTTCATCTTAACAGGAAACTGAGTTTCAAACTACAGCTAATAATAATAATTGTGAGAGTGAAGTCTCACCATTTATCATTTTCAGCCACACAATACTGATTTTTAAAAAATAGCTTTCAAAATAATCAAATATTCCTTGTGACCACTGACTGACTACCTACCAATGGCAAGTTTATAGCTTAGGTTCATTCTCAATCTTTTCATTGATTCCTACAGAAAATGTACAAATTATAGGGATTATGGCAAAACTAAATATAGGGAATTGAAAATAGGATTTATAGTTTATTGGTTTTACTGTTCAAACAAATCCACTGCATTATAAAATCTAGAATTTTTAGAAAATAAAGGTAGCTAAAACCGTTCAGTCTCTAGAAAAAAATGGGAAGAAACTCTTAACTACAACCCCAAATGCAATGAGAAACAGGGAGTCAATTGCACATTTGCAACAGGACTTAGTCACCACAGGCATGACAAGGACATCCTGGTAAGGAAACAGCCTTCGTGTTGCTTATATTACGCACATTTCTCCAGATATGCTCATATGGATTGCAGTTTAAGAAAATGTCAGAAAAAAAATAACAGATAGCATTTGTTGAGCACTTACTCTGTACCATGTAACATTTAAAGATCTTTATATATATTCATTATAATGTCTCTATTATCTTCTCCATTTTACAGATGAGAAAAATGAGGCATAGTGAGTTTAAATAATTCATAATTGGCAGACAGGAAAAGAATTGTGGCCCCACTCCTACCCCCACCAGCAAAGGCCAAGTGGGGAGCCTAGACTTCCACCCTCACCAGGCTGTAACGGGTCGCCCCAATCCCTTGGCTGAGGTGGTGTCAGAGGAAGCCAAGTAAGGAGCTAGGACTTTCATCCCTGCTAGGTGATAATAAGACCATATCCCCACAACAGTGTCAGTGGAGGCCACATGGGAAGCCGGGGCTTCCACGGCACCTTCAATAACGAGGCACCCCTCCCTTTCCTCACTGGGGTGATATTAGGGGAGGTCTGGAGGACAGTCAGGACTTTCACCACCACCCAGCAGTAATAAGGCCACTTCCACTACAGTGTCAGTGGAGGCCATGTGGGGGCAGTACTGAGGCACTGCTACCCAGAGGCACTCCTACCCCTACCAGCCAGAGGTATCAGCGGAGGCCCAATATCAAGACAGAACACCCATCTCCACTTCATAATAAGGAGCCATTCACCATCTGGTGACAACAGAGGCTGAGTGAGGAACCTGGAATTCTACCTCCACCTGGCAGTAATGAGGCAGCATCTCCCATTCCCTTGCTAGAGAAGTTTCAGAAAAATCCAGCTAAAACAGAAGGCGTAAAACAGACCAGAATCTCATAGTACCCAAAATGTCCAACTTTCAATAAAAAATAGTGTATCTTACCAAAAACCAGGAAATGAAGGACAATCAATAGATATCAACACTGACATGACAGAAATGTTAGAATGAACTAACAATGACTTTAAAACAGACACCTTTAAAAAAATGCTTCAACAAGCAATTATAAACACGTTTAAAGCAAATGAAAAGATAAAGCTGAAGCACAGAAATAGAATGTCTCAACAAAGAAATATAATATATAAAGAAAAACAAAATGTAAATTTTAGAGCTGGAAAATATAATAACCAAAATATAACAAACTCAATAAATGGACTCAACAGAAGAATGGAGGAGAATCATGAACTGAAAAAGACAGAATAGAAATTACACAATCTGAACAACAGTGAGAAAATAGACTGAAAAATATTAACAGTCTCAAGGAATTATGGAACTATAACAAAAGACTGAACATTCATGTCACAGAGTCCTGAAAGGAGTCCTTAAAGAAATAAAGACAGAAAACTTCTCAAATTGACAAAAGAGATAAACCTACAGATTCCAAAAGCTAAATGAACTCCAAGCAAAAGAAACCCACACCAATACACAGCATAGGCAAACTTTGAAAACCAAAGACAAAGAAGAAACCTTGAAAGCAGTGAAAAAGGAATCATAACTTACTTATGAGGGAAAAACAATTCCAACAATCACAAATTTATTAGAAACCATTTCTAATAAGAAATCACAGACTTCTTATTAGAAAGAAGGGGAATAATATTTTGTGCTGAAAAAAGAATTGTCCACACAGAATCCTATATTCAGAAAAAAGACAGTCCAAAAACCAGAAAACTACAGAACAATATCCCTGATAAATACAGACGCAAACATTTCTTAGCAAAATATTAGAAAAGAAAATTGAGGAATATAAAGAATTGTACACTATGACGAAGTGGGATCTATTCCAAGGATGCTATGCCAGTACAGTCTGTGAAAAATCAACCAGTGTAAACTACCATATCATGACACTAAAGAAAAAAAATACCATGATTCTAATCAACTGACGCAGAAAAAAAGCACTTGACAAAATTAAACACTCCTTCATGAAAACTCTCAGAAAAATAGGAATAAAGAGGAACTTCCTCAATTTGATAAAGATCACCTACAAAAATCTGCACTTAATGGTGAAAGACTGAATGCTTTTTTTCCCAAGATAGGGAATAAGGCAAGACTATCTGGTCTCACCACTCTTACGCAACATAGTGCTGGAAGTTATAACCAGTGCTATAAGGAAAGAAAAGGAAATAAAACTCATTCAGATCAAAAAGGAAGATATAAACTGTCTTTATTTGAAATAATCATCTATGTAGGAAATCTCCAAAATCTTCTAGATCCAAAAAGTGAGTTCAACAAGTTCACAGGATATAAGATAAACATACAAAAAAAAAATCAATAGTGTTCCTACATACTAGCAATGAATTTGTGGACACCAAAATTTATAATACCACTTACAATTGCTAAAAATATATAAAAATATTTAGGTATAAATTAACAAAACATGTACAGGACTTTACACTGAAAACTACAAAATGCTGATGAAAGAAATAAAAAATCTAAAAAAAATGGAGAGACATACTATGTTCATGGATTGGAACATTCAACACAGTAAAGATTTTAATTCTCAAATCTGTAGATAGGTTTAACACAATCCTTAATATCTAAGCAAGTTTTAAAAGTAGATATAGACAAGATGATTCTAAAAATTTATTTGAAGAGGAAAGGGAACTAGAATAGGTAAAGCAATTTTGAAAAAGAAGATTTATTATACAGCTACATATTGATCAAGATTGTGTGGTACTGGCAGAAGGATAGACACATAGATCAATGAAACAGAACAGAGAACCCATAAGTATTCCCAACTGATTTTTGACAAAGATGCAAAATCAGTTTAATGGAGGAAAGGTAACCTTTTCAACAAATGATGCTGGAACAATGAAACATCAATAGGCAAAAAATGAATGTCAATCTAAATCTCATGGCATATTAACTCAAAACAGATCATGGATTTAAATGTTAAAACTATAAAATTTTTAGGAAAAAAACCTAGGAGAAAGTCTTCAGGCTGTAGTGCCAGGCAGAGAGCTCTTAGATTTAACACCAAAAGCATTATTCATAAAAGGAAAAATTAATAAATTAGACTTCATCAAAATTCAAAACCTTTACTCTGCAAAAGACCCTATTAAGAGGATGAAGCTACGAGAAAATATTTATAAGCCACATGTTCAACAAAGGACTATTATATACAATATGTAAAGAATTCTCAAAAATCAACATTAAAAAAACAAACAACCCAATTAAAAAATAGACAAAAGACATGTAGAGACATTTCACCAAAAAGGATATATAGGACATACAGATACAAAGAAACACATGAAAAAATGTTCATCATCATTAACCATTACGGAAATGTAAATAACATATCACTACACACCTGTAAGAATGGTTAAAATAAAAAGAGTGACAACACCAAAGTCTGACAAGGAAGGATACAGAGAAACTAGATCACTCATACATTGCTGGTGGGAATGTAAATGGTACAGCTTCTCTGGAGAGCTATTTGGCAGTTTCTTATAAATCTAAGCATAGGACTCCACATGACTCAGCAATTGCACTTCTGGACATTTATCCTGGAGAAATGAAAACTCATTTCATACAAAAAAAAAATACTGGACACAAATGTTTACAGTAGCTCTAGTCATAATAGTCCAACACTGGAACAACACAGATATCCTCCAATGGATGAATGGTTAAACAAACTGTGGTACATCTATACCACGAAATATTATGCAGCAATACAAAAGAACAAACTATTGCCCATACAATAACCTGAATGACTCTCCACAGAATTATAAAAAGTGAAAAAAGCCAGTCTTAAAAGATTGTATACTATATAGTTCCATTCATATATCATCCTTGGGATGACAAAACTGTTGAAATGGAGAACAGAGAAGTGATTGCAAGGGGTTTAGTAGGGAGTGGAGGCAGGATGGAGGTGGAGGCAGCTACAAAAGGGCAACAGGAGGGATCCTAGTGGTGGCAGAAATATTCTGCATCTTGACTATATATGTCAGTCAGCATCCTGGTGTGCTATTGTACTGAAGTTTTGCAAGACATTACCATTGGGGGGAAGTGAGCACAGGATACATGGGCTATCTGTACGATGTCTTACGGCGGCGGCATGTGGATCTGCAATCATCTCAAAAGAAAAAGGTTAGTTTTAAAGTCAGAATAATGGTTACCCCTAGGAGAAGTAGTGACTAGGAAGGGTTCTAGGGTGCTAATATGTTTTTGGATCTGGGTCTTTATTATGATATGTTCACTATAAAAAAATCACTGAATTATATTACTCTTCAACAAAAAAATGAACCTAAGAACTTAGAATATGAAGAGGAAAAAAAGAATAGATGAAAGTAGGAGAGCAAAAACAAAAATATGGAATCACTCAGAAAGTCAATATCTAAAATTTAGTAAGTCCAAGAAGAGAAAATAGAAAAACATTAAGAAACGGAAATTATTTTAATTCTAGAAAAATTCTCAGAAATAAAAAATATGAGTTGTCTGCCTGAAATGACCTCATGAGTCCCCAACACAATAGATAAAACAGACACAAGCCAAAACACGTCATCAAAATTTCAGAACACTGGGACAAACTTTCAGACAATACACTGTGTCACATACTAAGGATCAGGAGCCAAAATGGCTTCAGATTTCTCAACAATAACATTGGAAGCTATACCCAGCCAAATAATCAAGTGTATGGGTAAAATAAAGACATTTTACACAGACAATCTCTCAAAAAAAACTGACCTCTCATAGTACCCTTTCGCAGGTTCTACTCCACCAAAATATGAGACTAAATCAAGAGAAAGTAAGACACAGGATATAGGAAATAAATATAAGACCTAACATGGGAGAGAGGCAAAGGGAATATGGGCATGATGGAGACTGGAGATCCCAGGATCCCAGCTGTGCACTGGACAAAGGGCGGCCAGCTTCTGGGGTAGGCCTGAAGGCTCCAGGAGACTGTCAGCAAAATGACACTGACAAAATACCAATACATCTGAATGTCCTAAGGAAATATTAATACAATTGGTGAAGAGCATGGGGATGAATTAGTAAGTACAGAAAAAGTTCAGTAAATGAAACCCTAAAACACCCAAAAAGTCACATAGGAAAAGAAAAATAATCATAGTTTACTACACAACTCAGCTGTGATTCTAGAGTCATACTAATGTAATAATGAATACTGAAATAACCAAAATTGCCACATAATTACATTAGGAAGATGGAGAAATGAGAAGATTCAACAAGCATAGAAACTTGGGGCAGGAAAGTGAGTTAATTTCCTATCTTCCATAGTGAGAAGACAATAGATCATGCCTACATTTAAAAATCAAGAATTAAGGACACAAGCTTTTTCTTTAAAACCTACAGGTGAATATCAAAATAATCGCCTAAATGGCAGAGAAAATAGTTGCCTCCAGGAGGAGAAATAAGAAAGGAAGGCATAGAATCTTTTTGTTTCTGTTTTTAACAAGCGTTATAAACTTTTCCATTTTTAAATATCTTTGTACATGTATGTATTACTCTGATTTAAAAAATAAAAATCAAAACTGAAAAAGAAATATGTGATATGAGCTTTGGCTTTGTAAAAGACAATAATTAAAAGCAGCTACTACTACCCTCTGTCGCAGACTCAAACTAGTTTTCCGAATTGTACAGAATGAATTCTGACTGCATGAATTCTAATCCGATGGCCTGTAATGAATTATGCTCCATAAGTCAACTGAGACTCTATCAAGTAGGTCAGTGTAGGACATGAAGCCCATAAAAGGGCACAAGTCCCTGAATTATCTAAGTGAGGATGACGATCGATGCCCAAATGCTAATTCAAAGCTGCACAGTAGCTTACATGAGGATGTTGATTTAAACCTCTATAGGTAACTTTCTCCCAAACTATTCTTTCTTCTCCATCTTATTCAAATGATTTTTGATTATCATAAGGCTATGTGAGGTGTCTCTTGTTATGTGATCCAGATATTAAGTAGCTCTCACAGTATCAACAAATGCAAAGTAGTTAAGGAAATGTCCCTGTAATATAATAACATTCAGTACCTTTTAGGTGAATGTCTCATTCAGTAAGTTTTATATGAATTTCAAATCTAAAAATACAAACAAGTCTTTTAGTTTCAATTCAGGACATTAATGTTTAGACTCAATATTTTCATGTCATAGTTAGATGTTGATGAAAAGGAACTGAAATAATTACATTATAAACATAGTATAATGACAAAATAAAGTGTAATTATAGTCAACTGTGTAATCACAGGATCAAGGACAAAACAACTGAACCCCTGCCCCCAAAACCTGTATTTTAATAAAATTAAAAATATGTCCCAAAGAAGGGCATGCTTTGGCTGACTTAGATTACATTTAATTTGCCATAAGGATTGATAGAACAAATATAAAGAGCAGTAGAAAATATATATATGCTGGATGAAGTACTTAATCTGTTTACAAATCAAGGGGAGATTTTGTTTATTAAGTAGTCCACCAACATGAACCCATTAAGCTAATATTTTGTTTTAAATTTGAATCTTAAAGATTTTTTTTGAAGTTTAAAAAGAGAAGACATTTCAAATTATGCACAGAGTTACAAACTTCTCTGGGAAATCTCTGTCGTAGGTTTGCAGTTAATCTTAATTGGATAAGAAGGACTTGTGCTTATTTTTTAGAAAAGCAGAAAAGTTTTCTCACCTAGTACTCTCTAATGATAGTAATCAACACCATTACTGTGAAACTATAACACAGCCTTTTAAAACCTGGAGACACATTCTACCAGTACCTACACTGAGTCATTTGAATAGTGGGTATTTCTGAATTGTTGATGAGAGGTGATGAAATTATCCTTGTTAAATTTGATAGCTTTATTAAGTTTTAAATTAAAGCTGCTCAAATATATATGGAGTTATCAACAAATATATGAGCATGGAAAGGGATTCAACTTTTGGGAAAAAAAAGACCTTTAACCCCGAATACATTATACTTTTAGCAGGTACTGCCTCTCTACTCGTTGTGCAGCTAGATACTGGACAGGGATGCCAAAAACTTGGTGTGGGCCTTAAAGACCTGCTTTATAGTTGACAAAATGAGTCCAAAACACAAGTAACATTTAAACGATGAGTCAGGAGAATAACGGAAGCCACCCAGCACTGCATAATTAATTAACAAAAATGTTACAGGCAGTGGGGGTGCTTCCCAAATTCAGAGAGCTCAAACTTCAGATAGGCGTTGTCAAAGGTCTGAGGGACTTAACCTAAACCTTGAAAGATGTGTAAGATTTGCCTTAGGCAAAGAGGATGGGAAAACTATTCCAGGAGAGGGGAAAGACAGGAGATCCTTAAAAGGTTAATACTGAGGCAGAAGGGCATATGAGGCTAGCAATAGATTACAGAGGGCCTTTAATATCAAGCTGAGGGATGACAGGAAAGAAGACAAAATACTGTGATAAGAGTGTTATACTGAAGATACACATGTTCATTTTTTTAATCCAACACATATAAATTTAGCACCAACCATTAGATGGGATGAGCACTTAGTGATCAAGAATTCAAATGAAGAAGATGCAGTCCCTTCTATCAAGTCCACTTGTGTGTGCTTGAGAGAGAGTTGTAAACACAGCCACAACTCACTGTGCTAATGTTAAAACAGGAGCAAGCCTAGGTGACGGACACAGGAGTCTCTGGGGTGGGGCCTTCAGGGAGCCTTAACAGATGATTAATAAGAGTGCCCCACAGGAGGAAGAGCAGGTGAGGGCCTGATCAAGGGCCTTCTACACACTACTAAGGGGCTACTGAGTAAAGGATGAGAGACAGGCAGAGACTGGAATCCCAGCTCTGTCACTGACCAGCTCTGCAGCCTAGCAAAGCTGCTAACTTCTCTAAGTCTTAGTGTCCTCATCTACAAAATGAGGAACAGTATTTTTGGTTGGGGTAGCTTTGAGGATGAAAAAGCATAATGCATGTTGACCTCTTAGTACAGTGCCTGATACCTAATAAGAACTTGTAGGTATTATCTATTTTGAGCCCATTGGGGAGCCACTGGAGAGAATGAAACAAGAAAGTAGAATGTCCACATTTTGATTTTACGAAGATCATTGTAGCTTCAGTGTCGAAAATACACAGGCAAAGTTTTGCTACCGCAACCCCCCTAAGGATTTCCTAACATTTGAACTTTTATTTTAGGGTACTAGTCATAACACTAACTGTAAGTACTAATATGCTGTTATAAAATTTTTAGCAATACTTTATGAATTACAGCTTATGTAATATTTTATAACATCTGGAGGCAGGATAAGCTTGCAATATTTTTCTGACTCCTTCCTCTACTACTGGAGATTGCTCTCACACCTGAGCTGTTATAGGATTTACAGGTAATTTTATTACTCTTTTTATAGCTACTTCCTGTCTGCCCAACTAGATTAGAAACTCCTTCAGGGAGTAATATAATATTTAGGATATTGCCTTCTATTCTTGTAAGTTCTCAATAAATATTGGTTATTTTTGACAAGCAATTGATGACAATATACATATAAAGTTTTACCAAAGTTTAATGCAACCAGAGATTAATTTTAAGAGGTATGGAGAGAAGTTCCAGTTGCTCTCCTGGCTTTGACAAATCAGTGCTTCTTTGAGCCCCTTTTTTTGGTAAAATTGGGGTAAAAACACAAATCCAAGTCAACTAACTCACAGAGGGTTTCTAGAGCTTAAAAGAAATAATGTATAAAAAGTATTTTGCTAACTCAAAAATTTGCTAATGTATGAACATTTGGTGGTGGTGAATGAGGTCTTATAATATTTCTTTAAAACCCTGGACATTATTTTGCAAGTATTGCAAAAGCACCCTTCCCAAGTGAGTGTTCTAGAATTCTCTGGCACCCTGAACGAGGCTAGCATTTTGTCCATCAATGTGCATGAATTTATATTCATATCCATCTGTCTATCCAAAGCCTAATGAGGGGGGCACAGGTTTACTAGAGAACATATTGTTGGATTTTGGAATGGAATGGTAATTATCTCTAAGCAAGAAATAACTATTCATTTAAAATAGTGCCCTGTAGGAACATTTTAATATTACTTGTAACATAATAAGTGAGAATGAAAGGCACTGAAATCCTCTCTAACATGTTTCTCTTCAACCTGCTAACAGGGTAAAAGGAGCAAATTATTTTCATCTCTTAAAGGAAGAACAGAAAACAACCTTTAGCCCTAAACACTTTTTTAGTAAATAAAGCCAAGCGGATTTTCGCTTTCACTTTGTGGAAGACAAATATCAATAAAAAATTTGTAATTTAGGTCTTTAGAGATTATCAACCATCATGGAAACAGATTTCTATTTATTTGTTTTGGGCTTTTGATTAAATATTGTGCCAATAGCTGATAGTATAAATTTGAAGCAGGCCCCACAACCTCATTTCCTTATACTTCTCAGATCAATTTCCTGTCTTAAACAAGCTCAGTGTGAGGAACAAGTAATAGTTCATATATTACAGCATGAAAAAATGTTTTCTAAAAAGGTAATTATATCTTGTGAGTTTCTCCAACAAAAAATCCAACAGATGTTCAAAACAGGAAGTGAAATTAATTGAATACACTGCTGCTAAAACTCTGCATTTATTTATCAAGAAGAAAAACAATATAGGAATTTAGGGGGGTCACCAAAGCATTGTAAAGGTAGAACCAATGCAGAGTCATCTCTCTCTAAACAAAGATCAATAACCAGACAGGGCAATGAAATTGTTTAGGACAACCAAACTAATGAGCAGGCCGAGTGTCCAATATTCATTGTATTTCAATTGCTGAAGCTTAGAAAACACGTCCCCATCGAAAGAATATTAGAAATAGTGGGGGCCGGCAAAGTGGCACATTGGTTAAGAGCTGGTTTGGGGATGCCAGCGGCCCAGGTTCGGATCCCACATATGAGGGCCAGTGACACTGCCCTCTACAGCTAACAACAGCTCCACCTGGAGCTGGGCTGTGCGAGCCCCGGAGATGGTGTAGGCTGCACCCCTGCTGCAGTGGTCTGCCACAGGCTACAGTGAGTGGCCGGCAGCCAGCGTGAGTGGCTGGCAGCCAGTGCGAGCTGCCAATAGCCACAGTGAGCGACCATCCAGAGGCCAGCGACCAATCTGCCTCATCTGGGAAGAGCGCAATGAGGATACCAACATGGGCCAGTGAAGCAACGCCCTCCGCAACTAGACTGAAGAACAAAAGGACAGCAGCTTGTCTGTTCCCCTTCCCTGATTCCCCAAGGCTGTTCCTCTCCCCCAATTCCCCAATAAAATCTTAAAAACATAAATAAATAGTGGTAGTGCCCAGACTACTGAACCAAGAGTGCTGACAGAACCTAAGGGTTACACAATGCGTAACTTTTAAAAGGAAGCTCTTCCTACTTTTCAGTCTAGGGTGCCAGTTACACCTCTTCCAATACAGGCCCGCCCAGAGCTTCCCGCCTCATTCGCACAGAATCGCCAGCCGCTTGCTTCCTCCAGGGCAGAAGCCATGAGTTACGGCGAGCATAATTAATTCTGGAAACAAACTACTCATATTGCAAGACATCACTCGTTTAGCACGTGAAAATGTATTAGAAATGTTTGCTCATCTTGCGGAACACTCGCAAACCACATTACTCACAATCCAAGGTTTTACTGTATACTGATGCTACCACCATATGTTTATCTCTCTAATAAATGATAATGCAGTTCTTATTAACTTTCTATCTTTATACATTTTCTCAGATAGGGGACTCTACCAGAGCAACTGTTTTCATGAGGGAGCCTGGGAAATCTATCAACACTGAAATGGTTATCTTCACACCCCTTGTAGGTAACAGAATAGGTACAGGGTGAGCAGAGGAGAAAGAGGAGGATGACGCCTGGTCACCACCAGCACAGGCTGCGGGGAAAGCAGGAGCCACAGTAAGTCAACACTTTTCGTTTGAAAGCTGTCTCTATTATCACATTATTTACTAACTTAATGAATATAAATGCAATCTTATTTGTCAGGAAGCTAACATGGAAAATGTAAGACTTCTTATCTTCAAAGCATAAAACAAAAGATTTTTAAAAGGTTGATATTGAAAGCAGAGTTATTTGCTTAAGGTTTTTACAGAAAGATTTTCCTCAATACATTATTGCTTGCTATACTTTAGAAGCAAATTATATTGAATAATATATATTATATATTAGCATAATGAATAATATATTATATATGAGTATAATATATAATATAGTATAATACATATTAGTGAAAAAAAAGACATTCCAATTCTATTAAAATATTTTTTTGGTTTATTTTAACCATAGTTATGTGAATCCCTGTTTTATACACACAAATACAAACAATTTTATTTTCATATGTTTTCAGAATAGGACTGACTCGGGCAAATATAATTATTATAGGACTATGGGTCCAAGATCTAAAAGTACTAGGAACACAGGCAGAGCATTATAATAAGAATTATAATGAGAAATAACACAACTCCAGGTATTAGTACTATAACATTACGTTATAGTACTAATACATTATTATATATGTAAAATAATATTATTGGGTTGTCGGAAAAGTCATGATGCATTTTTGCAATGAAAAACAGAAAAAATACGTCATAACTTTTCCGACAATCCCATATATTTATATGATAATGCTTATTCGATAAAAGTCTGGTGTTATTACTTGGCTATTCTGACATTTAGGCACTGAGGACATTAAGAGGGTTAAAGAAAGTACAAAGTATCCATTAAGAAAGCCTTTTTTTTTTTTTTAAGATTATATTGGGGAATTGGCGGAGGGGAACAGCGTTGGGGAATCGGGGAAGGGGAACAGACAAGCTGCTGTCTTTTTGTTCTTCAGTTTAGTTGCAGAGGATGTTGCTTCACTGTTGGTATCGTCATTGCGCTCTTCCCGGATGAGGCAGATCGGTCGCTGGCCTCTGGATATTGTTGCTCACCGCGGCTATTGGCAGCTCATGCTTGGCTGCCAGCCGCTCACGCTGGCTGTGGGCCACTCACTGTAGCCTATGGCAGCCCACTGCAGCAGGGGCTGCAGCCCACACCATCACCGGGGCTCGCACAGCCCAGCTCCAGGTGGAGCTGTTGTTAGCTGTAGAGGGCAGTGTCACTGGCCCCCATGTGGGATCCGAACCGGGGCCGCTGGCATCCCAAAACCAGCGCTTAACCAATGCGCCACTCGGCCGGCCCAAGAAAGACATTTTTAACAAAAATTTGTAGGTACTTCTTTCTCAGATACATTTTTTTAGTTTACAATTTAGATCAAAATATAGACCTCAGGGTTTAAAATACATTTTTCAATGACATGTAGTTACCACCAATTATTTTTACTCATATCCCTTAAATATACTATAGTTTAAAACAATAATTTATACCCTAAACACATTCCAGTATATATAATCTAAAATTGTTGTTGCATAGGCTGTTACGAGCAATAAATTGAGAGTTCCCATGTGCTATCAGTTTCTTTCAGAAAAATATTTATTACCTAGCCCATTAAAAAGATTTACTATAAATGCTATACCAATACTTTTGAAAATGAAAATATTCAGTGCTGGTGAGGATGAAGATTCACAGACACTCTCATTAATTGAGAATACAAGTATAACCTTCCAGAAGGCAAAGATTTTTCAGTACTGTTCATAATAATCAAAACAAAGTAAGGAATCAGTACTAGGAGCAGTTAAATTATGTCATATCCATATGAGAGAAAAAAATAGAACCTTATATCCATGGGATAGAAAAACAGAATTGAAGAGAACTTAATTAAAAAGAATAGAATATGGGGAAATGCTCACGCTCTATGGATCACATTAAGTGAAAAAAAAGTAGGACACAAACTTCTATGTATTTTAAGTCTATCTTTGTAAATCTATGTGCTTCCTACTAAATATATTTTAGAAAAATACATGAAAAAAATACCAAAATGTTAGTAGGGGTTATCTCTGAGAAGCAATGTAGGAGTTACTTTAATTTTTTTTCTTATACTTTACTGGGTTTTTCTTCAATGAGCATTTATCACCTTTAAAATACATACAGGCATAACCTCATTTTATTGTGCTTCATTTTGTTGCACTTCACAAACATTGTTTTTTACAAATTGAAGACAAGACCCTCCACCAGCAAAAAATTAAAACTTGCTTTATTGTAATACTCGCTTTATTGCAGAACCATACTGCAGTATCTCCAAGGCATGACTTGTATTATTTTAAATACAAGTCATCTGAGTGACAATCGGGACACCCTGGATCCTGGGGTTCCTGAAAGGTTATAGGGAGCTGCGAAATTGAACTCTGTTTATCAGTAGAAACAACTGAAATGACCTGTTACAAAGGCTTTGAGACATTCTTAAAAGAGATTATACCTTCAAAATACAGGAGACCTCATCATATAGAAGAGTAAGTTAAAATGTGTCATTTTTACCTTTTTGAAAGTTTAATAATAAAGTCTTTAATTCAAACTCTCTCATAAAGGTGAGTTTGGGTTTCATTTGTACATTAAAGACCAATTCCACAGAAGTTATTTTGAAATAGAATTAAGAAGACACTCCACAACAGCTACAGAAGCTTGACTATGCAGGATCAGATCAGTGCATTTTTGTGTTTTTTTTGAGGGCAGTGTCACTGGCCCTCATATGTGGGACCCGAACCCGGGCCGCTGGCTTACTAACCATTGCACCACTTGGCCGGCCCCAGATCAGTGAATTTTTTAAAAAGTGATAGATAGCGTGCATGTTACTTTGCATCGTTCTGCTGTATGTGTTTAGTGTAGGAGCTTTGGGCTTCACTCCCGTGAGAGGCCTTGTTTACCTTGGGCCCAAGTGTGTTCTACCTTAACCTTATCTCTAACCGGTCCCAGAATAGTTAGGAGGGATGAATCCTCCCCAAAGCTCATAGGGACCCCACTCCTCCATTGTCCTGGGGCGGGTCATGTCTCTGCTCTTCATCACACCCAGCTGTGCAATGAGGTCTCTGCAGAACCACAGGGAGCTGACTACCAGCCTAGGCTCCTCATTCACGTTCCCTTGGCACAGTTAACCCACAAATCAGGCTTCTTGAGGAAACACCAGTTCCTCTTTCGAGTTCTCCTTTCATCCCTTGTAAAGCCACACCAAAGCTCCCTGAGGCTATTGCTGACTCACGGTGTCCCAGTCTCCCCTGCTACCCCTCATCCCACACTTGGTCTCAGATCACTTGGTCTCAGATCAAAACGTTCCTCACAGTCATTCAAAGTTGGACTTTCCTATTTTCCACTTGCAGAATATTCCCTGAAATTGTCTGTCCTTCTCAAATGCTCTCCAGAACAAATGTTTAAAAAAGCTGTCTCGGTCCTCTTTGACTCAATCCTACTTCATAGGTAGGCAATATGGTTTTTCTAAGAGCCTAGATTTCCTCCCATCTGCACCATTCTCTCTTACTTCACCCCCACGTCCTAAAATGCAGCAGCACACCAGCCCAAAAGGTCATACAGAGCTCTCATTGGCATTTCCAGATCTTAACATCCCTGCAACACAATCATCAGCACATCCATGGCTCAGCCACATTTACATTATCTGAGACCAAGGCAGAGCGGGCTACTTTTAATACACACAACACTTGGGGGTAGTTTTTGTTGGTGCTGAGGTAGGGGTGTGTGTGTGCTCGTGTGCTATTTAGAGTCACAAGCTAGCAACCAAAGTTGCAATATTTATAGCAAACATATATTAAAATACAGGTTCAAGGTTTACGTGTTTCATATTTGGTTTTCTGTTTTGCACTCCGCACCAATAAATCTGTCTTAGTAAATGACTCTGATAGTTTCCAAAAGCTGCCCAGCCAACTAAGTTGGACAATGCCATTTTACAAAACAGTAAATAAGATACCTAATGTTAATTAACCACAGAGGAATTATATCTAAATGGAATGTTCTTGATGGAGACATTAAGGTGGTTTCACTGCCCCACACATATTGGGTTGTCGGAAAAGTTGTGACGCATTTTTTGCCACGAAAAACAAAAAATGCGTCATGACTTTTCCGACAACTCAATAATTCACATCAGATGTATGTGTTTGCTTTTTCCAGGAATCCAAAATGCTGTGCCCTGGGAATCGCTACATTAGTTTTGCTCTGAGGAAAAAAGTTTTACCTGAACTGGTTTTGTACTACGGAAGGATTTTGTCCTTGATTTCCGGGTTTAAAGAGAACCTATTGGGCAACAGAGCTTCCTAAATCAAAAGATAGATTTTTCTCTGCCCAAAACATAATCAGAACCCTGAATGAAATGTTGGATGACACCTAACATTGTAAGAATATCTCTTCTGCAAAATAATTTTACAGTGATCATTTCCTCAGGATTGCCTATCATATTTAGAACAGACTAACCATATTCAGATTTCCTTCATGTACAAAACACAAGAAGCATGTTTTCTTGATCTAAAAGGTCTGAATGCATTTGGCTCTGGATTTCTAAGTCTGAGCAGGGAAATGTATTAATTTTTAAGGATTCTAAGCAATGATTTTTGTTACTATACATAAAACTGAGAATTGTGGGGTTATATATCATAAATATATATGTGCATCAGACAGATTAACTGACGATAACTTGCTGCTCCTGAAATTATATTACTAAAAATAACTACACCTGAACTCATCCAAAATGCCATAATTTCATGAAATGACACAGCAGGTAAATGTACTTCTATTCCTACCTCCTACATAGAGAAAACTCATGCTTCCAAAGAGCCACCAGGAACTAGCAAGGCCAGGAACTCTTACCATCCTAGCTTTGACGCATGCCCCAATTTATGTGCTAAAGCCTAGCACATAAATTGTGCATACGTCAAAGCTTTCTTATTGAAGAGGAAAAATGGGGTAGCTGTAGAACAAGCTATAGATACTGTTAGAAAAGGTAAAAATCAATCATCTAAGACGCTTTACCTTTTGCTCCTACACTTGCAATTCCCAGAATGCCACCTTGCTTTTTGATCTCCTGAATTTCATTTCACTTTTCTAACAATACAGAGTTCAGGCACATTCCAGTTTTTTTCTTATTTTGGATTTGTATGAAGTGACTCAATTCTACTCTTTTTGTTTCCCTTTTTAGTTTACATAATAAAATAACATGCTTTTTGTTTTAAAGCCAAAACTTTATAAGGTTAAAAAGTAAAAGCACTCTCTTCTCTTCATCCCATCTCACTTCCTTCAGGTAGCCACTGTCAAGAATTTGGGGACAATGAGGTATATGTATGCCTGTGTGCAGGTTTAACTATGTGCATAATATAAATATCTTCTGCAGTTTCCTTTTTCCATTTACTGTGTCTTGATTTTTCCCTAGGCAATGTACTAAAGCAGCTAACAGACACATTTACATTATTATATGTCTCCTTTTCCCTACAATGAGATGGCTAAATCAAGATTTACTGAATATCAAAAGCAAAACAAAAAACCTGTCAGCCTAATACTAAATATTTCTTTGATTATATTAGTTTTCACACTTTCCTTTGACTTTAAAAATGGTGAGGACATATGGGTAAACACACATACATTAATATATATGCACTCTAAATATATATATATATTTATTTAATGTACCTTATGTCATATATGTACATTGAAATGAAGTTCATTTTCAAAGGCAAGAAGCAAAGGGAGGCACCTGTGTAGGTGGTGAGGCTTAATGGGTCCTGAATAGGTAAGGACACCATGTGGAAATGTCCTGGGCCTCAGAGCCAGAGACACGGGTTGGAAAGAACTCCACGTCTTACTGATTTTGTGGTTTTGTGCAAGTTCCTTAACCCTTTTGATCTTCCTTTTTCATCATCCACAAAAGTGGGGGGAAAACTTATCTTACAGAGATTTAGAAACTAAGTGTTCAGAATGGTCTCTTGAATGTAGTAAGTGCATAAAAGTGCCATATTACTCTTAATAATCCAGAAACTATACATAATAGATGGTGATCCAATATCTCATATCTGTAGACCCTGCTCTTTTGTTTACTTTTGTTTTAGTTTGCCTTCATGTTTTTATATTTACCTGATTTGTATACACAGAAATAAATTACTGTAAACATGCTTAGTAGCTTTAATGAATTATTGAAATATGATCCTCTCACTTCCTGCTGCCCCAGAGTGTCTTGCACCGGGCTTATTAGCAATGTCCGAGCTTCTTGCTATGGAATCCTAAATTTTACTTACAACCTGTGACAAATACAAGCCATCTGACTTCCATTAAATAACTGAAAACATCTTCCACGTTGGCTGATGGCCAGCAGCTTAAAGTGTCAAAAGCTGACCTTCCTCATGATGAGGCTTCCTATCCTCTTTTTACTTACCACACAGCTGGCTAGTGGCCATGTCTTGGGAAAAGGATGCTCTGCAAACACCAGGGATCTCCCAAACACACATTTTTATCACATGTTGCTGGCCAACTGTATGTCCACCCACCCTTTACATTCATCCACATTGAAGATTTAGATTCGATTTAAGTTGGAGGTTCACAAAATCCTAAACTTCGAGTACAATTAGGGGAGAAGTTGGCCCACTATATTATCCAACTGTCTCCTTTTGTGTGACAAAACTGAGGCTCAGGCACAGGACAAGCCCAAGGACATACAACTATTTAGACAGCAGTTGGGATTAGACCCTCAATTCTTTAATTTGGGGGCAAGGTTTTATCTGTTCCAGTAGGTGTAAGGTTTCTCTGTAACGTGTCTATTAAATATTTTTGGATGAAAGGAAATGTTTGTGGTTGTGAACATGTGTGGGAGAGGCAAAATACACCATGTGCTGGCCTTAAGGGTAATTAATGCACCTGTCTGTCCACGTGGGTGTGGGATAAATGAGGGGTAAAGATGCATTAGGAATTTTTTTTTACCATCCTTAAATGTACAGGGGGCTGTGTAAGGAATAAATAGTTCCCTACTGGGGGGCTACTAACCCCCATTGCTATCTCAGAAGGGCTCTAAGGACATGTTAGACCAAGTTGAAAAAGCCACGAGGTGGGGAATTTCTCCTAGGACGGTAGCAGGCAGGGCAAGAGGTGTTTTTTTCGCATTTATTCACCTGGGGAAGCAGACGCTGTCCGTTTCCTCCTCTTGCCACACAAGTGGCCACGTTCTTATCGCTGGGCTGTCTGGTGGTTTTCGCCTCCTTTTTCTCTAGGACGTTTCTGGCAAGAACTGGGCCGAGAAGGGCCTGGCTATTGGGGCCCAAACCTCCCCGGCTACAGCGGGCGCCCGGCGAGGGCTCCCTGGGGCAGCGCCTTTGTTTTCCCGACTCCAGTTACGTTTGCGGAAGTGCAGCCTGCGCCCAGCGCCTGGGGGTGCCGCCTGCAGCCTCCCCCCAGCACCCCCTGAAGATGACAGCCGACACACAAGCCGAGGGGACGAAGGGGGCGGCGGGCCAGCGGGGCTGGAAGCAGAGACACGCACGCACGCCCTGCCTGCAGGCTGCTCCTCTGCAGCCCCCGCCCCGGGCAGCAGGTGTGCGCGCCGGGGCAGGACTCCGGGTCCCGCGGCGGGGCTGGTCCCCCCGCGGGGGAGGCCAGGGTGTGGCTGCCGGGCCGCCCCCGCCGAGCGCGCTCCCTCCCCACCAGCCAGGCCCGACTCACCTGCTGCGGGCGACGGGGCCGCTCAGCTGCGCGGGGTGCGGGGAGCCATCTCCCCGGCGCGCCGGGAGGCAGCTAGGGGCGCCGGGGCGGCGGCGGTCGGGGCTGCGCGCACCATCGCGGGCGGGTAGCTGGCTCCTCGGGGGCTGCGTGCGGCAGAGGGATGAGGTCCGGGCAGGGCGGCCGGGAGCGGCGAGCCGAGCGCACCCCGCGGCGCGACCTTCTCCTCCTCCTCCTCCTCCTCCTGTGGGGCCTCCGCCGCTCGCACCGGCTGGACCCGTTTCAGGGCCGAGCGCCGAGGACCGGCAGCCAGGTGCAGCGCTCCGCCTCCTGCGGCGGATGCGTCGGCGGCGGCTCCTCCCGGCCTCCCGCCCGCCCTGGCGGCCCCTGGGGACCGTGGGGCTCAGCCCTGCTGGGGAAGTGCGCTGGGAATGGGAGCGCGGACCGCGGGGTGCTACCCTCCTACCCGGGCTGAGCTCCCCTCCACCCCCACCCCGGGGATGCGAGGCAGGCCTAGCTCCGGGGGGAGGGGCAGGGAGCAGATGGCCGCCTGGCTGGGAATCGTAATAATAATAATAGCTGACGTTTCCAGGGCCCTTAGTGAGTGCCAAGCACAATGGTAACGCTATTAATGCGTTATCTCTGTGTCTCTAGCCCCAGCCTTGGCAGACTGTCCTCGGTTGACCCGACCAAGAGGAACTGGACCGCAACGGGAGGCAAACACAGGGTTTTCAGGACACCCCAGGAAAGGGATCCTCGGAGACTAAAGCACCTTTTCCAATTGGGAAGGTGCTACCGAGCATCTTATCTGGCGCCTTACTAAGGAGGTGACCAGGTGTGTCGCACCAAGAACGTAATTAAAGTTGTATTTCTGGTTAGACACGCAGAGAGGGTGGGAAGGGTGGAGTTGGTTGGAAAGGGTATCGTTCCTTCAGCAGTTATTTGTGTGTGGCTGTGATGGACTCTCGGTCTGCCAGATCCTGTTCTCAGGGAGCTATGCTCTTGTTTTGGCAATAACAACAATGGCAGCTAACATGTAGGAACACTTCTTATGTATGAAGCACCATGTAAGTACTAGTTATGCCTTACCATAATCCTACAAGTATTTTACTGAGAAAACAGAGGCTGAAGTTCAATGTGACCTATCCAAGATTACTCATATTTGTAAAAGGGAGAGAAGTCTTGTATCTCCAGATTTAAGCTCTTCACCACGAAATCATATTGATGAGAATTGTATAGGCCCTGAAGCTTTAGGATTTGAGGTCCCTCTTTAGGAAGAACAAAACAAAATTACAAATACAAGGTCGCTCTGGCCCCTCCTGGAGCCACAAGGGTCCCTGAAACTTAAGCTATATTAACCTCATGATAAATCCACTTGCAATACTGATAAAAGTAAAACAATTAAAGGCAGTGAGTGCTAACGTTTCAAATGAAAGAGATTAAAGTTGTTGAACTCATAGAGTGACAAATTTTGGCCTGGTGTGGTCTGGAGATAAAGTCCCCCTGCATATTGGAAACAGAACAGCTCATAAACACCCATTTGGTAGCTGTCATAAAAGAATTATCGTTTTTCTTATCCAGACATTAAAGAAGCAACCTTTTCAAAAAGAAAGAAAAGGAAAAGGAAGAAAGTGAACAGACTCTGGATCTAACATGGTTCAGGCCTGTCCTGCATATGAAGAAGGGGAAGGGGAGCAGGAAGAATTGAGGAAGGAAAGGTAGTTTTTGACCTAACAGCTGTTCAAAGGCAGTTCCATGTTGAAAAGTGAAGGCAGATCTCCCTAAATTAAAGCTGGCTATTATGTGTCAAATGGGACAGGATAGCCTCAAGGGTCAGCATAACAGAAAATGTTTTCACTGGCCTTGTTAGGGCATGAAGTTTTTCCTGTCAGCCTCTTTCCTTTACAGTATAACTAAAGAGAAGATGTAAACACGCATAAAAAGTGACCTGCCATTCCTCACACATCTCCCCGCCCACCAGCTCACTCGCTGAGTCGAAATTAGCTTCCAAGTATATTGCCAGGCAGACTATCCCAGAGGTCACTGTACAGAAAGGCTCAAAGACAAAATTAAGATGTTGAAATCATATTCAGTGCCGCCTCCCTGGCTTATTGAATCAACTTAAAACACAGTGTAAGAAGCTGGGGGGGAGAGAGAGGGTAGATTAACACATTTCAGCTAGGTACAGCAGGTGGTATGTTTTATGAACTATGCATAGAACCCCCCCTCATATGCATAGAATCTTAATCTCTCCCTCTCTGCCACCCCCATATGCATAGAATCTCTCTCTCTCTCTCTCTCTCTCTCTCTCTCTCTCTCTCTTTCTCTCTCCTTCCCGCCGCCCCATGCATCAGCCTTCCCTGTACAGATGGTGTGCTTACAAGGACCAGAGTTGAGGTGGAATGAGGGGGACTTAGCAAACAGTGCGTGCCTGGTGCCAGGGCCAACACATGGCTTCTCTGTTGAGAGACACAGGGGCAAGTATGCCTGACCATGGCTCTAGCTCACCCATTAGCCTAATGAGTAGCTATGGATTTCATCTGCATCTCTCAGGCAGAGAACAAATAGAATGGGTCGTTATTTTTAAGCCTTCCTGAATATTCTTCATGAATATTTACTATATCTAGAATATTTGGTGCCGACTTAGACCTTTGAGACCTTCTTTATGTTCAGCTCATGTATGTACTACTTACTTTATCTCATCAACTACTTCTACTTTAATTTCATTTCTCCTAAAAATGTTTTTCTTCTCTCCTTTGGCAGAATTGATTATTCTTAAATAACAAAGCAAAAGCATTACGGGGGTAATAATAAGAACAATCATAGCTAACACATATCTAGGCCTTACCCTGTGCCAGCCACCGTTCAAAGCACTTTGTGTATACTTATTTGTTTAATTCTCACAACCATCACATACAGGGAGATACTGTTTTTATCCCACTTTACAAATAAGGAAACGGATGCATATAAACATGAAGTAACTTCACTAAGGTAACACCACTAGTAAAGGATGGATTCTGTATTCAAGCCTAGGTGGTCTGGCTTCAGGGTCCTGGCTCTTACCCAGCCTTCCTGCTTGCTCATGGAAATGCTTACAAACATATATATTCACATACAGAGGAGTGGGAATTTTATTTTTATGCAAATGATGTCAGCTGCTTTTCTCTCCACCTGTCAGCAGCATTGGACACTATTAACCATCCCCTCTTCAACATTCCCTTCCTCTGGCTTCTATGACCCACAACCCATTGGGTTTTGCTCTTCCGCTCTGTGTATGCACCACTTGGGTTTTGTTCTAAGCCTTTCTTTCTTCTAACGCTGTTTTTTCTGTGATTGCTCTCACCCACTCCCTTGGATTCAATCACAAAATATTTGAGGATGCCCCCAAATTCCTCTCTCTGAGGCAGCTTCACTCCTGAGCGCAGAGTCATGTGACCAGTTGTCCAGTAGGTTGTTTCACAGGCACCCCAACCTCACAGAGCCCACATGAATGCTTCATAATCTTCTGCCCTGCCCGCACTCACTCAGACTTCTGGGTTCCCAAACCATCGTCCACCCAGCTGTACAAGGAAGGCCCTTATACTCGATGATCCTTCACCCTCACCCCTACGCTCAGTATATTAGTTTCCTATTGCTGCTATACCAAGTGACCACAAACTTACACAAATTTATTATCTTACAAATCTAGAAATCTAAAGTCCAAAATGGGATTTACCGGGCTAAATAAAATCAAGGTGTCTGTGGGGCTGCATTTCCATCTGCAAGCTTTAGAGGTGAATCTGTTTCCTTGACTTTCCCAGCTTTTAGAGGCTGCTCACATTGCTTAGCTCATGGCCCCTTCATCTTCCCAGCACATCGCTCTAACCTCTGCTTCAGTCATCACGCTGCCTTTTCTGACTCTGCCCTTCCTGCCTCCCTCTTATAAGACCCTTGTGATTACATTGGGCTCACCTTGATTATCCAGGATCATCTCCCCTCCATGTAAGAGCCTTAATTTAATCGAATCTGAAGTCTTTTTGCCATGCAAGATAACATATTCACAGGTTCCTGGGATTAGAACATGAGCATCTCTAGGAGGCAGTGGTTTTGCCTACCATACCCAGTCAAATGCCAACCCCTCTGGAGCCCATCTTCTAAAATATCTCTGTCCGCTTCTCTCTACCCCTGTGCTATGCTGATCCACGAGGTTCTCTCCTCTGCAACCATTTCTGACATCCATGTCTCAGGCCACTCTGCTCAATGTGTTCTCACAATCAATCAATTTTCTCTATTGCAACCAAAGTAATCGGTAAAAACCTCTGACCATGTCATTTCTGTGCAGTCCCACAGGGATATACAACACCATGGGGTACTATTTACATTGTGTTGTGCCTCCTGGATATGCTGCCAGCAGACCTCACTCCTCTACTTATAACCCATCCAAGTCCCTCTTTACTCGAACAAAGTGAGTCAAAAGTCCAGCAGTTAAATAGCATTAAAAATGTTTTCTCATATAACAGTTTCAAGTGGCCCCACCATCAACACAACATCTGGCCCAGGGTGGCTGCTTCAGGTCTCACCATTCCCAGCATATGGGATGGGGAGAGTATAATAAGCCCACTTATAGGGAAACCCTAGTATTTGTACACATTACTCTATATCCATAGTACCTTTGCTGAACCGGTCACATGTCCACATCTGGGTGCAAAGGAGAGGAACCATCTTTAGCTGAGAGGCCATATGCCCAGCTAAATTCTATTCCTACCAAAAAAAAAGGGAGAATGGATTGGGGAGTCAATTAGCAGCTTTCCAGTCCAGCTGCTAGGTGCTATGCAAGAGAAAAATGGAGGAACATCATTTAGATCGGAGGATAGGGAAGGCCTCCCTCTTTGAGGAAGTAACAGTAAACCGAGATGGCCAGCAAAAAGCTCGGGAAAGAACTTTTTCCACAGAAGGAGCAGCCTTGAGGCCGCAAAGAGTTAAGCATTGGTGACTAGAGCAGAATGAGTGGTGGGCTAAGGAGAAATATCAGGAGATGACGGTGGAGAAGTAGGCAGGAGCCAGGCCAGGCAGAAACCAGTGTGCCATATTAAGCATTTTGAATTTTAGCTTAACATTCAGTGCAATCCATTAGAGGATGCTTAGGAGATTGGATTTGTGCCTTTAATATATTGTTGTGGCTGTGTGTAGAGAATAGCATGGAAAGGGCAAAAGTAGAGGTGAGACTCATGCAGAAAGTAATTGCTGGTGGGGAGAAAGGTGAATTCCAGTGGCTTGGACCGGAATGATAGCAGTGGGGATAGAAAGAAATGGATGGATCTGAGCGAGTTTTGGAAACTTATCATAATACTTAGTGATAGATTGGTGTGGGAGGCAAGGGAACAGAGGTGCTAATGACTCAGGAGCTTCTGGCTCCAGCAACTGGATGGATTGTTGATAACCTTTACTGAGAGGGAGAAGGCTGTGGAGGAGCAGGTTAGAGGGTAGGAAGGAAGAGCTCACATTTGGGCATAGGAAGTTGACATGCCTGTGAAACTTGCAGGTGGAGCTGTGATGCAGGCAACCAAGTGTGAGTCCAGAGCTCAGAAGAGAGGGCTGGACTTGGCAATCATCAGCATTGAGGTGCTATTTGCAATCGTGGGAATGAAGGGGATCACCTAAAGAGAGACTACAGTGAGAGAGCTCTGAGAAAGGCCAACATTTACCAGTTGGTACAGGAGGAGGAACTAAGAGGGATCAGCCATAGAGGTAGGAGGAAACTCAGGAGGGTGTTGTCACTAAAGCCTAGAGAAGAACTGTTGCAAGCTGTAATGAATGACTAACCCCTCCTTCAGATCCTAGATCAAACATTATGTCCTCCACAGACTAGACTTGTGACTTCTTAATGGCTTCACATGCCATGTGCCTTTTCTATCGGGACACTTATCAAATACTATTGTAATGACTTGTTATCCATGCTGGACTGTAAGCTCCTTAAAGACAAGGAACAACTTTGTCTTGTTCAACATTTGTATTATTTTGTCTTGTTTGTATTAGTTAGCATGTAACAGGGGTTTAAACAAGGTAAAAGTATGTTTTTCCCTCATATAAAAGTTTATGTGTATCGGTGACTCAGTGGTGTTATCAACCAGGGGATTTATGCTCGTTTGATCTTATCATTCTGCCATCTTCAACGTAAAGCTTCCATTTCAAAATCCAACGTGGCTGCTCCAGCTCTTCCCATGGTGTTCACACTCCAGTCATTGGGAAAGAGAAAAGAAGAAGGGGAAGCCGTGTTCCTTCCTCTTAAGAACATAACCAGGTGTTGTACATATGCGTTATTACTTATTTTTCAATTCCAGTGGGCAGAACTCAGTTGTATAGCCATATCTAGCTGCAAAGAAGGCTGAGAAATATAGTTTTTAACTAGTAGCCATACACACATATAAAATTCTATTACTATGAAAGGGGAAAGGACAGATACTGGGGGCAACTAGCAATGCCACTGTAACTGTTATCACTGAACCTGACTGTTGAGATGTGATTGTATGAGCGTAAAGAAAGGGATAAACATCAAGCTCTTAACATTGATTACCTCACTCATGTGGGAGGAAATGGGAGGGGCATGGAGGGAGAGTTCATAATTATTTATTGAATAAGTGGATGATAATAAATGGTTAATTCAATGGTGATAGTAGTAATAAGGTTGGTTCCTTTTAGCTACCCTACCATCCTCCCTTGTCTCCTTGGCATTAGCTTCATGGAGAAAGTGAGACTTAACACTGGATTTAAAAGGTGACTTCAAATGTAAATAGGCAGAAGGAAGGCTCTCTTTTATTCTGATATCTTTTTAGTTTTCTTGTTTTCCAGATGGATGATCATATCAACCTATAAATAATGATATTGTTCCTATATCTGTTTTTAAAAATATTATTACATTTACAAACTAATTATACATATTCATGATGATCAATAGTTGTCCAATTGTGTTATTACTTTCTTTACTATGAGTATCTCTTTTGCTTTACCACTGAGTGTGAGGCTGGCTATTGCTTTGAGATAGATAATTCTTCATTTGGTTACTAAAGTATCCTTCTACATATGTTTAATAAGAGTTTTTAAAATTAGTCATAGGTGTTTCAACTTCCATTATGTACTTCCTAAGATGTTTTGTTGTTGATTCCCAGTCCAGTTACCTGCCTCCAAGAAAAAAAAAAAGAGTCCAGTATAGGTCTATTTATAAAACTCTAAAAAATGCAAACTTATTTATAGGGACAGAAAGTAGATCTATGGTTGCCTAGGAATAGAAATGGGGGTAGGGCAGGAAGGGGAGACAGGGAAGAATTCCAAAGGGACATGAGAAAATTTTGGAGGATGATGGATATGTTCATTATCTTGATTGTAGTGATGGTTTCGGGAGTGGTTTATAAAAACATAATCAAATTATAACTCTAACTACATGCAGTTATTATATGTCAGTTATAACTCAGCCAAGCTGGGGAGGTAGGAGGCTGTGGTTCATGCCCTGTGTTAGCTGTGTCTTCTCTCCTGGTCACTGCTAACTGGACCACATCTTATTTTTACAAACCAAATGCAACTCTGCAGTACTGGACTGAGAGGAAGAGAGTGATTCAGAGACGTCTTGACTTAACACCCTGTCCAGGTGTAGTGCCTCATATTGGCTGCTACCAAGACCTAAGATATTGCACAGCGGATTTGGAAATTTCTCATCCTTGCTATATAAAGTTAATGTTTATTTTTATAATAAATTCTCATTACTAAGAATAATCTGTACATGTTAAGGAGCTAGAAAAGTACACCTACTTACCACTCGTCCCCCACACTCTTGCTGAAGCACCCTTCCAGAACCTCTAGCCAAGGCAGTAAGCAAAGAAAAGATGGGTTATACGTGTTAGAAAGGAAGAAACAAAATCATATTATTTGTACCATTGGATTGCATACCTAGAAAATTCAAGCAGATCAGACCAAAGAATTAATAGAATAATAAGTGTATGTACTATGGTACAAAATTAATATGCAGAATTCAGTGTTTCCCAAATATTAAAAATAAATAAATAAAAACACTGTAGGGTGGAAAAAATGACACCATTCAGAATATGAAAATCTTTACTGGTCACTTCCTCTGAACACTTCTCAAAGTGTTATCGTGGGAATCAGCTAAAATGCACTTAGATCATTATGCCTTTCTGGAGAAGCTGTCACTATGGTATCCAAAGTGTCATTTTTTTCCTCTTGACTCAATGTAATGCCTTGGTTTCTACTTCATGCAGCAGATCAGTTGAAAACATGTGATCTGCCACAAGCCATAGCCTGATCCTATCTTACCATTTGGTTGGCTAGGAATTTGCTAATGAGTTAATTTCAGTCAAATGATGTTTATTATTAAAAACATTCCCATTGCTCATTGTGGGACCCCGTATCCTGGGAGAACTGAGTTCCCTCACTCTGTGCAGATTATCAAACCTTTCCAGGTATGGCTGGACATCTCAAATGCTTTGAAAGCTCCTTGTATTGAGTTCAGTCTTGCTTCCCTATAATGCTTGCTCATTGGTTCTATAATATAAATATTTAAACTTCTATCTATTTTCCACAATAAAATGTTACAATTCAAGGAACACAGTAGGCCTCAGTAATTACTTACAATTGGCCAACTAATCATCAGCATATAATTAGTTCCAAAGAAGACCAATAGAATATTAAAACAGCCTGATCTACTTGTTTCACTTACTAGGTTTGAAAGGTTGATGCTGTCTAGTGTTGGCAAGGATGTGGGAGCTGAACATTCTCACCCTCCATTGAGCTATCAGCTGGTACACCTGCTCTGGAGGACCCTTTGGCAGTGGGCACCCAAAGTTAAAATGGCCATTTTTGATCTAGCAATTCCACCTGTAGGAATTTATCTTAATGAAATAATTGGAGATGTGTGCAAATATGCACGTTCTTCAAGTATATTCATTGACTTGGGTTTTAATTGTGTATATTTTAATTGCAATATACAAATAGTAAACATACAAAACTTAGGTGTATAGCTCAATGAATTTTTACAAAGAAAACATGCCTGTATATCTGCCATTATGGTATAGAACATTACTAGCACCCCAAAAAGCTCTCTCCTGCCTTATTCCCGTCATTACCTCCCCAAAGGTAACTACTACTCTTACTTCAATCAGTAGCTTCTCAGGGAAGCAGACTCTGAGATTACCGTGCTACTGGGACCTATACTTGTGGGATGGAAAGAAAAGAGGAGGGGAGGAGACAGGAAACATGATTGGGTAGAGGTAGAAGCTGGACTGAATTGAAATCTCAACAGACTCTACACCAACTCTACAGGGAGCTCTGACACGGGGTGGCCCTTCAGAATTACGGCAGGCTGAGGTGAGGACCTTCACACCCAGCCCCAGGATCGGGGAAATAATCCTCAGCCAGGCTGCTCTTTAGCTGCAGCACTTCCTAAGAACATTTCTGACTGGGGACCTTGATGGCACATTCCATTAGTTCTGCTTGGTTTTGAACATCATGCAAATAGTATCATATAGCATATACTTTTGGAGTATTGCTCCTTTCATTCAACAGTATATATTAATCCATATTGTCTCATTCCATTTCAGTATGCCACAACGTATTTACTCATTCTGTTGCATTTGCTTAGTTTTCAGGTTTTTTTCTTTTTCGAATAGGGTTGCTGTGTGTATCCATGTACATGTCTTTTTTTAAAAAAGATTTTATTGGGAATTGGGGAAGGGGAACAGCACTGGGGAATCAGGGAAGGGGAACAGACAAGTTGCTGTCTTTTTGTTCTTCAGTCTAGTTGCGGAGGATGTTGCTTCACTGGCCCATGTTGGTATTGTCATTGCATTCTTCCCGGATGAGGCAGATGGGTCTCCGGCCTCTGGATGGTCGCTCAGCACAGCTATTGGCAGCTTACGCTGGCTGCCGGCCACTCACTGTAGCCTATGGCAGCCCACTGCAGCAGGGGCTGCAGCCTACACCATTGCCGGGGCTTGTGCAGCCCAGCTCCAGGTGGAGCTGTTGTTAGCTGTCGAGGGCAGTGTCACTGGCCCTCATATGTGGGATCCAAACCGGGGCCACCAGCTCTTAACCAATGCGCCACTCAGCCAGCCCTGTACATGTCTTTTGATATATACTTACATACATATCTGTTGGGTATATACCTAGAAAAGAGTCGTGGAATAAGCATATATTCAACTTTATTAAATAATGCCAAATATTTTTCTAAACTAGTTGTACAGATTGACACTCCCACCAGCAATGTAAAAGATTTTTAGTTCCAAATTCTCACCGATGCTTGACACCGATTCAGTTTTAGGTATTCTGGCCGATTCAGTTTTAGGTATTCTGGTGTGTGCAGTGGCATCTCTATGTGGTTTTAATGCATTTTCCTGATGACTAGTGATGTTGAGCACCTTTTCATTCAAATGCTGTCTTTTGTAAAGGGTCTTGTGGCCATTTTTTAATTGGGCTTCTGTCCTTGTGGATTTGTAGGTGTCTTTATATCTTTGGGATACAGGTCCTTTGCCAGATATATATTACAAATATCTTTTCCCACTATGTGGCTGGAATTTTCATTCTTTTATGCTTAGAAAGAAAAACAATTCTGGGGAAATTGACTAAAAAACAGTAGTCAGTTATGTCTGGATATTGGATCTTCCTCCTTCTTTCTACTTTTCCATATTTCGCAGTTAAGCAGCATGTAATAAAAAGAAAACTTAAAACACGTTAAGAGGAATGAGTTATGTAAGGAAAATGGTGTATTGAAAACATGATGTAGGTAACAAGCTACCCACTGGAAGGAGTTAGCTAGGACGAGAATTTTGTCCCTGTTTGCTTTTAGTGTTACCTCTGTGCCAGTGCAAATGGGCTAGAGACACCTGGTGGAGAGAGATGCAAGTTTACAGGAAATGTTTGAGTATGCTGACGTGTTTGAGATGAGAAATGTATGTAAAACACATCTGGCTCACTTTTCCTGTCAGTTATCACATAACTAAAGAGATCCTTCAACTCTTGGTTGGAGTAGACCTAGCTCACCAATGGGCTGGATTCGAACCTGACCAACAAATTATGACAAAAATTCAGATACAACCAAAGGACGGTGAGGTTTGAAGTAGAACTGGATCTGATTTAGGTTGGGCTACATAACTTGCAGTACCCAGGCAAAATGAAAATGTGGGGCCCCTAGTTCAGAAAGCAGGAGAAAAGTTACAATTAAAGATACTAAAGTAACTCCGCTATAAAGAAGAATGAAATTGTACCATTTGCAACAATATGGATGGACCTAGAGACTACTATGTTGAGTGAAATAAGTCAGTCGGAGAAAGACAAATACCACATGATCTCACTTATATGTGGAATTTGAAAAACTGAATGAATGAGCATAAGAAACAGAAATAGTCTCATAGATATAGCGGAAAAACAGGGATGCTAGTTGGGAGTGGGGTGGAGATGAGGGAGAAGGGGAAAGGATTAGACAGCATAAATAGGTAACTACAGTATTGTCACAGGGATATGAAAGACAGTTCGGGGAATATAATATTGTTAAAATTTTGTGGGGTGTCAGATGGTCACATGTTTTGTTATGGAGACCACTTCATGGATGGAGTAGAGGCTTGATCACGGTACTGTATACCTGAAATTGATGTTGTATAATATTGTTTGCCAACTGTAATTGAATATATAGACAGTCACGGGATGTGGATTATATGGTGGAAGGGAATCAAAGGAATTGTAATAGATAGTATGATATGGGGGGGGAGGAGTGGGAGGGGAGAATTGGGGGAGGGGGGTTGTCACTTTGAGGGGTAAAAAGTATAACTATTGCACTTTGTTGTACACCTGAAGCTAATTAAAAGTATATATAAATAAAAATTTAAAAAAAAAACAAAAAAAATATAAATAAAATATTCAGTGAATAAAATTTTTGAATAAGAAAAAAAGATACTAAAGTAAAAAGATTTTTTCTTTTATGAAAAATCTCATGTTTATTTACTACTTAATGTCATTCTAGGTAAAGGAAAATTTAAAAATTTAAATTATTAGCATGAATTTTACCATTCATCTTCATATTGCCAATTTTAAGTGTATATATAAGAACATTTAACTCATATGTATAATCACCAAAATTACACAACTTGTTTTTTATACTTCATATGTGGATATATATTTTATTCTTACCAGAACAGCAGAAACAATGCACAAAAGTAACCCAGCTATTTTTTATTGTGCTTCTTGATATGCACACATTTTGCCAACCCTCTCTACCTTCAACTTATTGGCAAGGAAGCACTGCGGAGAGAGGGAACGGTGTGTGGCCCTGTTCTTTCCTGCCATCGTTTTCAGCCTATGTGCTTTGCTAATACAGGAAAATGACACAAATAAGCAAGGGTATGATAGGTTTCCTTGATTGTTCATAGTTCTTAGAAGCCATTGTTTTCTTTTTGCATTCGAGCCAAGTTCATGTTCTCGGGTGCTGTCAGTTTCCCCACTTGGTCATGAATGTAATACACTGACCTTATCCCGGCTTTGAGTCTCACTGAACTCCCATACCTCAGAGGTCCCCAGGAATCCCGTGCTCACACTGTGAACATTACATGAATGCAATGGGGCTGCAGGGAAAGGTGGAGGACACTTATTGTGCATCGCACCTCTGTTCACTCACATGCTTCACCTTTACATCTTAACTTACACATTAAAAGATAAAATATTTAAGAATTTCAAGTTGGCACTAGCAGAACCTAGCATGGCAACTGCAGAAGTCACAAGCCCGTGAAGCCAGCCCAGATATGGTTCTTTTCTTTTTCTATTTTTTAACCCTCCATCAGGCACAATGCAGAAGTTACGAGTTCAGGCGCAATGCATCTACTAGATAGATGCATGTATGACATTAATTTATTTAAATTGAAAATGAATGAAAATAACGTGTAAGCATGCTATTATTTATTCAGAATGAAATTTTAATTTGCCACAAAGTAAAAACAATATATGTTTATTACATAAATTCAGTATCAGCTTTGCCTATTATGGTGCAATGAATCTGTGAGATGAGTTGCCCCCCACGGAGGGTTAAATGAATAAAAGGAGAAAGCTGTTAATCCCACATGATCATGGCTCCTTTAGGTTCAGCAGCATTGAAAATACAGCCTAGAAAAGAAAAATCATATTGAGAATTATAGGCCTTTTGTTACAGAGCCAGAATTTTGGCTAGCCTGTTTATCAGATAGAAATAATAAGCAAATAAAATCTTTTAAGAAAGAGGTCAATGCTGAAAGCAGCTACTTCCGCTGGACCAGTCTCAAAGATTCATTTGTGCACGTACAGGCTTTAATTGAGTTCCCTGCGATTCTACAGGGACGTTTGCAGTTACTCAGGCTTGCTGAATGAACATGTGTTTCAACCAGCACCAAGCCTGATGCAATTAGAGCTGTTAACTATACACGTGGAAGGTTACAACTTACCGTTTCTACTCTCTTTGCATTTACCACGTAGAGGGAAAAAAAATGAAAACAAAACTGGGGACAAGAAGGAAACTGTAGGAAACTTGTGTTTGCTTTTTTCCCTTTTTGGAAAAACAGTAAATCTGTTGCATCTATGTGTGACTTTTTCTGCCAGGGAATGGGCAGTGCTGGTTTTGTTCAGTAGCTGAGTTTAAGGCTGATCACAGCAACATGCTCTGGACTATGGATGTGGGACAAGGAGTTATGACCGGTTGCTGTGGACTGGGCTGAGCAGGCTCCTTACGTGGAATGGCTAAGCACAGTAGTGGAGACTTGATACAGCTTGTCTGCACGCTGAGCCCTCAGCAGACAGAGGCAGAGGTGGTCTGCTAAGAGGGGGCAGTGGGCCTCTAGGAGATTGCCAAGGTCAAGAATCCCAGTGACTTCTCACAGGTCTCAGGGAAGGAATAACTGTGCTTACGTATGTCTTGTATTTTCCTCTGTGCTTTTACTTACACGAAGTTCCCTTTCTTTATCATCTTTATGAATGTACATATTTATGACCTGAGGAAACCATGCCAGTGTCTGGAGAAGAGCTTTCAGTTAGAGAGAACAGCAAGTGCAAAGGTCCTGAGAAGGGGAGAGCATGTTTGGCGTGTTCAGGGCCCAATAAGAAAGTCAGTGTGGCTGGAACAAAGCGAGCAAGGAGAGGGTAAGAACAGATGACTTCCTTCTCCACATTGGAGGGTTGTTGTTTTGCTGCTGTTGTTGCTCTATGTTTTTTTCCATTGGAGATTTTGAACAGAACAACATACACGATCTGATAGATGTTTGAAAAGGATCACTGGCTTCTGTGTTGCAAATAGATGTTATGGAGGCTGGTGAAGAGTTTATTGCAATAATCCAGGAGAGACATAAAAAGGGCCTGACACAGGGTGAGAGTATCAGAGTGATGAGGAATGGTTGAAATTCGGCTATCATTTGAAGGTGAAGACAAGAGGATTTCTTGAGTGATTAGATGTGGGTTGTGAGAGCACGAGAGGAACCAGCGTAGACTTGGCTTCCCAGGGACTGCTCTTATTGATATCAGTGGGACCTCTCTTTTTTTTTTTCTTCTTTTTTTTCTTTTTTTATTAGTTTTCAGTGTACAACACAATGCAATAGTTATACTCTTTACCCCCCAAAGTGAAAACCCTCCTCCCCGAGTTCTCCACCCCACTCCCCCCCGCCATATCATACATATCCATCACAACTCCCCTGACTCGCCTCCACAGCATACTCCACATCCCGTGACCACCCACATATTCAGTTGCAGTTGGCATACAATACTATACAACATCAGCTTCAGGTGTACAGTGCAGTGATCAAGCCTCTATTTCATCCATGAAGTGGTCTCCCTAACAAGACATGTGACTATCTGACACGCCACAAAATTTTTACAACATTATTATATTCCCCGAACTGTGTTTCATATCCCTGTGGCAATATTGTAGTTGTCTATTTATGCTGTCTAATCCCGTCCCCGTCCCCCGATCCCCCCAACTAGCAACCCTCAGTTTTTCCTCTACATCTATGAGTCTGTTTACTTTGATCGTTCACTCAGTTCTTCAGACTCCACACACAAGTGAGATCACATGGTACCTGTCCTTCTCCGACTGACTTATTTCTCACAACATAATAGTCTCTTCACAACAATCTCAATTACAGTCCCAGAACCTCCCCCAGAACCCTGCGTCAAACTTGTAGTCCCCCATATACTGTCCAAACCTTCCCCCTCTCCCTCTTCCCCACTCCCTCCCAACCAGCAACCATCAGTTTTTCCTTTATATCTGCTTAATATGACATCAATCTTCTTAAATTGTCTCTCTGGGTTAGCTTGTTTACCCCTTTCTTTTGTTTAAAAATGTCCTTTTAACATTTCTTGCAATGCTGGCTTGGTGGTAATGAATTCCTTAAGCTTATTCTTTTCTGAGAAGCTCTTTATTTCTCCTTCAATTTTAAGTGATAGCCGTGCTGGATAGAGCAATCTTGGTTGTAGGCCTTTATTTTGTGTCACTTTGAGTATCTCCTGCCACTCCCTTCTGGCCTGCAGAGTTTCTGTAGACAAGTCAGCTGTTAGTCTAACAGGAGTTCCTTTGTATGTAACCTGCTGTCTTTCTCTTGCAGCCTCTAGGATTCTGTCTCTGTCTTTAACCTTTGCCATTTTCACTATGATGTGTCTTGGTGTGGACCTGTTTGGGTTCAGCTTGTTTGGAACCCTCTGCACTTCCTGGGCATGTATGTTGATTTCCTTCACCAGGGTAGGGAAGTTTTCAGTCATTACCTTTTCAACCCCTTGCTTCTTCTCTTCTCCTTCTGGTATCCCTATGATTCGAAGGTGGTTGCGCTTCATTTTGTCCCATAGGGCTCTTAAACTATTTTCATTGTTTTTTATTCTTTGGTCTTTTTGCTGTGCCAACTGGGTGAGTTCTGCTATTTTATCTTCCAAATCGCTGATCCGCTCCTCTGCTTCATCTACTCTACTGGTGATTCCTTCGAGTGTGTTCTTCATTTCAGTTATTGTATTCTTTAGTTCTAACAGGTTGTTTTTTATGGTTTCCCTATCTTTCTTTATGTCCTCGCTAAGTTCCTTAAATATTCTTATCATCAGTGTTCTAAACTGTGTCTCTGAAAGGTTGGATCCCTCTGTTTCATTTGGTTCCATTTCTGGAGGTTTCTTCTGATCTTTTACTTGTGACATGTTTCTTTGTTTCCCCATTCTGGCTGTCACTCTGGGATTGCTTTGATGTATTAGATAGATCACCAGGAGAGCCCTGGCTGGATCACGCAGGCACACAGCTCACGGCCCAACACTCCCAGGAGAACTCCCAGTCTCAGCCTGTCCCAATCAGCCGCTCGCAGATCAGGCCGAGCCGCCTGACAACCAATCACCAGCCTGGCAACTCTGCAAGCACAGTGTGGAAAGCAGAGACCCAAGGCGGCTTGCGTGCTCCCGCGTCTCAGTGAGCAGCCTGTTGGAGTCGGATCACTCCCACTAGGCGTTTTCCTGGCAACACAGCACAAGCCGAGCGGAGGGTGGGGATCCGAGGTGGCTCGCGCTCCCGGGTCTCAGTGAGCCGCAGTAGGAGCCGGAGGGCACCGCCCTATGTTTCCCTGGCAACGCAGTATAAGCCGGGCGGAGGGTGGGGATCCAAGGCTGCAGGCGCGCGCACGCACGCACGCACGCACGCACGCACGCACGCACGCACGCACTTCGCCAATTCCACCAGACCAATTAGGTCTCGGACCTGATCCTTCGTGGGAGGGCCCAAGCCCGACAAAATGGCGCCCTCCTTACACTACTCGCGTGCAAGCTCCGCTGCAGAACAACCCTCCACAACCCTCCAGCCTTTGCACCAAAGGTGCTCAGCTCAGTCCGTCCCCGCAGGCTCCCGGCTCACACAGCCACTCCCTCCATCAGGAACCAGGTAAGTGCTCACCGGCGAGCAAGCCCGGGCGCCGGCCCCACTGATTCTCCAGCCACTCTTAGCCTCACCAAGCTGAGGAAAGAGAGTCCTTACTAATTTATTGCTGGCTATCTTAGAACTCCTCTTCCCGGCAAAGGAGCTCTGGGCTGGTGAGCTTGGGGTGCGGCCGGAGGGTCTCTCCCCCAACCAGACAAGCTTCCCACGACTGGGGCTTCCCTCACGGGGCTCGCCCTCTCTCGTCTCCGCCCGTCCTACCAGACCCGACGTGGCCTCCTCTTTAAGTTCTTCGTTTAGTGGTTCTGTTCCTCCAGTGTTCCGGGGACTTCCAGGGTTGAATGCTGTATAATTTGCTTGTAATTTTGGTGTGATCCTGGGAGGCAGTTAGCACAGCGTCTGTCTATTGCGCCATTTTACCGGAAGTCTCCGGGACCTCTCTTTTTATCATCCTCCATCCAAGTGACCTGGCAGATTCATCTCTCTGACAGTCTCCTAGAAAACACACTGGCTGATGCCCAAGACACTTGGTCCTCATGTCCAACAGGCAGATCCCTGGGGCACCCCTCCCATTCCTGTCAACTGAGTTGCATGTTTACCAGTTGTTGACTGCTTTCCAAAATGGAATATTCTGATTGTACATTTAATAATAGGGTAATTAAATATAATAAGAAGTAATGGAACATGAGTTTGAAAACAAAGAATTGAAGACTTTGGAAAAGTGAGTCTTAAAAAATTACTAAGGGGGCTGGCGGAGTGGCTTAGTTGGTTAAGAGCTCCCTCAAAAGTGCGAGCTCTGAGCAATAGGGTTGCCAGTTCAATTCCCAGCCTGAGCTGAGCTGCCAACAGGTGGCAGGATGGCTCAGCTAAAAACAAAACAAAAAAACAACAAAAATTACTGAGTATGAGGCAATTATAAAAATAGAGGGAAGATATTTTAAATCTAGATTGATTATGCCCTCAGATTACTTTGCAAATATTTTTAAGTTCTTCCTCTACAGAAGTGGAGAGTAGAGATCATACTCACATAGGTGTGGTTTATGCAAGAAAAACAGTGCAGGGGGCCAGCCGAGTGGCTCAGTTGGTTAAGATTTGGCCTAAGAGCACGAGCTCTGAGCAGCAGGGCTTCCGGTTCGATTCCCATATGGACCAGTGACGCTGCGCCCAAGCTGAGCTGTCAGTGAGCTGCCAACAGGTGGCAGGATGGCTCATTTGGTGTAACAAGGTTGCGTGTTTGATGGTGGGCTACACCCACCTCCAACAAAGATTGAACACGGCACCTCGAGCTGAGCTGCTGTCCGAATGGCTCAGTAGATAGAGCATGTGCTCTTAACAACAAGGCTGCTGGTTCGACTCCCGCATGGGATGGTGGCTACACCCACCAGCATCTAAGACTGAACTTGGCACCTTGAGCTGAGCTGCCACCTGGATGGCTCAGTGGATAGAGCATGCGCTTTTAACAAGGCTGCTGGTTCGAATCCCACATGGGATGGTGGCTATGCCCACCCGCAACTAAGATTGAACACAGCACCTTGAGCTCAGAGGCCACAAGCTGCCAACGGGAAGCCAGATGGCAACTGGCTCCACAATGAAGACTGAAGAACAACAACTTGGCTAGTCCCTTCCCCAATTCCCCAACACTGTTCCCATCCCCCAATTCCCCAATAAAATCTTAAAAAAACAACAACACCAAAAACACAGTACAGACCTATGAGCAGACATGCTCAAGGGTGGGCCTTGGCTTTCCTGAAAAGATACACACTGAGTGTGTATAATAGGATGTTCAGGGGATATATTTGATTCCCAGTTCTACCCAGTTTTGTTTCCCCACTAAATTGACAAACTGCCTATTCAGATTACATTGAAGAAGACTGTTTTCACTGCATTTTATTGATAATTTACACACTCTAAAATGTTCAGATGGACAACAAAAATTTTTTCTTGAATCATATTCTATTTCTTTATTCTGGTACATATCAGGGAGTGGCACTACTCTCTGGGTTTTCATTTGTTATGTGTTTTGTAAAGAGTGAACTCATTGACTTAAAAATTAACCTTTAAAATTAGACATTACATGAAAAATATATACAGCTTGAGGGCCCACATCACAAAACACAGTGCAGGCTTTAAAAACTGTAACCCTATCACTAAATAAATTGTTGAATCTGCTGTATACAACAAAATACTATTAGAAAGAGTTTAACTGTTACTTTCATTCTGTGTGTGTGTGTGTGTGTGTGTGTGTGTGTGTGTATTTGCAGAAATATACTTTGGCCCCCACAGGGTGGAAAGAAGTCAGAGCTGAGGTTTGATGACTCTAGATGGCCACTGATCCTCCTTCCCAGGGCTGCTAAAGAGAACAGGAAAGTGATCTACAGCATTCAATATGGGATGCTAGTAGACACAACACTCTCTATATTTAACTCTACCCCTGGTTTCTGAAGTGTAGTACATATGCAAAAATTGCAAAAACCTACAGTTCTATTGCCCTCTGCTTTATCTACTAAAATGGTATGTACAGAGAGAATTAGAGAGAGACAGAGAGACAAGAGACACTGAGAGAATGTGAGAGAGTGGGAGGTTCCAGGCTTTGATTCTTGTAAGGAACACAAGAATACTGTGGAAAGTTCATGAACTGGTGTAAATTATGCCTCCACTTCACAGTTCTAAGTGTCCTGCCAAAGGCTAAAGCTGCAGATTTTCCCTTCAAGACAGGAAACAAAACATGAGCATAACCTTGTCTTATGTGCTCCCTAATATTGGGTTGTCGGAATAGTCATGACGTCTTTTTTTCTATGTTTTTCATTGCAAAAATGCGTCATGACTTTTCCGACAACCCAATATTTCAGTAACATTTTATTTTTCTTTTTTTGAGGGCAGTGTCACTGGCCCTCACATGTAGGATCCGAACCGGGGCCACTGGCATCCCAAGCCAGCTCTTAACCACCGCACCCCTCGGCCGGCCCGTCAGTAACGTTTTACACATCACTTAGATGTTTAGAGGAGTTTTACTAATTGAGCAGGTTTTCCTCCGCTTCAATATTGTGTTGAAGTGTTTCAAGCAACACTGATAACATAATATTCGCTGTAAGAATTTTACACATCTGTTTAATTGCTGCACGATGTCACTTATTTATTGAAATTAACATTATGTCATTTATTTATTGAAATTAACATTATTATGAACACATAATGAAAAAATGCTCCTCCACAGAGGAAGTTGAATGTTGACCATCAATAGGACAAAGCTATCTTCAAATGATAGAGATGGAGGTGACAGTTTCACAGTGAGGTCTGTAAGGACTCCAAGGAGATGGTTCATCTGTGTGTGTCCGCGGGTGGAAGGTTCTGGATGAGGAGGCTCAGGAACGTCTCCAGTTGCTTGCTGGATCTGTACGCAATCAGCCCTCCTTTATTGGCCCACCGATCCACTCCACTAGCGCCTACATTTTCCACATGATACAGCAGCTGCGGCAAAGCAAGCCCCGTTTCGGGATTTCTAGCTAAGCATTCTTTTAAGTCTACCATTCCCCCACCCATGGCCCTGAGTATGGCATGAGCGGCACAAGAGTCCCACTTGAATGTGGTATCTTCTGAAAAGATGTAAACATCAACGAGACCTTGGACAACACACAGGCTCTTGTAACCAGCCCCAGCTGCCCGGAATATACGATCTCCACACACCCGTGACAGTGCAGCTTTGATAGTCTCCTTTTCACTTGTACTAATGACAGCTGAAAACTGGTGAGAGAATTCCGCCTCAGAGCTGGTGTTTCCAGTCAGTTGGCTGCGGGGTTCACTGCCATTTCTTTTAGAGGTGGGGGGCGGAAGTGAGTAGATGTTGGTCCCCCTGTAAGAAAGGCCCCAGTAGCACTGTCCTGTCCACCTGTGGAAGAAAACTTTCAGTTTGTGGAGGTAGGGTATCACATTTGTTTTTTATTCATGCTGCTTTCCAACTTAATGATATGAAAAAATACAAGTTATATTGAATCTCAATGCCCTTAAGCCTAGGAATAGATATCAAGTAGGTAATTAATTTTTAAAAGTTACTCTTATGCATGCAGCTGCCTGTGTTGTTGCAGATTAGGAATGCTTTCAGTTTTACAGCATTATCATATCAATGTAGGACAATGCTAAAATGTTTGTGGGATTTCCAGGTCTCTAGGAAACATGGCGAAATTTCATTGCCACTTTTGGCATTTAACATTTAATATGGGAAAAGATGAATTTATAATCTATCTTTACAATCTGCAAATCTTTTACAATCCTTATACATTTTTCTTTGTTCGGTAACCTCCTTTTCAGTCTCTTACTCACAAACTCCGCTTTGGCTTCAACACCAAGAAAGATGGAGTCCCTTATGACAAAAAAAATAATAATAGTGCCTATTCTTTCTCAATGTTCACCTTACCACATATGTTGGGTAACTTACTCTACTTACAGAAGAGGAAACTGAGGCTTAGAGAATGTAAATGTAAGAATGTAAGTCAGCAGTGGAATCCTCATTCAAACCCAGGAAGTCTCACCCCAGAACCTATGCCACTACTGTGTCAGCCGTTTCTAGGCTGTGATTACCTCTGCATCCCATCCTAATCCTTTTAAATTTCTTAATGACCTTTTAAAGAAAACGGAAACATATTTTCGGTTTGGAAGAAGGCAGGAGCAGAGGAAAAATGTCAAAATTCCAGAGGTGTAGTTTATGACTATTGAAGAGCAAACAATTCCTAGTTGCTTGAAGCAACTCAAAGTTCAGTAAATAACTGTAGTCCTATACAAATAGAACGATATGACCTATTTCAATAAAAAACTGCAACCACAGGAGAAAAGCTGCCTGCTTCCACTTGGACTCTGACGTGTCCTGGAGTCAACCACAAAGCACAGGCCACGTGGGTCAAAGCACCCGTGGGTCAGAGGCAACAGGCTGTGCTCTGCGCAGGAGTCCGTGGAAGGGTGAAGAGGCAGCGGGAGAAGAAGAGGCGACACTGACACATTTAGAGGAAGAGCAGCGCCCACCCCCCACCCCCCCACCCCCGCGTCAAGTTCTAATCCTGGCCGTAACTACTCATCGTTTCATTGGATAATTTTCACATTTTGCTTTCAATTTCTTCTAAAATTGTGTAAAAATGCAACAGGCTATATAGTGATAGCATCTATCTTGTTCTGAATGTGTCAGAAGACGGCGTTCCCACTGTTCTGTCAATCTGGTTTTGAATGGATTCTGGAACTGGGGAACAGGATGTCTATATTCCACATGCAGCACTATGATTTCTCCTAGATACTATTTCTTTAAAAGTTTCTGCCAGCATGTCCCTAGCTCCAAAGAAAATCATGCTAAACCCAGGATTGAAAATAGAACTTTAATTCAAACATGCAGACTTTTAGTAGGAATACCCCAAAATATTGAGTCATAGGAACGTCACCTGGAGTGATAATCTTGGCCATAAGCAAAGCTAAGGTTGCAAATACTAAAAAAGCATATATGGAAAGTGTTCATCTCTTACCTGAGGGTGTTTAGGTCCTGGGATACGAAAGGTTGGTTGATGACCCCCATCAGGGGAGCTCCTGTCTGTATGTCATAGACACCAATTAATATGGTGACGCACTGAAGTCCGCTGGGAAAGATTCCTTGGTTGGGTTTAATGTCAGCAGAACCTTTTATGTACTGATAAGTTGAATCTGAAAAATGAAGCGAATTTGTTGGGATTCAGGTAGTGAGTATTTAGAAAATAATGATGAATACATCTATAAACTCTGTCATATATCATTTCTTTCTTCTGCTAATTTAATAACTGCTATGGTCTGAATGTTTGTATCCCACCCACCCCCCACCCCCCAAAATTCTAACTCCCAAAAGGGATGGTGTTAGTAGGTGGGGCCTTTGAGAGGTACTTAAGTCATGAGGGTGGAACCCTCGAGAATGGGATTAGTGCCTTATAAAAGAGGCTCCAAAGAGATCCCTAGTTCCTTCCTCTTTGCAAGGACAGGGTGAAGAGCTGGTTATAAACCAGGCCCTCGCGTAACCATGTTGGCACCTTGATCTTGGACTTCGAGCCTCCAGAACTGTGAGCCTCCAGAACTGTAAATACATTCCTGTTGTTTACAAGCTACACAGTCCATGGTATTTTGTTACAGCAGCCTGAATGGACAAAGACAATAACCAATCAGGTTTTACCTTTGGGTGTCACTGCTATTGAATAGTTATTTGACCTCTTGTACTTCAGTGTTAAGCTGCTTGTGTTTCATTTTCCTAACTGTATCGGAACTCTTAAAGGGAGAGGACAAGTCTATAGTTCTTGTGGCATCTAGCATAGCACCTTGCATATAATAAGCACTCAAATATGCATCCCATGTCAAAAACACATAAAAGCTTATAATAACTCAAGATAACTGGCAGGATTCTTTGAGCTTTTACTAATCAGAGGACAAGTCCAAGTTGAATGGGAAAAGCTTTCTTCTGGGATTCTGTAAGGGGTTGAATCACATTTTTGTTGTGGTTGTTGCTCAAATTCTGAGGAAAGAGACAGTAATAGTTACACAAAAGGGAAAAAAAACAAGTGGGGCTCCTGTGCAAGAGAAGCTGAGGAGCTCAGTTTCTCCTTAAGAGACATACATGCCAGTAGCTCACTGCCAACATCGAGTGAGTTAACACCCAGGTACGGATATGCCTGGCAGAAAGATGAAGAGAGCTAGCTAATAGAATCAGTTCAGGATAGAACCAAGAAACAAAAGATCCCTGCCTCTCAGAAATCCTAACTGATTCTGATTTACCCTTAACAGTGATAAAAAATTGGGGGAGTCTTAGTTTGCATATATAACCCACTGGCTGAACGTTCTATAATTCCTTGGTGATTGAAGGCATTTCTATAATGCTGTGTTAATGTGCTTGTCAGATCGGGAGGGTGGGGGAGTTTACTGCCCAGCATAATGAATGGTGCCAGTTGTGTTCAGTGAAATATGCCAGACAGGTGGGAAAGAAAAAAAAAGGAAGGGAGGACTTCTGAAAATTAATACATAGGGCATTGTATTAATAGCACCATTGAGATGAGGCCTACACTTTTAAAACAATGAGCTACAGATTATGGTTCTATCACCATCATGACCAAAAATATAATGGGTGAGGTTTACACAGGGCTCATAAACCAACTGCTCATGAGTCATGTTCAGCTGTGTTTTGCTTGACCTGCACAGTGGTTATGATTGTTCGCTTGTTTAATGGAATTAGCAGCCAGCAGTAAAAATGGAGACAGCTCACTTAACCCTGGACTTCAGTTTCTTTTTCAAAGTCTGAAGATCTGGCCTGTACTCCCTGTTTTCCAGCCATCCGCTGGAGCTGAGTGCTCTTTCATTGGCTGTGTGCACAATTAATTAGAGCTGCTGTTGCTTCATTCTTCTCAGAGTTGGTGGGGCCCCTGCCAGAGGTGAGTTAATTCAGGTATGTGTGTACGTACAGGTGTACATGCACACATATAGATACAAACACTTACACATCAGTCATATGGAATATACAGGTACAGTATTAATATTTACAATACAACCCATCATAACACTCACCTCAACTCTTCATTTATCATTTTAAAACTTAAAAAAATTTTAAAACATCTGGGAGAGTCCAACTATTGGGTTGTCGGAAAAGTCATAACACATTTTTGCAATGAAAAACATATAAAAACTACGTCATGACTTTTCCGACAACCCAGTACATTCAATTTTTATTTTTCTAAGCCTCACCCCCAAAGATTACTAGTAAGAACAAATGAACAAGAGCAAAGGCACGACATCATCCTCTCCTTACCGATGGGATCCACCCAGATCCCCAAAATGTCCTGTGGAATGGTGAGCTCCAGTGAGTCCAGAGTTGGGTCAGTGAGGGCGACATCCTGATGAACAACCTTGGCTAACGCTTCAGATGCCAACGTGTTACCATTAAGGACTTTGCTAAGAAGATCTACCGTTTCTTCCTCTGTTGGACACAGTCGCAAGGTAATCTTTTCTCCTAGAGTCAAGACAAACTAAAAGTCATCACATTCCAAGAGTTTCTGGGGAGAAAGAGCAACAGAGAGGTGGGGAAGAGCCAAAGCTGTGCACTTAAGAGTAGGTGAGGGCAGGATAGCCACACCAGGGCTTCCTAACCTGGCCGGGGGCCAGAATCATAGGGCCTGGGTGGAGAGGGCAGAATGTCACAGATGCCCAGTGGTCACTCACGCACTTACTATGAATAGTGAGGGATGGGTTCCAGAAATCAAACATTCTCCCCAGAAAAATGCCCACATAGGCACATGCGCATAATTTTGTATCCAGTTTAAGGGGACTCATGGGCCAGTTTAAAACCTCTGAATCCTGAGTCCTTGATAATCAATCTTTTATTCATGTTTTTTGTCTTTGGACTTTTAATGTACATAGGTTGCCCTGTTGTGTTTGAATAGATTATTGAAAATAATGGAGGCTTTTATCAGCTCCGAAGTGCTTCCACCTCTTCTGTGATGCTGCTTTTAACTAAAAATTGTTTATGCTCAGTGAAGTAAATATAAGGTGCAGACTAAGGTGCAGGTTAGTAGACTAACCTTTAATGGAGTAAAACTATGTGACTCTAAATGACATGCATAGAATAGCTCTGCTCTGTGAAACTCACTGGAAACCAGATGTAAGCAAATGAAACCACAATTTACCAAGTATAAGTGCTTTACCATCACTTTAAACATGCTTCTACTTAGACTTTTGGTTAATCTGGTTTCCAGCTCCCAACAAAAGTAAGGAAGAGGCTAGCAAAAATAGGCAAATTGATAGCAACAAAAAGTTACAGCAAGGGAGAATATGAACTTATAAAAATTAATAAAACAGCACTTTGGGGCTTTCTAGGGACATAGACAAATACTTCTTGCTACCAGAGCCATTGCAAGAACCAGCATCTGCACCACCTGGGAGCTTGTTGAAATTCAGAACTTCAGGCCCCATCCCAGACCTACTAAGTTTTGACAAAATCCCCAGGTAATTCATATGATCACTCAAGTTTGGAAAGCTGAATATGAATAGTACAGTGATAACTCTGAATCAGCAAGAAACACTCATTTAAATTTACTCAAGTTAAATTTCAAATGAAATTAGGCTTAGAGTTGAGGAATAATAATACCGATCACTGCCACTTATTAAGGATCTACTCTGGGCTCAGTGAAAGTCATTCAGAGGAGCAAGTCATATCACATCACCTCCTTTGCTTCAAGTTCTCCAGTGAATTCCCATCACACTTAGAGGGAAACCCAAATTCCTTTCTACAGTCTTCCAAGATCTGTTCCTGCCTCATCCACCAGTCCTTTCCCCGTCTCTACATTTCGGTCCCTCCAACATGGGAAGCCCATCATCTTCTTTGGTTCCCGGGAAAATGTATGTGGAGTGCCTTTTTGGTCCTCTACTAGAGAAATGGAATATTAAAATAACTGTTTATGAAGTAATCAAACAGGATTTTATATGTAGAATTTCTTATAAATTAGTCACAGTTGTGTTTTTAACCTTCAGTTTAAATGAGATTTCTCTTCTTACTGTGTGTCACCCAATTAATTGCATTTTAACACATAGCCCATGAAAGAGGAAAAAATGTTCCAGAGTTAATCCAGAAACTAGTTTTTTTCCTTTGTAAATGTGACTCTAGATGTTTAACTTTTTGTCACGGGATCATTGTTTAAAGTTCACTATTTTAATCTTCTACCATTAAGCAAACAAAAAGCTCAATCTAAGAATAAAAAAGTTTATCTGAAAAGAATCAGATGGAGATTTTGATGTTTTCCGGAGGGAACATGGAGATCCATCATCAAAGGAGGATCTGGCACACAGAAAATTAATTAAATGAGACTTAAAGGTTGGTACTAAAAGGAACCTTTTTAGTTAGTCCAAGTCCCCTTACAGAGGTCCTGAGACCAGAGAAGTAAGATGATTTGCTCAAGATCCCAGTATTCAGGGACAGGGCTGCCTTCACATTCTCAGCCAAGGTCCATGGACTCCCAGGAGATCCAGAGATGGGCTTAAACTTTGGACTTAAAATTGTCTGAACAGTTGTGTAGATGTACATTTTTCTGTGGCATCTATAGCTTCCATTATATTCCCAAAGGACCATGCAACTTTCTGAAAGTTTACATGAATTAAATGCTACAGCTTTATATCTAAAATAATACATGTGGATTTGCTAAATAACTCTAAGATACCACACTTTTCTAACTTAAATGGAACAATATTCTGAGGAATTGAATGAAGTTTAACATTCAAATATATTGTCATTTACCCAAAAGCCTTCCAAACATCCATTTATTTTATAATTAAATTGAAAATTAGAATATTACATGATAATTAAGTTAGAAAAATACTTAAGATTCATATGCTTACCCAAATCATTAGTAAACTCATTGGATTCTTCTCCAAAAATGTTTTTTTCCAAGCCTGGAAACTGAAATATTCAGATTATGACAACAAGCCAAAGCAGTAACAGTAAAAGAAATAAAAGCTACATACATGTTCAATTGTGAACAGATTTCCACTTTATATTTCAAATTAAATAGCACAATTGATCTGAAATTTAGAAATGTAGAAATTTACAATTCTGGAAATCAACCTAAGTATAAAAAAGTGTTGGCTTAGTTCGGTACTTAGTTTTCTAATATTTTCATGTTCCTTTGCCCCTTTAGAAAATCATGGTAGAAGTTCGGTTTCCTTACTGTTGAATTTGCAGAAGTATTTCTAGAAACTTCATCTTTCTACTTATGGGGCCATAGAACTAGAATATTTACAAAGTAGATATTTTAGCTGTTGCTCTTAATTAGCACCCTATTGTTTATACAAGTTAATATTATGGATCAAGTTCCTAAAATTATTACTTGAGACCAGATTTGAAGGATTAGAGGATAATATTACATTTTGTTTTCATTTTCTGCTATGTTCTCTGTACCTGTCGGAGGTATCATTCACCTTCAGGATAGAAAGGTGATATAGCAAAAAAGAGAGGGAAATATTTTATTAACCAATAATTTATGCATCAATATAGAATGAAAAAAAATGGAACTAAGTAAGAATCTTCTGATTTTTGTATGACAGGTAGTTTTCAGATACATTTTGCTTCTGATTCTCTCTACCGTAAAGATATTTTTTCTCAAAATCTGCTGAATTATGGTATGTGTTATGTTCTCAGAGAACAAAAGCAAGGAAATGCTTCAAATATTTGAATTCAGTCATTTGCAGATGGCCAATAGCTTAAACAGTGCCCACAGCCTCTTGTTATTTTTCAATTTCAAAGAACAGTGCAAGTCAACAGGGGCTGGCGATGAGCCTGCAGCGAGGGCCGCAGCTCAGTTCCCACGCCTGCTTACACACCTGTTTCCGAGGCTACAGGATGTAAGAGTCATGAAACCAAGATATTCTATGGAGCCAAAAGTGAACATCATGTATTTGTTCCTAAGTCCTGGCATATATACCTCATCAATGAGCAATTGCCTGAACTTGTTATAATGCTTTAGGGCAAATATTAGCCCATAAAAGTTAATGTTGATACATTTCTAATCCAGTTGCTCAACCATCCCTTACACCCAACTATCTTGATCAGTAACAAATATAAATGTGTTTCATTTAATTAACTGGAACAAGATACTATGGGACACAAAAAAGTGTAGTTTGTAGAAATTTCAAAGAGTCATTTATTCTCTCTTCCTGCCTGTGGTCAGGAATTCACTTGAATGACTCCAAATGATTCCTAATATTTTGAGAATTTCTTAGATAACTATTCCAATATTTTATACTGCCTTCTGTCATAAAGTTGTAGCCTTCCAAAGCAAAAAAATATATATAATTATTGGATCATATAAAGGGCAATATAGTATTGCAAAGAACAGAGATGCCAGCCAGGTGGCCTGTATTTAGAATCCAGTCCTGCCATTCTCATGCTGTGTAACCTTGGACAAGTTACTTAACCTCTTTGTGCTAGTCTTATCCATTACATAGGAATAATAGTTCTTACTTAATAAAATTATTATGAGTTAAAAAGTTAAATATGCCTTTATAATAGTGCCTGACACACAGTTTTCATTTATAAGCGTTTGTTAGTGTTATTGTTTGTTATTACTATTTATGAATTCCCCTCAATCAGCTTCAGATAGCTACAATCACAATCGTTATTAGTTATAAACAATGTTTTTCTACTGGAATAAAGGAGTACTTTAAATCTCCAGGACGCTACAAGCCTGTAACCAAGGCAACCATTAGATAAATGATTACGTCAAAAAGGTGGGACTTAATATATCAAGGAAAAAGAAGTTATAAAACAGTATGTTCTCATTTCTGTTGAAATAAATTATATGTGCCATGCACACACATACACAGAGAAGAAAAACGTTCAAACCATATTTAGCAAAACAAAGCTGCAGTTTTCTCTAGTGGTGGGATTAAAAGGATTATTATTTTTACTTATTTTCCAGAGAATGTGTACTCTTTATTAAAAAGGAACTCATTAATAAGTGAGACGTTATATACCTCTTTAGCTGTTAGAATTGTGAGTGATTTTTATTTCCTTATTTGCTTTTCTGTATTTTTAAATTTTTCTGCAGTGAACCTTTGGAAACATTGTAATAAAAAAACAAGGTGGTAAAAAAACCTTCTTGTTTGTTTATTTGAATCCAAGGTGCTTGTATTTGGGGATAGGCGGGGGGGGGGGGGCGGGCAGAAAAGGCATGTTATTCTATCAGGGGACAAAAGCCACAAGGGAAAATATTTTGCAATTACTTCAACTGTGACCTTTCTTACCTTGTTCTCCATATTCTGTTTTATAACTTCCTGTACCAGTACATCAGCCAGGGTCTTGAAATCAACTGCAAACTTCTTGTTCTTTTCTCCTTCTTTCTTTTCTTCTATGAGTAACTGGAAAAGAGCTTCCTGCTGCCTGCATGCCCGGGCAATGTTGGCAGCTTTCTCAGAGACACGGAGCAGCTCTCGGAGGATATCTGACATTTCAGAACTTTGCTTTTCAGTTGCAGCTGTGGATGGAATCAGCACCCACTCGGCTGTCAGCTGGAGAAGTACAACAATGTGAAAGAGAAAGCTGTTCAGAGAGTGATGTCAGGGTGCCTCCAATACTACTAACAACCCATCCGGCCCTCAACCTGGTCAGCAGGGTTGAACAACAAGTATGTGTCATAGTGACATCCTCTGTAGAAGACTAGACATCTAAAATTTGAAGCTTAGTTTTCAAAATCTTTAAAAATATTTATAATCCCAAAAATCTATTAGGCAAAGAATCAGAATTCTCGATGAAAGAATGTCTTTCAGTGACAATCTACATTATAGTTATAAACCTCTAGATGAATAGACAGGTGGACACACAAGCATGATGTTAAAAGGAAAGCCAAAGTCTTGTAACGACCTTAGAATGACCACACAGGCTTAGTGGCAGCACTGACGCTGTGTTTTCTTTCACCCCATGGGGCAAGGCGGGAGAAGTGAGAGGGGAGTTATCCTATTAGTTCTGGGGCAGCTTCCTAAAATACCAAGCGCCACATCAGCAAGGACTGTTGTGTCCTGCAAGACTGACGCAACTCTCGGGCTAGCAATCCAAGCGATTTCCAGGCCACCTTTTTTTCCCCCCCCATAAAAAAGTCCCACTGTCCGTGCTGTTGGTCTAGCAAGAAAATGTTTAAACAATAAAATGAAGTAAAACAGGCAACTTGTTGGGACTTGAAAAGTTCTGGCTTCTAAAAGACATGCTGTCACACTTTGAGGTACCTATTGGGTAATTAGGAGAGAAACCTTTCTCCTTTCTCAGTGATAGCTACATTTTAGTGAAAGCCTGAAGGATTGCTATCTTATTACTGTGAGAATTATGGTGAGGATCATTGGTCTGTCTTATAGTCAAGGAAGCCGGAGCTTAGAGAGCTTAGGTAACTTCTTCAGGGTTACACAAGATTAAACGGCAGGGCCAGCAGCGGTCTTTCATAGAAGAAGCCCTGCTCTTTATGGTCATAATAAACACTTCACTTCTTTTTTAAAAAGTTCCCTTAATGGTCTCTAGGAGACTGAGATGTAGTATCCCAATGAAGTTGTCCCATGCAATGAAGCTAATTGTGAATTGTCATAGCTGGTTTGAATTAAACGTATTTGCTTATAAAAAATGCTATTTTCTTAAGAGTATGGGGTCAACCGCCATGAGAAAATATGTCCAACCTCAACAGTAATAAAAGGAAAGTGAATAAAACAATGAGACATCCTTCTCTACTATTAGATAGACAAAGCTGCTTTTGAAGTGAACGTTCGTTCTTGGGGAAGGTGTGGGGAAGCTGGTGCTGGATACCCCACTAATGAGCATGCAAACACGTGGGTTTCCCAAGGGCAATTAGAGAAAAAGGTGTCAAGTCACTATCTAGAGATGTGGCTGCCTTGTTCTGCCTTAATTTGTGTGAAGAAAGAGTTGAGTTAAAATGTTTCTGCACAAGAAGGATTAATATATATTATTTACAAAAAATTTAAAATAATCTTAAACACTGGTAAAATGTAAGACTACTATGTGGTCCTTAAAATGATATTTTTGAAGAACATTTACTATGGAAATATGTTAATGCTATAATGTTAAGTGGAAAAACAACCTATGACTATATATAGTTACTAATTTGTGCTTTTATATAAATATATACATACACATATACATGTATGTGTAATACATCCATGTATACATATATATAGAATACATCTATATATATATATAGAAAGATATATATATTCTAGAGAGAGAGAGAATACATCTATCTATCTATCTATCTATCTATCTATCTATATATATATATATAGAAAAAGAGAGATTGAAAGACTAGTAGATGATGTTTTAATGATAGTTGCACAGATATTTAATGTTAGTTATTACTGAGTACTGGAATTGTGGGTGACTTTTTTCCATTATACTTTTCTATAATTTTCAAGTATCCTACAATAAAAATATGCTACTTTTATAATAAGAAGTGACATTTTAAAATATCTTGGGACATTTAGGCATGAAACACAAGAATTCCTCAATTCCTGGAGACAGTTGTCCAAACAAAGTGGTACTATGCTAATAACACAGAAAAGCTGTTAGGTGGTAGAGAGGATGGAGTTAAAAATTAAACAGAAGCACCTGCCTGCTAAATGCCTTGTGTTTCAGGAATAAGTGATATGTTCAAAGATTCATATTGGTTTACTTGAACCTAAACACTAAGAAAAACAGTTACATAAATATGGCGGAGGCACTTTGACTTAGAAATAATTTATGACATCTGTATGCCATAAATTATTGTTATATATAATATATACACAGTCAAATTCTTACGTCTTAGTAGAATATACAAATCCCAAGGGTATGAATTCAGTACCTTTGATAATTTTGATTTCTTTGTAAATGTTCTGAGATTTTTATAAGTAAAGGGAAAACAATCAAGGAGGCAGCAAGTTTTCTAAACCGCTTTTTATCTTAAAAATAGCATGAAGATTTTTAAGGAGTCCAATTTGAAAGCTTTCTACATAAACAATATCAGTATTGTGTATTTCACTTAATTTTGTTAAAACTAATTTTTTTATTTTTTTTCCCTAACAGAAACCATAAAAGTCTCCCTCTGGCGCCCTCAGAACACTCAGGTGAGCTACTCACATAGGCTGCAAACTCCAGGAACCAGCCTACCCCTCCTCTCACACAGGAAGCGCTCCAACTTACCCTGGTAAGTTTCTGCAACCTCCCCAGGGAGTTGGGATTTCTCCTCTTTGGACCTGATCTTTATTTCCTCAATAATGACCATTCTCACCCCACCTGAGCGTAGCAACTTGACCACTGAGAAAGAAATACCTGCAGTCCTGTAATTTACAAGTACACAGATTTTCGGGCTTTTTCTGTAACAATAATCAGGTTTTTCAGTCCCAAAGTTATCCCCAAGGTTCAACCTTAATCACTCTTTATTTTGACCTTAGACAGCATTATTTATCACATTTTGTCAAGCTCCAGCTTGAATGCCGGGGTCAGCTTGGGACAAAGCTTTCTCCAAGCCATCCTATAAGAACCCAGCACTTCTATTTTTTTTTTTTTTGAGGGCAGTGTCACTGGCCCTCATATGTGGGACCGAACCGGGGCTGCTGGCTTCCCAGGCCAGCGCTTAACCACCAAGCCACTCGGCCGGCCCCGAGCACTTCTTCATCTATTTACTTTTCTCCAGGGTCCAAGCTCCCTAAAAAAGTCTCTCAGAGCTATCATCATCTACATGCAAGACTTTAATTAATTTGCATAGCTGGCGTGCTACTTTCCGGAGAATGGACCATTTCCTCCAAATGAATGGAACCACCAGTCTTTGTGCTTCCCTATAAGCTGCTGCTTTTTACTGTGTATCTTTCTATCTGTCCTCAACTCGGTTCACTGTGTATCTATCTGTCCTCAACTCAGTTCACTCGGCAGGCCACAGCTCTGAGGGGAGCACTAGTGCTGGATAACTCATTCTCACCTTGAGTGACTCCACTTGAGATTAACTGTGTACAGAGAACTGAGGCCTACATACAATACAGAAGTTCTTCAGGTTTATTAATAGCTCTTATTAATACTTGTGGATATTATCTTTTAGTTGATTTTTACTTTTAAGATTTTTATTAAAATATAGCTAACATGCAATATTGTTTTAGTTTTAGGTGTACACCACAGTTATTCCACATTTATACCTACAGAAGTGCTCACCATAAGTCCAGCAACCATCTGACACTGTGCCAAGCTGTCACAATATTAGTGACTATATTCTATTCCCCATGCCGTACATTACATTCCCATGACTTACTTGTTTTATACCTGGAAATTTGGACCTCTTATTCCCCATCACCTTCCCTCTCTCCCTTTTTAACTTTTCAATTACAGTTCACATTCAATATTATTTTATATCAATTTCAGGTGTACAGCATGGTAGTTAGACTTTTTTTTTAAAGATTTTTATTGGAGAATTGGGGGAGGGGGACAGCGTTGGGGAACTGGGCAAGGGGAACAGACAAGTTGCTGTCCTTTTGTTCTTTAGTCTAGTTATGGAGGACATTGCTTCACTGGCCCACGTTGGTATCGTCACTGCGCTCTTCTCGGGTGAGGCAGATCAGTTGCTGGCCTCTGGACGGCCACTCACAGCTGCTCTTGGCAGCTCACGCTGGCTGCCAGCTGCTCATGTCAGCTGCTGGCCACTCACTATAGCCTATGGCAGCCCACTGCAGCAGGGGCTGCAGGTATGCCGTCCCTGGGACTCACACCAGCCCAGCTCCAGGTGGAGCTGTTGTTCACCATCTTAGCTGTAGAGGGCATGTCACTGGCCCTCATGTGGGATCCGAACCGGGGCCGCTGGCGTCCCAAGCCAGGTCTTAACCAATGCACCACTCGTCTGGCCCATGGTTAGATATTTAATAATTTAAGAAGTGATCCCCCTGACTAATACCCACCTGGCATTATATGGTTATTACTTACCATATTATTGACTATATTCCCTGTTTTACTTTTTGTCCCCGTGACTATTTTGTAACTACCAATTTGTACTTAATCTCTTCACCTTTTTGCCCTGCCCCTCAATCCCCTCCCATCACCCTGAAATCTAGTACCCATCTGACACCATAGTTATTACAATATTACTGACTATATTCCTTATGCTATACCCTACATCGCCATGACGACTTTGTAACAACCAATTTGTACTTCTTAATTCCTTCCCCTTTTTCACCACTGCCCCAACTTCCCACCCGTCTGGCAATCATCAAAATGTTCTCTGTATCTATAAGTTTGTTTTGTTCTTTAGATTCCACATATAAGTGAAATCACACTGCATCTGTCTTTCACTGTCTGACATACTCCACTCAACACAATACCCTCCAGGTCCACCCATGCTGCCAATATGGCAAGAACCCATTTCCTTCCATGGCCAAGCAATATTCAATAGTATATATGTACCATCTCCTCTTTATACATTCTTCCATAGATAGACACCCAGGCTGCCTCCACATCTTGGCCATTGTAAACAATGCTGCAATGAACATATGGATGCACATGTCCCCTTGAAGTAATGTTTTGGGTTTCTTTGAATAAATACCCAGAAGTAGAATTACTGGGTCCTTCTTTGTCTCTTGTTATAGCTTTTGTTTTAAAGTCTATTTTGTCTCTCTGGTATAAGTATTGTTACCCCAGCTTTTTTTGTTTGTTTGTTTGTTTGTTTACATTTTCATGAAATATCTTTTTCCCCTCCCTATAATTTCCATTTGTGCTTATTTTGATCTGAAGTAAGTCTCTTGCAGGCAGTATATAGAAGGGTCTTGTTTACCTAGCCATTCACCACACATTTTTTGATTGGAGCATTTAATCAATTTATATTTAAAGTAACTGTTGATAGATATGTAATTATTGCCATTTTAATATTCATATTTTGGATTTGTTTTTTTCATCTTAAATCCCCCTAACATTTCTTGTAATACTGGTTTAATGGTGATGAACTTCTTCAGCTTTTTCTTATCTGGGACGCTCTTTACTTGTCCTTCGATTCCAAATGATAGCTTTGCTGAGTAGAGTAGGTTGTAGGTCTTTGGATTTCGGATATTTCGTGCCAATCCCTTCTGGCCTGCAAAATTTCTATTGAGAAATCAGCTCACTCCCTTGTAGGTAACTGCTTTTCTTTTGCTGCTTTTAAGATACTCTCTTTTCTTTAACCTTGATATTTTAATTACGATGTGTCCTGGTGTGGGCCTCTTTGGTTCATCTTGTTTGGAACATCTGTGCTTCCTGGGCTTGTGTATCTATTTCCTGTACCAGTTTAGGGAAGTGTTCCCACATTATTTCTTCAAATAGGTTTTCAATTCCTTGCTCTCTCTTCTCCTTCCAGTAATTCTATGATGCAAATGTTGGTACGCTTGATGTTGTCCCAGAGGCGCCTTAAAGTCTCCTCATTTTTTTTTTTTATTCTTTTTTCTTTTTGCTGTTCTGTTTGGGTGCTTTCTGCTACTTTATCTGCTAAATTGCTGATTTGATCCTCTGCTTCATCTAATCTATTGTTGATTCCCTCTATTGTATTCTTCATTACAGTTACTGTATTCTTTATTTCTAACTGGTTCTTTTTCATGTTTTCTATCTCCATTTTTATGTTCTCTTTCTCTTTGTTGAAGTTCTCCCTGAGATTACTGAGCATCCTTATAACCAGTGTTTGGAACTCTGTCTGGTAGATTACTTGTCCCCATTTTGTTTAGTTCTTTATCTGGAGCTTTGTTCTGTTCTTTCATTTGGGACATGTTTCTTTGTCTCTCCATTTTGGCTGCCTCCCTGTGTTTGTGTCTATGTATTAGGTAGGGCTGCCGTGCTTCCCAGTCTTAGTAGAGTGGCCCTATGTTCCAAGTGTCCTGCAGGGTCCAGTGGTGTGGTCTCTCTAGTCACGTGAGCCAGGTGCTCAAATAACCTGTATGTCATTTTTGTGGGTTGTGTGTGCCCTCCTGTTGTAGTTGAGCCTTGGTTGCTGTTTGAACATCAATGAGAGGGCTGATTGGTTTTGAAGACTGGCTGTGACTACAGTGGAGGAGCTGCTGGGAGTGTGTTGACTCGAAGGAGCAGGATTCACGTTAGCAGGGCTCTGGTGCCTGCCCAGGCTGCCCTTTGGGTATGTTGTCCTAGGAGGTGGCTGGGTGTTGCTTGGGCATGGTCCAAAGCTGGCCACTTGGTATGCAAGCCCCAGGGCCTTCCTGGTAAAGGCCCTGCCATAGGGCAAGTTTATCCATAGCCTGTGCCTTGCTTGGGGCCACCTGGCATGAGCCACAAAGTAATCTGCAGATGGCCACCACCCATGCTGGGCTTGGAGAGAGCCAAGCCGTGAACTAAAGCTGGCTGCTGCTAGTGTCAGGCTTGGGGCTGCTCAGCAAGGGGTATGGGACATGCCAAAGCCAGTTGCTTGTTAAGTTTTGTGAACCTTTGAGAGATTTTAGGAAAATCCTCAGCATGAGCCAAGACAGGCTTTTTGTAGATAAAAGCTTGGGTGTGCCCGAAAGTTAGATGGCGCAGGGTCTCAGGGAATCACCGGGGCAGGGCTAGGTTGATCAAAACTCAGATACAGTGGCTGCCTATGTTTGCATGCTGGGAGAAGGGAGGGCTCAACAAAGAAACAATGGATTCTGCCAGTACTTCTATCTGGAGAAAACTGCCCCTCCAGTCCTTGCCCTGATGTCAGATAATTCAGTTCCTCCCCATATGTCCCTGGCACCTTTTGAGCTGCTGTCCCAGCACTGATGCTTAAAGCAATTGAGACTGTCAGTGAGTAAGTCTGTGCATGGGCCCTTTAAGAGGAACACCTGGTACTCCTCCATCTGTCCTCTGTCTCACTCAGCCACAGTCTCCACTGGTTTCCACAGCCAGAAGCTACCAGGACTACTCTCCCCAGCACTGGAACCTTGGGTGGGGGACTGGGCTGGGGCTGGGACCCCTCGCTCCTCCGGGGGTACCCCTGCAGCCAATATATCCCTCTCGTTTTTTTGTGTGTGTGTTTTTTTTAGCTGAGCCATCCTGCCACCTGTTGGCAGCTCAATGGCAACTCAGCTCGGGCTGGCATCGAACTGCTGTTGCTCAGAGCTCAGCTCGCACTCTTGAGCGAGCTCTTAACCAACTGAGCCACTCGGCCGGCCCAAAAGTGTATGTTTTTCTTTTTGTTTGTTTGGGTTTTTTTGTTTATTTGTTTTTTTGAGGGCAGTGTCACTGGCCCTCATATGTGGGACCCGAACCGGGGCCGCTGGCTTCCCAAGCCAGCACTTAACCACCGCGCCACTCAGCCGGCCCTTCCTCTCGGTTTTTAATAGTCACAAATGTGTGTGGACTAGCCTGTTCCGTGTTTCTGCCTCTCTGACCAGTCTTGATGTGGCTTCTTCTTAGTTGTCACGCTTCAGTTCAGCTAGACTTCAGGTGATTCTCAATGATGGCTGTTCTATAGTTTAGTTGTAATTTTGATGTGGTCGTGAGAGGACATAAGCACCGCATTTATCTACTCTGCCATCTTGACTGGAAAGCTCTTTTAGATGATTTTTAAAAGCAAGTTTATACATTAATTATTGACCTAAGTTAGTTTTATTTAAACATTTCAAATACCTTAAGTGAAAATTATTATGAACTCATAATTAGCAAGTTATGACATTAACCATAATTTAGTAGCTTTGGAAATCCTTTAGTTTTTTGGTTTTTTTGTTGTTTTTTTTAAGATTTTATTGGAGAATCAGGGAAGGAGAACACACAAGTTGCTGTCCTTTTGTTCTTCAGTCTAGTTGTGAAGGATGCCGCTTCACTGGCCCATGTGGTATTATCATTGCGTTCTTCCCTGGCGAGGCAGATCAGTCACCACTGGACAGCCGCTCATGGCGGCTCACCCCAGCTACCAGACGCTCACACTAGCTGCCAGCCACTCACGGTAGCTCACAGCAGCCTCTCTGCAGCTCTGCGGCCGCCCATGCTGACGCCGGCGACTCACGGTAGCCCAGCTCCAGGTCGAGCTGTTGTTCACCATCTTAGCTGTAGAGGGTGCAGCATCACTGGCCCGCATGTGGGATCTGAACTGGGGCCCTGCTGCTCAGAGCTGACGTACCAAGCCAACTCTTAACCAACGCACTACTCGGCCGGCTCTCCCTTAGTATTTTTAATGGGTGTTCTGAGAACTACCTGTATCAGAATTACCCAAGGTATCTACTAAAAAGACAGATTCCTGGGCTCCATCCTAACACAGAAATCAGAATCTCTGGACACAGAGCCCAGAAATCTGTATTTTTTTCAGCCTCCTAGATGATGCTAAACACTGAGATTTAATAGCTACTGTTATTCAGGTTGCTTATTCTAATTTAACACTATGCTGGTAATTTTGGAGGTGGGGCTCACATCTGGTGTCATATATTTTGGTGGAACCATGTAGGTCTAATGGTTCTTCTATCACTTACCTATGTGCAGAGAAAGCACCAGGTTAAAATAATAGTAGGTAACATTTGTTAGGTGCTTACCATATCTTTCTAAGCACTTAACATATATTAATTCATTTAATTCTCACACAACCCTACAAAGAAAGTACTATTCTCTCCACTTTACAGATAAAGAAATCGAAGCACAGAGGTTAATTTGCCCCAAAATCACACATCTAGGAAGTGGTTGGGACAAGATTCAAGCCCAGAAAAGCTAGCAGAAGCCCACACTGTTAGCTAGTACTCTAGCCAATAAAATTCTTTCATAGATTATTAGCAGTTATCTAAGGAAAGAAATGAGTAATTATTAGAGAAATAATCATAAGCATGTTATTATATGGTACATTATATAATAACGAATAGAGAAACGCACACCCAATAGCTGATAAATCATTATTTAACTGACACCTGACTTCCCTTCTCATAGAAAGACCTTTTCCTCAGCTGATCCTCAGTCTCACTGCAAGCCATCTTTGCTGAATAATAAAAACTCACCCATCCTTTTCAATTGATGTCTCTCTTACTGGCTGTCATGGCATCAGTGGGTGGGGAGACACAGCCCATGGAGAATATCTAATCCCTTTAGATTAGTTCCTAGGGCTGTCCTAACAAAATACCACCAACATTTAAACAACAGGAATTAATGTCTCAGAGTTCTGGAGGCCAGAAGTCCAGGATCAAGGTGGCGGCAGGTTTGGTGTCTCCTAAAGCCTCTCTCCGTGGCTTGCAGATGGCCACCCTCTGGCTGTGTCCTCATATGGCCTGTCCTCTGTGCATGTACATCCCTGGTGTCTCCCTCTTTTTATACAGACAGCAGTCAGGTTGGATTAGGGCTTACCCATATGACCTCATTTAACCTTAATTGCCCCCATAAAGGCCCTATCTCCAAATACAGTCACATTCTGAAGTATGGGGTTAGGGTTTCCCCATACAAATTCGAGGGGAATACAGGTCAGTCTACCTCTCCTGAAAGAGAGACCTTCATCATCTTAGCAAATGCCAATACAATCTATTCCTCTATCTTTTATTTTCTGGCCAAACAGTAAAAATGGGGTAGGGTTCTCTTTCCCATTTATGTGGTCAATGAATTTAATTCTGTGAGGCAATCTTTCCAAACAGGGAACTACTCACTTTCACAGCCAAATCTTTAATGATGCAGTAAACATTGGAATAACCTCTCATCAGCCTTACTTTCTGACAACCTATTTCAAATCACATCTGAACAGAACGGGTTTAAAGAAGTTATATTCCTCATTATCTCAGACCAAATGTATACCTACTATATGTTAACATAAGATTGTATCACATTGTCAGATAAAAATAGTCCCTTTTGTGGGATTTTCATATCCAATTGGAGAAATATTGACTAATTTGAAGTAGGTCAGGAAAAAGAACTAAAAACAAAACAAAACAAAAAAAACTTCTTAAGACTCCCTGGAAGCCCAAATCTCTCTACAAAGACAAAACTCAATTTCAATTTCTGACCATTCTGTCATCTCATCAGAACAGCAGAAATTTAAAAATCATATCTGGGGGCGGCCGGGTGGCTCAGTTGGTTAGAGCACATGCTCTGAACAACAAAGTTGCCGGTTTGATACCCACATGTGCCAGTGAGCTGTGCCCTCCGCAACTAGATTGAAGACAACTACCTGACTTGGAGCTGATGGGTCCTGGAAAAACACACTGTTCCCCGATAAAGTTTTTTAAAAAACCATATCTGAATAATTTATACATATTTCAGATGTGATAAACAGTATAGTGTGAAAGACAGAGGCTTTGGAATCAGATAAACCTGGGTTCAAAACCTGGCTCTGCCATTAACTAGCTGTGTGGCATCAGGTAATTTACTTCCCCTCTCTGAGCCTCTCTCCTCATCTATAATACGAAGTATTATTTACCTTGCAGGGTCCTTGTGAAGATCACATGAGATATTTCTGGAAAAGGACCCAGCACAGAGCCTTGCATAATAGTAGATAACAAACGACAGCTATGACTGTTGAATACATCTTCACAGAAACCATAGTCACATGTCCTTACTTGAGAAAACAAGAGGTCGGCAACTTTATATGGGTCACTGAAATCTTTTCTAAATATTTATTAGTCCATTAAATCCAAATAGCTGGGAACTACTTGTGATTCTGAATGACCCAGAATAAATTTCCTTTATGCAGGCCAGGTCTGATTACTGCAGTTTCTGGGCATCTAGGTGGAAACTTCCGCTACTGGAGGCTGCAAGATTGCTCCAGCTTCCCAGCGGACCATCTGTGAAGGGGCTATCCTGTCAGGATATTCTGTGGGGATGTTAGAGCCAGGGGTGTCCATTCTTGTGTGAAAAGCCTGGCTGTACCAGAGCTGGCTGTGCCCTTTTGTTGTTCACAGTGACAGAAGTGTGATGACAAAGATAAGCGTCCTCAAAAAAACCCAGAGCTGCTCCCTGATGAACATGCAAGTGGGTCAAAGCATTTCCGTTGACATTCCCTTCTTCCTAAAGATAATCCACTACTCCTGAAGAGCCCACAGTTTTTCCTGTTGTACAGTGACTCCACCCCACCTCCACCATCCATATGCTGAATTCAGTCTTTTACCCCATCCTGCAGGAGTGGCAACTTGAAGCTATTGTATGCTGACCCTGCCTGACAGCTATTGCTTTTGGGGAAACAGGCCAGACTCCCAGGAAATACCTCGGTGGTTTACAAGGAGGTGTTTGGGGTGACCTCTCCAGGGGGTGCCCTGTTCAGGAGTCTCCTTAGGTGGGCACATGCTGAGGGCCTGGCCCAAGGCTCTATTTAGCTCACATTGCTGTTGGGGAAACAAACCTAGTTCCCTTCCCTTTTGCTCCATACTTAGGGCTGCTTTAGGGAGCAGTGTAAAAAAATGGAGACTGCTGCCCTAGCAGAAGGAGGCAGGGGATCATAGGAGCACATAGCAAGTATGTCAGGGACCTCAACTGGCTCAGCTTCTAGAGCAAGGAAGGATGGGTGAAGTGCAACTTGGTAACAGTCGCCATAGGAGATGCTCATAGGAGATGCTCATCTGCCCACCTGGTTACTTAGGCCAGAGGGAAATGGTACCACAAGCATTACTAGGGATTTACAAATACTATCTTTTAGCTCTTTGGAAATGAAATTGTCCTTCCAATGTATAAGCCCTGTTCAGTTTTTAAATATGTGACTGTCAAACATTTCTCAGATTCCTTTAAGTAGTACAGAATGAGACTGCCTATACTTTTTTGGTGTCCTTTTACTTTGATCTGTGTGATATTGCTGTCATCACTTCATAGGCTCTGCTTAAGCATAGCATTTTAGTAGCTGATTTCCCACTCTGTCCATTTACTCCTGTGTTCTCTCCAAACCATTAGTTTGCACACATTGTTCTGTCTGGCTGACATGCCTTCCTTCTGCCTTCTAATGTCTACTCCCCCTCTCAGAATTGTCCAATGGCAAGAAACTCAGACAGATACTTCATAACAGAGGATAGATATTCAAAGGACCAATAAACATATGGAAAGGTAGTCTATCTCATTAGTAATCAGAAAAATGCAACTTAAAATCATAACAGGATACCACTGCATATCCAGTGAAATAGCTAAAATTAAAGACTGAAAATTTCAAGTTTCAGTGAGGATATGGCGCAGTGAGAACTCCTGTACAATGCTGGTGAGAATTAAATCGACACAATCATTTTGGAAAATTATTTGTAATTTGTTGAATATAAGCATAACCTCCAATCCAGCAATTTCCCTCATGGACAACGTATACACAACAGAAATTGATATGCATATACATTAAAAGTCAAGTACAAGAATATTTATGAGCAGCATAATTTGCAATAACCTAACACTAGAAATAACCCAAACAACCATCAATAATGGAATAAACTGTGACATATTCTCATGATACTCTGCAGCAGTGAAAAATGAAAAAATGACTGCTATAGGAAACAACGTAGATGTATCTAACAGAAAGAAAACATACTGTTGAGTGAGAGAAGTCAAACACAAAAGATATGTGCTGTGCAATTTAATTTGTTTGACGTTCAGAAACAGGCAAAACTAACTCATGGTGTTAGAAGTCACAATGGTGGTTACCCTTGGAGAGGAAGAGGGGTTATTGAAGGGGAATATGAGGAGGTTTTAGGCGCTGATCATGTTCTGGATCTGAGTGATGGGTATATGGGTGGGTTGACTGTAAGTTCATTGAGCTATACACTTAGGACATGCATACTTTTCTGTATGCATTTCTAATTTGACAAGAAGTTTTTTAAAAGGAGTGTGTGTGTGTGTGTGTGTGTGTGTGCACATGCATCCACAAGCTCACATGCGTGGGGATGAAAGTCAGTTCAACAGCTGGCACCTGCAGGAGCCATTCCTGATGCTCTTTCATCTTGGGCACCTGGGCCATGGGAAAACTGAGGCAGACCAAATCTCTATCCCAACTCTCCAACACAGTTTGCTTATCTATGCTGTGTCCGGCAGGAGATTTAAATGTGTGTGGTTTCTTATGACTCTTAGCACATACCTCAGAGGTGTTCAATAAATTTCGGCTGATGAATGTCCTCTAGCTTTGTAAATACAGAATTCATCCTGGTCATATTGTTTATTGTACTCAGATTTTATCAGCATTACTCAGGCAGCATTAGGCATATGTGCCCATATTTATTTATATAAAAGTCTATGTATATTCTGTAGACTAGCAGCTGAACCACATTTTTTAAGCACCAAGTCAGAATCTGAAATTATGCTCTGTCATCTAGATGTGACCTATCTTGACAAGATTTAGTCAATTAAAACAGTCAAGCTCAGGAGCCTGCCGAGTGGCTCAATTGGTTAAGAGCAACAGCAGTTCGATGCCCAGCCCGAGCTGAACTACCAACAGGCGGCAGGATGGCTCAGCTAAAAAAAGAAAAAAGTTAAATTTAACTTAGTTTTGTTCGAAAAGATACTAAATGTGGAATACGTAAACACATCTATTTAACCTTAACATTTCTCCCTCCTTCCTTTCTAACCTTCAAATAGTGTTGACAGTCACCCATGTCTAAGCCGATCAGTTTTCCTCACCCTACCTAGCCCTTTTAAGGCTACTAATGGACCACATTAGCCCACATTTTTGCTCCCTCAGCGTGCTCAAAGCAATAGACCAGAAAGATGTTCTGTGTGCTCAAATGCTGTTCTGGTAGTTTGTAAATGGGAGCCTATGCTAAAGCAGTGTTTTCCAAATTAGCAAGGTCAAGAATTAGCTGAGATACTTGGTAAAAATATAGATGTTTGGACTTTTGCCCTGGAGATATTGATTTAGTAGATCTGGGTTGAAAAACAGGGAATGTAACTCAGCTGATTTTTATCTGAAATTTTAAGGAAACACCAGGTGCAATAGTCACCTCTCTCTCACTGGTTACTTAGGAGCAGAACAGGGAAACTTGTAGGCACCGCAACTAAGAATGATGGCCTTGATCAGCCAAGGGTCAACTTATATTGTCGTTTTCTGTAACAAAAATTAAATGCTGGAGAAAGGCAAGTTGATCTACATAATAAGCATTCCACATTAGCATACATGTAATACTTGTATAAAGTATGCATTTCAAAGACTTCCCAGAACTCCTCTGAAAACTATGAAAAAGTATTCCATTTAGAAATACTTTTAAATTTGATAGTGACCCTTTTTTACTCCATAGTTAGTAGCATTTTCACTAAATAGAAACTCTATTCATTTAGGTAAGTTTTCTGTCTGCTATGTTCCAACTATATGCTTAAACTTTTACATGCTAAGAGATGTTTTTAGAACAACTGTGGTATCACAAATGAAACCTGAAATCACATAGTTACACTGAATCTGCTTTCTTAAATTCTATCTTAACTGTGGGAAAGAAAAACTATTTTTAAAAATACAAACTTAATGCACAATTCAAGGCAGAAAGAAAGGACACACATGCATGGCTTGTAGGAAGAATCTTTTCCAGTAGAATATTATTTATAGTTTTGATGACTGTTAATCAGGGTCTAGAGTCCTATTAATCCTCAAGTCCATTTTGAATATTTTTTGAATGGAACATTTTTCATTCATTAGGGAAGATTCTCAGATCAATTTACCTTCCCTTCTGAATTCCTACAATACTTACTAAGGACACCAACCCATGTAACACTTGTGTTTCCTTGTCATATTGGCTACGTGGGTGTATGGTAAAAAGAGGCCCTGTTTAGGCCATAGGAGAGCTGGCTCTTAGGTTCTGCTTTGCCTTTAACTAACCAGGTGTGAATGCCACAGGACTTTAAGCTCTCAGGGACTCATTTTCCTTAGTTTTGTAAACATAAACAAGGAAAAGAAAGGAAGGGGCACAGAGGTTGGATGGTTTTTCTATGGTTTGTTCCAGTTCAGAGCTTTCCTGTTTTGGGTATCTGCTTTCCATATATAAGAGGTTAGGGACTATCATTCAACTTTAAAAAGAAATGGAATTCCAACATATGCTACAACATAGATGAACCCTGAAAACTGTATGCCAAGTGAATAAGCCAGACTCAAATGAACACATATTGTATGATTCCACTTACATGAGGTACCCAGAATCGTCAAATTCATAGAGACAGAAAGTAGAATGGTGGTTTCTGGTAGGGGTTATGGGGAGTAAGAGTTTAATGTGTACAGGGTCTCTGTTTGGGAGGACGAAAAAATTTGGGAGATGGATAGCTGTGATGGTTGCATAATAACGGGAATGCACTTAATGTCAGTGAATTGTACCCATGAAAATTACTTAAATGGTAAATTTTACATTATATAAATTTTACTACAATTTTTTAAAGAGTAAACAAACAAAATTAGAGCCAGCCGAGTGGCTCAATTGGTTAAGAGTTAGCTTCAGAGCACGAGCTCTGAGCAACAGGGCTGCTGGTTCTATTCCCACACGGGCCAGTGACACTGCACCCGAGCTGAGCTGCCACTGAGCTGCTCAGCTGGTGAGAGTACGTACTCCGAACAACAAGACTGCCGGTTCCATGGTGGGCTACGCCCAACCGCCACTAAGACTGAACTCAGCACCTTGAGCTGAGCTGCCACCCCAATGGCTCAATAGATAGAGCATGCACTTTTAACAACAAGGCTGCTGGTTCAACTCCCGCATGGGATGGTGGCTATGCCCACCCGCAACTAAGGCTGAACTCAGCACCTTGAGCTTAGAGGCCACGAACTGCCGATGAGAACCCAGATGGCGTCTGATGCCCTCCACAACTTGAAGAACAACTTGGCCGGTCCCCTTCCCCAATTCCCCAACACTGTTCCCCCTCCCCCAATTCTCCAATTTAAAAAAAAAAAAAATCACAGGTTCAAAAAATTCAGTTTTTAAAATCTTTTGATATTTATCATTTACCTAATAAGGGGATAATATTTTTTGATTGAATGAAAAAAAAGAGGCTGGTGTAGGGCCATGAAAATTAGGTTGAAAGAAGGCACTAGGATATTTATCTTAAAGTTGATTTTGCATAGCAATCACACTGGGTGTTAATACTTAAGATTGTATGTTTATATGCAACTGTTAGGGTATAGCTGGAAGGGTTCATGAACATTACAAGGAGGGCATAAAGACCCCCAACCTAGCCACTCCCCCTTGGGGTACCATAGTTCTAATAGGCTATAAGTTCCTTCAGAGCAAAATATACATTTTTCCATCTCCTCATAACACACAGTGGGAATTCTATAAATTGGTTGATTTTCATTCCATTAGACATAAACATGTTTAAAAGGATTTTCTTGCACCAAAATTAATCTGTAGGGGATTATTTATTATGCAAATTTTAGGATTATAACTATTAGAAAACATGATTCGAAGAAATTCTTTACAGAACCTGTTAGGAGATGGGTATTATTATTTATTTCTGCAGTGATATACAAATTATATAATCTAAAATATATTTGCCAAATATTGTAAGAAAGCAGATCATAGATCACATCATGTATCATTTTGGCAGACTGGGTTTAGCAGTATATCTCTTATTCTATTTCCACTTTGTAGAGATAAAAGTTTATTTTTAACAGATATTCACAAATGTTGAGTACAATGATGGAGAATACTGAATGTAACATTTGCCTTTAAAGGAACACAAACTGATGATGTAATATTTATAGTGCCTTTTACTTGAAAAGGTCAAAGTACTCAAAAGATATAAAAGGCTCATTAAAACCACACCAACATATAAATATACTAAATACTCTTGCATTCTTGCTAACCATAGGTAATTGCCTAAGCTGGTTAATTTTTATCTTCTTGATCTGATTCTTGTTTCTATTTTCCTCATTCTTTACTATTCATGAACCTTACAGTCAGCCATATTTGTAAAATAACACCTTTCATTATTCTCTAATCAAACTGGGAATATATACGATTCTTGTAAATTCCCAGAAATTAACTAGAGGGGTTTTCTAGAACTTGGAAGATCAGATCCTATTTAAATACTACTGATAATGAAAAATTGTGGCATCACTTTAACTAAATTAAGTTTTCCGTGAGCAATATTAAAAGAACAATTTCCTTTGGTCATTTGAATTTAACTTCTTTATATTAATCATAACTCTCATTAGTATCAAGGGAAACCTACCACCATCACTCTCTAAAGTAAAGGACAAGTTTAAGTATCTATTCACAAAGTTAGCAAATACTTAACATTAATTTGAACTTAAAGGACATTTTAAATATTTAGTTGATTAAAAATCAAAACAAGCAAGCAAACACTCCTCCTTCCCCCCCCTCAAAAAATAGAAAAAAAAGGAAGGAAGGAAGGAAAGAAGGAAGGAAGGAAGGAAGGAAGGAGAAAAAGAGAAAGAAAGAAAAGGAATGGAAAGAGGAGGAAAGGAAACTAACCACTGTGTTCTCTAACTTAAGCAAAGTGCTGTCAACTCGGCTTTTATTTCTAAACTCTAAACCAAAAAAAAAAAAAAAAAAAAATCCATGGAGTTTTCATTACAAGATTCAAGTATTTTAACAAGGACATTTATAAAAACACACATCCAGAAAACGCACATCTATATTCACCATCCTCACCTTTAATAAATAAATAAAATACTTATTTTTATTAATCGCTTTATGTAACATAATTATCTTTTAGGCAATTTATCTACAAGATGAAATAGAAGAAGTGTATTTCTCTCACAGGGCTTATAGGTCAAATAAAACGTATTTTCTTTTTCTTCCCCAAGACTACCCTAAGTATAGCTCTAATTTAAATCACTAATAAGATATTTCACATTAAATAGCATGAGCTCAAGCTGCAATTTCCAAGTAAGTATAATAGCAGTTTAGTCCAAAAGTTTGAAAAGAAATAGTAGCTTATTCTATGCAAAACATAAAGTATAACTTTATGCATCTTACATAATCCTCTTTATAACTAAGAACTAACTTCAATAGTATAAAAATCGACAAAACCTTAAAAATAAAGTAGGTTCTAAATGAAAATGCAAACAAATACCTACATTGAAAAAAAATAAACTCTCCCATTGTCTTTATTTTTTCCCTTATAGCCCCTATTTAAAAAGGTAAAAATGAGGTCACTTGGCTAATTCATCAGCCAACAGTAGGTTCAATGGATTGTTTTCATCACTGGACTATTGTCAACACTGAGCAGGGCTGATCCTTATCAGTTTCTTTGGTTTCAAAGCTAGGCATCACAGGAACAGGGCCAAAAAATGTCTTATTCAACATGTGGGATGCACGCAAGTGGAATGTCCACACAGCCTTAACGCACTGTTCTTTCAAATGAACGCCATTCACACTGGGCAAATGTCTGGTTTGTCAAGGCCTTAAATTAAGCTTTCAAACTGGAAATCTCCAAAATATACACCTGGACTGTTTACATTTATTCTTCATGGATGTGCTAAACAATGTACGGACTTTCGTGCTCTTTGGGTCTAACAGTATACATGATTCAGCCAAACCCATGTTACATATTTTCTCCCACCCACTACTCTGTTCACACCAACTATGTCTGTACTGCTCACAAAACCGCCTTTCAAACTGCAGAGAATTAAAAGCAAGGAGGTAAAAGGCTTTTCTAAATATAGTCCCATCGTGTTTATTTTACACTCATCTACTGGGTCACCAGCGGCACCAGCGGCTTGGGACACTTAGAAGCATCCCTCAAAGCAAAACCCGGGGGCGCTAGACAGCTACGGCCATCTACCTGTTGAACCTGGGCCGTGGCTCTCAACTGTCAGATCAGCTTCTCTGACCTAGACATGCTAACGATCGTTGCTTTTGTTGGTTTGTTTTTTTGGGGGGTTTTGTGTTGTTTTGTAAGTTGTTTGCTAATCTTTCTTCTCACCCTCTACTTCTTTCGGTGGTTGCCGCAGAGCCCAGGGAGCCCCGGGACCCACGAGCTCCTCCGCCCGGCTGGTTGCAGCAGCGGTGTGGGGTGGGGCGGCCGGGCGGCGCCTCGCTGCAGCGGACGGAGGTCATCACAGGCCGGGCACAGAGGCAAGGAGTCCGCTCGGCCCAGATTTACTCACCTGCAGTCGGGAGAGGCGATCGGGACGTGCCGTTCGCCCCGAGCCGGACCAGGTCGGAGGAGGAGGGAGGAGGGGCGCCGGGGCGAGGGGTGCGTAAGGAGGAAATCGTAGTACCTACGCCAGGGATGCGGAGCCCAGAAGGAGGCTGCATGCAGCCTTTCCCTCCAGAAACGGAAGAGGCGGGGGAGGAGGAGGAGGAGGAGGAGGAGGAGGAGAAAGTGGAGAAGGAGGAGGAGGTGGCCGGGCACGGGCAGCTAGCAAAGGGGCGCCCGGCGTCTGGCCGCAGGCTCAGAGGGCGAGGGGCGGGGAGCACGGCGGAGGTCATCCAAGGGGAAGACGAAGCCCGGCTGCGCGCTGCCTCGCTCGCCCTGGCTCGCCGCTCTGCAGCCGCCAGGCCACCACCCCTTGGTTTTCCTCAAGACCGCGGCTTGGAACCGCACGGGTGACGCCTCAAGGCTCCAGGGGCGGGCCAGGGCATCCCACGCCGGCAGGAGCCAGGCGTCTGAAACGTCACAAGTGGAGCATGATGATGCAGAGAAGAGTGCAAGGGAAAAAAAGGGATCCAGGGTCCCCTAATCCGGTGTTTGTTCTTGTAGCTGCTCACGGATTTCGCTTGTCAAATCCTCCTCCATTGTTCAGTACTCTTTTGGGGGTGGGGTTATGGGTTTCACTGAAAAGTTGGCAGCTGTGAAGATGGACTTCCTGCCGGTGACAATCGGGTCCCATTGTTCTAACAGAAATGTCAAGTGTGCTGGTTGTTCCTCAAACCATAGCAGTGTCTCCTGTGTGCTTGACAGAAAGCCTGTTATGGGTGGGGAACTCCTCTTTCTCTTGAACCTTTTAAACTGTGATACTCAGTATACCTTAGAGATGATTTTGAATGGTGGGTGGGGATAGGAATAGGTGATGATGGCGTGAGAGGTACTTTTAAAGGCAGCATCAAGTTTTGAGTAGAAGGGCCCTGGCAGCTGGCCCAGCTGGTTGAAGGTTGTTTGTGAGTGCAGCGGGCCTTCTAAAGTGGTGCTTCCTCACCTACTTCTCGACACACCCAGGAAATAGTAATGTCTACCAGACCCGAACAGAAGAGGCTGTGCCCTTCTGCCAGGAGGGTTGAGGAGGCTGTTAGCTACATATCTGTACTCATTCCATGGCATGAAATTGGGAAGCTTTGTATTAAAGTTCTAGCTGGCAGATTTTCTTATCTACATTTCCCCAAACCACCGAGACTGCCTCCTGAGTTATCAATTCTTGGTCCTCAGAGCAGTGAGAAACCACCAAGATAGAAGGCAGGGACAATACCCGACTTTGTCATACTCCGCTGTGGTGCTTAAAACTTTATCTCCCAAGCTAAACTCATCTTTCTGCTCCCAGCCTGCTTCTCTGGTCTCCAGCTTAAGACAGCTCCCCTCTTCTCCTCCCTGCCAGCTCATTCCCGGGCTTTCCCTCAGTAGCAAGTAGTGTTGATTCTATCTGTCAGATTCATCTTTTAGGTCCTTAGGTCCCTCCCTATGGGTATTGTTTATAAATTAGTCTCATGATCTTATCTATGATGCCAAAATAGAAATAGTTTAAAAGTTAAAAAAGAAATAATTTAAACATGCTTTTTGGAAGTGAAGAGGCAGATACCGAATAGTTAGAAGGTGAAAGAATTTGCCTCTAGAGAGCAGGAATTTCATGGGAGAAAGGGTGAAGCAGGAGACTGCTGTGTTTGAGACACAGCAATATGATTTACGATATGAATCGAGTCCATTTTCCGCTTTGCTACCACAGAGATCATCCTACATCACATATCCCTGGGCTTCTTGCTGACTGAAAAGTCTTCTTTGGCTCCCAGTCTCTGGTACTACGAAGAGCAAGATTCTGGGCATGGCTTTCAAGGCCCATCTCCCCCTCCCATCTGTCAACCCTGCCCCTCACACTGGACACCCCATTTTACCATATCACATCTAGTTTCCCAAATGCACAAAGTTATTTTATACCTTTGTACCTTTATAAGTTATTTCTTTTGCCTGGAATGTTCTCTTGCTGCTATAATAATAGCCAATAGCACGATGCTAAGTGCTTTTTGTGTTTTATTCCTGTTCATCCTTATATTAACCCTATGGTAGGCATTACTCTTATCTCCATTTAATAAAGAATAAAACTGTGACTTAGTTAAGTAATTTATTCAAATATGTAGTATGTGGTGAGATCAAATTTGAACCCAGCAATATGACTCCAGGACTCACAAATGAATTGCTTTTAATCTCAAAGAAGCATGGAATAAAGGGCAAAATTACACAGGAAAAGTGACAGATTTAACTGTAGAATTTTTAACTTCTTTCATCAAAAAGACCCATAGAATAAAATTGAAAAGCAAGTAAAAATTACCAAAAAATTTGCAATATGTAATGAAAGATAAGAGAATAACATCCTTATTTAATAAAGAGCTCTTGCAAAGAGATATAAATATCCTGGTTGTTTTCAAAATGGGCAAAAATGTAAATTAGGTAAGTCATGAAAGGAAAATTTAAAGACCAAACATATTTTTTAAGGGAAGTGAAAACTTAAACCAATAACTCCCCATCAAGTTGACTGAGACTAAAAGAGTACCCAGAGCTAACAATTTGGGAAAATGACCTTTGAGGCAGGATGTGTGGCAAATGACCAAGCTCAGTACTGAGCAGGGCCTAATTTGCTTCAATGTTTGTGGAGGGCATTTGGCAGAATGCAGTAAAAGCCTCAAAAATGTTCACACCCTTAGACTCAAAAATAGCATTTCCTGAAATTCATACTACAGGGGTTGACAAAGGTCTTCTATAAAAGCCCAGGTAGTAAATACTTTAGGCTTTGCAGGTCACATGTGTTTCTGTTGCTTTTCTTCTTTGTGTGTGTTCTTTTTTTTTTTTTAACTGTTAAAAAATATGAAAGCTATTAGCTTGAGGGCTGTAGCAAAACAGGCTGTGGTCTGAAATTGGCTTGAGGGCTGTAATGTGTGCAAAGAATAGACTGCAAGAAAGCTCATGACATTTGGATTTGGTAACTGCCAAAGAGAAAGCAAACTAAATGTCTGAGGATGGAAATTGCTTACCAGAGAGGAGGACACAAGTTTTTAAAAAGTTTTTTAAGTGTTTTTAAAAGTTACAGAATGATATTTATTGCATGAGAAAGTATTTGTGATTTATTAACTGGAAAAATACAGATTACAAAAACTATGTGTTATCATCCCAAATCCAACATAATCATATGTATATGTACACACAGACAAAGATCTAAAAGATATCAACACACTAAGATGTTGATGATGGTCTTCCGGTGGGGGTGAGATTATAGCCATTTGTTTTTTTATTGTGTGTCTGCTTCTTAAAGTGAATATATATTGTTTTTGTATTAAGAGAACAATACAAGAAGCTTCGCTTGGGTGACAACAAAGCCCCTTTGTTTTCAATTTGAGAAAACCTTCGGTGAATCTACTCCCCCGGATGGAGTTGGTCCCTCTCGCTTCTGTGCTCCCAGAGCACAGAATGGCCTTTTGAGCACCACTATTTACTAATTGGCCAATGGTTAATACTAACATTTAGGGAAGCATTCCTCTACTATTGGGCATTTGGGCTCCCAATATCCCACTATGATAAGTATGCTGGGTATTTTCTACTTGCTCTCTGCTAGATCCCTTTTCCATCCTTCTTTGCTAGATTGTGCCTCCAAAGGCAGAACTGTCATAGACTATTTTCTCTGTGCTGTCTCACCAGCTGGCTTTCAGGTAGGATTGGCCAATGGGTAACACAACAATAGGTTGGAGGACGGAGAGGAGAAAAGTTGGGGTATTTCTTCCCATCTCTTTTCGTGCAAGGCAGCTCCCCCTCCACTGTTCTAGTTTGATCCCCTCCCCTTATCCCTTCAGCCCAGTGGTGCTAACAGCTTGTTACTGTTGTTGCAAGAGCCCAAATACCTCCATGTCACGTCATCTCCACGTGATGGTGTTTCCCTGCACCCAACCCTAACCCTAAACCTAATGGAAATTTCTCTAAATAGTCCCTTCAATAAAATCTCTTCCGTTGAAATAGCTGAGTGGAAGTTGGTTCCTGTTCGGACAGACTGATATATTAAAGGACACTGCTGAATATCAGAGAACACAAATCTTTTCTTTCTTATGCAACAGACCCTAGATATTTTCAGGCTTTACATCTGAACTTTTGACTATTTGCAAGGCAACTATAGGGTGATTCACAAGTTTCCTGAAGCAGGAATTTGAAGTATTGCAAAGCTAGTATTTGGCAATGTAATGCTCTATTGTTCTCCACTTCTCCAGTGGTTTTTAAGTAGTAACATCTCATTGCATTTTATTGATGAAATCATATGCTACTGAACAGTGGTGTTCAAATTTTCATGTTTTCAGTGGAATCTTTAACAAAATATTCGTATATCAAGTCTATAAATGAGATGAACGTCACATGTAGGGTTAGGAGAACCTTCTTCCTCATCTTTGAGGTAGACTTTGGGACCCCCCAGCACAACCACAGGGCTCCTTGGAATGCAGTTTGAAAACAGATTTGGAGAGCCCAAGAGTTTGGAAGATATATCCTTCATAAATGTCAGGTGTCTATTATATTTCTTTAGTTTGGATTCTAGCATTACATGGTCAGCAATATGATTTTGCCAATTGCCCGTCAGAATGCTTCTCAGTCTGAATGATGTTGCCTATCTCTGTACCGCATTTATTATCAAATACACACAAACAAAAACACCTCTCCTAATTTCTCATCCTAGTTGTACTTGCATTTTTATTACTAGTAAAACAATTTTTATCATGTCTATTTGACATTTGTATTTTCTTTTCTCCTCCTCCTTCACCCCTTTTTAGTTGACTTTTCATGTTTGACCATTTCTCTGTTCATTCAGTACATATTAATTTTTTGTATTGTAACTGAGCATTATACTAATGGATATAAATGGTAAGCAATACAGTTATGCCTCTGCCCTCACAGAACTCACAGACTAGCATATTGTAGTCTTATTATTTATCTTGTTTAATTCAATTAACAAGATAGTAAGTATGGTAACCTTTTGTCACATGTGTTATAATTTTCTTAGTTTGCCTTTTAATTTTACTGAAGGATTTTTACTTACAAAATTAAATTTTTTTTATATAGTCAAATCTATGGATCTTTGTTTCTACGCCTGTGTTCTTTTTAAACCAAATATCAGATCAATATTTACTTATATTTCTCCTAATATTTTTACTATTTGATTTTTAAGATTTAAGTCTTTAATAATCTGGAAGTAATTTTGAGAAGCTCTAAATTGATTTCTCCCATCCAAATATTGAACCAGTTTTTCTGACATCTTTATTGAACATCCTTTTCCCATTAATTTTTAATGATTCATATATTCACTAGGCCATATTTCTGGGTCCTCTGTTTTCTTCCTTTCATCCTTTTTTGCATTACTGTACCAATGGCATAGCTTTTTAATAGCAATAGGATAACTCTTTCCCAAAATTCATTTTTATCAAAATATTCTTAATATTTATGTTTTCAGATGAAATTTATTAATTATTTTTAATTGACTTTTTTCCTGTTTATGAAAGAAATGCATTACAAAGAAAAGTTCGTGGAGATTTTGAAAAAAATGTGAAAAAATATGAAGAAGAAAACAAAATCCACCCCAAATACTATAACCATTAACATTTTGGTGTATAAATTTCTATCTATTTCTATCTTCCCTGTGTGTATATATATGTATTGTTTTTATAAATATTACTAATCATTGTTTTGTAAATGTTTTAAAATCACCATATATGAACATTTCACCATGTTATTAAATATTCCTTTGAAATATGATTTTTAATGACCATTAACCAAGGTCTCTACAAGGGTCAACAGTAGCAGTGTCAGCAGGCAGCTCTCACAGGCTTTCTAGACGCAGTCATATCAGTTACTGTTACATCAAACTAGCCTTGAAGTCACCAATTGTCACATAGATTAACATTACATTTCTGCCACTGGCATCAGCTGCTGGAAACTTGAAATTGGTTCTAATTGCAGCTCACTGGATTAAAATTAGTTTTAAATAAGCATTTGCCACCAACATCTCTTTTGTTAGGCATACTTGTATGTAAAAATAACTTGACCATAGGATATTAGGTCGTTAACAAACAGGGGAAAATATAGGTCACCCATACAAGGACTCTATTTGAATTGATTTAGTTGTAAGAGATTCCTAGCACCATATTACACAATCTTATTTTTGTGTTCCTTTTAAATTATTAACTAATATAAATCATATATACTTACATTAGAAAAGATTAAATAACTCTCATGAAAACAAAGAATATTTATGATTTTTGAAAAAGATTTAGGGAAGGAATCCTTAACATTTTTGAGAAAATATTTAAAACTGAATTTTTTTAAGTTATAGTGCAAGTTTTCTAAACTGTATGAACTAGGGGGAGTTGAATGTGGTATTGAGGACTACAAGTAGCTGAGATTCTAAAGCGAAGGATACTTTTCTAGAACAAGTCATGCAGATAGTCTCTTTACAATGCACAGAAATATAGGCTTCTCTCTAATAATTTTTCACTGGGCCTGAGTAATTTTCTTTGTTCTGTCACACTCTATACACACACACACACACACACACACACACACACACACCACATACATGTTAAACTTCATAAAATGCAAATTATCTTTTTTTTCCACTTGTCTTTCCACAGATGTGTTGCTTCCTGAATTCCCAGAGTTAAGATACAATAAAAGGGGCCGGCCGAGTGGCGCATTGGTTAAGCGCTGGTTTTGGGATGCCAGCGGCCCCGGTTCAGATCCCACATGAGGGCCAGTGACACTGCCCTCTACAGCTAACAACAGCTCCACCTGGAGCTGGGCTGTGCAAGCCCCAGTGATGGTGTGGGCTGCAGCCCCTGCTGCAGTGGGCTGCCATAGGCTACAGTGAGTGGCCTGCAGCCAGCGTGAGCGGCTGGCAGCCAAGCGTGAGCTGCCAATAGCCGCGATGAGCGACATCCAGAGGCCAGCGACCGATCTGCCTAATCCGGGAAGAGCGCAATGACGATAGCAACAGTGAAGCAACATCCTCCGCAACTAAACTGAAGAACAAAAAGACAGCAACTTGTCTGTTCCCCTTCCCCGATTCCCCAACGCTGTTCCCCTCCGCCAATTCCCCAATAAAATCTTTAAAAATAAAAAAATAAAAAAATTTAAACAAAAGATACAATAAAAGCCTGGAAGTATTTGGATCCTTAAGATCCGAGTTTCCTTCTGTTGCAAGGGAATTAAAGGCTGGAATCTAAGAACAAAAGTTCAGTGACGGGGCATTGCATTGCCTTTCCCTGTGCTTTTTCTGAATATTCCTAAGAAAACTGCCCAGTTCAATGCCTGTTGATAGATGTACACCTCAGTGCTGTTTAGTGCAAAGGTTAACCTCTGGAGCAAGCATATTACCAATGAGTCATCACCTTCAATTCTTAAACTTCCCTGAGTAGTTTCTTATTTACTTTAGCTGTAATATCTATGGAAGGCTCTAAAATCAAATTATTGTTGGGTCTTCCTTGATACTCTTTAGTTTGTAAAACCACTTTATTGCAAACTTTGTTATCTCAAATATTACAGTACATCCTGATTGCTTATCCCTTTTATGTGTTTTGCTTTGGAATAAGTTTGCCTAGCTTTACTTTTAAAACTGTTAATAATTTCATAATCTATCTTTTGGATGTCACATGGCAAATATGAAAATGAAATTAATTTCATAGGAAATAGTGCATTAAAAGTCTTTTAATTTTTTAAGCATTCAAAAATAGAACCTTAAGAGGTTTCTTTAAAATGTCTAATACACAAAATCAAATTCTTTTCCAAAACCAAATCCATTGTGTCTCCTCCACACCTCATGTTACTAAATCATTCTGGTAAAAAGCCAACAAGAGAATGGAAAGGCAAGAGGAGACAAGAAGTATTGTAGATCTCTCATAGGCTGATTATACTGTGTTTTTAATTTGTGAACTTCCTTCTGTGATATATAAAGTGCCTCACTATTTAGGTAATATTTGGAGATATATTAAATATATTTGGGCAATGGGACTGTACTATTATTACTCCTACTACCTTACAACTTAAAAAAATAGTTTCAGCTTTCAAAATGCCCTCGCACGTTTTTGATCCTAAGTGCTTTTCACAGATATATATATATATATATATATATATATATATATATGTAAAATGTTCTGATACTGAAATGTTTGCTTATTGTGATTAATCTCATGTTTCTACAAATGAAATGTTATAAGTGGAAAGAAAACCATTGGAAAATTAGGACATACACTCGTCTCCTATTTTTGTTGTTGTTTGTTTGTTTGGTACTACTTCACATAGTTTCTTTTTTCACACACAGTTTTCCCCCTCTTTTTCCACAAGAAAAGTTAAATATATTACCTGACATATACAGTTAAATTCTGTCTTGGAAATAGCAACAAATGCAGTTCAGCAGATGCTTCTGTGGGGACTGATGATCTAAATGAAGGTTGCAGATCATTGCTTGACACCAAGATGAGGAAAAGGAAGCCAATTCCCAATCACCAGTCACTTCTTCACTGCCTTTTCTGGTCTCCAGCTCTCCATCCCTTAAGTTAGTCTTATCTTCTGGGTGAGTATGAAGGTTTGTCCTCAACATACTCCTGAGTCTAGGGGGAGATCAGCCTACAGCAGTAGCAGTCTCTAAATTGTTGTTACTGCAATGAAAATTTTAAAGTTGAAAAGCAGAAATGTTTGATGTCACCATTCACCATAAATCTTTAATCAGCTGCAAATTATTTCTCCCTCATCCACGTTGAAACTTAAAAATGTATGCCAAACATTGATGTCTCCCACTATCTTTTTGCTCTCTTTTGCTCCTGAATATGGGCAGAAGTTATATAAATTAAAGTTGAGTTTACCAGTAATATCAGGGGATGAGTCATTTTTCTTTTTCAATTTAGGATTTGGAGGCAAAAACCTCAAAGTAGGGTTTCTGAGCATAGTAGCTGCACAGAATACCAATAATAACAATTTTCTCTTTCCTTACCACTTTCTTATCTTGTTTAGGGAAAGCAAATATGGCATTAAGAACAGTAGAAAGCCTCACCAACCAAACACCAGAACCATGTAAAAGTGACTCTCAAAAGGACTCAAAGTTTTCCTACATGAGTGGAAAAGCATATTTTTTTCGACATTCATTTAATTTTATTTCTCCCCAAAAGAATTATCAAATATTAAGGAACCTAATGTTCATCAGGGGAAATATGCACATATTTCAAAACAACTTTTAATCTAATTATATATTATTATTACTATGTGTACATAAATACAAATAATTCTAAGTAACCCAGAAGAGTTGAAAGGCCTTAGCTGTTACAAAAGATCTGCCTGATTACACAGTTCCCTGTGGGACTTGATAACATCACAAAATGTGTAACCCAGCTTACCAAAATTGGTAGGGCAGGTCAATTTACTTATTTACTCATTTGATGTTTTAGTGGTAATTTTAAATATTTATTGCTAAACTGAGGTCCTCAAGATGGTATCTATATAATATGCATATTTTTAAATAATGAAGATAATTTGACATTGCATTTTAGAAATATGCCGATTAGAAATGTCACGTCCTGCGTGGCAAGGGCAAGTGGGACACGAGAGGGGCGACGCAGATTAAGGAAAAACAAGAGACAGAAGAAAGATAAGAGTGAGACCAAGGGACTCAGCCAAAGACGACTGAGCCCAAGGGACTCAGCCAAGGAAGACTGAGCCCAAGGGACTCAGCCAAGGAAGACTGAGCCCAAGGGACTCAGCCAAAGAAGACTGAGCCCCGAATCGGGTCAGCGCATAGCTTTTATTGAGAATTATCAAGGATGCAAACTGCAACAAATCATTAACGGTGGTTTGTAGTTCTCAGGATTTACACAGTCCTCTACTCCCCTGAAAGTGCTCTTTCCAGGGTGTACTGTGACTTACTCTTCCGTTAAATGATTACCTTGTCTTTATTATGATAATTGCTATGAAACCCAGACTCGGTTTCTGTAAGTCACCTAAAGAATGTTTACTAAAGCTATCTTGACTATCTAGAAATCATCCTAAATTCTAGCAGTTAAACACAATCATAAAACTCACAGTATATTTGAGCTATACCAAAAGACTAGGAGTGGCTGTGTTTAAGGTAAAAGCATCTAAAATCTATTCGTTTGTAAATAACAATACCTAGCAACCAAAAGGGTTTCACACCTCTCTTATCCTACAGAGGGCTGCATCCGTTTCTCAGTCAAAGCTTCAGTATCTGTTGCTGCAACAAGGCACTGGGCAAAGGAATTCACACAAGGCTGATTAACAATTCCATGGTCAGCGGATGTCTTAGAGCTGCCTCTTACCTGGAACTCTCATGGCCTGAAGACTTAATCTTTCAGGAGACTATTCACAGTAGGGCCCTTAGGCAAATGCATCAGCTTCTCACAGGCCTGAGTTTTCTGGCCTGAGTTTGTCAGAGGTCTGTGCCTCAGTTTCCAAGGGGCTTGAGTCCCCAATATCTCAGTTCAGGGGTTCCCCACAGAACTACCGCCTGGCTTGGGTTGTCTCCCCTCTTTTAGGAGATCTTACCCGTCATTGGCTGCGTAGTTAGCTCATTGGGGTACCACAGGAACATGTCACAAGTGTAGTGAATATATTGTCTCCTATAGAAGAAAAGGCACATGGGTTCACAGAGGCAGGAGATATTACATGACCAGCCATAAGGCAGCACCCCTAATATCCAGTGCTGAGCAGGGCAATGTGGCCTTGTCAGACACTGGGTTGCTATCAGCTTCCCACAAGAAACATACAAATAGACTTTGTAGTATTACTATGTATCAAGGCTTATGTTATTTTAAAATACAGTGCAAAGTCTTTATAATGTCAGTGTTATATTTTATGATGTGTATGTAAGTGTTATGTGTATATTTTATTTTAATTATTAGGGACATAATTTGGCATGCAATATATCAAAATCATAAAATGTATTAAATCTTTTCTTTAAGAAATCAGATTTGGGGGGGACCACCTTATAGAAAAACATAAGCCTTTCAATCTTCTTTGATGTGATATATTCACAACCTGGTGGCAACTCACTACAAACCCAATGCATGTAGTAAAGAAAAAACTCATCCGAAGGGTATTTTAGGAATTATAAAGAAAAATATAGTAAGTTTTGTGTAATGTTTTTTTTTTATTTCCTTAAAACTACTTCTATTTTTGTGATAAAGCAACTATTCTGAAGAGAAACAATAGAAAATATAAATAATTATAGAGAACTACTGAGTATTTCCACCATCACCCAAGGATAATCACTGTTAATATTTTGGGTATATATTCTCTAGAATGTTTCTGTACATATATACAAATTTGTTTTTCTAAAAGAAACCATATTTGCTTTTAAAATTTCCTATTAATGCTCCTATCTCTGTCAGCAGTTATTTGAATTAATACACTGGCCGTGGATGCCTGGTTGATGATCTGAAAAATAAGCCATCATTGCCTGCCAAACCCACGTAATCTTGGAACCCAGTAACATTCCCAGTATCCAAACAGACAATTAAAGTAGAGAAAAACAGACATTCTATAAGTCTGAATGAGATTCCAGGTGGCCCCAGTAAAAGGGAGATTGAGAAGAAAGGCACCCAAGTACAGTTCAACTGCTAAGGTTTTTAATAGTGAGTGATGCCTTACTTCTTGGCCTTCAGTTGAATAACCCATTTTTGTTGTTTGGGAAGATACCTGGGACTTGGCACAGGTAGTCTATATTCTGTGCATCCTGTGGTTGGTTGGTCCTGGCCAAATGGATACCCTGAGATCACCACACTCACAGCCTTGAGGTGGTTAGTTGTAGGTTAGGATGAGGGCAAAGAAGCAAGGCAGTGCTGACCAGGTAGCACATACCACAGAAGTCCTTCCAGAAGTGAGCGATCGGGACAGTCAGGATAAGCATCTCCTCCTGACAATGGCACAGATCCTTGATTGGTGGGGAGGCTTGGGCAAAGCAGAGATGGTGGGGGTTGGGTGCACTGAGGGGCTTCAACCTAACGGTGGTGACCTTTTGGTAAGCTTCTTCAGAGCCTTTCCACTGATTACCAATCGCTGATTTCCAACAAGGGAAAGTACAAGGGAGTCACTTCCCTGCCACTCAGCCTTGGTGTTGGCTTCTGAATAATTCACATGTTGTGGGTACTTAATTCATGGAGCATCTGTATTTTTCACAAATGAATTTTACAACCTTATTTTTTCATACCAATACCAGGTTTACACTGATGAAAATACACACAGTTATTTGTACACAAAATTTCTTAACTCGTATATCAAATTTGTATGCTTGTTTATCAGTCCCCAACCCTTGGTTTTTGAAAGACTTACAGAGCATATAAGCATCAATTCCTCTCCTCAAGGAATGTACATTTTGGGCCGGCCGAGTGGTGCATTGGTTAAGAGTTGGCTTGGGATGCCAGCGGCCACGGTTCGTATCCCACATATGAGGTCCAGTGACACTGCCCTCTAAAAAAAAAAAAAAAAAAAAAAAGCAAGAAAGAAATGTACATTTTGTTTGAGAGAGAAAATTAGCATTTAACAAACAAGCAAGTAGAGATATATGAACTATGCATACTGAAGAAGTGTAAATTGAATTCAGGAAAAGAGCTCAGTAGAGGTTAGGGTAAGAGACATTGCAAGAAGATAAGACTTATTAAGATAGGCCTTTGGGACGGAAAAATTTTAAAAGAAGATAATGGTATGAGGAACTGCATGAGCCAAGACACAGAGGCAGAAAACAAACATGTGCCCAGGGACACCCGGAGAGAGATGTACGACAGGAATGAGGGCAGGGAATTGGGAAATAAGATTGTGTGTCTGATGTGGAGCCCTGTTCCTGTTGCCTTAAAAGTCAGTCAGTTTGAATTCAATGTTACAGCCCACTGCTGTTCAATAATAATGTGACCTATGTAATTTAAAAATTTCTAGTAGCCAGTTAAGAGGATAGGGGAAATTTGAGAGACTTTTCAAAGAAATAATTAGTATACCTCAATGGCTGATAGGCAATGTGAAAAGGAAGAAAGAAAAAAATTCAAGAGTGCTGGCCAGCCTTCAAACAGCGCTCAGTGATTCTTGCTTCATCCACTAGTCTACTGTCTCTATACATTTGCTTATTCTAGACACTAATATTAATGGAATACTACAATATATGGCCTTTTGTGACTGTCTTCTTTCTCTTAGCATAATGTTTTCAAGGTTCATGCATTTCTAGCATGAATTAGTATTTCATTTCTTTTTATTGCCAGGTAACATTTCATTGTATGAATATATCACTTTAGGGAATCCATCATTTGATAGATATTTGGGTTGTTTCTACTTTTCGGCTGTTATGAATAATTCAGCAATAAACATTTGTGTGGATTATGTTTTCATTTCCTCGTGGATATATATATCCAGGAGTAGGTCCAAAGGTAACTTTATTTTTAACCATTTGAGGGGCTGCCAGACCTGTTTTCCAAACCAGCCACAGCGTTTTATACTCCTACCAGCAGTGATTTAGGATTCCAGTTTCTCCACATTTTCATGAGCACTTATTAGTCTTTTTGATCGCAGCCATCCTGTTGGGTGTGAAGACTTATCTCATTATGGTTTTGATTTGCGCTTCCCTGATGGCTAATTATGTTGAGCTTTTTCATATGGTTATTGATCATTTGTATATCTTCTTTGGAGAATGGTCTATTCAGATCTGTTGTCCATTTTTTTTAACTGGGCAATTTGTCTTTTTCATTATTGAGTTGTAATAGTTCTTTACATATTTTAAATATAAGCTAAATTACAATTTTACATAAATTATAACTACATAAATTAGATATTATGTAAAAATAACTTTACATAAGTTAGATACAAGCTAAATTATAAAATACATCATTTGCAAAAATATTTTCCATTCTGTGGGTCTGCAACTAGAAATCTTAGTTCAAAGTAATACAAACACTTTTGGAAAAGGTCTTGGTTACATTACTTACTTAAGGGCACTAAACCATAAATTAGTGTGCAAGTGTCAGGGCAGGACCAAATACATAATTTGCAGCAGCTAGTACAAAATGAAAATGCAGGGCCCCTTGTTAAAAAATTATTAAGAGCAGAACATTAAATCGAACTCAGGGCCCTTCTAAGCATGGGGACTTATGTGACACAGGTTGTACACACACACTAAGTTAGGAGGACAGGGAAGATTTGAATCTTGGGCTAAGCTTTTTCTAGTTAAGCATGCTGGGTCAGATGACTCATTTGCTTATTGTGCACACTGAATGAGACATGCTGGCAATGTTAGATGGTGATATCAAAGGGTGATGTCCTATAGCCATTTAAAAACTAAATTGCAAATAAAAACTACTTGTCCTTCAAAGCCCAGTTAGTGATACTTTCTCCAAGTATCTTAGCTTGAATCCCCATCCTTGAAATGAGGCAAAGGTTTAAGGACTTATCAAACGTGTGTGTGTGTGTGTGTGTGTGTGTGTGTGTGTGTATACGTATAATTTTTTTGTTTGAAAATTGTATTGTAGTCCATTTCACAACTCATTTGATAGTTGATATTCATCATATCTTGGCACCTCAGTGAAAACCTTGAATTTAACATTCTGTCACAGTATATTATACCAAAGAGAATAATTTATCATTATACACGCCTGTCTTTTCCACCAGACCACAGGCTGGGACCATCCCAATCATCACATTCACTTTATGCAGGTTATCTCTTGTACATCTGTCTCAGAAGGGCTTCCCAGACCATCTTATCTAAAGTAGCATTCCAAGACATTTGCCATTCTACTCATTTTCAATACCAGATAGAGACAAAGGATTTTATTGTGGAATATAAAGTTCACAAAGTCAGGGTCATTTACTTTTTGTCCCTTCTGATATTTCTAGCCCCTCAGAGTTCCTAGCATAAGTTATGAAAAACAAACAAAACTGAATTGCAGGTCAGGAGTTCCTTCTGTGGTGCCTGTTGTTTGACATCTGTTCAGTATGTATTTGGGAATTATGTTTGACCCAGGTCAGAAAAGTAATTTTTGATCAAAGACTTGACAGTATCTACTGAAATGTCAAGGAGCTAAGACTAACTATTTTTAACTTCCCATTCTCTGAACTTCTTCACTGAATTCCTTCTTTCTGATAAATGTGTCAATACTTTAGTGGTGATGAAATGTTTGCCACTGGGCATCTGGGTATATTTGGATGCAGAGGAGCATTTTTCTGAATCAAGTTAACAGTGGATCCTAGTGGATGAGTTCAACCTTGTTTTCATTTCAAAGTAAGCTACTTTCTGAATAATTATACTTTTACTGATAACAGTAACTTTTAGTTTAGTTGGTGAAGACATATACTTTATTACCTTTTAATGAGACAATCCTTGTCTGTCATCGAGGAACAATTGGGGATCTACAACTCCTCCCCCAAACTGGAAATATTGCAATCCTCATGTGAAAGGAATTCTGCTATGCTGGATTAGGAATAAATTGTTATATATCAATGTCCTCCTGTTATCAAGGGCATTTCACCTGTTTTGAGTACTCAAAAGAAAAGAATATTAAATTTATATTTTTAATTTAAAAAGGTTAAAATTCCACAGCTAGCCCATCTGCTAGCTCACTGAGTGCTGCCCAGGTGATGGGCCACAGCTCCAGGTAGCAGAAAAAGGTGAGAGTTCAACTTTCCGAAGGAGCTGGCCATGTTGGTCCATTCCCTGCGGGGACCAAACCGCACCCAGGCAAGGCCCGGGATCCCCGCTGGCGCTGGCGGGCTCTGGCGAGCAGCGTTCTATCCACCAGCTAAGACTTGTCTCCTGAGTCAGTGGCGTTTTGGTTGTAAAGAAATGGAAGAAGAGGCGCAAAGTGACAGATTCCATTCTGCCCTCCTGCTTTGAGGCCTTGTTGGCTTTTGCAGAGAGGAAAATATAGCAAGAAAATCGTGGGGTTTTTTGGGGTGTGTGTGGGGGACTGGGGGTGGGAGTAGGAGGGCAGAGTGGGGAAGAGAACAAGGTCTTAGATTTTATATGATCTTTTAAAATTTGGTACTTTGACAATGGTTGTGAAATATACTAATCCAAAAGTTATTTTTCTATTGGGAAGAGAGAAAACAGAGGTGAATTGTTTTTCCTTGTAATTCCAACCTCTTCTCTTCATGACAAACCATAAATCATGGACACCAGAAAAATAAGGTGTACCTAAGGAATCCTGAAAAGACTGAAAAGCTTACATTCTTCTTCAGCAGGGAAGGGTGGGTGCTTTTTGCCCTCTCTGGAACCTAAAATGAAACACAAGCGTTGTGTGCTATGGAAAGGAGACAAGGTCAAATCTGAATCATTGGAGCTGCCCCAGGCAGCACTCCCCACAAATCTCCCATGAGAAACACTGCAGGGAGCTTTGTGCCCTGCATGCCTGCATGCCTTCCAGGGCAGCAGTGAGTTCACCTGGGAAGTGCTGCAAGAGATTTTCCAGGGTTTTTCTCCAAACAACATGGTGAGCCCCCCACAAGAAGAGAATGCTGGGAAATGGGAACTATGATGTGAACGTCACTATGGCAGCACTTCAAACCAAAGGCTATGGAGCAGCTCTGCTGCAGGGATGTCTGTGCCTTTGCTCTCACTAACGTCATGGGCTTCGTCATGAATCTAAGGCAAACTGAAGTTGCCTCTGAAAAGGCAGCCACGGATCTGAGATCAAGAGGTGGGCCATGCCTACTACAACCTTGACTCCAACCTGAAGATACCTGCCCCGGTGGATTGGAGGTGAGAGCGAGAGCGGAAATTTCTAAAACATCTGTGAGGAAAGAACTGTGAGCTCCTGCTGGTGGTACCAGAAGAGGTGGAGGGAGGCCCATCAGAGTTAGAGTGCTGATGATAACAGTTCTACCCCATATTCCCTCTCCTCAACCCCCTAAATCCTCCATGATGTGCTGTGGCCCATGCAGTATGTCTGTCCTTGCCACTTCCCCAGACATCACATCAGGTATTCCCCCTCAGATTTGACAGTGCAATAGGCCAGATGTGTGGATTGTTACAAGAACCAACGAGCATTACTTGTTCCTGGGAAAGGAAGGTAGGAGCTCTGTGTTTAGGGCAAGGGATGGAAGACGTTTGTTTTATTTAAGAGAGGAGAAAAGAAGGTGGGCCCTAGCTTATTTCCCCTTTCCCATGAGGACTTGACAGGCTCTGCTTGGCGTTCACTGCTGCTCTGACTCACCTGTAGATTTTGCCTCCATTTCTTCTTTGCTGGCAGCTAGTGGGTTTGAAGACAGTACATGCAAAGCCCATGTGACTGATTGAAGGGTGCAGAGCAAAAAGTCCTCTTAGGAAACCATCTCCCAAATCCCAGCATCAGTAGAGCATGGCATTTCCAACACTTAGTGCTACTCCTTACACCATTTTAAAGGTTGGTTTATGGCCATTCTTGGAGTTTTATAATGAAAAGTTCTCTAATATTCTACACCCAGTAGTTGAATACTGCAACATTCTATCTAGCGTGACAGGGTGAGCTAGATACCTAAGAAGACATGGCCAAAGCCAGCCTGGGGCAGGTCTGGGTGACTGTCTGCCTCACTCCAGCATTGTCTCTATTACTCCATTACATTGATTTAGGAGGCTTTAGGGCACAAAATATGCAAAAGGGGCAGTTTTCCCAGCTGACCCACTCTGGCAGAACCAGGAAAAAATTAGACTGCTTTTAACATCAAATTCCACTAGAGTAAGACAGAGTTGGGTGAGGAAAGTGTGAAGATAAGCTTCTCAAAGATTAAGAACAGCTACAATCAGAAGTCATAGGCTCGGGGGTCACTACAATGACACTACAAGAAGCAGAGCCCTCAAGTTGGGTGGTTATGTGCATTATGTTATAGGACCTGGGTTTGTCATCTTTCTGTAGTTTCCTTTACAAATCAACTGAGAATTTACCCACCCCCACCTTTTTAAATAGTTGTAGGATACTTCTCCGGTAATTTTAGAAAACTAGAGAAGGGGGGGGGAAATAACATACTATACCAGGTGTCACCCAAGTGGTTGTGGCTGCCTCAGGGCAGGTGGGCAGTCGGGGATGGCCTGTCTAGCTAGCCCTTACAGATCACTGGTCTTGGCAGATCTGAGAGCTGCCCACTGGCCAGACTTCTCTCCCGCAGCAAAGACAAGCTGGGGCTTGTATATCAAACCTGAGGAAGCTTAACACGATGAAGCTGAGGCTGTCTCCTCCCTACAGTGACTGGACTGCATACTGGACTGCATATTTACATCAGTACTTTTTCTGCACATGAATCTTCAATCCAAAGAGGCCGTTATTGTTTCTTTTTTTAGGGGAGGCCACCAAGGGGCTACTGCATTACACCTTTTCAGCAACTGGCTGCAGTCTCTTCTGCACCATTTTCTACACCAGACTAGCTTGGAGCCCAGGGAGCTCTTTTCCCCTGCACAATGACATTCCAACAACCACCAGCCAGAAGTTACAGCGAACCTTGCTGATTGTCACAAGCAGGACCTTGGGTCCATTGGTACTGTCATTGATAGTAAGCCATGTCTGGGTAGATAAGGAAACTCCTCTCTGCCAATCTGTTTGGGCCTGTGCAAATGGCACTTCAATGGAGCCTCCATGCACTGCGAGTCCATGAGCCAATGGGATATACAAACATGCTTAAAATTTCAGGGCTGGTTTCTCTGTTCATATTCAATTTTGGTGCTTAAGAACAGGAACCCATGCTGATGCCCAAGGGCAAAAAGCCCCATTTCCTTTAAGGAAGCGGGCAGGCCGGACCGAGGCTTATTGTTTTTCTTGCTTTTATTCCCCTCTCCTCCTTTGTTGGTCTTGTGCTGAACCCAAAAGATATGTATGTGTTTACAAAAGATATATTCTGTTTAGCCAAATATAAAAAATGGAGATGTACACAAAAAGTAATAATTTAAAAAATGATTCAAGTTCCAGAAGTGTCCTTCATGGCAATTAAGCAGGACAAGCTTAGACCACTTGCTCTTTTCCCAAGAGCCTCCAGAGAACAACGTATTTCCTCCCAAACAGCTCGCGTATGCGCTGCGCTGACAGCCTCAGCCCAGCTCTGCCTCCGCCTCCTCCTGGCCCCGCCCCGGCCTCAGTCCGGGCCTAGGCCCCGCCCACGCCCAGGCCTCGCCCAGGCCCCGCCCAGGCCCAGGCGACTTTTCCCGTTCCCAGCCCTTTCTGTCCAGCAGTTCTCGCCCCGCCCCTCAGCGCCGCGTAGCGTCAAGCCCCGCCGTGGGCCGCTCTGGCTATCTGGAGGACTTGTCGTCTCTGTTTGGCGGCGCACGGAGACGGTGGGCGGGTCTGACGTGAGGCGTGAGGAGCTCTCTGGGAGCTCCGCCCCGGCTGCTTTGACTCATAAGTGTGTTTGCGATGGGGCTGGTGGAACTCATGGCGAGGTGAGTGCGGGAACGAGCGGGCGGCCTAGCGCAGGTCCGTGGGCTGTGCTCGCAGAGGTGAAGAAGGGTCGGGAGCGGGCGCTTCCTGGCTTGGAAGTTTCGGAACGCCTTGCAGGAGGTGCAGACCTCAGCTTGGAGCCCCGCCTGGGCTGCAGCGCCCCCGGCCCGCCTGCGTGTCTTGTCCTGACTCCTTCTAGCACTTTCGAAGCATCACCTTCGTTTTCAGCCGCTCTGGGTGTTAATTAGCCTTGACCCCCGCACGCCCTTCCTTTTGACCCCAATTTCTTTCTTCCTAGTTAAGCATAGTTTGGGGGACACGCAGCGTTTCAACTTAGAGGAATTTGGTGGCATGTGTTGTGCAGCTAACTGAAAGGTTCTCCGAGGGGAAGAGGGTGCGAGAGACACCGGTATTCAAGCGAACACGATTATTAACCTGCCCGACTGAGCCCATGAGAGGCGTCAGCCCCGACTAAGGGAAGGGTCTAGTTTTTTTGTTTTCTTTTTGAGGGCAGTGGTCATAGGCCCTCGTATGTGGGACCCGAACCGGGGCCGCTGGCTTCTGAAGCCAGCGCTTCACCACCGCGCCAACTCGGCCTGCCCAAGGCAAGGGTCTAGTTTTTATAGACCCGTAGTTAAGTAACCGGTGGCAACGGCTGGGGGTTTTCAGAAAATTGCCACTTGTGCCAAGCAGGATATATATGGATGGTGTATTTCCTGCTGGGTTTCTCACCAAGCAGGCTGCGGACCCGTTATTGCATGGCTCAGCTGGCCTTCAGGGCGAACAGAACTTTTTACTAACAAACGCTCCTGCTTTGCCAGTGGTTTCACCTGTGCTCATGGTGTGACTTGATTGCTCAGCTCTGTCGGATGGGGTGGTTCCAGCGTTAATGCAGGTGTTTGGAGATTCCAGGCTAGTGTTGCCGACACTTAACGTGGCTTGGTGGCATATGTGTGCAAACATTGTGTTTAACTTGAAGGTGCTACTTACCCAATGCAGCTTGGGCTCAGCTGAGAAAATCTGGGAGCAATCATTTTAGGAAGTTAGGCTGCATCAGTCTTAAAGCCTACGCTTGTCCCCATACATCACCAGGTAGCAGCTGCGACCACTTGAAGGGAGAACCATCTTGATTCCTCCTCAACTTAAATGCCTGGCTTCTTCAGTCTTTGAGTTTGCCTGATGGGGAAGGGATGAGAGTGTTCCTTTGACTTAAGAGTAATTATTGCTTTAGGCAAGGGCGTCTAGTTGCTTAACATTGTATCTGCAGACCAGGTACTCAGTAAATATTTGCAGAGAAATGGAAGCATTCTTTCCTAAAAAAAAAAAAAAAGCCAAAAAACGACCTTGAAATTAGTTTTTCCTTTTCCCTCTAACCAACTCAGAGAGACTTGGTAAATTCTGAAAAAGTCAGTACATGTAATCATTGCTGCTGATTTTTTGAAATTGTGAGCAAATCCCAAATTAATTAACAAATTGGGAAGATGTTTTTATTAACAAAGTTAACTAACTAGGGAAAGAATGCCATTCCCAGAGTTCAGGTTGGCTTTTTTTCCAACCCCACATTTCAAGGTGTAGACTAGGTCATTCCTGGAGTAGTTTCAGGGTTTTGATCAGAGATGGCTTTTCGGGGGCTGGCCCTGGAGTGGGTATTACCCTAGGCAAACACAGACCTGAGCCCAAGGTCTTCCAGTCTACAACGTCCTAACCCACATGTGTATTAATAAGTGCGATGTCATAGAGAGTGTTTCTGAGAGGAAAGAAGGCCTCTCCTGTGGTTGACATTGTAGGGCAGTCCCTCTTGGACTCCAGCCTCCCTGGCTTCCCTGACACTTTCTTGGTTTTCTTTTACCACCCTCCACTACTCATCTTGCCCTAGTGCCATTGTAGCCCTTGGAAATTTCCTTTTTTTCCCAGATAAAGCAGCTCTCCAAAGGTAACTCTCAAATTTGCATTTCTAACCTTGATTTATCCTGAGCTAGGGCTAGTCACACCACCTGTCTCATTTGCTCCTCACCTATAAATTTGCAAATAAGTGCAACCTTTACTCAGCATCTGTACTTGCAGCTTCTTGACTCTCTTATTCTTCTAGATACCTAAAGTTGTCTGAGTTCTCCCACACTGCCAATCCTTGTCTCTTCCTGCTGATTCGAACTAGAGCAATCTTCTCAAATTTATCCCTTGTTCATTTTGCCGAAACTTGATTGGTGGACTTAACTCTTCCCTTTTGAATCTGTACTTGACTACTTGACTGTTGGATTAATCCTGCTAAAGTTTCCTTCATTGCCTGCCATTCCTCTGTTCAGAAGCTCTTAGAGGTGCTTCTGGAATTAAATTAAATAAAAAGGTGCCATCCTGGGTTTCAAAAATTTGGCCCCAATTTACTTCATGAATTCAACAGTACTTAATGTTCTTGTTTCTGGATGTTATCCTGTAGCCAACCTGGGCTACTTTGTGGTCTTCATTGTTTTGTTTTGTTTTTGTAAGCTCTTTGCAGTCTGAAAGGAGAACAGACAATGAAACAAATATTTAAACAAAAAGAATACTTAGTTACCAGTTAGTTACCAACTCTGATAAGCGTCTTAAAGGAAAGGTAAGGTTATGAGAGAGCCAGGTTTAGAAAGGAAGATGGAAGCTTCTTTAAAGGGGTTGATCTTTAAATTGTTAATATAGTACTTGTTCCCTTCTCCATCTGCTCTGTACTCTGTTGAACTACATTGTTTTGGTTTTTCTTGAGCTGCCTCTTTTCTCTTTTACTTCTACATAGTTGTTTCTGAAGGCTCAGTATTTGATTCTCTGTTAGGTTTGTTTTTCCGAAATGCAGAGTGATGCTGGTGGGGTGGTAGCAGAGCTCTGTCTGAAGGAGGTGGCTTCTCAATTGTAGGCATTATTGCCCTTATAAAATGTAGATCCAGGGTTTCCATAGCTACCAAATTTTCTGGAAAATTTTCACTTTAGGTGAAATCTCTTGATTTTTAAATGTTTGCGGTTTTAAAACATTGCTGACCAAACAAAACACATGCAGTTTTAAAACAGCTTGACTCCAGGCCACTAGTTTTTGACTGCAGATTATTTTTCAGTTATTCTTCATAGAGAGCTGGCTGCCTCAGTAATTTTGCATGGGACTTCCTAACATTGCTTTAGTGCTAACTTGTTTTTCAGGTTTGTCTTTTTTCTCCAATTGATGTTGAATATTTCTATTTAATGTCAGTACAACCTCAAGAAATTAAAAATGAAATTCATGTTTTATCCTATAAACCAGCTAGTTTCCTTCTTAACATTTTCAGTACCTATTTTCTTGTAGTTATCCTGGCTTGAAATCCGGGAATTGTTTTTGGCATAATTCTTTTCTTTATCCATTGAGTTTTTACTTCATAATAACTCTTAATAAAATCATTCCTGGGCCGGCCGAGTGGCACATTGGTTAAGCGCTGGCTTGGGACGCCAGTGGCCCCGGTTCAGTCCCACATATGAGGGCCAGTGACACTGCCCTAAAAAAAAAAAAAAAAAATCATTCCTTTCTGTTTCCACAGCTACTGTTCATTAGTTCATGACTGAATTACTTGGTCTTGTACTTGATTTTCTGCTCTATTCACATTCTACCTTGCCTATTTCTGCTGCAATAAGCTTCATTTAAGACTGTTTTCATTTTATCATCACCTTAAATAGTTTTATGAAAAGTTGTTTAATTATATGAGCCCATGCGTGTTTTTTTGGATAATTGTAAAAATCCCCTATGATAATGTTCTTATCTTTTTAAGACAGTTGTTTTTAATTTTAGCATGTATTAGAATCACCTGGAGGATTTGTTAAATAGATTTCTGGGTCTCATCCCACAGTTTCTGATTCAGGCTGTCTGGGGTGGGGCCAAGAATTTGCATTTCTAACTAGTTCCCAGGGGATGCTGATGGTGCTGGTCAAGGAACCACAATTTGAGAATTGCGCCAAGCAGCCAACTTGACCATAACCTGAAGGAAATAAACCTGAGAAAGCGCATCAGTAAACTGACAGTGGCTGAGATGTACATGCCCTCTTCTCCCACCACCAGATGACAATTTTGGAACCGAAAGGAAGGAAAGAAAAGACCATAAATGCAGACTTACTTGGGGATTCTGAATACTCAAATACATTTTTGAGATACAAAAGTTAATATCAGGTTTTAAGTAACAGCGCAAGATGAATCAGAACAAATAGAAGCCATATGATTATATAAAATCTGGCAAGGAACTTAGTTGTTCTTAGGTGTGTTTTTTGTTTTGTAATAGTTGGTGCAGAGATTTTTGGGAGCCATGAATGCTGTGCTCAGGGCTTAGCACCTGCACTTAGTAGGTTTTTGTTAACTTTCTTTGAATGAAAAGATTGTCTCACAAATATAACTGGGACTTGAAGCTAGGCCTGTGTTACTTGGTGTATTCTCTATGTTGCAGGTAGTACTTAAACTGTTAAATAAAACTTGCCAATCTGGCAGCGTTGTCTTTAACCTTGAACTGGCATTTGGGTACTGGCCTCATTAAGGAATTCAGGTTATTCTTATCTAAGGAAATCACTGCTTATATTTTTTGATAATTATAAAAGCTTCTATAAAGATAAAATTGAAAAAATTTAGAAATGGTGTTGCAGGGTCCTGTAGTTCAGATTTTAAAAGTCTATATGACAACTCTGTTTAGAAAACATCCCTAAATAAGCTAGAATCTGTCACTTCAGCCTAACTTTTATAAAATATTGATTTTAATGATCACTTGTCTGCCACTGGAATCATTTGAAGAAGGGTCAAATAAAATACCTATGCCTGTGTCCCACCTCCAGAGTTTGATTTAATTAGTCTTGGATATTACCTGGGCCTTGGAATGTTTACAAGACTCTCAAGGTGATTGTAATGTGCAGACAAGTTGTGCAATCACTGGACTAGGATGAGAATATTTTACTTGTGGCAAGGCACATTCAAAACACTCTAATCCAGGAATGTAAAGTGTAACTGATTTACGCAGATAGTGATTTTCCTGCCCCTTTTTTGTAGTATTGACCCATTTAAATGTAATGTAAAAGGAAAATAATATAAATTCTGAAAAGCAAGTGGATTACAAATATTTTTATAAATTCAGTCATCTAAGATGTGGTTACAAATGGTAACAAAGATCATATTGCTTTTTGTTTTTTTGATGCCTCAGCTAAACTATTGCCCCTCAAATAATCTCAAAGTATCCTTGAAAAATTAAGCAGCATGTTTTTAGTTCCATCAGATGGTATGTGTATCTACATGTGTATAGTCCTTACTGAGCTGCTGCCGCTTCTGATTTTGCCCTGTCTCCATACACCTTAAATTTCACTGCTTGTTCAGCATGCATCCCGGTATATTCTAACTACAGTATTTTTATATGTATTTCTTTCACTGTACTGGGTTTCTTAGAGGCAAGAGTGACATGTTTTGGGAACTTTTAAAAAGGCACAAAGTCTATAGATACAATTTAATGAATTTTCACAGATTGAACATACCCATCTCACTGGCACCTGGATCAAAAAACAAGAGAGTACCAGCATCCCAGAAGCCCTCCTCATGCCCCAGATTGCTTTTACTTTCTTATTTAATTTTAAAGTTCTTGAATGTGTTATTCTGTAGTCTGTCGCTTAGTGAACTTTTGCACATGTATACAGCCCTGTAACCATCATCTGGATAGAGACAATATCCAACACTCACTGTCGCCTCATGCCCCTTGCCAGCGTCCGCCACCCGCCACCATTCTGATTTCTGTAATTGCTGATCACTTTGGTCAAGCTGTGTCTTAAGCTTTGTATCGTTAGCCTAACAAACAAGTGTAAAACAAATTTAGAAGTGTTGTATTTACTGTTTTGTAGCCTGCTTTCTTTTTGTAACTTCTGTCATGGTTATTTTCCATGTGAGATGTATTATTTAAATGTTTTAAAATATTTTTATTGACCTTGTGATGTTTTTGTATAGATGACAGTTTAAAAACATTATTATATCTACTTTGTTTCCAGTTTTTCCCTTATATAAGTAATTATTGTGAGCATCTTTATAAATAAACCTTGATCATTTCTCTGAGATGCGCTTAATACAAATGCCTGTGGAATTACTAGGTCTAAGGGTATGATCCTTCCAAAGGTTTTTGGATCTGTGTTTCCAGATTGCCTACTGGACGGGCGATACCAATTTATATATCTTACAACATCTGCGAATACTATTGCATCCTTATCAAATTTTTTAAAAAAATTAATAGACTTTTTTTTGGAGCAATTTTAGGTTTACAGAAAATTGAGCAGAAAGTTCTGACAAATGTGTAATGATGTGTCTCTGCCATTACAATTACACAAACTAGTTTCATTGCCCTAAACATCCCATGTGTTCCATCTATTTTTCCCTCTGATATTTTTACTGTCTCCACAGTTTTTTACCTTTTTCAAAATGTCCTGTAGTGGAATCATACAGTATATAATCTTTTCAGATTGGCTTCTTTGCTTAGCAGTGTGCATTTAAATTTCCTCTGTCTTTTTGTGGAATGATCACTGATTTTATTGCTGAGTAGCAGTCCATTATGTAGTTATATAATACAGTTTGTTTATCCATTCATCTGTTGAAGGGCCTCTTGATTATGTCTGTGTTTTGGCTGTATGAATAAAGCTATCATAAACATTCATGTGCAGGTTTTATTGTGGATATAAGTTTTCAACTCATTTGGATAAGTATCAAGGAGTGCAATCGATGAATCATATCATGAAGTATGTTTAGTTTTGTAAGACACTGCCAAACTGTCTTACAAAGTGGCTATCCCATTTGTTTCTACCAGCAGTGAATGACTGTTAAAACCTTTTTAAAATTTTGTTTGTTCCAACATGTTTTAGAAGAGGCTAAAGCAAAAGGGAGTATAGTATTTATACATCAAAACGTGACTACTTATATTACTGTGTTCATTGAATTCTACATTTGTTTCAGGTTTAATTCATTAAAAAGGACTAATATCATACTGCAACATTTGGTAAGTTTGACTTTGTTTTGCTGGCATTATTAAAATATGATGTGTAACTTAAAATGTCATTGTTAGGGAAGTAGAGAAATACTGGCAGTTGTTGTTGACCTTGGTATACCATGGTTCTTCATTTTAGTGTCAAGACTTGACAAATAAAACTTGGAGGAGATGGCATAAGATTATGGATAAGAGCATGGATCTTCAAGTTGGAATGCCTGGGTTTAAATAATGGGTGTACTACTTGGGCACATTACTTGGTTCTTTCAGCCTCCTTTTTGACATATATAAAATGTGGAAATGGTATCCACCTTTGAGTGCTTATGAATAATAAATAAGATAAGTCATTTAAAAATCTATCATAATTCTTGGCATACAATAATTTTATACATGTTAGCTACTATTCTCTTTTTTTTTTTTTTTTTTTTTGAGGGCAGCGTCACTGGCCCTCATATGTGGGACCCGAACCGGGGCCGCCGGCTTCCCAAGCCAGCGCTTAACCACCGCGCCACTCGGCCGGCCCCATGTTAGCTACTATTGTACTACTAGTTCTGTTCCAGAGCTTAGATGTCCTAGTTTATCACATTTGTATTAATTTTTTTAAATTTCTGCTGTAGACTGAATGTTTGTGTCACCTCCAAATTCACGTTGAAATCTATTCCGAAGTGATGGTGGTTGGAGGGGCCTTTGGGGGGTGATTAGGTCAGGAGCTCTCAGGAATGGCATCAGTGGCCTTAGGAAGCAGACTCTAGAGAGCGTCCACACCTCTCCTGCCTGGCGAAGGAGGGCGCAGTGTGAAGACAGCCATCTACAAACTAGAAAACGGGACCTCACCAGACACTGCTTCTACAGCAGCCTTTATTTGAGATTTTCCAACCTCTAGAACAGTGAGAAATAAATGTTTTTGTTGTGTAAACCACCCAGTCTGTGGTATTTTTGTTATAGCAGCCCTCATATAATATACTCTCACACAGCCCGACAAGTACCTTGCATATAAAAATGACAAGTTGCTCTGATATAGTGCTTACCGGTATGCCAGGTGCTATTCTAAGTATTTGACATGTATTCTTAGCTCAGTTGATTCTCTTTATAGTCCTGTGGAGGAGACACTACAAACCTCTTATCTGCAGTTTTGAAACCTCAAAACCAAAAGTTTGTCGGTAGTTTTTAGTAAATGCTTTTGGTGGCAAAATCCGACTTGAATGTATTTGAAGCTCTTCTTGTCCTTATCCTAACTAGTGTAAATATTCATGGTTTGGTGGGGAACGGATAAAGCATTTGACTGACCTGGACTCCACCCAGGATGCTTCATATAGCATGTGATATGTACTTTGTTACCTTTCCAAAACCTAGAAAATTTTCTGAATTCTGAAATGCATCTGGAATCGAGGGTTTTCGATGAAGGGATTGTGTCGTTATCCCTATTTAATGGATTAGAAATTGAGGGACAGGAGGTCAGTAAGATGCTTTAAAATCGCACAGCTCGTAAATAGGAGATGGGATTTGAATTCAGGAGATCTGGCTCCATGGACTTAGCTACTGCACTGTACAGCCTCTGGCAGGGTCACTGTTGCGGAGTGCTTCTCGGTGACGCCGAAGTAGAGATGGGCACATGAAGATTGGGACATCCCTTCTTACCCTTATTAATCGTAGTCAGCTGATATACACAGGAGTGGAGGAGTTCCCTGGAAGAAGAACTTAGAACAATGTCAGTGGTTCATATTTAGACATGCACACAGGTGGAATGGACACGACACAATCCAGGTTCATGGGGCTGTCGTGACCTGGGGCATAAACCACCGAGATAGAAAAAGGGAGTTGGACTCTCAGCAGGGCCTGTGGGCCGAGTGGCCCTGGGCACAATGCTGGCTTTCCCTGTGCATCAGACAGACTGTCCCCCACGCAGTCCTGTGACCCTTCTAAGAGAAAAGAGAGCGAGAAGCCTTTTTGTTTCATGCCAGAGTGATGGGAAAATGCAACCGACAGCAGCGCTGTAGGCAGTTATGAAAAGTGGACAGGGCAAGGAGACAGATTAGTTGGAAAAATTTTTTTTTTTTAAGTTGTGTTAGGGGTGCATGTAGTTAACTCCTTTGATAAGAAAACCCTGTATAGCAGGCATTTATTTAGAAATACGGCATCGGCCTCTGGAGCAGTAAAGATAGAGATGAGATGGAGGCTTTTATCTTATGGCCTCTACTCCCTTCCTCCACTGCGGAGTGGGACTCACCCAGAGCCCTAGGCTGCAGGCTTTGAAGTCCTTCCTTCCCTGCAGATTTAGCCTTCTGAATGGAAAATGGGAAAGGGCTTAGCTGGGTCTGCAATTCCCTCTCCCAGCCAGCACCATGCCGGAGCTTTTTCCAGTCTCCCCTGGGAGAGCCTGATTGGATTTCAGGAGGAAAAGACAGCCAGGGTGGGAACTTGCCATGACTGGGGCTCACAGGAGTCATACTATCACATTTGCCCATACTTGGTCTCTAGCAAATCATCAAAAATTCTAGTTAATCTTCCTAAAGGCTTCTGCCTGAATTAATCAAATACTCTGGTCCTTTGTCTCCCTGAAGCCACCTGTCTCTTTTCAGATTGTATGAGGGCTCTGCCCTGTGACAGTTTTCTGATTGAGTTCACCAAAAGTCATTAATTTAGTCTCTTCAGCATTTCTTCGTCTTGTTTTTTTCTTGTATAAAGTCAGGAGGAGCATCTTTTCAGCTTTCAGCATCTCTGAGCTGAGATCAAATGATAGAGTTTTAAAAGATTGTCTCTCGTATTGGGTGATGATTTATGTAAAGTTCAGTGAAAACAGTCATGAAACTTTTTTGGCTGACAAATCTAACTTGGTTCAAGCGAAAAAGAAATTTGTGGAGAGAGGTCAGAGTTTTATTAACACAGACATACCTCGTTTTATTGAACTTCGCTTTACTGTTCTTTGCAGATATTACTTTTTTTTTTTTTTACACATTTAAGGTTTATAGCAACCCTGCATTAAGCAAATCTGTCAGTGCCATTTTTCCAACTGCATTTGTTCACTTCGTGTCTCTGTGTCACATTTTGGTAATTCTTGCAATATTTCACACTTTTTATTATATTTGTAATGGTTATCTGTGATCTTCAATGTTACCATTGTAACTGATTGGGGGGCACCACACATGCACCCATATAAGATGGAGAGCTTAATTGATAAGTGTTGTGTATTCTGACTGCTCCATCAACTGGCCTTTCCTCTTCTCTTTCCCTTTTCCTCAGCCTCCCTAGTCCCTGAGACGCAACAATATTGAAATTAGTCCAATTAATAACCCTACATGGCCTCTAAGTGTTCAAATGAAAGGAAAAGTCACACATCTCTCACTTTGAATTAAAAGCTAAAAATGATTCAGGTTAGCGAGGAAGGCGTGTTGAAAGCCGAGACAGGCCAAAAGCTAGTCCTCTTGTGCCAAACAGCCCAAGTGGTAAAATGTGAAGGAAAAGTTCTTGAAGGAAATTAAAAGTGCTGCTCCAGTGAAATTTAGTGATAAGAAAGTGAAACAGTCTTATTACTGATATGGAAAAAGTTTTAGTGGTCCAGATAGAAGATCAAACCAGCGACAATATCCCCTTAACCCAAAGCCTAATCCAATGCAAGGCTCTAATTCTCTTCAATTCTATGAAGGCTGAGAAAGGTGAGGACACTGCAGAAAGGAGTTTGAAGTTAGCAGAAGTTGGTTCATGAGGTTTAAGGAAAGAAGTCATCTCCAAAACATATAAGTGCAAGGGGAAGCAGCAAGTTATTCAGAAGATCTAGCTAAGCTAATTAATGAAGAGATTTTCAATGTAGATGAGACAGCCTTATACTGTATTGGAAGAAGATATTATATAAGACTTTCATAGCTAGAGAGGAGAAGTCAGTGTCTGGCTTCAAAGCCTCAGAGGACAGGCTGACTCTCTTGTTAGGGGCTAATACAGCTAGTGACTTTAAGTTGGAGCCAGTGCTCATTTACCACCCAAAAATCCTAGGGCCTCAAGAATTATGCTAAATCTTTTCCTCCTATGCTCTACAAATGGAACAACAAAGTCTGGATGACAGCATAGCTGTTTACAACATGGTTTGCTGAATATTTTAAGCCCACTTTTGAGACCTGTTCAGAAAAAGCAATTCCTTTTAAATATTATTGCTCAGTGACAATGCACCTGGTAACCCAAGCGCTCTGGTGGAGATATGCAACGAGATTAAAGTTGTTTTCCTACCTGCTAACACAATATCTATTCTGCATTCCATAGATTAAGGAGGAATTTTGATTTTGAAGTTTTATTGTTTAAGAAATGCATTTCGTAAAGCTATAGCTGCCATAGATAGTGATTCCTCCAGTGGATCTGGGCAAAGTATACTAAGACCTTCTGGAAAGGATTCAGTATTCTAGAAGCCGTTAACATTTGTGGTTTGAGGGAAGAGGTCAGAATATCAACATTAGCAGGAGTTTGGAAGAAGTTGATTCCAACCGTCATGACTTTAAGGGGTTCAAGACTTCAGTGGAGGAGGCAACTGCAGATGTGGTGGAAATGGCAGGAGAGCTAGAAGTGGAGCCTGAAGATGTGACTGAATTGCTGCAATTTCATGATAAAACTTTAATGGATGAGGAGCTGCTGCTTATGGGTGAGCAAAGAAAGTGGCTTCTTGAGATGGAATCTACTTCAGGTAGAGATGCTTTGAAGATTGTTGAGATGACAGCAAAGTATTAATTGATAAAGCATCAGCAGGGTTTGAGAGGATTGACTCTGATTTTGAAAGAAGTTCTGTGGATAAAATGCTGTCAAGCAGTATCACATGCTACAGAGACATCATTCGTGAAAGGAAGAGTCATCCGATGTGGCAAGCTTCATTGTTGTCTGATTTTAAGAAATTGCCACAGCTACCTTAGCCTTCAGCAATCACCACCCTGATCAGTCAGTGGCCATCAACACTGAGGCAAGACCCTCCACCAGCAAAAGGATAACCACTTGCTGAGTGCTGAGTTAATGGGTAGCATTTTTTTTTTAAGCAATAAAGTATTTTCAAATTAAGGTATAAATTTTTTTTAGACATAATGCTATTGCACACTTGAGTACAGTATAGTGTGTGTGTGTATATATATATTTTATATATATATATATATATATATATATATATATATATATATATATATCTTTTATGTGCACTGGGAAACCAAAAAATTTGCAAATGTGATGGTCTGGAACCAAACCTGCAATATCTCCAAGGCCTGTGCTTGGCTGTAACATGTTTGTATAACATGAAAACTTTTTTCTGTAGTATTTTAAATTTTAAAATGATGTAGGTATCTGAAAAATTTAGCTTTTTTTAGTCTGTCTTCCTATATGAGTTAGGGTTTAATCAGGGAAGTAGAATCACTATGTATTGAAGTGAAGCAGAATATGCCACCCCAAAATGTGCAACTTTAGCATGTGGGTTATTTTGAGCTGAAGGCAATCAAGACCTATTTGACTCAGGAAAAGCTTTTTACCTCCCCTTTAACTACCTAAAAGAGATCAAAAGGGGGTCTGTACCAGGAAGAGAGCTATTACCACAAGATAACTTTTTCTATTTGAGAGACTTACCTGCTTGAGAGGGCTAGCATTTGTTTACCAAACATTGCTCTCCTCACCTTCCATTGAATTTCTTTCTTCCCCTTTGCAGTCTCAGAGCCCTGTCCCTTTCTTTAGCCCAGGATGGTATATAAGCTTCAATTGCCTGGCTGCCTTTAGGTCTCATATTTTTGTGTGACCCTTGTACATACAAAATTAAATTTGCTTTTCTCCTGTTAATCTGATGAATCTTTTATTACAAGGGATCTCACCCAAGAACCTAGAAGGGTAGAAGGAAAATTATTTTGCTTTAACAGTATTGTGTAATAAAGGATATATTATGAGAATAAGATCTTCCACAGTACTGACAAAAGCTGGGTCTAGAGGGGTTGGAGGATCAGAAGTTACTGATTGTCCGTCCTCTTCACCTACCGCCACTGTTGAAAGATAACCTGGGAAGCCCAGCACTTCCAGTTGCTGGAGCCGAAGGCTGTGTCTGCTGGTGGGCTGGCAAGATTAGAACTGGATCTGGAGCAGGAGGGAGGAAGGACAAACTGGAACTCGCCAACACTTTCAGAGTAATGGCTGCTCTTCTACTTGCAATTCCAAAGTTCACTTAAATTTCTCTTTTGACCAACTAACTCATAACCTTTGAGGGAGGGGAATTTCAGGAAATACAGTTTCTGCATTCCCAGGTGTTTGCAGTAGAAAATGACCACAGCTCACCTTTTGGCCCTTGCTGGCTCTTTGCTGTACGTTTTTCTTAGCACACTACTTATTTTTATTTATTTATTTATTTTTTTAAGGAGGGCACAGCTCACAGTGGCCCATGTGGGGATCGAACCAGCAATTGGTGTTATCAGCACCATGCTGTAACCAACAACCAACTGAGCTAACCGGCCACCCTAGCACGCTACTTATTTGTAGGCTTCATTTTGGCTATAATTTATGGCACTGCCTAGGCTGGCACTGCACCTGTCCCTGTGAGGGAAGGGGAGCTTCCAATTGGGTCCCACAGATCTGGAATGGATTTGAGTGATATTGAGATAGATAATATCATTTCTGCATCTTTCAAATGTTTCCTATACTCATCTAACTATAAAAAAGTTATGTGTAGTGACGTCCATTAATTGAGTTAGAATTTATATGTTAATGCCTATGAGATGAGAAGCTTCCATAATATTTTAGCTGTCCATTTTAACAGGGACCAGAAACATTACCCAGAACTGATGAGTGGCTCTTCACTTTTAGCCTGATTTTCTTAGTATTGGTAATCCTTTCCCCAAGTCACTTAAAGGTACTATTTTGCTCTACTTACTTTAAACCTAATCAATATTCCAAAACTATGTTTCTGAAAAATTGTATAATAACCAAGGTTGGTGGATTGTGTGTTTCTAAAAACAACATTAAAATTATTTTAAAATTCTATGAAAGATTGCTGTAGAAAATTTAGAAATAAAGCATAGTACAATGGAGAAAATTAAAATAATCAGTAATCCTACCCAAGTCTAATCACTAAACATTTTGGTGTATTTCTTTCTGATTTTTATCTAGTATGTATTAGCTGTTTTTGACCCTTCTTTTCAATTAGCATCATATTACGAAACTTGTATATATACCATTAAATATTCAAACACGTTTACTAATAATTGTATGTATGAGTATCAAATTAAATCATGAATATCGTAAATTCAGTGTTGTATATTTTTGATATTATAAATAATTGTGGCAAACATCCTTTTTTTTTCTTTTCTTGGAGACACTCTTGAGTAAACCAAATATTCATTATGCTTATGGTAGAAAATTTGAAAAATATAAAAAGGTAACTCCAAATCATTGTTTTTAATTTAATGGATGTATAGCTATCCTTTTTTCCTGTGTGTATATTTCAACACATGGTATACTATAATATAAATACATTTCACTAGATTTCTGCTTATTTCTTAAGTATAAATTTCTAAAGTAGAATTATTTCTTCAATGTAAGAACATTTAAAAGACTCTTCACATACATTGCCAAGTTGCTTTCAATTTACACTTTCCCCTGTAAACTATTTTATTTTTAAAGGTTATTTATTCATTATGTGGCTGCACCAGTTATATCTGTTGACATAAGTTATGGTTCCTTGTATCCTGGATTATATCTGTATTTAGATTTATTCTCTTTTAGGTGGTCAGTAAACTTGGTTCATGTATATATTCAACATTACAGAAAATGAAACAACAATTAGAAGCCTGGGTTCTTTTGTGATTTTGGTGTATGGTTTTCTTTTGCCACACATTTTTCTTTAGTGTCAATAAAATAAGACAATGAAAAATACATTTTTCTAAATCATACAGCTTAGTATGTTTTAAACCTAATATAGCACTTTGAAGTAATTATTTAAAATACTATTTTGAATAGGTGATAAAAATATGTGGTACAAAATTCAAAAAGTTCAAAGGGACCATACCGTAAAAAGCCTTCCCATCACTGGATGCAACCATTTTAGTAATGTCTTGTGTATAATCCTAGAGATACATTCTTGACACAGATTTGTATGTGTAAATGTACAGAGTGGGTGGGTAGCATAGTAGACACACTGTCTGCACTTGAGATTGTTCCATAACAGTTTATGGAGAGGTAGCTGCCTTGTTCTTTTAAAAAGGCGCCATAGCCTTTTATGAAGGTTTTCATTTGTATGAATGGCTGTAATTTAATGAATCTTCCACTGATATCTCCAGTTTCCTGCCATTTGTTACAAATGACACCACGGTGACTATCGTTCTGTGTATTTCGTTTTGCCTGTATGTAACTACACATATATGGCCAGTTTGGGGAACAAGAATTACTGTGTCAGCATGTGTCGTCAGATTGTTTTTCTCAGGCTCTGTAGTAGTTTATGCTTCCACAGTATGTCTGTTTCCTCAGACTTTGGACATGACAGGATGTCAAACTTCCTGATATTTGTCAATTTGGTTAAAAAAATTTAAATTGAAAAGATGCAACCTTTTCTGTTATTTAACAGCTTTAAAATTTTTATCTGGTAATGAGTTTTAATAAAAATTAACGTCAACATTAAATATGCAACATCATTTTATAAAGGAGGACTTAAAGGTTTTATGAAGATGTTGTTTAATGCTTTCAAAAGATGGACTTCTGGGTTTTATTAGATTTTCATTAATAAATGTGCATTCTCCGGTTAAAATGTTCTAGTTTAAGCTGACTTTCAATTTTATATTGCACATTGCTCCTATGTGAGGCTGAAAGCATTGTCCTTAAAGGAATGTACTAAGCATGGTGGTGCCATGGGCCCTGTTACTTGGGTATAGCAGAGATCTGAGAAATTGCTATGTAGTTGAAAACGTGTTCCCTCCAGTTAGTATTACTATTAGTCAGTACTATATATTACATGAGCGGGGGTGGGAGGCCCTAAGTAAGCATATGGGCAAGCTCTTCACAACTGTGTGACATGTAAGTCTGTCATTTATAAGCTGGCCTCAAACTACTTATTCTTCCTACTATCCCATCCCTCATTTATTCAAACAGCTTTTATTCTGTCCATGTTTAATATCTTAATATTTTCAAATACTCATTGTTATGGTTTAGCAGTACTATCCTGTAGGATTCTCACCCCCCCCTTTTTCTTGGCATACATGAAGGCACAGCTCAAATGCCACCTTTTTTTTTCTTTTTTCTTCAAGTTGTCAGTAGCTTCTATAGGCAGAACTATTTGCCCTCTATTCGTCGTTGCTTTCTAAGCATCTAACATGTTGCTTGATATACAGTAATAAATTAAAAGATTTAAGAGTATTTCATACTCCAAGTAATTCTAGAACTGCATTCTATTCTAAATCAGTTGACTTAGTTTGCTTATAAAAATTAAAAGAGTTAAAAGCTATATATAGATGTTTTGAAATTGTTCATTTGTGGAATCTAAATAACTTTGTTAGATGTACTTAGTTATCCATTTAGTTAGTTACCATTAACATTGCATGACAGATTTGTATTTGATGTATATGATTTGATGTTGGCTTGTAACAAAAACTTAATGCATTGATCCTAAAGTTGTGATTTATTTACACAGAGATACAGCCATGTGGATGCAGCGGGAGAAGTACTGTTGGAAAGGAAAGGTTGTGCAGGAGTGATAACACTCAACAGACCAAAGTTCCTAAACGCACTGAATCTTAATATGGTTCAGCAGATTTATGCACAACTAAAGGTTTGGAATTTTCTTAAAGCAATTACGTAGATTCTTTTAAAGCATATCTTAATAGTACATGTCTGACATTCTCTCCCATCGAGTCATTGGGCTCTCTCAGATCAGCGCTCAGGCCCCATCTATTCTTGAGTCTTCAGTGGGTTCCCTGTGTGGTTTGCCTCCAGCACCCCTAGTGATGGAGCTCAGTGCCACAGCTCCTTTCACTTTTACACAGCTCTGAGTTTCATCCTGTGCTCTGCCATCCTTTCTCTGACCTTTTAACCAGTATTACTGGTTCTTGCTCTTGGGTATGAGTGTACAAATCTAATCGGCTTCCTTTTTGATTTGAAGGCAACTATTTTTTAACTGCTTGGCCAGCTGTTTCTTAGAGAAGGTCATAAGTTTTTCTATTCTAAGTAAAGTGCAGTGGAAAAGCATAACTTAAAGTCAGACTGCTTGTGTGGAACTTGGATTTCTATTTATCAACTGTGTAGATTGGGAATGCTAATCTCTTTGTGTTTCACTTTCCTCAGCTGTGAAATGGGGATGGTAATATTTCATAGGATTGTTGTGAAAATGAAGTGAAACAGTGTACCTACTACGTACAGTCAGCCACGTAGGTGTTAGTCAAATATTAGTTTTCCCCTGGTCATCTGTTCCTTAATTCTTCATTTGATGAGTCTCTTTTCCATTCTACTTTGTCTGTTTGGAACACTTTATAATATGTCCTTAAATGTGATACAGAAAAATAAGCCAAGTGTTCCAGATTAGAGTTGGACCACAGTGGAACAAAGTAGAAACTTCCATGTTAGAATGCCATATTTCTATTAACGTAGCCCAATAGTGCATTAATCTTTTGGACAACTACACCTGTCCGGCCACATCTCTTCCTATGCATTTATATTTTTATTCTCAAGTATAGAATTTATAGAGTCTTTGTTAATTTCTCTGTCTCTAGTTAACTAATTTTTTATTTGATTCATTGTTCTAGTCTTTTGAATTTATATTGCCTCTTGAGTCTTTCACCCTGCCTAATTATTAGCTGTCCTTAACCCCAAATCAATTCCAGGTTTGATCTATGTAAGTGTTTTTTACTCTGTTACTTACAAATTTGTCAATAGGACAGTATATCACCACGGTAGAAAGGTTATTGCTCTGTTTATCAACAGTCTTTGGCTTGATTTGTTTACCAGATTTATAAGCTTATGTAATTTAGTAGTATTAAGCCCATATTTTTTTACCTTGGTCTAAAAGTTGTCATGGCAGAGGTTTCAGATGCCATCATGAAATTGGAATCAGATTATGTATTCATCTAGCAACTTTGTTGAAATAGCCTCTAACTTATTTCAGAAAAGACAATGAAGTTAGGATCCATTGTTCTGGATATGCTTTATAAAGCTTATGCTTCTACTACATCTATCTACATATATATGTAGATATGTGGATATGTGCATTTGGATATATCTTTAATGAGTTTGTATTGATAATATACTTATACCATCTTCCTTTTAGAAGTGGGAACAAGATCCTGAAACTTTCCTGATCATTATAAAGGGAGTTGGTGGAAAGGCTTTCTGTGCTGGGGGTGATATCAGAGGTAAAAACTTTTTGCACTCTCACCTAAATGCTTTTTCCCCCCTAATAGAACTGATAAAGTAGTACCAGATTTTTGTAGTACTTCATAATTTGCTTTTTTAGATTTTTTTTTAAAGTTAATGTATTCTTATGTAGTTAACTTAGGAAAAGGAAAAATTTAAAGACTTTATCTTTTGTAGTTAATATTACAAAAATGAGAATAGAGATTTAAAAACAAACAAAGAAACAAAAAAAAATATGCCCTTCAGATATCTTGTCTTTCTCCCTGAATCATTCCAAACAAAATGTCCAGTTTAGTATGTGAGTCCATTTTCTATTTTAGAATGGCTGATATTAAGCAATTCAGTTTGTCACATAATCTGACAGTCTGGCCATGTTGAGTGACTCTCCAACTATGATATGCTCTCTCACATATGTCTATGACTTTGCGTATGCTTTCCCTCTGTTCATGATCCCAAAGCTGGAATGTACTTAATTATAGCATTTATCCTATCATATTGTCAATATGTTTCTATGTGTGTTTAAATAAACATGCTAAGTAACAAGATTAATTCTCATCTTTTAATTGTTAGGTCTGTTTTACACATTTAACTAGCAAAGCCAAAGAGAAGAAATGTTTGTTTTCAGGATCAAAGTCATGTACTTTTTTGTATTTTGTTTCTTAGGGAATTGGTAGGGTCCAGGGATTGGTTTTCCTTGTTTTCATTTTGTATATAGGTTTTCCTTTTGTATATTTTTATTGTTTTAAGACAATAATGTTTTCGTTGATCTATTTACTAAATTTACAATTTTATGTAAACCTTATTTTTAGAATAGGAAGAAACAAGCGTGATTCAGGACATGATTTCAAATACCTATTAATTTAAAGTAACTAAGTCTTAAAATTGCAGTTTAAATTTTTCAGTTGCTTAGACTCATTTGTTAGCTGAATTGTTTTTGAATTTATTGTTTTGCCCACAATGTGAATATTTCTAAAACATTGTTTTTCAGCCTGAAATTAACCTTTCCTATGAGTTGGGCCTACAATCTTTTCAATTTATAGACGGACGAAGCCTTATGTATTGATTTTAGCTTCTTCTGACTGTGAGCTATTTTTACATATAGGCCTAACTTTATACTGATTTTGGAAATACAGTTACGAATTCTAGCATTATTCTAGGTTACATGTAGAAAGCAATGGATTTCAATTTTAGGAAATTTAGTTTCTTTAAAGATCATAGTCCAAGACGATAAGTTGGCACTCTCCAAAAAAAATTTTTTAAATGATATTATGAACATTATTTAATTTTACCTTATATGAAGTTAATTGATTAGAATAAGACTAGAAGAAATCTAAGGAGATTTTTGAGGTGAAAGAGTTTCATTCAACAGGCAATACAGTTTATATTCCTTTCCTTTTAGAATTGGTAAGCAGTGATAAGGACTGAATAAAAGACAATAGATGAGGGTTTTGGAGGGACATATATGAGTGAAAGCCTCAGAATGACAAAACTAGATATTAAATCTTTCTTTTAAAGACCAGAAAAAGAATTCAACATTTGGAACTTTCTAAAGGAAGACATATCAGAGTGCTAGTGTTAGTCTAAATATAGTCAATGATTTTTATGTAACGCCTATAAAAGAAAAAACATATGTATGTATATATATATATATATATATATATATATTATATACATTTAATTTGTATATTTTAGTAGATGATTCTCATAAGACAGGAAAAGACAAATGAGCTTGCAATATATGGAAGAGAAAGGCCTGATAGTAGTCTTGACATTGACTGGAATAAGAATACAGTAGATATGAACTCTGGATAATAGGAAATCGCAATAGAAATGAAACCATTTGATATATTTGTCATTCAGATATTTACTGAGCACCTGTTTTTTAAGCCAGGCAGTAGTATGCTGCACCAGCATCTTTGAGAAGTTATGTTTCCATTTATATTATTAATAAGTAAGGATATTATCTTATTTACCTCTCTAGCTTTATCTGTTACCATTTTCCTTGATTTTTTTAAAACTACTTAGTTTTCAACTTTATTCTTTCTTGCCAATGAGCCTCTTTAGTTACTCCTTTTGCTACTCAAAAAGTTCCCCCATCACTTTCTAGGAAATGCGCCTATCTATTGTTCAAACTTGTCTCAGACTTATGTCTTCTTCTTGAGGCCTTCTTTTAATTACTGCCTCCATTCCCGTAGCACCCCAACCTTATAGTGTGCATAGTACAAGGACTGTGTTTTAGTAGTCTTACTCTTTAGTCTGAACTTGAGAGCAGCCATCATATATTGCTGACTTGTTACCTACAGCACCTAAAACAGTGCATGATACCTAGTAGATGCTCAATTAATGTTCCACGGTGAAATATTTAACTGTATGGAATATATTTAACTCGATGGAATATATATATTTCTGTACATGTATGTACAATACACTTTGTATTAAGATATATTGCTAAAGGAAATGTTTATCCAGCAAATGCTTATTGAGGTGCTATAGAAAACAGTCAGAAGAGAATGCCTTTTACAGCAGTATATAACTTCTAATTTAAGTATAACATTGTATAAGAAGTTCTTAAGAATTTTTGCCATGAAGTTTTGACATTGGACTGTGGATCTGGGGCTAACTATAATATGCCTGTGGTACTGGCAGCTTCAAAACTAACAAACCATTCTAGAGTTTTTCCCCTGGTACTTAACATCACAATTTTTTTTTTTTAAAGATTTTATTGGAGAATTGGGTGAGGGGAACAGTGTTGGGGAATTGAGGAAGGGAAACAGCCAAATGGTTGTCCTTCAATCTTAGTTGTGGAGGGCACAGCTAGCTCAGCTCCAAGTCCAGTCACCATCCAGCCATCCCTCAGCAGCTTGCAGCCACTCAACTCAAGGTGCCGTGTTCAATCGTAGTTGTGGGCGGGCACAGCCCACTGTCCCATGTGGGAGTCAAACCAGTAACCTTGTTGTTAGGAGCACGTGCTCTCACCAGCTGAGCCATCCTGCCTCCTGTTGGCAGCTCACTGGCCCATGTGGTTGCTCAGAGCTTGCACTCTTTACCAACTGAACCACTTGGCCAGCCCCTAACATCATGATATTTTGTACTTATCTTATTGGACTATACTGACTGGAAAACACTTTTTTTTTTTTTCAATGTATAATCCTTCTTTTATCTTTTTTTTGTAGAGGTTTCAGAAGCTGGAAAGGCAAACCAGAAGCTTGCTAAAGTTTTCTTCAGAGAAGAATATACACTAAACAATGCCATAAGTATGTGTGCTCTGCTGAGAGTTTTGAAAATGGAATCAAGAAACTCAGCACAATATGAATTATTAAAAATGTAATCAAAAGACACTCTTATTTAATCTTTACTGTATGCCAGGCATAAATAAATTTGATTGGACTGTTCTGACTGCTCATTCCAAACAGTTCACACTTTTTATATTGTAGTAGGCTATATTTAACTACTGTTTGTCATACGATCAGTATGAAAACATGGATTCTGATCGCATGGATGGCTTTCTTGGAAAACAAAAACCTTGGATCCCAGTTTTCTCTGTAAAATGAAGTATCATTTTGTAATTCTTAAGGAACTCTGGGATGAAAATTTCTTTATAGTCCGTGTTCCAGATTTGATGTTCCAGATCAAATGTTAAATTACAGGGAATAATATAATAAATACATGAATACCAACCAGCCCAGAATGAAGTCATCTGGATTTTATTTTTGCGTGATGTTTTAAAATGTATTATATAAGAGAAATTTACTACAAGCTTTAAAATTACAGTTCAGCCTATTTGGTTGCTTTCTTCAGTGCCATTTCTTTCTTTCTCTAGAAGCAACCATTCTTATTAATTTGTCATGAATCCCGCTAGACCATACTCTATATTTTTTTCAGATTTTTTTTTTTTGAGGGCAGTGTCACTGGCCCTCATATGTGGGACCGAACCGGGGCCGCTGGCTTCCGAAAGCCAGCGTTTAACCACCACGCCACTCGGCCGGCCCACTTTATATTTTTACTACATATTTATGAGCAAAAGTAGTAGTATTTTGTGCTTAAAATTTACATAAATATTTTACTGTAAATATCATTCCTTAAGTTGTTTTTAATAACATGGAATGCAACTCTGTAGTATTTAATATTATGGATATATCCCATATTATTTATTCCACATTAATGGATATGTTAGGTTATTTCAAATTTTTACTAATACAGATTGTTGCACCTTTATATATGCCCCCTTAATGCCCATGTGCAAGTTTTTCTAGAAATAATAGAAACAGAATGGATGGGTCATAGAGTTTCTACATCTTCATTTGTTTCCAAATTCTTCTCTAAAGTCCAAGACTTTATCTTCTACGTGTCCTTTCTGTCAATTTTGCTGTTAAACTTTGCATGTTTAATATCGTATTGTGGCTTTAATTTGTATTTCATTGAACCCTGGTGAGGTAGAACATGTTTTCTTATGTTAATTAATCAGCTAGATTTTCTTCTTAGTTTTATCCTTTATTTGTCTTTCTGTTGGATTTCTGTCTTCTTACTGATTTTGTAGGTCTTTATGTATTCTGGATTCTTTCCTATTGTAGTTATACATATTACAAGTGCACTTCTCTAGTCTGTAAGTTATCTTTTGGTATATACAGTTTTTTATTTGATGGTATGAAATGTATCCATTTATTTCCTTTGTGATTTTTGTGTTTTTGTATTAAAAAAATCCAACTTAACATCGAGATTATTAAGACATTCTCTCATATTTTCTTTTAATAGTTGGAATATTTTGTTATACCCTACATCTTTAATATACTTGGACTTTTTTTGCATATGTAACATCTAACTTTCATATTCCAGCTAGAAAGCCAGATGTGGCCATACTTTTTATTAAAAAGTATATTGTTCCTCACTGATTTTAATGATACCTCTGTCATATGTCAAGGTCTTATATGTGACCAGGTCTGTTTCTGGTCTAGTTTGTTCATTGATCTGTTTCTTTGTACTTATGTTGAAACTACAGTGTCAGAATTATTATAGCTTTAAGATATGTCTCTATGTGGTAGGACAACTTGCCCTTGTTTCATTTTAGAATTGTCTTTCCTACTTAATTTTGGACTTTTGATCTATATGAAGTTTAGAATTATTTTTTCTGATTCCACAAAATATTCTGTTAAGATTTTGATTGGCATGATAATGAATTTTAAATTAATTTGAGGGCAATTAACACTTCTGATATTGAGCCTCCCCACCCACCAGTGTGGAATATCCTTTTGTATACTCACATAGACTTAAAAAAACTTATGGAATTATAATTTACATACTATAAAAGTCACCCGTTTCAAGTATACAATTCAATGTTTTTAAGTAAACTTGTGCAACCATCACCATAAATCAGTTTTAGAATATTTTCATCAAATTGACTTTCATGTCCTTTTATAGCATTTGGTAATTTTCTTCATAAAGATCTTCCTTTTTTTTAAAGTTTTATTCTTAGAAAGCTTATGGTTTTTGTTACTACATTAATGGTATTTTTTCTATTACATTTTCTTTTTTTTCAAATAGGGGAACAGTGTGTTTTTCCAGGACCCATTTCTAAGTTAAGTAGTTTCAATCTAGTTGTGGAGGGCGCAGCTCAGTGGCCCATGTGGGGATCAAACTGGCAACGCTGGTGTTATGAACACTAACCAACTGAGCTAACTGGCCACCCCTATTACATTTTCTGATTGATGATTTCTGGCATATAGCAATTTGTTATAGCATATAGTTTTTGGTTTTAATATTTGTTCTTATATTCAGCAACCCTGTTGAAATTATTAATTCTAGTGAGATTTTGGTAGTTTCTCTTGGCTTGTCTATTGGAGTGAGTTTCTCTTGGCTTGTCTATTGGAGTGGCGGAAAAGTCATGATGTATTTTGTCTGTGTTTTTCAAAGGTCATTTATATAAAGAACAAAGATCAATCAATGATATATTGTCCATTTTGTTCGATAACCTTTTGCCGTCTTTCAGTGAGCTTCATAATTCCTCATTCATAGAAGTACCTGTCTTTATTTGCGAAAAAATGAACAAGGTGCTGATTTATAGCCTCATCTAAATTGAATGTTATACCATGCAAGGAATTTTGAAGAGAGTGAAACAAGTGGAAGTCTGACAGTGCAAGGTCAGGAGAGTATGGTGGGTATGGCAACACATCCATTCGAAGCTCCAATCATTTTTGATGGGCGATCACTCTTGTGTGGTGTCTTGCATTGTCAGGATGGAACATAACTTCTTTACAATTAACAAGCTCTGGACATTTCTGGATGATGGATTTGTTCAAACTGTCCAATTGCCAACAGTACATATTTTAAATGATTGTTTGGTTCCTTGGTAGGAGCTCAAAAAATACGACACCTTTAAAATCCCACCACACTGAGAGAGCATAACCTTCCTCTGATGAATGTCTATTTTCGCTGTCATTTGAGGTGAATCATCACGTTGGGACCACGACCGTTTGCACACCACATTGTTGTAAACAATTCACTTCTCATCACCAGTTATCAGTTGCTTCAAAAAAGGATCGTTTTCCTTACATTTAATGAGCATATTGCAGATGTTTATATGCACTGTCAAATGAACTTCTTTGAGTTCATGCAGAATCCAAATATGGAGCTTGCTTCTGTATCCCAGCTTTTTCAGGTGGTTGTGAACACTTGAATGATGGATGTTCAATGTTTCTGCAATCTCTCATGTCATGTATCATGGGTTTGACTTGATCAATGCCTTTATTTTGTCGTCATCAACCTTGGTGGGCCTCCCTGAACGAGGAACGTCATTGAGATCAAAATCACCAGCACGGAATTTCGTGAACCATCGTTGGCACTGACGTTCTTGTAGAGCGTTGTCACTGTAAACTTTATGCAACATTTCACAAGCTTGACGCGTGTTCTTCCCTTTATGGAAGTAAAACAGTAAAATAGGCAGAAATGCACAATTTGGTCTTCCATCTTCAGTTTGTTGTAAAATCTCCAAAACTCAACCAAATCACTCAGTTTTTTTTAGAATGAAGCTAGAACTGTCAGCTGTCAAATGACATAGCAATAACATAGATGCAAATGACTAGTACTTCCAAAACTGAACTAGTGCCATCTGTCGCAAACATGCGTCATGACTTTTCCGACAACCCAATAATAAGCAATTCTACCATCTGCACATAATTTTTTAAATCTCTTTGTTTCTAATCCTTATATTTATGATTTTTTTGTTATATTTTGACCAGGGCCTTTATTATACATAATGTTCAATGATTGTAATGTCTTATTATTATTTTTTTTTAAGTTGCAGTAAAGGAGTTTATTAGAAGTGAAAATACGTTTCAAAGAAGCAGAAGCGGGCCCGAGCAATAGAGAAAACGTAGAGAATGGCTCAAGGGACATTATTAGAAAAGAAAAAGTACACTCCAAAGAGTTTGTAGCTGGCCTCGAGCAGAGGCAATGCTGAAAAGCCCTGTAGTAGCTTATTTTTGATGTCCATTGCAAAGCTGTTAAATTTCATTCTTTAGTGAAATCTTTTTACAGACACTTTTTACCTAGATACAGACTGATTTCTATTCCAAATTTTTTAGGGATGTTTTGTTTGTTCAGTTGTAGTGGTGGTGGTGATTATCCAGTGCTTGAGCATCTACTTTCTTTTGACTTTTCTCTCCTCTCCTGGCAGGAACTTAACTGAGTTCCTTGATCAGTAGAGAGAGTTTTTCTAGTCATGTTTTACAAATTGAATAGCTCTTCCTGGCATGAGGCTTTGTGCAGATAACTCACTGCATAAGGTATGTGGCCCAGAATTTATTTCCAACTGATAACAGATACACACTCATAATCTTTGTAGCTTCCACTCACCTATTGACTTTTTCTTATTAGTTTCTGGTACTTGTTTGGCTTTGAACTTGGATGTACATTTAAATTGTATTTTTTCTAGAATTTCTATGTCCTTGAAGTGGGAATGGGGGAAAGAGGCTGTTTTCCACTTCAGCTCTATGAGCCAAGTCAAATAGACATCTCTCACTTCTATAAGTTAAAATTCTACATATCAAATTTACTTAGAGTGTTTTCTTCAAAAAATGTATACCAGCACTACCCATTAGGACGTTCTACAATGATGAAAATATTCTTGAGCTGTGCTGTCCCAATATGATAGCCACTAGCCATATGTGGCTAATGAGCACTTGAAATGAGGCTAGTGTGATCAAAAAACTGAGTTTTAAATTTTATTTAATTGTAATTAATTTTAATCTAAATAGCTACATTTGGCTAGAGGCTACTATAAGACGGTAGTTCTAAATTAAATATAAGGAGATGGGAAACACCTCTCTCTAGTTTGAAAAGAGTGGTAAAATGTTAATATACAGAGAGAAAGCCTTCAAGATATCATTTCTATACATTGTAATGACGTATTTTAGTCAGTAAGGAATTGGACAGATTCTGGTTTTATATCCTGCATTGATTAGCTTCTGATATTTTATATCTGAAATATGTGCGTCTATAGCTGAAATGGTGTATGTCTGTATGTGTGTTTATGTATCCCCATTTTGATCAATAGAGAAATTTCCAAGTTTCAAAGGAATTAGAGTTCAAAATTGAGGGCTATGGAGGTCTTTGTGAATGTGAAATTAGATTTGGGCTTTGGTGGCTCATTTTACAAATGGGGACTATTTATCAAATTGTTAGATGGATTGAAACTGTAGTCTTTGGTAAGGAAGTAATATTGGCGACAAGTTGTAACAGAAACTCAGTGATTTACATTTTTATCTTGCTGGTAACTGCCCCACTCAGAAAAAACAAAACAGGGAAAGGAACAGTTTCTTGTAATAGTTTACATAATTTTTGAGCTGGAAGGGACTTCTGAGGCTATATATTAAGTCTTGTCATATAATAGATGAGTAAACTTATCTGCGTGTCATACATATGATATACACATATGCGACATGTGTATACTGTATATATAAAAATATGTATATTTATTCCTAATGCCAGTATATGAATATATATATATATATATATATGCATTGCAAGTGTGTAAAATGCCAGTATATATATTGAATATAACTGAATTGCCAATTAATTGCAATACTGAGACTACAATCTGGGTCTTCTAACTCCCATTCCATGCTTTTTCCTTTATGCTACACTTCTCTTTGTATCCAGATACTACTCTAGATGTACAGAAAACAAATTATGTTCTTTGAAACACAACTGTATACATAAACATCAGTGGCTTATAAGGCAGTTGTTAATTATATTTCTCAATAGATGAATTATACAAGGCTTTCATTTGTCTCAAATTGAAGCACTGTTAAATGATAATGAACAGATAATCAGGATTGTTATGGATTGACATTTTAAAAGGAACATATTTTACAAGCCATACGTTTAGTCTGCCTTGATATTTCTTGTAAGAATTTCCTTGGGAAAATACTCAGAATTCATTTAACTTGATTTTTGGAAAAAATAAATGTATTTTAAACATCGCAACTAATTATAGTTCTATTTATTTTAGATTCTTGCCAGAAACCATATGTGGCATTGATTCATGGAATTACAATGGGTGGGGTAAGTAGACTGTTTTACTCTCATCATTAGTATGTGAGTGGTATTAAAAATAAGTTAATTTTTAAGCAGAAGTGAGGTGATGAGTATAATACAATAGAATTTGTTGAAACAAAATCATATTTGGATTTTGGAGCTTTGCAGGTTTGGGATACAATATTTACTTATAGGACTTTCAGACTATCTCCACCCAAAAGAGTATGTTTTTAATTATGTCATATGCTATTTCAGCTTCTTGAATTAACAAGCATTTTTAACCAACATACTCATTGAATCTTTTTTTCTTTAATGTAGAGACCTTATTCTACTTATAAGTAAACTGATTGCTTCCAAAAACTTCAGAAGGGAAACCAAAATGAAGAGTTTTTTTGTAGACTCTGAATAGTGTGGATATGTTTGTCAAAATTGTATCTGTTGCACAAAATCTCACCTTAGTGAAAGAGTTTGAATATTTTGTGAAGTTCTCTGAAACTGCATTTCTATCAGTTGACAAATATTTGAGTCTGTACTATTACAAAAGTCTTAAATGTCACTGGCCTTGAAGAACTTAATATGGAGATGGAGAAAACGTGAAATAATTACAGACAAGAAGTAAATTGTATGGCACTGACTAAAACAAAGACAAACCTTTAAAGAAGTGAGAGGTCAGAATGAGTTTTTATGGCAGGAAAAGGTAGGATTTAGGTAGATAGTAAGAGACCAAAGGGTAGAATTTAAAAAATTTCATCTGTTCCAGCATTGTAGAGATTTAATCAGTGGGAATACAAGAAGTCCTCCTCTTTTTCTAGTGGAATCACACTAGAGAAGACTGTTGCGCACTGGGAATTGCTTAGACCTTGCACATCATTTTGGGAAGGGATGTCACTAGCAGCGATGTGCAGAGGGCAGGATCTCTGCTTGTTGACAGGGACTGAGCTGTATTTTCTATTGTTAAGGAATTGTTAACATGGAGAAAACAGCAGCTCCCTGAAAAAATATGGCAGAACAAGGGGACGAAAAATAATCTGAAGCATTGAAGGAAGAGCTGCTCTGTGAAAGTGAAAGGAACCAGGAAATAAATGAAAACCAAAAACATGGGGCATACTTAACATGTAAAAATATGTGTCCCCAATAAAATAGGAAAGGCAGTCCATAAGGAGACAAGCTCAGATGAAAGATTAACAGGTTGTAAAGGGGAACCAGGTAACATAAGGAGGATGAATGGAAACTAAAATGCGATAGAACTGACATTCTTCTTCGAAAGCTATAGATTAGAAAGAGTTAAATTTAATATATATTACAAATAATGAAGTTGTATCTATGGAGGACAAACTTGAAAAGCTCTTACCAGAAAGGGACACAGATAAAAATGATGAGAATGAACATTTTGTGGTAATGAATGTGAAAGATACTGAGAACCCAACAAAGGAATGATAAACATTCCAGGAAAGTAAATCAAACACTTAGACCAGAAATGATGTTCAGATATAATTAAAGATGACTTTCTTCTATTAAAAGCAAAAAAACTCTCAAGCCTGAGGTATGTATAATTAAAGGACTTATAGCATTCCAGATAAAAGCAGTGAAAAAAGGTCACCTAGCTCTGTTAAATTTTTTTAAATTATCAGCTTTAAGTAGAAAAACAAAAACAAAAACTAATTGCAAATGTTCAGGCCAAGGAGTGGCGGTGAAGGGATGGTTAGTGAATATAAGTATGTACAAAGGAACATAAATCATTCTGGTTTCAGACTTTGTTATACTAAGTGCCAGAAGTCAATGGATTGAGGAAGTTGGGAAATAAATTCAGACCGAAGAGTTTTCTACTCAATTAAGTTGTCATTTAATATAAATGTAAAAGAAAATATTCTCAGAAATGAAAGGCCTTGGAAAATATATTGCTGACATACCATTATTGAAAATATTTCATTAAACACTTGGTCAAGTTGACCAAGAGATCACTCAAATTTAATAATAAGATTAGTTTTGATAGGTAATATTGGTGAACTGCCCTGTGATATTATCAGTGGGCAGAACTGTCTTTTTATAGGAGCCTGAGAAGAAGAATTAATGCTCTAGCATATCACATCTGAATGAATTGACTATGCCTTTTGGCCTCCATGACATGTATAGGTTGGGGCAGCGTTTGCATACATTCCTATGTATGTTACAGCTAAGAATATTCCATTTGTTTCTCAAGAGAGGGCTGCAGTAAAGCAGAACAAGATAATGTTACCTTGAATAGAAGGAATAAGGATGATGCTGCCTCTTCCTGTTGGTCCATGTTTTCTGTATTTACTTTAAAGAGTATCAATGACTTTCAAAATGAAAATGAAAATATACTTTACATCAGCCTTTCTTAACTACAATACCACCAGAGAGTTAAATCTTAGTACCCCTAAGGCAGTGTTTTTCAAGGTGTTATCCTTGCAGCAGTATCAGCTGCACTTCGAAATTGGTTAGAAATACACATTCTTGGGCTCTGCCGCAGACAGACTGTAGTGGTGGAGCCCAGCAGTCTTTTAACAAGCTGTCCTAGTGATTTTGGGTCATGTTAAGTGTGATACCCAGTAACCCTAGGCATCCGTTGTATGTAATGAATTAACTTCTTACCTATTTCTGTCCTGTGCTTTGAGAGTGGTACCAGTTATGTACTTGGGAAAATTGAGAAAATAGTCAATTTATTTGCATTGATACGTGGTTCAGATGAGGAATGCTTTAATGAGAAACATTTTTTTATATTACATATTGTCAGTCCCCTAATAAGACCTATGAGGTGTGATCAAGCAATACGGTGAATGTTTAAATTTAAAAAAAATTTATTACAGTAAAAGACACATTGCCATTAATCTCCCTCAAAATACTCCCCCTCGCTTCGAACACTCTTATCCCAACGATCTTGCCACTTTCTGCAACAGTTCTGGAAGTCCTCTGGATGTCCTGAATCATTTTGACTTCGGGGAAGAGCCAGTAGTCACATGGTGCCAGATCCAGTGAATAAGGTAGATGATAGCAAACCATAATGTTTTTATTTGACAGAAATTGCCATACCAGAAATGATGTGTGACACACAGCATTGTCATGATGGAGGATGATTTATGGCACACTTTATTTTTTTTTCCTAAAGATTTTTTTTATTGGGGAATTGGGAGAGAGGAAGAGCATTGGAACTGGGGAAGGGGATCAGACAAGTTGCTGTCCTTTTGTTCTTCAGTCGAGTTGTGGAGGACATTGCTTCACTGGCCCATGTTGGTATCATCATTGCGCTCTTCTCGGGTGAGGCAGATCAGTTGCCGGCCTCTGGACGGCCACTCACAGTGCCTCTTGGCAGCTCACACTGGCTGCCAGCCACTCACGCTGGCTGCTGGCTGCTCACTGTAGCCTGTGGCTGCCCACTGTAGCCTATGGCAGCCCACTGCAGCAGGGGCTACAGCTATGCCGTCCTGGGGACTCACAGCAGCCCAGCTCCAGGTGGAGCTGTTGTTCACCATCTTAGCTGTACTTAGTGTCACTGGCCCTCATATGTGGGATCCGAACCAGGGCCGCTGGCGTCCCAAGCCAGCTCTTAACCAACGCACCACTCCGCCAGCCCTATGGCACACTTTAAAACACACCTACTCTCAACCGTAGCTCAACTGGCTGCACCAAACAAGTTGAAACTTGTTACATACTATTACTGAAGTTCGAAGTGCCACTTCATGTATTGAAGATCCCTGCCTTTCTGTTTTATGGCACTCAGCAGCAGCATTCACCATATTTTGAGATCACAACAGAAAGGCTCCATGTCACACATCGCTTCTGGTATGGCAATTTCTGTCAAATAAAAACCTTATGGGTGTGTCCTCATCCACTTTGTTCACTGGATCTGGCACCGTGAGACTTCTGGCTCTTCCCCAAAGTGAAAATGACCACGAAAGGTAAACATTTTGAATCGATTCAGGACATCGAGGCAGCTACGACAGCGCAACTAAAGACATGAAAGAATCTACCTCAGAAAGTGGCAAGAACAATGGGATAAGTGTGTTCCAAGCGAGGGGGAGTATTTTGAGGGGGATTAATGGCAATGCATCTTTTATTGTAATAATTTTTTTTTATTTAAACATTCACCATATTTTGTGATCACAGCTTGTGTGTGCCTTTTCTCCCATCAGGTCTGCCCACCTACATGCTCCACATATACTCTGTATCTAAATCACCCTTAAAGATTGGCATTCTACCCTATTTTTGACAGTCTTAAATATTACTGTGATTAAATGTGATTTATTTCACCTCTGACTCAGTGCATTCAATCTATACTTCAAATTTGGCATTTATACTTTATTGTTAGTTGTTATGAAATATGCCCAAGTATATATTCTGTGGTCTGTAAAGGCAAAGAGTATCATACCTTTTTTTTTAACCTTCCCATAACAACTAGGAATGCACAGTACATATTTAATAAATTATTAAAACAGTTCTACTCTAAACAGTAATAAACATCTTGTATAGCCTTGAAAGAGAAAAATTTACAGACTGGAAGAGAACTGGCTTTGTTATTTTTGTAATGGGATTTTGTATGTGTCTTGGTTTTGAAGGCTAACTGTTCATGTCTCATTTGCATACTTTGCTTAGTTTGAGACTTAGTCAAGTCCAGCTTTTCTAGATCATTGGCTCTCAACCTCGGCTGTATTTTAGAATCACTTGGGAGTCTTTTAAAAATCCCAGTGCCCAGGCCTTACCCACCTCCCAGCACCACTAAATCAGTTGTTGGCGTGGGATCCAGGCATTTTTTTAAGCTCCCTGGTGATCCCAAGGTAAAGTTAAGGTTATGAACTGCTGCTGTCTACTAGCAATTCTTAACCAATGTGTATGATTCAGTGTTACTTGTGGATCTTTTTCAGAGTTCTCCAAAGACAATGGTTCTCACAGGTTAGCTTCTATAAGAGCCATTTGGAGGGCTTGTTAAAACAGACTCCTGCATCTACTACAATTTCTGATTCCGTCAGTTTGAAGTGTGGCCGGAGAATCTGCAGTTCTAACATATTCCCAGGTGGTGGTGGCCTCATTTTAGGAACCACTTTCATAGGTGTTGAACACGGAGTTTGTTATCTTAAAAGCCTGTATTTTCAGAATTTTTAGTAGAATATTAGTATTCACACTTACGTAATTATTTTAAATATTTTAATATTTAATATGTAATATATATTAATATTTTAATTATATTTTAGTAATTGTTTTTTAATCTTAATATGAGAATAAGGGGGCAGATATGGCTTAAGAAAAGGTAAACAAATGGTAATTGTGTCTGACTGCATCATGATTCTGATCAGTAAATTCTTAGAACAGAAGAAAGAATTTTATTAAAAAACCTGAACAGTCCGAAAGATGGCACCATAGAGCTTGAATTTTTTCTTTTTCTTTTCACTATAGAAAATATTTTTTTCAGCAAGGGTGCTGACAGTTTTACTGTCTCGCTACTCACCATGAAGAGCAGCATAACACCTTATAGAGGGGATGACTAATTCTCTTTCTTTTTTTTTTTTTTTTTTTTTTTTTTTTTTTAAAGATTTTTATTGGGAAATTGGCAGAGGGGAACAGCGTTGGGGAATCGGGGAAGGGGAACAGACAAGTTGCTATCTTTTTGTTCTTCAGTTTAGTTGCGGAGGATGTTGCTTCACTGTTGGTATCGTCATTGCACTCTTCCCGGATGAGGCAGATCGGTCGCTGGCCTCTGGATGTCGCTCACCGCGGCTATTGGCAGCTCACGCTTGGCTGCCAGCCGCTCACGCTGGCTGCGGGCCACTCACTGTAGCCTATGGCAGCCCACTGCAGCAGGGGCTGCAGCCTACACCATCTCCGGGGCTCGCACAGCCCAGCTCCAGGTGGAGCTCTTGTTAGCTGTAGAGGGCAGTGTCACTGGCCCTCATGTGGGATCCGAACCGGGGCCGCTGGCATCCCAAAACCAGCGCTTAACCAATGCGCCACTCGGCCGGCCCTAATTCTCTTTCATATTTCAGAAATTCAAACGTTTCCTCAGCTTTTAGGTATGCAGTAAAATAAAAATGAATGTTCCTGAGGGCTTCTCCAATAGGTTGATTAAAATTATGTAAGATATTCCATTGTTTCTTAAAGAGATAAACGTTTTTTTTTTTATGAATAGCAATTTGAAAGAGTAGCTCCTTTTGTTTCCTAGGAAGACAAATTTTAAATTTCCTTTACCCTTTACTTTAGATATCTGAAGTCCTATTTTCTCAAGTTAATATCTAATAGAAAGGCAAATTTACTCTTAAAAATTAAAATTGATTTTAAGTATGTGTAGTACAGAAAAATCCTTAAATTTTTATTTTGTACATGTATTGTAGTATCATCCACATTTCCCTCTCAACTGAATTGGATTTAAAGAACTTTTTAAGTTTTTCTTTGAAGAAAGAATTCCTCCCTCCCTCCCCCCCTCCCTCCCTCCCTCCCTCCCTCCCTCCCTCCCTCCCTCCCTTTCTCTCTTTTCTTTCCTTCCAGTACATTTTACAATAGAAACAAAATTAACTCCCCACAAGCCAGCTCAGAATATGGATGCAATATGGTATTGTTTTTGTATATGGATGCAATATGGTATTGTTTTTGTGTTTCTCTAAGTGTCCTTAAGATGGTACTAACAAAAGGGTTTTGTGATTATATAATGGTAAATTAAAAGTTTTATGGCATACTTTGATGGGGTATTATCTAATGATTACAGAAGTGGGAATCAGGGAGCATATACAATACCCAAAACTTCACTGAGGCACATTCCAGCCTCATGGAAAATTGACTAGTGCTCAGTTAAATGGCAGCTACTGAAGCAGATTAAGATGAGTTGCTGATTAATTGAGACATGTTCTTATGAAAATGATTAAACTTGTCAAAGATTGAATTATAGTAATGTCAGGTCTGTAAGACATAAGAAGTACATCATTGCTCAGTTTTAAAAGGTATTCATTCTGTTTTTGCTGCTGTTAGTGACAATTGAATAGATGACATTTTAAGGAACCATTTTATATTATAATAAGATACTGGGATTTTCTTAACATTTAGTTACTTATTAGAACCTGAGAGCTTATGAAAGAACAGATGAAATTTTATTAGCTAAGTTAAGATTTTTAAAGAACACTTTGAGTTCAGCCTACTTTGGTACAGATCATAAGGTAGTTCTATTTTTAATTTCTTGCGAAACCTCTGTACTGTTTTTCATAGTATCTGTACCAGTTTGCATTCCTACCAACAGTGTACCAGGTTTTCCTTTTTTTTCCACATCCTGGCTTACATTTGTTATCTCTTGTCTTCTTGATAATAGCCATCCTAACAGTTGTGAGGTAATATCTCATTGTGGTATTGATTTGCATTTCCCTGATAAATACTGATGTTGAATGCCTTTTCATATACCTCTTGACCATTTTGTATGTTCTCTTTGGAAAAATGTCTATTCTGGTGGGTCCTTTACCTACTTTTTAATCGGATTGTTTGTTTTTTTTGTTAGTTGTAGAGTATCATGTATTTTTTGGAAATTAATCCTTTATTGGATATGTGGTTTGCAAATATTTTCTCCCATTCCATATGTTACCTTTCCATTTTGTTGATTGTTTCCTTTGTTGTGCAGAAGCTTTTTGTTTTATGTAATTCACTTGTTTGTTTTTGCTTTTGTTGGCTTTGTGTTTGCTGTCACATCCAAAAAAATCATTGGCAACACCAACACCCAAACCCCTGTTTTCTTCTAGGGTTTTTATGGTTTCAGTAACAGCAGGTTTCATGTTCCTACATGCATGGACCATTTACCAAAATTGGCCATAGAATTAGTCTCAACATATTTCAAAGGATTAATCTTACAGACTGTGTCCTCTGGCCTTAGTGAAATTTCAGCTAGCAATCAATAATAGAAAGATAACTAGAATATCCAGAATGGAACACATGCTTTATGTTACGCCTTGCGGGTAGTAAGGATTATTGAAATAGTACACTAAATGCACCATACACAAAAATAGACTGAATTAAAATTAAGAACTTCTGGGCCAGCCCAGTGGCGCAGTGGTTAAGAGCTGGCTTGGGATGCCAGCAGCCCAGGTTCATATCCCACACATGAGGGCCAGTGACACTGCCCTCTTAAGAAAAATAAAAAATTAAATTAAATTAAGAACTTCTGTCCAAGAAGACATCATTAAGCCATCATTAAGAGAACGGAATGTCAAGCAACAGATTGATGAAAGGTATTTGAAATACATAATCTAACAATGGAATCATATGCAGAATATATAAAGAATTTCTATGATAAGAACAGCCAGTGGAAAAAACAAGCAGTAAAGTAGATATTTCATAAAGAGGCTAGCCAGATAACCAATAAACATGACAAAGCACTCAACTGCATTAATTGTCAAGGAAATGGAAATTGAAACCACAATAAAATACTAACAAATACTCATTAGAATGGCTAAAATGTGAGACAGTTTCAAATATTGGTGAGGATGTAGAATAACAAACTCATATATTGCTGGTGGAGTAGAAATTGGTACTACTGCTTTGGAAAATTGTTTGATATTGTCTTTTAAAAATGATTGAATACTCTTTCACCCAGCAGTGTTACTTTCTTCTATATACCCAATTGAAATGTATGTACTTATATACCAAAAGATATGCGTAAAAATATTCATTGAATGAATGGTCATTGAATCATTATCTACAATAGCCCTAAACTGGAAAAACATAAGTAGTCATTTACAGTAGAATGGATTAATAAATTGTTTATTCCTACAAAGGAATGCTATACAATGAAAAGAGTTGCTGCCACTCACAATGTGAATGAACTTAATAAACGTAATGGTGACTGAAAGAAGTCAGAAAAATAATACATATTCTATGATTCTATGTATATCCCGATCAAAACCAGAAAAACTCAATCTTATTTTGTTAGAAGTCAGAGTAGTAGTTAACTGAAGGATGGAGGGAGTAGTATGACAGGGTGCATAAAGGTATTTCTTAATTTTCATATGGGTTTTGGTTACATGAGTGTGTTCATTTTGGTACAGTTCACTGGACATGTATACTCATTGTCACTACATACATGCTTTTGAATGTATATTATATGTCAACTAAGAAAGTTTTAAATGCAAGAAAAGCCAGTGTGGCTAACTAGAGTGAAAGTGAGTTAATTGGGAAATGGTAGTTCATAAGATCAAGGAGATAGAAAGGGACCAGATCCTGTATCCATCCTGATGAGGAGTTCTGGAAATATTATATTTTAATATGATGAGAAGTCACTGGAGAATTTGGGGCAGGAGAATGTCATGAACTGATTTACATTAATAAGCTCACATGGCTGCTGTGTAGAGGCTGGATTGTGGCAAGAACAGAACCAAAAGAGAGTAACCCAGGCAAGAGATGATAGTGGTTTTAACTAGGGTAGCAATGGTGGAAATGGTGAAAAGAGGCCCAATCCAGGATACAATTTGAAGTTAGAACTGTCGAGACAGGTTCATAGATTAGACTGTGAGGTCAGAAGGAAAGAGGATGCTGCTGAGACTTTTGGCCTGAGCAGCTGGGTGAATGGTAGGTAGTGCTGTTTTCTGAGACAGAAAAGACTGACTGAGTGGCATGCTTAAGGAGAGATCAAGTGGTTTCCTTGTAATGTGTGAAGTTTGAGATACATATTAGACATTCATGTGGAGATGTTCAATTATAGACAGCAAGGTATAAAGTCTAGAGAAATCAGAGATGGGGAAATAACTGAAGTCATTAGTGTTGTGGATAATCCTGAAACTGTTGGGGCTCTTGGAAGAGATCACTTAGGGAATGAATGTGAAAAGCGCAGAGTGCAGATGAAGTGGAGTAGAAGGATAATATCATAGGGGGCAGATCAACATTTTGATTTCAGAGAGAAGAGAAAAAGCAACTAATGAGATGGGACGAAAACCAAGAGGGTATGGTTTCTCCAAGCCAAGTGGACTGTTTCCTGAAATACGAGTGAGCAACCCCATCAGATACTATAGACATATCCAACTAAATGAAAAATGAGATTTGACTACTGGTTTTGATGGGATGCAGAGACAGTATTTGAGGAGAATTAGGAATTGGAATACAGTCTTACATTTGGGAATGAATCTGTATAGCTATTAGTTAGTACAATAAAATTGAAGACTTTGAAGGGTTTTTAGTCTAGCCGAGGAGGACCAGCTAAGATTACTGGTTAAATAGAATATATAACTGTCAATTTCAGAAGTTTCAAGGGGACTTCTTACGAGCAACCATAAAAGAATCTTTTATAATATATTAGACACAAAAATTAGATATGAATCTGCCCTTTCAACATGGATCAGCTTTTATATTCTTAATCAGATGGCTTGAATTTTTCTAGCCTTCATCTTAATTGAAAGGCTTTTAAAATTGGCTCTTAATGGTACTTGTGTCAGTGATCTCCTATTCTGAAAGCTTTTCATTAATAATTTCTTACTAACGTCTTTGATTTCATTCATTTTATCAGTCATGACTGAAACAAAATGTATATAATTGTGACAGCTATATATGATGTCAGAGAAATAGTGGACTGGGGGGGCGGTTATCACTTTGAGGGGTGTAAATGTCTATCACATTGTTTTGTACCCCTGAAACTAATAATAAATAAAATAAAAATAGACACTCCTAAAAAAAACAAAAACAAAAACAAATAATACAAAATAAAAGTGTAACATAAAAATAAATACAAAATAACCAAATCCATGAATACAGGGTCTATATTTTTTAAATGAAAGAATGTGGGGCTTATAAATTTTTTTTTCCATTGAGTTCATGAGGCAGAGAGGGCCCTCTGTAGAGAAGATGGGCTGTTAGGTGGCTCTTTTGCAAAGGAGTGAAGGTTCCAGAAGGTAAAATGGGAACGGCTAGTCAGGGAGAGCAGTGTTAGGAAGAAAAAGCACAGAGTGGTATTGACATGAACATATACTAGAGGTCAAAGGACTAACGTGGCTTATATTGTATGGTGCTGCAGCATGACAGGATATAGGTCTGGCTGTAATTGAAAATGTGGTGAAGAGGCTTTTTTAATTGAAAAGAATAGAGACTCACTCAAACAGATCCAGAAAAGAGAATGGGGAAGTTATTAAATGAGCACAGGGATCAACTGGGAATCAAAAGACGAAAACCTCAGCGTAGCTTGTCTTCCTGAAAATTGGATTACAAGTGTGGACTTAATGCAAATTTAAGTGGTTTGTTTCTTTTTGTCTCCAACTGTCTCTGCTTCTTTCTGTATGTTTGCTGTGTTCTCTATTGTACAGGCTCTGTGGAGCCTTTTCGGTTTTTTTCGTTGTTACCTCGTATAATTTCAGCTTTCACATAGCTATCATATCTTCTTCAGCTCAAATTTCAAATGACCTTTAAGTTTCTTTGGCTGTCGTCAACTTAACAGCTGCCCAGTGTGTCTTAGTTTACTACCTAAGAGTGAGAATATTGTTTCATGCACTTTTCTTCCCGCTTTGCTCTTTGGTCCTGAGAATTCTGGTTTGCCTCCATTGCCTATCCCTAGTGCAGCCACTGTGTCTCTCTGGGCAGAGAGGGAAGCTAGGATTGGGGCTGTGGTCAGACTTTACCTTAATATATAAATATTTATTAATGGGGATAGAGTCATACGCTGCTTTTGGAATTCAGAGTTAATTAAAAGAGGTAGGGGGCAGTAACCAAAGAGTGTGTGGTTGAGGCAGGGTCCGCCAGTGAGGCCTGGAGATCTTACCTGCTGTGCAGCCCAGACAGAGGCAGTCCCTCTAAGCCCTGGGCCTCAACAGAACGTGGTCTGAAAACTGCAAATCCAGTCCAATTTGCTGTTGAAGTTCTTAGCAAGACATTCCTGAACACTAGTAGCTTTCAGTTACAATCTGATAAACTAAAAGTGGAGAGAATAGAGTGTCAGGCAAGGGCTCTTGAAATAATACAAAAAAATTATTAGTGAAACTAGTAATGTTTTATTTTTATTAAAATTTGTAAGATTTCATATAATCTTGAAGTATATATAATCTGACTTGGGTTAATAGAATACCTGTAACATGATACTTGCCTTTATAGAGAGTATCAAACATTGTGGCTTTAACTTATAAATGTTGGCACCAAAGAATATAGGTAGAAAGAATTTTATTCATTTCCATGGTCTTTTAAATGTTAAGCTTGGCATACAGTACATAAAATTTATAAGAAATTGCATGTACGTACTTTATAAGTATTTTCTTAAAAAGATTTAAAAGTTTCAAGAACTTTTAGATGGTTGAACTGCATGTGAAACATGAAAGACTTGAGGAAATTTAATGAACAATTAGACTCATCAGATAGAAATGAAGCTCTTTCCACTTAGCTCACACTTATAAAAACCCTTATTAAGTGTCTGACATTGTTTCAGATATTTTACATGTTTTAACTCATGTAACTTTGTGATGTCAAAGATAGAATACACTGGTGAGAAAGGATTAAGAATGAGAACTAAAACAATCTGAGAGAAGCTCTGAATAATGTGAAAAGAGTATACATAGGAAATGAATGTTCCGGTGTGAGCATGATGTAACCTGGATACTTTGTCATCACATGTATGCCTCTTATTTATTTTCTCCAAATATGTGTGTTTATTCACATATGTTTATTCAAAGATAACTGCCCTTTTCAATGATATCGAACAAGTCAGAGATACTTTCAGCCTGTCTTTTTCTAAAATTTGTGTTTAGTAACCAATTTAAGGGTTATATGGTTGGCCCTATTAATGTACGAAAGATGATGTTGCTAATTTTATTTGATGAAATATATGAATTAAAAATGTTACTATTCTATTTAAAGCTATTAAAATTTGCTAGAATAGCTTGATTGTGTTTTTTATTTTTCTTTCTTTTTTTCTTTCTTTTCTTTCTTTCTTTCTTTCTTTTCTTTCTTTTCTTTCTTTTCTTTCTTTTCTTTCTTTTCTTTCTTTTCTTTCTTTTCTTTCTTTTCTTTCTTTCTTTCTTTCTTTCTTTCTTTTCTTTCTTTTCTTTCTTTTCTTTCTTTTTTGGAGGGCGGTGTCACTGTCAGATGTGGGACCCGAACCTGGGCCGCACCGCACCACTCGGCCGGCCCTTGATTGTGCTTTTTAATGATTGATTCTGGGAAGGGTCAGTATTCTATAATGTTGCATCTACTTTTAAATGAGAAGAAACTAGGGAAGAGGACATGAAGCATAACACAAAATACTAGATGGAAAACATCTTAGCTAAAACAAATTATTCCAGGTATCAGGATTACTGATGTATCTTTTGCCCAGTAAGTTCTTCTGAAATTGTGTGGTTTAGGGTTTCCCTCCAGCCTATCTCCTGTTAGAAATGTCTGTGGAATATAAAGATGATTTACTTGGTTTATAATGTTTGTGAATGTGTGAATTTGTTGTTATGTATTACAGTATTTTAAAACCTTTTTTTTTTTTTTTTGCCTTATTTCCCTAGGGAGTTGGTCTCTCAGTTCACGGGCAATTTCGAGTGGCTACAGAAAAGACTCTTTTTGCAATGCCAGAAACTGCAATAGGTAAAAAAAAATCAAAATTTTTCATAATCACTTTTAGAATCATCTCCTTTTGATACATTTCAGATTATACTATTGTTGAAGGAATGGAATCTTGTATGAGATATAGCAATGAAAAAACTTAAAAAAAATAGAATATGAAGATACCGAAAGATTTATATTAGCTCAGTAAGTATATTGGAAAACATAAAAACCAGATTTAACTGGTAGTAACCAGAGGATAAAGGGGATGGGGATGGTAGATGAGGATAAAGGGGATCAAATATATGGTGATTGAAAGAGAACTTACCCTGGGTGGTGAACACACAATGTGATATACGTATAGATGATGTGTTACAGAATCATACACCTGAAATTTATGTAACTTTGCTAACAATTTAATTAAAAAAGAAAATATTTAACTGGAAATACTAATACACTGTAGTTAATTTTAGATAAAAGATTATTAGGGGAAAATATTCTTACATTCAGATCTACGATCTATTCAGAATTATTTTTTGCGTATGCCGTGAGGTATGAATCAAGGTACAGCTCTATGTTTATTATATTGCATATGGAGATATAATTGTTCCCATGCCATTTTTTGAAAAAGCTATTGTTTCTCCACTGATTGCCTCTGCATCTTCATCTGTATATGTTGATCTTCGTGCCAACACCACACTGTCTTAATTGTTGTTGCTTTATAGTAAGTCTTGAAATTACGTAGTGATAATCCTCCAATTTCGTTTGGTATAGCCAGAAAAAACTTGGGGGACAAAGATGCTTTGTATTTCTACATGAATTTTAGAGTGTTTGTCAATTGTAACAAAAAAGCCTGCTAGGATTTTGATTTGGATTGTCTAGAATCAATTTAGGGAGAATTGACATCTTATAATAGAGTTTTCAGACCTGTGAGTGAAATATATCTCTCTACTTATTTATGTCTTCTTTAATTTCTTCAACCTAAGTTTTGTAGTTTTCAGTGTATAGGTCTTACACATCCTTTTTCAGATGTATCCTTAAATATTTGATATTGTTTGATGCTATTGTAAATGATACTTTAAAAAAATTCAATTCTGATAGTTACAGTATAGATTCCCTAAATTGTCATTTACAGATAAAGTCAGTTTTACTTTTTCCTTCCCACTCTATGTTTTTTTCTGACCTAATACAATATTCAATAGAAGTGTTGAGAGTGGACATTCTTACCTTGTTCTGGAACCTGGGGGAAAACTTTCAGTTCTTCACCAAGTAAGTGTGATATTAGATGTAGCTTTTTCATGGGTGCCCTTTATCAGGATGAGAAGTTTCCTTCTGTTTTTAGATTGCCGAGGGTTTTATCAGGAATAGATTTTGAGTTTTGTCATATTTTTTTCTTCAGCTAATGAGATGGCCATTGGTTTTTCTTTTATAGCTTGCTAATGGTAAATAACTTTGATTGGTTTTCCAACATTAAACTAACTCCGCATTGTTAGGATAAATCTCACTCTGGTATGATGTGTTACATTTTTTATATGTTGTTGGGTTTGATATACTAAAGTTTTACTTGGAATTTTTGCGTCTGTTTTCATGAAAGATAATCCTGTGGTTTCCTTGTAATGTCCGTGCTTCGTTTTGGTATCAGGGTAGTGCTGGCTTCATTTTCTGGAGGAGTTTGTGTAAGATTGGTATCCTTTTTTGTCTGTGTTTGGTAGAATTCACCAGTGAAGCCATCTAGGCCTGGAGTTGTCTTTGTGGGAAAGTTTTTAACTACAAATTCAAAGTCTTTAATAGATGTAGGGCTAGTCAGGTTGTCTATTTCTTCTTGCACAAACTTTGGTAGTTTGGGACTTTTAAGAAATTTGTCCAATTTATTAGCATAAAGTTGTTCATAATATTCTCTTTTTAGAATCTGTAGTGATATCTGGCCCTCTCATTTTTGACATTAATACAAATTAAACATTGTCTTCTCTCTTTTTTCTGCTCAGTCTAATTAGAGGCTTACTAATTTTATTGATCTTAAAAACATCAGCCAATTTGGCTTCATTCTCTATTTTTTTTATTTCTGCCCCAATCTTTATTACTTCCTCTCTTCCGCTTACTTTAGGTTTTATCACTTCTTCCTCTAATCTTCCGAGGTAAAAGCTGAGACCAGTGAGGATATGTTTATTATAAGTGTTCATGTACTTGTTTGCTAATTCTTATGTTTATGTCAGGTCTGGGTCACTTTTGATTGATTGTTCTATCACCTCTTTATGGCTAGTTTTTCCCTACTCTTTTATTGGGTTGTTGGAAAAGTCATAACACATTTTTGCAACAAAAAACATAGAAAAACTACATCATGACTTTTCCAACAACTCAGTAGATGCCTGGTAATTTTTTATTGGACCCTAGACTTGTAAACGTTACCTTGTTGGGTGCTGGATATTTTTGTATTCTTATAAATATTCTTGAGCTTGCTTCTGGGATGAAGTTAAGTCACTTGGAAACAGTTTGATCCTTTCAAGTCTTTTAAGACTTTTCTCAAATGCAGAATTGGAGGAGTGCTCAGTCTAGTCCTAATTATTTCCTACTGTTGCAGCAAAGTTCCCTCTTTGTATTCTACTCAGTACTCTATGAATCATGAGTTTTTCTAGTCTTGACTGGTGGGAACAGGCACTATTCCCAGCTTTGTGGATTCCCAGTACTGTTCTTTGTAATCCTTTTTTATGGTTCTTTCCCTAGACTCAGATAGTTTCCTCATGCATATGTATTGCTCAGTACCAAGCCAAATGCTTAGAGGAACCCTCTGCAGATCCCCAGAGTTTTCCCTCTGTGCACCTCTCTCAGCTCTTGTGTTCTGTTCTGGGAATTCTAGCTGCCTCAGTCTCCCTGGACTCTTACCTTCATCCCTTCAAACCAAGGACTATGCTGCGCCTGGAAATTCTCCAGGGCATTAAGCTCGAGTTCTTGCTGCGTTACCTCACTTGTTTTCAGAAGTTCAGAGATCGCTTTCCTTTATTGCCTAGTGGTCCAGTATATTGAAAACCATTGTTTCATATATTGCATTTGTTTTTATGCTTGTTTCAGGTAGAAGGGTATACCTGGTCCCTGTTACTCCATCTTGTCCAAAGAGTTAGTCTTGAATGACTTCTTTAGATTCTATAATTAAAGAGATTCTCCAAAGAAATGCCCTTTAAGTTGGGATTTGAATGACAAGGAGGAGCCAGCAAATGCTGTGGCATGCAGAATAGTCCAAAGACGCTAAAGTAAGAATAAACTTCACCTCTTTACGGAACCAAATAGAGGCAGTTGTCTGAATGAAGGGCAGGAGCGCTACACTGTGTTCAAACCTGTGCATGGGGACCTCTGGTGAGGAGTTTGGATTTAAACCTAAATATCATGGGAAACTGGGGGAGTTTAAAGCAGGGAGTAGCATGATCTGGTTTACATTTTAATACTGTTTTTCTGGCTGCTGTGAGGGTAATGGATTTTGTAAGGGGGCAGAGTAGCAGCAGGGAGACTTGTTAGGAGGTTGGTACAGTCATGTGTTGCTGAACAACAGGGACCCATTCTGAGAAGTGTGTCGTGTGCACATCATAGAGTGCAGCTAAACTAGATGGTACAGCCTGCTGCACACTTAGGCTATGTGGCAGAGCCTGTCGCTTTTAAGCTACAAGCCAGTGCAGCATGTTACTGTCCTGAGTGCTGTAGGCCATTGCATCACATGGTACTTGTGTATCTAAACATACTTAAACTAGAAATATGGTATAACAATATGGTATAAAAGAGAAAGTTCCTGTGTACCTGGGCACATGTGCGTTTGGGGCATGGGGGAGGGCTGTGGAGGGAGGTGCTGTCAGGAGGGAGGAAGGAAGAAAAGAGGAGAGAAAGGGAGAGCTGAGATTGAAAGAGATCCAGAGAGATTAAAGCTTGAGAGGAGACATCATGGGAGAAGGGGAGAGAGGGAGGAGACTAGGTGGAAAAAGAGAGAAACAAAGGAAAGGGAAACGAGTTTGTGTGCGCGCGTGCGTGCGTGGGTGCGCATGGGGTGGGAGGGTGGGAGTGGGGGGTCGAGGGGCCTCCTGGGACCCCTTCTCCCCAGCTCCTCTGGCTCCCTCGACAGCTCTTGGCCCCAGACAGGGCAGGTGCAGAGCTGATGGACAGTGTGCAGCGCCTCCTTGTCTATTTGAACTCCGCAGAGCTAGCAGAAAGTCCCGCAGCTTATGTAGTTGGGTCCAGCCTTTTCTTTAAACATCGCAGACTTCTTGCTTAGAGTCCATTATGATCTGGTGGGACTGTCGTCACACATGCAGTTGTTCACGGAAGCTCACGATGTGGCGCATGGCTGTTCGTTAGTCTAGAGCTGTGCTGTCTGGTACTTTAGCCACTTGCCGCTTACAGCTACCTAAAACAAATTCAAATAAATTTAGTTCCTTAGCTGCACCAGCCACATTTCAATAGCCACTTACGGCTAGCAGCAACCTGAGTGGACAGCTTAGATGATAGATTTCCATCATCACAGAATATTATTTTGGATAGCACAGGCCTGGAGAGAGACGATTTTGTCTTGGAGGACTGTGGAGGTATAGAGTTGGAATAGAGTAGATGGATATGAAAAATATTTTGGAGTTGACTGACTTGCTGATGTGATGAATCAGGAACAACTCCAGGGTGTCTAGCTTTTGCTACTGGATGGATGAGGCCGATTATGGAAGGAGCAGTGTAGTTGGAGGCATGGAAATCAAGAGTTGTGTTTTTGCCATGTCATGTCTGAGATGCTTATTGTCCATGTGGTTATAGCTGCAAAGCAGATCTAAGAGTTTGGTATTCAAGGGAAATGGCATAACGATGTATATAGATTTGGGAGTGTATTGGCCTGCTAGGGCTGTCACAACAAAATTCCACAGATTGGGTGGCTTAAACAGCATTTATGCCTCACAGTTCTGGAAGTGGTAAATCCAAGATCAAGGTATTGGCAGGTTTGGTTTCACCTGAGGCCTTCTCCTTCGCTTAGAGACAGCTGCCTTCTTGCTGTGTGCTTTTTCGTCTGTGTGTGTGCCCCTGGTGTCTCTTCTTTTTACAAGGACACCCTCATATTGGATTAGGCCCCCACCGTTATATTCTCATTTAACTTGAGTTACCACTTTAAAGGCTCTGGCTCCCAATTGTCACACTGGGGGTTAGGGCTTCCACTTAAGAATTTGGAATGGGAGACACAAGTTCAGTCCAACAGGGACAAATCTGCATACAGTTGTTATCTAAAGTCACAAGAGCTAAGGAATTGTGTGTAGGGAGGAGGGGATTGCCTGACATCAAGCTTGGGCACTTATAGCGTGTAGGGTCAAGCAAAGGAAGCTGAGCCAGCAAGGGGGACTGGAAAGAAGCCATGTAGGCAAGGGGCAAGACGAGAAGGGGGTGCCCTGGAAAGTGAAAGTGCTTCAGGATAGAGTGCTGCTGGGGCTCTGGGGCAGGTAGGAATGGAGAATGCGGGGAGACTGAAGGAGGGCCAGAGTGGCTGGAGGGTAGTGAGTAGTAAGAGAGGTAAATGAAAAAATGGTCCGGAGCGTTGAGGACAGATAAAGGTGTTAGTTTCAATCTAAGAGAAATAGACAGTTATGGACAACTTTTCAGCAGTAGAATGAATGCAAGACTCGGATCAAGATGTGTGTTGTTAGAATGATCACTCTGGCTATGGTGTGGAGAACCATTTGGAGAAGAAATCAACAGGAGGACATAGTCTCTGATGAGGGGTTAGATGAGTTGTACGAGAGAAGAAGGCGTTGAGGCTGAATGGTTGTACCCTTTATTGGGGTAGGTGATACTGGAAGAAGATGCTGATGGGAGTCGGGAGCGGTCATAAATTCATCTTTAGACCTATCTTGTTTGAGGTGCTAAGAGATAGTTCTGTTTACAGTAGCAGGCTGCTGATTCCTTCAAGTCTAGGAACTTTTTGTCCAATAGAACTGGAAAGAATTTGAATGTTTGTGTTTTTATCTCGACTTCATTAAATGAAGCCATCTTAGAATAGATGTATGTATGGATTATCAAACTAGAGGGTCACAATTGTTTAAGGAATTCTTAAACACCAAAAAGTAGTTTACTGGCAGTTATTTGTATATATGCGATTTTCAGTTGTTACTACTAGAGAGAATAAAGGAATTTAAAAAACACTAATGCTTTAGAAAAAAGTAAAATGCAAATGGTTTTATTAAGTATAAACTTGTTCATTTGATAGGACTAATGGTTATTGCTTCACTTTGAATATCTTGACTATTAGGTAATTGACTATTTGGAAAATGATTTAAATGGCAATAATGAAATTTCACATTAATATAATAGCCTTGGATTATGCATATTTTTTCCTATGATTATCATATGGAAAGAATATTTTTTCATTTTTTTTACCAACTTTGGAGATTCTTTAAAAGTAATTTGTGGTGAGAAAATTTAGGTAGTATATGTTGAGTACATTTTATATACACAATATTATGCCATCAAATACTTTATTGACTTCTGTACAAATGAGACATGAACATTTTGAAAAATACCCAAATTCAGTTAGCACACTTTATAGCAAGTATTTTATGATATTGATTGCATTGTGTAGTGCTTAGTGTAATATATTTTAATATAAATTCAAACTCCAGTTAGAAATGACAAAGTTAGTCATCTCGTGGATGTGAATCGTTCTTATTTCTTTTTGTTATTCAATTACAGGACTATTCCCTGATGTGGGTGGAGGTTATTTCTTGCCAAGACTTGAAGGAAAACTTGGTTACTTCCTTGCATTAACAGGATTCAGGCTGAAAGGAAGACATGTGTACAAAGCAGGAATTGCTACACACTTTGTAGATTCTGAAAAGGTAATTACTTGGATGATTTCATTTTGTATTGTTGGAATAACTCATATTACACCAGAGGCAGCAGTACGAGTGGTTAAGATCAGAGTCTTTTGGTAGCTATGGGTCTGAATCCTGTATCTCCTGCTTCAAGCTCTGTGACCTTAGGGAAAGTTCTTAAATTCTCCAGTCTTCAGTTTCCTCATAAACAAAATAAAGGTAATTATATCAATTTCAGATGGTTTAGCCTGGCACCCTCAGTGAATATTTTTTAATAAATACTTACATTGTGTTAAAAAAAAAATCTACTTTAAGGAAGTCCAATATATAAAATTCTAAAGTTTTATATATAAAAAGATAGGTTTTAATTTTATAAATACATTTTTGAAAGGTTCTTTTGGTTTTTAGTTTTCCTGGTGCATTTAAAAGTTATATTTGTAAAATATGGTCTTTAAAACTTTCCTAAAGGATACCTGTTGCAAGTGATAATTTTACTTTGTCTTTTTTAAAAACAGTGTAGCACAGGATAGGACAGTGGGAGAGAATATGGATACAGCGCCCGGGTTTGAATCCTTGCTCACCTTGAACCTCTTTGGCCTCCATTTTTTTTCATCTCCAAAATGGGGACGGCAGTTTTACCATAGTAGTTGAAACTACTTGTGTTAAATACAATAGAAAACCCAATTTGAGGTGATTCTGCCTCAGAATTCCCAGCAAGAGATTTGGGATTTATTCTGCTCCAGCTGCCTTAGCTCACTCTGACTGGACTGGTTTACAGCACACTGAACCATGTGGGTGGGTGGAATACATCCACCAGTTTAGCCTAGCTAGTGGGTTCCATCCCTGGAACTGTGGAGGTGTCAGCTTCCCAGGAAACACATGGGCCTCCAAATGAGTATCTGATCTTGAGGGAGGGTTGTTTTGAGATAGGGAAGGGATGTTATAAAAAAAATCTATGAAGTATATACAGTTGAAGGCTATTCCTGTGTACTGCTTGAGGGCTTTCCATCACATCACTGAAGTTTCAGATCTTTCTCCATTATGGCAACTCAGTAACATCAAGTAGGTGGCTGCTGTCTCATCCTTCCCTTTAGCTTGCACTGGAAACAAACATGGGCACTCGATTATATATTCTGGGTGAGGGACTCTCTTGATTATAGTGGAATTTAATTAAGGATGTCCAGAGAGAAAGCTAATCCACAGCCTTCTCCCTTCTTGGCTAGCTTGCCCAGCCATAATATCTGCAGTGTTATACATAGATCGCCATTCACAGGGACTGTAGCGGGTAACAGAAGTGAGGAATACACATTGGGGATGGGGCTAGATAGAGGTGGGTAGAAAAGATAAATGATCATCTGTTCCATCTCACAGAGTACAGTATGGTAAGTGTAGAAACAGAATACAGAGCAAGTACTTAATGGATTAAAAGGGAGACGGGCTTACTTATAAGAAAGGACTGGAAGTTTTCTCACAGAGTTGCAGTTCAGCTGGGTTTTAAGATGAGTATCATCAGGAAAAGGCATTCTGGATAGAGGAAACATTTAATAAGAAGGTCCATGGGCAGGAAAGCATTAGCAGTAATAAGTCCTATTTGGCTGAGCCTAGGATAGATATGTGAGGGGTATAAATGGAGAGTTAGTGTCTCTGTTACAGAGCTCTGCATTGACTCTAGTAGCCATTAGTCACACGTGGCAATTTTAGTTAAAATTATTTAAAGTAAAATTTCTAATTCAGATCTTTGGCTGCAGTATCACATTTCAAGTGTTTAGTAGCCAGAGGGAAACAGATGAATGTCTCTATTTCTTTTTAGTTTCTCCCACTTTTATCCAACCCTTGTAAGGCGTCATTTGCATGTGGGAATGTATATGCACAATTGCAGTGAAAATTTCCTTCACAGACTCAGCTGAAGAGAGAGCATCACAATTTTTTTTTTTTAAGATTTTATTGGGGAGCTGGGGAAGGGGAACAGCCAAGTTTTTGTCTTTCAGTCTTAGTTGTGGAGGGCACAGCTAGCTCAGCTCCAAGTCTAGTCACCATCTGGCCACCCGTTGGCAGCTCACGGCCACTCACCACAAGGTGCCGTGTTCAATCTTAATTGTTGGGGGCGTAACCCACCATCTCATGCTGGAGTGGAACTGGAAACCTTGTTTCTAAGAGCACACGCTGTAACCACTGGACCATCCGGCTGCCCGTTGGCAACTCAGGGCAGCTCAACTCAAGGTCCTGTGTTCAATTTTAGTTTTGGGTAGGTGTAGCCCACCATCCCATGTGGGAGTCGAACCAGCAACCTTGTTGTTAGGAGCACGTTCTCTCACCAGCTGAGCCATTCAGTTGCCTGTTGGCAGCTCAGTGGCAGCTCAGCTTGGGTGCAGCTCACAGGCTGGTCTGGAAATCCAACAGGTGACCCTGTTGCTTAGAGCTCACGTTCTTAATCAACTGAGCCACTCAACCGGCCTGAGAGCATCATAATTTTAATACAAGGATTTTAGAGGAGAATAGAAGATTTTAAAAAAATTGTTTTTGTGTTTCTGTGCAGTCTCAAATTTGTTTTTCTTTTTTTAAAATCTTTAGTTGAACATGCTCGAAGAAGATTTGTTAGCCCTGAAATCACCTTCCAAAGAAAATATTGCAGATGTCTTAGAAACTTACCACACAAAGGTAATCTTGTCAATATTCTAACCTCAGATTTTAATTCATGGGGAAGGGAAGCAATTGAAAAATTGGCAGTCGGTGAACATTATAGTTGGTAGATATAAATAAATGTATTGGGTTTTATTTACTTCAAAGCTTGATGGGAGAATTGGTGCATCACAATTGTTGGGATGGTCATTTGAGAAGGTGACTTCTTTACTGTGCAGTTGCACTGCATGTTTTCCCATTGCTGGTGAATTTCAGTGCGTTGCCTATGATTGGCCCTTGCAGGGCCTTCTACAAGGCATTGTAACATTTCTATAATGGAATTTCAATGTTGACACTGTGAAGAAGATAAAGTGAAACTCTGGTATGTAGCTAAATATAATATAAGTACATTGCAGCGTTGACTTTTAATTCCTTACTTATGTTGTCTAACTTACATTTTTCTCTTAAGAGCCAAGAGTCCATTAAACTGCTATGTGACTTCTAGTTAAATGTGACAGGTTGAATATATGCTCCCTCCTAAGACACCACTAAAATTGCAATAAGCAATAAAAAGCCCACAAAGCCACTAAGACAGAACAGAAGAGGAGATAATGACAGGCATGAGATGTCAGTGTTTGGGACCTTGGTAGCAGAAGGATGGAGGGTAGCTGCTGTAGACCTGAGAACACTGAATAAGAAGCAAGCCAGTTGGCCCCAATGTGAGGTACCAGGTCCCTCTGAAGATGGGTGTGTGGAGTAGAGCAGAAAAATAGGAAGAGCTCTGCACATTTGTATAAGGAGCAGATAGCCCTCTGAAAGTCTTCCGTAGGAGCACCAACCCTCTCATAGCCTGGCAGGAGAATAGAGACTTCTTAAAAGGACCAAGCCATACAGGCCTAGCTGATGAGGGCAAGGGGAGGCAAGGCGCTTCGCTGAAAAGAGGCAGCGCCTCCTAAATGCGAAGGCCTCTAGCATCTTTCCCTAGTTAGCTTCCAGAACCATTCCATACCATTATGTCTTAGTCACTTTGGGCTGCTATAACAAAAGTACCACAGACAGGGCGGCGTAAACAACAGAAACTTATTTCTCACAGTTCTAGAGGCTGGTAAGTTCAAGATCAAGATGCCAACCAATTAGGTTCCCAGTGAGCACCCTCTTCCTGGTTTGCAGATGGAAGCTACCTTGCCGCATCCTCACACAGCAGAGAGAGAGAAAGTGAGCTTTCTCAGATCTCTGCTTAGAAGGGCCCTGTCCCATCAGGAGGGTCCACCTTCTTGACCTATTTACTTCCCGAAGTCCCCACCTCCAAATACCATCACATTGGGATGAGGGCTTCAACATGAATTTTGAGGGATCACCGAACATTCAGTCCATAGCATCATCCCACTCCCAAGCAGTACATTAAGAGACACAGAACCTGTAGACGTGACATTTGAGGACCCTCTAATGGAACATGCAGATCCTTGGCAGGTAGTCTGCTGCTGCATCAGACAGTTGACAATCCTATAACTGCAATTCACATTACACAAAAACCTTCCTAATTTTACTGCTTCACACAGAAAAACCAGGATCACCAGACATTAGAAAAAAAACAAAAAACAGATTGGTCCAAGTGAACAAAGAAGGCACTTGAAGGAAGCAGACAATTCAGGGAGAAGAAGGAACTTCAAAAAGAAACAAACCTATAATTACTATCCAAAGATAAGAGGAAAATATTTCATCTATGAAATAACAAATGTTACTGAACATAAGTAGTCAAAGAATAAAAAGAAATTTAAAATATGATAACCCAAACAGATTAGATTAAAATTGATGGTTGAGGAAAACTCTTGAGGATAGAAAGGATGCTAAGATGGTAAATGGAGAGAAAAGAAAATTAGAGGTATTATTCCAGGAGGTTCAATGTATAATTATTAGGAATTTATAACAGAGAAGATAGGATGAAATACTTACAGAAATGGTGTAAAAAAAAAACCCAGAACTGAAGGATAGATTGATGGGGCCCCTAAATGCTCAGTGCAATGAATATGAACATAGAGCATGTGAGGATTTCATCAGATTTTTGTCAAAGTATTTGACAAATACTTTGACAAATACTTTGTCAAATCGTGTTGTCAAGTTGAGTAAATGTGGGATGGATTATATTGTGTGTGGGGGGGCGGAATGGGGGTGTTGAAAGGCCTTATACCAAGAGTTCTGTGAAATGTATAGGCATTAGTCTGTAGGTAAAGTCGTCTGGGCCTTGTCTTATTTGGTATTTTTTTCAGTGATTTGGATGAGAATATTGACAGCATTTTGATCAAGTTGATTTCAAACTAAGAAAATAAATGAGGTAAAAGAATATGTATGAAAAAAAGTCCCTTCTGAGTTTAGCGTGATCTGTTTAAATAGCAACAGTGTGAAATTTAATAGCTGTATGGGGAATGCTCCCTGTGTTTTCTTTACTCCCACAAGTACTGCTGCATTCACTCACACCCGCCCGTGGGGCGTTCCACCCATCAGGGAGCTCTCTGTGACACCAGCTGGGTTTCCTGTAATTCACTTCAGTGCTAGCAACACTGTGTACCTGGAGTTGGCATCAGATCCCACAACTTAGGGCCCAGTCCCACAAGACTGACCCCCTTCAGCTGGCAGTCACAAGTCCCAGGCTGTCACCTGTGTTTCTGACTGACTAGCTGTAAATCTGGGTTCTCATGACCTGCTCCTTGGTTTCGGTAACTTACAAGAATGGCTCACAACACTCAGGGAAACACGTAACGTTTAATGGTTTATTGTAGCAGATGTAATAAAGGATATAAATGAGGGGCGAGGTCCAGAGGGGTCTCAGGTGCAGGAGCTTCTGTCCCCGTGAAGCTGGGATGCACCTCGTGCCCCATGGATGTGTTCCCCAACCCGAAAGCTCTGCAAGCCCATCCTTTTTGGGTTTTTTGTGGAGGCTCCATTACATAGTCATGATTGAGTAAACCATTGGCCATTGGTGATTGAACTCTATCTTCAGTCCCTCTCCCCTCACTGGAGGTGAAGAGAGGGAGGTGGGACAGGGGGCGGGGGTGTGTGGGAACCGGGGATGGGACTGAAAGTTCCAACTCTGTAATCACTCGGTTGGTTCCCCTGGCAACCTGCCCCATCCTTGTGGGGCTTTCCAAAAGTCACCTCATTAACCTAACCCATCTGTGTCATTGAAAGGGACTTGTTATGAGTAAAACAAGACACGCACTTCACCTTTGTTTCAGGAACTGAGGACAAAAGACCAAATACAACAAAAGGCACTCGCTTGGGCCATTCCAAGGGTTTTCACAGCTGTGAGGCAGGAACGGAAAACCAAATATATATTTCTTATTTTTAAATCTCATTATCACAATGGAGATAAGTAAAAATCTTGGCTTTCCATCCAAAGCACAGAAATTCATAAATACAGAATGGGAGAAATGTAGCTACAAGGGCACCAGTTAAAGAAGTTTTAACTGCTTGGTGTAAATCAGCAGCCTAACAGGACTAACCCAGGGGTAGTCTTATTAGTAAAGCATTGTGTCCAAAACAAACAAGGCTGTGTGGGGCCCTGTTGTACCCTGTGTGAGTCAGCCACACCTGTAGCTAAGGGTATGTGTCACACACTTTGAGAATGACCTTGATAAGCTGGAACAGTGCATGAGAAGGACCTGGATTGTGAGGGGCACAAAACTGCGTGTGTGAGAAAAGATTAAGGTGGAAGAGGGATTGACTAGAATTAGAAACATGAGAGGGCTTCCTTTTGGTCCAGAATTAAAAGAAAAAATTCTCATTATAGTTATTCAAGCACTTGTGAGTTTCATCCTGAGGAACTTACTGTTTTATCATCTTGGAGGTCAGTGCTGCAGGAATATTGAGAATGTGGTAGGAATTTCTGTATCACATGGAAATTTGGGCAGGATGAACTGTCCCTTAGAGCTCTTAAATTTATTGACACACTTTAATGATACTGTATCATAAGGACATTTTTTGCCTTTGACACCTTTAGGAGCTAGTCTGGAATAATACAATCTGTCTGGATTTTGAACACATGGTGGTAGTTATTTATGAGACTTGGATGCAATTTGACTGAAAGTGATAATCTTTCACAAAGTGTATCATTAAATATGATAAAATCATTAAGGATTTTTAGATTTGAGTTACTTCAAGTTAATTTAAACATTTTTCTTTTCAAACAGTCCAAGATTGATCAAAACAAGCCTTTTATACTTGAGGAACACATGGACAAAATAAACAGGTATTTAAAGAGCAGCCTCAGTTAAATCTGTTCCTTTGGAGAGACTATATTAAATCGAATTTGCTGACATTGTAATTACACTTTGTTTGATAATGTACTGAATTCTGAGGTCAGTTAGGGTAGTGCTTACATATTCACTTACATTTTTTTTTTTTTTTTTAGCTGAGCCATCCTGCTACCTATTGGCAGCTCAGCGGCTGCTCAGCCCGGGCTGGGCATCGAACTGCTGTTGCTCAGAGCTCAGCTCGCACTCGTGAGCAAGCTCTTAACCATCTGAGCCACTCGGCTGGCCCCTTCACTTACCTTTGAAAATAGCTTCTTGCCCATTCTTTACGGGGGAAATAAATCCATTATATTTAAGTGATCTGTCATGCTGGTTCATTTACTGCAAAACATTTTTTTTTTTTTAATGGGGAAGAGAGGCTAGAAAGTAACAATTGAATTAATTTATCTTTGTAAAGTCATCTTTGATGGTCTTATCAAGCTGATCAGCAAATGCCTTTATGCAGGGATTTGAGAGATTGACAGACTGGCTTAAGGAAGACAAAAAGAGGAAAACTATTGGAAAATAAGACAACTATGTACATTTTTAGAAGCATCAGTTTTTCATAGTTAAGATATCATGTATTTACGTATAATAGATGCAACAAAGCAAAAGAGAAAATTTAGGCTTTATTTTGCTTCAGTGAAAGTGGACTGCAGACACTATCCCAGGGAAGCAATGTTTTATGTCATTATCCTGTAAATAGGTTGAAAGTTTTTCATTAATGAATTGGAGTTTCGGGGAAGTCTGTGTTTAGGTTTATTGCTATCTCCGAAAGCAGAAATCACACATTGGTGAAATCATGTGTTTTCTGTCTTACAGGTGGTTCTCGGCCAATACTGTGGAACAGATTATTGAAACTTTACAGCAGGATGGCTCATCTTTTGCCCTGGAGCAATTGAAGGTAATATATGGATCATTTCCGTCCTGAGGATGGTGAATTCTTGTGACAGGGAAGCCTCTCAGGATGTTAGAGCTCCCTGGTGGTGACATACATATAACCCATGGTTTTTTGTTTTGTTTTCCTGAACTAAGTTGAGCTTCAGAAAGCAGTTCCACAAAACCTTTGCTTAACTCAAGTGCCTTGTCTGCCTGCTGGATGCTGAAGGAATGTTAAGCTGTGTTAGGTCCTTTGACAGTAATAAAGAAGGACCTCAGTAAGCGTCCTTCATCCCCAGTAGTCCTTGTCCTGTGGGAGAAGAAGCGTTTAGGAACATTTTTATTAAGATTTGGGTTCCCTGGAGAATAGTCACATTGTAACATATTGCAATTGTAACATTAATCTATAAGTTCTGTTTAATATGAAGCAGATTTAATACATGGTTTTTCTAAGCAGTAGGTTTAATAAAAAAGTGATCCTTTTTAAACTAACAAAAGGCTCCATCTACAGCCACAGCTGAGTCTTAAGCTGTATTCCTCAGTGTGAGGTACACTTTGATCTTTCAACGTGACTCAACTGGTAACAGCAGAAGAAAAGTAATTTTTGTATAAATGGGTGAACATTGGGTTCTGATATTTTTAGAACTGTCATGATTATATAACTGAGTTTTCAGACTTCTAGACAAAGGAAAGAAAAAAAATGTTTTCTTTCTAGTTAAAAGATTTTAGCTTGTCTTTATCTGTATGGGTATAATTATAGCATTTCAGTTGTCAGGAAGCTTGACAAAAATATGTTAAGTTAAGTCTTACCTGTGAGATGAAAACATTTCCTCACTGTTACTGTATTAAGGGGAAATCCCAAGTTAATTTGTCTCTTGGGATCTTACTTGTATTGGAATTGTATTAACTTTCAAGGATAGGCATAAATTAGAGTAGGTAGAACAGCTATATGTTTCTCTAACTCACAAAAGTAAATTAATGTTACTATTAACAACTTTTAGGAATGTTTGCATAAATGTAAATAATCATGTTATAGTTCAAGGATTCTGACTTTTAAGTTGATTCTCTTGTATCCGGAGCAATATAGAAACCAGTATTCCTGTTTTTTATTTTTTCCAGCAATAGGGCCCAATTAAGTACGCACTTAGCAATTTCATTTGAAAATATTTGTGCAGCACATTACCTCATAGGCTATATGACGTCACTTTAAAGCAGTACAGATGTACAACTAACCATATTAGTTTAAAACCACTGGCCTACCCCAAAACTGAGGACAGGACCCAGATGTTCTTTCAGTTTTCCTTCCATTCCTCTGGCAATATGATTATCATTGTGCATTCAGAAAAGGGTCCTTGGTAAGCCACCATTCACAGCCGGGATCATCATAAACACTCTCATTGAAAGGACGGATTTTCATTTTGATTCAGTTGACCTATAGCTCTGATGAGGGAATGTGGCTCCAAAATATTAGTATCTGCTGGGAGTAACGTGATGTGGGAATCAAAAAATTCCCACTGAGGCTTTCCTGACAGATTAGATACAGGGCTCCTTTTAATGATGTCATTCAGAAACAAACGCCAAAAAACCACGAAGGAGAATATAGTTGTTAGTGCTCTGGTGGAATATTTGAAAACATTTTAAAGAAGATTCTGCTTGTTTCAGTAATTCTCTAGGATTGGCCCTAACGCCTCGGGGCTTTACAGGGATAAATGTCTTCCTTCTGCAGGTCCCAAGGATTTAGTCGTCGTTTATGTTCCAAGTTGCAACCATCTACTCTATGTGTTAGGGGTCCTTTCTCTCTAAGATTGTCAGAAGGGCATGATCTTTTCAACATACTTACTAATCATTAATACAAACATAGGGTTCTTTTTTTATCCTTTAGATTTTTAAAGTTTTAGGGCTAATAGGATAACATGGAGTTAAAAAATAAATATGAGAAGTCGTAAATTCTGTATAACTGATGGCATTTCCATAATATTTTAGTTTATGCCTTCTCATGTCTTTCTTAGAATTTTGTCCACAGTTCCAATATACCTTTTTGATTTGAATGCTTAAGGTTGGAATTCATCAAATCTCCTTTTAATCCCTCTTTTGGCATAGGCCGTTTATGGTGCCAGACACTCCATGTAAACCAATGGGGTACTGAAATGCCCTGGCGGGCAGCTTGTCCTCAGGGAAGCCTTAACCAAAGACACCAGCCGTGGTGCTCTCATGTTTTTGTGTGTGTTTTTAATTGTGGTAAATACGTATCTCATAAAATTTACCACCTTAATCGTTTTTAAGTGTACAGTGCAGTATTTAATCCACTACACATCAAGAGCTCTTACGACTTACTAACAAGAGGATAAATAGTGCCAGTGAAAAAAGAAATACTAGTGTCCATTACTTTAACTAAAGTGCTATTTGTTCTTTATATTATATGTGATATGACCTTCCAGAATGGTGAAAATGTTTTTTAAAATATTTCTGTGAAACTACAGTATTCCATGAAATAGACTGACTTGTTCTAGTTTACATATTTTATATGTCTATTGGTTTATTGTCAGTCTGAATACTTCTGGAAAAGATTTACAGTACATAATATATAAAATGATTGTATAGAAAAATATCCACAATTCATAGCAAAATGGAACTCTTAAATATGATTGATTTAAACTAGTTAAAAAATCAGAGATCTGTTTAACAGGATAATAAAAGTAGCCTCTGCTGCTTGGTTTTAAAATAACAGATGTGACTTATTATTGCTTATTAAATTCTGCCTTCTACTTAATTTCATTTAACCCCAAGGAAAAATGCTAAGAAAAATTGCCCATTCAAGCTTTGAAACAACACAAAACAGCTCTAGATCTTTGGTGGCCATGTTGTAAAACACCATAAAAATGGCAGTGTTATTTCATAATGATCTGTGCACCCGTTTGCTTGTCCCTATCCCATTAGTGTCCTTTATCTCTCTATGGCTTCTGTCTTTTTGCTTTATTGAGTGCTGTCTTTGGCAGATGGCATAATGTCCTGAGAATCTTGCTTACTCTTGTATGTCCAGGCACCTAGCACAGAGCATTTCACATGGTAGGTGTGATGAATGAATGAATAGGTAAGGTGCTATGCCTCCACTGAGGTACAGAAATAAAAATCCAGCACCTGTTCTCGGCAGTCACAATCTAGTGGAATAAACACATAAACAATTATAGTACAGTATGGTAAATGATGCTAAAATAGAGACTTGTACAAATTATTGGGGGTGTCCAGAAAGTGATGCAGAGAATCTGAAAGGCTTCACAGAGGAGACATCTGAGCAGAGACAAAGAGGTGGGAATGAGTTGCTAAGTGGCAAAGGGTATTCAAGAAGGAACAAAACATACACTCAAAGAACAAATGTTTGGAGAATGCAGAGCCAGGAACAAGGAACAGAGTATCAGAAATGTGGCTAAAAAGATGAGTGGAGCCCTATTGCGAGAGGCCTTATGTTATGCTAAAGAGCTTGAATTTATTGAGTTTTTTCTGATTGTAGGTGTATTTTAAGAAATTAATTTTTTGAAGTACAGGAAAAAAAATCATGCATGTGCACCTCCAAAATTTTCACAGCGTAAATATAACCAATGCCCAGAATAAAGTATCAAGCCCTCCAGATGTCCTGCTCAGGACCCCTCCCAGTCACTACCTCCCCACTAGGGTGGCTATTACTCGGACTTCTAACACCACAGATTTTATTTGTTTTTGAGTTATATATAAATGAAATATATAGTTTTATGTCTGTCTTCTTTTGCTCAACATTGCATTTGTGAGGTTCACTTGTGCTGTATATATAGCAGTAGTGTGTTCCCTTTCATTGCTGTATATATTCCATTGAGTGTTCCATCACATTTATTCTGTTGATAGACTTTCAGTTTATTTGCAGGTGTTTACTGTTACAGATAGTGCTGCTATAAACATTTGGTCTTTGTCTTTTGGATATGCATTTCTGTGTACACACAGGAGTCATATGAAAAGTCATCACATATGTTGTTAAAAGATAAACTGAGGCATATTAAAAATTTTAATAGTTCATGTAGCAAAAATTGATTGCAATCAGGCAGCACTAAACTGGAAGTGGTTAGAAAAGCTCCACCATTAGAAGCTGGAGAAAGACATTCCTAGAGAAGGGTTAGAAGCAAAGCAAGAGTTTATTTGATGGTTATAGCTTAAGCAGTTGGATTATTGGGAAAGTCTCGTTGGCTGTTCATGGTTGGTTGTCCTAAGGTTTTGATTTCTTAACCATGAGGCATTAAGGGCTTAGGTTTTGGTTTGCTTGTAGGCATCTATAAAGCATTAAGGTCATCACAGTCTAATGGCCTCCTTGTTTAATTTAGCAATATGGATATTTCTCTTAGTAGTTATTATCAAATAGTTTTCCAATATGTTTGTACCAGTTTACATTCTCACACCAAGTTGCTCCACATTCACACCAACACTTGTTACTGTTTGTCTTTTTCATTTTACTCATTCTGGTGTTTATAAAATAGCACTGCATTGTGATTTTAACCTGTGTTTCCATGATAACTAAGAGGTTAAGCCCCAGTTCATGTATTTATTGGCCATGTGGATATTCTTTCTTATGAAGTACCTGTTAAATCTTTTTTATTAGTACTGTTAATTTGTAGGAATTATTTATATATTCTGGATATAAGTCCTTTATGTGTAGTATATATTATATATGGTACAACATATGTACTACATATAATCTTCCTCCTAACTGTTACTTGCCTTTTCTCTCTCTTAATGGTGCCATTTAATGAATAGAAATTTTAATGTAATTCAGCTTATCCCTTTTTCTTTTATAGTTAGTTCTTTCATGTGTAGTTTTAAGAAATTTTTGGCTATCCCTACAAGCTCTCAGAGAATAAAAAGCATATCACACAGTAAGACTTCAGGCTTCTCAACAACACTGGAAGCTAAAAGGCAATGAATGGGTCATTGCTTTCTGTGTCAAGGATTCCCAAGACCACTTGGGTTTGGTGATCCACTAGAAGGATTTACAGGACTCGGCGTATAGTCCTCATGGCTAGGATTTAATACAGTGAAAGAACACAAAGCAAAATCAGCGAAGGGAAAAAGCAAATGGGGTGAAGTCAGGAGGAAACCAGGAACAAGTTTTGAAGCTTTTTTTCCCAGTGGAGTCACATAGGACTTAATTCCTCCAACAACTATTAATAGCTGAGACTACACATGTGAAGTCTTTCATTGTTGATTGGTCACGTAGGCACTCTGCCTCACCCATAGCAAAACTCCAGACTCCCAAAAAGAAAGCAGTATTGAATCTTCTGTTCCATAAATATAGGATGCTGCTCTATTTAGATCTTAATTCATTTTTCTCAAGAATGTTTTCAAATCTTCATAGAGGACTTGTGCATTGGCACATCTTTTATTGGATTTATTCCTGGATTATTTGATGGGTTTTGATGCAGTTATGAATGTAATTACTTTAAAATTTTATTTTATATTTGTTGATCGATATAAGTATAATTGAAATTAAATTTTGTATATTGCCCTTGTTTGCCCTTATTTGCTAAACTTATTCTAATAAGTTTTCAATTACTTTGGATTTTCTACATATGTAATGATGTCATCTTGCCTTCTGCCTTCCTTTCTTTCCTTCCTTTTCGTCTTTCATTCTGTCCCTTCCCGCTCCCTTCTTTATCCCTTGTTTCCTCTCCCAGCCTCACCCCACACCCAGCCTCCTAGCACCTTCAAGCAAAATGTTAACGGAAGTGATGATTGCAACCATCTTCCTCTTATTCCCAGTCTCGGGGGGGTGAAAGCTTTTAAGAATATTAAAAATGTTGATTACTGTAAGTTTTCTGTGGATATTCTTAAGTATAAGGAAGTTTCTTCTATTCCTGATCAGCTAGGAGGTTTTATGTAATTATTATTTTGAATGAGTGTTGGATTTTATCTTAAGTGGTTTTTCTGCATTTATTGAGATGATATGATTTTTCTTTTACCTTTATTAATGGAGTACATTAATTAGATAATGAAAAGCTTTTAACTTACAGAAGTCTAAGTTAGTTTATTTTCTGTTTCATGAGTATTGTTTTCCATGTCCTAAGAAACCTTTACCTACTCCCAAGTTTAAAAATATCCTCCTGCGCTTTCTTCTAAAAGCTTAGTTTTTGCTTTTTCGTTTAGGTCTAGATCCATCTCAAATTAATTTTTTGTTTTTTAACAAAATCTGGGCCCCAGGTTAATTTTTTCACATACTGTTATCCAATAGTTCACAATTTGTTAAAAAGACTTTTTTCTTCCACATTGAGTTTAATTGGTGCCTTTTGTCAAAATTAAATGATCATATAGTCTGGAAACTATTCTAGGGACATGGGCTAGCTGAGTGGCGCAGTGGTTAGGAGCTGGCTTGGGATGCCAGCGGCCCCGGTTCGGGTCCCACATATGAGGGCCAGTGACACTGCCCTCAAAAACAAAACAAAACAAAAAACAAAAAAAAAACGGTTTAGGGACAATGATTAACTTTTGAATATTGACTAATTTTGCACTCTTGGTATAAGCCTCATTTGATCATGATGTATTATCTTTTTTATATATTGTTAGATTTGACTTACTAATATTTGTTTAGGATTTGTACATTATGTTTAGGAGAGAAGTTATCTGTAATTTTTCTTGTAATTTCCATGTCAGGTTTTGGTAATTAGGTTATGCTAGACTCGTAAAATTGGGAAGTATTCCCCATTTTTCTATTTTTTGGGAGAATTTGTATAATTCAGGCCACATGGGCCTGAATTTCATTGTTAGAAGGCTTGTGGTTATTGATTAAATTTCCATATAGGACTATTCAGTTGTATTTTCTTTTTGGGTCAGTTTTGACAGGATATATTTTTCAAAGCTTGTGTCACTTTCATTTAAATTGTCAAATTTATTGGGAAATTGTTCATGATATATATATATTTTTTAAAGATTTTATTGGGAAGGGGGAAGAGGGGAACAGCATTGGGGAATCGGGGAAGGGGAACAGATAAGTCGCTGTCTTTTTGTTCTTCAGTCTAGCTGCGGAGGTCGCTGCCCCACTGGGCCATACCAGTATCATCATTGCACTCTTCCCAGATGAGGCAGATCAGTCGCCAGCCTCTGGATGGTCGCTTACCGCAGCTATTGGCAGCTCACACTGGCTGCCGGCCACTCACTGTAGCCTATGGCAGCCCACTGCAGCAGGCGCTGCAGCCTACACCGTCACCAGGGCTCGCACAGCCCAGCTCCAGGTGGAGCTGTTAGCTGTAGAGGGCAGTGTCATTGGCCCATGTGGGAACTGAACCTACAGCCCTGCTGCTCAGAGCTTGTGCTCACACGCCAACTCTTAACTGACGGAGGCAGTCAGCTGGCCCTTGACTGGTCAGAATTCTCGTTGTGGAAAACAGAACCCACACCAGGAACTCTGAGCAGAAAGGGAGTTATTAAGGAGTATAATATATTGTTTGCAAAACCTTTGGTATACTTAAACAGAAACTGTTTATTTCATTTTACCCATCAGAAAAGTGAACTTACATTGAAGGGAACTATCAAAATGTGAAGAAGGTGTCCTGAAGATTGGGCACAGCCATAAATGAGAGATTTAATTAGAAACTCTTTACATTAACCAACTGTAATGTAGAACATGAGTTCTTTTTGTTTTTTTATATATCTGTTGATTTAACTAGTATGAAGGAAGAAGAAAATTCAGATCATTTTCTAAGATTACATAGTGAATCGGAGAAAGAGTTGGGGCTTAACTGTCTGTATAATCCTTCAGTCAGCCCTGTGGCCTCTTGGTAGCATTTTTCTATTTGTATCAAATAGGCTTGTTGAATATTGTTTTTCTCTTGGTAATGCAAATCAGACTGTTATTATTATTGGGTACTCCAGGAGATTCCTGAGGGGAGAGGCAGACGCAGTATCCTGAGTTTTCCTTTTGTTTGAAATTCTTTTTGAGTGCAAGGATCATTTCCTGTTTATTATTGTCTCCCTGGAAGTGTCTAATGCATGCTCAATAATACATGTTCAGTAATATTGTGGAATTGATGATGAGAATGTGATCATTTGATAAAAATAAAGGAAAAAAAAGTTGGCTTTTTGACCTACAGAAGACAACTAATATTTAAAGCATCAGAGAAGTTGGTTAGAAAACTGAGCAGTGTTCGTGTCCTGCCAAGAAGTAGAAATGTGTTCTCCAGGCTGTGCGAGTGTAGGATTGCACCCATACACATCTCTTGCATAGCGAAAGCTCTAGGTCCTAATCATGTATCAAAATTTCCAGAACAATCTATGTGTCCCCCTGTTAATAAACAAAGCTGAATTATATGGTGTCCTTTAACCCTCTTCCCCGTCCCTCTCTGATTCTCTAACACGTCTCAGTTGCTTGCCAAGGGAAATATGCCCTCGCTGCCCCGGGTCGGCTTTCTTTCCTCCCCTAGGAACGAACTGCATCAGCCGTCTCCCTCTGTCAGTATCTTCAGTTCTACCCTCCTGGGTTAGTGACACATTTTTTTCTGTTTTTGTCAAAGCTTTCCTACCCTTACAAAAAGCCTTCCCTTGACTTTTTCTCAAGCTTCAATCCTTTGTCTTCTCCCTTGCCATCAAAATTACAACACAAAACAAGTTTTTATTCATTTCTTCTCCATCACCTGACACAGTGTCCTCTTTTCCATCCCTGTTCTTTTTGGCTTTTCTTCCGCCTTGAACATTCTTGACTGCTTTGATAGCCTCGTGTAATAGAAGGAGGTGTGTTTATCAGATTCAGGTTTCCTTATTTGTAAATGCACGTACATGTGAATGTACTTCCTGAGAGCTAAGCTCAGTAAGTATTCCTTTCCTTCCCTGTTTTGCTTGGTTTCTGACACATTGCCCTATCCCATTTAGGATCTCCATTTAACAAATGAGGGAATTAAGGTTAATCATGTAGGAGGTCCTAAAGCTGGGATTGCACCCCAACGCTGTCTGACTCTCGAGTCCAAACCCTCAGGCTCTGTGCTAAAAGGCCAGCTTACTTAGAGTCGTTCGAAATTACAATGTCCTTGGGGTGTTGGTACACCAGTTTCTACTTATGTCTGTCTTATGAAAACATTTTTAATTAATACACCTGACCTTTGAACAACATGGGTTTGAAATGCACAGATCCACTTATATGCAAATTTTTTTCAGTAAATACTGTAAATGTATTTTCTTTTCCTTATGATTTTTAAAATAACATTCTCTTTTCTTTATTGTATTTGTAATGGGCCATCTTGCAGCAGCTGTTGTAGTCCCAGTCGTACACATGTATTGGGACACTAGGAATAGCACCTTTAAATTCAAAAGGGAGTGACATAGCATTGTAGCCAAGCAGTTAAGGCTTATAATTCTTATTTTATTAAATATTTAAATAAGATAGAAGAGCGCTTCACAGTACCTTGAATAGGTTTCTCTCACTTCCAAGGTAGGTGGATTTATTTATAGGTGAAGACTATAGTTAAGACACTTACCTAGAGTCACAGAGAGGGAAGGCATGCTACGGTATTTCTACTGTACCTTCTTTATATTATAAAGTGAAACGTCCTCTGATATATTAGCAGTTTCTAAGATCTACGATGTGTATTAAGTTTATTTAAACATAATCACTGTTTGAGTACTTGGTTGGGTCATAATTTATATCAGGCAAGGTACAAAATGTAGATTCATTTTATTATTTAAGTTATAGGTATAGATTTTATTCCACTGGTGAAATGATGTTTTCTTATTGTGATGTATTGGAAGACTTTTATTTGGTGCATTGGCAGGGTTAGACTAAGGCGTAATCTCACTTTTATGAGCCTGATATCAATGTACTGTTAAGGAGCAAATTTTAATATGATTTATATCAAATCTCAGCTGCTTTATTAAAGATGATAAAGGAACTATTGGTCTAAAACTAGTAAAAAAAATTTCTTTAATAGGTAATTAATAAAATGTCTCCAACATCACTAAAGATCACACTAAGGCAACTCACGGAGGGGTCTTCAAAGACCTTGCAGGAAGTATTAACTATGGAATATCGGCTGAGTCAAGCTTGTATGGTAAGAATATTTTTTAAAATATTTTAAAGTATTATAAACTTCTAGTTATGAACGTAATGTAAGTTCATTGTAGAACATGTAAAATACAGAAGACTATAAGAAAATTAAAACTACCTGTAAATGTACTTTCTGAAAACACATCAGGCCAGTTAGCTTAAGGTATGTGGAAGTATTGCTCCCAGATTGTTACTAAGCTTTATGAAACAGCAGTTACATTGGCATGTAAGTGTAAGGCCGCTAACCTCATGTGGAATTCAAAATAGAAATGAACCATTTTGAGAGAGAGAGAGACTAAACTGTATAAAACGCACAATGGAAGTTATTAGTGTGTTACATGTTTTAACTAATAGATTAGCATTGAAAGTACTATTGTAAAGACAAAATAGATAGTAATCACATAGAATATTATTGATTTCATGAAACATCAGAGTCTTAGTGATTTCTTCTTTGAGATGATAAACTCTTAAAAAGCAAAATCGTCCCTTTTGTGTTATATGTAGAGGGCCTTTAGATGAACAAACTTATGGCCTAAAGGAAATATTTTAATAAGTAGAAAGAAATCCCTAATGGACTGTCATGTCTTCAAATAGTTATTAAGACAGTTAAAGTAGTTCCTCATACCATAAATAAAGTGCTGTTAGGCATATCTCAAAGTCACTTCTGGAAGGATAGAAATGGCCGCTGAGGTCCGCTGTTATGATGAGTAGGTACTATGATAGGCACTTTACACACGTTCTCTCATTAAGTCTGACACTACCTCTAGAAGGACAGGCACTGTTATTGTCTCCATTTTACGGATGAGGAAACCTGCCCAAGGTGGTGCGGAGACACGGCCTGTGCAAGCAGGTGGTGTCACTCTCGAACACTACCGGGTCCACCTCACACAGTGCATGGTTTCCACAGTTAGGCCACTGCCTAGATTGACTGAGTCCCTTCTGCCTTCATTCTCTCAGCAAATATGATAGCTGTGTGCCGGGCATTGTGCTAAATGCTACACTGTTAAAAGAATGACTGCCCTCGTTCTTATGGAATTTATAGTTTACTCTAAAGAACAAGTAAACAAAATAAATAATTACAAATTGTGGTAAGCCTCTAAAAAATATGTACTGGGTTAGCGATAGAGAATGATGCAGAGACAGGAGGGAGTCGGGAGACAAAGGGAAACCTCCTTTAAAAAAGTGGGGCAGCTACACCTGAAGCTAATACAATATTGTATGTTAGCTATATTTTAATAAAAATCTTTGGAAAAATAAACAACATCTGAAAAAAAAAAAGCAGGGCAGGTAAGTAATCCTGCTCAGTGGAGACGGGGTTGGGGGCTAAGAGTGGATGTGGAGACCCGGTGTGAGTTTATTGCAATCATCTGAGTGCAGAATCGTAGTGGCTTAGACTAGGGCTGTGCAGTGGAGAGAAGTAAATGTATTTGAGACAGACGTAGCAGGTAGAATTGATAGATAGGCCTTGATGATGCAAGGGAGGGGAAGAGTGCTTTTAGGAGTTGGCGCTCAGAGGTGTGGGTTAGAGATTTAAATCTGAAAGACGAGTGCCAATGAAAAAAAATACTGAGAGATGATTTACTTAACAAATTAGATTGCTTGCCATGTGCAAGGCAACCTTAGAGGCACCGGGAACACATAGGTGAACAAAACAAATGAAATCCCATCCCTTGTGGAACTTACTTTATCATGAGGGACATAGATTGTAAACAGATAAATTTGTAAAATATGCTGATTATAAGTACTAAGGAAAAAAAGTAAAGTAGAGAGGAGGATATAGAATATAGGCGGAAGGACGGGGGGCAGGGGGGTGAACTTGTAGATAGGATGATAAGAGAAGACCTGACTGAGAAGATGGCCTTTGAGTAAAATCCTGAAAGAAGTGAGGGAGCGAAATGAGCAGGTATCTGGAGGAAGAGCATCCAGGCAGAAGGTACCCCACGTAAAACCTCAGATGTGGGTGCCTGCCTGGCTGCCTGTTCTGGGAACTTCAGAGACCTTGTGGATGGAGTGGGTTGGAGGGCAGTCGGTGAGAGAGAGAGAGATGACGTCAGAGCTAACAGGGAAGGGCATATATGACCTTGAAGGTTTTTTGAGACTTTGGCTTTTGTTCTGAGTGAAGTGGGAAGCACTTTTTTGAGCAGAGCAGTCACATGATCTTATGTTTTAACAGACTCAATCACTGGGCTGCTAATGCATTGAGTATAGAATGGATAAGATCATTCTTATCCAAATAAGAAGGAAAATGAGAAACCTGATCTGAGACCCAAGGAGCTCCAACAGTTTGAAGTGGGATAGAGGAGAAAGAGAAGAGAAAAAGGCCAGAGGTAGGAGAGCCAGGACAATGCAGTGTCATGAAAGCAGGAGGAGTGTTTCTGGGAGGAGGGAGCCCAGCGAAGCGTCCAGTAGATGAGGATAAAGGCCTCCTTTGCGTTCGGCAGCACTGACACGTGGGTGGTTTGGGCAGGCCATGTCAGGATTGTTGGGACAGAACTTACAGTGTGGCGGAGTTGGAGAAGAAATGAGTAAATGGGAAGAAAGACTGTATACACGTCTTTCTTCTTCGAACAGAAATAAGGTAGAAGCTGGGACGGTGGACCAAGTGAGCTTCCCTTTTTATTCTGTAAGGTGGAAGATACTAGAACCTATTTATAAATGATTGAGAATGATCCAATAGAGAAAAAAGATTATGTTGATGAAACTCATAATAGTTAACATTTACTGAACTCTTACTATGTATCAGCACTGCTGGGATATGGATCCAGATAATCCCATGATGGATGTATTGGTGCTGCCTCTTCGGGAAACTAGGAGTTAGAGAGAAGACCGTTCCACGGTCACACAGTTGCTGTGGAGTAAAGCCAGGAGGTGAACCGTGACCGTTGCACTGCATTCACTCAGTGCTAGCTTACACTGCCTGCACTGCTGATGCCAGGAAAGAAAAGAGAGGGATAACCTTCTCAGGCCAAGTCCTTGAGGAGGTCGGAGGGGCTGTGTGTGGGAACGCAGGGAGGACTGGCTTTGGAGGGGTGCTCCCTTCCTCCAGTCAGAAAAGGAGAGCCACGGAGCAGGCGGCTGGGGCCGGGCGGCTGGGGTGTTAGTGTGGGAAGAAGAGAGTGTTCGTGGCCTAGGGCTTCTCCTTTTCTTTCTAATGAAGTAGACGGTTAAGTCATTGCCGAGAATAGAGTGAGAGTAGAGTTTGCTAGGGGTAGAGGTCGAGGAGACACAAGACAGTTTAAATCATTCTCTTGGGGAGTGGGGTAGAGAACATGGTTGCTGGGCAGTTTTCCATGCCTGTGCGAGATCCGTGATCACGAATTTTCAGTGAAATAAGTCACAGCTGAATGATTTTTCTGCAGCAAAGATGTAGCCTCTCGAATGCAGGCAGAGGTAACTGGTAGGGTTCCTCTGCTGATGCTGGGATTTTGCCAAGACAGAAGAAAGGGGAGAACAGGGCTTGAGGGAGACGAGGACGTTTTCAGGGGAAAGCGGCCACGTTAATGGGCTGGGGAAACTGGGCTGGATGAAGAGCAGAGTGAATCCAGAACAAATGGTGAGAAAGTCGTAGGCTCAGTGGAGCGCCGTAAAACGAGGGGTTTGCAGCAGTGGAGATACTTGAGCAAATACTTGTGGCCATGGTAGTGGGAGGCTAGCGTGGGTGCAGGGAGAGGTCACCAGGGATAAGGATGCCCAGAACGCCCCATTGAATCTCCATTCTCTTTCAGGGAGGCCACGACTTTCATGAAGGCGTTAGGGCAGGTAAGTGACACCTGTCTCCTTGCTGGCTACTATGGAAATAGGTTTTGTGAGCATGTACTGTTACTCAAATATGATAGTTGTTTAGTTAGTGAAAATGAGACCTCTATAAAGATTGGCAAGTTTTAAAAAGAAGAAAAAATTACCAATTGGCATAAAAGGGAAGGGAAGTCTTTGAAACCAATATTGTTCAAAAATTCAGATAAGCTGGTCACCGCTCCCTAAGTTACCGTAAGAGGGAGTTGTGCTCCTCCTTTCCCATGGCCTGCCTGTGCCACGTGCAGCATGAGCTTGTGAACTCACCCTGCTGCTGACGCCCTTGAAAGGGACATCTGTTGCCCTGCAGAAAGCCTCACGCCCCTTCCTCTTCCTCTCTCCTTTCCCTGGCCTGACCCAGTCCCAGTGCAGACCCTCCCATTCACCTCCGCGCCTGTACCTGAGCAGTTAAACATTGAGAAAAACCACGACATAATTAGTAACATCTGCTAATGTTTATATTAATTTTTATTTTTGTTTATCTTTAAAGTCAGTATATTTAGAAAAGGCAAGTGAAGTGGTTGATTTTTTTTTATATTACTAGCAAATTGGCAATAATTTCTTGTATGTATATGCTCATATTCCTATAAATATTAACTTATTTCTGTTGTATGAGTCTTTCCCTCTGCATGTATTTTGCATATCTAATTTTCTTACATTTTTATCCATCACTTTAATATAGTACAGACTCTGGATATACTTAATCTGAATAAAGGTTATGTTCTCTGAGCTTTTAAACTTCAATAAACACTGGTCACTGCTGTAGAATTCTCTTAATTTATGGCACAACATAATATCAGAAATGAGCAGTGGGTTCAGATCCTTTTAGAGTACTCATGGAGTTGAGTCAGAGGAAGGAACTATGTTTTACAGAAACCAAGTAAAATACGCATTTTTCCTGCTAATTCCAAGCAAATTCTTGCTGCATGTGGATCAGAGCCTAGACTTATGATTTTAAGAGGACCTGTGGGGTACTTGGGTTATATTGCTAAAGTATTCATTATATGTTTATAGCAGCCTTTTTGTTTGTTTGTTTGTTTTAAGGTTTTATTGGGGAATTGGGGAAAGGAACAGTGTTGGGGAATTGGGGAAGGGGAACATTGTTTTTCCAGGACCCATCAGCTCTAAGTCAAGTTGCTGTCCTTCAGTCTTAGTTGTGGAAGGTGCAGCTCAGCTCCAAGTTCAGTTGCTGCTTTCAATCCAGCTGCAGGGGGCACGCAGCTCACCATCCCATGGCAGAATTGAACCTGCAACCTAGTTGTTAAGAGCTCGCTCTCTAATCAGCTGTACCACCTGGCAAGTCCCTGTAACAACAGCCTTTCTTAAACTTAAAAAAGAAAGGTACTGTTTTTAGATAAACTGTCAGTTATTTTAAGGAAAGAGTTGAAACCAAGTGGCACCAGAGTTCTGATTTATAAGGCAGGTGCTTATCAAGCTACATTTTTTTTTCTTAAGCTGAGCTATCCTGCCACCTGTTGGCAGCTCAGCAGCAGCTCAGCTCGGGCTGGGCATCGAACTGCTGTTGCTCAGAGCTCAGCTCGCACTCTTGAGCGAGCTCTTAACCAACTGAGCCACTCGCCGGCCCTATCAAGCTACTTTTTAATGAAGAGAAAGTATGTTGCCTCATCTTTCCATGTAACCTTTTTATTCAGAAAGCAGTATCTATTCTGGGGAAAACTGGTGTTCTTGCATGACCAAATGTTGCCACTGCTTCCTAATTATAAAATATATTAGCAAATTAGATAAAATAAAGCAAATTAGGGAAATGGTTGCCAAAAATTCTTACTATTGTATTAACATCTAGAACAGACTTCTTCCTAGTTATAGAAGAAAATAAAAATGGATTATTTTAGCAGCACTAGAGAGCTACCAAATGGAATTTGAGTGGGCGCCTCATGAGATCTAAAAAACCTGAGCTGTCTGCATGGCAAGAATTCGTTATATCTATGCTAGGTAAAAATTTCTGTTAGTTTGAAATAAAATCACACTGGATTTTATTACTATTCTCTTCCCTTTTGCCCTTCAGTAGAATGTCAAGGAGGTAGATAGCACTGGCTAGAGGGCTTACAAGGGGAGAGACTCTTGTAGAACGAATGTTCCAGGGTTTTTATTTTGTCCAGGGAATGCAAAACTTCCAAGTTGGCAGTGATTACAACCTCAGTGTTGAATATATTACAACTGATCTGATGATAGCAAAATCCCAAAGTTAGGCAGCCAGTTCTTAGGAACCTCCAGCACCCACATTTAATGATGCAGAAAGCCCCTTAACCTCTCAACCTCCCGAGGCAGCCTGCTTCCTGGTTCCCCAGATTGCTTCTTTAATTATTTAGCCTTCTGTGCTAAATGCAGTTTTTAGGTTCACTGTCGAGTTTGCATGTTTAAATATTTTTCATTTTTCACCAAAACTACACACATTTTAAGCATGCTTGAAATTCTCCCTTCCCTTTTAAATTATTTTTTTGTTTGTTTGAGATAATTGTAGATTCACGTGCAGTTGTCAGAAATACTACAGATGCGTCCTATGTACCCTCCTCCAGTTTCCCATGATAGCGTTTGTATAAAAACTATACAGTCACAGCCAGAAATGGCCATTACCCTCACGTGGTAAAGGAGAGTTTACGGATTGCCTCATACTTACAGTCCTTTGTGGATACCACACTAGATGATGACTACCCTGAAATAAGAGAAGTAGGGTTTCTCATGATAAGCAGAAGGTGGTCTGGTATTTTAATTCAGAGCTGTGTTATCTAGAGGACTCAGCAAAATGGCCGTATCCACATTTAATTATGTATAAAGTCCCTTTTCCTCTGCCTTAAGTGATTTTTCCTCTCATATCACCGTGGAGGAGCTTAGAAGGCAGATCTGAGCCTTCCGCCTTCTTCTGCCTTCCCTTTAAACCACACCAACTTTAGTTTCAGCTGGTTCTTAGCAGGGAGATTTCACATATGTTTTGTTTGAAGAAGAAAAGAGTGCTAAGCCTTAAGCCACTGGGTTAGTTCAGGAGGCTGTATTCAAGCTAGAGGCATCAGGCTTCGCAGGGTACATTGCTATCCGTCCAAATTCTGTGAGGTTTTAATTTATAAGAAAACTGAAACACAGACAAAAATTCAAACTTTGCAGAAAAAAAAACAAATGTGCTATAGCAAAATATGCCTAGTACAAGGTAGTTTCTGTCCATTCAGTTAATTAAAATATTGTAATACCAGAAAGAAATAAACTAACAATTCTTATGTCTTCACTTGACAGTTTTAATAGATAAAGACCAGAGTCCAAAGTGGAAACCAGCTGATCTAAAAGGAGTTACTGATGAAGATTTGAATAATTACTTTAAGTCTCTGGGCAGCGAAGATTTGAAATTTTGAAGTGATTGGACTTTTAAAGTATTAGTTTGGAGCAGGGATCGGCGAACTACGGCACATGGCCCCCCGTCTGGCCCGCTGCCTGTTTTCTGTATATCCCACCAGCTGAGACTGGTCTCTGCGTTTTCAAATGGTTGGAGAAAGAAATCAACGACTAATATATCACGACATGTGAAAACTACATGGAATTCAAGTATCAATGTCTACTAATAAAGCTTTATTGGGACATCGCTGTACTTATCTGTTTACATATTACCTGGGCTGTTTTGAGTAGTTGGAGGTCTGCAAAGCCTGAAATATTTACTATGTGGTCCTTCCAGGACAAGTTTGCCAACCCCTCTTTTAGAAGATGAGAAATTTGAAGGCCTTTAGAGATTCTTGAGTTAGTATATCTAATTAAAATGGGAACTTTATGTTTTGGCTTTGGGTAGTGGTTTATATGTTGATTAAATAAACTTATGTATAGATTATAAAAAATAAAAACCCTGAAAATTTCTTGGATACTGTGTTCATGCTTCATAGAATTTTCTCTGTATATAAATCTATTTTAAAATAACTACGAGTTACTATAACAGAAGTGTTTGTTTTATAACGTTCGAAATTTCAGGTGAAGAGACAAGTTTTTATGAGGTTGTCTCTGCAGTGTTATTAACTTAGCCTTGGCCCTTCCTGTGGTGCAAGTCAAAGCACTGGTTCTTACTGTTTGCAGTATTTGCTAATCTGGCAGAATGAAGAATTAGGAATCTCCAATCTCTAAGAGAGATTTCTGCAGTTTACTTTTGTGCGATAACAGTTATTTGTCCTTACCCAGTTCAAATCAGGAGGAAAACACAAGAGGACTTTTTGTTTAAAGTAATTGGTACTGTTGACAAAATAAGGTTTTTTTAAGGCAAGCACGAAACTGCAAGGTGTTCCACCTGTGACCTTAAAGTCTAGGTAAGAGTAATTTTTAAGTTAAATGTCAGTTTCTCATTTATTTTTTAACTTATATAGTTTTTCCTTCCCTCAGAAACTAAGAGAACTTAAGGTTTATAAGAACAAAAAGGGGCAGCACTGAAAACGCCGTCAAAGGTTATATCCTGTACCCTTCTCATAGATGAGGAAACTGCAGTCCGGAAGGAACTGCTTTAAATTTTGTTCTTAATACATTGAACATGAAGGACTTTTCTCCCCAAAAGTTTAGGGACAGATTGGGAAAAAAGATGCCATGATAATGTTTACATTTATATTCTTAAAATTCCTATATTAGAACTGAATGATCCAAGAAATTACTTGCATAAGTGGATTTTTTATTCACTTTATATTTGTTAGAAATGCAGAAAATGTTAAGTCCTTCATGTTAAAAGATTTGAAAGTACACACAGCATTGAAAAACATTTGCTTATTTCAATTAAATAAGAACTCATAGCTAGTTGCTACTGGACTTTTACTGTACAGTTATAAAAAGTATTTTCACAAAAATATTTGGGGAAAATATGCCCTTTCATAGCTAAGTCTTACAGGGAAGTGAATTTGTTTACAACACTTGAGTTTTGCAAAGATACAGGGAGTGCTTCTGAGCTTGTACCAAATGCTCCAAGCAAGACATGTCCTACGTGGTCACACAAATACAGGATGAGGGCATTATGATTAAGCAAACAATATATTTTTTTATAAGTTTGTTTTTAGATTACTATTCCTTGACATTATTCATAATGTGTCTCTAACTTGTGATTTCTAAAACCACACTAATACAAAAGTATAGTTCCCTCGAATTCATAAAATGTCGATGATACTGAGTAGGATATAGGAGTACTATGTTCATTCAGGGTGTTTCTATTTTTAATACTAATAAGGCAGCTTGACACAAATTGTTCCTTTGGGACTAACATCATTTTTATCCCCTTCAAAATTGTGCTTTAAGTGCTAATAACAACCATAGGTGGTTTGCAAATAACTGGTAAGGCAACTGAAAGTGGAGAACTCATATCACAGGCCTGTACCTGAAAGGTACTGTGCACAAGAGACCCTGAGCTGCGGGGAGCAGGGGTGAAGCACGCCGTGAGGTTCTGTGAGCTTGGCAGACGAGGAATTGGCACGGTTCCGCTAATGAGCTGCTGCTTCTACCGTTGTCACCTGCAGGTTCTCTGTCATGCCAGTGGCGGCTCCTCTGCCGCCTCAGTGTTCTCGAGGGCACAGGCGCAGTGGTTGGGCGTGTGTCAGCAGGGTAAGGAAAGGACCTTGCTCCCGTGTCCTTCCCCTCGGTGGAAAACACTGGGCTCATTTTTGCAGTGCATTTCTGGTGGAGTTTGCCACTAGTGCTGTTTCTTGGGCTCTCTTTTCCTCACGTTCCTTTCTCTTACTAATTGGCCATTATTCGTATTTCATCTGTGTTTGTGATATATGTTGGAACAAATGTGTCCCTTTCCAGTAGCTAATAATTCTTTGTTTTCTGTTTTATGTCTCCTCCCTCAAATAGTCCCTCTACACTTTGTTTTTCTTTTTCTTTTTTTTTTTTTTGAGGGCAGTGTTACTGGCCCTCATATGTGGGACCCGAACTGGGGCCGCTGGCTTCCCAAGCCAGCGCTTAACCACCGCGCCACTCGGCCGGCCCGAGTCCCTCTAGTCTTATATTGTTCATACAGGACCTTTAAAATGAAGTAAATGCAATATTTAAATATGAAGGTCTGAAAGAAGTCCTTATTTATTTTGTCAGCAGGGCCAAACTACATCTTGGCCACCACCATGTGGGCTACCAATTCTTTACCCAGCTCTTTCTCCTGCCTGCTCCCAACTTGGTTTATCCACTGACATGGTGCCTGCCTGGTAGTTCCTGCCCATTTCTAAGACAAGTCTCTGTATGTCACACGATATATACTCTGTTAAAATGATTCAGGAGCGAGGAGGTGGTGATCAGTGACATCTGTACTGCCATAGTGTCGGAGGGCGGCAGCACAGGGTAGACTTGCAGCTACATACCTGTCGGCATCCCCGTTACACCCCTGGGAAACAGGGCCCAGGGCCCAGGAGGAACCTGAGGTTAAAACATTTAGATAGAACCAAACGCAGCAGTCTATGTCCCTCTGTGTGCTAAAAATTTGAGTGTGATGTGCTGCTTTCTGTATGGCTTTGTGTTCTCACAATATGCATTATCTTACATACCTAATTATATCTTTCAGCAAATGACCTTGTAGCAAATGTCCTGATGTAAGATATGAAATGAATGAAAAATGGCAACATCTAGGCTTTTAGCTGAATCTGTATAAATACTCAAAAACCTAAATTTTTCTTCATGAGCTGGAAACATGTTTTAGGAAACTGTGTTCTCAGCCTTATGACTTATGACATATATTTCCTTGTATAAACGCGTGTGCGTTTTCTGAGTTGTTAAGATGGCAAATACAATAGTACAGTACAAACCCTGGGACTAGGTGAAATGAAAGTTGAATGACCAGGTAGGTATCCAAAGGCAACAGAAAGATGGTACATCACTCACTTCAAAGAACTTGCTTGGCCCATGTAACATGCAGAATTCGTTATTTGATTGTGGGTTTCAAAGTATCATTGTTAAAATTAGATACAGCATTTCTGCCTGCTTAAAAGGCCAAATACGTATTTATCTCATTAAAGTGGTCACAAGCCTTTCTCTGCCTTCCTTTAGAAAAGTTCAATGACAAGGGTCTGTTGTATCTTTAAAGGATCTGACGCACAAGGGCTTAATTTCCTTGCCAGTTAAACTCAGTGTGTAGCAAATCGTGATGAAAAGGTAATTCTAGAGACTCAGTCCCAATTTTCCTACATGTTATGTCTTAGTATCTTCTTCCCTCTCTCCCAAATTTTCTGTCACCATGGATCTCAAACAATACTAATTCTTTAAAACAAAGCTTCCTAAAAAAGGTAGCCTGATTTATAAAACTAGTGTAGTATATGGCTGTAAATGTCCTGTGCATTGCCATAAAAAAAATGCATAAGTACTGTTTTTGGAGGAGTGTTTGATCTTTTGTAATACAACAATAAATTTTCATGAATAATTTGGTCCCACGGTAACTTGGTGATTGCCTCCTCTAGTCCATTAAAAAAACCGGGAAGGAGTGCTCATATACCAACCCTGTGTGAGAGTGAAGCTGAGGACACGTTCAGCACTGCGGCCCGGCTCTGCTTTCTACCTTGCCAGCTGGGGCTTCCGTTTATAAAAGGTACCCAAACTTGTTTTCTTGTATAGCTATAGATCACCGGCTTAATTCAATGCAATAAACATTAATGCCATGATTCTGTAAATTGTATCTTGTGAAATTTACACAAAATCTGAGTCATCCAGTAATAGTTGTGGTCAGTTAGGGCCCTGAGGTTCAAGGTGAGACTTATGTTTGAGGATGACAAGCATAACTATCTTACTAAGGACAGGGTTCAAAGTGGACCTCTTCCACACGGGTTGCTTTCTAACACTTGATCATTTGTGTTAAATCGGGATCCTTGACACAAATGGTTTTGACAAACAAGCCCCACTCACTGTTAATCTGGCTTGAGTGCCATTCATTGCTGAAGCATTTCAAGAAAAATCCTTTTCATATCTTGGCAGGGGGTGGGGAGGTTGGTATATATTAAACAGTTATATTAAAGGAAGGTCTTTAAACCATTTGGAAACTTAGGGCACTTTTCATTTTTATTTCTTTGGTGATGCTATACTGTCTCAAGAAAGTGGTGTGACATACAGCTGGTTAGGGTGGTGCCACAGGACTGTGCTTAGCCATTAAAGGACTAAAACCCAAGACCAAGCAAACAGAAATTGCTGTTACCATAGAACTGCTTAAAACACATTCCATTGTTAAGATTTTCTACATTCTTGGTATTATCACAGACTTAATTTTACATTCAGACGGAATCATTTGTATTTAATCACAGCACGTTTTGCTTTTGCTTCCTGTATTAAAACTAGCACCAACTAGATCCACAGTTCAAGCCAGTGCCGTCATTCTAGCCATCATTCTACCCCTCGCTCTCAATGAATGGGATGTCAGAGTACTTGGTGTTATTGTCTGCCCACTGCTGCAAGGCGTCACTCAGGATTTCCTGGGACAGGCGGTGTGCAAACTCGACGACCACAATTTCAGACCCTGAGGATTCCGTGGCCACCTCCTTGATAACTGGAGAAGGCATCCTCGGGAGACATCTCTCCCCTGACATGAAGCTTTCTGCACTTGCATGCCTGTTGTCACTCTCAATTGTAGTAGGAAATGGGAACGTTTGCTTTGATTTCATGCAGCCCATGTTAGGAAGATCTTGGACTGAGTGAAGCACAGCAAGTGAGTGACAAAGACTAGTTTAGCAGCATCTTTGGAAAACACCGAACATCGGGCCACTTCAGAACTCAGGGCTCCGTCACCACTCTTCACATGAAGTGTTTATCTGTCAAGAGAAGAGAAGTCGCATGTTGAAAGTACAGAGCGCATAATACTGTATGATTCGGTGGCACGCAGAAACAGTCCTTTTTACCACGTTGATCACTTGGAGTAAATGTGAGGTAACTATACCTTTATCTTATCAATAGAAAAAAACAAAAGATAATCACTCAATAGAAATGGCAAATTACAAAACTGTAAAATATTTTCTCCAGGCCTTAAACATTTTATGAAACTGAAGACACAGTTAAACTTTTGCAAGCTTAGATTGATTTATGTTCACCAGGGGTCAGCAAATTCTGTAGTCTTTGGGCCAAATTCTAGCTGCCTGTTTTGTAAATACAGTTTGTTAAAAAGACAGCCATGCCCATTTGTTTACGTACCATCCATGGCTGCTTTCATGCTACGACTGGCAGAACTGAGGAGGTGTGACAGACCATGACTTGAAAGCCTCAAATACTTACCATCTGGCCCTTTACAGAAAACATTTGCCAACCTCTGACCTATACCGTTAAGGGAAATAAGTATATCAGGATTTGCTCCTGCCTCAAACCTCATGAACCTACATATCTTGCGCTGTTACTAGAGTCCGGGTTTGTCCCCTGGCCAGATGTCTCCACCTCAGAGTGGGACAGAGTGATGGCCTAACACTAGTTCCCACTCTAAGCAACACAAGTTAGATGTGGCAGAGCCACCCATTAGATATTCCCTGTGAAAAGTTCAAATTAATTTAAAATAAGGTTAAGTGTTTCTCACCCTAAATATCTCATTCTTTTTTTTTTGATATGTGGATGAAAAAGGGGTGCTATAATAAATCATCAATCCCTAACCGGCCAGGTAAGGTGGGTAGCCATGCCCAGACTTAGATCTTTATTGACAGGTTTTGAAGCCAGCCCCGTGCATTGTTCCTGTGCATCTAGGTTGGCACACCTTTGAAATGCCAGAGTAATACAGCGTGAAAGTGTAACCACCCTTAAGAGAGCACATAATCTAGTAATCCATCCCCACCTTGCTTCCTTCCACTCGTATGCAATCTTCCTTACATTCCCTCAAGTTTAAATGCATAAAAGAAACTGTAAACTGTTATACTTTGGAGCATTTTAGATCTTGCTTCCCAGTAATTGTCAATTTTATTATAGCTCAAATAAACTCTTACAAAAGTTCTTTACAGGTTTGGACATTTCTTATGTCAACATTTATTTGGCGCCGTACAGCAGAATTCCAAAGCCCACCCAGGACCACCCTGCAGACCTGGGCCGGGTGTCAGGTTCCAGCAGGGGCCCACTGCTTCATCAGTGCCCTGCTTCGTATCTGGTGAACATGGGTGAGTTTCTCTGGGAATTCCCGTCTCCTTGCTTTAAGTAGCAGACCATGACTTTGAGCTGGTCTTAGAAAATCCTCAAGGTGGATTAAGGGTTGAGATAATCCAAAAAAAGGAAAAGAAAATGAGTTACTAATTTCAGCTCTTAATTGGGTTGCTTACTGGGAGTCTGAACAAAATCTTTGCTGGTTAAATGAGAGACTTAACTCTTTAGCTCTGAAAGAGAAAGGATACTTGCTTCCCCCGCAAATAGCCAATTTGATGGGTGATAATAGTTGTGGCAGATCCCCGAATCCAGAGTGGTGGAGACTGGCACGGCGAGCGTCCAGTGTGGTAATGCAGCTGATTCCTGAAAAGCCTAGGGGAGCCCGGGGAGAAAGGCAGGGCAGTCTGGAATTGGGTTCACCTGGAGAGGGGCCTGTGCCCTGCAAAGCGTCGTAGTTCTGATGACATCTGGTAAGCTCTCGCTGGCCCTTGTGTGGGTATTCTCAGGTGACTGAGAATTATACACTTCATTTGGCTTGTGTGGAGACATGCAAGTGTACACATAAAGGTTGTTTTCCCCAGGAGTTTGTTCAGACTCTATACATGTCATCGTTAACGGGAAACTGTGTCTCTGAGGCTGCTGACAAGCCCCAGGGTAGTCAGCCTTCCATTAACACTAAGGTGGCCGAGATGAGCACCCTTTGATGCTTCTAAATAATTATTTTTGCATGCACAATTAGAAAAAGCCAGCTATAAAACTTGGCAGAATGAAGGAAAAAAACCTATTAGAGACTGTCTCAGAACGTAAAAAGAAGTTCTCCCCTAAGCTAAAGTGAAACCATGTAAAAGAAGTACTGAAAAAAAGCATTTAGATAAATGGATCACCCTAAGATGTCATTTAGGTTTCAACCCAATTCTTTGAGGTGTTAAAAGTGGCTATTTATTTATTTATTTTTGAAAGCTTATAGAAGTTTATTTGAGCCAAACTGACAACAATTGCTGGGAAGCAAAGCCTCAACAGATTGAGAAAATGCTCCTGGCTGTTACTTTAAAAGGGCGAAGGTCATTTGGAACTTGACTTGTCAAGCACAGATATAAATTGTAAAAGGCCTCCAAAACAAAACTTGGATCCAACTGTTCTCTGTGTCTGTCTGTCTATGTTATAAATGTGAGATATTGGGTTGTCGGAAAAGTCATGACGTATTTTTCTCTTGTTTTTTTGTTGCAAAAATGCATCATGACTTTTCTGATGACCCAATAGTTTTCTACCTCTGGATGGAATTGCTAAAGTTAATTTAAAGGCAAGTGCTTGTAAGGATTGGGTATTCTAAAATTCTCAGAAATACAGAAACTAACTTAAGTGCTTTTCAAGTTCATGTGATCTAAGATTAATCCTTAGTAAATAAAAGCTAACTTAAGTTTGTTGCTTTATTTTGCCTTGGTTTTACAAAATCAGTCCATACTCATAATTGACTTTGATGTCTATGAATGTTTCTATAGGTTATAAAATGTCTTCATAAATCTGCCAAGCTAAAGAACGCTGATTGTCTACTTCTTAGTTTTCATTAGAAATTGATGTTTCAAGGGTTAAAATCTCAGTATTTGTAGGAATAACTTTGCAGTGTTTCAGAAGAGCCCCTGGAACACCTCAAAAGATTTGTCTTTCATGTTAAAATTTTACTGGAAGCATTCATTGTAAAGTAAGTGATGAAAAAACTTCTAGGGTATATTGTCTGGGTAAACAATAGTTAAAAATTAAACAAATAGTCAGGTCTGTGGGAAATCCAAGATGACCGTTTGTTCCTCCCGGCTCCCTTCATCATAGTGCATTTAAGCCGGACTTACAGAGATGAAGGAATTTACGAGCTGACGCTATTGAAAAGAGACATCTTACATTATTGCCAAGGTTTGATAAAGTTACTTCAAGAAAATGCCACAATGCTAACTGCTTCCTTTCACAGCAAGCTCCCAGGAGACAAAGACTTGAAAGATCACCGTCTGCCACCTGGAGATTTTATTGGAAAGGACGTTAAGTAAAAGACACTCTCCAAACGCATTGGAAGGGACCTTATCAGGTGCCTAACCACAGATGGACATCTACTCCAGTCTACAGAGACTCCTTAAGGATGAGGAGCCACCAACACCAGTGGGACAGCGGTCCCAAGACATCGACAAGGCCTGTATACCTACAGATTGATCCTGAACTCGGAATCCATTTTATTTGATTGTCTTTATCTGTCTGCTAATGATCTTAGTCATAATAATAGTTACACTTGTTCTTTTGGTTTTTGTATATAATCCAACTGTTTATGATTACTGAACATGTATAAGATAACGGCTAATTCTATTTTCATGGCTTATGTGAATGCTATACTAGATGTCACCCACAGAAAAATGAGACAGAAGGCAAAACTTGGATCCTGACAGTTCACAGGATAGAAATGATCCAGAGTGTTTTATTTTTGCAATGAAGGCCATAAGACCTGACTGCCTTCCATTTACCTGCCCCTCCTTCTGGGGAAAATTCTGCCTTGACTCATATCACATTTTGGATGAATAAAGGGTTTCTATGGAAAGTAGCCTCACAAGGAGATCTGATCATAAATTCCTAACGGGGCAGGGCAGGGTGGTTTACTAGACTGAACTTATGAAGATGAGAACGCTCCTGGTTGTGCATCTCCAAAATGTGCTATCTGTTTTGTGCTATGAGGGATGATCAAGGGAATTGAACATAGTGAACCTGAAAATGATTAGTAGACGATTCAGTGAGTGTCAGACAGATAAAAGGCCAGGAATAGAATCTTTTCTAGGATCTTTGATTTTGCAAAAGCAGTTTTATCATAACAAAGAAGTGCCAGATTTGCTCTTACCAAAAACAACTTCAAGCCTGGACAGAACATACATGGGCAGTGTCACTATAAGAAATGTCCAAACCTGTGGAGAATTTTGGTAAGTGTTTATTTGAGCCAAACTGACAACATATGCTGAGGAGCAAGATCTAAATTGCTCTAGAGCATAACAGTTTTGCAGTTTCTTTTATGCAGTAGAAATTAAGGACAGAAAATAAGATTATACAAGGGTGAGAGAAAGCAAGACAGGATTGGCTGACCTCTTGTATGCTTTAGAAGGCAGGGGCATTTCAAAAGTATGTTAACCTATGGCTTGGGACACAAGTGGTCCCGGTTCGAGTCTCACATATGAGGGCCAGTGACACTGCCCTCAAAAAAAAAGTATATTAACCTAGACCCACAGAAACGGGGGGGCGGGGGAATGGCAGGGCTTGCTTATGGCAAAGATCAACCTTTTACTAAAGAAGTTATGTGCCTGGGGCATGACCCCGCACCGTGACCTGCCCAGTAGGAATTTATGATCAGATTACCTCTGTGACGCTACTTTCCATAGAACAATTTTTTTTGTTTTCTTCCTGCACAGCAGGTATTTTCAGGCATTGCACAACAGACAGCCCAGGACTGGGCCCCAAGGGAAGGGAGACACACCATGCTAAATACCACAATTGACCATCCTGAGTTTCTCCGTGGGGGTGTCTTTCAGCTTTGACTGGGGGAGTTGAGCCCAAGCAGAGTGGCCGCTCTGAGCTGAAGAGGCAGAGTTTGGGTTACTGATGCAGAAGGAATTTATAAAACAGAGTTCAAGAGAAAAGGAAGGCAGAAGCTTGCCTGGGGTCTCATCGAGAGTACTGTCTGGAGGCTGGGATGTGCATGCACAGGAAAAGGATCTGCAAGCCCTCGTAAGACAACCTGTGCTGGGACTGAGAACGGAACGGTGACACCAGCAGTCAGAGCTGGGGAACCCTTGGAGTTCCAAACAAGCCCAAGTGGACAGGCCTCACTGAACACTTCAGGTGTTTAGCTACTGCTCTGGAAATGTCACACCTTAGGCATCAGGAGTGGATTGCCAACTTTTCTTAAAAGGCCACACAGTGTATAGTTTAGGTGTGTGATGATCTGTGTGATCTGTGTCACTCTGCACACAGCCATAGACAATATGTAAAAATGAGCAGTGGCTATGTTATAATAGCACCTCATTTACAAAACACACAGCCAGCCCATGGGCCATAATGGACTAGGTTTAAACAAATAGTCCCATTCTAACAAAGAATAAAATTCAGTGCCGTTTGTAGATGACACAATCCAGACTCATACAAGGTATTAGTTACAATGCCCATCAGACAATAAACACTTACTGGCCATGCGAAGAAGCAGGAAAATGTGTTCTATGATCAAGGAAAAAAACCCAGTTATTAGAAACAGACCCCAAAATGATCTAGCATTTGCTAATTCACAGAACTTTAAAGCAGCTATTTAAATATATTCAAAGACATAAAGGATTATAATGCGTGAACAAATAGAGAATCTCATTTAGAGAAATGAAAATCATAAAAACAAATCTCAAAGTATAAATTCAAACTAAAATGAAAAACTTATTGTATGGGCTATTAGACATTGCAGAAGAAAGGGTTAGTGAACTTGAACATAAACCCATAGAAATATATAATCTGAAAAACGGGATAAAAAAGATTTTTAAAAACTGAACAAAGAAACTACTAAAAAGGTAAGTATGTCATAAAAACACTGAGGAATTAGACACACGTAACCCAGAAGAAGGCAGGAAAGGAGGAATATAGGGGGGGAAAAGAAAACGGGACAATTAGAAAACAAACAGCAAAGTGGCCTTAAGATGTAAGCCCATTCATATCAAAAATTATTTGAAAGGAAACTGACTAAAAATTCCAATTAAAAGGCAAACTAGTAAAAAAAATAAGCTCCAACCTACACAAACATAGCCAAATGATCTTTGACAAAGGAGCAAAGGAAATACAATGAGCAAAGATGGTCTTTTCTGCACGTGCTACAGCACCAGACATCCATCTGTAAATGTACAGCATTTTATGCCATTAGGGAATTGCATACTAAAACAGTGAGATAACACTACAAACTGTTAGAATGGTGAAAATCAAAACCACAACACCAACCGCTAATGAGGATGTGGAATACCAGAACTCTAATTCATTGATGTTGAGAATGTAAAAATGGTCCAGCCACTTTCAAAGTCAACTTTGGCAGTTTCTTCTATAACTTCCCATGTGATCCAGCAACCATGCTCCTTGGTGTTCACCCAAACAAGTTAAAAAACTATGTCCACATAAAAACCTACACATGAATGTTTACAGCAGTTTTATTACATAATTGCTAAAACCTAGAAGCAACCAAAATGTCCTTCAATGGGTGAATGAGGAAACAGTACATCCAGACAATGGAATGCTAAAAAGAAATGAGTTATCAAGCCATGGAAAGAAAAGGAGGGACCTTAAATGCATATAACTAAGTTTAAAAAGCCAACTATATGACATTCTGGAAAAGGTAAACTTTGGGGACAATAAAAACCTCAGTGGTTGTCAGGGGTTAGAGAGGAGGGAGGTTGAATAAGTGAAACAGAGAATTTTTAGGGCACTGAATTACCCTGCCTGATACTATAATGGTGGATACATGTCATTATACATTTGTCGAAACCCACAGAATGTACACCACCAAGAGTGAAGCCTGATGTAAAGTATGGACTCGGAGTGACCATGTCGGTGTAGGCTCATTGATTGGAACAACACAGTACTCAGGAGTGGGATGTTGACAGTGGGTGAGGCTGTCGGCGTACGTGTAGGTGGACAGGTGATAAATGTACTTCCTGATCAATTTTGATGTGAATCTAGAACTACTCTCAAAAATAAAGTCTGGTTTAAAAAAAATATATGCTACCTATAAGAAATGTACTTTAAATGCAAATACAGTTTGCAAGGAAGAGTGTTGGGAACGCCATGCAAACAGGAAGCATAAAAAGGTTGCTATGGTTGTATGAATGTAAGACGAAGAAGACTTCCAGACTAGGAATTTACCAGAAATAAAGACGGGGCATTTTATGTGTCAATGAGAAAGACGTGACAATTATACATGAGTATCTAATTAATGACAGTTTCAAAATACATGAAGGAAAAACTGACAGAACCAAAGAGAGAAATATAAACATTATTCTCTCAGTAACTGATAGAATATCCAAAGGAAAAAATAATGAATTCAAGTTTTGAACATCACTGTACTTCAACTTGAGATAATTCACCTTATAGAAGAACATACCGAAACAACTGTAGGATACATATTGTCAAGTGCATACAGAACGTTCACCAAGATAGGCTAAATGATGCTCTCAACAGATTTCAAAGGCTAAAAAAATCTTGTGAGTATGTACTTTTCTCCAACCACCACAGAATTAAGTTGGAAATAAATGATAAAATATCCAGAAAAGTCCCTAATATTTGGAAACTAAATATCACATTTCTAAATAACCCATGAGACAAACAAGGAAATGTTTTCAACTAAATAATGGAAACCACATTAAAAATTCTGAAATAACATCATTAACTTTAGAGAGACACTTTATAGATTTAAATGCTTGTGACAGAAAAGAAGAAATGTTTAATTCAGTGATCTAAGCTTTCACTTTAAGGACTAGAAAAAGTAAATTAGACCCAAGTAAGAAGGAAGGAAATAACACAGGTAAGAATAGAAATCAGTGAAGAAAGAAAAGGCAAACAATAGAGAAAAATCAATGGAACAAATGCTGGTTCTTTAAATGGATCTAATAAAATAGTTAAGTCTCCATCTAATCTGATCTAATGTGATCAAGAAAATTGAGAGGACACATGAACAAGATGTGTGTTAAAAAAGGAACATTACTGTAGGTCTTACACATGTTAAAAGATTAACAAGGGAATATTATGAACAACTTTATACTAATACTGTATTAGCAAAACTGGCACAAGAGAAACTAGAAAATCTGATAGACCGAATTGAACAGAAGGATTGAATTTGTAATTTACACCTTTCCAAAAAACAACAAAAACTCCACGCACAAATGGCTACACTGGAACTCAAAATTCTTTCAAACACTTCAGAAATACATATCAATCAATCTTTCCAAACTCTTCAGAAAATAACGAGGAAACACTTCCCATATTCATTCCATATGAGATCAGGTTATACTGTTAAAACAAGCAAAGACAATTCAAGAAACTTTCCAAGCCAATATCCACTCTGAACATAGATCCAGATATCATTTTTTAAAATACCAAATTGAATCCATCAATATAAAATGGCTAATACATCATGACAAGTGGGATTTGTATCAGGAATGCGATGTAACATTCAAAAATCAATAAATATAATTTACTATATTAACATAAAAAAGAAAAAAAACCCAGATCATCTCAATATATGCAGAAAAAAACATTTGATAAAATTCATGATAAAAGTTATCAGCAAACTAGTAATAGGAGGGACTTACTCAAACTGATGTTACACGTAATGGTTTAAAGACAACACTTTTTCCCTATGATAGGAACAAAGCAACAGTGTTCATTCTCACTGATTTTATTTAATATTGTACTGGAAGGAGGGAAGAAATACAAAGCATAAAGACTGTCAGGAAGGAAAAGAAAACTGCCTTGATTTGTAGATGAAATGATTATATATGTAGAAAATTCTAAGCATATAAATTACTAGAACTAATAATTTTAGCAAAGTCTCAAGATATAAAATTGATACACAAAAATCAACTGTATTTCTATATACTTGTAAGGCAGAGTAATTGGAAGATGAACTTAATGTCATTTGCAATAGCATGAAAAATATGAACACTTACAGATAAATTTAACAAAATATATGAGTGAAAACTCCATTGTATATTGTGTAGGCAGCACATGAAAAATACAGATTGTTAAGGCCGGCTGAGTGGCGCAGTGGTTAAGCGCTGGCTTGGAAAGCCAGCGGCCCGGGTTCGGGTCCCACATATGAGGGCCAGTGACACTGCCCTCAAAAAAAAAAAAAAAAAAATTAAAAAATACAGATTGTTACTGAAAAAAAGTAAAAAACCTAAAAAACAATGTTTATAATGTGGAAGACATATTAAGATGTCAGTTCCTCCCAAATTTATTTTATTTTATATATATATTCATTCAGGACAATTAAGGAGGCTTTTTTTTTTGTAGAAACTTATGCACTGCTTTTAAAATTCCAATAAATCCAAGCAGGATATGTTATAGATATAGACATGCTAATCCCAAATTGTCTATGGAAAAGCAAAGAAATTAAAATAGCGAAACAATTTTAAGGAAGAACAAAGAAGACTTGCGTTGTCCATTTAAACAATGATTATAAAGCTTCAGTAATTAAGATAGAAAGTGCTATGTTGGTGAAAGGCTAGACAACACAAATCTATGGAACAGAACAGAGTCCAGAAATAGAACCATAAACATATGGTAAACTAGTTTTTGACAAATGTGCAAAAATAATTAAATGCAAAAAGGATAGTTTTTTCAACAAGTGGGATTGCAACAATTGGACATCTATACACCAAAAATGAATAAATAAATAAAAGATTGACTTACATACTTTACCCTTTATATAAAAAATTAACTCAAAAGGGATCATAGATCTAAATGTAAAATATAAAACTGTAAGAGTTTTATAAGACAACAGAAAATAGTCATGATTTTGGGTTAGCTGGAGTTCTTATATATGACACCAAAAGCATGAACAATTAAAAAAAAAATTGAGAACTTTTGCTCTGAGAAGAACAAAGGAAATTTAAAAACCAGCCCTAGATTGGGAGAATATTTGCAAATCATTTATCCAACAAACAACTTCAATCTAGAATATATAAATGACTATCAAAACTCAACAGTAAAGCAACCCAATTTTTAAAATAGACAACAGATTTTTACAGACTTCTCACCCAAGACCACCTATGGATGGCAAATACGTGAAAAGATGTTCAACATCACTAGCCATTATGGAAATGCAAATTAAACCATGGTAAAATACCTCTAAACATAGAATGGACAAAACAAAAAATATACACCACCAAATGCTGGTAAGTATGCAGAGCTACTGGAACTTTCATACACGGCTAGTGGGAATGCAAAGTGGCACAGCCACTCCGGAAAACGGTTTAGCAGTTTCTTATACAGTTGCAACATCCACTTATCATATGACAATATGATCCACTTATCATATGACCCAACAATACCACTCCTAGGTTTTTACCTAAAGAAACTGCAATTCGGGACAACATAACAACTTTTACACATATGTTTATTGCAGTTTTAAAATCCCCAAAAGTTGAAAACCACAAGGATACTCATACCAATATGGACTCTGTAAAGACATTATGCTGATTGAAAGATGATAGTTTCAAAAGTTGACATACTGCATGATTCTATTTCTATGGCATTCTGGAAAAGGCAGAACTATAGGAGCAGACAACAGATGTGGTTACCAGGGGGGAGGGAGAGGGGGAGATGTGACTACAAAAGGGCAGATCAGAGGGAGCTTTTTTGGGTGATAGAACTGTTCTGTACCCTGATTGTGGTGGTGGCTATATGAATCTATAACAGATACTCAAACTCACAGAACTATTCACCAAAATAAAACCAGTTTTACTGTATATAAAAAATTAAAAAGGTATTTCCAAAACCACAATGCAATGCCATTACACACCCACTAGGAGTGCTAAAATTGAAAGCCCAACCATGCTTCCTGTTGGTGAGGATGTATATTGCATACACTGCTGGTGTTGGCAGAAAATGGTGCAACCACTTCAAAGAATTTGTTTGGCAGTTTCTTACAAAGATAACCATGCACGTACCCTATGAACCAGCCATTTTATTTCTAAGTATTTAAGACAAATGGAAACGTGTGCAAAAAACTTACATACCAATGTCCACAGCAGCTTTATTCATAAGAGCTGGAAATAGCCAAAATGGCCATCAATAGGCAAATTGGGGATATCCATAAAATGGCCTACTACTTGACAATGACAATGAACTGTTGATATGTGCAACAGCATGGATGAATCTCAGAAACATGTTGAGCCAGACACAAAAGACTGATCATATTTATATTAATTTCAAGAATGGACAACACTAACCATTGAATGGAAACCCTCACAGTGGTTGCGTTTGGGTGGGAAGTGGTAAGGACCGCCCATGAAACAACTTTTTGTGCGATGTATTATATTGCAATAAAATGTACAGTTTTTGAGAACATTTTGGGAGACATAAGTCCAGGGAATGATATATCTGAATCTAGAAAAACAAAAAAGTCTGCCTGCTTGAATTTCACACCACATTTTAAAATCAGTCTAAAATTCCAGCTGTTAAAGTGACAGGGCAGCATCCAAAGCACAGGCCAGCCCATGGAGCTGTGAGCCTCCTGTGACAGGTATGCTGGTTCTTTGTTCTTATACTGGCCTACAATCAGCCCAAACTCGTTGATCATCTCTTATGGACCTAGAAGAACAAGACGCCTCCTCCTACCCGTAACTGCCTGCTCAAGGGCTTGAACTATTTCTCATTTCTTTTGGGAACATAGAGTGCTTTTATTTGAAATGACAATAAAAGAGAAATCAATTTGGCAATTAGATGTGAGTCCTATGCCCCTAATGGCATCGCTCCTGAACTTGTAGCAAAGGAGGGTGGGGTAGGGAGAGGGATCTAGACCCTCACCTCAAGAGCTAGAGTAGTAATACTCCATCCCCCACACCGTGCTGACTTTGAGCACATCTCTCAATTTATCTCTAGGACTTCAAAGTACCTAGGCAGTAAAATACTTGTGCTGTCAACATTGAGCTAGTTTAGCCATAGTCCTTTTATCAACGATAAAAGACTACTGTTCTGTCACTTCAGTTTACTAATTTATATTACATTTACCACCTCCCTCCTTCCAGCAAACAGATGAAACAGGCAGACAGGCCTGTCTGCTTCCACATGCAGAGGCAGCTGACCCAGAGAGCCCTCACGGCACGGCACGTAAGCATGGACGCCTACTCCTAACTCCAGGCTCTGGGAACAACGGATGCTCCAACAATACTCTAGCCAATCACAGCTTCTCCTTTTAAATGCTAAACCTCCTCTCCCTCTTGAATTTATAACCCCCCCGCCCCCCCCGCACTCGTAGTGGTGGAGTTAACCCTTACCAATAAAGACTAGTGCAGCTTCTTCCCAGGACCCCTTGCTGCTCTGCTCCTTGTCCCTGGCCTGGAGGAGGCGTCCACCAGCAGGGACATTACGGGCTCTACCCTGGGACTAGCTGTCAGGTCTGGCCCTCGGGCCCTACCTTGGGTAAAACGAACCTGGTATAGTTATGTCATTAGGTAATCAACTTAGCCAGTAACTATAGAATTGTTCATCATGTGCTCAGAGAAGATGCAGTTGCCTCAACAGAACGGGACTGGTAAACTGCCCTACCTTTCTGTTAATCAGACGTTATTAGCACTGTGGTTTCTATGCCACAGACGCCTCTTGAGGCTTATCATGAACAAGGCAGTGAGATCCTTAAAGGAAAATGTACGCTACCACTCTTTGTAGAGCAGCTATTCAAATATTTGATACACATCTTAAAAGGCAATTACAATTCCAACCTGAACACTACTGAAGAATAAGCTTTGTATAATTTCAGTCTCCCCTAATAAGACAGTTGATTCATAATGAAGAAATAAAGTTTCCACAGTGTTAGCCATTAATATAAGTCAGTAGTTCAGCAGATTCTATGAATGGCCTTAGGACAGCATGATTAGCTGTGCTGAGTTAGTTCTTAGACTACTATCTGTCAGGTTGGGAAGCTACTAATGGCTAGCACTTGAAGGAATAATACATTAAACGTGGGCATTAATCAAGAAAAATATTTTGGCTCACTTGCCATTTTAACTGGCTGAATACAGAAATATAAAATGTTTAAAAATAGTTTTCCAAAAATATTGAAAACTAATTTATACTTTAGTTTATAATCCTTAGACACTTAAAGAGCTATCAGTGAGAACATTCCTTAACCATCCAGCCAGTTTTTACTGAATGTCTACTGTGTGTCCAGGACCAATAATCATCAACTTAAGTGCTTTCAAAACTTACTGAACAAAATAAAATCAAAGGGATGTAGACTGAGAAGGAGATGACAACTTATTCAGGCTATAAGTAGTATAGATGCCCAGAGAGGGTCCTGAATTGCTTTTATCCTTGCCCTAATAGGTGGAGTGGCCATTGGTTCATGCCACTGCCAGGCAAACATAATAAAATACAAGGATGCCTTTCCTCCCACTCCTTCCCCAAATCCCAACACACAGACACACAGACACACACAACACAGTCATACATAGAGAAGAGTAAGTCTCTTCTATTGTTTTCCTCCGTGTTAATTTGAAGCCTCAAAACATTAAGTAGATAAAGTGTGTCAGGCCATGGCCCTGGCCCTTCCCTCAGAAATGGGCCTAACGACTACGGGGTCTCCTATCAGGGTCTTCAAGCAGAGCATGCAATTGGCTGCAGCCCCTTCTTACAGTTCTCTTGGGAGCTGAGGTCCTCCATCTAGGATGCAGTGTCATCAGTCTGAGCCTGATGAGTAAGCCAGGGCAGGTTTCAGAAAAAAAAAGCCATTACTTGAATATGAGTTGGCCCACACACAAAGCTCTAGCAAAAAAAGAAAAAAGACTAAAATCTGCTCTGTAAATAAATGGGCCACTAAATCCCTGAAAGTCTACCTTAAATACTAGATTAACAGAAATGGTTACTACCGTTATCCTAGTTTGTATCATATTTTAAGCCTTTAAATAGGTTTCTGTTGTTTTATATCTCAAGTTCTAGCTTAAAATGAACCACAGCCCTGAATTAATGCAATCTCTAAATAATAAAAACCATGTGGCGTTCTTTAAAAAAGTCCTACACAGGGCCGGCCGAGTGGCGCATTGGTTATGGTTAAGCGCTGGTTTTGGGATGCCAGCGGCCCCGGTTCGGATCCCACATGAGGGCCAGTGACACTGCCCTCTACAGCTAACAACAGCTCCACCTGGAGCTGGGCTGTGCGAGCCCGGGTGATGGTGTGGGCTGCAGCCCCTGCTGCAGTGGGTTGCCATAGGCTACAGTGAGTGGCCCTCAGCCAGCGTGAGCGGCTGGCAGCCAAGCGTGAGCTGCCAATAGCCGCAATGAGCGACATCCAGAGGCCGGCGACCGATCTGCCTCATCCAGGAAAAGCGCAATGATGATACCAACAGTGAAGCAACATCCTCCGCAACTAAACTGAAGAACAAGAAGACAGCAACTTGTCTGTTCCCCTTCCCCGATTCCCCAACGCTGTTCCCCTCCACCAAATCCCCAATAAAATCTTTAAAAAAAAAAAATAAATTAAAAAAAATAAAATAAAATAAAAAAGTCCTACACATATATGTTAATACACACACACACACACACACACATATATGCACACACACACTTTAAAATTTCATTGTAGATGCAATCAATAAACATGCCAATTCATTAGAAAATATAACACTTCATTAAAAAAAATAACAGAGTTCCTAATAGCATGCTTGTCATTATTTGATCTCTAATAATGGATACTAAATATTTTCTTTCTTCCATGAAAATTGGACATTAAATAGAGGTCTCTGTACTGGCAATACTGAGAATCAGTGAGACTATAAATTCATAACAGGATCAAGTGACACCCGTTAAACTGGCCAGTAGAAATGAACTCAATTTATATTTAATACTCTCAGCAAAAAGTAAAAACTAGAAAACAGTAGATCTGATTTAGGTTAGTCAAAGGTCACGTACAGTCTTTGGAAACTGAGTCATAGTTTCACTCTCAGGCGCACAGAACACACGCAGCTGCTCACCAACGGGGCAGTCTCGGGATGACTCTTCATGAGGACACACTTGGGGCCAAATTTTCTCAATGGCGAGGCAGAGAAAATAACATTAAGTGAAAGGATGATGCCTGAGATTCGAACCAACCTGAGTAGAGCTGTGGGGTATGACTTCATCTGTAAATAGAATCAACTTCAGGCGTTCATCATAAAAATTAAGTGAGCTTCTATGGAGAGCATCTATAACTGCCTTGGGACACGCAAGGTGTCTGCACGTGTTATTTCCTTTCCTTCTCTTGATTGCCCCCTAAACCTACTAATACCGAATTTTATGTTAAGTGGGTTCGTTATAGTATTTTATTATACTTAAGGAAAGAACAGCTCAGAACTCTGATGGTCACTTGGGATTTTGCAGTTAGAATCGGGCTATAGGTCTATGCTGGGTGTCAGCGCTTCATCTTATCCACCAGGTCCCTCCAGGTGGAGACGGGAAACGAGCCCTTCTGGGCTTGACTCTGCGTCCAGGTCTGGCTTCACTTCACCACTCCTGTTATGACTATGAATATTGAACTTCAGTCTGAAGTATCTCCTCTAGCAATGCCATATAAAGCCTTGCAGGAAAATAAAGAGTATCTTCTGACCAACTAGTTGTGGGGGAAAAAAAACACTAGTGGAAGAAACCCAGATCTAGACCACCACTAAGACTGTAAAACATTTAAACTTTATCTTCTGTACTCATTTCTTAGTCACGTCATGTCCTAGCTAAATGACACAACTGTACTGTGACATATGAATTAAGCTCTGTAAAATTCTGAAGCCAGTTCCTTTAGCAACTGTTGCTAAACGTGAGGGGGTGGGGTGGGAGGGAGCACTGGATAACAATGTCAGAATATTGTCTTTAGTTTGTGACAACTGGACTATTCTTTAGATCCTGCAGCTGAAACTAGAAATCTGAGCTTGAATCAGAACATGAAACCAAAACTAATGCTCAGTCCTCAACTCATTGCAATCTGAAAATCATGATCCAGTCATCCTATATGCTAAGCCAATTATTTATTCCATGACTCCTACCTCATAAAATGCTTTCTCTTTTAAAAGGCTTTCTTATAATTCTCCCCCATTCTCTCTAGCATTACTTCACACAGATTTCTTCTCTTTAAAAATTTACCCATTCGTAAGTGTCCATCTCAAGTACACTTCCTGTGTAAAGAAAGGCCTTCTCGCCATCTAATATTACTCTATCTCTCCCTAGGGTTTCCGTAACATATTTATCTCCAGCACTGCACTTTCCCTGTCTGCCTCATTTACAAGTCTGTGCCCATACCAGACAGACTTGCAGGCAGGGACATAGCCATACCACTTCAATTCTTTCTGAAAGAAGATGGGTAATAAATAATTGTTATTCATCTTTGTATCTCACTTCTATATGCCTAGCATAATGAAGGACCTCAGTAAATTCTAATTGATTTAAATAATTTGTTTAGCTATTTGAAAGGAAATTCCTATACTCTTACAAAGTAAGAAAGCAACAGAATGTGGCTAGCCATAAGTTACAAATGTTTACCAAATGTCTGGAGCTTTCAGAGTAAATTCTCTATCAAGCATATCTCATTTCCATTTATTCCTTTCCTCTTTCTCTAGTGTGTTATAATTATTTCATACAACATAAAGGAATTATTTTTTCTCTCATTACAGCATACATTGATGTATGACTGTATACTTAAGCACTAAACATGCTGCCTGGGAAGCATGTGGCCTTGATGACACTGTGAGAGACCAACTGCATTGCCTTCTCTGGAACCCGCATCTTTTGATTCTGTTTTCAGAGAAACTGCTGCTATACACACTGCCCCCCTTTCAGATTTCATGACATATGCTAATTCAAATAAACTGCCTAATTACGGAACAATTTATTTTACAAACCTGTTCTTTAAAAGAATTGTTTTGAAGGGGATGGGGTGCAATGACCGTTCTCAAACACAGTATATATTGGTGCAACACTAGCACAATATATATTAAAAGCCCTTACCCAAATCATTCCACTTTCAGAAATTTATCCTAAAGATATGGTCAGAGTTGCAGACGAAAATGTACACAGAGAAATTTTCATGAACACCTTATAATAAAAAAAATTGAGGGCCGGCCAAGTGGCGTAGTGGTTAAGCGCTGGCTTGGGAAGCCAGTGGCCCCGGTTCGGTCCCACATATGAGGCAGTGACACTGCCCTCAAAAAAAAAAAAAAAATTGAAAATAACCTAAATGTGCAACAGTAAGGTTATCACATGTCTATCTCCTGGAATATTATGGAACTGTTAAATAACTGGTAGACAGCCTCTAAAATAGCCTCAGATAATCCCTGCCTCCTGGAGGTCCTATCTCTTGTTTAATCCCCTCTTTCCTTAAGTGTAGGACAAGTGACTCACTTATTTTTTTTTTTTTTTTTTTCAGTTTTAAGGTTGCCTTTATTTTTTTTTATTTTTTTTTATTTTTTTATTTATTTTTAATAAATAAAAATTTATTTATTTTTTAGGTGTACAACACAGTGCAATAGTTATACTTTTTACCCCTCAAAGTGACAGCCCCTCCTCCCCCATTTGGCCACCCCACTCCTTCCCCCCATATCATATATATCTATTACACTTCCTCTGATTCCCTTCCACAGTATAATCCACATCCCGTGACTATCTATATATTCAATTGCAGTTGGTATACAATATTATACAACCTCAGCTTCAGGTGTACAGTGCAGTGATCAAGCCTCTTCTCCATCCATGAAATGGTCTCCCTAACAAGACACATGACCATCTGACACCCACAAAATATTTACAACATTATTAATTATATTCCCCAAACTGTCTTTCATATCCCAGTGGCAATATTGTAGTTGCCTATTTTTGCTGTCTAATCTCTTCCCCTTCTCCCTCATCCCCATGCTGCTCCCAACTAGCAACCCTGATTTTTCCTCCACATCTATGAGACAGTTTCTGTTTACTTTGCTCATTCATACAGTTTTTCAGATTCCACATATGAGTGAGATCATAACAATAGACAGCAAAAGTGATGGGATGCCATTTCGAAAATTAGGTTTCAAAGAGACTGTGACGTCTGTCTGGCACTCCTCTTACTCTGATAGAAGCTACCTGCTTCTGATGCTGTGAGCAGCACTATGGAGAAGCCCACTTGGCACAGAATTGAAGAAAATCTCTACAACAGTGTGCTAGGAACGGCCCCCCTACTCCCCGTTAAGTCTTCAGATAAGATCACAGCCCCAGCTGACAACCCGATGGTGAAAGGTTTGACAGGTTTGACGGCACAGCACTCAGCTCAGCTCTGTCTAGATTCCTGATCCACAAAAACTGTGAAATTAATATATGTTTGTTATTTTAATCCACTAAATTTTAGGGTAGTTCATAATACAAAAATGAATAACTTTTTAAAAGAATATTTAGTAACATGAGGAAATGCTTATGTGTTAACTTTTAAATTACTGGTCAAATGGTTATCCATATCAAAACAAAAACTCAGGCTTTTAATAACAAAAATATTGTTTAAAAACATATACTATGTACTCACATATTTGTTACTTGAACTAGTAATTTCCTACAACATTTCCATTCACTGAAAATATTTTCAAGACTGTTATCAGACTGCCTTGTAATATCATATAATGTAATTTTAAGTACAGTTACTATTAGCTAAAGAAATGATGCCAAACATTGAAAATATTACAATATGCCTCCTAAAATATACCAGAAAAGTTGGCAAAGATTAGAAGATTCATTCAAATCTTCAGAACTGACAGTTAACTTTTAAAAGCAGGAAGCTATAATACACATGCATGATTCCAATTTTTAAAATATATACTTTAAAAAGAATAGAATAACATACAGAAAAACATCCACAGAGATTTCCTTTGGATGGTGGGATTAGAGATATTTTAAATTTCTTCTCTATGCTTTTCTCTGTTTCCTAAATTTATTCAAATGCACATATTATTTTTCTCATCAGAAATATGTCACTTTTAAAAAGCCAAACTGATAATTTGATGTAATTCATAGCTGCCTCAAACCTAGATTTAATGCTAATGTGAGACTCAACTATTTTGTGGAGAACAGCACTGGACCCATATCAAAATTTAGGCAATAGCATTCAATTAGCAAGTAAAGCTAGTCAACAAGACCATAGCACAGCTAACTTAAAAAAGGCAGCAGCAGCAAGCCATCATGCTGAGTCAGACAAGAGGGTTAGAGGAATGCAGGATTCTGTCAGAGCCAAAACACATTTATAAGGGGATTTGTTAGATGCTCTCTGAGGCACTGCTTCCAAAAGGTCAAGGTTTACAAATAAGTTAGAATATTAATGAGCAACTTCTGTGTCTCTCACGTACTCAATATTTATCATCTGTGATTTACCTAAATATTCTTGAATCTTACATGTTAGTCTACATCCACTTTGGTGGCAGTGTTTTCTATATGCTGTGTGGTGTGTTTTTTATTGATCCTAAAGCTTTATGTACAAGAAGGGAAAAGATGTTTTAGATTTTAGGATTTGGTAAACAATTATTTTTTGTCAAGCCACTCAAATTTTCCTGAGTGCAGACTGGTGATTCATCCAAGGCCCTGACCAAGGCTCTTATAAGAAATGACACCTTAATAGTATAAAATACCAAGCTTGAAAGACTCCACTAAACAAAATGACTTTACAATAAAAATCGGTGCACAAAATCTTTTTCTCACAGGGGTTTCTTTGAACTTCACTGGACCTATGGAGAGAAATATGTACAGCAAACTTGTGTCATTCAAAGCTCAGAAAGGCCTGGAAAGCCAATACATTCTACATAAAGAGCTCTCCAAATGGCTTTTGACTAGATAAGGGTAGAGGAATTTAATTAGGAATGTGACCAGAGGCCTTATTCAAGCCTGAACTTTAATTAGTAGTTTCTAATTCAAGGTTGATCCAAAATACCGAAATCTTAGTCATTTTAATTAACCAAATTATCTTAACTGACATTTTTCTGGGTCACTAAACTTTACTTACCTCCAGTGTCATTAAGAAATTTGAAGGGGACCAGAGTTTGCCACCCCAAAACATGCCACATGGGCATACATGCTGTTTTGAGCTGAAGGCAGTTAGCCCTCTGCCCTCCCACTTTCTGTCCAAAATCAGGGCATAATTTCACTTTGTAAAGGGGTCTCCCTCTCCCACACCAGGATGGGAACCACTCCGGAGACACCTCTTAAGCACCCGAGACAAATGTTACTAAACAACCCTATTAATCATACATTTCCTAGTCACCTTCCCATAGGTACCCTGACCCCAAGAGCCCCACACCCCTTTTCCTAGCCTCTTCTACACTTGATCACCATTTATTGATCACCATTTATTAAGATGGTATATACATCCCCGATTCTAACTGTCTCCTTGAATAACATTTCTTTGTGAACTCCCCATGCACACATAGGTAATTAAATGCTTTTTTCCCCCTATTAATCTGTTATCAGTTTGATTTGCAGACCCAGCTGATGCTAAGAGGGTAGAGGAAAAGTTTTTTTCCTTCCCTATATATTCAAGATTAGTTAGTCTTTATATGATGTAGTGAAAAGACTTCAAATATTTCAGAACAAGTAGGAGGCATAAATAATAAATTAAGAGTGTTGTTGAGTGCTATGCACTGAATTAAATTCCAGGCAATAGTAGATGTAATTTTGATTACTGATGTCCAGTCTATTTAATTTATAAATGCTGTCTCCCCAAATGAGATTAAATATTCCTCAATGGCACTAGTCATTTCTCCTTTTGTTATTTTGCACAGAACAGTTTTCCACATCAAGGCACTTACTGAATGCTAATTAAAGTTTGGCTGCTTATCAGATATCCATGTGCTTCACAGTGTGTTAGATGCTGGGAATAAAACAGTGAACTACACACGGTTCTACCCCTTTCAGGGCCCTTACAAATGAAGACCACAAACTCGCAGTAGTTGGGGCCAGCGTCTTGTTGGCCCATGCAAGGTTCAGTTGTTCTGAGTTAGACTAGTTCCATGCCGGACATTCGCTGCAGGGTCACAGGACTCTGTCACTCCCTTGCCTCTGGCACCTATCCAGCTTCACTAATTTATGTTATCTTCAGCCCCTTGTGAAAGAGACTTAATTGCACAGTGTTAATTTATAAGGAATAAAGTAATTCTTAAAGTACAGGCTCTTCCCATATCAGATACTGACTGGGATTATTTATTCAAACCTCCAACATTATCATGCTGTGATTGGTTGTATTTCTCCACCACTGACTCACAGCATGCTGTTCATAGTACACCTTACTATAGAAAACAGACTCCAGTTAAAGATTCCCAAATGCAAGGGCAGATGGCATATTAATTAGAGAAAGAAAACAGAACTGCTCAGCAATTATTTTGCTTTCCTAAAAGCAAATGATCTCTAGACTGAAAAGACAGAAGAAGCCTCATTAAAAGAGAACCAAGGTATAAGCAGGAGAGGTTACTTTGTATTCCAGGAAGAACCCACAGATGTGAGCACAGAAATATTCTGACAACCTTTGGAAAAACAAGGAGAAGGAAGGCGGGGTGTTAAGAGGCTAAAGACTCAAACACACTTTTTCCTCTCCAATTTCATTTTTTTTTTAATTTCAAAACTGAAAGATAGAATTAGAATTCCTAGGCATTACAGACCAGTTAGTTTAATACAAACTCTGGCAAAATTCAAAATTTAATCAGTAAAAATGGAACATCTGGGGAGAAAAGATCGAGGATTTCCAGGAACTACAGTAGAAGTTCACTAAGAATCAGTCATTTTTAAAGTAACGTCATTTACTTTTGTGACAGACCAGAGGATAATCAAGATCTTTCAACAAGGCATTTGATAACAAATTTTTCTCATTATGAAGACTGATCTATGCGCCGAATTGTTCGAGAAATAAGGACAGCTCTGAGTTCAGTTGATTCATTAATTTATCTCAGCAATGTTGACTGAGAGCTAACTAGATCCCCAGCCTGTACTGTACTTGGCACTTTCAGTATACTGACTGCTAACAAGCACCCTGAAGGATGGACACTACTAACCGCATTTTATTAACATGGAAACAGAGTTTCTCAAAGTCACAAAGCTAATAGGTGTCAGGGCCAGGCTCCAAAAGTCCAGGACCGTTTCTACTGTGCCACAGGCTTCCATATGTGCCACCATAGCAAAAGGACCTGTCCCATATACAATCAATGACTTGAATGTCTGTTCGACAAATTTACCAAATGTGCAGGTGACACAAAACCAGAAGGTAGAATTAACGTAATGAATGCCATAATCAAGACTAAATCATATCTAACAAGCTGGAAATTGGAGAGAGGCTTAAAGTAATACAAGAGAAAAAAATGTTCGTACTCAAGGAATTTTTGATTGTGCAATTAAGGATGACGATTGAAGATAGGAACTCACTGCGTTCTGCACTATTCAGATTAGACTGAATTACTGAATTCAATTTGGGGCTAAGGCTCTTCAGCACAGAGGAGGATCTTAGGTAAGGAGGGAAACATAAACATGATTACTGTTTAGTGAAGACAACTAACATTTACTGACATCAGGGTAACATATACTGAGTGCTTTATGAAGATAATCTATTTCAGCCTCACAATAACCCTATGGGTAGATAGAGTGTATTATCATTCCCATTTCACAGATGAGGAAGCTGGGGCTCAGGGATCGGAAAGGCTGTCAAATAAAGGAAACAAAAGTCTTGCTGTGTACCACTTTACACTTTTCAATTCTTAACTCTTATTTGGTCATGGACTCTTTTCAGATGGATGAAAGCTTTAGATCTTCTCTGCTGAAAAAAATCTGCCATAACAGGTGGGGCTACTGGCAAAAGTAGGACTAATGAGAAACAGGGATAAGGAAGCAGTTGTCAATTCGGGGTAAACAAGGCTTTGCTAAGGATAACTGACAGGAGGGACACCTCACAGGTGGTGAACTTCCTGTCGCTGAAGTGTCCATCAAAAAGCAGTGCCATAAAGGAAATATTAAAATGGATTGGAGGTTGCTCTATGATTTTAAAGTACCCTTTTGCTTTAAGATTGTGGATCTAACTAAGTAATTTTTGTTTGATGGCAAAACAAGGAAGTTGAAAACGGAAGTTACTTTTTTCCAGACCATTCTGCTGACTATGTCAAGCAGAATATCCTGAACAATGTTATTTCGCATCTATGTATGATAGCTATATCACGTAATTGGAAACAACCACGCCCAAAGGAAAAAAGTTATACTCACGCGTCTATCTTGATGTAGTTTATACCTTGTCATAATAGAGGTCGATTCCTTATTCCTCTGAATCCTTAACTAAACATTTTCCTAAGATAAATACCCTATACACAAGATCCTAGAAAGAGAACATTTACTAGTTTGTAGTTTTATGTTAACTTCCATGAAGGATGGGGAGGGGCAGAACCAGACACAGATGAGAAACAACTCCAATGGTGCTGCTTCGCTTCTCAGATCCCTTCGCTAATGGCTGAAGCATTTTTACCCAGATACTCCGATTTATTTCCATTTGCATCATAATTCACTTCCAGATTCAGCCTCCCGCAGCTCTCAGGAGCACAAGAACGAATACTTTGCTCATCGTATGCCATTCAGCGCACACGTGGGACAGCTTGGCATACACATTAAACGGTCATAAGCACCTCTGTCCCTGATGATCTTCCTTCACTCCTCAGGTAGGAAGGAGGCTGGGACTGCACCTCCCAATGCCTTTCCCTGGGGGGCTCAGAACAAGGTGGCAGGGGCTCGGGCTAACTCTCCTTCAGGAGGGGACGGCGACGTGAGGCTCCCCCGGAGGCGGCTGCCCACAAGGGTCTGCTGTACGTGAAGCCTCCTCTAACTCACAGGTGTCTGCCACTGACAAATCCAGCGGGCAAAGCTGGCCCACACAGGCCGACAGACGCGCACCGGGCGCGCCCTCCCAGGGGCTCACTTACCCGACGCATCGCCGGGACAGCCGCGGGGCCGTGGAGCTGCCGGCGCCGCTCCCGGGCGCTGGGGGGCGTCAGGGCGAGCGGGAGCCGGGGCCGGGTCGGCCGCGAAGCGCAGTCCAGCGCAAGGGGAGCGGCGCCGCCGGCTCGCCCGCGAATGGCTCAGTCAAGTGGCAGCAGCTGGAGGACGGGGCGTCCTTCGGCCGCGCTCGGGGCCCCTCCTTCCGCCGCCGCCGCCGCGCCCGCCGCGCCCGCCGCGCGCGCCTCGCGGGTTCGCGCCCCGCATCCGACCGCCTGGGTCCCGCAGGTGGCAGCCGAGGGGCGCTCCGCTGCAGGCGCGCCTGCTGCGGGGCGCTCGCGAGCTCGGGGCGGTGGGGGCCCGCAGTCAGGGCCGCAGGCGCCGGTGGGAGGCAGGGGCGGGGCGGACTGAGCCGCAGGACCCCCCCACCCCCAGGCACTCTCCAAGGTGCTGCCGCCTCCCCGCAGGAATTAGACCCTGCCCCGAAGTTCGAAGGCGGCCAACGCGAGCTGGTCACTTCACTGCCCCAGCCCCTGACCCCTCATCGGAGTCACCTGGGCTGCTGTCTCTCCTGGGCTCTGCCCTGGCAGAAGGAGAGGCGGTCTCCGAGGCCTGGGCGCCCGGCCCCCGCCAGCCTGCCTGCGAAGAGCAGGTGCTGCCGGTGCACTCGCAGCAGCCCCGCCTCGGCCTTCCCAGCGAAGGGTTCTGGAGCTCGGGTCCAGGCTTTGCAGCCGAGCCTGCTTTGACCTCAGTCCGCACCTGCCGCTGGGCGAGGTCACGGACTCTGTCCTAAGTAGTTTGCACCGTGAGTATGCACAGCAAAAGGGCTTGAAGAACTTAAACATTTAAAAGGACACATCCATGTTGTATTTCACTATCTAAAAAAAACCCTCAAGAACACTTTTCAGGCTTGTTTTTCCTTAGAACAAAAGCCATTTTTACTCCTTGATGTCACTACCTCAAAACACGGGCATTTCCCAGTCCTGCTTCCCTGCATGTCCCATGTGACGCCTGCATCTGCCCAGTGTGGTTCCTAGCAATAGTGGAAGCTCCGAACGACAGAAGAACCATGATTTTAATTATGTTTGACAATGGGTTAGTCATGCAGAATTTTGTGCTTATTTTAGTGATAGCTAACTTCACCTGACTCCTTCACATCACAGATGAGGACAGTGGGGCCGAGTCCAGCCGCAAAACTAAATGTGAACAAGAAAGACTGGAGCCTACAAAGCGCACACTCTGTAGACCAACATGAGACTTACTTAGCTCTCTAAAGGTAGGGAAGAATATACCTAGAATGCAGAGGAGTTGAGAAGCATAAATTACGCAAAATCTAGCTCAGAATCTTTTAGATTTTAAATGACTTAAGGATTCTTATTTTTTACTATGATTTACTTAGGCAGCTTTTATATTCAAATACAGTGGCCCAGAAATGCAATTTTTCTTCATGAAAATATGCTTAAAGGAATTGGAGTGGGTACATTCTGACAATCATAGAATAATTTGTCTGATAAGTATCAGTTTTTATGTATATAAATTGATTATACTAAGATAAAACAAATATTTAGTTGTACATATTTCAGACATATCATACTAAATAATTATGATCAAATGCACGGTTCCACCTTTCGGCCTAATTCTTCATTTAAGTTGTCATTGCTCCTTTCTCTCCTTTCCCCAACTTTAAGGCGTAACCACCTAATGCTGGAATAATCCACAAGACCTTTGGGCTCTATCCCGAGAGACCAGTGTCAGTCCTTGATGTGCTCGAGAGGAGAAACTTAGAAATTTGTATTTTTTACTTCCCAGTTACCAGAGCAGAACTGATGGAGGAAACAGTCTCTGGCTTCCACCAGAAGATAAATAACTTGCATACACATACAGTCTTGTCTTTTACTCAAAGATACACTGGATCACCTCTACAAAGTGTTAGTTCCCCTCCACTCCTTCAGTTTAAAGGATTTAGAAGTTGATGGAGCGAGGCCTAAACAGACCCAGGCAGTTCTGCGGGGCCCCTTTTCTCTGGCCACTGTTCCCACCAGACCCAGGCCAGGTCCTCCTCTCCATCATTGCAGGTCTGGCCAAGATGGAGAAGCTCTCTCCCCTCTCCACAGGGCCTCCCAGGGGCCTGGCCTCACCCTCAGAATCCCAACTCTGAGGCTGTCCTCGCGGCCGGCTGTGGAAAGGCCATGCTTCCCTACAGCTCCTTGGCTGCTGATGCGACTTGGCCCACTCAGGCCCTACATCCACTCTGGCCACAGAAGAAGCTGATCCCTCAAGTGATTTTGAGAGGAGACTTGCCTCCAGCCTTAGGAAGTCAAGAGGTGAGCAGGGCCTTGGCCCCTTGTCAGGACTGCAGGCCATGCTCTGGTCAAGATGGTGGCATCATAAGATCAGAGGGAAGATGCTTTGAGGGAGCATGGTGGCCTCTGCTGCTAGGGCTCAGAACATGGCTTTCCTCACAACCACCCTAGGACCCAGTGTTTCTGCCCTCCTGTCATCCTCTCACTCTGGCCTGAACAAGATAGAAGGAAGCGAGAACCCACAGGTCCTCACACTGGTGGTGGCAGAGATCCACTGTAGGATTTCAAAAGTGTACTACATGTAGTTTTTTAACTTGAATGTGGTCGGGTGAGGGTGTCTGGGCTATAATAAGCATTTAGTGGGTTTTCATTTTGCAGAAGGGCATGGAAAATAAAATAAAAATAGCAATGCTAAAGTACTAGAAGTTGAACACAAGCAATCTGACCCCAGAGCCTATGCTGTTGACAGGAAAGAGGTATAGAGCTGGAGTGAGGAATGCATGCCAAATAGTAAACTTGCAATTAATAGAATTAGATCAAGGCACCCCATACTCTTCCCTTGTAAAGAAATCCCATTTTCAACCCCAGCCCCCTAAAACTTCCACTTCCACTCCATACAGGCCAGAGAGAGAGATAGGTAGCAGACCCCCTCCACTCATTTCCTTATTTAAACACTGAGCACCTATAACTCTATTTCTGCTCGGGCTCACCAGTCAGAACTTACACCTCTGGGAAAAGCAGGGAGGCATGCCAGTGAGGCAGAAGGAACCTTCTAAGAGGGACTGGGGACTGGGACTTACCTACCAGTGGGGCCCTTATACACATACCAAAGAGTCAACTGTCTTCATTTGTGTTTTTTTTGTTTTTTTTGAGGGCAGTGTCACTGACCCTCATATGTGGGACCCGAACCAGGACCGCTGGCTTCCCAGGCCAGCGCCCAACCACTGCGCCACTCGGCCGGCCCTTCATTTGTTTTTTGATAAGGAAGTGATGAGGGCAGGGTAAGTAGATGGAATAGTTTGTGAGTGTTCAAATGGAGGCTAGAGCATGCATGTATGTTAGAGAGTTACAAAAGTAACAGAAAAAGATTTATAAAGCATAGAAAAATGACTGAGGAGACAAAAAAAAAGTATCATTATGATATACCATTATGGGGTATGAACCCTGACAGACAGCATATAGATATGACCTATGAGAAAACTCATTTTGACTTTCATAATGATAAAGCTATGTTAAGATAGAGAAATAAATAATAAATTTCTTTTATATATATAAAGATTGAAATTCTGGGCCGGCCGAGTGGAGCGGTGGTTGGGAGCTGGCTTGGGAAGCCAGCAGCCCTGGTTCGGCTCCCACATATGAGGGTCAGTGACACTGCCCTCTACAGCTAAGATGGTGAACAACAGCTCCACCTGGAGCTGGACTGCTGTGAGTCCCCGGGGACGGCATAGCTGCAGCCCCTGCTGCAGTGGGCTGCCATAGGCTACAGTGAGTGGCTGGTGGCCACCGTGAGCAGTTTGCAGCCAGAGTGGGCTGCCCGGAGCCATTGTGAGCAGCCGTCCAGAGGTGGGCGACCTATCTGCCTCACCCGAGAAGAGCGCGGTGATGATGCCAGCATGGGCCAGTGAAGCAGCGTCGTCTGCGACTAGACTGAGGAGCAGAAGGACAGCAACTTGTCTGTTCCCCTCCCCCGGTTCCCCAACACTGTTCCCCTCCAACTCCCCAATAAAATCTTTAGGAGGGAGAAAAAAAAATGAAATTCTACCTCCTCATTTCTCATGATAGTCCACTAGTCTAGGGGAGAAAAAAACCTTTTAGTGGTTACTGGAAAACATGGCTATTTTCCACATGTATTTTTCACTGATTCAGGTTTTATGTGCTATTTTTTTTTTATATGTTTAGGCTAAAATGGTCTTTCGAAAAACAGTGAACTTATCTCATATGTGTTAAGATTTTTTTTTAGATTTGGCTGAGACACCCAGATATCTTCTCTGAGTTAGGTGACAGACACAATTTCATTTCAGATTCTAGATCAGGGTTTTAGGATGCAAAGTTTTAACAATTCAGCAGCAAAAATGGTGTATTGATTTTTCTTTTAACACTTTCTGTAGCCCAAAACATGTGAATATGTTTCCTGAGGAAGAGCAAGTTGTGGGTGAAAATGGTGTCATCCTATGCTCATGAAACTTTTCCTGCCCCCGCTATGCTACTCCCAGCTGTTTTCCTATGCCACAGCAGGTTTCAAAATCTTGCTGAAACCCTTAATCACACTGCTGTGAAAGACCTCTGTGTGTTTATCATTTCCCCAGAATCAGAGAGTGAATCATGACATTACCTTCCCAGCCAAACAGGTGAGAAGGTAAACCTATCAGGAAAGTTTCCTGGTTTCGTGTTTTGACATTTTAATATATATTATTATATCTTTTTTTTTTTTTTGGAGGGCGTGTCACTGGCCCTCATATGTGGTACCCGAACCGGGTCGCTGGCTTCCCAAGCCAGCGCCTAACCACCCCGCTACTCGGCCGGCCCTATATCGTTATATCTTTGAAAGTTCTTATTTTCAAAGCTGCACTTGAGGCTATTCTGGTCTTATTATGTCACTGAAATGAGACGTGATTAACATTATCTTCCTCATATGGAAGACAGGTATCAAATCACCCCTCAAATCTTCTCTTTCCTGAGGAAAAAAATGGGTTTTTTTTAAAACCTTATTCTCAGAATTTCTTTTACTCACATTTCTCAGACTTCTCTATATGCATTCCAGTTCTCCAAATGTAATTAAATGTCTGGCAACACAAACTGGGAAAAAGCTCCAAATGAGTTTAACTGTCCCCTTGGTGTCAGTTCCTATACATTCTACTCTAGTTTTCAGTTTCTTCTTCTTTTTTTGGGGGGGTGGGGGGCAAGGGTACCTGGAAAACTGTTTCTTTCTTGTAAGGCCACTATATATATATAAATTTGTTATTTGAATTTAGCATGTCTAGATGTTTAGAGAGTGATGAGTAGTGTATTAGTTCAGTCCTCATTTTGCTAGAGCTATTAAGTCCCCATTTGTTTTTCTGTATACTTGTACTTGAATCGGGCTTCTATCCTCACTATTCTAAGATACTTGTTCCTGTCAAAGTCACCAATGTGTCCTGTATTGTCAAATTCAATGGACACAGCTTAGTCCATATCTTAATTTTGAGTACATTCATAATGTTGACCAGTCCCTCCTTCCTGGAACACTTTTAACTTATGTGTTTTCTTTCTATGCCTCTAGTTGCTCCTACTCTTCTGTTTAATCCCTAAATATTATTGTCCGCAAGGGCAATAGGTTGTAGGTTCCTTTTCTTCTTTCTCTATAATATTTCTTCAGGTGAGTTTATCTATTTGCATTGCTTTAATACCATCTTTTTGCCAATAACTCCCAAATTTACATGTCCTGCCTTAATCTTTCCTCTTGGATGCCTAACAGGCACCTCAAACTTAATATGTCAGAAACACAACTCTTGATGCCCATTCTCCAAATATGTTCCTCCTTTGGTCTACCCCAATTCAATAAATGATAACTAGTAGCTAAAGTCCAAATGAGTCATTTTCAGTCCTCCAGTTTTTATTTCTCATCCTCTCATTATATACAGTTCACTAGCTGTTATCTGGACTACCACTTCAATTTCATCTCAGACAATGGGTTCCCTCTCCCACTAAGTGCTAGCCACACTTGCCTCTTCTCCACCTCTGTTTCCTCTATTTTTTCTAGTTTTCACTTGGCTGGCTTCTTCACATCTTTCATGTCTCAGTTCAAATGTCACCTCTTTGGAGAAGACTTTCTTGACTATCTTAAAGTAGCTTTTTCTCTTAACCAGCTACTCTTTTTAGACATGACACTGTTTATTTCCCTCACAGCCTTTATCACTACTTGAAATTACCTTATTTGTTGTTTTTGTTTTGTTTTGTTTTGTTTTTGTTTTTAAGATTTTATTGGGGAATTAGGGAAGGGGAACAACCAAGTTCAATCTTAGTTGTGGAGGGTGCAGCTAGCTCAGCTCCCAAGTCCAGTCACCATCTGGCTGCCCATTGGCAGCTCAGGGCTGCTCAGCTCAAGGTGCCATGTTCAATCTTAGTTGTGGGTTGGCATAGCCCACCATCCCAAGTGGGAGTTGAACCAGCAATCTTTCTTGTTAGGAGGATGTGCTCTCACCAGCTGAGCCATCCTGCTACCTGTTGGCAGCTCAGCGGCAGCTTAGCTCAGGTGCAGCTCACTGGCCCATGTAGGAATTGAACCAGTGACCATGTTGCTCAGAGCTTGCACTTTTAACCAACTGAGCCACTCAGCCAGACCCTACCTTATTTGTTTTTGTTTTATCCGGTTTCTCTAGAATGTGAGCTCCATGAAAAGAGGAACCTTATATAGTGTTTAAACATTATCTACCACTTCCTAGACTAATAGTACCTTGTATACAGTAGGCACTAAAATGACTTCTTAACAGATAAATAACAAGATACTTCCACTTCCAGTTATAGCAGATTAGTTTGTATTACACCAACTCTCCCAATGAGAACTCTAAACTTCGGATAGAAAATAAAAAAATAAATCAGACAGAAAGTATCCAAGAACTATCAAGGCAGCTAAGACTCAAGGAGCCAAGATCCTGATTAGAATGGACATGAGGAGAAGTGAGCCTGATATTTCCTGCAGAATATCCATTTGAGGTCTTTGCTAATTTGTAAGCAATATCCAAGAGGCAGAGAAGCTGAATGCTGCTTTCAGTTATCCTGGAGTTTGGGAGAAAAAAATTAGGATTCACCCAAGTGGAGGGTGCCTAAGCAAATGCTCCTGGCTTTCTGTTGAAGGTATACTCTAGGAATAACCAGAATAAAACAGGAATAAACTAGAAATAAATCAATTCTCACAAAGATTAAACCTAGGCTTTGATTATTAGCTCAATCCATTATGTGTTTGCAGCCTAACAGGCTGCAAAAACATCATCCAGAGTCCCAAATTATTCCTATAATTTTCAATTCACAATATCTGGCATTCAGTTCAAAATTTTTACACACACTTTGAAGACAAAAGACCAAAGACTAAGAGAAAAATTGAAAAAAATAAATCGATCTATAGGAGTTTAAGACACAAAGTATAAAATAACTATGATTATTTAATATATCCAGAAATAGAACACCACATAGCATCTATTATTTTTAAATCAAATGGAAATGTGAGAACCAAAAAAAACAATAACTAAAATTAAGAACTTAGAGAGAGTGTATGCAGACTAGACACAACTATTGAGAGGAATAGTGAAGACAAAATTGGAGAACAGAAAATATCCAGACTGAATTGTGAAACTTTAGAAAGATGAAAAATAATGAAAAAATATGAGACTTATGGGACAAGATGAAAATGTTTATCATAGGTGAGATTAGAATAAAGAAGGAGAGGGTAGAGAGAGAATAGAGCATATATTATATTTGAACAGATAATGTAGAAGAAGTTTCCAAAACTGATGGAAAACATCAAGCTACAGATTCCAGGTGTTTTATGAACATCAAACAGGATAATTTCCAATAAAACAATATCTAAGTACATCATAGTAAAACTGCTGAAAAACAAAGAAAAATAAAAAATCTTATGGGCCGGCCGAGTGGCTCATTGGTTAAGAATTGGCTTGGGAGTGTGAGCTCTGAGCAGCAGGGCCGCCAGTTCAGATCCCAGATGGGCCAGTGACGCTGCGCCCTCTACAGCTAAGATGGTGAATAATAGCTTGACCTGGAGCTGGGCTGCCCTGAGTTGCAGGCGACGGCGTAGGCTGCAGTGGGGCTGCAGTGGGCTGCCGTAAGTTACCATAAGTGGCCAGCAGCCAGCGTGAGTGGCCCATGACAGCCGCTGTAAGCAGCCATCCAACGGCCAGTGACCTATCTGCCTCAGCAGGGAAGAGTGCAATGATCACAATACCAACATGGGCCAGTGAAGTGATGTCCTGACAACTAGACTGAAGAACAAAAGGACAGCAACTTGTCTGTTCCCCTGCCCCGATTCCCCAATAAAATCTTAAAACAAAACAAAACAAAACCTTAGCACAACAGAAGAAAAAGAGACACATCATCTTCAAAGAACAATAATATTGACAGCTGCCTTTCAACAGAATTGATGAAAGCTAAAAGACAATAGAATGATAACAGCATAGTACCGAAATAAAACCTCTCAACATATTAGTATTGTTTCATGACCCTGGGTAGGCAAATATTTCTTAAACACAGCACAAAAAATCATATCCATAAGGAAAACATTGATAATAATATTAAAAGTAAGAACTTTTGTTTCATTAAATGATACCATTGAGAATGAAAATGCAAGGAGGCGGCAGCTAGGCCCCCACCAGAACCATGTTTCACAGCCAGTATGATAATGATGTTGTTTGGAGCCTTCAGGGCAAGATTCATCAAATTGAATATGCAGGGGAAGCTGTCAAACAATTTTCAGCCACAGTTGGTCTGAAATAAAAAACCCATGCAGTGTTGGTTTCATTGAAGAGAGCTTGCAGGTCATCAGAAAAAATGCTCCATGCTGACAACCACATTAGTATTTCAATTGTGGGACTTACTGCTGATGCTAGACTGTTAGGTAATTCTATGCATCAGGAGTGTTTGGATTTCAGATTTGTATTTGACAGACCTCTTCCTGTGTCTCATCTTGTATCTCTAATTGGAAGCAAAACCCAGTTATCAATGCAAAGGTATGGCTGGAGACCATATGGTGTTGGGCTGCTTATTACTGATTATGATGATATGGGCCCTCATATTTTCCAAACCTGTCCATCTGCTAACTGTTTTGACTGCAGAGCTATGTCCACTGGAGCCTGTTCTCAATGAGCTCATACTCACTTGGAGAGACATATGCCTGAGTTTATGGAGTGTAATTTGAATGAACTGGTTAAGCATGGTGACCTGCATGGCTTATGAAAGACACTTCCTGCAGAATAGGACCAAACTACAAAGAATGTTTCTACTGGAATTGTTGATAAAGACTTGGAGTTTACAATATACGATGCTGCTGCTGTGTTTCCCTTCCTGGAAGGTCTTGAAGAAAGGCCACAGAGAAAAGCACAGCTTGTTTAACCTGCAGAAAAGGCTGATGAACCAATGGAGCATTAAGTGATAAACCAGTCTATATGGGTATTATCAGCTATGCAGGAATGCAGGAACATGTACTGATGACAATAATCTATACTTAAAAACCAAAAGATGCGATGGTGGAATGGTATGTTTTAGGAATCAGTCCAGATGTGATTTTTTTTCCAAGCAACTTCAATGAAGCCATATAATGGGATGCATTTTTCTTTTAGAGGGCCTATATAATCATTTTCTAGAAAGTATACTGATCTGTACTAATGTTTTTATATGAAGAACATAGTGTCTTTGTGGTTTTAAAGACAATAGGGAAATAAAATTGTTTCACCTATTGGTGAAAAAAAAAACAAGAATGAAAATGCATATCTCATCACAGGAAAAGATATTTGCAATAAAGATATCTTATACAGGATTCATGTATAAAATAAAAACAGCTGCAAGAAAAGGACAGATAACCCAATTTTTAAAAGTAGGCTAAAAATTTTAATGAGTACTTTACAAAAGAGGGTACCTAAACAGTTAATAAGTATATGAAAAGATACTCAACTTTATTAGTCACTACAGAAGTGCAAACGAAGACCACAATAAGATCTAGTACTAAATACCCATCAGAATCACTAAAACACCAAGTGTTCGCTAGGATGATGATAGCTGGAACTCTGGTGTATTGCAAATGGGAGGAAAAATTGGAAAATGCTTGGTGTTATCACCTAAAGCTAAATATATGTACCAAGAGACAAGAACATTCATAGCATCATTATTTATGCTAGTTTCAAAGCTGGAGAATGCTCAGCAGACCCTGAACCACATCTAACAATTATAGTGCACTCAGTGAATGTAAATAAGTGTTATCATTATTCTTTCTAGCCTGTGAAAGTCTTTCCATAATTGGTAGATTCCAAAAATCTACCCAACTGAGAACCAATAACATCAGCTCACAAATATCTAAATATAATAACTGACAATGCCTAAATAAAATAATTCTTACCTCAAGGATTGTTTAAAAAAAAATCTAAGGTAAATTTAATCACTGGCCTTATTTTTTTTTAACATTAGGCATAAATTAGATTCAACTTTATTTTTAAGAGGTATACTCTATTACACTGGAATAAAGCCTCCTCTTCCTATTGAATTGAAGAACGAAGTTTTTAAAATAAATATCTTGCGAGGAGTTTTTAATTTATTGCTTAATTTATTGTAAAAAGCAAGTTTTTAATTTATTGTTGCAGTATGAATCACCAATTAACCTATTCTGTCTCACAGATAAAAGTTGAAAAGTAATCTGAAGTTATCAGGCTCATTCAGTTGTCACTACCAGTCTCATTCAGTTGTGAACACAGCTGTATGGTTTCCATACAGATCTTAGAGCCTTGCTTTTTTCAAAGCCTCTCATGCTCCCTTTCTAAGTGATGACGGAAAAGATTTAGTAGATGCAATCCTAATCCCCAAAAGCATTGTTTCAAAAAAACTATGCATACACAATGCAAACTGGAATTTAATATAATGTTATTGGTTAAAATTCTAATTCTTTCTGAAAATGGGAAAACAAGAGTCCATTCAGTTAGTGGCAAAGGACCTAGTCATAATCTAACTCATTTATTTAGGAGATCTTTCTCTTCTCCTCCCATTACATTTTATATATGTGTGCATAACAATCAATACTTAATTGTAATGAATGGTTTGTATTTATATATCCTTACTCAAATAGTAGAAATGATGCCTTTTCATTCATGTATCCCCAATTCCTAGTTGAGTGCCTGGCACTTAATAAGAACTCAAGATATGTTAAATAGATGAAAACTAAAGGAAGTTGTAAATACGTTAGGGGGAACTGTGAATTCCAGACCAAGATCTCAGATTTGTAAGTCATAGGGAAGGACTCAATTTTGCAAGACTTGATATATCCTGGATGACCTAATAAAAATCAAATTTCTAAAAATGTAAAGTCAAAAACCACACCAGTTGGATAAGGTTTACCTCAAGATGAACAAGCAACCTGTTTTAACCTTGAAACAGGCTTACTCATATTTATTAAAATGCATTCTTCTGCTTACTTTTTAACAATATTTACCTGTATAAGAACTTTTCTTTCTAGTGGAATAAAAAAAAATTTACTCTTAAATATATAGACAAATATATAACTACTCAAAATTATAAATTTGCCATCATTGTTTTCCAGGCAAGAAATACCTTTATTAAAATGTCTCCTAAAAAATTTCTCCCATGTGCCTAACATCTCAAATGAGAAACCTCTACAGGAATCCTCTGATACGTCTACCAGAACTTAAGTTTGGATTGTTCTTATTATTAGTAAACTTTAAACAAGGCTCTTAAATAGTCAGCTTAGTTATTTTCCTGGTATTTTGTTAAGTAAACATGGGAATATTATCATTCCAATTTTATTGATGGAGAAAACAAAAGGTATATATAAAGCCTTACTGCCTTCTCTCAGTAGTCATGAATGCCCTGGCAGAGATTATGGTAGAACTTGTTTCCCTCAGATATTGCCTTTGTTGCTCTATTAGCAATTCTGTTTTCTTTTCCAAAATTTCTTTTCATAGAATTTTAATCACAAGTTTATCTTCTGTATATGTTCCATTTAGAGCTTATTTTCCTTCAAAACTTTTCACCCTACTTTCCCCCCAACTGCTTTATTGCCTAGGGTGGTTGAGAAGAATATTCTGCTGAAATAGAAAGTTATTATAAAACTAATATATGCATAACCAATTAAAACATTTTATTGTATTAGAATAAAAAAATTTTCTCATATTATTACTCAGATTTTCAAAGAAAATAACCTCTCTATTTCCTACAACCTATCCTAACTAATCTCTACTCCACTAGGTATCAAGCATAGAGAAGGCGAGGGTGGGATTTGGGGAAGTAAGCATGTGCTCAGTTAGCCATCTTAATCCAGCTCTGGATTTAAATCTCATGTCCTCTGCACCAGGAGCGAACGTACTAGGTAGCAATGAATTTGAGGAAACTTGATTCATAGGGCTGTCAATACAAACCAGGCAAGATGTCTACCAAGTAAAAACTTTGATGTTGGAATAATTGCTCTGAAACCAAGTTCTTTTTTTCTGGCAGTGATTAGAGAGTAAAACCAATAGTCTTCTAAAGTTACTCCTGGTTCCTGATAACAAACCTATATTATCTGATTATAGGCCTTCTCTTTTTGATGGCTGAGAAAAAAAAGAAAAATGTAACCTGTTTATCCAAAGGTGAGTCCAGAACACATTCCTATTTTAGTCTACTGCAAATATTTTTCTAATGCAACAGGGAATACATCCACTGCCCAGTCTCTGCTTCTGCACAAGCATTTGTAATGGGGTTGGGGGCATCTGTACTGAGCTGTTGCATTTTATCTCATAACTAATTCCTTCCCCAAAAGTCAAAAGCCAATGAAAGGTCAACACAAATAAAAACAAATGATCTGTTTTATAGTGAGACTAATAGATCTCTCCACAAGATGACATGACAGTATACTGGTAAATTAAAATAAAATAAAATAAAATGGAATACCTAGAATCACTTGCTATTTGTTTAGAATGTAGGCCTGAGAAGCTCAGAGGTGTTGTTTATGGAAAACAAGTCTAGTATAATTTTAGGTGGAATGTCTATTAAATAACAGGTGTGCCACTTGGATAGAGTTAAGAAATACCTCAACATTCTGGGATCAATCATATTGGACCATTCCTATGGGCCTGATAAGGGTAAACAAAATGACTAGTTAATATGTTACCGCCGTAAGTGTTACTGATCATTTCTGGAGGCAAGGATTTCTTGGTGTAAGGTCTTCAGGCACCAGCACTATCACAGGAATTAGTGGGGGCCTCTTCTCCAGAGCAGCTAACATTATTTCTCTTCCACAGCTGGCTCATTGCTGTTACAGCAGCTGACAACATTGGCAGATAACTTTGGATATCTGGCTATTCCCTCAACAACTTTAGCATGAATGAAAAAACAAGGCATGAGTCCTAATTTAAAATGATCCTTAACTATGAGGAGCAGTATCAGAAAATTACATTTCCTATAAACAAAAGATGTTTTGGGAACTCTTTCTGAGTTGACCATTGATGACTGATTAAATTGTTTTCCCTTCTCATATTTGCATTCACTTTTCCACCATGATTATTTTTAAGAAAAGAAAAATTAATTATAAATATAATAATCAGGAGAACTGAATTAAAGCCCTGGTTTTGTTCCTAAATAATTGGGAGGCTTTAAAAACTTGTAAAGTCACTTACAGACTATTTGTTTATCTATATAAATCAAGGATTTTTTAGTGAATCACCTAAGACTGACTAAAAGTTACATTTTAGCATTCTTCATATGTCAGTATTTTATTGTTTCATTTAAGACTACAAGTGATTGCCCAGAAGCTAAATTAATTCTAATATCAGTTCTTACAAGATTAAGCAGAATAAAAAAAATTAGCATGTCTTTCAGACATAAAACGTTTTAATATTTTGATATATTTTCTTTCAATATTTTATATACTTTATAGTAAATGTCTATACTCATATTTTACATTATTATTATTATTTTTTTTTGAGAGCAGTGTCACTGGCCCTCATATGTGGGGCCGAACCAGGGCTGCTGGCTTAACCACCGCGCCACTTGGCCGGCCCTATACTCATATTTTATATAGTGGTTCTCATACATGTACAGTTCCAAAACATAATTCTTATTTTATATACCATTTAATAGGATTGTCTTTTTATGAAGTTATTGACTATAAATTTACAGGATTTAACTGAATGAAACCATGGTTTCATTTAGGGAAACTATTGAATATGATATATTTCTTTCTGACTTAAAGCTAGTTTGACTGGATTTTTATGTAACACAAATGGACAAGTGGCATCATTAAGAAAATTTTACTGTTATATTAAGAATTAAAAGTTACTTATCCTTGGGATTAATAAACTTTACCTGTCTTAAAATCTCTTAAACATTTATCATTCCTCATGCTGAAATCTTTATGTAGTTAGTATTTAATATTTATCTTTAAGTTTCAAAGCCTATTCCTCTTTTAAAAAAATACCAAATAAAGAAAGAGAGCTAATTATATAAAATATTTTGCCTTAATGTCACTTTTCCTAGTCAGTGTAGGTCAAACACAAAAGTCTAGTCATACTTCCATTAAATGAGAAATAAATATATCCTAAAATCCTAAAATTCCAATTTGTTTCCCATTCCGTAAGTCAACATATGGGTTCATATTTTGTAAGTATCATTGGAGAAAACAAATTTCAAAGCATACCCTTTCAGCACAGGATATGGTAAGCGATGCAATTTTAACAAGAGCTGTAAATAAAAAGCCAAGAAACGAATGATTTGGGCTTGACATTTTGAGGTGGGGGATCTCCAAAGAGAAACACGGATTGATATGCCTATTGCCATGGCTTAAAAACAAAACAAAACAAACAGAAACCTTCTTCTAGGACTAATGCTATCAAGGGGAAAACTGGACAGGAGTAGAATGTGGGGATAACAGACAACTGTCCGAAGGCAGTTCAGAAATGACCATATCATCAACAACACACTTTGAGGCCTTTGAATATGTAGTTGTTTGCAAAACACCTTAATTTAAGAAACAGAAATCAAAAAGATCAAAGTAACCCAAGATTGTAAGTCATGTCAAAATTAGATCCATGTAGAAATCCTCTGGTTCCTGATTGTCCTTCTTAAAAAGATCATAATTATATCTTTGAAAATGAACCTCCACTGTCAGTGTAACTGTCTGGATCTAAAGAAATCTGTCATCAAAACAGAAACTTTAAAAGAAAGTGTTCAATACAGTTTTATTTGCAATGAAATTCTAAACTCTTGTTACTTCCAGATTGGCACTGGTAAATTCTAGTACATAATACCTTAACATTATTTGATAAAGGCAGCAATTTGAAAAGTTAAGGAACAGAAATTTAGAAAGGGCCAATATGTCTCTTAAAGAATGGGTTACTGCAACTTGAACCTTTTTGCATTTTTTTCTTCACTGGCTTCCTTCATGTTTTCCTCTCCCATGTATGCCAAAGAATGGTTTTGTGAGTCACTAAACTCAGCCTCTTTTCTTAAAGTGATCTCTCAGTCTGAGATAGTGAATGTTATTGGCAAGCTCTATTACTTTACCTCTTGTTGGATAGAAGAATGTGGTTACAAAGCAGTCATCAGCCAAAGGCCTTAGGGATAAGAGAACTTGGAACACCACGCTTCACAAAACAAAAGGAGCTCAAAGAAATGGGTCCCATTCACAGCCAAATATGACAGAACCGCAACACTCTAGCAGCCCTACTTCACAAAGCGAAATAGGGCATTGTCCTGAATTCAATGAAAAAAGAAAAAACCCAAAGCTCTTCAGAAATTGAGTCCAAACAGGTCAGCTCATACCCAAAGAGTGAATATTTTATACTCACAAAAAACCATTGTTTATTGTTATTTACATAGAAAGTGAGAACACAGGAGCTCAGCACAATAGTTCCTATCAACCTAGAATGCCCATGGACCTCCTAGGAGGTCTTACCCTTCAGCTCCACCACTATCACCAGGCGCATATACACATGTACCCCAGACAGACAGGCTGTCTGGGGTCCTCAGGCAGTTAGAGCACCAATAGGATTTATACTAAATTAAGTGGAGGCTCAGTCCTTCCTAGTTCCCTTATGCCCATCCTTCTTCATTTTCTCAGCCCTGGTGAATCCCACTATTATCCTTCATCTCAGCCCCTTTGGAATCCTAATCCCATTCTAATCAACCTTCTACATCCTATTCTTGTCATAGATGTCTCTCCACCTTCAGGCTTTAAGAAAACCTGGCCCTCTCCTGAGGATAGCTCTTCTCCTCAGCCCTCCCTTCAAAATGGATATAAGATTCCCCTGCCGACTCCTGCCCCCAAACAGGATGAGCATTTCTCCTGCTTCGTGGGTCTTCTTTCTGCCTTGCGATCATCATTCTCTGTTGTAGCAATGTAAGCATAGTTAGGAACATCAGGGTTAAACACTCTAAGATAATACTAAAATTGTGCATTGGAATTGAGGGAAATCTTAAAGAAGGGGTTGCAAACTCATTTAATTGTTGCCTATATAAGTTGCAAATATCTACTCCATCCCAAAAAAGTACCATTATCTAATCTCACAGAGGGATCTTTAGAGAGTATGTAATTCTCACAGTTTTTAACCAACCCCAGATCTTAGAAAAATGAAAACTTCCAGATTATTTTATAAATTAAAACTTTGATACTAAAACATGGTTATAAAAAAGATGATCAATTTTACTTATGACTATCAACTCACAAGACAATAAAATATTAACCAACAGCATGTGTCATAATCAAGTGTTTTCCTCCTCTCGACTTGTGTGAGAATGCAAGAATAATACAATAATACAACATTCATTAATGTATTTTAACATATTAATAAATCCATGGAAAATTATTTTTATATACAAAGCCATTGAAAAGGAATTAGATAGAAATCAAATCTACTCTTGATTTTTTAAAAAGGCACTCAAAATAAGACTTGATGAAAACTTCCTTTATATTATTATATACATTTTATCTCAGTCCTAAGGCTAGCATATTTCCTAAGGGAGAAACTCAGAAGATATTCCCCCTAACGTCAGGAACTAGACAAACATGTCCACAATCACTTCTATTGCTTTACACTGCCTAATGGATTGCCTGGTATCCCCAAAACCATAGAAAAATTAAAAGTATAAAAATGGGACAAAATAAAAATTACCTCTATATTTGCAAAGGGTATGACTGAACATCTGGGAAATCAAAAAGACAGAAAATGAAACTAACTACTAATGAAAGAATTCAGCAAGGTAGCAGGATATACAATTATTAGCATGCAAAAAATAATTAATTAATATACAGAATTAATATATATACAAACAATGACAAAAACAATGGGAGAAGGAGGCTGCATTTTCATAACAAAACAAAATATTCAAGACCTAATACAAAATATCCAGAAACTAAAAGGTGACTCTTTCTAATACAAAGGTTTTAAAAAATTAACTTGGGAGGATATGGGGAAAAGGGGTCCTTGTGCACTTGCTAGCAGGAATGGAAATTGGTGCTGCCACTATGAAAAACAGTATGAAGGTTACTCAAAATACTGAAAATAGGACTACCTTTTGACCCAGCAATTCCACTCCTGGGTATTTATCTGAAGGAAATAAAAAGGCATCTGCACCGCCATATTCACTGCAGCATTATTTACAATTTTGCTTTTGATATACTTTGTAATGGGAACATTATAAGATGGCTTAATCTCACATTGTTTAGGTCAGTAGTTTACTTTTTTAAAAAGAATTTTTATTAAAAATATAGCTAACATACAATATTATATAGTTTCCAGTATATGCCATAGTTACTCAACATTTATATACCTAAAGAAGTAATCATCAGCCCCGGTTCGGGTCCCACATATGCGGGCCAGTGACACTGCCCTCAAAAAAAAAAAAAAAGAAGTGATCATTGTAAGTCCAGCAACCATCTGACACCGTATCACATTATCACAATATTATTGACTATATTCCCTATGTTGTACATTATATCGCCATGACTTGTTTTATACCTGGAAATTTGGACCCCTTATTTACCTTCACCTTTCCCCTCCCTTTTAAAATTTTTCAGTATTACTTTATATTAATTTTAGGTGTACAGCATAGTGGGTAGACATTTATATAATATAAGAAGTGATCCCCCTTACTAGTCTAGTACCCACCTGGCACTATACATAGTTATTACTGTATTTTTGACTATATTCCCTATGCTTTACTTTACATTCCCATGACTATTTTGTAACTACCAATTTGTACTTCTTAATCCCTTCACTTTTTTCATCCTGCCCCCAACCCCCTTCCCATCAATAACCCCGATAAATCTAGTACCCATCTGACACTATACATAGTTATTACAATATTATTGACTATATTCCTTATGCTATACCCTACATCCCTATGACTACTGTGTAACAACCAATTTGTATTTCTTAATCTCTTCCCCTTTTTCACCCACATTCTCAACCTCCCTCCCATCCAGCAACCATCAAAATGATCTCTGTATCTATGAATTTGTTTCTGTTTTGTTTGTTTATTTTGTTCTTTGGATTCCACATATAAGCAAAAATCACATTGCATCTGTCTTTCCCTGTCTGACATACTCCACTCAGCACAGTACCCTGCAGGGCCATCCATGCTGCCACAGACAGCAAGTACCCATTTCCTTCCATGGCCTACAGTATTCCATTGCATATATGTACCACCTACTCTTTATCCATTCATCCATCAATGGAAACCCACGCTGCCTCGACATCTTGGCCATTGTAAACAATGCTGCAATGAACATATGGATGCACACATCCCCTCAAAGTAGTGTTTTGGGTTTCTTCGGATAAATACCCAGAAATGGGATTATGGGCCCTTTTTTGTTTCTTGTTATATCCTTTGTTTTAAAGTCTATTTTGTCTGATATAAGTATTGCTACCCCAGCATTTTATGTTGTTTGTTTCCATTTTCATGAAATACCTTTTCCCATCTCTATACTTTCCATCCATGAGTGTCTTTCAATCTGAAGAGAGTTTCTTGTAGGCAACATATGTAAGGATCTTGTTTTCTTACCCATTCAGCCACCTTATCTTTTGCTTGGAACATTTAATCCATTTACATTGAAAGTAATTGTTGATAAATATGTAGTTATTGACATTTTATTATTCATATTTTTTATCTTTTTTTTTCATCTTAAAGAAGTCCCTCTAACATTCCCTGTAATACTGGTTTGGTGGTGATGAATTCCTTTAGCTTTTTGTCTGGGAAGCTCTTTATCTGTCCTTTGATTTTAAATGATAGCCTTGCTGGGTAGAGTAATCTTGGTTATAGGTCCTTACTTTTCATCACTTTGAATATTTTGTGCCAATCTGTGGCCTCACAGCAGCCTCGCTGTTTGCCTCCCTGCATTCGCCCATAACAGCAGGGCCTCACGGGGACAGGATATTCACTATGTCTATGAAAAAACCCCATGGGACCCTAAGAGAGAGGGTGGGTCAGCCAATGATGGGCAAGACCCTAAATATGTGCATCAGGGCAGCCTAAGCCAGGCACAGTAGGAGGGTCCCTGGGAAGAATCAAGGAGGTGAAGCATATGGGGCCTAAGGGCCTGTGAACCCTTATCTGCAGAGCTAAAAACCTGCCAGAAAAAAAGAGAAATCTTCCTAAGAAGATAACAGCAGTCCTCCTTGCATTCTTGCTTCTAAGTCTCATAGTGAACCATTATCTGTCCCTGTAAGAGGCAAGGTCGTATTGAACAAAGGGTCTTTCGGCTGAGGTGGTCTGTGAGGCATAGGGAGATTTGGCTAAATTCTTGGGTGAAGCATGTGATTTACAGACCTCGGAAAGAGCAAAGCCCCTTCCCTGTTTGTACTCAATAAAAGCTGCAAGCTGACCAGCTTCAGGGCTCTTGTCCATCAGACAGAGTCCCCTGGCTCACATTGCTTTTTAAATTATCCCTGTCTCTTGCTCTTTATTTCTTTTTCTGAGTCCCCACCGGTCCTCTCGAGGAAGCTAGACCCAGCCGCATAGAGACGCTACACCAATCCCTCTGGCCTGCAAAGTTTCTGTTGAGAAATCACCTGACAATTTTATGGGAGCTCCCTTAAAAGTAACTGGTTGCCTTTTTTTTTTTTTAAACCACTTTTAGGATTTTCTCTTTAATCTTTGTCATTTTAATTATAATGTGTCCTTATATCCTTTGTTATACAATTTCATAGTTATATAACTATGACTCAAAATCTAGAAAGGCTAACAGTTAAAAGTGAATACAAACAGGGCCGGCTGAGTGGCGCATTGGTTAAGAGCTGGCTTGGGACGCCAGTGGCCCCGGTTCGGATCCCACATATGAGGGCCAGTGACACTGCCCTCTACAGCTAAGATGGTGAACAGCAGCTCCACCTGGAGCTGGGCTGCTGCGAGTCCCTGGGACGGCATAGCTGCAGCCCCTGCTGCAGTGGGCTGCCATAGGCTACAGTGAGTGGCCGGCAGCCAGCGTGAGCGACCGGCAGCTGGTGTGAGCTGCCAAGAGCTGCTGTGAGAAGCTGTCCAGAGGCCGGCAACCAATCTGCCTCATCTGGGAAGAGCGCAATGACGATACCAACATGGGCCAGTGAAGCAACGTCCCCCACAACTAGACTGAAGAACAAAAAGACTGCAACTTGTCTGTTCCCCTTCCCCAATTCCCCAACACTGTTCCCCTCCCTCAATTCCCCAATAAAAAATTTTTAAAAAAAGTTAATACAAAAGAAATTCTTCTGCATGTGAGAAATATGCTGTTAGCAAAATCAAACCAAGTATGACAAAATAGGAAAGATATGTGTAACTCACAGCAAAGACTGAAGGCTTACAATCTCAATATATATAAAAACTTCTAAAAACAGAGAAAAGACCACGAACCTTATAGAAAAGTAAGCAAAAGATATGACTGGATAGCTCACAGAAAAAAAGAAAAAGAAAAAAGAAAGAAAAACACAATAGCCACTAAACATATGAGACAATGCTAACTTCATTAGTAAAAATGCAAATATTACACTGAGACACAATTCCTCAACTATCACATTGGCACAATCAAAAAGTCCTATGACACATTGTTAGAGAGGCTATGGGAAAATAGGCGCTTCAAACATTGCCAGTAGGAGTAGAAAGTTAAATAACCCCAGGAAGGAGGTTCTGGCAATATCTACCAAAATTTTAGATGCATTTACTATTGATGTAATAATCTCATATAGTGTATATAGACAGATATAGATATCTATATCTTCCTATAGCTCTCTATCAAAAATCTATCTATCTATCTATCTATCTATCTATCTATCTATCTATCTATCTATCATCATCTGTATGTATATGCATATGTTTATACCTGTGCTAATATAAAATGACAATTATGCATGATTAACCTTGGCAGGATTGTTTTTAAAAGCAAAACATTGGAACACAAGTATCCAGCTGTTGGGGACAGGGTAAATCAATCATGGTATATCTATACAGTAGAAAACTATGCATCTACAAGAAAGAATAAATAAAGTTCTATTAACTACTGGTGTGGAAACACCTCCAGGATAAATTTTCATGTTAAAGAAAAGCAAAGAATAAAAGAGTATGTATTTTAGGCTATCTTTTATATGAGAAAGGAGGGAAAACAATATGTTCATATTTACAGAAATACTGGGAGTACAAGAAATAATAAAAATGGTAATCTATAGCAGCTAGGAAAGACATGGGCAGGAATGAGACTTCTATGTGTTCTTTTTATGTATTTTGATATTTGAGTCAAAAAATTAAAATTAATAAAAATAGAATTGTTTCTTAGAATTTGGTGCCAACTTTGAGAGCACAGATATATGTATAAACTTTAGCAAAATGATGTGGTTTTAGATGATTACATGAGGAAATTGCCATTCTTTCACTTCCAATTTGCCAATCTTTTATTAGGGTAATTTATTTTTCAGTCGAACTTGAGAATTTGAAAAACTTGGTGAAATTAAGGTTTGATGAAATTCTTTATAGTTAGGTGCTGAGGATACAATGAGAATATAAGCTCTTGTCAAAGAGTTCAGACAAATGGAAGACCAAAAGTAAGCATGTGATTACACAGCATAAGAGCACTGGGAGCTACACACAATAGGTATGTGATTAACTACCTTCTATTGCCAATCTAGAGAAGAGATGAGAGCCAAGATAGATTCTAAAGGCTGACTAGGAGCTAGAAGGTGATCCATCCCGAGAGGAGAGGACAATTCAAGCACAAGGAATCGCAAGTGCCATGATGTGTTTAGGAAACTATAAATGTTCAGTGTTGCTTTCCTTTTCCTCCAGGATAAATTTAGAGTCCCTTAGCCTCAAAGCAACTCTTCACAACTTGGCTCTTGCCTATCTTTCCACTTACCTCTTTCCACTTATTTCAATCGGATTTCCTACCACCCTGGAAGCCTAGATATAGATAGATGTGGAAGGAACTAGAAAAATAGAAACTGTGGTCAGAATAGTTTATCGGTATATAAGATTTTACACGTAGGGTGGCCTCCAGACTAGAGAAGCTTCAAAGAGTATCCCTTGGAGTTGTGAATGTCAGGGGCTATGAAATAGGAGTATTGGCAGAGCTGATCAAAGAGGGATGGCAAGAGTTTGGGATAGAGAGAAAACCTGTGACCCATGTGCACTATTCTCAATAAATACTGGAGAGCAAGACAGATGTGAATACAACTTCATTTACCAAATAATTACTATCTTCCAAGCACTGTCATCAGAAAAAAATCTTTTAAATACATAAACCATGTTACACCCTTGCTTAAAATCATTGCTTCTTGTTGCATTTAAATTGAAATTAAAACTCCTTCATATGAACTTCATATTCAGGTCCTATAAATTCTGACCCCAGCTTACCTCTCTGACCATGCTGTATGACACATACTCTCTCACACAAAGGCCTCTTTCAGTCTCTGACATGTGTCAGGCAGCCCCTCTCTGCAATGTCCTCTCCATCCCTTGCTCCATTGCCTAAATCCTACTCATCCTGCTGTTCTCACTTTAAATATCACCTCCTCAGGCCTTTCCCTCTGACCACCTCTTCACCATCTAAATTATACCTCCAATTAAACCTTTGTTCCAGTGCTCCCTATTTCCTTTCATATGAGATTTTGTAATTCTGTGTTATATATATAATACACACACACACACACACACACACACACACACACACACACACAGCATTCTCCATCACGACAATGCTCTCTGTCACACATGGCTTCTAGTATGGCAATTTCTGTCAAAAAAACATTATGCTGTGTCCTCATCCACCTTATTCACTGGATCTGGCACGGGGCAACTTCGGGCTCTTCCTTAAGGTCAAAATGACCATAAAAGGAAAATATTTTCTATCAATTCAGGACATCGAGGCAGCCACAACAGTGCAACTAAAGACACTCATGAAAGAGAACTTCCAGAAGTGCTTCAGAAAGTGGCAAGAATGATGGGACAAGTGTGTTCAAATCGAGGGGCACAAGTGTGTGTGAGTGTACGTGTGCATGATTGTGTATTGTTTAAAGACCTTCTTACCTTATGAGACTACAAGCTTCAGGAGGAAAGGAATTGTTTTGTTCAGTACTTAGAAGAATGCCTGACATATAGTAATCATTAAAGATTTGTGAAAAAAATGAATAAACTTAATCTTTGTAACCTTGCAAAATGATATTCTTGTTTTTGTTTCTTTTATTTATTTTTGTTTTGCAAAATGATATTCTTGTCCCCTTTTTCCAGATATGGAAACTGAGGCTCAGAAAGGTTAGGTGATCTATCCAACCTTTCAAAATATGGGTCCAAATCCAAATCCCATGATCTTAAATGAAAAAGATCTGGAAGAGGCATAGGCAGCTAAAGAGAAAGACAACCTATTTCCTGGCTCTGGCTGATGAGGTTATGGTTATAGATAAAGAGCAGACTCTGTTTGAGGGGGCTGAGAACAAAGTATGGTCCTTGAGGTTTCAACTAAAATGAAGATGTGATGGAATATTCTATACGCAGGTTGAGAGAAGTGGGTTTGCCAAGGAATAGGGCTGCCAGAGGATCCTAACTCAGCGGAATTAAGAGACTGGACAGCAGTAAGGGAAGGGGATGAGACTTCCAAGCAGCCGTGGGGAGAAAAGAATGAGTGGATGACCGATTGACTGCAAGCAAATACTTTGGGAAGTATTTGGGGACTCTGGGAATAAGCAACTTGGACAGAATTAGGGGGGCTGAATTACTCAGGAGTATCAGGAAGTACTCAAACAGTATGAGGCTGTGGTATTTACAACAGTCCTCTTAGTTTTCTGAGCACTCTTCTCCCTGGGGAGACTTCGACTCCACAAATGTGGCCTGTCTGCCCCTCATCAAGTTGTGGTGCAATCCCTAGTTCCTCTGGAACCTCCTACTCCCATGCTATTAGCTGAGCTAGGTCCTGCTGTAAGGGCCAGGGCAAGAAAATAAACCATGATCAGTGGTGGAAATAGAAGCAGTGACTACCCAAAAAGGCCAGGGGGAGATTTTTCAGGAGGAGAGTTAAAAGTTTAAAGTTTTGGGGGTATGTTTCATACCACATCTTATCCTCTCAGGAGTGAATGTAAATCTGGGTATATCCCCAGACTACTTAAGAATGTGGCAAGCCTTAAGGAATGGATTTCAAAAATACTAAAGCTTCTGACTCCAGGCATATTCTATTATAGTTAAAAATCTGTATATTTATGTTATATTCAGAGATGGATAGAAAGGGTCCATCTCTGATGGCGTATTGTGTCAATTAATAAAAAGCAAAATATTTAGTATTAAAAGTTGCCAAGAAAAGCTATACCTTAAGGCTGGAATCCAAATAATCCAAAGCAGATGTCCTGCGACATGTGCAGAGATAGACTGATGGCTCCTGAAAGGCAACCCAGCCATCTCCTGCCACCCTTTGCTTAGAAACAGTTGCTAGGCAGTGCTAGATGTGCTCACAAATACACTTTTCACCCAATCATCAGTCTTGTGATACACACATGCCACTTCCCAATCAAGTTTTCTGTTCCTGTTTCATTAAAGGCAAGAGCCTGGTAAACATGACTGATGGTGGCTGACAGTCTCATGGGCACTGAGCTGTGCTGAGCTATTTCCTGGACAAAAAGATGAGGACCTTTCTTCCTAGGTGTAGGAGGATTTAGAAAAGTCTGAAAGCTACATGTTTCATCTGTTCTTAGTTTCTTTGAAGCTAGTGTAAATGTTGTTCAAGGACCGGAATAATGGAATAATGGATCTGAGACTCGCTATCTTTCAAGTTCTTTTGCTGATTTCCAAAAATCCAATACTCCAATTCATTTAATTGAAACTCACTTTTAAAATATTTAGTAGACAGAGTCTGAGCATTTGAAATATATAAAGAAAACAGATATCATTCTAGAACTTTAGGGTTTTACTTTTGTTTTGTATTGATGCTAGTGATGTGCACAGTCACAAAACTAAAAGGTAAAATGAGTATGGTTGGCCCTGTTCCGAATGGAGTTCTTCTTACTGAGTCTGCCATACGGATTGGATGTATTGCCATCATCTGCATTCGACACTCCCCAAAATAAACACATCTTTTTTCAAAGAAGCTATGCTCCCAATATTCCCATATTTCTAAAAGCACCATACACATTCCTGGTCCTTCAGACTTGTTATCTGGAGCTGTATTCACCTCCTTCCCTATGTATGCATATTCCCATGTCTAATAACCAAATCTTGCTTCTTATTCCTTTTGCTCTGTCTTCTACTGAGCCATCCTGTCTATACCAGGATGTTTTCATGATTGTATCTTTATTACTGTATAATTTTATTTGATTTGCCAGAAGCTAACATTTTTTTTCAGCCTGGAATTAAGAGGATCCGATCTTAGCCCCTCTTAGCCCCTCAACTGCCTAACAAAGCCTTCTGCTCTATTTACCCCATGCCTGCCTCAAAAATTTTGGCACTTCATAGATATTCCTTGCTTTTCTCTGTCCCTCTCCAAATATTTATTCCTGCCTATAAGTCTGTTTTACCTGGGATGCCTTTAGTGCTTTTCTCTGTAATCATTTGCAAATTTATTGTAGTTATCCCATAAAAATATTCTAAATTCCCACTTCCTCCATGGAGCTTTCCTCAATTATGCAAACTCACACTGATAGAATGCCCCCACTCATACCTTTCAAAAGTAATTCAGTTGGCATCTCCGTATGTTCCAAAATGCTAGTCAATCAAGAATCTTAACTCATTGTTGTAAAAAATAAATTAAAAAAATAAAATAATTTTAAAAAATTTAAAAAAGACTCTTAACTCATGAGTTGATATTTGTACAGTGCTTACAATGTACCAAACACTAATCTAAATACTTCACATCATTAAATTCAATTATTTACAACTTTATAAAGAAGATACTTTTATAATCCCCATTTTCAAATGAGGAAATTGGGGCACAGAGAAGCTATATAATCAGCCCAACATACACAGTAAGTGACAGAATGGGAACCAAACCTAGAAACACTGGTTCTGGAATCCATGCTGTACATCACTAATCCTCAATACATACTCCTTTAGTTTTGTGGTTTTTTAAAATTTATATTTATTTATTTACTTTATTATTAGTTTTAGGTGTACAAAACAATGCAACAGTTATACTTTTTACCCCTCACAAAGTGACCATCCCACTTCCCTAATCAACTGCCCCTCCCCCGATATCATACATATCTATTACAATTGTAGGAATTTTAAAACGAGAGGAGTATGGAGTCAATGGAATTGTATACTCCTCTTGTATTAAAATTCCTACACATCAGCCTCATCACTGGACTGAAAAGAAATCAAGGAGAAGAGAGAGGAGTAGCCTGCCCACAGTTACACAAAGCAGTGTTTCTCAATAAGCCACATGCTGTGAATCACCTGGGGTCTTTTAAAATGCAGACTCTTCTTTAGTAGGTATAGGATGAAGACTGTGATTCTACATTTTAAACAAGTTTCCACATGACACTGATTTTACTGGTCCATGTACCATACAGCAAGAACAAAGCAAAACGCTGGCTGAGACTGGGACTCAGCTCTAACTTCTTCCCTCCGGTGTTACATCAAACATTATAATAACAGGTAAGGAGGGAGAACACATGATGGAGAGAATCTGCTGGGAAAAATTTTAGCTCATTTTGAATCACCTTCCTGCAGATCGTAAGTGGCAAATAAAGTTTACGGTGCTTTTTTTCTTCCACATGTATTTATATTTTGTTGTAGTATAAAAGTTACATTTACATAGTGCTAAGATTTACCACTCCTCTTAAACCTGCACAAATATTGAGCTTGTCCAAGATTTATCATTCATAAATTCATTACTCACTTCTCTATATCTCATCAATTTATTGCTCTGGGTAGTGATTTGGGGATATGGGGTTGAAGGAGGAGAGTATGTGAGGGGAACAGGCTTTCCAGACCCCCAGGAAGCTGCAGCCAGGACACCCCTTGTGGATATCTGAGCATCCATTCTGTTCCCTCTGAATGAGCTCACTGCTGAGTTAAGCTAAAGAGCCAGTCCCAGATGTCTTAATTAATTTTTTTCTCCATAAGGGGCATATATTGCTCAAGTTCTTTCTAAATAATAATGTATGCCCCTGGTATAAAAAAAGTTCATGGGTTAAGCGCTGGCTTAGGAAGCCAGCGGCCCCGGTTCGGTCCCACATGTGAGGGCCAGTAAAACTGCCCTCAAAAAAAAAAAAAAAAAAAAAAAAGTTTTGGGCCAGCCAAGTGGCACGGTGGTTAAGCGCTGGCTTGAGAAGCCAGAGGCCCCGGTTCAGGTCCCACATATTAGGGTCAGTGACACTGCCCTCAAAAAAAAAAAAAAAAAAAAGTTCATGCCACAATCAGGCTTTCCAGGTCTGGAGAGGCTTACCTTGTGCAGCTAGTATTCACAGCTGTTTGTCTCTCTTTTTAGGGCTTTGGAGGCCAAGGGAAGCTGGATAGGTGGAGATATGTTGCCCGCTGGCTTCCACTAAGTCTGTGTGTCTTGGCCAATACACAAATACATCAGGAACTTCAGGAAATGAGTGTGTATATTTCCTTTGTAGCATCTATTGTCTACGTCAACCTATAGAGTTAAAAAAAAAAAAAGCATGACAGTTCTTTGGATGCCATTTATTTATGTCTATCATTTAAGTTAAAAAAAACTATCTACTTTCCCCCCTTTTTCCTACCGCTCTTGCCCCTCCAAATCTATGATTTTTGTGGAGTTAATCTGTTCACTTTTTCATCCCTTACCTAAAGTCCTAATTCTGTAAATTACTCTAATGTGCGCTTAAACAGTTATGTATCCAGGAGATTTATCATAGATTTTAAGTAATATTGACCATCAAATGAAGTGTTTGTTTGTTTTCTGTTAGAGGACATAAAATAGAATGTATTCCTTACATTTAGAATGCCAGATAAAATAGTCCTTTTTTTTTTTCTTTTTTTTTGAGGGCAGTGTCACTGGCCCTGCTATGTGGGACCCGAACCAGGGCCGCTGGCTTCCCAAGCCAGCGCTTAACCACCGCACCACTCGGCCGGCCCCAAAATAGTCCTTTTTGAGATACCAAAATTAACCTTATAAGTTTCCCTCAAATATGAGAATTAAGGCTTTATTTAAGGATTAGATTAAGCTTTTTTTTTTTTAAAGGACACTGTAAAGATGCTTTCAGATCACCATAATATTTTAATACATATTTATACATGATTTTCTTTTAATAAAATTTGAACTATATAATGATAATTTCCAGTATACAATGTACCGTCATTTCTAATACATTACTTCTGGAATAATTACAAAATCTGAATTATAAAAGAGACTATTGTTTTAAAAAATGTTTTGAGGGTCTTCAAAAATATCTCATGTCATATATTTTTCATATCTTTATATAAGTAATCTATTGAAAATCTATAGCTGAGACCTGCCATACTATTTCATTAATTTGCTTCCTCCTTACAAAATAGAATTAAGTGTATGGGGTAGGGGTGATTTCATTTGTTTCCCTCAGTATTATACTTGTTAATTTATAGAATGGCATTTTCCTCCAGGAACTTTTATTTTAGTAGAAATTGCCTTTAAAGTGCCCTGTCAGCCACCGTGATCTTTATGTGACAGATTTCCCAACATACAACCCAAATGAGTAATAGAAAAAGAGAAAGCTTTCTCAGATAATTCACTATTCCAGCCAGTATTGATTTCTGCATTGATTACAGAGTGGATGATTTCTTGGTCTACCCCATTTCAATCAAGTCCAAATTTGTACTTTGTAGAACACTGTTTTAAAGAGCACAAGAAAATCATGCGGGTGACATTGGAAATAGAAAATCCTCTGCATTATGTAGAGGCCATTATTTCAGCTACAGATGGGCTCCCTGCTGTGTCTTACAGCCATGAGCTATTTGCATCTGGCGAGGGATCCACATACTCCAAAATCTAGGAGCACATACATTTGAAAGAATTAAGACATTTTCTGAAAATGTACTTGAATTAAATGCAGAAGACCTGAGGTGGAGAAAGAATTTAAAAGCTAATGGTATCATCTTTTGATAACCCTAGTGAAAGCACAAGACTGATTTTGCTGCGTGTAGGATAATCAGACTTCAAATACCAAGCTTTGCCAGAGAAAGCAGATTTGGGAGGAGCAAACAAAGAAAAATAAAAGGCCACAGGTCAAGTTTTATAGGTAGAGAAAACTGCATAAAAGGAATGTTAATAAATATAGCTAACTAAAAATTAGAGTGCTAGGGAACAAGGATGATTGAACAATGAAAACCAAGAAACAATGATTAAACTAATTTTTAAATATATGCTTCAAAAGAATTGGTGACAGGGCCAGCCGAGTGGCGCGGTGGTTAAGCGCTGGCTTGGGACGCCAGTGGCCCCAGTTCGGGTCCCACATATGAAGGCCAGTGACACTGCCCTCAAAAAAAAAAGAAGAGAAAAGAATTGATGACAAATGAGGAAAATTTAGATAAGATACAAGTAGGCTTTAAAAATGATATTAAGACATACAATAATTAAAAGATTCAAATTCTTATACATAGATATTTCTTAAATATTCTATGTTTTGTGTAAGATAACAAGAACAAAGCCTGAACATTACTGTGAGTAAATTTTTCCATATTAATACAATGTAATATGAAATAGTAATCAATACAATTAGTAATAAGCAGTTCTAATAAATAAAAGCTACATCAAACTTTAAATTGCTGGACACTATTGTTGAGTCAAAGAATAATGAGAATGGTACTTATTTTATTTTTTTCTTTTAAAGAGTTTATTGGGGAATTGGGGGAGGGGGAACAGTGTTGGGGAACCGGGGAAGGGTGAACAGTCAAGTTGCTGTCTTTTTGTTCTTCAGTCTAGTTGTGGAGAACATTGCTTCACTGGCCCATGTTGGTGTCATCATTGCACTCTTCTCGGGTGAGGCAGGTCGGCTGCCGGCCTCAGGACTGCCACTCACAGCGGCTCTTGGCAGCTCACACTGGCTGCCAGCTGCTCACGCTGGCTCCTAGCCACTCACTGTAGCCTATGGCAGCCCAATACAGCAGGGGCTGCAGCTATGCCGTCCCAGGGACTCACAGCAGCCCAGCTCCAGGTGGAGCTGTTGTTAGCTTTAGAGGGCAGTGTCACTGGCCCTCATATGTGGGATCCGAACCGGGGCCGCTGGCATCTGAAGCCAGCTCTTAACCAATGCGCCACTAGGCTGGCCCTGAGAATGGTATTTAGAATCATGTTTCGTGAAAAATTTACTTTGCTAAAGAATAGTATGATCTGAATCACTTCAGTCACAAAAATAAATGCAAGTAAAGGCTACCCTAGAGTTCAACTGATTGAATAAGTAAAGAAATTAGCCCAACTAGTGTGAAAAGATAAGCTACAGCGGTCTTGTCAAGGTCTTTCTTCATCTTTAAAGAGACAAAGAAACAGAGTGTGAGCAGAAACTTCCAACAAGGTTAAAAGTGCTTCATAAAATGAACAGCTTCACGGGATCCAACTATCGCCATCCTTTCTCCACCTTTAGTCCACCTACAACATGACTCGAAGATCAGTCTTTATGGAAGGGCACAAGCTCACTGCTCTCCTGGGTTCATTCACTCTTTGAATTCAAATGCAGCCTTATCAAGGGCCTAGAATAAATGCAGCCACTTTTCTTCAATAACAAACTCACCACTAGGTTGCAGTCTTAGCTCAATTGCTTCAATAAGAACATCTGTTCACAAGCAGTTAACCGTTTTAATGGTTAAACACATATTACTTCGCCCTGGTGATAACCAGAATCAGTCGATACAGGCCACACTCGGTATATTAATCAGTTCAGCAGCCTACCTGGATTCTGCAGCAGATACGTTGTTTTTCAAGAGCAATAAACCCACAAATTGCCTGTCAAAAAGTTCTCTCATCAGCAGGCAGTCTTTTAAAGCTTCCATTACAAAGCACGTGATCCTGTAGCCAAAAACTGAAAGAAAATAAAACGAATAAAATAAATCATCCCTTGAGTATTTTAAGCCTCTAGTTTTAATATAGGATCAATGGTTAAATGACAAGGACATAATCCTTTCTCTTTTTTTTCCATTGCCTTTGTTGAGTCCTAAGACAGGAAGCAGTTTTGCTATGCTGATTCCTTTAAAAGCCCATCTTTCTGTAATCATTATAGGCATTTTCACTAGTAGTTCTCCAAATGAACTTCGTGCAATTCATATTTACTCTTTAATCCCTAAAGGCATATTTTTAAAAGAACATGACACCTTTTATTTTTAAAGGGAAAACCCAGAAATAAAAAAATAAAATAAGGAAACAAAACAATAGGGTCTTATTTGTAATGCATTTGAATCCTTTTGAATCCTTTTCTAATGGAAGGGCCATAAATTTCCCTTCTCTGAATAAGTCAAGTTTTGTGGATGTTTTGGAGGGTGGAGGTGGGGCAGGGAGAGATAGCTATCACAAGTTTTTCTAGAGGAAATGCCTAGCTTGGAATTTTTTTTTTTTTTTGAGGGCAGTGTCACTGGCCTTCATATGTGGGACCCGAACTGGGGCCGCTGGCGTCCCAAGCCAGCACTTAACCACCGCGCCACTCGGCCGGCCCTGGAGTATTTTTTAAAAAGTAATTTCCAACAACAAAAAAGCTCCCAATTATAATTTTAAAATAAGTCATACATACCCATATCAATTCCCCCAAATTCTTAAAAGATAAAGCAACTACTAATAATCACAGAAAATAGACAACATTCATTTAGAGCCTAATACATGTTAGACCTTGTAGTCAGTACTCATGATGCAATTTCATTTAATCTGCTAACAAACCCAAGGCGAATTCTTTTATTATAAATGCAGTCCTCCCTTTGCATGGCAGTGCGGGGCTGTCAAAATGACTGCAAGCTGAAACTGTGCAAAGAGATCTTACTGATCAATGGGACAATCACAATTGTTCCATGACTTTAAAAATGTTTTCCCAAACAAAAAAATTCCTCTGGAACATCTTCCTCTTTTTCATCATAACTATTGTACTTTCCTCATTTGCATTGATAAGGGAGCTGTCACTAGGCTGAGAGGCTTTTCCCAGGCCAAAAGGACCAGCAGCTTCCTTTGGCCACCAGGCAGACAGGAGATGTTGCTCAGCATGCAAAGAGGCAGCGAAGATAGAGGGGCTCCCAGGCCTGTCTTGGCCCTGTGCCTTTGGATCATATAAGCCACATACCTCTCTCCCCACATAGCTGGTCCTTTTGGAGGAGGGAAAAGGATAGATAAGACACTCAGTATTTTATGTAAGAGAACCTGAGCATTACCTAAAAGAACCATTGAAAATATTGGATAGAACTTTAAACTGAACTGGACATTGGCTTCCCCTCCCCCCTGAATATTTTGTTTTGCTTTTCTCAGTAGCTGATGGTGAGCATGGAAAGAAGACCAGACCAGCTACTAAGTGAAGAAGTTACAAGTTAACAGCACACTGGAATTATTGTGTTACAAATTTTGTACAATATGTTAACATGCCTTCTGAATCTCCAAGAGTGACGATGTAGCATTTCCACAAGCATTTCAACACAGAACCCTATTTTTTTCCCTCTAAGAATAATGAAAGCTAACCCTTTACACACTTACACACTTACTATCTTCCAGGGACTATATTAGGTAAAATACCTCCCAATAACACCAGGAATAACATGAAAAGAGATTCTATATCACTCGCAGTGAATTTGCGGTGAAATAATCTTAAATCTCAGGGTTACTCACTTACATAAGCCCCTTCCAAGGCCCTGAATCTAATTTTGTATTTATCATTTTGTATTTTTTCTTGAAAAGGATCACTATATTTCAGCATCAGTGTCCCTTGCCACCTACATGATGTGTAAGGTCCATAATAGTGCTTTCCTATTAAAGAAAAATAATGGGGGGAAGGACCCCTGTTAGCCATTTGCATCTTAGAGATTAGAAAACCATAACTAATTTATTCAGTCACACCATTAGTGTATCTCTACAGCTGGGATTTGAGCCCTGGTTATCTGACCTGACCCTATACCCTCAATCATTAGGCTACACAAACTCTCACCAATCTGAAGTATTATTTCCATAGGAAGCTAGTTTTGGAATTTGTTTATAGTAGTCAGGCATCTTGGCGAAAAATTAATCTGCCTACATAATGCATACAAAGTTAAATAGACACATGAGAGTTCAAGAATAAAGCAAACTGAGTTCTGCCATATGGGAAACTAAGTCCAGGCTGCCAGCTTCCACCTCATACTCAATCTGGGCAGGCCAGAGAGGGAGGAAAAAAACGTATGAAACCCAGAGCCATGTTCAGCAATGGAAACAAACCCTGTGAGAGGTCCTTAAGAATCAGATGGTAGCTTAAGTTCCCATGTAGAGAGAAAACGGTGGTTAAGAGTGGAGGGCCAGAGGGCCACAACTGGGATGCTGACTGAGGCAGACAGTGCGAGAGGTGAGTCCTTCTCCTCTCTTTCCGTGGGAACCTAAACTGGAGCTCCAATCATAGTCAGCCGAACTGAGACCAGAACTAGACTACACCTCTTCTATTCAATGTCGGAAGTCTGACTGACATTAACAGCTTACAGGTTTCTGTAGAAATTAGAGCTCTGCAAAATAGGGTATTTGGTGTGCTTTAACACATACACACCACACACATCACACACACCTCACATACATATATACACCACACACACACACACACACACCATACACACACACCATACACACACACACCACACACACACCACACACGCACACACACCACACACACACATACCATACACACACCACAGACACACCACACACACACCACACAGACACACCACACACGCACACACCACACCACACACACACACACACACACCATACACACACCACACACACACACCATACACACACACCCCCCTCCACACACACACACACTGCATGAGCATGAGCCTCCAGAACATTGACCATGATATTCATCTCATGAAGATGGAAAGCAAGAGTACCAGCTGGGTTTAGCCAGGTGAAAATGGGACAGAGCCTGGATCTAGCTGGAGTAGGGAGTCAGAGGATGTAGTACCCAAAGCACTCTTGAACACTTTCATTATTCTTCATTCCATGGCCAGTAAAGGAAATAAAACAATAAAGCCATTGGCTCTGAGAGAGGAACAGTGCCTCTAGTGGAGAAATTGAAAATATCCCCAGGGAGAAGTGGACCATTAAAAGGGAAACTGGGTAATAATGAAACCTAGATTAGGGTGCACAGCCCCTTCCTTCCCCTCCCCTCTCCATTCTTCCTCCCTTCTTGTCTCTTCCCTTCTCTCCCCCTGCCCTCATACACATGCACGTGTGCACATGTTCTCTCTCTCTCTCTCTCTCTCTCTCTCTCTCTCTCTCCCTCTCCCTCTCTCTCTCCCCCTCTCCCTCTCTCTCTTCCTCTCTCTCTCTCGCTCCCCCTCTCCTGCTCCCTCTCTCTCTCCATCTCACTCTCCCTCTCTCTCCTCTCTCTTCTCTCTCTCCTTCCCTCCCTCCCTCCCTCCGTCCCTCCCTCCCTCCCTCCCTCCCTCCCTTCCTATGAGAAACATAAGCCAAAGCATAGACTTTGGTTCAAGGTAAATGTAACTAACAAAGCCAATCCATTGTGCCAAAAAAAAAAAAAAAAAAAAAGATGAGCTTAAAAGGAAAAATAATTAGATTGCTAAAGAACATGAGCATTTTGAAATAAAGATAACAAATTCAACAGATTACAACAGAATTTTAAAATTCTAAAGGCTTCTAGAGGCAGAAATAAATAAAAATAATAAAAATAGAAATAAAAAAATCACCTTTAAAAAATAAGAATCAAATAGTCATTAGACCTTTCAACAGCAATCCTGCTTAGAAGATATTAAAGTTTGGAAAGAAAATGCATTTAAATCTAGAATTTCATTTCAGCTTAATTATAATTTAAATGTTAGAAGAAATAAATATTACAGAAAGTTTATCATATATACTCTTTGAATAACTATTAGGAACCAGTTAAGATTATTGGTTTGTTTGGGGAAAAGAATGATATATTGATAAGCTTTAGATAGTGCCCTGGTTCAGTAACTTAGGGGTAATCTGCAGAAGAATAAAAGTAGAATGAGAAAATTTCAAAACAACAGAAGCAAATTTGATGATAGGAAAAAAGCATCATGTCTTTTCCTAGCCTTTCTCAAAGAAAAGAGCCCATATCAATGTCTTGCAAGCAGGCAATTTACTTTAGGGAGCTGGCAAGAGTGAAGTTGAGAAGGAGGGAAAGCCAACCTAAGAGTGCATTATTAAATAGCGTAACATGGCAGGCAGTTGGGGCTCACTCCCCTACTGTCTTCTAGGGAGCCACGTAGAATTCACTTCAGAATTATGTGCCCAATGGATAGAAGAGAGGAATATTAATCATCCGGCTCCCATGCTTCACTGATCAAGAGTCACCCATGATTGTTGATTTGTCTGCACTTTTTCGTTTGCTCATACGTCACAATGTTGAGAGGTTCTTGCAGGCATCCCAGGCAGTGGCGGTAGAGAAGCCCTGGAGTAGAAAGCAAGAGATCCGTAGGACAGCAGAGACGATGTGCTGTCAAGTTATACCTGTGTGCAGGTGGTGGCTTCAACAATGGCTGGAGTAAAAAGATGAGCCAAAAGATGTCAGCAATAATTGTAATAACAATCATTGTAAATGGGTTCAACTTATTAAGTTTAAGAAATGCAGTACTATGTTATTTAAGCTTTAAAGGATGTACATTAAAATATTAATATACTTTACCTCCCAATAGTTGAAATACAATCTATATTCTTTGAAACTATTGCAATAAAATTAGAACCGAAAAACAATGTTCTTGGGGGACCTTCCTTTTTCTCCCCTTCCTTCCTTCCTTCCTTCCTTCCTTCCTTCCTTCCTTCCTTCCTTCCTTCCTTCCTTCCTTCTTTCCTTCTTTCCTTCCTTTCTTTTTTGTTATAGCAAACTGTTACATGAATGAGTCCTTCTGTTGAAAATAACTAAATATAATGAGTAAATAATTTTTTAAAAATCTTCTTAAAATTAATGAAGAGCTGACAAGATTATAAGGAATTACCAGGTGAAGCCTGAAGCGGACAGGGGAACCTAGAGAGGTAAGCCAACACAGAGTCCTCTTTTGGCCTGAAAGTGTTTGCCAATCCCAGAAAATTTTGAACTCCCATTTTGGTAAATTGATTTCAATGAGGAGATTAAAAAAAAACAAACAAACGCCCAGGGTCACACAAGTGAGGAATCTAATACTAGATACTTTGCATAATATGCTAGGATCTCAAAGATTTACACTCTGAGACTAAGGGTTAACTAGAAATAAACCAGCTCTCATGTGGTATTAAAATATACAGCTCCATCATTGAGGAAGACCCAAGGGCCATAAGTCTTGAATTTGGATTAAGGTGGCTCAGTTATGGTAATATAATTAAAGTAATTTACCTAGATATCTGGCAGAAGCCAATTTAAAACCTCTCTGTAAAAAGGTAACTTTATCCTAGATCTTAGAATATTCCTATAATATTTTTCAAAGTACAATGGCTACAAGGAATCCAAAGATAATCAAATTAATAAACAAAACACTACAAGGAAGAACTGGGAGAAACAACAGACAAAAGAAAAACAATCTGCAAAGCTTCAGCCACAGACTATAAAAAAATATATGATAAAAAAAATAAAAGACACATTTTGGGGTAAAAAGTCTGCACGGAAAAAGAACCTATAAAAACTGATAGATAAATTTTTAAAAAGCAAAAAAAAATCTCTAGGATGGAAAAACACAATGTCTCAAATTAAGAACTCAGTGGATAGGTTAAACAGTAGATTTCATATAGCTTAAGAGAGAATTGGTATACTGGAAGATAAGTATGAAGAAAATATTCAGAATGTAGCACTGGGAGATGAAAAATAGAATATATAGAAGAAAGGGTGATATGTATAACACAGAGAATAAGAAGTGCTAACATAATCAATTGGAGTCTCAGAAGAAAAGAGGCCAATACTTAAAAGATAATGGCTGAGAATTTTATAGAATTTATGAAGACACCATTCTCTAAATTCAAGAAACCCAAATAACCAATGGGCAAACTTACAGCCAATTTTTGTACAATAACAATAAAGGCTAAAAAAAAAAAAAAGTAGAATGGTATCTTTGTTGTTCTAAAAAAAAAAAGTCAAACTAGATTCAGCAACAATATTTTTCAAGAATAAAAGCAAAAATATAGTTTTTTACAAAAATGAAAGCATTTACCACAGTAAAGAAAATTCTAAAGGATTTATAGAAGAAATTAAAAATGAATAAAATGATAAATATAGATAAACATGTAAATAATGAATTATATACAACAATAATAATGTCTTTCAAGGTTAAAAAATTGTATCTACTTTCTGTAATGGTGAACATGGTAATTCCAATCAATGCACCTACTGAGCACAACTAGAAAAACTGGTACCGGGGAGCATATGAATAATTACAGGGCCAATAGCCAGGAGCAGAAAGGAACACAAATAGGAAGTCTGATATTTGGGACATCTATTGATTCCTGAAGAATCAGATGGTAGTCTAAAAGCTGAACTGCGCTTTTCAAACTCAAAGAGTTAGCAGGACAAAAAATGAAGCTCACAACCAATTAAATGGTAACGTGGGGTTGGTAATCTCACAGTGCTACAGTCTAGGAATAAGGGTGAACTAAAATAGATCATTGAGCTTCAAATCACCTCATTAACTGCACTGAATTAAAATAATCTTTTTTTTTTTTTTTTTTTTAGCTGAGCCATCCTGCCACCTGTTGGCAGTTCAGTGGCAACTCAGCTCGGGCTGGCATCAAACCGCCGTTGCTCAAAGCTCAGCTTGCATTCTCAAGTGAGCTCTTAACCAACTGAGCCACTCTGCCAGCCCTAAAATAATCTAGATTGCTAGTGTTACTAGACACCTACTGACAAGACTAAATTATCTCAGCAGGAAATAGAGCATTATCCCAGTCCTCAAAATATTTCTACAATTTTTCATATTTATTTCCAGCACTCAGTCTAAAAACACCAGGCTTACTAGGAAACTTGCTAAAAAAAATGAGAAGTAAGCAATAGATAACAGAGAAAGACACACAAGGATACAGGTATTATTACATTTGGATACATAAAATAACACTTCATATTTTCAAGGAACTACAAACAAGATTTAAAATTTTGGCAGAGAACTAAAAACTATACAATAGAGCTGAATAAAAAGTCCAGAACAGAAAAGCACAATACTTGAAATTAATAACTCAATGGACTGTTTTCAAAAGCAGACTAGACACAGTTCAAGAGAGAATTAATAAACTAGAAGACAGATCACAAGAAAATATCCAAATTGAAGGACAGAGAGAAGAAAGGATGGAAAATAGAGAAAACAGTAGAAAAGACAGAAATTACAGTGGACAGTTGGATATACATGTCACTGGAGTTCCAATAGAGAAAAGAGAAAATGGAACAGGGACAACATTTAAAGAGATGGTGGCTGAAAAATTTTCAAAAGTGATAACAACCCACAGATTCAAAAGAATGATGAACTGCAAGCAGAATAAACACAGAGAAAACACACTAAGGCATGTAATTATAAAACTGCTAAAACAAACAAAGAGAAAAATCTTAGAAACAGGTTACCTACATACATACAAAACAATACAACTCACAGCTCTCTTCTCAACAGAAAAAGAAAAAAAAATGACCAGAAGACAATGGAATGACCTCTTAGTGCTGGAAAAAGAATCCAAAAATCAATTAAGATTTTCTCAAAACTGAAGTTTAAATAAAGATATTATCAGACTAAAACTGAGAGAACTGGCGACCAAAAGATGTATTCTAAATTCAGAAGGAAAATGGTCCCAGATGGAGGCTTGGAGATGCAGGAGCAAACCAAGACGAAACAACAAAATAATTATATAATTAAAATAAATTATAAATAAAAGTGACAGCATAAAACACAGTACCATTGGAATAGATATGTGTGTATTTACACACCTTATATATACATGAACATATGAGTATATGTATGCACATGCATGTTTATGTACACATGCATGTATATATGTAATGAATGTCCTTTGTGAGACTCTTGCTCATTCTATTAGATTGTCCCTTTCTCAATAACTGACTTAAACAAATTAAGGGGACTATCATGAGGAAAACTTCAAAATATTTAGAACCAAATAAAAAGGTTTACTAAGAGACAAAGGGAGGAAGATAAACAATATATGGAACAATAAAGTGAAAATAGCCAAAAGAATAACAGATCTTTTAAATTATGAAAAACACTATGAACTACTACAAGTTAGTAAATTTGAAAACTTGATGAAATGAAAAAAAAATTGGAAGAAGATAAAATTTCAAAATTGCCAAGATGAAAGAAAATATGAATAGACCAATACATACTAAGGAAATGTAATCAATTCATTTAAATGCCTTTTAAAATTGGTTAAATCTAGACTGTTTTACAGGTAAGGTCCACAAGAAACCCATAATCTCCAGTTGGTTGGAAAAGCTATTTGATTAATTTTACAGTGCTAGTATAGTCTTCAGACCAAATCTGATAACAGAACAAAAGGAAATTATGGGCCAATTTCACATATAAATACAGATGCAAAAATACTACACAAAATATTAAGTAATTGAATCTAATATACTATAAATAGGAATAACAACAGCAACAATAACAGCAACACATCTTGATCAATAGGGTTCATACCAGGAAGGTATAAAGGAGGGAAGGTATATGACCAGCTCAATAGATGTAGAAAAAGAATTTGATGAAGTCCAACAACTATATATGTCACAAAGCTCTTAAGAAAACTAGGAATGGAGAGAATTCCCTTACTTTGTTTGATAAAGCTATCTATCTAAAACAGTGAGAATCATATTGATGGGAAAACTTTAGAAGTATTTGCTTTACATTCAGGAACAATATAAAGATCTTCCTTATTACTGACACAGAATATTATAGGCCCTGGACAATAGAAGACAAGCCCCACAATCAATAAAAGAAATAGGAAGTAGATTATGACATCTACATATAAAAGTTTGTAGTGTTCTGCTTTCCAACAATTAGAAAATAAGATATCACAACAGTAACAAAAACATTAATAAGTCCACATCCATAAATCAACAATGAATACATAAGAAAAATGTATTCTTTAAAAGTTACAAAATTCAACTAAAGGTTACAAATGAGGCCTCAGTAAGTGGCAGGATATACCATGTTTATGATTGGAATAATGACTCATGCACAAGTGAGAAGGAAGTAAATTATTGTACATATAGGAACATGAATACTAAAAACATAAGGTTGAGTGAAAAAAATAAACAGAACTGAATTTATACAATTTATAAACAAACAAAACACTATCCTATGTATTATTTAGGATATGTATGTGTGTGCATACACACACACACACACACACACACACACATGTTCCGGGTCTGAACTCTATTTCTTGATCATGATGTGTTTTTACATACATCCACATATTCTATTTTAAGGACAAACATTAAAGACCCAGGGAGGCTTATTAGTGCCTGCATAAGGGCCTTAAATGGTAACCTAGGCTGATCCTGAAAGACTTAATCTCTCTAAATACCTAGCTTAGTTTACCTAGGGTTGAAAGAGATGATGCTGGCACACTCACTAAGTTAGAATGATAATAAAACTCTTCCAAATGCATTTACAGTGTAATATTATACCTCTACTTGGGTTTATTAATGCAATATCACTTGATGGCTAATGGACACTGGGCACTCTGAGGCTCAGTCCTCTATTTGAGAAGATGTACTACTCAGTAATTCGATTACCAGTAATGGGACTCAGCCATGAGAAGGAATCTGATTTCATTTCTGGGGTGGAAAGAAGCAAAGTAACAGACTCCAACTCAGGTTGTGTTTTGTTTTGTTTTCAAAGTAGGCATTTTGATGAGCTATCCGGGTCACCTGGCAGCTCCCATTCATCCCTCAATTTGTAACCTCCTTGCTGTTACCAATGTCCTTGCTATGCCCCCGCCCCTCCCTGCATCAGACCTTTTCCTGTGGTCTGAGTGGTTCTCTGCTCTCCTAGAGGCCTAAATCACCTGCTCTTAACACAGAATTAGAATCATTGCTTTCCAATTCTTGGCCAATTATCTTTAGAAAGATTAGGGGCCATCATGAAACTGTTCTGATCTTGCACCCTGTCTTTGAGCTCCTAAGTGCGCTTAGAGTTAGCACCTGGGTACAGTGGCAGCCCTCTGTTTCAATCATTGTGCCCTACATTCTCAATCTTCTCCTTAGGTAGACTTACATGTGTGTAACAGGCTAAAAATGGTATACATAATCCATTAAGAGTCATGAGACATGGCTGGAAGCATTTCATTCCCTAACTTTATTTTCCTAAACATCACCGATTCTAGCTTCTTGATAATTTTTGAGACTGTGAATCTATGATAATAGTGATACTATTTAAGTACATAGTCATCCTATATAAGAGAAGGAAATAAATTGCTATTTCCCTTATTATGCTGTTACATTATCCACCACTGTATTTGTTCACCTGATTTGATGTTATTATTATCAATACTTTTTATTGTTATTTTGATTTCAACTTACATTGGAGGAGAGTCTGGGCTAGATCTAGGATGTAAAGGAATTAAAGGGGCTTAAAAAAATAATCAATTCCCTGATGTGCAAGAGAAACAGCAATGTTACAGCAGGGTGCAGAGGCCACATTTATCTCTGGTAGGGAACAAAATGCTCGTTATCATCTGTGTTAATTTGCATACAATGATGCCATGGGGATGCTCTGAAGTTTTCTAGGTGATTTGCTGTCTCAATGTGGTATTTTCTCTGAATGTTGTCTGTTTTTTAAGATAAAAGTAATTTTCATATTATTGAAAACTAGCTTAACATTTGTTGGCCAAAGATACCCTCATTATGTGATACTTTTGGTAGTAGCATATATGACTGAGTAACCCAGATATTCTGATGTTGGGTTCCTGAATTTTGTTGTGATTTTCTCTAGATCTCACCATACCCTAGGTCAGTGGTTTTCAAAATGTGGTTCCTGGGCCAGCAGCCTCAGTATCACACGAAAACTTGTGAAAATGAAAATTATCAGGCCCTACACCAGCCTACTGGATCAAAACCCCTGGAGTTGGGGGTCCAGCAGTCTGTTTTAAGAGAAAGTCCAGGGGATTCTGATACATGTTTAACTGTGAAAATCACTGCCCTACGTCAGTTGGACCTTCACTATACAAGACCATAGATATCTAAACGATGCAAATTTTCTGATGCTGAGCTATTGCATTGTGTTACAATATTTCCTGGGGCTCAGGGAGCAAGTCCACACCTTGAAGTTACAGTTTCCTCAGAAAATAATGGACAGTCCTATTTCCGGAACTCTAGAAAAGAGGCAGATCCTGTAATAGGCAATAGAACTTAGGAAGAGCTTGCAGGGGAGGGCAAATTTTTGTGTCCTTATGGTATGGTGATTATTTAGGCCTTGGGGAGTAAAAGGAAAGATTTGGTCCTCTTAGGACACAGTGGCCAAGTGGAGAGGCGTGCCTCTCACCATCGACTGGAGTGTGATGGAGGAGCCTCCCAGCGGAGGATCTGCTGGGATTCTGGAAATGTAACTGTCTACCCCCTGCTGAGGGATCTTATGAGACCACTGTCAACACAGTTAGTGGCATAGAAGCCTGACAAGGAAAGAGCCTGTGTCACAGTTATAGGGACGTTGCCAGAAAAAACACGAGAAAATAGTGTAAAGGCTAAAGGCAGGCTGGGTGTGGCAGGCATCAGACGGTCAGCCATACAAGTGAATGTTATCGCCACGGGCTGGTAAGACCTAGACATACATTCACAGCATCTGGACTGCCTGGGTACCACAAACTCCTTTGGCCCTCGTTTGCTGACCTGTAATTCTAATGCCGACTGCCTTGTTTTCCAATATCTCATAATACACGCACCCTCTCCCTTGGTCCTGGCATTATAATGTATGCAAATCAACCAGATTTGAAAGGCAGGAAATACAATTTCACAGTTAGGTCAAGGATATTGTAAAAACAATATGAGAGTCTACAAAATTATTTTAAAAAGTATCTATGAAGTAATCAATAAGTACAGAAAACAGAAATCCCTCGTCAGAATTTTGAGAGGGATAGCTAGGCTTTGCCTTCTCCTGTAAACATTTGAGAAACTGAGGTAAATTTCAGTTAGAGTTCCAGTCACTCTATGAGACCTCTGATGTTTCTTTGAGGGTCAGAATTTTATACTGAAGTTATTTTAGAAAAAAATATTTTCTTCTCTGTCTATCTTGAAGTGAGAACTTCATGGAAGTTTATTAAGAATCCTAAGGGATTCAGAAGAAAGAAACTGCAGATGGGCAACGCAGTCTCTACTACTGGCTCCATCTCCTGTTTTTAGTCCCTCTCACTTCTTAATCTCTTTTTCTTTCTGATCCAAATAGACCACTCCTAAACATTCTTTATGGGCTTCCTATCCAGGCCACCAAGATAAACATCTCGTTTGAGACTTTCCCTGACTTATCTTCCTATATCTAGTCATTTCAATCACTTCAGTTTTCCTTCAGTGAATATCCATATTCTACAGGGAGGGCTTGCCATTTGGTAACCAAGAATAATTCCCAGCTACATCATAAGGAATAGTTTGCGGTCTCTCCAAATATTTTGAAGGGAAACTTTTTATAATAACAAATTTAGCTTTCTTTACATAACTGGAAGCAATTACATTGGCTCATATATCCTTTTGAGTTGTCCTTACGTAATGTTTGGACAGCTTCTTCCTAAAATTTCTACCTGGAACAGAAGCTGTGTCTCCAAGAGAATTCAGTGGCAACTGTATTGGATTATCAGGAAAAACAGCTGGCTTTGTTAACTTGGACAAGTTATCTAAATTCCCCAAGCCCCCATCTCTTCTTCCATAAAAATGAAGAAATTGGACTCTTATCTTCAACAGTAATTAATAGTCTTTAAGGTGTAGTCCAAACATAAATAGTTTTGATAATGTAAAATTCAATTTGATATGTACTTTTGCATCACCTCACGTTGTCTAGTTGAGTCTCTTTGCACAGAATACTAATAAATGTTACTGGATGACTGTTAGACCATGTTTCCAAAACTGTGTCCTGGCATCGCTTTCTTGAGACACCCACGCCTGACTCTGTATGACTCCACTCTTTCAGCAATGCACTTCTGGAACAAGCAGTACTCAGGCTGGTGAAGGATGAGGCTGGACATCATCCTGAAATCAAGTAGACTCATCTAAATAGCCTACTCCTTTGGCAAACCAGCCCAATTCCATATTTCTCAAACAAAACAAAACAAAACAAACAAACAAAAAAATCCATTCATTTCATTCTTCAACTTGAAGTCCTGAGACCAAGCACTTGTGGATGAATGAGAAGACAAAAAACAAACAATAGAACAACTTTAATGAAAACATCTTTTAAATAATTGCCTCTTCAACTACAATATTGCCACTGGGATAGGAAAAACAGTTTGGGGAATATAATTAATAATGTTGTAAATATTCTGTGGAATGTTAGATGATCATAGGTCTTGTTAGGGAGACCATTTCATGGATGGAGTAGAGGTTTGATCACTGCATTGTATTACTAAAGCGGAGGTGGTATACCTACTGTAATTGAATATATATAGATAGTCACGGGATGTGGATTATACTGTGGAAGAGAGTCAGAGGAAGAGTAATAGATATATATGATATGGGGGGGAGTGGGGTGGCGAATTGGGGGTGGGGGGTTTTCACTTTGAAGGGTAAAATGTATAACTATTGCACTGTGTTGTACACCTGAAACTAATTTAAAACATAATAATAATTGCCTCTTTTATGCCAGATGTTATGTCAGGTACCTTAAGTATCTTTTTTTTCTTTTCTTAACAACTCAGTGAAGTAGGTATTATTCTTCCCATTTCACAGATGAAGATATGGTCTCAGAGAAATTTGGTGACTTGTCAAAGGTCATGTAACTAGTAAATGACAGACTCAATTAGAACGCACATCAGTTTGAATGTTCTTTCTTCTATGTCATCCTGCCTCTCACATTTTAGATATTGGCTAAAAAACATGTACTGTTAGAACACAGAAGCAATTAGCATAGACATTTGAGTAAAAAGAACATTATTCCATATAAATATGGCCCTTCTCTTCAGTACACCTAGAAGTGGCCCACACAAGTTGCCAAAAATTACTTAGCAGTCTCTAATTTCAACTCTTCCCTCTCCAGCTTATGTTTCTTGCTGGCAGAATAGTAGGATCTAGGAATAGAATCTCCTCAGTTGGGTGAATTTAAGCTGTTCCTCAGTGATGGTCACCACTTAACATTACCACAACAAAAAACATATCTCTTGAGTTGCTAGACAATCATTTACCCTAAATCCTAACAAGAAAACATGTTTTAATAAACTATCAGCCCCCTTTTTTTTTGAGACAGAGACAAAGAATGTAGTTACTTAAAAGCATTTTGTTGAACTGCTTGTAGTTCTTGGATATTTAGGATGATGAAGTTGATTGCAATAAGGTACGTCCATTGGACTAAAACTAGGATTTGCTCAGACAAGAATTTATCTGGATCCAAGAGAAAAAGACCTCATAGCTCACTCAGAATCACCTAGGAGTATAGAAAATAGGTGATATGGAGAGAAGCTAGAAAAATTTATAACGACCAATGTCCAAGAGCTAGACAACAATTAAGAACAGAGAAGCCAGCAGAGGTAGGATAGAGCAAGAAGATATCGCACAATCAGAATTAGAATTTGGATGAGTACTTCCCGATAATGGCACAGATGGTTTGAAATGCAGGAAGAAGCTTTTCCTAGAGTAGGAACTAAAACAACTCAGTAAAACTGAATATATTTTATAAAGCTAAGAATATATTTGGAATACATGAACTGGCAACATCCAGTGACAAAATTTCCAAATATCCTTGGATCTCAGTGCCATCTTGGCTGCTCAGAACAGATACCATTAAAGCATATAAGGCCAGTTCCATGTAAGCATAAAAATACAATTAAATCCTGGTATTATGTATCCATAGTTTTAATTGTTATGATGTCTCATAACATATACCTTATAAACAAGAAACATAATGTACACTTGACTCTTTTGCCATAGTTCTAAGATTATAGATTAGGTACTAATCTTGTCACACGTGAATATTGCAGTTAAATTCCACTGTTCCTGCTTATGCTTCTTGCATTAGTTCTTTGTCATTCATTCTGGTTCTCATTCATTCATTGACAGAACACTTATTTCTGGCACTTACTCTGTGCCAGGAAATCTGCTAGGAGCTAGAGGACGAGAGATGAGTAAGAGAAGGGCCCCATCGCCAAGGAATTCTGTTCAGTGAAATAAAAGGATTCAAATCCCCAATACAGGATGACAATGCTGGGGCAGAGGCATGCTTGCAGTGTGACAGGATTGCAGAGACAGGAGCAGCATGGGGACACGAGGCCTAGGAAGACCTGAGGGCCCAGCTGGGAATGGAAACAATGAATTTGCAGTGGCATCAACTCACTCTGCTGCTAGAGGAAAACCATGAAATATATCAATCCAGGTAAAGAAGCAAAGAAATCAAGTGGATTTGCTAGACACCTAGAAATCTGCAACATTGTAGGGCAGGAAAAAAAGGGGACTGAGTAATTTAGGGTTCTTTTCAAGAAAGAGCTAAGTTTAAAATAGCTGGTCAAGACAGAATAAAGTCAGGGGAGAGACTGCAGATTAGAAAAAGAAGGATCGAAGAAACCAGAGGTCTCAATGAGACTTTTAAGGGCAAGAAGAGAGGAAGGCAGTGAATTCAGCATTTGGGTTCAATAAATCAGTCAGCCAATAATTAGGGTATTCATCTAACTTATTACTCAGAATGGGTGAAGGAGTGAAAGAGTCTATTAATAATCATTCCAGGCAGCAGGTGTAAAGGGGGATGACCCTAGGATGCCCAGATGCCCTGTCAATAGTCCAAGAGCTGGGTGCTGTGGTAGGCACTGAGGATGAGGTGGAAACAAGGCAGAAATGGTGCCTGTCATCACAGAGTTTACAGTCACACAGAAATGACAAACATTGAATAAAATATTACAACTGTGATGAGTGCTGCTAAAAAGAGAGGTGAAAGAGCCATGAGAGTTTCTTATAGAGGAAACCAATGTCTTCTCAGAGGTCAGCAAAGGGTCCCCTTAGGAAATGACATTTAAGCTGAGACTGCAAAGATGAGTAGGAGTTGAAAGGTGAATGAGTGAGGTAATGAGAGTTCAGGCGAGGGAGGAACATTGACTAAGTCCTTGGGACGGAAAAGAACATTACATTTGATTTCTAAATTCTAAAAGATTAAAAATAAATCCTCATGGTCTTTTTCCTTGTTGTCTTTTTCTACTTTATGGTTTCTATGTCGTCCTTTGAATATTTTAAACATACTTTGTGAACATTTTCTTCAGGTTGTTCTCCATTCCAACCTTTGGCTCCTGTTCCTTTCATCTGCTGACTGTCAAGCATAGTTGTTTGTTTTATGGTATGATTTATAATTTTTGACTATGAGCTGGTCATTAAAGAGAGTTCTCAGTGGGGAAGTAGTCTACCGGACGCTGCTATTCTTTTGTCTCAAATTGAGCAAAAGAATCAGATCCCTTTTAAGGCTGATTTCTCAGCTTCAGGTCCCTCCCCACAGCAATGCGATTTTAGACTTTCCATCTGTGCATGGCACAGCCCTGGGTTTTTGATTTCCTGCAGGTGATGTTTTCTCATTTGTTATCCTGGGATACTATAAACCTTCTTGTTTTGTTTTATCTGGGTTGATGGGCAGAGTTCCCTTAGTCTTCATTTCAAAGCCAACACAATTTTCAGATTTATCTAAATAGCTCAGTTCAAGCTTTTCTCCCACGACCTGGAGCCTGCACCCTCCTTCCCCGGCTGTTGTTAGAATCAATTCCGGCTTTTAAGGCCTGTATCTGGTTGCAACAATTTTATGCGCAGTTTGGGCATTGGAGTCTGCTTAGCACTCTGACTTGGAGTTTCATCTTTAATTCTGATACTTGGTGGGCTCTCTTTCTTGGTTTCAAGCTCAGCTGCTTCTTTAAAAAACTTCTTTAAAGAAGTTTTAGCCATATTTTATACTGTGTTTAGAGCAGAAAAGGATTCTTTTGTATCAGCTCATATTTATAACATGGAAAATTTGAGAATCTGTTTTAAAATTGTATTCACTCATCCAAAAAATATTTATGGAGCATCTATGATATTCTAAGTATTACAGGGAAAAGGGTAAAAAGCGAGAGAAGGGGGCATGAAGTGAGGTTGAAGAGTGAGATGGAGTTGAGCAAATCATGTTAAGAATCGGGATTTTTCTTCAGAGCAAATGGACAGCTATTGAAAGATGTTAAGATAAGTTTGCATTTTTACAGTGCTGAGTGGAGAATGGCTTGGAGTGAATAAAGAGATTTGGAAGGAAGTGTGCAGTAGTCCAGTGGGTGAACCAGAGAATGAGAACAGATAATAGTGAATGGACTTAAGAGATATTCAGGTAACTAATTTAGGAATACTTGCTTATGGACTTAACAGAGGAAGGGATACAGATATGTCAAATATCCCTCCCAGGTGCTTGGCTTGAGTATCTGAGTGGCTGTTAATGCATTTAATGAGATGGAGAGCACAAGGAGAAGGAGCAAATTTGATGGAAAATGTGTCAGGTTCAGTATTGGGTATGTTGAGTTTAAGGCATCTGACAGCCCAGTGGAGATATCAAGTAAGCAGTAGGCTATTTGGGTTGGGGACTCAGAGCATAAGTCTGAGCTCAAAATAAAAAGAAAATAGAATTTTGGGAGTAGATGAGATTTCCTGGAGAGAGAGGGTAGAGTGGAAAGAGAAGAGGGTTTGTGATGCACCTTGAGAAATTCCATCACTTAATAGCTGGGCAGAAGTAAAAAAGTGGCAAGAAAAGAATAGCTGGAGGGAAGTTTTATATTAAGGATGACTTTCTTCCCCTGAAGAAGGAGTGGATTGAACTATTTATTTTGCTGATGGGAAGGATACCAAAGAGTAAGACTGAAGTTACTGTAGAGAGGAAGGACAACTGCCAACATGAAGTTCCTGAGAAGTTGGAAGAGGATGGGGATTAAGGACAGAGGTAGGATTGGCTTTTGACAGGGGGTGGCAACACTGTTACAAGAGAGAAGGCAGACAGGATGGGCACAGATGCAGATAGGTTTGTAAAGCTGAGATGTGAAAGGCTGTGGTAGTTCCCCGACAGTGTGTTATTGTCTCTGTAAAGCAGAAGGTGAGTTCATCTGTCCCATGTAATAGGGTAGGCAGGAGGACTGAGGCTTGAGGAGATGAGTTTAAGATTGAACTGACTATAAAGACACACTGGGCTTTCCAGGCGATGGTAACAGATCAGAAATTTGCCAGTTCGTATGATTTTTCACTAAGAGTATTCCTCAGACTGGGTACAAACACAGAGAAGGTGGGCGGCTGGATTAATCAAATTTAGGCTTTGCCAGGCTTCAGGCTTTGCCAGCCAGGTGCTACAAAAAGACAATGGGACAGGTAAGTTACAATATTGACAGGGGAGTGGCTAATATGATGGCTTATGGAATATAGACTGGATAATGGAGGAAGTGAACCACAGGAAAGAGATGATGAAAGGAAGATAGTAGAAAGGTGCTAGGGTCTGAATGTTTGTGTCCCACTAAAATTCATATGTTGAAATCCTAACTCCCAAAGATGATGATATTAGGTGGTAGGGCCTTCGGGGAGTGCTTAAGTCATGGTGGTGGAATTCTCATGAATGGAATTAGTGCCCTTATAAAGAGGCTCCAGAGAGATCCCTAGCTCCTTCTACCATGTAAGGGTACAGAGAGAAGGTGCCTGCTGCGAATCTGCAAGAGGGCTCTCATCCAACTATGATGGTACCCTGATCTCGGACTTCTAGCCTCCACAACTGTGAGAAATAAATTTCTGTTGTTTATACCTACGCAGTCTGTGGTAATTTGTTACAGTAGCCTGAACAGACTAAGATAAATGGTCAATGAACTGAAAGTTTCAAGTGAAGTAGTCATAAATTCATATCATAGATTCTTTTTAGACCAGAGTCTATATAAATATAAACTAAGAATGTGAAGTTTGTAGAAGTGGTTTAAAGGCGGAACACTTTCCAGTGATGAGTTCCAGAGTTTGACTCTGGGAAGGGTAGCTACACTAGTCAGGATAATATAAGTTATTCTGCATCAAAAGATTGACTCCAGGGCCGGCTGAGTGGCGCATTGGTTAAGCGCTGGTTTTGGGATGCCAGCGGCCCCGGTTCGGATCCCACATGAGGGCCAGTGACACTGCCCTCTACAGCTAACAACAGCTCTACCTGGAGCTGGGCTGTGCGAGCCCCGGTGATGATGTGGGCTGCAGCCCCTGCTGCAGTGGGCTGCCATAGGCTACAGTGAGTGGCCCGCAGCCAGCGTGAGCAGCTGGTAGCCAGTGTGAGCTGCCAATAGCCGCGGTGAGCGACATCCAGAGGCCAGCGACCAATCTGCCTCATCCGGGAAGAGCGCAATGACGATACCAACAGTGAAGCAACATCCTCCGCAACTAAACTGAAGAACAAAAAGACAGCAACTTGTCTGTTCCCCTTCCCCGATTCCCCCCCCCCAAAAAAAAAAGATTGACTCCAATCTCAGATTTATTATTAATGCCGTTTTATTTTGAAATGCTGCCATTTCAACACAGAGCTCCCAGGTTTCTATGGCAGGGGATGAGAAAATTGCATTGAGTTCTTAAATGTTTTGTTCTTGAGGCAAGACGTATTATTTTAACTCACAATCCTTTGTCCAGAAGTAGTTATATGGCCTCATCTATTTGCAAAGGGAGTGGAAGTTTAAAGGAGCACATGGGTATTCAGTGAGCAATAAATGTCTCTCCAAAGCAGCTGAGATGGATGAAGGAGGAGATGATTAAAAATAAAGTGATTATGGAATGTCATCCTTGATGATTGCCGGAGTTGTGGTAGAAAGGAAAACTGAATGAGATGCTACAGCCTTCAGTGAAGGGGAAGGGCAGTTGCAAGTTGATAGATAAGAGCAATGAGAAGGAAGAAAGCAATGAGAGGTGGTGAGTCTTAAAGAGAGCAGGAGTTTGCCCTGGGTGGAGAAGCAAGTGCCCGGGACAATGCATTTGGGGACAATAAAGAAAGCTTTCACTTGGGTAATAGAAATCTAGCCATTCCATGAGCTTTTGTGAGAACCAGGACTATTGCCCAATAAGGTCTTGTGGGGAGATAAGAATGGCCATGCAGCTGGTCCTCAGAAACACAGAACATTGTTTGGGTGACAGGAAATTACTTCTGAATATAAATTGACATTTTTTCCTGGTATTTCTTTCTCCTCTTTTGTGTTTGCCCCAATAAAGGGTTAGTTTGTGCTGTTTGGCAGAGGGTAAGGATTGTGGGGAAATGGAAAGCAAAGGGCTTGAAATACTACTTCTAAGTTCTAGTCTACAGATAGCCTAGGGCATGAGAAGAATGGTAAAGTGTGGTAGGCAGAACAATGAACCCCCAAAGACGTCCATGTCCTAACCCCTAGAAGTTGTGAGTGTATTAGGTTATATGTCAAGGGGGAATTAAGACTGCAGATGAAATTAAGATTATTAATTAGCTGACCTTAAAATAAAGAGATGTAAATGCAATCACATGGGTCTTTGAATGCGGGAGAGTGAGGCAGAAGAGTCTATTAGAGTTATGATGGAAGAAGGCCATGAACCAAGAAATGTGAGTCATTTTAGGAAAATGGAAAAGGCAAAGAAATGCATTCTCCCCTAGCACTCTCAGGGGGAAAAGAGACCTGCCAACACCCTGATTTTAGCCCTGAAGATCCATGTCAAACTTTTGAACTCCAGAATTATAAGATAAATTTGTGTTGTTTTAAGTCACTAAATTTGTGGTAATATGTTATAGCAGCAGTAGGAAACTAATACAAAAGCAAAGAAAAAGTTCTGAGAATTGGAAATTTGAGAAGGGAATTATCCGGGAAGAGGAAAAGGCAAGCAGTGTCAGAGCAGAAGCAATGGCAGCATGGACATTAGTTAACAACAGAGAAAAAAGCCCGGCACCCTGTTCTCTGGGCCAACATACAGGCAGATAGCAAAGTTCTTGAAATGGGGGTACATGATCTATGCTTCATACCTGGTAAAAGTGCAGGGAGACAGCAGACCCCTAAGGAGAATGGATGCATGCTGTGTTAGCGGAAGGCACCTTCATTGGCCTCATGAAGAGTTCTTTTTACTCTGGTCCTCTTGTTGCCAGTGCCAGATCCATAATATTCTTTTTGTTTTGTGACGTAACTTTGTAATGTGTTAAATCTGCATAGACTGCTAAATTTCTTGGGTCTTCTTTTCCTGTATTGTATGGTGGGCCACATGAGAGATTCTTGTAGAAGGTATGGAGGGTGGGAGTGAAGCAGCAGCCATTTTGTTGCTCAACCATGCTGTCACTTACCTACTGGCTCTCCTCACTTGTGTGAGACAGTGCCCACTGCTCAGTCACCTTCCCCTAGATCCTTCTTCAGCTTCTCTGACCTGAGCCAGGTGTGGGTATTTAGTTTTATAAATTAAAAACCCAGTTTCTGCAGGTCATCCACACCATCAAGGTCACAGGCTATGAGAACTGACGTGGATTTCAGTCAACCCTATGGGCTCCATCTCAAATGGTGGGTGCTAGCTAGTTCTTGCTCTCTCCTCCATTATATCCATCTTTCTTTCCCAACTGGGTGTCTTGTGGACTTCAAGCTCCAACATCAGATAAGAGGGCTTAACCAGCTTCTCCAATTACCTCAGGTCAAATTCCTATAATAAATACCTTTGAATATGATATGATAAAAAATGTTATTATAGCCTGTTCCTCTGAACCCTGCCATTTCCATCATATTTGCTTCTATTACCAAACTTTTTTCAATTCCTATGATTTGTAGAAATTATATTTAGTGCCTCTCATGGGTTATTTATTATCCTAGTCATTTACTCTTTTAACTTATCACTCACTTTCTTTGAATGCTATTTTTTTCTTTTTTTGGACCAGCAGAATCTGAATGCTGCATATTCAGATAAACTAATCATCTGTTTGCTACTTAAAGCTATTTATAAAATGCCTCTCCCTCTCTCCTTTACACTCTCCCAAAAGCCTCAAAAGGATCATTCAAAATACATAATTTGGATATAATGCTAATAAGGAACCAGAGATGTATGAATAAATTATGAATAGTGACAGAAGGCGAGGCAATGTTTGCGATTCAGCTCATTAGACTTTGCTGGCAAGAGAACATCCTGCAATCAATCCTTTGATTGCTGGAGAACATGGTACAAAATTAAAAATTAAGTAATCCTGCACATACAGCCAGAAACATAAGAATGAACACCTGCCAGCAAAGAGCCCCACTTCTCTGGCCCCTTTTAAACAAAACTTAAGCTGTATGAAAAGAGTCAGGGGGATTTGAAAGTCTGACAGGCCTAGGTGTAAATCATTGTTCTGGCATCCCATAGCTCTGTGATTTTTTTTTTTAAAAGATTTTATTGGGGAATTAGGGGAGGGGAACAGTGTTGGGGAACCAGAGAAGGGGAACAGACAAGTTGCTGTCCTTTTGTTCTTCAGTCTAGTTGTGGAATATGCTGCTTCACTGGCCCATGTTGGTATCATCATTGTGCTCTTCTTGGGTGAGGCAAATCAGTCGCTGGCCTCTGGACAGCCGCTCATGGTGACTCTTGGCAGCTCACACCGGTTGCCAGCCGCTCTCACTGGCTGCCGACCACTCACTGTAGCCTATGGCAGCCCACTGCAGCAGGGGCTGCAGCTATGCCATTCCAGGCACTCACAGCAGCCCAGCTCGGAGCTGTTGTTCACCATCTTAGATGTAGAGGGCAGTGTTACTGGCCCTCATATGTGGGATCTGAACCGTGGCCGCTGGCTATTAACCCAAGCCAGCTCTTAACCAACGCTTCACTCGGCTGGCCCAGCTCTGTGATTTTGAGTCAATGATTTAACTTTTCAGAAGCTCAGTTTTCATATCTATAAAACATCAGTAATAGTACCAGCCCTCACTGGATTGCTGAAAAGATTAGAAATAAATAATACGTAAAACTTCTGACACATAAAAACACTAGGGGAATACTACATCTTATTATTAAACACCTCAAGCAGCACATGTATCCCCTTTGTTAATACCCTTAAAAATATATCTCTGAAAATGATGGCCTGGAAAATCCCTACAGGTGCATATATACTTTCCAGTTGCTTCATCCCACTCATCTTACTTTCCAGCCACAAGATCCATAGTCACCCAACCGTTTTCAACAGTATCTGAGGTGAAACTAAAGCAGTGCAGGAGCTCACCCTCTTCATGGCGGAAGGAAGATGGAGGCTCTTGGCAGGAGCATTGGGGCCTTAGAGAAAGCAAGTCTCTTGTCCCTAATCAAAGAGCTGCTGCTTCAGGAACTGCAAGTGCTCTGTCTTAAGACAGGGGAGGACGATGAAAGAGCACAGGCCCTTCCTGGTTCAATCTGGAGCTGAATGGGGGGCGGGGGGTAGGCTGCTTTCCTTTCTGACTGCCTCCAACCTTTTCCCCACCTGCTTCTGTAGGTTCCCAAGGTCAGGCTAACAAGCCAGGGAATTCCCAAAGTGAAAATACACTGACAGCTGTGTTTGAAATCTATTAACGACATCTTAACAATTACACACAGGGCCAAATTTGACCTTGAAATTATAGGAAGCTTATCCCCAAAAGGCTGAAAATGAAGAGATCACATACATAAGAATGACCCCAAAATGAAGTGAAATTATGAGTGAAGAAAGACACAAGAACAAAACATTATCCTATTACAGGTGACAGTTTAAAAATACTGGGGGCCAAGAGTGCAAATCTTTACTTCTACAACTGTAAAACTATTACCCCCTTCTTGTGCCATAAGGCATCCAAGAATATTTATGTTCTGATTGTTGCCAAGTGGATTATTGTTATTTTAGTTTAGTATTTAGTGACTTTTTTTTTACTGTAAACATTCATCTATTGCCCTGATATGCATATCTGTGTTGTCTATATACTTTCTACCTATGTGTGTGGTTTCTGTAGATGTGTGGTTCAGAGAGCATCATTTTTACAAACAGAGACACTGCTATAGTCCTAAAATTGATAAACCGACAACAGAGCATTTCTACTACTTCCCCCCCCCCCTTTTTTTTCGCTTATAGTAATAAACCCAGTCTAAGTGAAATTCTATTCACAGAAGTTAGAATTAGACAAAAGTTCTCTGGTTATAATAGCCAGTCCTCTCCTCTGATTAGGTACCAAACTATCCCCAGAACAACAAGATAGCATTTTTTACCGATCAGATGGAAACTGATTTCTTAAAACGCTTTACTCTGGATTGGCAAGAGTTGGAGAAAACAGGCACTTTTGAATACTCCTGCTAGACTTCTAAATCAATACATCTTTCTGAAGGAGAACTTGGAAAAACGATTCAAATCCTTTAAAATATATTCATTAAAAATATGTCTTTTTTGGGCCAGCCGAGTGGCGCAGTGGTTAAGCTCTGGCTTGGGAAGCCAGTATTCCCGGTTCGGGTCCCACATATGAGGGCCAGTGACACTGCCCTCAAAAAAAAAAATGTTACCATCAAGGAAATACTTTGAAATGCTATTTGACAGAAATTTGAAAGAACCTAAATGCTCTATAATAAAATATTGATTAAATAAATTGTCAAATATTAATGTGATATAATACTACATAGTCATTAACAATAATGTGTATAACATTTAGTGACCTGGGGATATATTCCCATTGTAGTCAGTCCATTTTAGTTCATTTACTGAGAAGATAAACTAAAATATTAACAATAATTATTCCTAAATAAATGGAATGAGTCATTTTTAGTTTTATGTTTGTGCTTTTTATATTTTATAAATTTTCAATAATGAATATTCCTTACTTTGTAATCATATTCTTCCAAAAATTAAAAACTATTTTAGAAACCCAGAATTTTAAGCATATTTATATCTGTGTTTATAAAATTTATTTCATAACCTATGGAATACATTATGACAATAAATTTATGGAATTTACTTATATTTGTGTTTGTTATTAGAATCATGAATTTTCAAAGTTACAAGGGATCACAAAAACATTCTGGTAATAAACTTTAGATCCAAAGTTTGGCATCTAGAAATTTAAGAGACATAATTTATATCACTGATTAGGCTTTTGTAATAACTAATGTAAATTATGATCTCTTTAGTCCTTAAAATGGTTCCATTTGGGCCACTTGTGATTTTTTAAAATAAAAAGGGTAAACTTTACTAGTTTGATGAAATAAATTATCTTCTACTTTAAGAAACAGAGAAAACAGTCTTTTACCTTTAAAAGTGGATCACTTGTAACATATTTCAGAATAGTTTGAATAAATTCCTTTGAATTGTTATCAAAATATCAGTGTTAAGATCCCTGTGAGATAACAGACGTTCTGAAATAAAGTCATCTATAAGATGTCAAACTGAAAATTCTGATATTTTTTTTTCAGTCTTTTAGAATTAAACTTAAAATGAGCTTTTGTTTCTGTCTCTGAATGCAAACATGTACCACTGGTAAATTATCTGATTTACATGGCATTAAAAGATTCCTTTTTAAACACAATAAATCACTGAACTTTCATAGGCATTTCCTATTCTTGGAAACACTAACCAAAATTCAGTTCTCAAATTGTGTGGGTGGTTTTTCTTATTAATGTGATAGTAACTGTACAGCAAAAATGCCCAAGTCTTCTCATAAAGGATACACCTTCAAAACAAGACTAATCACTTATCCCACATTTTTTTAAAGATTTTGTTGGGGAATTGGGAGAGGGGAACAGCATTGGGGAACTGGGGAAGGGGAACAGACAAGTTGCTTTCCTTTTGTTCTTGTTGTGGAAGACATTGTTTCACTGGCCCATGTTGGTATCATCATTGCACTCTTCTCAGGTGAGACAGATCAGTCGCCAGCCTCTGGATGGCCATTCACAGTGGCTCTTGGCAGCTCACACCGGCTGCCGGCCACTCACGCTGGCTGCTGGCCACTCATGTAGCCTATGGCAGCCCACTGCAGCAAGGGCTGCAGCTATGCTGTCTCAAGGACTCACAGCAGCCCAGCTCCAGGTGAAGCTGTTGTTCATCATCTTAGCTGTAGAGGGCAGTGTCACTGGCCCTCATATGTGGGATCCTAACTGGGGCTGCTGGCATCCCAAGCATCCTTAACCAACGTAACACTTGGCCGGCTCTCACTTATCCCACTTTTGTTTTTACTATGTGCCGGGTACTGTGCTAGAGGCTGGGGATACAGTGGATACAGTGGTAATAGGCTGAAGTCCCTGCCCTCAAGGAGCCTAGACAATGGAGTGGATACCTAAAAATAAGCAGGCAATTAGATTATAGTGTGCCAAGTGCTATGCTTAGAGAAGTGCTAATGCTACGGGAGAAGCAGGATGGAACACGGATAGAAACAATACACAGGACCTGTTCAGTTCACACACCTTACACTGGGATACCTTCTACCTTTGCCTTACAGCCTTTTCTGTCCTACACACCTCCAACACCAGCCACGAATAATTGGACAAGGGGTACACTTAGAAAAAGTGCTACATACCTTATTGCTGAATATCACTACAGTCACCTTTGAGGTACTCCCCTTGGGAAGCTATGCACTGATGCAGCACCTAGCCTTGCCTTCAAAGCAGTTTTGGAACTTTTTTTCTGGAATGGCCATCAGAGCTGTCATCATATTACTCTTGATATCCGGAATGTCATCAAAATGTTTTCCTTTCAATATTTCCTTGATCTTCAGGTAAAGAAAGAAGTCATTGGGGGCCAGATCAGGTGAGTAGGGAGGGTGTTCCAATGCAGTTATTTGTTTACTGGCTAAAAACTCCAATGCACTGTGTGAGCTGGTGCATTGTCGTGATGCAAGAGCCATGAATTGTTGGAGAAAAGTTCAGGTCGTCTAACTTTTTCACGCAGCCTTTTCAGCACTTCCAAATAGTAAACTTGTCTAACTGTCTAGTTCGTACAAATTCATAATGAATAATCCCTTTGATAGCAAAAAAAGGTTAGCAACATCATTGCAATAAGTTCGTGAACTTAATTGTCATATCTCCTATACCTGACCCAACTGGAATTTATCCCAAGCAGTTGAATAAGTATGGTTCTGTAAAATCAGAGCCAAGGTGGTTATTTGAGGCCATATACAAGTAGAGAAAAGAAGACAGCTCTGCATAAGTCTGGAAGGGAGAGTGGACTCTATACACTTGGGAAGAATGTTCTTCCAACGTGGCTCACTAACATGGCTGGCAGATTAGTGCTGGCTGTTGTCAGGAAGCATTGGTTCCTCTCCACAGCTCTGCTTGAGGCATAGCAGCTGCTTTGCCCCACAGCGAGCGATTCAAGAGACCATGGCAGTAACAGTAATGCTTTCCACGAGCTTGTCTCAGAAGTCATGGCAAGCAAGGAAGCAAACAAACAAACAAGAACTCATAGTCACAAACAACAGTTTAGTGGTTACCAGAGGGAAAGGGGGCAAAGGGGAAGTAGAAAATGGTAAACAGGTTCAAATATTGGTGATGGAGGGAGATTTGACTTGGGATGGTGAACACACAATGCAATATACAGATTATGTATTATAGAATTGTATACTTGAAACCTATATAATTTTATTAACTAATGTCAACTCAATAATTTTAACAAAAAATGAAGGAAAAAATAGTCACAGGGATGTAAAGTACAGCACAGAGAATATAGTCAATAACACAGTAATAACTATGTATGGTGTCAGGTGGGTACTAGACTCATCAAGGGGATCACTTCGTAAATTATATAAATATCTAACCACTATGTGGTACACCTGAAACTAATATAAAATAATATTACATGTCAACTGTAATTGAAAATAAAATAAAAATAAATAAGTCAGTCACATATCAGAACTTTTGCTAGATTTGTCATTAGAATATTCTTGATTCAATGTGGAAGGAAACTGGAAAGCTTTCCTTATTATGTGCCCAGACAAGGACTTTAAAATAATAATATTTAAAATAATAATAATAATAATAATAATAATAATAATAATAATGGCAGCAGAGGCAGTTAGTGCTGCCATTGAGAGGGGCAATATCAATCTCTCTCAAAGGGGTAGGCAGGTATATACAAGGAAGAAAATGGGAGAATAAAATGTGCTCACTATATACCTGTGAAGAACTACTGTGGGCTAACTTGTGTCATGATAGGTGTACACATACATCTAGACTAGAGATATTGTTCTTGCTGGTATAAGAAGTTACATTCTTTGGTTCCTGGTACAATGGAACCATTGTTATGGTTTGTATAAACACATGGAGTTTGGAGAGATGCTTTGGGGCAGACTGAACCCCTCTGTAGTCGTCCTAAATTGAATCATAGTTCTAAAAAGACTTAAGATTTAGGATTTAAGACTAAGGACTTAATCCTAAAATGTAGGACTCTGGGGAGTCGTATAACTTTCTGGCAGTAACACTGACTTTGTTGGATGCCACCTTTTAGGATCATAGACGCAGTAACACCCAACTCTCTAGTTAAATGTACAGTCACTATGTTTTCAGAGCAAAAATATGATATGATTTGACTATAGACAGGATGTTTGAAATTAGAACTGTCATTTAAATCCTTCTCTACTCTTGGATATATGAACTAGTCCTTTTATGGTTTCATGAATACAGCAAAATAACTATGGAGGAGTATAAGCAATTAATAGAATTCTAGAATTTCAGGAATGGATGGGTTCTAAAAGAGGTGACTAGAGCTTTTAGGTGTTCATAGACCTAAAAAAAAACACCTTTCAGGATAAGTTTTGTGTGCCTTGTTCTAACATAATCTGGCATAGTTAAAGAAATATACACTATTTTCTATTCATCACAATGTTAAGAGGTGAAAAATCTAACTTAACTAATTAAATACATTCTCCTGAAGGACCTCAGAGTCAATTGAGGTAAATGATCTTCGATGACGGGAAAAATAAGCAAATAACATAAAGAAAAAGAAACAAAGAACAAGAAAACGTTTGCGATGGGTTTTCTGAGTACACCTGAAGATCAATTCAGATAACATCCAGGTACAGAGAGGGTCTGTGTAGTCTCAAGAAGAAAAACAAAGACAAAGGGCAGATGTGAGGTGCAGGCAACTGCCAAGGAAAAGAAAGACTTGGGGCTCCTGTGATGACAGTGACCCCTGCTGGAGCCTATTTTTCTTATTTTTAAACTCAAAAGCCTAAATTAAGGCTTGTGTATGGTTACTTACAACTTTCATAGAATAACTGAGTTTAAAAGTTGGGGTAAGGCTTTTAACCTTATCTCTTTATTTTATAATTGATGAAATAGGCCTTTGGCCTGAAGAGGTTAAATGACTTTAGGTCACAGAGTTGGGATTACCAGGAAATAAAGACATCTGCCCAGTTCTTGGGCCTGTTTATACAGGTGGAGTTTCCTGTCATAACAAATAAAAGTATCTGTAACACACAAAATAAGGAGGACAAGCAAAATCTCGGAACTTACACAGATTTTAAAATAGACTATTCACGTGATTTGGTTAACTCGGACTCAGTTTCACTGAAAAGAGAAGTTTCTGATCGATACTAACCTGGCACACTTTTTTTCTTTTCTTCATTGGCCTTTATGAGTTTACACAACTTCATATCAGACTTGAATTTATTTCTGGAATGTTAAGTTGTTCTGTCCTTCATTAAGTTACCGTGTTCCGGATATCTCTGCTATTTTGATCTTTTTGAAATATTTTTGGGAGCTTGGGTATGCTTTTCATGTCTTTCCCCATTCTTCATCTCTGAAAAACTCTTCATATTGTACTAAGAAAAAAGACAAAAAAGCAACAACACAGATGGCAACAGTTCTTATATTGGGATTTTCAGGAAAGTCTGGCTGATTCTAACCTAGTCCGGAGTTCTCTTTGCTTCCTCATCCTTCTTCTATCAAGCAATATCCCTCTATCTCCACTCCACAAATCTGAGTTCCTCAGACATATTATGACACTGGGGTTTGTGCATTCATTCTCTAGTCACTGTACTAGAAGGTAAAATACTAGTTCCTGCTTATATTCTTAAGCAGATATGGAACCTTGGGCAAAGCCACTTGACTCCTTCCACATTTCAGTTCTGTTGTCTTTAAAATGGGTATAACATTAGCTATATTTACTTCACAGTGTTTCAGTGTGGATAAACTAAGATAAAGTACTTGAAAGAGCTTTGAAAAATTTAAAAAATGATGTGCAGGGTAGCTTTTGAAATATTGTTTTTATATTTTTCTTTATATTGTTTTCCCTCTCCAACTACTCAAGCAAGTAGCCAGATTATTTTCTATTTCTTTGCTTGTGGAATTTTTTGATGGGGAAAACTTAAGCTATCTGAAGTTTAAAAAATTCCTCTTATGTTTTATAGAAAAGATTTTGTTAGAAGCCCTGGAGAAGGAAGGAAGAGGAGGGCTTTAAGTAATGAGAACAAGATAGAAATTTGTCCCACTCAGACTGGAAAGGTCATAGAACTTTACTGGCTTCATGACCAATGGGAACACCGCAGAAACTACTCCAAGGCTGCCCTGAGGAAGGTGGCAAGACCTCAGGATGAAAGACTTTGTGATGTATATATATTAACACCAGATTGTCCACTTTGCCTGGCAAAGAGGTAGACAGAAGTAGAGATCTACATTGACTCAAGGGCAAGTGGCTATTGGGCTGAGGAGTCAGAGGCATGAAGGAGTAGAATTGGGAGGTTGGTTAAAAGGTCTGAGCAATTGTTGTATGGATGGGTGTCTCAGAGTGAGCAGAGTGAAGATATCTGTGTCCTATGGAAGCACTCACCAAAAGGCAACCACTGAAAAAGAGATTCTGAGTCATCAAACAAACAATATGACCAATCATGTGAATGTCAGTTAGCCGTCTTCCCAGCCACATGGTGCTTAAACAATGGGCCTGTGAACATAAGCACTGGCAACAGTGTGTGTTTAAGAACATAAACCTTCATTTATCAAGGCTAATCTGGCTACTATCACTGATTATTGCCTATGTCACCACCATCAGAGACCAACACTGAGCTCCTAAAATGTCACCCATCCCAGGACCTGCTAGCCACCTGGTGGCAGATGGATCACACATCCTATTATCATGGAGGAAAAGACACTTAACCTGGATATGAATTTGCCTGTAATGTTTCTACTAGCACCACCATCCATGTCCTCAGGGCCTGCCTTGTTCACGCTCCTGGAATCTCATCAAATATTGCTTTTGACTGAGGGACTCCATTTAAAAAGAATTGAAGAAATAACTTCATGTCCATAGGAAGAAGCTGGCTTGATAGAATGGTGGAATTATTTATTCACAAGTCACTTATATTGCCACTTGTGGGACTGTGGAGCTGTCCCACAAATTATACCATATTCTGAGCCAGCAACCAATATAAAATGCTCTTTCTTCCATTGGCCAGAATTCTTAGATCCATGAACCAAAATGTAAACATAGTGATGTAGTGATGGTTCCTCCATTGTAATTCCTAATGATCTACTCGCACAACTTTTGTTTCCATGTGCACAATGTTGTTCTCTTATTTTCTGAGGGAGGGGTACTTCCTCTAGGAAACAACAGAAGACTTATTGAATGGAAGCTGAGGCTGCCACATAAGCCACTTGAGTTCTTCATGCCACTGAACCACTAGCAAAGAAGGGGATTACTTTATTGGCTGGGGCAATTGATCCCAATTATAAAGTAGAAAAAGGGTTGTACTATGTATCAAAGGGAGGGAAGACTATGGGATTCTCTGGGAAGCTCTCAGTAGTACTCCCATGTCTATGGTAAAAGCTCCTGGGAGATTAGAGCAATCCAAGCCAACCAAGAGCCACCAATGGTTCAGATCTCCCAGGAATGAAAGTTTAGGTCACCCTGACTAATAAATAGGCATAACTATCTAAAGTGTTAGCTGAGCACATAGGGAACAGGAGAAAGGTAGTAGAAGAAGGGAGTTGCAAATATCAGCTATGGCCATAACCTATGTAGAAATGAGGGCTGTAATCATCATGCATATTTTCCAGTTTTTCTCTTCCTGCTCTCACCAGAGGTCTTCCAGGATCTGAATCTCATTACGGAATAGTCCTGGGCCTGGAGGCAATGAGAAGCAGTGAGGATTGACCTTGAGGAGAGTCATCCTCCTCTGACAAATCAGCTACCTCAGATAATATTAAAACAGGCTATCAGGAAAGACAGAGGAGAAGGGGCTGCTTCGATTGACAACTAAGACTCATCAGGATTTGGGGACTCAAGGTAGCTGGATTCGTTAGAACCTACCCAAGTATTTGCTTTCTCAGGATCTCACTGTCCTAATCAATGCCTAGACATCCTGCATTTTAATGTATAAAGCTGCAGAATCACACTTACGTTGTTTTTTTGGGTACCTCAGCCCCACTGGTACAAGAAATAAGACTTCTTTAGGTAGCCAAGGAAGCTTTCTGATTCTCTAACAGTGCCCTGGGATAAAACTGTAAATCTCTGAGTTTGTCATTTTCTTTTTGTAAGCTTTTCAGTGCAATCAGAACCACCCCCACAACCCTTATAATCAAAATTTCTACCGTGGTATTTTACTGTAATAGCCACTTAATCTCCTAAAATCTAGTCCTTGAAAGACACCTGATGCCAGGAAACAATAGGTGATTATTTCAGGAATGTTTTGTCACTGCATGGTATGGACTGCCAGTGTCAGTGTCCTGCTTTTCATTGACAATGAAGTCATTACTCATTTTAAATGTAATCTATGTACACAATCATGTCCAATTACACTAATACTATCTGATATGTTGCTTGGGAGGAAGAGAAATACAAAGGAAGAAGAGAAATGGCCCCTGTTCTCAAGTATGTTGTAATCTTATAATCAGTAGCTAAAAGAGGTTCTGCTAAAGTCCAGAGAGAGCAAACAGCATTCTTTGAGCTGCTTCATTCCCTCTTCACTAGATGACCAGAGGGTACTATATTTGTTAAGCTGAAATAGAGAGGGGAGAAGCTATTTCTTGGAGTCCCAAGTAGTAACTCCATATTTCTCAGAGAAACAATGTTATAAATGATGGTTATACTTCCACACTAATTCCCCAAAGTCTATTGGACCCAAAAGGTTACTGATATACAGTACTATCTGTATATTAAACATAGTACATTTCAGGCAAAATTATGAACAGACTTTAATTGAATCACCAAGAAACCAAATTACCATTCAGATATTGTTTCTATTGTCAAATATATTCTATGTCTAATCTAAGACATTAAAAATATCCTCCCCCTTTCCCTCCCACCTAAGTATACATACCCTGCCCTGACATCTCTAGCATCTCCTCTCCTGGTCACCTCTCAACAATACCTCATGGTCTGGCAATAAAGGAATTGCCCCTGAGTAGCTGTAACAAGAAGGCCCCTGGTGGCTTTGGGAACATTTGGCAGTGGGATGGGCTTTATGGCCAGGTTGGCTAAGAAAACTAAGGAGTTTTTCCAGAGGCCTTTTCAACACACTGTGTGCAGACTTACGCCCAATGGGAGGCCACCAGAGGGAACATTTACTCTATTTATTCCAAGATAGGCTCCTCTTTTCAAGGACACCTTTCATTTTTTTCACAATCAATGCTTCACAGAATGCTAAGCAACTTGCCAATGGCCCTCAGCAAGAAAGAGTTAAAGCTAAGGTTCAAAGTTAGGTCTATCTTACTCCAAAGCCAATGTGCCTTCCTCTATCTTCTCTAGTACTTTCTAGAAAAATGCAATCACTTAAAAAATAGCCTACATTGGGCCGGCCGAGTGGCACATTGGTTAAGAGCTGGCTTGGGACGCCAGTGGCCCTGGTTCGGATCCCACATATGAGGGCCAGTGACACTGCCCTCTACAGCTAACAACAGCTCCACCTGGAGCTGGGCTGTGTAAGCCCCGGCGACGGTGTAGGCTGCAGCCCCTGCTGCAGTGGGCTGCCATAGGCTATAGTGAGTGGCCGGCAGCTAGCGTGAGCAGCCGGCAGCCAGCATGAGCTGCCAATAGCCGCAGTGAGCGACCATCCAGAGGCCGGAGACCGATCTGCCTCATCTGGGAAGAGCCCAATGACCATACCAACATGGGCCAGTGAAGCAACATCCTCCACAACTAGACTGAAGAACAAAGAGACAACAACTTGTCTGTTCCCCTTCCCCAATTCCCCAATAAAAATCTTTAAATAAAAAATAGCCTTCAAGTGGCATTTTCCACCAACTGATCATGAAAAGGGAAATTATGCCTTACCTCGAGCTTCCTCTTCACTGTAACTTTTGAGAGGTATGTTTCCAAACCAAACAGCACATTAAAATCACCTGGAAGCTTTAAAATCACCTGGACGCTATTCCAATAATCATTCTCTCTGGGGGTCGGGCTTTTTAAAAAATGTCCCCATTTGATTCCAATGGATGCCCGGGATTGAGAACCACTGGTGGATGATAACAGAAAGAAAACAGCTTCCGAGTCTCAGAATTAGGTTTGAAGTTGAGATCTATAATATGCTGGCTGTGTGATTCCTAGCATGGTAGTTAATTGCTTTCTGTGTTGTATTAAAGAAAATACATGAGGACTAGAGAGAATGTATTTGAGCATCTCACATTGTGTCTGGCATATGGCAGAAACACAGTAAATGGTACCATTAAAAGTGGATACTGGGCCAGCCAAGTGGCATGGTGGTTAAGCGCTGGTTTGGGAAGCCAGCGGCCCCGGTTTGGGTCCCACATATGAGGGCCAGTGACACTGCCCTCAAAAAAAAAAAAAAAAGTGGATACTGCTGTGGTGGAAAGTGGGGTTGGAGTTGGATAGATTTGGTTTCAAATCCTAATACTAGGTAAGTTAAATATTCTATGTTTTAGTTTCCTAATTTGTATAATAGTTAAATAATTCCTACCTTATAGAATTGCTGTTAGAATTAAATAAAATGCTTGTAAAACACCTGGCACATTCCTTCTATTATTTGTTACCCAGCTATGCTAGTGAAACGGCCATTGTAAACAGTCATAGAATGTTCCTGACATTTATAAATGTTCTATTTTATTGTAACCAACATTATCTTATATTAGTTTCAGGTGTACAGTATAGTGGTTAGACATTTATATAATTTATGCAGTGATCCCCCAATTATATAAAAATGTTCTATTTTAGATGCAGAAATGTATAGGCTCTGTGTTTAGTATAATGAATTCAGAAAATAGTACAGATTCTATTTATTCTATACTATTCCCTACTTTACTATAGAAAAGCATCAGGATTTGGTGGTCAGATATGATAAAGGGGCTTAGTGAAGAAAGGGCAAGTGGCACCGATTGGGTCACTGAGCTGGCACAGAAACGCAGGGATCTGGACTCTAGCAGCCATGTGATGAGGAAGAGCTGTTGCCTGGACCTGACCAGAATGCAAATGAAAGTGGCCCAGCACCCAGGGGGAAGTCAGGCCAGACTGCCACTACTGCCTTCATGAAACTGAGTCTAGAACAGTCATTAGCTGCTCACATCTCAGTGCTGTCAATTCTGTTGCAGGGGGTTGCAATCAAGTTGGAATGTGTCAGCAGTGTTAAAACAAACATCCCTGCTCCATCTTGAGAACAAACTCTATAAATAGGAGATCTGAACATGGCTCACACCAGACCCTTGTGTAATTATCTGTCTTCACGGGATGTGCTTGGCACATAGGGCTAAAGAACCTGGAACACTGCCTGACATATACAAGGTACTCAATAAGTGTTCCCTGAATTGAACTGACCTTTGTCTTCTGTCTGGAACACTTCCCCAAGTAGAACTAGATGTTACATTTATTGGGTCTTACCAAGTGCCTGGCCCTGTACTAGGCACTTTATATAGAGATCATCTCATTCATCTGGCAAACTCTTGCTTATCCTTCAAGATCTAGCTCAAATGTCACCTATTCTGTTAAAACTTCTTGACTCCCTTGGGCAGAGTCCTCTGTGATTTTGCACTGACAGTTCTTTGCTCAATCCTCAGAGGAGCACTTACCACCTTCTACTTTAACATATCTGTTTACAAGTCTGTCTCCCCCACTGGAATGTGAGGTCATCAGGGGCATTATGCTTTATTAATTTTTTTGTTACTTAGCACAGCATGACGAAAATAATTTTCAAAACACTCATGCAATTCTGACTAAATAACAAGTCAGGCCAAATACATTGATTTAAAAATCTACATCTTTCTACATATAAAGCCAGCTAATATTTTTATGTAACTGAGAAAGAGTGACTTCTATACCATAGAGTATTCATTAGTGAAGATATGATATTCAAAGCTTATCTGTACATATCAGCGGTGAGAATCAACACCTCACAGGAAGTGCCTAATATGCTTCCCCTGGCCCCTACCTTGGGACCAGACTACTGGGGTTTCTCAGAATATCTATATTACCTGGTAACCATCTTCTGGCAGGACCTATAGGTTACAACAACAAAAAAGAGAAACATGAGAGGATTTACACACACACACACACACACACACACACACACACACACACACACACAGAGCTCATTTTTCATTAAACCATTATTACCTGAAATCTTAAACTCATAAAATGGAGAAAAAACACTTGCCTTTTGGATTTTATGAGGACTAAATGAGATAATGTATACAAAGTACCTGATACAATGACTAATCTATTGCTAACTTAAAAGCAGTAGGTACTTTATTATGCCACAACTACACAATACTCTATTAACCTTCCAGCTTTCTGACCCCTTTATTCACACTGAACAGTGTGGAGTGGAAAGCTTAGCGAGAAAAATTCCTTGACTCTTGAGTGTTTGACATGAGCAAGTGAACAGTGGTGCCATTTACTGAAATGGAGAAGATTGGGTGGGGAGAAAAGGAGGTATAGTAGAGGAGGGAAAGGGTGATGGAAGGAGAACTGACTCTGGGTGATAAACATACAATGCAATATATAGATGATGTGTTATAGAACTGTACAATTGGAACCTATATAACTAACTTTACTAACCAATGTCACCCCAAAAAAATTTAATAAAAAGAAATAAGAAAAAAGAATTCTGCTTTGGCCATGTTAAATTGGAAATTCCTATTAACAATCCAAAAGAGATGTAAAGTGAACTCTTGAATATGAGTCTGGAGCAAATATCAGCAAATATTTAATATTAAAGGTCATCATGGGATTGTATGAAATAACTATGAGTGTACACACATATAATGAATGTAGCTTTTCTTTTTTTCATCGTTATAAAATCCATTCTGTTCTAAAATTTGCTTTTCCCACTTAGTATATTATATTCATCTTTCTATGTCAATACATACATATAGATTTGCCTGGAGATATTAAAATGTATTTAATTTATTTCTATTTGCTGGATATTCAAATTATCTCCAACTTTTTAATATTATAAACTCTACAAATGTTTTTCTTTTTCTTTTTCTTTTTTTTTTTTTTAGCTGAGCCATCCTGCCACCTGTTGGCAGCTCAGTGGCTGCTCAGCTTGGGCCGGGAATCCAACCAGCAACCCTGTTGCTCAGAGCTCACACTCTTGAGCGAGCTCTTAAATAACTGAGCCACTTTCCACAAATATTTTTGAGAGTTTGTGCAAGTTGATCTGAGGGTAAAATCTTAGAAAACAAAAAATTGCTGCAAAGGGTATGACATATTTAAAAATTTGAAAGAGAGTACCAAATTGCCCTGCAAGTAGATAAAACTGAAAATTTACAGTCCCACCAAGAAGGAAGGAGGGGCTATTTTCCCATGTTTATCGTAACACTTAAATGAGAAATGGTATTTCACTGATATTTTAACTTTAATCTTACTTAGAGTGATGTTGAACATTTTTTAATAGGTTTATCAGAAATTTGTATTTTTTTTTGTCATTTTTCTCCTGAGTTGTTAACTTTATTTTATTTTTAAGGGTTCTGGATTGAAGGCAATAAGAAAACTAGCCTTTTTCCTGTCATAAGTGTTTCATTTTTCCCCTCATTGTCATGTTTTTCTTAGAAGGGGACTACTACCTCAGGCCACATTTGATTATCTGGTACTGAACTTGACTTCTTGCTCTAAACAATTAGAAAACAGGATAAACTATACAAAACAACTGTTTCAGAAATTAGCACAGGCAACATAAAAATGTGATCCCTAAGAGAAAGGAAGCAAATACCCCAGAGGCACATATTGGATCATAGTGCAGAGAAGGGAAAGACAAGCCGAGTACAGTTATCTTGCTAAATTGAGAAAATAGATTAGAAATTGGTGAGACTGAGGACACTGGGTATTGTGGGGCAGAGTGCCAGAGAGGAGGTACGTAAGTGAGAAAAAACTCCAGAAGTCTGCACAGAGGTTCCCTGGAATCAGAAACAAGCTGCAAATGCATAGAGAGAAACTTCATAGGCCAGGCAAAGAACACCCAGGGAACTGAAAACTGAATACTGTTTCAAGGTCACAATGGACTCCAACTGCTGACCAGCTATAGTAAAAGACTTATTGAGTACCCAGGACAGTAAGGCCTTAGAAAGGTCATATATTCATAATTGGACCAAACTAACCCTGGAGTAAAGACTACTGTAGGCTCATCTTAGAAAAGCTTGGAAGTCAGCTTCAAAAACATTAAGCTGATCTACAACTAGCTTAACTGCTCGTGTAAACCAACTTCAACTCTCTTCAAAGGAAGACAATGAAATTCAAACACTCTAAAACAACATTTACAATCCTCTTACGATCCAATAAAAAATTAGCAGACATACAAATATGCAAGAAAATGTGTCTCAAAACCAGGAAGGAAAAAAAAACAAACCAGTCAGTAGAAATAGACTCTCCCCCACCACCAATAAAAAGACAAATGATGGAATTTGCAGACAGATTTGAAGAGTCATTATAAATATGCTCAAATTTTTAAAGGAAAGCATACACATAATAAAGAAAAAAAATGTATGATATAAAAAGAATCTAATTGGATGAAATACAATATCTGAAGTGAAAAAATCACTTGATGAGATTAATAAACGATTAGATACTGCAGAAATAAAATCAATGAACCAGAAAAAATAGCAATGGGAGCTATCAAAACTGAAGCACAGAAAGCAAAGAGAGTGAAAAAATATTAAAAGAGCTTCTGTGACCTGTGGGACATCAAGTTTTCTAATTAATATATGTGCAATTACAGTCGCAGAAAGAGATGGGAAAGAAAAAATATTTGAATAAATAGCTAATTTTTCCCCCAAATTTAATAAAAACTATAAACCCCCAAATCCAGAAAAGCTAAAGAACCCCAAGCAGGATTAACACAAAGAAAACCACATCAAAGCATATCATAATAAAATTGTTGAGAACCAGTGATAGAAAGAAAATCTTAAAAGTAGTCAAAGAAAAAGACACATTACATACAAGAACAATGATAAAAATTACCATTGATTTCTTGTTGGAAACAATGCATTATAGAAGATAATAAAAGGCATATTTAAAATGCTTAAAGGAAAACATTGGCAATAGAGAATTCTGCATCCAGTAAGAGTATCCCTCAGAAATAAAAATGAATTAATAATACCTTTTTTATTTATTTTTATTTTTTTATTTTTTTTAGCTGAGCCATCCTGCCACCTGTTGACAGCTTAGCGGCAGCTCAGCTTGGGCTGGGCATCGAACTGCTGTTGCTCAGAGCTCAGCTCGCACTCTTGAGCAAGCTCTTAACCAACTGAGCCACTTGGCCAGCCCAATAATACCTTTGTTAGATAAACAAAAGCTGAGATAATGTATCATAAACAGTCCAGAAAGAAATGTTCAAGGTTTTCTGTAGGCTGAAGGAAAATACACAGAAACGTCAGTCTACATCAGTGTTCTCAACTGGTGACAGTTCTCTCCCCGAGGGAACATTTGGCAATGTCTGGAGACATTTTTGGTTGGCACAACTCAGGGGGGAGTTGTTATTGGCATGTGCAAAGTAGAGCCAGGAGTGCTGCTCAACATCCTATGATGCCTACGACAGCTCCCCACAAAAAATTATCCAGCCCAAAGTTTCAAGAGTGCTGAAGCTGAGAAAGGAATGAAGAGCACTGGAAACAGTAAATATGTGTCTAAATATAAAACTTTTTATAGAACATTGACTGTTTAAGGCAAAAATAATAACCATGTACAAGTAATAGGGAATTTATAAACAGGTGGAGGTAAAATGTATGACAGCAATCGCATTGAAGAGAAATGGAAGTCTATTGTTAGGAGGTTCTTGTATTACACAGGAATTGGTAAAATATTATTTGAAGGTAGGCTGTAGAAAGTTAAAGATGCATATTATAAACTCTATAGCAACTGCTGCATAAATAAAATAATTAGGCATAGTTAATAAATGAATAGTAGAGATGAAATGAAACAATAAAAAATACTCAATCTGAGAGAAGATAGAAAAAGAAGAAATACAGAACAAAGAACAGGTGAGACAAATAGAAAACAAGTAGCAACATGCTAAACTTAAACCAAGTCATATTGGGGCTGGCCGAGTGGCGCATTGGTTAAGAGCTGGTTTGGGGATGCCAGGGGCCCGGGTTTCGGATCCCACATATGAGGGCCAGTGACACTGCCCTCTACAGCTAACAACAGCTCCACCTGGAGCTGGGCTGTGTGAGCCCCGGCGATGGTGTAGGCTGCAGCCCCTGCTGTAGTGGGCTGCCATAGGCTACAGTGAGTGGCCGGCAGCCAGCGTGAGCTGCCAATAGTCACGGTGAGCGACATCCAGAGGCCGGCGACTGATCTGCCTCATCCGGGAAGAGTACAATGACGATACCAACATGGGCCAGTGAAGCAACGTCCTCTGCAACTAGACTGAAAAACAAAAAGACAGCAACTTGTCTGTTCCCCTTCCCCGATTCCCCAACGCTATTCCCCTCCCCCAATTCCCCAATAAAATCTTTAAAAAAAATAAAATAAAATAAAAAAATAAACAAAGTCATATTGATAAATTGCATTAAATGTAAATACTCTAAATACTCCAATTAAAAGGCAGAGGTTGCAAGACTGGATAAAAAAAAAGCAAGACTCAATTTTATGTGGTCTACAAGAAGCCCAATATAAAGCCCATTTTACTTTCATTTGAAAAAAGACACAGATAAGTTGAATGTAAATGGATGGAAAAAGATACACCATGGAAACACTAATCCTAAGAAAGCTGGATTGGCCATATTAATATCAGACAAAGCAGATTTCAGGACAGGGATATTGCCAGAGATAAAGAAGGACATTTCATAATGACAAAAAAAGTCAATTTAATTCATTACAAAAGCATAACAATTGTGGATATATATGCATCCAATTACAGAGTTTCAATACATGAAGCAAAAACTGACAGAAAAGTAAAAAGAAAAACAGTCAAACCCATCATTGTCGTTGCAGGTTTCAACACTTCTCTCTTAGCAGTTGATAGAATAAGTAGTTAGAAAGTAAGTAAAGACATGTAAAACTTAAACAACTTTCCTTGACTTAATTGACACTTACTGAATCATACATCCAACAGGATACACATTCTTTTCAAGTGCTCATGAAATACTCACCCAGATAGACCATCTGCTGGGCCACGAAAGTAGCTTTAATAAATGCAAAAGGTTTGAAGTCATACAGGTATGTTCTCTGATTAGAACAGAATTAAACTAGAAATCAGTAATAAAAATATATCTAAAAAATCTCCAAATATTTGGAAACTTGTATATAACCAATAGGTAGGTCAAAGAAATAATCGCAAGATAATTTTTAAAATAATTTGTATTGCACATGACTTTGAAGTTTTCTTTGCCATGCTGAAATTTTAATCGAGGTACACTTAACAAGCTACAATAGAAAATATTGATAAATGTGTCTAATTTTAAATTTCAATATGGCAAAGAAAACCTCAAACAAATTCATGCTTAGAATGTATGATACCCACTCCAAAATTTACACCATGGTATATAAAAACCACTCAATTTCTTCTTATGCTTTTCTGGTTTCATTGGGAGATTTAAATTTTTGATGACTATGAAGTTGTTCCTGCCTTCATGGAGCTTACAGTCTAGTGGCCAGGAGTGTGCATGGCTATTTATCTGTCCCAATACCAATCAATACATAATTCATCTACCTAATGGCCTAATTTAAAATGACTCTTATCACTTATGTAGTTTTCTTACATGCTTGCATATATTTTTCATTTTTTTTCTGTTTCACTTCTTTTTATTCTTTTATGAATCCCATGTTACTTGAAATTTCTAGTTCTTAAACTTTTTTTCATATCCATTAGTGTTAGTCCCCTCTCGTTTCTTTCCCTCGTCAAAGTTTACCTAGCTATTCTGAAATACTTATGTTTTAAATTCAATTGACGTTTTAATTGAATTTACATTACAGGCATGGGCTAAAGAAAATGGCATTTATGCAGCATTGAGTCCTCCTATTTAAGAATAGGATATGTATTTCCATTTATTATTTGAGTTTTAATATTTTCTTCACATGGCACAGTGCTTCTTTATCCTGGTTGTACATTACAATCATTTGGATAGTTTAAAAAAAATACAGATGTCTAGGCCCCATCACCGAAGGCTTAATTGGTTTGATGGGGAGTGCAGTTGTGTATTTATTAAGAGCTTAACCTCAGTCAGGGTTAATTAAGAACTACTAATGTAGAGCCTGCACACTTCTAGCTAAAGTGTTTTCACTTGTTTTAGTTTAGTTTGGGCTTTTATTTTGAATGGCATCTGTTTTGTTCATTTATTTTCTAGTTGATTAGTTTTTGCATAAAGAAAATCTATGACTTCAGAGTATATGAATTTTGTAACATGCCACTTTACTTAATTTGTGTCATATATTTATTAGTTGATTATTTAGATTTTTACAGGCATTAAATTATACCATCAGCAAAAAATGACAACTTTGCCTTTTCTTGTCCTATATTTATGCTTCTTATTCCACTATTTTGTCTATTTGTGTTGACTAATAATTCCATAAAAATAACAAGTAACAGTTATGATTGAGGGCATCCTTAACATATTTCTGATTTTAATGAAAATATATACATATAGTGTTTCATCATTAAGCATAATGGTGGTTTATCACTTCAAGAAAATATCCATCTACTCATATTTTACTAGTTTTTAAATATGGAATGTTGCTAACTAAAAACTCTGATTTAAATTCTGTCAAACACTTTACAGAAACCTATTAAAAAGATCATGTTTATCCCCTTCCTTTTATCTATTAATATGTTGAAAGATATTTACAGATTTCAGATACTGGACCATGTTTGCACTGCTGGAATGACTAGGCTTCATTACATCATTTTGTTCTTTCAAAGTACTGCAGAATTCTACTAGCTAATATTTAATTTAAAATTTGAGGTCAATATTCTTTTTTTTTGTTGCTTTCACTGCCAGATGTTAGCATCAATATTATAGTAGCTTAAATTTTTTTGTAAGCTTTCTATATTCATTATTTTAATTTTATTTTTTTAATTTTTTAATTTTATTTATTTTTTTTTTTGAGGGCAGTGTCACTGTCCCTCATATGTGGGACGCGAACTGGGGCCGCTGGCTTCCCAAGCCAGTGCTTAACCACTGCGCCACTCGGCGGGCCCATTATTTTTTAATGTATTAATTTATTACAATTCTAAAACAGTGGCTTTCAGAGTATTTTGATTCAGACTCACAGCAAAAAATGCAGCTTTAAAAGAAGACCTGGGGCCGGCCGAGTGGCGCGGTGGTTAAGCGCTGGCTTGGGAAGCCAGCGCCCCGGTTCAGGTCCCACATATGAGGGCCAGTGACACTGCCCTCAAAACAAACAAAAAAACAAACGAACAAACAAAAGTCTACGGCCATACCGCCCTGAACGCACCCGATCTCGTCTAAAAGGAGACCTGGTATAAACTTATATACTGAAACAAGTTTCACATATTAATGTTTGCCCTATATTATATTAGTATAGAGTGTGCACTCTATTTTGTTTCAGTAAAAAAGTCTCAAAATACCACTTTGAAAAATACTATCTGTCCTTTGAGGATTTGTAAGAATCATCTATAAACTGGCACTCTTTGAAGAGTAGCTCTCTGGTAATCATTCCATTTTCTTCCTTGGTTATGCTTTTTCTAGATATCTGTATCATCTTAATTTCACACAAATTTCACTTCAAATTTATTTGCATAATGCTTTTGCAATATACAAATTTTTAAATTCCCTAATTCTCTCAGTGTCTGTGAATCATTTCTCTTTCTCCTTTCTAATTTAGAATATTAGTGCCTCTTGGATTGATTAGCATAGCTAGTGTACTTTGTGGTTTTTTTTCCTAAGGAAACAGTCTTAGATTTATATTATCAATTTTACTGCCTTGCTGTTTCTGATTCAGTTTCTGATTTTACCTTTTCTCTTCTGCTTTTCAAGGTTTAATTTGTAATCTATTTTGTAGTTCATTTTCTAATTTTTTGAATTAAATTATGTTATTTTCTTTCTTGCTTAGTAATATGTGTTTGAAGCTATGAATATCTGCTGAACACAGAGGTAGTTGTCTCCTATAAGTTTTGGTCTTTAATGTTTTCATTATTATTTTGTACACATTCTGCAATATTAGTTTTATTTCTTCTTTGTACCAAAGGTTATTTTAAATAATTTTTATATTTCCAAGGGATGGATATGTTGATTTTTATTTTGGTCATTTATTTTTATTTAATTACACTGTTATCAGAGAACGGTGCCTGGATCATTCTTAATTTTTGGAATTTACTGAGGGGAATTTTTTGTGGGGCCAATATGTAGTCAACTTGGTAAATGTTTCATGAGCTTTTAAAAATAAGATTGATGGTCAGTTAACAGGATATATATTTCATCTATTCCATCTATTCCTCCCACCAAATCTATTTCATCAATCTCATTGCTTCATTGTTCAAATATACCCTTACTAACTTTTGACTGCTTGATCTATGAAGTGAATTTAAGCAGGCTACTACTATTTTGTTTCTGGTCATTTTTCCTGTAGTTCTGCAGTTTTTCTTTATGTGTTTTTATTATTATTTAGTGCTTTAAGATTTATGAAACTTACATCCTCCCTATAGATCCTTTACTATCATAAAATTTCCCTCTTTGCCTTGTTTTCACTTTCAGCCTTAAATTTAATCCTGTCTGTGACTAAGGTCATGACCTCAGCTTTCTTTCTGTTAGTATTTGCCTGGCATATCTTTTCTTGCTTTTTTCTTTCTAGTTTTTTATTCATTTTGCTTTAGATTTCCCTTTTGTGTACATCATATATGCCCATCCAGAAAAAGTTCACTTTATAAATTTTCAATTTTGATATAAATATTGTTAGGTATTACTGGTATTATTGTTATTAGATGTTCACAATGATTTTATTTATTTATTTTTTTTAAAGATTTTATTGGGGATTTGGTGGAGGGGAACAGCGTTGGGGAATCGGGGAAGGAGAACAGACAAGTTGCTGTCTTCTTGCTCTTCAGTTTAGTTGCGGAGGATGTTGCTTCACTGTTGGTATCGTCATTGCGCTCTTCCTGGATGAGGCAGATCGGTCGCTGGCCTCTGGATGTCGCTCACCGCGGCTATTGGCAGCTCACGCTTGGCTGCCAGCCACTCACGCTGGCTGCGGGCAACTCACTGTAGCCCATGGCAGCCCACTGCAGCAGGGGCTGCAGCCCACACCATCACCGGGGCTCGCACAGCCCAGCTCCAGGTGGAGCTGTTGTTAGCTGTAGAGGGCAGTGTCACTGACCCTCATGTGGGATCCGAACCGGGGCCGCTGGCATCCCAAAACCAGCGCTTAACCAATGCGCCACTCGGCCGGCCCCACAATGATTTTAATATTTAATATTTATTAAGCACTTACTTAGCAGCAGGCACTGTTTTTGGCACTTTTACATTATTATTTCATTTAGTTCTCATGACTTGACTAAACTAATATTCCATTTTGCAGATGAGGAAATGGAGGTTACCTAATTTGTCCAAAGTCAGAGAATCTGTAGACACTGTCAGGGCAAAAGTGTTTATTTATTCACAAGTTTGGGAGGGGGAGGTTTTATATTCTTGTTTCCCCAATCTCCCATTTATCCTCCACTCCCCACTCCCAAGTCTCCATGTATATGTCATTCCAGCTACACCCAAGAAACTGTTGGTTTGTCCTATAGAGCATACTCCATAACTGTGCACTTGCAGAAGTGATGTTTTGTAACTATTATCCATTCCTTTCTGGGAGTAAGACAATGTTTTATATAAATATACTCAATGTCTACTCACAACCAAACAGTGAGTATTAAATAAATTATTTGGTGAAATTGTAAGTATAATCTTTACCACATTTTATCAAGTATTAAAATTTCACTTGTTTTCTCATTAGATTTATCCTCTTAATCTGAATAGAGATGAAACATATTAGATTTCTTCAAGATGTAAAATTAAGGCAGAAAATTTGATCGTATTACAGTAATTTAATTGTATTGAGTCATGTAAAAATATCCAATATTTAACATGAATTTTTGAGTCTCACTTAATAGTATTGTCTTCCTTATAGATATTATTTAATAAATTTCTGTATGTTACAAAAAAGAGAGAGGATCTATAAAACTGGATTCAAGGTTTAAACTGAAGTCCTTATGACCTTAGAAAAATTGGTAGTACAAGTGATGTAGTTCTTAAGAGTTCCCAGCAGGGGCCAGGATGTTCATGTTAAATCTAATTAAATGAAATGTTTTCACTATAATTCAAGGTTGTATCTATTTTCAAACCAATAAGAAAGTCAGACAGAGCTCTTTATGGCTAAAATTACTAGAAACTACTGACATTAATTTTAAATTCAAGACTATAAATATATAATTCAAAGTACCTAAAAATGAATTTAACAGAAATAGTGATGTTCTAGAGCAAAAGGCTGAGTCTCAATGTCTGAGCAAATGGACATCCAGAGCACATTTAGTCAGTAGACACTAAAACCCCATCCTAATTGCCAACACAGGTCATTGGGTCTTTGAGTTGCCAAGCCAGACCATGGATTGGGTCCAAGAACAAAGGGCACCACTGTGGCATTGACCCAGGAAATTGAGTACTGACCTTATTTGTTAATTTTAGAACATTTAAAAAAAATTCTTAACTCAATATAAAAGAAGTACTTGGTGCTTCAAAAGTATTTCAATGCAAATTACCTTTATAAATCAAATACATTTTTAAATTCAATTCTAATTTAAATCATGCAACCTCTCTCTGGGCCTCAGTTTCTCCATCTGTTCAGCAGTAGATTAGATATAATAATCCTAAAATTCTTCTGTTCCTAAAATTTGATTTCTTCCCCCTTAGGCAAAAAGCATCATTTTTTTCCTGTCTCCAATTCCTTGCATAGTGTCTATCAAAAACCTGGTTCTCAGTGAGTGTCTAATGAACAAATAAATAAATAAATGACCAAATGAATACATTTTAAAGTAGTTCTTTCTAGGAATTTACAAAAGAATTTGGAAACAGAATTCCTCTGAAAGCTAATCCTCTGTGAATTATAAAGAAACAATACTTTAGGCAAGTCCAAAGAAATAAGAAAATGTTTTCTGAACACTCTTGGAAGGAACTAAATTCTTCTAAGGCTATCACTATTTTCAAGCCATTAACTGAGTAAAGACGGAGTTAAAAGAGTTTTAAGACTTTAAAATTTAAATGTAAATTTTTTTTGATTTGCAGAAACATTCTCTGTATTGAGTCTATGATTTCCAAAGATCCCCAAAATCAAAACCTGAAAAATTGCAAGATTTTTCTCTTGGGGAGTGGTTGTTTACTAAAAAGCTTAACTCTTAATAATAAGGGTAAAGATTTTAAAATTAAATATATATATTTGGCAATTCAACCTATATTGTCATCTGCTCTGGAAACCATGTGCTTGTTCTAACGTACCAAACATCATGAAAGAAATCAGTCATCAAAAATAATGAAAATGAACTTATTATACTCAGTTTCTCACCTGTAAATTAAAAAAATTTGACTTCATTAAATTTGGGGAAGAAAATGTATAGCTGCAGGCAGAAACCTGTATCTTACTCATCCAGGCATGTGGGCAATGGTGTGGAAGTTTGGACCCAAAGTGAGAGTGGCTGTAGCAAATCTGACAGCCCAATGAAAGACTGGTAAAATATATCAGGCAATTTGAAACATTCCTACATGCTATCACACTGCATGTACATTAAAATAAACAATAGGAAGATTTAAGTCCAGTGAAAGGGTTAAATTAGTGAATCCCAGACATTTTCCAAACACTAGCCACTGCCTTCAGTAAAGGACTTAAGTGGCAATGCATATTCACTGTTGATAAAACAAGAAAATTATTTGAGCCAGGTTCTCAAGCTTGAACAATGTAAAGATTCCTATCAAAGGAAAAACATTTTACTTTTTTGAGAACTCCCATAAGTAAAAGTCAGCCCCTATCGCTATAGGTGGGCACTTGCAGCCAACTTGATTATAACAGTAATAAAAAAAACCTCAGTGTAAACACTGTCTTTGGAGATGCGGTAGAAAATGAAGACATTGAAGCAGGAAGTAGTACTCAGATGTAAGGTGATGGTCTGGATGACCCAGAATATGCATAAAGAAATAAGTTCTATGAAATTACCTATGGAACTCACAGATGTCCCTGGGAAGGTAAGGAACTTAGTTTGAGAGAACATTCTGAAAAATAGGTTGACTTCTAGCCCACACCACCTAGCTACTCCAAGACCTATGCCTGCTTGGGTTAAACTGAGGCGATAAACTCTAAAGCAGTTTCAGGGGAAAGCTCCTTTCTGCTGGTCTTAGGAGCAAACAGGGAGAGATGGAGCACTGAGAAACTTAGTACTTTACAAAAAAGAATACGAAGGGAAGAAGACTGTAACACATATGATCAGTTCACAGTTCTCCCCATGGCATCAAGGAAAGCAGATTGTTCTGCCTTCATCTTGCTTAAACACGCACACACACACACACACACACACACACGCACGCACACACGCACACACACTGCTCTTTTGAGATTTCTTTTCTCCTCTCTGGTTGTTCCGTAAACTCAGTTTGACCTAAATATGATCTATGTTGGGTAAGAGCTCTGGTAGTCTTAAATAGTGGTGTCACAGCCAGCATAGTCACTCTCTAGTAAGGTCCCTGTTAAGAGCCACGCAGTGTCTCTGGGTAGTCATAGAACATTAAATGCAAAAGCTCCACTGGAATGTTCAAAGTGCATGGTGCTCTACCAGAGAACTACTGGAGGTGATAGGACACAGGACCTATAACACCAGTCTCCCCTATCAGTATAAGAGGGAACCCAATAGAAATGCTATGAACCACTGTCAGAGAAAACTAAAAACACAACTAGAGTCACTTAGGAAATCTGTCAATATACTAATTATACCTCTTGAAAAATTAAAAAGTTGATATTTTCTTAGGGAGACATTCTTTCATTTATTGGTTCAGTTATTAGTAAGCACCCTTAGCCAGCTTAATTATGGGCCAGATATTGGACCATGAGCTGCAGAGACAGAAATGAGCAAGATAACTCCCTGCCCTTAAAGAGTACGCAGTGTCTTTGGAGGGTGGAAGGGTAGGGATGGGAGGACAAGTAAGGAAACAAAGGCAAACATTTGGACATTGTAATCATAGAGGAGGGCACAATCTGCACAATTTTAAAACCAAATCTTTGAGAATAGCATTTTTTTCCCAGTGGAAAAACGAGGAAGCCAAATTATAACTTTATTTTTATTCTCTGTATTTCAAATATATAATAAATAAACTGGAGTTCCCACTTTAGAAAAGAGGGAGAGGAGAAACAGCATTTTGAAGTTTTCCTGAGTGAATTCTACCTTTAAAGGACAGTGGAATGCAGAAACTTTAAAATTGGGACAATATTGTGAGGCATTACAATAATGTGAATGTTATCATCTAAAGATTGACTTGAAGACCAATTGCAAGAAACCACACAAAACCACAGATCTCCGTCTTTACCCTAGAATTGACAAATGTGCAAATGTCCTCTGGATAATCTACAAGTTGGTAGTTGGTAATTATAATACAAGAATATTTCTATCTCTGCTCTTGGCAATAATTACATCTCAGTAAATAAATATACAATGTTTTAAAATGTCCATATTTAATATCTTATTAAAAGCAAAGCTATAAGTATTAGGAGGAGGGAACTTCAAGTTAGAGGGAGAAATATTCAATTGAAGTAGTATAAAAATTATTCCTTTGGGGCATGGTTATGAAAGTGTGGTTGTGGGAATCCATGGAATGAAGACCCTTTCAGAGAGTCTGTGGGCTAAGCACTGTTTTCATAACAATATTGAGATCTCTTTTGCTGCTCTCATTCTTTCTTAGGCGTACAGTGGGGTTTTCCAGAGGCTCCATGATATGAGCACGTGATGACATCATCACTGTATCAGCAAAGAGAATATATGCTTGTGTACGTCTGCATTCTGAAATTTCTCATGTTTAATGTATAATGTTAAATGTCGATAGATATGACCCACACAAACAGAAGCTTTAGAGGATCCTAAATAAATTTTAAGAGTATAAAGAAACCCTGAGGCCAGTTTGAGAATTATTGCCTTAGGGGATAAAGCTCATCCGAAAAAGCACACCTCATCAAATTTCCTCATATTTTACGTGAAGAAACTAGACTAGTAGGTTTCATGAAAACAGAGTGTTTCTGTCTGGCTGATTGTTTCCTCTCAGAATCTAGCACAGTACCAGGCACATAATAGGCATTGGCATATATCATAACATATAATAATAAATGAATTACTACACACATATATTAATCAATAAAGTCTTTGCTAACTGACTTATTCAGTCACATAAAATGTCGCAGCAAAGCAGAGGCATACCCCAGGTCTCCTGTTTTCTATTCCTGTGCGGCTGCTCCCTAGCTCAAGGATATTTGTTTCTGTTCATTTTTATTCAATAATCTATTGAAAGCATGAATAATCAGATATCATCAATGTGAGATGACCACCTGCTCATGCTGGTATGTGAGTGGAGCACTATGGAGCTCTTTCCTAACCTTCAGCACAATGGGCTTAGAGTGAAACCAAAGGGTTGTCATTACAAGGAAATGGCAAGAGTGATCAGATAAATTCTAACTTTCTGGGATTTTCCCATCACAGAGTCCACTTTTTTATGTCCATTTTTATTCTAATTCCTAGTCTCCTCCTCCTTTCTTTGGTCACATCATTCAATTTCTAGCAAGCCTTTATTTATGTTAGTGCGCTCAGTAGTTCCAAGACTGTAAAGAGTGAACATTTTTTTGAAATATGTTTTATACTCTCAAAGTTGTTTTCAAACACCTCCCCCCTGGCATTTGTAACAGAAGTGAGAGAAGTTTGCTTGCTACCTCACTAATAGTTATAGAAATGTAAGGCACACCTAGTACAAAGAACAGGGGAAAGAAAAACAAAAGGCTTGTGAAGAGCTGCACTGGCTACCTAAACTCTGACTCCCATGAAAAACTGCTTTCAAAGATGGACAACCTAGGACAAAGCCATCCAGCTGACCCACCGAGCTTTCCCAGTCAACTGGGAGGAACTCCCTACTCACTCAGCACTGTCCTGCCTAATTCCTGAAAACAGCCAGAGTTAGGGCCCCTGCAGCCAGACCACATGAAGGTGCCAATAACTGGTGAGCCTGCGTGCTCTGGGGCCTTGGGGTGGCTGCAGTCACTACCCGTGGAGAAGGAATACACATTCTCAAAATGTTTTGAGTACCTTTTAGTTCATTCAATACTGACCTGTAGGGGAGTTGATTAGACAGTTGATTAATTGATTCTCATTATTCATGGTAGCTACGTTCTACAACTTTGATTAAGTGATTACTGAACCACTGCTCCTAGGGGAAATAAAAGGTTAGGTTCCTGTGAGTCCCTGGTCACAACATTTGCATCAACTAATCAATATATAACTTTGTTTTCTATGCATTTCTGTATAAAGATGTCTTATTTAATATATATTGTTGATTCATTAACATTGAACTCAAGGGCAAAAGCACTATAACTCAAGCCTGAACAAAGATTATCTAACGCACATATTTTTCCATAAGGAATTTTATTTTCCTAAGTCATATCACAGACTTCTTTTTAAAAAACATTGTGGTAAAATATGCATACCATAAAACTGACCATTTAACCATATTTCAGTTCTGTGGCATTAAGTACATTTACATTGTTGGGTAACCATCACTCACTTCGATCTCCAGAAGTTAGCTCTCCTCACCCCACCCTTCCTGCCAGCCCCTACAGCCACCATTCTGCCTGCTATCACAGCCTCCAGTGCTTAGGAGCACAGCACTATGCCTGGGGCCATTTTAAACAGCAGAATCACCCAAAAAAGGACACACAAAAAATGTGAAAAACATGGTACTAAATAGATTGCAAAAAGAGCATTTGTGTACAATATGAGAGCTGAAGCAAGTCAGGGAATTCCTTGTTTGACCTCAGCTGGGAATCTGTGTGTCAGAAGTCTCAAATTTTTCCCTATTCTGCGCATGTGCGTGACTGACTACAAAAGTGTCATGAGTATTGATTTGGGGGTTAAAAATAAATTTTTAGGCAAATTTGTAAATATGGAATCCATGAATAATGAGCATTGACCATATGCGGAAATAACCATCTTTATTTACTTTATTCCAGGAAGAATAAAAAGCTGAAACATGCCTTGTAATAAAGATTCCTTAGGAAATTTTATTTGCCTCAGAGGCCTAGAGAGGTAGCCTATGTGAAATGATAATTGGCAGCTACAACCTGAAGCAGTTCTAGTTCATGTGGAGATAAATTTAAGCATAATCTCAAACCCCTCTGCATGAAACAAAAACCAAGCACTCATGTACCAGTTATCAATCACTTACTATATGACAGGCGCTATATTCAGCAATTTACATGCATTATTAAATTACATCCCCCCAAAACTTTATGAGGACACTGAAGATCAGCAAAGTTACAAATTTCAACTGTTATTACATAATAAGAATTGGCAAAGTTGAGATTAGAACTCAGGTCTATTTGACTTCAGAGCCTGAGTGCTCAACTGCTATGCAAATTCTAATCAAATGAAAAAAAAGATTTCACTACTTAGGAGTGTATGGGAGCGTATGTTACAATTATTACAACATTACAAAGATTTATACACTGAAAAATAAATCTACCAAACAAATAAAACTTTATAAGTCTGACCTAACATTGTTCCACAACAAAGAGTATCTGAGATCCTCCAGGTCATCTGGTTCATGTCTGGTTTTCCTTAATCTTTAATAATGGGCAAATCTAATGCATTATGTAAGGCCATTTTTTTTCTCAAGAGATGTAGATACCTCTTAAGAATTCGATGAAAATGCATTAACTTTTCAGGCTACTGAGTTGCATTTTAGTGCACTGAGGCAGTAAATTAGCATACAATGTGCAAAAGGAGTAGTGACCTAAAAAATAAATATTTGATATGAGCCATTGCATTCTCTTGGGAAAAAAAAAAATTAATGGATTAACTCTCTTTGGAGCCCTTAGCTTCCCAAAAAGAAGCAGGAAGAAGAAATCTCCTGTGGCCTGGAAACAGCTTCTGTTTCTTGCTGGCTATGTTTGTTTAGTTCTTTATTAGCCCATTTGATTAGATCTTGTGGCTCCCAGAGCTAAAGTTGAGAGTTTGATCCCTACAGAGGCCACTTGAATTTAGAGAACAAAAAGCTCTATTCTCTGCTCGCAGACCTCACCCCAAATCCCTGCCAGGTGTCTGCCCTCTGGTCAAAAGGGGAAGCTGGCAAAGGGGTGCAAACCTATCACAGTATTGGGAAACAAAAAAATGGGCATCCTCTTATTGTGGTACTCTTTCCCTTTTATGTGTTCACAATATTCTGATATAATTTATGGAGAATAGATACTACATTTTTTTACTTTTGCCGCTGGAAATCTGAGGCAAACTGCGGTAAGTGCTGCACTGTCAGTCATAAAATCCATTGTCTTCTTATTCTAAATTCAGAGGTTTTTCTACCCGCTGATATTATCCTGTTGGAAATAAACAATGAAGAAACATCTTCTGAGCAATATTAGTCTGCAGCATCAGTAATCAGTCAGTAGTAATCAGTCAATAATTGAGCACAATTTTTATATTAATAAGACATTAAGTCATTTAAAAATAATTCCATGTGCAAGACAACATTTATAATAAGTATGATTTTCAACATCTGCTAAAAAATTTAGTCAGGAAAAGTTTTTCAAATTATTGCTGAAAATATTTTACTAGAATGACAATCTTGACTTTTCTTTTCATTCAGGTCTTCCTAATTTAAATTTATATTTCCCTAATTCCACAGGACTAAAAACAACTTAATACAACAAATAAAATTCTTTTTACTTCAAATGCTTGCCTAAATAATTTAAAATCATTTTAATTCTTGTGGCAGTAACATTTCCACTTTTTAAGTAGGAAGTGTAAATTAGATTTCCTTATTTAAATTATAACTTAAGAGTTTCACATAAAAATATTAATAAGATTTAAGTGTAGTTTATATTACTGTTAACATAGACTTTAATTTTTCAAATGTCATATATATCTTTCATTATTTGCAGATTTATTTCTTTTATGAAGTACTCAAATGAATCAGCTCACCCTTGACTGTAACAAAATACTGTTTGGTGACTTGTGACAGACAGGGTTTTAACCTCTGACAGCGAGATTCATTGTGGAGCAAGAGCCAATCATAGATCCTGACGACACTTGTCTCATCAAAGTTGGAATATAAAAAGCCACTTGGAATACAGTATAAAAGATTCACTGGTGTGGCAAGTTGTCTCTCTGACTGTACAGGCATTAAGATTTTGCTTGGCATTACTCAAAAGCAAAAGAAAAGTAAAAGAAGGCAATAAGAACAAGAAAAACGGTTGTATTGATTTTAAAATCATGCAAAAACTGCAAATCTATGTTTCTATTTACCTGTTTATGCTGATCGTTGCTGGTCCAGTGGATCTAAATGAGAACAGCGAGCAAAAAGAAAATGTGGAAAAAGAGGGGCTGTGTAATGCATGTACTTGGAGACAAAACACTAAATCTTCAAGAATAGAAGCCATAAAAATTCAAATCCTCAGTAAACTTCGTCTGGAAACAGCTCCTAATATTAGCAAAGATGCTATAAGACAACTTTTGCCCAAAGCCCCTCCACTCCGGGAACTGATTGATCAGTATGATGTCCAGAGAGATGACAGCAGTGATGGCTCCTTGGAAGATGATGATTATCACGCTACGACAGAAACGATCATTACCATGCCTACAGAGTGTAAGTAGTCCTATTAGTGTATAGTAACAATTCTGCTGACTGTTCTAGTGTTTATGAGAAACAGATTTATTTTCAGGCTCTTTTAACAAGCTGTTGGCTTGTATGTAAGTAGGAGGAAAAAGGGTTTTGTTTTTATTTTCAAGATTTCATGAGAAAAGTATCAATGAGACTAATTTCTGAAAATGCTTGCATAGCATTAATGCTATTTAGTTTAATGTGACAAATATAACATGCTCATGCCTTCACAGCTTAATACCATTAAGGCAATTATTGGGAGATACTACAAGCAATGTTAAAACTTACATGAAATTTCATAATTGCATTCGGTTGCTTGAAATATGCATTTATTATAATAAGCTTTCTCACTCAGAATAGAGAAAGGAAGAAATCTGTAGATGTTTGAACCTATTTGGGCATTTGCTGAATGCCTACCATGACTTCTGCTATTCAAAACTATTTCTCACAGTGTTTTTATGTTCTTCACAAACTAAAACATTCATTTTTGAAAGCTATTACACTGGAGAGCATGAAAAAAATATTTTCTAAAAATGTAACGTATTGATAAGAGCAAAGATGAAGCAAACATAGCATAACGATTATCATGAGCTGATGATCAGGAAATGCCTAAGAAATAAACATTTTAATCAAGTAGATTATGACTCACAAAGTCCCACTAAAACCTTGACCATGGTACTATTGTTGTGAGTTGCTAGTCTGCATATTTCTAGCAGGAACATTGCTTACTAAGCTTCTGAAATATTATTTTATTCTTCATGGGAGGGAGGACTATTACCTGCAGTATCTACATTGCTTCTGAAGATAATCTATTTCATACCATTCTCTTTGCAGTCAGTTTAAAATTATAGTCAAGGAAAGGGAGACAAGGACCTTAACAGAGGAAGCATGACAAGAAAGATTTTGTGCCATGAGTCTGTGATCTTGCTTTATACACTTTAACCTGGACTTGAAACAGTTTCAAAATACTGTTTTCCTTCTAAGTAAGCAACAAATAATTTTCCTTTAGGCCCCTGCTATCAGATTGTCCTGGAGTAGATGTGCCTTATTTATAAACAATCTTGGAGAAACCAAGAGGAAAGAAATTTCTAAGTGCTTCTGCTTATACTGACAGCCTGGCGCTGAAGACCGTCTTTTCTAAATAGCCTGTTTAACTGTAACATTTAAATGCTGGTGCTAATTACCTGATTAGTTTTGTTCCTTTAAAAGGCTATTCCAGAGCCAAAACATAACAGATGTACTTTATTTTCTACTAATTCCCATGGCTCAGTTAACTGCTCAGTGTGTCTTGCCCCCAGGTAATTCAGGCCTGGGGGAAGGGTTCCTTCTACCAGACTGATTGGTACAGCTGCTCAGTAAGTGTAACTACTCAGATTCCCAAAGAATTCTAAGTGGATGTTCCTCCACGGTGTCTCTTGTTCTCTCTAATCATCATCATTTTAAAATTTCATCCACTGTTCATTCCTTCATAGAATTTTCCTTAGTCCACAATTCTCTGGAAAGGCAGCAGATTCCTCATAAACAGCTGAAAAAACATATATCTAAAGAACTCTGAAAAGCTAGACTGATGATTTTCTTAGATATTGTTTTCTGAGTTATGAATGAAATTCTACATAGTGTTTTTTAAAAGACTAAATATGCATTCATTAATCCAATAGAAAAAAAATGCTCAGCAATTAATTATGAAGCAGGCTGTTCATTTTTTATGAGGAATAATTTCAATAACTCTTTTCTTATTCATTTATAGCTGATCTCCTAATGCAAGTGGAAGGAAAACCCAAATGTTGCTTCTTTAAATTTAGCTCTAAAATACAATACAATAAAGTAGTAAAGGCCCAACTGTGGATATATCTGCGACCCGTCAAGACTCCTACGACAGTGTTTGTGCAAATCCTGAGACTCATCAAACCCATGAAAGACGGTACAAGGTACACTGGAATCCGATCTCTGAAACTTGACATGAACCCAGGCTCTGGTATTTGGCAGAGCATTGATGTGAAGACAGTGTTGCAAAATTGGCTCAAACAACCTGAATCCAACTTAGGCATTGAAATCAAAGCTTTAGATGAGAATGGTCATGATCTTGCTGTAACCTTCCCAGGACCAGGAGAAGATGGGCTGGTAAGTGATAACTAAAAATCTCATTCTAACAGCCTTGTGATGTTATCATCATAATGTGAATGAATAATAGTGGAAAATAGCCACCAATTTCCTAAGCCCCTAAGCCAGACAAAGGCATCTTCTCCTAATGGGAGCCCTGTACCCAATCAAAGTAGGTATCTAATTTCATATTCTATGAAACACCCTCTTGATGTTTTTACTTTGCATGAAATGAAATAAAAGTTATATCATAGTCCTTAACTTCCTAGGAAGTTCTTTTGAATTGGGAATGAAATCTTAAGTGCTTTTCATGGATATGCTACATGATTACATGAATAAAAATATGAAATCTTCATAGTGGGTTCTAAGTACATATCCAACAGATTAAACATTTTCCCCCCAGAAGAGTGAAATGTATTGCAATTTTCTGGCTAAATAAAGCAGAAAAAAACAAACTTTAAAAATTATAATTAAAATGAAATGCTTTTATTTATAGCAATTAACTAAGTGCAATATGTTTAGGCTTATATTTTATTAAATACACTGTATTTAAGGTCTCTCATGATAAATATGTTCACTATTTTATAGGCTGTTGATGCACTGATGTATACGTAGATTAATTTGTGAATTATGCTAATAAAATTAAATTTCCAGGCTAGTTAACCTGTGCTACCCAGTTTATTTCTGAAGTGCCTTACCATTGTTTTGCAAAGTTTAATTAGGTAGTGCCAACTAATTTAATATCAGGCCAGGCAGATGACAGTACTTTATATATTATAAAAATTAATAAAAACAATTTAAAAACATATAAATGTAGTTACTCTCTGGCTTACCTATGCTTGTGTTTCCTTCTGTTTTCAAAAACTTATTTAATGGGACCATATATTTTACTTTCATCTATTGGCTTAATTTACAACAAAAGAATGTACTTGCAATCAATAAATGTTATCTTTTTAGCTCTTAAAGAATATAAAGAATATATAGTTTATAAAGAATATATAATTAATAAGTCAGATCTACTTTAATGAAACATTTTTTAAGAGATATACAATTTTCCAAATGATTTCTCTTTCTTTAAATATGGTGTATACAATGTTATTGAATCTTAAAAATGATGTTATTGTTTTTATAATCTGAAATAACAATAACTACCAGGTCTACTTTGATTTTGGTATAGGATAAAAACTACCATTAACTATTTAAGAAAATGTTCTTATTTTATAGGTGGCATTTTAATGATCAAAGTTGGTGATGTGATAGGTTTTAAATATTATTAAACAGATGGTTAATCTGACATATTCCTCAGATTTTTCCATGTAAAAGGAAAAAAGTCTCAAATGAAGGAAAATATGGGGGCAAGGAAAGGATTAAAAAATTATTTAAATATCTGTATAGAAACATTTTTCAGTGAAAGAATAGAGGAAATATTTTCGAATCTGTCCCTCCCTCTCAGGGTTTCTCTTCCAACCCACTGTACATACCACCACCTTCATCACCCTCCCTTCCTTTTCCCCATTATAATCCATACAATGTTGGGAGGTAACTTTGTTGTTCTGGCTTTAATATCCAAGTTTCCCTGAGTAGAGGATGGATGAGTATACCTACCTCTCCAGGAGTCATTAGACATATTTAGCCAACATATTTGATGAAGAAGTGTGAAAAGGGAGTAACCTTTTCCCTCCTTTCCTCCCTCCCTCTCCCTCTCCCTTTCTTCTCATAAATATTCTATAAATATTTTCAGAGCATCTCTTATGTGCCAGGCATTTGGACACTCAACCTGGAGAAAACAAAAATTAAAAAGATATAGATCTGGTCACAGGGGTATTTGTATTGCTGCTACATACTTTTGAGCCATAGGGAAGAATCAAGCCTAAAGTAAATTAAAATCCCTTAATGTAAATTAAAATCCCTTAATGCTGTGCCTTTTAAAAATCCCTTAATGCTGTCATATGAGAAAAATGATTCTTTCCTCAATAATGACTTCTTGAGGTAGGAAAGTGTTTCAGGATCTATTAATGTTCCTGATTGTTCTTTCCTTTTCATATAGAATCCCTTTTTAGAAGTCAAGGTAACAGACACACCAAAAAGATCCAGAAGAGATTTTGGACTTGACTGTGATGAGCACTCAACAGAATCTCGATGCTGTCGTTACCCTCTAACTGTGGATTTTGAAGCTTTTGGATGGGATTGGATAATTGCACCCAAAAGATACAAGGCCAATTATTGCTCTGGAGAGTGTGAATTTGTATTTTTACAAAAATATCCTCATACTCATCTTGTACACCAAGCAAACCCCAGAGGTTCAGCAGGCCCCTGCTGTACTCCCACAAAGATGTCTCCAATTAATATGCTATATTTTAATGGCAAAGAACAAATAATATATGGGAAAATTCCAGCCATGGTAGTAGATCGTTGTGGGTGCTCATGAGATTTATATTTAGGTCATAACTTCCTAAAACATGGAAGACCTTCCCCTCAACAATTTTGAAACTGTGAAATTATGTACCACAGGCTATAAGCCTAGAGTATGCTATAGTCACTTAAGCACAAACTACAGTATATGAACTAAAAGAGAGAATATATGCAATGGTTGGCATTTAACCATCAAAATAAATCATACAATGAAAAGTTCTATGATTTCCAGAGTTTTTGAACTGGGAGATCAAATTACATTTATGTTCATATATGTATATATATTACAACATATGCAGGTAAATGAAAGCAATGCTCCTTGAGTTCTAGTGAATTAAAGGAGTATGCTTTAAAGTCTATTTCTTTAGTTTCATTTAGCGTTCACAGAAAAATCTATATAGAGTATTGGTAAAATGCAGGATTGTTATATACCATCATTTGAATCATCCTTATACACTTGAATTTATATTGTATGATAGCATACTTGGTAAGATGAAATTCCACAAAAATAGGAATGGTGCACCATATGCAAATTCCCATTCCTATTATGATTGGTACATTACATTAACAATCCATGCCAATGGTGCTAATACAATAGGCTGAATGGCTGATGTTATCAAGTAAAAAACATTCAGTAAAATAATAAGCTCCTCCTTTCTTCAGGTGCACTTTCATACACCTCCAAATGGGGAATGGATTTTCTTTAATAAAAGAAGAATCATTTTTGTAGCATACTTGGAGAAACTGCATTATCTTAAAAGGCAGCCCCAAAGTATTCGTTTTTATCAAAATTATAAAAATTTCAAAATTACAGCCTGTCTTTGCAGCATTGCAGTTTTTATGACAAACTAATGAAAATGACAGATTCTATCAATATTGTATAAAAAGACTTTGAAACAATTGCATTTATATAATATGTATACAATATTGTTTTGTAAATAAGTGTCTCCTTTTTTATTTACTTTGGTATATTTTTACAGTGAGGATATTTCAAATTAAGTATTAAGGTACAAAGACATGTCATGTATGACAGAAAAACATCCGTTTATATTTCAGAGCAAATTAGCAAATTAAATAGTGGTCTTAAAACTCCGTATGCTAATGGTTAGATGGTTATATTACAATCATTTTATATTTTTTTACATTATTAACATTCACTTATGGATTGATGATGGCTGTATAATGTGAATGTGAAATTTCAATGGTTTACTGTCATTGTATTCAAATCTCAACGTTCCATTATTTTAATACTTATAAATATTAAGCATACCAAAATGATTTCACTCTATTATCTGAAATGCAGAATAATAAACTGATGACATCTTAACAAGAATTGTTCATTTTATAATTCAATAATGAATCTACTTCTGCTTATATTTACTTCTGCTTTGTAAATTAGGGTTTTGTTCATCAAATTCATTGTACTTATGACTAAGTGAAATTATTTCTTACATCTAATGTGTGGAAACAATATAAATTACATTAAAGTGTTTTCACTTTTTTTGAAAGATACAACAGTTTTATGGTATGAAGATTAATTCTGGATTTCTGATTTTCACTTTATTATCAAAGTCCAATGGTTTAGCACCAAAGTTTGGTTTGGGAATTTTAGATCTGCTACTCTCATTCTTGTGACAGATATTCCTTTTAATTTGGTCCTAGTCAAGTTGCTTTATGCATACAAATCAAGAACGAGTTGTATCTGTTTCATTTCTCTTTATCTTGACCTGAAAACTATTTATATGTTTTCATAGGTTCAATTTCCAAATGATTGCTGTTGGCAAAAGTATGTGGTCCTAGAGTTACAAGTTCTACTGAAGCCACAGGGAAGCTGCATCTTTTTTCTAGCTCTGAATGATACCGGCTCATTTATCTTGAGCTTCATGGGCGCCAATTTCCAAATTGAATTGAAAAATAAAGTGCCTAGAAATCCTTAAGTGCAAGCTATATGTAAATGTTTTTGAGATGCACACTCTTCTCAGCCCCTTATCAGTTTAGTGACTTAGCTGTAAAGCAGTGACTAAGTCTAATGGGGGAGGTGAATAAAATTCTAAATAGTGTCATGGTTCCTAAATAATTTATAATTAATGTAAAGTTAATTTTTAGTCACCAATAATAGTACAGCAATTTCCACTCATACAAAGTGTAGTGCTTTTTACTAATTTTTATGCAGACATATTTAACATTGACAAAGCTGAAGCTGTAAGAGGGTTGCTCTTGTGGGGGAAGGAGCCACCTACAGTGATGGGGTGATGCTACTTTCAGTTGCAGACTAAAATCTACTTCTTCCAGGATCGTGATACACATGACCCTGAAGTCTGGATCAGCAGGCCCTCAGACTTTGGAGTACAAATAACTGGGGACCTTGACCTCTATGGTGAGAGCTGTGAGGAAGGAACACTCTTAGTTTCCAAGGACCCAATCACTGGACTCCCCAGCCTTTATATTCACCCTTATCATGGCTCCCCAGGGTCACATCACCAACCTCATCATGTAGTCATCTCCTGAAACCCGTATGACCATGAAAGGAAGCATCAGGACCAATCTCTTCTGTGACAGGGCCTAGGCAGTTCCACTTAGCCTATGTCCTAGAAATGGCAAGGGTATTCCACCAGTCAACCTATGGGCACATCATTTTCATTTCTGGCACCCTGAGAATATTCATTTGTGATACATAATACTAAGTCCCTGAGATTTTCAGAAAACATCAAATAAAGTTCAATGCAGTATATCAGTTTTTAAATTCTGAATTTTTTGCAATACTTCCCACAAACCTATATTAGTTTAAAAACTAATAAAAACAAACAAAAACTCTTCAAGCTCTACAGTTCTTTTTGTATTCAAGTTGGTTTTTGCACTTTGGTATAAAACTTTATTTTATTAAAATAAAGAAAGCAATAATTTGATATTGACAGTAACTAAGTAAATGAGAGCTCACTTGTTCTATCACCCCAAAGAAAACTAATTCATTTCACTTTAAACCTCGATACACAAACATTAGGATATCAATGACCATTTTTAAGTCTGTTAAAAACTCCGGACACTCTCACCAGAAAAAAAAAACACACAAAAAAAACACCTCACATTTTTGTATATAATATCAGGGAATTTAGGGTTTTCCTAGAGCTCATTTGTAGAACCTAGCTTACAAAACTCTGAGAGGGATACTGAATTTTCCTTCTTAAGATAAAAATTATTTATGAAATAATGAAATATATTTATAAAGACCTGCTTTCCAATTAAAAAGTTTTAGTCGTTAAAGAAATTGAGTTTGGGAAAAAGAAAATAAACATCAAGTCAGCCTTGATGTTTTAACACCATCCTGCCACCTGTTGGCAGCTCAGCGGCAGCTCAGTTAGGGACAGGAATTGAACCAGGGAAACTGTTGCTCGGAGCTCACATTCTTGAGCGAGTTCTTAACCAATTGAGCCACTCAGCCAGCCCACATTCTTTTTATGTGTCAAAAACAAAATCAAGAAATAATCAGGGCTGATATCTGGGTGCCAGAATTAGGAGGGTATATGATAATAGTTATTGAGTATCAGATTTGTCAGGCACTTTTCTGACACGTTCTGTGTAGGGGACATGATAGTCCACAATATACGAGCACAGAAGAGAACTCTGAGGAACTGAGACAATGGGAGGTATCTCAATGGCTGGGGCTGTATTTGAACTAAGCAATAATGATTCATTGCTCTGGTTACAACAGTTCCTTATCAAGCCCAATTCTTCATCAAGAATGAAATCATGGGGGCCGGCCGAGTGGCGCATTGGTTAAGCGCTGGTTTTGGGATGCCAGCGGCCCCGGTTCGGATTCCACATGAGGGCCAGTGACACTGCCCTCTACAGCTAACAACAGCTCCACCTGGAGCTGGGCTGTGCGAGCCCCGGTGATGGTGTAGGCTGCAGCCCCTGCTGCAGTGGGCTGCCATAGGCTACAGTGAGTGGCCCGCAGCCAGCGTGAGCGGCTGGCAGCCAAGAGTGAGCTGCCAATAGCCACGGTGAGCGACATCCAGAGGCCAGCGACCAATCTGCCTCATCCGGGAAGAGCGCAATGAGGATACCAACAGTGAAGCAACATCCTCCGCAACTAGACTGAAGAACAAAAAGACAGCAACTTGTCTGTTCCCCTTCCCCGATTCCCCAACGCTGTTCCCCTCCGCCAATTCCCCAATAAAAAATAAAAAAAAATCTAAAAAAAAAACAAAAAAAAGAATGAAACTATGTTTTTTCGTGCTTAGGTTTTGTAATATAGTCTTATCTTGATTCAGCATGGGTTTTTGCAGAAGGTTGTGTGGTTGCATTGTAGTGAGGGAGGGGCAGAGTTGGTCTAGATGAGAATGTGGATAAAGAGCAGGTGATTAGCAAAGCGGAGAGAGGTACACACAGAAATGGAAATGGGTCAGTGTCATAGGATATGAGAGCTAGAAAAGATCTTAGAGATCATCTAATTTACAAATGATAGAATTGAAGTCTAAAGAGAGGGTTGCCCAAAGTTGTATAGAGAATTAGTTCAAGAACAAAGTCTAGAACTCTAAAATACTAGAGTAGAATGGATGGTGGGTCAGAGTGAGAGGAATGATTTCAAAAGACAAAATGCAGGAGGGCTAAAAACAGAAAAGCTCCAAGTCATGGCTTATTAGCTGGGAAAAGTCAATACTGCACACTAAATAAATATCCACAGGCTTATAATAATTGACATCTATTTAAACAAATCTTTTATCAACCTGGAGATTTTCTTGGACAAACAGACTCTAATGGGAAATCTATGGTAGCGTCTGATTAAAAACACGCCTCTGTTGGGTATAGGAATAAAAATTAAAATGATTAATAATTACATAGTTTTCAAAGTGCTTTCACATTAATGATATAATTTTATCTCCAGAACACTGAAAGTTAAGTATTATTATAATACCCATTTCACAGAGGGAATTGGAGCTAAGAGAAATTAATTAAATTACCCAAGGAAACATGGCATTTATATTTGTACATTCATTATATAAGAAATAGAAACCTATCAATTATACCTCAATTAAAAAAAATAGAAATCTAAATCAACGTTACACTTGTTTGATCATCATTCCAATAGTACTTATTAAAAATGTAGCATGGCTAAAAAATTCATTTGAAATAGTCATTGTTCATTTTTTAAATTAAAATACATGAATACTACCCCATAATATAACTAATAAATTAAACCATAGGCTAAAATGTGATATGCGAGTCATGACTTGCCTGGCATGTGACATATAGTGTTGAAATTTCATTTCCACGGTCATTCAGTTCCAGTTTACACACTGCAAAACATATCAAAGTAAACTATACTAATTTTGGTCATCCCTGAGTAAGATGTCAAGCAATGCAAAATGGTACTAAATTTAGTTCATTCATGTCAAGATGGAATTTTCCAGAGGAAGTCTTTGGAAAATGAATACATTTTCATTAGATAGCATGCATGGTTAAGAGCAAGACAATCTTTCTTGCCGTTTAAAATATAAGACAGAGGGGGCCGGTTGAGTGGCGCGGTGGTTGGGTGCTGGCTTGGGAGGCCAGCGGCCCTGGTTGGGGTCCCACATATGAGGGCCAGTGATACTGCCCTCAAAAAAAATAAAATAAAATAAAAATAAATAAATAAAATATAAGACAGAGGGAATATTTACATGTATTTTACTAGATTACATATCAAAATACTTCAACGACTGTCACATCCTGTCAAAACCATAAGATGTTCTTCAATATAAGATTTTACATATGAAGCTGCCCATTTTGATAGACACAAATGTATGTGTAACAATAACAGATAACTCAGTAATAATCTTTAATAAAGGTTTAATATCTCACTTCAGCTATAGTTTAACATTATGCAAAATATTCCTGATACAGAAATACTTGTACATGGTCTAGCAATGAAAAGACATACATGTTTCATTTTCATTTATTCCAGTTTTGAATTACTGTGAAAAATTTTTTAAGAGTGTAATGCTATTATTACTGCTCCATAATGAAGGTGATGTTTATATTAGACCCACACATATATTTACTTTCTTTAAAAGTTGCCTTTTATAAAATACTCTTCTATTCTACATATGCATTATAGGCAAAGCACTATTTACTAGAATTACCTTATAGAAATCTAAAACATATTCCAAGCTTCTGATGCTAAGGAAATCTGATGGAAAGTTCTCGTGAGAAGGTCCAACAGCTATATTTGATTCAATTAATCATAAAGGTCACTTTAAACCAAAAATGTGAAAAGATTAATCTACTAACTTACCTCTTTGTTTTCCTAACCATTCAAGATTATCTGTTAAGAAAATGTTTTTCTGTAAGTATTATGGTCTCTTTTTTCCTAACGTCTTATGAAGAACACTATTCAGGACAAAATTTGATTATGCGGTTTTGGCCATGGATCCTCCACAAGACTTTCCCAGATCCGCTCCCACGGACACTAACTCTGACTAAGAAGCCAATGTCTCTTGGCTCTATTCCCATGGAACTTAGAATTCTGGCATAACCTCTCCACGGGCAAAAACAAAACATGTCAATACAAGAACGTTTGCCTACATAATGACATCAGAGCCTCATAACACTGAGACAGAATTCTGAAAGTGAAAATCAAGCATAAAACACCAATTTACTGAGCACACTGAAGTGACTGTGGGAGAAAATCCAAAGTGTTAAATGGAAACAATCAGGCAGTCATTGAGGCAACTGCTTGGCTTCCAGCTCCAAGAATGTCTTCCTGAAAAGCTGCATACTTCTCAGCAACTCAAGTAATGGCATGAGTGATGTGGCTGCCTGCACCCGAAGTAAAGGATTCTACTAAGGAACCTCCGGTCATCTTGGGCTCTGACCCTGCCAGGTGCCATGGGATCAAAATTATAGCAAAAAAGAGCTGATGAGGGTGGTCCTCCCTACTTGTAGATGTACCTTGGCAGCCAGTAAACTGTCTCAAAGTCTAGAATGGACCAGGACCTGTGTCTTATAGTGAACTTCAATTCCTTACAGCTAGAGTCAGACGGAATTTGAAGGAAGCTGCGTAGGACTGATGGAAACCTGGCTAGGTTCCATCCACTCCTAGGTCAGCATGCATCCCTATGACTAAAACAAATTGCACCAAGTGGGACTCTGCTGGGAGAAATAGCCCTGCAGCTGCAGTGCCAGCAGAGCTCTCTGCTTTGCTGATAGAGGTGGGTGGACTCTGTATGAACAGTGAGCCCCACCTTGCTTGACCAGAGGTTTAACAAAAGATTCCTGGTAATGGCCAAAGAAAGCAGGGTCACTTCAGACCAGAATTTGTGCTAGAGGCTGGAATTTGGCTATGTATTTGTTGACACAACATATATTGTATTGATACAATATATCTGTTGACCAGGTGTATTACCTGTTCAGTATGCTTATATATGCTGTTCAGATTGGCAAGGAATAAACCACCACAGGATCTTAGACAAGAAACATGAGTATTTACTTACATTATGTAGATATTATTATCACCATTTTAAAATGAGGAAGTTGAGGATCAGAGAGACTCATGACTAATGACTGACTAAAATGGGTGCATGCATGATGGGAGAAACACAAATACAAAAGTAGTGGTAAAATTTTTTAGTCATTAGCTCAGATGTGAAAAAATGTAACTTTTAATTATTGCAAAATTGACATCAGCTCTTACCTAAAGCCCCCCTCATGCTGTATCACAATTTCTAGTTTATAGATGCAACACCATGATGTCAGTGGGAACTTAAATGATGCTTATCATCTCCCTGGACCTCACCCAGAAAATAATGCACAATGTCCCCCTACTCTCAAATATCTAAACTTAAGAGGAGGATTGCAATGTGTGTCGACCACCTTATGTCCAGCTTGGTCTATAGGTAGGCATCAAAAAAAGACCAATATCTGAAGCTTCTCTCTTCCCATCAAATTCACTCCCTTCATTAGCTCATGAGGTTTTTATGTGAGAAGATATAGGGGTAGGTTCTGCCTGACTGAATCTATTTACTAATTCTACATTTCATACCTGAAACCTAGACTCTTGAACTTAAAAGATAAATTCTTGCCATCTATTTTTTCTGATTCTCAGCTGGTAAGTATCCCTCGGAAATATGTGACCTTTTAATAAATCATAGTGTTAATTCTAAGAAAGAATAAATTAAAATTACATATTTTCCTTTCACCTACAAATGCACTACATTTTTATATTATCCAATGTTATTAGTAAAGTGATCAGAAATGCATACTCTATACATTGCCTGTAGAAAGGCCTTAAACATTTGCCTTCCAATACTTAACAAGATCCTTAAAATCCACACATTGATTATACTTCTAAAATTTGATCCATGTACATACATGCTATACACATATTTATTTATTTAGAATACTTTCAGCTGCACATAAGAGAAACCCCAATTCAAATGTTGTTTAAACCATAGAAAAATTTATCTCACGTAAGTCCAGATGTATGACAGCTCTAGGTACAGTATGATCAGTAACTCAATAATATCAATGAAGACTTAAATTCTTTCTTGCCTCTCACCCTGTCATGCTCTTTGTATTTGCTTGGCCCTCAGGTTGTCCTCCTTTATGGTTATAAGATAAACCATGTAATGTTTTACATGACAACATCTGTGTAAACTGAAGGAGCCATAGAGTGCATGTGTGTGGTGTGTGTGCGCACGTGTGTGTGAAAATTCCCTTGCAAAGTCAAAGGCTATGATTATCTTTAATTTTAATAGATATCATCAATTTGTACTCTGCAGAGGTTGTACCAATTTATACTTCCATTAACAATATATCAAATTACCTATTTTCCCTCACCCTCATCACTTATTTCTAGTCTGATAAGTGAAAAATGGTATCTTATGATTTTAATTGCATTTCTATTATTTTGAAAGAAGTTACTAATCTTTTCATGTTTAAGGGTCATCTGTAATTCCTTTTCTATTAACTGTTTACTTTTATCCTTTGTTCATTTGTTTCTATTAGATTGTTAGTATTTTTTTAAAAAATCTATATATTTAGAAATTAGCTAAAACTATTTCTTCCCAGATTTTCATTTGTCTTTTGACTTTGCATTTTTTTGTTTTCTTAATACAGAATTCAAAATATTTGTATGTCACATATTTTAGTCTTTTTTTATAGCTTCCAATTTTTGTATTATACTTATAAAGGCCTTTATCACTATGTGTTTATACTTAAAAATGCATCTTATGTTTTCTTCTAATAGTCTTGTGGTTTATTTACTCTAAATATCTTTTATCAATAGAAACTCTATTTTGTCTTAAGTGTAGGGTAGGAATCCAACAGTAGGACGGGAACGGTTTCTGTCTAGTCAGAAATAACTAGCTGCAGCTCTACCCACATTCCTCTATTTATTCCATCAAAACTTTTAAGAGCCTGCTATTGTTATATTTTGATTTCTGCTTCAGTTTAGGTGTGGAGCATTCAGCCCACAATAACCAGTCCTCACCTCTACTGAAGCCAAGATCTCTTTCTCCCACAACTCCAGAGGAAAAAAAATTACACATCCCTCCTTCTCCAGTCACAAAGCTTATCCTCAGTCATGCCACCAGGACCAATGTTTTCCTTCCACTGTTACCAGAAGAGGAGGGCATGAAAATAATTCAGAATTATTTTCTGGTACTTTCTTTCCGAAATACCATATCAATTATTTTCATATCTGTGTGATACCCTATTAGAGTTGACCCATTCATTGAGTCCTAGATGTTCATGCAGAAACTGTGTAGAGAGGAAAGGAGAGGAGTAAGTCATGTTTCTCTCAAGAAACTCACCATCTAGTAAGAATAGAAAAGCCAACATTCCACTTTAATAAAATGTAACAAATGATTGACACACGGTGTTGTGGGAGAAGAGAGGAAAGTCACCTCCCATACTGGGAGGTACCAAAGACTTAAAGAAGGAGACATTAGCAATGTCTTTAATAATGAAAAAAGAGTTTGACTGATGAGTAAGGAGATAGAACAAATGAGGAAGAAGGAAGAAGGGAATGCTAATCGCCCCTCCCTTCACACAAACATGAAGGAGCATGATGCCTTCCGGGTCCTGTGGGGAGTCAGAATGGCTGGAGGAAGGGGGCCTTGGCAGTGACGAACAATGAGGCTATGAAGGTAGACTGAACCAGGAGAAGCCTTGTGTATCTTCCTGAGGAGTTTGTACTTGATATTGTCAGTGATGCGAGCTAGTGAAACATTTTAAGTAGGGAGCAATATGGTTAGATGTTACATTTTTTTTATCCCATTTTCAATAAGGTATTTTAACCTCTTTTGTACCAAAGTCCCTTCTGAAGTCTGTTGAAGCCTGTATACCTCTTTTCTGAGTAATGGTTTAAATGTATTGGCTTCCACAGGAAACCAATCATATTAAATTATAATTATAAGAATTAAATTATTATTAAATTTGAATTATAAAAAATTTAACGTGTGATATAACAAAATCTGATAATGTATAATTATAAAAATATTTTTAACATGTGATATAATAAAATCTTGTTCTTTATTTTAAGTATTATGCTTAAAATAAATAACGAGATCTAGTAGTAAGGTGAATAACTATTAAAATTGAAAAGTAGTGATCAGCACAAATGAGACACCTGCAACAACTGCAATTTGATATGAACTATTTGTGATTTCTGTAGGTGACATGGTCACAGATATAAATACTTTTGTGCTTTCAAGCTACAAAGATGTAATTTTTCCATCTAATTCTCAGATCCTCTGAGTTCTATATAATGATATGAAAGGAACTTAGAGGTTGAAATGGGAACAATGAATTCAATTAGAAAGCTCTTTTAGAAGTCTAGAGAAGTAATGATGGTCCACATATTAATAGCTAGTATTAATTATTTACCATATTCCAGGCAGTGTTCAAAGTGCTTTATATAATTATCCCATCTGCAGAGTTAGGTCTATTATTAATCTATATTTTACGGATGAAGAAACTGAAACCCAAAGAGCTAAGTAATTTAATTCAGTTCACATAGCTAGTGAGTAGCAAAATCAGGTTTTGAACTGAGGTAGTTTTGACTTGAGAACTTCACTCCACTATTGGGGCAGCAGCAACAGTGGTAAAAGAACGCACTAGAACATGTAGGAAATAGAGTGACATGGAGAAGCAGGAAGAGAGAGGAATCTACAAAGAAGCCCAGATGAAGTGGGAATATTGTAAAAATATTTGCGACCCATTTTTTTTCCTTCTTGGTAATTCTTCCCCCTTCTTCCCTAGAGGATTTTTACTTCTGGAAAAGTAGAGAAAACACATTCTAGAACGTTGGGATATACATTTTTTTCCCCCTGGGCTGAAGAAGGAGAAAGAAAGAGAATGAGAAAGTGAGAGATCACATCCAAGTTTTGACCCCAAGGGGCTGACAGAATTAAATAGAATAGAAAAACCCAGGCAAATTTGGGAGAATCAACAAATATTGGGGCTGGTGCCAATTGTTGTGTAGTATGGAAAGCCAGAAAGCTTTAAGAGATTTCCTCTGCTTGCCACGGTCCTATACCTAATATGTTGCCAGAGCAGTTGAGTAGCAATGACTGAGAAGGTGTCTAGATAGATCCTCCACTCCCCAGTGAGTTTTTGAGAAAGCATCCAAGAGCTAGTAGGTCCCAAAGCGGGAGAGCTTATTCAATGGGTTGCTGGATTGGCTGCTGGATTTAGGTGAGGATAACAAAGCACAGGGACCTCATAACTGGGATCAATAGCATGGTGATCAAAAGCAGGTGCTAGCACAATGCTCCAAAAGCCAGAGGAAACCAGCAACATATCAGTGGCTACCAGTACAGGACACTCATTTACCTGGGAGCCCAACTCAAAGCAGACGAATCAAGAGGAAAGGATGATGTCCTGAGTGAGACCAAGCCAAACAAGCTTCCTCAACAAGACGCCTGTGAAGGAGGACCAGAAAACCCTCTGCAATGCCAGGGAGCTAGGTCAGCTCCTCTGCTCCAGATTCATCTAGAACAGGGGTCGGCAAACTTTTGAGACGGAAAAGCTGCCAGGGGTCAGCAAACGGTGGCTCGAGAACTGTGGCTCTGAAGTAAAATAGAAAATGAAAATAAAACTATCGTAGTTTCATATATAAAATTTTTACAGGATTTTATTCACATAATGGTGATTATGTAAAAATATATTTATGGATCTCGAATAATTTTTAAATTGTTATGAAGGACAGGATTGGCTCTTCCAGGGGTCGGCAAACTTTTGTGATGGTATACCCGAAGAGCCGCATATGGCTGGCGAGCCGCAGTTTGCTGACCCGATTTAGAAAAACAGAATGGGTGTGGGGAGGAGAAGCTTTCTGAAGTGAGAAATGCAGAAAAAGAGTAATAGCCCCCTAAAACCTACAAGTTTTTTGGTGACGTCTATTTTACATTTTATTTTTTAAATTTTAGTGAAAAACATAACAAAATTTACCATCTTAACCACTTTTAAGTGTACATTTCAGTAATGTTAACATATTCACATTGTTGGGCAATATATCTCTAGAACTTTTCATTCTGTAAAATTGAAAGTCTCTATCTACTGAACAACCAACTCCCTGTTTGTCTCCCTCCCCCACTGCCACCTCCTTCCCTGCCCTCCTTACCCCCCCCCACCCAGTCAGTGGCCAACCCCATTTTACTTTCTGTTTCTATGAGTTTGATTGCTTTAGTTACTTCATGTAAGTGGAATCATACATTATTTATGTAAAAAAAACCCTAAACTTCTAACTGGGAAACAGGTAACTTTGATTGGGAAGCTCAAGCATTTCCCATCATTGAGGTAGTGAAAGTGTTAAAGCAAGATGAGATCAGTTAAAGAAAATAAAGGAAGTTACATCTCTTCTACCCCAGCTTGTGACTGTTACAACTCACCGGCCTAATGTGGGGTCACACCATGGTCTTGAAAAAGGAAAGAGAATCCTTAGGCTCTGAAGCTTGACTACCAGGCTGAAGAGCAACCTGGATATCAGCTGAGCTTTGTCACCAAACTTTTCTTAATCCTTTTAAACTGTTCTTAACTCCCATATTATTAGCTGCATGGACTCCTTCTGCCTGGCTTTGGAGTCCATTCTTTAAATGGGTCCCATCCACCAGATGTACGACCCGAGCTGTGACTGCCTTTCCCCTCTGCAAAGTCTCAGTGTTTTGGAAACTCAGAGTTCAAGCAAAGGGACATCGCCTTCCAAGCACTGCATACCGTTTCTTTCACAAGTTCTGGCCCTGGCCTCAGACTGACTTGGATCTCTAATCTAAGATTTATAATTACTCTGTGATGCAGATATAGACTGTGTCTAAAATCTTGGGCATCCTAGACAGATTCTGAATGACTATAGCATTTGGTGCAAATAAATACTACTGTGGGACTGTGTCCATCTTCCAGTCTGGGCAACTGTGGCAAAGAATCAGATCAACTCTTAAAAAGTCAAAGCAAATAAACTCTGATTACTATATGGAGAAACTTCAAGGATGTTTGATCCCTGGAGGTTGAGTCATTTTAGTCTCCCTGGAACTTCCCCCAGTTCAAGGAACCATCAACTGCATCATTATCAAGCAGCTATTTGGCCTTGTATGAAAATAAAATGAGACCTCATACTTTCTTGGTTGACAGTTTATCTGCTGTTATAAAATTCAAAGACAGTTATAATATATAAATGTTTTCTTATATAACTTGCCAAAATTTACTAGCATAGAATAATTCTGTGTGTTCACATTACAGCTTAGACAGTGCTTGCATCTTGCTAAAGCTCTGTGTGTACTTGGTCTTCAAAGAAGCTGTTCTAGCAGTTTTAATTTAATCCATTATGCTTAAAGAGTATATTAGATAGAAATATACTATAGAGCCTCATAGTCTGTGGCGCCCAATGAACGATCATTGAAAATGAAATGTGGATAATAATAATATATATGAATCTATTCTACCCTACCAAAGCAAGAACTAAAAACTAAGGTGCCTTTAATTTTCTAATAAAATAAAAAATATGTCAGTCTTAAATCCAGGATCTTTTAAAACTCTGGTGACTAAAAAAAAAATAATGTCAAGGATCTGGAACTCTTGACTTAAATTATTTCAGCAGGTCAAAGGATAATGTATTAGGATGCCATTGTTCACATTTCTTTCCAATATATTAATAGCCATGATATTTTTTTAATTTAAAAAGAACCTATTTTAACTCTACATGTAGGGCTTATGTCCTCAGTAGCAGCTTCATTTAATCAGAAAAATGAATCTCCTGGGATCTGCAATCTTATAAGAGACAGCCTCATTTAAGCCCTAATTCTCCTAAATCCGAGCGCGCTGCAAAGATCAAGTCAGCTGTGCTGCGCATGGCGCACAGCCACACGGCGGTTTGGGGAGCGCATAGTTGGCAGGGCTGCACCGCAGTCTGTCTACAAGAACTCGAGCCAGGACCTTGCCAGCAGCGAGAGGCAAGATGTCTTGATAGTTGCCTCAGTGAGTCTTGTTGCTCTGAGTAATAAAAATAGCCAAGCGCTTTAGAGCAAAGATTTATTAGTAACAGAAATTTAAAACTCAAAAATTTGGAGTTTCTTAGTTCAAACACTTGTACTGAAATGCACTACATTTTTCACTAAATGGTATGAATGCTTTGGAAAACAAGTTTGGCCATTTCTTATAAAACTAAACATACTCATATGACCCGCAATTCCACGCCTAGGTATTTACCCAAGAGAAATAAATACAAGTATCCACAAAAAAAGCCTGTATGTGAATGTTCAGAGTTGTTTCACTCATAGTAGCCCAAAACAGGAAACCACCCGAAGGCCCGTCATCTGTTGAATGGATAAACAAATTGTGTTACATCCATAAAATAGAGAACCCACTGAACAATTATTGATACATGCAACAACATGGGTGAATCTCCAAAGACTGCTGTTAAATGGATGAAGCCAGATACAAAAGTCTCCACAGTGTTTGAATCCACTTATATGACATTCTAGGCAAAGGTAAAACTCTAGGAACAGAAACAAATTGGTGGTTGCCAGGAAGTGGGGGGTGGGTAAAGAGACTGACTACTAAGGGGCAAGAGGGAAACTTTTGTGGTAATGGAAATGTTGTATATCTCGAACACGTGTATAGCTGTGTATGTTTGTCTGAACTCTTCAAACTGTACACTTAAAAAGGGTACATTGTATTTTATATAAACAAGGTGTCAATAAACCTACATTTAAGAAAAGAATCTGGGTTCATGGGTGGGGGAATAGGTAAAACAAGAGTGGCCATGGGTTGATATGATTAGTGCTGGGTGATGGACACTGGGGACTAACTACTTCTCTCTACTTCTAAATATATTTAAACTTTTCCAACATTAACAGTTATTTTATTTTATTTTGCACTGTAGACTGCTAGGCTTGTGCCATTTACAGCCTCCAACCATCCTGCCCCACTTTTGCCCAGGGCAAAGCATAAAACTTGTGGAACTTCCACACAATTTGTCAAAGGAAAAAAGTCCATTAGCTATTTTTTCAACACATAATACAAATTAACAAGTATGAAAACTACCTTAAAAGCCATAGTCAATAAAATTATGGTCAGGGTTTTTAAAAATTAGGTTCACTAGAAGCAAGAATAGTTCAATGTGTCTCTGACATATTTCTTGCAGTCTTTAGAGTTTATCTAATTATGAAACAAAACATGCATTTAAACACAACAAAAATGATTTTACTAACCAGTGTCATCCCCATAAATTTAATAAAAAAATGAAAAGCATGAAGCTATAATTATTCATCCAATCATTCATTCAATAAACATCTCTAAGTGTCCACTCCAGGTTAAACATACCATAATCTCTCTTTTGAGGAGCCGACAAATTAAATACAACCAGCTACAACACAATTGCTAAATGTGTGGAAAGAAAAATTAATACTGCCTAGAGTGAGGAGTGGATATGGCAGGAGAGAGATAGTGAGAGGACTAGAAAAGAATCCACAGATACTTTAAACCTAGAAAGATGAATTAGAAGTTTCCTTGGCCAGAAGGAAGGTGTGGATAGGAGGGTAAGACAGAAGGGAGAAAGAAAGAGGGCAGATTCCAGGAGGATAGGAGAGCATGAGTAAATAGATGAAGACAGAAGTACAATGCATATTTGGTGACTGCCTGAAATAATTGGGCAGAAGCAGCAAAGCAAAACCAAATAATTCATTTATACTCAGCCCAATCTGTTACTGTCAAGTCAATGAACCCTGCAGTTTATAGATACATATTGCTAATGAATTCATGAGTTTATTATACAAATAGGTAAGCTGGTTTTGCCCCATGCTAACAAAGTATGTCTATGACTATTCTGGTCAGCTTGCCTGCAAAGGTATACTGTCAACCTTGAGGTTAGACTCAGGAAATACAGTTATACTTATTACCTCCATTGGAAAACCAGTTTAAACTTCATGCCACCATTATTTTTGCCTAAACACAGATGCATTTCAGATCTGCTCTTTTTGGCTTTTCCTTAGCATTTAAGAAGGAGTTGTAGAGACAAAGGAAACCATTAATAAAACAAAAAGGAAGCCTACTGAATGGGAGAATATATTTGCCAATGATATATCTGATAAGGGGTTAATATCCAAAATTTATAAAACACTCATGAAACTCAACACCAAAAAAACAAACAACCCAATTAAAAAATGGGCAGAAGATATGAAGAGACATTTCTCTAAAGAGGACATACAGATGGCCAACAGGCATATGAAAAAAAGTTCAACTTCACTGGTCATTAGGGAAATGCAAATAAAAACCACCATGAGATACCACCTCACCCCAGTCAGAACGGCTATCATCAATAAATCAACAAACAAGTGCTGGCGGGGCTGTGGGGAAAAGGGGACCCTGCTGCACTGTTGGTGGGACTGCAGATTGGTGCAGCCACTATGGAAGTCAGTATGGAGGTATCTCAAAGAACTGGAAATAGAGCTACCGTTTGACCCAGCAATTCCACTCCTAGGTATTTATCCTGAAAAAACCAAGACACTTATTCAAAAAAAAGTTATGCACCCCTATGTTCATAGCAGCACAATTTACAATAGCTAAGACTTGGAAACAACCAAAATGCCCATCAGTAGATGACTGGATTAAGAAACTGTGGTATATTTATACAATGGAGTATTACTCCGCTATAAAGAAGAATGAAATCGTGCCATTTGCAATGATATGGATGGACCTAGAGACTGTAATGTTGAGTGAAATAAGTCAGTCAGAGAAGGACAAATACCATATGATCTCACTCATATGTGGAATCTGAAAAACTGTATGAATGAGCAAAGTAAACAGAAACTGTCTCATAGATATAGAGGAAAAATCAGGGTTGCTAATTGGGAGGGGGATGGAGATGAGGGAGAAGGGGAAGGGATTAGACAGCAAAAATAGGCAACTACAATATTGCCACTGGGATAGGAAAAACAGTTTGGGGAATATAATTAATAATGTTGTAAATATTCTGTGGAATGTCAAATGATCATAAGTCTTGTTAGGGAGACCATTTCATGGATGGAGTAGAGGTTTGATCACTGCACTGTATTACTAAAGCGGAGGTGGTATACCTACTGTAATTGAATATATATAGATAGTCACGGGATGTGGATTATACTGTGGAAGAGAGTCAGAGGAAGAGTAATAGATATATATGATATGGGGGGGGGAGTGGGGTGGCGAATTGGGGGTGGGGGGTTGTCACTTTGAGGGGTAAAATGTATAACTATTGCACTGTGTTGTACACCTGAAACTAAAGAAAGAAAGAAAGAAAGAAAGAAAGAAAGAAAGAAAGAAAGAAAGAAAGAAAGAAAGAAAGAAAGAAAGAAAGAAAGAAGGAGTTGTAGAGGAGAGAATAATTTGCTAGTTAAATTTAGGAGACTACATAACCACTAATTATGGATTACTACTAAGTCATCTCCTAAGCAGGACAAAATCATTAATTATTATTAAAAGTGCTCTTTTGTTCCACCTGGCATGGTTGAGGCTAAATTCATGATAGAGACCCACATGCCATCATGAGCCTTTAGTGAAGAAAAAGAAGTTCTCCTCACTCTGACACCAGCGACGAGCAATCCTTTTCTTTCTCTTCTTCATGCGCTAGCAACTGGGGGAGGGTGAAGTGAGCTGCTTTTATTTCTGACTCTCCAATATATAAAGCACCATATTTTGAATGAAAAATATTAAGTACATTGAAAAAATTCTTTAGGTAGTATTAAATTATGAGTGATGTAAATTCTTATACACTTAAGAGCATATTGATGTTTGTGGGATTGTATTCCAAGGAGAGAGTAAATTAGGGGGATGGGTCTACTTATCCCCATGGGTGGTGAGTAGCGACAACGTAATACTTTTATTATTTGATCATTCAAAAGGTAGACAAAACATTTCACAAGGAGAAAAAAAACCCTGTGATTTTTTAAAAATTAAGTCATCTCCTGTGAAGAAGCACAGGTGGTCAATTTTTGGAGTAAAGTCATTTGGTCGAGGGAGCAGGCCCTACCACACTTTTCTTTTCTACGACACAAGCACTCGAGCCTATTTAAAAAGGCACATTAGCAGGGGTGAAGAGAGTTCAGGCCAGTTAGTCCTTGGCACCTCGATCGAGATTGCTAGCATAGTTATCAATTAATGTTGCAGTGATTTCAGTAATGCACACACGTGTCAAATAGGAACTATACTGAGTCTGCCACTTCATTTTACACGCGATCCTGAACACCTGTCAGGTCATGATGATTTTCAGTCACTCCTGACCCAGGATAAATTTTAACAGGTGACAGGCTTTGGATCAAATTACCAATTCCCTGAGGCATCCAGTCCTCCCAATCCTAAGTATTTTTGGCATGATTTATATCTTTTTTAGCTTCCTTTATAATGTAATTTAGAGGTATGTCAATTCTAGTACTATTCCTGAAATATGAGAAAATACCTAGTGTTCAGTTTTCAACATTTCCTTAACAGAAAACTATAAACCATGGAACGTAAAGGAAAATAACAGTTAATGTTGCGAAAGAGGAAGAACATATTTGGATAATTCCATTGCATTCCATCATATATATTATTGCCCACGAGGGTAGGATTGACGGATATTTTTAAATGTGTGTAAGTAAGGTATGAAGAAAATTTCTTAAGGATGCATACTGAGGATTAATCTTTTGAAATTGACATTAAAATTCTACATTTTATAATTCTAAAAGTGCTATATGAAAAGTTTGTTAAAAAGCAGTTCCAGCATTTGTCCTATTTACTAAGCATAAATCATTATTTCCTCTATGACAGGGGAAGTCCAGCCATTTGCCAAGGCCTTTTAAGCATGTTATCATATGGTAAGGCTCCGCAATGCTGGTACTATTATTCTTCATTGCTCAAGCTCTCCAGTTAACTAGTGATTTGTGGCTGTTTTTCTCAGGTGTTGAAGTTAAGTAACTAGCTTCTGAATTTTTCTTCTCACATGGAACTTTAGTGTTTATTCTTTAGTGTTTATTCATCTCCAGTAATTCTTCATTAGTTAAAAAATAAAGTTCTACAATAATTATATTAACTTCTATATTGACTCTGGAATTTTGTCAGCATTGTCAAATGAAAAGTAAATTCTATTTCACAAGAACTCAGATTTTAAGAAAAATAGTGGTTTTCATTACTGCTTTAATACTTTACTTTGCAAAATAAAAGAAGGCCATTCTATGTTGATTTCATAAATTGGATATGAATTTTTAGCAGTTTATGAATCTAAATATCTGGGGACAGTTGATTTATAAAGATAAGGCAAACGGTAATTAGCACGGGATTAAGACCCTTCACCATCAGGCTTTAGCTTGCTTTCCCAGACTTGCTTCTCTATTCCGACCTCCCTTACTCCATACCTCACACTACTGAACTCGAATATTTGAAATTTCCAGAAAACACTGATTATTTCCATGTGTTCAAGCCTTTGTTAATATTGCTTCTTCTGCCTGAAATACACCTCCCCGCTGACCTGGCAAAATCCTTAAACTTCTGACCCCTCACTTGTCTTTCTCAGCAGTGGATGGCAACCTTCTTCTTCATGGGGAAAAGGGTAGCCGCTACTCCCCATGTGTACACGATAGAAAATTGTGAGTTACCTTTGGTGGGCCTTCTCCTTCACCTCTCCAAATCTAGTCCATCACTAAATCTTGTTAGTGTCAATAAAATCCCATGAATCCATCCAGTTCTTTTTATTGCCACTGCAATCTAGCTAGTCAAAGCCATCATCATATCTTACCCAGACAACTGAAGGTAAAACTAACTCATTTCTCTGCTCCTACTCTTCCTTGTCTCCGAATACATATCCAGAAGACACCAAAGTGCCTCATCCAGGTCTGACACTAAAAATTTAGGTTCACAGTCTAGGTATATTGTGGTGATCGAGATATTAAATCTGAATCAGTAAATCGGCACGGCACAGCTATAGGAGGACTTTGATGGAAAGTTAAAACCTCTCTGAGGAGGTGAAAGTAGTTATGTGTAACTGGTTATGGTAAGTTGGTGTGGGTTTGAATAAATTTCTGAGAGAGAATTGGCTGTCACCTACTTCCATGAATGTCCAGATGAGTCCTCACGGGGAGGTGTTATATGAACCCATGAGAACACCCAGAGAAACAATGTAGTGGGAGAAAAGAAGGAAGACGGAACCCTGGGGTTCCATATTAAGAGGATGGGAAGAGAAACCAGAAGCTAGCAGTAACACAAATAGGAGAGCCACGACAGCAGTGTGTGTGTAAATATGCATATTTGTTTTTATTACAAAATTGGATTACCTCTGATAGATTCCAGAAGACCTATATAACAGGATTCTAGATTTAAAATATATTTAGGTAAAGTTGGCAATGGTGTACATAACAGGAAGATGAAGGATTATAAAAACCTCAGAGAAGGATATTGTTAAAGAAGCAAGTACAATAATGCATGCATGAAGTGATTTTACATCAGATAAAATGGTGAACTATATTTAAATATTACTGTATTTAATATATGCATGTGTAACAAGAAATCTTAGCAATAGAATTCTCAGGCATATTATTCTATGAACCTGTTTTACTGACAGGTAAACAAGTCTTTCTTTTTATGAAATAAATAATTTTAAAGACTTTAAAGACTTTCTAATGCCTATAAAAATCAAACAATACAGAAAAATGTAAAGTAACAAGTAAAAACCATCTAAAATATCTCCCACAGAGCCATACTGTTAATATTCAGGTGAACATCTTCTAGCATTGTATAGTGTCTTTCTATCTGTCTGTCAGTCTCTCCATACACACACACACACACACACACACACACACACACACACACACTTTTACGTGTATAGCAGGGGTCAGCAAAATAGGACAGTTGCCTGTTCCTGCAAATAAGGATTTATTGGAACATAGCCATACTCAGCTGTTTACACATTGTCTATAACTTCTTTTGTACTACAACAGGAGAGTTGAGTATGGCAGAGACTATATAACTGGCAAAACTTAAAATATTTATGATCTGGTTTTTTACAGAAAAAGTTTGCCAACCTTGTTATGCAGAATCATATTACATGTGCTGTATTGTAAATTGTTTTTTTCACTCAACAAAATATTATTAATAACAGATCAAAAAATATATATCATCTTTTTAATGGCTGCATAGGATTCCATTATATAAAAGAGAATAGTTTATTTTATAAATCTCTATTGATAGCTATTTAGAGTTCTAATTCTGCTATATAATAATCAATCAATGCTGCCACAATCATCCTTACATAGAAATCTTACCACACTTGATCAACAGCTTCAGATAAATTCTTAGAGATAAAACAGTGGGTTCAAACACTCCAGATATTTTACATTTGAAAGATATTTCCAAAATGTTTTCCAGAATGAATTAAAATGATTTTCAATTTATCAATAGAGAATAAAAGTGCCCATTTTTCTCTATTCTCTTGCCAATGCTGAGAATTAGCAAGTATGTTGAATCATTGAAAAAAAAAAGATATACCAGCTGTTAACATTTGTATTGTTTGCTTCTTAATGAGGTAATACATCTTTCATAAGTATTGGCCATTTGTGCTTCTTTCTTTGTAAAATATGTATTGTATTACTTTATATTTACATGTACTTTGCCAGTTTTTCTGTTGGCACATTCTTAAACTGATTTGTAAGTGTGCCACATGTTAAATAATGCAACAAATATCTACTGAAGATAAAAAAGCATAGGTTATATGGTGATAGTCCATTTAAAAAAGAAGACAGGTATGGTTCCTACCTTGACAGCGACAATCTGGTAAAGAAAGGAGATATCATTTTGTCTGACGTATAAAATGCAGCAACTTTCCTAAAATTCAATGAATTGTTTCATAAACATGTTTTAGGAAGAACAACATCATGATCAAGCCAAGTTAAGACATTTGAAAATTAATCTAATCATGGGGATACCAGACTTGTCTCTAAAGCCTGTACATTAATTACAAATCGTACTAGTAAAGTTCTTAAAGTTCCCAGAATGTTAATGTTAGTTTCTTTTGCAATCAGAATAACCATTTTTCATTTTTCTAATGCTTACTAATCTCAGACAATACAGGGGATAAATTAAAAACCAACTAAAATCCTTCACACAAACCTGCTTTTATGTTTATTTTCACTTCTTCCCACTAATTATTGCACATATCTTAAGCAAATGGCAAGGAATAAGGAGAATAGAAAAAAAAAAAACAGCCCATGCAAAAAAGGGAAGTTAAGGGAAACCAGAAAATAAGGGAAATCTGTTCAGAGAGCAGCAGTATATAATAAAACCATCACCTTCTCCTCTTGAAGTTCTTCTAGGGTTACAAAAATCAGGCCATTAAAAATTGAATTTCATATAAAAAATTACATTTTGAAATTCTGTAATGCCTGGTCTGTCATTTGCTATAATAATATAAAAATTTAAAAAGCATTGTCACATTTCAATTCATAGATTGTGAACAAATATTGTTACACATAAAAATTTTTTTAAAAATTCTAAACACTCTTTCATTACCTGTTATAAAACCTAATAGTAGGCCACCATAAGCTTATAGTGCTTACAAAATGTAGAAGGGAAATTGATAATCAAATACCACTGATGACAGATATTTATATCAAATTCACATAACTATTCTTAATTATAAATATAGATATACATTCCAGGATTACCCACAAGTATGTACTCCTATTAATACTTATTGCAGTTACATATGCACATTGAAAGGAGATATGCCCTTTCACCTTTTATGTACTCCTCAGAAATATTAGAGTATCACCAGCTGCCATAAAGGTCACACTGAATTTTGGGTGCTAACTGTGGCAGACTTATGTACATCACTTAATTTAAAAATAAGGATGTCGTTTTAAATCTTCATTCTAATCTAATTCCTTCTGCTTGAATGAAAACTAAAACCTAGTAAGAGGCCATATTTATACATACTAGTCCCTCTGTGCAAAATGTGATAGGTATATGCAGCATGTGAAACTTGAGAGAGAAATTAATTAGTTGAAACCTCAAGTCAAGTCTGATCTGTAGTACACAGTCCCACGTGATTCCCACTGAGTGCTAAGAGTAGAGCACTGTGCATACAGGTCCCAGGCTTGGATTTGGAACATAAAGTGGCATGTGGGGTGAGGTCAATGTGAGGTTAGGGGGCAAGAAATATTACTCTCTTAACAAATGGCGTTGAGTATAAAGTTAATGCTAAGGTACATGATCTTTCCAAGGACCGATTTAAGTATTTGCAATTTTAATACATGCAATAAAGTTATTCTCAAATTCTAATCATGGGATTTTGGACCTGGGTTCTATTGAAGTTCATAACTGAAGTATATATATATATAGGAAGGACTTAAGTAAATTAATGTGTTTTATGGAATAAAATTTATCATATTTTTAAAAACTTAAATACTTTAACATAAAAAATTCATTAAAGTACAGCTACTGTGCACTACCTTCCCAAAACGCCTTTTGCTTTCATATCTTGGTGCCCTGGCTCCTGCTTTTTTCTTTCAGGTGAAATTTCCTCTAATCCTCTCCCAATTTCAAAAGTCTTTCAGTGCCTAAAGAATATATCATTTCTTCCAAGGAGCCTTTCCATCCAACTGAATTCATTCTTTGCTTTCTTTCAGCACTTTCCCTGTAATCTTTACTCTCCAGCTATTGTATTATGCCTTGAGGTGTAGTTAATTAGCTGTCTTCCTCAGCCTCTCTCACTAGAACTGCTGACAAGTAGTAGATTGTAAACAACTTGAAGGCAAGAAACAGTTTTATTAACCTAGGTACTCTATTAGATACCTAGCACACTAAATTCTCAAAATGTTTGCTCAGCTTAAGTCATTAAACCTTTATTAAGAACCTACTGTATGCAAAACAGCACACCAATGTGCCAGAATTTTCTGTGACACTCAGGTATGCGTTCACACTTCTATGTTCTCCTTTGAACCACTGGGTCTAATGGCTTAAAAATGACATTTTCCCAAGTTCATTGCCAAGTTGGTTCTGGTTAGATTTTGCCATGTGGAGTCACTCAGGTGAGATTAGAAGGTAAGAGTTAGATGCGTGCCATTCTTTTTGTTTGTAGCCTCCCAGGTCTTACAAGGCCATTAGCAGTCTGGGCTCCTGGTCTCTAGTTACCACTGGTTGTCGGAAAAATCATGATGTATTTTTTCTACGTTTTTCGTCACAAAAATGCGTCATGACTTTTCCGACAACCCAATGCAGTCTTCCCTCTGCAAATCTCACCCTTCTAACCATTCCCTATAAAAAAAAAAAATCTTCTGTGTTGAAAAACCTTAGTTTCTGTTTTCCTAATTGAACTCTAACTGATGTAGCTAAGGATGCAAATATTTCACAGCCAAATAGACGAGTAGATGACAACTTTTTTTTCTGTAAGAGCAACTTAGCCAATGTTTTAGACTTTGTGGTCTACATATTATCTGTCACATATTCCCTTCTCTCTCTCTCTCTCTTTCTCAACTCTTTGAAAAGATAAAGCCAATTAAAAAAAAAAACACAATAAATTTTTCTAAAAAGAAAAGAAACTATAAAGCTATTCTTAATTTCAGGTGCTGTGAAACAAAGAGGTAGGGGTTGCAGGATTTGGCCTGTTGGATGTAGCACACAGGCCATAGTTTGCTTGTTGCAATGCACTGTAGGAAATAATATATATACCTAACTCTGTCTAGAATGGTTATGTTGTGTTGACAAAGGAGTTAAACATGAGTTGAATTTTCAAAAACAAGTAGATGTTCAACAGGCTAATAAGGCATTCCAGAAATAAAGAATGCTCAGTCATGAAGACATGAGAAGTTCGAGAAAGAAACTGTCTTACTTAGGGTAAATATAAATGGCTCAGAACTAGTGATATACACAACAATGTGAATATGCTAAGTGAAATCTATTATGCTAAGTGAAAGAAACCTATGAACCTATTTTCATGACATTCTGGAAAAGGCAAAGCTGTAGAGACAAAACACCAATCAGAAGTCACCAGAGACTGAGATGGGGATAGGGACAGGGATTGATGACAAAAAGACAGCATGAGGAAATTTTTGTTAGTGATGAAACTTTTCTGTAACTCAGGTATTGTTCTGGTTAAATAACTGTGTATATTTGTCATAATTTGTACAAATCTACACCAAAAAGAGTGAATATAATTTAGTATATGTAATTGTTTTTAAACTATAAAAATAATCATTTTAGGGCCGGCCGAGTGGCGCAGTGGTTAAGCGCTGGCCTGAGAAACCAGCGGCCCGGGTTCGGTCCCACATATGAGGGTCAGTGACACTGTCCTCAAAAAAAAACGAAAAAAAAAATCATTTTATTGTGGACACATGATGTGGGGAGATGGAAAGTGGGAAGAAGAGATGAGAATCTGAAGGCAACTAGAGGGCAGGTTCTGAAGCACCTGTGTGCCCTGTTAAAGATTTTAAAACTTATCCTGTACTAAATAGTGTGTGACTGAACAAATTCAAATTTGCAAGTAGTCCAACTATGTTTAGAAAGAATCACTCTAGTATTAACATAGAGCATTAATAAAAAAGAGATGAGACTTGAAGCAGGGAGATTAAAAGCACAAGGTGGTCACCCTAAATGGATATTTGGAAGATAAAACTACTCTTATCAGTTGGATTTGTGCCTATGCTAGAGCTGCACATGGTCTATATAAATATGGCTTTACTTGCCTGTGCCCTTGTATACAGTGGAAGGAACTAGGCATCTTAATAAATGAATATATAACAGTTATGCAAATCTTGGTATCTCAGTCAAAAAAACATTTAAGATTTAAGTGCGCATCCGCCAACTAACTGCTTGCTCTAGACTCACAGCCCTCGGAATCTCACATGTACCAGGATGCTGTCTAGTGACAACAGCTCCCGTTGGAGCACCATGGTGGTGGATGCTGCCCTTGCACATCATTACTTCCCCACACGTCATTTGCATTTGCATGACAGCAAATACATTCACTGTTGTATCTAGTGCCCCCTGGAGGACATCTTGAATTTTATAAGGCAACAATAGATAATAATGCATTTATAGATATGGGGAAATTACTATAAGGAAAAATTGGTATTTTTCCTCTTACTTTGATGGGGTTTTCACAGTTTCTCTGAAAACATCTAAAATTATGATGGTAATAAATTAGAATATGTTATAACCTAACTAATATATCTTTACTTCAAATTTTAAATACAGACTGGGAAATATATATACATTACTTACAGGATATTATATATGATCCTTTGAGGCTCTGTTTATGCTCCAGAAGAAATATAAGCAGCTTTTCTTTTTCCTTAAGTTTCTCGTAAGACAATCCTCTTAAAACAAAGACATTGTTCTATTACAAGAAAAAACTTAAATTCTAAAAATTTGACTTTAAAATATAAAAGAAATAAAAACAAATATGGAGTTTTCTAAAAGTGATTAATCCTTACAGTATTTCTCAAGTTTTCCCAAAGTGTCTTTTTTCTTCCAGTTTTATTGAGATATAATTGACATATTTATAATAATTTTAGGTGAACAACATGATGATCTGATATAGTATGTATATATTACAAAATGATGACCACAATAAATTTTAAGGAAAATATTGTGAAATACAATACAGCAATGTTTCAAAAGAATAAGAATAATACTCTATTATCAAGTAAGTTTTATTTCCAAGAACACAAAGATGATGTTATATTAAGAAATCTATTAACGTACATCACCAAATAACATACATCCTCTCCAAAACTGCTCCACTACTGTCTTTCCAATTTCAGTAGATGGCAATTCTGGTTTTCTTGTTGCTCAGAACCTAATAAACCTTGGAGACATCCCTGACTCCTCTCCTGTCATAGTCTCAGAAATACATCCTGAAACCAACCATTTCTCAACATTTCCTCTATCGCACTCTAGTCTGAGCCACAGCCACATCCTAAGAGTTCTGAACAATTCATCCTGTTACACATCCTGACTCCTACAGTCTATTCCCTACATAGAAGTCAAGAGTGACAAAGCCATACCCCTGCTCATTATCCTCTAACAGCTCTCTGCGTCACTCAAAGTAAAAGACAAAGTCGTCCTTAAAAGGCTCTCAAAGGCCCTACATGATCTTTTTCCTACCCCTACACTTCTCTGAATACTCTTGCTGTGTTTCCTCAATTTGCTTTACTCACAGTGGCCTCCTAGCTATTCCTCAAAATAGTAAGCATCTTAGCATCTTTGCACCGCAGTTCTCACTGCCTGGAACCCCAGGAATCCATATGGCAAATTCCTACCTTCTTCAAAGTTTGCTCATATATCACCTTCTCAATACAATCTATCCTCATCTCCCCATTTTATATTACAAATTCCTACATACCACTCCTGTTACAAATATCGACTTCCTAACCTCTAACTCTGCTTTACTTCTTAATTTTTCCAAAGCATGTATCACCTTCTAACACAGTGTATAATTTGTCTACTTATACCTTCAGAATATAAATTCCAGATCAGGTGTGTGTGTGTCTGTCTGTCTGTGTGTGTGCGATCTCTTTTATTCACTAACATATCCCAAGAAACAAAGTGGCATGAAGAAGGTGCTCAATAAATACTTGTTGAATGAATCTACAACAAAAATCTGCATATTAACTAGGATTTAAAATTTTATTTTTATTTCTGATGATCATGAGGTTCTAAATATTAAAAGTCTTTTTCATTGGTTTATCATTATAAAAATTATTAGTATATAATTGATCAAATGACAGAAATATATTTAAATTTTAATAATTATTAAACAAACAAAAATTTACTGGTAAAGTACCTTACTGAGATGAATCATAATGAAACTTTTCCATCTCATTTAATGAAAAAAATCATACACTGATTCCTGATATAAACTAATTGGTATAGGGGTTGTCTTTTTATTTTTTTAAGGAGGTAGAAAATTAAAAAACATTTTATAAGATGAAATTAGGTGAAGATTGATTATAATTTGATAATTCATCCAATTTACTTAATAAAATGGGTTTTACGTGCTTTGTTTAATATCACCAAATCTGAAAGAAATTAAGTAAAAGTCTTATCTGTGAGTTTTATTTAATGTATCTTAAAAAAAAATTGATAGCACCAAAAATAAAATAATCTAGTTACATTCTAAAAAGTTAGCATCAGCAAACTTTTTTGCTTTGGCATTTTGAAGAAGCTTTCTTTCCAGCTAATGACTTGTCGTTGGAATAAATAGTGAGAATAACTAGAAACAATACTTTATGCTTAATGCATGAAACCACTGCTTTTAGTATTGAGTATTTCTTATTAATATTTTTCATGCTTTGCTCTTAAAGTACTCTCCTTATGTGCACATATTGATAATAGCTGAGGGCATGCAAGAGGCACAGTCCTTATATGAAAATCATTAGTAGTTCCACATTCTATCATATATCTGCATTGAAAACATCCCAAAATGGTCCAACATACTACATTCCTAACCCACTTTTCACCCATAACATAGGTAGTGAAGACAGAGAAATTCCGTGTGGGTGTGCTCATTTAATTAAGCAAAAATTTAATTTAACAAAGGCTACCCTTTTTTGAGACTCAAACAATATACCATTTATGTGTGTGCCTTTATTTTGTAAAGAGAGAAGAGCTGTTATGAACTCAGGCAAATTCTCACTCAAATTAATTTTTAGAAAGAGTTGGAAGTGAAGAATCTGGAAATTGGTTCCTTTTAAATGATCCATATTCTTGTATCCCCTAGAAAGTTTTCATATCCCTAAGAGGTAGCCTACCCAGTTTCAAGATTATTGATAAGTGTATTTCTCTCCTGTAATAAAATGTACATTGCAGTGGTTATCTGATATCAAAAATGAAATCATTAAAATTTTTTGTAGTAAGAGTTCCTCAGAAGATCTACTTATCTAAATTCTTATATAGGATTTCTTCATATATCATACTAATCCTGTTCCCTAGAATTCTGCTTCTAACTAACTTTTATGTAGAGCTGCTCAATCAATCATCAACTTTGAAAAAGGGGTTGTGCTCTTTAAGTCAGATACTTGCATCTATGGGAGAACTAGATTTGAAAATGTCTGTTAGTTACGCTCCAGAAGTGGTGTCAAGGCATCCTTCCTTTGTAACTGCAATTCTTGATTATTCTCCAGTTCTCTGATACAATCTTTTCACAGATGAAGCACTTATTTACTTTATAAGTAATAAGAACATTATGCTATATTTTTGACTTTTCATTAACATACTGGAAAGCTTAAATGACCATCTTTAGGTAGTTTTAGTGCTCATTTGCAACTCCACTGATTGATAGAAGCTCATATATATTAAGCACCAATATAGTAGATCAGATATTGTAAAGAAAGAAGTCTAAAGGGACAAAAATTCAGATTATAAACAGCGTCTGCCTCCCTTCTTCCCAATCCCAACTAAATTGACCAAGGAAAATGTAAAAATAAAAAAATAAAGTTGAGTTGGTGCTTAAAGCTAAGGAAAGAATGCCAGATGCTACAAATATTAAAAATATTTAGAGTTCTATTAATAAACTAAAGGAGGACACTACAGAAAGCTTGCCATTCACTTCCACAGGAGTGGGGTGGGGGGAACCCAGGATTGCCTTTTGAGAATAAAGAAAGGTAGGCCTTAGATAAACCCCCTGATCATCTCTTCTAATTTAGGGATAGAGGAAAGTAAAAACCCTTAGACTAACAGGGAAAGTGTCATTGGGAATCCTTCTGTCTGCCATGAAATGGCAAAATATAAACACTGTGGCAGGATTCTGTAGGCAGGATTCCCTAGCATCTGGGGTAAGCAGAAACCCTGTGACAGTATTGGGATATTACTGTAGCAGATATGAGAGAAGGAGACTGAGGAGAAGGTGGTAAAATACTTCCAGTGCACATAATGCCTTAATAGAATAAGCAACTGAACTAGAGCAGTGTCCCTTAACTTGAGCCCACTGAACTATCCAATAAAAATTTCTGTGTCTCTTCCTTTCAGAAAGGTATAGAACTCAAATGTTTTCACTAGAATGTCCTCTTCTTCCTCCTCCTCCTCCCGTATCTGCTGCTTTTGCTGCTGCTTCTTTGCTGATCTGATTCTTTTGCAAGGAAGGACGTAGGGCACAGATCTCCTGAAGCCCATAGCAAAATGATTATAATAATATGATGTAGTCATATAATTATATGATATAATGATATAATCATATTAGAATCAAGTAAGTGGAAATCAGTTGACATTTGGGGCAGAAGTACGTAAAACAGATGTTTGTTGCTCTCAAAATAAAAGGATGAATAAACAAAATAAGAAAATAGGGCCGGCCGAGTGGCGCATTGGTTAAGCGCTGGTTTTGGGATGCCAGCGGCCCCGGTTCGGATCCCACATGAGGGCCAGTGACACTGCCCTCTACAGCTAACAACAGCTCCACCTGGAGCTGGGCTGTGCGAGCCCCGGTGATGGTGTGGGCTGCAGCCCCTGCTGCAGTGGGCTGCCATAGGCTACAGTGAGTGGCACGCAGCCAGCGTGAGCGGCTGGCAGCCAAGCGTGAGCTGCCAATAGCCGTGATGAGCGACATCCAGAGGCCAGCGACCGATCTGCCTCATCCGGGAAGAGCGCAATGACGATACCAACAGTGAAGCAACATCCTCCGCAACTAAACTGAAGAACAAAAAGACAGCAACTTGTCTGTTCCCCTTCCCCGATTCCCCAACGCTGTTCCCCTCTGCCAATTCCCCAATAAAATCTTTAAAAAAAAAAAAAAAGAAAAGAAAATAATGTAGGTTAGTAGAAAATATTTATTGATACAAAAGGAGAATACAGTAAAACCTTGGATTGCGAGTAGCTTGGTTTGCGAGTATTCCACAAGATCAGCAAACATTTCTATTAGGTTGGTGCAATTTTGCAATTTTGCACCAACCTAATAATACATTTTAACTTGGTAAATGAGCGATGTCTTGCAATACGAGTAGTTTGTTTCCAGAATGAATTGTGCTTGCAAACTGATGTATTACTATATTTGTATTAAAGAGAAAGAAAGGTACACTATTGAAATAGCTCTGCTGGAGAAAAGTAATAAGTGATGAGCTAAGAGATAAAAAGAAGCAGATCATGAAAAGCTTTACGGGTCCTTGTAAGGATTTTGACATTTTCTCTGTATCAAATTAAAACCAGGGTAGGGTTTTGAGCAGAATACTGATAATATCTGACTTACATTTTCATATATTCACCCTGGCTGCTAGATTGACTATATTAATACACTGAGAATAGATTCTTCCAAAAGAATGGAAACAGAGAAAGAGAAATTGATTATATGTCATTGCAATTACACATGCCCCCAAAATGATGATGACTTGGACCAGGTTAAATCAGTGACAAGTCATCAGATTCTGGAAATTGTAAAGTTAGAGTTAACAAGTTTTGGTGACAGAATAGATAGCATCTCTGGAAAAAAATCGATAATAATAATAATAATGATAACAACAACAACAACTTGGAGGACAATTTTAATTGGATATATCATTTGCACCAGTCATTCTATTTTTAGGAATTTAAACTATGGAAATATTCATATAAATGTGAAAAGATATACCTTTTTTTTTTTTTGAGGGCAGTGTCACTGGCCCTCATATGTGGGATCTGAATCGGGGCCGCTGGCTTCCCAAGCCAGCACTTAACCACTGTGCCACTCGGCCGGCCCAAAGATATACTTTTTATAATAGCAAAAATTCAGAAATCATATAAATGTGAAACTATGAATTGTTTACATAAATTATGGCAGAATGATGTAAGTGAATAATATGTAAATATTAACAAAAAATAATTGGCTTTATAAGTACTGATATAAAAGGGTACTCATGAAGTTTAAACTAGATAATATGGAAGAAAATATCATTATCTATATAAAGGTCTTCTTAGAATATCCAAAATGAACTTAAATGTTTTTTTAACTAAAAAAAGGTCAGTAACAAATCCAAATGCAAGAATAATATACAAAAGCCAATAGTGTTCCTATTAGAAAATATAATGAGAACAATCATTTTCTACATTTAATTGCAATAGAAACCATCATACATCTAGGAATAAAACTAACAAGAAATACGAACACCTTTAAGAAAAATCTAGAAAACTTTAACAACCAATATAAAAGACCCAGGATTCCAGGAAGATGACAGTATGGAGCAGTGATGGTATAGATTTTAAATATTTCTGAATCCCCACATAGAAACAGAAAGAACAACTAAGTAGAAAAATTAAAATCCTATGAATATTTAACACAAGAAAACTGGGTGACAAGATACTCCTAGAAAACACAAATAACAAACAGGTGAAGATAGACCTTAAGCCCTGCAAGAATTTGTCATCTGTGAAAGCAAAGACAGAAGGAAAAAGTAAACATCTGATAGACTTGAGAACCAAAGAAAACAACAAGTATTCAATGAAAAGCAGTGGGTCAATTTCAGAAGGGCAGATGTGCAATCCAATAGTGGTCCATTTCTGAAAAAGCCCAGATGTGAAAATGTCCAAAATGTGTTCTTCCTCCTATATACAGATCCATCTTCAGATGACAGAGCCTTACTGGCTCAAGGTTATTGAACACAATCTTTATCAATCCATGGCAGACTACTAAACTACACAGATGAAGGGCAGCTCCTCAAAACCCAAGCTTAAAGACAAAAAAAATATTTAAAATTTACAAAGACATCAGTGGTACACAAGGCTGAGTGAGATATTTCACAGAATAAGCCCAGACAAGTAACTAAACAAATGAATAACAACAACAAAAAATAACCCAGCACAACAACTTTTAGGGGAAAAACATAAAAATATAGAATGCCACAATACATTAACTAAGATGTCCAGTTTTCAACAAAAAATATGAAACATGCAAAGAAACAGGAAAGTAAGATCCATACTTAGAAAAAAAATCAGTCAATAGAAACTGTGTCTGAGTGTCCTCAGATGCTCCAGGTGTTGTATTTAGCAAAGACTTTAAAGCAGCTACTATAAATATATTAAAAGAACTAAAGAAACCCCTGCATAAAGAATTATAAAGTATGACAACAAAGAATCAACAGACAGAGATTCTCAATAAAGATATAGAAATTATTTTTTTAAATAAACAAATTCTAGAGTTGAAGTTTACAATAAATAAAATAAAATTCACTATAGGGGCTCACCAGCATATTTGAGACGGTAGAAGAACGAATCAGAGACCTTGATGATAGATCAATAGAAATTATACAATATGAATAACAGAAACAATAAGGATTGGAGAAAAATGAATACAGCCTCAGAGAATGATGGAACAATATCAGCTATACTAACATACATACAATAGCAGTCCCCCAAAAAATAGAGAGCAAAAGGACAGAAAATATTTGAAGAAATAATAATGGAAAACTCCCCAAATTTGTCGAAAACAAATCTATAGATTTATAATGTTCAACAAATTCCAAGTAAGGCAAATACAAAAAGATCCTGTAAATAGTCATATCATAGTTAAAATGTTAAGCCACAAAGAACAGTCTTGAAATCAACAAGAAGAAAAAACTGACAATATATAAAGGAACATCAATACAACTCACAGTTGCCTTCTCATCAGAAACGATGGAGGTCAGAAGGCAGTGGAACAACATATTCAAGGTGCAGAAGGCAGTAGAATGACATATTCAAAGTGCTGAGAGAAAAAACAGTCAATCAATATTATATTCAACAGAACTGACCCTCATAAATTAAGTTAACCTCCAGAAGAAAAAGAATACCTTTTCCACAATAGTTTCAAGAAAAGTCACAGAACTAAAAATTCTCAGTTTGGATTGGCCTGGCTAGAGTCATGTATGAATGCCTGAACCTCCACTCATATCAAATGGACATGGAGAAAGTTCTCCAAGGAATAATGGGTACTGTTACCATAAGGGGAAATAAATTCTTGACAGGCAGAAATCAACATTTTTTTTTTTTTTAGCTAAGCCATCCTGCCATCTGTTGGCAGCTCAGCAGCAACTCAGCTCGGGCCTGGAATCGAACCGGCAACCCTGTTGCTCAGAGCTCGCACTCTTAACCAACTGAGCCACTCAGCCAGCTGAGAAATCAACTTTTGATTAGGCTACTTGTGATATGAAGATGAGCTGACATGGAGAGTTTAGAGGAAAGCTGGCTTGGTTTTCCAATGTCCCTTTTCCCTCTTCTGGTATGGAACTTACTTACGTTGTGTGGTAATTGCCAACCACAGGAATCTCACCACAAATGTGGTCATGTTGCCCAAGTTAGCCATTCCTTCTAGGGAAATGTAATCATTGGGTCTGAGGTATAAGGACAAAAGGTAGTTTTAACTGAATCATCAATTGTATGGCCACTGATATCCTGGAAATAACAAAAGGTGTGGCCCAATATAGGCTGTTTCTAATATCTCCAAAGGTGCCTTTGGTCCTGTACTTCCAGAAGTCTGGCTCCTTAACTCTTACTCTAATTCTGTGAGCAAATCAATATATATCCATAAATTTTCTTTTACTGACTATTTAAGGAACAATTACTATTGTATGTAGCCCCAAACTACATACTGACTACAACTGAAATAGTTTCAGAGTCCACATTACCTCAGATGTCCTAGAACAAAGTTAGGTTTTTATCAAAATCCATGCCAGATACTGAAGAATAATAAACCAAGAATTGCTACTGTCACGGAAAGAGGACTCTGGTCCCAAAATAGACAGTACACTGACTTCAAATATGGATTTGATTTGATACCTATTTCCTACAGCTTCATAGGTAGCTATTTCCTAGTACGTCAAAAAGGAAAATTAACTAGTCAGAGGCAGGGCAAACTCATATCAAATCATTCCCAAATAAATAAATATTGAGAGAATCAATTGCTAGCATACCTGCCTTACAAAAAGTAGTAAAGAATCTTCTAGGCTGAAAGAGAGTGACACCAGACTATAACTCAAACCCATAGGGAGAAATAAAGGGCAATACAAATAGAAATTTTGTGTACTAAATTTTGTGGGGTGACAATTGTTAGCAAAGCTACATAGATTTCAGGTGTACAATTCTGTAATACATCACGTATATATCACATTGTGTGTTCACCATCAGAGTCAGTTTTCTTTCCATTGCCATATGTTTGATCCCCTTTACCCTCATTTACCACCCCCCTCACCCCTTTACTCTCTGGTAACCATTAAACTTTTGTCTGTGTCTATGAGTTCTGTTTCTTCATTTGTTTTTCTTATTATTTTGTTGTTTTCAATCATATCAGTGAAATCATATGGTTCTTGACTTTTTCTGTCTGACTTATTTCATTTAGTATTATAATCTCAAGATCCATCCATGTTGTAGAAACATGGCACTATTTCATCTTTTCTCTTTTTTTTTTTTTCAGCTGAGCCATCCTGCCACCTGTGGGCAGCTCAGCTCAGGCTGGGCATCAAACTGCTGTTGCTCAGAGCTCAGCTTGCACTCTTGAGTAAGCTCTTAACCAACTGAGCCACTCGGCCAGCTATTTCGTCTTTTCTATGGCAGAATAGTATTCCATTGTGTATATACCACAACTTCTTTATCCAATCATCTACTGAAGGACAGATGAGTTTAGTTCATTACGTTTATTGAGACTATTTATATTACTGGACTTGTTTCCATAATTTTACTTTGTGCCATCTGTCCTGCCTTTCATTTGCTTCTACTACTTTCCTGCCATTTTTGTTGGAGTGGGGGATTAAGATTTTTTTATACTAGAAATTGTACACTCTATTTCTATTCTTTTAGAGGTTATCCTTGAGATTTTATCATGCGTGCTTAACAAAGACTGAACTAAGACATTTGTCTTAGCTTTCTGATTTAACTAGGGAAAAAGTTAAACTATTCAAAGATACAGTGGCTTAAAGTTTCTTTCTTTTTCACATAACAGTCCCTAAGGGTGCAGTCCAGGCTAATACAGTGGCTCTGCTCCATGAGATCACTCAGGACCCTATCCTGTTTCCATTGCTACCTACTAGTAATGCTGTCCTCTTCTGCATTAAAAGGCAGATTGCTGCCACGTCTACATTCCATGGGAAGGAGAAAAAGAAAATCCAGTGCAAGCAATTTTCTTTTAAGCCAATGAGGCAGAAGTTGCACATAACACTTTTATCGAATACCAAGAAGTTAGTTACATGATAATACATTGCTGCAAATCAGAGTGGGAAATGTAGTCTCTTGCTGGTAAGACCAAATACCTAAGAAGAAGGCAGAATAGATTTGGGGGGATAACTAGAATTATAGCCATCTAAATACCTATGTCTACTTTATTACCACACATAGAAAAGACATAATGCCTCTCTATGTTACATAATTCAAGATTCCATCTAGTCCAAAGTCCAAATTCACCCCATTCACTTCATATGAGTCTCCTCATAATCCTGAGAACAATATACTAATAGTCAAGTTGTATAAACCTAATCACTAATATACAATGATAGAAGAGATTTTGGATCAAGAAAGGAAGGATAAAAGATAAAGGAAAAATGGAAAATACAGAGTAGTCACTTGCCCACACACAGGACAAAAATCATTCTGCACAGGAATTATAGAGAACCCCTTTGCCTGGTAGTAAAAGAGGGTTCCTTGGTTACACATTGGTTCTGACCTCTTAGAAAAATTTCTTTATCATCTACAGTCTTGCCTTTGCTTTTCCATGGTTCTTCATTGTTCATAATCTTCGGTGGCAATATCTGACTTGGAGAAATTGTAGAGTGGAAATGAAAGAGTGTACTGTTGTAATAGCTCACTTCTTTATTAGAGAAGGTTTGGGAGCCTGGGGGTTGCTTTAAGGATTGAACAACCAAAGTCTTTCACAAGATCTTACTTATAGATTCAGGAGTATAATCCTCAAAACACCTTAGTAGGCTTTGGTCCTATTTATTTTCTATTTGTTTTTATGCCAGTTACCACATCAAAGTATTTAGTGTTGTTTTTTTGCTGTTGTTTTTGCTTTTGTTCTGGACAATGTTTTCAAGCCAGCCTTTTCCCTGACTGCTGGGTTCCCTCTCTCCCTCTTTCTCTTGTTAATGATGGCTACTTTGGGGCAATCTGAGCAATAGGTTTAGGGTGGAAGGCAACATCCTTAATTTGATCTTTGTCAAAAGATTCCCTTTCTTTCTTTGAGGAAGCTTCAGGGAAAGGCTTTGAATCATAGTTTTCTCTCATGCTATTTCTTACAATACATTCCTAAAAGCAACCAGGCATATGTGTTGGCTACTCTTGCTGCTTTTAGCAAGGTATTATAAGAAAAAGATGAGCTAAGGCAAGAATATGCCAATTTGCAAGCAGAGAAGGAAGGGGATACAGAATCCAGAAATTTGAGCCTTACAGGCTGGAAAAGCCAACTGCTTCTGTACCCCAAACAATGTAAGATCTACTGCCTCACTGCTAAGCCCTAAAGTTTGCTAAGCCAAATGCACCATATTTTAGGTTTCTGTGATTGTTACACACCAGTTCCAGGGGCCAATTTACTTAAGGTTAAAGTTAAGGTACTCTTAGAAAGACATATAAAAATACAAAGGATTAAATAATGTAAATGTTATGCATTGTATCAGGAACCAGGGAAATCTAAACTTGAATGAGAAAATACAATCGATAGACAGACACCATACCGAAATAATATAGCTGTTGGAATTATCAATGATTTTAAAGAGCTATCATACAAATGCTCCAAGAAGCAATTATAAACACTCCTGAGACAAATGGGAAAACTGAAAATCTCAGAAAAGAAATGGAAGATATAAAGAAGAAGCAATAGAAATTTTAGAACCGAAAAATAAAATAACCAAAAAAAAATAATTCACTAGATGGGCTCAATAGAAGAATGGAGATGACAGAGGCAGAGAATCAGTGAACTTGAGGATAAATCAGTAGAAACTATTAAATATGAACAAGAGAGAAAATAGATTTTAAAACAAACAAACAAACAAACAAAACAGGATTTCACCTTAAGGACTTATTGAAACAATAACAAAAGACCTACCGCCCACATCACTGGATTTCCAGAAGAGGAGAAAGAATGCTGTGGTGAAAAAAATATTTGAAGAAGGTTGAGGGGATTAGAAAGGACAAATTAGTAACCACAATATTGTCACAGGGACACAAAAGACAGTTTGGGGAATACAATCAATAATTTTGTAAAGATTTTGTAGGGTGTCAGATGGGCACTTGTCTTATTCCTGACCACTGCAGTGCACACCTGAAGCTGAAAATGAATAATACTCAATGTCAAATATATATATATATATATATATATATATATATATATATATATATATATATAATTGTAACAGCTATATACAATGTCAGAGGGGTAGTAGATTGGGGAAGGGGAGTTACCACTTTCTGAGGGGGTAAATGTCTAATTAAAAAAATTATATTTGAAGAAGTTTGAAAACTTCCCAAATTTAGTGAAAGACATAAACCTACAGATTCCATAATTTTATTGAACCCCAAATAGGGTAAATCCAAAGAAACTGATGTCCAGACATCATAGTCAAATTTATGAAAAACTGAAAACAAAGAAAAACTGTTGAAAGCGGCCATAGAGAAACAACACAATACCTGAATGGGAAAGATGACAATGAATTTCGTATAATAAATCATAGAGGCCAGAAGGAAGTGGCACACAGAGGAAAAATTTCATGATATTGATCTTGGCCTTGATTTTTTGGGATATGACATCAAAAGCACAGGCAAAGGCAAAAATAAATAAATGGAGATACATCAAACTAAAAAGTTCCTGCATAGCAAAGGAAACAATCAACAGAGTGAAAATGCAACCAATGTAATAGAAGAAAATATTTGCAAACCATATATTTGATAAGAGTTTCATCTCTAAAATATGTAAGGAACTCCTACAACTCAGCAGCAAAAAATGAATAACCAGATTAAAAAATGGACTCAGGGCTTCGAAACACATTTCTCCAAAGAAGTCATATAAATGGCTAACAGGTATAAGAAAAGATGCTCAACCTCACTAATTATCACAAAAATGCAAATCAAAACCACAATGAGACCATCTCACACCTATTAGGATGGCCATTATAAAACATACGTGCGCGCGCGCATGCGCGCACACGCACACACGCGCGCACACGCACACACTCTCATACACACACACACACACACACACACACACACACACACACACACAAGCCTAAACTCTGTAAATAACAGTCATTGGAAAGAATGTGAAGAAATTGGAATCCTTTAGTATTATTGGTGGGGATGTAAAATGATGCAGCTCCTACAGATAACAGTATGGAGGTTCCTAAAACAAAACAAAACAAAACAAAAAAAGAAAAACAAAAAAAACCTTCCAAATGATCCAGCAATCTCACTTCTGAGTATTTATACAAAACAATTGAAATCAGGGTCTCAAAAAGAGTTATCTGGACTCCCATATTCCTTGCAGTATTGTTCACTGTAGCCAGGACATGGAAACAAACAAATTGCCCACAAATGCATAAAGAAAATGCATTATACACACACAATGGAATATTATTTAGTCATAAAAAAGAACAAAATCCTGTCACATGCTACAACATGGATGAAACTTGAGAACATTATGCTAAGTGAAATAAGCCGGTCACAGGACAAACACTGTATGATACTACTTATATGAGATCTCTAAAGTACTCAAATTCCAAAAGAATAAAGTAGAACAGTTGTTGCCAGAGGCTGGTGGGGAGGAGGAAATGGGGAGTTGCTATTTAATGGGTATAAAGTTTCAGATATACAAATGAAAAAGTTAAGAGGGTAGATGTTATGTCATATATATATATATATATATATATATATATATATAAAATCACTATTTAAAAAAAGAAGTGGCACAACTTTTAACGTGCTGAAAGAAGAAAACTGTCACCCCAAATTCTATATCAAATGAAAGGTATAAAAGCAATTCAATAGGAAAAGAACAGTACTGGAGCAATACTTAGATGCCTAATAGGCATATCAACTATTTTTAGAAAAGCATTAATTTTCAATAACAGCATTCCCTACTTGAAATTGTAACATCAGTCTAAAATGACTTTAATCTATGAATGCCCTCTGGAGGTCTCCAGCTGAAAGTAGATATTTGTATGAAAATTGATGGTATCAAGGTCAGTTAGTCCAAAGGAAAACAATAAATTATATTTGAACATTATAAGCTGAAAAGGGGGGAAAGATTCATTTTGTGAACTCCATTAGGGCAAGGAGAGTTGCCTATCTTACTTACCATTATATAATCAGCCAACTAGCATAATGACGTGTAGAAGGCACTCAATAAATATTTGCTAATTAAATAAATTTATACTAGCATTAATATTTTTTAAATCTGTTCTGGAGTTGGATTTAATCAATAACCTCTAACAGCTGATTTAAAAAAAAATGCATCTCTGTAAGCCCATTATACTTTTATAAAACAGTATAGTAAATACCAAGGGAGCAGCCACACATAGGTTAGGTCAAGGGCCTTATACTATCCTGACTTTAAACTCCTCCTAGCCACAAGGTAGGTCTCACTCAAGAAAAGTAAAGCTGTCTATATCAGTGTATTCCTTTTTAAAAACATAGTCTCTGCCAGAAGTTAACAGGGCTTAATTAGTTAAGTGTCCAGGAACCTGACCAATTATGCTAATTTATCCTCTTTTCCAAAAAAATCAAGAAAGAATACCTTCCATAAGATAGAATCACTCTTCTGCTTTACTTTAAGAGAGAATCCTAATAATAACTAGATTAACAGATTAGAAATAAAAGTGTGTGTGACGAGAGAGGGCAGGGGTAGGGAAGCTCTATTTAGCTCTTTTCTCTTTTTCAGATCACTTTACTACTTTGCACTTCCTGAGTTTATTTATTTTGGAGTGGAGGAGGGCTGCCTAAGCCATATATACCACTCCAATCTATCTGAGAACTCTAGCTGTATATTTGGTTTCACATACAAGATAATCTAATAATAAAAATGGATTTGGATTTTTATTTTCAGATAATAATTAAGCATATGATAAGTACTGAAACCAGAAATTAATATATGATCAGTTTAGAACTGGGTTCTGCCAAGCAAGTTGAACTCTGGCTGCATAAACATATTTTCATTCATTTTTTTCCCCATTCTTTTGGATGCCTATTGGCAGAAGTGGCTCTACTGTGTTTTTCTGTGAAAAGAATGTGAAAAAAAGATCTACACAAATGTTACATTAAAATTCTTTTCATATTTTCGAAGAGACCATTGAATATAATAAGTAATGATACCACAAATACTTCTGGGTATTTTTTTTATTTCAAATGAATATAACAACTACTCCCTCCAATAAAAAATTATAAATGGATTTTTAAGCTAACGAATCATGAAATATTTTTGTTGAGTTACAAGTGAACCAAATGGTCCTATTTATTTTAACACCTGGAAAAAGTCAGGCTACGCACAGCTGGCTGTTAGCTTGTCACACATTCCTAAGTTTACAGTTACTACTAGTTCTCAAAGTCCACTGACAAACAGTTACAGGTGGCCAAGATGTTTGTGCATAGGAACAGCTTTACTCAGCAAAATTCAATAAGGTATCAATAGCATTCACTTTTGCAAATATCAGTATTTAAGAGTGGCAATTTCTAAAAATTTTCTTAAAATTATTTAAAGTAAGCTTAGGGCTGCTAATGAGACATTTGCAAATATCTCTCTAATTCTGAAAAAAAAATTTAGTAAATAAAATAACATTTTATTTCAAAGAAAGAGTTGACCTGTTAAATAAAGTCTAATTATTTGGGAAATTTCTTATGGCAAAAATAGCCACAATCTTATATAATGGACTCATTTTTTAGAGCATTATTTCAAGATGAAATGTAGCTAGTATCCCAGAGAAGGGTAAATAAATGGTTTTTATAAAAGAATCATTTTCAGGTTTTAAGATGATATAAAAAGCTAAATTTCTATATAAATTTAAATGGTTTTATATAATTATTTTAAAATGTTCATTATGTATTGATAGGAAATAATATTTACAATGTATTGTATATAACATGTAAAGAATAACAAACATATTTAGACACTACCACCCAATTTAAGAAAAAATGTTACCATTGCAGTTCTGTGCCCCTTTCTGAACTAATTTCCTTCCCCTTTTTCCCTCAGAGATAATAATTTTCCTGAATTTTGTGTATTTCATTTTCTTGCTTTTCTTTAGGGTTATACCACATAAGGTTGCATCCTTAATTTATTGTTTACTTTTCAACATTCTAAACTTTATATAAATAACTCACTACTCTAAGTATTCTTTGACTTTTATTTTGTTCAATATTGTATTCCTGAGATTCATCCAAGTGGTAACATGCAGCTATAATTCATGTATTTTGATTACATTACATATATACATACCAATAAAAATTTGTATATAATTACAAATCTGTATGCATATATATATATATAGTATATATATATAATGTAATTATATACATACATCCCAATAAAAACTTGCTAGCTGAATAGATTAAAGAGAAACTCTGTAGAGGTCAAAGATACTAGTATGTACATAAAAATTAAGGTAATTCAAACATCAGTAATAAACACACAGAAAAATGCCCAACTGTATGGTTTAGTTCTGAGTAAGGATGCAGAGATCATTTGTGCTGATAATATTTGAAGACGAGAATAACACTGCAATATTCCAAATGAATTATTCTGAGATATGCCAATAGATGTCTGAAAGGAATAGTAATTAACTGAACTGAGTTAGTCACTGATAAAAATGATGCAAAAGTGTTAGCTGTAACAGCTTTAAAAAAAAACACATTTATTTAATATTCAAATACAGTATGATTTGATGTTTATATATTTGTAAGTTTTGTCATATAAACATATCAACAAATCAGAAGAGAAATTTGGTTAAACCATGTGTATTGATGTTTTAATTTCCAAAAAAAGATACCATAGACTTAAGTAACTAGTGTGTATGCATATGAAAACTTATCATATTGCTACTGAGAATCAACTATATAAGAATGTGAATGCATTAAGCAATTTCTTATGACAAAAAATTTGATGAAGTAGATGTGTCTTTTGAAGCTTAAATCAGGAGGGTAAGGAGAAAAGGACTTGCAGAATGTTCTTTTTTGCTTTTAGAAATACCTCACCATTATATCTCTGTATCTCTTTTTTCCCCTTTCTCTTGCCTCCCCTTAACCTTGGTCCCCAACCCTGATGCTCATCTTACTACTACATCTTCACCTGACCTCTATGGCTCAACATACATTGCCATCTTTTACAACCATCACCTTAAATTCTCTTCTAATCCTTTGATAATATTTTCATTTTGGCATTGCAGTTGTGGGATTCATTCCTTCATTCTATGCCGCAGACAATAAACAAACAAAAGGTGTACCTTATTAGTTAAGAGCTGAAGTCTGAAGTCAGATGGCTTGTTTGTATCTTGGTTCTGACAATTAGTTATTAGCCATTAGACCCTGGCAATGTCACTTAACCTCTGTTTATTTCCACATCTGTAAAAAGAGGGTAGTAACAATACCTATCAAATAGGTTGTCATGAGGAACAAACAAATCAATGTATGTAAAAGTCTTGTTTGACAGTGCCTAATGTAGTAAAATTGTGTGTCAATTGCTTTTACTATTAATATTATTGTTGTTGGTACTGAGCACCTATGGGCCAAGCATTCCACTACATATTTGGATTATAGTGGTGAACTGGATAGGCAAGGCCTTTGGAAAAGTCCTTTTTGATGCAAACTGTCCTCAATTTCCCTATCTCAGATCCTTAAGTGGATCCTAGATGAAAAGGCTTTTGTGAAAGATGCTATCATGATTAACAGTAGGCACCAAAAATGTTCAACTATGAAGAAAAGACTCAAGTCCCAAGACTGGAACAGATAACAAAAGCCACCTGACCCTATTTTTATTTCTGTTGCTATTACCACATTCTTATCCTCTGTTTTGACATTAATTCTAGGTCACATTTTCCACCTTTCCATCACAACAGCCTACAACTTTCAAATACTACACTGGTGCAACTAAAAGTAACATTTATTGTTAAGAATGATCATTATTATAGTTATATAAGTATCAATTAGTTAAATAGCCAAAATAAAAAGGGAACACCCTCTGACTATATATTCAATAATTTGTAAGAGATGTGACCCTCCCACAAAAGCAAAAATTCTTAAAAAGACACATGCCTGTAATGATCCTATAGTTAGTTGCATATCAGAACTATAGTGGAAGTATTCTGCTTCAAACTTAGCATCAAAACTATAATGGGATGTTTTTGGGTATTAAAATGTTGCTGTTTCCACTCCTTGTTGTTAACTCATTTACCCATTTCTTTTCATTTATAAATATTACCTGTCAGGAAAAGAACAGATAAAACCTTAAAATAAAAAGAGCTAAATTCTTGCCTCAGTATTCCAAAATAGGATCTTCATAGTATGACTCCCCCTCCCACCTGATCTTCCACCCCGACACCCCCACTCCCCTCCCAAGATCTAGGCAAGGAGAAAATGGTTTTCTTTTCATTCCAAAAGGGCCTGATTTGGAAGATCAGTAGCTCAAGCTCTGAGGACATATCATTGACCACCTCAGGGAGAGGGAAGAAAATGGGCTACCCTAAGTCCCTTTCTTGCTCTCAGCAAATGCTCTACTAAAGGCCTTATGATGATTCTCTAATCTTAGACTCTTAGGCTTTGGAAGGGCATGTGGGGAAATATTTCAGGAGAGTGAAATGTTGATAATAGGTGTTCAGTTTATATACTTACAGATATAATTCCCTACCTTGTAGATTTGGCTTTCAAAGCACTTAAAGCATTTAACAAGTTAAATGTAAAGAGTTAAATGTAAAAATAAAACCATAAAAGAACTAGCAAAAATATAAACAAACTCAAAATCTTGGGATGAAAAGACATTTGTAAGCTTAACACTGAAGTATACCAAAAAGAAAAAAAAAAAGATACATTTCACTGAATAAAAATTTAAAATTCACAAGAAAAAAAACCCCGCATAAATTAAAATTGTTGCCCCACTTTGTAATGTATATGCTATATATATATTAACATGTTATTTACGTTTTATATAGAATAACACTACAAAATAAACTAAAAACTAACAGTGGTTTAATAGGGTACTTTTGGCTCTCAGTCTCTTATAAAATTGCAATTAAGTTGTCAGCCAGGGTCTGGAGTAATTTGAAGGCTTGAGTGGGGCTGGGAATTTGCTTCTAAGATGCTCACTCCCTTGGCTCTTGGCAGAAGGCCTCAGTTTCTTGCTGGCTATTGGCAATAGGCCTTAGCTCTTAATCACCTAGACCTCTCCATAGGACTGCTTAAGTGCTCTCGCAAAATGTCAGAGGTCTTCTCCAAGTTCAATGACTTTTGAAAAACATATACACCTGTAGAACCACTACCACAATCAAGACACAGAACATGTCTATCATCCAATGAGTTCCCTCAGGTACCTCCCTTCACTTCTTGACTCAGTAGTGTGCTTGTTTGCCTTTAGCATTGTTCATGAAACTGTTGAAGTCATATATACAGTTACAAAACATAAGTGTACTGGGTCACCACATAAACTTATTTCTTGCTGTGCAGTCCATATTTCAACAACTGTGCCTCACAGAAATGAGAGAATCAGAATGCATGGAGTGCAACGAGAGGCAGGACGAAAGACTAATCCTCCCGATGAAGCTGTTCTACTGGAAGCTGCTTGGAAATGGTATCATTAGCCAGAATTTTCATTGTCTCCCTCAGTTTTTTGACATGGAATTCCGGCTCCTGTTTGAGATGCTGTCTGGTTCAGGTTTCTCATGGTGCAACTGCACCAACAATTTTCTGGAGATATCATTACTGAAGACCCTTCTTCCTTCTCTCAATTTACATCAATGGTTTCTCCTTCTGCAAAGGAGAAACTTGGCTTTCTGGCTACTGTCGATGAGTTTGTAGTTCCTAGAACTTGATGTGAATGGAACCATAGTACGTAGCTTTTGTTTAAGGCCTCTTTCACGTGGCATGCTGTTTTTGAGATTCATTCCTGTTGTGTGTATCAGTAATTAATTCCTTTTGTTTGCTGAATAGGGTGTTATTATACATAGATATACCACCCAAAGTACTCAATTGTTATTATACTTTGAATATGATCAATAAAAAATGTGTGGACATTCTTTTTCTCTTGTTATGTAAATACCTGCATAATATCCTCATTTTGCTGCTTGGCCTGCAAAGTCTAAAATATTTACTACCTAGCCCTTTACAGAAAGAGTTTGCTGACCTCAGGCTAGCAGACAGTCAGGAGCTGGGAGCAGCCAGAAATTTAGGATCTTAAATCCTACCTTAAAACTACTGAATCAGAATCTGGATTTTTAACAAGATCCCCTGGTAATTCATATACATTTCAAAGTTTGAGAAGCACTGGTGCTTTTTTTTTTTCTTACAGTTTTAATAAGAAACAATATAGGCTGTGTATGTAAAAGTGTGTAAGCCTGTTCATATGTTTATTGAAAAGCCTGGGAGAGTCATTCATATCTGTGACTTTCAGAAAATTATTACTAGTATCTAAAATAGACTCATAAAATACAAAATATGGAGATATATACAGGTTAGAAATTATTCTTATTTGAAAATTATCTTTTTTAGATATAAAATATTCATTATCTTACAATATTAAGAGTATAATTTTAAAAAAATTCCTTGTTCAAGCATTTTCCAAAAGAGCAAATGTAGCAAAAATAACTATCCTGCTTTCTGTACCAGGATGTACCAATGATTAGTAGAGATTAACAGATGATCATCTTTATGCATGTGATCAACAAGACCAAAGGTCACCAGGGTTTTAGTTTACCATATGCTGCAAAATTCATGCAGCAAACTAGCTTGGCATGTGCTTTCATTATACACACTTATTAATCAACAAATTGGAAGTTAAAAAACAAATCATTCACTTGCATTCTTGTTAACATTTGCTCAACAAGTATCTGGAGCTGAAGATTTTTCTCTTCTCTGTGCACAATAGTATGATAAAGACATTTTCAAAACTAGAGAAAACTAATTTATGTGTAATTATTTAAAATTTGCTGTCAGCAGTAACAAACAGCAATTTATTACTAAACTCAGATGGATGTACAATTTGTAATCATCTAAGAGCAGTAACTCTTTTGGGTTTCCCAGATAACATTTGAAATTAAATTATATTTATGTAACTACTATTTTAGATAGTTTCATAATTTCAGTGATTTAATGCTATCAAGTTTCAGTTACTATTTGAGGCTCTTGATACAATTCTTCAAAATAAAACATTTAAATTACTTTTCCATATTTATTAATATTTCATCAATGCTGGCCAGAAAATAGAAATTTCTTCTTTTCAAACAATCTTTTCCAGAATTTCTTGATTCACTTTGTATCTTTTTGCACACATGTTAGTTCTAAATATATATCTGAACTCTAAATGACTTCTGTTCATATTAATAGTCCATAACAAGCTATTAAATCTTCCTTACAACAAGCAACAATATGCCAGAACACTTGCTCTATATTTTGGTACTTTAATGAAAAGAACCTATAAACACCAAAAAAATAATAAAATAAAAATAAAATAAAACAATCATTTCTTAATTAATAAATATTGTGTTTTCTATTCATACAACAAATTTCAACAATAGAAACTATCATAGGAATTGTTCAAAAATAAGGATTTTGGGGGTTTATTTCATCTTATTTGAAAATACATAGGCATTATGCTTAGAAATAGGTTATTTGGTCCCTTTCATTTGGAAAATGAAAGTTGTTTCAATGTTATTATTAAAATCTTAGCAGAATAAAACTAGTACCAAGAGAGTTCATCTTTTTGTATCTGTTTGGGGTTCTAATATTTATTATTCATTCTTCAGACAGAGCTGAATTCATGACAAAACAAAGTAGATAGTTATAATATCAAGATTAAAAACAAGAAATATTGATAGGAAAAATGTCATAAAAAGAAGGTAACATTTAAAATTGATGTGCTTCTCTGGAAAATACAAAAGTAAAATAAAACAGATTATTTAAAATCAAATACCAACAAAAATGTAAAAAAAAGGCATGCTAAAATAAAATTCTAGGTTTAAATATAAGTGACTGGAGAACTTACAGGTCAAAAGGTAAAAGGCCCTGATTTTAAAAAGTCAATAAAAGTGGTTCACTCTGAAAGATACCTTTTCAAATTTGTAAGGTAATAGTGGAGAAAAATGGAAATCATTAATGACACATGAGTCAGAACATTAGTTTAGAGTAAAAGCCAATTACAATTATGGAATCTGCATCTGTTCATTACAACTTTGTCAGTTTTCCAGAATATGAGGCTAGGCAGTTTTTACAAATGACGTAAATGGAAATGTGTTTAGAAACAGCTAAACAATGTGTGCAACATGCAAAAAATGTGATGTTACAGCTAAAAAGGAATTCACTCTTCTTCACATTACTATTTATATAGACTCCTCTTGGTTCTATTTCTATGGACTTTTTCTTACTCTGTATAATTCTGTCATTAAGAGACTGACTCAACATTCCTTGAATGTTTAAAATTTCTACTACTTTTTCTATTAGAATATGAAACATCTACTAAGGTGTGTGGAATGGCTTACAGAGAATCCAAATGATTTTTTTAAATTCAATTAAATTTGCCTGATGAGTAGAGTATGTGAAAATGTTTAGATGAGTTATCTTCTTAAGGCCATTTCTAACTCATGGGCTCAGATTTTTGGGAAATCAATGGACTTTTTAGAACATGTCATATTTAGCTAAAAAGAGGCTGTGTGGATTAGTGAGAAAGAAAATTCATTTTGGGCATATCAAGTACACCAAAAATAACAAAAATGATATAAAATAATAACAAAGGAATCAACCTGAAGAAAGTTAAGGGGAATTCTAAAGATCAGATAAGCATTTCCCAAAGTGTGTTCCATGATACCACAGTCCTTTACAACTGAGAAAAATGGGTTTTATCATTAAAAAAGCCTCAAAATGCTGGGTATTGTCTTTTCCTAAGAGGTTCACAGTGTACAATAATGTACAAAAGGCTCTGTGAGCAAAGTGCAGGAATATAGCCAACCTCATTTTTTTATAGAAATCCCCACTCCACTTTGAAAATTTCAACACACATTTTTCCACAGAGGACACTTTGAGAATGCTTTAATATAGAATTATAGATATTGAGGCAGCAAAATGTTAAATGTAAAAATGGCCCAGGTGTAAAACACTATTAAGTTAAAAAATGATCTAAGGGATTTAAGATAAAAGAAATAGTAGGGGAGCCCTTCCCCAGCTCTTATCCATACATTCACCAATGTTAGGCACTGGGTACACAGTTTTGACCTTCTAGGAAGTTGCTCCCACCCCCATCCTCACACTGCTCCTTCTCCCCCTTTCCCACCCTTGCCAAAGTCTAGGAATCTTTTTGAGAAAGATTTCTGTATATGAATAAACTGTCAATTTCAACTCTCATGTAGTGTTAACCTTGTTTCCAAAGCACTAATGTTAGTAAAGGCACTTAACAAGCAAAAAAATATATGAAAGCTCTCTCAAAACTGAAAAGTGAATATAAATCAATGAATATTTGCCCAAGTTAAGCAAAAACAAAATAATTTTAGTGACATCATCTTGTTCTCAATAACAGGCATGAGGTACAGGATAGTCTAGAGATACAAACAACTGTATGATGAATAATCTGCTTTTCAACAGTATAATGATGATTCAGACATTTTAAATACCTTTAAGGTATTCAGGAGATAAAGAATGCCATGATCTACATGATTTTTAATTAAATGTTACCAATACTGAAAAACAATCCCATTTTTATCATGTGACATGTTCAATCTGAATATAAACCAGCCTGAAGGGCTTTCACTAGTCAAATCTGGGATAATTTGAGCATAATGACAGCAATGGATTTTAACTACAGAATGAAAGAATCCATGAGTTCCTATCAATAGAAGTAAATAAATAAAGGAGAGGAAGTTCTTTCTTAAAATAGAATCCTAACAAATAAAAGTGGCATAAATTACAGAATTAGAGAAAAAAATCATTTGTCATAAAATAAAAAGAAAGACTGATGAATTATCCCAGACTGGAGGAGACTAACAGAGACATGACGACTATGTGAAATGGGGATCTGGGACCAAAGAACTGTGGGACATTTAACAAAATTTGGAACAACTCATTTTCTTTTGCTATAAAGGCCATTAGTGGGACAACTAGCCCAATATGAATGTCTAGAGCATTACTGTCTAACAGAACTTTATGCAATGAGAGAAATGGTTCATGTTTCCATGCTCTCTAATACGACAGTCACTGGGCTGCTAGTGTGACTGAGAAACTGAATTTCTAACTTCATGCTAATTAATTTAAACTTCTATAGCCACATTTAAATTTGGCCAGTGGCTTATCATATTGGACAGCATAGGTTTATAGATTAGACAATTGTATTATATCAATGTTAATTTCCTGATTTTGATAATTGTATTGAGATTGTGAGACTTCTTATTTTTAGGAAACACACAGTGAAGTATTTAGAGGTTCAGGGCATTTGTGTGCAACTTAAAGGCTTTAATGTTTTAGAGAAAAGGAAAGAGAAAATGCTAAAGCAAATGCAGTGAAGTGTTAATATTTGGTAAAAGACATACAGAATTCTTTGTACTATTGTTGCAACTCTTAACATTATTTTAAATTAAAAGTTAAAAAAGAAAATAGCTGCATAAAATAATGTTCTCAGGAGAACCTTATTTGTAAATATAAATTAGTCAAGTTCCTATTCATCTCTATATATTTTACTTAGTTTTTGAAATGTGAGCATTCAGCTATGTATTAATTTGATTTTCAGAAAAACAACTCCTTCGTCACTCTATCAACAAAATGTTCACTCCCTGACCCAAAGTGTGTAATATGTTAAGTTATTCTAAACTTTTGTAGTTAGCAGAGAAAGAAAGAGGATAGAGCTCATATTTCAGCCTGAGTACTGAATGTTACAAGGAGCAAAAGTATTTCAAAATTAAACTCATCCAGGAGAACACAAGTAACATTTTGGGCATCTCTCTGAGGATGTGGAACATATACATTTATTCCCACAGATTAAAATGGAAAGCCCTGCAAAGAGTGAGACTTAGTAGGTTCATACTTGGAAATATAATAAAAAATTGCTTATATGTCCCATTTATATGTGAACAATCAAATGTTAATGATAAATACAAAAATTGTTGAATAGGAAACCTGGACAATAAGGAAAAAAGGTATCTAGATTAATTTCTAATTGGATTTATCTTTCTCTACATATTCTTTAACCCAGTATAATCAGGTTTCCATTGTCACTTCACAGAAATTATTCTCAGCAAAATCATACATGTACTTTTCACTAATAGATTTTTTTTCTTAATATCTGGATAATGTTTGATAATACAGAAATAATACAGACTATGGTTCTATGGTTTTTTTCTTGAAACATTCTTTTCTCCTGGCTTTAATGATGTACATTTCCTGATTTTCCTACTTCTCTATATTCTGCTTCCGGTATCCTTGGCATGCTCCTCTTCCTTTACTCATTTCTTAGCTATTGATATTTCTTAAGGTTCTGTCCTAGACCATCATCTCTTCTCATTATCTCTTCTCATGTTATACACATTATCCTTGGATAATTTCATTCCATGTTCTTGCCTTCAAAAATCATATATTGCACACGTGGGAATGTATTCAAAGACCATCCCATGCTAAACCACCCCTGAGGTCGATATACCCACAAATGGAGTCATGGACATATATATATGGCTTTCAGGAACCTCTAATTCTACATGTCAAACACGAAACTCATCATCTCTGATCCCTATGGTGACTGCCTCCCCCCAAACTTAAATTCCTTTATTTCCTCTCTTTAAAAATGACATCACCATTTGCTCAAGCTAGAAGCTGGGAGTTATCTTTGATTTTTCCTTCTCCATTACCTCTATTAAGAGGATCCCCAAGTTTTGTACATGCCACAATTTAGAAAAGATCCTCATCATTTGCTGTAGAGATGCTCTACTAAAAGCGTAAAGTAAATGTTTTTGATTTGAGTTCTTTCTCCTTTTTTAATGTAGGCATTTATAGCTGTCAGTAGTTTCCTATACTTACGAAAATGAAAACCAGGACAACAGCAAGCATACTGTTTCAGATGGTCTCAGGTTAGTTGAAGGAGGGAATGGGCAAAGCAGAGAAGCCTGAAATAGAAGACTATTTCTAGTTGAGATTTTTGGCGTTGGTTACCTGCACATGAGACAAAATAGAATTAGCTAAACTGGAAACGTAAGATTTGAGAGAACGTTTTTTTAAGAAGTCACATAACCTTACTTAAACAAGTTCTTATTTAACCCCTAAAATAAATGATGGGCTCCCAAAATGCACCAGCAGAAAGTGGCTCCCAAAGTTGCACATCCAGCAAGAAGAGCATATTCTTTAGTGTGCACTTCAACTGTGGCCATGGACATGAACCTTCTAGACTGAAAAGCCAGGAATCACAGAAGACAATGGAAAAAAGGGTTCCTCCCAACAAACAGAATTGGGGAGAAAGCGGGAGGAGATAGGTGAGGTTATTCTATACGTGGAAAGTGGTGATGGATATTTGGACAGTCAATTAGTTATCTTCTGTGGTGTAATAAATTACCACAAAGTTAGCAGCTTAAAAATAATACACATTCATTATCTCACAGTTTCTGCGGACCAGGAGTCTGAATATTGTTTAGGTGGACCTTCTTCAAGCCCACAATTAAGGGGTTAGCTAGAGTTAGGTTTTCTTCTAAAAGCGGCATTCAATTCTTTGGGATTGCAGGGCTGAGCTTTATACAATATCTGACCTACTCCCATCAAACATCTCAGAGAAAACTGTGCCGACACCCTCATCCTCATCACCAAGCCTGAGTGGAGAGCAGATTTCTACTCTGACCAGGCTGTAACGAGGCACCCTCAGCTCTGCAGAGGTGGCGTCACAGACCAATAGGGAACCAGACCTTCATCCTCACTGCTGAGAATGAGCCTCACCTGGGGATATCAGTGGAGATCCTGTGGAGAGCTAGAACTTTCACACCTACCCAGCAGTAATGAGAGCCCCAATCCTACTCCTTTGGAATCAGTGGAGGACAATTAGGAAACCTACAACTTGTATCCCCATCTGGCAGTAATAAGGTGATGTGCTCCTTTTCCTGTTGAACAGGTGTCAGAGGAAGCCAGCAAAAACATTTGAATAATATTCAGAGTCTCATACTATAATTCTGGACAAAAAAAATGTCCATGTTTCAACTGAAAGCCACTCATCATACCAAGAACCAGAAAGATCTCAAACTGAATGAAAAAGGCAATAGATGCCGATGCCCAGACCACAGGGATCTTAGAATTATCTGACAAAGATTTTAAAGCAGCCAATGCTCAAGGTACAATTAAAAACATGATTTAAAAAAATGAAAATTAGAAAATATCAGCAAAAATAAAAGATATAAGAACCAAATGGTAATTTTAGAACTGAAAAATATATAGTCAGGCATTGCTTAAGAATGGGGATATGTTCTGACAATGTGTTGTTAGGCAACTTTGTCATTGTGTGAAGACCACAGAGTGTATTTACATAAACCTAGATAGTATAGCCCACTACTATAATTGTTTGTGCTAGCAGCACAGGTTTGTTCACACCAGCATCATGATAAACACATGCATTATGCTGCAACACGTGAGGGTTAAAATTTCACTAGGAGATAGGAATTTTTCAGCTCCATTATAATCTTATGAGATCACCATCACATATGTGGCCCATTTTGACTGAAACGTCATTGTGCGGTGCATGACTGTAAGCGAGATAAAAAAAAACTCAATGGATGAGCTCAATAGCAGAGGTAATCAGAGGAAATAATCAATGTGATGGAAGACGCAACAATAGAAATTACACAGTATGAATAACAGAAAATAGAGGCTTTAAAAATGAAAAGATCATCAGGGACCTGAAGGATTCTAAGAACAACAACAAAAAAATCTAACATTCATACGAGGTTGGATAATTAAGTTCGCGAACTTATCCTAGAAAAAGTGCTACATACCTCACCATTGAATATCACTATGGTCACTTTCCAAGTACTCTCCTTGGGAAGCTATGAATTGACACCAGCGCCTAGTCCACCCTTCAAAGCAATTTTGGAACTCTTTTTCCGGAATGGCCATCAGAGCTGTCATCATATTACTGTTGATGTCCTGAATGTCATCAAAATTTCTTCGTTTCAATATTTTCTTTATCTTTGAGTAAAGAAAGAAGTCATTGTGGGCCAGATCAGATGAGTAGGGACAATGTTCCAATACAGTTATTTGTTTACTGGCTAAAACCCCCCTCACAGACAGTGCTGTGTGAGCTGGTGCATGTGGTGATGCAAGAGCCAGGAATTGCTGGCGAAAAGTTCAGGTTGTCTAACTTTTTCCCGCAGCCTTTTCAGCACTTCCAAATAATAAACTTGGTTAATTGTTTGTCCAGTTGGTACAAATTCATAATGAATAATCCTTCTGAAATCAAAAAAGGTTAGCAACATTGTTGCAACAAGTTCGTAAACTTAATTGTTAGACCTCGTATCATCAGAATCCTGAAAGAGTAAAGAGGAGAAAGAGGTGGCTGGGGCTGAAAATGTACTCAAAGAAATAAAAGTCAAATACTGTCCAAATGTGGCAAAAGACATAAACTTACAGATTCAAGCAGCTGAATGAGCCCTCAAAAGATAAATCTAAAGAAATCCATACCGAGACACATCATGATCAAACTTCTGAAAAACAACGACAAAGAAAAATGTCTTGAAAGCAGAATGAAACAATGTGGATGACTGGATTTTGATTAATCAGAAACAACAGAGGATAGAAGGAAGTGGCACAATATATTTTAAGAGCTAAAAGAAAAGAGCTGTTAACCCAGAATCATATATTCATTGAAAATATCCTTCAAGATTGACAAGTAAATCAAGACATTCTTAGATGAAGGAAAACTAAGAGAATTTGTTATCAGCAGACTCACCGTATAAAAATAGCTCAAGGAAATTCTCTAAACAGAAAGGAAATGATAAAAGAAGAAATGTTCAAACAGCAGGATGGAAGAAGTAATATAGTAAGCAAAAAATATGTATAAATATAATTTATTTCACTTCTACTCTTGACTTTTCTAAATTATATTTGATAGTGGAAATAAAAATTATAACATTGTCCATGATGCCTCTAAATGTATGTGGAGTAAATACTTAAGACAATTATATTAAGAACGGGAGGGGATAACAGAATGTCATGGAAAGTAAGGTTTCTACACTTTACCTGAAGAGATACTCAAAAATACTAAAGATAAAACAGAATTGTAAAAAGTGTCAAATGACTCACAAGAAATCAGAGAAATAAAACAGAAATGAAAAATAGAAGAAACAGGGGGGAAAAAAGGCAGACTTCAGTTCAACATGTACAAAATTACATTAAATATAAATGGACTTACTACACCAATTAAAGGACAGAGACTGGCATAGTGGGTTAAAAAAGATCAAAGTATATGATGTCTACAAGATATTCCACTTCAAATATAATAATATAATCAGGTTGAAAATAAAATGATAGAAAAATGTATACCATACAAACACAAGTCAATAAAAAGCAGGTGTAGCTATATTACTATCAGATAAAGTGGACTTCAGAGTAAAGGAAATTAGCAGATACAGAGTGTGACATTACATTATGATAAAGCGGTCAATCCATCAAGATGACATAGCAATGTGAAATGTGCACACAGCACAAAGAGCTGTAATACATACGGTAAAAACTGATAGAACTTAGAGAATAGACAATACACAATTATAAGTGGAAACTTCAATACCCTCTTTTAACAATTGATAAAACTAGAAAGAAAATCAGAAAAGATATAAGATCTGGACAACATAATCAGCCAACAGAATCTAATAAATAATTTTAGAATAATCTAATACATATTCTATGTGCTAATATAGGCCATATCTTGGGCTGTAAAACACCTCAAAAATGTAAAAGAATTGAAACATTATAGAGTGTGTTCTCTGACCACAATGGTATCTAACTAGAAAGCAATACCAGAAAGAGAAAAATCTCCAACATAATGGAATCTAACTAGAAGTCATATCATAAAGATAACAGGAATATCTTCAGACACTCAGAAACTATAAAACACATTTCTAAGTGATATATAAGTCAAAGATGAAGTCTCAAGAGAAATTTTTAAAAATACATTGATTTGAACTAAATGAAAATGAGAATAAAACATATCAAAATATGTGTGATACAGCTAAAGCAGTTATGAGAGGGAAATTTATACCATTAAGGTTTCAGATAAAAAGAGGAAAAGTCTATTATTGTTAAAAGATCAAAGTAAATCCACAGCAAGTAGAAGGAAGGTTATAATAAAAGTAAGAACAGAAATTAAGTAAAACTGAAAACAGAAAAACAATAAAGAAAAATCAAATGAGGGGGCTCTTCAAAAGAGCAATAAAATTGACTAACATCTCAAAAAATTGAAAAAAAAATAAGAGAAGACAGAACTATCAATATCAGGAATGAAACAGTGATATAATTATAAACCCTGCAGACATCAAAAGGATAATAAGGGAATGTTACAAAAGACTCTATACATATAAATTTGACAACTTGGATGAAATAGTGCAATTTTGAGAAAAATACAAATTACCATAACTCACCAATATGAAAGAGATAATTTGAATAACCCAATCATTAAGGAAATTGAATTCAACATCTAAAAAACAGAAAGAAATTTCCAGGCCCAAAATTCTACCAAATGTTGAAAGAAGAATTGACAGAAATTCCACACAATCTTTTTCCTGAAACAGAAGATGGAACACTTTGCAATTCATTTTATGAAGTTAGTAATACTCTAAAACCAAAACCTCATACAGAACAAAAAAAAAAGAAAACTATAGACCAATATTCTTTATCAATATAGATGCAAAAATCCTTAACTAAATATTAGCAAATAGAATTCAGCAATATGTAAAAATGATTTACTCACTATGATCAGTTAAGGTTTATTCCAGGGACACAAAGCTGGTTCAATATTTGAAAATGAATGTATTCTTCCATATTAACAAGATAAAGAAAAATCACACGATCATATGAATTGACGCATAAAAAGCATTTGCCAAAATTGAACACCCATTTTATGATTTAAAAAGAATCAGAAAAACACAAACAGATGGAATTTCTTCAACTTGATAAAGAGTACCTACAAAAACCTACAGCCAACATAACACTTAATGGCAAAACCAAATGCTTTCTTCCTAAGATAGGCAACAAGGAAAGGACATAAACCACTGTTTAACACAGTGCTAGAACTTATAGCCAGGGCAAAAAGGTAGGGGAAAAAAAATCCATAGAGACTGAAAAGAAAAAAAATGCCTCTCTTTGTAGATGAAATTATTGTCTATATAAATTCCCAAGTAATTTAAAGGAAACTTCTAGAACTAATAAGTGAGTTCAGCAAGGTTGCAGGATACAAGGTATACAAAAAACCAATTTACATCTTCTACATACTGGCAATGATCATGTGAACACCAAAATGTAAAACTACAATACTCTTTAAATCATTCAAGAAAAATGATATAGTTAAGTATACATTTACAAATCCCATGGTATTTGGATTCTGAAGCTATAAAATGCTTATGAAAAAACAGGTCCTAAATAAATGGAGAAAAGTACTATGTTCATGGATTGGAAGAATCAATATAGTAAAGATTTTAATACTCTACTCTCCATGTGTTGACATACAACTTTAATTCAATTCTTAGCAAAATCCAAGCAGAATGTTTGTAGATTTAGGTAAGATTATTCTAAAATATATATGAAGGGTACAAGAGACAGAAGAGGTAAAACAATTTTGAAAAAAATAAAGTGAGAAATCAGTATGTTCAATTTCAAGACAATATGTAGCTATAGTAATCAAGACTTTATATTGGACGGATACACGCGTAGACCAATGCAACACAAAGAGAGCCAAGAAACACAGCTACACAAATGTCCCCAATAGACTTTTTTTTTTTACTAAGGTGCAAAGCAATTTAATAGAGCAAAGATAGCTGTTTCAACAATTTGTGCTGAACCAATTTAGTATCCATTACCCACCCCAACCCTCCACCCCCACAGCCTAAAAAAGGATTTGTTTCTAAGTTTCACACCTTATACAAAACAAATAACTCAAAATCAATCATGGACTTAAGTGTAAAATGTAAAACTATAAAACAGTACTGTAGAAGTAAGCATGTTTTACACTGTTTTGGAAGCAAACCAGATGTCCTTCATGGAATGAATAGTGAAACAAACTGTAGTACATCCATACCATGGAATACTAACAAGCAATAGAAAAGGACAACCTGCCAATACATGCAATCAGCTAGATGAATGTCCAGAGAATTGCACATATGCTGAGTGAAGAAAGCCAATTCCAGGGGGTTACATACTGTATGATTCCAACTTTATAACATGCTTCAAATGACAAAATTATAGACATGGAGATCAGATTAGTTGTTATCAGGGTTAAAGGACTGTGGTGTAATGGAAATAGATGTGGCTGTGAAAGGTTAACATGAGGGATCCTTCCTTGTGGTGATGGAAATGTTCTATATCTTGACTGTTTTAACATCAGTGTCCTCCTGGGACATTGTACTATATAGTTTTGCAATGTCACTATTGAAGAAACTGGGTAAAGGCTACACAGGATCTCTGTGTTATTATTTCTTAAATTTGTAGATTTACACTATCTCAAAATGTTTCATTTTTAAAAAGCCTTCAAAACTGTAAAGAAAAAACAAACTACCAAATAATTCTGCCTGGGCAATCTCTGTACTACACAAAATAATAATTTTATTGTTTATCTCATATTCTTTTGTTAGGTCATTAGTTTTGATGAAGACACAAAAATAATTTTAATAAATGGTCATGCTGAATAACTATAGGATAGCTGATTAAATTTAGCAAAATATGTGAATCTTTATTCATTTAAAACTCTGTTAAAATATATTTCATATTATTGCACACAAAAAGATGTGTCTCTCCTTCTGATGATATTTCAGACAGCATACATGCAAGAACATTTTGCCTCTTAAGAACCACCTCATAGTGGACTTCTATATCAAATTTCTTTCAGCAATACCTCATGACGTTGCTGATCCTATTTAATCTTATAAGCATTCTCATCACTGTCAAGGGAAGCTGTGTTAAAGAAACCATCTGTTACAAATGGAAACCATAAAACTCTCTACAAAAATTATTAGTTGGACATTTTTAGCTCTTTAGATTTTTTTAAATCAAATGCATAAAACATCATTTGGTAACTGTGATCTTGACCAATTTAATATTTTTGAGTGTTTCTTCATATATCAAATGGGAGACTTCCTATGACAAATGACAAAATAAACTAAGGGTATAAAAGTAGTAAGTGATAATTTCTGACAAATAATAGTCATTTAATAAAAATAAGTTTCAATCACAACTGATAGATAGTTCTAGGTTAAGGCATAAATAAAATAATGTCATATAGGTAGAAATTATATCATGGTGTTCTTTAAAATCCCTTGAACCAACGAAAGGTTTTATTGGGAAGGGGAGCAGATTGTTGGAGTTGTTTCCACAAAGTAGCACAATGGGGGTAAACTCATAAGGGGCATGTGAACATCTTTGTGGTGTAGGCTGGGCCATGCCACTTGTGCTGTGGGACCCACCTGATGATGGTGAAGGGCACTGATGCCGTCACCGGCGGGGAGATACCAAGAACTGCAGCACGCCATATTTCCAGGCATGTTTCAATTGTGTCTGCTTTTTAGGCAAGAGGACTGAATGATATAATTATCACTTTGGGATGCAAATAGAGGCTCCAAAAAAAGACACTGTCCAAGTTTACTTTCCACATAATTTCTCCTCTGTATAATGTTGATATTAGGTGCTAAAGGCAGGGAAATGCAAAGTTGTTGAGAACAAGAGACCTGAGGGTAAAAACGCCTGTCTCTACCACTTCCCAGTTATAAGACTGGTCCATTTACTTCATGTCTCTAGGGTTGAATTTCCTCATTTAAAAAAGGGAGCAAGAGGGCCAGCCGAGTGGCGCAGTGGTTAAGAGCTGGCTTGGTGAAGCCAGCGGCCCTGGTTCAGTCCCACATATGAGGGCCAATGACACTGCCCTCAAAAAAAAAAAAAAAAAAAAAAAAAGGGAGCACGAATATTACAATACATATAAAGTTCTTTGCACAATACCTTTCATATATTAGGAGTACAATAAATGTTAGCTATTAATAATCTTAGTTAATACAATTGCTCTTCAAACTTAAGTATAAAAGTGTTTATTACTGAAGTGGCATCTAAAATATCTCCTCAGACAAGGTGAGATGTAAGGATTACGACATACTTAAACTTCAAAAGGGCTAGAATTGAAACAACTTTCAGGGTGTTTTGCCTGAATATGGTAATTATTCTAAGAAAGTGTTATGTACTCTGATCCATAAATATTTGATAAGAGAATCATAATTTCCTATTTAGTGCACTGACTAGTTTTCACACATGAAATGAAACAAAACTGTTATATTTAATAATCATCATATTCATGAACAATTTATTTTTAAATACTTTTTAAATTATTTATCCTACTCAGAATATTAGTCAGTTCATACAAACAATGAGAATTTTATAAAAATATGAATTGGTCTCCACAGTCAAATAACTTCTTTCAAAATCAATTTATAATAAACAAACTACATTATGAAACACTTTAATATTAGAAATTAGATCTCAAAATATTAAAACATTTGGGCCTGCGAAGGAGAAATTAACTAAGAAACTCTATAATTGTAAGTAACAGCTGCACAGTCAATATTTAATCACTATATTGTGAGACAGTTCAGTAGTGGAAGACAGGATTAACATATTGCTTTAAAACATTCCATTACTTTCTGCATCTGTTTACTGATAATAAAAGACACAGCTGTTCTAAACGAAACACACTAACAGGTGTAAAGTGCCAATTTGGCATTTTACATAAAAGTTACTCCCTTCATTTCCTTTTGGAATACTCTAAAATTATACTCTAAGCACAGCTACCAACAACTTAAAGAACTTTTTATACTAATTTGGATTATTCTAGTCATTGAGAAAAAGATATGCTTCTTTCTCCATGAATTCAAGATTATTTTTAAACAGTAACATCCTGAACTAATTATAATTACCCCAGATGTTTTCCATAAAAATGGTCACACATTTGAACAGGGTTTCTTTAGCAACTGTTCTATATCAAATTTACTGCACAGAGCATCAAAATGAAGTAACACTGTATCAGATTCACTATGTTTAAACTACAAATGATAATGAAGCTTGAGCTTATAATTTATTTTGACAAGTAGTCCTGCTACTCTGTAGACATATGCATTTAATCCAAGGCCACAATGAGGAAATTCAATATTTTTATAATAAATTCTCAATAATCACCCACCTAAAGCATGTCAAAGTAACCAAAATTTGTGAATGCCATAAATGTAACTTACATGGTTTTGTTTTTTATTTGTTTGTTTTTAAAACATAACACACCACAATCGATGTAAAATGTCCTGAATAAAAGAGCTGACTCTATTCTAAATTTAATAAATCTGGATAACTAATTTTTAAATTTTATAAATTATAGCAGTGACATTATAAAACAATTACAAAATCAATGTCAATGAAAATATTAACATATTGGTGATAAAAAAGAACACTGTGAAATATTTTAATTTGGCCATTATAGTTACTTTTAATATATAAAACTTAGAGAGGAATAGCTAAGGGAGAATATCAAAGGTATCCGAAGCGTTCCAGTCACTTTCTTCTCTTTTCCTATAATAAAGACGTTTGTAAAACTAGCTTTAGAAAAGAAGTTCACTAACATGTACATTTAAAAAGTCCTTGACTACATTTATATTTTGAGATAAACACCTGAGGAAAAAACCATATAAAATATATACATTTTGCTTATATAAGATTATACGAAGTATTCAGATCTTTCCCCAATTGTTCCCTTTTCTTGTTAGCTCAGGTACAGATGATTTTAAGCCTAAATAAAATACTCTACAGCTTTGCAGTAAAGTCTCCTCAGTGAGGTCCTTTGGTTACAATAGTTTTCCTGGTCCTTTTGGAAATAAATTATGATCAGTGAAAATTCTATTAGTTTGATGCTTAAGCTTTGAAAAGAAACATAGGAAACAATATTTTTTTACATCAAAAGAATAAAGGAAAACATTAATGTATTGTGGAATGTAATAAACCTTCACTCTGCCTATAATGTGGTAAAATGATGGCGTTTCCTTAGAAACATACCATAGTATTTTCTGATTTGTAAAATAAATCAAAGTATATAGTGCCAATAATCCAAATCATATAATCAGAAATTCATGAGTTATTTATGTAGACTTTATAAAGGCCTCAGTCTTCATAAATTTAATTACCATGTGTAACCACTTAGCTCAGCTATCTTAATCTTTATCATATTTAATTATCAAAAAAAGGGTTTATTATTTGGAATTATGTACATGCTATGGTGTACAAACGTACAAAAAGTACAATACTTACTTTAAAGGATTTTTAAATTCCTTTCCCATACAAGATTATATTAAATTGTTTCATTTTTTTACTATAACTGTATATACATACATATTCGAGTAATTATGTATTTATTTTGCATTCTTACATTCAGAGGGAAAGGTGTGAAAACCAATTTGTATTATTAAAAGAAAGAGTTGAGGTAAACATAAAAGAAAAACTAGAACTAGAAGTAGAAAGACACAAATAGAGCATCCCTTAGAAAACAGGTTTTAAAATAATGCTTGGTAAAACAATTATTTCAATTAATTCAGGGAAAAATAAAACAAAATGGCCATCAGGAAAAATGACTTGTGAATTCATTAAAGATAGTAGGAATAATAGTTTAATGCCATTAAGAATCAGTTTTTAAAGAAAAATTACAGGATAAATATTTCTAACAACCAAAAACTACTGAATTTTTAAACTTCATATTATATAAATTTAGTCAAATTGCTCGACTAAATTAAGCAGTCAACTTTCTATATTAAACTCTTGAGTCTTTCAGTGCAGTCATGTGCCACATAACGACTTTTTGGTCAACAACAGGCTGCATACTTGATGGTGGTTGCATAAAATTATAACAGAGCTGAAAAATTACTGTCACCTCGTGACGACACAGCCCTCGTAATACTGCAGTGCAAAGGTTGCAAAAGTCAACAGGGCTCTGGTTAAGATAGAAAACAACTTTAACCTGGGTATGGATGAGAATGACATTGAGGAACTCCTAGAAGTGGTTCCTGAGGAACTGACTAATGAGGAGTTACTGGAACTGGAACAGGAATGCATAGCTTAAAAGGAGGCAAGAGAATAAGGAACTGCCGAAGAAAAAGAACCCCCAAGAAAATTCACAGTGAAGGGTTTAACAGAATCTTTTGCAAACTTCAACAAGCTCCTTAAAAAGTTTGAAAAAGACCCCAACACCAATAGATTTTCACTAATAGACAGGAAGGTTTAAGATACATTATCTGCTTACAAGCAAATTTATGGTGAAGAAAAGAAACAAACATGCAAACCATCATGGACATATTTCTGAAAAGAGTGATGCCTCCTGAAGAGGTGTCTCAGGCAGGTCCTTCAGGAGGCATTCCAGAAGAAGGTATGGCTATCATCGGAGGTGATGGCTCCATGCATGCTACTGCCCTTGATAAGAGGTGGAGGTGAAGGGTCTCCATACTAATGAGCCTGATCTTGTGTCTTAGTTTTTAACAAAAAAAGTTAAAAATAAAAAATTAAAAATAGAAAAAAGCTTATAGGATAAGGATCTGAAGAAAATATTTTTGTACAGCTGTACAATGTGTTTTAAGCCAAGTGTAATTACAAAAGAGTCAAAAGTTTTAAAAAGTTAAAAAAATTATAAAGTAAAAAAGTTACAGTAAGCTAAGGTTAATTTATTATTGAAGAAAAAAATTTTTAATAAATTGAGTGCGGTCTAAGTGTACAGTGTTTCTAATGTCTGCAGTATTGTATGTGTAGTAATGTCCTAGGCCTTCACTCACCTCTCACTCACTGACTCACCCTGAGCTCCATTCATGGTTAAGTGTCCTATACAGGTGGCCCGTTTTCTATGTTTTATACAGTATTTTTACTGTACCTTTTCTGTTTAGATATGTTTAGATGCAAAACTACATACAAATGTGTTACAATTGCATACAGTATTCAGTACAGTAACAGGCTATATGGGTCTGCAGCCTGGGAACACTGGCCATGCCATATAGGCTGGGTGTATAATAGGCTCTACCACTGAGGTTTGTGTAAGTGCACTCTATGATGTTCATAGAGTGATAAAATCACCTAACAACGCATTTCTCAGAACATATCCCCATCATCAAGTGACCCATGACTGTAGATTTATAAGTACAGTGTAAATCATGAGATACTGGCATAGAATTTTACATTACATTGCATTTAAGTAGCCACTGCAGTTCATCTAACAGTCAAGTAATGAGTTACGGCTATGGATTGAAAAATTCTAGGATAGTAAAAGATCAATAAATTCTCTAAATCTCTTTCATAACTCAATAATTTTACAGCATTGGGGTGTCTCCTACCCCAATCCCTAAAACTGACATATTTCCCGCAAAACAAGTAAGAGATATGTAATTATAACCATATGTTCAAATGTATTTTAATAAATTGGTATGTTAAGAGTAGCAAAGTTCAGCTGTTTTGTCCTGTAAAACTTCTTCAAACATCCCAAATTATTAATTGTGTTGCCTACAACCATGCTGTGGTTATCCATCTAGTAGATTCTGAGGGCATGACTTAGTAATTCTAATTAGCCTGCTTTCCTTCCACCTACTAGTATGCAATATTTCTGCAGATGGAGTAAAATTCATTTTCCCATACATTCTCTAGTTTGAAAGATTCAAATAAAATGTTTGCATCAATATGTAAATCCATACAGAGTAATACATAGAGAACTTCATTTAGTAAGGGTATATTAGAAGCTTAACTTCAATCTTAAAATGAATTATGCCTCTCTCTTGCTCAAAATGTGAACAATATTTAAAAAGGAAAAAAAAATTGAAATATGGCTTATGTCAGGGCCGGCCAAGTGGCGCATTGGTTAAGCGCTGGTTTTGGGATGCCAGCGGCCCCGGTTCGGATCCCACATGAGGGCCAGTGACACTGCCCTCTACAGCTCACAACAGCTCCATCTGGAGCTGGGCTGTGCGAGCCCCGGTGACGGTGTGGGCTGCAGCCCCTGCTGCAGTGGGCTGCCATAGGCTACAGTGAGCGGCCGGCAGCCAGTGTGAGCGGCTGGCAGCCAAGCGTGAGCTGCCAATAGCCGCGGTGAGCGACATCCAGAGGACCAATCTGCCTCATCCGGGAAGAGCGCAATGACGATACCAACAGTGAAGCAACATCCTCCGCAACTAAAACTGAAGAACAAAAAGACAGCAACTTGTCTGTTCCCCTTCCCCGATTCCCCAACGCTGTTCCCCTCCACCAATTCCCCAATAAAATCTTTAAAAAAAAAAAAAAAAAAAGAAATATGGCTTCTGTCAGATAATATCCAAGTTACAAAATAGCTCTTTAAAAAGTTACTTACAGGGCCGGCTGAGTGGCGCGGTGGTTAAGCGCTGGCTTGGGAAGCCAGCAGCCCCGGTTTGGTCCCACATATGAGGGCCAGTGACACTGCCCTCAAAAAAAAAAAAAAGTTACTTATGCTACACATCATCTTGCTTTATACCCCCAAATAAAAGTTGTGCCCTTGTTTCACTGACAACTTAATAAATAAGTGGCTTTTATTACTATCATATTAGCAATTTAATTTGATTCCAATTTTCAATGCTGATTAACAGGAAACAAACAACTTTGGTTATGCTTCAATTAAATAAAACAAGACAACCATAAATGCAAAATTAATTACTAATACATAATAAGCTAAAAACACTCTTTTAAATAGTAAATAAATGAATTTTAAAGAACTGGAATTTTATTGCTATGTACATAGTATCAGAATAGGTCAAAATATTACCTATTAAAAATCAAAAGGGATTTTCAAATTGGTCTATGACTGTGTGGTTTGACTTTATTCAGCTTTAAAAAACTTCAATTAAAAATACAAACACAAAAGTCATATATGATATGTTTACACAAACTGAAAGATTATCAGTGAATTACTTTGGGTGTTAAGGGAAAGGAGGGAAGACAGATTAAGCTATATATATATATATATATATGGAGAGAGACAGACAGACAGACACAGGGCGAGAGAGGGAGAGACAGAACAGATCATGGAACAAACTCTTTTTGTTGTTTAATCATCTCTGCATTCATTCCAAATACTTAAGACAGTACAATTGAGTAGGAAAATGTAGTTAGGCATGCTCAGGTCCACTTTCAGGACACTATTTAGGTGAGTGTTAACAATATTGTGAATCAAGACTTTTATGATACTATGAAGGCAAACCAAAAACTACAGTAAGGAAATACAATGTAGCCAATGCTGATTAAAGGCTCAGCTGTTATTCTTAACCTTTGTTAAAATAGTTCCTAAAAACACTCTCCTGTTCTCAAATTTCTTATATAAAAAAGAATATGTTAAAAATTAACATGTCTTAGGGGCTGGCCAAGTGGCGTGGCAGTTGAGCGCTGGCTTGGGAAGCCAGCGGCTCCGGTTCGGGTCCCACATGTGGGGACCAGTGACACTGCCCTCAAAAAAAAAAAAAGTAATATATGTGGTCTACCTTATATAATGTTTTTGCTTTTTCTGGGCTTTCCAAAGTTTTTTTTGGTAAATGATTCACTGACAACATTGGTACATTTCTGAGAATAAGGCAGGGGACATTATTACTAATTATGCTAGGAGGTACATGACTGTTTTAGGAAAACTACGATATATAGTTACCACACAAATGAGGAAACTGCCTCAGACAGGCTCATTCAAATATATTAAATGAGAACATTGCTTGAACACATTTTGCAGTGTGTTAGTTAGTTATTAGAGGTGGAGTGCTGACTTTGCAGAGAAAGCAACTGTCATGTTTGTTTTCAAAGCCTCACCTTTCTAACCACTATATAAGCTACCTGCAACTCATAATTAATTTATATTTGTAAGCCTTTATGCTTTTCAAAACAATTTCACATTCACATACTCTTCAATTTAAAGTTACACATATATTAACTATTCATTTCAACCAAGAGCTCCTTAAAATGTTTGATATATGTTTCTTACAAGTTTGACATGTTTCTATTTTTTACTAGTTTTGCTCTAGTTAGACCGCTAACTAGAACAAAAATTTTATACATAAAATTTAATATACCACTAACTTAATTCAAAACATAGCATGAGATAGGGTTCAAAGGCTTCTTATCCAGATTAATAGTGTAATGTCTGAATATGAAACTGAATAATCTATTACTTCTCCAATGATTTATAGCACTTGCTTTTTCATTCTTACAGGTTAAATTTCTGAGTCACTTATTTCATTCCATTGATATCTGCTTAATCTCATGTTGTAAATACACTCTTATTTACTGAAACTATAAAACTACTACTTGGCCTTACCACTCTTTCTACACTTCCTATTACTGTCTACTTATTTTTCCACTTTGAAGTTTGAATTAAGATAATCAAACTCCAAGAAAAAAAATACAGATTAAGATAATTCAGAGAAAAAGACAGTTGTTAGAAATTGGTAAAAAGAAACTGATACAATGTTAGTTAATTCAACAATTGATATAAAATTACTAACTTTTGTGTTAAAATATTAAAACAAATTCTAGTTAATTGTAACAGAAAATTTCCTTGGGAGTTCTGTGAGTAAAATTAAATTTGTCTTCAGGGGGAAGAGAGATCCTGAATAATTTCATTTGAAAAATTTATGGTCAAGAATATAAATTAAATATATTTAAAATAAGAAATATAATCCACTAATTCCAAACTGGGGGATATTGAAAAAGGGGAAATGAATTTTATTATTTCCAACAGAAAGTATCAATAGGGGGAATGAAAGACACACACAAAATACACAGACAACCAAAAGCTTGCTCTCAACAAAAAGCACAAAGTAAGATGATGGCAATATGTTCAAATGTCAGTAATCACAATAAATGTGATTATTTATATTCATTAGAAAAACAATATAATATTGTCAAGGAGATGAATAAAGCTATATTGCTAATACTGCAAAAGGACAGGAAGTAGAGAGAGGCTATGCTACCATCTTGGTTTCAATCTTCTACATAAAACAGGATGACAATTTAAGTATAAGGTCGCATGGACTCTCTCGTACAATATTATTCTGCCCCCCACCAAAATACTGTCACCCATACTGATTATTAAGATCTCCCAGCCTTAGTTGGTTTCCAAAATGCTAGTAGACAGGTTTATCCTTCAGGAAGAAAACTGAAATACCATTCCCTTGGGAATATGACTAACCCAAAAAGAAGGTCTTTTTACATCCTGGGTTCCCAAAGAAGCAGTCAGTCACATAGCCTTTTAATGAAGCCTTCAATAAACAAGCCATACCCAATCAGCTATTCAATGCCTTTATTCTTTGTGTAAGTAGGTAGCCAAGGATCAGAGGCCACCTGAGAAAAAGCTACTAACATAAAAGACTGAATCAAAAAAATGAAAGAGCGGAGGACAACCAAGATGGCGCAGTAGGTAAACACTGTGTTTACCTTCTTTCACAACACATAAAATTATGACTAATTTACAAAACAACCATTATTGAGAATTGCCTAAAATCAAGCTGAACTGAAGCCTTTCAACTAAGGAGTTGCAGAAGAAGCCACCTCCAAACTGATAAAAAGGTCAGAAACCCGGAACGGGCTGGTCCCACACCCACGTGTGACCAATAAAGGTCAGGAGGGCTATTTTGGCTGTGAGGGTCTGCCTACCAACCCCTAGAAGGGCGAGAGATCCCAGCCCCACTCCAGCCCAGGGTTCCAGTGCTGAGGAGAGAAGTCCCCATAATTTTTGGTTGTGAAGACCAGCAGAGATTGTGGCTGACAGACTGAGTGTGGCAGAACTCCCAGGTGCTCCTCTTAAAAGTAGTGTGCAGAACTTACCCACCAACGGAATCATTCGCTCTGAGCTCCAGCTGGGGCAGAGGCTGGAAAGGCAGCAGGGACAAATGGTGGGGAATTGGGTTATCTGGCTTGGGACAGAGGCTGGAGAGGCAGCTTTCTCCTGGAAGGGGGGAGCTGTTGGAGGCCAGCTGCCCTATCTGAGTCTCTGTAGTATGTTCGCCCCTCCCTGGCAATTTGAGACCAAGCCTCACCCAATTTTTGAGGAGCTGCTTTCAGTGGCTTTTTTATGCAGACTGCCTGCCTTGTTCAAGCTGCAGACTTTCCTATACTTTCAAGGTTCACAGCACCCAGACAAGTAGCATCTGGCTTGAGCATGTCCTGTGCCTCTGGCTGAGCAACCCTAAGTCAGCACTAGCAGCAGCCAGCCTTGGTTCATGGCTTGGCCTCTCAATGGTTTGCAGCTTGGCTTCTCAAGGCACTTCCAAGCATTGCACGGGCGGCAGCCATCTGTGGACTTCTTTCTGGCTCCCGTTCAGTGGCCCTGGGTGGGACATGCTGTGGCTGAACTTGACCTACAGTGGATCCCTTCCAAGGTGGTCCTGGGGCTGGTGCCCCCAGTGGCTGGTGCCCCCAGTGGCTGGCTTCAAAATGAGCTGGAGCATCACTCAGCCACCTCCAGGTACAACACACCCAAGGGGCAGACTGGGCAGACACCAGAGTCCTGCTGAGACAGATCCTGCTCCATGGGATCAGCCCCTGCACAACAACTCTTCCACTGTAGTCAAGGCCAGTCCTCACAACCAACCAGTGAGCCCAAGGATCAGTCCCTCAGAATGATGTATAATTATCAACCAAGGCTCAGCTTGGTTGACAAGAGGGGGGCACACACGACCCAAACAAAGGACACACCTGGAGCATGTGGTTCAGGTGACCAAAAAGACTGCACCACTGAACCCCACAGCATACCTACTACTAAGGCCATTCTACTAAGACTGGAAGACATAGCAGCTCTACCTAATACACAGAAACAAAAAAGGGAGACAGCCAAAATGGGGAGACAAAGAAACGTGTCCCAAATGAAAGAACAGAACAAAGCTCCAGAAAAAGAACTAAGCAAAATGTTGATAAGCAATCTATCAGATGCAGAGTTCCAAACACTGGTTATAAGGAAGCTCAAATATCTGAGGGAGAACTTCAACAGAGAGATAGGAAGCATAAAAATGGAGATGGAAACCATAAAAAAGAACCAATCAGAAATAAAGGATACAATAATGGAAATGAAGAATACATTTGAGAGAACCAACAATAGACTAGATGAAGCAGAGGATCCCACCAGCAATGTAGAAGATAAGTAGTAGAAAACATCCAACCAGAACAGCAAAAAGAAAAAAGAATCTAAAAAATTGATGAGAATTTAAGGGACCTCTCGGACAATATCAAGCATACCAACATTCACATTATAGGGGTACCAGAAGGAGAAGAGAGAAAGCAAGGAATTAAAAACCTATTTGAAGAAATAATGACAGAAAACTTTCCTAACCTGGTAAAGGAAATGGACATACAAGCTCAGGAAGCAGATAGAGTCCCAAACAAGATGAACCCAGAGACCAACACCGAGATACATCATAATTAAAATGCCAAAGGTTAAACACAAAGAAAGAATCTTAAAACGAGCAAGAGAAAAGCAGTTAGTTACCTACAAGGGAGCTAGCTCCCCATATGATTATCAGCTGATTTCTCAACAGAAACTTTGCAGGCAAGAAGGGAGTGGCAGGAAATACAAGTGATGAAAAACAATGACATTCAACCAAGATTGCTCTACCCAGTAAGTCTGTAATTTAAAATTGAAGGACAGATAAGGAACTTCCCAGACAAGAAAAAGCTGAAGAAGTTCATCACCACCAAACCAGTGTTACAAGGACTCTTAGAGGGACTTCTTTAGGATAGGAGGGGGGGTTAAGGATGGGTGAAAGGGGAAAGGATTAAGAAGTACAAATTTGTTCTTTTGCAGTAGTCATGGGAATGTAGGGTGTAGCATAAGGAATATACTCAATAATATTGTAATAACTAGGTATGGTGCCAGATAGGTACTAGGTCTATCGGGGTGATAGATGGGAATGGGGTTGGGGACAAGCTGAAAAAGGTGAAGACATTAAGAAATACAAATTGGTAGTTAATACAGTATGGGGGGGATATAATCAACAATGTTGTAAAGATCATGTATGGTGCCAGCTGGACTTATCAGAGGGATCACGTCATAGACTGTGTAGATGACCAATGAGCTATATACCTGAAGCTGAAGTAGAATAATATTGAAGGTCAACTATAACTAAATATATAAGTATATATAGTCACAGGATATGGAGTACAACATAGGGAAGATAGTTGATGGTATTGTAACCGCTATATGAGATGTCAGAGGGATAGTAGCTTGGGGGGGGGTTATCACTTTATGTGGGGTTTAAATGTCTATCAAGTTGCTTTGTACACCTGAAACTCATTTTTAAAGACTGCAAAAAAGCTCCACAAACAAACAAACAAACAAACAAACAAACAAACCTGAAAGAGAAACTTGAACAGCACAAAGGGATACGAAACCTTCATAAGAACTTACACTGCCTAGAGAAAGAGGCACTCTCATATATTACTGGAGGAAGCACAAAATGGTACAATCTCTACTGATGAGAATTTGGCTATATCTAAAAAATTATAAATGTATTTATCCTTTGGTCTGGAGGTCTTCTTTCCAGAATCCATCCTCAACATATCTCCACCAGCAAACTACAACATATGCTGAAAGTTATCCATTGATGCATTATTTGTAATAACAAAGACCAGAAACACAAATGACCATACTAGCGTACTAGCTGAGTAAACTAACATATCCATGTAATACTATGCAGCCATAAAAAAAAAAAAAAAAAAGGAAGTTCTCTATGTACTGATATGGACTAATCTCCAGGATATATTGTTAAATGAAAAAGAAAGCAAGGTGAAGAATAATGATTCAAATAGGCTACCTTTTGTCTAAGAAAGTATGGAGAAGTTACATTTTTGTATGTATTTGAGTATCTCTGCAAAATGAAACAACAGAAAAGTACAAACTAATAAAACGTTTATAAGAAATATTAACAGAATGGAATGTTAAAGGGGAGAGGAATGGAAGCAAGATTTCTCTAAATACACCTTTTTATTTAGGCTTTGACTTTGAACATTACACAAATGTTTTATATAACTTAAAATAAAATAAAATACAAGTAAACCCTGAACAAACTGAAGCAAAAAACAAAACAAACAAAAACCGCAAAAAACTATGTAACAAATCATCAGTAAAACTAGACAAAAGGCTTATCAAATAACTTCAGAATACTGACTTACACATATACTTAAAAACAAAAACCCTAAACATGCAAGGAAACCTAAATTTCATTCAGTAGTTTTATAGTTAGCAATGGCCCTGGTATTGACTTTTAAAAACTATTTTACATATATTTTAAAATAAAATGAAGTAACATGTTGATGCTGAAGGATCAAGATTTTACGATAAAAATTTTAAAATATAAAAACAGAGAAGTAAAGGAAAACCTGAAATATTTGAGTTAAAACAAGATTTTATATATTTGAAATTATGGTTTTCTTTAAAAAGTATACGTCGAGTTCTTTATATATTTTGGATATTAGCCCCTTAACTGGGGGTGTTCGCAAATATCTTTTCCCATTCTCCCATTTGGTTGGTTGCCTCTTTGTTTTGCTGATGGTTTCTTTTGCTGTGCAGAAGCTTTTTAGTTTGATATAGTCTCATTAATTTCTTTCAGCTTTACTTCCCTTGCGTTTGAGGTTAAATTCATTAAATCCTCTTTGAACCCAAGGCTCAAAAGTTTAGTACCTATGCCTTCTTCTATGCAATTTATTGTTTCAGGTCTTATGTTTAATATATAGATGATGTTTTATCAAATTGTACACTTGAAACCTATGTAATTTTACTAACCATTGTCACCCAAATAAATTTAATTTTAAAAGGTACGTGTATGTGTGTGTGTGTGTGTGTGTGTGTCCTAGCTGTAGACATTGAGAAAGCCCAGAATTATTAATATCATCCCAATAGACAATAAGTACACCTGAAACACCTGGTATCAGATTCTATATGCTATTCTGACAGAAAGTTACCAGGAGAAATGGTTGATTTACAGGGCCAGGGAAAGTACAAGATGAGCCCAGAATATCATGTACGTGAAAAAATATAAATGTGCTCAAAAGACTATAAAAGGTATGTTAAAAGGACTCAGAAATCAGCTTGAAAGAATGTTTATTGGCCATATTTGGGATAATTTTAGTGTTTAAGGAGTATCTGTAATTGACTGTAACATTCCGAATTAATCAGCATTGAAGACTCCATAGTACCCGTCAGTGGAAAAGGGAAAAAAACAAAACCAACAACTCATTTGCTACCACAGAAGGTGCTATCATATCACTTTCAATGTAAAATTGGCAAATAAATGTCAAGGATTAGGCATTCAGTCAGCCTTTTTTACACCAGTTGATGAGGGAGAGCTCTACTTAACAGGAAAAAAAAAAGGAAATGTCAGTTACTAAATATAAAAGAGCAATATACTTAGAAAGTTACCATTCTGGCCTTTAATGTAATAACTGATTGAGGAATATTTATACAATGCCAAAGTATCTGCCCACAGATTTCTTGTTACTGCAAAGGAAAAACCATAGCTTTACAATGGAGAAATAAATCAGACAGTCAGCATCTTAACTAGATGATCACATCATCATGGACAGTGGCACAACCGATATTACATCCTCCCATTATTACACAAGATGAAATACCCAGTACCATTTACAACATATTCTTGCCAAAAAGGTTTAACTTGAATCTAATCAAATTGTTAAGGCATAGAGGAAGTAAACAACCAACCAAACAAAACAAAAAAACAAACAAGAAAACCAATTAGACAAATCCAGAATATAATTCCTTCCTTAAGACAAATTTCCTAATCTCAGCAAGAGAGCAATGCCATTAAAACAAACAAAAAGTTTAAAAAAGTGAGAGAACTGTTCAGTATGAAATAAAACCAATAAGACAACAGCCAAATTCAGTGCATATGAATCTGACTGGATTCTGATTTAAAAAAAACAAAAAGCCCGGGAAGACATTTTTGGATTGAATAATTCTGAATATACATGTACACTAGATAATCTAGGGGATTAATATTAATTTTCTTACATGTGACAATAGTTTTGTTTTTGAAGAATAATGTTATGTTTAAAAATGCATTTTTTCAAGAGATACATCCTGAAATATTTAGTGATCGAGTGTCATGATTACATCTTTCAAACGATTCAGAAAAAAATACAAGCATGTAGATAAATATGGCAAATGTTAACAACCATAAATCTAAAGGGTGAGTATATGGATAATTACAGTACTATTTTTTTTAGCTTTTCTATGTGTTTAAAAATGTTCAAAATAAATTATTTGAAAAAATACATTAAAATCTCCAGAGAGTAAAGAGAATATACTGTATCAATGAGCAGAATATAAACACTTTATATTAACAATAGATTATCAGAAATTTTTTTTAAAAGTTGGAAAATAGAATTAAGGAAATCTACAAAATAGGAAAAGGAAAAGAGATAGAAATGATCATTCATATATATTTATATATGTGTGTGTGATTATATATATATATATATATATATATATATATATATATATAAATCCAAGAGGAATTTCACAAAACCATATCAGAGAAAACAGAGGAAGAAACCAACAACAACAAAAAATAACTCAAGAAAACATCTCAGAACTAAAGAACATGAAATTAAAATTGAAAAGGCTCATGGGATGCTCAGCACAACAGTAAAATCAGATCCTCACCAAGACACATTATCATGAAATTCCAAAATATTTAGAATAAAGGAACTATAAGTTTCCAGAGAGAATAAACAAGTCAGATACAAGAAGAATCAAAACTTAAAATTGCTTCAGACAGCACTACTAAAAGCTAAGGAATCCCTGTAAAGTTCTGTGAGAAATTCTTTCCCATACTAGAATTCTATACACCACTGAATATAAGTAATCAAATGTAGGTGATTTCAGGTTCGCATGCACCACTTTTTAGGAAACTACTGAAGGATGTGCCTCCCTAAAATAAGGTACTAAAACAAGAGACAGAAAGACATGAGATCCAGGAAACAGGATTTAACTCAAGAGAGATGTGAAATGAATCCCCAGGTGATGGTCGATCTGGGGTGATAGCTGTGTATGAGGCACAGAGAACAAGCAATTCAGATTAGAGCAGAGCTTCCAGTGCAGTGATTCTAAGAAAGCAAAAATGGTAGACCACATATGTGTGTGAATGTATCGAGAAGCAATTTAGACAATTGGGCACATTTGGGGGCTATTGAGTGATAGATGTAAACCACCCTCCCAAAAGACATTCATAAAAATACATACGTGTATTTATATTTGATCTTAGAATAGGAAAGAGCTCTTTTTAAAAAAGCTGCTATGTATTAAATTTAGATTATACAAGCAATAATATTTGTTCAATATAGCAAAACAAGGAAATATAGAAAAGTACACGGGAGAAAATTAAAACCACCTAAAGTTCTACTATTCTGAGAAACATTCATTCATTCAACAAACTGAATGCCTACTATATGCCCTGCTGTGTTTTAGTGTCTGGGATTCAGAAATGACTAAAATAAATTCTTGTTTTCATGAAGTTTAGATTTTATTGAGTAGAGACAAACCATTAAAAATAGACTAGGGTAATGGTAGAGAGAAAATATAAAGTAGAGTAAGTAGGACAGACTGATGGGAAGGGAGGGATGGCTATTTTTTTAAGAGTGATTAGGGAGTCCTTTCTCATAAGATGACATTCAAGCAGGAACTTCAAGGAAATGAGTCAAGGAACACTGCAGATATCTGGAGAAAGAACATTCTAGAAGGAAAAGAAACTGGAAAGACCTTGAGAAAAACAGCATGCTTGACATTTTGAAGGAATATCCCAGGGACCAATATGGCTAGAGGAAGGAAACACAAAATCAGAGATAAGAGTATTAAAATCATAGAGAAAATGGATATTGGGGACAGGAGGCATACATAATGTAAGACTTTGTAGGCCACAGTAAGGACTCTGGATTTTATGCGGACAATGCCACTGGAACTACTGTGCAAAGAAATGACTGAAAATAATTTCCGTAGTTACAGAATTGTTCTGGTTGCTATGTGGAGAACAGACCACAGAGAAGAGAAAGTGGAATCAAGTGGTCAGTTAGGAAGCTGTTTCAATAATCCAGGTGATTACTGAATCCAGGAGAAATGATGGCAGCTATTAAAATTTTACTGTAATTCCCTCTAGTCTTTTCCTATGCATTTTAGAGTATCTATAATTAACACAATTGAAAATAAAAGATGAGTACAGTTCAGTTCTGTGTGTATATATGAGAAATGAAATATTTATATATTACTCTAAAATTAATGTAAAAGGTAAACTAAATTGCCATCTTCCTTCCTTAGGGCATCTGCCTGCCTAAAGTCCTCCATAATACTGGAAAGAAAGAAATTTTCAAATTTTGCTATTAAAAAACTCTCTTTGTAAAGTTGAATGTAAATGCTAGCGAGGAATTCTCAAGCCCCCTTTTGTTCAAGCAGATGCTGAATGAAAGTGATTAAAGCAGTTTTCAATCTCCAATGAGAGCCTGGAAATTCCTATGTAGTCCTGATTCAACTGAACAGATAATCATCAACTGGCTATACACTGGGGGTGGAAGCACTATTTAACATTATAAATGCCTAAAACGTCAATAGTGGCCAAGGATTCAAGGTAATTGTATAACCTGTAGACCTTGAAGACAAAGGATAAAATTTCCTTTCACTAGAGGAATCCAAAGCTACTGATTTTTCCCCTAATGCTAAGGTTCAGGCTTTCATGTGTGGGGCAGAGATGGAATTTATGACTATCAGTCTTGTCTCAACTACACACTTCTTTTTTTTTTTTAATTAGTTTCAGGTGTACAACACAGTGCAATAGTTATACATTTTACCCCTCAAAGTGACAACCCCCACCCCCAATTTGCCACCCCACTCCCCCCCCATATCATATATATCTATTACTCTTCCTCTGACTCTCTTCCACAGTATAATCTGCATCCCGTGACTATCTATATATATTCAATTACATTAGGTATACCACCTCCGCTTTAGTTATACAGTGCATCAACTACACACTTCTAACTGTATCCTTTATTCAGTCAGCACCTGGGTGAAGTAAACTTCCTCATTTTCACACCTTTAAAATAAATAAAGGATATCTAAAGTTCAAAATATTTCTCTAAGCAACTTTATACAAATGGAAACCTGAAACATTATATTTGCAACTAAAGAATCAACTTCTTAGGAAATATAACTGCAGCTATCCCTAGCTTCAAAAGACTAAAAATCCAGATTTTGAGAACAAACAAATTATAAAATAATTATATTACACAATGTGTCTTACTCTTGTCAAAGACTTTATCAACTTTTCTTTTAGGTACAAATTTCACTCTTGAATTTAAGTATTTATTTGTTAATCTTAGTTATTGGTGGTAGAGTTTCAGAATCAGTGAGGACTATTTAACCTCATCTTTCTCTTTTGGACAGAAAAGTGACAGAGATACATAAATATATATTCTTTTAGTAGCAATAAGTGAAAATAATTACATAGTGCTTTGATATACATGATCTTGTTTCACCTGAATAATCCTACTAGATGATAACTTTTTAAAGTGAGAAACTAAGGTTCAAAGGAAATAAATGACTTTCCTAAGGCCACGGAACTAGCAAGTGCCAGAGCCATGTCTGAAGAGGTCTGTCCTCAACATGGTCAGGATGGCTCACTAGAAAGCTGTTGCATTTAAATTAAGGAACTGAGTTAAGTAATCTTTTCCCATGCTGTGTTAACAACTTTAATATATTCACAGATCACTAAAAGAAACAAATAATTTGTCTTTATAACAAAGTATAAATGGAACCATAATTTGGAAGAGAAGTGAACCAAGGGTAAAGAGATTTACCAGGGACAAATCTTGGGTTTGTCACTGAAATACATTGTACTTCTTCGATGACATAAAAACATATATCACGGCAATTTTTAAGGTATCAAGCACTATATAAAAGTAAGGCAACAGAATTATTGATTTGCTCATTGTATTTCCTAATGTAGATGCTAATCACAATTCAGTCGACATGTATAGTTAAACTCATTTTAAGCTATAGAAGTATTCTTAAAAAGTTGGATATAGGAAAAAAAAGAGAAAAAAAGTTGGATATAAATCAGAGAAAGCATATTTTGAATAATCTTTTAAATAATCACTCCAACTTAATACTTATAAATTAAAATTTTTTACACAGAAAGAATGACTATATTGCTAAGTTTACTTTCTACAAGTCATATACATAATCTGTTTTACCACCCTATCATCTGAAGTGTATCTTTATAGGCAATGTATCATTTCTATTTCTAATTTAGAATGTTGCAACAATTTGAATTAATTTAGTATTTACATATAAAAGGTACTGAAACATTTACTGACTCTAATAGTGATGATAATGTTGATTACTGATTTTCAAAGAAAGAACTAAAATATAATGAATATTATACTTAAAACAAAAAATTAAAAAATTAATCTTCCTGAAGTGATTACCACATCTCTTCAAAATGCTGCCTTGCTCTAAGGTTCATCACTATAAATATAAATTATTATGCAATATTTTAATAATTCAGCTAACCATAGTGATTATGAATTAATTTGTAATGTGTTTAATTTTATAAACCTATAATCTCCTACCATAATCAAAATTAAACCTAATAACATATTTCAGTATTTAAAGTTTTTATATCTTTCAAAAAAAAACTGTTCAGTATAATGTTTAGTTACAGAAAGTATATAGCTATCTTCATCAACTCTTACTCCCTGACATTCCACTTAAAAAGTTTCAATTTTTGGGCCGGCCAAGTGGCGCATTGGTTAAGAGCTGGTTTGGGGATGCCAGCGGCCCCGGTTCGGATCCCACATATGAGGGCCAGTGACATTGCCCTCTACAGCTAACAACAGCTCCACCTGGAGCTGGGCTGTGCGAGCCCCGGCGACGGTGTAGGCTGCAGCCCCTGCTGCAGTGGGCTGCCATAGGCTACAGTGAGTGGTCGGCAGCCAGCCTGAGCTGCCAATAGCCGCGGTGAGCGACCATCCAGAGGCCAGCGACCGAGCTGCCTCATCCGGGAAGAACGCAATCATGATACCAACATGGGCCAGTGAAGCAACGACCTCCACAACTAGACTGAAGAACAAAAAGACAGCAACTGGTCTGTTCCCCTTCCCCAATTCCCCAATGCTGTTCCTCTTCCCCAATTCCTCAATAAAATCTTAAAAAAAACAAAAACGTTTCAATTTTTCTTATATTTAGGATCCTCGAAGAGCTATTCTAAAATATCTTTTAATATCTATTCTGTAAACCTATAGTATTTCTTTCTTCATCTCCCAATAGCTAGTCAGTTTCTTTCTCTTTAGTTTATCTCATCATCTCCTTAAGAGATCATTAATAAAGAATCACATCTATTTAACTCACTTGAACAATAAAAGGGGGAAAATATGTGCTGCCAAGTTGTACAGTAAAATTGACTCCAATTATTACTCTTCCCTACTGGCTAAGTTAAAACAAAAAAATTTGAGTCATTAAAAGAAAAAAGATAGCCAAAGTTAAATACTGAAGTATAGGTTTTTCACAGCTGATCAAAAAGGGCTCATTCTGAGACCTATTACTTATAGATAGTGTGTATGTCATATACATGTTTACTTTAACAGCATATTTATAAGCATTCATGTACGATTTTTAAGAGTGAGAGTACATACCAGTTGACATATTGAATCCAAAGCTTTAAGGAAAAAAAAAAAAAGCGCCTAAGAAATTTTTAATTGTGTAACTAATGTAGAAAATATTTTGGATTTTGCATTTAAAAATTTTTTTAAAGACTTTTTAAATTAAAAAAGCAGAAATTACCAAGAACTTCCAGGTGATTTTCTGAATTCTTCATTTGTAATTATACCAAACTTCTTAATTCTCATATTAAGCCTCTGAAAATATAAAATAAATACAATATTTTATAAGTTTAAAAAACTGCAGCATTGGAAAGAAATGATAAGTAAAGAAGACAATATACCTAGTAATAATTCTCAGGAAAAAATAATAGATAATTTAGAAATTTAGAACAATATTTAGAGCCTCAGATACCTAGATAGGTTTTAGGGAATAAATAGTAAATAAAGATGGATGAAATTTTAACAGATAAAGATGAATACAATCCCCTAGGCTTCAAAGAAACACATAGACAGAAAATTTGCCCAACTGAATTTAAAATTCATATAGAATAATTATAAAAGTATGGTTCAGATAACAAAATACTCATTAATGTTAATAAAAAAATAAACAACAATAACTCATATTCACTAAATCAATGAAATGTATATTAAGATAAATTAGTTGCCTGATTAGCAAAGACAGCTGGTGTTGGCAAACGTGTGGTAAAATCTTCACAGATAAATATTCCTGATGTAAAATATTGTTCATGTTAATATTGCTGATGTAAAATATTGCTGATGTAAATATTGCTGATCTTTTTTTGGGATAAATGTGGTGATGCGTAAAACATGTTTTTTAAAAAAGTGATATTCTTTTTCTTTTTCTTTTTTTTTTTTTTTTTTAGCCGAGCCATCCTGCTACCTGTTGGCAGCTCAGCAGCAGCTCAGCTCTCAGGCTGGGCATTGAACTGCTGTTGCTCAGAGCTCAGCTCGCACTCTTGAGTGAGCTCTTAACCAACTGAGCCACTCGGCCAGCCCCCAAAAAATCACATTCTTAGATACAAATATTTCACATTTTATTTAAGCAAATAAACAAATAGGCATATGTTTTTGTAAAAATATGGGCTGCAGTTTATAATGGGGAGAAATAACTGGAAGCAAACTAAACTGCAACAATTCAACAGTGTTTAAATAAGTTCTAGCAAATCTATATACTGATACACTATTCTACAATTAAAATGGCAATTCAAATCAATATTTACTGACATGAAAATGCACTCATGTTTATTGATTAGAAAGGTAAAATATATGTTTAACACTATTCTAATTATATGAGTACTGTATATATGCACAGAAAAAAAACCTGAAGGATAAAAATTGGGTCTGAGTGGGAATTTAGATCTCTTTTCATTAAAAAAATTTTTTCCTACCTTTTCTAAATTAAATAGAAAATTTATATAATTCATAAATCAATCTACAAAACTAAACAGGAGGGAAACAGTAGAGAAGGAAATACGGATAATGATTTCAGGATAACAGGTTATAAAGGAGAGAAGAAAAAGATGATAATCAAAGGGGTAATACCTGAAGAAAAAAGAGAGACTGCACACCCCATAGATAATAGGGATAAGAAAGGGCAATAGCAAAACAAAGAATCTCTCTCTCTCTCTCTCTCTCTCTCTCTCTCTCTCTCTCTCTCTCTCGGGACGGTAAAAAAAATTTCAAAATTATTATAGAAACTGGTTTGAATCCATGGTCAAAGATCCGAAAGTGACTATGAATTAAAAAAGAGTTGAGGTTGAAAACCATTTATTATCCCATTTCTGACAATACAGTCACCAATTACCTCAATGAATAATATTGTGGTTTAGAAAACAAATGAATTAATATTTTCCAAGAATCTATATGAAGTATAAAAGATCACATAAAAATGAACACAAAACAAAATGATTAAGCTGATACATATGAAAGTACTTTGTAAACTGCTCAGAGCTCTACCAATATTACTGATCTATAAAAATTGAAGTTAGCCCAGAATGAGGACGGGTTTATGAAAAATATTGTGTTGTCAGAACAGTCATGATGCATGTTTGCAACAGATGGCACAAGTTCATTTTTGGAAGGACTAAAGTCATTCCCATCTATGTTATTGCTATTTCATTTGACAGCGGATAGTTCTAGCTTCATTCTAAAAACAAATTGAGCAATTTACTGTGCATTTTTGCCATATTTTACTGTTTTACTTCCATAAAGGGAAGAAAGCGCGTCAAGCTTGTGAAAAGTTACATAAAGTTTAGAGACAACGCTCTACAAGAATGTCAGTGCCAACGATGGTTGACGAAATTCCGTGCTGGTGATTTTGATCTCAACAACGCTCTTCGGTCAGGGAGGCCCACCGAGGTTGGTGACGACAAAATAAAGGCATTGATCAAGTCAAACCCTCATTACACGGCACAAGAGATTGCAGAAACATTGAACATCCATCATTCAAGCATTCACGACCACCTGAAGAAGCTGGGATACGTAAGCAAGCTCGATATTTGGGTTCCGCATGACTCAAAGAAGTTCATTTGATGGCATGTATAAACATCTGCAATATGCTCATTAAACGGGAGGAAAACGATCCTTTTTTGAAGCGACTGATAACGTGATGAGAAGTAGACTGTTGACAATAATGTGGTGCGCAAAAGACTTTGGTCCCGACGTGATGATTCGCCTCGAAAGCAGACATTCATCAGAGGGAGGTTATGCTCTCAGTGTGGTGGGATTTTAAAGGTGTGTTTTTCGAGTTCCTACCAAGGAACCAAACAATCAATTTGAATGTGTACTGTCAATTTGGACAATTCAGACAAACTGGACAATTTGAACGAATCCATCATCCAGAAACGTCCAGAGCTTGTTAATTGTAAAGGAGTTGTGTTCCATCACAACAACGCGAGACCACACATGAATTTGATCACCTGTCAAAAATTATTGAAGCTTGGACGGGATGTGTTGCCACACCCACCATACTCATCTGACTTTGTGCCATCAGACTTCCACTTGTTTCGCTCTCTTCAAAACTCCTTGTGTGGTAACGTTCAATTCAGATGAGGCTGTAAATCAGCACCTTGTTCAGTTTTTCACAAACAAAGGTTGTTCTACGAACGAGGAATTATGAAGCTCACTTTGAAGATGGCAAAAGGTTATCGAACAAAACGGGTAATTGATTGATCTTTGTTCTTTATATAAATAAATGACCTTTGAAAAACATAGACAAAATACGTCATGACGTTTCCAACAACGCAATACTTGAGGCAATGTAATAAATTTTTAGATATGCTTAGAACAAGAAGATGAATCAAAAAAGTCCTATTTGTTTTAAATGATATGTAAGTCTCATGGAGTTGATAAAGACAAAATAACACATAATAGCTTCTACTTTTTCTTATTCTTGCGATAGATAGATAATAGATAGATGATAGATAGATAGATAGATAGATAGATAGATAGATAGATAGATAGATAGATAGAATTCAAATCGGTAAAGGTAGAACAAAGGCCGGATCATTCTGACATGAAATATATGTGATAATGAAACACTGGCAGCTCAACCTGATCTTTAAACCTAGAAGCAGGGTTTTAATCTGATAAACCCTAGTTCTCTACAAAGAAAATTCAATAAATGGTATCATCTACAACCACTGTAGGTTTCATGTTCATAGCTACCTCTGCACACTGAATCAGGACATAATTGAGAAGAAAACCAAATTTCTTGGAACCCTACATGATTGAGGTCTAAAGGGAAAGCTTCATTCCTCACAGCTACGGACAACTGAAAGGACTCTAAAGAAGCCGGAAAGATGTGAAGAAAATGAGGAAAAGAAGCTGAAATCTGTTCTTCCTCTACCATGAACTAAATGTTTCCCAAAAGGAAAAACACTGTATGATGTATACTGCTCCTCTGCAATCAAGCAAAGCTAAGGCATGTCCTTGACCTTGGATAGAAAGTGGTCCTTAATACTCCATTCCCTGTATCACCCCGTCTTTGTCTCCTTCTATCCTGCTCTATCTCATTCTGTGAATGATTCCCTCTCTTCTGCACCCTCATCCATTCTTCTCTATGCCTTTCATAATATATAAACACGTTTAAAGGGTTTTTTAAAACACGTTTAAAACAAAAATTCTCACTTTTAAGTTTTAAACAAACAAAAAACAAAAAAGCTAACACACTCTAACCTCATCATATTATGATTCATGTTTACACTTTTTTCATAAACTTAATAAGATACCTGTTCTTTCTACTGAAAGTTCTGCTAAGAATATCAATAATCTTAAACTCCTAAAAATAAAGGATATTTTGCAATCCTTATCTTACTTGACCTGTCTCAAATATTTAACACTGACTTCCCCTTCTTCCTAAAATTATCATTTCCCTTGGGTTCTGAGACCACCGTTTATTTCACCTGCCTCTTCAGTATCTTTTTTGCTGCCTTTTCTCAGTAATCTGTATGGGCTTTTCCTATTCCTTAATAAATAAGTGTTGGCTAGGGTTTCATTCTTACTTTCTAAATAAATTTAAATTCTAAAATTTCTTCCTTTCAGTATGCTCTTTGAATAACATGTACAGCCAAAGCTTCACCTATACAACTATTATTGCAAACCTGCAGTTTTCAGTTCTATCTTTTGTTCCATGCCATAGATACACATGGTTCCCTAAAACATCTAAATGTAGATCGTCTCTAGGCACTTTAGGGGAAACAAAACCAACATACAAACAGAATATACTTTCAAATTAGTACAGGACAAAAATAAATAAAGAAAAATATTCCATTGGAAAAAGGAAAAGAAACAAAATAACAAATTAATTCACAGAAATCAGAAAAAGAGAAAGAAACAGGAAAAAAAGCAGGAAAAATAGAAGGCAAAAAAATAAGATGGAAAAAAATAATGTAATGCCATATGAACTAAATGTATCAATAATTACTACAAGTAATAATGGACAAATTTTCTCATTAAAAGATTATCAGACTTGACAACAATAAAAAAATTCAAATGTACACCTAAAACATAAGGACAAATAGTTCACAGAAAAAATATGAAAACTCCCCACAAAAATTAACAAAACAAAACAGAAAGCTGATGTAGCTACACTAATATCCAATGAAATAGATTTCAAGGTAAAATTTATTTCTAGTTATAATTATTACATAAGACATTAATCGGCAAGTTAAAACATTTTAAAACTTTATGCATCTAATAACAGAGCCTCAAAATACATACAACAAAAATTGATGGAAGAAGAGAAAACACTCACTATCACAGTGGAAGATTTTAACATCTTCCATCAACAACATTAGGATTTAATAACTCACAAAGAAACACAAAAATTCATGCCTGTGTATGTTGGCAACATAATTAACAAAATTGGAGGGAGGGTGTGTGTGTGTGTGTGTGTGTGTGTGTGTGTGTGTGTGTGTGTGTGTGTGTAAAACATTTCACCACCCAACAACTCTTTCCAAGCACATTTAGGACAGGTTTATTTTATAAAGCTATAATAATTAAAAACTATGTATTAACTCTGAGATAGACAAACAGACCACTGAAATAGAAGAGGAAGTTCAGAAGTCAGTGGGGAAGAATGAACCTTCGTTAGCAAAATTATCACTAGGATAACTGAAAACTGACTCTCCATTGATAAAAAGAGAACTATTTGAATATATGTAAACAAAATTCTAGATAAATTCAATTCTTAAATGTGATTTTATCTGAGTCCTGTGTTTCCTGAAAGGAATAATAGTTGAGAAATCTCTCCACTCTTCTGAGTTTCCAGACAAAATCAGAAGGCCACACTCTTCTCACATATATATTCCTATATATGCCCTACCTCCACCCTTCCCCAATGATTATGACTTCCTTGTTTACCTGCCTTTATAAAAACACAGGATGTAGAGTATGGCACAGGGAAGACAGTAAATGGCATTGTAAGAGCTATATATAATATCAGAGGGGTGCAGATTGGGGGTTTTTATCACTTTGTGAGGGGTGTAAATGTTTATTATGTTGCTTTGTACACCTGAAACTAATAAAGAAGAAAAAAAAAACCAAGTCCCCTTCTTTTACTTTGACATGTTCCTCATTAATGAACATTGTGCTACTGCAATATCCTGAATAAGATCATCTTCTTATTTGTCTGGCGCCTCCGACAAATATGAAAAGTAAAGTGGTAAAACTGTTAAAAGAAAATGCGAGAAAAAAGCTTGGTAACACTGGGGCAAATAGGGATTTCTTGACTAAGATAACCAAAACATGGATAAAACTCAAAAACACCACTCAGTGAAAAACAGTTGCAGAAAAATAAACCTGTATTTATACAAAGTTTAAAAACAGGGTGTGCATATGTATGTGTAGTTAGGGATATAAACCTATGTGATAAAAATATAAAAATATGGATAGGGAGAATACATATAAACTTTAAGATAGATATTACCTTGGAAGAGAAAGGAGAGAAGTGAATAGGATGGGAGAGGGGGAAGTTTACCTAAATATATATCTTTCTGTGAAAAAAAAAATTACAGCAAAGATTTAAATAACCTGGGAATTTTATTAAAATGCAGATTTGGATTCAAGAGGATTGGGGATGGGAAGATGCTTGGATTCTACAGTTCTAATAAGCTCACAAGCGATGCTGATATTGCTGGGACATGGACCACACTTCGGACACTTGGATCTAAAGAAAACATGGCTAACTTTATTAAATCTAGGTGGTGAGCACAAAGGAGTATGTTATTTTCTATATGTTTGAATAGTTCATAAATATAAAGTTCAGGAGAATTCCTAACAGCCTCCATAAGGTGTCACTAAACAGTGGTAAATAATCCCTCTCTTTAACTGTATAGATACCTTAAAGCTGTTTTCATTTAATAACACCCAAAATAATATTTAGAAATGCTAAAAACAAACACATGAAAATAAGGTATTTGGGGTTGTAATAAAAATGTCAGGACAGTAGCTTAAATTCTTATAAAACTATTTTATAGTGAATTATTAACAAAATTTAATTTTTTTGTCATTTAGTCCCCAAAAAGTTGATCAATTTCTTAGGTAATTTAATAATAACCTCTTCATCTGTCACTGATGAGATACTCCTGAGGGACACTTTTGGAAGCGTTCTTAGATTATAAAAAATGGAATACACTAGCATTAATTTACATTAACACTTAGAATGTAATAATTCAGATTAATATTTAGAGTAAATAAGGAAATGACCTCAGAAAAGAGCACATGAATGGATATTTTCGGGATGTGAAGAAGCGGGCTTAGAAAGTTTACATTAATAACACTATCACTAAGCACAGGCTGTAAGATCTAGGAAGCCAGAACTGTGATGTGCTTTGTTCTCTGCTGTTTTCTCCTCAACAAATAAAAGCCCTCAACAAATATTTGTCGAATGAATTTGTAAATTTCATTTAGTAGTTCGAATGTACCAGGATGTTGTAAGGGATATACAGATAAAAACAAACGCTGGCCTTGCTCTTCAGGTATCCAAATCCAGCAAGGAAGACAGGCACAGAGTTCATTTATATCTTATGCATTATAATATTACATGTGTAATAAATAATATTGTCATATTTAGAAATCTATCTATTTTTATATAGTAAAAAATTACAGTCATATAAAAAAGGAAAAATATGTATTCAGAGGGGGAGCTATATATGAAGAAGTGTATAATGTGAAAATAAATGAGGTGGCAAGGATAGTAAAATACGTACAAGATGCTATGGAAACACATTAAGGAGAGGGTGCTCAATTTGCTCAGAGAGATCAAGAATTAATTCCAAAGAATTAACATTAATTCTGAGTCTTGTAGGATAAGTAAAATTTAATGGGTTCCCCTGGACTGAGGTGGAGTACAGCGAAGACATCAGATAGCAGGAAATTGTAGACAGATATTCCAAAGAGAGGAATATATAGAAAAGCAAAAAAACCAAGGGTTATTTTAGAAAACTTCAAGCACTTTAGCATGTCAAAGTTCAGGAGAGAAGAGAAAAATTATTGGAAACGAGGCTAAAAATGTATATAGAGGCCAGGCTACAATGTGCTTGATATATCATGATAAGAAAATTGACTTAAAACAATGATTATAAGCAAGAGAGCGATTTCATTAGATACTCTTTGACAGTAATATGAAATATGGACCAAAAGTGGTTAGGGCTAGAAAAGAGACTAGAAATCTTTTTAAACAGTTGAAGCCAGAAGTGATAAGAGTTTGAACTAGGGCAGAAATCTTGTAAATTAAAAGTGACTCAAGAGCTTTTAGGAAGTAGAAGTGACAAGATAATAAGATGTTAAAATGGCTTCCATATTCCTGACTTGAGAGGTTGGGTGGATTGTGTAATAGTGATTATACAGATGCATATGTACTCAAAGCATATACACAGACTGAAAGAAGATGTGAGCACAGAAGTTTGTGGGCACAAAGGAAAATAAGATAGGAAAGAAATATAAAATGAGGTATATATAATGTGCATATGAGAGACAAGATGAAGTACATGGGAAAATATACTTGTAGGGAAGTTGGGTTTTTTTTTTAAGCAGTCCTTTTCATTTCAAGTCACCTATAAGCTGTTCTTACAATTCAGGCAATGCCTGGTTCTTTAAATGAGTATATATAAAGGGCTTAGAATAATATCTAGTAAATAGTAAATTTTGAATGAATGTTAGTTAGAATATTATTACCCTGAACCATACGAGAGTTTCAGTCCCTACTCTCATTTTTCTATTTAATTCAATTCTCAGTTTTACAGAGGACTTGGTAAAATTACTGGGGTACATACAACTTTCAAATTCTTCAATACTGTCACCCCCTTAAAAGCATTTTGTTGAAATAAAGTTATTCTGTTTATTCAAAACAAGGAGAAGCTGGAATAAGAGCTTCCATTAATTGCTTATTTGCCGCAGGAAATATATAAAATTTATCCACCCCAAGTGGTATTACAATGACAGCAGTTTCAGATAAGCCTTAAAAAGATACTTTGTCACTGAAAGTTCATGTAATCTATTTCTAAAATGAAGTAGTAAAAGATGAGAAAAAAAGGATAGAGAAATTCAATCAATTTCCAGAGTTGCTTGAGTTGGATCTTCACAATGTTCTCTTATTATTTTCTTTGAAGAATTAATTATAAATAACCACAGCAAAAACATCCATATTCTAAAGCAAACTTCAAACAAAATAGAAATTATTTTTAACTGCATAGGGGCTCTCTTTCATTAGCTTAATAGAAAGTTAATTGCAAATTCATAGTATCAAATTATTTTCAGTATCTAATCAAGATGATTTCTGACTCCAAGATAGTGTCATAATAAGTAACTTACCAAAAATGATATACAGTACATTTGTTGTACTTAGGTGCATAATGGCAGATGAAGCATTTTTAAAATATTTGTTTTCTAACTGTACAATTCCTGTAAGAAATAGGTAAAAAGGGATAGGAGATATGAACTAATATTCGCTAACTAACTACTATGTCCCAGGCATTGTACTAGTTGCTTTACATTTCCTCTCATTTGATCTTTCCAAACCTTGCAAAGTAAATATTATTTCCATCCAACATAGAGGAAGCACATGAAATTCAAATATTATATACTAACACAGCTAGTAATCAATAGAGCTAGAATTCAATACTGAAGCTGTACAACTCCAGGGCCCAAAATCTTACAAAACACTGCATTATTAATTCTTAAATATAGAACATATGCACCTTATATTTGAATAAAGGTTATAAATTTAAAAGATATTTATGTATTTTACTGACGTATCATGTGCTTCTTTTGAACTACCATCTCCACTTATAGTCTCTGTTTCTTCCTTCTTTGGGGAAAAGAAAAATGTAATATTAGGACCAGTCTTATCATGTATATGAGTAGGAATTTCCCCTCGAAATGTATCTCCCTAAATTATTTGAGATTAACTCAATATAACTGATTCCTTTAAATCCAAATATCTCTGTCATTCACATTATAGTTTTTCCCTATTTAAGATAGAATGCATCTTTATATCATTCACAATATATTAAATCCTGTTCAATCTAATTCCTTTTGCTTTAACGCTTAGCCAAGATTAACCAAATTAAGGGAAAAGGAGGTATAAGCAGTGGTTGAGAAAAAGCAAATAAACAAGGTGCTATTTGGAAATATTCAGGCTTATGTGGAATGCAGGAGGAAGTACAGAGATAACAAGTACAGGAATCTACAGTCGACAAAGAAGCATAACAAAATATGCATCTCCCCAGGCAAACATCAGAATATTTTGTTATGAAAATCAACATAAAATTAAATTTAAAGCATCTTTTTGTCCATGTATACCATAAGCTCCACATTCTTGGTAAGTATGGTTTTTGTCATCCTCTAAATCCGCTAACTAGCATGTTTTACTGGCAAATATCAGAACTAGAATATTAAAATGTATGCTTTATAATTTTACCTTGATTGAAGTTTAGAAGTAATATATTTTTATAGCTCAAGAATGTCAAATTATTCTTTAAGTTCTTCTAAAGAAATTTCTTCTTCTGTGTTGGATAAACACAATGAATATGAGATGACTAAGACTCTTAGATGCAACATAAATGGAATTTTAGCAGTATAGTTTTTTTGTTGTTGTTTTTTATCCATCTGGTTTATTTGCCAATGGTTATAATTTTGGATCTAACAGATACCCCTTCTTCAGTTAAACTGCCACTAGAGAAGGTGAGGGCGACAACTTCCGAAGTTGGGCTGGGTGGGGCATAAGCATGGAGAGGCTGGGATGGTGGCGGGAGAGTCAGGGCTGAGCATCTCAGGAGTAACCACCCGGCCCTTCCAGGGGGATGATGAAGACTGAGATGTCATCCCCGGAACCCAGCTTGTTATTGGGAGATGCCAGCCATGGTCCTGAGGGGCGCCCCGGGCCCCCAGGACCAGAGCTTAGGCCAGAGCTGTGTACTTGCTGGGGTCACTGGGCTCATAGCCCGACAGCACCCTGTCCACAGCGGCGGCTACCTGAGAGTCACTGGTGACATCCCACAGCCCATCTGTTCCCAGGACTAGCACGTCATCCGGGCAGTGCTCGAACTGCATCAGGTCATACACTCGCACCTCAGGGAAGCAGGAGAGGAAGGGCTGGATGGGCAGGGTGACACGCACACCTTGAGGTTGTGGTCTCCTAAGCCCCGGGTCACCCCAATGGTGGCCATCGCTTGAGCCTTTTTGCCCTCCCCACAGACCAGAGGAAACCTGAGATCCTCCAGCTTGATCTTTTTGTAGGCCCAGCCAGTGATGCTCTGGTCCTGATACAGCATCCTCTGGCCCAGCTCCTTGGACTGAACTCTTCCAGGGAACTCGAGGTGGGTAGCAGTATAGTTTTTTTCAACTCACTTTCCCATCTCTATTCTTACTCATTCCAATTCATTTTCAACATGATTTTAAACTAATATTCTTAATGCACAGTTCTGATAATGTTACTTTTCTTGCTCAAAACATTTAGCTGCTCTTAACCAAAGTTGAAAATCTTTAGCCTGATATTCAGGGTTCTTCAAAATGTGGTTCCAAAAGAACTATCTTTTTCCCATGACTCTCCTTTGAAGGGGAATAAGACCAGTATCGGTTTGTCAATACCTGCTGATTTGAAAGTAAAGGAAGAAAGCACTACATAAAATGCTATCATTTAAACATACAGATAATTATAGATTGTCTTCTGGGTTAGGCACCATGCTGGGCAATAAACAGGTAAAACTATACATAAGAAAAGTCACAATACTTAGTGATTTTAATACGAAGTATACTAAGCATTGAATGAGTGGTGAACTAGAGTGCTAGAACATAGGAGATTTAAAAAAAAAAAATAGGAGTTTGTGGCCAGTTAAAGGGTGTCCAGGCAGTGGGACTATTAGTGCAGAATCCTATAAAGTTTAAGTGAGTAGGAGAAAATGAAAAACAAAAAACCACAAAACTTTTGTGGTGATCAAACGACAAAGGTTCCTTTCAATCCTAAGGCTTCTTCCAGTCTTCATTTTGACTCTGGTTGTAGCTCTCCACGCAGGTTATTTTCATTTTGTTTTTTCTATACTCTTCCACTTTCTCTTTTCTTTACTATTTAATTTGAATATTTTCTTTATGTTAATGGTTCTGATCTTACTTTATTTGTTCTTTAATTGTAACCCATTGCAAGTCCTTTCTTGAAACAGTGTTCAAGTCACCTTTTCTTTCCTCTTAAAGTTTTTTTCCCCTTTATTAGTGTTGATCTCTTAATTGACTAGAATTCAGTGCTGGGATATTTTTAATATCTAATAGTCAATAATATTTTTCATTGGAGTCAACTTTAATTGATACTTTTTGGTGAAGGAAGTTTTTAGGTGTGGTCTTTAAATTTTAAAAATATGAATCAGTACTATAAGGAAAGCATAAATCTTTTCTGACACTTGAAATAAGAAATTATGAAAGAGAGGCCATTTAAAAAGTGATGCCAAAATTTTTGCATTATGAAAACACTATTTCATTCATAAGAAACAATTTAGGAGGAAAACTAAAAGTAGAAGCAGGATTACATAAATAAAATTTAATTGTCTAGTATGGTCAAAAGTAGAGGGAGAACAGATGAGAGATCTGAAAAGACAGGGTCTAAAACTGAAGATGTAGCCTGAGGCATTCTTGAAGGGCTGAACTTTAATTCTCATTTCTAATTCAAAAAACGATTTTATTTGGGAATTTCCAAAAGAAGATGTGCATCTCATTTCTACAGTTAGAAGATATATGAGGTCAGACAATTACGTTCATGAACTCATCCTAGAAAAAGTGCTACATACCTCAGTGCTGAATATCACTATGGTTACCTTCAGAGTACTCCTTTGGGAAGCTATGCACCAATGCCAGCACCTAGTCCACTCTTCAAAGCAATTGTGGAACTCTTTCTGGAATGGCCATCAGAGCTGTCATCATTATTACCCTTGATGTCCTGAATGTCATAAAAATATATTCCTTTCAATATTTCCTTTATCTTTGGGTAAAGAAAGAAGTCATTGGGGGCCAGATCAGGTGAGTAGGGAGGGTGTTCCAATACAGTTGTTTGTTTACTGGCTAAAAACTCCCTCACAGACAGTGCCGTGTGAGCTGGTGCATTGTCGTGATCCAAGAGCCATGAATTGTTGGCAAAAAGTTCAGGTTGTTTTCATCTAATGTTTTCATGCAGCCTTTTCAGCATTTCCACATAGTAAACTTGGTTAATTGTTTGTCCAGTTGGTATAAATTCATAATGAATAATCCCTCTGATATCAAAAAAGATACATCAAAAAAGTTAGCAAAATAATTTTGACTCTTGATTTGGCCTGATGGAACTTTTTTGGTCATGGAGAGTTGGCTGACTTCCATTGTGTACTTTGATGCTTTGTTTCAGGATCGTATTGGTACATCCATGCTTCATCACCAGTGATAACATGACCCAAAACATTGTCTCGCCTGTTGCATCCTGCACGACTGGGCGAGGTGGGTGTAGAGAAGGGATGGCGAAAGGTTACGGAAAAGAGAGACACAAAATAGGAGAGAAACCAGTTCGGGGTCAGAGGACCCCAGCCTCGTGGACTGGAGCCCCCAATTGGGCCTGACCGTTTCTTTTATTATCTTACACATCAGCAAGGGTCAATGTAGGGTCAATGTAGCTTCTGAGGTCTGTGTGTCTCACACCCAAAAACATAGCTTAGGGCCAAATCACCCACCTGCAAGCTGCCATTACCGGAGGTCCCATAAGGTTACTGCCATGCACCTCTTAAGAGACAGAACCTCCTCTGCCAAGGCTCACTGATAAGAATGCACAGAGGACAGATATGATCACATCAATAGGTCATTTCACAGGCAGGCTGCCAGACCCTGAAGCAAGGGGTTCATGCCCTATTTCTGTCAACTCATGATTCTTTCTGTTGGTACACACTGGTACCCACTGGCATTCACAGGCATCCACGTGACAGTGTCTGGCTTAGGTTGTCCCTCTCGTGGGATCTTACCTATCACTGACTAGCCAGCCATCCTTTGGTGCCAAACAGGGATGTATACAGAAAGCATAATACTGAAGTTATGATCTGTCTTTATGGAAAGGTGCATGGAGGCAGACAGGCAGGCTATAATGTGACACGCAGGCTATAATGTGACACTTACCTCTCCAAAAAGTCTTGGCAAACTTCAGCTCTCCTTTGCTTTTGTTCATCGGTGAGCTCCTTTGGAACCATTTTTTCACACACCTTTCTCATGCCAAGATTTTCAGTTCAGATTTTCCTAACTGTTTCTGTGTCAATGTTTATTATACTTGGTCTACTATGCTTTTCACAGTCAGCCAATGATTTTGACACGCAATATGATGAAATTTTGTAATGTTTTTGTCAGTTTTGCTTGTTGCTGGCCGCCCTGACCTCTCTTCATCAGTGATGTGTTTTCTCCCCACAGAAAAACGTTTAATCCATTTGGACTGACATTTTCTTCATGACATTATCCCCAAAAACTTGCATTAACATGTCCCTGATTTCACTTCCACTCTTGCCAAGTTTAACAAGAAATTTAATGTTTGTTCATTGCTTTCATTCAAGCTCAGACATTCTCATGATGGCGCACAAAAACATGCAACAATAATGAAGGTCACTCAGCAAGACACTGTCACACGTTGAGATGGACACAGCTGTGAGACACTGATATCCAAAGTTATGAAACCACCGAGCTGTTTGTACAGTGCTGCCAATGTAAGCATATGGTGGTACTTTCACAAACTTAATTGTCAGATCTTGTATAAATCCAACTTCTTAAAAAAAGAATGATGTCCCATAAGAAAACCTAAGTTTCACTTCCCAAAGAGAATGGAGAATCATAAACAGGCTCATAATTCTGATTATTTGATTTTTAGCATATGTTTGGATTAAAAATGTATATGTATTCTAAGAACCTAGCATTTGGCCAAAGGATTATTTGTGTTCTTGTTAACCCAAGTGTGGTTCCTGAACTAGTAGTATAAACATCACCTTGCCAGAAATGCAAAATATCAGACCCTATCCCAGACCCACTGAATCACACATGTATTTTAACAAGATGCCCAGGAGATTCACACACACGTTCAAGTTTGAGAAGTGCTGACTCAGACCGTACTCACACAGTAGTATACACAGAGTATCCTCCAAGTTGCCATCAAGAAATCAAGAAAATGTGAAGTACTCTTCTTCCAACTTTGGGGGCAGAGAAGGATTGCACATTTTTTTTTTTAAAGTGGGAAAATAGCAAAAAACTTGATTGCTCCTATAAAATCTTTGACAAGTTGGAAACTGCAGGTGTGGAGGGGAAATCATTTTTATATGAAATATCAAGGATCATTACTATGTATGTGGGAAATGTTTGATCTCTAACAGTTTTTATATGACTAGGGAAGCTAAGGAGAAAAGACCAAAAAAAAAAATTGCAAACAACTTCAAAATAGATAAGTACCTTATTTACATTTATCTATTTACATATAAAGATACATGGAAAAATTTTTTGCTATTATTATTAGCAAGTTTTTTAAAATACACAGATGCTCTTAGACTTATGAAGGGGTTATGTCCTGATAAACCCATCGTAAGTAAAAAATAACCTAAGTTGAAAATGCATTTAATACACCTACCCTACTGAAAATCAGAGCTTAGCCTAGCCTACCTTAAACATGTTCAAAATACAATACCCATAAAATGCTGGCAGCACAGTACACTGTAAAGTATCAGTTGTTTATCCTCATGATTGCATGCCCTAGTGGGAGTTGCTGGTGCCCAGCATCATGACAGAGTATTATATAGCATATCACATATTGCTAGCCCAGTAAAAAAAATTAAAATTCGAAAGTATGGTTTCTACTGAATGTGTATTGCTTTCACTTCATCAACTTGAAAAATCAAAAGTTGAACCATTGTTAAGTCAGGAACCATCTGTATTTGGGGGCAGAATAGCATCACTGTCTTGCAGGCTAACTTGCTATAATTTATCAATGTCTTTAGATAAAATGAAAGCAAATTTAAAAATAAAAATGCCTTTGTTAAAGAAATAATAAATTAACTTTTGAAAACATACCATTTTCTTCCAAAAATATGTTCAACCCATTCACAATATCTCGCCTGTTTCTTCTTGTCATTCAATTCTATGATCTACATTGCAAAACAATTAAAATGCCTATGAGAAAGTTCTTAAAAATCAAGTAAGTTCAACATTGAAGATAATTTAAAAATTTCCAGCCACTACTTTGTGTTGCTCAGCATCTGGACATAAATGTTACCTAGAAAATTACTTTGAGTATTTAAGTCCTTTATAAATAAAACTATTTTATTTAAAGAACAACTAGCAACTTTAGGTTGGTTTCCAAAAGACTTGTAACCTAGATACAAGTCTAGGTTAAAATTTAAACATTTGATTTAATAATTTTTTAAAAAGATACTGGTCTTGCAAATCTGTAAGGAACTCAAAAGGACTGGCTGAAATCATAATAACTTTTTAGCATAGAAAGGAAAGGCAAATGACCCTCCAATTTTTCTAGTAATCTGCTATCACCATACATTAGCAAAATGAGGAGAGACCTTTTTTCTACTTTAATTCTATTATGGTATCATCCCAGAGAATGTAAAGTGAAAACTTTTGCAAGGTTATGAGGGCCTCAATAACTGTCAGATAGATAGACTTTCTCTGTTACCACAGAGCCTTTTTTTTTGTTTGGCTGTCTGAATTCTCAAGTAGCCTCCTCTTGCTTGCTCTAATTTTAACTTGGCTGAGGTGTTCTGAACCCCATTGTGTACTTTCCTGCTTAAACATTTTAATTGCTTCTCAAAGTCCTTAGGATAAAATTCCCCAAATCTATAGATGTCTATGAGAACCTTTATGATCAAGGGTAGTGCCTGTTACTCTAATCCAATCCATTTACTCCTCAGAATTGAGTGATGCAGAATTCCTTGCATTCACCAATGCACTGGCACTTGTTCTCTTGGCCTGAAAGACCCTTCTATTCTTTCTTTTCCCAGGTAATTCCTTATCAACCTTAAAATTCAGCTCATTAGTTTCTTCCATAGGTTTCTCTAAGTCGGGAGTGGGTATCCCTGTATGCTTCCACAGTATGTACTACATATTCCCATACTTATATTACATTGCAATAGTTTTTCTCCTCTAGAGAGCAAGGAATATCTTCTCTCTATATTGTGTTCAGCACTAAATGTGACATTCAATAAATGTCACTGAATAAACAAAGGAATAAATCTACAGCTAAAGTGGAGATGGAGGAGTTTGCTATTGTGATTTCAAGTCCAATTTGAATAGGACAGAAAAAAATCTACCTTGTCCCTTGATTGGTTTAAAAGATTTTTTTGGAAAAAGTAGGCTAGTTCAGAAGCATTTAAATATGGTCAATAGTAATGTAGTGATAACTAACTGAAAAGAGGTATTCCAAATAATAAACTAACGGAAAGAGAAATTAAGAAAACTGTCCCATTTACAATTGCATCAAGAACTATAAAATACCTAGGAACAAATTTAACCAAAGAAGTGAAAGATCTGTACTCAGAAAATTATAAGACACTGAAGAAAGAAATCATAGAAGATACAAATAAATGGAAACACCTACCATGCTCATGGATAGGAAGAATTAATATAGATTAAATGTCCATATTACCTAAAGCAATATATAGATTCAATGCAATTCCTATCAAACTATCAAGGGCATTTTTCACAGAAATAGAAAATATAATCCTAAAATTTATATGGAATCATAAAAGACCCAGAATAGCTTCGGCAATTCTGAGAAATAAGAACAAAGTCGGGGGGATCACGCTACCAGACATCAAAACCTACTACAAGGCCACAGTAATCAAGACAGTTTGGTATTGGCATAAAAACAGGCACATCGATCAGTGGAACAGAACAGAGAGCCCAGAAATAAATCCAGGCATTTATGGACAGTTAATCTATGACAAGGGAAGCAAGAATTTACACTGGAGTAAAGATAGTCTATTCAATAAATGGTGCTGGGAAAATTGGACTGACACATGCAAAAAAACGAAACTGGACCACCTCCTTACGCCTTATACAAGAACAAATTCAAAATGGATTAAAGACTTAAATGTAAGACCTGAAACCATAAAAATCCTAAAAGAAAATATAGGGAGTACATTTGCAGACATTACCCGGAGCAATATTTTTACTGATACATCCCTACGGGCAAGGGAAGTAAAAGAAAAAATGAACATATGGGATTATATCAGACTTAAAAGTTTTTTCACACCAAAGGAAACCATTAATAAAACAAAAAGGAAGCCTACTGAATGGGAGAATATATTTGCCAACGATATATCTGATAAGGGGTTAATATCCAAAATTTATAAAACACTCATGAAACTCAACACCAAAAAAACAAACAACCCAATTAAAAAATGGGCAGAAGATATGAAGAGACATTTCTCTAAAGAGGACATACAGGTTCCCTCAACAAAGGGAGCGGAGGGGAGCCAGGGCGCCGCCGAGGCCCGCCGGGCCTGCAGGGGTCCCGGCCTCCCGCCTGCCCGCCTCCCCGCTGCCCCTGCCGGGCGCCGGCCGGCGGCTTACATAACGGGCCCTGCGGGACGCTCTCGCAGAGGCTTCCGCCGCCCTCTCCTCGCTCCACATCAGAGGGAACCGGGCGGAGCGGCCAACATTGCGGAACGCAGGCGCCACAAGAAGCGGATTCAGGAAGTTGGTGGGCCATCTAAAGAAGAGAAGGCTGTAGCCAAGTACCTTCGATTTAACTGTCCAACAAAGTCCACCAATATGATGGGTCACCGGGTTGATTATTTTATTGCTTCAAAAGCAGTGGATTGCCTTTTGGATTCAAAGTGGGCAAAGGCCAAGAAAGGAGAGGAAGCTTTATTTACAACAAGGGAGTCTGTGGTTGACCACTGCAACAGGCTTTTAAAGAAACAGTTTTTTCACCGGGCACTAAAAGTAATGAAAATGAAGTATGATAAAGACATAAAAAAAGAAAAAGAGAAAGGAAAAGCTGAAAGTGGAAAAGAAGAAGATAAAAAGAGCAAGAAAGAAAATCTAAAGGATGAAAAGACAAAAAAGGAAAAAGAAAAAAAAAAAGATGGTGAAAAGGAAGAATCCAAAAAGGAAGAAACTCCAGGAACTCCCAAAAAGAAGGAAACTAAGAAAAAATTCAAGCTTGAGCCACACGATGATCAAGTGTTTCTGGATGGAAATGAGGTATATGTGTGGATCTATGACCCAGTTCACTTTAAAACCTTTGTCATGGGATTAATTCTTGTGATTGCGGTGATAGCAGCCACCCTCTTCCCTCTTTGGCCAGCAGAAATGAGAGTAGGTGTGTATTACCTCAGTGTGGGTGCAGGCTGTTTCGTAGCCAGCATTCTTCTCCTTGCTGTTGCACGTTGCATTCTATTTCTCATCATTTGGCTCATAACTGGAGGAAGGCACCACTTCTGGTTCTTGCCAAATCTGACTGCTGATGTGGGCTTCATTGACTCCTTCAGGCCTCTGTACACACATGAATATAAAGGACCAAAAGCAGACTTAAAGAAAGATGATAAATCTGAAACCAAAAAGCAGCAGAAGTCCAACAGCGAGGAAAAGTCAGACAGTGAGAAAAAGGAAGATGAGGAGGGAAAAGTAGGGCCAGGAAATCATGGAACAGAAGGCTCAGGTGGAGAACGGCATTCTGACACAGACAGTGACAGGAGGGAAGATGACCGCTCACAACACAGTAGTGGAAATGGGAATGATTTTGAAATGATCACAAAAGAGGAACTGGAACAACAAACAGATGGGGATTGTGAAGAGGAGGAAGAAGATGATGATGGAGAAACAACTAAATCTTCACATGAAAAATCATAACTTGCCTAACTTTGGGACTAAATGTGTGTAAGAGGTTGGATTTTCTATGTTGGCTGATCGTCATAATGTACACATGACATTTGTAGCATCCTTAAATCCACTTACTGAAATGTATTTGACAACCTTCAGTTATATTCAGTCCTTCATTTTGTAGAACACTCTTATGGGTATAGTCAAAAGCCATTTATAAGTTTTGTCTATTTGATAAATTTATAGTAAGTAGGTCTCATTAATTTTGATAGTTATCAAAGATGTACTTTCCACAATGACATTTAGATTAATGGCATTTTTGATAATTATATGGCTTTTTACTGTTAGACTAATCAAAATAACTAAAAGGGATAAAAATGAAACACCAGTATTTCAGATTATGAATAGTTATGTAGCCATTTCACAGTATCTTTGAGATGAAATGCCTGAACTCATTGTTCTTGATAGTTAAGATTTTGTTGATTACAAAATTACACCACGCAATTTCTAAGATTCTGAGTTAGCAGGGTTCAAAAAGCATTTTGTGGAAACAAGCCAACTAGTAATAATGCAACAATACTTTTAGTTTAGCTACAAATTCTCCTTTCCCAACTTAGGAAATCCAAACTGGTTTGTGCATCTGCTTCCGAGAATGACGGTCATCTCCATCTCCAACAGAGAGGCCGAGCCACGTTGGTGGGAAGGTGATGATGGCTCTTTCTCCCATTTCCTTGTCGTAAAGTAATGTATTCTGTATATAATTTACAAATAAACATTTTATTTTAATTGTTACTTATTATTTAGACATTTTCTTAACAGTTAAATTTGTAAAATTAAGACCACTTAAAGGTGTGTTTTTAGAGAAATGGGAGTTTCAGTAACTCCTGGTACATCTGTAATCTTTCTACAGCAGCTTCAGTTTGTGCCAACAGTCCATGTATTTGAACAGGAGCTAAAACCAACCTTATTAAATAAGAGCATACTTAAAGTAGTGTTTGCATGCCTTAATGTTCATTTTGATTTATCTTAAATCTCTACATTCAGAAATGGGGTACTGTATTATCAGATCAGGAGGCTTTGCTATGAAAGATAATTTACTGTTCTAAAAATACCAATTTAAAATAAAGAACATACAAGAAAACAAAAAAAAAAAAAAAAAGAGGACATACAGATGGCCAACAGGCATATGAAAAAAAGTTCAACTTCACTGGTCATTAGGGAAATGCAAATAAAAACCACCATGAGATACCACCTCACTCCAGTCAGAATGGCTATCATCAATAAATCAACAAACAACAAGTGCTGGCGGGGCTGTGGGGAAAAGGGGACCGTGCTGCACTGTTGGTGGGACTGCAGATTGGTGCAGCCACTATGGAAGTCAGTATGGAGGTATCTCGAAGAACTGGAAATAGAGCTACCATTTGACCCAGCAATTCCACTCCTAGGTATTTATCCTGAAAAAACCAAGACACTTATTCAAAAAAAGTCATGCACCCCTATGTTCATAGCAGCACAATTTACAATAGCTAAGACTTGGAAACAACCAAAATGCCCATCAGTAGATGACCGGATTAAGAAACTGTGGTATATTTATACATTGGAGTATTACTCCGCTATAAAGAAGAATGAAATCGTACCATTTGCAATGATATGGATGGACCTAGAGACGATTATGTTAAGTGAAATAAGTCAGTCAGAGAAAGACAAATACCATATGATCTCACTCATATGTGGAATCTGAAAAACTGTATGAATGAGCAAAGTAAACAGAAACTGTCTCATAGATATAGAGGAAAAATCAGGGTTGCTAATTGGGAGGGGGATGGGGATGAGGGAGAAGGGGAAGGGATTAGACAGCAAAAATAGGCAGCTACAATATTGCCACTGAGATATGAAAAACAGTTTGGGGAATATAATTAATAATGTTGTAAATATTATGTGGAATGTCAGATGGTCATAGGTCTTGCTAGGGAGACCATTTCATGGATGGAGTAGAGGTTTGATCACTGCACTGTATAACTAAAGTGGAGGTGGTATACCTACTGTAATTGAATATATATAGATAGTCACGGGATGTGGATTATACTGTGGAAGAGTCAGAGGAAGAGTAATAGATATATATGTTATGGGGGGGGAGTGGGGTGGCGAATTGGGGGTGGGGGTTGTCACTTTGAGGGTTAAAATGTATAATTATTGCACTGTGTTGTACACCTGAAACTAATTAAAAATAAATAAATAAATAAATAAATAAATAAATAAATAAATAAAAAGAGGTATTCCAAGTCCTAAAACATACTCATGACAAAATAGAAACAAAATTACAGAATATTAAAAATGATTGTACACTTGGGGGTCAAATTCAACGTCTTCATTTCAGACATGAGAAATAAATATCTAACAGTACAGTCAGGTTGGGTTCTTCTAAGTTTGTTTGTTTTTTATTTACTGAGATGATAGATTTTAGAAAGAACCAGTAAGAAAAAATATGGGCTAAAAAATTGGACTTCAGATTGCTACAGAAACTTCGGTAAAGGGTAGGGCAGTGGTTCTCCAAATGTGGCTCAAATTTGATAACCACTTGGACAGGATTTTGAAAACAAAGAGCTTTTTACATTAATTTATAGTAGTTTAAGGAGAAATATAAAGTGTGATAAAAAAAAAAGTAAGCAGAGAAGTCTCGGGGCAGAAGTGGTGAAAGGGGCAATGGTGTGTTGCTAGTATTACTGGAAACAGTGGTTTTGAAGATGACAAATTTTACGTTTAGACCAAGCCAAAGTTCTAGAATAAGGTAACAGTTAACTCTTGATTATTTATGCTTATGTGGGGAAATAGTTGAAAGCTTTTGTGATTTTTTAAATTTGGCTTTGCAGTAAAGTGTATGATTTTTCTCTCACTATTTTACTTTAGGTGTATGGTAGTAACAACATGCGAAGTGGAACTGTAGAATACTAGGTCAGCTGTGGGCACTCAGCTGTGGGCAAATCATTTAATCATTCTGGGTTCTATTTTCTCATCTGTAAAATTGGTTCCATCGGATCACTTGAAAGATTCTTTTTAGCAACTATGAACTCTGGTTTGCCTAACTCAATCTAGAGTATTCCAAGAATAAGTATAGTTCATTTAAATACTTTAATTAGTGGTATTTTAATTTGCTTGGCAACTTTGGTTTTTAAGTTAGTGGGTCAACATTTGGGTACCCTATAAATAGGTCATGTTTACATTTTTAGTTAAGAAATGTAGGCTGCAGTGGGATGAATTGCAATTCCTGAAATCTCAGCTACAAAACCTGGGTAAAACCAGACTCAAAGAGCCAATGAAAGTAACAATCTGTCCTTCTGAATTGAAGCCTAACATTTCTCAGTATGTTCAGTATCTGAAACCTCATAGGCATTACTGGACCATGCATGGCTACCCTTGAGGCAAAAGGTCCAACCAAAAGGGGCGTACAGGCTTTGGTGTCACTCCTCTGCTATTGCCTAGGCTGGGACCCCAAGCAAGGCCACTGGGTCACCGGAACACTTTGTGGTCTTCACGCCTTGAGTCTCCCCAACCAAGTTCCAATCTAGCGAGGAAAATAAGCAATTTGGGGTGAAGCTATCCTTTCCCTCTGGATCTCCACTCTGTGCCCTTAATTCCCCCTCCCCAGCCTGCAGTGGCCAGTTACCTCCATCCTGGGAGCCAGGGATTCACCATCGTTGCCGCTGTATCCAGTTATTTTGTACCGCTCTGCTACTGCTATGGCATGGGGAGGCGACTGGGGCAGCTTGTGGGGGTGGGGCTTCCGCCTCAGCCTTGGGAACCAGGAGGCAGGGCCGTACTGAGCTGGCTCAGATTCTACCCACCTCCACTACCCCGGCTCTCATTAGAAACAATTTTGCATCCCATAGTTAATCTAGCGTTCCTTAGAATGGCAATAGGGAGTGTTTGATGCTTTTTTTTTTTCCTCCCAAATACTTAGGTTGACCCTAATGATTCTTTAGTCCCAATTTTTCATTGTAGGCAGTATAATAGTGGTAAATAATGCAAGTTCCTTCGTAGAAGGACCTGTCTTTGTGAAAAACTGAACAGCCTCATCTGAATTGAACGTTATACCACGCAAGGGGTTTTGAATTCTGCAAAACAAGTGGAAGTCTGACATCACAAGGTCAGGCGAGTATAGTGGGTGTGGCAACACATCCCATCGAAACTCCAATAATTTTTGACGGGTGATCAAACTCGTGTGTGGTCTTGTGTTGTGATAGAACACAACTCCTTTACAATTAACAAGCTCTGGACATTTCTGGACGATGGATTCATTCAAACTGTCCAATTGCCGACAGTACACATTTGAATTGATTGTTTTGTTCCTTGGTAGCTCGAAAAACACACCTTTAAAATCCCACACTGACAGCATAACCTTCCTTTGATGAATGTCTGCTTTCGATGTTATTTGAGGCGAATCATCATGTTGGGACCAAGACCGTTTGCGCACCACATTGTTGCCAACAATCCACTTCTGATCACCAGTTATCAGTCGCTTCAAAAAAGGATCGTTTTCCTCAAGTTTAATGAACATATTGCAGATGTTTATATGCGGCATCAAATGAACTTCTTTGAGTTCATGCAGAACCTAAATCTCAAGCTTGCTTACGTATCCCAGCATCTTCAGGTCATGAATGCTTGAATGATGCATGTTCAATGTTTCTGCAATCTCTCATGTCACATAATGTGGGTTTGACTTGATCAATGCCTTTATTTTGTGGTCATTAACCTTGGTGGGCCTCCCTGACCGAGTGTTGTTGAGATCAAAATCACCAGCACGGAATTTCATGAACCATCATTGGCACTGACATTCTTGTAGAGCATTGTCACCGTAAACTTTATGCAACTTTTCACAAGCTTGACGCACATTCTTCTCTTTATGGAAGTAAAACAGTAAAATACGACAAAAATACAGTTTGGTCTCTCATCTTCAACTTGTTGTAAAATCTCCAAAACTCAATCAAATCGCTCAATTTGTTTTTAGAATGAAGCTAGAACTGTCAACTGTCAAATTACATAGCAATAACATAGATGCAAATGACTCTAGCACTTCCAAAAATGAAGTGCTGCCATCTGTCGCAAACATGCGTCATGACTTTTCCAACCCAATAGAATTCCAGGTATCCCAATTTGCACCTCTTAACAAAAGGGTTTAACCTTTTCATTGCATTAACTGATTTCAAGTTTGTTCTCCAAAATATGTCAAAAATCCACAGGAAATAATTACAGTATTTATATTCTTAAGTAAATACAGTTAAGATGCTACATTTTAAGATGATTACTTTAAAGTACAAAAATGTGCTGTTACTCTTTTGAAAAAAACAAAAATATAAAAAACTGTATATCTGCTTTCCTAAACTTCCTTTCTGAAACATTGAGCTCATGGGGTAAAGTTGGATGCCGCAGTTAGCAGCATGGAACTATCATTCAACTATAGATGAACGTTGCAGCCAAAGTGTTTTAAGAATTTAAAAATCCTCCTTGAGAAACATGGGAGATGACAGGAGTACAAAGAGACACTATAGCCAGCATATCTTACTTTATACATCAAATATATTCACTGAAAATAATGTATCAACTTTTTGTAAATTAAGTACTTTGGTACATTGTGGGACCTGGTTTTTGAGAGGACATGTGCACAATGAATAATCTTAACCTAAATTTTCTGTTAAAAAATCTTGATCTTTCCATGCTCTTATGAAAAATTTCAACCCCAGAGCCCAATGATTTCCATGAGAAAACTTCTAAACTATTACCCCTCCTCCCCAAATAGAGGTAAATGGCAGGATTTGCAAAGGTTTTTCTTCTTCCTCTGAACTTCATTTTCACTCTTTCTCCCACCTTGTGTCTCACCATCCTACTTTAAACAAGGATTGACAACTTGTCACATATGCAATCTGAGTCTGTGTGATTTCTCCCTGCACAGGACTGACGCAGTGTATTAGTCAGCTCAGACTGCCATAACAAAATATTGTAGACTGGTGGCTTAAACAACAGATATTTTCTCACAGTTCTGGAGGCTAGATGTCTAAGATCAAGGTCCCGGCACCGCTGGTTTCTGATGACTGTCTTCTTGGATTATAGAGGGCCACCTTCTCTCCATATCCTGATGTGTGGGGGAGAGAGGGGGTTTGTGGGACAAAAGGCTAGCTAGCAAACTCTCTGCTGTCTCTTCTTATAAGGATACCAATGCCACCAGGATGACTTCATGGCTTCACCTAAATCTAATTACCTTCCAAAGGTCCCATCTTCAAATACCATCACATTGGGTGTTACAGCTTTAACATATGAATTTGGGGGACACAATTCAGTCCGAAGTATCTAGTAAATCAACCACCCAATACTAATAGGTATCATCCAATTTGATGTTTTCAACCAATATTATAAAGGCTGGCTCTTGAGAATACATTAAATAGTCTATATTAGTTTATTTAAGTTTTCTACAGTTTTTGAAATTTTTTTCAATATACGAACAAGTCAGTGAACCTTTACTTATAAAATAACCATTTAACACATGATAGTACAAAAACGGGTTTAAAAACTGACTCATACTATTTTATGACCAAATCAATTTCAATAGTAACTAAATTTCTTAAACATATTTAGTCATGTAGCTTCTGGAAGATGGATTAAATGATGAAAAAATGGGCGACCATGAACACACTCTTTAATTTCATTTCCAAATTGGTGCTTCATTTTGTAGATAATGTCTTGGATGTCCTCCTTTGGTAAGTACATGGGTAACTGTCTGGACAGACGCACTGCTTCTCCCTGTGAAAAGCAAGCCATAAATTTTACCATGTTTTACCCCAAAGTAGAAATATGTTATTCCTGGCAAGATAGAAGATAGAATATTGATTATATTCCTTTTATTATTCATTCACTCAACTGATATTTATTAAGCACCAATTTTGTGTTAGCCACTGTTGTAGGTTCTAGGAATCTAAAGGAGAACAAGACAAACACAATTCCTACTCTCATGAAATTTACATTCTAGTTCAAAGAAACACAACAGAAAAAAGACAATTTCAGTGAATAACAGGTACAAAATGAAACTGGTCAAACATGGTGGAAAGTAATTGTGCGGTTAGGAAAAGCTTCCTTGAGGTGACATTTAAAGTTCCATTTAAACAAGGAATCAGGGTACAAAGGTCATGAGTAAAGAAAAGCATTTAGGCAGAGGGAACAAAAGAATCACATGATCAATGTAAGAGCAGCACAGTTACTAAAGGAAAGAGGAAGAAAGGGAGTGAAGCAGGACAGATTACCCTTTGAGATGGCATGGGCAATTTGGGTTTTAATCTGAGTGCACAGGGAAGTAACAAGAGGGTTTTTTTAAGCAAAAGCCTGACATTGTTGTCACAATTCACATCTGGCTGCTGTATGAAGCATGGTTTGAGGCCATCACTGCAGTTAAGGAGAGTTTTTATCACTAGGGTGATAGTAGTGGAGATGGAGGGAGGTGTAACAACTCCTGTGGACTCCTGACGAGTTGGAGGTGTAGTCAAGACTTGCTGAAGGACTGGTTATGACAGATTCAGAGTCGAGGTTAATTTCCCCATTTCGGGTATGGTAATGCTGTTTTCTGAGATAGTGAAGACTGAGAGTTTGGGGGTAAAAAGTATTAGCAAAGCTGGCTTCTTTCAAGATTTATTTTTTTAATTGTTGTACTTCAAAGATATTGAATCCCAACACTATTTTCTCTACCCACACATCCTGTCCTATTATATTCCCAACCTTCCTACTCCCTTATTCCCAGTAAACCAATGCTATTGCTTCACTTTGCCCTTTAATCTCCACAATCCCTCCTTATTCTCCTGGCTCACCAGCATCCTTCTGTCATCTTTCCCTACCAAAGATATGAATAATGAGTAAGAAATAAAGGATTCTATCAGTCTCGCTTCTTGAATTCCTTTTTGACTCATACTAAAATCTAGGGGCAGATTCCTACTAAAACTGAATTCATCTTTATATCCCTCTAGAACCTAACACACTTTCTTGTATATATTATGTGTTCAAATTTCCTCACTTACTCTCTTGTTCTTCTCTCATATTCATGTTGCTACTACTCCTTACCCTTGAATAAATTCTGCCAAGCACTGTTGGAGAATTATAACACTCTTGGCTGGATCTAATACCAATGTTCGATCTTATGATTGGTCGATGCCACCTGGTAATCTTATTCTTCTTTAACCAACCTTCTCTTAGAGTGTCTACAGCTCTCATTTTCAACTCTTTCCCACTATACTCAAATCCCCAACGCCTCCCGAGCCCCTTCACTCTCAGCAGACCACTTTTCCTACACCTTTACCACATGTATCAAAAGTGACTTCTCTCAAGTTGACCTCAAATATTTTTACTTTTCCTCCCTTTTTCTGTTCTTGATTCAGAGAATGGTTTCTCCTTTCTAAAGTTTATATCATATCCCACTTTCCCTTCCTGCCTCTTTCAGAACATCTGTTCTCCAATCTTTTTATCATCAATCTTTTCCACCAAATTCAATACAAACATGCTAACATCTCTCTTTTCTTCATTTCACCACCATGTGACTTACTGCCTACACCTTTTCACATTCTGTGGTTCTGATAAAAGTTCTTTTCTAGGCTATCTTTCTTAAGAATCATATCCACTATTATGAATCATATTCACTAATGTGACAAGAGGTATAATACTAACAAAAATATTTGTATCTACTCCCAACCACTTTTTTCTGTTATTTCTGAAATCTTATTTCTTCCGACATGGTTCTTCAACACACAAAACACTACCCATAACTCCTTCAACCTTTAAGTTTACACTAACTCACAAGAAAAGACTCGGCTGATGTCCCTAGAAACTACCAATGCTGAATTGTCCCTACAATAGGCTGGGAAGTTCCACTAGACAAAGCTCTTGAAAGACTCACAAAATGCTACTGAATACAATCTTCAGGAAGGGTATAAAAATGGCCTTCCCTATTGAGGAAGTCTAACTCTCAGAATGCAATGGGCAAACCATGATTACAGTCTAAAACAAAAATTGCTCAGTTTTTTTAAATGGGAGAAAATAAACTTTATTAAAAGTTTAGGTTTGTTTTTAAAGTAATATCAATTAACCTTGAGACAGCACCTCAAATATACAATCACTTTTGTTTTCCCACCACTATCTTACATTTGGACATTTAAAAGTTTATAATCATCCTCCATCCTCTATTAGTTTTGAATTTATTTATTTATTTTTAACCCACTGTTACATTTATCATTTGTGGTTGATAATGCTAGAAAACTAAAATATCCATTTATTTAATAATCTACATGTAAAAGACTTTTCCTTTTCTCTTTAAGAGATCATGGCTTAAAATCATGTTTAAAGGTGGAGCAATTCTGAATCCCTTCTAAAAAATGAAAACAAAAGAAAAAGAACACTACAAAATGTTTCATACATAAGGCTCTTCCTCAATAAATACTCAGGAAACAATGTTCTAGTAGGATCTATATATAATACAGTTCACCACAACCAGCCTCTGAAACTTAAAAAAGTTTTCTTTTTTTAACAGTGTTTCCTTCTTGCAAACTATAATAAACATTATACAATCTTTACTATTTGGAAACTACTTACTGTTTCATAAAGAACAGTTAAGTATCTTAAAACCTAGCCAACCTACATAATTGAATAATGCATACCTCTAAATAACTTATCACTTTGCGAGGTCTACATTCATAAACTTCTTTTGCATTTTTGTTTAATATAGCATTAAGAATTTCTTTTAAATCCATCACTCCATAGAATGGGAGACAATTAGCCATTCCTTCTATTTCCAAGTAGTTTTCAGCAATAGAAGCTCCTAGAAGAAAGAAAATTAATAAAATCATACATTTTATTGTATCACAAAACACATCATATATCTTATTATATCACATATTTTATTATATCAAAAATACATATCATATATTTTATATAAAAACATATATAGTTTTGTTTAAATTATATTCCAGCAAATACCTATTAAAAACAAAACCTCTGTTGGGCCGGCCGAGTGGCGCGGTGGTTAAGAACCGGCTTGAGACGCTAGCGGCCCCGGTTCGGATCCCACATATGAGGGCCAGTGACACTGCCCTCAGAAAAAAAAACAACAAAAAAAATCCTCTGTTAAAACATTAGAATGTAATCCAGTCAGGAAAAAGTTTTGTTCCTTAGTTGGAGAATAAAAAATAATTTCCCATTGGAATTCATATTCACATTAAGTCGTAAGTGCTCACAGATACCACACGTGCTTTATATCATTTAATTTAATCTCAGTTATTGCTGTTTTGTTCCCTACATTTGTTTAGAACATTTCTTAATTTGGAGAGAAAATGGAGTCCCATGATATTTATTAAAATAAAACTGCTCTAAGTGTTTTAACAACTGTTGTTGTTCAAGTTCTATACTGCTGGTTTAGTATGTAACCTAAAGGCCTGAATTATTTCAATGATTATTTTAACTTACAAATCATTATAAAAATACTGACATAGTAACTTTCTTTTCCAGAAACTTATTGAGATATAACTGACATTGTGTTATATACATAATATAACATTGTATACATTTGAGGTGTAAAAGATATGATACACTTATATATTGTAAAATTACCACCATAGTAACTTATTAATGTATTAATAATTTGAGGAAATGAAACATTAATGTTTATTCAAACTATTTTACTAGGACAATGTTTAAAACTGTCATGTTATGTATTATTTCAGCTACTTTAAATAACTTAGTGATTAAAATAAAGCTAAAAACTAGCTATATGGTCAAATATATAATTGGGTAAAACACTCATAACTGCATACATTTCAAAGCTTCAAATTTGGCTTTAGAATGTATTTTAAGATTTTGGAAAATAGCAGGGACTTGTCTTCTTTGGCTGTAACTATGTGATAGTGTTCTTAATACTGAAATCCATAAAATGTTTCCTTGAAATAAAGAAAATGAGACAGTCCAATGTTGGGTAAGTGGCAGCTATAAATGGATGAATGAGTAAAAAAAAAAAAAGGAGTGATGTAGTTTGAAGAGTTTCAGATTCTCATATGTCAATGCTCCTATCCTCAACCTGTTTCCAGTTACAGAACAGCTCCTTGACCTGGATGGAAGAATACAAGTGGTATACTAAACACAGCATGCATCCTACTGTTCTTTCTGGGAAACAACTGGAATAGTATAAGAAAATATATAATCAAGCACTATAGAATAAAATACAGAGTTCAGTGAAGGGAGACAAAGTGAGAGTTTGAACAACCAGGGGAACTTAAATGGGACTTGAAATAAGGTTTAGATAGGCAAAGAGGAAGTAGCAGAATCCTGGTTCACATCTTTTTACATATACTGGGGGTGCAAAAAAATTGAAACATGTATACAAATGGACACTTTGATCAACGTTGCTCAAGCAGTAGTTTGCCGTATTCAGGAGTGTCTAGACGCTGATAGTAACCACTTTGAGCACCTCTTGCAATTACAGAAATCAAATGTGACTTGTATTCATCTTTTGTTATCGGTATAAATTGAGTATCACAATTTTAATGCAGTTTTCCTTTCTTAAAATGTGTATACAATTTTTTGGGATCCTCTGCATATAGACATGCAAATTTACAAAAATATTAGTCAAGAAACTTGTTACAATTGCTGGTTCTATACCTTTAATAGTATGATAATATTGAAACGTCTAATACAGACTACATTTGCCCCGGAAAATTGTAAGCATGTCACAGAATTACTTTTGGGTGTGGTAAAAAGTATTTGGCAACAGATGAGGAAACTGAGCAATATTTCAATATCTGTGTTTGCAAAATTCAGGTATGGAAAACTTACAGACATTTGGAACCATGTAACAATAAACATTCAAGAAGTTTCCACATAATTATATGAAATGCTTTCCAATTTTCAGGGGAAATACTTCAAACCAATAAGTGGTTTGACAAGTTTTCACTTTCTAAAATATGGAATTCTTATTGATGCAGAACAAAAAGGTATTTGCATTAACGAACGAAGTTCCTAGGGTCACATTCAGATCTTTTCCCTCAAAGCAAGATGTCCTCTTCCTGTCTTTCAATTGTACTGATCCAAAGATGTTTGTGAAAACTGGCAAACTGTTGATCCAAAGTTAAGTCCAATACAACAAAACTCTGGCTTAAAAACAGAGAAATAGGATTTAAGAAACATTACATGAAAATTCAATAAAGTAAAAAAGCTAAAAAAATGAAGAAAACATCAATGTTTTAAACTTCATCTGTTATTGACAAGAGAAATAATGCTGATGATAATCTAAGTAAAGTTAATTCCAAACAAATCAAGTCAGTTTCCGATGTTTGTCATATTCATTTCCACATCTCTGGCGTCATGTAAAGTACTGGCATTCAAGAACTTAAAAAAAAACAAAACACTATCTACAGGCTAAGAGCAAAAAGCATGTCATACAGAAACTTACTGGGTGGTTCAAAAATAAACATGCTCTTGGAACAGACAGGGTAGTTATCTAACTTTTAAAAAAATCGCTGTGATAACATCTTTCAAGAAAAAATGGTGTCTACCACCAACACCACACAGTTACTTAGAAAAATAGATTAAGAAAATAAATGTCTTGCTACATCCCAACCCCACACACTCTCCCCCTGGTTTCACACTGCAAACAATTTTTTAAAATGCCAGGGGTCCTGAGGAAGACAGATTATTCTAGGAGGACTAACACCAATGACTACAAGTCAGTTCAGGGCAGAAAACAGTGCTGGATGGAGGATAGGAAGAATATTTGAACACCTGTCATTGTCAAGTACTAAACTGATTATGTAAGTACTTTGTTTAGTGCTGACAACTACTTCATGAAGTACATAGCTCAATTGTAATAGGGAAACAATACAACAAATTGTTAAGAGCGAGGCTCTCAAGGTAGATGCTTGGGTTTTCAAATCCTGTTCTGCCACTGTGTACCCTTAAGCAAATTTAATTTCTCTATACCTTGATTTTTTCATCTATAAAATGGGGACAGTAATAGAACCTACTTTATAGGGCTATTAGGAAGATTAATGAATACATTTAACATTAAAAATAGTGACTGGCACAATAATTATTTAATAATTATTAGTTGCTGTTGATGAGGAAACATTTAGGCTGACTTGCCCATAAACAAACTGTTTTTAAAATGGCAGAGTTGGGATTCAGACCTCTTCACTCCAAATCTAAATATCCAGGACTGAAGTAAGAGGTAAGAATTTTAGGGTAGGTATTCCTTAATACTGAAAAAGTCAAGTAAAATTAGTTTAGAACACAAAGCATTTTCAATATATACTTAATTTCATAGTTTTGTACATTGTTGTTGCTTATTTTTTTTTTGAGGTTTAAATAAAATATTCATTTAAAAATCCTCAACACTGTTTTGGTTGAACTTTGTTTTTCTACACTTTGATCATGACAAGTTTAGGTGTAGGTAAGAGAGGGGGACAGCAGAATCACCCTTATGTATGCCTTTGTGCCCCTTGATACCAGATGAAGGGAAACAGGACAAGACCAGGCTAGGAAGCTAGGGCAGAAGACAGTTATGTATGGAAACTATGAAAATCCAGAGAAAGGGCCAGCCAGGAAAACTGAAGGCTCCTAGCCAGACGGATTTTTCTCTCTCACCCAGTGAATTTCCGTACCAAGTAAATAGTGTTATCACAGTCTTTTTATTTTAGCAAAGCCATGGAATCAAATCATCCACTCTCCAAATAGTAAGATTGCTGCTGTTACACATCTAATTGGCAAAACAACTACATGCTTTTAAAAAAGGAAAAGACATGTCCATATTTGTTCGGCCATTCTAGTAAACTGAATATTTACTTCTGTTTCATCATCTAAAGGATTATTTAATAACTTAAACAAACCAGGAAGTTTGAATATTGTGAAAAAGAATGGCAAAAATTACAAAACTACTTGATTAGTTATGCAAACACAAGGCAATGGACTGTAAGAGATGTCAAACTTGCTTATTTCAGACAGACATGACCTGTTTGAAATACAACTGTTTTTACACAGCTAATATTGTACTTTTGGTGAGACAAAAATACACCATGGTATCTGTAAATTATGATACCCAAATGTAACTACTGAAACAAGACTCATTTTTCCAAGTCAGGAAATAATAAACCACATCACCATACCTGGTATCATTTTTATCTTGAAACCATTTGCTATAAGACGAGGATCGGATAGGTAAGTTGATCCATTGTAGTATCTTTGGTCATCTGCTGTCATTTTATATAAAATCTCTAAATAATGAGATCCATCAAAAAGACTGAAAAAGAAATAATGGCCCTTTAAATTATTAAACATGTAAAATAAATAAACTTATGGAAAAAATTATCCAAGGGTCCTTTTAAAAAGTGTTATCAGTAACCAAAATACAAAGGTATAAGTTGCCCAGTGAGAAACTTTACTTCTTTACATTTCTGTTAATATTTTATAGAAGACCTACAACATACAACATACAGGAGGAAAAATAGATATAAAAGACAGTTTTTATGTTCTAGAATGTTACAAATGATGTGAAATCAAAAGATGTGCTCTCTCTAGATAATACATTATATAATACATTAAGCAGACACAATAATACATTGTCAAGTTACTCAAATAGTCCATCCTACCTAATTTTCAATTGCTATTAACGGTTTCTTCAATAATAAAAAGATAAGCCCATATCTTTTTCTCCCTGGAACTGATAAATTTAGTAATTCGGAGCTTGGGAGAGTTCCTTCAGTCTGCTGTAGGCATGGGATGTTTGCCAAAGGTGGCATATGAAATGGTTCTGAGTGGTGCAGGCCTAAAACAAAATTTTGAGTAGCCAGATTATCTAGGGCACAAATTAACCTATCACGTCGGTTTTAGGCTTAGGCATAGGGCTCATAATATGCTATTACAATAAAGCATCTGTTTGGGTTGGATGGGAGTGGTTACCATTCTCCCAGTCAGTCAATAAATATTTGAGTGTCTCCCAAGTAGCAGATGCTGCCTTTGGTGTGCAAGACATTGTTCCATGTTGGTGATGAGCTGCTACTTCATTATAACTCTGTACCCCTTGAAAAAGTAAAGGAATAATGTTTTTGCTTATCATCTCTGAAAGGCAGAGGATCCCACTGACTTAAGAGCAGATATCATAGACAGAAAAGCTTTGGCTACATATCAGATATGCTCCGTGTACTCTAACCAACATTCCAAAAATCAATCCCAGCCGGTGTGGCAGTGATGATAGTAGAGCAAAGAATGGTACAGGCTCTACAGCTCCTGTCTAGATTGGCCTCTTGGATCCAACCACTTATTTATCAGCTGCATGAGCCTAGGTAAGTTACTTAACAGTTCTGTGTTTCAGTTTCCTCATTTGTAATATATGGATAATGGCATTAGCTACCTCTCATAAGGTTGTGAAGATCATGAAAGCAGAAGGCTTAGTAAAGTTCCTATCATAAGTAAGTGTTCAATGAATATTAGTCATTGTTATTATTGAGCTCTTACTTTGTATTTTATAGCTATCTAAATGATTCCATTCAGAAATAAGCTACATAACCCGCATTAGAATTCTGGTGAGAAAACTGAGCCCAACCCATAACTACCCCACCTACAGCTCAATTTTGAAAAAATTACATTAGTAACTGTAACAGATATGTCCCATTTCAGAAAATTTCAGATACACCTTAGTTCTTTTTAAGGTAAGAAAAAGTACTAGTAGGTATTTGTACTGTTTTAATATAGCTAAGGCTGCATTAATTCTTTTTCTGATTCTTCCTTTGACATGTCCTAAGCCAATTTATACTATGAAACATGTCATATTTTAGTTAATGAGATTACTGCTGCCTTAATTATAAAAGAGAGCTTTAACAAATGTTTTTCTGTATTATTGTCCTATTTTTTTTTTTCCTTCTGGTGTCAGGGTCTTTAACACAAAGGTTTTAATACATTTTATAAATTATTTTTTATTTATTCTTAGAACTTCTGAAACAGTTATCTAGTGATGTATCCTAGAGAACAAATACCAATGTTTTGTTTTTTAATTTCAGGTTTTTATCTCCTGTTATACATGGTTCTCTTCTACATGTGTCATACTAAAAAAGAAATATTAAGTGTAAAAAGGGAAATGTTAATAGGTTAATTATTACTCATTCTTACAGAAAATTATTTGTTCATAAAGGATATGAAAAGAAAATACCCCATTTTACAATCTATAATAAAATTAGTTCAGGCAATAATCATCCATGGATGAAACCATTAGATGGAAAGATAGGGAACTTTAAGGTGGAAGATCAGCCTTCAGCAGCTGAACCCAGTGATAAGTGCCTTTTGATGTCATGAAATAAAGTGCCTTTTGATGTCATGAAATATGAAGCATACTGCACCGTCTATTAAACAGTCTTACCAAAATGTAGAATCTGAATCTATTCAATTCTCCTAACATTTAAATACAGGAAAGGGAAAAACAAGTTGACCACAACCAAAAGGAAGCAAAGGCATGAACCAAACAATTAATGCCATTAAAGATTAGAAATCAAGTTTTAAAAAGATTTCTTTAAATAAATACCACTTTGCCTAGAAATAAGCACTTTCAATTTTTTACCTTTAACCTCTAATCTAGTATAGATTAATAAATGTTATTAGACTAAAAAAATAAAATGATATTACTTCACCATACCTCTCTGTTAATATAATTGGCTTTTCCAGTGGCTGTGCAGGAAGCTTATGATTCTCAAGAAGTCTTTTAAATAGCAAGGCTTCTTCCACTCTATATGGATTTAATAACATTATCTCTTTTTTGGATGTAATTAGCCATGCATCAGGAAACTTGAGATTATGAATCAAGCAAAGTTCATCCTTCTCTTCTAGTTCGACTTTCTTATGTTTCTCAAAAATTTTTTTTAAGTTTTCCATAGAAAAGGGAATTTGAACTTTTTTAATGTTTTGGTTCTTTTTTTTTTCAGTTTGGGCCTGAAAGAGTTCGTCAAGTTTTGGCTGATTAGATAATGAAGTTTTCAACTTGTGCTTCTGTGCCAAATTCCATGAGCTGGTGGGTTTTATCTTTTTTCTGCCATCTTTTAATGATATTTGTGACTCCTGTTCAGTGGCTCTCTTGATTTGCCTATTGTATCGTTCCAAGTCTTTAGCAGCCCTCTCTTCATATCTATGAATGGAGATAAAACAGAACTAATAAGGTCATAATCAGAAAATATATTAACTATCTGAAGTAAATTTTTTTAACAAAACAGAGCTGGTATTCCAGGTCTGATAATGGCAGAGCTTATATTATACAATCAAAAGTTATCACAGAAGCAATGAAACAGGAAAATGTGCATATGGTCAAGTGAAAACGTGGTCAGTAGAAACCAACCTCAAGATGACTTGGATGTTGGAATTTGGGGGAAAAAGTTTTAAAATAGATTTTTATAATTATTTGAGGACTTAAAAGGATAATATGATCATAATGAGAGACTGGGAGGGGGAATCTCAACAGAGAAAAATCATAAAAAAGAACCAAATGGGAATTCTAGAATGAAGAAACAAAATACATGAAATGAAAAATTCTCCCGGTAGGTTTAACAGTACATCAAAGATGGCAAAAGTAACAGTAAAATAGTAATTATCCAGTCTATACAACAGAGAGGAAAATGACTGAAGAAGTTTAAAAGATACCTTAGTGATCTATGGCACACAAGCAACCTAACATTATAATTGGAGTCCCACATAAACAATAAAAGTGAGGGTGGGGGAACATTTGAAGAAATCATGGGTGACAAAAAACCAATTTGGAGAAATATATTTTACAGGTTCAAGGTCAATGAACCCAAGCAGGATAAATGCAAAAATATCCACAGCTAAGTATAGTAGAATGAAACTGTTGAAAACCAAAGATAAAGTTTTAAAAGCAGTCAGAGGAAAAGAATAAAAGAAGACATTAGAAAAAAGGAACACCACCACGAATGAAGATAAAAATAGATATTTTCAGATAAAAGAAAGCTAAGATTCTGGTTTCAGCATCACTGCATTATTAAGGAGTGACACCAAATGGACACTCAGATCTATAGTAAGAAATAATGAGCACCAGAAATGGTAACTATGTAGGTAAAGAGAAAAAAATGATCCTTTAAAAAATGCTCATAGTAAATTTCAAATATTTCAGATATAATACTACAGAGAAAGAGGAATATTCCCTAATGACAAAAGGGGTCCTTAGGAAGGTATAACAATCACAAACGTGTATGCCCCTAACAACTGAACTTCACATTACATGAAATAAGATCTAAAGGTAGAAATCAATCCAGAATCATAGTTGCAGACTTAGTACCCTTCCCTCAGTAACTGACTGAACTAGACTAAAAAATAAAAATTAGTAAAGCTATAAAAAATTTCAGCTATTATCAACTACCTTAACTTCGCTGACATTTTGGAACTACTACATCTAATAACTGCAGAATTCAGATTACTTTTATGTGTACTTGGAAGCTTCATAAGACAGACCACTTCCTGGGATTAATTCTCAAAAAATTTCAAAAAACTGAAATCTAACAGTGTTTTTCCTGTCCATGACAAAATTAATTAGAAATAACAAGATATTTAGGGCAAAAACACAAAACACACATATTTGGAAACTAACCAATACAGCTTTATTTGTAATAGCCCCAAATTGGAAACAATCCAAAGGTCCATCAACTGAAGACTGAATAAACAAACTGTGGTAGTTAGGTGCCACATAATGACGTTTCAGTTAACAAGGGACAGTGTATATGAACGTGGTCCTATAAAGTTATAATGGAGCTGAAAAACTGCTATTGACTAGTGAAGCAGTAGCCGTTGTAACATCATAGCTCAACACATTACTCACGTTTGTGGTGATGCCGGTATAGACACACCTACTGCAATGCCAGTCATTAAAAAAGTTTAGTACACACAGTTATGTGCAGTATATAATACTTGATCATTATAATAAATGACTGTTACTGATTTGTGTATTTACTATACTATAGCTTTTATTGTTATTTTAGAGTGTACTCTTTTTACTTATCAAAAAAAAAAAAAGTTTGCCATAAAACAGTGTGCCATGTTATGTCAGCAGGAGCCCCATACATACTGTTTATCACATCTGTTGATTGCATCTTTTTCTCCTGTGCTTGATTTAATCTCATATTTTATAAATTGAGTGCAGTCCAAGTGTACAGTGTTTCTAACGTCTGCAGTACTGTACATGTAATAATGTCCTAGGCCTTCACTCACCTCTCACTCACTGACTCACCCAGAGTTCCATTCATGCATGGTAAGTGTCCTATACAGGTGGCCCGTTTTCTATGTTTCAACACAGTATTTTTAATGTACCTTTTCTGTTTAGATATACTTCAGTACACAAGTACTTACTATTGTGTTACAATTGCCTACAGTATTCATTACAGTGACACACTGTACAGGTTTGTAGCCTGGGAACACTACACTATACCATACAGCTCAGGTGTGTAGTAGCCTATCCCACCTAGGTTTGTGTAAGTATACAGGATGATGTTCACACAATAACAAAATCATCTAACAATGCATTTCTCAAAACGTATCCCCATCATTATGCAGTGCATAACTGTATGTTTATACAATTGAATATAACCCTAATTGAGTAAAAAGAATGAACTAGAGGGCCGGCTGCGTGGCGCAGTGGTTAAGCGCTGGCTTGGGAAGCCAGTCAGGTCCCACACATGAAAATCACAAAAATATTTTGTTGAGGGGAAGAAGATAGATATAAAAGAGTACATATCATGAATTTATGTGACGTTCAAGTCTGGCAAAAACAAATTTGTGTGATAAAAAGCAAAGCAGTGGTTTGCGTATGGAGAGTGAAAGGTGAGTGACATAAGGGAACTTTCTGGGGTGATGGAAATGTTCTGTATTTTGTTTGGGGTGGTGGTTACAGGGTATACACATATGAAAAAGCACTGAACTATATATGGTTAAGATCTATGCATTTCACAGCTGCTAAACTTTACCCAATTTTAAAAACCATTTAAGAAAACACTGAAGATACAGATACTAAAAAACAAACAAAAAATCCATTACAAAGAAATAATTAAATAGTTAATTCCAGATCTGAAGAGTTCCTTATACTTTTGTTATCACATCAACATGGAATAAACAACTCCCTGAATACTACAAAAGAAAATTTACATTCATTAATATTCCATTTACTAATTGGATATTAGTAAAATTAAAGTCACTATAAATAACATGCAAAAAAAATCATAACTAACGTTATAATACTTTCATTGCTGTTTAATTTTTTCAGCTGTTACGTTATTTTAGAGTCAATAATGAAAAAAATAAATTCTAATAAACTGAACAAATCCAAACTGCTTAATTTAATTTTATTTCAAAGGTACAAAATAATAGATGTTTTAAAATTATACCGGGTTCTAGCATAGCTGTTCTATCAACCCTTTTCTAAAAAATTGAGATGCCTACGGCCCATCCTCAGTTTCTAATTCTCCAGGCCTACGTTGAGGTCAGGCAGTACTATTTTAAAAGAATTTCATGGGTGATTCTAATACATATGCACAATTGAAAACTACTGTTATGTGTTCAGCAAAGTGTAGTGGTTAAGAACACAGATCCTGGAAAAACACACTGCTTGGGTTGGTTTTGCTACTTAGTAATTCTATAAACCTATGCAAATAATTTAATCTTTCTGTGCCTCAGTATACTCATCTGTAATATATGGATAATCCACAGTTAGTTTTGATATGAGGAATAAAAAGTGTTAAAATGTGTCCAGTACTTAGAACAGTGCTTGACACATAGTAAATGGTGAGGTTTGCCATCATTTTCTATCCAGAATCACATACTTTATAATGAAAGAGGTACATGATTGACTAAAGTTTGAATTATTTAAGCAACCTTGTTAAAATTTTTTTTAAATGAAGTTTCAAATTTGAGACTAGGGAATTAATGTTGTTTCTTATTTTAAGAAACTTGGGCGGAATCCTATTGTAGGTAATGTACATAAAACAGTTTTCAGGGGGAAATCTGAATAGATAGATATGTGTTAGGAAATAAAACTGATATTATTGGAGACAACTATATTAAATAGTAAACATGTGACTAAGAGACAAAAGACCACACACCATGTTATGGAGTTTGTACTTCGCACATGTTTGTTAAATAAAGAAATGTTAGCTGGATGAGAATGTCAAAAAAGACCTTGTTCCACTGTCAACAAGATGAAAATGCCTCTTTTGGTTACTCACTATGACTTATTCATAATTTCAAAAATTATTTTCCCCCATTTCTACTTAGAATCTGAACTTCTGGATTAGCTATATAAAATACATGATTAGTTTACTTTCAATAGGTACTACAATTAGTGTTTTTAGCTCCTGGACATCCAAATTTGAGATTTTTCCTGTACAGTGGAAATTGAGTTCAAGATGAAGGTCACCATTTGTAATTAATTATAATGTGCAAATTTTCACATATGGTACTAATCTTTTGATTTACTCAAGAAGTCAACTTCATTAGTTCCTTGGGAAATATAAAAAGTTATGTCCAAAGGAATATTAAGTGAATGTTAAGTAAAAACAGCTGCTACCTTTGACTTAATGTCATTAAAGGATATAGTAACTTGAATGGAAAATGTTAATTCTGATTTGACCAGTGATCAATTCAAATGATGTTTTTGTGACTAAAGATTACACATAATTATAAAATTTACCACTTTCAGTAATATCACAATTACAATATTATTCTTAGTTATTTTAAATAGAAATATGTTCATACCTACTGCAGAATCAAAGTTCAAGTTAACATCAATGGACTGAGACCCCAGTGGCAGAGCACACAGCCTAAATCTGGTTTCCAAGCTACTAGAGGAAAGGAGAGGAAAACAAGGGGGAAAAGAAAAAAATCCCAGAAAGGAAGAACTGGAAAATGAAAGTACCTGTACTCCAAAGTCTGTCCTATGTTCTCAGCAGGAAATCCTGACCTAGCTCTTTTCCAAAATCTTTGTTTCGGCTTACAGAACCTTCCATGATCTGGCCTGCCTTTCCTCATCTGTCTTTGTCACAGGCCCCGATATTCAGTTCTTATCAGAGAAGGCATCTTTTAGTTCCTCAGATAACCATTTTTACTTCTAATTTCCGGCCTTTCTTAAATGCTGTTCCTTCTAGCTATGTGTTTTCATTATTCCCTATATTTATTTTATTTTAACACTTATCACATTCTATTATTACTATTGTCTCCCTCATTAGACTGTAACACTTAGAAGTAGAAAATATTTTATTTATTACTGTCCCTGAAGTGACTAGCTCGAGTACATAGGGCTTTGTACACAAAATACCCTCAATATACATTGCCTAATAGAAGGAAAGTAGGGAGGGAGGATGAAGAGGGAGGGAAAGAAAAAGAAGGGAAAGGAAGAAAACAAAAGGGAGGAGAAGATGTGAAAGAAGCAGGAAGAACAAGATAAAAGGGAAGAAAAGGAAGGATGGATGAAGAGACTGATTATCTGTGGAAGAGGAGTCCACTCTCAAAACCCTTAGCACTCCTTCTAAAATTTAGGATCATAGGGCCGGCTGAGTGGCGCGGCGGTTAAGCGCTGGCTTGGAAAGCCAGCGGCCCTGGTTCGGGTCCCACTTATGAGGGCCAGTGACACTGCCCTCAAAAATAAATAAATAAATAAATAAATAAATAAATAAATAAATAAATAAATAAAATTTAGGATCATGGAAAGAATTCCAAGATAAAGACTAGATAAGAAGTGGCAGTTAGTGTTACAACTGAGTGTGATATTTTTGTTCTGTTGTCAAATCATGATTTGGACATAGCCAATCATGGTCCCATTCTGGAAGATTCTAATACAGTATTTTGTGAAATAGAGTAAGCTCTCTTGATGTCATGATACCTGTATTTTCTTCACAGTTTTCTATTTCTGGCCTCCAGTGTAAATTTAATCTTGACTAAGCAAATGGAAAATGTCAATCACAACAGAGCAATTTATTTTACACATATTAAATATCCGATTAACATCATGAGTAATCAATCATTTAACTATGTGCCAGTCATTTATCTTGTATGATAACATATACAACATCTTATATAAACCTCAAAACAATCCAGGAGTGACTGTCCACACAGTTTTACAAAAAGCTGCAAAGGAGGTAACAAGGGTTTGACCAAGGTATAGCTTCAGAGGTCTGCCCTTGACCAACCCTGCCTCTTTGTCTTTCTTCTGGCAACGAGAGAGAGAAAATTCTGGACTCCAGAATAAATACCTCATGATAAACAACTTTTTAGATGAAGTCTTAATCCTTGTACCCTGACACCTTAGGCTGTCCAAGGAGAAACAATGCTGACATTACCCAAAAGACAACTAGAACAGTACCTGCTATTGTGAGGCTGCAAGGGAACAGCTATCTTACACTCTCCCTATTTCAGTAAAAATGGGAAACAGCTATGTCTTTTTCATTTTTTTCTATCCTCAGACAATTAATTCATCACCTCCCTGGTCAATGCAATTTAACTATTGTGGGTTTGCCGTACTAAAAGTACACTCACTCATCTTTAAATTACATAGTTGTGTTACTTAGATAAAACTAAAAACAATCACAATGCATAACTTATTTGCATCCTAATTCAAATAAACAAACTTTAAAAAACCTGACATTTATAAAGTAATTAGAAATCTGAACATTGACTATTTAATGATGTTAAGGAATTCTTGTTTTAAGAAGTTATGACAATTGTATTATGGCTATATTTAAAATAAGAGTATCTTTATGTTTTACAGACACATGCTAAAATATTTATGAAATAGATGATATTATCCTAGGATTTGCTTCAGAATAATGGTGAAGGGGAAGTGAAGCAAGTAGAGGGATGGATAAAACAGGACGACCATAAGTTGATGGTTGGCAAAATGGAGTGATGTGTTCACTATACTGTCCACTTTTGTGTGTGTATTTGAAAAAAGAACCATCCCCATCAAAAAAACAAAAGGTGAAAACAGAAGTTAATTTATGGAGGTTTTGCCTATTGATACTAATAGTGGTCTTTATTATTTTAAATTGATAGTATCTTTAAAAGACTGAATAAGCTAAGGGGGGGAAAAAAATCGGTCAAGTATCCATGATTTGATCACCAAATAAACTCTGGATGATAGGTTACATTTAAATATTTCCTCCATGTTTGACAGTATTGAGATGCCTTAGATAATAACATGCGATTCAAAGTATAATTTCACTCTTTCATTTTCTGGTGGGCTAGATTACTCAAACATGCTATTTTGTGTTTATCATAAGTGCGCTAGGTCAATTAGAAACACCCATCATATTATCTGGGAATATTTATTCAGACAATCTGATCTAAATACGGCAAGTAACATGTAGTTATTTTAATCAAAGATAGAACAAACCACCTATTTACCTACCGAAAAAGCCCACAATAATTTATAAGTTCCCAAATCAGAAATAAGATTTTAGAAGGAAGCCTTGTTACACTGAATACAAATGGTATGAATACCACTAAATTGAATCTGCAACAATGTTAGAATTTTTTAACAAATAGTTAAGCTGTACCAAAACAAAAAACAAAACTAAAAAACTCTAACAAAAAGAGTGATGCCAAGAAAGGTACTCTAGCCAAGCCAAAAGACACTTTTCATCCTGCTTTTCCATAAATAAGAAGTTAAAAAAAAATTTAACCCAATGAGTAATATAGAACGGAAATACCTGAACATTCCAGTCACATGCAAGCTCTGGAAACTTACTTGAGTTTTCCCTCTTCACTCAATGTCTTCCACAGTTCTTCAATTTGTATTACTGCATCCTCCAAACTGGTCTTAGGATTTTCTGTGAGAAATTGAATACGATGATCTTGAACAAAAAGTTCACTTGCTGACATGGGTTTCTTGATTACGTGATTGCTAATTAAATCATAAGCTGTAATTTGTCCAGATTTGTTGTCTACCACATTTGATTTTTTGATACAGGAACCGTCACTGAGATTCTTTTGTTCAGGGCTTAAGTTATTATTATTACTTGCTTTACATGCTGAACTTTCTTGAGGCACTAAAATTTTCACAGGTTCAATGTTTTCTCCTATTGAATTTTTAAGTGCATTTCCCTTGCTCCAGTCATCTGCACAAATTTCCAAAGACTTATCAGGAACTGCTTCTTCCTCATTTTTCCCACTCTCATCCAAATGCTCTTTATTGCCATTTTCTGATTGGGCATGCTTAACGGAAGCTACAAAACAAGTTTCACTGTATTCCTTCTGGGTGCCCTCACATGATAAATTATTCACTGGGATCTCCTGAAATGTATTTCTAGTGTTCTTATCAATGTGAGAATTGTCAATACTAAAATGATCATTGTAATGGTCACCAACACATATATGATGATTTAAACAATAATTAGTGTTTTTTCCAGATTCATCATTATACACATCATTTTGGAAAGGAATGCTTGAAGTATCAACATTTGGATGATTATTTCCAGATGATTCCATCTTATTAAGAAGCACATCTGTTTCTGCTGTTTTACTAACAACCATGTCAGCTGAGGAAACATCTGTTTTATTATTTTCATAAGAATTTGTACTAGGTAGTGATCCATAACAAGTTGTCATCAGGTTTTCAAGAGCAATTAAAACAGAGTCCTAAAAATAAAAATTAACAAATGTTATGGGGAAATCATGAAAATAATAAATAAGATTTAAAATAATATTTAAAAATATGTATAAAGAAATTAATCTCCTTTGTGTTACAAAAATGGTTAGGACTGTATACATTTGTAAATAGCATAAATTAATACAAAATTATCTGGAAAAGGTTACCTTATTCTGTAATAATACTTGACTTTTATCTGGTGTTAAATTTACATCCACTTCAGCTGTAGGAACATCAATTTTCAGAAAGAAAGTGGGATACAAACGAGTAGATTCCTTTAGGCACTTCAGACTGTAATAACGTCGGATTAACTAGAAATATATGTAATGAATAAAAGACAAAATACCATATAATTATAGTATTGCCATCCTTAAAATACCAACAAAAGGAGCATATTCAACTGAGAAACTGAGTGGGTATGTTAACTGCTTATTAGGAAAAGCAGTACCTAAATAGTAATCCTTATTTTAGGCCTTGAACTATATAAATGAAGCACAAGCATTCATTAAATACACATAGCCAATGCAACCGGCTTCATGGTTAAAAGATCAGTGTCATTGACGGTTTGAAAGTCCAGAGTTCAAATTCAAACTCTGTTACTTTTACTAGCTATGTGGTCAAGAAAGTCACTAACATTTCAGTTTCTTCACTGTAAATAATGATAATATATCCCAGAGTGGTGGTGAAAAGTCAACGAGACGTATATGAGGTACCTAGAACAATGCTTAATAAATGTTATTGTTTCTCATTTTCTCCTTTTCCTTACTTTAGAGCCAAGTCTTAGAAGTTATCCTTGCAACAAGTTGACAAATGACAGGGCTAGTTTTTATTTCTAATCCCAGTGATACTTTTCTTAAATAGATTACCTTTAATATGTCTTTCTGGTGTATTGGTCGACTGTTTATAAAGATGAAACTCTTTTCTGGGGTTGAAAGACTTGTGAAAGAGTGGTCTGCATCATGCTTTGGAAGAAATGCACTTAGATGAATCTAAAATTGCAATAAATAATTACAGAATCAATACACAATGTCAACAATAAATGTTGTTCCATGAGTCTGGCTATGGACATTAAAAGGTATAAAAAATATAAACAAATGGATTTGCATCTTAAGGTCTAAAGAGCCATATACTTCCTGAAACCATGTCTTGAAAATTAACCTTAAATAAAATACTGAAGCATATTAAATTGGGGCTCTCTGCCTCTTTCTTTTTTGCAATTGTATTTTAAGGAAAAATTGGCATTCATAAAAGTTTCATGAATGGGCATATATCTTACGGTCACAGGACATATAGCACAAACACTGCTCTCTACTCAACTTTATCTTCCTTCTGTCTTTAAAATTTTTCTTTCCTAATATTGTGACTTTCTTCTAGCTGTTTGTCCTTGTATTTTTTAACCACTTTTTTCCTTAGAGAAAGTAAATCTGACTGGGTTTTCATTTCTGAGTTAATAATCTTTTCTCTTTGACACAGATTGCAGTGTTGTACTTTATTTTCATTTTTGTTTAGAGAACGCTTCTATAAACAAATCAATTATTTTAATGCATTCTTTCTCTATTTTACAAATGTATGAAGAGAAGGGAGAAAATGAAGAAAGATCCTAAAAAAAAACATACCAGAGAAATGAGAGAAATTGAGGGGACAGAAGGCAAGGAAAACCTCCTTTTACCTTTAAAGATAATATGGGGACTCTATATTAAGGATACAGGTTAGAGCCTGATTGATGTGTTTTACATCTCAGGTGCACTACTCGCTATGTGATCTTGGTCAAGTTATTTAAAATACAGGCCTATAATTTCCTATCTGAAACAAGTGGAACCAGATGTGTTATTAACCTGTTAAAAAACACTAACAGTAGGGCCAGCCCAGTGGCGCGGTGGTTAAGCGCTGGCTTGGGAAGCCAGCGGCCCCGGTTCAGGTCCCACATACGAGGGCCAGTGACACTGCCCTCAAAAAACAAACAAACACTAATAGTAAAACTCGAGCTTAGGTTTAGTAAAGAGAGAATGGCGGGCAGCGCTATTTTTAGTTAAGGAGAAACCATGAGGCTCCTTAGCAACATAGCCTGGAGGGTGACACCTATGTCTATGGCTATCCCTGCCCTTGGAAATAAGTGTTTAAGGAGACGCATTACTACTTTTAGAATGCTAAGTGCATTATTGTCACAGTGCCAAGTTGTGCCAATTTTAAAAAGTAAATTAATAAAGCTGGATAATCCATTATAAAATGATACTACTTAATTAACTGTAAAACTTCACAGCATTTATAAATGGTTGTTTAATTAACCAGGTAACATGAGACCCTCCTTAAAGCACCTGCTGGGCATCAGGGAGAGCCTGTTTAGTCTTGGAAAGACTTACTGGGCTTGTGGATTTAAAAAAGAAAAAAAAAAATCTGCCCCAAATAGGTAATTAAGAAGAATAAAATGAAAAAGAAATTGGTAATATTGCTAGTGTTTCCCTTTCACGCCATCTGGGTTGGCCAGTGAATAATTACTACTACTTCCAAAATAACTGAGGTTTTAAAAACGGCTTAGGGTAGCCTTAAGAACTCACAAACTTTAAGTTATATGAAAAAGAAAAATTAAACAGCAAAGTCTTATAAAATGCTATAAAAAGTGAAAAATCAGACTAGTTCATGGAAACAGAATGTCTGAGACCAAATCGGTACAAAATAAAAAACAGACCACATATTTGATCCCTTTTACCCTCATCTACCACACACACGAACACACAATGTGATATATACAATAGATGATGTATTACAGAATTGTACACCTAAAACATATGTAACTTTGCTAACCATTATCACCCCAGTAAGTTTTAATTTTAAAAAAAGAAAACATAGGGCCAGCCGAGTGGTGCGGTGGTTCGGGTCCCACATGAGAGCCAGTGACACCGCCCTCAAAAAAAAAAAAAAAAAAAAACTTAAAAAAAATTATAAAAAAAATAAATACATAACAAATAAAAAAATAAAACATAATTACATATATGAGAAGAAAAAAAAGAATGATAAAAAAAGTAGACCTTACAGGATTCTGTACCCAAGTATTTCTCAACCTAAAAGGCAACACAAAAATCAAAGACAGAATATAAACAAATGCTTCTCCCCTTTTTGCTTTTCAACTATGGGCTTCCCTCTCTTTCCCTTCATCTCCATCCCAACTATAACCTGGATTCTACCTCAATGACCAACTCCAATGGATGCTGGGGCCTGAGCATGAGGTACCTTCCCCCAACTGCATACAGGATATTGTTTGGCTCAGAGTCTAAACAAACCTTGGCAACACATTCTGATCAGCAGAACCCTATAAGGTTACCCCCTACAGCCATAGTGCTTCCTCCTTTCGGTACTCCCTCCCTTTTTCTTTTTTCTTTTTACCTCCCCCACTAGTCCCGTTGCTATTGGCAACTCCCGCCTTTGCGTATTCCTCCTCCCCCACTAGTCCCGTTGCTATTTGGCAACTCCCGCCTTTGCGTATTCCTCCTCCCCTTCTAGTCCCGTTGCTATTGGCAACTCCCGCCTTTACATTCCTTCCCTCCCCTTCCAGTTCCTTGACTATATAAGCCCCCTCCTGTTCTTCAATAAACGAGGCTTGATCAGAACCCTGTCTTGCCTCCATTTCTTCGCGCCTCCTATTTTCTCCTTTCAGAAGGCTGCCCCTCGGCCCCTGTTGAATGCCCCGCCGGTCGGGGCATTTCTGGCGCCCAACGTGGGGCCAGAGGACTGCATGCCCTCCGGAAGACTGTCTGCTTCAAGTCCGGCCGGACACACCGCTGAGTTGCCGCGTGGTATTGACCCGCGAGTCTGACTCGTTTCCTGATCTCCACGGACAAAGTGCCGGTCCGTGAGCCTGATCTGAGTAAGGTGAGCAGACTGACAGAAAATAGACGTTTCTGGGATGACAAATTGGTGAGATAGTCTCCTCGGTCGTATGTCTGTGTGAGTGCGTGGAGGTTCCAAGACTTCGGGTCGCGGAATCTGATTGGGCCCTAATCTGCGGTTCCGTTTCTGTCGTAAGGTTAAACGGCGACTGGGCTGTGAGTGGCCGACTCCGGAACTCCCCGGAGTAAGCCCCCAGTCCACCAGTGCGGGGGCTTATACCGCAGAGCTTTTGCCAAGACAGATTTAGTCCCGCGAGGGGCACGGCCAGACGGGCATCTGAGTGTTTTTTCGAGTGTTTGAAGGGCCGAGGAGAAAACAATGGGCCAAACAACAAGTTCACACGAACTTTTCCTCTCGGGTTTAAAGTCATCCCTCAAGGTGCGAGGAATTAAGGCTAGAAAAAAGGATCTCCGCCAATTCTTCGGTCTTCTGACAAATATCTGTCCCTGGTTCCCCCAGGAGGGAACGATAGACGTGTGCTATTGGAAGCGTGTCGGTAACGCTCTCCAGGATTTTTATAAGTCATTCGGGCCCGAAAAGGTCCCCGTTTCTGCCTTTACTTATTGGAGTCTCATTAATGATATCCTCCAAGTACATTCCCACGACCCAGATGTTAAAGAGATACTCAAAACAGTGGAAAACCTCTTAAAGAAATCCTCGCGTCGCCCGTCTGCCTGTGGGTCGGTTTGCATAGATATTCCTTCTCAAGAAAATAAGCCCCCTACTGCCCCCAGTCCGGCTGAGTCATTAAACCAACCGTCAACAAGGCTTTATCCCTGTTTACAAAACCTTTCTTCGGGCTCAGACACAGTCCTCCCTCCCGAAGACCAGGCCACCCTCGATGAGGAGGCTGCCCGCTACCATCAAGAGGACCCCCCCTTTAAGGTTGCCCCGCCTTTTCGGCCACCCCCGCTTGTCCCGCCCCTCAGCACGTTTTTATCTGTGGTAACAGCCTGGCCTTCACGGCTCTCCCCGCTAACTGGTCTGGTCTCTGTGCCCAGGCCCTCCTCCTACCTGACATTGACATTCTGCCCGGAGACCAGCCGGTCCCTGTACCGGCCCTTGATCTATTCCTAGGACGGTCAAAGCGAGCCCTCGCATTTATTCCCCTCATGGCGGGGCTGGGCATAACCACGGCAATGACGGCCGGCGCCACTGGTACGGGAATAGCCATCCACACTTATCAAAAGCTCTCTCTCCAGCTTATTGAGGATGTTACCACCCTGTCTGGCACCATTAGTGATCTCCAGGACCAAATTGACTCACTAGCTGAGGTAGTTTTGCAAAACAGACGGGGACTTGACTTTTTAACTGCAGAACAGGGGGGAATCTGTTTGACCCTGCAGGAACGATGCTGCTTCTACGCTAACAAGTCCGGCATAGTCCGAGATAAGGTCAAGAAGCTCCAGGACGACCTGCTCCAACGCAAAAAACAGCTCCTTGAAAACCCCTTCCTGACCGGGTTTCACGGTCTCTTGCCTTACCTCCTCCCTATTCTCAGCCCCCTTTTAGGACTGCTCCTAATTCTTTCCTTCGGGCCTTGGGCATGGAAAACGCTGACAAATTTTATCAAACAGCAGATTGATAACATTCTGGCCAAACCCATTCATGTTCATTACCATCGGTTGGCTATGGCAGACGCCGAGGAACAAGGACCTCCCAAGCCAGGCCCCCGATATATTGATATCTAGATGGCATGTGGGCTGAAGACATGCCGGCCTCCGAGCCCTGGGCACCGAGTTGGCTGCAGCTATTGAGTACTGCAAGGGAGGGTCCTTACAGACCCAACTTCAGATCTCCCTGATTACATGCCTGATTTGCATAAAGGTTGGTACCCTTTCATATTCTCTGCCCTGCCTTTCCTCCCACAAAAGGTACCAAGGGCATCAAAGGCTTCGGCCCTGCCGGACCCCTGGGGAGGAATCAGGCCACTGTTTTCCCACTCGGTTAAGGCCCACCCTCTAAAACACAGAGGGAGGAGATGCTGGGGCCTGAGCATGAGGTACCTTCCCCCAACTGCATACAGGATATTGTTTGGCTCAGAGTCTAAACAAACCTTGGCAACACATTCTGATCAGCAGAACCCTATAAGGTTACCCCCTACAGCCATAGTGCTTCCTCCTTTCGGTACTCCCTCCCTTTTTCTTTTTTCTTTTTAACTACCCCACTAGTCCCGTTGCTATTGGCAACTCCCGCCTTTGCGTATTCCTCCTCCCCACTAGTCCCGTTGCTATTTGGCAACTCCCGCCTTTGCGTATTCCTCCTCCCCTTCTAGTCCCGTTGCTATTGGCAACTCCCGCCTTTCCATTCCTTCCCTCCCCTTCCAGTTCCTTGACTATATAAGCCCCCTCCTGTTCTTCAATAAACGAGGCTTGATCAGAACCCTGTCTTGCCTCCATTTCTTCGCGCCTCCTATTTTCTCCTTTCAGAAGGCTGCCCCTCGGCCCCTGTTGAATGCCCCGCCGGTCGGGGCAAATGGACACTTAGTCCTCTGCTCTTATTCGAGTCTCTGCAGACCCTGACACCAATGACAACTGTCTATTGGGAAGCATAGTCTCTTTCAGCCTTCTCTTTTGGTTTTTCTGTCTCCTCTCGAACACTTGCTCTTTGGTCTAGTTTGCTGGTTTCTCTCCCTTTGCTTACCCACTATAAATGATTATGGTCCCCCGAGTTCTATCACTATTTTTTCTTATTCTCTACTCTCCTTGAGTAATTTTATTTACATCTATACACATACACTGGTGATGCTAATTGAGAGATGTACAGCCCCTATTTCTTTTATCCCCAAATGCTTACTATCTTCAACCAGCTGTCACAAAAATCTTCTCCATCTCACCACATTCAAAATGTGATAAACTATTTCATTCCACTTCTACCCTGCTGTCCAGCTGGTTCCTCCTGTGTGCCTTCACTATGATAAAAAGCCCTGCTACTACCCAATCCATCAAACCCATCTCCTCTCCTCTGCCCCGGTTCTGCTGATGCCAACCTGACTGGTCTCTAAAAACTACTCTTTCTCCCATTTCAATAAACTTCTAGAATATCATGCAGTTATGTTTCTAAAGTAATAATTTAAATACTTTTGGTCAGGATAGTGAAATAAGTCATGTAGAAATTCCCTTCTCCCCCATCCTAGCTATAAACAGATAGCAGTGATAAAGTCAGTTTTTACAAAAATTTTGAAAGACCTAAACTTTAAAAAAAAAAAAAATGAACATGTTATGTGTGCAATACAAAATAGGATATGAAGGCTGAAGTCAAAAGCCCTATCTATGTCTTCTAGAAACTCAATTCTGCTATGAACATAGGGACAGAAAACACCCCATACAAGGCAGGGAATTGAAACCAGTCTTTCCATGTGACATGGGCAGCTAAGCTATGTCCTCCCTCCCCCCAAGATGCTTAAAAAGACTGTGACCACTGTTTGGAGCTGCTTACAAGGGTCACAAGGAAGCACGCAGACAACTGCAAAACCAAGACAAAGGCTAAGGCATTTCAGCTAGGAAAAGGGGTCTCTAAAATCTTGGCAGGATGAAAGGCATAAACTACTAATGCAACACCTGACTTTGAACTGGGGCTGGGAGCTGGGTGGTATATGTCAAACTACGGGGAGGAAGGTTGAGGGAGAGATGGGAAAAATCAAAACAACAAAAACGATATGCTACCACAGCAGGGGTGCAGTGAGGGTGAGAGGGGCAACCACTAGCAGTTGGCAAACAACTCAAGATTGCTTTTGGCCAGAAATGAGAAGGGGTCAAAGAAACTGATACAGAACAACCTTCCTTAAGAGCATGGAATGGTGATGGGCAGCTGGGTGGCAACATAAATAAATGCCCATTCAGATGTAGTGCACAAACAGAAGAGGGTATTTGGTTAGATGATTGCTCTCACCAGAGAGACACTCAGAAGTTTATCATTCTGACAATCAGTGGAACTGGAACTACTCAGGAAAACATGCTTTCCAAATTCCCCTATTCCTCCAGGCAAAAATAACCATGTGAAAGTGCAGCAAAAGTTTTGATACCTATGAAAGATAACCAGCAGCTCTTACGGAATTCTATCTCGAGAAAAAATTAAAATATCATTGGGGAAGCACAGATCTGGCAACACATTTCAATATAAACCAGGAAAAAAATTTCCAAGTGTAGGATTGACACGTGATAGTCCCACCCACACATGGATTCATAGTTGACAAGGTCTAGATCAGTGCTCTTCACACTTCAGTGTGCACCTAGAGACCGTGTTAAAATGCAGATTCTGATTCATTGGGTTGGGAATGAGGTCTGAGATTCTTGGTTTCTAACAATTAGCTTCTAGGTGATGTCAACGCTGCTGGTCTTCAGACCAAACTATGGCAGTTAGAGCCTCTAGAGCATAGTACCACAGACATCAAGTCTGGATCTCCTGTCACAAGCTTCCTGGGTTATCAGTATAGGCAACAAAGTCCCATGAAGCCACAGAGAACCCAGGGAACAGTAAGGGACAAGTACCCTTACTATGCCAAGTTGGCCACTGTAACCAGTCTAAGATGGCCCTGGGGTGTGTTGAAACTATTAAACCAATACTAAGAGAGCTCTGAAAATGAGAACCCATGTCAAGTCATCCAGGCACTGTAGCTGGCTACTAAGGTTAGCCTGAATTGTTCCTCAAGCAGAGAGAATCCCTAAAACATTAAATGAACACAAGCTTACATCCAAGACTCTACTAAAATGATAATAATTGAGAACTCAATACTGCAAAGAGAATAGGAGGGTAACTAGTAGCAGAAAAGAGACTTAAACAAATTATAAAAAATGGGAAGACTAGAACAGAGAGCCTCTAGGCTTTTAAAGTCAGCAGACAAACAAGAACAAGACAAGGGCTCTTCCATATAGAAATGAATAAGAACAATGTGTTATGAACTAATTACAATTTAATATTATGAGAGAGAGAGAGAGAGAGAGAGAGAGAGAGAGAAAGAAAGAGAAAGATGGAAAACAATGGAGTGGGGAGAGATAAAATGAATTACTTGGAGATATGAGTATGATGGCAGAGTAAACCTCCACCCCATAATGGCACTTGTGATTTCCCCCAGACTCCAGGAATAGGACAAGGATCTTGATTACTTAACACTCAAGGGGGCGCCTGACAGTCAGTGAGCCCAGCGACAAAGAAAAGATAGCAAGAGAATGAGAAGCTTGGAGGAAAAAGACCCGATAAGCAAAACAAAACTGACTTTCTAAGAAAAAAGGATAATTTAAGAAAACAAATACATTTAAAAAACAGAAACAAAAACTTAATATCTTCAGAGAGATTCAAGCTTTTGTATCTAGGGTTGGCCGAGTGGCGTGTTGGTTGGGTGCTGGCTTGGGACACCAGCGGCCCCGGTTCAGATCCCACATATGAGGGCCAGTGACACTACACTGTCCCTTACAGCTAAGATGGTGAACAACAGCTCGACCTGGAGCTGGGCTGCTGTGAGTCCCCTGGATGGCATAGCTGCAGCCCCTGCTGCAGTGGGCTGCCATAGGCTACAGTGAGTGGCCGGCAGCCTGCGTGAGCGGCTGGCAGCCAACGTGAGTGACTGGCAGCCAGTGTGAGCTGCCAAGAGCTACTGTGAGCGGCTGTCCAGAGGCTGGCGACCAATCTGCCTCACCAGAGAAGAGCGCAATGATGATACCAACATGGGCCAGTGAAGCAACGTCCTCCGTTACTAGACTGAAGAACAAAAGAACAGCAACTTGTCTGTTCCCCTTCGCTGATTCCCCAATTCTGTTCCCCTCCCCCAATTCCCCAATAAAATCTTTAAAAAAAAAAAGATTTTGTATCCATAAAACAATAAGTAGTTATGAAAAAGCAATACAATTTTAAAATGCTCTCGGAAACTAAAGATAAAATCTTCAGAATAATAAAAAAATCAGTAGAAGGAATAAAAGAATCAGAGAGATCTCCAAAAACTTATAGAAAAAAAAAGATGAAAAACTTGAGAAAAATAAAAGGAGGTCCTAATCAACAATATGGAGTTTCATTAAAAAACAGAAAACTTATCAAAGTGATGCCAAACGGAAGTACCTAACCCAGAGCTGAAAAAGAAATGAGTCTACAGATTCAAAAGGTCTCACACCAAGTGCTCAGCATATAAACAAACGAATAATAAAAGACACACCTACACACATCCTTGGAAAATTTAAGAACAAAGAGGAAGGAAAGCGCCTAAGAACTTTCAGATAGAAAAAAACATATTGCCTAGAAAGAAAGAATTGGAATGCATCTTTCCATCAGCAACAATGGATGGTCAAAGTACTCAAATGTCTTCAAAGCTCTAAAGAAAAAACATTTTCAATCTGGAATTCTACGTCTACCAGACTATCAACAGGAGAAAGTGCAAAATAAAGTCTCATGTTCCCTTTCTGTGGGAGTTACTTAAAGATGTATATCAGAAAATGAAATGAGTACCAAGAAAAGGAAGGCATGAGATACAAGAAATAGTGGAAATAACCAGTACTCCTATGAAAAGAAATCCCATGACAAAAGTTGTATAGAACGCCTGATATGTACTTAATCCAAATAAGAAACAAGTGGGTTCTAGTAACAATGAGTTCAAAAAGAATGGAATGAAATGGATTACTAGTTATTGCTAGAATAACAAAATGAGCTGGATTTACGGCTGACGATGAAGAAAATTTCTTCACTTACCAAAAAAAAAAAAAACTTTGGAAAGCCCAAAAAAAGCAAAATTATATAAGGTAGACCACATATAAAGCAAAGAAAAACATGACAAATTTTGAGCAATTGATGGGAGAAAAACAAAGATCCCATGTAACTGGGACAACAGGAATATTCTCATTTGTAGGACACAGAGACCTAACACTGGATCCTGGGAGAGGAAATGTAATACTAGCATAATACTTGGTTTTGCAATGAAGATGATTTATAGTTGTAGTAATGTAAACTCCATATAAATTTTCAACTTTTAGAATCAATCTTCAAACAAAAAATGGAGGACTTAAAAAATGGTTACATAAGAAAATAGATTATTAATCTTGATAACGTAAAAGTTGAGCTGACATGTTTGAGAGAGGAAAGGGCAAGTAAAAGTAAGAGTGGGAGTATTAATAACCACATCCAATATTATAGGGATTCAAGAAGCAGTGCCTGAAGCTGATAGATCAAGACAAGGAAAATGGAGTACATACTTAGAATGGGAAAGGGAAAACAAGGTAAGAGAGCTCAACTCTTTTTCTTTCATAGTGGAAAGTAAATAGATGAGATCCTAACTTGAAGATCATTTTAAAAAATTAATGTAAGCACAGTACTTGAAATTAAAAAGCAGAAAAGATAAAAAAGGAAGTAGAACTGGGGAAAGAAGTTTAAGGTCTTATATATTTTCTTTCTTACCTTATACACATATTTCATAAAAATGTTTTTAAAAAAGAAGATCTTGCGACTCCAAATACTCAAAAGAGAAATAACAGTTTCATTGATAAATTAGAGCTTTTAAAGAATATTTTTTGTATACCTGAGATTCTTCAGAGTGGTACTGAAAGAATTCCATATTGCTCATAACAGCAGTCCCCAGAACAGACATGAGAGCCATCTTATAATCTGATACTCTAGTTTTCTGCCAAATAACTGCCTAGGGGAAAAATGACACAGACAACTTTTAACACAATGTAGATTTACTGTACTCAAGTACTTACACCATTTATTTCTATATTTAGCATTCACCCCCCCACCCTGTTTATATTTTCAGTATCATTTAGAAGAGATTCATGGAAAGAAGAGATACATGCAAAGTCTGACAGCTCTGGTTCTGAATTTCAGTAGCTGTGTATGCTGCAGTGTGCAATTTATTTCACTTCCCTTAACCTCAGTTTTCTCCTCTCTGTAACATGACTAAGAATATTTATCTCCCCGAGTTGCTGGAAGATGAAAATATATAATGTACGCAAACACATAGGCCAGTGCCTGGCATAAAAAAAAATCTTATTAAATATTAAATCTCTTTTCTCTTCTAAATTTCAGAGTATATTTAAATTCAATTGTTACTCCAAGCGAGGTATTATTTTATTACATATGGACAGCTATACTACAAAATTTCTGTTAATAGCTGAACTGGTATAAAAATTTGGGATAATGAATGCTCTTTACAACTACCTTTGTAATGACCTTCTATATAGAGAGAACTCAAAAAAAACAACCAAACCTCATGAACTTAAAAACTGAATAATAAGCTCGCATTTTTTTCACTACAGGTATGTAGCAGGGTAGTTTAAGAGAATCATGGACCAAAGTTTGGCTTTGATGTGCATGATCAGTTATGATATATTGCAATTTCTTCAGTTGACAAGATCCAATTACAGTAAAACCTTGGTTTGCAAGCATAATTTGTTCCAGAAACAAACTACTCGTATTGCAAGACATCGCTTGTTTACCAAGTTAAAATGTATTAGAAATGTTTGCTTGTCTTGTGGAACACTCGCAAACCACATTACTCGCAATCTGAGGTTTTACTGCATAAATTTTTCAAGAAACCATCAATACAAACACATTTGTTCATTCAACATATATGTACTCACTTATCACCTCCTAAATCCTGAGGAAAATGTGTAAAGGGCCTAGGAGAAAATATCAGCATCAACATTCAAGGGGCAGGCATTAGAAGAAAAGACTGAAAAGGAGTGGCCACAGAGGCAGGAGGAGCCACCGGGTGGTATGTGCACAAAACAAGGAAGTTTTTAAGAAGTAGTCATATGTGACCAATGTTAGAGGTGTGGCCATAGGATTTAGCAGTCAGGAGGCTGAGAGCAGTTCTAGGGAAGTGGAGTAACCAAAGCCAAATTTCAGTGACTGCACAAAGACTAATGGGAGAATGTAAAGTGAACCTAGACAGTTCTTACAGGAAGTCTGGCTGTAAAGTAGAAAGCATACAGAGCAATAAGTGGAGGCAGGTGTGGATCAAGGGAGGGTCTTAATATGATACACCTGAACAGGAAGCAGTGAAGGAAAAATGGGTATACAAGTAGGTTTGTAGATTCAATGGCTGGACATTGAGAAAGTTCCTTGTTCTTTTTTTTGTAGTGTAGAAAAGTTCTATGTTGTGAGTGAAAAGACATTGATTTAAATAACTTTTCACTGTCTACTGTTCTGAAAGTTATATGAATTAGAAAAAGGTCATTAAGTACATGAAATCAAAGTATAAAAATAAATTGTAAATAATTATAATTAAGATACAGGTTCAATATATATATATATTTCCAAACAAAAAATTATAATATTTTGGTAACTACATTTATACTTAAAGGATAATACAATAGACTATTTGTGATTGGAACTACTGGGAGGTAGAGTCACATAAGTACTTTTAATCCTTAATTTCATCACATATTGTAATATATAGATACTTTGGCTAAATTAAATGTTTTGGAGAAACTCATTTTGAACTGATTCAGCAAATATTTACTGAACATCTACTATGTACCAGATTCCATGCTAAAAGCTGGGGATACAAAAATAAAAAGACAAAAATCCCAGTTCTCAAGGAGCTAAAAATATAAAAGGAAAATAAGATATTAAAATAATTATAACGCATTAGGAACCCACTATTACAAAACACAGTGGGAGCTTGTATAGGAAACCTAAGTCTACTTCACAGAGCAGTTAGTTCTATGTGTGGTTAAGACTTGAAAGTTTTCCACTCACAAATCCTGGATAAAGGCCTGGAAACAGAGAGAACAGGCCTTGCTGGAGATGAAGCTGTACAGATAAAGAGGAGCAAGATCAGGAATGACCTAGCCTATCATGCACAGAAGTTTACAGTTTCTCTTATATACAATACAGTCACTGGAGAAACCTCACCGGGAGAATGCCAAGATCAGCTATGAAGGTTAGAAAGAGTTTTTTGGACCCTGAGGACTTATGCTAGATGAGGTCAGCCAGAGAAAGACAAATACTGTATGACATCACTCGTGTGGAATCTAAAGGCAAACAGAGAGGAAACAGAGAGGAAAATGGTGGTTACCAGGGGATGGGGTGGAGGATAGGACAGATGTTGTTCAATAGCACGAACTTACAACAAGTAATAAATAGAGTCCTAGAGATCTAATGCACAGTATAGTGAATACAGACAATACTGTATTATAATCATCAAACTTGCTAAGAGCCTAGAACATAATTCCAACCACTAAAGAGAAATGATAATTATATAATATGATAGAGGTGCTAATTATTGCTGCAGTGGGAATCATATATAAATGTATCAAAGTAACATGTTGTACACCTTAAATTTACATAATGTTATATGTCAAATATATTTCACTAAAAAAAAAGAAAGATCTTTGGCAGGGATAATTTAGTGAGAACTGAAGCTATGGCAACATGGATTTTTTTTAAAAATGTGATTGTATTAATCCAACTCACAGATTCTCAACTTTTACTGAGGCCATGAAAAATGGATGAAGTTTGTATTCACAAAATATTCCCACAGGCACTTTGGACTCTGTAATTCCTGGCACACTAGTTGTAGTGCTACTGCTTTCTCTTCCGCTCACAAAAATACAATGGAATGCAAGTCAGTGTAAGTGACATTTACCTGATTATTCCTCTCATTTTTCTAAGGTAAAACATTTGCAAACTTTGAAACTTTATTAACACTGTGGCTGAGAATCACTGGACTGGGTAAAAAAAAAACCAAGGACACTGGAAGAGGGAAAGAGAACATAAACACAGACTAAAAGATATGAAATAGACTTGTTGTGATAATGGTGACTAACTGTATGTGAAGAGGAAGAAAAGGAAAAGCATCAGGAATGTGACTGAGTCCCTGGTACCAAGAACACTGTCAGGCACCCAGGAAGGCCCAATAAACACTAATTTGTTGAAGGAATGAACAAAGGCATACATTTTTTTTTAGAAAAAAGTAACTCCAGTGGAGTTGAAAATTAGCTCTTTGTTTTTAAAGATTAAGACCGCTGGTTGCTACAACCACTACACAGGTTAGGAATTATGTCTTTGTCTACTACTTCACATTAGGAAATCCAAAGCAAACTTTTCTTTTTTCGCAAAATATAGTTTTGGGGCAGCCGATTAGCTGAGGTGGTTAGGGCGCAGGCTCATAACACCAAAGTTGCTAGTTCACTTCCCACATGGGCCGCAGAGCTGCGCCCTTCACAACTATTTAGATTGAAGAGAACTACTTGACTTGAGCTGATGGGCCCTGGAAAAACACACTGCTCCTCCCCTCCAAAAAAATACATATATTCTACCCCCAAAATAACATACAGTTTTATTGAGATATAATTCATATACCATTACAACTACCCATTTTAAGTGTACAATTCAATGGTTTTTAGTGTATTTACAGAGTTGTACAACTATCACCACAATCTAATTCTAGAACAATTTCATCATGTCACAAAATACTTTGTACCCATTAGCAGTTGTTCCCTATTTCCTCCCATTTTCACCCTGGATAATCACTAAATTACTTTCTGTCTGTTTAAAGTTGCTACTTTGGGTATTTCATATAAACCAAAGCATACAACACAGTCTTTTGTTGAGTGGCTCCTTTCACTTAGCACAATGTTTTCAAGGTTTATCCATGTTGTACCAATATTTCATTTCTTCTTTAATGGATAAAGATTCCATTGTACGGATACACATTTGAATTATCCACTCATCAGAAAATGGATGTTTGTGTTGTTTCCACTTTTTGGCTGTTATGAATGATGCTATTATGAACATTAATATAACAAGCTTTGTATTTCTTGTCCATGTTTGTGTGTGTGTCTAAAAAGATCAATAAGTGCTGGCTTCTGCTATTATATACAGCTGTTATTTTAAGCCAGCCAGGAACTGGTGATTTAAGGGGCAATATTCAAAATAACAAAAAGCAGGTAAAGTCCTGAATAATCTGCAACTGTATTGGAGTGAAATGTCCCCTGCTTCATACTTTCTATATCACATTACTTTTAACTAAAAATATTTAAGCAATAAAAACTTACAAAAAATTTACCTCTTTAAAGCTGTGCTAGCTCGTGTGTGTGTGTGTGTGTGCACGCGTGTGTGTGTATATATATATATTTCATATATATATATGAAATATACTTAGAATAACGCAGTTAAGAAAATATTTCCAGAAAACTTATTTTAAAATTCCTGCACTGAATACAACTATAAAGCCTGTGATACTTCTATACAAACACCATCGTTCAGTTTGTATTAGAGTGATGCCTCAGGTGATGCCTAAGATATAAATCTTAGTTGATTAATGCAAAGATACTATGTTACTACCTGACTTGCTGAACAGCTAGTATACAGAACTGTAAGAAGATCCTTTGAGGAAATGGGTTCTAAAAAAGCTATGAAACATGAGAACCATTAAAGGTGGGGGGGGGGGAGTAAATACTGCTAGTAGTTATGGAGCATTATTTCATACCAAGCAATTACTTCATGAGATCAAAAGGGCTAATTTAAAAGTATTTTCTAAACTAAAGCTGGGCTGACAATAAATGATGAAGAGGTCTGCCAACAAATTAAATCTTCACTACTAGGCAATTAAAATTCATTTTCAAAACAGGATCCATCATTAAAGAACTAAATAATAAAATGTGGTAATTAAAAATTAAGGACCTAGAAGACATTAAATTTTTAAATACTATCTTTTCTACAGCAAATAATTTTCAGTTCACTTTTCCTATCACTTAATCAATCCTATATTATTTTCTAAAACAGATTTTTCTTTTCACTTCCTGAAGCTTTTCATATATTTTGTCCTCAGGCCAAAAGCTTAGCATGTGCTAAAAATACACGCACATACCCCCATATGTTTTCTATCTAGGTCACACGAAGTTGGTGCATCTGGATGTGCCAAGTAAGAATCTGACTCTAGTTAGTATGATGACAGTGCAAAAAACCACCTCAATCAAAAATATATTATTACATGCACACCATGAAATTGATTGAACTTAGCCAAATCGATCTTGTTGTTGTTTCTACTTCACTGACATACTATTTGAAGGAAATGAAATTAGATGGACTACTCAGTATTTAATCAGTAAACCTCAATTGTAAGGGCAATCTGTGATAATGGGGAAAAGGAGGTTGCACACAGATGATAAACAATTACCTAAAAAATGTAATGCTAATAAGGCTGCCTGAGCAAAGGAGACTCCTTCATTAATATGAAAAAAAAAGTATACAAATTGGCTTAGAGTGCAACCAAGCTTTTCATGCAAATTATATGCACAGATGTTGTAAGAAGTTCACATTTGAATTTTTTAAAACTCAGAAGTCTGAATGACTTCCAAGGTCTTACAAGTTGATATAACTCATCTGTATCTATTGCTCTCTACTCCTGGATATGTATTTGTACTGATTCTGGATCAGAAAAGCGCACAAACAAAATATAGAAAAAGGCATTCTTTTCCCACACTGGCACTATGACAGCAATATTAGCTACAAAAACTTATCACTGAGACAGTGCTAAATTCAGTATAAAATTGTGGATTATTCCATTACAATATCAATACTATTGTTAAAGAACATCATATTCTATTAACATAATAAATACTAATATGATTTAATCCATGCTAAATAGTCTTAGACTTTAAAAAAGAATTTAATTTAAAATCTCTTAGCCTTACTTTTACGCTGCTTAAATATTTCCTATTTTATTTTATATTCATTGTTTGGAATAGAGTATGCATAATTATTTCCCCTGAAAGTTACAAAGAAATCAATAACTTTATCTTTGGGGGAGGGGTTGCTTGTAAGAGCTAGGTAGATGAGAGACAAAAATGAGAGCCTTTTTTTCACTCTACCTTTTCACATTGTGGTTTTTGAACCATGTAAAAGTATGATTTATTCAAAAAGTAAATAAAAATTTAAAAACATAGTTAATCTTTGCATAACTTTCAAAGGGATATTGTACATGCTCATTATTTGTGATCTTTAAAACAAGAAAGATTCAATTGCTACTCAAATCTTGTCTTATCTACATCAGAAACGTTTCTTGTTTAGACCCTCTTTTTCATGCTCTATGTAACCACCTAGACTACTGAACCAACTTCTTCACTTACACAATTACGAAACATAATTTGGTCCATCCTCCAACTGCCATGAGAATTATCTTATTTTGTTTGTCTCCTACTGAAACTCCTTCTTATTTTGTTCCCTTTAGCCATCTGGCAAGAAGTCCACACAAGGTCCTTCAGAATGCAGACTCAAGCAACCTTTCCAGCCTCATCTCATATATTTTCCTACACCATTATCAGCTTTCCCGGTCCTCTGAGGACTCCCTGACCTTGCATGTGCTTTAAATGCCTTTGCCCCCCTAGTCTTTCTCCAAAGCCGCTTCTAAGGCCATCTCCTCTGAAACCCTTTCTAAACCCTTTCGGTTTAATAACTACCTCCAGATACCAATACTTTTCATTATGGTTTACAGAAAACTCTTCAGATCAGCCTTTCTGACCAACTCTTTAATTCTGTAACCCTGAAGCAATCATTACTTCCTCTTATATTTAACTTAACAGAAAAGTTTATTTGCAAATCAAGCTGCTATTGCTTTATAACAATATTTGATTTCAGCTTTTCCTCTTTATTCTCAATGAACAGAATACCTTATCCATTACATTATTTTTCATGAGACTTTTCTTCTACAAACTTGCTCTTACTTCTTCCTAACACATTCTAAATGAAGCTACCCCAACCATCTCTCCTGCAATGCAACCCCATCCTCCACATGATTCTCTAGTTGTTCTCTTTTCAGATCAAGACCAATAATTGATAGAAAATCCACAAGAAAGACCAATAAGGAATCAGAGGACTTGACCAACATTATGGACCAAACAGACCTGACAGGCATATGAGTATATGCGTACCAATCATTCCCCCCATCAGGCAGCAAAGCTCATTCTTCTCAAGCTCGTATGGATCTTTCCCCAAAAGAGATCATGTTATACCCCAAAACAAGTCTTAACGAATTTAAGACCGAAACATACCAAGTATTTTTTCTGAATACAATGGAATGGAATTAGAAATCATTTAGCAGGAGGAAAAGTGAAAAATTCACAATATGTAGAAATTAAATAACACAGTTAAACAACCATTGGGTCAAAGGAGAAATCATCAAAAAAAGAAATTAGAAAATATTTCAAGATAAACAAAAATGAAAACACAACACACAAGAACTTATGAGATGCAGCAAAAGCAGTATGAACAGTGAAGTTCATAGCACTAAAATGCCTACGTTAAAAATGTCAAATAAACAACCTAACTATATACCTCAAGGAACTAGAAAAATGAACAACAAACTAAGACCAAAGCTAGCAGAAGGAGGGAAATAACAAAGATTAATGCATGGCAGAAATAAATAAATAGAAAGTAGAGATGGAAAAATAATCAACAAAACTAAGAGTTGTGTTTTTTTTCTGAAAAGAAACAGAATTGACAAACCCTTAGTTAAACTAAGAAAAAAAGAGAGAAGACTCAAATAAAATGAGGAATAAGAGACATTACAACAAATACCAGATATAAAAAAAAAAATCATGAGACTGAAGAATTATATGAAAACTGGATAAACTAGAAGCAAAGGTTCAATTCCTGGAAAAATAGAACCTAACTAGTGTCACTACATATAGCCTCCTATAATTCTTCTCTGCAGGCCACTGCCAAACTAACTGTCAGAGGTTAATATCTTGATCAAGCCACTTTCCTAACCCAATTTTCTAAAAAAAAAGAAAAAATTCAGCCTAGCTTTCAAGATCCTGTATAATCTAGCTTCAAATTATCTTTCAGAATTTATTTTCTCTATTCCTGTGTATAAAATATCCACTCACCTTAGTCAACTTATTAACTGACCCTAAACGTGCTCTGCTCTTTCCTACTGACATCTCTTCTGTTCATGCTATGTCTTTACCTAGAATGATCTTGATCCTTTTATCCACATTGCCAAATTCTACTATAATAGAATCCCTCTATGATGCATCCACCTGGGGTTGGGTGGGGGGGTCCTAGTGTGATCACTTTTACAGGTTGTTCCTACTGTCTAAATCAATAACACTCACCTGCAGAGAAGTGGCCAACCCTCCCTCTTCTGTGAGCTTCTAGAAGTACCCCCCGCCCAAGGGTTCATGGTCCAGCAGAAAATGGATCACTTGGAAACTTGTTGAAAATGTGTACTCTCAGGCCCTCCCCGACCTGCTGAATGAGGATCTGCATTTTTAACAAGATTTTTAGGTGATCTGCACTGAGGTAGGAGGCCAGGAGATTAAATGGACTAGAGAAACACAGTATGAATACCAGGAAGCACGAAGATTTGCGATCATGAATTTAAAGTGGTACTAGTTAGGAGGGGTGCGTGTTTTCTTCCAGCTATGTTCAATTTTTCTCATTCAGGCATCAATAAGACAAAGAGATGGATCTAAACAGGATTTCATTCGTCAAACAAGTACAGCTGACTGAGAAAGGAGCAAGAAAATTGAAGTAGTGCCCAAGGAAAGAATAATTATGGACCATGTAATTTAAGCAGGGAAAGAGGGAACTGAGGACATCAGGGAATAAAATAGTTAAAATGCAGTAGGATCAAGGATCGCACGTACAGTAGAGGGTAAGGATCGTAAGGCACTAAGCTGGAGACAGGAGATGTGGTCAGAGAGGAAATAACTAACCTGAAATTATGGAGGAGGTGTAGTTTTTGGCAATGACAAGGTCTATAGTTTAGCCACTGGCATTAATGGCTGGGGCAGGGTGGAGAATAAAATCACTGGAGGAGAGGGATAAAAGATCTGAGAATCTAGAAAGGTTACCAATGGGAATACTAACTTCACCAGAGTGATAGTGATATGGGAGTCTAAAGAGCAAGATTCAGAGCTGAGCAATATTTTTAGAATGGAGAAGGAATGGTCTGGAAGTTGTAATGGGCACAATGTGAGGACTCGGGGAGAGAAATTAGTCACCATTTGAAAGGGCTACAGGGGATACAAGGTTCTCAGGGAGAGCCAGGTTTCAGTTAGAGCACGAAGGTGATCAAAGAAAAGGCTAAGAACACAGGGAATTTTACTTGACTGATCGTGAAATGGGGCATTTGAGGAGATGGGGATGGGTGAGAGACAGTTAGAAAAAGCAATGATTTGTATGAGAATAAGAGCCCAGGGGGATAAGGATGACTTGAGGGCCAGGCTTGTGTTGATAGACATAAATAGGAATAAAAATATGAGATTAGGGTTGATAGTCTCAAAGCAGTTAACAGTTTTCAGGTCTTGCCTTGACTATGAGAGTTCTGGGAATCCATCTGACACATGCAAATGGAGGCGTGGAAGAGAGAGGGGTGGTCTTATTCTGAGAACAAAGACTCTCAGAACATACCCGCCATGAAGTCATCCTAACTATTCTAGCCTGAAGTAAACGTTCCTTCCTCCCAATTTCTATAGTATTTACCAATATCTTCCAATGATCGTTCAACAAGTCTTCATTATTATTTTCATCTATTTAAATGTTCATCCACTTTCACATCTACCTCCTCACTTACACTGGCAGCTCTTTCAGAATGCAGGCCATCACATAATGGTGCCAGAGCACCTACTCAAAACCATAGCAAAAGAGAAGGAAAGTTGCATTTAACTTAAGATATGTGAACTTTAGCTCATCCTCTGCTATATTCAACATTTGAGTTACTGGGAAATCCACCCAAACTCTTGGAGTCACATGAAGATAAAATGGGAAGGGACCAGAACAAAAATACTCTATTTGCTAAAAGATTTGGGGTATGACAAAAGATTTTCAGTGGTCCTTCCCAGATGTAAAGATCTAGGAATCTTTCTTTATACCTTCTATTATTTTATGATTTGATATATGAATCATCTCATTAGAACCTCTATGTGACAGAAATGTGAAATTCGAATTTGTAAGGAAGATATATGTCCAAGAAAAATGCACACATCCTTAAAAATCAGAGTTTTAGAGTTGAAAAACGTCTTTGAGATCATTTAAAAAGGTCTTTGAGATTTAATCACCTTGTACTGGCCTAAGCTCAAAAAGCTAGATTTGTGCAGAATTCTCTGGGTATTACTGACCAGAAGAGAAATCTACTGTGTTGGAGTAGAGAAATGTACTAGGATAAATAGTAAGTATATAAAAATGTATTTGGTTAGAAGACCTGTAAAGGAATAATTACATGGTTCTATTTAAATAAGTTAGTAGAAACAAAATATATTAAATTCATGGCCTTTAAGAGACTGTGTCCCTGTCTGTGTTTCCTCCCACTATGCCATCCATGCCAAGTTTTTATGGATTTCCTGACTAGTTCTAATGAAGACATTATCGGTGACTGAGATGCCAGGAAAGAAAATAAACTAAAATAGTGTATAAGAATACAAATGAGAATATGTAAAAAGCTAAGAGGTCACCGGAAAATTCAAAAGGATGAATCCTCAAAAAAGGATTCCTTATATGAGTATGAATATTATAAGGAAGGTTTGAAAGAGGCCAGAGTGTTCATAAAACTGGTGCTATATCAATTTATGTATTTTATTTTAGCACTACCTAATTTATTTAGTATTCTACTCTGCACTCTGCACTGAGTACACATTAAAGGGAATACAGATAAGTAAGATGTAGCCCTCCCTCACAGAAGAGGCTTGTTGATAGGGAGAGACAGAATGCAAACCGCTGCAAACAAATTAAAAATTACATGACAGAAATGCAGAAAATGTTACGGAAAAAAATCAAGAAGTAACTAAGTCTTGCTGGGGGATAGGAAAAGTCTTCAGAGATTCCTTTAGTAGTGTGGACAAATATCAAACTCAGAAATCAACTACATTAAAATTTGATTGATAAATGTCTATCATATCTACTATATAATAGTTCATAGAAGTTAGGTGAAAAGTACAATAAATTAATATAACAAAGAAAACATGAGAACCATTTAAAAAATTTAGTTATAAATTTGCAAGTAGAAAACTAAACTTCAACCAACCAATCATAATTGATAATCAGCTCCAAGCTAACTTTAAAATATCTGAAGAGGGCCGGCCGAGTGGCACGGTGGTTAAGCGCTGGCTTAGGAAGCCAGCAGCCCCGGTTCAGTTCCACATGTGAGGGCCAGTGACACTGCCCTCAAAAAAAAAAAAAAAAAAAAAAAAAAAAAAAATCTGAAGAGATATCCACCTTAATTAATTAAAAAAGAAACAAAAACAAAACCCACCCAAACTTTCAAGTTTTGAACTGGAAGAATAATTTCTTAATAAGGAAGGAACATTGGAACCACAGTCCTAAACTGAAATTTCTCTTTGAATATCCTGCCTCCACAACCCTGGCTGGGATGGGGAAGGGTGGCCCTTTAATATTGGGCCAATTGTTAGCAAAAGACTTTTCCTTGATTTCTCATAGCACAACTGAAACAAAACTGGGAAATTCAAAAATATTTGAGTAAAAGGTTAAAAGATTCAAAGAATAAAATGAACAGAGAATATCATGAATATAAGGGATACAGATTACCAGCTACCATTTATTTATCTTCAATTTATAATCCCATAAATGTGTCCCTTCTTTCTCATTCTTAGTCACTCCACTCCCCAAAAAATCTTTGGCCACGACCACAAAAGCACCCTCCTAGAGACTCAGAAAACTACATCAAGAGAGGGCACCATCACACTCACTACAAAATCCTTACTGTCAGTTTTCTGGGCTTCTGCTCCTGGTAAAGGCCCTGCCTCTTCCCAGATTGACTGAAACCAGAGATATTCAACTCATCAAAGCTGTGTCATCATTCTTTCAGATCTCAAAAGTAAACAAGCTGATCCCAATAAGCCTTAACACTCATGTGACATGGAAGTGGGCCATGAGGGAAGTCATTCCCTTCAATTACTCTCTCTCTCTTTTGTACCAGTTAAAACATTCTTATATCAATATTCAATTTAGCTTTTGCAGTATCAGTGAGTCTCTAATTATGAAGACAAATTCAATTCAAAATAAATTTTAAGACCACAAGCAATATTTTTGGCAAAGGAAAACATTCAAAAAAAAATCAACAAGTATGAAGTATGAAAGTATCTCATTTGAAATCATGCCTTTATGTTTTGAACTAGTGATCTACAAAATTACTCATGTACATATGAAACAGCTAAGAATACCACATTGGTTTCAGGTACCATACTCAGAAAAGCTGCTGATTACGGGTAATAACTAATTTATACATGAAAATGTATACAGCAGGGCTTCACAGGAATTCAGTTATTGTAACTAAAGCTGAAATTTGTACTGCTCTTCCTAAGGAATGGCTCTAGCATTTCTCCAAATAATGTCTACTTTAAATAAACTCACTGAATCCACTTCCAAATGATTTCCCTTTGGCTGTCTCATTATTCAGTATGCTTTCAAGGAACATGATGATGAAAGAAGAAAAATACCTCTTTCTAACATAACCATACTGGCAAGAACATTAACATTATCAGTATTCAAAGAATGTCTTGGCAGGTTAAACCTTCATAAAAAGAAGGAACGCTATCTAATCCAAGATGTCAAAATAGCAATAGTACTTCTCATATTATGTGCAATGTAATTGTTTCTAATGCAGAAAAAAATTTCAAAAAAAGAAAAGATGCTGGCATCATCGTTTTAATTTTAAGCAGAGGCAAAAATATTTTTCAGAAAAGCACGTGAAGAATGATAAAAGAAAGCATGTTTAAAAGAAAAAGGCTAAGACCAGAATTGTATTCAATGTCTAAATGGATTTATGATAATGTGTTAGTAGTATTTTGGAAAGTTTATAATAAATTTTAACATCTGAGGCACAAGAGCACTATTAAGAAATAAAAATGTTGAAAAATAATTTATACTGAGACAAAAAAGCTTGAAGATAGACTGCTTGTTCTAATTCAGTCTGTTATTTGTGTAGTAATAGCTAATACCTGAATTGTATTATAAGACTTGGTAATCTTACTTTACTTCCATGGTATAACACTCTCAGCATACTCCAGGCTTTCAACTGCAACTGAAATCACTGAAGGCCATCGAAGGACAAGTGTCTGCTCAATATAAATTTAGGCAGTGTCCCCCCAAAATAATAAAATGCAGCCCATTACAAAATACTACTTTCCATTCTCAAAAGAAAATGCCTACACTGGTGATCTTACAGCGGTTGGGAAAATTATACATAAACTTATCCGAAGCTTATAAGATTGAGATATATACATATATATATAAAATTTAAAATATTCATTTCTCGAGCGAGGCAATAATTTTGTTTAATTCTTCCATTATGTTTTCTCTTACTCAAAACTTTTCTCTGTAGTTGTACTTACTTTTATATTAATAAATATGTAGTTCCTATCTTCCTATTATGTCTTTTTCATCTATATTCTATTCCTGATCATTTCTTCTGTTCTTGATCTTTTCCTAACTTGGGTATATTCAACTTTTAATTACTAACTGTCCTTTGGATCAAGAGGTCATAGGGTTATTTATATTAGTGGTTTGAGACTCCATCCATCAACATCCTGAGGAATCACAGCATGGTAGAGCTGGAAGGGATCTCAAGGTATCATTTGGTTGAGCTCTACGCCAGCATGAACAGGTGGCTGATTAGTCTTAATGTTTTTCCTCCTTTTTTATTTTTTTTAAGATGACCAAAGAATTTGATCATAAATGTCATAAATATTCCACCATAGCTTGGTTTAATACAAACTTTTCTTAATAACAAGTAAAAAGTACACTGGATAAAAGTGTTCTGACCGTAGCACTATTACTTACTATAAAATATAATTCCTTTGATCATTCTGAGCTTTAATGTCGCCATACAAATAGAAATAATGTTGTCTAACTCATTAAGTTATTGTAACTGCTCTGAAACCTAGAAAAGAACCATATAAATGTAATGTAGTATTAAAATGGAAAGCAACACAGTAGAGTGTAAAGAACCTGCACTCCGCAAGCATGCTAAATTGCAAATCCCATGAAACAATTTACTAGCTGTGCAACAATGGAGCAAAGTATTAAACCTCCTGGAGTTCAGGTCAGAGAATCGCAAAACTGATATGTCTGCCTCACTTGATTGTTGTGGATTCAGTTCAATGCACCTAGCATAAGTCTTGGCATTGTGGCAAAGTGCACATGTGGACTTCTTGAAAAACAAAATAATCAGAAAATATGTAAAGTTTCCTTTCCCCTATGATTCATCAACCAACAAGAAGAGTTCCTTATCAGCCCTGCTTTGAAAAATGGAAAAAAATGAAGTAGACTTGTCTTTAAAAAACAAACAAAAAATTCTTCCAAAGAAGAAACTGTTTAGAATAGAAGGTGGAAAATGTCAATTGTGCCTCTATAAAGGAAAAGAACAACTCTTTACTGATCTTCATTCTTAGGAAGCACTAAACATTTCTTGGATGGAAAAGTTTGGTTAAATCACCTATCTTAGAAATTAAAAAATGAAAGGTTCAATCAGGTTTCATATAGATATTAGGTAACAAAGTGAAGATACTCGTTATATAATAAAGATTAAACTAAACAAATGGAGACAAATTTTTGAAGACTTTACATATCTGATTTAGATAAAATACATTGTCCCTTTATATCATATACCAAAACACCTTATAGAAGTGCAATACTGCTTACCTTGTTATGTACAAAAAGGATCCTTAAGTCAGGTTTAAGTATACCATAGCTTATGAGGAGATCATGGACCTTTTTTATTTCATCTTTACATTTTTTAGCAGTTGAGTAAAATTGCTTTCTTACAGGTAGATTTTTAAACAATTTTAAAACAGTCACAGTTGTACCTGTTGGAAAGTAAGAGGAAAGCATCTTTAGATGTGGAAGGAGCTTTGGATCTTCAAATCCTTCTATCACTGACGTCCACTCTTCCCCCAACTCTGGGAACCCAAAGAAGACTCGACATTGCAATATATTCTGATCCTGTGCTAGACTGCTCTATTTGTAATAGAGCTGACCTGCTAAGTATGATCTCTTTTATGTGATCTAAATAAGAATAATTTTATTTCTACCACTGCAAAGAAACACACGCTCACCAGAATATAGTAATTTTGCTGGTATTCAAATCACCTGGGAATGATTTTTATCTACACTTTAAGGCTATGTAGCATATGTGATAACCTTAACTATTACACTAAAAATTCTTATCTGAGCTATCTAATTACTTGGTTTAATTTACCCTCATCTTCTAAACAACAATAACTATTCAAGATAGGACAATCTTACAAAAGGTCTTTTTTTAACTTTCAATTTATGTAACTAAAAAGTTGACTATAGGGCCAGCCGAGTAGCTCAGTTGGTTAAGAGTTTGCTCAAGAGTGTGAGCTGAGCTCTAAGCAACGGTGGTTCGATGCCAACCTGAGCTGAGTTGCCATTGAGCTGTTGGCAGGATGGCTCAGCTTAAAAAAAAAGTTGACTATAAAATTATAGTGCTTTAAATGTCAGGACAATAGTAGCTTTTGTTAAAACAAAAACACATGAACTTAGGACCACATTTTCCTATAAATTCTTTAACATAACAATTGTTTTAAAAGTTATTATCTGCTAATTCAAGTATCTGGGTTATCTGGGTTATCTGTGAGTTTGCTTATATCAGTTATTTTTTCTCTTGATTATGGATCCCATTTTCCTTTTTTCGTATCTCTTAATATTCTTATTTTTGCCAGATATTGTGTATAAAAGAACAATAGATACTAAAGTAGATAATACTTTCCCCCACAGAAGGCACTTCATTTCCTCTGCTAAACAGCTAGAATGAAGAGAACAGATCTCTTCACTATAATCAGGAGTTTATCTGGGTTGGAGCTGAGTTGCCCCTGTTTGGTTCCAGTTCACTGCCAGTTTCAAATGTCTTGAGGATGGAAACAGGTCTCTTCCTCTACCAATGCTCTGGGATCTAAGCATTGCAAGGCTTTAAGATCTTTCTTTCTCTCTCTAGCTCAGTCCCAACTACCCTCTTCACTGCTTTTCAGTAAAGTCCTGATGAGATTTCGCATCTGGGGTGAGCCAGCTCTGAGTTTGAGGGTCCCAACTTCCGATCTCTCATGTCAGCTTACATGTGACTATTCAAAGTTCAGCTGGTTTCTCCTGGGGCCATAAAAGATCCCTTGTCTATGGCAGGCTTGGTCCTTGGCCCCATTGTGCCTCCAGACTCAGTTAATGCCCCCAGGGATGCAAGCGGTCACCACCTCTTCTTGTCTAGGAAAGGGTCATCTTTCTCTTGAACTTAATTCACTTAAATTTCTTTGTGACATTTTCCTTCAGTGGCTTAAAAAAAACCCACAAGCTTTTAAAATTATGTTTTTCCCCTTCCTTGCTACCTAGAGAACTCTGGAAATCATCTACATCCATCATTCTTCTCTCATTGAAAGGTGACTCTCCTACCCCTTCTGACTTACCGTTTTCAAACTCAAATGTCCCTTTCTGAAAAACTCGCTAACCTTCCTCTTAGTAGCCAGTGGCTTCTTTTTACTGTCATTACATTGTTACTCATCTGTGTTTTCCACTAGCCTGTGACAAATATAATGGCATAAACTGTAGCTGTGAACAGATAGCAGGAAGGCAGGCAGGCAGAAATCAGCAGGGCAAACTGTAAATGTGTTTATGAAAGAAAAGATACATACTGATTCTTAAATATATGTTATGCATCAAAGACACTATACCTAACCCATTTATTGATAAATAATTGCTTCAGCAGCTAAAAATATTCAGAGTAAATTGAAAATTACCAATAAGCCAAGAATTATATATGTTTGAATAAAACTTAATGACGGAAAACTTTGCTGATTCCAAATGAAATGTGTATCCTTAAAAAAAAAGTACCAAGTAATATTGGCCAATCGGAGGCCCCAGTATACTATCATATTTTACAAGAGAACTGCTCAGCTCTCTAACTTTAGCACATTCTACAAACACCAGAATTAAACTGCAGTCCTGTAATATGGTCCCTGTTATATTTTTACATGACCCTATGTTATGCCATTTATAAAGGCAGCTATTTATATTTCTAATGTAAAGACGAATGATTGCTTCAATATATTGAAGTTTTCTTAAAACTATTTAATGAATAAAGTTCCCTTCTCAAGGTGAAAAAAAAAATCATTCAGTACATGAACAATCATTCATAGTGGAAATTTATAAAGAACATGACGCTCTACTCTAATAACAGGGTAGGGAAAGGAAATACCCTGATCGGAGTACTTTAAATATACTACTTTTGATATCTAAGAAATTTCCTAACAGAAGTACTAGAAGGTATTAAAAGAATTTTTCCAGGAGGGTAAATCAATTTAGAAAGCTTAATACTAATTACCCAGGGTAAAGGGAATAATAGAAATGACCAAAACAAGGTATGACTAAAACAAATAATTTAGTCAGGGTTCTTAGTAAAAAAAAGCTGGAGACTTATTTTTACATTTCTTGTTATTAATTTTTTAAATATCTTAAAATAGAAGTAAACAGAATGGTAATTTAAAATGACACATTGTTAAACAGATCATTTTTAATGGCTAAATTAATCCATAAAACAAATACCTATGCTAGGAAAAACCAGGACTGGAATCTCCAGTAAACTATTTTTAAATATTTTAAAATATGCTTTTTAAAGAGGTAATGAATTTTATAAGGCCTGAAAAGGATTTTATTATAAGTTGTCCCTGCACCTACTGTCAGGCTATCTTCAGGTACCATCCTATCAAATAATATGAGGAGTGGCTGCTAAGTAAAGATGCTCATACCACAGCAGAAATTAATCTACAAGAACCCTAAATGCACAGGTATTAATTAAGATGGTTGAACTGTAGTTTTATCTTACACAGAAAATATTTAAATGGAAGCTGAATGACAGCTGGTGGTGAAATGTGAGTCTGTGATTCAATCACTCAAAAACTATCAGCACTAAGGCAATACGAATGCAAAATACTTTTCAAAGTGTTAGTGGATTTCTATAGCATGTCCACCTAGAGCAATTTGAAACTAAGAGCTTAATTTCTGGTTGTTGACCTAGCCAATCAACATAGTTAGAAGAAAAAAGTGAGTTATGACAGGTAATTACTAGTAGTTTAGCAACTAGTGACCTTCCAACTATGTTGTTTCTTAAGGTAAAAGGAATATTGCTAAAGAAAATAAGGTTTACTGACTGTAGAAATTCCGATAAGAAAACAAAAATCAATCAGCAAATGGGCAAAGATCAGAAGGATTCCATATTTAAGAATTCTTATTTCATAGTTCTTATGGAGACAAATGCAGAAAAGTATGAGAAGTATGAGTGATGCAAAACCATTCGTCATCCAGATTAGACTGGTTACCAAGATAAAAATAAATACATTTAAGTTTTATAAGGTGACTAGATTACTTCAAAGTACTCTACTGGATAACCACTCAAATATCTCCTAATGGTTTTCTAATTTGAACTCCTAAGAACTGGGGTCAGAGCATTTCTGGAGAGGGACCATATTTAAAAAGGCCTTCTCTTTGTACTAACCTTTCATACATAAAAAGAATCATAATCTATTATTTTTAATAAGATATGTACCATATTATTATATACTAAGTTAAATAGTAATTAGATGAGCTCATTTTTATTAACTGGATAAATTAGAAAAAATGTTCAATGTGTTTTCTTAGGAGTTTCTATTAACTCATTCCCCCATGTAGATACAAAAATATAAACTCTTAATTGGCAATAAGTAATCAGTAACTAACTGGAGGTTTATTAAAAAAAGGGAAAAAATGAGAGAATTTGGCATCAGTATTAAGGTACAAGGAAATAAATTTCAATGAAGGTAAGTCATTTGAAAAAAATAAATCCCATAATTTAACACACAATTCCCTTTTCAGATCTAATAATTCTTTTGAACATTACTTTAAAGAGGTCATACCTTTAACATTCTCTCAACTTTAAACATCCTTACCAGAAGTTAGCAGTATGAAAAAGTTAAACGAGCTATGTGAAACTCAGACCTAAAGAGATTTTTTTCCCTTAGATGTAAATAGTAGAGGAACTTAGAAACATATCAATTAAAATGTAATAAAATTACTTAAGTGTATAAAACACTAAAGAACTAAGTGACAAATAGCAATAATAAGTAATGTATTTATTTGCTTCAAATATTACAGAAAGGGAGGCAGTGGTTGAGAGTACCAGATGAAACATTAGCAATGAGTTAATAATTGTTGAAAATGAGTGATGGGTACACTATTCTATCTACTTGTGTGCATGCTTTAAGTTTTCCATAAATAAATAAATATATTTTAAATTATTTACTTAATCATAATATCTTGATGGTATGGTTTATTACAATGATTACCAAATCAATAATGTCTTAGGCATTCCAGTAAAATATTAATCTTCATATATAAAGAAGACACTAGTTGCTCTTACAATTTTTGCTCTTACATAATTGCTCTTACAGTTTTCACAGAGGAGTAGCTAATCCATGTTGTCCAGTCTTTCACACAGTTCCTCTTGAGAACAACTCTAGGTATTTAAGGGACTGTTGGCTAAAGCACAGGCTGCATGTTCACTTGGAAGTGAACTAGCTCTTACCAGGACCAAACCCAAAACAATGTATTCGAATTTAATGAGTTAAGAATTTTAAAATAAACTATTAAAGAATGTTACTCAGTTGCCCTCTTACCTTGTCCAAGATGTGAAGGTTTTTGAGAAATTATGTGGCCACTGCCATCTAAAACATACTGGGTGCTAAAATTATCAGTAGCTGTCCTTGTTGTAATTAAAACCTGGAATAAAAATAAAAAAAACTCTAATAAAATTAAGATTTTAGATATTGCAGAGGGCTCTTTATCAAATAAGATTTAAAATAATTATCATATACTGTATACACTTAAGATTGAAACATTTTACTTAACAAAGTCTCATGGACAGTTCTCTTGTAATATTCCTCAGAGCGACACTAACAAGCAGTAAGTCGGTTTATATTTTTTATGTTAAATTATTGATTTCCATTTTGAGTATTTTACTCTAATTAAAACACTCATATATGAACCAGTATACCTAAAATGGCTATTTTTATTTTATGTATATTATATGACTTACATTTGTATTAAAATCAAATATTTCAACTGCATTAGGGAAGTCAGCTTCCTAACAGACTATTCTCAAACTTTTGTTGCTAAATAATCCTTTTGTAAACTGATAATTCCCTCCTGCTTTTATATGCTGTATAAAACTACACTTCTATATTTCAAGTTAATGGTTTAAGAACAAAAATATAAATCATACACATACACATGTACGGCCTTTTTTAAAAATTAAATTTATTGGGGTGACAATGGTTAGTAATATTACCCAGGTTATAGGTTTCAGGTCTATAATACGTCATTTATATATCACATTGTGTGCTTATCACCTAGACAGAGTTAGTTCTCCTTCCAACTTTTTATTAAACCAAGCTTGCTTTCTTTCTCTCTCTCTCTCTTTTTCTCTCTTTCTCTCTTTCTTTCTTTTTTTTAGCTGAGCCATCCTGCCACCTGTTGGTAAAAACCAAGCTTTAAATGCAATATTTAAATGTAAAATTTTTATTAGTTAAAAAAAAAGTTTAGCATTAAAACATGTAGTAACAAAGGATTTCATTCAGCATGAAATATTTCCAAAGATGTTAATCACAGAAATACAAACTTAAGGTCTGCACTCTCTTGAGCTACCCTCCTCCTCAGCTTCCTGTTTACCTATATTGTGAGATTATAGGAGAGTATAACAATAGTAAACCATACCCTTGCAAAGAAATACCACAGGTGGGGAAGGGGGATTCAGAAAATGGAAGCCTCCTCACACTTCTGGTGAACAATGCAAACCCAAAATCGGAAGCAATCTTTCTTGGCCATCCTTGGACTGAGCAGAGTTGACCACCTTAAAATAAATCTATATAATTTATGAAGAAGCTGCAAAGATTGTCCACTGCTGGAACTCAATGAGGTCTAGCTGAGTCAACATATGATGGTTCTGTCACCCTGCCTTAACCACGCACAGATTTACTGGAGGTCAGATGGCTCTGTGGAACATGTGGGAACCATGCAGGGAATAATGGAGTCACCATGAAAAAGTATGGCTTTTCTGGCTCACAGCACTAGTGGAGTCTATTAGATTCTTTCTGAGGGGGACATCCATGCAATCTTTACTAGGGGCATTGCCTCAAGCTGCTATTTCTGTAATAACTGTTCTTCAATAATCTTAAGTGATTATCTTACTTCTTCCAAAAATACATACATGGTTCAAAAATACATACTATGCATGTTTCAAGAATAGTTTACAATTTTTCCTGATAACTAATCTTAATCTTCCCTGCTACATCACAACTCTATTGTGTTCAATAGTGATTTCGTTTAGCAATGTTTGTTCAAAACAAAGAGGACAGGTTGCTAAAGAGTTCCTTTCTTGTCTCTAATTATGCCATGATTGTCCCTTTAAAAACAATTCTACATTTAACCAACCGCTTCTCCAAAATGCCAAGGTCAACTGAATTCTATTTCTATTCTCCATAGAGCTAGCCACCTGACCTAAAGTTGGTGTCACTGAGCAAAGGCAGCCCTGGAACTCTGAGTTCTGGTACTAACTCTGCCAGTCGCTTGCTAGATGGTCCTGAATAAATGATTACACTATAAGATTTAAGGGTAGGGTGATGATAAGATGAAGATGATGCTAATACTTTATAGGGTTACATGGGTTTTTGCTTTAACTACGTCAAAGCACTTTACAGATATTAACTTGTTCATCCTTTAAAAATATTAGTGAATAATAAATCTATTCCACCCTAAATGAATAAATTGAAGTACTAAAAAGCAAAATAGGACCTTAGTGGTCATAACATAACATTTATGTTAAAGTAAGAAAATAAAACACAATATTATTTTCCAACATCAAATTTTTTTAATTAGAATCTGTAGGGTGCTATGAAAATTTATTTAGATAGGAAATGCTTTGCAATTCACTGCTAAAGACAGGGAAGGATAAAACGCATAAGCATGTTTCACAAATTAATGAAATACAGTGTGTTCCTCAGAGGAAGGAATTGTATTTCAAGAGTTCATTTCATCATATGACCCTGTGTCCTGGGCAGTAAACCTTTTTTTGGACCAGGCACAGATTCAGAATGTGTTCGCAGTCCAGTGGCTAGCATGTGAACTTGCAGTAACTCCACCTTAGAAGCATCTCTAGTATTACAAATTATTACTGGTGCTTCTTATTGGAGACATTGAGGAATTGTGGCAGTGAATGAATCTAGTGTTATTATTAAAAGAAATGATGAAATGTGTTTAAAGAATTTTAAAAGGAGAAGTTTATTTTAAAATGAGAAGTTTCACAAGTTCTTAGAGGACCTTACAGGTTATATTAATATTAGCTATCAGTTGTTAAAAACGGACTCCTTTGGTCCAGTTACTGAGTTTCAAGAAATTATAGTCCTATTACAAAGTTAAAGTTCCATAAAAGCATCTAAGCTTTAGACAAGTATAATTTTTCTCAATGTTTTAGATAAAAAGTAAATTAAAAACTTAGGCTATCTCCTGGTGGTTCACGTAAAAAAATCCCCACTTACTAAAAATTCATTTAAGATAATTATGTTCAAGTTTTGTTTTTAATGTGTGTTTTTGCTGGCTTTTGGAAGAATACCTTGGTACAGAAACAGGAGTCTGAGAACTAAAGTAAATAGTCCTCACCATTCAGCTGAAACATGGATTTTGCCTGGATGACTGAAAGAACAATGTCTTTCTCTGTGTAAGGATGTCTGCTGCGTGGGCATAGCTGCTCACTAATAGGAGCGCTCTAAGTCAGAACTTCTCCCACGGTGGCAGAACTAGCAACTGAGAGATCTCGGCCAAAGCTTTGCTCCTTTCAACAGTGTTCCATTACCTGTGAGGAGATTGCATTTAGGAAGCAGGATATCCCAACTGCTTCAAAAATTCTTGTGCCTATTCTAACTAAAGCTCTACCATCATGATTCTGAAGGACACAGAGGGTACTCTACACTGTGGAAAGGGAAGCAGGAACTATCAGAGTGATGCTAGGGGTTTCAGCTTACCCTTTTACAGTTAAGTGGGCCCACTAATAAGGGAGCCTCAATTGCCATCTTCAAAACAGAATGACTTAGCTTCTCATTCTGCCCTCTTTAAGCCATGGAGATTTAATGTATTTAAAACAATAACAAACCTACAGATCACAAAATTATGTAAAGTGAACTTGAGAGATCAGACTGATGATACCCAGTACACTGTAACCACTTTATTAAATGTTGAATGAACGAATCGATAAACATGAGTGTTATACAAAGAATGGCTGGCAACTCTGCTAATTCTTCTGAGAGAAAACTAATAGAAAAAAAAAATGAACTTATGCTACAGAATGAAGACTTTTCGTGAGAATTACAAGGAATCTACCTAGGAAAGGCTGTAAATTTTACAAAGGATTTACCCCAAATGTTGAGGAGATTGCATAAACTTTGAAAATTCAGGTGAAATACTACTTGTCCACAAAAGAATGAGCAAGGCTGATACCGTTGCCTATATGATAAAGCTACATACTGCTTTCCGTATTCAACTCCAGAGTAAAAATAACTTTCACCTCTATGGCACATGACACTGTTCAAGATACTTTAATGTGTATTATTTCCTTTGACCCTCAAATCATTATCCTCACTTTACAGACTAAGAAAAAAAAGACTCTCAGAAAAGGTAAGCTGTTTTATGCCTTTGGCCAAATCTCTTGAAAACTTGGGAATGAGAATCAGGCTTCTCAACTCCTTGTTTTGAGTTTGTTCTGATTTTAAGTAAATGAAACAAAACAGTTCTGTATTCTTCCTAATACGGAGGTGTAATTTAGCCTCCATTTAAAATCCAGTTCATGGTCCGGCCGAGTGGGGCGGTGGATAAGTGCTGGCTTGGGAAGCCAGCAGCCCCGGTTCAGGTCCCACATATGAGGGCCAGTAACACTGCCCTCGAGAAAAAAAATAAAATAAATAAAATCCAGTTCAAAAAACTTGTATGAGTTTCTTGAAGATTTCTTTGGAAGGAGAAATATCATTTTTAATATGTTTAAAGTATCTTATAAAGAAATAAAATCTTTTATTCTGTGTGTTTAATTATGTGACAGGGACAATATATACAGTCTTCCAAAAAAATTTTATGAATAGGTCCAAACAGGATTTTCATTCTCTAGCTCATTCTACTTCAGTATGCTCAGTAATTAGTATCAGAAATTTAACATTGAAGAATGACAAATATCCAAAAATTACTGCTCTACAAACAATAAATTTCAAGAAAAGTTACGCTTATACGATTTTAAAGAAAACCATATCAGTCAATTTGTGTCAGTCACTGATACATTTATTATAGAGTATGGACTCAGGAATTCCATTTTTAAATACCAATAGGATACTTGTAGATATAAAGAGAATGTTTTACTCCTTTGGACCGCTTAATTTTAAGATTGAAAGTAATTTTATTAATGACAAACTAGAAAACTGCCCATTCTTTTAAAGTGTATAAATACAGAATTAGATATATTTTAAATTTCTCTAGCCAATTTTGCTGAAAGTCTACTTAAGCTTTTCTTTTTCTAACTAAAATTACTAACATTTTTAAAATAACCTAACAAAAATAATTTCAAGAATTTTGGGGAATAGTTGTTTAAAATGGTGACAAAACATTATCCAATTACATTTCATCAATCTAATGGGCCTGAGATGATTTACATTTGTATAATTTTAATTTTATTATGCAATTGCAATCAGTATCCAAAATTTTTCAAAATAAATTGGAGTCTTTAAATAAATATGCAAGTTCTATAAATGAAACTTCAATTCTTTCTGAGTGATGAAGAATATTCATTTAGTTTAAAAAGTGAGATTTTTTTCCCCAAAAAAGCACTCATTAAGTCTTTCTGAATAACAATATTTTAAAATGCAATTGACCACATACAAGCATATATTACTTTCCGTATTTCTGAAACAGTATTCAGAATCCTTCCATGTAACTTTCAACTTGACTTTTCCTTGATCTATTGAACTTACTACTACAGGTCTATGATATTTACTTAATATGAGGTAATTTTAAACTTATAAATACACTTCTAACCATGCCAATAAGAAGGCAGCATGACATACTGTGAAAAACTCAGTGCTGGGAGGCATGAAATCAGAACTGAATTCTTGATTCCACCGTCAATATACTATGTGTCCCTAAATAAGTCACAATTCTCATTTTCCATGTACTTCACTGTGCAGTTTCTCTGAAGTGCTTAGCACAGCATCCTGCATACAGATAAAGATGTATTAGCAGACTATTTATTAGACTGTGTTTTGAAGTTGGAGTGAAAAGAACTGGCACTTGTTCTTCCCAAGACCTTAGTTTACTTATCAGTAGTATGAGAACGAACCATAACAACTCATTGTAGGGTGGCTTACACATGAAGCAGACTGAGATGGAGACCAGTGAGGAGGATGTTTGTTGGGGTGTGTTCCTAGGACGATTTCCCATGGGGCAGGGCAGAAAGATAAGTGGGGCTGGCTGTGCCAGTCACAAGGCCTTGGCTGATGAGCCCCTGCGCTCTGGAGCACAGAGCATGGCAGAGTTCTTGGGAATTGGAATAGGGCCTTTATAACCCCTCGTCAACCAGTCATTGGATGCAGGTTGCCTTGTATGACATAAGATCGCACTCAAGCCTCTGGCTGAGGTAAGGGCAAGCCTCCAGAAGGAGGCTCAGCTGTGAGCATTCAGGCACCAATACTCTCAGTAGCTGGGGAATGAATGCCCAGTCCTGAAGTGGCAATCAGGGCAGTGACCAGGGTCCATTACTACTACCACCAAAGTTCTGTATTTCCTTTGGTTTTCAGGCACAATCAAACCTAAATCATTATCAAAAAAATTTGTCTGTGATAAAATAATACATATTGTAAGATTCCATTTAGATCAAGTTCTAAACAGAACTAATCTATATCGATATAGGTCAGAATAGCCATTACCTTTGAAGAGTACTGATTGGGAAGGGGCTTGAAAGAAGCTTCAGGAGTTCTGATGGTGCCCTATATCGGGATATGGAGTATACATATGTACAAATTCATTGTGTGTGTGTGTGTGTGTGTGTGTGCGCGCGCGCGCGCAGGGGGGAAGGTGTTCTTTGGAAGAACATGTATGTTAGATTTACAAGAAAAGAGATTCCATAAAATGTTAATATTTTCTAAGATAAACAAGCATTTGACATAGCAATGTAAAAATGGGACATAATTTTTTTAAGTTTATAGTTTTGTATTATTGTGGTACTTTGACAATTCTTTTATTCCTTTGTAATTTTGATGAACAAAATTATTATAAGTATTTATATTCAAGGCATTCAAATGTCTCAAAACTTAAAAGACAAAATGATTAACTTAGATATCAAGTCAATTCAAGTAATCATATAAAGAAACAAGATAGAGAATTATTTTAGAGGCAAAACTGCCATCTAAAATCAGAACTACAGTGCAGATTTGGATAAATCGTGTGGTTTATGTGCAACATATTTAAAAGACTAAGTATAGTGCTGCCACCTAGCAGACAAAGCTAATAATGACTAATTTCAGTTTTGATAGGTTATAATATATCTTAGAAAATACAGAAATGTCAAATTATATATTTTTCAACAATACTCTGCCAAAATAAAGCTTCAAGACTATCTGCCAAGTTTGGACAACAGCTAAAAATCAAATACTTATGTTCTCAAACAAATTATACTAAAATAGCCCCTGAGAGCTCACACGGTTGTACCAGTCCTGGGAATTTCAGGGGTTCCTGGTACAAACTCCATCCCATTTTAAAAACAGATCTTTCTACAAGCTCCCAGGGCTACAGCTTCCCATATACAGTCTCTGGGGAGAAATATGAACAATGACCAGTTGTGCCCTCTAGTTACCCTTCCCGAAAATCTATTTAGAGACTCAGTGAACTCCAAATGAAGTGCTGAGCAAGACAACAGAAGCACAGGGTGTGCTAGCTTTTGGATAGAAATTTTCAGCAAAGTACACATAAGGAATGACAAGGTCTTTCCTCCTTTAGTGATGTCTGAACACCTTTGGCTTCTAAAAATCAAGGGCTCCTAGTCCTCTGTGCTAGAAAAGCAAAATTGTTCACTGTAAACTCCACCTCCTTCCCCATCCCCAATTTTCCTTACTTAGTCATCACCTTACAGAGCCTCAAAGTCAACAGAATAAATTATATCTAGCTGGGACCCTATCCACAAAAACATGGAGAAAACCTACACTAGCCAGCCCTCTAAGGGGAGAAGGGAAGACGGAAGACCATGATAAGCCTGGAGAATATACACTGCTCAGGAGACTAGGCTACAAAATAGATGTCCAGAGACCAGAGGAGGAGATATGGAGAAACAGAATCTTGTGTCCACAGCACTTTTCAGGGACAATAGGCATAAAATCCTATCATTTTATTGCACCTGAGCATTCTCACCTACATAGGGTCTGCCAGCCTAAGCACAAATGAAGGATTACACGGCCATGGGCCAAATTAGCTAAAGACACCTTCACAATTACCATGTCACTCACTATCACACAAATACTATCACTCTATAAAAGAGTGCCAAACGCACATAGACAAACAGTACAGCAGGCATGCAAACACACACAGAGTACTGTGATAAAACATAACTGAGATGCATGCAAATGAAGAGAGCAAGGTTTTAGATGGGCTTTGCCACAAACCAGTTACATAATCTATGGCAGAGGCAGTGACGTATAATTGGTACTAGGCAATCCAGTGGATCAGGCACTGAACTGAGGGGTTATAGACATGGAAAGCACTTACCATCAGTCAGAAGAGCAAAGTTCTAGGGTCCAATCTGTCTCTACTAGACAGGGCTTAGGCGAAGTCAATTCACACCTCCAGAGCACAATCTAATTATCTGTGTTAACTAGGGTGGTATTTCCACAACAAAATAGTGATATGCTTCTCAATAAAAGGGTTTCACAGTCAAGTAGGTACAGGAGGATGTACCTGCTATAAACCACCAACCTGAGGGATTCACAATGTGCTTTAGTACAGCAAAGGCTCTGAAAAGTGCTTATAGTTAAGATACCTGTTCAATTTTATTGAATACATTTTTTCAAAGCCAATGGGCCACTAAACCACTTTTTCCTCTTCTAAATATTAACACTGCAAAAAACACTTTGCTGTTTCTCAAAAAATTAAAGAGCATTACCATATGACCCAGCAATTCCACTTCTGGGTAAATCAAAAGAACTGAAAGCAGGAACTCAGACACTAATTAGTACACCGGTATTCACAGCACCATTATTCACAAGCCAAAAGGTGGAAGCAACCCAAATGCCTATCAGCATATAAATGAATAAACAAAATGTGGTTTATACATACAATGGAATATTATTCAGCCTTAAGAAGGGATGAAATTCTGATACAGGTTATAACATGTACAAACCTTGAAGACATTATGCTAAGTGAAATAAAGCAGATACAAAAGGACATTGTATGGTTCTATTTAGATGAAGTACCTAGAATAGTCAAATTCATAAAGAATGTAAAACAGCGGTGACCAGGGATGTGCCAAAAGGAGAATGGGGATTTATTATTTAGTTTAACATATAGAGTTTCAGTTTGGGATGATGAAAAAGTTCTGGAGATAGATGGTGGTTATGGCTGCACACAATGTGAATGTACTTAATACCAATCGATTGTACACTTATGAGTGATTAAAATGGTGATGAAAGGAGACAAGACTTAGGGTAGTAAGCATATAATAAGAGTATACAGAAATGTAATATAATGTAATTAATCAATGTTCTCAATAAATTTAATTTTAAAATATGATTAAAATGGTAAATTTTGTTATGTACATTCACCACAATAAAAAAAATTCTCTGTCAGGCAGCCGGATGGCTCAGTTGGTTAGAGCGCATGCTCTTAAGGTTGCCAGTTCGACTCCCTCATGGGATGGTGGGCTACACCCCCCTCCCCCTTCTCCCTACAACTAGATTGAAAATGGCAAATGGATTTAGAGCTGCGCTGCACCCTCCACAACTAAGACTGAAGGACAACAACTTGACTTGGAGCTGATGCGTCCTGGGAAAAACATACTGTTCCCTAATAAAGTTAAAAAAAAAAATTCTGTGTCAAATACTGGCTTACTTTTTTCCTTCATTCTAATATTTTGTGATTATAAAATCACTAAAATAATCAACATAAATTACCTTACCTCTGCTACACAACAAATTGACCCCAAGGCTTCTCCACGAAAACCGTAAGTTGTCAAATTTTCAAGGTCTTCATGACTGTTTATCTTTGAGGTGTAGTATTTCATTGCCATTACAGGTGCATCATTGGCCTTGATACCTTCACCATTGTCTCGCACCTCAATTTTATCAAATCCATAATTCTCCTATACAAAGTTAAAAAATACTTTTAGTACATAAAGACATTAAATGTTGTTACAACATTTAAAAACAGAAACACAACTGAAATAATTTTGTCATTTATTTATCTTTTATAGAACCCTAATAATCTTAAGAAAGTGAGTTTAATTTCTTAAGTTTACTAATTCATAGCTATGGAACAATGGGCAAATCCCTCATTTTCCAAGGACTCAGATTCAACAATAAAATAAAAAAGACAGTCTTATCTTTAAGGTTCCCTTGAATTGTCTCAGTATTATAGGTATTCATGTTAAATTTATGTTTAAACTTGATTAAGAGAATTTTCTAAATTACACAGACCTTTGCATATATAATCTACCAAATAAAACAGAATACTATCACCATCAAAAACAACACCCACCAAGAGTTCAGAAATTATCATTATTCAACCTTGTTTTTAATACTTCCTCCCTTGATCTTACTGCTTTTGTAAGAAATTTAAATATTTACTACATTATAACTTTCTAAATTCCTTTCTGCATATAGTCAACTAACAGGAAACTGCTGACAAAATACACCTAATTTCACAATCTCAGCAAGTTAGCAATTTAAAAACCAAGAAAAAATACCCCTCAATTCATCACTTAGTATTTGTAGTTTAATACTAAAAAAAGTATACAAAAACAAAATCTAAATTCCTATAGTGATCACACTTTCTATGAATATCATACTCTAAATCTGATTGCAAGCTTCTATCATAAGCTTGACTTCACAAAATTTTATGTGTATGCCACAGATGCAAGTTTTAAAAGGAAAAAAAAGTCTGCCTACAATTACAAGGACTCTGGTATTCTATTTCAAATAATACCACATCTTTTCAATAACCTAAAGTTATTTAATACTGTTTATGTCAGTAATTTTTAGATAAAATAGATATATAGATGATGGGGAGAGAGACCCAAGATGTAGTTCCTTATCTCTCCCTCAATCTAAAATTACGTTATTCTGGGAATAGCAGCTCTGTTTTTTATAGAAAAATCATTAACTATAGAAACGCAAATCTTTCAATATAAACGAGCTCCAGGCATCTAAGAAAAATAACAAAAAGATCTGATGAAATATTTAAAATAATATCAACCTGTGGCGCGGTGGTTAAGCGCTGGCTTGGAAGGCCGGAGGTCCCGGTTCAGGTCCCATGTATGAGGGCCAGTGACACTGCCCTCAAAAAAAAAAAAAAAATATCAACCTGGGGCTGGCCGAATGGCTCAGTTGATTAAGAGCTCACTGAAGAGTGCGAGCTGAGCTCTGAGCAACTGCGGTTCGATGCCAACCCAAACTGAGTTGCCACTGAGCTGCCAACAGGTGGCATGATGGCTCAGCTAAAAAAAAAAAATAAATAATAATAATATCAACCTGTTATATTAACTAATTATGAAAACATTCTTGCCAGGATAGTTATTATTGTATGAAACCATAATATTAATAAAATAGGTCTCATGTAGAGCAACACAGTTGTTTATTTTAAAACTCTACAAAGCAGAGAAAAAGAAACTGATAAATGTCAAGGGACTAAAATACATAATCAAATAAAAATGTATATACTTTCATAAGAGGACTTCTATTGGCTTTGCAACACTATTTTTAAAAACTATGTTTTTCTTCCAGAGAACTTTAAGAACGAGAAGTATGTCTGAGTAAGGTTCTTAAATATGTCAGATATAATTATCTAATCCTATTTAATTATATCAATTATATTCTAAGCAGACTAAAATGAATATATAAAATGTCTAAGAAAAATAAATTGTCTTCCTTAGGTTTAATTTTTTTTTAATGTTTATAAAGCTTATATTTAAAAACAAAATGCAGGTTTGATATGGTATAGAATAGTTCCCAGCATCAACCAGAAATTTGTTAGAAATGCAAATTCTAGGGGCCCCACCTAGAATCTGAAATCCTGGGGCCCATTAGCTGTTTTAACAAACTTCATAAATTATTCTGATGTACACAAATACTGAGAACCCCTGGCATAGAGGAAAGATTTTGAATTGGTTTCAGAGTCAGAAAGCCGTGAATTCCAATCTCAGCTCCCCTATTTTTGAATTATATGACTTTGGGAAAGTTCTCAGAACCTTAATTATCTGTAAAGTGGGTATAGTAGTAGCTAATTCACAGAGTTTTTTTTATAAGGAGTAACTGTATTTTACATATATATAATATATAAATACATACATGAAAAGGATAGGTCTCTTTTCTACAAAGATATTTGTATCATTATTATTTCTTGTGGTTTTTTTTAAGGGCAGTCACTGGCCCTCATATGTGGGACCCGAACCGGGGCCGCCAGCCTCCCAAGCCAGCGCTTAACCACCGCGCCACTCGGCTGGCCCTCATTATTATTTCTAATACTATAATGCTAGAAATAATGTAAACACTGATAATTAGGAGATTACAAAAAATGTATTTTTACACTCACTCAAACAAATTTATTCACCATTTATTCATCATAAATGTAGCAGGTACTGGCCAGGTATACAAAAAAAAAAAAATACAGATCTTACCTCTATGAGCTAGTAATTTATAACAGTGGAGGTAGACATGCAAAATAACTGTAATAAATCATAATGAGTGGCATGTCATTTATCATTCAAATGACTTTATAGCACTTAAATTTAAAAATGTGAAAACTATGAAGCAACAAAGGAAACAGTTTTGAAATAAGATTAGGTAGAAAAAAATAAATGCAAGTGAGAACATATAGATAGGTATATATCAATAACCAAGGATAAATATTAGTAGAAAATACAAATTAAATTTATGTTTTGGGCAATGGAATAAGTTTTCTTTTATAATTTTAGTGTTACTAATGTTGATTAAAGTAATCAACTAATGTTGATTTAAATTAAAATTTATTTTTAAGAATTTACTTTTAAACAAGAAAAAGGGTCCAATGTCCTAAGAATAATTTACTGCTACATATAAAGAAAAAACGGTAATAGCTGTAAGGAGGAAATATAAGTCCAGTCCTTTTTTGCTTTACAAGTATTTGGCTTTACGGGGACACTCACCAGTTTAACATCTATGCTTGTGGCACCCGCATCCAAGGAGTTTTCAATGAGCTCTTTTACAACACTGACCACTGAAGTGATTATCTGGGAACTTGATAGGAGGCGAACTGTTGCAGCAGGCAACTGTTTCATTCTAGTTTTTAACAGAGTAGCTAGAAGATAAAAGTATAAGTTGTAAAAATAAAAACTGCTAAACCTTCCTGACTAACAAAACTAACAGCAATACCAATAATAACAGCAGCTTGTGTCTATAGAGCCTCCCTGCATGTCAGGCTCTAATGTAAGCACATACAGTATTAAACCATTTATTTCTTAAAAATACTGTAAAATAGATGCCATTATCATCTCCATTTTATAAGACTAAGACAGACAGAAGTTAGTGGGTAAATCATGCTATGGTAATAACTGAAGAAAGATAAGCATATTTGTGCTATCATGAGTGTAATATGTGATCTGCCTGGCCAGGGATGACCAGGTGGCATTGTCACTTGGGATGCGATGTCAGTCACATGCCTTAAATGGCAGTCTCACTTAAACATCATTAGTCATCTATACGTTTTGATGAGTTACTAGTTTTTCAATTACTGAGCTCTTTTGGAATTAGGATATCCAGACCCTAGAATTACTGTTAATCTGAACTAGTCAGATCCCAGGCATATCAGGTAACTATCCTCTCTATACCATTCTGCCTAAAATATCATTCTAATCATGTGGCTCCCCAAAGCCAAAATCGGACCAAAGCTCAAATTCCTGTGCTGGCATTCAAAAAGTTCTTTATACGCCAATCCAACTTAGACGTCCAAAATCTCTCTGCCAGTAATTGTTTTAGCTATGAAACTCTTTCAAACAAAAATTCTCAATGGAAATCTGGAAATCCCGTATGTAAAATATCCAGGGAGTGAGGTTTACATCTGTGTTAATGCCTAATTTCAAAAAAGATTTCAGAAAAATAAAAAATACCAGCTTGACAACGTGCAATGCCTCTACAGAGTTGAGATTTTCTTAGGGTCGGGGGAAACCTAGGTACATCCTTAATTTACCGGGACTAGTTACGTGCTCACATGATGATTTGATCCTATGGAATCTAGGTCCAAATAAAACAGCAATGCCAAAAACAAACAAAATTAAAAGGTGTCTTTCTCAGATAACATAAGACTAGCAGAGTCACAAAAGTAAGAGTCAGTAACTGAGCAAGAAATGAAGTACAACCATTATAGCAATTACATAGGACTTGAAAGGATACATTTCTGGGAAAAGGCCAACATATTGAGTTCTGAGTAGTGTAAACCAGTCACTATTAATAAATATAAAGATATTTTACTTTGTACAAGGTAAATCTGATTAGCAGAATGGAAAAGTATACAAAAACAAGTTTGGGGGTTCATCTTTATCACATGTAAACTGAAGCAAATCACTTAAATCCCTTTGTAAAATCTATTCACCCTGTGTAAATGGAGATAATGCCTTACTGATTTGTGAGGATCCAATAATAAAGCATATATAAAATGTTCTGTAAATGACAAGGCTGTAGAAAATGTACATTATTATGATGATGGTGAGTGACTATGTAAAGAAATGCTGGGAATTCTTTAATTCCAGCAATTACCTTCTAATTATATATTTGATTACGTTTGATGGGTACGCAGTTTTAAAGAGCTGTGAACAACTACCATATTTTGCCATGTATATTGCACACTTTTTGCCCACATTTGTGAAGGAAAAATAAGGATGTACATTATACATGGGTAGTACTAATTCGTATCTATATAAATGTTTTTAATTCTTTTATTTATGCTTATGAGTTAAAAGTGTAACTCTAGAAATTAGTAACAATATCCATATGGAAAATAATACCCTGAAATAAGGTAATTTATTTTGTTGAACTTACGATGAACTTGCAATGATGAAGAGTTCTTGGCATTCTATGATGTGTAAATATCGTATATTTGTTACCGGTACATAAAATGTACCTTGTACCTTGTATCTGTTCTTGTGTTTTGTAATTATTTGTTACATAAAATTTCTTGTACCATAGTATGTTAAAAAATAAGTGCTGGGCCGGCCAAGTGGCGCAGTGGTTGGGTGCTGGCTTGAGAGGCCAGCAGCCCCGGTTCGGGTCCCGCATGTGAGGGCCAGTGACACTGCCTTCAATAAATAAATAAATAAATAAATAAATAAATAAATAAATAAATAAATAAATGCTAATGTTTCTTTATAATACAAAAAACAAGTACCTAAATGTAAACAAATAAAAGTTTGAATTAAAAAATTAAAATGAAAGACTTTTTTTTTTTCCCCTGAAAGTTTGGGGCAAAAACATGAGTGCGCATTATACACGGGAACGCATTATACACGGCAAAATATGGTACCTCTCAATGGTTTTTTTGTGGCACTCGAAACTTGGGAGGCTTTCCCAGTAAATTAGGAAAACCGTGGACAGTCAGGCTGCTTCATTATCTTAATATTCATATAAGTGCTGTAACAGGTAAAAGGCACCTTCTGCACACTCCCCCAGCTTCAGACTGGCCTTAGTTCTAAGGATACAGGGCTGTATTGTCTAATATGGTAGCCACTAGCCACATGAGCACTTAAATGTGGCTACTCCAAATTGAGACATGTTAACACACTCTGGATTTCAAAAAAAGTATGAAAAAAGTATAAAAACGTATAATTTTTTTATACTGATTACAGAATAAAATGATATTCTGGGTATATTGGGTTACATAACACATTATTAAAAATTTTTTTTAACTTTTAATGTGACTAATAGAAAATTTTAAATTATAAGTGTGGCTTACATTATAGTTCAGTTGGACAGTGCTGGGTATAGTAGTTAAAAGAGCAGGCTCTAAAATCACACTGCTTTTAGTTCTGTCCTAGCCCTTACACTAACAGTTATATAATACTGAGGAAATTAAACCCTAAAACTCATCTAATCTATAAAACAAAGACAATGATATCATATGGTTGTGATTAAGAAGTAAACCTGATAGTTATAGTGCTTGGTATACATGCTGAAAGATCCCAGGATACTTGAACTAAACGAGTTCCTCCAAACTTGAAATGAATAACCTCCCATCATCTAACCCCTACCCCCAAAGGGGCTAACCCATGCCCTGGTATCAGGTTAAGCTTAAGAAGACTTCTACTTCTGCCTTAGTTTAAGAATCCCAAGGATCTAAGAAAAATACTGATTAATCAAGCTTTGGGGTAAAAGCCTAGCCTCACCTCCGCCTTCACACTTTTCTGAGCAATCTCCTCCTTAATCTCACCATCTTTGTTTCATTCTCTATAACCCCTCTTTAAATCCTCGTCCCCACCCCAGACAAGTCCCCAATTTTTTCCCAATCTTCATCATTCTTCTAGTTTACTGAGATCAAGGCAGCCGTAGCATGAACTCTATCTTCACACACTCCTTACCTCCTCCACTCCATTGTGTCCCCTGGTTTCTTAAAGTCTGCACCTCTAACCATACTCCTCTTCCCTCAATCTTGGATCAAAGGCTCTTCATCCTAAACTAATGCTTATATCTAGTTTCTTTATCCAGTTCCCCCTACACACACACAGGCACCTTGGCCTTGAATGCAAAAAAAAAACAAAACCCAAAAAATTCTTCCCTCGACCCTTTTACCCCAATAATTATCTTGAAGCCAAAACTTGAATAAGTAACCTATATTCACTGTCACCAATTCACTTCTAAAACCCTTGTAAAATGGCTTATATTACAACCACTGCCATGATTCTGCTCTCTTCAAGTTCACCAATGATTTCTTAAATCATCACATCCTTTTCTTAGAACTCATATTCCTTGACATCCCCAAAGTACATGACCTTGATGAGATTCCAATTCTCATGGATCTTTCCAGCTATACTTCTTCGATCTCTTCATGTTTTCTTCACACTCCTCCCAGAAATGTGGGCATTCCCCAATCCCTCTCTCTTCTTAGATATCATAAAACCCAAAGCTTAAAACTTACAGAAGAATATCTAAATCTGTATCCCCAATAGTTATGTCTCTTCTCAAGACAGGCATTTCTAAAAATCAGTGTCACTGCCACCTCAAAATAAATATTTCTAAAACAGAACTTACTTCCTACTCCCCTCTCAATGCCTTCCATTTAATTTTGCTATTATTTCTCTTAATAGCACATTGATCTCAGTGACCAAGGTCAAATATCTCAATCTTCCTTTGCCAGAAACCTCACCCTATTTGCACTTCATCTTCCTCCCAATGCAATCTTGTCATTCTAGACACACTTCCAGTAACATTTGTAACATGGTCCTTTTGATCACGCAACTAGGTAGGAATGATCCTTCCCTCCCTCTACATTCCTAAAGAACTCATCTTGCATCACTCACTGGATGCTTATCAGACCCGTGCTGAACTATACAACTTTTGAATGCAAGGAATATATATTTCTGGATGCAACATAGTATAATCAGAGTGCTTCTTCACTCATGACAAGCACTTCATGAAGACTAATGAAGGGCCATGAAAAATAATTTTATCAGCATCTTCCTCATGTCAATGTAAACATTAGGAAGAGTGTCCTCCTTCCTAGCAAGTTATCACTGCCTTAACGCCTTCCCTTTATATACTCTTATTTTAACTGGCCTCCATATCATCCTTTACCTCACCTCTATCTCTAACCAGATTTTTCTCTGAACTCCAGGGCATGGCCTTATTTCCAACCACCTTCTAAATATCACCATTTAGATGACTTGGAGGCACACTAAACTTAACATGTCCCAGGCTGATCTCAGAATCTTTCTCTAATTAGCTGTTTTTCATCCTATATTTCTTTTTGATAATAAAAGTAGCTCACATAGCAACTTTATATATATGTGTGTGTGTGTATATATATATATATATATAAAATCCCATTTACTCCTCACAGCAACCCTACGTATATTATCATTCTTCTATCATAAATGGGATTTAAAAGCTTGATAACTTGTTTAAGATCACAAAACTGGCGAGAGATGCTTACAAGGTCAGACAATTAAGTTTGCAAACTCATCCTCTTGGGAAGCTATGCACCGATGCCGGCACCTAGTCCACCCTTCAAAGCAATTGTGGAACTCTTTCTGGAATGGCCATCAGAGCCATTGTATTACCGTTGATGTCCTGAATGTCATCAAAATGTCTTCCTTTCAATATTTCCTTTATCTTCGGGTAAAGAAAGGAGTCATTGGAGGCCAGATCAGGTGAGTGGGGAGGGTGTTCCAATACAGTTATTTGTTTACTGGCTAAAAACTCCCTCACAGACAGTGCTTTGTGAGCTGGTGCATTGTCGTGATGCAAGACCCATGGATTGTTAGCGAAAAGTTTAGGTTGCCTAATTTTTTCACACAGCCTTTTCAGCACTTCCAAATAGTAAACTTGGTTAACTGTTTGTCCAGTTGGTACAAATTCATAATGAATAATCCGTGATATCAAAAAAGGTTAGCAACACCGTTGCAACAGAGTTCACAAACTTAATCGTCATCAGACTTCATACCTGCACACTTTGGCATGCTTCACTCCAAAGACCATGCTCTTCCAGTTTCACAAGGCAAAATTAAAAACCTTGAAGTCATCCTAGAAATTGTCCTCTCTCTACATCCTGCCAGTCCTATCTCTCCTACTACTGAAATATTTCTCAAACTAGTCCTCTCCTAGAGCTACTGCCTCGGTTCAGCCCCCTCAACATTTCTCCCCTGAACTTTGCAATAACCACCTAATAGATATTTTGCCTCAAATCTCAACCATCTATAGGGTGGTAAATTTCATCATGTTGCTACCCTACTTAAAATTTTATAAAGCTATCTACTGACTAATCAGATAAAAGTCCAAACTCCTTAACAGACCTCTTTTTCTAATCTCATCCCACTATTCTCCAAATGTATAGTAGGACAGTCATACTATACAACTTCTCTCTCTAATGTGGTAGCACTCACTCTTCCTTAGCTCACAAAGTTCCCTTTCACTAAAGATGACTTCTAAACATCTTTCCAGACTTAGTTCAAGTATCACCTCTGCAAGGAAGCCTTATTTACCACCTCCACCCCCACCCCAACAGATTAAGCATTCGTTCCACTGTACTCCCACAGCATCTTTTCCTTATTTCTAATCCGAAACTCATCACAGGTTATTCTAACTACTGTTTTTCTATCCCTTCCTTCTGCTCAGAGTTCTCTGAGGAAAGAGATTTTATATTAATCTCATATCCCTAGCATAACCTCTGGAACATCGCAAGCATTCTATTGTATGTGTACCAAACAGCATCTTTTGAAAAGCAGAAGGGTTGGTATCAGGCTTACAAATTACAGTATAGAATATCTGAGAACGTTAGGTATCAGTTCCATATTTGCTGGGAGGGAAAATCAAACACTCCTGAACGAGTGCTGATAACCAGGAAAGTCAGTTAAGAATAGTGCACCTAAAAAAATACGCCGAGGTCAGAGAACTACCCGACTTTAGGGAGAACACATGACATAATTCAAAGAATATAATAAATCTAACTTAACTGTTTCATAGAGGCAACAGAAATGCAAGATATAGTCAACGTTCTCTTACACCAATTTTGAAATGTTGAAAGTCATTTCAGCAATACAAATCACACACTTTGTGTGCTGCCAAGTAATGTAATTCAATTCCAAATATGACTCTAAATAATCTGACTTTTCCTCTCAGGTTTTCAAATAAAAACAATTTTTGGTATCCATATTTCCTCCGCATGTCATACAGGTGCCTGATTTCAGCGTGTGAATAAGCTCAGAAAGCCAAGAGGAAAAATCACTGTTAACTGAAAAGAGTTTGCTTGCACTGCCTGCAGGAGGCCACCACGTACAATATTAAAAAACGCCACCTTCATTCACGAGACAAATTGAGTTATGGCTATCGGGGCTTGAGCTGATCCTGGCAAACAACTTTAAAAGTCTTGCACCTAGAAGGACCTAGGAAGTTGGCTGCAACCAAGGCCTTGATACGATTTAATGCCAGGGCTGGCCAGACCAGACGCTTAACGAGCGCAGACCAGCTCGGGGAGACCGCTCGTCACCCACGCTGCCCGCGGACCCAGCTTCGTCCGCTTCCCGCGCCGCAGAGGTGGTGCGGGGCTGGGGGGAGGGGCGCCCAGGGAGGCCAGCGGCGCTCTCGTCCCGACCAGGACGAGCTGAAGGGAGGGGGGCCCCGAGCCTACGACAATATCAGAATGAATGCCCGTTAGCCACACGACACTACCTTCCTGCTCGCGCGAGGTAGGCAATTACCATCCACTAGCCGAGCAGCCAGGGTCCCGCCCGCAGCCCAGGGCTGGCCTTTCGGATGCCCGATTTGCTCGCAGCGCGCACGCGCGCGGCCCGGGGCGGGAAGGCGGCTTGCGGCCCTTAGTCCCGCCTTCCCCGGAAACGTGGGATGGGCGCTGCACGCAGCCAATCCGCTGGCAGCGCGTTCGGCCCGGAAAACTTCCGCCAGCTCCGCTTCGCCGGGCTGGGGTTGACCACTGGCGTTCAGGCCTTGAGCAGACCCAGTCGCTGTGAAGTGGGTCCTCCTCCTCCTCCTTTTCCTCCTCCTCCTCCTCCGAGCCGGCCGCCGGGAGTGTGGCGGCGGGTGAGTGGGCACGAGCCGCCCGAGGGATGGTGCTGCCTGCGGCGGTAGGCAGCTGCTGGCTGGCCTGGGTCAGCCCGAGTGGGAAAAGGGGGCTCTGGCTGCGTCCGCGGCGCCCTGCCCGGTGCTGCCAGCCAGGCGGCCCCCGAGGCTTGCTCCCCCTAGTCTTTGTCGTGCCCCCTGCCCTGATAGGAGGTGCAGCTCCGAGAAGGAAGGGGAGGATGGGGGAGGCGCTGAGGCGGGGGAGGCAGCGGCTTTGGCGGGGCTTGCACGGTCCGGGAGCTCTGGCCATGTGGTGGGTCGCTGGGAGTCGCCACCCTCACGGCACCCGCGGGGTCAGCGGCCAGAGGCTCTTCGCTGCCAGAAGTCATGGTTTACCGGTCTCGGGAGACTCCTTGGAAAGGTTTTCTGAACAGCAGTAGGGTCAGTACCACACCAACTTTCGGCTGAGATGTACCTTTGAAGCCTCTTTAGAGTCTATTTTTTTCCCCGTCTTATGGAAAGTGGGTAAACGTGTCTGGAGTGGTGTTATGTTCTTACTATAACTTAGCATATAAAAATGTATGAGACACATTATTTTTATATGCTAAAAGTAATATGTGGGTATTTAGATTAGAAAAAAATATGTACACGCGTAAAGTTGAGACTTTTGCCTCGTTTTGGTGTAACCAGCTTTCGCCACCAGAAGCCTTGATAAAGCCTTGATGTGTCCCATAGATTTTTGGAGGAAGATGGGGATATTGAACTATGGAAACAGTTGTTGTATGGGGTTATGAGAAATTCCTTTCTCAGCCCCACCTCTGGAATAGTTCATATATTTTTTTAAAAAATCAGAGCTGTTCCAAATATAGTCTGACCCTTCTTTCCTCCCTCCAGTCTCACTTTTCCGTTTTTACCGGGATGATAGGTATTTTTCAGGGCAGTTTTATACTGTTTAAGGGATAAATTATACCCAAGCAAAAATCATCATTAAAACAACAGGGAGCTATTATCATTTCTTCCTTTGGTGTTCATCTTGAACACAAAAAAAGGGAACAGCTTTTAAAAGAAAGATAGGAAAAAAAACTAAAGTTTTGGGGGAATTGACTAGAGTTAAAATATTCAGAAGAAAGACCCATTGTTTTAGCCTAGTTGTATCATGAGATTGAGAAACAAACCTTCCTTATCCGTTGACCATGTAAATTTTCCACCACCTGTGCGCCTCCCAGGTTGTCAGTGTTCAAAAAGGAATGATTTGAACTGTGACCACTCTGTGGATAGGATACAACATTACATTAGGTACTAGGTGCAAGACTGGCTACTCACAACCCACTGGTTGGGTCAGCTTTGCTTTCTTTATATTAATTTATCCTGTTGGTGAATTTAGCCTCTAAGTTTTCACTTTGCTCTTACGATATAAGAAAATATAGTTTTTTTTCTTTGAGTGTTCCTGTCCATTATTTCATTGAGTAAAACCAACATGCTGGAAGACAAGCTTTAAGAAAGGGATTTTAACCATTCATTTTGTAACCAAAAAAACCTTAAAAATAAGTCTTATTTGTCTTACCATAAAGTCAGATGTTAAGAATTCTGTACTGCCTTTGTCAGCATCTGCAAGTAGCAAATTGGGGGTGGGGGTGGGGGAGGGGTGGAGGGTGTTGTTCTATTTCAGAGCAACTAGGAAAAAATAATCCTAGTTAACACTTATTTTGTCATGTCAGAATTAGGAGTATTTAGGTTTCCAGTTATGTCAGTGTTGATTCATTTCATTGTTTTCCTACAGAGCAAACATGAATGTTGGAGTTGCCCACAGCGAGGTGAATCCAAATACCCGTGTAATGAACAGCCGGGGTATGTGGCTGACATATGCATTGGGAGTTGGCTTACTTCATATTGTCTTACTCAGTATTCCCTTCTTCAGTGTTCCTGTTGCTTGGACCTTAACAAATGTTATACATAATCTGGTAAGAATTTCACCTTATACTAAATATTTGAAAGCTTATGGTTTAATGGTTGTTAGGGACCGGGGGAGGCAAGAATGGGGAGTTATTATTTAATGGATACAGTTTCAGTTTTGCAAGATGCAAAGAGTTCTGGAGATGGATGGTTGTAATGATTGTATAACATGTGAAAGTACTTTATATCACTGTACACTTAAAAATGGTTAATGTGGTACATTTTATGTTACATATATTTAAACAGTTTTTTTTAAAGCTTAAATATTTTTTATAAGAAAAACAGTTTTTTTAAGTTTTACGAGATATAATTCACATAATATAAAATTCCCCCATTTACACTTTAAACTTATATAATTTTACCAACCAATGTCACCCCAATAAATTTAATAAAAAAATTAAAAATAAATAAAATGTACAGTTCAGTGATCTTTAGTATATATGACAATTGTGAAGAATTTTAATCTGTAATAGGATTATATTTTTCTATCACTGTTTATATTTAAATATTGGGCCATTTTTCTAACACTTTTTTCTCCATTTGGTTTTATAGAATCTAAAAAATAGTAGGTCATTTTAGCATAAATTACAAGTCACTATAATTCAGGCTACTATAATATATTAACCAGAAAGTTTGAGAAGAAGTAATTATGTTTTTTGGTTAACTGGAGTCTAATGCATATTTTTGGTTTCAATCCTTGTTAAGTCTTTCTAAATCGTATAAGTATACTTTCCTGCTTCAGTATAGAAATTTTAGCTTAATCATATCTTATATGCCATGATTCTTATGGTGCCTTAGCTTCTTCATGTTGACTGTCACTCTTCTGTATTACATGATAGCTCTACAAAGTATCAGAGGTTTGACCACTTCTAACCATATCATGCAACTTTGGAAATTGCCTGTTAAAAAAAAAAAATCCAATAATGATTTTTCTTGTCTTTAACAGCCTATTAAAGTAGAATGAATGGGGAGAAATCCAATTAATTGACTTTCAGTTGAATCCAAATTAACTATATATTTGTTTAGAGATATCCAAAAACTTAAGAATTTAGAATTAAGACAGAAAAATGTAGGAAAAATAGATTTTTTAAATATTATTTGATTTCTTCCAGAGCGTATTTGAAATTGAGTGGAGGAGAACAAGGATGATGGTGGTGGTAGAAATAAAAATGTGCATTTAGTCCATTTTCAGTGACAGGCTTTGGTACAGCAAACACTGTTTTTAAATAGACTTCTTTGAAATATTTGACATTAATCATTATCTCTTTTAATCATTATCTCTTTTATTGGAATTCTTTTCCTTTGGTTTTCAGGGGATTGCTTTTTCCTAGACATATTTCTTATCTCCCCTTTTTTATTTCCTCTTACACTGTCTTCCTTCTCTTTTCCCAAGTTTCTTTTCTTCATGTCTTCTTATGCTATATATTCTAAGTTACTTTATCTTTCCATATTTTCAGTTTCTACCTGTAAAATGATGATGCCTATATTAATATTGCCAGATCACCTTGCACCTTAAACCAAACAGGTATAAACTGCACTCTTTCCTGATTTATTCCTTATAACTACAGTCTATTCTTCTTTGTTCCTAATCTAATCTAAACCCTGTCTAATCCTGTCTGTTCTGTAAGCCAGGCCAGATAGCTGAATGTCAAAGGAAAAGTGTATCATCCAAATGAGACTTTGTTGAGAGTAAAGGGGAGCCCTAGTAATAACTACTTTAAGAGAATAGGTGCAAATCAGGACCCTCCATGCAAATTTGCATAATGGTTACCCTAGTCTTAGGGTAACTCCTTTTACTTTATATTCTATATCCATGTAGTCAAAGCCCTGCCTATTCTGCTTTACTGCCTCTCAGCTTGATCCCCATTGTCATTGCTGTAATTCATACACTTAATTTTCTCAAGTGGATTACTCCAATAGATAACTGGTCTCCTTAATGTTCCTCTACTCTACTCTCCTCTGTCCCATGTTCGTAGAGTGATAGTTTTTAAATGCATGTCTGCTGAAGACACACTCTGTAGTCCTTCAATGATACCCCGTTACATTCATAGCAAAATGTCAAGTTCCTTGTGTGGGATACAAAACCAATTAATAACTGTGCAGAGGCAAGAAAGGGACTCAACCTTATCTCAGCCCATCACCAAATACAAGTTATGCTGTAACAATAATGAAAATCGCCTTGCTCTCACCTTTTTGCTTTGGCCTAGGCTCTTCCACCATTTTAATATCCCTCTTCCTGCTCTGCCTGACTGATTCCTACTTGTGCAGGAAAACTACTCAAATATTAACATGCTTGCTGCATTCTTTTATCATGTATATATGATAGTTTTATAATTAGTAGTTTATCTCTGTATTTTAATTTCTGTATCTCCAAAGACCTATTTAAATGTTTGCTGAATAAATTAGTCTGTATTGTCATGTAATTTTTCCTTCTCCAGTGGCACATGTATTATATATACTTAAGAAGTCATCTCTGTCCCTCATGTTTTCAATTTGGTTGACTGAGATTGAGGCACACTATATGACAACAAAGGATAGGTAATTGACAACATGTAGGGAAGCAAACCTCTGACTTACCAGTTCACCACACTAAAAACCTAACTAAGGGCCGGCCGAGTGGCGCATTGGTTAAGCGCTGGCTAGGGAAACAGGCAGCCCTAGTTCAGATCCCACATATGAGGGCAAGTGACACTGCCCTCAAAAAAAACAAACAAACAAACAAAAAACCACAAAACCTAACTAACCAGCTATAACTGTAGCAAAAATTACAAGACACTGTAATTCAGGCTACTATAATATATTAATCAGAATGCTTTAAAAGAAGTAATTATATGACTCCAAATTTAAGTTTCTTTTGAAGGCAACCTACATTAAACCAATTAAAAAATGTGAAATACATGTTGAATGCTTTTAAATATGGGAAAATAGATATAATTGTTATCTCTAGTTAGAAAAAAATACTGTCTTTGCCTTTCTGAACCATATGTAGAAACCTAGCGATGGTTTTTAAAGGCTGTGCATCTTGTTCAGTTTCATATATGCATACATACCCTGTGTCTTGTACATTAAACCACTTATTAAATGTTTGTTGAGTTAAATCCAATTGAACAAGAGTCCATTCCTCTACAGCTTAGGTGTTATTGCAGCAAAACATCTTCTGAAATTTCAGATCACTGATTTTTCTGTTTTTCAATATATTTATTAAAAGAAAAAGAAATGATATGGTATCATGACTTCTGTTTCATAATATTTAGGCTTTATTCTGTTACTGTTTCCTCAGACAGTGATCTTGCAATGAAGCACTACCTGTCAATCTAAATGGGTATCATAAGCTCAAAGAAATGAAATCTAGTATACATTGTTTTTTTCCTAATTAACCACAAAATGAGATATTTAAACATACCACTGGACAGATTAGTTTTTAGTGATATTTCTTTGATTTTTAAAAACTAACTTCAAAAGAAAGACTATTGAGGCACATTTGTGAATTTAAAAGCAAATTGAGTTGAACATTATACCTGTTACATCAAACCATCTGTGTTGCTTTGGAAGAGAACTTTTGAAACAAAGACAGTCTTACTATTAAGTATTTTCTGATATCTTTGAAAATAAATATTTTCAAAATATCTAATACAGAGATTTTGTTTGTTATTTATCAATTTATGTTATCATTTTTAAGTATCATCAGATTTACCAGTATGACACACTGAACTTTCCTACACATTGGGGAAAAGGTAAACCTATTTGCTAATTGGAAAGCTGTTAGAAAGTCTAACTGCAATGATGTAAAGCTATCCTGATGTTACTTTTTGTTTATTTTCAATTTAATAAGAGATAAAAGCAGGTTACTTTTTAGTACTTTTCATCAAATAATATTTATATGTCTCTGGAAGTTTTATTTTACTACGAAGAAACTGGCCACAGCCTTTCACAATAATATGAAAGCTTAAAACTTGAGCCGTTAAGTTAAATCATACTCTGTCACAAATAGTCCTGACCTATCTTATGCTTACCGACAAATACCAATTTTGTGTTTGATATTGATTATATACCCTCTTGCTTGTTTTCCAGGGAATGTATGTATTTTTACATGCAGTAAAAGGAACACCTTTTGAAACTCCTGACCAGGGTAGAGCAAGGCTCCTAACTCATTGGGAACAACTGGACTATGGAGTACAGTTTACATCTTCACGGAAATTTTTCACAATTTCTCCAATAATTCTGTAAGTGGTGAGAATTTTTAGGTATGAGGGGGATTGGATTAGAGGAAGCTATCCTTTTACTGATTGAATTTGAATTAGAAACAGAATATTTTGTTGAAAACCTCTATCAATAAATACCTACCTCAGAGTATATAAAATGCAGGTAAAATCTCTAACAAGCTGGTAATAAACTAGTTTTCACTTCAGTCAATAAAGAGACAGCATTACATGCTCATCAGTATGCGTAGACATTCCAGGGTATACAGGTCAAATATATTTTAGTTCATGTCTAAGTCGCTTACAAGAAAAATAAACACATAATCTTATTTATATTCCACTATCAGATTAATCTTCCTAAAGAAGGATTTGGAGGGTATCAGACACATTTCATTGACCACCTGCCTCATTTGAACATTCACACTCCATGGGAGACAGTATGGTTTAGAGAAAACAGAATAGGCTTTCATTATAGGACAGACCTGGGTCGAATCTTCTGTCACTCAGCAAGCTTGGTTTGCTCATAAATGAAATTCTGGCCATGGCAGCTAACTCAATCTGATGCTGTAAGAAATAAATTAGATAACATCTATCTGTAAACATCTAATCTTGTATCTGTTATCTAATTCTTCCTGTTACCTGATATTCAGGGCTTTGCACAAAATTGTTCCTACCTCCATTTTTCTTGATGTTCATATTTTACCCCTACCGAACTCCTACCTTATCAAGCTCTTCTAAGCAGCATTTCTTGAATATTTCATGTGTAATCCTATTTCTATGCCTTTGTTCAAATCACTTATCCCACCTGAAATGCCTTTTCCTTCCTTAATTTATGTCTGACTCTTCTTTCAATATTAAAATTGTACCTCCTCAGTGAAGTCTTTTCCTGAGTACCCAACCTGCAGTGGTAATGCTCTGCTTTGAACTCCCATAGTAGTTGTTATATATCCCTTATTTTAATGCCACTTTGTATTATTTCTGTTATTATAAGTTTTATTTCTGCGAAAAAATTTGTAAGTGCATAGATTGCTTTTAATTCTGCACTCAGTATAGTTGCTAACAGGTAATAGATGTTTCACATATATCTTAATCAGACAGTCTTATTATGTATAGCTTATGCATAATAATGTACCCACAATAGAATCAGTGGAGTCTGGAGTAGCTGGAAAGACTTCTTGGAGTGTCAGAATTCCTTAAACTGGGAATTATAGGAAAGTAGGTTTTGAATAGATGTTCAAGTAAGGGAAGGCATTTTCAAATAAAAAGAATGAACTGATCATAAAGTAGTAGGTTATTTTTTTCTTTATATTTATAGAATGTTGAGGAAATGTTTAAATTTTTTTTGTTTTAGCCCCATTTAAAATTAATGTCAAGAGAAACACGATTTATGTGGTCTAACAACAGTAAATGAAATACCAAGAATAACAGTTATTCAGACTGTCCTAAATTTGGATTTCAGTTATACTGCTTTCTAGCTTTGTGCCTTTTGGCTGTTTTCTTGAAAGCCTAAGTTTCCTCATCTATAAAATGTTGAGGATTGCATTATAATACATGTAAAAAATCTGACATATACTGAATTTTCGATAAGAGCGATCACAAAAAGGGTCAACTGAGATGTACCTGTGTACAACATCCATATTTCTTAAAACATATTTTTGACTCACAGGTATGATTTCAAATGTTCTGTGATTAATTTTCTTATATAACGAAGAAATAGCATTAAAGCCATGTATAAAGCATTGATACTTTTCAGAGTGCTTTCACATTTTCTTATTTGATCATCATTTGTCAGATAGGTGGGATTTTTAGAGAAACAAACAGATTTTTAGATAAACAGTCTCAAATGTACTACCTTGCTCCAAATCTTGCAGCTAGCTGGAGTCAAGAGCCCAGATTAAATCCTAAATTTCTAGCTTCTAAAGGTCTCTTTCCAGTATATCATTTGGCAAACGAACACTATCACACTGATTCCCACCTGGTTTTGCATTTCCTTAGAGGGTTTTCTAGGTTTTCTTAAGAGTCAAGTAATTTTCATAACATCTGCACCTACAATTAGTGTTCATTAAAAGACATAAGGGGAACATATGCTACAGTATAATAAGCATATCATAGATTTTTTTATTTCCAAGATTTTTTTATTTCCAACATACCAGATTATAGATTAAACCCTTAATGATGATGGGAAATCAAATGAGCTTACTAAATGCAAGTGGTATCCTATTTTGTTCAATAAACAGTATAAAAACCATCTTCAAGTATATGAAAGCAGGAAGAAAGGGTTTAAAGCAAAGATTGAGGAATATGGATCATTCTTAAGAAAGAATTTTCTGACTATATAATTTGTGAAGTAGGTGAAAGATTATAGAATTTCTCAATTCAGACGATTCTGAAAATGATGTATACAGCTCTCAGTAATGCTTTTAGTCATACTTGAAAATAGCTTTTCTTTTCTAACCATATCTAACCACTTATCTCCCCTTATGAGAGATTAATAACAGTAATTGGCAGAAAAGCTGTAAGAATACTTTCCTGTATACCCTAAAAGCACTAATTAGACAAACACCCGTATGCAAACTAACTTCTTAGTTATGATAAAGTAAGGTATGGTGTTTTATTCTTTACATCTTATCTATACTAGGATAGTCTATTAGGGACCAGGTGATATGTCTGTATTTTGTATCCTTGAGTAAAAGACATTCTGACTTGGTGATTAATGGTCTTAACAGGTGTCTTATGCTTGTTAAAACAAATTCTCAGATGTTGGGTGTCTTTGAATATGTATGTGTGCTCAGTTATAGCAAAACAGCTGGAATTTTACAACAGTGTCTTTAAAGTTTCCAGTTAAACTGGTTATAGACCTGTTCGCCTACAATATGGAAATAAAACCATCAAAAGGGCAATCAAGTATTTGTTTTCTTTCAAAGATACTAACTGTATTAATGCACTAACACCCCATGTTCCATAACTTGACAGCAGTGGTTCTTAACCTTTTGGTGGATCACAAAATCCTTTGAGAATATGATGGATCCTTTGGATCTGGATTTTCTCTTCAGAAACATACACATAAATACAAAACTTCACCTGAAATTTCAGGGAGTATATGAACCCTAGTTTGGAAGGTCTGCTTTAAAGGATGCTAAGTAGCAAATGTATTCTATTAAATGCATTTGACATAATTGCAGAAATGCAAAATGTGCACATATGCCTCCATTAAACAAATATTTAAATCCAAAATAAAATTAATTTAGGTACCCAAACTAAAATGTTTCCTCTTGTTTTTGTGCTCAAAAATGATTCTTCTTTTAGATATTTATGTTTCAGTGGCCTTTGTTCTATTTTTAAATTTTTAAAAAATTCAACATAATTTTATTTTTAGATGTTACATATATTCTTAACTTTTATTTCTACAGATATTTTCTGGCAAGTTTCTATACGAAGTATGATCGAACTCACTTCATCTTAAACACAGCTTCTCTCATGAGTGTGCTAATTCCCAAAATGCCACAGCTACATGGTGTTCGGATCTTTGGAATTAATAAGTATTGAAAAGTTTTGAAACTGAAGAAAAATTTTTACAACTACTGAGTTGCCTATAAGAAAGGAGTGGTTAGTAAACTGCACTGCTTCTGTGATAGTGTGACATGAGGGGTATTTACATTGGAGAGCCAATTGCTGGTTCTTATATGCTCTTTTGAAGTGCAGATTTTTACTAAAGGATGCCTTTGTTTAATGCATCTGGATAGTTCTGAAGTGAGGCTTAATAGGCAGGCTGGGCAGGCCCAGCTGATAAGTTAAATGGCTATAAAGTGAGGGTTTACTAGATAAATCCAAGGAAATAGATTTATAAGAAACTAAGACCAGCTTAGCTTATATTGTATGGGCATTATGTTAGGAGAAAAAAAAATTCCAATCATTCAGTCATGATCAGTTTAAGATAACTTACATGTAAACCAGAATCATCTCTTTACAAGTTTTAGTAGATTGTCTTTAATACCATATATGTTCCTTTTCTGTTATATAAGAGGATGTATACCCTCTTGTTTTATACAAGCCAATCCCTATCTTATAAGTGTACTTTTTTTCGTTTTGCTAGCTCAACATTGTGTGTTGATAGATGAAGTCATTAGCTTACTGAGTTTGTGGAGGTCCACTTATATGACTGATTGATAATAGAAGATAGCCAGGCATCTTACAAATAGCCTCTGAGTCAGCCTTCTAATTTTGGAACAAAGTGGGTTTGCTGCTTGTGCAGACACAAGTCTGCTAAACCAATTAAAATAATTTATTTTACACAGTTAAAGCATATGGTAATTTAAAAGTCTCTGCTTATTTGATTGAGCAATCTAATTGTTAAAGACTGCCATTTTTTAGAAAAGGAAATATAAAATAGATAACTATATAGCCAACCTGTTATCTGGCAGAAACTGCTTCTCTAGCAGTAGTATCAGAGTAAATAATGGAGCTTTTTTTTTTTTTTTAGCAGTCCTGGAGTAAAAGATAACTTCATATTTTCTTAGTCTTTCTGCCTTCAGTCCCCAAATGTTGCCTTTCATTACATGAGTCTTAGTGTAGTTAACTCAATGCGATAATTATTTCCAAAGCAGCAACCATACTGAATTCTTATGACTTAGAGAAGCTTCTTGTAGTTGCTAATGTTAATTGCAAGAAATAACTATATACTATTTTGAGAAATATGTCCAACAAACAAAGTTCTGATGTGGGATAAAGCTGAAAAAACTAGTAATCTTTGTAAACAAAATTGAGTGAAAAGTGTTACAGACCAACTTAAAAATCAATTTGTTTCAATAAACTGACTTTTGGGGGGTTAATGATCATTGTTTTGCATTTCAAAAGTATTGACTTTAGAAATCAGTTGTATGATAATGCCTTTGTATGTTTGTCTTTTCCTGTGTATTTTTAAATACCCAGTAATCTGTACTTCAATAAATTTTTTTCTCTTTGGTTTAGGACTATTGCAAGATCTCTCCAAATTCAGTCATCAACGTTATACTTTTATTTTTCAAGGGTTTTGTTTTTTTTTAAGCAACTGAATTTGTAAAATTGAAATAGTTAAAAATATTCCTCTGTTTTTCTTCATTTTAAAGTTTATCTCAAAAGGCTTACATTTTTTGCAGAGACTTCAGAGATAGAAACCTGGCTCTAATCCAGGCCTTCTTCTGTTTTCCCCACTCTTTGCCCTTCAGTGTTTTAAAAAATATTTATTCAGTAGCTTTTGGAGGGTTCACTTTGTTGTAAAGTATTGTTTTAGGTACTGTGGGTAGTTTATAAACAAGACAAACCAAGTCCTTTTCCTCATGTGCTTACATTCAACTTGGAGAATGGATAATAAATGAGTAAATAAATACATATGATTAATAAATGCCATGGAAGGAAACAAGCAGGTGAAAGGCAGCAGAGCTGCCTCAGAAAAGACTTCCCTATAGAGCTTAATTCAGATGACGTCACTGATGGACACAGACCTTACTGATGTGAAAGAGTAAGCAGTACAAAGATCTAGAGAAAGAGGCCTCCCAGTATAGGTAATGACAGATATTAGTGCATGAATGAGGGTGGTGTGTTTGAGGAAAAACAAGACAGCCACTGGAGCTAGAAAGGAGTAATAAAGAGGATGAGAATGGTAGCAAATGAGTTCAGAGAAGTAGATAGGGGTCAGATAATATAGGGCTTTAGAGACCAACGTAATGAGTAAATTTTATGCTAAGCTTGACAGAGCCATTGGAGAGTTTTACACAGATAAGAGGGACCTAATTTTTTTTTAAAGGTTAGGGCTAATGTTGAAAATAAACTGGAAGGGAATCGGAAGCAGGAAGAATAGTTGAGAAGCTATTACAGGCAAGAGGTAGCTCAGATTAGGGAAACAGTCAATAAAGTGGTGAGAAGTAGTCAGGTTTGGGCTATATTTTGCAAGTACAGCTCACAAGGTGATGTACTGAATGCGGGATGAGGGAGGAAACTAAAATAACTCCTAATTTTTTGGCCTTATCACCTATGTGAATGGTTGTGTTAAATATGGAAACTGTTTCCAATTTCACAAATTTGTACAGTTTAATGTTAAAAAAAAATTTTTTTTCTTTAAACAATACAATGACTTATTTGGAACAAAATCAAATGTTACTCTATAATTGCTCCAAATTTCAAGTCAGGAGATATAATGGCAATTTCTAAATAAGCATGAATTCAAAAATGCCATTCATTTGTGAGTGCCATTATTTCCTGCAGCAGTTATTAAACTCCACTAGTGGCTTTCTAGTTCTGTCATTCCTTCTACATTTTTCTATTGGAATTCTGTAAGGAAGATTTTCCCTTCTCCACTGATTTATTCAGTCGTTTATATTATGGGCTCATGGATATTTTATTCTTTGATTTGTAATCCAATATCATTATTAATTTGTTGCTCAAATTATCTTCCAGCTTTGGCCATTGGGAGCCAAAGTTCCCAGTGGAGCTTTCCAAGTTGGCACCTGTGTCCTTTTGACCTGACTATCCTTTTTTAAAAAAACAAACAAACATAGAACTATATTTTTTAGGTTTATGGCACTGTTGTTTATTAAGCTATAATCCTAAGAGGTATAACAATATCTCCTTAACTAATACCTGCGTGAATTAACCTTATAGAGCTGTATGATCCTAAGAGTTGGAAAAGACCTTAGAGGCTATGCAATTCAACCTCCTACCTTACCTTGAATTTTCATTAACCACTATGCCTCCATTCAGTTCTGTGTTAGTGCTAAAGAAGGATGACTTAACATTTATAAGGCTGCATTTTTGTAATGGAATTTATAACTTGTTTTACACTGAAACATAATCTAATTCTTATTCTATATAACTCAGTTATTTAACTTTTAAACTTACCAACAGCACTGAATAAACATTACCAGAGACTTCACCATTTTCCATATATGTTTTCAAATTTCTCCCATTATCCTGGTAATTCTGCTTCAAGTTTATTATTATATAAAACTAGAGTTAACTGCAAGAGTTAACTATAAAATGTGATCACTATAACGGTACCACTTTCCTTAGTCTGGATACTTTTTTTTAATGAAGCCTACTATCATTTTAGCCATTTTGAAAGCCTTATATCAATGATTCACTTTGTGATCATTAAAACCTCAAGTCTTCAACATATAGTGTTATTAAATGATGGTTTTCCCTTCATGTACTTAATTAATGGATTTATTAAACCAAAGTCTTAAGATTTTTTTCTTTTTTCCTATAGAACCTCATCTTGTTAGATGTTAGCCTATTGATTTATCTTGTCTAGCTCAAATTAAATCTCAATTGCGATGCAATATATTTCTCCTATATTGTCTCCTATATTAATATATGTCTCCTGTAAATAAGATCCCCAAAATACCATCATGCTAATCCTAAAGAAGACAAATGCAGCAACCCCATACAGACCAATGCAACTTAATCTTTCTAATAGGACAGATGTCTAAGAGTAATTCCCAAAACAATTACCTATATGTACTATATGTTGATGTGGGAATGTAAACAGGTTTAGTACTGGGAAGACAGGTCTAGGTAAAATACTCTAAAAGGAAATTTGAAGTAGCATTTGGTAAGGAAGGAAGGTAGGCAAGAGAATAGCAAAGATAAACATTTTGATGTCAAAAAAGTAGTGAGATGTCTTGTTTTTATTTTACTCTCTAATTTAGGCTGCAGTTAAAAATGATTCAGGTTGTTATATAGGGTTTTAAATTTTTTCATTTAGCTACAAATGTATGAAAATTAAAAACATCAAATTTAGAATACTGGATATGTTGATTATACAGCACACAATTCAACCGTATTTGGTGATGTTTTCTCTCTTAAAGTGGGTGTTGGGTTCACAGAAGTTATATTATTCTTAACACTTTCATAATTGAAATTTCATAATTTAAAAATAGTAAAAGTAGATTTGAATTTTATGTTCAGCACAGCAGTGTAGTTTATTCCATTTCTTGATTCATTCAAGCCCTTAATAAACAAGGGTTATGGAAGTGACTCAATGTAGTTCTAAAGTTTTATATAATTTTAAGATTAGTAGATAAGCCAAGTTTATTACAATGTCTTTTCATTCTAACTGCATAATTATGTAGATAAAAATACATTCTTCTTAAATACAAAAACTAGCCTAAAGAAACTATTATCATTAACACTGGAGAATGAGCTCTTTTAAAATATAAACAGGAATTTTATAGTATATAAATTTTCTGACTTTCTAATTATGTAGTTACAAATTTTTATCAACACGTTTTTTAAAAACTTCCAGAATTTGTAAAAATTTTGTATCTATATTGATCCACGTCATCAAGAACATAAACATGCATTATTTTCATTTTATAATTTTTAAAAATGGGAACAGAGAAGCCAGGTGATTTATTGGCTATTACCCAGAAAGATACCAGTATACCACCACATGAAAGCCTCATACAGTGATTCTGCTTTGAAACATTTGGCCCTCCTATGAATTATCAAAACATGTGCTTCTATCATGGCACTTAACAGTCATAAGGGAGTATATGAGAACAACAGAAAGACTCACTCTTTCCCTTCCATGCCAAAAACACACAGACCCACACACTTGAAAAGTAAGATTATCTGAGTATGACAATTCCTCAGAAAATTAAACAATTACCATATGATCCAGCAATTTCACTTCTGGCTATATACCCCCAAAAGGTGAAAGTAGGCACTTGAAAAGATATTTGTATAACCCATGCTTATAGCAGCATCATTCACAATAAAAGGTGGAAGCAACCCAAGTGTCCATTGAAGGATGATTGGATAAACAAAATGGGGTATACACACAATGGAATGTTCAGCTTTATAAGTAAGGAAATTCTGACACATGGTACAACATTGGATGCATCTTGATGTTAATGCTAAGAAGAATCTTTATAATACTCCCTAATTATGTCTTACTAAATTAGATTTTATCACATTTATTGGGTTCTTCCCTTTGTGCTAGGGACTTTATTGTTAGAGATAAAAGATCCATTCCCTATTTTCAAGGAACCGAGTCTAAAACAGTCCATTGCAACACAGTATGGGAAGTCATAAAAAGTCAGTCAAAAAGACAAATGTATGATGAGACTTATATGAGGAACCTAGAGTAGTTAAAGTCATAAAGGCAGAAAGAATGGTAGTTGCCAGTGGCTGGGGAGAAAAGGAAATGGGAAATTAGTATTTAATGGATACAGAGTTTCAGTTAGGGAAGATGAAAAAGTTTTGAAGATGGATAGTAGTGATGGTTGCACAAAACAAATGTACTTAATGCCATTGAACTCTATGCCTAAAAATGGATAAATGGGAAATTTTGTTATATTTTACCACAGTAAAATCATCTTAGGGTAAATTTGTAAAATAAACATAATGGCTTAGCAAACAAAATAAAAAGCAAAATGTCTTCCAAAGATGGGCTGATTGACAGTGTTAACATTAATGAAAGAATGTTTCACATCAAGAGAGATTTGTCAGCAAAGAAACTTAAAGAGGAGAAAGGCAAACGACTATTTTAGCACAATCCAACCTATGTAGAACTAAGAAGTATGTGACTCAGGTGGGAAGGGCCTGTCAGCCTTGAAACATGAGCCATTTAAAGCACCAAACTCATTTCTATTGCTTCCATTCCATATTTACCAAACAATCTTCTGATTATAATTTGAATCCAGTTTTCACTCTAATCTAGTCAACACAGAGAAAGGTGAGGACCAGGGAGCTCAACTAGCTTAGCTCCTTCATCGTTGCATTTCGCATTATTATGGTTTTTACATAGCAGTTTATTAGCAAATTGAATGTGTGACTAAGCACCCCAGAGTCCAGTAACTTCCAAATCTGATAAACAAATTGCAAGCCTTGATAAGAATCAGATGTTGAAACCCAGCAATCACACTGAGGTCCTTGTAGGCAATGGATAGATAGATCTGTGGCAAGCTACACCACCTTCCCAAAGCTACCTCCCTCTCTCAAAGCACACTTCCCATACTGTGTTGCAATGGACTGTTTTAGATTCGGTTCCTTGAAAATAGGGAATGGATCTTTTATCTCTTAACAACTAATAAAGTCCCTAGCACAAATAGAAGAACCCAATAAATATGTGATAAAATCTAATTTAGTAAGACATAATTAGGGAGTATTATAAAGATTCTTCTATATATAATTTTCCTCTAAGGTTTGAAAATGGTAAGTTAGACAATAGCAGAGACAAAATGAGCATATTTAGATTTAGTTGGAACTCAATTCAAGCTGAAGTTATAGTGGTTAGGCCATATTTTGTTGAGAATGCCCATGAGTGGCACCCAAACCATATGATATATGATGATATGGTATGATATGATGAAAGCCCACACATACCTTTCTCCCAATAACTTCTCCTTTAGTACAATGAAGAACATAGAAGATGTATACCTTCACTTGCCAAATATGTGGGACTGGTGTAAGTGCCACTTCGTTCTACTACTCAATGCATTCAATCAAAGGAAGAGTAAAATTCCTTCCTAATGTGTCTCATAGCTCTGCTTTCACATAATGCAGCACCAACCAAGAGTGCCTAGATGAGGAATCTACCAATGAGACTAGCACACACAATAGGGAATAACTCTTGACAGCACAGGAGAGCACTGGGATACATCTAAACATAATTCAAATTGCAAGAAAAACATTGCCAGATGGGTAAGGTTTTATATTCAGGCTAGATTCCAGTGCATAATAGAAAATAACCTTTGACCTATCATATCCAGTCAAACAGGATGACAAATTTTTCTTAACTTTTAGGTCTTAATTTTTCTTTTTTTCTATTTTGGGTCAACAGTGCAGCCAATAGAAAAGATGAGTGATTTTATCTTCTGGCAGTTAAGAAAACAGACTCCAGAGCCAGATAGCCTGACTTCTAATCCTACCTCTACACTAACTAGCTGTGTGACCTACAAGCCACGCAAACTCTATGGACCAGTTGCTTTATCTGTAAAATGAGGACAGTAACTACCTCATGGGGTTGTAGGGAGGATTAAATAAATCCGCAACAGTACCTGGTACATAGTTAAGTGCCACTTTATTTTTAATTATGATTATTGTCACACACAAATGAAGTTTTTTAAAAACATAAGTTCCACCTAAAATTTTTCCATAATGTTCTGTTATGAAGTTACGTAACTTGATCTACCATTAGACTATAGCTGTGATTTTCCGACTTTGATTTATTCATCTTTTATACCAAGAGCTTCACACTGTTCAAGGCACAAGTATAGATGCCAGTTCTGTCCAACCTTGCATTTATAAGGTCCTTGCTTAATAAAAGTTACAAACCTGCAGGGAAAAGGAAAGCTTCTTGGGATAAATCTATTCAAACATTGAAGGGAAGTGTAACAATATAAGGACATACTATACTGAAGTTGCGTATATATTAGTAGGCAAATACCGCATCATGTATTGTGAAAAGGGGATCTTATAGTTTTTAGGTAAGTGAATATTTACTACACACACACGCCCTTTGTTTTTCTCACAAAAACGAACCAGAGACCCACATCTTTTGCTTCAAGTGAAGAGGTGGGAATAACGGTTTAAACTGTCCGACCGGAAACGGGCACCCCCTGCTTTCCACTATCTCTGGAAATAGGGGTTTCAGGCCACACCTTTAGATTTGGTGATAGTTACTCGAAAATGGAATGACGAAGAGTCTACCCAATTCTTTTCTCACAGTGGCGTAGGAATTCCAGCCAAAAGCAAAATATTTCGTTTTCTCTTTAATGTAGTGTTTAGAACTTCGGGTACTCAGATAAATCTGTGCTCGGCCTCCTCTAGACCAGTTGCTAGCCCTGTGACCGTGTAGAGATATCTCATTACCTGCACATTTGGAAGAAAATGCATGAGCGCACGCGCTCGTAAAGCTTATACATACTCGTTAAAGAGTGACGCTGCCATAGAAATAGCAGCTGGTCCTGACTACGGATGCTGGCGCCGTGCTGATGACATCACTTCCGGGGCGCCAGTTCGGGCTTTCTTGTGCCCGAGAAAAGGCAGTCCTGGTTTTTAAAAGGGAGGCGAGCAGAGTACTAGCTACTGTCAGTCGCGAGGAAGGTGGGTGAATTGCTCACCCATCCCCACTGATCCTGTGCTGGCTGCACGTCCCGCAGCTGTTCTCTGCGAATAGGTGGATCATATCCCTGGAGGTCCTCTGCCCCAGTGGAACAACACAAGTTTCAATGTTTATTCGCTCTTTTTTTCCATTTTGTCCATTTGTATGGTAGGGAAAGGGCCTGCTTAAACATCCAGAAAGTTTTAGAACGGGTGATTTGAGAGTTGAAACTAGACAATTGGCAGTGTGGAAATATAAGGGTGCTTTAGTGATGGACTGCTGTTATTTGGGGGATACTAGGATTTGAGAAGATCCCTGTTATGGTAAACCTGTGGCAAAAAGGTAGATTAAATTCGAGAAATTGTAATTAATGGATAAGATAGGTATTAGGTTACAGTTGTTTTGGTCGAGATGTGGTTCTTTTAAGATGAGCTTTATGAGAACACCTGTTTCTGAACTAGACGACTAAATCTTGTTTTTGTGTGTGTGTTTTATGGGAACTACTGTTTTCCAACCAAGTGATTAAATTTTATCTTGGAAAATGTTTCAAGGAAATAAAATGCATTTATCTTTATGTTCTATTTTCGCTTTATCCTTTGATATTTTAAAAAACTACATTTTGTCCTAATTTTAGCTGTCAAAAAATACATGGCACTTTTCAGAGGATTGTTTCATGTATCTATTGTATATTAGCTGTTTTATAAAGAATAATGAATAGTTTGGTAGCTACAGCATGAAAATAATAGTAATACTAAAAACTTCTTATATTGGACTTCCCTGTTTTATCCCTTAGCATTATATTTATTCATACTGTTATTTATATTATATAAATTATATGTGTATAACAAGTTGCCACAGCCTTTAGAAATTTTTGCTTTTACAAAACATTCCTATAAGTTTACTAGCCTGTATATTGAAAAATAAACCAAGCTTTAAGAGTTTTGCCTAATTGAATGGGTTAATGGCTAATGTTAGTTTCAAATAATAAGTTTGTTTCTCTAATTCTTTTCAAGGAATTATCTATAAAGTAACTATGCTAATATTGAATAAGACAGCACGAGTTTTTTCTAAGCCATCAAAAAGGAAAATTTATGAATATTTAAGAAGTATTAATTTTCATCCTGGAAAAGTATTTCTTCATAAACTAGTATTGGGAATTGAAACTAGCTGTGATGATACAGCAGCTGCTGTGGTGGATGAAACTGGAAACGTTCTGGGAGAAGCAATACATTCCCAAACTGAAGTTCATTTAAAGTAAGTAGACATTATCTTGCCAGTTTCCACTTTTATTTTTAGACAAACTAAAATGAAATAATTCTTTTGTGTTTATCATAAGTAAAAGTCAAATTTTAGGAGCAAATTTCTTCTTTTATGCAAAACCTTCTAATAGCTACTGTAGAAAACCTTAAACTGGCCTTTAAGGCTCTCACTTGGCTGAGAGATTAATTTTCCTAAAATCCAATTTTATCCTGTCCTTTCCTAGTTCAAGACTTCTTCCTTAGAAAGCTTCTCAAGACTATTTTGATGATTCCCTTCATCAACAAATAAATCCATAGCAGTTTGTTGTGCAGAATTTTGAACAGACATTATACTCTTATTCACTACATATTGAGTTCTTATAGTGTGCTGCATTATAAGACACATATTTGAAAATACTTGACTTACTAACATTTGTAGCTATATAATGATTAATTTGAAAACATGTCTTCAGCTATAATATATGATTTTTCTTCCTCTGTTTTCACAATCTTAAAATTATAAAAAGCTTTTTTTAAAAAATTTCTTTCAGAACAGGTGGGATTATTCCTCCAGTAGCTCAACAGCTTCACAGAGAAAATATTCAACGAATAGTGCAAGAAGCTCTCTCTGTCAGTAAAGTCTCTCCAAGTGAACTCACAGCAATTGCAACTACCATAAAACCAGGACTTGCTTTAAGCCTAGGAGTAGGCTTATCATTTAGCTTACAGCTGGTTGACAAGTTTAAAAAGCCCTTCATTCCCATTCATCATATGGAGGCTCATGCACTTACTATTAGGTTGACAAATAAAGTAGAATTTCCCTTTTTAGTTCTTTTGATTTCTGGAGGCCATTGTCTATTGGCATTAGTGAGAGGAGTTTCAGATTTTCTGCTTCTTGGGAAGTCTTTGGACATAGCACCGGGTGACATGCTTGACAAGGTAATTATTTAATAATTAATTTTTCCATTTTTTGTTAAGGTGTCAGTTTCATTCAATTAAATAATAGTTGCACTACTACAATTCATCTAAATATTTCTGAATAATATTGTATTAAACTGAAAATGTATGTGTAGTAAGACAAAAAGAAAAAGAGTTGTCCCTATTTTATACAGATTCTTACCCATTCCAAATAAAGTGATAGGAGGTTTACATCAGCACATAAAGGCTCAAATAGTTTGCAGATGCAGTTGTTTTTAATCAAATAGGATAATATTGTGTGCAAAAAAGTATTTTGTAAAGTGTAAAGCACTGTAAAAATGAAATGAGGATATATAAAGATAACATAAGAATATTAAAGAGGCACAAAATTCTATGGTTGTCACAATTGCTGACACCACCAATAGCAGATTTCTTTTTCCTTTGTTTTAGAATCCTGCAGAGCCTACTGCCATATACAAAAATCCTGCTGCCAACAGCTGAAATGATTGAAAGAAATAGGGCAGGTTTTTATTTTTGAACTTCATCATTAAGCAGTCATTGTTAACTTCAAACCTATTGCCAGCCCCAATAGAAGAGCAAAAGTGGATAGGGAGGCAGTGATTGCCCACTATTGATCAGACAAGACTGCTTGTCTTTATTGACCACTGCCTGTAGTCCATATTTGCAAAAGTTAGCATGTTTTATTCATCCAGGTTTTTGTTTGTTTAGTAAAATTCATTTCTTTTGCATGTTGGTTTCAAAATGTGCAATTTTATGATTCAGTATAAATCTTTTGTTTGTTTTCGATAGGTGGCAAGAAGACTTTCCTTAATAAAACATCCAGAATGTTCCAACATGAGTGGTGGAAAGGCTATAGAACATTTGGCTAAACAAGGAAATAGATTGCATTTTGACTTCACACCTCCCATGCAACGTGCTAAAAATTGTGATTTTTCTTTTACTGGTCTTCAGCACGTTATTGATAAGACAATAATGCAAAAGGAAAAAGAGGAAGGTATATTTCTAAATAGAAAAGTTGGACAAATGTGTAATCCTAGGTTGTGCCTAAAAATACCTGCTCCTTTCTTCAGGTGTTGAGAAGGGGCAAATTCTATCTTCAGCTGCGGACATTGCTGCTGCAGTACAGCACACAACAGCATGTCACATTGCAAAAAGAACACATCGTGCTATTCTGTTTTGCAAGCAAAGAGACTTGTTATCTCAAAGTAATGCAGTACTGGTAAGTTTTTTCATTTCATCTTGGAATAGTAGTAACAGTTTACAGTATGTTCGTCCAAGAGCTTAATTGACCCTGCACATAGAATGAAAAGGTCTTTATACCAAATGCTAGCCCAGACAGTATAAAACATGCAGAATAGAGACTTAGCAGCCATTTCTTGTACAGGTATGGCAACTTTATGGAACGTCTGACAGCCTGTTTGTCGAAAAAGTCCAAGGCTGCTGCTTCTCATTCAATTTAGAAGAGGGTTTACAATATGAAATGAAATAGCAATAGCTGGTGTCTTTATTTTTAGAAAAATAGGCTGATTTTCTTCAAATTTGTTCCTTGGATGAAATCCCTTTAATGTGTATCAAAGCCTTGATAAACTTCTTGTTTAACTGTATCTTCAACTTCATTCTTTAGAAAATTATAAAGTGAGAAAATAATTAAATGATGGTAGGTTGACAAAATGGAATTTTATATGAATATCAAAGATAATTTTTTTAAAGAATTATGTAGTAAAATGAAAAAATGCTTATAAGTAAAACTGTAGTCTAAAATATTATATTATGATTACAATTTAGAAAGTTTAGAAGAAAATATACAAAATGACAATAATCACATGCTGATACTGAAATTTTTGATGACTTTTTTCTTCTCCAAATTTTTATTATACAGATATATCACTTGCTCATTATCCATCTATCAAAATGTAATATTTTCTTATTGTATAATGCTGCGGTTTTCCCCATGTTTAGCTAATAGCTTGGTTCCTATTCATATGTGGTATTGGTTAATTTTGGTGTTCTCAATTCCTTCAGGTTGTATCTGGAGGAGTTGCAAGTAACTTATATATCCGAAAAGCTCTGGAAATTGTAACAAATGCAACACAATGCACTTTGTTGTGTCCTCCTCCCAGACTGTGCACTGACAACGGCATTATGATTGCCTGGTAAGGGCTGGCTGAGTGGCATGGTGGTTAAGCGCTGGCTTGGGACGCCAGCGGCCCCGGTTCAGGTCCCACATATGAGGGCCAGTGACACTGCCCTCAAAAATAAATAAATAAATAAATGATTGCCTGGTAAGCCATGAGATGTATGTGCTTCACTCATAATTATGTAAATATTGCCATTTTGTCATGCTAAATCTTCTTTAAATCTTGGGCTATTTATTTTATTTTAATGATTCTTATTTAGGAATGGTATTGAAAGATTGCGTGCTGGCTTGGGCATTTTATACGACACAGAAGGCATCCGCTATGAACCAAAGTACGTAGTACCATTCATAATCTTTATGCAAGTTGCATTATAAAAGTCAAAGCCTGGATTTTGCTTTTATATGTGAGGTTTTTATTGGCATTCTGGTGGTACTTGAAGAAAGGTTACATTCATTTCTTTCATAAACCTAGGAGGTAAGATACCTTATAGGAAATATTTTTGCTACCATATCAAATTATAAAAAATTTGACAAATCATAGGTTAGAAACAGGCGGTGGGTGAAGATAATGAATTCTTTCACTTGGGATCAGAATGGAAACCATGTCCATGGCCTGGACCTTTGAAATGTCAAGACCATCTCAGGACCAGCTATTATGCTGGGAAACTTAAAGAAAATGTGCAGAAAGCATCCGGGTGTGAGACTGAGTTATGTGTGTGCTCTTCTAGCCACAGCTGAGAAATGGCCAAAAGATAGCTGTTTCTGCAAGCCCTATTTCATCTCACAAATCAAAGTTCCAAAGAGTAGCATGGTTTTTCAATTTGTTATCAAGTTCTGGTCTAAGTTAATTCTGGACTAGTAAAAATAGTAAAGGATGACTATATTTCATAATCGAACAATTCTATTTTCAACATTTTTCATCTGATGTTTTAAAACTTTTCAGCATTGTAGTCCATAACTGTTGAGGCTGGAGAGGATGGCCTTTTCCAAATTGGGGTCCAGTTGAAGCTTTATATCGGGCAACATAGTAAAAAAGCAGAAATCTGAGGTCAAAATTATTTACTGAGGAAGAACAAGGTGTAGAATCTAAGACCTCTCCTGCCAACAGTAACAAAGGAAAGTAGAAAATGAATAAGCCAGATCTTGAAGCCTCAGAGAAGAATCAATAGAAACCTGGGGAATTTCTAAAGTAGGAATGGATGCAGGTTTGACTTTATCTGTGTTGTAAATTGTTTCCACCGTTTTACCTCTGTAGAAAATTATAAGACATTTTTTGTTATTTTTCTATTTTATTTTAAGTTTTTAATTATAGCATTTGAGAGCAGTAAAATTATTTCTTTCAAAACATCTCAATCCCCAAGGTCATTGAGTTGTATATTAAATATGTATAGCTTTTTACATGTCAAATATACCTCAAAGTGGTAAAAAAAAAAAAATCTCGAAATATAGATTTTTTTATTAATGGAATTAGCCTTTTTTCACCCATTATTTTGGTTTCAGATCCTACTGAATTTCTATGTATTCAAGAACTGTCATGATATACAATTAATTATACATTAGATACGTAAATTGTTAGGGTTCTAAGCAAATAATCTGCAAAACTAGTGACAGATAAGGAAGCAATACTTAAAATAATGTGATTTGTCTGATTATGATGCAGATGTCCTCTTGGAGTAGACATAACTGAAGAAGTTGGAAAAGCTGCCATAAAAGTACCACGACTAAAAATGAAGATTTGATTTTTGCTTTTCAAAAAATGCCTAAAGGTAGTATTTCAGCATTCAGTTTTTATTTTATTTTTTTGTATATCAAATTGTAGGACATATATAATATTAATTGTTCATCAAGATTTTCTTTTGTTATTCCTTTTGTTATGTTTGATGTCTTACCTGTTCTTCTGAGAGACTGTAATGTTATAGTCTTAGAAGGGAATATAAATTTATCAAAAACCAAAGTGAAACATCTTACAGGAGAAAGAATGTACTGATGTTGGCAGGTAGAAAAACAAACCTGCAGGAAGAAATACAGTGGTTCTTCTAAATCTTGGCCCTGTATTATATAGGCCTAGACCTTTTTCCCCCTTTCTCATCAGGACAGTAGATGGTTTTGGTTGTTGTTGTTGGCTTCTGCTGAAACATTAGTCTGACTTTTCTAATGCAAGAGCAATTTTAGAAAGGGAGCCAGGTCAAGGTCATGTCAAATCATAGAATTCTAAATCAAGACCAAGGGTGACTTTCTCTAACAGAATGTGTATTATTAATTATAAAAATATAGGTATCTGGAGCAAATGGAATGTCTGCATTTCTTAAAACCCATCTGAGATTTTTAAAAATATGACATGCAAGTAATTTTTCATTGTGTATTGTACTTTTTAGTTGACCACATACATTTATATCTATTATATTAGAAATTGTATGTAATTGACTAAAGTACGAGATGAAAAGGGTTATGTTTTTGTTTTGGATAGTTTCCTTTGAATCTGAAACATTGTACTGCAGGTATCATAAGTTTATCACTTTTTTTTCCTACATTAAAGTCACTTTGAATGTTATTTTTTTTTTTTTTTTTTAAGGAGGGCACAGCTCACAATGGCCCATGCGGGGATCGAACTGGCATATAGTCCCAAGTACATGTAGTTGTCATCATCACCATCATTATTGTTGTGTTAAGGGATGTTGCGGAAAATAACTACTAATTAATACATATGTTCAAGGCAGCCCAGGTAGACCATTTGAAGACACTGAGCAAAATGAATAGAGAAAAGGGGGCTTTAAAGGACACAGTGAAGCCCAGCTTGCTTTTGTATCAAATCTATCTGCTGCTGTATAATATGTAAAATAGGAAAAGCAAATATACATCAAAACTCCCATCGACTGGCAACAGTGCTCTTTGGGCAAAGACATCATGTGATTCTAAGCCACAAAGAGTATCACCCTTTCCAGGCACAAACCAAAGGTACTCAGTACATATGTAGAACGGTCAACGCTGGTTGCTACATTTTTTAGGCATACTTTTGTACTTGCTGGGTAATGAGTTCAGAGTTTTAAAAAGTAAAACGTTTTAAAAGCATACATTTTAGGTTTCAGAACCCTCATGCATTGTGTAGTATTTATCAAATATCTCCAGGTATTACAGAGTATTAACACGTGGGCTGCTCTGAATCAGGTCTTTTTAGCCCAGCATACCAATTAAAAAATGTTTCTAACACTTGATATATGTACTAATTATGCCACTTGTGTCAGGTGCTATATGTTAATAGTGTTAATCGCAGGTATTCTATTTCAGAAAATTCTACTTATTTTTTGAAACCATAACTCTGACTTGATTTTAATTTAAGGAAAATCTGTTAAGTATCAATATCAGGAACTTCCATTAAAAAAGATTATACTCAGTTATGTCATGTGTGTTTTACCACAATTAAAAACAAAAATTTAAAATGATTGCTCAGGAACCCTTTCATACTAAAATGCTTTTATTGGCCTTCTGCAGGCTCCGAATTAGTTTTCTGTACATGTTTCCCAAGGTCTTTCAAAAACACTATTCTTGGTCTTGATACTTTAATGATATCTGATGAAATTGAAGATGAAAAGGAAAAAATGTTATGAGAAACAGTGGCCTTTTTTGTTGTTTTGAAGAGTCCCATGAAGTTAGTTACAGGAGACATTAAAGTCAAAGAATCTCTTGGTTGAATTTTAGGTTTTAATTTTCTTCGGTGCTCTTTCCCTAAAAATTAGAGAGCCACAATTAAATGTTTCTTTCTTAAGCATAAGAACCCTACGTATAGTCTCATTGCCTTCAGTTCTATATAATTCTAATTTCTTTACATCACTAAAACATATTAAGAGAACAGATCAGTAGCATCCAGACTTGTAGATGTAGGGGTGCAAAAATCTTTGGGGATTAATATATGGTTGCCAACTTTTTATTATGCCAAGTACTTGCACTAATACAAGAACAAATGCCAACTATCATTAAATATCATTATGTAAAAGGGGATATTTTACCACCACAAGAAAGTATAAAAGGCATTATCTCAAAATGACGGACTTTACACTGAATAAAATTAACTTTATCGAAAACTTGCTACATTGTCCGTATTTTTCTTATGTTACTACAAACCTGTGAAAACTTCATAGACCATTACTGGTACACAGATTGTTATTTAGAAACCAATATTAAAGTGAAGAAAAATGAGACTGACTGTATTCCTGTGTGTAAATTACTCTTAACTGAAGGAGCTATACAAAAACAGACGTTCTTCTACCTGTGATATTCAGAAATATAGCCTCCCTCAAATACAAAATGAATAAATGATGTTCTTTCCTCTCCTTTTGTTCTCTCTCCCTATTCTCTCCCTTTCTATTTGTGACTACAGCAAACTGATTTTGACTTCCAAAGTGTGCTTTTGACTATAGGCCAATATACCAAGTAAGACTGATTTGGGTCCTACACTAAGCCAACATGAGCAAACACTAAGCATATGTGAAATCAATAAGTAATTTATTTTTCCTATCACATATCTAATAAGAATTGATAAGTAACATTATAAGATCTGGACTCTGATCTTGCAGGCCTAGGCCACTCACCCTTCATTTACCAACTATATGTAAAAGTGTGCGGAGTATCAATGGAAACAATGTGTCTCTGCCCTAAGAATTTATTAGACAGGTTGTACACGGAACAAAATAGTAGCAAGGTCAGAATTTAAGTCATACTTATATGTTTCAGGAATGACTTATTTCTGTGCATGGCTTGTGAGAAAAAGCTAAGAGGGATTTCTGTCAAGTGATGTTAGTAGGGAAGCCTTAAAAGAAATGATTAACATTGGCTTGTAAATGGGAAGATACTTCAGCTATACAGAATTACAAAAGTGAAAGTGTACAGATAAACATTTTTTTGGTAGCCTCTACATTTTGAATTTTTAGAAATGGAACACAGAATTATAAAGTGTCAAGGCTAGAAGGTACCTCAGAGAAAAAAGAAAAATCAATTACCTTTTTTAAAGACAGGAATTATGGATGGTCCTCCATTTTTCTCCAGACTAAAAGGAAAACATTTTTATCAAAAAAGCTAGAAATATATAAAGACTTAGTACATCCAGGTACCATGCTTAATGCATAATGGTCTAATTTATACATGTTACCTGTAGGTATTTTATATTCAGTCACTCATTTATCACTTAAAAACCTGGAACATTAAATCTGTTTGAAGTGATCAGGGAAAACTTCATGAAAGAAAAACATTTCATCTGGGTTTTGAAGAAAATAGGTCTTCCAGCGGCTGAGGTGGGGGAGGGTATTCCAGACAGAGAGACTAGGGTATGAAAGGTTACAGTACTATAAAACAGTATGGCATGTTCAGAGGACACTTAAGTAGTCAGGTGTGGTTAGAATTAAAGGTGTCTGGAGATGGGTGGAAGATAAGGGGGAGAATAAAGATCAGGTCATTTTACATATTAAGAATACAAGAAAATTTGAACTTTTATTTTCAAAGTACTGGGTTACCAATGAAGTGTTTTAAGCCAAAGAATAACAAAGTGTACCTAAGTTGATGTGTGTGTGTGTGTGTGTGTGTGGCTTTAAAAGCGTATTTTGATCATCCTGTACATGTAATATATAAATGCAGTGTTGCAAAAATCCCCTGGTAATAAAATGTAAGTCTTAATTAAAGTTAATGTATTAAAGATAGTTCACAAAGGTGTTCCTGGTTAGTTTTATGAGGAACATTTGCTGTTGTGAACTTTAATGAGGCCCAGGCCTCAATCTGTTCATATGCCAACTTCATGTTCTATATCGTGTAACATGAAACTAGGTAGTGTTAATCCTAGACTATTTTCATGCAGGGTCAGGTAACACCAGTAAAATATGTTTGTCTACATACTTCAAAATTTGTACATCCAGCTCTCCTAATCTCCCATTCCTGGTGTTGGATTGGGGGCAAAAGCGGTAGTATATGCTCAAAAAAAAAAAAAAAAGCTATTATGATCCCAACCACAATCAATCTACCTTCTGTTTCCAGTAGTGGGATCAAGGAATATTTTGTGAAAGGGTATGTTTATCCATTCCCAAGGATCCAAACTTGTTTTAGTAATTTTTTAATGCATTTGCCATGGTTTTATTTAAACCTAACTCCTTCACAGGATTGTTATAACTAATAAGGGGAATAGTTCATATAAATGCTCTAAGGAAAGTGCACAGCACTATTAGTTATAGGAGTAATTATTTGCTTACCAGTTCCACCTCACTTAGTAACCATTCTTATAAGTTTAGTAATCATTGGTCACTACTTATTTATAATCCTGGAAGTTGAATGTTCACAACTCTAAGGGGTGCTATTCATATCACAGCCATTGTAAATAGATTTGTATAGTTGCTCCAACCATTTTCCAGCAGATGGCACTAAAGTGTCCTGAGGAAGGGTCACCTTTTTCTAACTCCCAAAAAGTTGCCACATGGACTAGCTGTGAAGTCACTAGAAGTGACTGTAAAATACATTATTTATCCTAAAGTAATTTTTTTCAAAGACAAAATATTTTTTAACACTGTCAGTTGTAGCTATTGCAATTTAGATTTCCCTGGCTTTTTATATAAAATTAGGTAATAAGTTTTCAATTTTTCGAAGAATTCAAATTAAAGTGACTCTGAAGATGTATTTAATTTTCTCTATACACTTAAAATTGATTTTTAGAACCAGAATACACTATTGTATCCTATTCTCTTCTACTGTTGTAAAGATAATACAGCTTGAGTAGATCTGTTTCCTTTATCTAAATAGTGTCATTTGCAGAGAAGACTTATAAATCAGCTACATTTATGGAAGGAAATATGCCCATTATAAGGAGATTCTCTTCTCTTTTTTCATAACTTAAGTTCATGATGAAACTACAACATTGATGCCAAATCCTCTGATTAAATGCCTGGCAAACTTCGGCATGAATTTTGCATGGGTGTAATTTAGCCCTGTTTCCACCCTGGGAATCTGACCTAGTTTTGGATCAAGTCCAAAACTCCCATTTGATGCCAAGGTCATGGTGGTGTTCCTGGTTGGCTCAGAACTCTCAAATGACCCCAGTCTACCCAAAAATGCCTTCCTGCATCAGATGTGGAGGCAACCAATTTCCCCAAAACTTTTCTGAAATGTGAATAATTCTAGCCAGACAGGATCCCCAAGATCTTGTATGCTTGTCTGCACTCACAATTCTGTTGCCACATTGGAATGAAAACAGGCTTTGGGAATGGATGCTTAGAATGAGGTTTATCCTTTGGTATAAAAGGCATATATTCATATCAAGGGTAGTTCCCCTTGTTTGATCTTCCTTAAACTTCCTTAGAAGTCCCTCTATCAATAATTTCACTACAGCAACTTCAAATGTAGCACAATACCTTAAAGATGGAAGTCCCACTTTTTGTTGTATTTGAAATTCCTTTAAAAATGCTGGGTTAATTCTTGCATCTCTGCTGATGTTATTTGTTATACGGAGGAACTGGTTAGGTTTATTCCTGCATTCCTTTAATAGGATGCGGAAAGCATTAGCATTGTAAGTTAAGTAGCCAAGAGCACAGGAGCAAGCTGCACGAACCTAAATGAAGAAGAAACAATTCCCCCCTAACCATTGAGCTTTGTTCTTAAAATATCTAACCCAGTGCTTTCATTAGATATTTCATAGCTGTGTACAACAAACATGTATGCCAACCAATGGCAATCACAGCCATATTTTAATTTTTATTTATCTATCATTTATTTATTTTCGTTGGGGAACAGCCATGGTCATTGGTTACACATTGCTTTCATGCTACAATAGCATAGTTGACTCTTTCAGGGAGGGCGCAGCTCACAGTGACCCATGAGGAGATTGAACCGGCAACCTGGGTGTTATCAGCACCCACAGCCATATTTTTAGAGCAGAGTGTCAATTGCCATTGATTTCTAGTAGTTACTCTCAGTCCTGACTGCATTTTAGAATGACCAGGAGTCTTTTTTGTTGTTTTCAATGTTGTTATTTTGTTTGTTTTTTCAGCCCACCAACTGTATCAGACTCATCAGACTCTTGGGGTAGAATATGGGCATTTATACTGTTTAAAGTACCACAGTTGATTCTAATGTGCAGCCAGAAAACGAGCCATTGAGTTTGAACTAAGACAGTGGGTCTCAGTCTTGACTGTGCATTGAATCACCTGGATAACTATGACGGTTAGTCATGCCTGGGATCTACCCCTCACCCCAGAAACTCTGATTTAATTATTTTGGGATCCAGCCTATATATCACGATTTTTTCAAAACTGCTCAGGTATTAGGAAACCAGGCAAGAGCCTATAGGATAAAAGTAAGTTAAAAATAAGGCTCTCAGAAAAAGAACTTAATTTTCTACTGGCAAAAACAAAGAAACAAAAACAAGTATTAGGCCCGAGAACTCCAGAAAAAGTTCTTTCCTTCTTTAAAGGAAATATCCTTGGTATGTGACCCTGAAATAATTACGTTGTTCATATGATTAAAGTATACTCCTGAGGGCCGGCCTAGTGGCTCAGTTAGTTAAGAGCTCACTTAGGAGCTGAGCTCTGAGCAACAGCAGTTCGATGCCCAGCCCAAGCTGAGCTGCCGCTGAGGTGCCAACAGGTGGCAGGATGGCTCAGTTAAATATATATATATATATATATATATATATATATATATATATATATATATATATTAAAGTATACTCCTGGGCAGTTCTTAGGAAAATCTGTTAGTGGTGGCTAAGAAATGCCATAGAATGAACATAAGCCAGGCCCATGCAGGGTACCCCAGGGTTACCATATTGGTCTTCACATGGGCATATGACTGCTGTATATGCCCATATATTTTCCACACCTTGAACAGTTGTTCTCAGTATATGGTCCCTGGAACAGCAGCTATAGCTTCTGGGAACTTGTTAGAAATGCACATTGTAGGGCCTACACCAAATGTATTAGATCAGAAACTCTGGGAATGGAGCCCAGACTCTACAGTGTAACAGGTTCTTCCAGGTGACTTCAGTGTCAACCTGAAAGTTGGAGAAACAATGCCTTACACCTTGGGGAGAAAGTGCAGGGGAACACTCAGAGGAAAACCATTATGGCCAGCCTGGCATTCTACACACTCCTTCATCGCTAACCCGGCATGGCAGATAAGAAAAGTTGTACAGTGGATTCCACTTTCATTCATTCCAAATAACCATAGAAATGACTTAGTGAGATCACAAAAACTAACCAGTTTTGTGAGATATTTTATAAATATTTTAATTATAAATTTCTGATTTGTAGCTTCAATTTTAAATATCAAAATTAAAACAAATATGCACATTTTGTGGGAACCAGGATTATGGATGGCAGATGTATTAACTAGAAAAATCATCCCATTTTGAGTTAGTAACATAACACAGTCAACTTGTGGAGAAATTAGCCCACAGACATGAGAGGCAGATTACATTAGAATTTTCAGTTTCAGAATTATTATATTTTATTTTTACCTCTTCTTTTCCTGAGTACAAATGGTAGCAGAGCCGTTGGATCGTCCCTAATGTGGTAAATGCTTCTGGAATACCAGCTCTAGAGTGAGCCAGGCTTGCTATTAAATTCCCTATAAATTAAACAAAAAATGCTTGTGTTATTTGATATAAACTGATCTACTGTACTTTTATTTATTTTCACACAGCATTAAAAAGGTTTGAGTCAGGGCCGGCCGAGTGGCACGGTGGTTAAGCGCTGGCTTGGGAAGCCAGCGGCCCTGGTTCGGTCCCACATATGTGGGCCAGTGACACTGCCCTCAAAAAAAACCAAACAAAAAAAACAGGTTTGAGTCACAAGACATCTCTTAATGAAGAAGTGCTATGAAAACGCATTTTTATGTAAATGTAGAATAAACTTTCCCCAAAATTATAGTTTGGTTTTGTCACAAACAATAAAAATTAAATAGATTTATTTGTTTTACACTAAGAACTTCTTATTTTTTATTTATTTATTTTGATTTATTTGTTTATTTATTTATTTTGAGGGCAGTGTCACTGGCCCTCACATGTGGGACCCGAACCGGGGCCGCTGGCTTCCCAAGCCAGCGCCCAATCACCGCGCCACTCAGCCGGCCCTAAATAGATTTATTTAAGAGAGGTTTTCTTTCCCATGGCTTCAGAATATATTTTATTTTAAAGTTTTGGGTATTTTTTAAATAACTATGAACATAATGATTTAACTACCATAAGAAAACTTCATGTCCTTTTTACAGTTCAAATGACTTTGAGTTAAGAAGAGCTTAGTGGTATTTTAAAATCAAGCAATATGTTGCTTATTGAAATTTAAACTCATTGATGTTTTGCCATAAAAAGAAATATTTTGGGATTAAAAATAAGTTATCTGGTAATTAAACAAATGTGCAACTACCAATTTAAAACTATTTCACTCAAATTCTTGTTTTATGTTTAGAGTTTTCATGTGATATTCTTTCACAGTATTGTTGCTGTGTTGGAATAAGCGTAACAGATTTTCAGATATAAATAAATGTATTTTTACCTTTGTGAGTGGATACTTTATTGGGGTATAAACTGGGTTTTTATTTTCCTTGTGTTCCTGCCCCCTCTATTATAATCCAAGAAGACCTCTGTATTTATTGCCTCCAAATGGGAAGAGCTGGGTCTTATGGCCTAGAGCAAAAATTGTCTAAAAATAATGGTTCTTTCAGCCTTGTATCTTCAAAGGCCTGACTTTATAGAAGGCATTATGCTAGGTGGGGAGGGAGAGAGGCATCTTTACACATGTGGGGTAAGGAATGGGAAACAAATGGAGAAGAACAGGGAGTAGGAACGGGAACTTCGAGAGGAGGATGACTAAGTGGTGCACATAGGAAAACTGGACACTTGGCAACAGAAATCCCAGTCTCTGCGAAACCTCTGTGTCTGTGGAGCCTCTTCCGGGAACCATGTTACTAGGACATTGAGTACAACCCTTATTTTATGTTATACCTGAGGCCTGAATAGCCTGCGTTGCTTGCGATACCCTGGACATGCATGAGACTCAATTTTTGAGATTCAATTCCTACCAGTTTGGGGAAATTAATATTTGAAAGCTAGTATAATATGGCATTTCTTGCATACATGAATTTTTGGAGTAAAATTAAACCTACTACAATTGTTTTTCAGAGTTATAGAGTTACTATGATATTTAATTAAGCATGTTGTTTAGAGAAAAATATAGTTAATAACTCCTTTCATACATTTTTCTAGCTAGTTTCCATTTTCTTGAATTTTCCTCCCGTTTCAAGCAAATATACCTCATAAAAATATAAATCTATGGAAGCAACTGGAGTTTCCTTTGCTGCCTTCAGTAATCCATTTTGATTAAAAAGCAAATACCCCCCCCAAAAAAAAAAAGCAAATACCTTATTTCTTTATTTATTTAGTTAGTTAGTTATTTATTTTTTGATAGTAGTTACTCCAGATGGCTGCCGTACTGATAGTTTTATGTTGCATTAAGAGTGATATATTAAGTCAATTAATTTATTGATCATCTGAGAAGTTAAGTCTAGAGTGGATATAGTCATACAATTAGCATTGTGTATCAAGAGGTCTGTTGGGCCATTCTGCCTTGTTAAATTGCACATTCATGTAGAGAACTCTTAGATGTGGGAAAATGAGCATAATTGGTCAAAAGAAAACCAGAGAGAGGTATATCAATAAAATCTGCCATATTATAAGTCAATGTATAAATTATGTTAGTAGCTTAGTTGAAGTCTCATTTTATATTCTGGAAAAAGTAATGAGGGGTTTGAGAAAATAATTGGGAAATCAAAAAGGCCATGTTCAGAGGCCATGTTCTGCTCTTATTTGAGGTGCAGAATAGACAGACATTGTTCCGTGTAGACACATTCTTCAAATCGCGTGACAGAGTATCAGGCTTACTACTTTATTATTGCTCGGATTACAGAAAAAAAAATGAAAATAGTTTTATGTGGATACCATTAGCTTCTAAGTATTTCTTACCTGTCAAGACAATAGTAGTGGACTGAACTGAATACAGACTATCAACTAAAATAGTAACGCCCCTTGCAGACAGAGTAATATGGTCCACATCTATAATGACTTTAGCTAATATAATAATCTAAAAACAAAACAGAAGCACAGAGTCATTGAACATTTTCTACTCAGCTTCTCTACTTAAGCTTTTATTATTATTATTATGATTTGTACTTCAGAGGAGTACAATAGAAGAGAAGCAAGTGGCGGGGGTAGGAATTAGAGTAGTTGCCCTATCTGATCATTTCAGTGCCCATCATAGGCCATATTATTCTTTCTACAATGTTTGCAACTTTTATATCCTTGAAGTGTGGGTGCATAGAAAATACTTCTAAAGGTTATAGAAGGGAAAAAGAAGAGAGAATAAGACTAAGAACCCAGATACATATAGTTGACACAGGTTGAAGAATCAGTGTGATCAGCTAAAAATTTGCAGTTAGAAAACTTGTCTTGGACACTCCTGTGTTTCTCTACCTATTTCCTTGTAATGTGAGGGTGATGAAAATACTACCTGCCTATCAACAAACAGGGTTATTATAAGCAACAGATGATGTATAAAGGCAAAAATTCCATTTTAAGTTATAGAATTCAACATAAATGAAGAAATCCTCATAGGTAATGGAGATTTTATGATGTGGAAGGAGCTGGTATGAAAAATACTGTGAAATTTTACAAATCAATAAACATCTTTCCAAATCTAAAATTTTTTCTAATTTCAAGTTTTCACTAAACAGACATATTTATTGAAGTTTTAACCTCCAATTTTATACCTGAAATGCTGCCATTGCCTTCTCAGTTTCAATGCTTGATTCAAGAAAAGGTTCAAAAATTGATATGGTTATTATTCCACTTTCCAATATTAAGTATTGTTGATAGGGATCATTGAAGGCAAAAAGGGTTAATGCATAGCCTGCTCTTAAACAGATATCCTAGAAATAGGAGAAACATGCATTATCTTTAACTTACTTCACTTATCATGTTAGCAAGGTAATAGGTTTTGAATTCTTGCCCATTATAATATATTTCATTCTTATCTCTGGGAGTAAAATATAACATTACTGGATGGGGGAAAACAGATAATAGAGTTACCCCAGAATGTTATTGAACAGATAAAATAGAGAATTAGCTTCTAGTATCAGGGAAAAGAAGAGAGATGAAAAGAAAAACAATTTTAATTTTAAAGGGAATGTTAGATTACTGATTATATAAATGAATACTTAAATGGTAACAGGAAACTCCATAATTACATTAGCCCTCAACTTTTTTGTTTCGACTTATTTTTATTTTCATTTCAACATTTCAAAATAGAGCTGATAAATCAAAACTTCCCTTTTATATCAGGCTATATACTGCATTTTATGCATCAGGGAATGATTATCATCTCTTAAGTTCATTTGTAAAATTCAATTGTACTATATTCTATTGGGGAATAAAAGAAAAGTGACTTACTTTTTAAAAATCACATTTTAACATTCTGGGACTGGGCAAACAGAGCAAAAGCCAGTTTTCCTTTAGAGTCAGTCTGCTTGCCAAAGATTAACAACTATGGCAGATCTTCCAGAAAGACCCAAAAGATAGAATCTTATCACTTAATCTTATATTTTTAATATTTGAACAGTATAGTACAGAGAGAGAGAGGGAGAACCATTCATCTTAATGAGATTTCTTCTGCCACTATGAATCATTATATAAAAATCCTACATGTACATATTAAAATATTTATAGATAAATTTATATGATGCCTCACAAATAATCTTTGATAGAGGAGCCAAAAACATACAATAGAGAAAGAAAGCCTCCTCAATAAATGGTGCTGGGAGAATTGGAAAACCACATGCAAAAGAATGAAACTAGACTGCTACCTGTCATCATGTACCAAAATTAATTCTAAATGGATCAAAGACCTAAATATAAGACCTGAAACAATAAATTGCATAGAAGAAAGAATAGGTACTAAACTTATGCACCTTGGGTTCAAAGAGGATTTTATGAATTTGACCTCAAAGGCAAGGGAATTAAAAGCAAAAATAAATGAATGGGACTATATCAAACTAAAAAGCTTCTGCACAGCAAATGAAACCATCAACAAAATAAAGAGGAATTCAACAGAATGGGAGAAGACAGTTGCAAAAAACAACTCCGATAAGGGGCTAATATCCAAAATATATAAAGAACTCATACAACTCAGCAAGAAAAAAACAAACAAATGGCCCACAGATATATGAAAAAATGTTCAACATCACTAGCTATTAGGGAAATGCATATCAAAACCACAATGAGATACCACCTCACACCTGTTAGAATAGCTATCATCAACAAGACAATAACAAGTGCTGGAGAAGCTGTGGAGAAAAAGAACCCGCATACACTGCTTGTGAGAAAGTAAACTGGTACAGCCACTATGGAAAATAGTATGGAGGTTCCTCAAAAAGTTAAGAACAGAGTTAACATATGACCCAGCAATACTTCTTCTGGGTATCTACCCCAAAAATCTGAAAACATTCATAAAGATATATGTACCCCTATGTTTAATGCAACATTATTCATGGCGGCCAAGACATGGAAACAACCAAAGTGTCTTTGATGGATGGTTAGATAAAGAAAATGTGGTATATATGCAATGGAATATTACTCAGCCAAAGAAAAGATGAAATACTGCCATTTACAACAACATGGATGAATCTTGAGACTATCATGCTAAAGGAAGTAAGTCAGACAGAAAAAGTCAAGAGCCATATGGTTTCACTCATAATGTGGAATATAAAACTGAAAGCAACAAATGAACAAACAAAAACTCATAGGCACAGAAAACAGTATGGTGGTTACCAAAGAGAAAGAAGGGTGGGGAGAAAGAGAAAAGGATAAAGTGGGTCAAAAAGATGGTGAAAGAAGGAGATTTGACTTTGGGTAGTGAACACACAACGCAATACACAGATGAGATATCAAAATTGTGCACTTGAAGCCTATATTATATTATTAACCAATGTCACCCCAATAAACTCAATAAAAATTTAAAAAATTATATGATACCTGAGCTTTGACTCAAAAATAACATAGGGATAGCAAGTGGGTATATGGATGAAATAAGATTGACCATGAGTTGTTTGAAATTTTCCATAATAAAAATTTTATACACAGAAAGTAGTCACCGGGTCTTAGGCAAGAAGAAAAGGTATCCTCGCAAAGGAACAGGGTCCAGAGAGTGAAGCAGTGGTTACAGGCTGGGAGGAAAAGGAGAACAATTGACTGGAATGGGTGAAGAAAAGGGAGAAGAAGGGTATCTCTGAGGAATAGGGTGATGGGAGTAAAATGTGAAAGCAACAAGAGTAGAGGGAAGAAATGTGGCTTAGAGAGTCGACATGAATTCAGTCTCCTTGCCCTATTATTCCCCATGTTATTAAATTAGCAGAACTCCATTTTTTGTGTACCACAATAGAGTAAAATTGTGTATTTAAAAAAAAAAGTAATGCAAACTTCATTTCTTCCCCTTAAAGCCCTTCTTTCTTCCTCTAAAATCTCCCAGAACTGAGAGGGATGTAATTGGTAATGTTCTTCCCTAATTGCCAAATGCACTGTAGACAACAAAAGGTCCTGAGTTTCTCTAGGATTAGCACTATTCAAATTGTGGCCCATGGACCAGTGATAGTCCACAAAATGGTTGACAACAGGATTACAGAAACTGAGAATAAGCATTTAAAAGAAACAGCTCTTCCTTGCAATTAGTAAATGTAATGGAAGAAGGGAATTTTATAAAACATCACCAGTAGGCCAATGCCACAGTGACCATTGTTGCATCAGTTGATGCTAAAATTGGTGAGCAAAAGTATTTGCGTAGTCTCCAAGTGTCTCACCTCAAGATACTTATTAATTACAAAGGGAATAACAGTGATTTCACAGTGGAGAAATATGGCAGATATCAGTTAAACCAAGAACCCAATGCTAACATCGCCAGTTTTATAAGACATGTCAATATAATGTGTCCTGAAAGATGCACGGGGAAAGTGAGTGAAGAAAACGACGTCACTTCTATGGTATTCTTGCTAAAATGCATCACCTCATTTAATCATGAGAAAACATCAGATAACTCAAATTGAAGGATGTTCTACAAAATAACTGGCCCAGACTCATCAAAAATGTCAAAATCATGAAAGACATGAAATCCTGAAACACCAAAGATGCAGTTTCACAGATTGAAGGAGACTGAAGAGACATGACACCTAGATGCAATGTGGAATCCTGGATTGGATTCTGGAACCGAAACAGGACATTGGTTGAGAAAACTGGCAAAATGTAAATAAGGTCTGCAGATTAGTTAATATTGTATCAATGCTGACATCCAGGAAAGCTGGATGAAAGATATACCAGAAAACTCTGTATAATTTTTTCAAATTTTTGAAAAGTCCAAAATTATTTCAAAATTAAAATTTTTTTAAAATTACCAAATTGCTGGGGAAAAGCTATTCCTTCATCACAAATAGTTTGGGAAGCACCATTCTAGAATATTGTATATAAAGTGGATAATTGAGGGTTGAAAGGTCACAAAATTAGGTTAAAGATTTGATGCACGCAGAACAGAAGAGATTTGCTTTTTGGCTGGTCACCAGGCTTTAAAATTGCTGTGTTTCAAAGATGAAATGCGACAACTATGAAAAATATAGAACAATATTCTTCCATCACAAACTAATGACCTACCAATGATATTTTACATTTACTGTAATACATTTAAATATTGCCATGAAAAAGACTTGATGATAATTTGAGGATGTGGTCTAAAAACCATTTTCTTCTAAATGAGCTCTAACATTGTGTGAAGGTATTACCTTATCTTGTGAGTGAAGAAGATAAAGGACATCGGCATACTTGAATCCTTCATTTTCTTGTAATTCATTCTGTAACAGATTATTCCCCAGGACAATGCATGCCAAGGAAAATGCCACTTCAACCTAAATATGTGGTTTTCAGAAATTTATTTTTCACTCATGGTTTATCAAATGACATTTTTCATTGTACAAACATTTATATGGAATATGCTAACTCAAAGATACCATAAAATCTACTGATTCCAATTCATACCTTAATAATTAGAGAGTGACAGTTACAACTTTTGGAAGAATGTCCCTTATAAATTGAACAACTGATAAAAATATCCCTTGTGTGCTGGCACAACCAAGAAACTCCATTTGAGGGCATAGCTGTGCCCCTTTCATATCTAAAAAAATTTTTTTTTTTTATTTCCTGTCATGGGTTAAAAAGCTGTTTGGAACTGCATATTAACTACTGACCTTTTAGTTGTAAGGCTTTAATGGAGTGTCTATCGATTTAAGCAAAGCACCGGGGATAGTATTGAGGGTTCTCTAGTTATGAAGTCATTTATTGCACATACCAAGGCCTTTTAGGAGGATGTAAATGAACCTGTTTATTATTAGGATTCAATAGTTAAGTGTTTAAAGCACTCATACATTTCTGTCGCGTCTCTGCAAGTCTGGGTCTAGCTTCCTTGAGAGGACCGGCGGGGACTCAGAAAAAGAAATAAAGAGCAAGAGACAGGGATAGTTTAAAAAGCAATGAGCCAGGGGACTCTGTCTGATGGACAGAAGCCCAGAATCTGGTCAGCTTGCAGCTTTTATTGAGTACAAACAGGGAAGCGGCTTTGTTCTTTCCGAGGTCTGAAAATCACATGCATCACCCAAGATTTAGCCAAATCTCCCTATGTCCCACAGACCACCTCAGCTGAAAGACCCTTTGATTAATACAACATTGCCTCCTACAGGAACAGTTAATGATTCACTATGACACTTAGAAACAAGAATGCAAGGAGGACTGTTGTTATCTTCTTGGGAAGATTTCTCTCTTCTCTGGCAGGCTGTTAGCTCTGCAGATAAGAGTTTACAGGCCCTTAGGCCCCATATGCTTCACCTCCTTGATTCCTCCCAGGGTACCCTCCGGACAATGCCTGGCTTAGGCCTCCCTGATGTGCATATTTTATATAGGATCTTGCACCTATTTTAGAATCCTGTGCATATTTAGGGTCTTGCCTATCATTGGCTGACCCGCCCTCTCTCTTAGGGTCCCATAGGATTTTGCCATAAACATAATGAAAATCCTGTTCCCTCAAGGCCCTGCTGTTATGGGCAAATGCAGGGAGGCAGACTGCGAGGCTGCTGTGAGGCCACACATTTCTATGAAAATGTTATGAATTTGAAAAGCATGAATACTATTGCAAAAATATTTTGTTTACTATAGAATCTTATTCAAGGAAAATTATTACAATGTAATTATGTTCTGTTTTAACTAGTTTAAGAACTCATTGAAAATTCAAAGGGTGCCAAAAAAATGTATACACATTTGAAGAAAAGAAATCTGTACTAAAGCCATAATATTCAATATATACTGATAGCAAAAGATGAATACAAGTCAAGTCTGACTTCTGCAATTACAGGAGGTGCTCAGAGTGGTTAAGAACAGCGTCCAGACATTTCTGATTACAATGAACTACTGCTTGAGCAACGCTGACTAAAGCATCTACTTATGTACATTTTTTTGGCACCCCTGGTATATACTGAAATATAGATGGATACAATTGAAGTAAACTGTTTTGCCCTGAGAATGCATGTTTTAAAACAAACATGTATTTTTATGTGGCATTTTCCATAGTCTTAAGACATTTATTTGTACTTTGAAAGTCAGTATGGTATTTAGTATAATTCAAGCTAAAAAATTGCTAACACATGCTCCTTCCTTTTTTTTCCCCAATCAACTATCATAATCTTTTTCATAGCCAGAAAAGTCACATAACTTATAACATCTTTTCTGATAACAAACACATTCCTTAAAAGAAATAATGCGGGCCGGCCGAGTGGCTCAGTTGGTTAAGAGCTCGATCGAGAGTGTTGAGCTGAGCTCTGAGCAACAGCTGTTTGAGGCCAGCCCGAGCTGAGTTGCCGTTGAGCTGGCAACAAGTGGCAGGATGGCTCAGCTAAAAAAAAAATAAAAAAAAGAAATAATGCTATGTTTACTCATACTTACATATTTTCCTCCAATGTTATTTCTATTTTCTCCTTACCAGTAAAGTTCTTACCAAATTTTGAAGAGAAAATGTATTTTTTGTTATCATTTCCTGCCTCATCAACTAGAGATGTCCTGAATTTCCAAAGCCTTAGTAAAAGGATTTAAGTGTCATTTATTACAGGCATTTTACTAGAAGTAAATGGAAGAATGAATGATTCTTCAACAACTCATAGTAATTCTTCATAATGTCCACCCTTGAGAAAACTAGCTGCCAGACAAAACAGGCTGCTTGGTAGAAGGTAGAGCTGTTTTGATGGTGCAGCACTGACAGGATTCACTTATATCTGGGAAATTTTGCTACATAAATCACACATCCTCATTATCCCCACCCAGTTTCAGCAACCAACAGGAGAAGTAGAGAAGAAATTCTGTGAATAATCAAATATCTGAGGAATAAAATTTCTTTGATGGGTAAAGATTTAAGACTTTTGAATTATATTTGAAGAAATATTTTGATAAAATTTACTACTATCTTTGTAGTAACTTTTTTTGTTTAAAACTTCTCTGATTTTGTTTAAAAGGTCAAATACTTTGATTATACTTGTGAACTTGCATAAAGATACAAATTGTTCTTTCAAAGTCATATTTCTATTAATTTTTACTACAGAAAAAAAACAAACCCTTAAAATCTTATATATACCTTAATGGTAGGAGAAGGGTGATTTCTCAGTAGTTGAATAAGTATTGGAAGGGCATTTTCCTCTACAACAAATTGTTGACTCATCGGATTGCTGGTATGGGCAACACCTGTAAGAATCCACATGTCAATGAGATACTTTTTTCCATCTCAAAAATGGTAAAGTCAAACACAGTTTGATATGTTTGATTGATAAAGTGTCCTAGCATAATATGATTAGTAAATCACATTGATACTAATTTACCTGAATTAAGTTTTTAAGAGGCAAAGTGAATAAACATGGAACCTTTACTGTTAAAAGTATAGATAGTTTTCTAATAGTCACAAAACAAAGAAATTAGAAAGGCTAAACTAGCATTTTAATTATACCACTTTTACTCATTAGAGTCTTGGAGAAATAAAAAAAACTGTAATTGTCATTTATAGATTAAATATTGCTGAGGGCTCTAACAGTGGGGATAGAGAGGAAGAGAAGTATCTTGATACTTTAAAAATTGAGAATAAATTTACAAACCAATACAGATGGATCCCACTGCTCTGATGACACTCAGAAGTGTGCCATCCGCGAGTTTACTAATCCTGAGTAAGCGAATCAATGGTGCGATTCCGTTTCCTTCGCATATTTGGTTCTGATGCATCCTGCTGTCCTTACTTAGAGCTATGACTGCTTCACCTCCTGGTAAAGAAAGCAAGAAACATGTCTGCTCTCCAATGCTTCTGTTCTACATGGTGCAGATTTATATGGAAAATAACTTACCAACATATTGCATTTTAGCTGATGGTGACAAAAGCATATTTATTATAAAGTTGTATCCAATCTGTTCCGCCATATACTTTTGTTGTTTCAGTGTTTGTCCTGCCAAGGCCCATAGTGCTGCAGCTCCTTGTTCCTTCACATCTATTTCAAAAGCCTATTTTTAAAAATTTGATACATTCAATGAGCATTTATTTAACATTGGAGGAATGTCTGTTTTAAAAAATATTTATTCCAGGGCCGGCCAAGTGGCTCAGCTGGTTAAGAGTGTGAGCTCTGAGCAACAGGGTTGCAGGTTTGATTCCCACGTGGGCCAATGAGCTGCGCCCAAGCTGAGCTGCCAACAGGTGGCAGGATGGCTCAGCTGGTGAGAGCATGTGCTCCTAACAATAAGGTTGCCAGTTCAACTCCCACAAGGGATGGTGGGCTATGACCACCTGCAACTAAGATTGAACACAGCACTTTGAGCTGAGCAGTGGAGAACTGCCAAGGGGTGGCCAGATGGTGACTGGACTTGAAGCTAAGCTAGCTACACCCTCTACAACTAAGACTGAAGGACAACAACTTGGCTGTTCCCCTTCCCCAACTCCCCAGCACTCTTCCCCTGCCCCAATTCCCCAATAAAAAAATCTTAAAAAAAAAAAAAATGTTTATTCCAGAATTGGTTTTAGTTTTCTTTTCACTGAACTATTGATAAATTCAATATTGAATACTTGGTCTAAGAAAAATGACAAGTAATCATAAAATTCCTACCTTGAGGAGTTTTAAAAGGTATCTACTTAATGATTTTTCCAGAAATGCTCTCTGTATAGAAGGGTTGTAACTTGCCAGTGATTCCACCGCCACTGCGCCTTTCACTTGGACATTAAGTTGTTTCCCTTTAAAAAGAGCCACCAGAGGAGGGATGGCTCCTTCCATAGCTACAGCATTCTGAACCTCCTTATTGTCCCTTGCAACCTCGGCTATTGTCACGGAAGACACAGCCTTCAACACATCTGCACGTGAATTAAAGAAGCAGCTAATTAAATTGTTTCAAAAGTCAGAACATGAAAGTACAGCATATCATTAATTCCCATAGTATAAAACCAAATTTAGAGTTTATAGAAAATAAAGAAAAATAAGAAAATAAAACTGTCTAGATTATCACCACCCAAACACAATCAAACATTTCACTTAATCTCACCAACTCTTTTTTATGAATATAGATATTTAAATAGTGTTATAGACATAATTAATATAGCACTATAAACACAATGTCTTGCTTTTTAATTTACCAATATGACACTTTCCTATTTTTATGAACATCAGTATCTAGATAATATATAAATAGAGGCTCACCTGAATCAGAACTTAAAAAAGTGATAAGATATTGGATGCCTTTATGGTCTCTCACTGCTCTTTGATTGTTTTCATTTCCCATACATAATACCCGGATACAGTGCATTACATTTACTAGCACATTTTCTATGTCTAATTTTAAGAGATTTATCAGAGATCGGATTCCATCCTAAAAATAAACAAAAAAAATTAATTATAATTGAATTTGAGATGTATGTAATTTTTATTTAGAAATACAAGTCTATAATCTTGCTGTAAATACTTGCTTATCTAAGAGAGAACAATTGCCCATACACAAATGTGTCTACTGACATGGTATTAGGTGACAGTTAATACAACTTTGAGAATAGCCTATGCTTTAATATTAAGGTAAATAGTCTATATATTTTAAAATAGCCTCCTCTATACCAAAATAAATTGAGGCTGCAAGTTCACTGAAACATTTAATAAATATCTAAAAAGTAAAGATCAATTGAATACAGTGCCCATTTGGAAATATTTGCAATTGTAGATATTGCACTCATAATTAGTAGTTATATTCCTGCAACATGAAATATTTTTTTTAATGGGAATATAATTTCCTTAAATGGAGCAAAGATGGCATTTCTCTCTACTAACAGAAATAATGCAAGAGTATTAAGGAAGATAAGAAACAGAAATATAACCTCATTTTCAATAAAGCTCAGACACATTTATAAGGTTAAACCATAATAAATGTATATGAGTTGTCAGCAGGGATGAGAGAGATCTCCCACAGTCACTGACCACAGGAAATGATGGCAGAGCAGTTTTCTAAAATGAGAGGCTCTACCTGGAGGGGCAGAAAAAGAAACACACAATTTCCTCTCTGGAACAATAGCAATGGGTGTGCAGGATTGCAGCAAGCTCTTTTCTGGACCAATTTGGCATAAAGTTTCAAAAAGCAAGGAAAGCAAGGATGGACAAGGAATCATACCAACTAGGTATGTTTGGCAGAAATATTCTATTGGTAAGGTAGAAAGGAAGAGATACACTTCACACTGTAGAAAAAAATAGAATCTACATTGTGAGGTACTCTCCACCAGTCTCTGTTGGCTAGGGGAAAGTAAAGCTAAAAGACTCATGAACACAACCCTATGGCATAAAGGATATTCTTGCTGACCTACAAAATGGGTCTGGGTCTTTTCCCACATATACTTCTTGCAAATAGTTGAGCCAGAAAGAATGTAATTCAAAGATGAACAGGATCTATTCAAATAAAAGAAAAAACTATGAAAAACTTAAGACAGATAAAAAATGTTCATCAGAACAATATTGCCACAAAGAAGATAAAGTAACCAAAAGTGGCATATTATTGGCAATGAAAAAAAAAATGAGGCAATCACCTCTATAAAACAGGAAAGCACACAAGAGACCCCAGAGCTTACAGAAGGTTTTAGAGACAGGGGAAGATAAAACAAGAGCCAATAAACCTCAGGAAAGATGTGGAAAGCTATAGAAGCCAAATTGCAATCCACACAAAAATAATTCTAAAAAGTATAGCAAGGGACAAGGAGGACAGGATTGAGAAAAAATGAAATAAGTAAAATGAAACAATGAGTGGAAAAGGACTGGAGAGAAAATGATAGCTATGCAAGACAAGAAAAGACAATACAGAAATAATTGGTGTTCCCAAAAGGAAGTGGTCAGCTAATTCAGTGATCAATAAATTCAATGGTCATTTGTTTACTTCATCTTACACCAGCATTTGACACTATTAATCATTCTCTCTTCTTCAAAACACTTTCTTCATTGGGCTGACTCTTCGGGTTTCCTCCTACCTCACTGGCTGTTCCTTCTTAGTCTCCTTTGTGGTCCCTCCAGACCTTTCAACTTTCTCACAGATCCTAGTGACTCAGCTTTCAAAGAATACTACAGAATATGATTACTTCTCACCATTTCCACTATTATTACCCTGGTTCAAGACATCATCTGTCACCTGGATTACTGCAATAACCTCTTAGTCTTGCTGCTTCTACTCTTGCTCACCTATTTTAATAGAGGAAGAGCGATGTAAATTTCTTCACGGAACTTCCCAGGACAAAATCATTCAATGGCTTAACATACTAAGAGTAAAAGCCGAGGTATCTAACAATTGCTCACATGGCCCTACATGACATGGTCCACTATTACCCAGCATGTATGTCTCCTATTTTTCCTCAGCTACTTTTGCTTTCTCGCCATTCCTTGAATATGTCAAACACACTCCTATTTCATTTACTTTGCACTTGTTTCTTCTGAAGACAATGATCTCCCCAACCGAAAAATATGATACACTCCTTCATCTACTTTAGGTCTGTACTCAAAGGCCAAATCCTCAGTGAACTATTTTTCACCAAGATCCCCTCTCCCAGGGCCAGCCAAGTGGCTCAGTTGGTTAAGAACTCACTCAAGAGTGCGAGCTGAGCTCTGAGCAACGGCGGTTCGAGGCTAGCCCGAGCTGAGTTGCTGTTGAGCTGCCAACAGGTGGCAGGATGGCTCAGCTAAAAAATAAAAAAAAGATCCCCTCTCCCCTTTCCCTGCTTTATTTTCCTCCTTAACACCCATTCTCATCTAATATAACATACTATATATTTGACTTACTTGCTTTGTTTATTGTCTTGTTACCCTCCATGAAAGCTGGGATTTTTTTGTTTTATTTTGTTCACTGCTATAACATCAGCATCCACAATAGTATCTGCTATATAATAATCTCTCAAAAAGTACTTGTTATATGAATAAACTAAGAGAATATTACAGAGATATAGTATTTAAAAAGATGAATTCAAGAAAACATTCCAAAAATAAAAGAAGATGAATATACATGTTGAAAAGTTACACCAAGACCCAGGAAAAATAGGTAACTAATGTTGATGTGTAAGTCCAAGATTTTAAAGATAATGAAGAAAAAACGAGAAAGAAAACACTGATTGCATAGTAGAAGATTAAAAATTATTAATAAAATATGACAGAACTAAGATTAAACATGTCACATCAATAAATGAGTTAACTCACTAAAAAGTGAATGACAAAGCAAAACTAAAACTAAATATACTGCATACAAGGGACACATTTATTCTAATGCTGAGTAATTTAAAGAATTACTGAGAATATAAGGTCTAAACAAATAAGACTGACCGGCTAACTCTGGGAGTTTCTATAGTTCTAATATATTTTCCAAATTATTGATAACAAACCAGCAAACAAGAAATATAATAAAAAGAGAAGGATGGCAAAGCCAAATTAAACATGAGAGCACAAAGAGAACAGATCAAAAACATATTTTTGGACAAGATAGAATTCAGGGTTCCAGTATTACACTTGATAAAAAGGGTACGTTTTATAATGCTAAATAACTCAATCCATGATGAAGAAGCATCATCTGAAGAAAACTATAAAAATAATATTACTTATAAGTATGTATTAAAAGATCTTAAATAAAACATTAACGGACATAATAAGGTGGGTTTTGTTTGAGGAAATACACCGTGACAAAGATTGCTTGGTGTTCACAAAAAATAATTTTCTTCTACTTCTGGTACACAATTAGACTGCATTTCTCAAGCAGAATGGCAATAGCTAGAATAGTAATGTTTTTTGTAATATCTTGTCATAAACAGCAAGGAGCAACCACATCCCTTACATTTAAGCAGTCACTTGGCCTGCCTTCTGTGTTTTCCAGGGTGATAGTTTGACCAGATATTTTTGTTGAGAAACAGTTCTCCCTAGGCCTCTTGCATGCCTACTTGTATTGTGTGAGTATACCCAGATTGTCACAGCTCTTTCACCTGGGATATTCTTCAGGATTTTTATGTAGTTAGCAATCTTGTAAGGTGTGGTAACATCTCCCCTCCAGACAAAGAACAGGCTTGTTCACTGACTGCTAACAAAATGATAGGTTTCTTAAGCTCAAGGTTCCTCAGATGTGACACAAACCCAACGTGTGGGTAGCATCCATCTGGGCCCACTGTGTCACCTTGTGAGACTTGGGGACAAGGGAGCTGGGCACGTCAGCAGAAGCTCATGCCCTCTGCTGTGCTTGCTCTGGTATTTTCTTGCTCTTGTTTACATTGGGCACTCATGGGATTGGGGCAGGTTTGCTCTTTGCTGTCCTCACCAAGACTGGATTCTTCTCTGAGAGATTTGTCACTGCATAATAACATAGGGTGTATATTTCTAGCTTCTACATAAGGGAATTACTATCAGTCAAAATGATGTCCTATGAAAAGAACTTACATATTTGGCAATAACATCCTTGTGTTCAAGTTGAGCAATATCATATAGAATGACAGCACAGCGAGAGTGTAGTTCTGGTTCATCAGAAACCAGTAGGTTGATCAGAGCTGGAATGCCTCCTGCCTCTACTATAGCATACACTACGCTCACATGGGTTGAGATGTTACTCAATAACCCAACTGTTTTGCACTGTAATTTTATTTTGGAACTTTTTAATAGATTGATTAAGGCAGGTATGGTGCCTGCAATGGAGAGATCAAGAAAAAGCATGAGTTATTCATAATAATTTGTAGTCAATTTATCATGATAGGATTTAAATAATGTTTGTGGGTATTGCCGTACAAACATGAGACAATAATTCTATAAAATATTTATAAAATTATCACTTTAAACAACATGAATGAACTTTTCTGTCCTGTCTATGATACAGGGAGCTCTCATTATTCATATATGTGGTTTTCACACAACACACAACCATACATTTCATATTGGTAACCCTAAGCCACCTTTGAAATGCTGAACTTTTGCCAAGGTTATTGACAAATTCTTTGAGCTACCATATGGTAGAGTTCATTTTGTTTATTGCATCAAATTTGTGTGGCAGTGTTTATATAGTTATTTGAGCATTTTATTAAACTTTACCCATATTTTATATAAGCAATTGAAAAATAAAGAGCTGAATCTAATAAAAAGCAACCTTGGCCTCGTTGATTACAATTGGGTCAAAGATGAAAATCACTGGTGAAAATAGAAAATCTGGCTTCAGCTGGATGCTAGTTATATCACTTTGATGTGAAAGAAAGGAACACATTATAGAGCACACAGAAAATGCTAGAAAATATAATGGGTATAATTAGGGCTTTATGTATTTATATATCTGAAATGTACTCTCCCTTATGACTTATTTAACTATGGTTCACTTTTTTGACATAGAGCTTTTGTATGTTTTTAGGAACACGTTAAGGAATTACCTATAATAATTTTTTCACTCATTCATTCATTCATTCATTCAACAAATATTTAAGGAGTATCTCATGTGTGTTCAATATTCACATTAGAGTTAGTGGCTACCATATTGGACAGTGAAAATAGAATATTTCCATCATTTCATAAAGTTATATTGGACAGTACTGTTCTCAAAACAACCCAGGAACCATTTTATTAGTGAGGAAACTAGGCTAAGAGACAATAAGCAATTAACCTAGGTTTTAAATGCAGAGCTCCTTACAAACCCAGGTCTGCTGCTACAAACCACAAAAACTATTTTAATTTTTAAAATAAATTGCGTAAATACAGAATAGAAATCATTTCAAAATGAAGGTAGTAAATATAAGAAGCAGTATAGTCAAGTAATAACTTAATATCATTTTTAAGTTTGAGAATTTTTAGAGAAATGGGATTCATGTAGTTTTTTGATCCTGTGGGAAATAAAATACAAGGTTGTCAATAAAGGAAATAATCTTAGAACAAAGAAAAATAGAAATTTAAAGTCAACTAAAAAGTTTCCTCCACAAGTAAAAATAGATTTTAAAGTGATTAGTTGAATATAATAAAACTGTGCAAAAAACAGCATAAGGAAAAGATAGTAAATTTTACAGCACCTGCATCCAAAATATATTGCCAGTATTCATCCTTTGCTAAACAAATTACTTCTAAGGACATGATGGCCATCATTCTTCGTTTATAGCTTTCACACTGCAACATTTCTGGTAAGTATTCAACAGAAAATACATGTTGTAATTTTACACAAAAGAATGGAACGATTGATTCTGTTTCTGTACAGGCTGAGTGAAGCCAGGAGTTGAGGCGGTCACCAACAACTGCACTCATTCAGTTCCCTCTGTGTGTGTCCTTCTGTGAGATGCTAAACATACTGCAGATGCCCATGATCTCTGAGGTTTATAATCTATATAATTAAGACAGAAAATCCAAACATTCTTTATCTTTGGTCCGAATGTCTTAGATTGACTGATCCCGTAGTTCAAATTCCCTTGGGAAATAGTACACTTCAGTGGCTTGAAATCAGTTGAATAAAATTTGAACATGGGTTTTTGAAGATAGCACAATGTAATCTACATTATTGTCAATAAAAATTTAATGTCCATTAAACCATATTGAGACTTTATATATTTCCTGATTCTGAGGAAGAATGAATTTATACTCCAAATTCATTTGTATTGATATAATACAAACGTACATGCTTCCAAACATCTATGATGCAAGAAAAAACACATAGAAGTATCCTTGCCTCATCTGTCTTTACCCAGCTCCTACAATAATCAATCTGGCCCTAATTCCTACCTTGGCTAGATCACTCCATGGCTCTATCTTTTAAAATTCAGCTTCTACTCCAAGAGCTAATCCTGAAGACTAATCATAAACCCTGACTATTCTTCTTTTATTCACAGTAGAAATGGACAGTGTAAGGAGAAGGAGCTATTCCAGAGCTCAAAGCAAAGCAACAGCGGCCAGCTGCTCATTGGTTATTGCTGTGTTTGCATCATTATCAGGACGTCCCAAAATGGCTGGGCTATTTCTGTTAGGAATACTATTCTATTATTGAGGTGAGTATTAAAAGTAACAGGATAGTCTTCTTAGTTGCTCCTAAAAAGACTAAGATATAATGATATGCATGCACACGTATTTAAACATTAAAAACACTTTCCAGTATCTCTTGGGGCCGATATAATTGGAATGTGTTCCCAGGACCCAATAAATTTCAAGATCAGGTATTGAGACAATTTTGAAACCAATTTTTCAGACTTGTTGAATCAGGAGAATGGGGCTGAAAATCATAAATGTATCTTTTCCCATTCTAAAGTGAGTTGTTGGGAACAATATCCATTCTCATCCCCAATTCGTTCCATTTTTTTGTTTCAGTTTTTATTTTGTTAAAGTAATACATACTCATGATTCAGAGTTAAATGTTCCTAAAAGGCCTATAGCAAAATAAGAGTGGTTCCTTGCCTTATCTTCTCCACTCTTCTGAATTTCTCTCTGCAGATATAACCACTGTGGACTCTTTATACCTTCTGTGATTTATATATCTTCATATTTCTAAATATGTATACACACAGTTACCTTTTGCTATATCAGTTTTAGACACATCATTGATTGACTTCGTGTTATGGTAAATGAGAAACTAGCTCTTTCAACACTTCTTTCCCATTTCCTCTGCTTCCCCTTCCCCATTATGATGCCTATACAGATATGACTCACAACTAAGCATTGTACAGTTGTGTCTCCTTTCTTCCGTTTTTCCTGGAGGTAATGATTTTCTTATTTTATTGCATCTACTTAGTTTTCTTTGTACCTATTGGTAGGTAATTCCTCCCATATTTTCCCTTTGACATGGGGGCACAGTTTCCATTCTGGGACTTCCCTTTGCTGTCATCTTTGAAATTCCCTTTGATTTTCTCTTGGGTCAGACTCCCATTTCCTGTTTATTGGGGAGAATTCCCACCTTAGTATCTTTAGGTCTTCCCTGGTAAGCCTCTGCAGAGAGCACTCCTGGCTGATGCTGCCAGTTCTTCAGCCTGTGTGAGGACTTATGGTGCAAGTCTCGGTTTTCCCAATGTTGGCTCAGAATGATTTCTCCAGTCAGCTGAGTCCTAAGACTTGCCTATCTGTTTCCAGTATTTTATTTTATTTCTTCTGTATCCTTTCCTGTTTTCTCTTGAATGCTTGTTCACTGCTCCTGCTATTGGTGTTATTTTTATTTAATCTCCATGTAATTTTAATGGTGTCTTGGGAAGGAGTAAAACTAGATGTGTACATTCAATTGGCCTAGTAACCCGTACTCTTATAGTATCTCTGACTAGACTGAATACAAATTTGGACAAAAACCTTGAATAGAATTTTTCACAAAACATTTATTAGAATGTGAGGGAAATGTTACTGAATCTGTCTCTAAAATTAGGAAGTGAAGAATAAATTGGCGGGAATCTTCTCCACTCAGAATTTAATTTCCTCCCTCTTTCCTTTTTTTTTAAGCTGCCTTTCTCATGGAGATGATGGTTGGACTTTTGGAGAAAGTTAGAAAATAAAAATAAATATAATTATGTAAAATGTAGTCTGTTTGGGTTATTTATTTTTTATTGTAATTTAGAAATAAAACTACTTTTACACAAACAAAAATATAGTTCAGAAATGTTTGTATTTCTGGTTTGAACTCAAAAATGTTTATTTCATGATTTTTAAATGTTTAAAATCTGATACATGTATTACTGCATTTTATTTGCTCTATTTCAGAGTAAGTATCAATAATTAAACTGAACGATAGTCAGAACACTTATTTATAAAGTGATTATGTGTTTTATACTCACCTACCAAAGTTTTCCAAACCGGGAGTTCAGGAATATTTATCTCTATTATATGCTTGAGAACCTCTGTGTGAAAGGTTAGCACTGATAAGTGAATTATATTATTTCCTTTAATATCTGTTTTTCTCCAGTTAGCACCAAGAGAAAATAGGTATTTTATAGCATCCAGTGCTCCTGAAGTGGCAGCGAGTAAAAGTGGAGTACACTGATTCCTAAAAATCAAGGAACACATAATAATTGAGCACACATAGTGTCAAATCTACTGGTTAAAAGCTACCCAAATTGCTCTTGGAGGAAGTCTGATTTATACCATCACCTTCTCTTTCTTACATGTAAATAGATTTACCATCCCTGCTTTGGCTGTTCTTAGTTTTTGCCCCCACACTCCCTCCCACATTAATTATCGGGCCTTTTAATTTGTTCAGAAGTTGATAATGCACAAATTTCTTAGAGTACACTACCTCATCTCATCCTTACAACCATTCTATGAGTGAAGGAAAAAGCAAGGCAAGTATTATCAGCTCATTTTATAAATGATAAAACTGAGGCTCAGGTAGTATTCCAACCCGTTTCTTTATACTTCATGTCCAGTTCTCAAATCCCAGCTTCCTCATCATGGTAGAAACTAACAATTTTTCTTAAAAACTCATTATTTACTTTTTAGAGGGTGAAGCTCTCTTGGTTGGGTACATGACTAATCAGCCAAATGTGACATTTCCAGCTTCCCTTAGATTGTTTGGCCAGTGTGATATTAGTACAAGTTACCTGGACAACTCCCTAAAGAGAAAAGGAGTGCACAGTCACTTTTCCTTCCTTTCTTCTCAAGGCTAGAATACAGGTATAATAATGAAAGCAGGAGTTGCCATTTTGTACCAGGATATGGAAACCACGTAAGAAGCAACAAGAGGAAGTCTGGGTCCCTCATATTGTGAAGCCATTACGCCAGCCCTCGCCCATGAACCTAGACTTCATGAAAAAGAACCTCATTTCTCTCATTTAAACTGCAAATATTTAGGGGTATCTCTGTCACGGCAGCTTCGACTGTATCTTAACGAATAGATCTACTGACTAGCAGTGTGACCCTAAGCAAATTGGGCTCCTTTCTTCATCTGTGAAAGGACGAGGATAAGAACCATCAGCTGGCAGTGTTGGTGGGAGGAATGAATGAGGAGCTCAGCAGTCTGCATGCACAGCTCCTCTCTCCTCCTTTCACATCACATCACCTCAGACATTATTCGTTTGAATCCTTTTACCCATGCCTTCCTCTCTTCATGAAACTCCTTTCTCTAGCTGCCTGTTCTTGAACTCTCATCTCTATCCAGCTAGCCCCAAGCCTTTCCTCTAGTCCTGGGCCCTGGGGAAACCTTTGCCATTTATGAGTAACCGTCTCTTCAGTTTGTCCCTTTTCTATTCTAACAAGACTGGTTTCTTGTTGCTTTCTTTCTCCTACTATGGCAGGAACAAAATGACTTTCACTTCTAACACCTACTATGGCAGGAACAAAAGGACTTTCACTTCTAACACCATCACTCTGATTCTCCTCATTTAAAAACATATGCTATCAGGTTATATTATCCTGTCCGGTTCCACATGCCATTGCCTCGGGCCCACGTGGCTCCTCTCCCACATCCTAGCTCATGCATTGCCTCACCAACATGCCCCCTCCTATTGTCAGTGACTTCAATACCCATGCTTATTACCTTCTGTGTTCTGATCCCTCAGTTCCTTGTCATGCCTTCATTTGTGCTCCATAGTCATGCACATCCACCAGCATGGCCACACTCATTAACTCCACAGAGGAGATCTCAGCCGTGGTAACTAGCCTGTCTACTAATCCTTTGCTTCTTCCTTATGTTCACAGATAGCTGCTTATTTCGACCTCTGATGTCCAATTGTTTGACCTTTTACAATCCACCCAGTCTTTTAGCCCCCTTCTGTCCAAAGACACATTGTCAAAATGACAGACCCAGGAGCTGACCTCTCAGGCCTCCACACACATTCCATGGCTCTTTCCAGAATCTATTAGTTAGATAATCTATCAGCCAGAGACTGGTTTCCAGAAAGCTTTCTCCACATGCATCTCTGCCCTAACCTAGAAGGAGGATTAATTTCTTCACTGAGTAATAAATGAACAGGTTATTGGAAGACCCAGAAATATCTGAATGAAGCTATGCCTAAATCATGTCTAAAGATTCAAAACAATAACCTGGTCTTTTGATCACCAGCCAAGAATCTACCCTCAGGAGAAGTTATACCTCCACCCAAAAGGTTGGTCCTCAGCTAAATAGTGAAATAGAAGACTGTTTGGGATGTGTTGCTATTTCAAAGTTATCTTCTTTTTAATGTGTTTTTATTCTGAATACCACTGGATATTTCTCCTGTTTTCCAAGGCCTATCACTTTGGTCTGGAGTCTTTGGACTGCCTCCTGGTTATGTAGGTTCCAATTTTGAACAACTTTCTCTCCCCTAGTCTCAGCTTCTTCTAGGGCACTCAGTAGTTAACTCGATAGTCTGTAGAACCTTACCATTGGGAAAGGGCTAGGACAAACTTCCTAGGGCTTACTTTTTATTCCTCCAGACAACATGCGTAGGTAAATATAAGTTCTGTCTTTAAAATTCTAAAGGTAAGTGGTAGGAGAAGAAGATGGTAACTAGAATGACAGCAGAGTAAGCCTTACACAGTCTTTCAAATCAATCACACCAACCATTTGTTTTAGTGTCAGTGCTTGAGGCAAGCCATGAAAGCAGAAATGCATAGTTTTACAAATGCTTAATAACTTACTCAGCTGTTGCCTCAGCTTCGAGCAAACTAGGATCCATCCTACAGAGAATAATGATGATGCAGATATTGTCATAGAAAGCAGCAAAGTGAATGGGCATCCAGCCTCTTTTTTCAGAAAGCGTGTAATCAGCTTTGGAACAGAGTAGACAGATAGCTGTTTCTAATGAGCAAGACTGTGCGGCCAGGTGTAGAGGCGTTGGACCTAGAATGGATGGACAATTACTTCAGTGGTCAAAGATCTAACATTCCTAAACACATGCCTTTTTTTTTTTTTTTGAGGGCAGTGTCACTGGCCCTCACATGTGGGATCCGACTCGGGGCCACTGGTATCCCAAGCCACTCGGCCGGCCCAACACATGCCTTTTTGATATCCAACTAGAGCTTAGTATTGTGTGATATGGAAGCTCCAAGATAAGCACTAAAAGGATTAATTTAGATAATTCTATATTTCTTTATTTAACTTGTGATGTCTGACCATTAAAAATCAATACTTTATAAAAAGAATAAATATCACGGGCCAGCCGAGTGGCATGGTGGTTAAGTGCTGGCTTGGGAAGCCAGCGGCCCCAGTTCGGTCCCACATCTGAGGGCCAGTGACACTGCCCTCAAAAAACCAAAAGAAAAACAAACAAACAAAAAGAAAAACATACACTTTGGGCCGGCCGAGTGGCGCAGTGGTTAAGAGTTGGCTTGGGACGCCAGAGGCCCCAGTTTGGATCCCACATGAGGGCCAGTGACACTGCCCTCTTAAATAAATAAATAAATAAATAAATAAATAAATAAATAAATAAATGCTGAAATTCTTTAAAAAAAATAAAGAATAAATATCACTGAAAATATTAGGTATTTCAAATATTAAGTCAATACGTTAGTCTTCTGATAAAATAAGCTATTTCTTGTTTAAATTATTTTCTATTTGATTCAAATGTTTTGTAGTAGGAGATAAGAACCTTTGGGGGAAAAAATTCCCTCAAAAGGCCTGTGTCAGTAAATTCAGTTGTTTTCAAGTCTCATTTTACTGATTTCTCAACAGTAAATTGACCACTTCTTCCTCGTTAAAATAGTTCCTTTCCTTGGCTTTTGTGACATCGTAGTATACATTTTTCCCCTGCCTCTCTGGCTATTCCTTTGCAGTCTCCTTTGGGACCATCTCATTGTCCTGAGGCCCAAATGAGTTTTAAGACTCTGTCTGGGTCCTTTTTATCTTCTCAGTGGCTTTATTTACCACCTATAAGTTGATGACTCCAAAGATTATGTCTCTAGATCTGGTTCTTCTCCAACCTCCATATTTGTATTTCCAACATCTCACTACGCATTTCCACACACCACCTCAAACTTAACATATTCAAAACTGAACTCCTATCTTTCCCTCCAAACCTGGTCCTCTTTCACTGCTCCCTAAATCATTAGTGAAGGATATCATCATCCAGCCAGTTCTACAAAGTAGAAACCTGAAAGACACCTTGGCACCTCCCTCTCATTTCATCTCCATAACCAGTCCATCACCAACTCTAAATATCTCTAGAACCTACCTTACTGCAACCACCACCCTACTCCAAGCCATAATCACCTCTCAACCGATATCCCCATCTTCCCCAATCCATTTTTTTCAAAATGTAAATCTGATCTTTTTATCTCCTTGCTTGAAATTCTTCAGTGACTTCTCAAGCCCATCTGATCAAGAACATAGGAAAATGATCCACTGGCTCCAACTTGACTTGAACTACCAGCTACCCACATAAACACTACCCAAATAAACACAACATATATACCTTCTTCTCTTCACTTGGGCTTTCTCATAGCACATCAGATGTAGGGTGACCGACCACACATCCCAGGGAGCCCAGGAAAGTATTGGTCTATGCCTGTTGCCTCAGCACAATGATAGTGCCCCTTCAGTCCTCACGTCTCCCTCATTTGGATGATGAATTATCTGGTCACCCTGGGCTATTCCTGCTGTTTTTTTGTTTTGTTTTTTTTAAAGATTTTATTGGGGAATCGGGGAAGGGGAACAGACAAGTTGCTGTCTTTTTGTTCTTCAGTCTAGTTGAGGAGGACGTTGTTTCACTGGCCCATGTTGGTATCGTCATCGTACTCTTCCTGGATGAGGCAGATCGGTCGCCGGCCTCTGGATGGTCGCTCACTGCGGCTATTGGCAGCTCACGCTGCCTGTCAGCTGCTCATACTGGCTGCCGGCCACTCACTGTAGCCTATGGCAGCCCACTGCAGCAGGGACTGCAGCCTACACCGTTGCCGGGGCTCACACAGCCCAGCTCCAGGTGGAGCTGTTGTTAGCTGTGGAGGGCAGTGTCACTGGCCCTCATATGTGGGATCCAAACCAGGGCCGCTGGCATCCCCAAACGAGCTCTTAACCAATGCGCCACTTGGCCGGCCCCTATTCCTGCAGTTTTAAAGCTTTCTTCTCTCAAATAACACTTTGCTGACCAAGGTCAAGCTAACTCCTATTCATTTCTGAAAAAAAAAAAAAAAAAGCAGAAATTTTTCTCCCAAATCAAACTTCCAATGGCATCCTGTCTGCCTTAGTCATCTAAGCTTTATGTCATAGCCTTGATAATCTCTAATATTGGACCCAAATCTATCTATTTAAAACTAATGCTTAGTTTTTCCTGTTTTTGGTCTAGCATGTAAGGAGCCTAAAAGTCACCACTTCATTCTAACGGCAAGTAAAAAGCTGAACAAACTGAAAACTCAACAATTCTTAGACTGGCCAGAGAAGTGAGGTTACAGAGCAAAAATGCTGCCCCCAAATTGGAGAGATAGACAGGCAGGTTCGAAGAATCACAACTTACTGAAGCAGAAAGCCCCACAGCAACCAGTGCTGGGGAAGGAACACCTGAATTATAACTGAGAAATTGCTGGCAGCTCAGTGTGAACCAGTCTGAGAGTCCAAAACTCCAAGGGGACCCAGTCAGAGGGTTCACACACTTTAGTGAGCTTTAGCTCTAGGAGTGCCACCAGGTCCTCACAGTGAATATGAGAAACATCCCCTCATACTTCTGGCAGGGGAGGGGAAAGGAGCCATTTTGAAACACACCAGAGAGCATGCTCTCTGTTTTTCTTACCAAGGCCTGCCCTCAGGAATAACTATTTCACCAGAGTCTCACCTGTTGTGGTATTATCAGAGCCTAACTGGCTGGCATGAGGGAAACAGCCAACTCCAGCTCCCTCCAGCCATCCTGATCCACCTAAAGTCGGGGAGAAGCCTGACAAGCACATGTGACATTCAGAGTCCAGGAGTACAGACTCCCCCAAAGACTAGACCTAATCATCGGACTTTAGACTATGTCGGCTCATTTCAACCAAAGAGAAGGCAGTAGGCTGCTCTCAGCCGAACAAAAACGTATCAAAATGACCGAAAGATTTAAAAAAAAAAACACCACACCAGCCTCCCCACTGACTCTCTCCCTCTCATTGCTACCTCCCTTCAAACAGTATTTCAGCTCAACATAGCTGAAATTATATCCTTCTTGTATCCCCTTCTTAGTACTTTACAGTGTGCTTAAAAGACAATGCAGAATCTTGGCTCCCACCCAGGCCCTCTGACTCAGATTCTGTATTTTAAAAAGATCCCTGGCTGATTCCCAGGTACTTGAAAATGTCTGATGACATTTTTGCTTGTCACAACTGGGGTGGTGGTGGTTATAGCATTTAGTGGGTAGAGGCAGGGGATACTACTAAACAGTCTATAGTGAGCAAGACAGCCCCCCCCCAACAAGGGATTATGCAGCTTACAATATCAACAGTGCTCAGGAGAGAAACACTCCAAAGACATACTAGACTCATAGAAGTTCAGAGGGGTTTATGTAGTCTGAAGAAACTATTTTTTGGTTATGAACACTGGCCCAGGGAATAAATGTTCTTTGGGGCCTGAAAGCCATATTTATCTCCTTTTTCTCCGAGTTTCTATAGTACATCAGTGTATGTTAGTTATGCCAGTGATTGTCAAATGCTCCTCTGCATTCATCCATTCATTCGACAACTATGTCCTGAGCATTTACTAATGCCAGGCTTTCTTCTGAGCACATGGCAACGTACACCAAACTTTTGCCCTTTATGAAGTTTATATTCAAGTGAGCGAGACACAATAAACAAATTCATATTATAATACATAGTAGCCATAAGTGATACTTAGACAAGAGAAAGAAAACAAAAGAGAGAGAGAGAAAGAGAGAGAGAGAGAGAGAGAGAGAGAGAGAGAGCGCAATAATGCAGGGAGTGCACTATTGTTACTCAATTGCAAGTCCTTACAGCCTCGGTGGGGCTGATAACTTCCTTTCTGCCCTGTAGGCGCACGCACCTCCCTTTACCACCCTCCCTGGGCTCTGCCCAGCAGATTTAGCAACCCCTGTCCTTTGGCTCCTTATCAGTATCTGCCAACGGGGAACCTGGGAGGAGGAAGGAGAATGAGGTCAGGATGCTTATTCTCTCTGAAAGGTTCCCTCTCTGAGGTCATTTCAGGTTAGCTGTGTTCCTCCACCAATGCAAGGTGGCTCCCTTGAATAATTACTGCCCTTCCCTTATAAAATTCAGGTCTTTGTAAATGGTTTCTTTAAAAAGAAACCCTCCTTGAATTACCTTATATAGAGTATAAAGGTATAGCACTTAGATATAGATATAGAAGATATAACCTTCAAAATTTTTTCTGGTTTTTTTTTTTTTTTTTTTTTTTTTTCTATATCCAATACTTAAGTCTCTCATCTCAGTCAGGAATGATTCATACATCAGACCTCAAGATTGTCACTAGATGGCAGCATATCTAAATTATATTAACTGGGTTGGTTTATTTTTTTAGAGAATAAAAACCACTTTGGGGCCTGACTTTATAGAAATACATAGAAGTGACTGCAAATATCACAGTTAAAAAAAAAAAAAACTTAAGAGGACTATGACTAAATAGCCATGGGTAGGAAAAATTTATACTTCAGAATGTAAACAAAACATCATTATGTGACATTCTCATGAGACGGCATTTTGGAGGTTATATATTATAAGAAAAGTTTTAACATATGCAGTAACATTTTAAAATAAACCAAATATTTTACTTATATCTTACCATTTCTTTCTTTTTTCACGTCCGTTTTTGATGACTCTGTTTTAAAAGGGAATACACAAAGTATTATTATTAATACACAGCACTTTCCAAAATTAATCAAAATAGAATTATATCGATAAGAACAAAAGAACTATACTTAGATACAGATCGAAGGATTACATCAAACAGGATTGGTTATAACCTTTGGTCAAGCCATCTGGACATGTTGTGTGAACCTGACATGTCAGAGAAGACTTGGAAACACTGCCTCTCAAGCAGCCGGTCAAAACTCACAGTTGACTTTGCGTGGACAAAATGGCAGCCCCCATGCCGCGGGGGTTGTCCTGCTTATCCAGGGTTTTAGGATGGTGGTCTCGGCAGCCAGTTCTGGTGACTCAGTCATTAGCTGTAGTTCCAGTGAGAACTAAAAAACGTTTCACACCACCTGCTTATGAACCCAAACACAAATCTGAAAAGGAGTTTATAGAACATGCCCGGAAAGCAGGACTGGTCATTCCTCCAGAACGTTTGGAACGTCCCATACATCTGGCCTGTACAGCTGGTATCTTTGATGCCTATGTTCCTCCAGAGGGTGATGCTCGGGTGTCATCTCTTTCAAAGGAAGGACTGTCACAGAAAACTGAGCGATTGAAGAAGAATGTGGAATCACAATTGTCAATACGGAAGATAAAACAATATGATACTAATTTTAAAATAAAGGACTTCCCTGAAAAAGCTAAGGATATCTTCATTGAAGCTCATCTTTGTCTAAACAACTGACTTCCAATAGATCACAGCGAGGGAGCTGCTCTGCTACGTACGAAATCCCGACCTGGACCCAGAAGCAGGTCGTCTATGAATGGTTTTAGCGCCAGGCTCCTCACAAACGTGCATTGCGTGACAGGCGAGGGGGCGGCCCCTTTCTGGCTGCGCCCCGTTTCCCGGGACAATTTTTTTAAAAGTATGAAATATTTCAAACATAAAAAAGTACCACTCAGGGGCCAGCCGAGTGGCGCGGTGGTTAAGAGCTGGCTTGGGACGCCAGCGGCCCTGATTCGGGTCCCACATATGAGGGCCAGTGACACCACCCTCAAAAAAAACCCAAAACAAACAGACATAGCTAAAGCCCCATCTTCCCATTCTTTCCCTTGCTACAGATAATTACTATGTATCATCCCCATGCATATTTTTATACTTTCACTAAATGTATATGTGTATAAATAATGTACAGTATTTTCTTACGTATTGTAAAAACTTGTTTTTTAACATTGTTTTTTGTATATTTGATTTTTTTCTACCACATTATTTTGTGCATTCTATTTGCCATGATTTTTTCTTTGCTTTATTTTCTCCTTTCATTTATTGGATTGATACAATTTTATTCTTCCATTTTTATTCCTTCCACTTGTTTGGAAATATGACAGTCCACTTTTGTTCTTTTAGAAGTTATTGTTAAATTGTTTAACATGTATCCTTGAGTTAATATTTTAAGAACCTTAGAATATTTTAATTCCAATCACTACCTCATCCATCTTCCATATTATTGTTATCTAGTTTTTTAGTTCTGCCTTTTAAAAATTTCACCTTCATTTTTATTTATGTTTATTTTTTGTTCCCCCCCACACACACACACACTTCATTGTTAAGGGATGCTTTCTTTGGATAGAGAATTCCAGGTTGATAATTATTTTCTGTCAGCATTTTGAAAATGTCATGTTTTGATTTCTGTTGAGAAGTTAGCTATTTTTTCTCTTGTTCCTTTGAAGTTAAAGTTTCTTTTTTCTTTGTCTGCTTTAAAAAAAAAAACAAAAAAAAAAACTCACAGTTGAGGCAGCTTTGTGTTAATTAAGTAATAATAGATAGACATTGCCACTAGAGTTATACATTTTTGCATACTTCAAATACTCAGCCAGTGCAGGTAGTCACAGGATGAATGAGAGATGTAATTGACCAAAGATTTTTTTTACACTGAATAAGCTTAAAATATAATAGTTCCCCTTTGCATTTAAATTTGAATTTGTGCTCTACTTTAAGTTCATTCTGTATTGAATATTTTAATCGAGGAATAGAAGCATCTTAATATTAAAATGTCAGAGCATTTTGTTTTGGTGTGTGAAAATTTAACACAGTTTATTAAGATAGTTAGTTAAAATATAAAATCACCCTTTTTTATTGCCAGTATCGTTGCATTAACTATTCCTGACACTTTATCTCTATTTCTCTCTTCAGTGATAGAGGACCTCCAATTCCATTTTCAACTTTATAATTTTTATACTGGTTAAATATATTTCAAAAAATACATAAATGAGTATGTATATCTAATAATCAGGAAAATTGCTTTTTAAAGTTCAAATGAGGGTAGCCTTAAAGGGGGTCATTAATCCTAAAAAATATTACTATAGAGAAAATTTTTGTTATTAAATACAATTTAAGTTTATATAATGTGAAGAAACTATCCCCTGGTTGAGAGCCCTGGGATAAAAAATGGATGTTCTGCTAGGAACTCTATTTTTCTCTGTTTTCTCTGAATTTCTATAGTATATCACTGCATATTAATTATGCCACTGATTATCAAATGCTACCCTGCATTCATTCATCCATCCATCCATTCACACTTTCATTCAACCATGATTTCCTAAGCACCTACCAATGGCAGGCCTTCTTCTGGGCACTAGGATACCATGGCAAACAAAGGAAACCAAATCCTTGCCCTTTATGGAGCTTATATTCAAGTGAGGGAGACACAGTAAATAGATAAATAACCCCAGGTAAAGGAGCCATAAGTGATACTTAGAAAACTAAAAGGAGCCCCTCTGAGATAAAAGCAACAAAAACTTCAACTTTGCTCTAGGTAACAATACCAAATTTGAACCTTGCTCTAAAACCAATATGCATTCTTAATGCTGAATTTAAAAAAAAAAAAAATAGAGGTAAATAAAAGAAAAACATTTTAGATTCAAAACTTGATGATACCTTGGCTAAACATAACGAAGAGTCTCTGGTTGACATTGAAGTTAGCGTTGCACAGCTGACATATAATAGAGACTCTGTTATGCAGAGCAGCATGATGGAAAATAGCATAGCCGGCCTCGTCTGAAACATTGATCATTGAGCTGGAGGTTTTACGGCTAAATGTGTGGAAAACAGCAGATAACCCTCTTTCAACAGCAGACTTTATGCCAAATGGGATACTCTAAAAATTATGAAGAAAGCCAGAATTAGGTTTTGCAAAATACACCTAAAGTTTGATTAAGGAAAAAAATGACAATGAAATAGATTAATACAGAGGGTGCCAAAAAATGTAGACACATTTTAAGAAAGGAAAAAACTATTAAAATTGTAATACTCAATATATACCGATACAAAAGATGAATACAAGTCATGTTTGACTTCTGCAATTATAAGACGTGCTCAAAGCAGTTACCATCAGCATCCTGACACGTCTGATGATGGTGAACGACTGCTTAAGCAACATTAACCAAAGTGTTCACTTGTACACATTTTCTTGGCACCCCAGTATAATCACATGATGGGTGCTCAATTTCAGTAGAATTTTCACATGATCCATGTCGAAAATGTCTCAGTGGGGAATGATTGACGTGGTTAGAGCTATAAGGAAACACCAAGAACTTTAAAAAATACATTTGGGAAGTTGTTGTTTTTTTTTCTCTCCCTTGTGTAAGAAAGAAGTTGCAGATCTTTCTTCTTTGGAGACAATTAAAATAGGGTAGACAAGTAAGTGCCTTTCTGAAATACTTTAAAAGCAAAGGGGGATGCTGGAATCCTTCTCTGATTTAAAAGTACAGCTCTAATTGAGAAGTCTAGAAACTTGAAATATATAGCTGCAGAAATACAGTTTATGTTCTTTGCTCCAGGTCTCAAAATGGAGAGGTGAAAATGTCACACTTTCCTTTGAGACATTCTTATTATTTAATATTTTACAATTAAACTAATACATTATTAACATATAAAATTAATGGGCATTTAAACAAATAAATGGTCAATAAGTACCAATGTACACTTTGGAATTAGTGGTATCACCACTTAATTTATCAGGTCCAGAAGCTATAAGTCAAGGCTTGTTGAAGCAGATGTAGAGATTTGATTGGGGATGTTAGGTTTGCTTCTTAGGTTTAGTTCTCAGGACAGAATCCTGGCTCTGCTCTTTATGAGCTATGTGATTTGGGAAAGATCCCTAACTTGTTGCACCTCAAATTTCTTATTTGTAAAGTAGGAATGGGAATAGTACTAGTACCTTGAAAGGGTGTTGTTTGAAAAGATTTAGAATAGTGCCTGGCATACAAAATAATCATTCAGTAAATATCAGCATTATTAAGATTAATCACAATCCCATTCATGAACAGGTTGTTTTGTAACCCTGCCAAAAACTTATAATCTAGAATTGTATAACATTTCAACTGCTAAAATGTAGAATGTTTATTTCATATCAAAGCCTTTATTTAACCTATTATTGATCCTTAAGATAAAAATTTGAGACATAAACTTATCTATAATATATAACTTTTTTTTTTTTTTTTTTTTTTTTTTTTTGAGGGCAGTGTCACTGGCCCTCACATGTGGGACCAAATTGGGGCAGCTGGCTTCCCAAGCCAGTGCTTAACCACTGCGCCACTCGTCTGGCCCTAGTATGCTAAATTATGTGGTGATCTGAAATACCTTGCATTTCATAGCTTTTTTGAAGCCAAATTTTTTCTTAAACTGCTCATGTAATTGAAGATCTGTGAGTGGAAGTCTTTTCGGTCTCAGGTTGTTCATTATTTCATTTATGGCTCCCCACCACTGGGTCTTATAGAGTTGCTGATACAAAGTTTCAAGTTCAAAATAGATCACATAGTATCTATAAAAAAAAATTTTTAAGATAAATTTTTCTGACTTTGAAATGATGTGCTACTTTTTTTCTATGCTTTAAAATAAAGTAAAACTTCATTTTTTATAACAATTAAATACAAAAATGTCATTTAAATTACACTTGATTGTAAATATTGTAATAACATGATTATCAACTGTTATTAATCAAGTCTTTCTATAGCAAAGTGTCTTCTCCACATTGGCCTTTCTAATTGATTCAGTCCTTCCCATGCCAGAGACCAGGGACACTGCCTAAAAGTCCCTCGAAGCCCTAACTCTGGCTGAAGGAATTCTAGGTTTACCTCTTAACCATCTGCTTACCCTCCTCTTACAAATTTATATAGTAACTCTTTTAATCTAGTTATGCCTACATTTCCTTTCTCCAGAGTTTACCTTGAATCTGACCTAAAATGATGCTTTGGGACATGGCTCCATGCCTTTTACTCACTGCACCAGTGGACTAGAGAAACCCCCAACCCACAAGGTCCTTGACATGTAGGTAGGCAACAGCCCTAGTTCCCTATCATGCTGGAATGGAAAAGTGACATTTTGAGAGACTCTGTTTCCTAGGGTTGCTTATCGTCCCTTGGTATAAGACACACTGAGGAGAATGGACACTGCAAACAAATACCCCAAGTCCCACAAGACCTTCTTCAGAGATCTAGGCATGAGGGATCTCACTGAGGATGTCCTCTGGTCCCTGAGTGGCCCAGCTCTACATCATTCCGCTCAGTAGGATCCCAGTGGCAACATTCTCTGTCCTGTCACAGACTTCTCCAGGGAGCAGGCTCTGGGTGTGATAAGCTGCGACGGGATCAGAAGATGCTGACTACCTCAGTGATATACTCTTTGATCACTGCTTAATAAAATAGACTTGAAAAGTTTAACAAATACCAAGGTAAGGTCGGCAGATTGCTTCTAGAAATTCCGTTTAGTCATCGAATATAAATCAAATATTAAAACCAACAAGGAGCTGTCCTACCTTAGAAACTGGAGAAGCAAGAGGTGGTGAAGGTCTTTCTTTCTACCAGGACAAAGTCTGACCACAGAATTTTGTGACCCCTCACCTCCCTCAATGTTGGATATACAACCTGAGCATTAGGCCAGCACCAGTCCACACAGAGATGATTACTGGAAGCACAAAAAGCCCAGATGGCCAATGCTATGAGGAAATACACATCTAAGTACTGCAGAATGACATACCACTGTTTTTACTTAAAACCTTAGGTCTAATCATCAACAGGGAAAACAGGGGGCTTCACTTTAAAAATAACTCCCTCTGTATTCTTCAGCCTGAGAATCTGCAGCTTGGGGACTGTGTTGAGGAGCTTATAACACCTCCTTGACACACTGAACTGATTTCTGACCTGCCTTCTAACATCCACAACAGTATCATGATGCTCCAAAAGATGACAAGCATAAAGAGACCCAGCAGAGGAGGAGGATTTTAAACCATATTCCTTATGGAAATAGAGGTGTGTGCTGAGTCCACTGCTTTTCAGTGGGCCCATAGGATTTGATCCCCCACTTTGTCCCCACTGAACCATTGTGTCAATTAAAAGAACTAATTACCATCTCTAACAATTATTACACAGAATGTATCATAGTATACCAAGTAATAAATATAACACTTAATATTTCATTGAATCCATGTCATTCATAAGGGTTATTGCTGTTCGACGATCTCCATCCTGAGGTTTTAAGTTAGCCTTTCAATTTTAACACTTTGTTTTCCACTAACTTGCAACTAATTGTGACTACTGTGAATAATCACTGAAAGTTCCTTACCTTTTTCCATTAAATTCCATGACAGGTACTGAGTAATATTCTTTGTATCCTGAATCTTCTACAAATGTATTAGCGGCACATTCCCGTATTTTTTCTACATTATTCTAAAACAATGAGTTACATTACTAAAATGTATCTTTAAATAACTCTAAACAATTATGATTTCTTTTAGATGAAATTTTATACATACGAAATGACAAATTTTTCATATAATATCCCACCAGACTCTAATAATAACAGCATGTATTTGATCCTTACTTTGGGAGTGAGGAAAAATACAAAAAGAAAGATAGTACAGAGAAGACAGAAAAGCAATGATGGTTGAATTGTATAATATTTATACTAAATTCCAGATGAAGAACTATTGTTCCCCAACTCTAGAGGATCTCTGTTCTAATACTAATCTTTGAGGAAAATGGAATAATATGTAGTGTATGTTCAGGGATATTTCTACTGCACTCTCTGGTTAAGAATCCTAGGGCAGGGCCGGCCGAGTGGCATGGTGGTTAAGCGCTGGTTTGGGAAGCCAGCGGCCCTGGTTCGGGTCCCACATATGAGGGCCAGTGACGCTGCCCTCAAAAAAAGAAAAGAATCCTAGGGCAAATAGGTCCATTAGATATCTATAAGTTCTATAAGGATGATAGTTGTACCTAGCTTATTTGTCATTTTATCTCTGACATCTAACATAGTACATTAGATATAGTTTGCACTTAATTTATGTTTGTTACATAATGAATGAAAAAATGAGTTGGGAAGATACTCAATTCCTGCACCAACAGAGACTCTTTCTGAATGGAGAACAGGACAAGAGAGTTGTGAAATGACAAATCATTTCAGGAACAATAATAATTTAAACCTTAAAATCTTCCAAAGCATCCTCAATTGAAGGGGTGGTAATATCAAATTCAATTCCTCCATGAACATGAAAATACTGATCCTCTTTGTAGTGAAAATTCTGGCATTTAAAATCTCGTCCGTAAATAAATGGAGGTAATTCTCGCTCTGTCTTAACCTTGTCATCTCAAAATAGAAAAAAGAAAACAAACTTTTATTTAAAAAGTGAAAAAAAGCATATAAACATTATATTTTGGAGATCTAGATTCTCATTCACACAAGCAAAGTGAAAGAATCCACACGAAATGAATATCTTGGCAAACACAGCCTATCAATTACTTATATGAATATTTTAAACATTAAAATATATTTATATATTTTGGTCACTTTCTGTAGTCTCATTGTGCAGACATTCCAAAAAGAATAGTCGAAACATTATTCTACTTATTGATTTCTATATGTGAGCTCAAGACTATTATCTTCTAATTATCAGAAAAGATTTGAAACTCTGTGCCTTATAGAATCTTTGGTTAAATAAGCAAAACTAACCTGAGCTACAATAGTTTAGGTAAAATGAGACATTAAAAAAAAAAAGTGGGTATCTCTCACATTACAAAAATAACCAGCTGACTTTTCTGGAAAGTTAATGAAACCACACATAAAACATTTATTTAAAAAAATAATTTTCTAAAATCTCAGTAAGGTTTGTTCAATATTTTAACTTGTTATCAGAACGTGGTTTCATCAATATAAAGTATTTTGAGAAATGCAAAAGGCACAGAAAAGTACAAAAGCTAATATAACTCCCTAATGTCACCACCTGGAATTAACTATTAACATTTAGTCATATTTGCTTCCAATAATCTAAGGAATAAAACGTTACAGATATAGCAAACATCATCTTTAAGTAAGGCACTCTTAGTTCCACACATGCGCCATCCCTCCCGACGAGCATTGTCATGAGTCCATTTTTAAATAGTTCACAGATGTGTATAATAATCTTCATTATTGAAGTGTTCATAATGCAAATTTTCACTGATTTGCAAAATTTCTACTGAAACTTTGCCATCTGAATAGAAAGCCCAGTATAACAAGCCTACGTGCTTAGGCACCAAAGAAAATATTATACATAAATTGTGGGCTAATCTGCGTGGGAGGAATAGTTTGCACACATACCTGTCAAATTCCATATAAGTATGATCCTATTTCATCTCTCTATTCTCTTACATTGGTCCATTTGTTCATTACAGTGCTAATACATTACCAAAGTTTTAAAATATGTTTTCATCTCTTTTTCAGAAATTTAAGACCAGTCATGATCATTTAGTGCTCCATGTTAATTTCAGAATCAATTTATAAACTTTAATGGAAAACCTGATAGGGGTTTTGAGAAGTGCATTGAATTTATAAAATAATTTGGATGAGATATGATATATTCACAGTGTTGTCCTATCACGACCATGGCATATTTCCCAATTTCTCAGTACTTGTTTTAAGTCTATCAATAGCCCTTATAATTGGTATGAATATATATCAAGCACTATGTACAAATCCCATGTATATTTCATTACTTTGGAGACATTAAATTTTGTTTTTTCATTCTAACAAGCTACAGCTAGGTTATGTGCTTGGAACCACACACTAAAACAAAATGAAATTTGAAAGTTGATTTTTGGTGATACTCTTACCTGAAAAAGGCTGAAGCAGACTACTTAAATATGGAACTTTCATCTTCTTTTTTAAACTCAGTAGAAATGGAGTCAGAAAACATATTAACTTTAGGTATCCTAACTCTCTTCTGATTTCTATTTTCTTCTCAAAGTGTTTTTGAATAACCTTTTTTTGAAGATATAATCTTTGCTGTAGTCTCTGGTAGGTGCAAATATCAAGATAATCCTGATTATATTGTATAGCGTTAGTAAGCCAATAGGCTGTTTCAAATATAAAAACATTGTCATGCTGCTGAACTTCTGTGGTACTGAATGTCAACTTCAGCATAATATTTTCAGCATATTTCATAAACACAGCTTTTTCTTCAGGGCAATTGGGATTATATGTTGGATCTTCATTCATGTCTTCATCATAGATCCCATTAAAGTCTGGATCCTTTGTAATATCAATCAAACCTTCACAGTGAAATGGAAAAATTTTAGATAGTGAAAACTTCATATTTGGCTTCTTGATTAATATAGTAGATTGAACACAGGGTTTCATCTTGAAATCCTACTAACACGACAGGAAAGGGGCAATGAAATGCCAATAAAATTGTTAAAAGGTGAAAAGCAGTGCATGAGTGCTAAGTAGGCAGAGTAAATGAAGATGGAAGCTTGTACAATAAAAAGAATAGATTTCCATTATCTTTAAAGTAAACTAACTTGCCTGTTAACTAATCCTGATGAATCATATAAGAATTAAAACTAGATTTTACTATGTTATAAGTGACAATTTTCCTATGTTACATTTTCTCCCGTTATATGAAATTAAGGACTCTTTTTTTTAAATTGTCTTTTTAAAGATAGTTACATTTATAATATTAACTTTAGTCTAGACTTGAGAAAATAGCTCAGAATCATAAAATATGAATTTGAAGAATTGAGGAATTTGTAACATATGCACCTTAAAGTGTAAATGATAAAATCAATATGTCCCCCTTTCTTTTTCCATTTTCCCCTCAAATCTTTCTTTCCTTCCTTTTTTTCTTCCCTCCCTCCCTGTATCTGTCTATGTCTCCACAATACTCTTGGTTTTTAAAATGGCCACTATGATTCATCTCCTGTTTGCAAAACAGTAAAATAAATTAAGAGATTATAAAGATATTAAAGTGTTTCTGACAGTTAAAAAACAATTTAATATGAGTCAGAGCATGGTTGATACCTCCAAAATTTCCTGGGTTGGAGTGGGTGGGAGCAAGTCAATTCTCAATACAGAAAGGCTCAGAAATTGGAAGAACTGAAGGACAGGTCATGGTATCAGATTAAGGTGCAGTGAGAGCCCCAAATTGCCTTTTCCAGATAGCCCCTTTCCTTCCTCACTAAGGTGGGGGGCGGAGGAAGAATGAAGTGGGTAGTGGAAGGGAAGAGGGAGGGGAGGAAGTGAGAGCAAAGAATGGGAGAATGGATTTTGGGGAGCAATAAAGGAAATAAAGTGCCTAGAGAAGAATCAGTAGGTTCAGACAGAAGCAGAAGGATGATCCCTTGCTGAGGGGCTGCTCCCTCGGTGCACAATTATTACATCCCTCTGGGACGGCATGCTCAACTCAGTCTCTCAAGATGTATAACACCTCTGCCCCTCGTGTCTGTTCATTGATTCAATTCAATTCATTTAATGCAATTTAACAAGTATCTGCTGATGTCTAGTATGTGTCAGGCACTGTTTTAGGCACTAAACATACAGGGATGAACAAAGCAGGCCAGGTCCCCTTTTCATGGAAGTTATACTTAAGCTTACTGTTTAGTTGTTCTTCACATCAGACTTATTTTTGTTTCTCAGGAAGAAATGAAGGCTCAATGAATATTTCTAAAATGAAGAAGTCAAACTAGAAACCATTACAAACAGATATATGTAAAATTTGTGTGTGCATATAATTTTTGATTTAACTATCAACCACAGAGGAGAAAAAAATAAGTATTAAACAATTCCATGAAACTAACTTACCATATTAGCTGCATTAAATATTCAAATGATCATAATTCTTCCACATTTTATTGAGAAATTAAGAAACAACAAATCTGATTTTCAAGGTATTTTTTTAGTAATCCAGTAGTCAAGAAAGAAACCACCTGGGTGACGTTTTATTTCTTAAGGATGAGCTGTCTCCCTTTTTCAGTTTCAGATATAAAATCTATATAAAAATCTATTGCCAGGCTCTCTTCTCCAGTAAAGTGAAATTCTAATGCATTTTATGCCAGAATTGAGACTTGTTTTTAAGCTTCTGCTCACAAATTATGGAAATTTATTTAGAAATTATTAGATATATTTGATGAATAAAAGCTGTTGGATACAGTATCTGGAGTACACATTTCCCATTTCATCCCCCTTTCCACTTGGCTTGCTGCAAAGGACCCACAGGAAAATTAAAAAAAAAAAAAAAAAAAGCTTCAGTAAAAAAATGTAAATATGCTGAGGGAACGCACCAGGATTTAGTGGCCTCTATTGTTTACATACAGGCATTACAGAAGTATGGCCCTGAGGAGGGAGGAATTGAAAAGTTACTGAATCAAGAATAAATGCTACTAAAATACCAAAGCTTAGATTGCTGATGCACATTACTTATGCTTATCTTCAATTCTTATTCATTTTTGAGGTTTATAAAAATGGCAATGTGGATGGCTAACCAATCTGGTAATCATTTTGTTTTCAAGTTTTAAGACTTTTCTCATTGTACTCCATGTACTCTTGGTTTTAGTTTAGTATGGATTTTCCTATGTACGCCCTGTCAGAAAAAAGTGTAAACTGAGATCTCGTCTCTTTTGCAAAACTTGGAGATTAAGCTGAAAGAGGTTAAGATGTTTGACTTAAAACATGATTTTTTTAGTGACACTGGAAAAAAATTAAAGTTTTATTGAAGAGATTCTTTGGAGTTTAAAAAATCTCTTCTAAGAAATACGGCTAATTACCTAGAATTGAGCCACAAAGAAATTACCTTTAAATTAAAAAAAAAAATGGCTTCTAATAGAAATAACTGTGTTAAGTTCTCTTACCTGCTGAACGAAACTCTTCAAAAATATCTTTAGTTGTTTGAGGCTTCCCATCTGGATCAATTTCCATGATGGTACGCCACATTTCAGAGAATCTAACTCGTTTCTCTTTGGGCATGTATATTCCATGCCACAGTGCTTTCATCATATAGTCAATGTTGATCAGAATTTGCCCAATCCTGGTATCATAATAAGCTGGAGGTAATTGACAAGAAGAACTCTGATCATAATTCGCTTCTAAACTGATGGAAGGGATTTGATTTAAGCAATAAATTCCAACAGCCAACTCCCTTATGATCTGATGGACTTCTCTGTAGTCTAAGAGGGCAGTCGAGTCCACAGGGGTCAGCAGGATTGCAGTGCCGAAGCCCACGTTTTTCATTTGGCTCATAATCCCATACGGGACGTCTAACTGAGAGTGGATGTCTTCTTTGCTAGACAGCCAGCTAACCAGTGCAGTAGTCAGCAACTCTTGTACTTCACTCCGATCATATTTTTTAAAAAACGCAGAAGCATTTCTCTGTATTGCTAAAATTTGCAGGTAGGCATCTTCATCTTGAATTTGATCATATCTAGGTAATGCTTTTTTAGGCAATCTTAACATTTCTAGTGTGTCCTTTTCAAAGTTTCTACAATGAATAGAAAGAAAAAGACGAGCAATAAAATTTGCTGTGGTCATGAAGCTGGATTGCTCAAGAACGGTATCTGTTCCTTTTACCTTTATTAGGTTAATTGTTTCATAGTCAACCATTACCGTTTTCAATCTTTTAAAGACATTGTTTAAAAATTAAAATGCTATTTGACATACAATATTATTAGTCTCACCTAGGTGTACAACATAGTGATTCTACATTGATACACCTTACCTTGTGATCACTACTATATGTCTGATAACCTTCTGTCGTGGTATAAAGTTATATTACTGACTAGATTCCCTGTGCTATACATTACATCCACATGACTTATTTTATAACTGGAAGTGTGTACCTCTTATTCTCCTTTCACCCTTTTCACTCATTCTCCCATCCCCCTCTACTTTAGTAATCATCCATTTGTTCTCTGTATCTGTGACTGTTTTGTTGTGTTTGTTTGTTTAGATTCTGCATATAAGTGAAAGCATACAGTATTTGCCTTTTGGTCTGACATATCTCATTTAGCATTGTATCCTCTAGGTCCATCCATGTTGTCACAAGTGGCAAGATTTCATTCTTTTTTTTTTTAGCTGAGCCATCCTGCCACCTGTCTGCAGCTCAGCGGCAGCTCATCTCGGGCTGGGCATCAGACTGCTGTTGCTCAGAGCTCAGCTCACACTCTTGAGCGAGCTCTTAACCAACTAAGCGACTCGCCGGCCCGAAGATTTCACTCTTTTTTATTGCTGGATAATATCTATATCTATAGATATAGATATTATATACTATATATGTGATATATGTACATATCACATCTCACATCTTCTGCCTTTTTTTTTTAGAGGGCAGTGTCACTGGCCCTCATATGTGGGACCTGAACTGGGGCCACTGGCTTCCCAAGCCAGCGCTTAACCACTGCGCCACTCGGCCAGCCCCTCACATCTTCTTTATCCATTCACCTATTGTTGGACACTTAAGTTGTTTCTGTATCTTGTCTAGAGTAAATAATGTTGCAATAAACATAGGGTTGAATATATCTTTTCAAGTTAGCGTTTTCATTTTCTTTGGTTAAATACCCAGAAGTGGAATTGCTGGATCATATGGTAATTCTATAACATTTTTCAATCTTAAACTAATTGCAGCATGGGTAAGTTGAAATTTGAATTAAAACAATTAAAATTGTAAAACTTTTTTTTTTTTGAGGGCTGTGTTACTGGCCCTCATATGTGGGACCCAAACCGGGGCCGCTAGCTTCCTAAGCCAGCACTTAACCACCGCACCACTCTGCCAGCCCAGAAAATTGTAAAACTTTTAACATTAATCATATTCTGCTTTTCTAAAGAAGTCCCCAAATACTAATAAGTATGTAAAAAACAAGTACGTTTATACATGAGAAGCTACTGTTGCATACCTATTCTCTTTCGTTGGAGAGCCTCTCTGGCATATGCTTATTTTGTTTTTAGTTTCTTTTTTTTTTAAAGCAAAAAGATAAAGACCTGATTAAAAGAAAAAGAAAGGCAGGAAGTGCCAGCTGAATTTTCTATTTCTGTGCAACTATCTGCCTCTGTTCCTGGAATAATAATAATTATAACCACTATTTATTGAGCATCTGCTATTTGCCCAACTCTTTATACACAATATTTTATTTATTTCATTTAATTGGTCCTTTTTTTACAATGGTTTTCAAATTTTAGCCTGCACTGAAATCAATTGGGGCTTGTTAAAACAGATGGCTGGACTTCCCCTAGAGTTTCTGACTCAGTAGGTTGGAGTGGGGCCATAGAATTTGAATTTCTGGAAAGTTAAGAAGTGATGCTGATGCTGGTAGTTCCAGTAGGACCCTGAGAATCCGTCTCAGGGAGATAGGTGTTGGTATTCCCACTTTATAGACACAGAAATGGAGACTAGGAAGGTTACAGAGCAACTGTGCCTATGGTTTCCCACATTCAGAATCAGGACAAACCCACGTCTGTCCATAGTCAAGTCCAAGACCTATACCCATACGGACACGGGAAAAGGGAAAGGACAAAAAAGAAGAAATCTACTTTGAAATGATTGTTTTCTTGTCCTGGAGAGGGAATCAGCATGCGCGCGGGTCCTGGAGTATTTATGGGAGCCGGAGACGGTGGTCTTCTTGGATGGCTTCTGGCTGGGTGGGAATCCCTGGTCAGGGGAGACGCAGCTGGGAAGATCAGGGTCCAGAGGCAACTCACCCAGCCTGGCTGCCTGACTGCCAAGCCCTCTGGGAGCCCTCCGCCTCACCTGCTGTGCACGGAGGGAGGGGGGACGACGACTGGGGGCACCAGGCTGAGCGGCAAGGGCGCCCCCGCCCCTGCTGTGGGCTGTGCCTCCCACCCAGCGGGCTTCGCCGCCACTCAGCACTGCTCAGATTCTTGCCAAACTCGTGTCCACACCCACCTCGCCTCTTCCTTAGAACTCAGCGCCTCCTCCTCCTCCTCTCGTCGCTTTGCCTATTACTTTCACTTTCATTATCTGTCTCTTCAAAATCAAAAACAGAGTGGCAGAGGCAAAAGCGCTAGGCTCTGAGGTAGTCCTGAGTTGGAATCCCACCTCCATCATCATTCTTTCATTCAACATTCATGGAACACTTATTATGAGCCAAGCACTGTGCTCGGAGTTGGAGGCCCTGGAAAGCAGGGCAGACACGAAGCCCCAAAGAGCTTAGTTACACAGAACAACATACGGGTATATTTAAACAGTGTGATAAATGTAAGACGTAATGACAGCACAGGAAGAAAAGCTAACCTAGACCAAGGGGATGGGAAAGGCTGTTCTCAGGAAGTAATCTTTCAGGCTGAGCCTGGAAGATGAAAAAGAGCTATGGAAGCAGAGTTGAGAAGGGATAGTGATAGGGAACAACAGATGATGAAGAATTGAGTTGAGAAGTTGAAACTTTTGAGAAACTAAACAAAACTTTGCACAGAGAACAAGAGAATGGGCCCAAGCTGAGGCTGCCGGTGTAGATGGGGCGGGGGGGCAGATTATGGAGGCTGTGGAGTTAGTGATTTTTAAATTTTACTCTGCAAGTTTAGGCTAGGTTAGTGGCAGTCGAGGCTAGACAGGCTAGAGTGGTGGCAGTGGAGATGGGGGCTGTGGATGGATTTGAAAAATAATGAGGTGGCCTACTGGTAACAGACTGAATGGGGGTGGAGTGTTACCTAGGTGACACAAGTTTCTGTCAGGAGCAATGTGATCAGGGCAAGATCAGTTGTGGAACATAACTGACCTTGATGTACCTGGAAGAGAACCAAGTAGAGATGTCAGAGATATCTTAACGGTGGCCTGGGCTAAGAATGGCAGATTGGGTTAAACATATACATTTTGGCAGACTTAGGGTATTTGAAGCCAGGGAAGTGGCTAAAATCACCAAGGGGGAGAGAATAAAGAACTGAGAGCCCAGGATGGAGACCTGAGGAATTTAATATTTAAAGATCATCAGGTGGAGTCAGCAAAGAAGACAAAGAATGAGCAATCGGGAAGGTGTGAGGAAAACCCAGATATGGTCACAGAAGCCAAGAGAAGTGTTTCATGAACAAGGGAATGATCAGCTTCACTGGATTCTGCTGCTAGATCAAGGGAGATGAGAACTGAAACTTTTCCACTGAATTTAGCAACATGGAGGGTTTTGGTGCCCAGGGGCAAAATTCTTACTCCATGTCACCATTTTTAGCTGTGTTCCACACCAAAAATTCCATGGAATAAATTTAAAGACCTAAAAGCTTTACTGGACAAATAATCAGGCAGCACCCCATCTAGCAAATAGAAGGGTGCTCTAAGAAGTTGCAAAAATGGAAGGTTTTTATAGGCAGAAAGAGGTGTGATAAGGTTAAAAAGGTTAAAAGAGTGAATTATTTCAGTAAGGTCACCTTACCTTACGGGAAGGCAGGGGGTCTTAACAGGCAGGTTTTCTTATTAGTCCTGACCAGGGAATTCCAGACTGATTGGTTTAAAATTCCATTCCTGGGAGAGGCTGAAACTGCAATTAGGTTAAGTAGTAAATCTTGGGACGGGGAGGGGCGTGCTTAGCAAGTGACTCCATTTTGGGTCTGTTTCTTTTTTTTTTTTTTTTTTTAATTAGTTTCAGGTGTACAACACAGTGCAATAGTTATACATTTTACCCCTCAAAGTGACAACCCCCCACCCCCAATACACCACCCCACACACCCCCATATCATATATATCTATTACTCTTCCTCTGACTCTCTTCCACAGTATAATCCACATCCCGTGACTATCTATATATATTCAATTACAGTAGGTATACCACCTCCACTTTAGTAATACAGTGCAGTGATCAAACCTCTACTCCATCCATGAAATGGTCTCTGTTTCTTTTTAACAGCTGCTGTAGAGGTAGTGAATATTAGTACCTTTATTATTGCTATTTCAGGGCAAGGTATGTCAAAAATCACTGCCTTTTTAAAAAGCCTTGAATGTTTGCACTTAAGAAATACGAACAATGTATATAAATTCCTCTACTTAAAAAGTTTTTTGTTTACGTACCCAGATGGTTTGTTCTTCTTGTTTCAAATTTTGGGAGATTATTCCTTTGTTTAAGGATTAACATAGAACTTCATCCCAGAATTTATGAGATTAAGCAGCAAGAAGGCTATAAACAATTAGGCCCTCTGAAGACTAAACAAATTAAACACAACAAAAACCAACAAGAAAAAAGCAAACATGCATAGAGTATCCTGCAGGAGCAGGTGACATTGAGATTCCCTAGAAATTCAACCCATTAAACGAATACATGTAAAGGTCACAGAATAATGCCTGTCAACACTATATTAGAACTGTATTGTAGTTAATATTGAACAATATTATTATAAAAATTTTTATATTCAACTCTATGTAAACCTCTTAGTTTGTCTACCCCTAATATGAGCAATGTCAAATTAGTGCTCACGATCACACAGACACTTTGTCTGCCTTCAGGTAGAGAGATGAAAGCTATTCAGGTAATGTCTAAATCTGGTTTTAACATTGCATTTACCGGGAAATAAATTCAGGGCATGTGGAAGTCTGACTGGATTCTGTTTGTCCCACTGTGATTAAAAGAATTTCTTTCCCACTATGATTAAAAGAATCAAAGTATGTCCAGATCCAGAAAGGGTACCAGCCTTAATTGAGGTTAGATCCCAGAGGCCCTGGTATGATGATCACAACTGAATAGTATCAGTGGATGTCAGGCTGAGTGGAGCTAAGAGAATAGGTGAAAAGGTGGAGAGAGGATGTGGATGGGAAGTAAGAGATAGTAAGTAGAAGATGTAGGACCAGGGATACACATTTTAAATTGGTATAAATAGAATATTTTAAATGATGATAGGAAGGATCCTACAGAAAAGGTACTAGAGAAAGGAGTGTAAGATTGCTGAAATGCAGGAAGGGTTAGGATATAGAGAGCAGGTGGAGGCGCAGCCTTCTGATATGTGGATGGACACATTTCCCGTTCTAATGGCGAGAAGAGAGGAAAGGATGGGTGTACCTACAAATAAAAGTGGTGTTGAAAAGTAGAGGCAGTTCTTGGCCTGATGAGTTTATTCTCTCAGTGAAAAACCTAGGTTATGAGCTGAGAAAGGGGCAAAGAGAGGGAGGTTAGAGATTTTTGGGACACGAGAATGTTTAAAATAATCTTCATAAGTCCCCACAGTGGGAAGAGTTGCCTAAAGAGATAGAAGTACCAAATATTGCTCAGGAGTGTGAACCTCAAGCAAACTGTCTAACTTCTCTAAACCTTAGTTCTCTCCTCTGTCTAAAAACATGCCCCTGGCAACAAATTTCACTAATTCTGGATGTAGTTACCATGAAAAGAGTCAGTAAAAGCTGCCCTCTTTTAGTGTTGCCAGCAGGACATTACCATGTAACAGTTCAAAACAATGTTAATATCAGTTTAAAATATCCAAACTGTTCTTTCAATAATCTTTCTGTAGACTGTCCATTTGGCTAAATTCGTTACATTAAGCCGCAAAGTTAAGTAAAAATTCAGTTAATGAACTTTGAAACCCACAACATTGTACAATAATAAAGCAGCAGAATGTTTTATTTTTATATAATCATTATTCAGTAAATGTTATTACAGTGTGAAATATTATGTTGTAATCTTTTCAATAGAAAGGTTTTCTAAGGAAATGACTTGAAGCCTTCCACATTTATCAGATGCCTTTTCATTATTCTTTTCCATTTTTGCAATTCTGGATCCAAACTGCATGGCCCGTTTTGGCAGAAGAGCAGAGGCTGTAAGACCAAGTTCCATTGCTGCAAGACGCAAAATTAGTTTTTCACCAATTCCACGTGGTAAAGTCAAGTTTGTCTTTTCCCAAATTGGTAGGGAATTTAGAAAGGAGACAACATTTTCATCCAGGAAAGGAAATCTAAAATAAATAGATAAATATAAACACTATAAAAAAATGAAATCAATTTGCAATGATCATTTCTTTTGCATTTTATTCAATATGTTAAAATTTATAGTGTAAAATTAATTTTTGAGGGTGCTATTTTTCTCAATTAAAAATATTCTGGGGCTGGCTGAGTGGCGCGTTGGTTAAGAGCTGGCTTGGGATGTGAGCAGCCTGGTTTGGATCCCACATATGAGGGCCAGTGGCACTGCCCTCTACAGCTAAGATGGTGAACAACAGCTCCACCTGGAGCTGGGCTGCTGAGTCCCCAGGAGGAGATAGCTGCAGACTCTGCTGCAGTGGGCTGCCATAGGCTACAGTGAGTGGCCGGCAGCCAGTGTGAGCTGCCAAGAGCTGCTGTGAGTGGCCATCCAGAGGCTGGCGACTGATCTGCCTCACCCGAGAAGAGTGCAATGATGATACCAACATGGGTCAGTGAAACAATGTCCTCCACAACTAGACTGAAGAACAAAAGGACAGCAACTTGTCTGTTCCCCTTCCCTAGTTCCACAACGCTGTTTCCCTCCCCCAATTTCCCAATAAAATCTTAAAAAAAAAAAAAATCCTGGGTACAAAACTTTACAACTAAAATTTAATCACCTTAAGAAAGTATTTCACGGGCCGGCCGAGTGGCGCAGCGGTTAAGCACTGGCTTGGGAAGACAGAGGCCCCGGTTTGGGTCCCAATTATGAGGGCCAGTGACACTGCCCTCAAAAAAAAAAAAAAAAATAGAAAGTATTTTACGACACGTAATTTTAATACTTATAGTACAAAATAAATAAATTTTGCCCCAGTAAATAAATAAATTAGGCCAATGGTGTCAAGAAACAATTTCAAATAGTTTCAGAAGATATCTTTTGGGATGCCTTGAAAACAAGTATGGTCTTAAATCAATTATTCAATCTATATCTGCTCTTTTTAAAAAAGAGTTTATTGGGTTTTGGGGGAGGGGACCAGCCAAGTTGTTGTTCTTCAATTTTCGTTGTAGAGGGTGCCAGTCGCCATCTGGCTTCCTGTCAGCAGCTCATGGCCTCTAAGCTCAAGGTGCCAAGTTCAGTCTTAGTTGTGGGTGGGCGTTGCCCACCACTGAACAGGCAATCTTGTTGTTACACCAGCTGGGCCATCCTGCCACCTGTTGGCAACTCAGAGACAACTCAGCTAGGGTGTAGCATTCACTGGCCCATGTGGGAATCAAAGTGGCAGCCCTGTTGCTCAGAGTACATGCTCTAAGCCAGCTCTTAACCAACTGAGCCACTCGGCTGACCCTATATCTGCTCTTGATTATCATGTCTAAAGAAATTGAACTTTATAGTATATGAAACCAGTATCGAAGGGCTCTATAATCGTGAACTTATGAAACACTTACTTATGGTAAACTTTATGTATCAAAATTGCTTAATTATATTTAAATCATTTAAATGGCAACACATTGGTGTAACAGATCAAAATATTAGATTTTAAAAATAACTGTGTTTTTGGCTTCCCTGATTTCCTGCAAAATTGTTCCCTTTTGTTTAAAATAAAGTTTAATACTCTCCCTCCTTCTAGTTCCTCAAAATACAATACAGTTACACTAGTGTTTCTTAGTCACTATATTTTATTCTAGCTCAAGTAGAGAGACTAAAAGGATAAAGGCATTTGTGTATGGAATAATTTTATAAAAATGAATTAATTAGAAAAGCATATTTAACAGTAATAGATTACTGTTAATATGTATGCAAAAATGCGCAATAAATTGATTACTTAGATCTAGTCATTATAATGGTATTTGTTAAATCACAATTCTGTATTAGCTGTTTTAAACATTCTTCATATGCATTTTTACCGGAGGGTATCATATGGGACCTTTAGAATTAACTGTTTTTACTAAATAAAATAAATTCCTTTTCTCTGACCTTGCTGAAAATAATGGACTAAAAATCAATCAATCTCTCTCTCTCTCTCTCTCTCTCACACACACACACACACACACACACACACATGCACACACATTCAAAATGAAAACATTTTAAAGACTTTGTATTGTGGCATTATTTCTCTTCATAATGAAATTTTGAAAATTATGATAGAACAATGACATAGTAGTAAAAATTTGCATGTATCAGAACTGGCAACATAAGAATGACAATCCTGTAAAGGCAACCATGGTTCAGTGGGCCGAGGAACAGACTGATGTAGGGACAAGAAACAATGACATCTCACAGTAGGTGTATTATGCTGTTCATATGAAAGAAAAGGGGAGCCTAAAAAAGCTCCTTTGACAGTCTCTTGTTTTTACAAAATTTCCCAACAACACTCAGAGAATTAGTTACCTTGCTTCTTTTCCATGATCACCAATAACTCTGTCATCACGACCAAGATTTCTGGAAGAAATTCGACCGAGTTCCATCTCGATTTCCTTATTCAATCCTTCCAGCCCGTGTGTCTGAAAGCAAACACGATGACGAGAATAGCCTGCAAGTTGCTCATCTGCACCAATTCCAGTAAGAACTACCTACAAAGGTTTAAAGAAATCCACATAAAGAATGTTATCTATAGACAGTGAGGAAAACAAAGATCAAAGCAAAGCTTAAAAACTATAATCTCAAAGATAATATTTTCAGAGAAAAATCACAAGGTAAAGTCATAAAATAGTAAAATATGCCCAATTTTCAAAAAGGCATATACATACATTGTGTGGTAGTTGAGATGCAACTAAAATGTGCTATATTCTTGCAACCTAAATGCTAAAAGCTTTAAAGGGTCAAACTCAGGTCTTAGAAACTCTGGAGCAGTAATACTACGCCGTACCTTTGCAGTGCTCTGATATGACTGTACTTCATCCGGGGTCATTAACCGACCATTTCCTCTAGAAGCAAACCAGACTGCACAGCCAATGCTATCATCCAGCACTGTATCCAAGGGCTGAACTAAGTGACATATTCGAGTTCTTCTAAATTTTTGCAGTTCTTCAAGAGAAACATTAATTTCAACAAAATTCCAAATCCGGCAAGGGTTAACAGCTTGTAGTTCCTTCAGTCCAGCTCTTCCTGTGATTCGATCTGGAACACTGAATTGTTTATCAGGGCTAGCAGCAGCAACATCAGTAGCCGCAGCAACAGTTTTAGAGGATTCTTCAGAAGGTATTTCACAATTTCTCTGTTTTCTCCTTTTTTCTTTAAAACTAGTTTGTATGGTCTTTTCTTTAGTCATGAAAGCCACGTTAAGAAGATCGATTGGTTCATCTAAAGGAATATGACGGTCCGCAAGGGTTGCAATAACCATGGAATCAATACCCCCTGAAAACAGGATAGCAACATTTGCTTTCCTATCACACGTTTTCGAATCTTCACTTGGAGTTGGATTTTCATCCCTAGGTAAACACAAGACTCGTCTCCTGACCGCAATACTAAGGACATCAATGAACTGCTGAACTATTTCTTTCATGTTTCCATCAGCAAGAAAGCCTTCCAGTGTCTGTCTTGTAGTTGGGACACTGGATATGTTACTGCAATGAGTATCAAATGAAGTTTGTGGCAACATCTTATTTAAGGGAAGAACAGGTTCTTTCAGATATAGTTTGGCTTCATTTGCTACCACCGATACAAATGTTGGCAAGCTTGCTGAAATTTGGGTCAGGCTATTAACACATTCTTTGATAACATTCTCCTTAGAAACACATTTCCAAGGATACAATTTTAAAACCACGGATTTAGAAACGGAGGTGGATTTGAGATCGATTCTGAAAATTCCAGATGCTGGAACTTCTTGCCATGGATCGGCCACTTCAGATGTTTGGGCACCAACTGAAGAGAGGCAGAAACTCTTGCCCAAATTACCAAAATGCCAAAGCAAGCTACGGCGACCAAAAAAATCCCTACCAAACCACAAATGATGATTAGATGCTTGATAATATATAAAAGACCAAGGACCTTGGACATCTGAGAAGAATGACAAAATATCAGATTCATTCTTACAAGAGGAAAGATAATTAAACATTATTTGAGTATCATTCTCTTCGGCTTCAACCTTTATTCCACTAAAGACTTCTCCGTTCCACAGGAACACATTGCCTCTGTCATCTTCTAGAGGCTGAGCAGTCAAAAAACCTCTTAAGTGAAGGACGTGACCAGAAAATAAACACTGGTAGTATTCATTAGACTTGAACAACTGTTTGCTACTATTGGGTCCCCGTCGTTTAAGATTATACAGTAAATCCTCCTTCAAATCTTTGCTAAAATGTTCAACAGAAAAGCTTACAGAACAACAAATGCCACACATTGTTATGTGAAGTCAAGTTGACTATTTCTTGATTTTGTTCTTCTCTGAGTTTTCTATTTCTTGGTATTCTTTTTTCAGCTCATCCAATACATCTGTGGAGGGAGGGGAGAAGAAATATTAAGTAATGGACCTTTACGTAATAATTCACAGGGTAACATCAGCTATTTACCAAGATCAAACCAGTTGAGTATAATGCACTGTGTTAGTGAAAATAATAATTTACAACAGGCTTCTAATGATGAATGTTTATCTTTTAGGAAAATTGTTTATTAAATGCTTATTTTAGCTTAGGCGCTGGGCTATGCACTTTATATATACCATCTTATTTAAATCCCACAGGACTTTGGAGGCTCCAAGTAATTCACTGAAAGTCACAAAGATTGAAAGTGGTAGAACAGTTTTTCATGCTTAGATCTATCTAAAACTCTAAAGCACACATTAATAATTATTACTTTCTAACACATTTTATATATTTTTATTTGATTTTATTTTTTACCATAGACTCATCTTTGGAAGGCTAACTTGAAGAAGACCACTACATTAACGTTATTAACAGGAATATCACCATCTGATCTTTAGCTATATATTTAAACATTTAGAGAGAGGTATAATAGTGTAATTTAGTTACTATCATGAATCTCTACAGAAAGCCTACAAAAGACTTCCTGTATGTTTCCATATAATATACACAAAAAACTTACTTTTGCTTTCAGATAGCATTTCTGTTCGGTCTGCAAGAAAGAATATGTTGCTGTTCTGTTGCTGCCTATATACTTTCTGAAAAACATAATTTAGGCTAATATTATGATTTGTTCTAAAAGCAACAGATGTCAAATGTATCACCGCTTATTCTCGAACTTCAATAACATTTTCAGAACAACAGTTTAGCATACAGGTAAACAAACAGAAGTTACCCATTATCCTGACATCTAGAAATTGCTACCACTATTATTGAGGTAAAACTCTTTTTTCTCTGCATGTATCATAATACCATTTTTAACAAAAGAGACTCCTGTACATTTATAATTTATAAAAAGGCTCCTATAATTACACATTTATAATTTGCTTTTATCTATGAACAATATAGTGAGAATACTTTTTTCTTATTAATAAGTGTTCTTTCACAACATTATTGTATGAGTATAACATATTACAGTTTATTTAGTTGATCCTCAAGTTTAAATATTTAAGGTGTTACCAGCTTTTCACTATTTTAAATTAATGTTGTGATGAATGTCTTTATAACTAAATCTCTGTGCACTCCCATGATTCTTTACTAAATATCGGTTCCTATAAATGGAACTACAGGGTCAAAGTGTTATATACCTCTAAGAGTTTTGATACATTTTGCCAATTTGTTCTCTAGAAAGTTTGTATCAATTGTGCTTTAACCTCTAATATTCCACAAGTGATAATATCAGAAATGCTTAACCTGTCAGTCATCAAATAATCTTTAATATGCTTTAAAGGCTACAAAATCATTTCTTCTGAACTTTAAAATGTAATTTTTGACACTATAACTACAGATGAAGCAGTAGCTTGCTTGTTTCTGAATGCATTAAATAACTATGTTAAACACTTGGAAGATTTGTATAAAAAATTTAAGGGATAGGAGGGGAAGTAATTTATCCTTTTTGTTTTTCAAAAATTATCCACTTTCACTCAAATAGTTCCCTCTCTCCTCGATATGTTTAAAGTTCATTTATTTCTAAAGAAAACATCAAATTCAAGTACAAAATAAATATAATTAGTGAATATAGGTCCTAGATACCCTAGTACAATTATTGGGTTATTGGAAAAATCATGACGTTATTTTTTCTGTTTTTCGCTGCAAAACTGCATTATGACTTTTCCGACAATCTAATAGTATCACTTGGTTCAAAGGTAGTGCAAATTTTAGATGATGGGAAAAATATATCACCAACTATGATTAATATATAGATATCTATATGTGATTTTATATAATCTTGGATACTTTTCACTTTTGCAATTTAAAAAGATGATGAATCTTATAAATCATATATAAAATTCTTACGACTTTAGTATACAGTTAATAAGATATAATCAAACACTCCCATGCATAATACAATTCAGAATCACTCTAATAACTCACCCTGTTTTTCTTCAGGTTAGAAAGTTCATCCACAACAACTTTTTGTTCTTTAATCTATTGAAATAAAAGAAAACCTTAAATCAGAGTTTCTCGAAGTATGCTCAATGAGGGCCCATTAAAAAAAGTAGAAATGGGAGCCAGCCGAGTGGGGCAGTGGTTAAGTGCTGGCTTGGGAAACCAGCATCCCCGGTTCGGTCCCCCATATGAGGGCCAGTGACACTGCCCTCAAAAAAAAAAAAAAGGTAGAAATGGGACAAGGGGCTATAATGTACTGATTGTCCAAATGGACAGTCTGTGAATAGATTCTTTTCAACAGCAGTCTGTGTGAGGGAACAGGTGTGCAAAAGTTGAAGGATGCAACAGTGTTGAGGTACTTGCCAAGTGTCAGACAGCCCACTGAATCCAAAGAGGGTTTGGTGTATGTAATCAGCATTCATACAAAGGCCATCGTTAACAAACAAGGTCTTACCTTTTACTTAAAACAGACAATATGCACCAGTTTTTCAATGATTTCTTTTATGTTTTTAGCCTTTTTCAATAAAAAATAGCAAATGGGGGCCGGCCGAGCGGTGCCGTGGTTAAGCGCTGGCTTGGGAAGCCAGCGGCCCTGGTTCGGTCCCACATGTGAGGGCCAGTGACACTTCCCTAAAAAAAAAAAAAAAAAAAAAAAAAAAAAAAGCAAATGGAATGGGGGGTGGGCTACCTCCCCCTCACCACCAAATACCAACGCTTTTCATGATTTATGTACTAAATGGTGCAGCCCAAGCAATACTAAATGCTTTACCTGGGGCAGTAAGACCTATCACCTTCCATCTTTCTTCATTAGTCTTTGAATGTCAAAGACTAACACAGTGCTGTTGAAGGAGGCCTCACTTTTTATTGGTAGGAAAGGACTCAACTAAATGGAAACTAAATTTCTAACTCTTTTCAGTAATGGTGGTTACTGAACATGACTGATCACATAGTATCACTAGTACCTCTGAAATCAGGTTTTATAATCTGTCCTAAGTCACACGCATCAAGGATCTGTCATACATCAGTATAATTGGCTTGCTATGGTAGTGAGTGGACTGTGTGTGGTTTGAAAATTCACCCCACCACGAGTGTGTACCCTTCTGTCTTTCTCGCTAACAGTGCAGTAACTGACTACACAGTTGAATTGGAAGGCTGAATTTGTACAACCTCATTGAAACTTACGTTTGAACAGCACTTCCCATTCATTTTAGGAATGGCAGGTCATACATTTTCTCTTTACTTCAAACGAGGAAACTGTGATACAGAGGATTAGGGACTTGCCCAAGTTGTCATTGTTAGTTTGGGTTTAAACCCAAGAATCTGGGACATCTGTACCTGAAAGGCTATAACCATCCCCATCTCCAACATGTTTTTAAAGGCTTTGTCTTTTAATGGCAGTTAAGATTTGTATTATATTGGCTTCCCTCCCCATTTTGAGGGGATGGAGGAATGACAATCAGATATGTTTAAGGATTGATCATTACTCTGGCTAACATGGAGAGCAGATTGGAAGAAGGTAACGAGGAATGAGAAGAGGCCCGTCTGGAAGCCTCTGCAGGGTTTCCGCTGGTAGGTAGATGAAGGTGGCTGATTTAGGATAGTTGAGAGTGTACACGGCGATAAAGGGACATATCTGAAAGCAGCAGAACGGATAGGACTTCCTGATGGACAAGGATGATTCCCAAGTTAGTGGTAGGGAAGACTGGATGGATGGATGGTGGTGGCATTTTCTGCGAAGGGGACTATTGGCAGCGGATCTGGGTTGAGCAGTATTTCTAAAAATTTAATCCCAACCAAATCTCCGCCCCACTGCCCCAAATGGGTCTACTTTCGGGGCAAGTTTCGGGATCTCCCGTAACTGTAACTGTCCAGAGCTAAGAACAAAAAAAGCAAACAAAGCAGCTGGGCAAAGCCGAGACGGGGCCATGCTGCCGCGATGGACCTTTTGAGGCCCAGGGGCACCCCGTCCGGAGCTCGAGGGCCTTCTCGCCTTGTCCCACACTCACCTTGTAGCTTAGTTCCTCTTTGTGAGGGGCCATGCTGTCGGTCGGGACCAGCCCGGCTCCGTTGTCTGGCGGTGCCTCCCGGAAGGGCATCTCCATCGAGCGCAAACTATACAGGATGCACACTACCCAGCTAGCGCCCCAGCAGCCAGCAGCCGCCGGACTCCGCACACCCACGACCCCAAGGCTCCACCTCCTCCCTTTTCCTTTCGCTTTCCCACGAGTCCTCTCAACCGTGCCTGCGCGTTCACTGGAACGCGTGCGCAGTCCGGGTCTGGCGGGGGAGCAGTTCCGCGCGTGCGCCCAGATGCTTAGAGAAGCGCGTGAGCTGAGCCGGGTCGTGAAATCTGGGAGGCCCCTGAACTGTTCCCTAGCGGATCCGAGGTAGAAAGACTTTTGTGACCTCTTCACGCTCTCGCAACCAGTAGACTGTGAGTTGCATGCTCCCCCCAGTGGTAAGCATGAAGAATAGAAACGCAATAGAAGTTGTAGTTCGTATTTATTATGCAGGCAAGGATATGAATGAAGCTAGGCGCAGATGTGAGATGCATTGTTGGCAACGGAACTGAATAGACTTGGTAAAGTTTTTGTTAACATGGTATTGGGGCTAAAAAGGAAATGCAGGATGCCCAGTTAAATATGAATTTCAGATAATTTCAGATCAATGAATAACTTTTTAGTATAAGTATGCCCCACACAGTGTTTGCAGTATCTCGTTCTCATGGGAGAAATTATCCAAAACTTGGGAACAGGCAAGAAATTATTGGGTGTTCTTTCAGTGCTTTTGTGGGCTGGGCTATTTTACAATTTTGTAAGGGCAGAGATTAACCTGTAGATTTTTGTCTGGCAGAGATGCAAATAATTTCTATTTGATGAACTAGATACCCCACAGGTTATGATTATTGTTCTGTAGGACATTTATCAGTTTTGTATCTAACCCTGCAATCCTAGGCTAACGTTTATTAATATAGGCCTAGCTTCTCATAAACTCTTTGAATTGGTTTAAATGTCTTACTTGTTCCTGCATCAGTCAATTAATTGAATAACATTTTGACATATGTTAATTTTATATTTGCATGAGAAACATGATTATATATATATATATGTATATATATTGTTGTTTTGTTTTTTTTTTGAGGGCAGTGTCACTGGCCCTCATATGTGGGACCCGAACCGGGGCCGCTGGCGTCCCAAGCCAGCTCTTAACCACCGCTCCACTCGGCCGGCTGATTTTATATTTTTGAAAATTATACTTTAATCTTGGAAATCTCAAGGTTCCCTGGAGCTACCCAAGTGGACTCACATGATGGAGCCAAACTCTATGCAAAGGAAGTATATATACCTCATGGATTGTTTAAGCCCAGGCTTATCTTTTATTGGTTCTTTGAGTAAATTCAAAGTGGTTATAGAACTAAGTTTGCTGTTTATTTTTCCTTTTTAATTATATTTTAAAAATTTGGTTTTGTTTCCGCCTTGTGCGTGGCTAAGTTATTAAACATTGGTAACATCAGTGATTGGGAATTTGGCTTTATGGTCTAATCATTCGGTGATACCTGTTGGGTGATGGAGATCTAGTCTCTATTAGAAGAGAGAAGGCAGAGAATCTAGTGTTTTAATCTTTTTGTTTGTCCCTTGTAAGCTCAAACTAAGCATTTTGTGCCCACTGGGAAGGAGAGCAGTTTTTTGAGATACGGGCTGGTGAGTTTTTGTGTTTCTGTGTTTACTTTCAACCTGAGATTGAGGTTGTAGAACAGAAGCTGTAAACTTTCTGGGTGTCTGTGTCTATAATTTAGACCAGCCTTTATATCTTGCTGTGAGAATGTAAAATGTTTTCATACTTTTGGAGGGTATTAATAAATTCCATGATAATGTCTCTTAAATTAAAGGCTGGCTTATAGACATGATTATGCACTTTTATAAAACCCAAAATTTTTTAAAAAGCCCAGAATTTTTAATACTTTAAAATTCTAGACTTTTAAGAAAAAAAAAAAGGTCCTTCTTTCAAAAACTGCTAGCTTAGGAACATTTGAAGCATGTGTTTGGAGATATTTAAGTGAGTTTTTGGAGAAAGCAGACTGGATTAATAATTTGGGTTTAAGAAAGAAAATGCATTTATCAATGCTAAGTAAAATACAGGTACATGTTTTATTTTTTATGACTTTTAGATTTGTTTTCTCATGAAGAGATGATTTAATAGGAATTTCCTAATTTGTACTTGGTTTACTGATGAAATAAGCTAGCGTTACTGCTATAGCATATTTAAATTTATAACAAATGTAAATTGGTATTCACTAAAATGAGTAATTATTCAGACAGACTTTTTATATCAACAGTAATTATGTTTTGTACAGTGTAAGCTTAAACACAATTGGAAATTTTTAGGTAACAAAACCCTGAGATAATGTCAAATGGAGTAAATTAATGATTAAATCATTAATCATTAGATAATTAGATAATTTATTTTAAAAGGTGAATACTGAAACAGTGATCAACATAAGCATAATTTTAAGTTCGTATACTTTTGCTTCTTGTTTTTGTATGTCATTGTCACCTCCAGGCACGACATCAGTGGGAGAGCGAGAGGGACAGGAAAGGTTAAGAAAAGAGAGAGAATGCATGTGGTGCCAGGGAACTCAAATCTCATGGACTGAGCCCTGAATCAGGCCTGAGTGCTCCTTTTATTGTCTCTCACACAAGAAAGGATCAAGGTCTGTGAGTCTCATACATGAGAACTTAGCTCAGGGCCAAATCACCCATGCCTGCAGGCTGCCATTACTGCAAGTCCCATGATCTGCTTACAGGCACCTCCCTAAGAGACAGAAACCTCTTATGCTGAAACTCACTGATAAGATTATACTGAGGACAGATGTTATCACATCATTAGGTCCATAAGCAGGCTGTCAGCTCCAAGGTGGGGGAGGGGGTGGTCTGTGCCCACTCTCATCAACTCCGTGATTTCTCCTTATGGCGCCCACGCGACTGTGCCTGTTTTAGGTTGTTCTTCCCTTAAGGATCTTATACGTCATCGACTAACCAGCCATCTTGTGGGGCCAAACAGGGATACAAACAGAGTCTGCATAATATTAAAGCAATGTCTCTAAAAGGATCTGTCTTTATAGACTCTCTACTGTTTATGGGAAGGAGCGTGGGGGCAGACGGGTAGGCTGCTGCATGACAACATGCCATAGAATGGCTATCCTTTTGGTTGATGTTAAGGGACATGTTCATTTTTGCCACTTGCCCAATGTGTAGAGGGATTGTGTGTGGCTTAGACAGTCGAGTTATGTGTATTAATGAACTTTGTCTGCTAAAATGCTTGCATATGACAGTTATCAATTATGTACCTTCAGTTCTCTCTATGAAACAGAAGTTATTAAATTGGTTAAAAGTTATAATTAATATGGGTGGCTAAGATCACCTTAAGGCCAAGAATAGTACAGAGTCAAGGTAACAGGGTGCATCTCGTTTTGCAAGGAAAAAGAGAGTTCTAAAGTAGTTACTTTGTTTCAGAATATGAAAAAGCACATGAAAGACAAAACTTGAGGAATTATATGGTAGGCTGAAGATGATTTGATGAAAGTGGATTTTATTTGTGTTGGCTCATAATATCTAGTACTGAAAAAGAACTATGAAATACGTTTAAATTTTGACAGAGTACATTCGGTTTGAAAGGCTTATTCACAAGATAATTTTTCAAAAAATTTTACTGCCAAATATATTAATTAAAAACTAAAATTTCATCTTTTCTTTACTCACCTCCTAGCTCCATTCCCCCAAACCTTTAGAGTTCACCACAATTAAGCTGGTAGGAACATGCCTTCCCTGACACATAGGATGACATTTTAATTAGTGTTTGGAGGTGATGGTAAGGTTTGAAGCTGAAGAGACACTAGCATAGTGGTCTACTTTGTACCCCTCCTTCTATGACAGTGCCTGCCAGAGTGGGAACTCTGGTTAATGTTTGAAGTGACTGTTTGACCCACAATCATTTCCATACTGAGTGGCCAGAAGCACTACTGATTGTTCTATAGCTGTTCACTTCTTTTTGGGGGTGGGTTATTGCTTAGGGCTCTACCTGGTTCTGATGTTTCCATTTATTTGCATGGGTTACCCAAGATGACATAATATTAAACAAAGTAGTGATATGATGATCTCATGAGTATGGTGCTAACCTGTTTTCAAAGTCCTTTCACATTTTATCTTATTGTTTCATGTTTCTCCAGTTGCTTCTATTCCCCCCCTTCGCTGCTGTAACTCCTGCATTGCATGAAGACACACTTGTTACCATTTGTCTAACTGGTTCAGGACTACCCGTCAGCAGCCCACCAGACAACTCGCTAGCTGTTCTTCCTTCTTCCATTTAAATGCTGTTGTTTATTTTACTTAAGATAATTTCATGTTTATTAATGCTATATATACACTTTCTCTGATGCTACATTCTTAATATATTTCATTTTGTTTAATAATACATAGCTTACCACTCACCATTTTGCAAAAGTGATGTGTATTGTTAGCTTGGCCTCCAAGGTTTAGATGAATGGTACCCCGACCACAATTTTTCCTTGCTGCCTCATAATACTCTAACACAGATTTGTCTCTAGTCATATAAGTCTCTTTCCCATCTCTCTCAAATGACGTATGGAATAGTGCTATGGTCCCCAAATGCCAGTTAGTAGGTGGGTGGCCTTCTCACTATGTAATATCACCTGGAAGTCTTGTTCAAATACAAATAGATTTCTTAGTCCTTTTCCCAGATTTACTAAATCAAATCTTTGCGGATGGGATATAGTTGTCTGCTGTATAACATGGTGCTAACCATTTGGTTTGCTGTAGGAAATTGACCAGCTAAACAAGAATATAAGAAAGGGAATGAGTGGTGAAAATGAGTCTACAACCATAGGTGGGATTTTGTAGTCATTTAAAGGAGTTGCTTTGAGCAAATGTGTTTGAATGAAACAATAATTTGAAAAAAGACAGATGGAACAGAATAGTCCACATACATGCAAAACATATTTGTCATTTTTGTTGTGCAGCTGCAAAGCAGTTGAATTCTAGTGTTTCTGTACTTAATATTAATAGCACCTTTGTTATTGTATATGTACTAAGATTTCAGGGTCTCTCTTTTTTTTTTTTTTTTTTTAAAGATTTTATTGGGGAATTGGCGGAGGGGAACAGCGTTGGGGAATCAGGGAAGGGGAACAGACAAGTTGCTGTCTTTTTGTTCTTCCGTTTAGTTGCGGAGGATGTTGCTTCACTGTTGGTATCGTCATTGCGCTCTTCCCGGATGAGGCAGATCGGTCGCTGGCCTCTGGATATCGCTCACCGCGGCTATTGGCAGCTCACTCTTGGCTGCCAGCCGCTCACGCTGGCTGCGGGCCACTCACTGTAGCCTATGGCAGCCCACTGCAGCAGGGGCTGCAGCCCACACCATCAACGGGGCTCACACAACCCAGCTCCAGGTGGAGCTGTTGTTAGCTGTAGAGGGCAGTATCACTGGCCCTCATGTGGGATCCGAACCGAGGCCGCTGGCATCCCAAAACCAGCGCTTAACCAATGCGCCACTCGGCCGGCCCAGGGTCTCTTCTTAGTGCAGAGAGGAAGTAAGATAATTTTGCCAGATTTTTTTATTATTCTTTGGAATTATTGTTTTTTTCTAATATAAATTTAAATTATAACAAATGGAAAGGAATAGTGGTGATGTGGGAAAATAAAAAGATTTGTTTATAATATTTATTTTTAAGGTCAATTGTTTGTTATAATCTATTCTTATTACCAAATGAAATAATTAGAAATCTAATGTGTAGTATTAATTTTTTTTTCTACCTGGTAACAAAAATATGATGAAACACTAAGCAACTATTATATAAACTCTAACTTATCGACTCCAATGGAACCACTCGAAAGCAATCAGGGATGAGTAATCCAACTACACAGCTAAAGGTATATGCTTTTATACTTGGCATTTGAACATGTGCAGGTGAATAACAACAGTTAAATTTATTGGGAACTCATCACTATAGACCAGGCACTAATTTAAGAACTTTACACATTTTTAACTCAGTTTTTATAACAACACTATGAGAGGTAAAGTTCAATTAATATCATCCCATTTTACTGGCAAGTATGCAGAGGGATTCGTTAATTTGCCCAACATTATGCATTCGGTAAGTAACAAAGGTATGATATGAACTGAGGTAGCCTGGCTCCAGGGTCTGCACTTCTGATTTGCTAACCAGGGTTTATTGCCTATTGTCTTCAGAACTTAGCTAAAAACAAGTAATAAAACTACATGAGGAAGGCCTAGTTGGGAGGAGCTAGGAAGCAGTTAAATTATTTCTGGATGCCTTCTCTCTGTATTCCTTTTTACTTCTACTCCATTGAATGGAGAAGGAGACATAGTTTTCACATGGTTTTTGGTAAGGTTGCTAAATTTTATGGGAAGGTTGCTAAATGTTCAAATGGGATAATTGGTACTAGAAAAGTTTACTTAAAAGTGAATGCAGAGGGTGCCAAAAATATGTATACACATTTTAAGAAAGGAAAAAGCTATTAAAATTGTAATATATACTGATAACAAAAGATGAATACAAGTCATGTATATACATTTTTTGGCACTCCCAGTATATTTAAAATGAAAACAAATTTTATAGTAAATATTTAAAGAAATAGCTTGGAATCATATTATTTAAAAAAATAAAACTAGCAATTGTAAAAAGAAATTCATATTCTTATATTTAAATTTATGTTTACATATATCCTAAAATTTATGTTATGTGACAACTATGCCATAATTTTTAGAATGAATTGTGTTGGTTTTTGAGGCACAAGAACAAAAACAATATGAGAGCCTGATCTGACATCTTTCATTTCACTTTTGATTTACTTGAAATGATCAAAGAGGGCCAATTTTGCAAAAATATTTGAAAACTTCATACCAAAGTTGACTCTAAATATCCTGATATCCAAAGCATTCTCTCTTGAATCACCTATTGTAATATACAGCAGCCTTTTCTCTTTAATCAAAGACATTTCCAGTGATCCATGAAACACCACTTTTCATGGATTAGTAATAGTAATTAGTAGCAGCATTAGTAATAGCACTTGGCATTTCATTTTTATTTTGTACATTTACACTGGGTGTTTCCAACATCACTGTTAGCCAGAGACTAGTCCGTCATGATTTGAGGATAAATGCTAGTGTTCATGGGTTAAGGAGGGAAAGAGATATTTGAGTGGACACAGGTTGTATAGTGTTCAGGTCACTATTGAATGATTATAGGATATGAGGATTTTTCCTTCCCTACACAACACAATTCTTGTGGGACCTCAGATAATAAATCACAAATAACATATATACCGTATTCTTTTGTTTTTCTGTCAAACTAAAAAAAGCAAGATTATATCTTAGCAAGAAGTCAAGTGACATGGAAGAGTACAAAGGAAAAAACCATTTATCCTTTTTTCACATCCGCCACCTAGGTATATTAAACATTATTTACTTATTGTTTAAAAAGCAATACTGAAATGGTATGATTTCAAAATTCAAATGAATTAAGACTAAAAATGAGAACAACAAAACAAACCAAAAGCAAGTAGGAACAGAGATTTAATGAAGATAAAATCTGAAATTGTGAAACAGGTTTTTAAAAGTAAATAAAATAAAAAGCTAGGTTCTTGGAAAGCATAGTAAGCCTGATTAAGGAAAAGGGAAAAAAATTAAAAGATAAACATCTAGGAATGAGAAAGGGAATATGAACATAGATATGAAAGATATCAAAAGAAAACCTTTTAAGAGACTATTATCTGTAATTCAGTGGCAATAAAAAAACCTGGAGAGGGCCGGCCGAGTGGCGCATTGGTTAAGAGCTGGTTTTGGACGCCAGAAGCCCGGGTTCGGATCCCACATATGAGGGCCAGTGACACTGCCCTCTACAGCTAAGATGGTGAACAACAGCTCCACCTAGAGCTGAGCTGCTGTGAGTCCCCAGGACGGCATAGCTGCAGGCCTGCTGCAGTGGGCTGCCATAGGCTACAGTGAGTGGCCAGCAGCCAGCGTGAGCAGCTGGCAGCTGGTGTGAGCTGCCAATAGCTGCGGTGAGGGACCATCCAGAGGCCAGCGACTAATCTGCCTCATCCGGGAAGAGCGCAATGATGATACCAACATGGGCCAGTGAAGCAACGTCCTCTGCAACTAGACTGAAGAACAAAAAAACAGCAACTTAGGGCCGGCTGAGTGGCGTGGTGGTTAAGTGCTGGCTTGGGAAGCCAGCGGCCCCGGTTCGGTCCCACATATGAAGGCCAGCAAGAGTGCCCTCAAAAAAACAAAACAAACAAACAAACAAAAAACCCCAAACAAAAAGACAGCAACTTGTCTGTTCCCCTTCCCCGATTCCCCAATAAAATCTTTAAAAAAAAACAAAACACAAAAAACCTGGAGAAAACTACCTCTGGCAAAATATAAATGAACAAAAGTGACCCAAGAAAAGGAATAAAACAGAAAAAGACTAATAAATATAGAAGAAATGGAAAAAAAATTGTTGAAGAAATACTATTTAAAAAGGAACCAGCCCTGAGTGAGTTTTACTATTGACTTCTTTCTAACCTACAAAGAATGAAAAATTCCTGTACTTAAACTAGATAGATTCATTAAAAAAAATTAATTTGTAACGGTAGCATGGTTTGACTACCAAAACCTGATAATAAAAAAGTAGCTCCCAGCGGCCCCAGTTCGGTCCCACATATGAGGGCCAGTGACACTGCCCTCAAAAAAAAAAGTAGCTCCCCAAAACTTATGAATATAGATGCAAATATTTAGCTAAAAATATTAACAAATTGAACCCATCACCAAACTGGAAGAAGACCATAGCAAAGTAGAATTTATTTCAAGGTTTCCAGGTAAGGTTTCCTTTTTGATGACTTAAATGACAAATAGATAAAGCCAAGATGTTAATAGAAAAAGGGAACTAAGCAAGTGTCCAGAGGTTTAAAGTAACTAATTAAAGGGTATTTATAAGAGTTGCCTATAGTAAAAAAAACCCTAAAATTTACTGTTTAGTAACAGATGAACCTTCATAAACCATATAACTATATATTATCAATAGATCTTAAAACCTTGCCCTTTAGAAAAGAATATAATAGTACATTTCAGTTTCAAGCCTTAACTAAATTGTAACCAAAAGAAATCACTATTTTGGGGGAAAAATTTGATAATGGCTTTAATGTATATTCCTTGAAGTCAAAATTAATGTTTTTCGTAACATATATTTGTATTTTAGGGAATTTTTAACAGCTTTTTCTATGTTGATAAAATCTTCAGCTTAGAATTTGAAAATTAAGAAAACAGCCTCACACAGATGTAGCCATATTTAAGTTAAGTTATAAATATGAGAAAAACGTGATAAAAATAATTTTGTCTTTTACTTAAAACTGAATGGCAGTTCCTTGGACATTAAGGTTATAACTTAAGCCCTCTAATCACTACATTCTAGCACAATGGCTGGCACTTGTAAAGCATTCAAATATTCGCTGAACTGAAATTCATTTTGCAGCCATTGAAAACCATTTCACAATTTTGTTCATTGAACTGTTTTATGATAATAGGTTAGTAAGCAAATAGTCCTGGGTCCTAGTATCATCTCTGAACTAATAAACTGTGAGACCTTGAAAAAGTCATTAAATTCCTGGCCTTATTGAGCTGTGACTAGTAAATTTTCAGCATGGGCTCTCTAGGACATGTGCTCCACTTTTTGTATTTTTTAAAAAAATGTGAATGAATGTTTTTATCTATCAATATTGGATGAGCTTAGGAACTTAAATTATAACAGCATGAAATGTTAGCCAACCAATAAACAACCTTATATGAGACAGGCATATTGTACTGGAACAACTCTGTTCAATATAACTATAACATGAGTAGCAAATGTGAGCCATGTATTTAATACAAAATTTTCTAGTAGCCACATTAAAAAAGTAAACAGAAACAAGGTAAAATGAATTTAATATATTTATTTAACTCAGTATATCCAAACATCATTATTTCATCATGTAATCAATATAAACATTATTTATTTTTTCTCTTTTTAAACTTTATCATCATTGCTCAGAACTGATTAGCCTTTCATACATACCTGTCTCCCACCCCTGATTCTCATTCATCCATCAGCAAGTCCTCAGTTATCTGCCACCACCTTTATACACACACGCGCACGCTTTATTGTTTGTACTTTTGCTTCTTAGAACTATAGAGATCCTGCATCAGGTAGACAGGGAGGCCTTCTGATGCCCAGATTTGGCAATTTTCATCATCGATTCACTTAAGTAAGAGCAGATCTCAGAGAATATCAATATGAACTTTATTAATGAGGTATTTTACATTCTTTTTTAATCTTTCTTCAAAATCTGTTATGTATTTTATAGCACATCTCAGTTTAGACTTGGCACATTTCAAGGGCTCAATTGGCACATGTGCCTGGTGGTCAACTCTATTGGTTAGTGCAGTTCTAGGCAGTAAGGTGCCATTATATGGTGGCCAAATAAACTTTAAGATGATTATCAAGCACATCAAGGAAATTTTCCTTTCTTGGTTTGTAGAATGGGTGAATTGGATAAGATGATCTATGAGGCCTCTTCCATTTCTGATACTACTGCTGTGATTCTGTCAAAGTGCCTCGCACAGAGGAGCCTAAACCTTGCTATATGTGGTGTGTACATATTCTATGTATGCCTTGTCTCATTCCATAAAGGCTTTGAGGCAGAAACGTTTTATGGAAAGAAGGAATAAGAGGAAAGGAAAGGAGGGAGGGAAGATTAAAGGAATGAAGAGAGGAAAGAGGGATAAGAAAGGAAGGGAGGAAGGAAAAAGGATAATTGGAGAAGGGTCAAGTCTCAGAAATGTCAGTCTCCATTAGGTTTATTGGTAATTATTTCTGATATCAGTGAACTTTCAAACAGAAGGCTTAGCTGTTGGGTGCAGTGCTCTTTTGAACTACAAAGTACATTTTAAAAGCAGAGCATGTCCCAAGAGCCCCTTAGACTGTGGACTTATTTACATGTGGCATAGGCCTAACCGACCTTGGGCATTGTGGTCATAGCCCTGTAAGCTGTAAAGTTCACATCACCATGAGAATGATCAAGCACAAAATCTGCAATTTGCTCCTTGAATTTTCATGTTCAATACTACTTAAAAGGTATGATGTTAATGTAAATATATTCCAACCTGTATATTTTATTTTTAAGATTTAAGTGAAATCTCTTAGTGGCTTAAGAGGTATTCTCTGTTGAAGCCCCCTTTCTTAAAGTATAGACGAGTTTACTTTTAGGTGAATTTCTAGTTTTAGGTTGAATTAGGAGTTCGCAGAGTAGAACAGAGAAGGCTCTACTTACCACGATCAACACCAGGGATTTACAGAGTAGTTTTCATGGCAGTTGAACTAAAATTCAGGCCCCGGGCAGACGTGGTTGCATGTTGGACTGTGAGTCACGCGAGCGCAGTGAATCTATGCCTAGCACCTACCACACGTCCCTGACACATAGCAGAGTATTTCATCCACGCCTGGTGACTTCCACTGCCATCTATATGCTGACAACTCTGTCACTTTAGTCCACGTCTCTCTTTTGAGTTCCAGACTCATTTTAGTAAAGAGCGCCACTGTTTGACTCACAGGTGTTTCCCACTAGCCTTGTTTCCCACTGAGGCTGCCCCTCCTCCAGGGTTCCTTATCTCAGTCAGTGGTATGGCCATCACCTGGTTACTCAGCTCGGAAACCCTGACTCAGTAGGTTCCCCCAGCCTCCCACAGCCCATCAGTCAGGCCTTCCTGAGTCTCCTCAGATGGGTGTCTTGAATGTCTTCACCTTTCTCCTTCTTTGCTCATGCCACTTTAGTCCATCATTTCCCCTGACTTCTGTGACAGTCTGTTTTCCCTGTACCCGCTTCTGCATCTCTGAACTCCAAGCACTGTGGGGACTTTAAAATATATAAATCTGATCACTTCTGCACCCTACTGAAAATATTCAGTGCTCTTAGAATAAATTCTAAACTCTGATTCTTGGGTATTTTAGAATGAATTCTGTTTAGAATAAATTCTCTTGAGAATAAATTCTAAACCCTCTTACATGACCCTCCACTTATGCCACTTTCCCCTTCAGTCACCGGTTCCAGCCTCTTTGGTCTTCTTTCTGTTCTTGATACACTGCAGGCTCTTTCCACCTCAGTTCCTTCCAACATGCCCCCAAGCATATACTTATCAGGTTTCACTTGAACTCTTACTTCATCCTATAAGCCTTTCCTGCACAGAATAGGTTAAGTCCCCTTTATGCATTCTTGTAGCTCTCAGTATGCCATTGTGCTCCTAATCACATGTGTAATATTTGCACAATGTTTATCTCTCCACATGGGCTTCGACTGTGTTTCTCATGTATTGTGGTATCACCAATAACTAGCACAGGGGCTAGTGCTAGTTAGCAGGCACTCAGCAGGCACTCAGCAATTAACATTACTTGAAACACTGAAGAAATGGATAGATATACGCCTATCTTCGATTTGATCAGCAGCTGGATTGTTGCTATCCATTTCTGAGCCTATACAGATTTTAAAAGACTTTATTACCCTCCTGAATATTTTTGCATAGTAGTAATAACTTGTAAGAATAGTTTTAAATTATTCAGTCTCTTTCCTATATGAACATCAAATACCTCACAAAGATGTTATTTAAAAAGTGGAATAAAAAAAAGAGTATATATGTTCTTACATCTGCCGTATACGAGTGTGTTTGGAGATGTCACAAGCATTAAAAAATGGCCGAGTTAAATCAGAGTTATTTTAGAGCAGAGAGGCATTTTAAAAATCACCCAGTTCACTTTACTTTAAACTCAATTATACAACATAATCACTTGGATCAATTAAATTAGCATCCCTGGGGATGGTATATTCTAAAAACTCCTGAAATGATTCTAATGTGTATCCATGAAAGAGACCTACTACTGATCTGGCACAACCTTCCCTTTTTTCTATAAAAGAGAAATTGAAGCTCAGAGTTCTTAAATGACTTGTTCAGGGTTACACAGTTGGTCTTTCTATTAGTGATCTATTTGGTAGAATTTACTTCCTCATATTAATAGGTAGAAAAGTGGAAATTGATAAGCAAGGATGCTGCTAAGCCCCTAAAATCAATTATTTCTTTTTTCCAGGATGCTTAATTTCTGATTGGCAATTGAGACTGAATATCTCATTTGATCAGCTGGCAAAATAATACCAGCAGCTTCGATCAGCGTTTCCTTGACTCGTTTGCTTATAAGAATTGTCTGGGATGCTTGCTAAGCATTCCAACTCCTAGGCCCATGTTCAGATGCAGCAGGTCTGGAGCAGGGCCCCGGAATCGGAATGTTTTACAAGCATGCAAGTGATTTCATCCTCAGTTATGTTAGCGAGTCATTAGCTTAAATGATGTCATAATTTCCATTCCCAGAGACGCAAAGAGGCCATAAAGAGCTAACTTCAGCATGGTGATTTGGTTTACTGCCAAGGAAGAAGGTCAGCATCAAAGACCATGATGCAGAAGTAAGTCAAGGTTAGCTGATAAAAACAGACCAGGAGTCTTGAGAGCTAAGGGCCAACAGAGGGCCCAGGCTCAAAATGAGCTGGTGGTGTCTCCAGGTGGCAGTGAACCATATGAGGTTACCTCATTTGGGTGGAGCCCCAGATGTAAAGATAAGATCAGGGCACACATATCTGTGAAGCAGTAGGAGGCTGCCATGCAGCTAATTTGTAAGGACTCATTGAAGACCTTCTCTGAACACAGTCTATAAGTGTGACAATTATGATTCATTTGGGCAAACACTAAACCCAGCAGATACCAGAGAGTTAAATTAAGGTGCTAGGTGATATAGGATAGACTGTCAGAGCTGTGAACACCTTTACATAGAGAGGTCTTGAGGAGGCTGCAATAGTCAGAGAATGCTTTGTGGAAGGGCTTCAGCATGAGCTGGGCCTCAAGAAGTGGGGTTTTTTTTGTGTTTTTTTTTGAGGGCAGTATCACTGGCCCTCATATGTGGGCCCGAACCGGGGCCACCGGCTTCCCAGGCCAGCGCTTTAACCACCGCGCCACTCGGCCGGCCCTAAGAAGTGGTTTTGATAGAGGGGCACAGAGAAGGGAGAACCTTGCGAAACATGGAAGCCACAGAATGAGCACAGAGCAGAAGTGTTCCCCTCAGCCAATTGGTAGGATAGTGGGGAGTGTGGTGGTGGTGGGGTGATGCTGGGGAGAGGAGGAGAGGTAGAGAGTCATGGAGAAGAGGGAGAGACATTGAAGGAGAGAGAGAGTTTGAGAGGGAGAGGGAGAGAGAGAGAGAGAGAGAGAGACAGAGAGGACTTCAGGGACCTTGAATGTTAATTAGTGAAATTTAAACTTGAATCTTCAGACAAGGATTTATTAGTGCTTTTCCCGAGGGCGGGGCAGTAGCTGTGAATCGCTGCTGAAGATTGGTCTGGCAGCAGGATGCTGCAAGAACTAAAAGTGGTACAAGGAGGGCCACTGAAGCATTTGGGCATGGTCTCTAGTGAGGGCCAGGGATGGGGTGGAGTTTGTGGAAACCAAAAGGAGATGCCAACTGGAAGCTCATCTCTATTACTCAGAGAGAAACTTGGCACAGAGACTGAAGGGAAGGGAGAAATTAAACATGGGGCCTTATATTGAGTTGTCAGAAAAGTCATGATGCATTTTTGCAGCAAAAAACATCTAAAAATATGTCATGACTTTTCCGACTACCCAATAATTCTAGTTCACATTCTTGAGCGTGTTTTTAGAATAATGCTGTTTTTGCTTGTTTACCCACTCTAGGTGGGATTACCAAAACTCTAGCTCTGTATAGAAATGGGTGGCTTAAGGCTTACAAGCATGACATGGGGTTCCTGAGATCACCTCATGACTCTATGGAGGTGAGGGCTGGCTTCACTGTTATCCCCCAGAGGCCCTCCCATGACTTCTACCGACAGGCAGTGCCTTTGTGGGTAAACTAAGCCTCTTGTTTCTTTCCCGTTTCTGCGTATGGACAAGCCAAACCAAAGACCTGTGATAATGACTTGTTGTAGCTATTATTCCAATTAAAGATTTCTGAGTGGTAAGCACAGTGGTGATAGTGGTTCTGGGTGGAGCAAGATGTAAATCTCTGTTCTCCCCACAACTCTTGCCCAAGTGCTGCTACTGTACAAATAGTCAGAACTGTTTACCACTGCTCACTCTTAATTTAGGTTGCATTTCAGTGGCACATGAAATTGAGTATTGGGAGCTTTTATGTCTTAAGCTAGGCAGGCAGTATTCTGAATGAGTAGGCCAGTTATACTAACTGGAAAAATAGTCTTTGGTTTTTCAGCCCTTGTATCTGGCTGAATCCTTAAGATTTTACTATTTTCAGTCTCCAAATCTAGCTTGCTTTGATGACCTGTTGGGAAATCTCCAACTTGATTTTTATATTCATACTAATACCTACAAGTAGGTATTCACCTAAATTCATTGTTTTTTATTTTTAAAGTTTTCATGTAAGTAATTAAAAGATTAGTCTTAAAGCACTTAATATTCATGGGCGTTATACTAGGTATGTTAGAAGAACAGAAAAGTAACAGAGTTCTTTAGAAACCTTAAACCTAGATGAAGTCACAAAATATAAACAAATGGAACTACTTGAGGATAATTACAAACTATTCACTACTATATACAAAGTAAAATGGACCCTTACATGCAAAGGGGATACAGAAAGGGAAAGTGAGCTGGGTTCATAGGCTCCACTGGGTATATAGTGGCCTCATGGTATGGATGCAGGACTCCCCATGTCCTGCGTAATGATGGGCTGGAGCATGGGCAGTGTGCACAGTAGTTAGGGCTCAGCCCGTGGCGTCAGACGGACTGCGACCAAACCCTGGCTCAATGCTTACTTGCCATGTGACCCTGGGCAAGTGATTTTCACCCTCCACACTTGAATTTTTCATTTGTAAAGTGGGGATAATCATAGTAGCTACTTCATCAGTTTGTTATAAGGATGAAATGACTTTTATGTACTTAAGTGCTTGAAATCCAGGCAGTCTGACCCCAAAACTTGAGCTATATACCCCTAAGCTACAGCTGTCTAGAATTGTCAGTGTTGTTGTGGTTGTTATTACAATATCATGTGCAACAACATGGATCAGGGAGACACTACAGAAAGGAGACCATCTGAGGTTGTTACAGAAATCTAAGCATAAATGATAAGACCTGTATTCAGGTAGTGTCTTGAAAAGCAGAGATAAAAAGGAACAAATGGGGCAAAGGACCAAATCCAGAAGACATTGCATGATACAAATCTGGAGGGTAGTTGGACTTTGAGGCTGACGTATAGACAGTGGAATATAAGATAACAGGATTCTGAGCCCAGGTGCTCGGAAGTTGGGTGATGCCATTGAAAATAATGCAGGAATCATCAGTTTTTCCTCTGTGTCTCTAAGACTATTTCTGTGTACATTGCTCGTTTATTCAGTTCTTTAGATTCCACATATAAGTGAATTGTTAGACAGAACAGGGGTGGGCATGAAAGAGAAGGGGAAGGGACGAGGCAACATAAACTGGTAACTACAATATTACCACAGGGATAGAAGAGACAGTATAGGGAATATAATCAATAATGTTGTAAATATTTTTTAGGGGACCAGATGGACTCATGTTTTGTTAGGGAGACCACTTCATGGACGGTGTCAAGGCCTAACCTCTGCACTGTACATCTGAAGCTGCCGTAATATTAGATGTTAACTATAATTTAACACATATATAGTCATGTGATGTGGAATATAGTGTGGGGATGGAGTCAATGGAATTGTAATAGATATGTATGATATCGGGGGTGAGAGGACAGGGGAGGGGGGAGTCACTTTGTAAAGGGTGAAAAGGATGACTATTGCATTGTTTTGTACATCTGTAACTAATAATAATAATTTAAAAAATCTAAATAAATTCCTCAGGTTTTCTTGAAAAGAAAAAAAAATAATGCAGGAGTTCCCATTTTGTTATGAAAAAAGGACAAGCTCAGTTTTTTGTTTTTTTGTTTTTTAAATTGAAGTTTATTGGGGTGACAATTGTTAGTAAAGTGACATAGATTTCAGGTGTACAATTCTGTAATACATCATCTATATATCACATTGTGTGTTCGGTTTTTGAAATGTTAGATTTTGCATGCCAGTGGGAAACCTAAGGGAAGATTACCTCTGGACAATCAAGACACAGTCAATAAGAAGCTAGAGACAGAAGTAGACATTTGCTTTTGTACTCCATGGCCACTGCATCACTGGAATGAAGTAGGTAGGGTTGGAGCATTGCCACTCTCCTCAGATTCTTGACATATTTCTGGGGTCTGGGCGACTGGTTAATCTTAGGTGTCATCATTTGGAGTGCTTTCACATTCCTGGTTCTGCTTTGATGTATTTCCTTATTTTTTAACTACCCTAGTATGCATTGCTAAAACGTTACAAAGGTTGGTAATCTTGTTGCTAAGTCGTCAAGCGATTCTTTCCAAAGTCATCATCCATTTATCAGCAGTAATGCTCTAATTAATGTTATTAGTAATTCATCCAAATGTCTCTGAGACTGAGTATAATGATTATTATCATCTAATTGTTTTAGCAGAGTTCAAATCACCACTGATCAATGTGGAACACGAAAACCCAGCCCTTCCCTTTTCCCTGGGACCAACAGTTCCCTCAGTTCAGAGTACAGTGTTTTATGATTACTTTTAGAAATGTGCATTCCTAGTAGTTGACTAGGGAAGCAGTCATATCTACCTAAGAGCCCATCATAACATGTAATTGGAGTAACTTGTAAAAAAAATATTTTCTGGAGGTAAAAGGGTTAGAGTTTCTCAGCCTTGGAGCTATTGATATTTAGGGCTGGATAATTCTTTGTTTTAGGGGGCTGTCCTGTGCTCTGTAGGATGTTTTACAGAATCTCTGGCCTGTACCCACTAAGTGCCAGTCGAGCTCCACCCCCAAAATTATGACAACGAACATTGCTGAATGTCCCCAGTTAAAACCGCTTGCTTAAGTTCTCCCATTTAGTTATTCACATTGCTAATTTTGAATGTATTTTAAAGCTTTAATGCCATATGAAATAGCACATGCCGCATACATTCCACCACCAAGGATTTCAGAGATCCTGGCTTCTTGGATAAATGATGTGCCTGGTTTAGATTTGTATGCTTCTAGAATGTGAGCCAGCACTCAATATGCAGGACTCTGTGTGCCATCCACTGAGGGCACAAAGATGAGTGAGATTGTCTGTAACCTCAAAGAACTCTCAGCCAAGTGGAAAAGCCAGACGAGGAAATAGTTATACCAAAGTGAGATATAAATATTGTAGCTGAGGAATGGAAACAGCAATATGGGAGCTTACAACAGAGAATGACTAGCTCTACCTGAGGAAATCAGGGAAGGCTTTTCAGAGGAAACAAAGCTAGAACAGATTCTTAAGATGATTAGGAGTTTACCAGATACAGGAGGAGAACAAAAACTTCAGGCAAAGAAAACAGCCTCTGCAGAAGCCCAGAGACATGGCTCTAAGGACCTGGTAAGCATGTTTGCATGACTGGAATGGGGGCGATGAGTGATGGTTGCGGAAGAGGAAGCTGAGAAGTGGGCCAGGCTTAGCTGTTCCAGGCTGGGAATGCCCGGATGCGATCTCTGAACATTTTTTCCTGTTGGCCATGAGAATCCCTCAAAGGATTTTTAGGCAGAAATATCCTAGTCTCTGGTTCAGGAATAATCTAGCAATATTGAGATACTTGCTTTATAATTGTTTTCTGTAACTATTTGGGCATGTGCATCTGTTCAGTTATAGAGAAATTAATGAGTGCCTATAATGAATAATTGCTGTGCTACATATGGGGTAAAGAGCCAAAAAAAACCCTCAAGGAGACTGTAATTTATTAGGGGAGAAAGCCTTGTCATAGAAATCTGTACATAATAAGGAGACATCAGACCAGAAGGGATGATTAATTCTGTCTGAGAAGTCTGGGAAGGTGTCACAAGAGTTGAGTGGCATTTGCCGGGTGAACAAAGGCTCAGTGATACCTCCTTGAAGGGCTGCTCACTCTGGGGAGAGAACGGTCACTCTTCCCTAGGAAGAGTTCCCCTTCATGCTTTTGTTATCACAAATTAAGTATCAGTTCAATTTTTCACATCAATTTAAAGGTTTAGACTACTTGGATAAATTTAAAAACTCATTCAGATCTTTACACAAAGGTAAGTTTTTCATTGAGGATTTCCCTGACCATCTCCTTCTTTATTTCACTTTTTTCATGTTGCTTTTATTACCATACGACAGACTATTTTATTAATTTTGTTTATCTCCCCCCTCTAGCATGTACGCGTAAGCTCTGTGTGGCAGGGATTTATGTCTATTTTGTTCACTGCTATATCCCCATTGCCTAGTGGGGCGATTGGCAAATAGTACATTTCAATAAATGTTTGTTGAATAAATGAGTATAATTTTTGTAATTAATTATGTTGACTTACCCAAAATCCAATTGTCTACCATATTATCACTTGTTAATGGATTTTAATATTTCAAAAAACTGCTAAATACTCTTGGAAATGGCATTATTACCTTCAGTTTTATTCCATATTTTCCAAAGGAAGTCAGCTATTTAATCTTTTTCAATCTGGATTCATACTTAAATTCAAAATTGATGAGTAATTTTATAGTAACTGATTGATGTACAAATTTGTAAAATAGAAGCTGTGAAACCATTTTAGAAAATTCAAAATGAATTGCTTTGCAGTACATACTTTGAGAACCTATACATATTCAACCCCAGTAACAAGGTTTGACTTTCAATAGGTCAAATGTATTGAATCACTTTGTCTGAGAACATCTGTAGGGTTAACGTACATTTATCTCAACTTTTTGGAAATTCTCAGTATGTTTCTTTTGCCTCCCTTTCTTGTCCCCCCCCACCCCGCGCTTTCTTTCTTTGCTGTATTGCAATGGAATAGTATTTAAATTAGTGGTTAAAGCAACATAAGTTTATTCTGAGTATAAAGGGGATGAATTAAAGCCAAATTGACTTCAGTGTCTGTCACTTCAAATTGAGAGAATATATTTGATTGGTATACTAGGGGAAGATGTTGACACTAATTTAATCAGCTCTGTCAGGGAGGGGGCATCATAGGGTCCCTGAGATTCACCTTTCCTATGGGAGGGAGTGTATGGTTGTAGCTGGTATGTGTGCGTGGGAGGGGTGGGTAGGGAGAGGAGGGGCTCAATATGCAGATAACCCTGACGTGCCATCATAGCAACTGCTCAGCTTGGGTACAGAAAGACTGTGTTTCCTTTCTAAGAGCATGAAAAAAATTTTAAAGAATCATTAAAATTAACAGGTAAAACTTTTTATTGTAAAACTGGTGTTCTGTTCATCTGATCATTTTGCTGTTTTTTAGTATTTATGTTTGGCCTATGTAGTATAATTCTATTCATAAAAACTAAACTTCAGGATTCTCTCTCTCTCTGCCTTTCCCTCCCTCCCTCCCTCCCTTCCTCCCTCCCTAGCTGAGATGGTGCTGAGGAAAAAGAAAGATAATATTTTGTTTTCTACTTGATATCTAAGATAAAGTCTAGATTCAAATCCAGAAGTTGCTTTTATTTTTTTCTTTTGAAGATCCACAAACTTTGTCAAATGTTTTACATCCTGAGAACCAGGCAGATAGCTCCCTGTTGCCTCAGTTTAAGAATGTGTTTTGAAATGCTCTTTTAGTCTATTTTCAGTCTGTTTTTCTGTTTCCATCTCTTCCTCCCTGCCCCTGCCCCTTGATGTTGTTTACGGTTAGTGTTCTATGTTAGCATTTTGATTTCTTTTCAAGTTAAAAAATAAACAAACAATAGTAATATGGATAAACCTCTGGAATGAAATTTGAGCTCTCTCCAGCTAACAGAGAGATAGATGCAAATGACCATGTGTTTGTTTTCTTAGTTATCAGATTTCTTTTGGAGATATAGTCTGTGTCACTCCCCAACCAGAAAGCATTTCTTGGCCCAATATGGAAAACCACAGTTAATCCAGCATGCCTCACAAATTCCTGAGCAGAATGAAAATATGAGCTAGATGCAGAGCTTCCTGCAAAACCATACACACACTCTTCATTCATGCCACAAATAAATGTGTCAGGCAGGATGCTGGGAATATAATTGGGAACAAGCGAGGCAGCTGTGTTTGCCTCAAGTAGCATGTGATGTGGTTAGAGAGGTGGACAGGCCAACAGACAGCTAGCTTCTGAAGTGATCAACGCTGTGGTGTCGAAAGTGCCCTTTGCCATGGGAGCACATGTGAGGAGCGTCAGACCAGGGGGTGGACAGGGAGAGGTCAGGGAAAAGCTAAAGGAAATCTTAAGATGAGACTGGGAGGAGTACACATTAGCTAGGCAAAGGGTGAGAGAGTTGATGGATGTAAAAGAGAGGGAGAATGAAGGTGTTAGTTCATAATCACCACTACTTCAGTGCAGTTCCTCAGTTTCTGGAGATAGTTACTGAATGCTGCCTTCATGCTACACCACCTGATTCTCAAGCTCAAAGCTGGATGAACAACACGTACTTCTTCACCAAAGTAGACAAGTGGGGAATGGCCAGTCATCACCTGGGCAAGTCACCTCTTCTTCCACTCAGTCATTAGGGGTTCCTTTCGGAGCTTCAGGTTGCTTTCGGGGAGTCCTCAAGCCCAGTGTGACCCTGCACACCCTCCCATCAAGGACTCTGGCACCTTGGCCAGCACTTTGGGAGCACATGAAAACCCCTTCAGCCATGTCCGTAACCTAGGGTTTAACCCCTTTGTTAAATAAGTAAAGACTGCTTACTATATAAAAAAAATTGCTTGTGGTTCACCCAGTCCTCTTCTGAACCATTTCTCTTATTTACTTATTTGTGTTATTTTTCTGGTGTTTAAAAACATTTTAAATAATGCTTTTAGATAAAAAAATAAAAAAGAATTTTTAACACTGCCAAAAGATAATGTTTGGAAAATTTGATACATGAAAATATGCAATTTCTATATGGGAAAAGATTGTAAAAGCAAAGTTAAACTACAAATGACACTGGGGAAAATATTCGAAATGTGTAAGAGACAAAAGGTAAAAATTCTAAAAATCCTGCCAGCCAACAGTGGAAGGAAAGGGAAGGGAAGGGAAGGGAAATGAAGGGAGAAAGAAAGAAATCCTACAGAAAAATAAGCTAAAGCTAAAGAACAAGAAATTCATTTAAAAATACAAAAGGACAATAAACTTATGGGAACTATAAATTAAAACACCAACGTACCTCTTTTCTCCATTAAATGGATGACAAGTCATAGCATTAAAACACCAACTCCAGGGCCGGCCGAGTGGCGCATTGGTTAAGCGCTGGTTTTGGGATGCCAGCGGCCCCGGTTCGGATCCCACATGAGGGCCAGTGACACTGCCCTCTACAGCTAACAACAGCTCCACCTGGAGCTGGGCTGTGCGAGCCCCGGTGATGGTGTGGGCTGCAGCCCCTGCTGCAGTGGGCTGCCATAGGCTACAGTGAGTGGCCCGCAGCCAGCGTGAGCGGCTGGCAGCCAGCGTGAGCTGCCAATAGCCGCGGTGAGCGACATCCAGAGGCCAGCGACCGATCTGCCTCATCTGGGAAGAGCGCAATGACGATACCAACAGTGAAGCAACATCCTCCGCAACTAGACTGAAGAACAAAAAGACAGCAATTTGTCTGTTCCCCTTCCCCGATTCCCCAACGCTGTTCCCCTCCGCCAATTCCCCAATAAAATCTTTAAAAAAAACAAAAAAAAAAAAAAAAAACACCAACTCCCCAAAATGTGTAGACAGGAGTCCACCCCAAGCTGCCAGACCATTTATGAATTTTGATTGGCCTTGTATTGAGTGTGGGTGTGTGGTCTGGGGTCCTGTGACCGCAGGGAGCCCCGTTCCCATTGTGCTGTATGTCACAGTATCACCTCCTGGAGCACAACTCTATACAAAAGTGAACACTGACCTTGGAATTGAGCACTGGAGGCCCCGGGTGTGGGCACAAAGGATTTGAAAACTTTATTTGAAAAAAGAAATCGCCCCTCATCTTTCCCACCAATATTCAGCTGATGAGTTTTTATCCTCCTGCTTTGTGATATGATATGGATCCTGTCAAGGAGAAACAGTCCTAGAAGCAGAGTAAGATTAGGGGATTCCTACTTACCAGCCTCCTGTGTTTTTCAGTCCCATCTGATTGCTTCATCTCCTGTATGTTTCTAAAGACAAGAAAAAATCTGGTAGGGGCGGGGGCAAGGGGGGGTGCAGGGGTAACTTTGGATGTTGCTCCACACTGGTCAGTCAGCCCTTGTTTAGATGTCCTTGGTTTGTGGTTTCCTGGCAGAGACCCCAGACTGGAAGTCACATCTGAGTTTTCTGTAGGACTGAAGTTTTCACTTATTGGGTAACTCAGCCTTTCTAATCTTTAAGACATGAGAAACAAATAAAATGAGGGGTGTGCAATATTATTTGCTGTATTACTAAGAACTGGAATTAATCTTGCCACTCCGCAGGCTTTGCTTCCTCTATAAGACCCGCCCTCTCTGTACAAGATAAAGGTTGCTATTCCAGGCCCATGAATCGGGAGCTGGATAGGCTGATGAGACTAGGATACAGACAGGATGATCCACACTGCCCCACCTGCTCACTCAAGGCTGCAGTTTGGGGGCTCCGGGGACTGCTTTCACTTCACCTCTCATTGGGCCCCACAAGTCACTTTTGCCTTCTTTGTTGCCCCATCCTTTTGATCTCTTTTTAGCTTCCAGACACTCCGTTTGGAAGTCTGCGGCTTTGATCAGATGACATGCATGTGCATAAATATGAGAACCTGCTGGTATCCCTTGACTCCTTTGGTTTTCAAAGAATTGAACTGGGGTCCAAGGCAACCTGTGGAATCACTGCACCCTTGGAGCAACCTCTCACCTGTCCTGCATGAACTGCAGGTGTCTCCAGAGATCTTCCAAGGGTTCACCAAGAGCTGGAAAATCACAAGCTATGCCCCAACCCTGATGCTCAGACTGTGTGCACATCCTGCCTGGGGTCATGAAGCGTGTCTGGGAGGAAGCCACCAAGGTCGCCTTCCCCAGGGAGGGCACAGGGCCGTGCCATGGCCAACAATTCCTGGAGACGTTATCTTGCACTCACAGACACGACGTTATCTTGCGCTCACAGACACACGACCCCTGCCCATTTCCTCCAGGATGACATCAGGATGCCCACAGTGCCTGGTGAGCCTCAAGGAGGTGGGGCCTGGCTCTGGTTATGTGTGTGTGGAGGGCCGTGACTGGGGATAATGGGAACAGTCCCGTTCCTTCAAACCAGCTATACCATTCTCCCTTTTTCTTCTTCTTTCTTCCTCATTAGTTACTGCAGCCCAAACCATTTTTTCATTCTCTGCCTCGTTCTTCCTCAGGCAAGGAGGCTGCACCATGAACCATTCCTACCGTTGCTAGCAGGATAATATTTGGGCCCAGCAATGTGCCATCAAACTGGGGACCTTGAAGAGACCCGGTTGGGAGAGTTTCCACTTCAGAAGGACACCTGTCAGTCCTGTGTGAAGGTTGCTTCTTAGATTGACGCCACAGACACAGACTCTTAGGTGAGTTTGCCCTCATCTCAGTGCCCTGAGCCAGCCCCGGAGTCAAGCCAGCAGTTCTGCCCCCCACACGTACCCCTGCCCAGTGCATGCACAGCTCCGGGTGTAATGATATTGGGGACCTCTAAAATACAAAAAGCCGCAGTTTTCAGGAAAAATGTACTGTCCTTGACCCACTGCAGAGCTGGACTGTCTTGGTATTGGGGTGGGGGAATGGAGAAAAGGTGGAGAGAGCCAGGCCCAGTATTAATCTTATGTATCAAGCCTGGAATTCAGTTCACACTCCAGTAGAAAGTGATCAGAGCACCACATGAAAATCAATACAAATTGCTTGTCCAAGTCTCCTTTTGCCTCCTGGACTGTTCTCCCCTCTCATTGGCCTCCTGCTGAAAGAGAGGAAAGGAGACAATAAATATTGTTTTACCACCCTTATTCCACCCTGACTACCCAGAATCCTACAGTCAGGTAGCCAAGGTTACTGTGCACATACTAACACACCTGTACCTCACACACTGAGCTTTTTTAACCTGCTCTTGGGCGAGAGAAGAAGGGAAGGTCTTTAGCCTGTGAACAGGGCCATTGAGAACTGGTCACTTTTCATTTATTCCAGTGGGTAAACAAGCCCCAGCAGCCTCCCTGCTGCCTCCTCCTCTATCTACATTCCTCTGAGCCGGCAGATGGACAAAGCCAAGGTCAGCCTCCTTCCCAGCTCCTGGTCATCTCTCAGAAGCTAAAACAGATGCTCAGTAAGGACTGAAGAGGAACTCTTCCTTCCTCTGAGCCCCAACTTCTGAGATTCCCTAACAACACCCAAATATAGCACCAACAGACGAGAGCACTCAGCTATTAGAAGAACAAATATATGTGGAAAGTATAAATGTCCTTGGTTATGCAAAACTGCAAAGACCATCTTCTTCAGAGGACATGGTAGCATGTAGACCAACAAATTTTCTCTAATTGTACAGAAACATTTCTTTGATAGAACTTTTCCTTCTCAGAGGAAACACTTTCTTGCTGACTTGATCAAATGCATCCTTAAAGACGAAGCCTGGAACCAAGGCCTGAGCCACTTGTCTCCTTCACCCATGCTCGGGGGGCCTGGTTGGGGACACAGGGGCTCATGGAATGGGGATGACCCAGGCACAGTGGCTGATTCATGGTTCTTTCAGTTTCGTGGTGATGTTTAGAGACATGAAGACCAAAGAAGGGTATCCTACTTCATCATGTTCTGGGTGGGAAAGAAAATACCTTCATGGACATAATTGTGTAGATTGACAAGATTTTAATAGAGACAGTAGATAAAATTTTGGAGCAAGGTTAAATTTATTGTAGTTTATATGTACTGTGTGTACATAGAAGAATATCTTTTTTAACCATATGGAAACTAGTATTTATAGGTAAAGAGCTTTGATATATGCAACCTACTCTTGAAAGTTTGAAAAAGAAAACATGTTTACCCATCTATCTGGATAGAGAGAGAGAAAGTACTAGTAAGCAACGGAGTCCAAGGGACAAATGGTTAAAAGAGGCAAATCTGGGTCATGGGTATACATTCCTGCAACTTTTCTTTAGCTTTTATATTTCTAAATTAAAACCAGTTGACTCTGTCTCCCTTTCACCAAGAGACATATATCACCTTTTAATTGTTTTAATTTTTTATTATGAAAATTTTCAAACGTGCAAATCGAAGGAAATATATAATGAATTCTTATGTATCCACCTCCTGCCTTAAATATTGGCATTTTGCCATTTGTGACAATGCCATCTTAAAACAAAAAAAAAAAAACGTAGAGGAGTAGCAGTCCAGTTAAACTTCGTGTCTGCCAGCTCTTGGACGCAGTGCTAAGCCCCCTCGGGCAAAGCTGTCTGGCCCTGTAGAACTCTCCCAGTCCTTCATCACTTGAGGAACACACTTTCCACATCAGATATCCACAGCGTTGATTTCTGGCACTCAGTAAGCTTTTGAAGCTCTGGGCATTGGTCTGCCTTGCTCTCTAGGCAGTCCTGGAGTCCATTTTGAATGACTTTCCTTCACATAACGTACAAGGAAATCATGTGACAAGAGTAATTTCAGTGCACAATAGTATAATCCTTCGATCACTTAGTAACTGCAGCATGCAAAAACAAGAAAATGGAAATTTAGTTAAAACTTCAGATTGCTACATAAATACTTTCTACTGTTGATAAAAAAATCAATGTAATACTGACATACATCTAAAATAAAAATTTGGAATGCTACTCAGACATTCCTTAATTTTGCCGGAATAGCTATCAAATATGAAATTTATACAGAATCATTTAGTTATGCCATGTGTGCCATAGTATGGCCTTATATTATTGAAATAACCCATGTGAACCAATTTACTATAAAAGGAAAAATATCTGAATAGGCGAAAGCAGACCCAAGCTATACACATTACCCTAAAACTGATGTGTTTCCATTCAGTCATCTTTTGTGGTTAGAAAAGAGTTCTTGGTTAAATTAACAGAGCTTAGAAATTATCTGTTTTATAAATACCTATGCTTTTTTTTGTTCTTTGAACATGCCAAGTTCTTCTCTGCTTTGGCTCTTTCCACTCGATGTTCATGGTGCATGGAACCCTACCTCACGGGCTTATCATGTGGCTGGCTTCTTCAGCTTTCAGTTTCAATGTCATCTCCCTATGGAGGCATCTGTTGCAGTGCACCCAACATTCATCCATCCTTCTTTTGGTAAAAGAGTGACCCAATTTTCCTCTAGAGTTCCACTCATTACCCCATTTTAAGCTTGTGATTTAGGTGGGATGGCTCCCTTGTCCAGCTCCAGGTGTGGTCCTGATGGACTTAAGCCAATAAACATACGTGTATTTTATTACCGTGACCATGGATAGAGCCAAGTCAGAGCCAAGGAGATGTGGGAAGACATTTATTGGGGCTTGTGAGAAAGAAAAGTTCCTTTCGACTCATTGAGAGCTTTTGGAAGAGACTTTCTTCTTTCCCTAGATTGTTGGATAGTAGTTATGCTTATGAATGGGAGTATGTTGGTGTGTGTGTGTGTGTGTGTGTGTGTGTGTGTGTGTGTGTGGTGGTGGTGGTGGTGGTGGTGGTGGTGGGGTGATGGTGGGTTAAGGAGTGGAGAGTGGTGACTGTGCAGCCTAAGAATGACCTCCTCAGTGAGGAAAGCAGGGATGAGAGGCAGGCTGAAGAAAATCTTCTGAAATGACTTTGATGGGCAAGACCAAACCCTGTGGGAAATTAGACCTAGCCCCAGATAGCAATAAATTCTCTTTATTATTTAAGCCAGTTTTTGTTGTTGTTATTTGTAACAGAAAGAGTTCTAAAGAATACAGCTGTTCAGGGAGGATTTCCTGAAGAAACTATCTAAAGTGGTCCCTCTCCCCACTACTGCTTATCATGAACCCTGTTTTTTCCCTTCATGTTACTTACTACAATTTGTAACAATATTCTTGATTTATTTGCTTACTTGTTTATTGTCTGTCTCGGCGGCTAGCTGTAAGTCTTCAGGGCTGGGAACTCGTGTATCTAGTTCAAGGGTTGTCATCAGCACCTGGAACAACAGTGTCTGAAAAGATGGAAATAGAATGTATTAGTTGTATGGATAAGGAATTTTTAAAGCTCCCAAAATGTATTTTCTTTAGTTCCCTGCTCTAAGAAAAAAAAAAAAAAAGAGGTAGATTATAATTAAACTGCGTATGCCCATCTATATGATTTCTGACAGTTTTTTTCCAAACAAGATGAAATAATTTTCCTGTATGTCAGTTTTAACTTAAAATTTTGTTATTTTACTTAACCACAGTTAGACTGCCAAAAGTTTTATAGTTTGGTCTCAGTCAAAGAATTCTTTTACCATCTATTTTTACTTTTAAAAGGGCTCTCCAAAAGACACACACTTCAAAACACATTGAAACAGAGCTTAAATAGCTTTAAAAGAGGACAATAAAGTTTTTTTCCAAAAAATTGACCCGAAAGGTTAGAAATTAATTACTTAATACTTTTTGGCCAAAAACAACTGAACAACAAACAGCTTCATCATTTTGTGGTAGTTGCAGATAATGACTAGAGGGAAATAAGATATGAATGTAGTAATAAAAGAATTGAGATACTCTGAAAGATGCTGTGGAAACATCTTGGAGAAGAATACTACACACTTCTAATCCTGTCAATAATATATGAGTTGTTGCTTTATCTGTGATATAGCAATTAATAGCAAGGGATTCTGTTTTCTGTCTTTTTCGTATTTTAAAATATTCTCAAATGGGAAATAATAATTTTTTACATGACCATTTTCTCAATATTCTCATAGAGTGGTTTTTATTTTTTGGGAGACCAACACAATAATTTTACTAATTTTTCTAATCAGAATCTTTATCTCTGGGTATTTAATTTAATAATACTCATTAATTCAATCAAAAAGTATTTATTAAGCAGCTATTATATACTAAGCACTGTGTTAGACTTCACATGTGCACAAGATAACAAGATCCCAGCTTCTTAAGGTGCCCATAACTTAGCGGGCAGAGTGTCATAAACGTTCTTAGCGCATATATATATATATATATATATATATATATATATATAATTTTTTTTTTTTTTTTTTTTTGAGGGCAGTGTCACTGGCCCTCACATGTGGGACCGAACTGGGGCTGCTGGCTTCCTAAGCCAACGCTTAACCACCATGCCACTCGGCCGGCCCCATATTTTATATTTTTAATGTGTTGATGACAGGAAATCTAAAAGACGAATTGCTAAAATTTGCCTCAAAGTACAATTTTAATGATCTCTCACTGAAATGTGTTATATAACCATTTGGGAAATCTAACTAATATAGAATCCTGGGACTAAAATTATATAAAGGGACCCTAGAGGTCATCTACTCCATTCCCTGTATCAGATAGTAACAGAAGAAAACAATCCTAGAAAATAAGTATTCATTCCATTTTGATGTCCTGAAAAATACGACTTCCTAAAAATAACATTTTTGATTTAGGATAATAAAGTTACAATAGCACTTTTAAAATAGACAGTGTTGGAATTCTGGTGCTTTATCCTTGAATTACAGGACTTAAAAGGCAAAAAAATTAATTTTTAAGAATTTCCAAAACTGAAGAGCTGAGAAAGAAAAATGCATTCAACTCCTAGAAAGGAATAGAAGCCTAAATAAGTAATTAAAAGGTAGTAAAATTTGTGTGGCATCAGACACATAGCAAGGGTATTTAATCAACCAACCCATTTTAATAAACGCAATTATTCTGGTATGTAATCCCCAGGAGCCTTTGGTGTCTTATTTATTCATGAAGTACCCACTGTGACTTGTCACCATTACCAATGTTAATTATAGTGTTTCCTTGGAGAACACGTGATATAAGAAGTCCTGGTGTGCTGGAAGGCCTCCTCTTTTGTCCTCTGCCGCTGACAGAGACCCCTTCCACCAGTCATGCAGCCAGGGCCCTCCCTTTGCTGCTGTTGCCTCTTCCTGAGTCCTTGCTCCCTACCCACAGCCCTCGTTAGGAAAATGATCCAAAGCTTGGAAACAAAGCAGAGAGCGTGCTTCCGTACACCAGCTCTACACTAGTGAGGGATCGACACCATCAGCAGCGCCTCAGCACTCCTCTCTTGGTGTGCTAGGGGGATCTAAATCAGTGTTTTATATAGATAGCTCTCTAGACTACAAATAATCTTCATTTTCCTGTTCTTGCCCCAAGTCTGGATTCTCTGCTTTCTTTGTATCTCCATTTTACCCTTCTATTTCTGTTTCATTGAGAACTCCATCTAATGGAACAGAGAGCTGATGGGGAAGTGATCACAGGAAACACCATGCTGTGTCAGCATTTCCTGTACTTACCTGCCTGCTTATTATTATCTCATTGGGGTGAACCTGTCTGAGCACCAGAATCATTGGGGAACTCTTTACAAACATGCAGAGTCCCAGGCCTGTTCCAGCCCTCTTAGCAGTGGGACCTGGGAATCTGATTCTGATGTCATGCTTGGCGCCCACTGGCAAAAAGGCAAGAATGCTGAGACTACTTGTATTCTTTGACTCTGACCACAGTCCTCAGCTTCTCTGGGCCTTGACTTCCCAATCTACAGACTAGGGCAACAAGGTCAGCTCTGTGCATCTACAGGTTGCTGTGAGGCTGATGGCTGTGATGGCAGTGTGGCTAAATGCTTTACTATTATTATTTTTAAGAAAAAGCAATTCTCAATAGTTGTTTTCACTCTGCCAGGGAAATGGAGCTTGCAAAGTACAAGTGTCACAAACACACACAAGTCTCTCAAACACAGGTTGTATGGGATGTGTTTACACAGACTCACTGCCGTGGCTGAGCCTGCATCTAAACCTAATTATAGAAATCAGTCTTGAGAGTAGTATAGGAAACTCTCTGCCTGTACCCCCACCACAGTCCTAAACCTGTACAACGAGGCCTGAAGTTCTTTTAATAACGGAAAAGCCTTTTATTCCATAATTAAAGATAAGACTCTTATCTTCAAAGCACACTTCATAAGATTAACGAATTTACTCAAACTGACCCAGTAGTGGCATTGACTGAAACTTTCTTCCCTGGTCCCTACTTGAGGTGGCACTGGAGAGGACTGAGTGTTTTGCAGGAAACGGGTACACACCTCCCAGGAGCTGGGCAGCCTGCTATCAAGGGTGAGGGGCTGCTATCAAGTGTGTTGGAAAGTGCAGACCAGACATAGGGAAAGTGAAGTCCAGAAAATATACACACTTCAGTATCTTTTCTAGGCCCTCCTGATTTAATAACTTATTTTATTTCTAACTGGGCAGCAGCCTCATCTTTCTCACATCAGATTTGCCCGCCTTTTCTGGTGAAAGTTAAAACTATACTTGAGATTTTGCTTCAGGAGATAAGCATTTGTAAGTTTCTTATTTTACAGTTGGCTCATATGTGAAAAGAAAGGGGAAAGGGGAAGGGATGGTAGGAATCTAATTTCTAATTCAACCCAGAAGTGATGAACTTGATATTTGTCAATTGATTTAGCTCAGTCTGATTGAAATTTTAATTATCTGAGTCCCCAGTAGAGCATAACATTTTTCGTTGAGTTCTTTCAAATAGCTATTCTTCCTGGGGAAGAAAAGACTGTATAAAAAAGTTTGCCATCGATCCTGCCATTTCCCTTTTAGAAATCATGTACATTCTGATCAAGGTCATGGATGCTTTGAGATTTGAGATAGCAAACAATCTTGACATTTTTGGTCGACATCTACAAAACAGCAAAGAAGCCCATTAGGAAAGAATTGCAGGAAGTGGAGCTGTGGCTGGCAGAAAGCGCAGAGGAGATATACGGCCTTGCATGCTGCAGCCTCCCAGCCAGCTTACGACTTTCTCTATCTCACACCTCCAGTGACGAGTCCCAGATATCACTCACGCTAGTGAAAAACAAACAGTCCCTGGGCTGAAAACAATTCAGTCACGGACTGGAGTTTAGTATTAAGGGGAAAATACATTTTGCCTGTTTGATCTTTCTTAACTAACTTAGTAGGCAGTACGTGGGTACTGGAAAACAAATTTATTGTTTAGGTCTCTGTTAGGAACAAGGAGGGAAGAAACATGTTAGCTTTGTGTTCTTTTTCAGGGAGGGTGGTTTTTGTTTTGGGGGCAAATTGCTCTCCCAGAGTTTACAAGAAGAGAGGAAATATGCCATACAGGACTGATGTAATATTCATTCTTTTCCCTAGAATCTAGAGGTCAAGGAATCGTGTGTAACCCAAACTCTTTTCTCAGTTTTAATCATTTAGGGAGGGTTCTAGTACTAACATATGAATCAATGCAACGTGTAAGCCAACTGTGGCATCTGCAGGCACGTGCTAGCCTTGCTTGCCTCTTCTCCTTTTCTCACACTGGGCCTGCTTCCCGTTGCCCTGCCCTCGGGGCACATGAGCAGCTGGCTCAGCTCTTATTAGTGAGAGACAAAATATATACCCCTTGGATTTCATTTTTTGCTGACACCATGTATTTGAACTGGCATGTTCAGACATTTTAGATGCAAAAGACCTCCTCGATCAGGCCAGTCCTTCAGTTATGCAGAGAAAGCAACTGAAAACATACTGTTGGAGAGCTGTGAACCACCGTTTCCACGTTGCTATACAAGCCTCGTGTCTCTACAATTTCGGGATTAGCTCTTTCCTACTGGGAAAATGCAATTTAGACTTCCCCCTGCCTCCTTTTCATGAGTCATCACACGCATTTTTATTATATATTTTCACTCTCGTGGTTACCCAAGATCCACGATGCAGTCCTCCCAGCACGCTGGTCCTCCCTGTTAGCACAGAGCAATGAGACAGAAGCCGGCCAGCCGGGAGGGCTGGGACAGAATGGCACTGGGCCCTCCACAGCACTTCCTGCGACTCTCCAAACTAAAACAACTGCATCTTTAGTCTGAAAACAATGTGCTTGCTCTGCACAGTTTTGGGACAAGTCCATAATTTCCCCATATGGTGGCTCTCTAGGCCCTCTAACAGAGACACTCCAGAGGCCTCGTTGCCCTGGGTATTTGGTTGTCTAGGTGAAAAGGTAGCCTTTAGGATTGCATAGTAATAGGGCCACCTCACAGGGCTACCGAGCCTTCAGTAAGTAAAGCACCATCTAGCGTAGTCCTTGACAAGACAGTGGGTGCTCATTAAAAATAATTCTCTAGATTAGTTCATGTAGTTTCTCTGTAATTCAAATATACACTAATAAATCAGGTCCTTGAATCCACTTGATTTAATTATGTTGTCTAAAAGGGGAGCAAATGAAATCCCAAATGGGAAAGGAGCTGGGTTCCCAGTCAGAAACTGTTCTCCCTTTGTGATGTTTAATGGGATTTAACCTTTAGGTATCATAGATCTTTAAAAAATTATTAATGAATGTTTACAAAAGAAATTCAAGAAGATAAAAGGTTGAATTCCTAAGAAGAGTGCATTGCTTGTGATCTGGTGCTTGATATACATGATGTATTTTCCATCTGTACTTGTATCTTTTGCTTTTAGCTGTGATATCTATCTCGAGCAGTGCAAAGAGGGGTCGGATTGGAGTCCTGGAAAACTGCCAAATCACATCTATGTTGAAGTGGTTGACACAGTTTCTGGGATAAAGACAATTCCTGCCTGAAGGGGCCCATTTGTTCTTAGATTTAAGCTTGTATCATGTGAGTTGAACTCTGGAATTTGTATATGAAATTGCTCTTGAAAGGTAAGATATATAGAGAGCCAGCTGTGACTGGTTTGTTTAAACTGAGCCTAGATCAAGGCAAACCTGGGGGAAGGGGGGGCAGAAAAGCCAGATTAACTTGCCAAGTATCAAGACTGTTCAAACCAGTTGAACATGCTCATGGGAGCAGGACGCACCCTGGGGGAAACCAGGTCCAAAAATAATGGCCTTACACAGTAAGAGGATGTCATAATTTTGATCTTCTGAGGCTAACCCATTTTGGCAAAGCTTTGCAAAGATGCAACTATATGTCGTAATTTGATGCAAATTAGAATATGGATTTTCATATCTGGTTGCAGACTGTAAGCTTAAAAATGAGTTCCAACAATTTAACATTCTACTTATGACACAGAGCACTGTTCAATCCTTATATTGATGCCTGAAATGATGAGAGGATAGTAAAAGAATGTTTCTCAAGAGTCTGTGGGCACCTAGGGGTCTGAGGACATTATTCTCGGTCCTTGTATTTTGAGGGTGTGTGTGTGTGTGTGTGTGTGTGTGTGTGTGTGTGTGTGTGTGTTCAGTTCAGTGATGGTATTTAAAATTATTACCCTCTTAAAATTTACCCTTACATGAAAAAAGTTTTCTTTTTACCCTGGTAATTCAAACTGAAAGATGCTTGGCTTTCATATCTTACATCTTAGATCAGTGTATTTTCAACCAGGGTCTTCACATGATATTCTTGGTGATTCTTATAATAGGGGTATGTTCTTTATTCAAGCATGATAAATACTGTAATTATGAATAAGTGAATTAACCTTGAGCCCTAATTTCTTGATCTATTACACAGGATTTATCATGAAGATCACATGAATTAAATGTGGACAATGTTTATTAAGTGCTTGGGACTTAATAAGTGCTCAATAAATATTAGTTCCCTTTTGTCTCTCTCTGAGCTCCCTTTCCTGATTCCCTGGGCATAAACAGAGGTACAAAACAGATATAAAGATGCTAATTACAGATAGTTGGCTTCGCTTCCACAAATAAAGAAGGTAGAATGGTTTTAACAAGTTGTTGTTATATGTCAGGCTTTTAGAAAGTTATACTTAATCATGATGTCACTCCAGATTCATTGAGAAGAAATCTCATAATTATGAATAAAACATAGTAGATAATACAAGTATAACTGGAGTGCCTTATATTTTCCATTCTTCTGCAATTGTCCTTTCCATTAATCTCTAAATAAAAAACGTGCAGTCCCCCATTTGCTTGCCCACAAGAAACTCATTTCCCTCCTGGTTATTTTTGAGAGTTCCTTGGAATCTCATCTGTCCTGTTGTCATTTGTCACTTTTTATTTACCCTCTTAGTTTATGATTGTCACTGGCTATCTAGTCACCGTTCTCCATCTTGATCCTTCTATCTCTTCTCCGTAGCCCCCAAATGAAGGCAGAGCCCCCTCCTTCATGTTCTAAGGCAGTGTTCACATAGGCAGATACTAGATTACTGTGGTTAGTAAGAAGAGCTAAGGGACTTTAAAGCTGCCCATCAAAAATCTCTGCCGCTGGGTTCCCTTCCATGCTCCATCAGGGGGCATTTCCAGTTGACTGTCTCTCCGTGGGTCCCAGCTGCTGGGCTCAGCTGCCCCTTGGATTTATAAATTTCCCCATGCCTTCTTTTCCCCAAGTTCCTGGGCCTCAGTCCCCCATTATTCTACCCCAGATGCTCACAGTGCTCAAACAAGATAGTTCGATCTAAATAAAGACTGTTGCAGGATTTTTCCTCACACCTTTAATTCTAAAACATCCCCAAACTACGTATCAGTTACAAAAAATCTGCAACCTACTTCTGTTAAGGCCAATCAACTGTCAGGGTGTAGTCACTAATTATGTCTATACTGTAATTTCATTGAATTGGGGCTTGGTTGGCAGGGATGGAGATGCAGGTTGTAGGGGATACAGGTCTGTGTGTGTGAATATAAAATGATCTCTATTTATATGAGGAATCTAAAATAGTTAAATTCCTAGAAGCAGAGGGTAGAATGGTAGATACCAGGACTGGGAGGAGGGGGAAACAGGCAGGGGTTAGTCAAAATGTACAAAGTTTCAGTTATAAAGGATCAAGTTATAAGACCTGGAGAGCTACTGTATAGCATGGTGCCTACAGTTAACAATACTGTATTGTACACTTAAAATTTGCTAAGAGGTAGATCTTATGTTGAGTTTTTATCATCATAATAAATAGGGCAGTAGGAAACCTCTGGAGATCATGGATATGTCTGTGGCACAGATTGCAGTGATGGTTTCTCAAACACACACTTAACTCTAAACTCATCCAGTTATATACATTATTTATGTACAATATTCTGCATGTCAGTCATACCACAGTAAAATGGTTTTTAAAACATATAAAATAATCTCCATGGTTGCTTCAGATTCAGATTGAAATTCAGATTTAAATGGTTTTTAAAACATATAAAATAATCTCCATGGTTGCTTCAGATTCAGATTGAAATTCAGATTTTATTCTAAAAGCACATTTTTAGCATTAAGAAAATAATATACATTACAATTAAATTATTTTTATATACTTATGTAAATTTAATAATTAAATTACCAAAATTTAAGTATAGCCAGTGTCATTTCATCTCTAATTTTACATGAAAAGTTTTGCATAGAGCAACAAAATTAATCATACTAATATCCCATTGTAGGAAATATTTTATTTCTGTGAATTTCTTAGTCTTTTGAAAAAAAATTTTTTTTTGGAGGGGTGCAAGGAAGGGAAATATATATGTTATTATAATAATTATGTATATTTCAGTAGCAGAAAAACATATTTGATGGAAAAGTAACATTTGATTTCTGATACATTTGTAATGAGTTGGTTTTAAATTAGATTTCTATGAGTTCATGATATCCTTCCATCAAAAAAAAAAAAAGGTCATCTTTTCTTTTTCTCTGGGTATGTGGATAATATTTCCCCAGAAATGATACTATATGAAGATTCAAAGTTATACAAAAGAATTTGGAATCAAATACCTGGAACATAACCCATAACCCAAGTCACCCTATAGACATACCTGACGGACCTTTTCACATTGAAGTTACAAAGAGAATTCAGGGGGCCAGTAGGTCTTCCCTCACTCTGTAGGTCAGGGAAGTACCAAAACACAGATGTTTTCCTCTAGCTCCAAGCTGTGTAGCTTCTCAGAGCTAACAGACACACTTTCTGGGTCTGGGGTGGTGGGGTACACCCCACCCCAGTACTATGTAATGTGCTTAAAGAATCTGGGGAGACTGGGATGGAAAAGAAAAGGCTTCATTGTCTCAAATTTTGTAATGGCTGATTTCACTCCAATTCATTTATAAGTTTGATGATTGATTATGGAGATTGTGGTAGCGTGAGCAATTTCATTGGAAAAACTTCACTTATTACTAGTTATAGGTAATGAGTAAAATCTCAGTTAATATTTTAAATGTGTACTTATGTGCACACGCAGTTTAAACAAATCAGGCTTTAAAAACAAATATACGTCAAATCATTTCTCTAAATCTTACATATTGTCTGTTCCCTCATCTTCCTCTAAGTATTGGTGATTCTTAACTCTTTTAAGCCCCATCATTTGGAAGGAACTGAAAGAAAAGCCACCTTAGATCTGGCTCCTCAGGCCTGCTGACTTGCCAATTCAGCCTTGAAGATGAGTTACAAATCATGAAGTAGCTAGAAGGTAAATATTCCTCTGAGTTAGTGGTGTATTTTCGTTCTTTTAAAGTACCAAACTTAGTTTTTTTATGGTTGATAAAGTTGCTGCATCTGGATACAATTATTCTGTAAATAAAGAAGTATCTGTTTCGGTTAATATTAATATATCCTATTCATTTCTTGCTCACAGTGGTGGGAACAGCAATCAGCTTAGCTGCAGAGGAGGCACAAATACAGACATTCAAGACAAGGCCTGTAGCGGCATCGCTGTCACCACCACCCACCCACCCCCACCCCCCACCCCCACCCACCCCCCACCCCCCGTGCAAGCAAGTGGGAGGGAAAAGGGTGGGGACGCTGCCACAACTTGCCACCCACAGGAAGGTCAGGTGCTTGACAATGCCACCTTTCTTGTCCTTCAAGATGAAAAGGTGCCTAAGAACCACTGCTCCAAAAGAGCGGATTTTGAGCTTTTAAAGCCACAGAATCTTTTTCTCAAAAGAAATTTTACATTGACCTGAAATAGATAAAATAGGTAAAAACATACATGCTCTGGGTGACATGGTGGGAGGTGGGCTGGGAGAGTTACAAAACCCCAATGGCTGGGCCAGCTTTTGGGGTTTAGTTACCCCCCAAGAGTCCTGAGGCACTCACCCTATACAGCCCCAGGACCAGGAAGAACATATTAATAGTTTGGATTGCTCTATAGTCGGCTCTGTTGCAACATAATAATGGCATCACCAAAGAGACTTCTTGGAAGAATAGCTGAGAGATCACAGTTATCCTAACACTCTAGGATGGCTCAGAGTTTCCCCATCAAGGAGAAGGGGGAGGAGACAAGTGGATGAGGCTCTGCCCCCTTTCACTCTAACACCCCTACACATATAGTTACTCTTGGATCTGTTCACCCTATTGGGTTTCACACATAAGACTTTCTTTTTTTTTTTTTGAGGGCAGTGTCACTGGCCCTCACATGTGGGATCTGAACCAGGACTGCTGGTGTCCCAAGCCAGTGCTTAACCACCGCGTCACTGGGCCGGCCCAAGACTTTTTTTTTTGATGAAATGATTCAATTTCTGAAAAAAAGTTTTTAAATTTGTTTAATTTTTTTTTAAAAAGATATTATTGGGGAATTGGGGGACGGGAACAGTGTTGGGGAACTGGGGAAGAGGAACAGACAAGTTGCTGTCCTTTTGTTCTTCAGTCTAATTGTGGAGGATATTGCTTCACTGATTCACGTTGGTACCATCATTGCACTCTTCTTGGGTGAGGCAGATCAGTCTCCGACCTCTGGACGGCAGCTTACGGAGGCTCTTGGCAGCTCACACAGGCTGCCAGCCACTCACTGTAGCCTATGCCAGCCCACTGCAGCAGGGGCTGCAGCCTACGCCATCACCAGCGACTCACAGCAGCCCAGCTCCAGGTGGAGCTGTTGTTCACCATCTTAGTTATAGAGGGCAGTGTCACTGGCCCATGTGGGATCCGAACCGGGGCTCTGCTGCTCAGTTTAACCAACGTGCCACTTGGCTGGCCCAAAATTTGTTTAATTTTCTTACTTTATAGGTAAGGAATCTGAGTACTGGAGAAATTGTGGTTCTTGTGTACGTTGATTCGATTAGTGAATATCAGAATCAAGACTACAAGTATGATAAAGTGAACAATTCAGTTGCGGAGTGCAGTGTATGTGTTCTGTGACAAGCACTGTCCTAGGCAGGAGCCACCTCATGATCCCAGGCTTTCTCTCGTATGAACTTTCTCTCATTACTTGGCTCTACTTAGGTGATTACTGAATTTCTTCCACAGTGACAGCGGCATGGAAATGATTCACCTACTCCGCATACACACAAAGAAAACTTTCGGCTGGGAGCCCTCAATCAGCTGGGAGCCCTCAATCCACTCTGAGCTAAAAGTGTAGAGAATTGGATTGGTCTGGTGCCTGCTTGTACATGGCATGGCTTTATTATATACTTTATGACATAAGGGAAATGCATGAGGCTTTAGCTTAATAGAATTTAGATTATCTAGGCTTTTTTAATTTTTGTTTTTAGAAGAAGTAGAGCAGGGCTAGTGTAGTGAGGAGAGACTGGAAGCCAATATTTCTAATTGAATGTATGACATGAGATGGAGCTGATGGACTAGGGCCAAGGTAAGGGCCTGTGCCACACCCGCCTTTCTCAGTATTGCTGTATGGGTAGAATCAGGATACCACCTTTCCAAAGAACATTCGGGGGAATGTCAGTGGGCAGGAGAAGACAGTCTACCCATTTCTGTCATGCAATTTATATGAGGCTTTGTTCTTATAGCACCAGTTGCAGAGCCGCTGTCTTCTCTCCCATTAGCTGTCTCCCTGGCCACTCCAGAGGCTGGAAACAAAGGGCAACAGCCCTGATCGGGGGTGTCTGGGGCTGCTCCTGTTGCCCAGCTTCTGCCAGTTATGTGATATTTGTGGATGTAAGAACCCAGCTACACTATTAAGTGAAGTGTCAACAGCCAAAATAGGGGGTGGATTTGTCTGTGTAATGTGGAGCTGTTTTATTTAAATGTGTGCATCTATACTATTTCTATCAAAACATTTCTCTGCATATTTAGGGAGTCTCCATTGTTCTCTGGGCACATCAGGAGAATATTGCCCTTGTTCATTCATTTGTTCATTCTTTCTTCTTCTGTCCCTCCCTTTTCTTTGTTTCTTTTTCTCTTTCTCCCTTCCTTCCTTCCAACTCTGGGAGTTAAATACACAAATTTGTACACTATTACTTTATTTCTTGATCTCTTATTATGTCCAGATACTTTATGATTTATATATATATATATATATAAAATTCAATTTTATATAGAGATATATTGTATGTAATATAAATTTTTATATAACTATATTATGTAATAAACACAATATAGAAATTTAATATAAATTTACATATGATATAAATATAAAATTTTAAATATATTAATTATACATAAATTTAATGCTCAATCCCAACTTTTACCCATGTTTGTAGATAAAGAAACTAAGGCACATAGACCTTTGCCTTCAAGGAGCTTATATAGACATTGGACTGTGTGTTCCAGCTCTCACCAGCCTGTGACCAAAATAAGGTCACAATTCTCCTTTCATACCCAGATTATTAGGACACAAGCATCCAACCTTTACCAGGCAAATGCCACTGGGAAAGTCTCAAAGCGATACACACTTGTGTCCCAGAGCAAGAGCTCAGGTTCTCCCGCTTTGGCCTTTTGGTACCACAGTCTTGGTGCCTTTCCACTAGTGGCCCATGTGAAGGTCACTGCTCTGCCAGCCTCGGCTGTCCTCTGGGTCGGTTCACAGCCTTGCTCTGGTCTTGGAAAAAGCGCTGCTTCCCTTCCCTCAGCTCTTCCTCTCAGAAACCCAGGAAAGCTTCTAGTTCACTAGGCGAAGCATGAACCTACAGTTGGCTAAATGGCTTGATCTCAGGTAGGCTCTGCATGGCAGGGGCCTATTCTCCCTCACTTCTTAGCATCTCCATGCCTTGTGATCTAGGCCCCAGAGAAAGACGAAAGAAATTTCTCTCTATTGCCATGTAGCTATGTAAATAAAGGAGTCTTGGGAATGGTTCCTTTGGATATAAACAAGTTGTAGTTCTTTAACCTAGAAGGCAGATATTGATAGGGAGTTTTGAAATAACAACTTTAAGAGCCTTCAAAATAATCTTAACATCCAGACACTTTGGGCACATGATCACAGTGAATTACAGCAGTCTCAAATTAACCACATCCTCACAGTGGGGTCCCAACCCCAACCTCAGCTTCTGCATTGTTGCCATGACAACAGTGCTTGATGCCCTTCCAAGGGAGTTGAGACATTTCAATTTGATGATGATATGCAATCCTAATATTTTAGAGTGTTACAGAATTGTTCTGTGTAATGAGTGAACTGTAATTTGTAAATGTCTCACATTTTTCAGTTACCAGTATGTTAGTATACAGGCAAAATGAACAGGAAGATGGAGGCTATTATCTGCTCACCCAAGACTAATTAAAACATGCCTCTGTCTCACATCACTTCTCACTGCCCACACCAGCTAGCTATAGTATAAGGAGATTTTAGAAAGTGTTATGGATATAACTGAAACATCCACTGTTCCTTTGGCTCAGACATTTATTGTTCAGGTGATAACATATGATTAGGTTGAAAGACAAGTGTCAGCACTGTCATAGTCAAGGCTGTTAATGGAAAGCAATGTGACTATTTCAGAGGAATGGGATGAACCACCTTTGCCGTTACTATCATCGCTGTTGGTCATTTCCCTTCTTTTCTATAGATGTTATGATTAGTTGGACAGAATTTTGCTCAGTAACTCAACTCAGCAGCTACCCTTTTACAGAATTTTATAAATTGGTGGAACTAATAGATTTCAAAAAATTTTAATATTTTAGAGGATTTTGGATGTCACTTAGCTGAACTTTGTCATTTTACACATGAGGAAAAATGAGGCCTTGGACAAATAATTAATGCTGTAAATTGCTTTATTTGCAGCAGAATCAGATCTAGAATTTAGGTCTCCTGGCTCCTGGACCAGAGTTCTTTTCACCATATTATGCCATCTTCCTTATATATTAATTTCTTTCTAGAGATGGAAATGACTGATTTTAGGAGTTTTTAATAAAGAAGAGGTGTTTCCTCTTAATTCCTGGGTCATTGCCTCTGTACATCTTGATCTAAAGCATGAGTCCTTTTTCAGTCCATCACTCAAAATATCCATGCCCCCAAGATCTCATCAGATATTTAGACTCAAAGTAAGGGCTCCCTCCATAGATTGTTATTGAGTTGATCAAATAAGATAGTGGTCTCCAAAAAGATGGGCATGACTAGATGGCAATTACTGATAAAGCTATTATTGGTCTATAGCAAATGGCAAGATTTAAGGACAATATAGTAAAATTACCATGCAGCCAACTTTATTCATTTAATTTTTAAATTTTAAGTTTGAGTTTTCTATTTTTCCTTTATTCCATATTTATTACATTGGACACTATTAGAGATATACAGTGATTTGTCCTCATGGATATTACATTCTAATGGAGGACACAGACTGTAAACATTAAAACACATATTTCATATATCAGTAAATTCTATGGAGAAAATAAAGCAAAGTAACAGGACAGAGAATGCCTGGATTGGTGTAGGGATTAGCTAACTCAGGTAGACTGGTTAGGAAAGGTCTCTGCAGATGGAGCATTTGAGCAAGAAGTGGATGAAGAGAAGGCACTATCAGGTAAAGATCTGAGGGAAGAACATTTCTGTGAAAAGAAAGTACATGCAAAGGTCCTGAGGTGGGAATGGGCTTGGTGGTAGTAGGAGTAGAGTGAGGATGGGGGAGGGGGGTGGCGGATTATGAAATGAAATCACACAAGCGGTCAGGGGCCAGGGCATGTGGTTAGGGCATTTGGATTTTATTCCACATATAACAGGAAGTCCACTGGAAGGTTGTAAGCTTACTAGGACACGAGCAGACAGAAGACCAGTTGAGAGGTTATTGCAGTAGTATTAATGAGAGAACATGATGACAGACTGGAGAGGTTGGGGTGGAAATGGAAGAGACGAAAAGTGGCAGATTTGGAGTATACCTTGGAGGCTGAGCTGACAGGATCTGCTGAAGGAATGTGTGTAAGAAAAAATACAGTGTGGCAGACAGAGTTTTTAAGGTGGCCCATGTGACCACTGCTCCTGGAGTTCATGCCCCTGTATAATTCCCTTCCTTTGTGGGTGGAACTTGTGACTAACTTCTAACCGATAGACTATGGCTAGGGTGAAGGCATGTCACTGCTGTGATCATAGTATATAAGACTCCATCTTACTAGGCTGTCTTTCTTCCTTGCTAGTTTTGAAAAAGCAAGCTGCCCTGTTATCAGAGGGCCTATGGCGAAGGTCCACGTGGCAAAGAACCACGGATGACATCTTGGAGCTGACAGTGGCCTCCAGCCAACAGCTAGCAAGAAGCCAGCGCCCTCAGTCCGACAACCACAGGATGATGCCAGCAACCTCATGAGCCTGGAAGCAGATCAGCAGCTTTCGGATGAGAATAAAGCCCTCATCAACACCTTGACTGCGGAGCCCAGACTCCTGACCCATGAAAGTGATGAGATACTGAATGGGTGTTGTTTTCAGCGGCTCATTTTATGGTATTTTGTTACAAAGCAATGGAAACATATGTTTAGTTCAAATATTCTAGTCTAAGTGTCATGAAGTGTTAAAACAGTAAGAAAGCCATGATCCTCACACACAGCCCACTTATTTTACAGATTGGGGAAGCAGGGCCTCAGAGAGCGAGCAATTTGTCTGAGGCCAAACGTCTCACTAGCAGTGAGAATCCCCCTCCTGCTTCCCTAACCATTGCTATTCCTGCTGCAGTGTGCTGCCGTCTAACTATTACACATCATCGTTTTCTTTTCTTTTCTGTTAGTCTATATGAAGCATATCCTATGACTATATTCTGGCTTATTGAGGTATAGAGTTTTTCTTCTTTGGATCCAGGAAAGTGTGAGTTAGTTTCGATCTGAGGTCAGAAAAAAGACAAGTCCTGCTGTATCTCATCCAGGAGGTCTGCCCTATGTTCTTAACCTGTGGCCTGTGGTAGCCTCCATCATGAAGATGACTGGCATGGGGTTAGAGAGAATTCTTTACAGTCCTCCACAAACAGGGCTCATTTCAAAGCTTCCTGCCCAGCCAAGGCAACTGTCCTCTCTCACTGCAAATCCTTGGGAGCCTCCAGAGACCCTTGCTCTGTTTTTGTGGTTTTTCCTGGGAAGCACAACCACAGGATGGGTCACTGATGGGCCACTGGGCCACTGAGGTAATAGAAAGCAAGAAGATAGAAAATATTTTTGAGAGAGAGAGAGAGAGAGAGAGAGAGAGAGAGAGAGAGAGAGAGAGAAGAAAAGAAAAAAGAAAAAAAAAAGAAAAGAAAAAATAAAATAAAAGAAAAGAAAGAAGCTATATGACAATAAGGCAACCTAAAATGCCAGTGAAACCTTGGTGCTCATGATTAAAAACATGGAGCTTGAACAACCCTGGGGTACAAATATTTTTCATTAGCTGCACAACTGTTGTCAGACCTGGTGGATGCATCTTACACTGCTTTCCACGTCCACTGTCAGAGAAAAGAGAGACAGGAACTAGAGTTTTGGGTAATGCTGCTTTGGAAATTGCTGTTTTCTTTCTGCAGTTCTTGAAGTATTGAAAGGATTTAGCAAACAACCTCATCATATCAAGAAACTTGAATACTCATTTTCTGTCAATCCTCCCAGTTCTCAATATTTTTGCTGCCCTTTGTCTCATGTTTTGTTCCTCGCTTAGCCTAGTACAAAGTAACTACAGCCACACGCTGCTTAACTATGGGGATGCATTCTGAGAAGTGTGTTGTTAGATGATTTCATCGTTGTGCGAACATCATAGAGTTGTACTTACACAAACCTAGGTGGCATAGCCTATGACACGCCTGGGCTCTATGGTGGAGCCTGTTGCTCTTAGGCTACAAACCTGTACAGCATGTTATTGTGCAAAACAACACAAGATTAAATCAAGTACAAGATAAAATGATGCAATCAAAAGACAGGTAAACAAGAGATGTATGAAGCTGCTGTCAGCATAACATGACAGACTCTTTCACAGCAAACTTTTTTTATATATATAAATAGAAAGAGGACGCTCTACAATAAGAGTATAGTGTGGTATAGTAAATACATATGCCAGTAACAGAGTCATTTATTATCATCATCAAGCAACATGTATTGGACATAATTGTATGTGCTGTCCTTTTATATGACTGGCAGCACAGTAGGTGTGTTGACACCAGCATCCCCACAGACATGTGAGTAACACATTGTGCTAAGATATTATGGCAGCCACTGCATGTCTAGGTAACAGGAATGTTTCAGCCCCATTGAAATCTTATGGGACCACCATTGTATATGTGGCCTGTTATTGACCAAAATGTTATTAGCGGCACAAGACTGTATTTTCATTCCATTAATACTAGGATGAGAAAACAGAGTTCTTCTCTTTTGTATATGAGCCAAGGCATAATCTGCATCAGGACTGATGGGGTAAAATAGTCAACAGATCAACATCCCTGTGCAATGGGCAACCAAATATTTTCCTGTAGATTGCGGTCAGTTGAGAGTGACTCAGGATCAAATGAGGCTTGTAAATAATTATAGCTTAAGTTATGAAGCTGTAGTTTGGACTCCTATTTAGCTACTTGATATAAGCAAATACTGTAGTCATATTTCATGTGGAAATGTTTCACCTGAGATGAGTACATATCAGCATTTACAGCAATTCTGAAGGTAATTTGACGTTACTAAGCTTTCCGTATCCCTTTTGCTGGGAAGACCCCTTCCCCTTTCACCATCCTGCAAAAATACTTTCTTCATTTGCAACGATCCTGAAATTAGAAAATTAAATATTTTACTCTTTGCTTATTTGCTGCTTAACTAAAATTTAGACAATTCAGGAATGATAAAAAATGAAGCTTTGTCAGCTATTTATACATGAAATTGAGTCTGTCCTATATTTCCAGGAGTAAATTTAGCTGAGGGGTGGGCGGCTGGTATGATAGTAGAGGAAGTTATATGGGGATACCTGGAGGGCATATGTGATATGGGGGATACACCTAGGAAAGGTCAGGCAAAGCCAAGGGGAGCTCTGAAGACCAACTCAGGTCACTTGACCATCGGCCTGGCCAGGCAGCAGCCTACCATGATCTCAGCCTGGCTTCTCTCCTGATCCTTGTAAGAGCTGATAGATGCCTGAACAAGCTCAGAAACCTAAATTACAATTATGTGGCACTCGAGAGACACACCTTGTTACACATTATTTAATAAAATAAATGTTATTCTCTATAGTCCATGTCATCAAAGCATTGAAAAGCACACTGTGTTTTTTCTCAGGTTACTTAAACATGTCCTATGATACCACCTTTTTGTCTGATGAGGGTATATTACCAGTGATATACATATTTTGCTGTATATAGGCAATGCAAAAATGTAGTTACATTTTCTGCATTTCCATATTTCTGAGCAAATTTAATTTTTCATTTGGGCACTTTACACTGTCATGATTGAAATGGTCAATTAGTTCAATCAAACATGATTAATTTAGTAAAATATTTCAATTTGAGTGTTTTATTGCTTCTTCAAAACAAATATAAAAAAAAAAGTTAACCAAAACAAAATAAAATCCCAATGCTAAGCCTGCCAGTTAATTATGTCAAAAAAGTTGAGGCATTAGAAAACCGATTATTGGCAACACCAATGTGAATTTTTGAGACTCTACTAAGAGTTAAAGTAACTTAATTATGATTAGCTTGACTTTAAGAATTGGTTCTTAAAATATATATATGCATAAAAATTTCCCTCTGATGGTGAATAACGTGTACAGTTGTGAAAGTTAAAATGTCATTATACATTTGTCCAAACCCATAGAATATACAAAACTGAGTGAGCCCTAATATAAACTATGGACTCTGTGTGATAATGACATGCTAACACAGGTTCACCAGTTGTTAACAAATGTACCTCTCTGGCGTGGGATATTGAGAATGAGGGAGACTGCAGATATAACAACAAAGATTATATGGGAAATCTCTGTACCTTCTGCTTAATTTTGCTGTGAACCTAAAACCGCTCTAAAAAGTAAAGCCTATTTTTTTAAAAAAAGAAGCCTGGACTTAAAAGTGTAGACTTTTCACAAAGGGGCAGTAATGATAGAAACGTTCTGCACACACACAAAAAAAGTGACACAGTGTATGAAAGATTACTATCTGAATCTGATTGAGTTGAAATAAAACAGAAAAGTAATGATTGCAGTTGACTAAGAAAGACTTAATAGATATATTTGGCTGAACTCTGTAGCAAAGTTAAATTCATTAGTTTAGGAGGCTGTCCTTCATTTATACTGAAATAAGTTTTACTTTATGGATCAAATTACTGAAGCCAGGAGAGAGAGGGAAAGAGGGAAAGAGAGAAAGAGGTGTGTGTATGCATACACACACACACACACACACACACACACACACACTTTAGATCCCACTCTTGGCTGGCACTACCTGGCCTCCACCGTATCTGTCAGCCAGAGGTGGACAGAAGAGCCACTGCTTCTATATGAGGGCAGAGGACTCACCTTGCCACTGGCTGTCCTGTCAAGAGGTTTGCCAGCTTCACTCCAGAACATGACCCATTTAGTTTTTGTATGCAGAGAAATTTTGAAGGAAACAAGCTATGATTCCTTGGTTTTGTTAAAAATGGCATGCCTGTGATGGTAAAGTTTGGGAGTCAAGGAGATTTGAGAATATAGTGTGTCAGGGTGACAGACCCTTGTTCTCAGGTTGTGAAGTGTGTGCTGAATAAGATTCAATATGTAACAGACACAAGCAAATATAGATAATTTCCAGAGGCTTAAAGATATTTTAAAAGTAAAATGAATTAGTTCTTGACCCTAGGATACTATTGAGGGTCATGAATACTTATAGATCCCCAGACTAATGTGTTTTAGACATAAATAGAGCAGCTCCTGAAGCTATGAAGGAACAATAGAACCAATTCATTCGTTCATTCATTCATTTACACAATCGACATATGTTCAATGGGTTAAGTATTTAAAATAAATACTAATTAAAATGACAAAATGAAATGCATATGTATTTTTTGTTAAATTTGTTTTAGATTCCCATTAGTTAATACAGTGAAATTGGGCATCTTTCCAGCAAGTACTCTTTTAGAATCATGATTTTATATATTAAAAATAATTTCACATATCATGTTGTAGCTGTACTCTGTACAGGGAATTTATGGTAACATGTTTAATCTGTTATCTCCGTTTTGAACTACTCAGAATATTTAAACTACAAAGCTATGTTAGAGGCCATTATGCATCAGCTTATTTTTCTTATGTAACTTATTTAACCCATACAAAAATAGCTTATTAAAGCTATTTCATTTGCTTAGGAAAGCTGAAACACATAACAGATTTTTGGTCTTGATTCCTTGGCACAAAGTATCCACAGTTATTACTATTGCATAGTTAAGTATAATTCCAGAAATATGATAATGTACAAATTGGAGTGTTTATAATTTCAAAATTATCTATTAAGAGATTATTTCAGAGAATAAAAATCAGTCTTTTCCCTTAACATCAATTGTCCAGTGTTCTTACACTATAAATAAGTAAATAAGTTGATCATCCTTATCCTTGAATTAAATTTCGAGAACTCTCAGTTGTACAAAATCTGGCTTTCATTAGCATCTTGTAATGAATTTGCCCAGCTGAGCAAAGATATTTGAATCTTTTTTTTTTTTTTTTTCCTGAGGGCAGTGTTACTGGCCCTCACATGTGGGATCCGAACTGGGTCGCTGGCGTCCCAAGCCAACTCTTAACCAGTGCGCCACTCGGCCCCCAAAGATATTTGAATCTAATAAAAAAGTGGCCTAAATGCATTCTCCTGCACTGGATAGGATTTTTTTTTTATTGCTACTTAGTTTTGTTTTTTAATCAGCAACTTCATCTTGATCTGATTAGGATCAAAGCTCTGACTACTGCTTTGACCTTAAGACTGTACAATCCTATAATTATGATGCCCATACCTATTCAGAAACAAGGGGCTCATTATTGTATTTGTTTCTAAAGTATTATAATAATCAGGTTTGTGAAGGGCACAATGAATCATTGGCTACTGATAGTTTTATTTTTTTTAAAATAATAATTTATCATTATTAAATGGGATTAGGATGTTTGTGTCTACAGTTTAAAAAAAAAAACACCGTAAAGAGAAAAATAAAATAAGCTTTAATAAATATGTTACTCAAATAGCATTTAAAATATAATTTTTTGTGGAGTTAAAAATTGCAAAATGCTTCATTATTCTTTTGCGCGGAATTTTTCCAAAGTTGCAAAATAAATCAGTTATTTCTGTGATATTATAGAGAATGTATTAATATTTGGTGGCATTACATATATAAATCTTTTGCCTTAAAATTTGCCTTAAATAAAACTGTAAACAAAATGCAGTATTCATAGGGGATTTTGATAAAGTACAAGATATTTTTGCATTTCATCTTGGTATGTTTCATCCTTTATGTTTTCCTTCTTCAGAAAGCCAGAAAAAAGGGCCGGCTGAGTGGCGCGGTAGTTAAGCGCTGGCCTGGGAAGCCAGTGGCCCCGGTTCGGTCCCACATATGAGGGCCAGTGATACTGCCCTAAAAAAAAAAAAAAAAAAAAAGAAAGCCAGAAAAAAAAAACACTCAATCATTAGAGGGGATGATGCTCCATGAATGTGTATCAAAATAAAAATATTTTAATTTGGCAAAGTGCATTAATGAATAATTAGCAAGATAATAAAATATGTATTTTATTTGTAAATAAAAATTTACAAATATGTGTCTTTTGAAATAATTTATACTTTTGGGAGAATTTTTAAATTTAGATGTATAAATGGAGAGAGCAAGAGAGAAGGAAAAGAGAGAGGTTGATGTCAAAATTTGTTAATCATACAATGTTCTATTTTTTTACAATTGTTAATAAAGAGCTACATTTAGTCCTTTTTAAATTTCCAGCAAAATCCCTTCCAACTTTTCCTTTTACAACCAAAGTCATTATGTTATGTACTTTAAATATGTTTTGGTTTCAAAATGATCATTGTTTTATGTTAAATACAGACCCGGGAAAACAATACCAATACAGTTCTATGTAAAGGGCCTTGTTAGACTAAACCATTTCTTGAATCTCTTATTGGCTCCTACTTTCTTTGGTTTTCTCTTAGAATATTCCCTCTTTTCAGCAGTGAAGACAGGTAGGTTTGCACTGATTGTGAAACTGGTCCTGTGCTGTAGTAACAAACAGTCCTCAGAGGAATGTTCGGAAATGGCTGACGTACCAGTAGTCAAGGCTGGCCTGGATTTGAGCAGCAGAGATGGAAGGGATCCTTGAGTGTGCCCTGTGGGTAACCCCCTGGCTTCCCGGGTTCTAGAAGAACTGAATGAGTTTCAGCGATGCAGGAAGACTCATTTCTTTCCTTGAGTGTGGAGGTTCCCTGGTGATTCCAGGCCACCTAAATCCTAGGATTGAGTTCAATCCTTAGGGCTTTTGGTGGTCCAGAGATTACAGGTCTCTGGGTCACGACAAAAGATTTCTTCAGGTTTATCTGAGTCTAGCTACAATAAACAGAGTTAAAGAACTTGATAGCGATCTAAGGGCCTACTACTATATTTCCCCATTTTACCTAGTAGCCCTTTTAATATAAATATTCCATTAATTCTGAAAATGGTAAGAGACCAGAGAAAGGCTTTGAAAATTTTTTATCACAGTGAAGTCTGGAACTAGATAAAAATAAAATTTACAAATGACAGCTACAAATGTATTTTAGTCCTTAAAATATGTTAAGGTTTTAGAAAAGTATGAGGAGTTTGCCATGATTGGAAGTGCTCTTAAGTCTTTGAATGAAAGGCACTTTGGTAAATATAAAGAATAAGTTCTTTAGTTAATCATAATAGTCATTTGGCACTTTAATATGAGGACTTCAAGGCACATTAGATACATGAAACATCCCAACAGACAGTCTCTTTTTTAAGTCACCAAATGGACAGGAACTGAGTCATAAAAGTTCACAGAACAAGTTACCAACATAATTTGGATTTCCGTCTGGGACTTATTCCCAATCCAGGTAGCTACCTATGGTTAATGCATCTGTAAGGTGCACATTTATTAATTAAAACATTTATCAAGTAATGACTGTGTAGTAGGTGCACTGTACTAGATGCTGGGTTTCCAAAGACGAATAACACCTCGTCCTGCCTACAGAAGCTCGTGGCCATTTTATGTTCACTAATCATCTTGCCGCTGACCACATGGTTATTAGACTCTTGGGTTTTACTCTGGCTCCAGCCTGGGAATTTGTCATGAAATATACCCAAGAAATATGTTTTAGAACTAGACTTGCTTAGGCTATTTGTGTATCGTTCACTAAAAAAATACAAGTGTGCATGGACACTTGGGTGGGACCGTGATTTTTTTTTGATGTGAATGTGTAGAAGTGCTCCTTTGGAAGTTTTCAAATATTATTATCAAATGTGCTATTGCCTCTGTTTTAAATTTTTTCTTCTTTTCATTGAAATAATAAAAGTTCCTCTGCTCTTGAGCCAGTTGGTTCTGAGCCAGTTGATTCTTGCCGCTTGGTATGCTCCCCAGGTCGGCTTCCTCTCCAAATTTATTTTATGTTTATTTCTGACTTTGAAGATCAAAGGTTCTTAGAAAACTCCTTTTCCCCTTTCTGTGTGATAGGTAATCCAATGATTGCCTGTTAACTTCCTTGTCTTCTAGACAGATTCCTAAATGTTGGACTGAAATAGACCTTAGAAATGGGTATTTTTCAACTTTCATATTCCCTCAGATTTACTCCTGGGGATGGTTCAGTTTCCATCCACACTGGGTGTAAATTTCTTGATAGAATGAGAGAAACAGCTACCAACAATCCCAAGGTAGTAATTCTTACTGCTCATCAAGTTTTCAGATCATATGTTGATACTATACTATATCCACAGCCCAATTAAAATGGTTTTTAAAAAGATACTTGGAATATATTGGTGGTTGTCAGAGGCATGGGGTGCAAGATGGGTGAAATGGGTGAAGGGTGTAAAAAGGTACAAACTTCCAATTATAAAATAAGTCATGGGGATGTAATGTACAGCATGGTGACTACAGTTAATAATAGTGCATTGCATATTTGGAAGTTGCTAAGAGAGTTGATTTTAAGAGTTCTCATCATAAGAACAAAAAATTCTGTAACTATGTATGGTGATGATGTCAACTAGACTTATTGTGGTAATCATTTCACAATATGTACAAATATCAAAACGTTATGTTGTACACCTAACACTAACATAATGTATGTCAATTATATTTCAATAAAAATACATTAAATTCACAGCAAAGTAGTATCCAAAAAAATAAAGATATTTAGGCTATCTTTACCACTGTTTCCTATTAGCAGAGATAATTAAGAAATGATTATACATGTCTCCAGAATGTGTTTTGGACTTACATTTTAATGTGGGTCTGTCATGCTGAAAATTTATAATAATTCAAATAAAATAATGAAGCTGTACCCTGAAGCTCAGACTCATAAAATACAGAAACTTCCCATTTCCCATCGTCTGGGCTTTTGCTTATCTCCTCTGTGCTCGCTAAGTCATGTTGGGAATGACAGCTTCACTTGGTCTAAAGAAACATTTGCCTACGCAGAGACGGTTGCCTCCACTCCCACTCATATAGCCTGCTATTGGTTTCCCTCGTCCATGTTTGTTAGGAAGATTAATTAAAATTCTTACTCTTAATAGTGGTAATTAAAATCTTTTCTTCTCAGCTTGTACTAAACTGTAAGTAGACTACTGAGGAAGCTGTTAAGCATGAGGATATTGAAAGAAAATTTTTACTGCTACCAATAATAGAACAGTTAACATTTATTCATATTATTTAACCAAAAACTTATACTATATTTGAATATTTTTCATATATGACAGAAAATTATGCAACTACATTTCCCCCCTCAATATTGAATTTCTTCCAATGAAACTAGCCAATTAGCAAATTTTTCTGTATACTCTACCTGTCTAAACATGACTCACTTGTTCTAGTTAGAAGGCAAGTCCACTGGACAATTTCTTTTGTTTTCGCTAAGCAAACTAAATTCCTCCTCTTTACCTTTGCTCCTCAGAGAGTGTGTCCTTTGAATTCGGAAAGAACAATCCCTGTTGTTTATTTCTTGGGTTCTCAACATCATTCATTTTGAAGATAAGGGTCAGCCAGCCAGCCCTGGAATCTATACTGTGATAATATGGTGCTGCTAAAGTGAAGGCTCTCTCACGACTTTATGTTTTATGTTTGTTTATAAAGAACTCTCATGGATATAAAAAAAACCGGGGTGCCTGCCTAAAATAGCCCCCATCCTATTTTAAATTATCTAAGTGTTTTCTTTATTCAGGCAATATCCAGGTATTGTTTCTTTTAGGAGGGTAAGACAAATGCTTTTATATAATGTCAAATAATTTCATGTCATACAATAAATATGAAATAATGGAGCTGACTTTTGACAGTGTTAAAATGATTATTAATCATGCATTCTAAAAACATTTAGTGAATGTCTTCCATGTGCTTAGACTGTCCCAATTTGAAGTTGTATTTCATTTCTTTTCATTTCTTTTTGAGGGCAGTGTCACTGGCCCTCACATGTGGGACCCGAACCGGGGTCGCTAGCTTCCCAAGCCAGCGCTTAACCACCGCGCCACTCAGCCAGCCCTGAAGTTGTATTTCTATAATTGTCATTTTTATAGACCCACTGATTATAGTCCTTATTGTACGTAGTCTTATCTACTGAGGACCCAAAGCAGGGAGGAGATCAGGATTTTTCAATAGCTCTCAGTGTCTTTCTTGTCTGTTAGATCCATCAGTCAGTTGGCTGCAGGAGGGTCCGAGGGAAAGCCCACCCCTCTATACAACTTTTCTGCTTCAGTAGTGTAAGGGATTATACCCCAGCCATGAGTTTGTCATAGGATGTAAGTCTCTTGGGGGTAGGGATCTTGTCTGTTCTGTTCACTTCTGTATTTCTGCACCTTGGAGGTACCTGCCACCTAGTAGGAAATGCTTAAATGAGTGTGCCCTCCCCCAACTCTGCTCAAAACCCCTGGAAGGCAACTCTCTACTCCCTCCCTTCCTCAGGGTAAGCACCACCAGCTCCTCTTCTCTCCTCTCCCAACCTTTTGGTCGTCTCAGGGTTTATGGGGTAAAAACTACCTTTATACCGAAATCAGTAAGCCAGGCTTCATGTTTTTCCTTAGTTTACCACTTGTTTCATTGTTCTCTATTTTGATTACTTTATGTCTTTAACATTGATAATATAATGGAATACTTGCAGCCCAATTCCATAATCTTAGCCCCTAAAAAATTGTATTCTGACCAGGATAACAAAATTTAAGTAAGTCTTATTGGTCAAAGATAAAAGTTGATTATGGGGAATTGTTCCGTGCCTGTATTTTATTGCTGTTTATTTTAAGTTTATCTATTAAAGATCTCCTCTGTATTTTTTTTTTTTTTTTTTTTTTTTTTTTAGCTGAGCCATCCTGCCACCTGTTGGCAGCTCAGCGGCAACTCAGCTCGGGCTGGCATCGAACCGCCATTGCTCAGAGCTCAACTCGCACTCTTGAGAGCCACTGAGCCACTCGGCTGGCCCTCCAAAGATCTCCTTTTTAATAGAGAATTAAAAAAGAAAATCAGGCACCTCAAATTTAACTTTTAGTCATACATTTTGAAAAATTACAGTGGCTCCAAGGAATGTATAAAGGCTCTTACTGCACTGTGGGGTAAAGTTTAAATTCTTGCAATCTGAATATGTAGTATACTACCTTGCAAAAGAAATTCACCCTTACAAACTTGACATCTTGGGTATACAATACTAAAGTTGACCCTTGACCACATAAGGGTTAGAGGCACCAACCTTTGGTGCAGTTGAAAATCCATGTATAACTTTTGATTCCCCAAGGACTTAACTACTAATAGCCTTACTGATAACATAAACACTTCACATATATTTTATATGTTGTATGAGTGTATTATATGCCATAATCTTAAAATAAAATAGGCTAGAGAAAACAAAATGTTAAGAAAATCATAAGGAAGAGAAAATACATTTACAGTATTTATTGAAAAAAAAATCTACATATACGTGGACCCCTGCAGTTTGAACCTGTGTTGTCCAAGAGTCCACTGCACTTCTAAACCAGTAATGTGATAGAGTGAGCACAAAACTGCACAGAATTTTTACACACTAAATATCCAAGTTGTTTCATATTATCTATAATTGGTGGATGCTAGGTAGATGACAACTTGGAGAATCACTCACACATAGTGGATCTGAGAAGATAGGAGAGATTTTGTTTGCAATTCTTTAGTGCTACTTTAATTCTCAGGAGAGAACTGGGCTGTGTATAGAGTCGCTGAGATAGTGCAGATACTGCATTGTATGGTAATATGATAGGTGAGGCTATTTCAAGCTAGGTATAGGAAGGTGGAGTACATTAGGGGATTATTACTGGTCAAGGGTTTAGCTGCTTAGCTTTCAGGTCTAGAAACTCAGTAAAATGCGTCCCCAGAGACCTAAGCCTCAGTTGCCTTGTCTATAAAATGGGCATAATAACCATATTTACTTCATGGGATTTACTGTGAGAATTAAATGAATTAATATATGTAAAATATTTAGAGGAGTGTGAAACACATAGTACTTTCTGAGTGTTGGCTATTATTTTTTAAATTATTATGACTAGATCATATTTGGTAAACTCAAAGGATACTGATTTATACCACTGTTTTACTTTGCAGAGAGGCATATTGCTTTCCAGGGAAAAGAATACCCTGTAATACTCCCTCTTTCTAGCACCATGTGATCTGTGACACCAAATTAATGGATACCAGATTACTTGGTGAGAATTACATGAAAGTGAATTGGATGGCTTTAAAGGGTTTTTTCAAGTAACAAATAATTCTTATATCTACTTTTGTAGATATAAGAGCAACCTGTCAGGTAATGATCTTTTCCTTGAATGGTGCTGACTCTCTCTCTCTCTCTCTCTCTCTCTCTCTCTCTCTCTCTCTCTCTCTCTCTCTCTCCCCCCCCCCCCCCACTAGGGACCAACACTTTCCAGGGATGGTTTAATTTCCCTAGAAACCCGCTCTATGTCCTGAGACAGCCTTAGATATTTCTTGACTTTGGCTCTAGATTTTAGAATATCATGACTTTGGGGCCTCTAGTTCCCTGCCAAATGAGCAGACGTTGTTCTACATTATATCCAAATCTCTAACCCAGAAAGCAGAAAGATAACTGTGAAATTTGCCCTTACTGACTTTATGAAGAGGGAAAGAAAAATCCTTAAAATAATTACTCTTCAACTACTTTTTTTAAATTATTGAAGATAAATCATGTGTTTTTCATCTTGCATATAAGGGCTTCAGTGTAGTTTTTGCATATGAAAAAGTTGCATATGAAAAGATTAACTCTCCACTTAAAATGCTGAAATTTATTTCAATTATTGGATATATAACTTTAACCTTAATTATTTATGTATACTTTATATCAATGTTACATAATGCTGTTTGTGCCATATGTGACATTAATATTAAGCATATGTAACTGATAACCAAAATTTATTCAGTTTGCAAATAATTTTTATTATGAAGTATTGAGAGTGGTCGAAATGAGATGAGTGGTTTGCTTCAGCAGTCACAATCACTTTGATTGTGTTTGTTCCTGAAAAATACCAATTCTTGGGAGAATTCAAATGTTATGTCTTTTTGATGAAAGAAACTTAATTGTATTAGTTTGCTAGGGCCACAGTCACCAAGTATCACAAATGGAGTGGCTTAGAACAACAGAAATTTATTGTCTCAGTTCTGGAGGCTGGCAGAAATCAAAGTGTGGGCAGAGCTGGTTCCTTCTGCGTGCTGTGAGGGAGACTCTGTCCCATGAATCTCTCCTAGCTTCTGGTGGTTGGTTAGCAGTCTTTTCTGTTCCCTGCTTTGTAGGTCACTGCTGTCATCTCACCTGATGTTCCTGTGTTTGTGTTTGTGTCCAAATTTCCCCTTTCTATAAGGATAACAGTCATATGGGATTAGGGGCCCACCGTCCTCCACTATGACTTCAAATGAACTAATTATATCAGCAATGACCCTGTTCCGAATAAGGTCAAATTTTGAGATACTGGGGTTTCAACATATGAATTTGGAAGGGGGGGGCACAATTCAACCCATAACAATTACGATCCTCAAATTCTACTTTTAAATGCTTATAAGCAATGGGACCGGTTCCTTGGGTTTGTGTCTTACTTTAAAAAAAAAAAAAAAAGGAAAGGAAAAGAAATCAGCCACCAAAAATAAACAAATCACTCAATGGCCAATGAACCCACTTCCAGCCAGGGATTTTAACGCTCAGTTGACAAGTTGATTGAGATAGGCTTCATTTCAAAAGCATAAATTCTGAAATGATATTCTCTTACATTGTTACAAAGTTCCGATACTCAATCAATTGTAGTGTTTTAAAAATGAGTTCTGGGGCTGGCCGAGTGGCGCAGTGGTTAAGCGCTGGCTTGGGAAGCCAGCAGCCCCCGTTCGGGTCCCACATATGAGGGCCAGTGATACGGCCCTCAAAAAAAAAAAAATGAGTTCTAAAAATGTTCTAAAAATAAGTTCTAAAAAAGAAGAGTAAACAGGTAAGAGAGAAAAAAATCAAGTTTGAAAATCTTCAGATTTTATATAAACTACTTACTAGGAAACTTCCTTGTAAGGGGGCCACCCATCCTGCGTTCTGTGGAATTGTTCCAATTGTACCAGGAAAACCTTACATCCTGTAAACTTCACTTTCATATCTGAACAAATGCTTAAATTTACTAAAGTGCTAAAACAAGTTGATGAAGATTTATTACATTACTACCTCATTTTTGTCTGGCACATAGTCTAAAAAGTATGGAAAACCTATCCATAAATAACTGAAAGTATTTTTAATGGTTGCCTTTCATAGCATATAGTATCTCAAAGTAAATTAACTTTCATTTTAATGTATTGTCTATATTTTTAAACGGTACAGATGAGATGAATGTTTTGGTTTGATAGCCAGGTTTACTCTAACATTTGTCTGTCTTTAATAAAATGTAAACATAGATACATTTGGAGACTCAGTGATTGTGAGGAATGGACAAATTATGATTTTTATCCTTTTATCCCAATTATAACCTTTAATATTCAGTTAAAAATGACTGAAAGCACATGCTTTTTTTGTTGTTATTGGAGGAGATGTCTTAGTGAGACAGTTTTTGGTATTTTTGATGTTTGATATCTATCACCTGGAACAGTATATCTGAAAACTAGGCAACATTATTTGTACTGATAATAGCAGTATGAAGAATCTCACAGAGCATTAAAACCCCGTTAAGTCCTAGTTATCACATGGATTACTACTTCCTGAAACATGTACTTCTTGGTTTAAAGTGAAAACAGCATTTTGAGACCAAACTTGGGTTTTCATTAAACAAGCAGTTTAAATTAAATCCCCAAAGGTTGGATTCCACTCTTTTGAGGGCTTCCATGATACCATACACTATGGCTTCTGTGATCCTGGAAAGATGTTTGAACTTTTCACTTTATGATTCATACTTTTGTTCTTATGGACATTGAATGGTAGGGATACCACAAACTCAGAATATTGTTATGCTTACAATAAAAGACAAGTTTTCAAAATCAGTCCAGATCTTAATCTATTTGTATTTATTGGAATAGATTTTATTCCCTTTTTGAAGGCAAAGAGCCCTTTCAAATACACTTCTTCAGAAATGCTGACAAAATCACAGATACTGATAAAAATTCAGAAGGCTTGTTTGTCCTTTTCCTTGAATTATGCACACTAATTTATTAAACAACATTTTTTTAGTTCTGCATTCATCTCTAGCAGTGGTAACCAATTCCATGTCTAGTTATATAGCTAAGGAACATCAACAGAACACTGAGTTTTAACAAGCCCTCCAGGTGATTCTGATACCACAATAAGTTTGAGGGTAGCAAAAGCCATTTTCATCCTATTCCTTCTTCCTTACTAACAGAATCCCTATTTAAATACTAGTTGGAGATCCTGTGATTTCTGGGAATGTGGTTCTAGTTTTTGACCTAGGAGCAAGGGTGACCTAGTTCCGTCTAAGGAAGTGTAAGGGAAAACCCCCTATGGGTCTCCTGGGGACTATTTTCCTGTCTGTAAGAGCATACAAATGAAGCACCACTAGCTACTTGTGTCTTTGAATATGGTTGTGGAAGGACATGATGCTTGGGAATCCTGCTATAATCTTGCAACCCAGAAAAGTCCAAGAGACTCTCAGGACCGTTCAGCCAACTTGCAACTGCCATCCTCCAAACTGTTGGAGGCAATAAACCTAATTTGTTTAAGCCCTTATTGGGTAAGTATTTTGAGTTGCAAATGAAAGCATTCCTAAATGATATAACCAGCCATCTGTAACATATAGTAAGCTACCAAAGAGTACATATGGGTTGATTCTTAGTGGCATCCATGTTTTCATTCAGTCAGTCAACAAACATTTCTTAAGCAACTACTATGAGACAAGCACTATGCTAAGCATCAGTCACAATTTAACAAGACAGACACATCTTTCTACAGTTTGGGTGAACCAGCCCTGTTATTTAGCGCAGTGGCTAAGATATAACGTCCCACCTTTCTCACCCCTGCTTTTAGGGCAGGTAGTCTGTATGTATTTTTCACACCACTTCCTGTTTGTGAAATTATCCAGGAGGTTTGGCCAGTCGGTACTACCCATCTCCTTAAAATATCAGAAGCAAGATTGGTCCATCATTTTTCAAAGATTGCTCACCCCTAAATTAAGACTTTAATTCTTGTTTAATTCATAAACATGAAGATTTAAAGGAGGAATGATTGAAGACAATGAAATTACGAAGGATGGAGATCAATTGAGCATGAATTTAACAGCTCTTGGCACTTTATTAAATAGAGTTCTTTTTTGCAAGTTTGAAAAATGAATTTTTAAGGCAAATAAAATACAGAATGCAAACAAATGCAGTATTTTTTTCAGATAGTGATAATGGATTGATGTTACAAAAATCTAAATCCAGATTGAGGAAATAAAGAGATACCTCTCTAATTGCTTTCTAAGATGTCGACCCTAAGTGTTGATGAAGTAACATTTGAGACTCATCATGTACTAAGTACTATATCCGTGGCTCTACATTGACTAAAGAGATGATTCTATCTCCATTTTTCTGAAAAGGAAGCTGAGATTCAGTTATGTAACCTCATCACATAGTTAATAAGAAGGAGAGTCTTGATTGAACTCAGGTTTTTCTAGTATTGAATAACACATCCTCATACCACTTCCTTAAAGACAGAGGCACAACATTACCATCTTCTACAAGTGATCCTTTGTCCCTGAGTCAGAGTCTGAATCTTGGATCCATGGACTATTAGGTTAATGCCACCTGGCATTTATAGTCTTGTTCTTGGGAATCGTTTAAAAAAATAGCGTCTAACTTCTTAACAGCAGAGTCAGCAAATAAAATTTAAGTTCGAAGAATCTAGACTAAATATCTGAGGGATCTTCTTCCCCCTTTTAATTTCAAAACAAATGGATTCCGGTAAAGAAGCTTCCTTTCCCTTGAGGGAGTGGTAGTTAATTATTCAAAGATAATTTGAACAATATTTACACCCAGAGTTAACCTGAAGATAGATATATAGATATATATAGATATATAGATATATATAAAGAAAAATGTATCATAGAGATATTTTGACCCATAATCCTTATAAACACTCCAGAAATGGTTACTCACTCCTCAATTGGTTGAGCCAACAGTTTATATATACGTATATGGCTGGACTTTTAGGTTTAGTTATGTAAGCTGAATTGTCTTTCTACAGACATATTTGGCAGAGAACTGAACGTTTTTTGAACTAGAAGTATCAAAACAACTGGAAGTCATTTTGATCTTTTTCTATGTGAAGACAATACCTAGCTAATTTGACCAAAAGGCACAGTCAGGGCATTCTGGGACATTTGTACCATGGGGCCTTTATATACTGCTATGGTTGCAAAGTAGTTTGGAACAAATGACATCAATGAGCTAAACTGTCTCTGAATTATGTGAACAGGAGAAATCGGAAGAGTTGTCGTATACTGTTACTCTAAAAAAATGTCAGTTTGAAAAAGAAAACATGCCAAATTTTCCCTCGAGCCAGATAGCAGAATCAAATAAAGCTAAATACCAATTTAATGTAATTCATGAGATTTTAGTTAGGAATTATTTTCCTAAATATTTAATCACCAGCTCAGTTTAAGCTCACAATAGGCAGATGAATACACTTAATCTGTTATGATTATAGTCTGTTTGAGCTGCTCAAGTGTTTAGAAAATGAGACTTTTTTTAGTAGACAAAAGAGACACCTCTGACACAAATATGAACCTTTCCTAAACCATTTTATCCTTAGCGTTCAACTTTAGCTTAGATGGCTCACCCTATGAAAGGTTGACAATTAATCATCATTCCACATAAGTCCACATTTACCTTACAGGGCAATAGATTGCTCATGCAAAGGAAAAACAAATTAGGCATGTGTAAAGTAATTGGTACTAAGAAGAAACAACTAAACTCATTTAATGATACCCTTTTCCCTCATAAACTGATAATTGTAGTCTAGGTGTTTTTCATTTGCAGTTTTAAATTAGTCAAAACATTAATGTTTTCTAATGTAATTTCCTAGGGATGCATTATTGTTTTTTTTTCAAAGGATGGATCATCTTAATGCTGAGGTGAACACAGAGTGGATTATACAAAAAGCACGCACCTGGTGACCACAAGAAATGGGATATTGAGCTTGCCACAGCCCAGTAATTGGCCATTACTGTCTATCGGTGGGAAAGAGTGGGGATGAAAAAGGGGAGACTCACAATCAATGTTGACGAGGGTCAGGTAAACCTAAGAAAACAATCCTTGAAGAAGCTGAGGTCAGCCTAAACTGGACTTCCAAAATCAAATGAAACATAAAAGTTCAAGGACACACTCTTTGAAACTGATAGCCTTGAAAATATTTTTGCCAATTAGCTCTATCAGCATATTTTGTATAGTTTTGGCATCTGTATAGATATATATTGAAAATCAGTCTTCACCCATAAATGTGAAACAAAACTTCAAATATCCATTGTTACTTTTCAGGTGACAGATGGATTAAACAATTCGAAAAGCAATTACTCTATTAATAGGAGCAGAAGCACCAAAATAATTGTCAAACCAAGGTCCCTTACTTGGTGATATTATTTTCCAGATTATGAATATTTGGATCCAGTAGATAAATAAAGCATTCTAAAAATAAGTAAGGATTATATGTTGCCTTAATGAATACCTCAAAATTCTCCAGAGTTATAATAATGGAATCAATTCAAGTGTAAAATCAAAGATAGAAAACCATTACCCATTTTCCTCTGAAATAAAATAATATCCATTCATATGGTAGAAAGGCTTATTGAGATTTCTTTCAAAACTATTATTGCAACTCAGATTTTTTAAAGTTTAATTAGTAATTTATGGATCAGTGCCCTTGAAGAGAATTTGCAGTTAGCCCTGTTCAAAGGTTGAAGTGGCACCAACTGATAGGAGAAAGCTTCTTGTTGAAGGAATTAAAACTACAGAAAGTTTAGTTTTTTTGTTTCTGTATATATAACTAACACATGCTAGTATGTAAGCAATACATGTTCATTATATAGAAACTCGTTTAGAGGAAAGTAAAAAACCACTAAGGCTTACTAACGTTATTGAATCAAAGATAATTTTGATAAATTTGATCTCAGAAATCAATGAAAGGCTTTATTTACAGATAAGGAAACAGACCTTAGCTAGAGGTAAGGCAAGTTGCCTGAGGACACAAAGCTGCTTATTAGCGAAGATGGAACTCTGTCTCCTGATTTCTAATCTGAAGCTTGTTTCTTATGTACCGTGTTGCCCACTCTCTCTACCTGCTCTTCCATTCCCTTTTATCTTCAGCCCCTTAAGTTCTTAACCCAGTGCCCTTTCCAACCCCATAATAACCTTTGTCACCAAGCTGCATCACTGAAAACCTTTCCTACTTCCAGAGGGCCACATATTCCCCCCTACACACACACACACACACACACACCAGAAGGAAACAAGTGTGTGTGTGTGTGTGTGTGTGTGTGTGTGTGTGTGTGAGAGACAGAGATTGAGAGACAGAGAAAGACTAGACAGGGGACCTCTGGGATTGATTTGATCTACGATCTTCATGATCAAAATCCTTGCATATTACTTGTATTAGAGCAGTAAGAAAACATCAAAGCACATTGTAGACTAAAGAGACCTATACAAACATTAATTACTCTTCTAGGTAGAACATTTTCTAAATATGAAAAATTATTTTCAAAAATACATTTCTTCTGGCACCATAATAAAACCCCAATCTTCTATATAGTAATAAATCTGTATCAATGTTGCTTTATAAACAGCTGAAAAACATCCATAGGGCTGGCCGAGTGGCATGGTAGTTAAGCACTGTCCTGGGAAGCCAGCAGCCCCGTTTCGGGGTCCCACATATGAGGGCCAGTGACACTGCCCTCAAAAAAAAAAAAAAATCCTTAGTCATGTAAAATCTACACTGATTATGCCTCTTTTTAAAATTATATTATTTCCCTTTACAGTGCCAAGAAATTCCTTTAGACTGTTTTTAAGATCACAAAACATTTTTATAAAGCCCCAACTTTTTATACTGATTACACAGTTCAGCGGTAAACCGTCTAAAAATAAAAACCAAAAAGAAAAAAACCTCAAATATTTTATTTTGACCTAGGCTCCCCTTTTCATACCTAAAACTTTTAAACCGAGCATCCCCCAACCTATTTAATGTTATTTTGTCCATACTATAGCCATACAGTGCTCTGAAAGGAGTGCTATACTGTTCAGCTGGACTTGGGCATCGGGCACTATGTGGAAGTTCTCCAACACCTCTGGGTGTCAGGTGGTTCCCACCCCACCTGAAGGGATGGTAGTACCGACATTTGATACCCTGGGAAGGTTTTCCATTGGCTTCCATCATCAACACAATTCTAAGTCCCATACTGCTGCCCAAGTCACCTTTAAGGGAGCCAGCAGGAAGAAAAAGCTCTCTTATGCTTATTTGCAGCACTTGTGTTGTTCTAAGCTTACGTATTGGTTGGGGAGAAGCAGAATAACAAAGCAGAAAGAGCAAGAGTTTTGCAGTCAGAGAAGCCGAGGCTTCAATCCTAGCTCTCCCCCTTTCCAGCTGTAAGACTTTGGTTGAGTTATTTAACCTCTCCGGGTCTCAGTTTCTTTATGTGTACAATGGGGATAATAACAGCATTGCTTCATAGGGGTACTGTGAAGATGAAATGAGATAATATCTGAGAAGCACCTTGCTTAATATGCCACTTGTCTAGTGCTCCTTTGTTATATATGTGGCTCAATGCAGATAACAATGCAGTAAAACATTTCTGACAGAGATCCTTGGGAGAGGCCTTCTTATTGTATTTTTAATTATTCTTAAGTGTTGAAATAATCACCCCAGTCAATATTTTCTTATTGCATTAGAGAGGAGGGCTGTATCCAGGATGCATGATAAGGGTCTTCTTTATCTTATGAGGGATTCACGGACCCAAGATGAAGGATATCATCTCATCAGGATTTTGTGGCTGTGTGACACCATTATCTTTTACTATGCTGCACTCTTAATTGACATGCTATTATAATTAGGGATTTTATGAGACTTGAAAGGAACAAATCAGCAGTGTGGAAGTAGTATTTACTGATATAAAAAACACACAAAAATAGAAGAGTAGGCGCAATGATCACAACACTGAGGTTGGGGTTGCGAGAAAGCTGGAAAACACGGACTCTTGTGCTGGACTCGGGGACTATGTCCCAAAGAGAACATTAAGAAGCTCTGAAATATTTGCCAAGAGCCCAGAATGCAAATTTCATTCATAAATGTGCAGCAGCTTAATGGGAATCAGCTTCAAGGTGCTGTTTAGAACCACGTGTGGAGTGTGGTGTGGCTGAGGCATAAGACTGAGGATATAAGAACACATAGGACCCTTTTGCTCAGGTGGATGAAGCCCTCTGAGTTGTATTCTATGAGGGGCTTGCAAGTAAATGGTCCAATTGAAAAGGGTGCCAAGAAAACCAATTAAAATGACTGAATGCCTGAGAAATCTACCCCTGTTTACACAGCCTGGGTAAGCCCAAGCAAGTTCTTGAGAATGTGAAGGGAATATCATGGTGATGCAAAGCATTTGCTTTCTGTGTTATTGAAGACTGTAAGAGAAGGGACGGACTTGATGTTGAACAGGAAGGAAGGAGTTAGGTTAGACAGCAAAACAAACTACCGATGACAAAAGTTGAGATCCCAAAACATTGTTAAATGGAATGTATATGTATTTTCTGGCTGCACATAGAGAAAACTAAACAGTTAATTCAGTTTCATGCTTTTTTAGTGTCCAGTGAGTGTGATGGGCAAGATGTCTCTCTTTTTCTTTCCAAATTCTTTCGTTTTGATTAAGATCTCTGAAGACTAACATTTGGCCTACATTTATCCCAGTGAACATTATTACCAAAAACGGCAAACTTTCCATATAGGAATGTTTATTTATTTATTTATTTATTTATTTATTTATTTATTTATTTATTTATTTTTGTTTTAGGGCAGTGTCACTGGCCCTCATATATGGGACCGAACCGGGGCCGCTGGCTTCCCAAGCCAGCACTTAACCACCGTGCCACTCGGCCGGCCCTAGGAATGCTATTTTAAAATTGACATGAATTTCATATAAGATTCACCATTTTAAAGTATACATTTCAGTGACTTTTAGTACATTATATAGTGCAAGTATTGACACTATGTAGTTCCAGAACATTTTAGTTACCCCGCAAGGAAACCCCATACCCATTAAGCAGTCACTACCCATTCTCCACTTTAGCCCCTGACAACTACTAATAAGCTTTCTGTCTCTGTAGACTTACCCTAGGAATATATTTCTTTGGAAATCTTCTGAATTCTGCATTTAATTTTCCACCTAGAGACTGTAGACTACTGAGTGTGTGTGTGTGTGTGTGTGTGTGTGTGTGTGTGTGTGTGAGAGAGAGAGAGAGAGAGAGAGAGAGAGAGAGAGAGAGAGAGAGAGAAAGAGAAATCGATCAGCATTCATGAGAACTCTATTCGATTTGCATGGTCAAAACTATTTGAAATATTCAAACAAAATGAAAAACACAGAGGATACTTACTTTTCAATTAGATGTCTGTAATTAAATTAGGTGTCTGGACTTAAATTTCTCAAGGGTCCAGTCGGTTGTTATAGAAATGTCAAACAATTCTTGAAATATGCCTGTAACATTGAGAAAGACTTTTGAATGGCAATCTGGCTTTCTAGCTCCTGAGTTAGGCTCAAAGTTTTCACACCCAAACAGAAGCTCTGTCCTGGACCAGAGGTCCTCCTATAATAGTTGATAATAACCCCATTACTTTTATAATGTAGTGGTGACCATTCTTTATTCTGTGTTTGTCCTGGTGAGCATGTCAGCTAAAGTAAAGGAAACTTAGGATGCTTGACTGGTAAGTGAAAAAGCAACTTTAAAATTATAAAACCCCTTTTATTTGCCAAGTATAAATACTCATCAATTTTAAATTAGAACATACATTTTATTCTGGCTGTAATTTTTAAAAAGTTAACCTATTCACAAATTTAAAAACTTTGAAAATGAACTGGAAAATTGATTTTAGGGCACCTATTTCTTGTAAACTGATTTAAAATTTACATGGCTTTCTTCGTTATGATTACATTGTCAGGAAAGTGTGTTTTCTGAATTTTGGAAAATATACATAAGACTTTTGAAAGAAATCTTAATTTTCAGCCAGTCAAATGATTCCTAGAAGGAGGAACAGTCTTGTGATTTAAGTGGTGCTTTGTAACCCAGAGTGTCAAGGCCAGATTATTGTCATTTTGCATTTTGAACATATTTTGAGGATTTTTATTCCATTTTCATTTTAAAGATTTTTATTTCATTTTCATTTTCAATTATTTTCCATTTTATGAGCCTTAATTAATACATCTTTACTGTTCCCATTAAAAAGGATTTAGGATTCCCCTGCCAAAGCTCAAACACCTCACTGGTTCTGATGTTATGGATCTTGCTTGTTTTCTTTCCGAAGTATCTTTTCTACATGCTTCACTGTAGTCTCCTATCTCTTCTTTTCACCATTCTCTGAGTTTCGGCTTGTGGGGCCTCCTTCATGACGGTGAAAAACAGACTTTCCATATCACATTTTGGAGGTATACATTGACTTAACTACTATCCCCACAAACACTTCTCAGGCAGTGTGGATCAGAAGTAAATCTTTAAAACCAACTGCACCTCCTTTAAGGCACCTGGAATTTGGGAACCTCACAATAGTCCTCTTGTGACATGTGAAAATCAACGCAAAGCACCTTGTTGCTGAGAGAGGCTGGGGCAAATGTGCAAATAGCATTATCCTTTGTGCTTTGCTCTGGGACCTATCAACAAAACTCATCTCCAGTTAAGAGATCCCCACAACGTGGAGAGGTTTAGTCTGTCAGTTCCCTGCCTCTGGGTGAATATGCCTTGGTTTTCTTCTCAAGGATATGTGGATACGTGATCCTATTCCCCAACTTCAGAAGACAAACCCAAATCTCTCTAGGAATGAAGAGAAAGGACTTGAAGGTGTTGTGGAAAGAAAGGGAAAAAGAGGGCTTGAAAAGGGAAAAGCAGTTACCAGCAGTAGCTAAACTGTAAATCCCCTATCTCTGCCCTCCAGACCACATCCCAACCGAATCCAGCTGCACCCCGCCCGGTGACTTGTGGGGCTCCTGATGGAGAGTCCAGATACAGGCCGTATATTCATGCGTGTCTCCCTTCACTACTGGTGTCAGTCGGGCTTGTGCTCAGAGTGTGGGATCTGGTTGGAGTCTCAATGTGTAGGATCCACACCCCGGGTTTTGGCGAGATTGAGAAGGGTAAGGTAATAGGGGCTGGTGCGCCCTGGGGCCGGGGGGAGGGGAGTCTGGCAGGCGGCGAGGGGTGGCGGGGTTGGAAAAGCCAAGGGAGGCCTAAGTCTGGTATTCTTTAGAATCATTCACCTGCCCCTTCATGAGGCCGCCGAGTGGCTTTATCTGGACAGGGACAGACTCAGGGACACAACTGGGATAACCGGTATTCCTGGTAACAGCCTGTCAGATACTGGGGCATTGGGAGGAGAGGAGGGGAAAGGACGCGCAGGTGGGGGCGGGGGCGAGAGGGTGCAGAGGGAGAAGGGAGGATGGCGAAGGGAAAAGCTTGCGCTGCTCCCTCCTCGCCGCATCTCCAGGAAGCGTTTGGAGACCCGAATTCCGGGCCGGGGTGGGTGGGCCTCGAACTCGCTGCTGGACTTGACCTTCCCAAGACAACCCTGACTCCCCCGAAGAGGGCCGGACTCTGATCTTTGCGCCCCTTCCTGCCCTTTGATTCTGGTGCTTTGAGGGAAGCCCCGCTAGGCAGTACTGGGAAGAAAAGACATCCTGGGCCCGTAGGCGGGCGGGAATGGGAAGGCCAGGAACACGGCTCTGGGACACGGGTTCTAGGGAAACACCTATAGGAAACATGATTTTCTGTAAACACAAACACAAACAAAAACAAAACCCCAAGCCCAGGCTGGAGCTTTCACAGTGACCGTCCGGAGGCCGCCTTCTCCCCCAGAACGGCCAGGCGACCGATGCGAAGCACTGGCCTCCAGCGCTCGCCGCGGGGCTCTGCGCTCCTCTCCCGGTCGGCCTCCCCGGTCCAGAACCCCCGGCCTCCCAGATGCTCCGCTCGCGGCTGCCCGGAGCGCGCGCGGTAAAACCCGGCGAGTGGACCCGGCCGGGAGAAAGTCCCGGCAGGCTGTTTGTGGCCAGTGGGCCCCAGGAACCCGGGCGGGCCACGCCTGGGAAGGGCGTGCAGGCGGCTCCGCGCTGGGGTCCCCGACGCCAGGCCTCGCGCCGCGGGGACGCCCGGGTGGCCCTGACATGCAGGGGGCGGTCCAGAGCAGGCAGCGGGACGGAGCTCCGCCCCGGGCGGGTATAAGGGCTGGGCTCGGCCGGAGGCAGCGGCGGCGCCGGCGGAGGCATAGGGGCACCTACACGGCTTGGACGGCCTTGTTGAGCCCCCCACCTGCTTCCATAAGGCTTTGCCTTTCCAACTTCAGCTACAGTGTTAGCTAAGTTTGGAAAGAAGATCAAAAGGGAAAAAAAAAAAGACCCTCGGGCTGTTTTTCTTTTAATTGTTCTACTAGTCGTTGGGGTCTTTTTGCACAACGCTGTTGTGTTTTTAGCGGTGCTCTCTTCCGTTCCTTGCACTCCTGTTCACAAGTACCTCAGCGAGAGCAGCAGCAGTAGCAGCAGAGCCAGCGGGGGGCACCTGGTGTCATGACCAAGGCAAGAGAGCAAAACCGCCAGGGAGGAAGATGCTGTGGTAAGTTGACCGAATGCAAGAGGTGGAAACGCAGGTGGGGCGCTGGAGACCAGGGGCTTCGCGCAGGTGTTGAAGGAACGTGGCTCAGCTGTTCAACAGAGTGCTTCCTAGCTCATTTGATTCGTATTTTGGTGGGAGTTGAGGAAGAAATGAAGTTTAGGGTGTGGAAAGACGAGCTTGCGCGCAGGCAAGGATGGAGTAGCCTGGGAAGTTTGGATTGCCTTCTTAAAAAATGGAGTTCAAGAATGTTGAAACAAGAGCTTTCTTCACTGTGTGTGAAGTTAGGCAGTTACTGGCCAATAAATAGGTCATGCTGAATTTGAGTGTTGACTTGATAAAATTGTACATGGTTTGTCACACAAAGTTTTTAATAGTCATGTTTAACAGGAGCAAATGTATATGCGTTCCAACATTAGATCACTCAAGTGACGAAATATGCTTTTTATCTCCCGCCCTTGTGTCTTTGCAGGAACCCTAGCAGACTACCTGACCTCTGCAAAATTCCTTCTCTACCTTGGTCATTCTTTATCTACTTGGGTAAGTGAGAGTATACAGTAATTCTTACAACATACTTGCACAATGTCTTGTTTCCTTTCTTTTGGGCCAGTTGTTTTAAACCATCTTCCAGTTTTGTCATGCAGCTAAAGAAATAAATCGTCCAAACACACGGGCTTTAATGAAACAATTATTTTCACCAAAGGTATTTTCTCATAGGTGTTTGGAAATGCTATTTAATCATTGGGTTATACCACTTAATGTAGATTGACAGGTATCCAAAGACAGGATTAACTAGGACAGGAATATTTGCATTGTTTGTACATTGTGTTTTGCATTAATAGGCTTAGTAAATGGTGATACCTGCTGCTAAGAATAGATAGATGTCTCATATATTTTCTATTATTTCACATTTTAAGATATTTCTGTTTTCTTCTTTTGTTAAATGTATAAGTTCCAGCATACTGCACTATGAAAATACAGTAGAATAGTGGAGCAACTGACTTAGGCTAAAAATAACATTCTAAGATTAATTTAAATATAATTGACCCTAAGAACAAGTATCTGAAGGATGAAAGTTCTGGTCTTTATAAATGTTATCTGTAGATATGTGTGGGGTATCTCAGGCTATCTTAAAAAGCTTCATCCAGTGAAAATCAGTAACTGATTCATAACTCTTCCTTTGACTTCTATGTGGTCGTGACTTGCTATTTGGTTTCTATAGGCCTGGTTTTTTTCATGAACCCCTCAAAAAAGAATAATCTGAAAAGGATGTTGGATGTGTATTTAATTAATGATGATTAGAATCTTTAAAATTAAACAATTGTTCTTATTCTTTTTATTTTTTTTTATTTTTTGAGGGCAGTGTCACTGGCCCTCATATGTGGGATCCGAACCGGGGCCGCTGGCGTCCCAAGCCAGCACTTAACCAACGCGCAACTCGGCTGGCCCAAAACAATTGTTCTTATTGTTTAAAAGCAATAAGCCTGAATATATTCTATTCATGCTTCATATATGATATTTAATTTAAAAGAACCATGGGTAAGGAGAATTTTGAGAATAAATTTTGTGAATTTTGTTTTGTTTTTCAATTGGAAACATTTATTGTACATCCTTAAGACATGAATGTGTACTATTGTATGAGGAAATCTGTACCCCATGCCCTTGGGAAATTATTAAGCTAGGTTATCAGCTCTTTAAGAAATAGCAGTCCAAAGATGGCCTTTTTAGGAAGGCAAGCTCTTGCCTTCCCAGAGGCTTAGGCAGGAATGACTGCAAATACATGTAACAAACTTTGTTTACATTTCCAATAGCTGATGAGTTTAAGAAGAAACCTAGTGAAACTATCCTCAATAATCTAAACCAATAGTTTATTCTTCAGACTTAATAAGTGTTAAGTATAGAAAAAAACCAATAACAGGTGATGGATAGGATATGAAATTCTTATCTTGTGGTCTGAACCTATATATTAGAGGAACATTGTGTTTCATTTCCAAATACTGGTAAGTTTAGGGTTTATGTGACCTTTCCTTGAGAGTTCGGATTTGCCAAATGAGTGGAACTGTGGTTGTTCCAGGAGGATTTTTTGTCATGTTAATCAAAAATCCCACAAGAAAAGTAACAGATGCTTACTTACCACAATCTTACAGTAAATGGAGCAAAGGGAGTCCTTGTGGGAAAGTTGGATTAAAAAAACAAACAAATAAACAAACAAACAAAATAAAACAAAAAAACCAGCAACTACAACCATATAAGGTTTAGAGGATTTTTACTTCTTTTCATTGCAAAGGAGTACAAAAGAGGAATGCTCTCTAACTCTAAATAATTCTACCTTTTGAGTTTTGTCTCCCATTTGACACTCTGCCTGATTTTATTACAATAAAATATGTGTGCTTATGTATACACATCTATCCATCTATTCTACCAACTCTGCCAAACCAGTTTCCTATACACTGAATATAGAGATGTTAGAGTAGAAAGTTATATAAGATTAGATTTGTGTAGGATTGAATGTTTTTCATTTCTAATTTCATTTCTATCTGCCAGCGGATCAACAAATACATTTTACTCTATACTATCAGAATACAAAGCACTGTAAGAAGTGGATTTTGTCATCAAGGAGCTTATAATATAGTTTAGTATGGATTTAAAAAAATATATCTAATAACAAAAAAATAACTAATAATGTAAGGCAGTGAAAAAGCGTGGCCAGTTGCTTATATCTTATGTCATTATCATATGGACTGTCTCCATTTATTCCCCAGATGTCTGCATGACACCATCCCTTACTTCCTTCAAGTCCCTGCTCACAGAGGTCTCTGTCACAGCCTCAGGAAAATGCCACGTGACTTTATATTTTCTCATAGCATTTACACCACTTGACCCATTCTAGATTTGTTTTTGGTCTTTGCTCACTGGGATGCAAGCTGCATGAAAGCATGAACCTTGATTTTTGTTCACTGCTGAATTTCTAGTGCCTACAGAGCAGTCTCTCAATAAGTATTAAGTGACTATGATTGTTCATTCACAGATGTTCGGTTGATCTTCAGCTCTCAGTCCACTGGGTATAGATGGGCTTGTAAGCAAATTGTCAAAGTATGGAGAGCTTATGGGAGGGCAGGAAATGGAAGGAAGGAAGGAATGGGTGAACTTGAGATTGCACTTGGTCAACATTTGCTTAGAGTTTACCTGATTCTTGGACTTTGTGAGCAACCTTAGGTCTTTGGAAGTTGGGGTTAACTAGAGAAATTTTACTCCTTTCCATCAAGGAGGTGACATGTCATACGGGGATAAGCAAGAGAGAAAACTTTCATTTAATAGCACTTGTTTTGATGGCCTGTTCTAGGGAATCTAAAAGTAATTCTTTTGGAAAAAGGATAGGAGAAAACAAAACAACACACAAAAAAGAAGCAATAGTAGTAGAAATAATATTTCCAACTCTTTAGGCTAAGAAAGAGGAAGTTCACATATGGAGGCATCTATCACGTGGGGCATTTATGTATTTTTGTCTTTTCCTTGGGAGCTATTCAGAGGAATGGAGATTAGGATAAAATATCTTCCTTCTCCCCATCCTGTTTTATTCTAATCAGATCTAAATTTGCATCTCATATTAAAGATTAAGAAAATATCTTAATTTGCTACTTGTATGGACATCTTTACCTGAATATATAGACTTGTATTTTTATTGGTTTCAAGTAAATTGTATGTGTATCATACATTTTTAATTATTCAGTACAATTTTATTTGAAACTAACAATTTCTACTCAGGTGGAAACATTTTTTTCATGATCAAAACAAGCTTTAAAACATTGCTCTCTCAGAAATATTAATCATGGTACATATTAACTCTCAAACTTCTTGAACAAATATACTAAAAATATAGTTGATACATCAGTCTAGGTTTTTGCCACCCATTCTGTTCTTATTCATTCACAGCTAGGATCCCCTGCACACACACTCCTGTGTTGATTCCACAGTTATTTGTTATGCATCTACTCCGGGCTATGAACTGTGCTGACTGTTGAAAGTGCAGACAGTTCTAGAGCTCACATTTCAGACCATCAAACGAGAATCGTTTTTTCAAACATGATGCTTCCATTGGCTTCCAGTGTTTGTTTTAACATTTACTTGACTAATATCCACCCCACCCTCCAAGGCCCTAGTCTTATGTTAATTTTGAATTGTGGTTCTAAATTATGTTCATAACCCTCTACACCAAGGTTTTCCTACCTTAGCACTATTGACATTTTGAGCTGGATAATTCTTTGTTGTGAAGAATTGTCCTGTGCATTGTAGATGCCTATAGCACCTCCCCATTCCAGTTGTGACAACCCAGGACAACTCCAGACATTGCCAAGTGGTTCCTAGAGGGTAAAATCACTTCCAGCTTGAGAAATGCTGGTGTATGTGAAATTTATTGTAAATGATTGCTACTGTGCATGTGCATCAATTTAAGTTTTGAATGCATAAGATTGTTTGCCTTGGCTTTATTAAATTTTAAAAATCATTTCACATACCAGGATAATACTTTGCCCCTGATACATTAAATGTATCAGGAAGATGTTAACAGACTTTGGAAAGAACGAGGAGTGTAAGTACTTTCACGGAGGGTCAAACCCATAAGGAATCTCGCCTGGGAATTTCGTTTCCTGTACTAATTTCCAGGGATCGGATATGATAGAACTTTGTTGAGCTGTTTTGTGTTAACCTTAGAAGCCACGGAAAGAGCCTAAAATCTCATAATAAGATTCGTTATAGATTTCTTACACATTAATTTACCTTGACTCATTTAAAAATTTATCATTCCATATTTTGCAGGAAAGAATTCTAAATTCCCTGTATATTCTGGAATGAAGAAATAAGTAGTTTTGTCCCCTTTCAAAACCCATCTGTATTAAAATGTTAAAATAACTACTTGCTTAATGCATTGATTTCTGATATCTTCATTCATGCGGTGCCAGAATTTGCCCATATTAATTTCATCTTTCTGATTGCCCTGCTGTTTTATGAGTTTGAAATTTACTTGTGAAAAAGAGCATAAATTTTAGAATATTAGAAGTAAAAGAAGCTTTAGATGTCAGATAGTCCATTATTATCATTTTATCATTTTGGGAAACTGGCTTTTTATTTTCCTGACGTTCTAGGCATACTGATATTTGTGAACTGTACTGTCATTTCATTCTGATTCAGTGGCACACTGCTTTATGTCTCTCAAACGAGGATAGGTAAATTTTAGGCATGGGTGGAAACCTGACACATAAAGGAACAGGTTTGGTCTTCAGATACCTTCTTGGGTGTGGAAACTACGTCTTTTTTCTAAAATGAAAAGGACTGTGTGTCTCATTAATACGCTTTTTTGGGTTTACTGAGTCATTGGGCAAGAACATTTTCCATTGTGCCAGGATGAACTGTTTTAACACCTGACATAGTCAGTCCATAGAGGAATTGTTGGCTTTGAAAAAGCTCATACTGTAGCCAGAAAGTGCCCTTTTGATAAGGAAGTAACTTCCTGAGTATAACTGGCTAGAAATGAAAACTGTCTCAGCATAACATTTTCTCTTCTCTCCTTATTTAAGGGAGATCGGATGTGGCACTTTGCAGTGTCTGTGTTTCTGGTTGAGCTCTATGGAAACAGCCTCCTCTTGACTGCAGTCTATGGGCTGGTGGTGGCAGGGTCTGTCCTGGTCCTAGGAGCCATCATTGGTGATTGGGTGGATAAGAATGCCAGACTTAAAGGTGAGTATTCTTACAGCTGTGCTTTTGTGTTCATGGGACCACTGTGACTAAGCCAGTGCAGGCCTGCATGCCACGCTTGAGCGATGGGGAGCTTGGTGGCAGCACATCTGCAGGGAGGGTTCTGGGGCTCCTGCACAAGATTAGGATGCCAGGATATTGAGCTTATAGATTTTTTCTTTTGGTATCTTTGGCTATTCATACATTCTAAACGTTAATGATTAACACCATAGCACTTTTCTGGGAACCATGTTAAACATTGAAAGTTTGCTTAACTCTGGGATCCTTTCTAACCATGACTTACACTGGAGATTTTTAGTGTGAGGTTCCTGGGAACATCTGCCCTGTGGTGACTGGTTTCATATAAAGGAGTGTGTAGGAGACTGAGAACTATAGGTTAAGGAGAAAATATCTGAGTCCAGATCATAGAGAGCTGAATTATAAATTTTTGAGGGAAAAGAAATGATAATGTATTAATGTTTATTCTAGAGCATTAATACTGAGATCTTTCAGTTTTATATAGAAAAGAGAGAAAGAGATTGAACAATTCAGTTATTCAGACTCATAGGGCAATATGGACAATCATTCAGAAAAAATTTTCCTGAATTGCTCATCTGATAATGCCAAGACCTGGCCATGTTTGTCTTAGATGTTGGGAAAGACTGAGATGTTATTAGTTTCTTTCAGTGTAGGATGATTGCTCCTGGATCAAGAGCACTTGCATTATCAAATTCTAGGACTTGATGTTATTAGTAAAATCGTCAAGATGCACATTCTTTGTTTTGGGACAGAGCAGTCCAAAATGCATGTGGGAAAAACTTTTGTACCTTAGAAAAAAATTCCTAGTTATGTATATGATTATAAATAGGAACATAGAAATATTATTTGTAGAGTCCTTGAACTTTATGATTGTTAAGCACTGAAATTATAGATTAGAAAAAAATGTTGAGTTGGATGAAGGAAAGTGTGGTGGGCTAGCAATTTCCCGCTTAACCCCCGTAATCAACTCATATGTCACCCTCCAAGAAAACCTTCTCTCAGGTCTCTTGGCCTAGTTAATAATTTCTTCCTCTGTGCTCCCATCAGGCTTTGTTAATACCTATGCTATTTGTTATACTCATAATTATCTGTTAACATGTCTGTCTTTCCTCTGCTCTGTGGGGTCCTGAAAGCTAAGAGCCTCATTCAGTTGATATTTATTCCTTGTGCAATAAATGAATACATCAATGAATGAGTTATATGTTGAGATTTTATTTCAAACTAATTTTAGAAAGCAGTTTGTTTTATCTTGAGGCTTTGATATGATTTTCCAAGCCAGGAAGAGCTTTCCTGTCCTTGAAGACAAAAGCTGTAATTATACCTTACATATACAACTCTATGTTTTTCAAAGTACTTTAATAAGTATTTGAGCATATAATGACTCTCTAAAGTAAGGAAGGCAGGTATGTACTGGCATCCTCCCCTTATAGACATGGGCATGAGAAATATTAGGTATCCTGTCCTTTTCTCTGTGACTTACCTTAGAAAAGACTACAAGGTGTCTTACCTGTATACTTACCTGTCCTTATTGTAGCGCTTTATCTACATGGGTGCCTCACTGCAAGAAAGTGAGGAAAGGTATAGCTTAGAATTTCATAACAATGGCAAATAGTATGCCAAAACAAAACAAAATACAAAACCCAAGAAAACACTGCTTCTTTATTCTTGACACATTTTTACTTGTCTTTCCTATTTCTCCATACCATGTTATGTCATCAGATTCAGCCTGCCATGTAGGAGGTTATGGATTCCATGATCGCCTCCTCAACCTCTTCCATCATCTCCTACATGTTCTTATTCTAGCTTAAGCAACCAAGAGCTGAGAGATGGATCTGGTCTATGTAATATAGTTCTGTTTATGATAGTAAACTTTCATGAGAATAAACTAAATGAAAATGTGGTCATTATGAATGGCTGCAATTAACAGAGAAAAAAATGACGAGCACTTCATCATTCTGTCTGCAGATTTTACTGGTCAGGTGTGATATGCTGGGTTGTCCTAGGAGTAGTTGAGGCAGGATTTACTTCAGGAATGGTTTTTGGTTTTGTTTTGGGTTTGTTTGTTTGTTTGTTTTTTGGAGTAGTTTGAATATACATTAATGTAGTAGAACAGTGATGTGTGGATAAAAACAGCCCCATTGGGACACTTTGGTGTAGTCAACACTTTGTTTCCCCCTCTGTACAGTGGCCCAGACTTCGCTGGTGATACAGAATGTTTCGGTCATCCTGTGTGGAATCATCCTGATGATGGTTTTCTTACATAAAGACGAGCTTCTGATCATGTACCATGGATGGGTTCTTGTAAGTTCTCAGCGAAATTGTAAATGGCAGAGAATTGAACATCCGATAGTGGTAAAAGATGAAAACCTTTTGAGGCTAGAGAGTGTCTTTTTGCAAATGGAACCTTTTAATACGGATCTCTATGTCTACTTTAATAGCCCCTAAATTTTCTCTTTTGTTTTTATTTTCCCATAATCGATACTCATTAAGTATTGTTTGAATTTAAATTTTGTTCTATTGGGGTTTTCCCTATTTGTTTTGAATGGCACATCTAAGAGTTTATTATATAATTCAGTTGTTAGTTTTCAGCTCATTAGTATTAACCTGTGATTTGTTCACACTATATAAGAAATATTATCTATCTATCTATCTATCTATCTTAGTCATAATTGTGTGCTTCCAGTAATAATTGGAATTTTTTTGTGTGGACATGGACTAGATAGCTTCTCACACAATGATTTCATGAGAGTATGATGGAAAAGAGAGAGATGGGGTATAGTAGAAAGCGATGGATTTGATGTCACTATTGAGTCTTATATGTATTTGAATTGGTATTGTAGAGTTTCAAAGCCAGTTAGGACAGTAGAAATTTTCTAGTCTATTCCCTTTATTTCACTGATGAAAAAAAACTGAGATAAAGTGATGTTAGTCCATTGTCATATAACTAAAAAGTGTCAGAACTGTCACTTAAATACAGTTCTTCTCTCTTCCCCTTTAATGTTTTTTCCAAAGAAGATATTTAGGGGAAAATATTAAAAACTATCCCTATGTTAACACTTTATGATCCCTGTCACATAAATACGCATATGACTATTAGAATTTTTATATTATATGTATTATAGATTATATGAACCAAGGAAGATATTATGCCCTTTAACTTGACCACTGGTATTTATTGTTTCATATGTAAAATGATTTCTTATAAATGAAATTAAAGTCAAAGTTTGATTATTATGCCACCAAAGCCCATTTTTAAAATACATTGCACAGTGAGGTGTAGGTACAGTGTGGTAAAACTGACATTTTAACTCAATTTTCCCCTGTAACTCCTTAGACTTTGTGCTATATATTGATCATCACTATTGCAAATATTGCAAATTTGGCCAGTACTGCTACTGCAATCACAATCCAAAGGGACTGGATTATTGTTGTCGCAGGAGAAGACAGAAGCAAGTTAGCAGGTAATTTTGTTTTCTCTTTCAACAAAATGAATCATATCAAGATTCACTTTAAATCAGAGGGCATAAATGAGACTATTTCTGGGTATTTGCTAAGAACAATAAATTGAAATCATAGGTTTGTTTTTTTTTACCACATTATCAGTCAGTGCAAAGATTTATCTCACTACTACGACATGGATTTATAGGCAGTTAAGTTATAATAACTTCTCTATTCTATGCAAATCTGGCAAATTTGTTGAAGAACATTTCTTTTGAGCTCTTTCTTTTTAAACCATTTTGTTAGCTGTTTCTAAATGTTTACTTAATATTTAGAACAGTAAAACTTGACATGAGATTTTTATCAGTTGTAGTATGGATATTATTAGCAATACTTACCAGTCGTATCATGGATATTATTTTTCTCCAAACCAAATGGAAACAACTTTATTCTAGGAGAGATTCTTTAAGTTCATTCCTTCTACTTTAAAGTTATAAACTATAATTAATTATGTATGTATATATTATGTATGTATATATAATATAATTGCAGTTATAAATACTAAAATACAGTTTTTAAGACACTTACAATCTTACTTGTTCATTGGACACATATACAAGAGGCCAAAGAAAAATAACTGTGTCCTATTACAGCAACATTACTTGGGTGCAGAAGAACCTTCCTCACTCTGTATTCCTTACCTGCCCCTCATCCAGCCCACAGACACAAAGTGGACTGATAATTACACAGTGTAAAGAAGGAAGGGTACAACTATCTACTGATCAGATCAGCTGAATCAATGCTGCTGGTTATTGAGATAATGGGTATCACCAACACATTGCCTAACTGTCCTAACAGAAAGAAAACATTCCTGATGACTTAAGTAGCTTCCAGGACACAAAAGGCAAGATTAGGTGCTGGGGTTAGCAAACGATTTTGTTGTTTGACTGGACCTTGTGGTTTAAAAAGAAAATAAGATAGAAAGGAGTGGGGAGAGAAGGAACACAATGTGTGGAAGGTCTAGAAGAAGAAAAAGAATTTGCTTAAATCTTTACTCTGGTAGCAGTATTATACCTAGGTAGTAAATACCACAGTGATTTTAGAGGATGATGTGTGCACAGGATGAATTTAGCACGTGTGAATCTATGCTGAAGGAAATTCTCTCTGGAGCTAAAGTGGTGATTCTCATTGATTTTTCTTCCTGGGATCATTTAGTACTAGGAAATAATTCCATATCTCTTTTTGTCACATTGAACTGTAAGATAAGGTTGTGTCCTTTTTTGTGTTTTGTTTGTTTGGTTGTTTACATTTTCTTTTTAACATACTTTTTTAGGTATGTAATACATGTCCATGTTTTAAAATTCAAAGAGTCTAAAAGGTATATTTTGAAAATAGATCACCTATCTTTCAGAATATATTTCGGGGGGAAAATTGGCTTTTAAAATTATGTTCTCTCCCTTTCTGAATTTCTTAACTCATTTATACTCTGTGAAGTCTGTTAAAAAACAGTACTGAGTTACTCAGAATCTTTTTTTTTAATAAATAAATAAAACAAAAACAGATTCCACATAACTTTGTGGGGTCTCTTTGACGATGTCCCAGAACAACAAATACATGACTGGCTATTTCTCAGCTACCTTTCTTTATATTAGGAATTATTGCAGAGTGGAAGAATCTGGGCCAACTTATCTATTTTCTAACCTTCTGGAGTTTCTCAAGTTTAAGAAAGGAAGTCAGCAGCCCGTTGAACTCTTGTCCTCTGTCAGTTGGCTTTTAGTGATGGGGCTCGTACACATCTAGCCAGCAGTGCAGGCTCGTACACATCTAGCCTGGTGAAGAAAAAAAAAAACTTTTGTCCATGTTTTCTTTTCTCAAGTTTCTACCCCAGTATATGTGTTATTTGGCAACCATGTTTCAAAACAGGATCCAAACAGTTAGTTCTGAGGGTCAGCAAGGGTCTCAGTATGGCTTTTGGGTATCATTTCTGCTCCTAGGCAGAGTTGAAGAGCAAAGAAAAAGGAAAAATAGAAGAGAGAAGGGGGCAAATACATGGAAAGAGGAATTCCAGGTACCTCTGAGGCTGTGTCTCTGTACATAGAGGCATCTACACCATGCAGGAATAATTTGTGATCCTCAGATTGATTTTTGAGGTTGCTGGCAAAGACAGGAACCCAAGCAGGGGACAGACAGGGCAGGGAGGGCTGAACCAGTGTGGGTTGTGGGTGCTGTGGGGGGGTGGGGCGGGGGGGGAGGTGGAGTGAAGGGGAGGGGTGTGTACATAAGGAGATCAGGTGAGCTGGATGCTAAATGCTTCCAATCCCTAATCCCAGTGTTTCTTGATTTCAAAGTAGGTTTTATCGTTAGAAGTTGTATCACTGAAGGTAAAGAGCAAGAGGAATTTTCTCTAAAGGTTAAAAGTTTTAGAAGTTCAGGGGTGTCAGGCTAAAATATGGCTGTTAACAATCTAGTTTAGACAGCTCCAGAAAAGCTATTATTTGTCACATACTGTTAATTAACCTGCTAACTAATCTGTCTAGGCACTTGAGTGTTTTCTTGAAACATTCTCTTGTGCCATGACACTTAGCCTGTCAAACCTGTTTGAAATTCACTTCCTTTTCCCAGATATTTTATTCCATCTGCTGTTTTATTTCCTTTCCTATTTCCTTTGTTAATCAATCTTTATTGATAGCTTCTGAGGTTTTCCTTGTCTTCCATTTTAATGGAACACCTGCTGGTTAGCTTGATCAAGTAAGGTTGACACATTTCTTGTTTGAACTTGATTGTCTAAAAATTGATTTCATATTTGAGGTACACAAACCTGCTAGTTGCTATTTGCTCAGCAGATCTGCTTTTCAAAATTATTATTCTATGAGATGTGATATACCCTTTATAATAACATGCAATTATTTAATGTCATGTTCTGTGCCACAGCTGTAGTTGAAAACAGTTAAATTAGTTTTAAATGAGCACACATTTGTCTGTTTACAGAAGAATAAATATAAATTTGTAAAGAGGATATGTTTGCACCATCAGAGGTCTGTCTCATTCTTGTCTAGTCTTTTACCAGTAAAATAATTAGGTCTTTTCCAAAAATTATTATTCAATTCATTCTGCTTCAGAAACATAAAAGCTATCTTCCAACACAACATTACACCTACACATTAAGTTCCTAAGTATAATATAAAAATTGGTGGCATTAGGAAGCTTCGTGAGCACTTGAAAATTGAGGTAGTGAAAGAATAACAAATCGCTGTGAATAAATAAATTTTGTTGTTGTTCTGGGGCTTCCAGCTCCAAATATATATTTTCATTAGTACTTGATCTTTGGATTCAAATTATTGGGTTATTTGGCTCAATTCTACATTTCTCTGTTAGCACCTAATATGGAAACTTACTAGTGGGAGGCCGATAGAATTGAGTGATGCCTCTGCAAAAACGGTCACGTATACTAGTAGGTTCAGTGAAAACTGCCTTTGCCTCTCAAGTGAAAGGTGAACTGTGTCAAAGTTCTCCTGTTATCATAGAAGCATTATATACTCATAGGACTAATTGGGAGGTAATTTAGGACCAGGAAGAACTACAGAAGGAATAAAGGTAATTTTCAGTTAATGTACTTTTAGTCACGTATTGCTTTTTCCTTCAGGTGCCCCACATGATTGATCAGGACTGGTCTCATTAATTTTTACTTTGCAAGATAGAGAATGAGACAGTAGCTAATATTCTTGACTTCCTCTCCTTTATTTATCTTGTTCTCCACTCTGACTCAGCTATATAATCCCATGGTCATACCCTAGACCTTGTCGTCATCACTAAATCCTCCCCTTCCACAATCTCAATCTTAGGCATCCATGCTTTGAACCACCATCTCCTATCTTTCCAGCTCATTCCTCCTGGTACCCCACCCCCAACCTGGTGGTTACCTACAAGTCCTTAATTCCACTACCTTTTCACTGTCCGTGACCTCTCTTTTCTCTCTTCCTTACCCAGCTTAAATTCCAAGGGCAGTTGTTTTGACCACATGATTGCCTCAGAGCATATATCCTCAACTTGCTGGCCCCTCTTTCCTTTTGTCACTTTCCTGAGAGGCTGGATAACTCTGCACAGTAGAACACTGGAGAAAAACACAACCTTGCTCACTGTTCTCACTGACAGTTCATGACCACAGGGTTCAGGTTGGCTCTTTCTTGTTGCCAGATGATCAAACTATTTTCTCTGGTCCTTTTCTTTCCTCACTTTCCTAAAGGACTATTTTGTCCTTTCTCCTTTTTCTGCACACATTGAGTACCTCCTCTTCTTCCATCCTCATTTTCACTAATGAACTTCCTTTTGATCCTACTGAGAAAATGAAGAAATGAGAAGAGAACTTTCATGTGCTCCCACCATCACGTCATCCTTTGTACTTGGATTGGGAGCCACACATGTGGCCTATACTCTTGTTGCTGTTGATAAATTATTTGTGTTCCTATCTAAGAACAACTCTTCCACTTTTGCAGTAGATTGAGATGCCATCTCTTCTCATCTGCTGTACCATTCTCAGCAGCATCTAACATGCTGTATAAGTATCCCTCCCTTTACCCCTCCCCACTCCATTTCTTTGTTCTCTTTTTCAGTGAAACTTAACAAAGATATCTATGTTCACTCTTTCCAATCCCTTTCCTTGGTCAAGGCCTTGCTTTCCATAATGCTGTGGGGCAACATTCACTTTGCACCATTTACTTAAAACGTAATATGAACGGTGTTTCCTGGAGTTAGCACCAGTCTCTGAAACCGTCTTCAGTCAGGCATTTGCCCTTGTTGCTCTACCCAAACTACACTTTCTGAGGCCCCTCAATACCTTCCACGTGACCCACCTAGAGCTTCTTCTCAGCGTTCACCTTTCTTGACTTATTAGCAGCACTTGCCAGTTGATTACTCCCCCTTCTTTGAAACACTGTCACCTTTAGCTTCTAAGACATCACACTCTCTTGGTTTTTCTCCTCTTTGGTTATTTTCTTCTCAGCTTCCTGACCAGTGTTTACAAACACTGGCATGCCCAAGCCTCAGTGCTTCGCCCTTGTCTTCTCCATCTACACTCACTCCCCTGGTGCTCTCGTCCAGTTTTATTGCTTTAAAAAATCAACCAGCTGGTAACTCCCAAATCTGGTGTAGACTTCTTCCCTAAAGTCCAGATCTGTTGATGTAATTATCTGCTTGATGTGGCCTCTTGCATGTCAGTAGGCCTATCAAAATCAAAATCTCTAGAACCAAGTGCTTGTTCTTTTGCCCCAAACCTGATTCCTCTGAAACCTTCTCTTTTTCAATAAGTGGCACCCCTAATTCCTATCTTTCTTTCATATACCATATCTAATCAGTTTGCAAGTCTTCCAGATTTTCCCCTTAAACTATATCCAGTATGTATTTCTCCATGTCCATTATATCCTGGTCCATGCTACCATCATCTCCCACTTATCTCTTTGTCTTTATTCTTGTCTACTACCTCTCCACACACATACTCTACAGTCTTTTCTCAACACAGCAGCCAAACTGAACCTTTAAAAATATGTCAGACTATGCCATTTCTCACTTCATAAGCTTCCAAAGGCTTCCTGATTCATTCAGTGTAAAAGTTAAGTCCATATGATGTTCACAAGGCCTTAAATGACTGGACCAGTCTACCCTCCTCTCTGATCTCATCTCTTCCTATCTCTTTCCTTCCTCACTCTGCTCCTGTCCTATTGGCCTCCTTGCTGCTCCTCTAACACTCCGGACTTTGGCACTTGCCTCGGTTGGGAATTCTCTTTTCACTGATATCCACATGACTCACTCTTTTGCCTCCTTCCACTTCATGTCTTGGCTGTGGTGCTCTCTTTTTTCCAGTGCATCCTTCCCTGACCTCACCATATTTAAAACTGAAATTTCCCTTTTCCTTTGACCACTCTCTATGCTCTTTGGCTGCTTTATTTTTCACCATAGTATTTAATGAACATCTGACATGCTGTATATTTATATGCTTATGGATTTTTTGTCTTTCTTTTCCCATGGAAATGTAAACTCCATGAAGACAGGAAAAGATATTCTTTGTTTTCCTTATAGTGCCAGAATGGTGCCTAGATCATATAGGCATTTAATTAATTTTCGTTGGAAAAAAAATGAATGTATTTTCACAACTGTATTCATTTTAAAAGCCAGTGTTAGATTAATTTATAAAATCCCAAGGGAATCAAATTTTTGAGGTAAATTTAATATGACTTGACTCAAACAAGAAATAATTTTCTAAGAAAATGGTTATGGTTTGCTCATAGAGTGTTTTTAGAAATTTACATTTTAGGAATCAATGTGCTTGGTCTATGAGTTTGAATCATATAAGTGGGCAGTCTTTGTTTGACAGGTTTGCACACTTATCTGCACTTTTCACCCACCTCTGTAGATATGAATGCTACAATAAGAAGGATTGACCAGTTGACCAACATCTTGGCCCCCATGGCTGTTGGCCAGATTATGACATTTGGTTCAGCAGTCATTGGCTGTGGGTTCATTTCGGGATGGAATTTGGTGTCCATGTGTGTGGAGTACTTTCTACTCTGGAAAGTTTATCAGAAAACCCCTGCTCTAGCTGTGAAAGCTGCTCTTAAAGTAGAGGAAGCTGAGTTGAAACAGCTGAATTTACACAAAGGTAAACTCAACACAGTGATCAATCCTTTTATTCTGATATTCAGACCTTAAATGTGGGTGAATATGAAAACTATTTTGAATTTATATCAGATTGTGCTACCACTGAAAGCCTGCATGAGGTTAAATATATCACTTTGGTAGATGAGTCAAAAAACCCAGACTTTTGAGGGTCTGAGGAAGGACGCTAGGTTAAACCTCAAGGGGCTGGGATGGAAGGGACTCATGTTCATGTGAGAAGTAGACACAGAGGGGCAAGTACTTGAGGGATGGCTGGGAAAAGTTAAGCCATAGGAATGGGAATAAAAATGAGAACAAGAGAATTCCTAGGAGACTATGAAGAGGGGAGTTACATGCCATTTGTAGGTGATTTGTAGGACAGTGGAACAGAGTGAGGACATGAGGGTGGGCATGTCCCAGGAGGAGGAAGCTGGACTTCCTGGCAAATGGAATCTTAACAGGGCCTCAGAAAATAAGATGCTTTGTTTTCCCAGATGGTTATTGTATTTTTATCTGATGAGTGTTACTTTAGTGGGAATATAATTTCTGAGAGAGAGAGAGAGAGAGAGAGAAAGAGAGAGAATGAACAAGAACTTGAACAATTGAAATCAATAGTATTTTATTTAATAATATTGCTACTTGGACATTGTTCCTTGGCTGGAATTTTTTTATTCAAGTTTATTGGGGTGACAATTGTTAGTAAAGTTACATAGATTTCAGGTGTACAGTTCTGTAATACATCATCTATATATCACATTGTGTGTTCACCACCCAGAGTCAGTTCTCGTCCCATCACCATATAGATTAGTAAAAAGAAAATACATATTTCATTCTAGTAGCCAAGGGTACCCCTGGGGGGAGGGAAAGAAGAGAAGAAAAAATACCGAAGAAAATAATTGGCTTTTTTCCCCATGCCCTTTCCCCCAATTAATGATGTCTTTTATTAACAGAAACTGAGCCAAAATCCCTGGAGGGAACTCATCTAATGGGTGAGAAAGACCCTCACATCCATGAGCTTGAACATGAGCAAGAGCCAAGCTGTGCCTCCCAGATGGCTGAGCCCTTCCGCACCTTCCGAGATGGATGGGTCTCCTATTATAACCAGCCGGTGTTTCTGGCAGGCATGGGTCTTGCTTTCCTCTATATGACTGTCCTGGGCTTTGATTGCATCACCACAGGGTACGCCTACACTCAGGGGCTGAGTGGGTCCATCCTCAGTATTTTGATGGGAGCATCAGCCATAACTGGAATAATGGGCACTGTGGCTTTTACTTGGCTACGTCGAAAATGTGGCCTGGTTCGGACTGGTTTGATCTCAGGATTCGCACAGGTTTCTTGTTTGATCTTGTGTGTGATCTCCGTGTTCATGCCTGGAAGCCCTTTGGACTTGTCTGTTTCTCCTTTTAAAGATATCCGTTCCAGGTTCATTCAAGCAGAGCCACTGTCCACAAACACACCTACAGAAATACCTGAAATCATCTTTACAACTGAATTGCACATGTCGAATGGGTCTGATTCTACTAATAATACCCTGGACATGAGTCTTAAATCTGAGTCCATAATCTCTGTCAGTCTGCTGTTTGCAGGCGTCATTGCTGCTAGAATTGGTAAGCCATCTCCTTTTGCATATTAATGAATTAAAATATCTTTTTGCAATATGGGTTCAGAGAATTCAATAATAAAGGATCTGAAATATTCCTTGAATGTTAATTTAAGCAAAATCCGCTATTGATCCTTACGTATAGTCCAGTCTTTTATTATGAAATTTGTATTTTGTAGTTCAAAAAACTATATTTGTATATGTATATATTTACATATACTTTCATAAAACATGATTAAGGCTTGAAAAAAATTTCAGAATGGATCTCTTAAATATCACTCTTTCAATGTTATTTAATTAATTAATTTTTTATTTTTTTTTTAAAGACTTAGAATGCATTTTGTTTTGCTTTTATTTTTGAGGGCAATGTCACTTGCCCTCATATGTGGGACAAGAACCAGGGCCGCTGGCTTCCCAAACCAGCGCTTAACCACCACACCACTCGGCCGGCCCTTAATTAATGTTTTAAAAGATATTAGCTACAATAATTATATTGCCATTTAGTTATTTAGAGTCCTTACATTGCCATAACCTACCAAAAGGACTGTAATTTAGAGAATATTTGTATGGGACAAGGTAAAAAAGATAGTGTTTTTGGTTTAAGTTTTTAAAGAAAAGACATGGTAGTTAGAAAAAAAAATTTTTTTTGAGGGTCCTCCCTAGCTGATGTGTATTTATACTTTGCCAAATAAATGGATTTTATAGCTCTGGAAGGAAATATAATATAAAGACTTCTTACAAAGCAAAATTTAAGTAATCATTAATAGAGTACTGATGAATTATCTCCTCCTGAATTCATTTTTGAAATGAAATCATATTTATCTTGTGATACAAAGCAGTTTATTAATTTATCAAAGACATTAATATTCAGGTAAGACAGCTTTATTGTAACGGCTTTAGAACTGAAGCTGTAAATGCAATAATGGTTTAAAGTTTCCTTACACTTTAACCATAACAATATATTCGGTCCTTTCATTCTAAACTTAAAAAATACTTATACAATCATGCGCCACTTAACCATGGTGGTGCGTTCTGATAATTGTGTCATTAGGTGATTTTACTGTGTGAACATTGTAGCATGCACTTACACAAACTTAGATAGCATAGCCTACTACACATCCATGCTATACGGTTTAGTCTGTTGCTCCTAGATTACAAGACTGGGGAGCACATTACTGTGACAAACAATACAAGACTAAATCAGGCACAACAGAAAATGATTCAACACAGTAAACACAAGATGCTGGAGGCTACTGCTGGCATAACACAGCTTACTGCTTTACAGCAAACCTTTTTTTTTATAAGTAGGAAAAGTATACTCTAAAATAATAAAAGTATAATACAGTAAATACATAAACCAGTTACAGTCATTTATTGTATCAAGTATAATACATGCTGTACATAATTGTATATGTTATACTTTATAGAACTGGCAGCACAGCTGGTTTTTTTACGCCAGTATTACTACACATAACACATTGTGTGACCATGTTACCATGACTATAATGTCACTAGGTGATAGGTATTTTTCAGCTCCATTATAATCTTACTTGACCACCATTGTATGTGCAATTCATTACTGACCAAAACATTGTTATGTGGCATATCATATGACTGTACTTATAATAGGATTACTATCTCTAATATCAGAGTTTTGCTTTCATAGTATGAATCACCACAAAAAAAAACAAACAGAATTAAGAAGTTTGTAGATTAGACTTATTTTTGTCTGGTGGTTTTAAAAATCATTTTTTAGAGCCACTAATAACCCAGTATTTATTAATGAAAAGTAATTCTCTAAGGCAAGACTTTATTAACTACATATATGGTGACTTTAAAGTAATAGTGCTAAAATGTGGATTTTGCACATGTCAACAGATTTTTAACCTATAAATCTGAAATATATGGCTATAAATTTTAGAGATTGAATATCTCTAAAAACATATCTTTTATTATAGGTCTTTGGTCCTTTGATTTAACTGTGACACAGTTGCTGCAAGAAAATGTAATTGAATCTGAAAGAGGCATTATAAATGGCGTACAGAACTCCATGAACTATCTCCTTGATCTTCTGCATTTCATCATGGTCATCCTGGCTCCAAATCCTGAAGCTTTTGGCTTGCTCGTATTGATTTCAGTCTCCTTTGTGGCAATGGGCCACATCATGTATTTCCGATTTGCCCAGAAAACTCTGGGCAGCAAGCTTTTTGTCTGCAGTCCTGATGAAAAAGAGGTTACAAATGACAATCAAACTAATACATCTGTTGTGTAACACAGTTTAACTGTTGCTATCCCTGTTACTAGATAATAGAGAGCATGTGTACTTATTTTTACTTCAGAATTCCAATAAATGGCTGGGTGTCTCTCTCTGGTTCACCACAACGATACCTTGAGGGCTAAAAGCTATTGAGGAAACCTGTCAGCAGAAATTAGTTTTTTTCCATTTAAAGATGGAAAACAATAGGAAAATGAGAACTCAGTTTTAATATGGAGACAAAAATGGCAACACAGATTTTCCCTATTTCTCATGAGTAGATAAACTTTTACATAAAAGAGAGGTTAGCCATGTAAAGTGAGTTATTCTTTGGCAGATATTTATTAGTCTGTACTAGAATTCAGATATATCAGTTTTCCTTAAAACTCACTGTTATTCAAGTCCAGCTCATTTACTTCTTTGGTTTTTTATCCTGTTTTAGTATTTTAAAAAAATTCTGTTCTACATATGAAGATTAAAGTTTGATAACCAGTATTATCCTTATTGATCTTAAGGGATTTACATATATGTGGAAAAACAAAGTATTTCACTAGAATTCTCTAATTGGGTTTATGGTTCAACTTTAGAGAGCACCTTTGTGTTTTTATTATCAGATAGGGCAAAATATTATGTTAAGCATATGTAGCACTTTGTAAAATGGCTATCATGTAAGCTGCAGGTAGAAGCAAAGCTATAAAATAGGTTTATAACACAGTGAATGCATAATGACTTCAAATATGCAAGTAGCTTGGTCATAGAAACTAGAAGCTATTATAAGTCACATAGAAGGGCAAGATCTGAATTTAACTCCCACCACTTTCATTAATGATCTCCATCTTGGAATGTGAGGGAGTCAGCTTTTTGCCTGGTAGGTTAAATGTAGAAAGCAAGCCCACACTTGGAAAGGTTTTGTTTTGTCAATCACTTGATCTACTTTGAACACGCTGGGGTAGAGCATTTTTACTTTTACTGTTTTGTACCCAAGAGTTATTTTTAAATATATCCCTTTTAAATGTCTTTGAGAAGAATGGAGGAAAGGAAAAACTTTTGTATATATTTTTAAAAACTGTTTTACACGTCATTTTGTAACACACCAGTACCACCATGGTACTTTGCCTTAACTGTTGTTTATGCACTTTCACGGAGACTGCAATACGTTGCTATGAGCACTTTCTTTATTCTGGAGGTTTAATCGTTTTCTTCTTCTTTCTATGGTATGACATAATGATTTGCTACATTGTAAAATCTTTGTAAAATATTTCTATATAAAAATATTTTTAAAATCTTCCTGAATTGCATTCTCCAATTATTTAAAATTGCTTTTGTTACAGATCATCTGTTTTAGATAATGTATTTTTTCCTCTATAAAGCGCTACAGTTTCATGACTCATAAGGTTGAGTGTTACCTCTCTGTTCATAGATCTAGTTTATGGTGGCTTGGGTAAAACTGAAATAAACATGAGGCACAGTACTCTTTCTTTGACCTTGAAGAAGTCCGCATTAAACTCCCCCAGTTCTATTTTCTCTTCTGTAAATTGGAGAGGATAGTATAAAACCAACCCTACCTACTTAATATCTTTACCTATTGAGTCAAATAAATCATGTGGAAGCACTTCCCGGACTGGACGATGAGGTACTATTATATTACTAGAAGTTGGACCTAACGAATGACAGTTAAAGATAGATTTCTGCTGATAGCCCAGAGAGAGTAGAGCCACATTCTATATTAAGTGAACATTTGCTGATCTGTGTCCCAAATTGATGGGTCGTGGGACTCAGGTATGACTCAGATATAGTTAATCAGAGGTTCCTTTTCTTTCCCCTAAAATTGGGAGCTTGAGAACTTTTGGCATCACCCTGTAGCTACTGATCTGCTCGTGACTTTTGAACAGACAGTAGATGCCTGTGTTAGGTTTGGCTGCTGTCTTGAACAGGTCATTCACTCTCCCACAGGGGTTGAGCTGGGGTTGGAAATCTGCCCTGTTTGCAGCTGTAACGGAGGGCCTGTGACCTTGTAAAATGAATAGAACCACGTTAGCAAAGGAAGATCTCAGCTCTTAATATGGACATTTTGCCAGACTGTGAACTTAGAGAGAGGCCTTGTGTAGGAGGAAGGAGCATGAAGTTGGAGAGTGAACAGGAATGTTTCCAGCTGCCTCCCTTATCTTGGCTTCAGAGCAGGAAGAAGAGGGAAGTGGAAGAGAATCTGCTGGGCTGGACAACCTTTGCTATTTACTGCCCCACGGCAAAGCAGTAGGGCAGGGGTAGGTCAGGACAGGGGTGTCCACCTCTGGGTGTGTTTCTAAATGGGGGTTGGGGGTGGAGAATGACAAAGTCAAATACCTACAAGGTCAAAATAGATTAGATATAGGGAAATAGTCTTTCATTTAACATGTAATTGCATTCACAAAACCACAGTTAAGTATGTTTCCACTTAAAAACATTCATTACATTGTTTTCATGCTTTTCTCTGTTCCATGCAGGCTTTTTACTGTGGTTATTAAGCTCTTTCAACATAGACACCCTTTGTTTGCCTATTAAACACAGGAAAAGCATGTTCATTTCCATAAAGAAATATGCCCATTCCCATTTTTTTCCCTTGAAACATTTGGCTTGCTTGATATTCCTTTCATTACTGCCCGCCACCCTTAAAAAAAAAAAAGATAAGGGTATAAGTAAGAAATTACTTTCCTGTTTACCGTAAGACAAAAAGCAATGCCAGATGTGTAGTAAATGGAGCACGGCACTAGGAGTGCAGCTGGGGAGGTAAACAGAGTGTGGTCAGGGCTCTGGGGAGCTGGAGAGCAGGCACCAGGCTCCAAGGGCAGCTGCCAGCAATCCCAGTTGCCGAGAAGGAATGTGGGCCCTGTGTTGTCACATATTTTGATCTTTTACGAGAAGCTGGGAATCTGGAGATTTGTGTTAAATCTCCAAATTCTTAAATGGGACAACTAATTTGAACATGCTTTCTAGCCAACTAAAAGCACATTGTGGGCTACCTATGAGCACTCACAGGCTGCCATTTTTTGAGCTCTACTCTAAGAGGATGGTTTGTGAACAAGAGAATGGTATTTGAATAAAGTGTAGGAGGAGAAGAGGTATATATACAAAAATTGTGGAGCGCAGAGAATAGGAGAGAACCAGGCAAACTCATGTTTGTGGTAAAAAAATGTTAAGCTATCAGGTATCTTTTATTGGAGATCATTTAAGATCAAATAATCTACACATTTATTACTTGCAATATTGATGTCAATGAGAATTCTGCCCCATAGTTCCTTTTTTAATTTTAATTTTTAAAATTTTTATTTAATTTACTCAGGTGACATTGGTTAGTAAAATTACATAGGTTTCAAGTGTACAATTCTGTAATTCATCATCTGTATATCACATTGTGTGTTCACCACCCAGAGTCAGTTCTCCTTCTATCACCATATATTTGACCCCTTTTACCCTCATCTACCCCTCCCCCCTTACCCTCTGGTAACCATCAAACTATTATTTGTGTCTATCAGTTTTTGTTTGTTAGTATGTCTTGTTCATTTGTTGCTTTAAGTTTTATATCCCATATATGAATCAAATCATACTGTTCTGGACTTTTTCTGTTTCACTTATTTCATTTAGCATGATAATCCAAGATCCATCCATGTTGTCTCAAATGGCAATAGTTCCTTATTCCATGTGCTGTTTGCACTGATGGGTTAAAGGATAATGATTATTTAAAGAATCATTTTTAAAATGTATCTCTGAATTATTAACATAACGTTCTCCTGTTTTAAAAAAGAAAGCACAGAATTTTAAATTGTCCAAGTTCTCTCTTTCTGTCCCACTCCCTGAATCCTCAGGAGAACCCACTGTGAACAGTTTAGTGTATCTTTATTGATAATTTCTTTCCACTGAAATTTTAAAAAATAATTTTATATCCTCATTTGGTTTGTTCACCAAGACTATATTGATATCTATCTATATGTGTTGATTGATCAATCAACTAACGGATAGCTTTTCCCAACATTCTGAGGGTTAAAGTTGTATTTGCCTTAAGGCTCTTGATATAGTAATTTAAAATTTAAAAAACATAGAACTGAGTAATCAAAAACTTTAAAAATATAGAAGGTCTATAAATTACCTAATCTAATATATTTATTATGATCGAGAAATAGATTTAGTCTGAGATTGCTTTCAGCCAAGAAAAAAGACAACTGAGTTTTACCTTTTTTCTCCCAAATGACACTGACTTGAAACTCTTTATTAGTTCAGATAAACATAGCTTCTTCTTTTATAATGTCTCCTTTTTTTCTCTTGATCCACCTTTCAGAAAAATCCTTGCTATCACAACATTTTTCTTTTACAAGATAGCAATTTAAGAATAGAGTCCAAATATTAGAAAAATGTTGTGACAACACATGTACAATTATCACAAACAAGTCTGAACAGGCTACATTTCGTCACACTATAAAAGTTAAATGACGTTTTCCTTTTATGGAAACTTGTTTACATTTTCTAAGTCCAAAAGGGAGCAAATATTTTATCTAAAGAATGAACAAAGGAGAGCTCAAAGTACAAGTGCTTTTTTCCCATGTTCTTCACCCTGGCCTCTGTATGAGTTAGTATATATTTTTCTACTTGAACATTTTCCTTATTGCATTTTACTGGGAGAAAAGTGCACTGCAAAGTTCCTGAAATATTTATGTTCGAAACTGTTTTAGACAGTGGTTGTCCTAAACTCCTATATGCAGTTGTAGTGATGATAATACAAAAGCTAATCTAATTAAGTAGATTAAAGATGTAGGAGGATAAATACGTTTTATATTAACTGAAACACCTCAAGAGAAATATATGTTTTGAAAAACTCATTTTGAAAGAACTTACAGTAAATAATCCCTAATAAGCAGGACAGAGTCACATAGTTAATCAGACCCAAAGTAATGTTTGAGCTTAATGTATATATATTCCAGAAAGAATGGTGGTCCAATGATGGATTTAATTTTTATTTAGTATAATCTATTGACCAAATGGATACCTATCTTCCTATCTATTAATTCTAAGGTATTTAAGTATTTAGGTAAAAGACGCTAGAGTGGACAGGAACTAACATGTAAACCTCTATTGTTTCTCAGCACTTTATTATTTAATCCTCACCATAACTCAGTGAAAAAGATGTATGCACTTTACAGATGTGGAGTCTGAGTTTTAGAATAAGTGTCATGTGCTTACACATGACACTAGTGAGTGGCAGACAGAATCTAAAACCATTTCTGTCTCCAGAGGCTGTCTTCTTTTCTCCATATCACACAACTCCAGTGTGCGATTTTTCTAATGGACAGTTCCAGAAAATCCTTAATATCCTTAAGGAGTCTGTTTGTTTATGGCAAACATTTTGACTTACACAGAGAAGTGGGTATAACTCTATTAACTGACTCATTGAACATGAGGATTTCTAATGTATTTCCAGGAGCTAAAGTTTTTCCAATATTTATAGATGTCACAAGTTTTAAATGTCTTGGTTGGTCCCTGTGCAGTACTTAACAATACTTTGTGGCTTCCCTAGTACCTATATGGGGTGGAATAGAAAAATGGTTAGGAATAGCGCAGAGACCTGGGTTCAAATGTTGGTCTTGCCAATTACTAGCTTCTGTGCTCTTGGATACATTGTTTAATTTCTCTGAACTTCTGTTCTTCATTTGCTCAATGGGAATATTAATACCTGTTTCATAGAGAATTAGCACTCTTACCCAGTACCTGATATGGAGCCTCCAATAAAGTGTTTCTTAAATTCATATGAGAAAGAATTGAGGATATTCTTTGTTGTAACATCATTTATTGTTACCTGAATTATTTTTATGCAAATATGTCATGTTGGATGAACTAATCACTTAAATTTACCAATTAATTTTACCTGTTCATTTTTTTTTTAAATGTGACGTATTTACTTTGATAGTGGAAGTCAACAAAGAGACTTGTCTAGGAAAAAGAGACCCTGAATTAAGTTTAGTTTCAGCTCTTTGACACACAAATTGCTGAGCTTTCTATTGTGAGTATTATAAAGAACCTCTATGAAAAGAAAAAAGAGGAAAATTTTCATCACTGTTTTTAATTCTAATATCATTTCCTAAACTTCTAGATATTTATCTGTGAAAGAAAAGGAAAGAGGAACAGAGGGAGAAAGGCAGGAAGAAAGGGTATTGGGGAGAGTGGGGAAGGAATTCACAAGGGTTTAATTGAGGGTAGTCAATAGAGTACATATATTTCTCCACTCTTTCTTTTCAAATGCCAGTGAAATGACAGGAAAAGAGTACCCCAAACCTTTGGCTTGTTCTTTTGAGAACAGGCTAGAGTAGAATCATTAACAGATCAAAGATATATTTCTGGCATAAAGAAAACAAATGAGAACATATTGACATATAAGCCCTTCATTCAAAAGGCTGCAGCATTGGTGTGAGCCACCTTTCCTGGCATAGCTTGGGTTGACAGGTGTGGAGAACCAGTGAGCAAAGTGGGTAGGATTGTATGAGAAACAGCTGCTCCTTCCCACCTACACAGAGCAGGTATGCAGTGCTAATTAGCCCTAGAGAGGGCTAATGCTTCAAGTGAGAGTGTGGGCTCCAGATAAAAAAGCCCTCCTGGGCCAGCGGAGTTGCACAGTGGTTGGGAGCTTGGAACGCCAGTGGCCCGGGTTCGGATCTCATATATGAGGGCCAGTGACACTACCCTCTAAAAAAAAACCAAAAAACAGCTCTCCTGTTCCCATACTGGGAGTGAAACCCTGATTACTTTGTGTTCTCTGCCCAAGTATCTTAAAGATGACTAAAGCCTTTGACATGACTTACCTACTTACCCAGAAATCCTCTCATCACAGTGATATCTTTTGAGAAAAAACAATCTACACGACAGTAAAGAAAATCCACAAATCCACATCAGCTACTTGAATTCATCAACCTAGTCTTTTTCTCACAAACAGATAAATAATGATGACTAGATATGAGGGGGAAACCAACAGCACCAAATAATACCTACGACTAAGTTGACTAAAGGAAGTAATGGACCAAAAAGAATTCAGATGATTCAGGTAAGAAAACTTTTTTTTTTTTTCAATTCTAGTTAGTATCCTCAGAGAGATTCAAAAGGAATGATATCTATAAAGTAAGTACTGGACATTAAAAATATGGTTGTCCCATAAAACTCAATAAAAAGATGGATTTAAAAGTAGAGCAAAGAGAAAAAAATAGTATGAGAGAAAATAAGTGACCTTGAAGATTAGTCCAGGATGTCAAATATGTTTCTATGGAGTAATTCAAGTAAGAGGTAACAGAAAAATGGAGGAGATGAATGGGAGGGGAGTGAGAAGGAGAAAAAAGAGCTGGATTACTTTCATAATAATAATGAAGAGTTCATATGTTTCTTGTCTGATAGAAAAAAGGCAACTAGAAACTTCAGAGTCTTAAGTAAAAGACACTAGAATTGAAAGGAACTAACATTTAAACATCTATTACTTCTCAGCATTTTATTATTTAATCCTCACCATAACTCAGTGAAAAAGATGTATGTGCTTTATAGATGTGGAGACTGAGTTTCAAAAAAATTGTCATTTTCGTATATGAAAGTAAACTATGACATGATTCTGAGAAATTGTTGGAGTAAAACAAAAAGCAATTCATTTTACTCTGATTCTGAAGTCATTTTCTTTGAGTTGCAGTTTTCCTTACATAGGATTACATTTTTTTTTTCTCCCAAGGTCCAATCAAAATACTTAATTCTGCAATAAATATAAACATAATAATAATATCCTATGTGCTGTTTGTTTTTAATTTTTAGAAATAACCTCTAAACAAGGCTGAGAACCTGTTTAATAAAGTTATAAGACAAGGCCAAGTGGGGCTGTAGATGTAAATGCTATCAATGCTTCTAATTGGAAAGTCCTGGTGAAGATGACAACAGCTGCGTGTTGGGGGTGGTGAAGAGACGAAGGGTAGTGCAGGATTCTTATTCCCTCACTTTGTAGAAAGACTTGAGATACTGTCTAAAGATAATGAAATAATTGAGGGACGTTAAACATACTTTTTGAAATTATATGAATTATATTTAAAAATGTATTATATGAAATAGTTCATATGATACGAATTACGTAACCAATAAAAGAACTAAAAAGTATAGAGTAAGCAACAAAAGTTGGGAGAAGGATTAGGGAAAAAACAGGAAGTAATGTGAAATGAATTACTTACCTGTCACAGTTGAGTCATTGAGAGACATTGTCTTAGGTTGTTAAATCAAGAAATAGAGAGAGGCCAGTAGGGCTGAGAATTAGACATATCTGGCTTAACATCAGCCCCTCTTGCAGACCCTAATAGTTACCTAGGTCTTCTATCTATACATTTATTAACAAGCTCACTATTCTCAAACACAATTCTTAGTGAACTCAATAGCTCAATTATTGAGAAAACAACTTATACTGTTTATTTGGAAATACAAGTTTAGGAAGGCGGGAGCAGACTTTTTCAAAAGTCTATTAAGGGCCGGCCCAGTGGCGCGGTGGTTAAGTGCGGGCTTGGGAAGCCAGCGGCCCCGGTGCGGGTCCCACATATGAGGGCCAGTGAGACCGCCCTCAAAAAAAAAAAAATGTCTATTAAGATGTTAATAGTCATCAACTTGACTCAATATGGAACAGATTGCCTTCTTTTGAAAGTGAAAAGTATATTTGAGTGAAATGGAAGGAAAAGACTGATTTTGGAAGTGTACCTAAGTTAATTGCAGTTTTTATAATGTAAATATATGTCCTAATGTGTTTTAAATTATGATATTATTCTCATATGCAATTGTGTTGACTATAGCTTGTAGATTATTTGCATCTGGTACTTCTTCTTTACTCTTCTCATTTCTAATCATATTTTCTTTAATTCTCACTCTTTTTCTGAAGTATTTTATTCATATTCTCAATGTTTTACATTTCTTAAAACTTATGAACCACTGGTGTGTTTTTTTTGGTTTTTTAAAAATATTTTATTGGGGAATTGGGGGAGTTGCTGTCCTTTTGTTCTTCAGTCTAGTTGTGGAGGACATTGCTTCACTGGCCCATGTTGGGATCATCATTGCACTCTTCTCGGGTGAGGCAGATTAGTCACTGACGGTCACTCACAGTGGCTTTTGGCAGCTCACACCGGCTGTCACCTGCTCACGCTGGCTGCTGGCCACTCTCTGTAGCCTATGGCAGCCCACTGCAGCAGGGGCTGCAGCTATGGCGCCCCGGGGAATCACACCAGCCCAGCTCCAGGTGGAGCTGTTGTTCACCATCTTAGCTGTAGAGGGCAGTGTCACTGGACCTCATATGTGGGATCCGATCTAGCCCGGTGGCGTCCCAAGCCAGCTCTTAACCACCGCGCCACTCGGCTGGCCCTGGCCCATTGATTTTAAATAAATAAATGCTGAGCAATACATACAGGTCTCATAAACAGTTTTATGTTAACTTCAAAATGATGACACGTGTTTAAGGTAAGACGTTGTAGAAATTCTAAGTGTTATTTCCAAAAGTTAAGTAAATAAACACTCAGAAAGACATTGACTGACCTTTCAGCGTCAATATTTATAAAAGGGGAGTCACAGCTTTCACATGATTATTAAGAGCTGGTGTTTTTATTGGCTGGAGAAAGAGTGTAAAGATTACATCTGCCTAAACAGAGAAAAACAGCCTAAAGATGAGGTTACGACCTAAAAACCCAAGAATAATGTCAAGTGCTTATCTCTACTTGGTGTAATGAGGGACATAACGTAGCTTTTCATTTGCTACCATTCTGTCCTGTTTGAATTTTTTTGTTTGTTTGTTTTTTGAGGGCGGTGTCACTGGCCCTCATGTGTAGGACCCGAACCGGGGCTGCTGGCTTTCCAAACCAGTGCTTAACCACCGCGCCACTCGGCCGGCCCCTGTTTGAATTTTTATAAACAGTAATAATGCCATCAGTACCACAAAACCATCACTGTTCTCTAGCATATGTTTATGAATATATTAACATTTGAATGTGGAATTTAGGGCTTTCAGTTTTAACTAATTTCAATTTGAGGGTTCCTTTTTATTGTTGGGGCATCTGATATGTTATCTACTCCTCTTTTCTCATATTTTATATTTCACGTTAATATCTCATAACAGTTACTAATTAGAGACCACTTCCTACCTGAAATTCACATCTGTTACTAGAAATCAAGAGTAATAACCCCAGAATAGAATTTGTAAACTGGCTAAAGGAAAAACTCATATGATGAAGTCAACAAACTGATAATAGGAGCTTATTGTGAAACATTTTTGAGTGACACTCAGTGCCAAAACACTGTTTTTCAATGTCAAAATAGAGATAGAGTTCGCTGAAAATTGTGGAGCTGAAATAAAGCATACCTAAAGCCGGGCCCCTGAGCAAACATTGTTATCTATTCTTCATCACCATAGTCACTGGAGGAAAGTGCCTGTTGCTGGGTGAATTCTCATTTCCAGTTTGCAGATGCAGAAAGTGAGAGTTCCAGAAACATAGGTATGTTTTCAGTAACAAATCAGTCATTGTCAAGACTTCCACAGCAGTCCTCACAAGAAGGATTCTGAAAGATGTTAATTTATTGAGACCTTGTATCTTCCTTGAAGGTTGACAGAGCCATAAAAAAGGGAAGCCATTACTTTTCATTTCTCCACATTTTATCTCATTAAAACCATTGAATATAGCCATATCATCATCTAATAAAATGTCCACCTGCTGTTCCTTACTTCATATCACTTTACAAGCTGTTTGAGTTCGCAAATTGTTTGAGTCATTAAGTGCTTGCTATGCAAGTATCTGAGCTTGGTGCAGGAAAAAAAAATAGATATTAAGGATCATCAAGAACTGGTGATTTAGTGGGATAAGGTGACACATACTAATAAATATCTTCACATTGTAGTGTGGATTTGCTGTGGTTGAGGTATGCCACTATTGGGGGGTCAGAGGTCAGCACTTAGACCAACCTAGAGGAGGGAAGCTTCCTGAAAAAGGCAGTGCTTCATTGTGTCTCTTCTGTTTGTTTATTTAGTAGTATTTATTTGCTCATTACAAAATTCCAAATAATACATGAAAATATAAACAGAGTAAAATTCAATCCAAATATTTAAGATAATCTCAATTGACATTGACATTTTGGGGACTACCCTTTCGTGTGAGTGTGTGTGTGTATGTGTGTGTGTGTAAACATAATTTTATATAAATATGCCCATATTCCATATATTATTCAATATTTTGATTTGTTTTTCATTCAATAATATATCCTAGGGCCGGCCAAGTGGCGCGGTGGTTAAGCTCTGGTCTTGGGAGGCCAGCGGTCCCGGTTCGGGACCCACATATGAAGGCCAGTGACACTGCCCTCAAAAAAAAAAAATATATATATATATATATACACATATCCTGGACAACTTTCCAGATCAATACATTTAAAAATTATATCATCTTTTTCATGGCTATTTAGTATTACAGTATATTTTGTGCCTCAATTTGTTTAGCTAGCCCTTTACCAAAGTACAATTAAGTTGTTTCCATTTTTTTTTCTTTTGGCTGTTTTAAATAGTTCTGTTCTGAATGTCATTGTATATATAGCTTTAGATACTTGAGCAAAGATTTCTACAGGTAATTCTCTGGAAGAATTGCTAGATCATGTTATACACACTTGAAACTTGGATTCACAAGTACCAGACTGCTCTCTAGAAAAGTTTACCAATTCAAATTCCATGTTTTCCTATGCCTGTGTCAACACTGAATTTTATCTATTATGTCTTTCCCAATCTGATAAATGAAAAATTGTCTTTTTATTCCAATGTGCATTTCATTAATCATTACTAAGTTTAAACCTATTTTCACATGTTTTTGACCTATTTTCCTTGTTTCTGTGAATTACCTGTGTGTGTATTCTATTGGCATGTTTATCACCATCACGTTGATTTATAAAAGATCTTTGTATGCTGGGGATGTTCATGTTTGTCTGTCATATATACTATAATTATTTCACTTCTTTGTCTGACTTTAACTATGGTTTTTAAATATTTGAGTCGGGTCTATCAGTCTTTTCTATTTTGATTTTGACTCTTGTGTGAGCTCTAAACAGGCCTCTGTACATCAAGATTTCTAAAAGCCCATATTTTTCTCTATTGCTTTTATAATTTTGTTTTTATATATAAATATTGATAAGCCATTTATAATCAGCTATGATATGAAAAGTGAGGTATGGTTTCTGTTAATCACGTATGTCCAGTGACCTTTTTCCTTTGTTGGTTTAAAATACTGCATAGTAATATAGAGATCAAGAGATCAAGGGCTGGCCAAGTGGTTCAGTGGTTAAGAGCTGGCTTGGGATGCTAGCGGCCCCGGTTCGGGTCCCACATATGAGGGCCAGTGACCCTGCCCTAAAAAAAAAAAATAGAAGAGATCAAGAGAACAGGTCCTAGAGTTAGGTTGCTGGATCCAAATTCTGGCTCCATTACTTACTTACTGGGTGAACCTGATTTCTCATATCCAAAATGGGGATAATAATAATACCTATATCTTGGAGTTGTCAGGACTGCACACATTAGTATTGTAAAGGACTTAGAAGAATACATGGCACATAATAAGAGCTCACTAAATAGTAGCTATTACTGGGTACCAAATTCACATGTTATGTGGAGTTATTTCTAAACTTCATTCTGTTACACTCACAGTAGTCTAGAAAATCATGGATCAGTACCAATTCTAACTTTATAACATATGTGGACAAGTTCTCTCATTCTTTTCCAGATTTTTCCTGATTCTCCTAATAGCATTTTTATTTTTGCAGATGAGATATAGGGTTAGTTTGTCAACTCCTAAAGAGCTTATTGAGATTTTGATTGTCATTATAGAGAATTTTGACTGTCATTAGGAAAAATTTCTTAATAATTTTGAATTTTCCTTTCCAGTAAATAGGTACATTTTTTCCCATTTATTTGAGTGTTTCTTTGTGTTATTTAACAAAGGTTTATGGTTTTATTCACACAAGTGCTTCTCATTTCTTGATACTAAATATTCTGAGCTAAGTCTTGAAGTATAAACAGGAGTAAGCAAGACAGAGAAGGAGAAAAATGTTTGGTGGTGTCTTCTTAGGTAGCAGAAGTCAGTTATGCTTGGAACACTCCTAGTTCTACAAATAGTGTTCTTTAGTCGATCCACAGGAGATATAAGCTGTAAACTGAGCTGGAAAAAAAATACGGTCTTTCCTGCAAAGAAGTGGAGTGAGGCAGGCAGCCAATGTAAGAAATATTTATGCAGCTGTTGCCTGAATTAGTCCAAGAAACTTCTGGGGACTGGCAGCAATATACATTTTCAGCTTCTTCTGAACCTACTGACTTGTTTAAAAAAATCCAAAGTCTAATATGCTTTCAATCTGTGTGTGTAAACCTAGGATTTTGAATATGGATTGATGTGTGTTTGTGGTTGTTTTGAACAGGGTAGGACTTAGGCAGTTTGTGAAGTCATTCCAGTTTTCCTTCATTTGTCATTTGATCTCACTTTCAGCCCATTCCACCTCAACTTCAGAACCATGGCCTTGGAATTCCATCATTAGGTTTTCATTTCCTGCCCAGGTACTCACGTGCTGTGCCCTCTTCAGGCTAGAACAGCACCCTCTCCCTCAAATGCCTAGTCATTAATATATGGTTTAGTCAACCTGTGCTTAGAGAAGTCATGAAATAAACAATATACTCATTTCCTCCTACAGAATATACCTCAAAGCACTTTTTTTCTAGAGTTGTCCTTCAGATCTCAGAATTTTAAATGGATTTATGATTACCCATTTTGTGACATATTATTACTGATCCCTACACCACGTAGGAGTATAGGGTTGTATGCTCCCCTTCCCCAAACCCTTCAAAAATATCATGTGTATTCAGGTAAGGGCATAAGTAAGTCCAAGGCATGAGTCTCAGGGCATGAGTCCAAACCACATGCCAACCTATAACCCAACTACTGAAAAAGAGTAATAAGTAGGCCATTGCTTTTTTCTGTCTTACCAGCTTAATTGATCTTAGACCTCCTATGTTATAGACAGCGTTCATCCAGTATTGTCCTCACATTAATTAAAACCTGTACACCTCTCCAACTTAAAAAATATTGACATTTACATTAATAAAGTGGTTTCTTCTGTTATTCAGCACAGCCTTACAGTGACTGTAGGAAGAACTGAAAAAAGCCAATTAGAGTACAATAACTGGGGGGAAAAAAAGATTAGCTAATTTGTTATGCAAAAAACATAGATTAAAATGTTCTAAGATTAGATTGTAGTGATGGTTGCAGAATTCTATGGATATACTAAAAACCATTTTATTACACACTTTAAATAGATAAAATGTATATGAATCATGTCTCAATAAGGCTGTTTTAAAAATAAAAAATAAAAAAACTATAGAAATCCAGATACCTTAGAGCCAAAAAGAAAAAAAAAAGAAATATAGTTATCAGTTATCCTAATTTGACAGTAACTGACTGTTATAAATATTAATAGCTAAAGTAGCTGGAGTGGTTTCTTTGGAGTAGGCAGTTTAAGTCTCATTTAATGGTCACAATAAACTTATGAGGAAAGCAACACGATTATCATTCTTAGTTCTCATTTTTGATGCTTAAAGAGGTTAAATACCTTGGCTAAAGCTATGCATGCAGTAGGGATGGAGTTGGGATCTGAGCATAGGCTTATGTCTCCAGAGCTCAACTCTGACACACTGAGCTAATCCAAGCACCCAGGCTACCTTGGTTTTGACTGTCCTTTGTTGTAAACAGCCATTATCCTGCACATTAATATCATCTCCAGAAAACCTAAACAAGTTCTTTCATCTAAATGGTTCTAGTTGTAGCTTGATATTTTTTTTGTAATAGGATATATAAAACAGTTATTTACATATAATAAATTCTCAATAATCATTATCTAATTTAATAGACATTTTCTGGGGAAGAAAAAAGTCTGTCAGGTTTACCAATTTTAATTATATTTTAAAGTACAAAGGGCTAGAGTAGCTTGCTGTGGAAAGGGATCCCTATGCTGCCTACATATAAACAAAATAGCAAATATTTTCCATATCTGTAAATTACTATTTGTTTCAAGCTAGGTACTCTGAAAATTGCCATGGTGTTAAATTTGTCTGCATTTTTAGAAATTCCAACATTATTGTCAATACCCACTGGCTCAGGGGAAACCAAGGTTATTGTTGGAGAAGAATGCAGTCTCTCGTTCCTCTGTAGTTGAGTTCAGCCTCTAAGACAAGTAAATAATAGACTTGGGTGATTTACGGTTAGCTTGTGAGGAAGTACAAGGAAAAATAACTTTATTATTATTGATGTTCAATTTAAGTATTTTAGCAGGCAAAACCAAACCTTTTTCTCTTGCAGGAAATCTTGTACTAAAGAGCAATAGAAACAACTGCATATGAAAATTTTGACATGGGGACATTCTTAAGATTTGGGATTATGTCTTCCCCTTCACTTTCAACAGGGCTCATGGATACATGAAGTGTCTTTCTGCTGTTCTTGATCCCTCCCCTCCAAGTCTCCAGCCATTGGCAGCCCGTGGAACCTTCATAAGAAAGTTGCTATGATGTTTCAAAGATAAGGCTGCATAATCTAGTTATTATTGTAAATTTAACAAAATAGATATTTAAATCAAATAATAATTTCAATCTTCTGCTCGTTTATTGGCTAGAAAGTTTATAGCACAATTGCTTAGTGTGGCAAGTTGATTTTCTAGTATGATTTTTAGTTTAAAGTAACAGGCTTTAATAAGTTGTCTATGCAAGGCCCAGAGCAAATCTTTGGAAAGGCATATGGGACACAGAGAGAGGTATAAAATAGAATCTTCTCTTTTTAGGACTTTCAATCTAGTAGATAGGCTATAAGCATGCCAACAACTCTAAAGCTAGGCATATTGGGAAGGGCCAGCAGTAAAACATTTGTTGAGCACATACCAGGAACGCATCACTCCATTAAGGCTTGTGTTAAGTGGAACTAAAAAGTTTTCAAGTAAAATGCTAAGCATCAGAGGTCCTGTTGGGTTATCAGAAAATGACTTCATGAAGAACATAGAATAAATAAGTCTTTAGCCATAAAGAATGCACTGTTTGGAAGAATCCATTTCTGTCAAATCCATATTTTTAAAAAAGCAAGTAGTCTAGCTTGGCCAAAAAAGCAGGTACCTGTACATTACTGGCAGGAGATAAGGGACACTGGAAGAGTATAATCATAGCGTAGAGGTCACAAATGCCAGTTTAATACTTATATCTCAGTTTAAAATTTATAGAGAATGGGAGAATCAATTAAATTTTTCATCTGAACTTTTGGAAGTGGAAGAAGCAGTGTATAGTTTAGAATGGAGCAGAAATAGGCCAAGATAATAGGAAGCACTTTAAACCACTCAGGTGAAAATGAGGACTTTGGACTAGTACAAATCAGAGAAAGACCATATCAGAGGTAGAGACAACAGGCTTTCTAGAAAGACTGGGTATAGAGAACAAGGGAAAAGACAAGTATGATGATGGCAAGGTTCCAAGCCTCGTTGATTGCAATAGCAATAAATTAACAGAAACAATGTAATAGAGAAAAAATGGCTCAGGGAGGAAGCCGATAGGATGCTTTCCATTTTAGTTTTATTGAGTTTCAGGGATTAAGTGAAGGGATTAAGAAGTACAAACTAATCACTATGTTGTACACCTGAAATTAAAATAGTATTGTATGTCAACTGTAATTGAAAAATTAAAAAATTATTAAAAATAAAACAACTGAGCCGGCCGAGTGGCGTGGTGGTTAAGCGCTGGCTTGGGAGGCCAGTGGTCCCGGTTTGGTCCCGTATATGAGGGACAGTGACACTGCCCTCAAAAAAACAAACAAACAAAAAAATAAAATAAAACAACTAAGTTAAGGCATTTCCCTAGGTGGTACACATTGAAATCTCATATACCACAGAGACAGTGGAGTAGAGTGGCTTAGTTCACCCTGAAAAAAAAAAATGTGTTCACGTAAGCCATTTAAAATTGCTTCATTTTCTAAATCCACTTCATTCCCCAGAGACAGCAATTCTTTGACCAGAGTTTACATTGAGTGGGAACAGACTGTTTGGGAGCATAAATCTCCTTCACTATTTGGGACTGTGGACTCTTCTAAACCAATCTAATAATAGAACTGGCCGGCTTTCAAGGATTGGCCATTGCACAGTTGAGCCATCAGAGGTGTTTCAAAAATAATGCCAGATGGAGTTGCCTGTTAACAAGTGAAGGTTCTGAAGAGGTGTTTTTAACAGAGGAAATGGTTTTGATTTCTAGAAACGTACTGTTGGTACTGTCTTTTGATATTCAGTGTTATTGGGAAAAGAAAATACCAATCACCAATTTACAAAGTAGACTTTTATATGACTTGAGACATTCACAGCTCATCATGGTTGCACCTGGTTTGGCAAAAGATTCTCCAGATCCAGTGGAAACTTTTTTGGTAGTGAAGTTGCTGAGTGCGTGGCTTCCATAGTGGAGATACTGTACTTACTTTGGATGTGTTTTTATGTACATTCAGCATTATGCATTTCTATTTCCAAAACCTTTAGAAGTTGTTTTGTGGCCAAAGCTTTTTTTCTCAGATAAAACAACCCAGATTCTGGCAAATATCCACTGGATGTAAAACACGTTTTTAAAAACATGATACACATCCGTCACTGGCCAAATATTGCTAAAATTTAATTTAGGCTCCTCTTCTCTCAAACTAAAACAAGTCAGGGCTTTCAAATGATCATAATCTGCAGAATCCTTATGTGTGTATGTGATAACTACAAATCACTCATGAAAGAATATTGTCAAAATAAACCTCTCTGAACCCAAGAGGATAAGGTGTCTCACTGGTGACACTAACCATGGTCATCCTGTCCCTCCTCCCAAATTGCCTGTAGACACACTTATCTCCTTTCTGATTTCTTCCAATCCACTGTCCAGTGCTTTTCAGAGATGAAGATAAAAATACTTGCCTTTTATCAGCAGGTTTTTCAACTTTGAATAGCTGTCCATTTAGGCTGTTGTTCAAATCATGAAAAGGTTGGGGAAGAAAGGTGTATTAACTCCCTATTGCTGTGGTAACAAATTACCACAAATTTAATAGTTTGATGAATATAAATTTATGTCCTTACAGCTCTGGAGGTCAGAAGTTTGAAATGGGTTTCACTGGGTCAAAATCAGGGTGTTGGCAGGGCTATGTTCCCTCAAGAAGCTCTAGAAGAGAATCCATTTCTTTATCTTTCCTAGTTTCTGGAGGTGCTTGCATTCTTTGGCGTATAGCCTCTTCCTCTATCTTCAAAGCCAACAGCATAGCATCTTCTGATCTCTCTCTGACTCTGACCGTATGCTTTCTTCATCACATCTCCTTTTCTGAGTCTAACTCTCCTGCCTCCCTCCTTCCCTTGTAAAATCCATGTTGACTACATTGCCCCTTCCCTCCTTCCCCCCAGCAGTCCAAGTTGCTCTCCCCATCTCAAGATCCTTAACTTAATCACACCTACAAAGTCACTTTTACCTTGGAAGATGACATAGCACAGGTTCTGGGGATTAGGACATGGATATCTTGGTGTTGGGGGGCAGGTGGGGGTGGGGGAGTGGGGCATTATTCTATCTACCCTGAAAAACTGATTCTTTGTTTTTGTTTTTTAAGTGAAGGCCCAAATAAAACATTTCTATGGCCACTATTTTGTGATTTCTGATTAAACGCTGGCTATACCATCTCTGAGAGTGAATGTTTATCCTTTAGAGAGATGTGTGTATCTGAGCCAACAGTTATTCTCTAGATATCTGAAGAAAGGGGAATGTCTGCAGCTCACATTGATAGGAATTTCTCAGAAGGGACCTGGACACGATAGTTCACATCCACCCTGGACTGCTTTGCGTGATGGAAAATTCCACACACCACCCTGGACTATCCAGCTGGACCATCCCAGGGATTTATTCAAAATGGAATGATTTGGGTGTAGTGGGCAGTAAAGGATGGGGAACCACTGTGGAGAGACAGTGGAGTTCCCCAAAAGTGGAGGTTTGCACAGCAGAGATTATGTAAAGTGCAGAGATTACACAAGAAAAGTGCAGGCAGGGCAGTGACCTTAGGAGTGTGGGGGAGGGTGAGGGTGGGGGAGGTCCATGTAGGAACTGCTGCAATGGCTTAAGCTTACTAAACGCTTTGCCCCTAGACTATTTCTCTTGAATTAAATGACTCTCTTGGTCCAGTTATTTTGGTTATCTGGGTAATTTAGTAAAGACGGGTACATCATGCAGCATTGTGGGGTGATACTATGGACACAAGTAGGTTGAGCAGACCTACTGGTGCCATGTGAATGGCAGTCTTCCTGAAAGGGGACTATGATTGCAAGGTCTAGATGGTTCTCAGATGCAAAATGATCCATGCCTGATGCCAGACCTCAAAGGAGTAAGGAAGAAAGATATAGGGGACAAAGCACATATTTCAGGAAGGCTATTCCTGAATCCCATTCCAGAATCCACCAAAGAGAGCATCTCAGTGGGAGAATTGAGCAGGTGGAGGAGTGATGCTGACACAAGTTACAGTCATTTGTCACATTTTACATACCTGAGGGGATACTCTTCACTGATCAGGTCATTAAACTTTGCCTTTGGCCAACAATTTGAAAGTTTTACGTATTGGTTTCCTGACAGCATTTCGGTGGAATTTAGGGGAAAGTTGAGTGAATATTAGTTCATGTCACTATATTCCATTTGAGCAGAATAATTTGTCATTTGCACTGAGCTATGGTCATGTGACCTATTTCAGGGCGTGGTGTCCTCTGAGTTCCCGAAACTCCCAGAGTTGTCTCTACTTTTTCCTAGGTAGGAACTTGGGCACAGATGCAACCTGGCACAAGGACTTAACATTAGCCACCCTCATAACAACATCTGATTGCTTTTCAGGTTGCTTTTCAGCTTTGTTGGCAACTTGTATGGATCTGGCACAGACAATGACTAAGCAATCTTTTCACATGATTATGATCTGTCCAGGTCAAAGCTGAAGCAGGGCAGGGAGGCTGAACTGGAATCATATCTGACTGGAGTTTACTTGTCTGCTGGCAAAAGCACTGCTTACTAGCTTATTCCAGCAGATATTAAACAATTTACTGAGAATGTGTGTACACACAGTGCAAGCACATGAGAAGAAAGCCTAACTTACTCCTTGTAACCCAAACACCTCTCTTAGTATGGGCACCAGGTTTTTACTCAGTGAAGGAATAATTATATAAATGAACTTGGCTTTGGTCATGTAGCATCTGTGCTACCTCAGGTAAGGTATTCATCTTGCTAAATAAGAAAATAACATCTATCTCACAAGAATCTTATATGGACTAAATGGAGTAATGAAGGTACTCTGTAATTCCGAAATGTCATGTAAATGTATTGAGTTATATTTGTGCAATTTGAATTAGTTTTTACCTTTTCTGTGTACTGTGTCCATTAGGGGAACAAAACCACTAGTAATCTCAACTGATTATCTGGTCTAGGTATCTTCTAAATGATTACAGCTCTTATTTAAGGGCATCTCAGCTAAGTTCTTGGGGCTCAGATGCTGTTCATTTAAGCAAGTTGTTTTTGAACTTTTTTCCTTGGGGGAAAAAAAAAAGAAAAGCCAGAACTAAGTCTGCATCCGTATCAAATAGACAATAGCACACAAAGTAGGCCAAGCTCATAAATATCAGCTGGAGTCTCAGTCGAAGGGAGGGGATTTGGGATCTTTTTATACATGGAAGGATTGATCTTATTAATCTCATTAAAGAAATTTTGGGCAAACTTCCCCTTACTAAAACAGAGTTAATTGGTTTGAAGGAAACATGGCCGATGAGATAATTTGGAGAGAGAAGCAGGTTCAATCGTTGACAAAATATTTTACGTGGTTTCCGGTTGCTGGAAACAACTAGAACACTTCAAATTTTACCTTATTATGAACTAGAACTGTATAGAAAACTCCTCTAACTGTTACAAAGCTGGTGAACCACATAGGCTGCCTGAGTCATGGATTCTTTGAGTTTGGCAGAACGTAGACCATTGTTTGTTCACTCAATTTTGGGTTGTCAATTTTTCACGATTAGTTCATATTCTCTTCAGGTCCTACATCTCTACCTATTATTAAATGGGTCATTTGACTGATTCAGTTGAGTGATTTGTTTTTACTCATCTTATTCTGTTGATTGTCAGGGGAAAGTTAGTTTCCTGCCCTCCTGGGGACAAAAACCTGATAAGCCTCCTGTTGACTGGCTGACCTTAGCAGGATCCTTGACCTACCTGGAGCACAGTTGGCTTCTGGGAGAGGTGCACCCTTCCTTCTGGGACCTCAGGCTTGGTAGGGACCATAGTTCATGCTGGAGTTCTGTCCCCAGCATTAGAGGAAGCTCAGCGGGAGAGTTAAGGAAGAGCAAGAATTTTCGAGTTCAGTAAAATGATCTTGAGTCCCTGTTTGCCATTTTTTCCTGGATGAATAATATTGTCATGTTACTTTATCTCCTGATTATAATGGACCCTTGAAATACTCAAGGGGTAATCCTGAGACATGGGATCCTTAAATGCAAGAATCCTACTGAGCACTTCTGGAGAGCTACAACAGATAGGAGAGGTAAGGAAAGCCAACTCGAGTTGAAATGGAAGTGTTTGCCAGTAATCCCATCTCAGTCACTGGTTAATCGGTTTTCCACTCCTTCAGCCTCCAAGTGAGCATCAGCTTCAAGTGAATACTTTAGAAAAATTACAAGTCCTATACTTTTGGGGTTTCTGGCAAATAGTGAAAACATCCTTTGTTAAATCTTCAAATGACAAGAGTCTACTGTAATATCAACTTTTTAGGTTTTTTGTAACAATGAAAAAAGTGTAACATAGGGGAAAACATTAGAACATGGTATGATCAATAAATGTGAGACTCCTTCCTTCCAAAATAATGTTTGTTAGATGAGTAAATGAATTTATTAAAAGAATTGCTTCTCAGGGCCGGCCGAGTGGCTCAGTTGGTTAAGAGCTCGCTCAAGAGTGCGAGCTGAGCTCTGAGCAACAGCTGTTCGAGGCCAGCCCGAGCTGAGTTGCCGTTGAGCTGCCAACAGGTGGCAGGATGGCTCAGCTAAAAAAAAAAAAAAAAAAGTATTGCTTCTCTTTGAGTGAAAGTATGATAAGGATAGGTAATCTTTGGACATTTTCTCTCTAGAATTCTTTACACTCAGCCCCATTTGGAAAATATTGGCTGGGTCTGTGGCCATATAAAAAGGAAGCCAGGTCATAGTTGCTTGTTCACCCCTCCTTCCTCCTCGCTCTTCTCCATTTTCTTTGAGGTAGAATTCGTGCTCATCCACAGTATGTGTGAGCGGGGAAGAAAAAGGGTGTTATTTTTAAAATGTATTTTCTTATGTTTAAGTTCATTTTGGTACAAAAAACATTTTAATGTGGCGTAAAAGATACATTAAAGAGTTAACATAAATCTCAGAATTAAGTTTAAAAAAGAAAAGTTAAGTGAATTAATAATCACATATTGACAATGTTCTGGTTCATGTGGGAAGTCAGATGCAGAACAGGAAAGGCAAAAAGAAGTTGTCTATAACAAATCACATGTATCCCATAATTCTTTTCACATAATACAAACTAAATAAAACATTATAAAAATCACTTCTAACATTTTTGGTTTAAGATGGCAAATGAGGTGCAAGTTTTCATTTTAACATCTGAAATGAAAGTAGAGGAGCAGAAAGAGAAATAAACCAATAATATTAAAGAAAATGAAATTGGGATGAACTAACAAATAATTTTAACAAATTTCTGGGAGATTGAAAATGAATGTGAATGGCTTGGCGAATGAACAGATTGAAAATCCACAGATGATAAGATGCTACAAGGAGACAAGAGCCGATTTGCTCTGCAGAATTCCAGAAAGTCTCGAGCCTCAGAGTCAAAAGCAAGCAAGTAAGAACTGGAATTGAACTCAGGAGATTTGCTTGAGGTCTGATGCAGCTGCTGCCATCAGTGGATACCTCAGCCCCACTTCCCCAATCCAGCATGTAAGAAGATGGCATTAACACCCAGGCAAAACACCAGGGGGCTCCTCTCTGAAAATAACATTGTTGGGGGAAAGCAAAGACATTTAGCCTTAAGTCACATATGGACAAAATATAGCAGGCTTTGCTGTCTTTTCAGGACAATATGTAAAATTAATAACCTTATAATGTGAAAAAGTAAAAGTGTAGCTGATAGGAGGAAGAAATGGACATGCAGATGGAAAGGTTTAGGATGCTGATACACTGATACCGTTAGTGTAATCATTCATTCATTCACAGAGAAAGGAAAAAATCAGATAGAACTCCCCATCTTCATGGCTGTTACATGATATTATGCCACTAGTAAACAAAGTTGCAGGAGATACTACAAAAGCCGATGGAATAAGAAATAGAGGTTTAAATATAGTATTATTTAAAGATATAAAGATAACTAATTAAAAAACTATAGCTAATTACATACATTGAGAAGAGTAGAGATGAGTCAGTGACCTGAATTTTAAGCTCTCATGTATGGGATGCATTAGATACTGTCTAAAGTAGATAAATCAAAACAGAGATAAAATCATATCTAGGCCTAAGAAGACAACCACCAAAACAGAAAACGAAACCCCTGAAAGAGTTTACCCCTGGGGTGTGTGTGACATTGAGGGTGAGAAGAGAAGGATAAGAATATCATTTTTGTTTTCATCATAAGTCCTATTTGCTTTGTTACCATGTGCATGTATTATATTGATTAATGTATATATTTTAAATTAAGTGACTTCTAACAAGTTACAATCAAAGAATGAGACTCATTTTTCATCTACTAAGTGTCATGGATTACGCACAGAATCATTAGAAATGGATTTTCCTTTCTGCATCTTTGTTCAAACAGACCTGGACCTTATTGTATAACTTGCATTTTCACATTGTAAGGTAAGTGTTTAAAAATAGATATCATTTCATTGACTTCTCTTGGCTGTAAGAATGGTGGAGTCCAAAGAATAGGTTTGTGAGGGTAAGTGCTAGAAATGAAGGATAGCAAGACGTTTGTAGAGTGTATTATTAGACAGCTTTGTATAAAGCACTTTGCATATGGTAACTCACTTAACACATTCAACAACCTTATTACATTGGCATTAATTTTCACATTTGGTGGATGAGGAAAGTGAAAATGAGAACACATAATGAAGCTTGCTAATGGCAGTCCAGTGTGCAAGTGGAGAGCTAGATTTCCAAACCAGGTCTGTCTGACTTAAAGCTGTTCTCTCGTCCCTGACCTTTGGTTTTTCCCAATGCATACTTTCTTAGAAAAAAGCCAGATTTCAGTAAAATTCCATTATAAGCTATAGTCTCCATTTTAAGTCAGTATTTTCTATGATGTAAATTTCTGTATGTGCCCTATTTTTCTAGGTATGTAAGACATTTACCTAGTGTGGTAATTATCTCAGCATCAAATTGATAATAAAGGTACAGCTCTATTAGTTTCCTAACATTTGAACAAAAAGAAACCCTCATAAAGTTTTATTTCACTCTCAACTTACAATATCCTTCCTATTTCCTACGTTGTATTTCAAAATATTCCTCAGCTGTAGTTGATCATTGCACAACTCTTGGTTCATCATAACCAATTTCGCACACACATAATTTCCTTGTTTCTTGGTCTTATAGTTACATGTTCTGTTCCTGCCTTTGGAGCTCTTATCTCAATTTATAATTGATTCATTGGTTTATATAACACATACTTGTTGATTATTATGTGCCAGATTCTGTTCTAAGTGCTAAGGATATAATAGTGAATAACACAGTTCTCTCCTAAGGATCCTCATTTAGTGATGGGGGACATAGACAATAATAAAATCAACAAATAAGGTATGTGCACTGGTGATAAGTACTATGAGAAAAAAATATATCAGAGGAGAACAGGAAGTGCCTGTGTATGCATAGGTACATGCTATTTTAAATAGTCAGGAAAGAGCTGATGCAGTAATATCCGAACTAGATGAGACGGTGAACCTTGCATATACCTGAAGTTAAGACTGCTCCAGATAGAGGGAAGAGTAAGAGCAAAAGCCCTGAGATAGAAGTATGTTCCCTATGTTTAAAGAGCAACAGGAAGGCCAGTATGTTTGGAGCAGAGTAAATGGGAATGAGAAGAGCAGGAGATGAGGACAGAAAGAGGAGTCACGTGAGGTAGGATGTAGAAGGTCAGTGTAGGAGCTTTGGCTTTCGGGGTGGGAAATAATTATGCAAATTTAAGCAAAGAATGTGATCTGACATATGTTTTCAAATGATTTCACTGGCTACTGTAGGGGAAAAAACTCTGTGTATGGATGGAGGGGCGGAGAGGTTGAAAGCAGGGATGTCAGTTAGGAACTTGTCTGCACTAATCCAGGCAAGATATGATGATGCTTGATTAAGGTGATAACAGTAGAAGTGGAGGAAGTAGTCAGAGTCTGGATATTTTTGAAGGAAAGCCAGCAGAATATGTTGACAGATTAGATATGTATTACAGGATAAAGAGAATATTAAAGATTACATTAAGGCTTATGGCATAAGTAACTAGAAGAATGGAATCACTCTTTACTGAGATGGGCAAGTCCATGAAATAAACAGATTTAAGGGGAAAGATTGGGGGTCAGTCTGGACATGTTAACTTCAAGATGCCTATTAAATACCCAAGTGGAGTTAGAGAATAGGTAGTTGGATTTATGAATCTAGAATTTGGTGGAGAAATCTGTGTAGGGTGACAACCATCCTGGTTTGCATGGGACTCAGGAAGTTCCTGGGACATGGGACTTTTGGAGCTAAAACCAAGAAAGTCCCAGGCAAACAGGGATGAATTGGTTATCCTAAGCCTGAGACATATAAATGTGAATACATTTTTGACATATAAATGCAATTTAAATTCAAAAGATTAGATGAGATCATCTAGAAGGAAGTGAATTAGAGAAGATAATTGGTCCAAGATGACTTGAGCATTTAGTGAGGAAGTTGAGAAAGAATTACCAGAAGATAGTAAGAACAGTCCAGTGAAGTAGAAGAAAAATCAGGGCAGTGTGATGTTCTGGAAGTCAAGTGAAAAAAAAATATTTCAGGTAGAAAGTAGTGGTTACTTGTGCCAATTATTGATGATAGGTAAAATAAAATGAAGACTATGAACTGACTAATGGATTTAGCCTTGTAGCAGTCATTGGTAGTCTTGAACAGGACTGTTACCCTGGAATACTTGGGGGGCAAATCCTTTACTGGAATAGGTTCAAGGAAGACAGCAATGAGAAACACAGTATATGAGTATATTGTGCAAAGGAGGATGGAAAGGTAGGGAAATAGCTACCTGGGGAAGTAAGGTGAAGAGGGAGGTTTTAAGATGAGAAAAACCATAGCATGTTATGGGCTGCCTGGAAATACCCTCAGAATAAATGCTTTAGGAGAGAAATGGAAGGACTGCTGGAGCAAAGTCTTTGAGCGGGTCCTTAAATAGCTTTAGATAAGAGCACAGTTCATTAATAATGATAAGATTAAAGACAGAATAGGTGGTTCAGATGTAATTACGCAGGTAGAAGCCAAGAACTTGTTTAAGTTCTCTTCTGATTGCTCCTGTTTTCTCATTGGAACAGGGAGTTAGGTCATTAGCCAGGTGGCAGATGTGGTGCTGGGTGAAGGTGTTAGAAGAAGATTAAGGGGTAGGGGAGGGAAGGTGAGCAGATGACCCCATAAGGAAGGTAATGACTAGTATAGTCTGAGCAAGGAGAACACATTTCCCACCTCCAGGCCCAGACAAATAGAACAGTCACCGCCTGGGAGCTGGAGGGAAAATGGGATCCTTGAGGGAGGCAGCTTTCACATGGAACACAAAGCTGACAGAAATGTCCATGGAAATTTTGAGGATATTGGGGCTTTTAATAATGATGGACTGGGCGCTCTTGAGGGGACAATAGAAGAGTCTGAGGAGTTGGAGATGCTGGTGGGGGCTGAAGTCCCCAACTTAAGGAGATTAGGATTTAGGTTTGTGGGATCTCCTGAGGGACCTGGTCCTTTTGTGCTGATTGAAGGAAACAGGGATGGAGTGTAGATGGTGGTAGAGACACTATGAGCCTCTCCTGAGAGGGAGCTCTGGGCTCTGTCTTTTTTCCTGCCAACGGAAGAGTGGAGGACAAGGGAAGGCAGTCTTATGGGGAGCGTGAGTCATTCTGCGCCACTTCCTCACTCGTATGTAATATAGCAGGACACCTGACTCATTGCAGGTACTCAGTGAATGGTTGGAAAGTGAATGGAACTCACCTGTGTTTCCCAATTTCTTCCTATCAGATTTTCCTAAACAGAAAAATGGGAGAAGGGGTTACAGAGAGGTTCATGTTTGCCCTCACTTTGCCTGTGATGTCAGGGTGTAGAAGACCATACAATGGGAAATGTGAAGAGCAGTAGTATGTGGTATGACTTTGGCAAATAAAAACATTTGTGGGCCAGCTGAGTGGCGTGATGCTTAAGCGCTGGCTTGGGAAGCCAGTGGCCCCAGTTTGGTCCCACATACGAGGGCCAGTGACAGTGCCCTCAAAAAAAAGAAATAAATAAATACATAAAAAAAAAACATTTGTGATATTTAACATTAAACACATATGGAGAGCTTAGTCTGCCTTTGTTTTGACTGACTGTTTTAACAGGAAACACATATGTTACCAAATGCCCCAAATAGAGAAGTTAGCAAATTTCAGGGAAGGAGAGAAGCAGTAATGAAACAGCTCAGATTCCTCATGCACCCCTGCCTCTGGCTTGTCCTGTTAGACTCTCTGCTTCCTTTATCAGGGAGCTAGAGTGCACGAAGTCATGTGAAAGTTTACAGAACTAGCTCTGTGGTGACTTCAAGCAAATCTCTATGCTTTCTTCTTTAAATGCCATGCAATCAAAGAAAAGTGCTTACTCTTCCTCTGTTACTATTTCTATTGGAATGAGCTCAAAATTATTTTTAGACAACAGCTGTTAATAATTACAGAGAAAGCACTTTATGGCTTCCCAGCCAGAGCATATTTTGTGTTTGAGACTATAATGCTTCTTTCTCTACTTCACCTGTTTCAATTTTCCTACCTTTGATTGCATTTATTTTTTTCCATGACCAATGCCACGCCTGCTGCACTAACCCATCACATCATCTTTTCTTGTTAGCTAAAGGCTCCACCAAGTCAAATCAGACTCTGATCTTTGGCCTCTGAGCTGTTGACCAGTCTGTCATTAGCTTTCCAGGAATTAGCAGTTCAATATGAAATATGGAAAATAGAGATAAGTCTATTGTCTACTTCCAGATTCTCTAGGGTGTCTTGAGAATAAAATGTCTGGGTATATGTTATTAAATATACTCAGCCTATGTCTGTGGTGGCTTGCACTGTATTCTTGTTAAAAGGAATAAAGAAAATGAACATTTAGGTACCTCCAGTATATCAGGCAATACGTTAAGCATGTCCATATACATTAACTTATTAGAAATTTATAAGTCAGTAAAGCATTATATTTAGATTTTACAGACAGACACAGAAAATATTGACTCAAATCACACAACTAGTAAATGGCAGAACAGGGATATCAACCTGGCCTGGCTTTTGTCAAAACCAATGCCTCTTGCAATATAGTATGTGCCACGCTATGAGTTTATGGTAATTTGCACCAGGAGGGCAGACATATCTGGAGCTGGAGCTGCCACATCCTACCACTTGTCCCTGTCTTAATATTCAACCTTCAGTTTGTGGTCCACCAACAGAAAATGGCATTTCTATGGACATTTTGGCATTTCACAACTTGTCTTCTGCCTGCTTTTCCAGTCTCTGGCTGCTTCAGCCTTTTCTTTAACTCCTGGAAGAAAGGAATATTCATTAGTGTCATAGTATCAGATACTAGAACTTAGCTTTACTCTAGGCTCTGCTGCTTCTTCAAGGCATGAATTTGGATAAGGTATTGATCTCCTTGGGACTCCGTTTCCTTACATATACAATAAGCAGATTGGATAAGGTTGTCTAAAGTTGCTTTCTGCTCTGATTATAAGTTTTAACCTTAATTGAGAGCTCACAATATTTTCATATTAGGATGTAATATTATTTAAGCACTCACTCAAGGAAACTGAAAATAAAAACTCTCACTGAGGAATTTGAGGCTCTGGGAGTTTGTGTAACTTGCTCAAAGTCACAGAACTAACAAATGGTTGATCTTATAGATTTAAACCCAGGCAGTTAGTAGAGTATAAAGTCAAATCTTCCTAACATGGCCCACAAAGTCTCCATGAGCTTGGCCTGTCTATGTCTCCAGACTTAACTCTCACACTCCAACTTTATATTCCAGCAGCTGATGTGTTTGTAGATTCTCTGAGCAAATCATGAGCAGATATACCCAGGATTTTAATTGTGTCCCACATCTCTGTGTCTTTATGTTCATGAGTTCCATCTGTTGTCTGTCTTTACTTCCTCTCACCACCTGGCTAATTTCTGTTTGTTTCTTCATAGTGTAGTTTATGTGTTTTCATTTCCAGAAAGTTTCTCAAATTCCCCAGTTGGGGTAAATATTCCTCTTCCTTGCTCTCACAGCACATCATGCATACTTCCATCTTCAAATTTACGCATTTAAAAAAAATTTATGTCTTTTATCTTGCCTCTGCCATAAATCATAAGCTTTTGTCAGGAATGCATCTTCTCCTATTTATCTTTGTGTACAAGGATGTAGCATGTGCTCACTAAATATTATTTAAACTTAACCGAATGGGATTATGCCAAACGCAGGGTTTCACCCCTGTATTTCTCAAGTTTTTTTCTGAGTATGGTTCTATGCACATCCCCATTTCTTATATGGACAAATACAGGCTAAATAACTGGGGATAGAACCTCAAAATTCTGCCTATGACCAGGTTTCTGGAAAGAGTAATCTATACACATTTTTCTCATGCCTTCACTTCCCTTTCACAGCTGAGCTCTCCAATCCACCATTCCACTGAAACTGTTCTTGCTAAGATCTCAGTGGTGGCCACAATGCAAAATCCAACATACAGCTTCAGTCTTGCCCTTACTTTATTTCCCTGAGCAAGTACTCTCTCCATTTGAAATTCTCTCTTTCCTTGGCTTCTGTAATACACAACCTAGCATAACACACCACCTAGTGTTTTTTCTAACCCACCTGGCCAGCACTTCCATTCTCCTCTGGTAGCACCTCCTCCTCTACTTAGTGATTGGAGATCTTCAAAGACCAGTCTTGAACCTTTATTTCTTTTTTACCCTACATTCTTTTCCTATGACATCTCATCCACTCCCACAGCTTATGTAAAACCACTATGTATACATTAATGACTTAGAGATTGGTTTCTCTAACAGGGATTTCCCTTCTGAGTTACAAACTCATACATACAACATTTACTTGTTTTCTTCTCATGCATCTCAATTAAGCATTTCGGAATCTGAACTCACTTTCTTATCCCTCAAGCCTACTACTCTTCCTCTAGTATTCTCAGTCTCCACATCCCCATTCTCCCAATTTGTTCATGACAGAAATGTTGCTGTTATCCTTGACTATCTTCTCTTTTTTTAAAGCATGTCTATGACACTTTGTAAATGAACCTTGAATCTGTCCTCCTCTCCATGTATCTACTGCCCACTCTTCTGGCTCAACCGCCCTCATCTCTTGGCTGAACTACAGCAGTAGCCTCCCAACTGGATGGATCTTCACTCTCACCCACTCCTGCCATCATCTTGTTTTGCTCATCTCTTCCAACCCTTTCTATTTACAGATCATTAGAGTGTTCTTTTCAAAATAAATTTTAATCATGTTATATGCCTGCTTTAAACCTTAATATGTTTCCTGTGTCTCTTAGGATAAAACAGAAAATCTTAACCTGGCTTACAAGGTTCTTCATGATCAGCTCTCACCTTTCCATTTCTCCAAACTCTTCCCCTTTTGACCCTAATTCACAATCATAACTGTATCATTATTTGTGTGCTCTTTTACAAGTTCCTTTTTAAAATGTCTTCCCCCACCAGAATGTAAATTCTATAGGATCAGTGTCCAAGTCCATTTTGTTAATCACTGAATCACAGAAACTAGTCCAATGCCTAGTGTGCAAAAGATAGTCAATAAATATTTGTTGAATAAATGAATGAATGAATTAATAAGTTCTTTTTAGTGCATAAAAATAGGTCACCCTGGGAAATTATCCCAATTCAAGTATCTTTTTTTTTTTTTTGAGGGCAGTGTCACTGGCCCTCATATGTGGGACTGAACTGGGGCCGCTGGCTTCCCAAGCCAGCGCTTAACCACCGTGCCACTCGGCTGACCTTCAATTCAAGTATCTTAAGAATTTTCATTTTGAAGAATTAAATCCAGTCATATTGCATACCAAATTGTTCACCTTTCTTTCTATCCTTTGTTTATTCATGCATAAAATTCAACCATGTGTTAAACACAGAGGTAATAGAAGTAAAAGGACAGCAAGATACAGTGAGCAAAAAAGACCCATAAGGATATATTGTTTTTTAATGCTTTAGAACAGATATTTACTAATTTGAATATGAGTGCGATGGGATATGTCTCTGAGATTTGAAAGATGACTACTGTGCTGTGAAGGAGCTGGGGTCTGCCCAACTTTTTCTGCTGTGTATTCCAAAATGTTTGGGCTACAATGATTTTTTGGTCTGTTTTTGCCCTAAGTGGCATTGATGACTGCTGAATGTTAGTCCATTTTTATTGTGATGACTCCAAGAAACTAGTCCAACCCTTTTAGGAAAGTGTTATCATGTTGTTATTGTCTTCAGTTTGGGTATCTTGGCTGTTTCCTACAGGCTTCTTTAATGCTGCAAGGCCTGGTTTAATATTGTAAGAAATCTGACCTGTATTTTCATGAGACCAATTGTTTCCTCATGCCTGAGGCAATGTAGTCTTATAGAACTCAGCTCAAGAATGGAGTGAAAGCTAGCCAATGTTAGTAATGGACTAAATTCCACGTTGGCATTATTTAGCTAACTGCTATTGAGCTTTCTTCATTAGGCAATCCTAAACAGGAGACTGCATGAACCTCTTATCATTGTGATTCAGCATTTTCAGTGAGTGTGCACCAATGCACTATTGAAAGTGAGTCAATGACCAGGGTGATATCCCAGGTAAGAGAAAATCAAGGCATATATATTTAACAGAAAACGTTTATATGTCCTAAATGTTAGAACAGTCAGAAATTCACAGGATTTGATTATTTGCAAACTGTTGTTTTTATGTCCCCAGAGAGAAATCCCAATACACCGGTACTCAAATTAGTACAAGGGGAGCTAGTGAATGACAGGTGTGAAAAATATGTAGGACACATGTTTACCCATAATTTTATTTAATTTAATTACTAAATCTTTTGTACCCAGGAAATCAGCATAATTTGCTTCTGAATGTATGAAAATTTGTAGTTTTAGCAGAGTGTTAATGTTGTACTGTACTAAGAATATTTATCATTGAAGAAGTTGACTTTCTCAGAGTTCCATAAATATTGTGGGTTTTTGTAGTTTAAACAAACATGTAGTGTTAAAGTATTGTACAATAAATTCCTCGACTGAAATCTAAGGCAAAGTTCAAATCCCTTCTTTTTTTCTTGGCAAACTCTGTGTGTTTCTAACCACAATGCTGACACTGCCATGATTCCCACTTAAATGCTTCTTTATTGAAATCTTTACTTAAATCTGATCTAAACTGTTAGAAGGGTTTTTGGAGGGGGAGGAAAATTAAGAGACCATCACATTATAACATACTTAAATTTTTGTCCAGAATCGCCATTTAGTATTAATTAATCCAGGAAAAAAAGAAAGAAAGAAAAGAAAATATGATTAACTGAAATAATTTTGACTAAGTCTACTTAATTATATCTTCTAGATAAACTTCTAAGTACCACAGTTTTTTGAGCTTAAGCCTGCATTATTGAAATCTTTGTAAAATGAAACCTTTCCCTTTCCTATATTGAGTGGGGAGAACTGACACATTCAAATCTTTATTTTATGGCTCAGCTCCTAAAATCAATCCTGAGTAACACTTCTGACCTGGGCTCAACGGCTATATGCATGTGTATAAATGGAGACCTAGACTGACGCACATCCCCACATCCCCTTTCGCCTGGCTCAGCCTGACTTTAGAACCCCAGCTGCACTAAACCACACTTCATGGAAGGAAAAACTATGGTGCATGTGTTTTTTAGTGTTTTCCAGCGTCTATTTTGCCATCTCCTACAGTGGGGGAAAGTACTGCCTCCAGGTTTGGCCCAGGAGCAATTGCCACAAATCTTCCCCCCTCTCTTCTTTTTGGGTCACTCATGCCAAAAGAGCTCTTGATAAAAGGCATTTTCAGTATTTAGTGTATTTTTTCCTTTGGGTGAAGGAATGGAAATTTAGAAGAGAGAAACCACTAAATGAGACCATAACTGCTCAAAGTGCTGAGTGTGTTCAAAGGCAGCAAGAAAGGTCCTGAGGAACAGGAGAAGGAAGGGGCTGAAATGGGAGGCCAGAGCTGAGAGGAGCCTGTGGGAGCTCCGAAGCAGAAGTTGAGTCCTCCATGGTTAAGAGCCTACTCCAATATTGAAGAGGAGGAGGAGAAATGGTACAGGGAAGACATTTAGAGAGAAAGGGAATAACTGAAAACCTTACTGACATTCAGTGTCTTGGGAAGACATTCTCTCTGAGAAGACAGCCATCAGAAATGAGGAAGATGGCTGAGGAGAGAGAAAGCAACACCTGAGGCTCAAAGGCTGAGTGTTGGCGGAGAAGGAGGGTTAAAGGACAAAGAGGAGGGGTATTAATGGCGTTGCAGTGGTTAGCAGGACACTGTAACTTGGTAATGATGGGTCATAAGCAGGAGGGATCTGTATTGCATATTTAAGAAAAAGAACATAAAGTTACCAATACAGAGTATGTACAAAATTAAATATTTAGAATAAAGGGAATCACAACAAATTACAACTTACTTTTGCTATTTGACAAAAACATATAACCATGGGAACCTGTTGCCTGGGTTCCTCTTAAGACTTGGAAAGAAGCCTCACAAGAAAAGTGGTTAAGCTTAAAGCTTCATTAGCTTTAGTCATAAGGATATAAATACCACAAGGTAAACACATCACAGCATTACATTTTGGGCAGCATCTCAAAGGAGCTTTTGTGGAAGAAGATGATGGATGCCTTTATAATATTGCCCTCAAAATGTTCACAATGTATGCAGAACAGTTTTAACTCCTGATTTTTTATAAAACTTAAATAGGAACATGCATATAAAAGTGCCTTAAATGCTTGTAAATTTCTCCTCAAATGTTAGGTTTTTTTTCTTACTTTCTGAAAAATCCATTATGTCCCAAACATTTATCAGATTTATTTAAGACTTCAATAAACCTATTTATTTTTACTCTATATAAGTTCTATTCTAGAATTTTGTTTTATAATTACTATGTAGGATTACCTTTTATTTTTCCTTATTGTTCTTTCAACTATATTTTCTGTATTTGAGAAAACAATATTATTTTAGTCAACACTTAAAAATGATTTCACCCTGGGCCAGCCGAGTGGCTCAGTTGGTTGGGAGCATGAGCTCTGAGCAACAAGATCACCGGTTTGATTCCCACATGGGCTAGTGGGCTGCGCCCAAGCTGAGCTGCTGCTGAGCTGCCAAGGGGTGGCAGGATGGCTCAGCTGGTGAGAGCACATGCTCAGAACAACAAGGTTGCCGGTTCGACTCCTGCATGCGATGGTGGACTGCACCCCCCCGCCCTTTGCCCCACAACTAAGATTGAAGAACAACTTGGCTGTTCCTCTCCCCCAATTCCCCAATAAAATATTTAAAAAGAAACAAAAATGATTCAGCCTCAGCTTTGATTTTTCTACCCTAAAGGTTTAATCTTTGCTTTCATCTTATTTTGGTAACTCCTTAATTCCCTTAATAATACACAGTTCTCGTCTTTGTGCTTTTTTCTAGATTGAGCCTTGTGTTTCTTAAGGTACCTGGCCATAACTATAGCCAGTGCTGAATGGAAGAAAATGTCATAGTTTTATAATCCATGTGTGTGTGTGTGATTTCCAGTTCCATTGTTATTTATGTCTAGCATTTGGTTAATTATCTGCAATGATTGGCAGATTTTTTATCCCCAGTTTGGTATCATTTTTAGATTCACTTTAATAGCAGTTAGTGGGCAATCTTAGGAAAATTTGATCAGGATAATCCAAGATGCAGAGAAAGTTGGAATAGTGGACAAAGGCATTCAAAGTAGTGGGGAGAATTGATAAATAAAACAGACTGAGGTTGATAAAAAGAAATGGGACTACAAGCTGAAAGAAGCATTTCAGAAATCGCAGGATGGTAAGAAAGGTCGCAGAACAGGGAGCCTTGGTTAACTGACAAGATAAGAGGTTAAGATTAGAGAAAAGGCAGGAAATTAGGGCATCACGTTAATATACGTAATGGAGGTGGAGCTGTACTTTGTAATTAGGTACAAGTTTCTTTCGTTTGATGAGTGACTGGTGTGGGATGGAATAGGCGGTCAAGACGATCAAGCAGCAAGAGCTTGTGAGATAGAGATTAAAGGAGTTGTTCCCGACCCTGTCTGCATATTACAATCACCTGGAGAGTTGTAAAACATGTCAATGCCCTGGTCCGACAGGCCAATTGAATCAGAATCTGGAGGTGAACCTATGCATTGGCAGGTTTTGAAAAACTATCATGGGATTCTCAGAATTGAGAACTATGGATTGGAGCAGTTGTTCTAAACTGGAGAAGTTTTTATAATCCTGCTGGTCCAGGTGGCCTCATTCCTCACCAATTAAATTACAACATTTGGGGGCAAGACTCAGGCATCATCAGTTTTTAAAATTCCCTAAGTGTTTCGAATGTGCAACCAAGTTCAGGAACCACTGGGTTAGAGAGGCTGTGTCCCCTGACCTGCTATGCATCATTCATAGAGTGAAGTTATGTTATGTGATTAAAATCATACTTTCAGCCTTGAGGCTTAAGGCACTGAAAGGAATCCAGATACTGTCATTTGTCTTTGTTCTGATGCTTCAATGCTCCCTTCTAATTTAACCAAAATAGAATAACAGGATTTTGAAAACTGGGGAAGACTTTAGAGAAGAAGTAACCCAGCTGCCTCGTTTAACACAGGAGAAATAAGAGACCCAGAAAAGGTAGTGGAATTATTTGTGATCACGTGGGTAGTTAATGACAGAGTGGACTCCTCTTACATCTTTTTCAGTCTTCTTCCACAATGCTGGCTACCTGAAAACTCTTAGTTCTGAAATGACAAACACTGGAAGGGATATGATTTAATTTATGATATCTGCAACTTACATGGACAGGGTTAATGTGAACATGTCCAGTCCAGAAAGCTCTAGAACACTAGAAGTGAAAGTTACCCTTGAAGCATGAAAAAAATTGATTTTGAAACAAATACATTAATCCACTTTTTAAAAAAGGTAATGTTCAATGTGGCATTTGTAAACTTACTAGCCATAAGAATCTTTCAAGCCAAAGAGATAGCCACTGGGTAGTCATTCTGTTTTATTTAGGAAGCCTAGGATTTGGGAGGAGGGGGGAGTGGCTTTAGACCTGAAAAAATACTTGGGTTTCCTAAGGTCATGAAACTGTAAAAGGAAGTCTTGCCTTGCAATACTTAGACCTTCAATCATGTGGCTCTCATGTGTTTTCATATCCTCTGAGTTGGTTAGTCCAATTTGTGACCTAACCCAACATTGAAGGAATCAGAATGAAAGGAGGTCCCTTTGGGGAATAAAGTTAACTGCATATACTTATATATGTTTGTTAAATGTGCACCATTCCTTATGTATTCATGGGCTTAAGTTCCAGTATATGATTTTTGCCAAAGCTATAATGGATACTCCCCTGCCCCCATCCCCAGGTGATGTCCTTTGGTATGTGATCAGTCTCCAGATAGTTCCTGGCTAATATCTGTGTCAGTGGTGTGGGTAAGAACACTGGAATATGTTGATCAAGCCTAAAAGTGACTTGAAGGAGCAAAAGTAATAGATTAAGTCACAAAATTGGGATGCAGAAAGGTCTCCATGGGATGCAATGAATGACCCAAATCTAAGCAGATGCAATTCAGTGGGAGAGAAGAATGCAAGTGTCTGTACTCAGTCACAGTGCCCAGTACAGAGGAGAAGAGCACTCCGCTTCGCCTTACAGCATTTGAGGGTTTCTAAGCTTAAGGACCACAGACCATTCAAATGCCTTAAGGGTCTGCAATGCCTCAAAATTGCTTGTAAGCCTTTTGTACATGTCTACAGTCCACATTATTATTTTTTCCTCTGGAGAAATGGGCCTGTCATGTTTATTAAATTCTCAAAATAAGAAAAAACAGATTAGACCTACAGGTTATAACTGGGGAAAATAAAAGGAAGCTACAGACAGATTTCATCTCACTGTGAGGAAGAAATTTCTCAGTTAAAGCTGCCCAAAGATCGAATGAACTCTCATGAGAAGTTTCAAATTTCCAGACCATTTGGCAAAAATATCATAGAGGGGACTTGAGCAACAGATGGGTAGTTGAAATGTGTTTATGTTGCTACAAAACAAACAATGGTGTGCATGGAGAGAGTGCCTAAATACAACTAATGTGAATACTGCTGGGGCTAGGAAGGGTCAGTCTTGAGGGCTGACCATGGGTCACAGATTGTTAGAATAAAAGGCACCCTTGTGGTTTTGTTTTGCCTTTGAGTCTAGAGGGAGGACTTACTCTATACCAAGTTCATTTATGGTGTCTGATCAACAAAATACCCACAAAGTGCTACTATAAGGAAGAAGGTAGAGAAATAAAGGGTAAAGGTATAGTGTCTAAGAGCTTGACGGTGACAATCTCAAGATCCATCCATGTTACTGCAAATGGCAGTGTTTCATCTTTTCTAATGGCTGTATAATATTCCATTGTATATATGGAATATATCTTCTTTATCCAATCATCTACTGAAGGACACTTCAGTTGTTTCCATGTCATGGCCACTGAGAATAATGATGCAATGACCATAGAGATAAACATATCTTAAGATTATCATGCTAATAAGTTAAACAGAAGAAGTCAAGAACCATATGATTTCACTCAGTGGGATATAGAACTGAAAGCAACAAAGGAACAAAACAAACAAACAAGCAAAAACTCATAGACACAGACAACAATTTTGTGGTTACCAGAGGATAAGAGGGGAGGTAGGGAAGTAAAAGAGGGTAAAGGGGGTCAAATATGTGGTTACAGAAGGAGATCTGACTTTGGGTGGTGAACACACAATGTGATATATAGATGATGTACTATAGAATTGTACAGTTGAAACCTATATAATTTTATTAACCAAAGTCACCCCAATGAATTTAATAACAATAAAAAACTTCGGGAAAAAAATTCAAAGTATATAAATATATTGGAACTTCTGAAAATTCATTCTAAAATGTCACATTCCATTTGACATGTAATGATGCTGAAATTTATAGCTTTAAAGATACCTTTGTCTATTTTTTATTATTTATATATATTTGAAAATAATGGCATTCTAATTAAAGTATCTCTTTAAAATACACATAAATCCCTTCTACTAGAAACAAAAAAATAGTATATGACATAGAAATGTGAAAGAAATAAAGTAAAGTATTTAAAAAAAGAAAAGGGTATGGATTGTGGTATCTATGACCGAATTTCACTCCTCATCCATATTTACTGGTTGTGTGTGACATTGGAGAAATTTATAGCCACACTTCATTTCCTCATATGTAAAATGAAAATGACAGTATTACCTATACTTCATACTACAGTATTACCTTTCCAAAAGATATGAAGTCATGTAAAGAATTAAGAACTGTGATAAAAATGTTAGCTATGTGACTGTTGTTCTTTCTAGTTATGGATTGAAGATATTTGAATTCTATTAAAAATTGTCAATGATTCACTGTGTGTTGTAGGGAGAATTCCTTACCTCTCTGGCTTCATGTTTCCTAACTATAAATTGGTGACCACACTTACTTTATTTTTTTTATTTTTTAAAAGATTTTATTGGGGAATTGGGGGAGGTGAACAGCGTTGGGGAATCGGGGAAGGGGAACAGACAAGTTGCTGTCTTTTTGTTCTTCAGTCTAGTTGCGGAGGACGTTGCTTCACTGGCCCATGTTGGTATCGTCATTGCGCTCTTCCCGGGTGAGGCAGATGGGTCGCTGGCCTCTGGATGGTCGCTCACCGTGGCTATTAGCAGCTCACGCTGGCTGCCAGCCGCTCCTGCTGGCTGTTGGCTACTCACCGTAGCCTATGGCAGCCCACTGCAGCCGGGCTGCAGCCTACTCTGTCACTGGGGCTGGGGCTTGCACAGCCCCGCTCCACGTGGAGCTGTTGTTAGCTGTAGAGGGCAGTGTCACTGGCCCTCATATGTGGGATCCGAACCAGGGTCACTGGCATCCCAAAACCAGCTCTTAACCAATGCGCCACTCGGCCGACTCCGCACTTACTTTAGATAAAGATAATATCCAATCTAATACTGCCCTGAAAAACTAAAAGAGCCAGATTACCCTGAAAAGTCTTATTTAGGAAACAGAGTTCAATAATCCTACAAATTCAGCTTCATATTAGCACATATCTGCTCCATCATCAAGCTTTGTTAGCGTCACGCCCATGTTTTGTGTCTGCTGTCTGTAGGACTCTACCCAAAACTTTTAATTCAGATTACCTGAGAGGTATTTTTTTGCATCTGTAGATTTCAAAGCCTTCACAATAATCCCTAATTTGGCCCCCAGCCAGAGTTAGGAAAGTAGAGAGGAGCTCTGCCTAGCGTCCTCTGAGCCTTGGCCACCCCCTGACAGATCACAGACTCCTCTCTGCTGGAATGTGTTTGCAACAGGGAGTGCCCTGCCAATTGGCTAGGGAGATTCATCATGCTTTATAGTCTGTGTATATTTATAAAGTTTTCCTTTCGTCTTAAAATGAGGCCTTGTGTATATGTGTTTCATGTGTAAGAATGTATAATCTTTAATAACTGATGAGGCCTCATATAAAGGGTGATAGGTTTTTGCTTTTAAATTTAGCTTCAAATGCTAAATTAGTAGTGTGAGCTAACATCCATCAGCAGAGCCTCAGTGGCTTGGACTCCACTACTTGTAATAATTGGCTGCCACTGTGCATGGGTACATGTACAATATAAGTCATCTTCTTCATAACACAAATTAATAGCATACCCAAACACTTAAGAAGCTTAAAAGAGCTGCTTTTAAGTACTTTGTAAACAACGAGGAGAAGCTCGTTATGATTTAGTCCTCTTATCTATTCATCATGCCTCTTCTTGATGGGAATCAGAGACTCCAAAAGTTGACAAGGCCAACCTTCAAATCTGAGTTATTGGCATTCTTTGAAAGAAATGATTTAATCAGGTACTTGTTTTCAGTTTAGGCTTCTGGGTGTTTTATTTTTTTTCCCTCACCTGCCTTGTCCTGCTTGGCTGCTATTTTAATTTATTATTCATGCAAAGTGTTTGAGAGCTATTCAGTGCTGATTTACAGATGTCAGATCTTCCCCAGGTAGTTCATCATCTTAGGGAGTGTCTGGGAAACCTGCTTTCTATTATGTGTTGGGTTAAAAGTGAAATAATCAGAAAGAAGATATAGTCCCACATGCGGCTTTCCTTCATTAGTAGGAAACATGTCTGGAAGAGCCCTGCCAAATCAGACTTACATAGCCTGGAGCTATATAAAAAAAAACTCGGAGTCCTGAACCCCATTTCCTTCTCTCTCAACACAAAAGTTCACTCAACCTCTGCTTCCTCTAGTGTATAGAACATTTCTTTTCAGAAGGGCTCCATGGTTTAAATTTTTGCTCTTTGAACATTTCTTTTCACAAAGTAAAAGAACTATTTAGAGATCATTTCTAGAACATCTTATATTCAAGAACACAGGAGCTATGACATTAGTCAAACTCGTAGATACAAACTTTTTTCAATGTTGAAGCAATTTGTATTTAAGACTAAAAGTCCAATCTTCAAGACAACTATAAAACGGGGAAAATGAGCTCCACCCCTTCTCCTGACTCTGTAACTTTCCCCCATCACTGTCAGCCAGATCACATCCCCATGCCTTTGCCTTCACTGGGAGTCCTCTCTCCCAGATCCCAACTCCACATGTGAGGGATCTTCACGGCCTTTACATTTAGGATGCAGCTCAGGCATCACTTCCTTGTAGAACAGTCCTGTATACTGCTCCACCACGCTCTGGGAGGTGCTCCCCTCACCAACACGTACTTCATATCCCTCTTACAAAGTCATCTTTGCATGCAGAATCTACTTCCTTGATTGGATCCTTCACCCTAATGTAAGCTCCTCTAGAGCAGAGAGCATTTTTGGATTATCACATCTAGCACAGTGCCTGGCTAGATAGAACATGTCCTCAATATATGTTTGTAGCATGAATAAGATTGTAGCATGACTGACAAAATTATAAGCATCAGACCATCTTATCAAAGATGAACAGAATTAGATTCCAGAAATTACACTTTTAGGGAGATCATTGTTAGGCAATTACTTTGAAATAGAAAGAAGGGAAAGTTCAGGTTATTTAAAAAAATGTCAATGTATAATAAAATTCCACAAAACAATTATGGATGTCAATAAACAACAGATACCTAATCAGAACTAATACAAAATGTAAATAGTAAATTATTGTTGTTTTTAAAAAGCAGGTGTGGTTTCTTACTTTTTTTTTTTTTTTTTTTTTTTTTTTTGAGGGCAGTGTCACTGGCCCTCATATGTGGGACCGAACCGGGGCCGCTGGCTTCCGAGCCCAGCGCTTAACCACTGCGCCACTCGGCCAGCCCTGGTTTCTTACTTTTAAGTAGATAACATATATCATACTTTAAAAATGCTACCTGGTGGAGATTCTTCTTCATCTTAACTATTTGTCAGAAACTGTCATGGGTTTTGAGAACTGTCCCTTTTGAAACACTACCTCTGATCTGAAACAAAAGAAAAATTATATCATGACACTGGTGAAATAAATGTTTGCTTTCAGAAATTTCATAGGGATAAAATTAATTTATAATGCTACAAAAAAATAAAAGTAAAACGAACATAAAATTATAATAAAATTTTAGACTAATTATGACTATGACTGATTAGAATTAATAAACTACCCAAATGCATAAAATAGTTAAATAGGAATACAATTCCATTACTTTCAAATAGGAATCTGGATCTAGGTTAGCATGCATTTTAGTAGCGGTCCCACTTTAAGGAATATATAAGAATGGTCAGCACATCTATGCATTAAACAATGTGGCACTGAGTCATCTCACCATTGAATTGTTTCCATGGGCATATATTCACTCCAAACTTACTATAGTTCATACATTCAAGTAAAAATTACTCTTGAAGCTGTGTTTACTCTATTAATTTTCTTCTTTAAAGATGTGCATGAACTCATACAACTCAATAGCAACAACAAAGAAAACAAACAATTCAACTGAAAAATGGGCAGAGGACCCGAATAGACATTTCTCCAAAGAGGTCATACAGATGGCCGATAGACACATGAAAAGATGCTCAACATCACTAATCATCAGAGAAATTAAAATAAAAACCACAATGAGATATCACCTCACACCAATTAGAATGGCTATCATCAAGACAAATAATAAGTGTTGGAGAAGCTGTGGAGAAAAAGGAGCCCTCATACACTGTTGTGGGAATGCAGATTGGTGAAGCCACTATGGAAGGTAGTGTGAAGGTTCCTCAGAAAATTAAGAATAGAATTAACATATGACCCAGCAATGGCTCTCCTGGGTATTTACCAAAATAATCTGGAAACATTCATCCATCAAGATATATGTGCTCTGATGTTCATTGCAGCTTTATTTACAGTGGCCAAGACATGGAAACAACGAAAGTGTCCCTCAAAAGATGATTGGATAAAGAAGATGTGGTATATATACACAATGGAATAGTATTGTGCTATAAGAAAAGATGAAATAATGCCATTTGCAACAACATGGATGGATGTTGAGAATATTATGCTAGGCAAAATAAGTCACATAGAAAATGTCGAGAACCATATGATTTCACTGATATGTGGGATATAAAACTGTAAGCAACAAAGGAACAAGACAAACAAAGAAACAAAAACTCATAGCCATACACAATAGTTTAGTGGTTACCAAGGGTAAAGGGAAAGGGAGTGGTAGATGAGGTTAAACGGGATCAAATATATGATGATGGAACGAGAACTGACCGAGTGGTGAACACACAATGTGATATATAGATGGTGTATTACAGAATTGTACGCCTGAAACCTATATAACTTTACTAACAATTGTCACTCCAATAAACTTTAATTTAAAAAAAAAAGATGTGCAAAAACAAAATTTTATTTAGTTCATTTCTAAATTACCTCAGGTTTTCAATTAGAGAAAAAACTTAATAAGAAATTGGTCATTTTAAAAGTTAATATGGGGCCAGCCGAGTGGCTCAGTTAAGAGCTCACTCAAGAATGTGAGCTCTGAGCAACAGGATCACCAATTCAATTCCCAGCCCGAGCTGAGCTGCCACTGAGCTGCCAACAGGTGGCAGGATAGCTCAGCTATAAAACAACAACAGTGAAAATGTGGGGGGGGTGGGGGGGCAAGGGGAGAGGTACTTGAAAACATAAGTTTCCATTTCATTCATTAATGCAAGTTGATTTAAAATGATTTTTAACCCATTTGTATAAAAATGGGAGTGCTAGGATATGGAATTTTAATTCCAAAAGAAAATTTTCAAAATTGCAAGTTCTGATTAGTAACTCAGTCAAATCACAAAATGCTTGCATATCATCAGCATTTCTGCAACAAAATTCTGTGCCTTGCAGTTCTCAGGAAGGATTGCTGAGACTTGTGACTGGTTTAATAACTTGGTACATTGACCTGAGACAACATGAAATAAAAATGAAATATTCTCCCATCATGTAATGTTTGGATTAGAAAATGACACATATGCATTTTTCAACTGCAATTCTTATAAATGGCATAACTTGGGTCAGGCTTGAGAAAAATAGGTGAAGAGAAAGAAAGGGAAAAGTGCAGGATGTACATCCTCTGGGAAGAAGAGTAGTAAATAGCAGGTGGAGAGGATAAAGACACAGCGAGGACTTACTTTCCTCATAACTTGAGTTCTACATCTTGTTTTGAAACTAAACTCCTGTGTTTCTTGACTGTAGCTGATTTCAAAGTGCAGCTTCCCACCGGAGCAATCTGGCCTCCCATTTTCAACATTGTCTTACCAGAAACAGCGTTTGATTTTAAGAGCCATGGTGGACAATGAACTTGCTGACCTTGAGTTCTGTCGGGAAAACTGAGGAATTTATGGTGATTCGCTTCCTCCCTCTGGATACTGAAAGCTTCCAAGCAGCCCTTGGTTTTTAGTTTCCTTTTTCTCCACTGGGATGATCCCAAATAGTTTCAATTTTTCTGAACCTCTTTAGAGTACTCATCTTCTTATTCTAAGTGTATGACTTTATCTCTTTACTCATAAAATAAAGCCTGTTTATTTCCCTTCCCTATACTTCCAACATTAGTTACTTCACCCACCACTCCCTCCTCTTATCCTATCTCCCTAAGGGAATCCTTTCTTTTCCTCTTTAGGACTTTGTTCAATCAGCTATTGGTGGCTTCACATTCTATGCTTTGTTTTTTCCCTCTTAAAAAAACAAGTAAGTAGATGAAAAGAATCTTCTCTTGACTCTCCATCCATTTCAAACTACTGTTTTATATTCTTCCTTTTGGAACAAGAATTCACATAAAATTTGTCTATATTTGGTCTCTTTAACTTCTTGAGCTTTCTTTGCAAATTGATTTCTATCTTCACAACTCCTTAGAAAATGTACCTGTTAGGATCATTAGTAACTGAAATTGACAAGTCCAGAATCTATTTTTCAATTCTCACCTGCCTTGACTTTGTAAACACAACACTATTGATCATTTTTTTCTTAGTTCTCTTCCTATCCTTTTCACTGTTCCTTCTCATTTCTCTCATTCTTTCTACATCTTCATCCTGACCCTTAAAGATTTTTGTTCATGCAGGATTTACTTGGCATTCTTTATTCTCAGTATTCTATCCCCAAGTTAGCCATTTCATGCATTCTCACAGCGTCCATATATCAATAATTACCAATTTGCCGTCAACTACCAATATAAAATCTATTCCTCCTGCATTGACCCCTCTTTGAGCTCCATTTATGTATCAGTGACAGCAGCTTTGACATCTGTGTGACATGGACAATGTATGTAAGTTTCTGGTCTTTCAGTTATTTTTTCATCTGTGAAATGTTGCTGTAAGATTAAATAATGTAGCACTGCTTGTCATGTTCTAGGAATAATAAAGGTGAATGGATATTCTTTTTTTATTACTAATAAATGTTTTGTTGAATGGTGAAGGTAAAAAGCAGCTTTAGTAAGCATGGTGGGGATGGCTGTGGAGGAAACTGGAATAGAAAATGTCAAGAGGGGAAGCACCACATTATATTTAGCGATGAACTAGTGAGTGCTATGTAATAAATACAAAGTTGACTATGTCTGTGGCAAACATACAGATCAGCAAAGATTAGAAAGCAGAAATAGTCCCAAACTAAGCAATTTAAAATGCTGAGTGTTGTTTTTATTTAAATAACAGCTTACTCCCAATAAAAACATTGTCTTGCTTTTTCTTTTGGTGAATTAATATTTAATAAATTTATGCATGTAGCACTAGTAACCCAGTAACAAATTGTAGGTTGTCTATAATCTAAATAGTATAGATTCAAATATGTTACAGATATACTTTTCCCTGTGATTGGTTACATTGAACCTCAAGTTTTTTAAAAAATCATTTATTCATTGACTGAACAAATTTTCTTTTGCATATTGCTCTGTTTCACCATAGTTGCATGGTGGTGCCAATTATTATAAGACATAGATGCTGGCTTCAAGAAGCTTAAAAAGACAGCTGTGTAACTAGATAATACACGTGATAGCCATGTGCAAGGTAAGGTAAGAAAGGAGGTCATTTTGCTCAAAGCAATAAGCAAAACAACCCATGACTGGGGCTTGCATGCCTTAGGAATGCTGATGAGGTACCTGTCCAGATGGCTTTCTCTGGGTCAGTTTCCTAAGATAGTCCGTGGCTCAACTTAAGACTGCAATCTGTCACATTTTCTTTGTCCTCACCATTGACACTTCTTCTTTCTATATCTTGTTCCCATGGGCATGGTTTTGCTACTTCACTAAATCATCCCCACACTACATGCCTCATTTCACATGCTGGCTCTTGACTTAGGCATGTTCCAGGATCTTAGAACCGATCTGAGAATTTTAGAATCTGTGGTTTGAATACTCGGATCTCAGGTCTCAGGACAACCATTGAAGATTTGAAGATGTTGAATAAGATGAATGTATTTGCTTGGGAAGTTGCCTTGATTAATAATAATAAAAAAAAAACTATTTCAAAGGTAATCTGAATTTTTGAAGTTAGAGGTTAAAATAATTATTTCTTTTATTATTATTATTATTTTTTTTTTTTTTGAGGGCAGTGTTACTGCCCTCATATGTGGGACCAAACCGGGGCTGCTGGCTTCCTAAGCCAGCGCTTAACCACCGCGCCACTCGGCCGGCCCTATTTCTTTTATTATTAAAAGGTTTGAAAATCAAATGGTATATCTGAAAATATTTGATTAACTGAATCTTTAATTAGATGTGATAAACTCAAGATAAAACTTGGAGAAAAAATTAGTTTTTTATTCTTCAAAACGTTTTGAATCTTCTGAAGTAGTTTAAACCCCTTCTGATACAGAAATCTAATAAAAATGAACCAATGCTCCTTGTATGTCAGTCAGAACAGACTGCTGGTACTTGTTCCCATGAACGAACATCCTCTTGTGAAGGAAGGGCCAATGTTTCCTTCCTTTCCAAGAGATCTGATTACAGTGACTGTTTCTATTTTGGTAAGACATATAAACACATTTCAGTGAGAGCAAAAAAAGCAAAGCATAGCATGGTTTGTGATTCAGCAAAAATGAGGATGACTTTGGTCACAGAAAAACAATTGAAATCTTCTCAGTGCCATTTCCACCGACTCTCAAAAACATTGCTTTTAAAGTTTCCTTAAGAAGAAAAACTAGACTATTTATGAAAAATCCCCTCAATTTCAAGCTTATGGTAGAATCATAGCAAAAGTGACTGATAGGAAGGACATTTCCTGGGAATGAGATAAGAATTCAGAATTTGGTCAGACATTGCCTTTCAGATAACACTGTCTGCAACCTTTGAGGTTTCTGTGTTTTGGACTATAAACTGTCAAAATCAACGTTTTCATCCATAAGAATAAAGAATGGAATGGGTTTTCAATTCCCTTTCAGTTGAAGCCTATATGCTTAGTCTGTGAACATGGTGATGTATTTGCTGTCTGAGCTTTTATCTTATTCAGGAAATTAATTACTTGAAACCAAGGCAACCACATTTTATGTCTCATTGTCAAAACAGGTAAAGCCCAGCTGTGAGACCGATGTAAGGAGACAGGATCAGACAACACTGGAAGAATAGGCTTTCTATGTTCACAGAAGAGTGTAAATATACCTACAGTGTAACCAATCTAAATGAAAGTGAGACACTTCATTGGGAAGATTTATTGGAAAATTATAGTTTAATTATCCATTCATTCAACAAATACATATTGACTATTTACCATATTGACACAGCCTCTCACCTCACAAAGCTTACAGTGTAATCGTGGAGATCATCAAATAAACAGGTGTAACCAGGAAACATTTTGAAAATGCTAGATAGATATCATTTTAATTCCCATTAAATCATGACACTCTGTAGCTCCCCACCATGTGTGCAGACAGATGAACCGTACAATCCAAACTTGAGCTAAGGAGGTATTGTTATAAGTATGAATAAGAGCTGGGGGCTAAATAATGTGACAAAAGCACAAACAAATGTGAAACTTAGATCCTAGTGATAACATTCGAGAAACCAAAAGGAGTTCAGCATGGCTAGAGTGAGACCGAAGTGGAGAAAGATGAGAATGGAGAAGTGAGCAGAAGCTGCTCATGTTATGCCTCACAAGCCCTGTTATCATGTATTTGATGTACTTGAGGAATTGCAAAGAGGTCATTGTGATTGGAACCATCTAAGAGGAATATTTAAAATCGTCAGAATGAGTGGTGACTAATTTGAACATCAGAGTTCAATGCATTTATCCAGCTTGCTGAACTATGAAATAGCCAAGGATGTTCTTGTGACCCAATTTGGATGAGTGCCTTGGGTAGGTGAGAAAAATGAAAAAGAATTTGGGTGTTACGATCAAGTGGGATTCATTCCTGGTATGCAAGACTGGTTCAATATTCGCAAATCAATTAACATAATATATCACATTAACAAAATGAAAAATAAAAATCATATGATCATATCAATAGATGCAGAAAAGGCATTCGACAAAATCCAGCAGCCATTTATGATAAAGACTCTTAACAAAGTGGGAATAGTGGGATCATATCTCAACATAATAAAGGCCATACATGATAAGCCCACAGCAAACATCATACTCAATGGGGAAAGGCTGAAAGCTTTCCCCTTAAGATCAGGAACAAGACAAGGCTGCCCACTTTCACCAATTCTATTTAACATAGTTCTGGAAGTTCTAGCCACAGCAATCAGACAAGAAAATGAAATAAAAGGCATCCAAATTAGAAAAGAGGAAGTAAAATTGTCATTATATGCAGATGACATGATACTATATATAGAGAATTCCAAAGACTCCACCAAAAAACTGCTAGAACTGATACACGAATTTGGTAAGGTAGCAGGATACAAAATTAGTATTCGGAAATCAGTGGCATTTCTATACACCAATAATAAACTATCAGAAGAAGCAATCAGGAAATCAATCCCTTTTACAATTGTTTCAAAAACAATAAAATATCTAGGAATCAATTTAACTAAAGAAGTAAAAGACCTGTACTCAGAAAATTATGAGACACTGAAGAGAGAAATCAAAGAAGATATGAATAAATGGAAATACATATCATGTTTATGGATGGAAAGAATTAATATAGTTAAAATGTCAATACTACCTAAAGCAATATATAGATTCAATGCAATTCCAATCAAACTACCAAGGACATTTTTCTCTGAAATAGAACATAGAATCCTAAAATTTATATGGAGTCACAAAAGACCCCGAATAGCTACAGCAATGTTGAGAAATAAGAACAAAGTGGGAGGCATCACACGACCTGACATCAAAACATACTACAAGGCTACAGTAATCAAAACAGTATAGGATTGGCATAAAAACAGACACATAGACCAATGGAATAGAATAGAGAGCCCAGGAATAAACCCATCTATATACGGTCATTTAATCTATGACAATGGAAGCAAGAATTTACACTGGAGTAATGGTGCTGGGAATATTGGACTGACACGTCCAAAATAATGAAAATAGACCACCTACTTACACCAATTACGAGAACAAACTCAAAATGGATTAAAGACTTAAATGTAAGACCTGAAACTATAAAACTCCTAGCAGAAAATATAGGGAGTAAGTTTGCAGACATTACGCTGGGTAATATTTTTACTGATATATCCCCTCAGCCAAGGGAAATAGAAGAAAAAATGAACATATGGGATTATATCAAACTTAAAAGTTTTTTCACAGCAAAGGAAATCATCAATAAAACAAAAAGGCAGCTTACTGAATGGGAGAAGATATTTGCCAATGATATATCTGATAAGGGGTTGATATCCAAAATTTATAAAACACTCATGCACTTCAACACCAAAAAAACAAACAACCCAATTAAAAAATTGACAGAGGATATGAGGAGGCATTTCTCTAAAGAGGACATACAGATGGCCAACAGGCATATGAAAAAATGTTCAACCTCACTAATCATCAGAGAAATGCAAATAAAAACCACAATGAGATACCACCTCACTCCAATCAAAATGTCTATCATCAACAAATCAACAAACAACAAGTGTTGGCAAGGGTGTGGAGAAAAGGGAACCCTGGTGCACTGTTGGTGGGACTGCAAATTGGTGCAGCCATTATGGAAATCAGTATGGAGGTATCTCAAAACACTGGAAATGGAACTGCCGTATGACCCAGCAATTCCACTCTTGGGAATCTACCCAGAGGAATTCAAGATGCTAATTCGAAAAAATATATGCACCCCTATGTTTATTGCAGCGCTATTTACAATAGCCAAGACTTGGAAACAACCGAAATGCCCATCGGTAGATGACTGGATTAAGAAACTGTGGTACATTTATACAATGTAGTATTACTCCGCTATAAAGAAGAATGAAATTGTACCATTTGCAACGATATGGATGGACCTAGAGACTATTATGTTGAGTGAAATAAGTCAGTTGGAAAAAGACAAATACTATATGATCTCACTTATATGTGGAATTTGAAAAACTGAATGAATGAGCAAAAGAAACAGAAACAGTCTCATAGATATGGAGAAAAAACAGGGTTGCTAGTTGGGAGGGCGGTGGGGATGAGGAAGAAGGGGAAAGGATTAGACAGCATAAATAGGTAACTACAGTATTGTCACAGGGATATGAAAGACAGTTTGGGGAATATAATGTTGTTAAAATTTTGTGGGGTGTCAGATGGTCACATGTTTTGTTAGGGAGACCACTTCATGGATAGAGTAGAGGCTTGATCACTGCACTGTATACCTGAAATTGATGTTGTATAATATTGTTTGCCAACTGTAATTGAATATATAGATAGTCACGGGATGTGGATTATACGGTGGAAGGGAGTCAAAGGAATTGTAATAGATAGTATGATATGTGGGGGAGGAGTGGGGGGAGAATTGTGGGAAAGGGGTTGTCACTTTGAGGGGTAAAAAGTATAACTATTGCACTTTGTTGTACACCTGAAGCTAATTAAAAATATATATAAATAAAAGAAAATAAAAAAAAGAATTTGGGTGTTTGGTCGACTTGCCTTCAAATCTGACTTGGATGTAGGGAAATGATGGAGTCTGCACAGCATCCCCTGGGTGGACATTCTCAAATATTCTGAGGACTCATTAGTGACAAGAGTAGGCTTAGTTCCTAGATCAGGAAAGAGCAGGCGAAAGTCCATGAGGCAGCTCTAAGTATTCTCCTACCTGACCTTACTAGGAGTATCTTTTCAAGAGGAATGGAAATTAATATTCCTAAAAGGCTTGGAATATAATCCCTGAAAGAGCTGTAGAGCCCTATAATGAGGTTGAAGGTAGAGTGAGATAGGCCTGTGAGGCACTCACTACACAAGCTGGTTACTATTTAACTGCAGGCATCAGAGGCATCCAAAGAGATAGTCTATTGAACATGTCTAAGAAAGAGTGCTAGTGGTCAAAATCAGAAAAACCAAATCAGTTATGGGTCTAAAAGTCAAACAGGAATCCATCTTGTTCCAGGAATCCAGAAACAAGATGAAGAAGAGCAAAGAGCTCATGAGTAAAGGGGTCTCAGGCTGGAATTTTTGCCATGAGCAGAGTAATGATGCTTGTGTTCTCCTTTGTGGGGCACTGGCTATCCTGGCACGAATAAGTCAGCTTCAGTTAAGATACAGGGTCATGGTGAACATGACCAGAAGTGAGGGATTCTGCTGACAGGACGGTCACCATTAATTGGAATTGTCACCTGCAAGAGCACTCATTAAGGAAGGCCATAGTAAACCAGAGAAGTTACTAAGACCCACCACCTGTAACTGTTGACATTGGGAGCTGTTGGAAAAAGACACCAAGGAAAACCACAGCTGAGAGCCCCAAGATGGAAATGTCCCCTGGAGGGTAAATAGAAGATCAGGTTGAGACATTGTCTGGCTCAGTGGCCTCTATCCAGAATTTTGAATTTCAGAGTCACATTTGATATAAGAAAAGGGAATGGAGATGGAGAGGAATTGGAAAACAGATTTCAGAGAGGGGCTTAGAACAGCTCATACAGAGTTATAACCTATCCTCTGACTCTTGGTAGCAGGTCAGAGGAAAAATGGCTTCATAAAACCAAGAAATGTACGATGTCCTTTATCACTGGTTTTGGTTTGCAAACTAGCAGATCATAAATGAGATTACTTCAATGGTGACCTGATGGACTATTGCACCCTAGTCAGTTTTTTATTAATATATTATTTTTAGTCAACTTCAATTTTCCTCCTTTGTGTCTTTGCTTATACCCAAGCAGAAGTTATATTTATATAGTAGTCGATTCTTTTATGTGGGGCCAGAAATAGTTCAGGAAAATCTTGGACAGGGTGTATTTTTTTTTGTTTTTTAGATCTACTATATGAGTTATACTTGCCAATTTGAATTTAGATCCAAGCAATCAATTTCTCTTAAATCAAAAGATATCCATGAAGTTATTAAAATAGAGAACTAAACATTTCTGAGTCTTCATTTTTAAAGTGAAGGAAATACAAATACATTAAGTAATCCTACACATGTCCTTTTGATAGATCTATTTCCTTCAAGTATATTGCTTATCTTTTATTAAAAGAATTAAAATAAATAACGCTCAAAGTAGTATTATAAAAATGATTTTAATATTAAATTGTTAGAATTAAATGAAGTTAAGTTGGCCAAAATCTTCAATAAATTTTTTTTAAATACTACCTTTAAGACAAATTATATTGAAATAGGTTAGCGGGGAGGAGAAAATATTTATAGCTAGGTTAAAAATATTAAATAAGCAGAAAAGTTGGATCTGAGTTTATTGGTAGTAAGGGTCAAAATAAATCATGTTGGATTATACATTTCTCATTATCTAATGTAAGAAATTATACCTTTGTATCCAAAGGGACATTTTGTTTTCCCTCAACATTCTAAGGACAATTCATCATAAAAAATCATCACATATGAGAGACATTTAATAATATGGTCACAGCACATTCAATTCATAGTTTAAGGAAATGCAGAAACAGTCTTCATATGGCTGTTTCTTACAACAACCCTTTCTAAAAGAGAAGGAAAAAGGTTAAGTCAAACTTGTGAAAGTATGTCTGTGTTAGAGTTAATTACTAATGGGAATTTTTTTATTTTTATTATGCGATCTGATTGCTGCATTGGTGAACTGCTGAGAAACTGAGGCCATGAGCTCCCCTCTCATGGTTCAAATGTCCCAGATGAGCTTGTGAGAAGAGGAGCAGAGAAGAGAATTCAAAATGAAGCCCTCTCCTAAAATCCCAGAATCTTGAGGTATAAATTGATAGGTACTTCTCATGTAGCTACTATTTGTGTAGGAAGCAAAGTCAAAGTTCTGTTAGGCAGGTTAAAGAATCTTTTGCAAACTCCTGCCCAGATGAAAGTTCCTACTTAGGTTTTCATAGAAGTGGATTACCATAAAAAAAAGGTTGGGAAAAATTAATGGTTGTGGTTTTCATGTAATAAATTGGCCACTTGCATATTATTTGGAAAGATTATAAAGTATTCATCGACTACCTGAATTAAAAAAAAAAAAGCTTAAACTATCATTTTCCAGTTCATGTGGTGGGATATCCTATTGACACAGCTGTCTTAATCTATGTATGGCAAAATATTTGCTTACTAATCATTCCTCATCACAATTTGCTTAGAGGAGTACCTTACCCAGAAAAGAAACAAATGGCAGTAAAGACTGTGGTAAGAAAATTTGCTTAGTCTTCCATTTTACTTGAAAGTTTTTATTGATACAGTTATAGATTCAAGCGCAATTGTAAGAGGATTATAACACAGGCACTATTTGTACTTTTCCTAGTTTTTCTCAATGGTAGCATTTTGCAAACTGTTGTATATCATCACAAATAGTTGACACTAATGCAATCTACTGATCCTATTTTGATGTCCCCAATTTTTCTTGTACTTGTACTGTGTGTGTGTGTGTGTGTGTGTGTGTGTGTGTGTGTGTGTGTGTGTTTAGGTCTATACAATTTTATGCAGTTCCTGTATCTATCACCACAGTCAAGATACCAAAATATTCCATTACCACAGGATCCCTTCTGTTGCTTTTTCAGTTTTTTTTTTTTTTTTTTTTAGAGGGCAGTGTCACTGGCCCTCACCTGTGGGATCCGAACCAGGGCCGCTGGCATCCCAAGCCAGCTCTTATCCACTGCGCCACTTGGCCGGCCCTTCTTTTGCTTTTTGATTACTATATCTACTTCTCTCCCCCTCTGTGCCTCTATCCCCTATCCCTAATCCCTGGCAACTACCAATCTACCCTTCATTTCTAAAATATTGTCATTTCAAAGTATTATATAAATGGTATCATATCATAGATTATGTAACCTTTAGAGTTGACTTTTTTTCACACAGCATAATTCTCTGAAGATCCACACAAGTTGTTATAAATATTAATAGTTTGTTTCTTTTTATTGTTGATTAATATCGCCATGGTCCGGGTGTTCCATAGTTTCTTTAACCATTCATTCATCTGTTGAAGGACATATGGGCTGTTTCAAGTTTTTGGCTATTACAAATAAAGTTGTTATGAAAATACATGCTATGAAAAAAGCGATAGGAGGGATTCTTTGGTTGATACGTTTTAATTTCTCTGAAATAGATGTCCCAAGACTGAAATTACTGAGTTAAATGTTTAGTTGTATAAGAAACTACCAGGCTGTTTTCTAGAATGGCTATACCTTTTTACTTCCTACCATCATTGTATATGTGATCTAGTTTTTGCACATACTCACCAGAATTTGGCGTTGTCACTTTTTATTTTAGCCATTCTGATAGGTATATAGTGATATTTCATTATGGCTTTAATTTGTATTTATCTGAAGGCTAATGAAGTTCAATATCTTTTCATGTGCTTATGTACCATCCATATATCCTCTTCAGTAAAATGTCTGATGATGACTTTTGTCCTGCTTTGTATTTTAAAGTGCACAACTTTCTACCTTCAGTTATGGATTATTTTTTTAATTGGAAAATACATCGATACCATGTACAAGTTATCTGTCATTGTTTCATTTCAAATACAGATGCCAACACATTTCCCTCAGTAACAACCCTTATATTTGTACTCAGGATTCACTTGAGAGCTCAGCACCCAAGAATCAGGGAAATGGCTTCTAAAACACTCTTTAATTTTTCTTAAATTTTATAAAATATTTGGGATCCTTAGGGATTCTAATTGTTTCAGTTAATTAGCTAATGAATTAGGTCAGTAGTGGAAAAAAATTTACATTTTTAAACTGCATCTGGATATACTATATTCCTCATCAAAAACTAGTTTCAGCTAGAAGGGAACTTCTCAAAAGAGGCAGTAGGGTCTATAAGAAGATGTTGAATCTATATTGGAGAGCTCGGCGCAGCATGACCTGCAAGACAACCACCAATTGCCAACCCTTGACATGTGGTTTATTATCAGTGAGTGAAAGTAGAGAACTGACAGAGTGGCAAGAGGGGCTGGACTCTCATCTCGTCAGCCACAGTACAGACCAGCATAACACCAATGACTGTGTGCTGATGGCAGTCTGTCTACAGTGAGGGGAAGAGGAGTGACTAATGACTGCAATGGAGAATGTAGTGGTGCCCCCTCCCCCAGGGCCATTACCTGTTTAATGCCCAAAACAGAAGTGGAAGTTTCTAAGCCAGTGAAGATAGAGATAGTTAGAAAGGAACAGCCAGAGAATGCAGACATGTTAAGAGGGAACAAAACCTGGTTTTGCATGCTGTTTATGGAAAAAAGTCTGAATAATAGGGAAGCCCCTGACCTATGTGGAGAAATAATACATCTTTTTTTTTTTCCTTTCCTTCCAGGGCTATACCACTGAGAGTGGCTTTTAGAAACTAAACCTTGGTGTGGGGCTTGTTGGTAGCAAGTAGTGAGTGAATGAATAACCCGCTTATTATTATTTTTTAAAATAATTGGAATCTATTTATATTAGTTCAATCTCCATTCTCCTCCTCAAATACTCTCTAAGTCTATAGTCTGGATAGACTATATTAAAGGGAGAAACACCCCACATTAAAGGGAGAAAGAAATTCTAGACCAATAGACTAAACGATTGAGTCTTACGACTTAAGGAGGGAAAAAAAATGTTCCCCGTTATTTTCCTGCCTATCTTCCCCCTTAGCTACCATGGTCTTTTACTTCTAATTTTTAAAACCAAATTATTAAACAAGTTGGTCCCGCTTCCTTTTCCTTATCACTCTTTGACCTGACTTTTGTTCCCATCTCTCCTCCAAATGTAGTTCCTGCTAATGACCTCCATGTCATTAAATCCCATGAGCATTTTTTCAGGTTTCATCTTTTTTTTTTTTAAAATCCAGATTTATTTATTTATTATTATTATTTTTTGAGGGCAGTGTCACTGGCCCTCATATGTGGGACCCGATCCGGGGCTGCTGGCTTCCCAAGCCAGCGCTTAACCACTGCACCACTCGGCCGGCCCTGAAGGCTATTTCTGAACCTTTTCTCTTAATCTACATCCGTAGACATAGGATGTCACCCATACCTCTTTCAAAACCATCAAATTCTTCCCATTGAATTAAATTTACCATGCTAATCAAATTTACTGTTGTTCACTCTTGTTCCCCTGGCCCACAATCCACTCACCACACTGTTAATTTTTAAAAAGTAATCATGTAATTGCTGTGCTCATAAAGACTAGCTCCTGTCTGATTCTCCTACTGCCACCAGCCTCAGGCTCTATCAGGGCATCCTACTTCCAGTTCTTTCTGTCTCAACCATCCTCCCCAACCCACCCACTTCATTTAAGTGTTTCTAATCATCTCATGTTTTAGCCAAAATGTTACTTCCCTAGAAAATCTTCCTGATGGCAGCAATATAGATCAAGTCCATCTCTCACATGCTTCAGGGCCCCCTGAACTATTCCTTTAAAGGCTTTTCCCTGTTTTTGTATATTTCGGTGATCATTGGATTAATTTGTGTCTGTCTGTCTTACAAGACTCTAAGCTCCAGAAGAGGAGGTGCCTTGGCTATTAGTCCCTCTCTGTATCTCCAGAGCCCAATACAGAGAATGAGTGAAGAAACCAACTGGTCATAATTGCTCGAGAATGTGAAGACTTTCCCCGTGACCCCCAGGTCTCTGCGGAGTAGGTCTTCCACAGCCACAGGGTCTGGGAGTCCTGGAGTAGGGACACTGGGCCTCGGAAGTGATCGCGGATTGTGACTGTTTCATACTCAGTTGTGCCAAGTTCAATCTCTGGTGCTGTTCTTTTCTGATTATTTAAATAATTCCTCAAAGCCCTGCTCAGCCAGGAGGTTGTCTCAGATTTTATTCTTTAAATGTTTTTAAATAATATTCATAGAGCACTTTACAAACATTGATATACAAAGTATATAAATGCATGATATACAAAGTATATACGTGTTCATTATGTCATTTGATGCCCCAAACACCTCTGCAGTAACATGTTATTCTTAGTTGTCTGATGTGGAAAACAAGGCTTAACGGGATTAAGTGACTAGACAACTTCTCTTAGCTAACAAGGGACTAGGCAGAGACTTCATTCCAGATTTTGCAATGCCAAGTTCTGTCTTATGCCACTGATAATTGCTCATGGCTTCTCTTCACTTCATCAAGTCTGAATTTGGACTTTTATGGTTAACAATCCCCCAAGGCTGTTTTAGCTTGCATCATAGTTGCATATATAGCACATGTACCATATATCACTGTGTGTGTGTGTGTGTGTGTGTGTGTGTGTGTGTGTGTGTGTGTGTAAAATCTCCTAATTTGGGGGTCCACTTCCATCGTTATCAGTTTTTTTATACTGGAAGAAAGAGAGACACATTTGATTTATATAGTTACCTTTGTCAAATAGCTAGGTGCAGACCTTGCCTCTTGGAATGAGGAACTTTGGTGAGTCAGAGGAACAGGTAATTGTATTTAATCTTATGCAAACCAGCGACCAACAAACATTTGCTGCCTATTCCACAATCCATTCTCCCTATTTCCCCTTCACCCTCCATAGTCTACCCATCCAGCAAAACTCATCTAAGAGAGAAAACACTGCCAGCAGTATCTTACCTTCTGCTCAACATAAGAACATTTGTCTTTGTGCAGTGAATACGGGTATGTCCACTTATAAGCAAACACACTAATACTCTGGAAAAAAAATTGTTACTGAACCATTGTTCAAGCGATAAATACTGTTGTCTTTTCCTTAAAAATAGAATGTGATTGACTCATGGACACTGAACCAGACATTGGAATTTGTTTTCCCTTAGTGATGGTGGATTTTCACAGATCCATCCACACTTTCTTGCCTCATCACTGGTGACCTTATAATCAATTTGAAATGCAGCTGGCAGGGGGTTAGGAATGTAAATGGCACCTGTAATCTTTAACCTTGTCCAGGAATGTTCTTGTTTCTAGGGTGATGTAAACTGGTAAAACAGCAGCTACATTGTTGCTGCTTTTAGGAAAACTTCATATAATCATTTACAAATGAACTAGAACAAACGCCACCTAACCAGGCTGTAGAAACTGACCACACTTGTCACCAAAAGCACCCAGATAACCTTTACTATGTTCCCCATCTTAAACTTCTCCCATAGTCTCTTACTTCCACCCTGAGAATGTTGTGGCAAGATTTAGGAACATCTAGGTTTCTTCTTTTTGTTGCCTCCATGTTCCTGGCATATTTGCTGCTAACTTTAAATAAAAGGAAACAGTTGAGATGGCTGGGTAGGAGAACCTGGACTACTTAGGCTGACTTACTTAGGCTCAGCTCAGTTAATTACTAAACTAAATACTGTCTGAACTAACTGCTACCACTTCAATTTTGCCATATTTCCATTCTTTCATTAGCTTTAGACCCACTACACATGATTTTTTAGAATAAACATCTACTGAACACAAAAAGAATATACCTAATATACCTGAGGACTGGGGGTACTTCAAACACAGTGAGTGAACAGTGAGACTGATGCCTAACAACCCTTTTTTGACTCTACAGCCCATGGTCACATGCTTCCCACTGAAGTGAAGAGAAATTGTTTGTTGCTGATGTCCCACATCAGGACCACATCAGAATTTTCCAATCCATGTCTATTCATTGCTTATTCAATGGAACGGAGGTATAAGTGCAAAAGGACCATGAGCATCATGGTTCAGGTAAATTATAGATTAAATTGTTTTTGGTGATCGGGCTCGGAAGCCCAATCATTTTCTAATCTGACACAGAAACATATTTTCCCATTGAAACAAACAACTTAACACTCAATCTAATGCTTTTAAGTTAGAAAGTAACAGAAACACATCTACACAAGGGAAGGTCAAAATAAATGCAGGACATGAACAGACAAAATTTGTACTGGATCCATTTATTTCAGGAATCAGAAGTGAGGAAGTGTATGTATGTATGGATTAACAGAGTTGACCAGGTTATAGTGATTCCAGTTATACTTTTGGGGGAGAATAATAAGAAGTGTCTCCTAAGAGAAGGTGACTGAGCAGTAATTTGGAAAAGCTGGACAACTCATATAGAAAGAATCACTTTCCAGTGTCGCAGAGGCCAAAGGTCTAAGTTCCAACTTGAAAAAAAGTCATTTAGCTGACTTTAGATAATTACCCAAAATGATGCAGGCAATACTGATATTATTCCCTGTTGAGAACCATGGACTTAGATGATCTTTAAGGTCTCTTCCAGTTCATTAATATAAATTTTTCTTGAAAAGATATTATTCTGCTTATACAGTTAAGAAGATTTAGTAATTTACTCCTGCTTTTCTAGAAAAAAAAAGCTACTTCAGGAAATGGGGTCCCGTTAGACAAACTGTTCACGCATAGTCCTTTATTGGGACAAAAACTATTCTAGATGTTTTATTCCCAAACCCTGGCTCCAGGAACCAACACATCAGGATTGGATCACAGCGCCCTCTAGCCTGCATGCTTGCATAGCCAGAGGCTGGGCTTTCTAGGATTTGGGAGGAAACCATTGGGTTTTGTTCATAGATTTTCTTCAGACAATATGTTTTCTTATCATTTGTTTATGTAAGTTATAGACTTCAAACGTTAAAGGAAACCGTTATTCATTTTAGGGAAATGAATAACACCACACCCAAGACCTCCTCTACTCTACTTATCGAACATTCCTGGCAGTTTTCGTTTTTAAAACCTGATTTTCATATATTTTGTCCCCACTAAGGAAAGACGTTTATAGAAAAATATCTGATACATATGACAAAGTCACTGAGTATATTATGATCAAATATTTGGAAAAGTAAATGGAGGTCCATATAATATTAGGTGAAACCATACTGCATTTCTTTAAACTGTGTTTGATCCACAGAAATGGCTTTTTGTATGGGTCACCCTAATATCTAAAGGGATAAATAAGAAGCTAGGGAGAGAACTGAGAATTGAGTGACATATGATAGGCTTATTTTTCTATGTATATTTTTTGAAATCCAAGAACTCTTTTTTTCCATATTTAAAAAATAAAGATAAACATTTTAAGAGAAGAAAAGAAAAATATGTGGTCACAAATTTTCTTAAACTGGCTGATTTTCTGTTTTCATATCTTCCCCCATATTCTTCCTCCTTTCTCTGCCAGAGTTGTTTATTAAACTAACTGACCATCTATTATTTTCAAACTCTGGCAAATGACTTTTAGAATTATATCCTAAGGAAATTTATTGTCTGATTATACAAATATATGTGTGCAAGGGTTTTATTGTTTTAGAAATGTGGAAAATTTAAACAACATGGATGAGAGAGTGTATAAATAAAATATGATGGATTCATCTATTAGAATACTATGTAGGTACTGGGTGGGGTTTTTGTTTTTTGTTTTTACTTTCAGTATGCTTCATAATTTTTTGGGGGAAGCTGGATATAATGTATTCGGTAAAAGAAGTGCTGTAAATAGGCCTTTAGTGGGGGTAGAGTATGTGTGTAGGTGGGGAGCATTCTCAAGTCCTATGATTAGGTCTGAGTTTTTCAGTGAACTTGTGCCTCTGGACTGTAAACTGCACAAGTGTTCCTCAGTTTTCTCCCCGCTTAGGTGGGACAGGATGGCGAGAGTGGGCTGGAGTTGGATGTTTCCATTCCTCCAAATTGGAAGGCTGACTCAATGGGTATTCCCTTCCCCCAGGTGAATGAAGCTGTGATAATACTCCAGCAGGTTAGGTTCTTCTTAACTAGCTTCTCCTGAGGGCAGACCCTGTTAAGAACAGAGTGCCCTGGCATATTTCAAAATGGTTCCCTTTTGCTTCTCCATGCAGGAAGCAGGAAGGGATTTTTCTTCACCATTTACTGTGAGAACCTGCTTGAACTCCTAGAGGTAAGGCTCACAAAATTGTGGGGGCCCCTATGACTGAGTCCCCTGGAGTTTTTACATAGTGAACCACCTGCAATTTTTCCATTTCATTTCAGGTTTTCCTACCCGGGCACTGGTTCCTGAGGTGGTTTCTGCTAAGTGAGTTCTGCTCAGGTAAACCGTGACTCCCTGTGCCTGTCAGTCTCTCCCATCTTGGGGGCAGAGATTTGCCCTGTGTTCTCCCCTCTCTTATGGATCCAAGAAGAGTTGTTGATTTTTCAGTGTGTTGAGCTTTTTACTTGTTAGGGTGGAGAAGCTACTGCCAAACTCTTTAAATGCAGAGTGAGAAATGGCTTGAAATCAGTTTCAAATGAGACACTGAGGTTCTTCCTAATGAAGGGCATTTATTACAAGAGAAATAGAGTAAGTCTATCAGGGAAAAGGAACCAATCCATGAATACTGAGGGGGAAATTTTGTGGGAGTAAAATGTTGTATGTGTTATATGCACACTTTCCCCTATGTGGTGGGTTGTGCCCCTAATCCCTGCGTTGTTCAAGGGTTAACCATACTAACTTTGCAATTTTATTTTCCTGAGATTATTTTCTTTGGAGGACTGCTTTTCTGTGTAAATGTTATAATGAAGATTTCTATTGATGATGGCAAGTAGTATTTGACCTTTATTTGGGTGCATTATTATTACCAAACCTAATTTTCCCATGTCAAATTTGCAAATGTAACCTTTTCAAGCAGATTGAATTATTCTACTAATTTTAGTCAAATTTTTATTGTGTATAGTTTTTACAAATTTTTTTCAGTGTTATTTGTGTTTATTATATCTTCTAAGACAGCCTAAATTTTACTGGGTTAATTGGTGCAGCTGGTTTCCTAATTATTATAATAAAGTGAGGTCTAGACCACATGGAGAGACAGAAGAAAGAAGTCAGGTGCAGAAAAGCTGGTAGACTTTGTGGAAGGAGGATCAGAGAACGTCTATCTAATAGCTTCTACTTTCCCTATGATGTATGAAGCAAAGCAAGCAACTAAGAGTAAAGGAGGAAAAGGACATGAGTAAGTTTTTGGAGAGAGGATGACGTGTGATATGGTTATTTTGGAGAAAGGAGAAGTCATGAGAAGTCACCATTCTAGGGAAGTATAATAGGATTGTTTGTTCATGTAAAGTGATATTTTGAGATTTGTGGTTATGGATTTTATTGGGTTGTTGAAAAAGTGATGACACATTTTTTGTATGTTTTTTGTTGCAAAAATGCGTCATGACTTTTCCAACAACCCAGTAAGTGAAACTAGCTATGTATTTTTTTCCCATTATGTTCAGCTGCTTGAGTTCAGGAGCTCGGCAGACAATTGAGTTTCACCTGAGTTGGAATTTGGCAAAGTGTTCATGGCTGAAGGAGAGGACATTGCTCCCATAATTATCTCTTCTTTCTTCTGCATCATGAAACTTTTACTCACTGATTATTTCCTTTGGTATAACTTATGTCCAGTGCCTATCATCCTTAAACAATAAACAATCCAAAGCAAAATAAAAACAAACAAAACCTTTCTCTTACCCCACTCATCTTAAAGGAGCCAAGCTATCACCTCCATCTATCTGTTCCCTTCAGAGTTTACCTTCTTAAATTAGTTTTCTATAGTCTCAGCTCTGTTTCCTCCCTCATGTTTGCTTCTAACCTATTCCCGTAGGCTTCTCTCCCATCACTCCATGGAGACTGTGTTTATCACATAACCAGTGACCACCACTGTGCTTAATTAATAGTTCGTTCTCAGGCCTCATCTTACTTGATCTTTCAGCATTTGACCAGTTGAAACATTCCCTTGTCTTGGATACCTTGACACCACCCATCACTCTTTCCCACTCCCCAATCCCCCCTTTTCATTGGCTGCTTCTTTGGGGTTTCCTTTGAAAAAGTTTTAAATGTTGCAGATCACATTCTTGGAAATCACCTTCTCTTTACCTAATTTATCTTTCTTTGGGAATGTTCCTATTACCAACCACTTAAATATTACTTATATACAAATGACCTCCATATGTAGATTTTCCAATGTTGGAAAATCCTTTCATTCTTAGATCCACTGTTGCTTATGATGTAATGCTATACTTTGTATATTGATGAGTACATTTTGCTAATGCTTTATTTAGTTTTGCAACTGTATTCATCAGTGAGGTTACCTATAACTTTTCATTTGAATTAAACTCAGAATTTTCAAAATAAGCCCTATTTAAAAAATATATTTTATATTCATACTTAAACAGTTTTAATAGAACTTTTGTTTCCAAAAATAATAAAGGAAATAGGGCATTTTTGTAGAATGTGGTTCTGAACAAGTCACAGTAAAAAATAAATGTGTGCTTAATTCCAGCTCCTCAAAACAGGGGCTACTTCCTGTTCCTCAGCCTTGGAAACAAGGCAAAGAAGAGCTCGTGAGCAATTTCAGGCAGGAGGTGCCCAGAACAAAGCTCAAGCAGTTGAATGTGGACACCTCTTAAAAGAAGTTGGGGGAACCTGACCAAACAACTGAATTCAATTTTTAATAATGGATACATAGGTGAAATGATTCCCCCCAAATAGCAGTGCCTTGGGAGCCTGGCCTGTGCTTACCTGTGCTGTGCTCACTTGTGCTGTCTCCCAAGCAAACCCTGATGCTCCTGCTCCAGGGGACACTTTTCCTTTTAGAGGTTCAGTGTCCAGGGAGCAATTGTGTGAATGAGGTGAGTGCAGATTCCACAGGGATTGGAGTCAAAATGCTTTTCTAACACCTGCTAGGTAGATTCCAGGTGTCAAATGGTCCATTTCCTGTTTAATTCCTCACCATGCATTTGTAGACCTAGGACCACAGACCTTCGCTATGTCATCATAACCACATCTAATGTGCATTCTAATTTGTGATACATATTCTGTGCCTGCATTTAACAATATGTACACATAAAACAACCCACTGTCACAATGTATATGGTCACAAAGCAATAATGATCTTCCGTAGACCAAACAAATGTTTTTAACCACAATTATTGTGCATCACATTAATAGCCAGAACCACCAAGATTAAAAATATTTGTGTAATATAAATACTGACTCAAAAGACACATACACATACTTCTTACAGAACTATGCTTGGGAAAACTCCATTTGTTGAGTATCAATGAAAATATATTTTGCTAAACAGCTATCCCAGCACGGCACAGCAATTTATTAGATGAGTAGAAAAGAAAGATAATGCTTGTGGCAGAAAGTTAGTGTCTTTCAAGTTGTATTAAGTGTACCTGCTGAAATGTTTCAGTGTTCTCAGGATGCAAAGCTGGAGCTGAAATGTGACTTCAAACTAGGTAAAAAAAAAAAAAAAAAAAAAAAAGTGTGCAGCAGCCACTTCTTGAGATCAAACCTGGCACCCCAATATGCAAAAAACGTTCAGGACACGGAGCTTGTTGGTTTCGTCCCAGGTCCCATCTCATTGTATAATCTGATCATGTGTGAATTTCACAAGATTCATATTGTTCTGCTAGATTGGTTATAGAGAATTTGCTCATACGCCTCCCAAACGTGATCTTCCTAGTTTTTAAAGAAATGCTCACGTATTATTTATTATTCCCACTCGTTGGAGGGTAAAGCAGGGCTAGTCCTTCACCCAGGAGGATCCTGAGATATTAATTGCTGTGCGGTGCTGAGAAGTGAGGCTGACTTTCCTGAATACAAGCTTCACTTCACCTCTGATAGTGACTCTATTCTTGTTTTATGTTCTGAAAAATGTGCTCGGAGGTTGTTAGGCACCCCCGGGCTGCTGGACAGTGGCAGGCAGCTGCAGAGTCAGCTATGGGTTCTGCATCTGCAGCGCAGGGTCCAGGTGCAGGGGCTGGGAGCGTGGCCACTTGGGGAAACCTGGCTCAGCAGCGCCTCCCGGGCTGCTCCAAGCCACGTCTCCCCGCGTGTGGTGCCGCCAAGTCGCCAGGGACCAGGAGTGGACAAGGCTGGAACTACAGCCCAACTTCTGGGCACTCAGCGGAGCTCCCAGGCCAAGTCCGCAAGAAATGATTTTAACAACGGTCACAATTATCCCTACAATGTGCTGTGATTAATTTGCAATTATAAAGTATTATGCAAACATCAAACACGGATAAAATAGTGGAATAATAGAAATCCAGTCTCTTGGATTTAAGGAAAAAGAAACCACAGCGTTTTAATATTTTTGCTCTTAGTTTATAGTTTTGGAAAACTTGAGAAATACCAGACCCGTGATCCCAAGTTTCTCAAGTGTGAGGATCCCTTTTTAACATAAAATATTTTAGAGGCCTCTAAAATATTAAGTGTATAGCTAGTATATTTTAAGTTTATACAGCTAGTTTATTTTAGTGAGAAAATACATCCGAAAAAGCTATGTTGATTGATTAATATATTCAAATAAACTTGTATTTATTACTCATGGGCTGCTTGTGGTGTTGGGGTGAAAAGGAGAACTCGAGAGTCAGGCTGCCTGGTTTTAATCCTACTGCATCGCTTTTCTAGTGTGTAACAAAGATAATGTACCTGAAGATATCTCAATTTCCTAATAGTTAAAAAGGGGAATAATAATACTTACTTCATAGAGTTGGTTTGATAGTTCTTTGATATATGACCTAATAAGCCCTTAAAGAGCGCCTGGAACATTGTATATTCATTTTTTGTTTGCTTATTTTTTGAAGTTTACAGCAGAGCACAGTTTATTAGAGTAGAGAGTAACAGTTCTCAAAACGAGAGAGGGCCCGACTGGGTTGCCCCCATACATTCATTTTTTAAATAACACACATATTTACATTGGACTCATTTCTCAGCCGACTTAGTTTTCAGTGGGCTGTATAACTTAGAGACTAAGAACACAAGTCCTGGAGGACAGAAGCCCTGTGTTGGTCTGTATCCCCAATACAGTGCCTGAGGAGCAGTGGGTGCCTGAGTGAATGAAATGAGGCAGGTCTGGGTTCCAGTCATAGTTTTATTATTTATAAGCAACTGCCTGAGTCACCAGACTTCTCAGCTGTAAAGTAAGGATAACTTCATATGTTAGTAGTTAGGATAAAGTGAGCTAGCTAATGCAGGTAAAATAATGAGTGTAGGATTTGGCACATACTGTATCAGAGATGTTGCTAGTAGCAGGAATTCAGACTATGAAACTAACAGGCTGATATTAAACAGTCTGTTCAACTATCCATCAATGTTATAGCTGAAAACTCCTGCTCAGGAAAGGCAATTTGTAACTGTACCATTTCTTTACTTCCTGTTCTTCCTCCTGGTAACTAAACCAGAAAAATAAGTTTCTAAAGCTTCTTTTGATGACTGGTGTGGAAGACACAATTGGCTGGCTACCCAACAGCCATTACTTTCTCTCTTGCTGTGCAGACCCTAGTTTGTTTGGAATGAGGGGATAGACTGGATATTTGTTCCCAGTCATTCATTCCTTCTCTGTAATAGAATTATATGTGTACACGTTTTGGCATGTGACTTTGTAACACTTCCCACTTGAGTAGGCAGTGTATATATCCCTGCCCAGTTTGTGTTGGGACTTGGATAGGTAATTTGTTTGGCAAATGGAATATTATTGGACATGACATGAACACAGAGAGACTCTAAATATGTGTGCTTTTTCCTGGCTTCTTGTGCACCTACCATTTACAATGACAAGAATATTCAATGGGTAGTCAGTAGCGCCAGGATAAGAAAATATGTAGATCAAACATGAAAACACACAGCCTAGATCCAAGCCCAATTAATCCGAGCTAGCCTAACAGAGTCATAGGTGACCTACAGGCCTATAATTGAGGAAAAAAATGCATGTTCTTATAAACCATGAAGATTTTGGAAGTTGCTTATTAAGGAGCATTATCATAGTAATAGCTGACTAATATGGTCAGCAGTCTGTCCAGCTCCAGAGGACGAATCATTATTGATCTAAGCTAATCCTGTTGCTCTTTTCTGTATACTTGATTTCCAGATTCTCCTGGAGTTATGGAGAATCTCGAATGACCCAATGTTAGCTAATGAAATATATGAAGGTGTCTCCTAAGGACTTCTAGAAGTTTTTGCTTCCCCAGTGATAGGCATAGTAGGGGCTGGAAGTGATCTTTCTTCTTTGCTTGAAAATTCAGTGGGCATCTTGAGACCATATATTGAAAGGCATAAAGATTAAAAGCTAATAGCTGAGCACATTGGAGCAAACATATAGGAAGTCTAGGCTCCTGATGACATGGCTTACTAGCTGACCAACATCAACAACCATCTATCACTGCACTCCTTATTTAGTCAGACTTTCTTTCTTGCTTCCTAAGGTATTCCTAACCTAATACACCTAAAATAATGTCAGTTTAGTCATTCTAGTCATTGTTTTTCTGAAGTTAGTGATGAAAGAGAAAAGGGAGCTGTGTGATCATGATTCTCCTCCCACAGACTCTTAAGAAAACCTTATTTATTGGGTTGTTAGAGCCTGATGTTTTTGCTGTGCTGCCTCTTTGTCAAATGTTTGTAATCACAATGAAGCACTTAGGTCATGGTTGCCTTTAACCAAAAATGTGGTGGGGGCTGATTTGCATACAGAAAAGTACATCCTGGCCCATGTTGGAGGTCTCTATGTCAAATGGTTGTTTCTGAAAAGTTACCTAGGTCAACTGTGGAGCCACACAGTAAGAACATCTCTTTGAGGGTTTCTAGGGAGCAAACTGCCAATCGTTTTCAAGAAATGTGTGATACCACCGTCTTCAACTTGTGATGGGTGTATCCTCAGTGCGCATTTGGAGTGTGTGTGGACTGCTACCAGATGAAGAGAAAAAATTGGAAACAGGGAGCCACCTAAGACTTTTCCCTTTCTGAGCTGCATGAAGATTTAGGTACGTGAGCCAAGGCACGTGATATCTACACAGATCATTCTTGGAAAAGGTATTGAAGATGGTTCATTTGTCAAAGCAAAATGTGGAATAAAGACAAATTGTTCTTGTTCAAATAGGCAATTCAAAGCTGGCCTTAAAGGAAGACATACAACAGATTTCCTTAGCTGGAAAAAAACCTATTCTGGGTGCTGTGCTCCTGCAGGCCCCCTCAGTGTTGGAGCCAGCAGCTATGGGTGGGGGTGTAGCCTCCAAGCCGGCCAGCCAGCGTCATGGAGCCAGCTTATCCCATTAGCACTTCTCCTTTAAACTGGCTGGCAGACCTAACCAGTGGGAATATTAACAAAGAAAAAAAAAAAAGACAGAAAGTGGATTCAAGACAGTACCAATAATCCTTAATGACATTGTTGCTTCCTTGGTAGAAATAACACTTCCTCTGTTTTATGTAAGAACCTCAAGCACTGACAACCAACCTAGCGTTCTGACACTCCTCACTACTGGTTGTGTGGTAATAGTTTGCTGTGCTTGCAAGATCCCAATAATAAGAGGAATGTGTTCAGGGAGTACTGGAAACAAAGGCAGCCAGTGATGGTGTCTGGAGTACATCATAAATTAAACACTGAATTTTGAAAACCTGAATACTTTGACAAAGAGCCTAGGGCCCAGGAACTCAATCTAATTAATTATAGGAACTTCATAGTCTGTTTAGGCTGCTGTAACAAAATACTATAGACTGGATAGTTTAAAAAACAAACTCCCCTTTCCCCCCCACACATACACACACAGTTTTGGAGGGTGGGAAATTCAAGATCAAGGTGCCTGTAGATTTGGTATCTGATAAGGGCCCAATTCTTGGTTCATAGATGCTGTCTTCTCACTGTGTCCCCACATGGTGGAAGGGGACAGTGGAGCTCTCTGGGGTCTCTTCTGTAAGGGCACTAATCCCACTCATGAGGGCTTTGACTTCAAACCTAATCACCTTCTAAAGGCCCCACCTCCAAACACCATGATATGGGGGATTAGGTTTTAACATACACATTTTGGGGCATAAGCATTCAGTCTATAGCAAGAACCAATGAAATCATTACAGACGTCAAAGCAGGAGACTTCGGGAATGCGTTTGAAGATGTCCTAAGTCTCTTGGAAAATGAAAAAGAATTAATGATGTTGAAACCTAAGGACTGGCTGCTATCAGGAGGGACTTTTAAAACTATGATGCTTCCGGGTTTGATGATCTGATGGCCAACATTCCATTGCTTGGGGACACAAGGTAAGATGACAAATTGGATTTTGTCTCTAGGCTGCCCAACTGCTTTGTTTGGCCAGATTGGACTCCTGAGATGTATAATGCTTATGGATTAAGTACTCCAGAAGATAAAAAATGTGGAGCAATGTCTTTACTGAGATGTAGCTGATGCAGCTCATGTTCTGGTCTATGTGGGCATTCCAAAGGACATTGTGACCAAAAAGAAGTTCTTAAAACTGTACAAGATGGAGACTCTCATGAACGCACAATAAAGCAATTTATTGAAAGACAAGAAGATAGGAGCCTCTGGCACATATATGCTAGTGAAGACATGGAGAAGATATGAGAATTCCTTTAAAAGACATCAGGAGAGCAAGTTCCAGAAAACCCAGTGACTATGATCCTATTAGGGATCAGAGCTGGCATTTAGGTTGATCACTAGGAAAGCATCTTCATCAAGAGTATGGAGTTCAAGGCTGGGCTCTTATACAGTTTCTCACAGATGTGGCATTTTTCACAGCAGGAATTCCATGTGAGGATTATAACTTGTGTAGCTGTGCCAAAGCGGTTAAAGATTTTTGTTTCTCCAGAGCATATTAAACAGTTCTGGCTTCCTCAGGAATTCTGTTATCTGTTAGAGATTCATACCAATCGTGAAGATAAATTACAGATGAAGTATGTTATCTACCATGTAGTAAAAGATGCAGGTATTATACTGAAAGCCAGCAGATCCAGTTTGGGCCAACCCTAAAGGTCCTACAGGTGCCTTAACCCATACACAGTGAAAGTGAATTATTGGCAGCTGTTCAAACTCTTCAGGCAAAATTCCTGTGGACTTTATCATGTTATTGCACTTTCTTTTTTTTTTTTTTTTTTTCATCTTAACTATACCTAATTTTGCAGGGTGCTCTGTCTGATGTATGTTTCTAGTGTTTACAGACACTAAATATGTATGTGTAGTAACTGTTTACAGAACATAACAGCCTTAAACTGTGACTTCTCACCTAGTACTGAGCTTTTACCAAGTTATAAAAACAAAACCTCTTACCAGCCCTGGAGCAATACCTGCAGTTATGCCCTAGCCACTTGGTTGGAGAGTTTAGTCAAAATGCGTTTATAACTATTAGTAACAACTCTGACCATTTTATTTGTATTGCACTTTGTTTCTTGTTTGTCTGAGTACCCCCACTTTTGCCCTTAAAGATTCAGAAGAGCAGTGGAGGTAATGAACAGCTAATGATGCAGTTTTTTTTTTTTTTAAAGATTTTGTTGGGGAATTGGGGGAGGGGACCAGCCAAGTTCTTGTTCTTCGATTTCACTGGGGGGTGGGGGGTGGCGGGGGGGGGGGCACCAGTTGCCATCTGGCTTCCTGTCGGCAGTTCATGACCTCTAAGCTCAAGGTGCTGCATTCAATCTTAATTGCGGGTGGGCGTAAACACCATCCCATGTGGGATTGAACCAGCAGTCCTGTTAAGAGCGCACGCTCTATCCTCTGAGCCATCTGGGCGGCAGTTCAGCTCAAGGTGCGGAGTTCAGTCTTAGTTGTGGGTGAGCATAGCCCACCACTGAACAGGCAATCTTCTTGTTATACCAGCTGAGCCATCCTGCCACCTGTTGGCAGCTCAGCGACGGCTCAGCTAGGGCACACCATTCACTGGCCCATGTGGGAATCGAACCGGCGACCCTGTTGCTCAGAGCACGCGCTCTAAGCCAACTCTTAACCAACTGAGCCACTCATCTGGCCCAATGATGCAGTTCTTATTATACTGCATAGGATTGGCATTCCCTAGCAGATATCAACTACAGTGTAATTCTTGGGGTTAATCTTTTTTTTTTTTTTTTTTTTCAGAGTAAAGCAGTAAAATAAGTAGTTTATTAGAAAAGACAGTACATCCAGACTAGAGGATGGACTAAGGGCCCATTACCAAAGAGTGTAGAGGGGGCATATGCAAAGGTGAGGCTAAAGGGAAGAAGCAGCAGCAGAAGTAGCAGTAGCAGCCGCGCCTTGGGGTTAATCTTTATCAAATGAAGTTTTTTATTTAAGTAAAACTTTGTTAATTTTAAGTGTTAAGCATTTTTCATTATAATTTTTAAAAGTTGTCAAAGTACTTTTGCTAAAAAAAGTGATGCAGCATCAAAATATGTAAGGCAAAACTAATAAAATTGCAAAGTGAAATAGGTCAATCCACTCTCATAATTGGAGACTTTAATAGCCTTCTCACCACCCATCAGAGTGGAGAGATACAGCAGACAAAAAATCACAAAGGATATATTTGAACTCAACATCTTCAGTCAACTAGATATAACTGACATCTATAAACCACTTCATCCAACAACAGCAAAATACATATTCATATTCATTAAGTTCACATGGAACATTCACCAAGGCTACATTCTAGACATAAAACACACCTTAGGAAATTTAAAAGAATAGAAATCAATCTGCTATTAGACCACAGTGAAATTTACTAAAAATCAATAACAGAAAGATAACTGAAAAGTCCCCAAATACATGGAAATTAAACAACACACTTCTAAATACAACATTGGTCAAAGAAGATTTCTCAAGAGAAATTTAAAAATACTTTAACTAAATAAAAATGAAAATACAGCTTATCAAACCATGTGGGATGCAGTGGAAATGGTAGGAATTGCTTAGAATTGTATTAAATGCATGTATTAGAACAGAATAAATTTCTGTGATCAATAATCTAAGATTCCACCTTAGCAAACTAGAAAAAAGAAGAGCTAATTAAATCCAAAAACAAGCAGAAGAAAGGAAATAATAAAAATTAGAGCAGAAATCAATGAAACTGAAAACAGGAAATTAATGGAGAAAAGTTAATGAAACCAAAAGCTGTTTCTTTGAAAAGATGGATAAAATTAATAAACCTCTAGTCAGGCTAAGAAAAAAATAGAGAGCACACAAATTACTAATGTCAGAAATAAAAGAGAGGTCCTGTCACTATAGATCCCATGGACATTTAAAGGACAATCAAGGAATACTATGCATAACTTTATACCCACTAATTTGATAACCTAGAAGAAATGGACCAATTCTTTAAAGGACACAATCTGCCAAAACATATACAAGAAAAAAATACACAATTTTAATAGGCCTATATCTGTAAAAGAAATTGAATCAACAATAACGTTACAATCAGAAAGCACCAGGCCCAAGTGGGTCTACTGGTGAATTTTACCAAACATTTAAGGAAGAAATTATACCAATTTTCTATAATCTCTTTCAGAAGAGAGGAGCAGAAGGAATACTTTCTAACTCATTCTATGAGGCCAGCATTACCCTAATACCAAGCCAGACAAAGATATTACAAAAAAGCTAGAGACTAATATCTCTCATGAGCATACATGTAAAAATCCTCAACAAAATATTACTGAATCAAATTCAACGATATATATAAAAAGAATTATGTAGCACCACCAAATGGGATTTATCTCAGGTATGCAAGGTTGGTTCAACATTTGAAAATCAATGTAATCTAACATCAACAGGCTAAAAAAGAACAATCTGTGATCATATCAATAGAGGAAGAAAAAACATTTGACAAAATCCAACACTCACTCATGACAATAACTTTCAGTATACTAGGAATAGGGAACCTTCCCCAACTTGATAAGGAATGTCTACAAAAAACCTACAGTTAATATTCTACTTAATGGTGAGAAACTCGAAGCTTTCACACTAAGATCAAATACAAAGCAAGGATATCCTCTCTTACTAGTCCTTTTCAACATCGACTGAAAGTTCCTGTGATTGCAACAAGATAAGAAAACGAAATAAAAGGTATACAGATTGGGAAGAAAGAAATCTCTGTTTGTTCACTGATGACAGACAAATGGTCTATGCAGAAAATGTGAAAGTATCAGCAAAAAACTTGTGGAATTTATAAGTGATTTTATCAAGGTTGCAGGATCAAAGGTTAATATACAAAAGTCAATCGTTTTCCTGTATACTAAAAATTAACAGGTAGAACTAAAAATTAAACTTCAAACTTACCATAATGCCATTTATATTAGTATTGAAAAACTAAAATACTTAGGTATAAATGTAACAAAATAAGTACAAGATGTATATGAAGAAACTACAAAATTCTGATGAGCAAAATCAAGGAAGAAGTAAACGGAGAGATATTCCATTTACTCAATATTGTCATGATTTTAATTCTTCCCAACTTGATCATGAGATAAATGCAATACCAATCAAAATCCCAGCAAGTTATTTTGTGGATATTGACACATTTATTCTAAAGTTTATATGGAGAGGCAAAAGACCCAGAATAGCCAACATAATATTGGAGGAAAACAAAGTTGGAGAACGGACACTACCTGACTTCAAGACTTATTATAAAGCTACAGTAATCAAGGCAGCGTGATATTGGCAAAACAATATAGGTCAGTGGAACAGAGTAGAGAGCCAAGAAATACACCTACATAGATATATTCAACTGATCTTTGTCAAAGGTGCAAAGGCAATTCAATGGAACAGAGATAGCCTTTTCAACAAAAGGTGCTGGAACATCAGGACTTCAACATGCAAAAAAAACAAAGACAAATAAACCCTAGACACAAAATGGATCACAAACCTAATGTAAAATGCAAAAACTATAAAACACTTAAAAATAACTTAGGAGAAAACCTACATGACCTAGGATGGCAATGACTGTTTAGATACAACATCAAAGGCACAAAACATGAAAAAAAGAATTGAAAAATTGGATTTCATTAAAATTAAAAACTCCTGCTCTAGGAAAGACAGTGTCAAGAGAAGGAGATTTCCACAGGCTGGGAGAAAATAAGACACATCTAATAAGGACTGTTATCCCAAATACAACAACAACAACAACAAAACTTTTAAAATTCAAGAATAGAAAAACAATCTGATTAAAAAATGAGCCAAAAAACCATAAGGGACATCTCACCAAAGGAGATATGCCAATGGCAAACAAGCATATGGAAAGATGCTTCACATCCTTAATAAAGGAAATATGAATTAAAACAATAATGAGATTCGACTGCACTCTGGTTAGAGTGGCCAAAACCTGGAACACTGACTGCAGCGAGTGGCTCGCAAGGATGCAGAACAGAAACGCTCGTTCATCGCTGGTGGGAATGCAAAAAGGCGCAGCCACTTTGAAAGCCAGTTTGGCAGTTTCTTATAAAACTAAACATACTCGTACTGTGTAATCCAGTAATCACACTCCTTGATATTTACCACAGGGAATTGCCCAAAAATCTGCACATAGATGTTTACAGCAGCTTTATTTATAATTGCTAAACCTGGAAGCAACCAAGATGTTTTCAGTAGGTGAATGGTTGAATAAACTGTGGTGCATATAGAAAGAGGAATATTAGTGCTAAAAAGAAATGAGCTATGAAGCCATGAAAACCCATGGAGGAACCTTAGGTGCATATTATTAAGTCAAAGAAGGCAATCTGAGACAGCTACATACTGTATGATTCCAACTATTATAAGACATTCTGGAAAAGATAAAACTATAAAGATAGTAAAAAAAAAAATCAAAAAAAAAAAAATCAGCGTTTGCCAGGTGTTGCAGGGTGGGGATGAAGGGGTGGATTAAAAAAATGCATTGTCATCTTAGATTAGTACATACTCAGCTAGCTCACTTACTGCTGCCATTTCCCAGTATTCAATTTAAGCCATATAGCACCAGGTAGGACTTCAATGCATTCTGATACAATTTCTTAAACTGATTTAAGAATTTTTAACATTTTCATATCATAAGAAGTTAAATGAGAGATACAGCAATTATTACAATAACTAACATTATAATAATAACATTAGTGGGTATTTACACTGAATTATATAGAACACATTTAGTGGAAAGGATTCTGGTGGTGTCATCGAGGATACGAATTAGAGTTCTAGTGTTTATTCACCATACGACTTTGGACAAGTTAATTTCTTCTGCTTTGTACTAATCACTCTTCTGACTGATTTGTAGTAATGAAGGTCAGTGAGGTATTCTGTGGGCATTGTATTTGGTAAACAGCAGAGGGTTTTGGATAGAAAAGTTGTTATTAATAGTACATATTTCTAGGACCTCTGTACGCAGTGACAGTGAGGCAGCAATTTTCACGTGGTTGTTCTGAGCCAGGACATCTTGTTAGAATCTTCTTTTGCTGTTTTTTTTTTTTTTTGAGGTCAGTGTCACTGGCCCTCATATGTGGGACCTGAACCAGGGCTGCTAGCTTCCCAAGCCAGCGCTTAACCACCGCGCCACTCAGCCAGCCCATCTTGCTGTTTAATAGTAGACTTGGCCATAGGTGATGATGCTGGGCCTGCTCTGAAACTGTGTATGCTGCACTTTCAGGTCCCACTGGCCTGTAACCAATCGACCACGCGTTCTGTTGCAACTGAAGGACAGGGCTGTCTACACAGTCTTTGAAGTGTGAGTTAAGTTCTTATGGGATACTGCAGTATAGAGCTTATTCATTAAATTCACTTGAGAAAAAAAAAAAAGGACAGGGTCTCTATCTCACTCATCTTTTCACAAAGTATCCACAAAAGCTTACTGAATAAAATTGAATTTTTGGACATCAGAAATTTCCAGGCACTCTTTGGTATGATTAGAACACTGTGGGTCTTTGCAGGGAAATAAAACTCCCCTGGGTTCCTCTTGCTCTGGTAGAAAACCCTAGCAGCCCCACAATTCTCACATAGTAGGAGAATTAGATCAGTATTCTCTTATCTGGTTCATGGCTCTGATCTGAAATGATAATAAAATGTCTCTATGTCCCTGAGAGAGCCCAATGGTTACCACGCCTGCGCCCCTAGGTGAAGCCCCAGGACAGCGGTGCTGTCTCCTTGGGTATGAAGCCCAGACCTGGGAGAACGCTCTAGGCCAGGGGTCGGCAAACTGCCGTGCTTTGGGTATGTACATGTGTGAGTTTTTCTTATTTTAATAAAGATATAATTAATATTATTACTGGTTATAATATTACTTTAAATTTTCCTTATTTGTAAAAATATATTTATGGCTCTCGAATAATTTTTAAATTGTGGTGAGGGACAGGATTGGCTCTTCTGGCTGAAAAGTTAGCCGACCCCTGGCCTAGGTCATAAAAGTTGAGACACCTGGGGTTACCTGGCACCTGGAGGTAACTTATTCACACGAAGAGCAAGGATACCGACTCATATTTCTAAGGAGACTATTTGGGAGGGAATGGAAACCGCTTCCTCCTTCCTCTTTATAAGCAAAGTAAAATCACTTTTTGTCTCGTGTAAAAGTGATTTTACTTACATAAGGCATTTGACTTAGCTCTCATTGCAGTGCCTACCGTGGGAGGCCAGCATGCTTCATATTGTCTGTATAGGAGTTAATACGGAATCTGTCTCTGAACCCAAAATCCTCATGTGCATACTCAGGATAAAAATTAATAAAAATAAATATTAAAAACGCAATAGTTTTGACGTCATTATAAAATTATCTCCAGAATTTCAGGCCAAGGGGATTGATGACCAAGATGTGTCCTGAATTGTAGGCCACATGCCTTCACAAGCACACACATTTTGTTCAGGAAAATAAACAGGTCAGAGCATAGGCAGAAGCATGCGGTGACAGGGGGAGTGCAACGGTAGGGGGGCTGCAACGCAGCTGGGACTTGGGGAGCCAGAATTCCCTGCTCCCAGAGGGCATGCTGTGACAGGTTAAGGGAGCACAGGAGCCAGAGCTCAGGAATCTTGGAGGTAAGAGTTCGTTGGTAATCTTTCTGCTGCTGTTTGAGGAGTTATACTTTGGGGGGGGGGCGGTTCCAGAGGCTTGAGGGGAAGGCAAGTGTGTGTCCATTCAGGTCCAGGGAGGCTCCTCCTTCAGCAGCAGCAGGTTCTTCCAGAGACAGACTGTCCTGTCGGGAAGAGCCAGGCCAGAAAGCAGCCCTTCATGGTAGGTCTACGGCTCCAACTCTGCCTCCAAGATGGGGCTGTATCTAGGAGCTCCAGTTTCCAGGGCTTGGAGGAAGGATGAAGATCCAGAAGCTTGAAAGCGTCTATCATCCAAAGGTGAGGACACCAGCGGCAGAGCTCACGCAGGGTGGGAGTTGGTTATTTTCTTGGCTCAGTCATTCAATGGATTTTTAAAAACTCTCTTTGATGACTCCACTTCAAAAGGGAAAGTCTCCATTGTCAAGGGAGCCGCCACTCCCCCATCTTTCTCAGAAATAACTCTTAGTAGGATAGTCAGAGGCTCCCAAAGAGGTACCAGGCTGGGCAGAGACAGGGTAAAGAGCCATGTAATAGCTGGAGCCCTAGAGCCCTCAGAGGGTTAATTATAGCACACAAGCCTCCTCACCCTTATCCAACAAAAGGCAGGAGGTTGAGATGGCCCAGCCCAGGCAGAGGGAAGGCCCCCTGCCACTAGGAGTTTGTTCAAGTCCCAGATGATGGTGCGGCTTGTCCAGCAGATAAGGATTAGGGCCAGGACCAGGATGGCAGACGTAATCCCAGAGGTGAGCACCAGGCAGACCATGGACCCCTTGTCTTCTACGCAGGTATTAAAAACTGTTCTTAACAAGTAGACCAGCAGGCTCAGCAAAGCACAAGGAAGATGATGATGTACAGGGATGCTGGCAGCCTGCACCTCCTGGGGGCAGAGCTAGCTGTGCCGCCAAGGTGTCCACCTTGCAATACCTCTGACCTGTTCTCTGTACCACACAGGACCTCCACAGCTCCTCCCATACCAGCTGGGATGGCAGCGATTCTGTTGTGGAAGCAAGTGGTCACCTTCCACAGGGGCAGGGTCCAGGCATTCACCTAGTTGAGCAATGTCAGGACGAGGCCCAGGATTTGCAGGTCAGCCGAGGCTGTGGTAAGGTTGAGAAGAGGTAGGGAGGAAACCAAAGGGCCTCCATAGTGTGGGAATGGGGATCACTCGACCACTGCACAGCTGGCAAGGAGGTACGTAGCCAACAGCTCCGACTCAGCCTTGCTCCAGGCTGCAGGTGCTGTGTTCCCTGGAAACCCAGCGGTCGTGGTGAGGAAAGACCACTTGCTGGCTTTGGAGATCATAGTGGCTCAGTGAGCAGATCCTAGAGACAAATGGCGCTTGAATCTCCACTCACCACTTAGTAGTGCTGTGACCTTGGGCAATTCACCCAACCTCTCTGGACCTCAGTGTCCTACTCTGAAAAATAGAGATAGCAACAGTGCATTTTAACATGTAACTACATCCTAAGGTGTAGATTAAATGGCATATGGTGTGCCCTAAGTAAGCATTGGATGTTATTCTTGTTATTATGTTATTGTTTCATCTCTGGGGCCCTTAAGAAAGTTGGAATTATCTCTGCAATGAGATATTTCTAATTCTCCTTTGGCCTTTCCCACCCCCTCTTCCACTTCCCAAGCACATACATACATCTGGACTGGGGCGGTGAGAGGGTGGGACCAGGGTACATGTCACTGAAGCTTGCTGGGGGTATTTGTTGAATCGTGCTGCCTCCTTTGAATTGTATGAAGAATTCTATACACCATGGTAGGCTTCTCCAGTCTGTTAGTATACTCATAACAATAAATAATGATAACAATAAATTATTGTTATCAAAGCATTATTGTCCTCATTGCAAAAAGATATTATGTAGTACTCTCACAATCAGGGACTATCAGAGCTGGAAGCCACCTCCGAGATGACAGCCTCCTCCCACTTTACTGATGAGGAAATGGATGCCCATGGATTACATGATGTTTCCAGTCATTTACAGTGCCACAGTGACTGAGTTGATAGTTGAGCTACATTTTTTTTTTGCCCTCCAAGAGCTGCCTAGGGGTAGAGTCTATAACAGCCTGAATTGGAAATATAAGCCCATAGTGACTGGCATACAGATCAGTCCTGCTAGAGATCTTCCAAAAGATACAGAGATATTCAGGATGGCCTCATTTCCCATTCAATAAAGGCAGAATATAAAATAGCAATTTATCGTTCCTGACTCAACATATTTCCCATTATTGGACATACTAAAAAGGTGTGCTTTCTGGGTAGTTTAGTTTTGATAGCCCATCACATGTCTTTATACTTTATTTAAGGGACCTGGACATACTTTTTTTTTTTTGTAGTGTTGAATGTAGAATTGGGGGAATGAAAAGAGTATGACATAGGTTGGATAACTCTGAAGGAATAGGGTGGAATGGATTTGGGTATATTCAGTTAGCAGGAGTTCCAAAAATCTCCCCAAACTATGGGACTGAAGACAGGGCAGAAATGCAGAATAGATATGCCCATAATGAGCACAATTTGAGCAGGAGTGCTTAGTTCCCTGAATGCAGGAAATATGGGAATGGTAAATATCTCAGAGCTCAACTTGGAAGATGACAACTGGTTCAAATGCAGTAGAATAGGAGAGCAAGATAAATGCAAAGGAGGTCAAAGGAGCAGAGCGTAAGGGGAATCAGCAAAGAGGGGTGTTATCAAAGCTGAAGTCAGATAAATTGCTTAAGAGAATGGTGGCTGGGAAAGTTGAGGGCTGCAAAACTCTAGGAGGAAAGAATATGGTGATCACGAGACTTATCAGCTGAGGAATCTGAACAGTTCTGGGGACAAGCTAACAACAGCTGGACTGGATGCTAAGACTTGGTCCTGTAGCAATAGAGAAGCAGAAGTAGAATTTTTATATGTTTTCTAAATTGTTTTTTGTATCATTTTGAAAACTTTCAACATATAGGAAATTCGCAAGATGAGTACATTGAGGATCCTTGTATCTATTATGTAGATTTACTAATGGTTAACATTTTCCCAGATTTGCATCTATATCTATCTATCATCTATCTATCTATCTATCTATCTATCTATCTATCTATCTATCTATCTATCTATCTCATACAAATCTGTTTTTTTCTGAACCATTTACACTATCTGTGATTTTTAAATAGTCTACATCACACTTCACATCTAAATATTTCATCATGTATTTCCAAGAACAAGGGCATGGCTGCATAGTTACAATTTACTTCTCACCTTCAGGAAATTTAACATTGATATAATTGTATATCTCTGATTTGTATATATCCAGTTTTCCCTAAGTGTTCCAAAAATGTCCTTTAGAGCTTTTTTTTTTCTATTTTCTGTAATCCAGGATCCAACCAAAAATCACACACTGCATTTAATTGTTATGTCTCCTTTCATCTCCTTTAGCCTATAATAGTGCTTTAGCTTAATTTTCTTTCAAAATTAGGATTTTTGAGTTTAGATAAGTTGTTTTGTAGAATATCCCTCTATTTGGACTTGTCTGTCTTCTCATGATTAGATTTAGGTTAAACATTTTTTGCAGCAGTATCAGATAAGTGGTACTATACACAGTAAGCTTTACAGTAAGTCATAATGCACCAAAGTGCTGCAAGCCTGCTGTGATTCTATTTTTCATCCTGAATATGTTTTGTAAAGAACAAATGGGATGGTTGCTCAGTGACTTGAGTATGTGCTGAAAGCTGATCTAGACCTCCACGACATAAATCAGAATCAAAATTCTACTTTGTGCTACATACAGCTGAGGAATCAGAGGGCTGGTTTCTGTTACCGATACTCAGATCTTTTCATTCTAGTGCTTATACTTCGTACTTTCTTTTGTCTTAAAGAAACTCATTTAAAAAACAGATAAGATATGTTTGGCAATATAAATGTTTATATATTTGATTCTCACTGTAATTCATCCCCCAAGTGAAATTGAAATCCATTCTCTGTTCAAGGGGATACATTTTAGCTAAGGTGGCTAAATTTGGCAACCAGCTTGCTTAACATTTATACAAAAATCTACTGTTTCTATGAAGGGTTTTATCATACATTATTATAGTTAATGTTCATAATAACTCTTGAGGTTGCCTGAGGCCTCAGTGAGGAGATCAGGATGGCCCTAATTCCAAATGAGACTCACAGTCCTTTGCTTGTTGAGACTGGTTTGCAACCACACACACACCATCCTCCGGTCTGCCTGAGAAAGGCGGCTGTTACAGAAGAGCAGGTTACCAAAGAGATCAGGCTAATGGAGATCTTCGAATCTACAACAATTTTTGTAGAAAGAAGGCCAATCTTAATGCAAAAACCTCACTGATTTGTTGTGTTAGTTGAATGTTACCTACTAAATTAGGACATTCATTTGCTCATTCAGTTCTCAAACTTTCATTTGGAGCTTCCTTTGCTAGATACAGGATGACAAGTTGGATATGATACCTGTTAGGGTATATGAATATTTGTATGTCTCCATATTCAGGTCTGTTTCCAAACAGATTTAAGATAGCCTACAGAAACACATGATTTAACAAAAAACAAAATAAGAAGGAAAAAAGTAAGCAATTGGGTTGAGAGAAAAATGCCAACAATGAGATTCATATACAACACAAAGTGTAAGCCGTGAGATTTTATTTTAAAGTTCGAAGACATTTGAGTGTAAGCATGTTCCTATACCAGGTGGAAAGGGGAAAGTGAAAATTAAAGATCAAAGAGTTGAAGGTAATATAGCTGCAGTGAGATCCCAAACAGACTAGAAAGAATGAGATCAAAACCATGAGGATTAGCTTGAGAATTAGTTCCTTGTGAAGCTCATAGGATGTGCTCCTACCCGGATGAAACAGCTGGCAGCCTCCTGTGGAAAGAGTTTCTAATCAGAGGTGTAGATAGCACAGTGAGAGGAGCGGGAGGCAGGCCCAAGTATTGACACCAAATTAGGTCCCAGACAAAAGAATGGCAACCCATCATTTTCTATAGTTTTTTGGTGGAGAAAAACCATACATTTTTTTTTTTTGGACACACTTTCCCCCCACTTTCTTTTCTCTCTGGAATGGCCCACAGTGAGCATGGTATTAGAAAACTCCTTGGAGTGGAGGAATCTCCAGGACCCCTCCATGGTCCCTCATCTGCAGTTGTGACACACTTGGCTGTAGAAAGTCTTGCCTGTAAACTGGCCATCCCACTAGGACCACAAGGGACCAGGGGAACCAGAGACCAAGGTTACTCCTGCTAATCCATGACCCCGGGATTGGCTTTCTTTCCCACTTTTCCATATTCTTGACTCTGAGAACTTTCAGAACCCAATGGAATCACCATTTCAAGGCCAAGAGGAACACAAGGGGAAGAGAAGTAAAAATCGGCCTCCAGCTACTCTCATGGCGCCACTGAAAGTGTCATCCCGTTCTCTGGTCAATATACGAGGTAGACAATTAAGTTTGCAAACTCATCCAAGAAAAAAGGGCTACATACCTCGTTCATTGCTGAATATCACCATGGTCACCCAGCCTAAGTAGGTGCAGGATATACTCTCTTATTCAGAAATGAAATCCTTTAAGCAACTTGTTTCTTCTCTCCAGCACCAATGGAGGCTCTGATGAAGCACCAAAGCCATGCATATTTTTTCAAGTAGGGCCAATAGAATTCTGGACACTTTGGAGAATCACAATTTGAGAATCAAGAAAGGGCCTCAGTAGACCATCTAGTAAAACACAGCCCTCTTATTTTAGTGATTAAAAAAAATTAAGGCATCATTTAAACTTAATACAAGACAAAGCTAGTAAGAGGCAGAACAGCATTAGTGGTCTCCTGACTCCTAGACCAATGGTCTTTCTGGCACGAGACTGCTCACCAAATAAAGCTGGGCTAGTCAGATTTCCCAACTGCAGACATGTTTCTGAGGGAACAAGAAGTTTAAATTTACCTTCCTAAGTGAGCTAGAATATAATATCAATATTTCCATTGAAAGTGCTTGTTTTCAGAGCACTTATATTTGTCCTTATGTTAAAGTTGGCAACAAGGATTATCAAAATGTAACACAACAATGGGAGGAACTGGTGTGCTTTCATGTCTGATTATTTCATCCTGTGAGCTAAGTGCTCTGATCTCCCAAGGAGTTTCCAAGCCAGAGGTATGTCATATCTGAAGACAGGAAACAAAGATCCCTACATTGCTACATATTTATATACAGGTCCACAAATTTAGTCCTTGCGAGACCAGATTCTTGGCATTTGGGGGCCTGAGGTGAGAGGAGGGAGCTATAATACACCACTCTGGCATCTAACTTAGTTTTGTAGCGACAGGGTATCAGAGCTGGAAAAGATCACTTTGTCTAATTCTGTAATTTAAATGAAGGAACAATGATTCAGAGAGTAAGTGGTTTGTTCATGGTTTTAGAAAAACAAAAGCAATTCGAGCAATGTACTCATTGGTTATCTCCCTCTGGTTGATTCTATTCTGCTAACATCCCCCCTCCATGGTATACGATTATCAAATACCAGTTACTTCCATTCCTATTTCTCTTTGGTCTCAATAATAAGTAATCTACCTTCCTGGGTCTCATCTTCTACCCTTTCACTTAGGATTGTGTGATCTTATAGAACCTTGACTTTGATGTAAGTAATTTTCCCATTTCCATGGCTATCAAGAAGCACAAGGTGACAAAGGAAAACCTAATTTTCAAAAGTCGTAGTTCAGATAAAGCAGCCTCACAGAAAAATCAGTGCCATTTAAAAGACTTCATTAATTTAAACCAAATGGTTATGTTTAGCTTAATACATTAAAGGCTCCATTATAATTATAGTACAAAAACCTGAAATTAGTTAAGACACATTATCCACAACATTACAACACATTCTATAATTTCTATACAGGGTGCTAGTCTACAATAAAGAAAAAAGCCCAAAGAGGAACTTTATTGCAGCCTATTTTATTTAATATGCAGTCATTCTATTAGCTTAGACCTTTTATTAAATTTTTTCATATAATCAAGTGCATCAACTCATACAATATCCAAATTTTATACACTCTTTCTATATATCAAACATAATAGCACTAGTCAGACAGAACCATTTGCATGAGGAGGGAGCACTTAATTTTACAGGCAAAGGGACTGACACTCAGATTAAGGGACTTTAGCACAGTCACAGAGCTCATTTTTGTCTGCAGCCCCAAATGTAGGCTGTGATTGTTTGTTGATTACAATTCCTCCCCAATTATAGATGCCTTTGTAATGCTAAGTAGCTATATTAAGGGTGGGGGAAACAGTGCTATTCTAGAAGGAGCATTGGCTTTGGGATTGACAAAGGATTCCTGTCTTAGCCCCACTTCTTGAGAACCCAGTGATCTAATAGATACAACTTAACTTGCTCTCTCTGGAGCTAGTTTCCTCAACTGTCCAATTGGGTTAAATAGCTGACATGTGGAGTTGTAGAGAAGGTGTGATGTGTGTGAAATGCATGGCATATTGTAGGTGGTTAACATGTGGTCCACCCCCCAGTGGAGCTGAGAGCATAAACTCCCTGAAGTTTGCACTAGTGAGAGCACCAAGTAATGGGTTCATGCCTAAACAGGTAAATTAGATAAGTGAGGGAGGGGAGAAGGTGAGTAATCTTTATGGGTTCACCTGCTGTGATGGGACCGGTTTTCTGTGGGGAAGAACTGAGAGACAGTATTACAGATCTACAGGACAGATATCCAGATTGAAGGAATAGGTTTTGGCCATTTCCCTTTTATCTATATACTTGTCTTTGGGAGAAAAAAAATAACATTGGAGGAGGAATTAGGATAATTCCCTCCAGCAAAGTTGTCATGCTTTAGTGTAAGATGACCAACTCTTCAGAAAAAGTAATGAAATCCACATTTACAAAACAATTATTCAGGTTATACAATAAGCACTATTTTAAAAAGATATTCCAAATTCACTTTAAGTAATTTGATTTGGAAGTATAAAACCTTTTATATCTAACTGCAAAAAAAAGAAGTGTATTTTAAACTTGAGGTACCATGTCAGTGCCTGAATATGGCAAAATAATAATACATTTATTTGTAATTATGTCAATATATCTCAGTCCTTAGAGGTGTGGGAAGACTGATAAAACCAAAATGAATGCTGATACAATCTTTCTTGTTTTAGTTAAAATTTCCAAGTGAATCTAGCTTTTAGATTTGTGCTGTCCAAAATGACAGGTACTAGTCACATGTAGTTTTTGAGTACTGGAAATGTGGCTAGTCCAAATTGAGATGTGCCTTAAGTGTAAAGTACACACTAGAATTTGAAGACTTAGTACAGAAAAAATGTGTAAACGTTATCATTAAACATTTTAAAAGTTGATTATATGTTCAAATAATGTTTTAGATATATGGGGCTTAATAAAATAAGTCACTAACAGTTTGGCAGTTTAATAAAATATATCATTATTGTTTTCATCTGATTTTTTTTTATTGTAACTACTAGAAAATGTAAAATTATACAAGGACTAGCATTGTCTGTCTATTGGATAGTGCTACTCTGCATACAACTACTTACACACAGAAAATATAGAGGATCATTATAAAAGCCATCAAAGCAATCTGTAACATCAGGGAGAAACTCTATACAATAAACTTGATTCTGTCAATAAATTATACACGGAAAGAAAAAAAGAGAGAGACGAAGGAGAAAATATAGATTAAGTGAGACTTAAGGGGGTTCTACTTCTGGAATGAGAGTCTAAGATCTATGGACCTGTTCCTCAGCACAACTATAATTGGAAAAAAAAATATTTTTAAAAACCAAACATTTAAAGTCTCCATAGGTGCCCTGAGAGCATACAGCAAATGAAGAAACATTTAATCAAGCAAATCTAATAAATTTCAGCAAGAACAGTGAGACTCTGTGGCACTCAAACAGCGAGATGCTCCCTTCTCTCCAGCCCAACCCAGCATGATAGAAGCTCCACTTTGAGCAGGATAGGCCAACTAGACAGACATGCCCCTGTCCGCCCCTCAGCTCCCAGGGGAGACTGCCAGCATTCCTCAGGGCCCCAGCTCCCTATTGGAGAGGCTAAATTCCAGGCCAGTGCAGCTGAGAGGCTGGGGTTTCCCTTCCTCTAAGCTCACACTCATGGAATTAAGCCTCTGCCCTTACGGCAGGCTGAGAATACTGGAATCATGTTTACTCATAAGACAGAGTTTCCAGGAAAAAGAAGCAAAGACCAGAGGCTTTTGTCTCTGCCTGGTTTGTAAAACAGGGGTGTCCCTCTGAGAGAAGTCCCTGCCACCAGAACTGCCCTTAATTCGGGAACAGTGGCTGAGAGATTTTGCCAAGGGGCAACAGGCAGTCCATAATAGAGAGCCCTGACATTATTATTAGAAATGGGGTGAAGTTCAGGCCTAGAGATGTTCTTAAAAAAAAAAGTGGTAAGTTTAGTGGTAAGTAATTTTGAGGTCGCTAGTAGCTCCATGAGAGTAACAAGTTGAACCACTAACAAGCTAGTTCGCCAGAAAGAACCAGGGAAAGAGACAACTAAAAGAGAGTCCTCCTGCAATCAAAATAAAACTTAACGACTGGCTTCAAAAATTCACCCTGCAAAGGCACCTAAATGTAATGGATCAGACTGTGGACTAATTTATGCCCCACATAATGGAAATAATGTAAAATGGTGCAGCTGATATAGTAAAACAGTCTTGTGGTGCTTCAGCAGGTTAAACATAGTTATCAAGTGACTCAGTAATTCTAGGTACATACATACACAGGAGAAAAAATGATGAAAAGGAATGAAGTACTGAAACATGTTACAGCATGGATGCTAAGTGAAAGAAACTAGTAACAAAAAACCACAAATTGTAAGATTACATTGATATGAAATGTCCAGAATAGGCACATCTAAAAAGACAGAAATATTCGTGGTTGCCTAGGGCATGAGATGGGGTAGGTTGGGAGAAGTGGAGGGTGACTGTTGAGTTTTGGGGTGACGAAAATGTTCTAAAGTTGATTGTGGTGATGGTGTACACACAACTCTGAATATTCTTTGAAAAATCCTACTGTATTGTACAATTTAAATGGGTGATTTGTATAGTTATATATCTCAATCTAGATGTTATTTAAAAAAATATAGGTCTGGCCGAGTGGCTCAGTTGGTTAAGAGCTCGCTCAAGAGTGAGAGCTGAGCTCTGAGCAACAGCTGTTCGAGGTCAGCCCGAGCTGAGTTGCTGTTGAGCTGCCAACAGGTGGCAGGATGGCTCAGCTAAAAAAAAAAAAAAAGAAAAAAAAATATATATAAAGGCTGTACTTGGATACTGCCTCAAAACACACTAAAACACACTAAAAGCCTCTGCAGCAATTTTGTGAACGTTCATTGAAATGTGCTCTTATGATTTGTACACTTTACTGTTTTTATGTTAACTTTTGAAAATTAATGCTTTTAAAATTTATTTTTAAATTATACTTAACATACAATATTATATTGGTTTCAAGTATACAACATAGTGATTAGACATTTATATATCTTATGAAGTGATCACCACTATAAGTCTAGTAACCATCTGGCACCATATATACTTATTACAATATTATTGACTATATTCCCTATGCTGTACTTTACATCCCTGTAATTTTATAACTGGCAGTTTGTACTTCTTAATCCCCTTCACCTTTTCCAGTCATCCCACCTCCCTCCCATGTGGCAATCATCAATTTGTTCTTTGTATCTGAGTTTTTGTTTTGTTTGTTCATTTACTTTTTTAGATTCCACATGTAAATAAAATCATGCGGTATATCAGTCTGACTTATTTCACTTAGCATAATACCCTCTAGGTCCATCCATGTTGTCACAAATTGGCAAGATTTTGTTTTTTATTTCTGAGCAATATTTCACTGTATATGTACCGCATCCTCTTTATCCATCCATGGATGGACACCTAGGTTGTTCCCTATCTTGGCTATTGTGAATAATGCTGCAATGAACATACGGGTGTATATATTTTTTTGAATTAGTGTTTTCGATATCTTTGGATACTCAGAAGTGGGATTGCTGGGTCATATAGTTCTATTTTTATTTTCTTGAGGAATCTCCATACTGTTTAACATAGTGGCTGCACCAGTTTACGATCCCACCACATCCTTGTCAACACTTTGTTTTTTTGATTTATTGTTGATGGCCATTCTGTGTGAGATGCTACCTAATGGTGGTTTTGATTTGCATTTCTCTGATGGTTAGTGATGTTGAGCATCTTTTCATGTCTATGGGCCATCTGTATATCCTCTTCGGAGAAATGTCTATTCAGGTCCACTGCCAATTTTTTAATTGGTTTGTTATGTTTAATGTTGAGTTATATAAGTTCTTTGTATGTTTTGGATATTACCCACTTATTGGATATATTATTTGAAAATATCTTCTCCCATTGAGGTTACATTTTTGTTTTATTGGTGGTTTCCTTTGGGGTGCAAAAACCTTTTAGTATGATGTCGGCCCATTTGTTTATTTTTCCTTTTGTCTCTGACCTAGGAGATATATCAAAAAAATCCCCAAAACATTGCTATGGCTAATGTCCAAGTGTTTATTGCCTGCTTTCTTCCAGTTTTATGGTTTGGGTCTTACTAAGTTTTTAATTCATTTCGAGTTTCTTTTTATATATGGTGCCAGAAAGTGGTCTAGTTTCACTTTGTTTTTTGCATGTACCTGCCCAGTTTTGTCACCATTTATTGAAGAGGTTATCTTTACAGTATAAGAATATTGTATATTCTTACCTTTTTTGTTGTTGTAGATAATTGACCATCAGTGTGGGTTTATTTCTGGCTCTATTCTGTTCCATTGACCTGTCTGTCTGTTTTTGTGCCTCTCTTCACTTTAGCGTTTTTTTTTTTTTAGCTGAGCCATCCTGCTAACTGTTGGTTGCTCAGCTCAGGCTGGGCATCGAACCGCCGTTGTTCAGAGCTCAGCTCGCACTCTTGAGCGAGCTCTTAACCAACTGAGCCACTCGGCTGGCCTTAGCTTGTCTTTTGATCTATAGTCTATTGTTGGCAGCACATGTACAGGTCTTGTTTTCTAATCCAGACACCCTCTGTGTATTTGTGGGTATTTGGTAGATCTGCTATGTCTCTGTCTCCAAAGAGTGGCCTTATGTAGGTATCCTGTTGGGTTCGGTGGTGCAGTCCTCCCATGTCACCTGAGTCATGTGCTCCACCGGTGCCCGTGTGGGTTGTGTGTCCTCCTGTTGTGTAGTTGGGCCTCGATTGCTGCTGGCATGTTGGTGGGTGGGGCTGACCTTCAGGCTGACGGCTGTAAGTACTGACTGAAGACAGAAGTTGAGCTGTTGTGTTCGTGGGTGGGTGGGTGATCCCATGGATGGGGAGGCACTTAAACAGGGCTCTGGTGTGGTGTGAGGCCAGCTCCCATTTGTAAGGCTAGGGGTCGCTTGGTAGGAGCTACAGTGCAAGCTGATGGGTCACTATCTCTGCTGGCTTAGGGCTGCTTGGTAGGATCGACGTTGCAAGCTGAGACTGGTTGCCACCTGTATTAGACTTGGGGCCACTTGGTGGGAGCTACAATGCACAACCGAGTCTGGCTGATGATTGCGTTGGGCGTGGGACAGGAGCCACAAAACCAGTTGAGGCTGGCTGCCATTCATATGGAGGTTACGGACTTTGGGGAGACAGTAGTTGTGCTCTGAGGTGGGCTGCGGCTTGTATGGAGGGTCAGAGCTGCTGGAAGAGGCTCCAGCAAGGTGGGTGGGTTTGGCATAAGGCAAGCAGTTAGCCAGGTTAATGGAGAACAGATATTACACTTGCCTGCTAGGCGGGAGAAGAGCTCAACAAAGGACTGGTGCCCGCACACCAGTGCTTCCTGCCTGTCTCCTGGGCCCCATTCCACTGACTTTTCTCTTGAATGTAATTCCGGCTGGCTTTCAATACCAGATGTTATGGGGACTCCTCTTCTTGGCACGTGTCTTGGGTTGGGGAGCCCCATGTGAGGATGGGATCCCTCACATCTCAGTGGGGGCTTCCGCAGCCACGCTATCCCTCCTGTTCACCAATTGCCACTTGGTGGGTGTGGGACCTGCCTAGACCAAGTCTGCCCTTACCTGTCTCCGAGTGCATGGCTTCTTTACATCCTTCTGTTACAAGAATTCTGTTCAGCTCATCTGTAGGTGGTGCTCAGTGATGGCTGTTCTACAGTTGTAATTTTAATGTGTTCATGGGAGGTGAGCTCAGATTTACCCACTTTGCCTCCTTATGTTAACTTCTCAAATTTTATAGAAGTCTATCAGGGAACTGGAAAACTCCAAATATTAAGTGGTTAAAATGTAGCAAGCTCACTACTTTAATAGCAATGGGACTTTGGTTAAAAAGCAGTTGTTCTTGGACTCAGTACACACATACCATGTTTTACTGCACTTCACAGATGTTGTGGTTTTTACGAATTGAAGGGAAGAGCTTCCATCAGCAAAAAGATTACTACCTGCTTTATTGCAGTACCTGCTTTACTGCAGTGGTCTGGAACTGAACCCACACTATCTCTGAGGTGTGCCTGTATTCACAGCCATAACACTGACAGAGCAATAACAGCTCTCCTTATCTTCCAAAGCGGTCATGAAAATCATATTTACAAATATGATAGACAAGCCTTTATCCGAAAGGCTAGAGCCAGATATTCTATATTATATAATACCCTCAGTGGGGGTCTGTGAAACATCATATAATCAAAGCATTTCTCTAAACTCTAAGAGGGATGAATCAGGACTATTGAAAACCTAACATCAATTCAGGTCATATTTGGCCACCAAATGAATTTTGGTAACAAACTTAAATAACAATATCAACAACAAAAAGATAAAAATAAGATGTACATATGAATGAACCCAGCAATTGTAAAGTATGATGCAAATATAGCTTCATATTACCAGTTACTCAAAAGGTAAAACCTGTATTTTATTTTAAAAACAGAAATAACATTAAAATAGATATTTTTTTTTTGAATATTGACATATTGAAAGAAAACAAAGCAAGAACCCTCCCCCATCTCCAAGGCTTAGAGAGCAGTTATCCAGCTGTAGTCTACTTTCCTGAATTTTCTCAGTTCTTTTTCTTCAGATTTTGACAACTGATGTACAATGTCTTCTCCCAAATGTGTGTTATCTGTGTCCTGAACCTTTTCAGTAAAATCATTTTCTTCATCTGAATCCTCACTTTCTTTTTCTTCTTCCATATCTACATCATCAGGAATTTCTTCAGCACTTTAACAATAACAGAATAAAATATGAACTTACTATTATATAAGTCTAAAAAATAACTTGCTAAATTAAAAGACATGCATAGAAATGTAATCATATAGGGTCGGCCGAGTGGCGCGGTGGTTAAGCGCTGGCCTGGGAAGCCAGCCGGTTCGGGTCCCGCATGAGGGTCAGTGACACTGCCCTCAAAAAAAGAAAAAAAAAAAAAAAAGAAATGTAATCATATAGACAAAATAAATGAAAAACCTTGTTATTGAGTGCAGTTTAAAAATTACAAGCTATTATAAAGAACAGGTGAATTTAACAAAATGTAATTGGGTTATACATCAAATCCTTAAAACATACAATAGATCTCTTTTCTGACACTTATTTTCAATGTATTTGATTTACTTAATAATCCTATATCCTTTAACTACATTAAAGCTGAAATAAAGGGAGATACAGTGGAAGAATATTCTAATAAAGAATAACAAAAACTAACCTGTTTCCCCAAACAGAAATCTTAAACATATTTTAAGAGCTGCATTACCTCTTAGTCTCATTTGACAGCAGTAATGAATTTACAAACATGGAGCACAGGAAAGAAGCAGATGGCAGTACATGGGCTGGAGTATGAAGAAGCTGGAGTAAAAATGGAAAAATAGGGTTTCATTTTAAAACATTAAATGCCAAGAGTCAACACAACAGGCTTTCCCCACAGAAAAACTGAAACCACCCAAAAAAATCTATTCCTACCTTCCTACATGTATACAAACAACTCCTCCTCTCACCCCAGGCCAAACAATCGTAAGTTTATGTTATTTGGTTTGGGTATTAAAGTTGTACAGTACACAAATAATTATTCAAAAGTTATCTGTTACAGAATATCTTATACTGAGTGTATAAGAAGTCTAACTGAAGGTGCTTTGGTGCACATAATCTGTTTCATATCGTTTGCTGTAACAGTTACTTACCTCACTAATTGCAGGTATGTTTTCTGTTAAGGGCAGCTGAATCAGTTCATCCTCCGAAGCTCTGTGTAACTGTTCATCCTGCTGTTGCCTGTGCTTTCCCAGTATGAAATAAAATGGAGTTGTCGGAAGACTTTCTTCTGCTAGTAGCTATAGGGATTTCAGACAATGGGAAATTACTTCAATAAAAAGAAGGAACTGCTTTTGACTCAATAAGAATAAAGAGTCCTAAAATGTCAGGGATGGAAAAACATTAGAAATTATCTAGTAGGAGTCTCTTTATTTTATAGATAAAGCAACTGAGGCCTAGCAGCCCAATTACCTATGGGAAAAGCTAACAGTGGACACTCAGATGATAGAACAAAATACCCACTTCTTATCGCTTTCCCCCCAGATCCTACAAAAATGACTGCAAAGGCCTTTTAGAAAGGGCATAAACCAGTGAATGGGGGATACAATAACACGCTGGAAGTTAGAAAGCAGGTTGAAGAGCGGAAAGTAACTTAGTAAACCTGAGAAAGCAGAATTCTAGGCTGCCCGTGGGAAAGCCAAGAAGGATCCCAATTTATACTCCGAATCCTGCAAATGTTGAGGAATTGGTACTAATTGTAACAATACCTCTGTAAAGGGCTAAAAAAACCCCAGGTAATTTGGCTGGAAGTCTCCTTAGAGAGCACTCTGATTCACAACTCTCCTCAGCCCCAGCGGAAGGCTGGATGTATATTCTGTGAAGAGTGAAACAAAAGTGCATCTTTCGACTGCACTGCTCGGTGGAGGCTGGGGTTGCGTGTTCACATGCATGGAGGATGCTTCTTAGAACACAGGCAGCCAGGTCAACATTGTTCAGGTGAGAACTTAGACCAGCCTAAGAGAAAAGGACCTAAAAATAATGACACTGGAGATTTTCTCAAAATAGCTCAAATAGTAGAGGCCAGAGAACAAGTTCCACTCAGCAGAGAACGTCCAAATGGATGTTTTGCTCATGCTCACTTTTAAATAAAAGCAGAAAGCCAGTCATCATCAGATTCTGATGAAAACCTCCAAAAATGAAAAAGAGTCTAAAATAGATTGAAAACAAAAACCTGATGGAATGGACCATGCATGAGAGAAAGGGAGGAAAATAAAAAAGACTAGCTGATGAAAATGAGGAAATCTCCCAAAAAACAGAAAGAGAACAGGAGGAAAACATTAAGAATATTTGAGTACTCAGTACAGAAGGTACCACACTAAATAATACGAGTTCTAGAAAAAGAACAGAGAAACTGAAGGCAGAGAATTAATTTTTCCTTAGTTCTCTGATCAAAACACTTCAAGAAGTTCCACATTTCCTGAGGAAAAGCCCAAGTCTTTTTCTCATTAAGGCCAACTAACACCACCCTATTTAAAATGCAAGCAGTATTCCCTGGCCCTCTTTCCTCTACTCCTCCCCTTGTAATTCCTAATCACCTTCTAAAATACTATATATTTACTTATTTCATGCTTGTTATTTATTATATCTTCCTGGTAAACTGTAAACTTCACCAGTTTAGATACCTGACTATTGTGCTCACTGATGTACCCCCAGGCATCTAGAACACAGTAGAGGCCCAACAAAGGGCTGCTGTATGAATTCAGAGTAAAGGATCAAGGATATAAATGGGTTCCAGTAAAACTGGAAGCTATAAAATAAGAGAAAAATACGTGGTAAGACTTACACAACTTGAATAGAATTTGGAGTGAATTAGAAGTAAAAAGAAAGTAGATAGAAGACTAAACAAATGAAGGAAGGAGACAATTACTAACTCCATAGAAAAAATGCTGACCACGAAAGAAAACAACAATCTGTCTATTACTACATGGCTTGGCTATGAATTGTGTTTACTTGGTTATAATGAGGAATATTGAACTATCCAATTTTAAGATTGGGAAACTGTGGGAAAGCAAGAGAAGGGAGGGTGAGTGACTGGTGTATGTGTGGGGAGTGGTGTTGTGGAAAAGAACGATAACTTCAGCTTTAATGGATCAGAGTCAGATAATACCTAAATCTGGTAAACCCAAAATTAGAATACAAATCCATTTCTCAGAGACATGGAGCTAGTGTAGGTATTAGCAGCAATGCTGAAGAAGTTTTTCCTGAAAAATCATAGAGAACTACTTGACTCTTTAAATCACAAGCATTTATTATTGATATTACAAAATAAAACTGGATTTTAAAAGAACAGTGTAACTTCAAAGGACACAAGTAGTTTATAACTATGGCTTTTAATTCCATTTTAGGGTCCTGTTAAACATTGTTCTCGTAGCTGAGTTCTAACAGACCACCTTATCTCTGTAGGGAGGGAATGCGGTCTGCACCCTGAGCAGCTAAAACGCACCTGCTTGCTTGTTGGTGTCAGTTTCTCCTCTGGAGACCTTGTGCCAAATGTCAATAAACTCTGAAAAGAGAAATATCAATTAACGATGCAAAAGCTAAACTGTAGAGTGCAAATCTAAATAAGATGTTACAAGTCAGAAAATGAGGTCAATTTTTTGTCTGGATATATATACACAGGTATCTACTTACAGTGCCTGAAAGGCGGGGGTAATAAGTGGTGCTCATGCATACATGAGTCTGCTGTACTGAGCATAGCTGACAGTTTCTCTGGGGAAGCAATCCCTTAGTAAAACTATTCCATCTGTCATAGGCTGACTATGACTCTCAAGTATTAAAGCAACTGAAAATTACATGTACAAAGTGATGGCCTTTTTTGAGGAGGGACGGTTACCTGTGATTTTGTTAGGAAGTAAAACTGGGATCTGTTCAGCCACTGGTAAGCTTCTGAGGTGAATGATTCAGGGACATCTCGTGGAACAAAAACACCCCACTGGACTTTCTCTCTGCAGATATTCTTTTGAATGTACAATGGCCTGGGCTCACTAGGTTTAAATACAAACACTAGAGGGGAAAAAAACAAACAGAAAGTAACATTTTGCCTATAAATGTAGTTCTAGCCTCAGGGTGGCAGACTAATCCTGGGACTTTGCCCATTGAGTAAATAACCCAGGTCATGATTCTTTTAGGCTCTGATTCAACAAACATCTAGTGGGTTCCTATTATGTGCCAAGCAGGTTAGGCATGAGGGCTTTGAAGACAGAGAAAAAAAGGAATCCTGGCTCCAGAGACCACGCCTACTGCAGAAGACAATATTAATGCAGCATTTTGTCTAAAATACTGGAACAGAGATATATAGAAAGTGCTTAAAGACCATAGAGGAGAACAATTCAAGTTTCTCAGGGAAATCAGCTTCAGAGAAGTGAAATCTCTCTTGGATTTCAAAGTGGAATAGTAGCTGGCATCTGAAAAATGAGGGCTGTCCTGGAGCTCTTCTCCTAGAACTAGGTATGAATGCCTACGTAGCAAGATGTTGGGGGCAAGAACTCAAGAAAGAAAGGGCAGTGCCTCAGGCAGAATGGTTCCAAACAAACATCTGATTTGAAGGCAAGTGTGACTCAAGTTCAAGATGTTAAAAAGAAAATTTACGTCAGAGATCTTCTCTTACTATCAAACTATGATCTCCTCTTACTATCAAACTATGATCTGTACTTACGGTCTGACCCCACTGAAGACTGGGAGACTGCAGCAACATTCTCTGAATTCGGATCAGGTTCCATAACGCTAATACTTAATTTTGCACTCCATTCCACTGGGGAAAAAAACAGAGGAGATTCACTTCTAAGAAGAGATTTACCAAAAGCTTTTTAAAGCTTGTTATCAAGTAGGTAACCTTATTCTTTATTGGGACAATCGATTCTATTGTTCATAGGAAGAAGGGTTTACACTTCCAAATAACACATGGAGACACAGATGTTTTTGTGGAAGGCTGCATTAAAGCAAGGGGCAAGAAGCGGAAAAACAAAGCACTCCTTCCATATACACTATGAAATGGCTATTCTTTCAGTGTAGCTACTGTCAGGTGCTGTTCTACTGCTGCTAAACATTGTTAGCCAGAGTCACTGTAGAGAATATCAAAAAATGTTCTCACACATTTATTACACAGCAACCACCATGCCTTCCAAACATGTACTTGAATGAGTAAGCTACCACTAAGTCCACATGTGTTAGGAGGGTTACAGTAGGCTACATTCAAATTTAAAGCTGTCAGGGATACTGTAGGTTAATATGTATTACCAGAAATATTCCTCAAATTGTTAGGAGGATGGAGAATTTGGAGGGCAACAGGAACTCATCCACAGTGAAGACACTGGAAAAGGTGAGGATAATGAAAGTCTATTTACTGACCATTAGGTAATTTACAAATAATTCAAGGCCCAGTCGTCCAAATTTTAGTGGTATAATATACCATTTAAAAAATTATAGGGCTGGCCGAGTGGCTCAGTTGGTTAAGAGCTCGCTCAAGAGTGCGAGCTGAGCTCTGAGCAATGGCGGTTCGATGCCCAGCCCGAGCTGAGCTGCCGTTAAGCTGCCAACAGGTGGCAGGATGGCTCAGCTAAAAAATAAATAAATAAATAAATAAATAAATAAATAAATAAATAAATAATTAAATAAATAAAAAAAAATTATATATTCTCTAGGTAGAGACATGAAGATATAATTAGAAGTCCTAAAATGCCAGTTTAATGGCCACTTCGTACTTGCTTTGCTAAGTCACTTTATAGAAAAAAAATCTTACATGCACAACTGAGCAGATTCCAACAGCAAAGAATGCCATTTTCAGTAGCACCAAGAAGATACTTCGAACAAGTAAGTCTCCCAAAGCAAAGGTGCCTAGAGTAAAACCACAAAGAAGTTAACAACAGTCCTTTATATCATACTTACAAAGTATGGCAGACCTGTGACACAATTTTATGCAGTGCAGATTTTTAGATACACATGTTTTTGATCATAACTATCTTGCAGAAAAAAGGGACTAAGGAGTACAATTTATTTAGATATATTGTTTCTTTGGGAATTTTTTTTCTAATATGCTGTGACATACAATTGAGACACATACATAAAGTGTATGTGAAATGTACAGTCATTTAACAAAAACGCTTTTTATGCTCATTTACCCCAAAAGGACAGTTTGCAATATGAATTCTGAAGGAAGTTTTACAAAGTGAATTTGGAATCAGAAATGTTGGGAATTTCAAATGATTTCATTAGCATCTGCCATTCTGTCCTCAAATGCTGTTACATGAAGTAAAATGCAAGATACTGCTGTATTTTTCCCTAGCCTTTTAGAAACAATGAGGTTTGAACATAACATCCCTTTTATGACAATACACAGAAAATAAGCATTGTCTGGATCCACTGAGGCTTAAGTATAGCTTCTATTATTATAGAGCACAACTGAAAAGTATTATTACAAAGAAAATCTGCAGGCCAAGAATTAAACATCAATCCTGATTTCAGAAATGGGTAAATCATAGCACATGGTTCATATGCTGAGAATTTGTAGCTTCCTAGCACGCTAGTTAGCTGCTAGCCCCACTGAGCCAAGGATACCTTTAGAGAAGGCATAAATTATTACTGAAGTTTATGTAGAAAGACTTATTTAAATTAAAAAAACAAAAACAAAAACTTCACAATCCCCAAATTATTTACCTACCTTATCTTCCCAGCTCGTTGACAAAATGTACATTTAAGTTCCCAGGTCTCTGAATCCCATAGTGTAACAATTTCCTCAAAACTAACTGCTAGTAAAGAGCCATCTTCAGAGAAACAACAGTTGGTAGCTTGGTATTTGTGATAACTACCCACGAAGTCACAGGTCCAGCCAACAGCTTGTTCTGTGGAAATACCATCGAGTTCAGAATGGTGAAAATGCTAGATAACATTTTAGGCAAGTTATAAGCAATAAGGATTAAGAGACAAAGAAACACAACAACAAAAAAACCCGGCTTGCTAAAATTTGAGAAGTACTGCAAAGCACTGACTGCTTTCAGATTTATGCCTGTTCCTGAAGACTTTGACCTCCCTCTAGTGGACCAGAGTAAGGATGAACTGCAAAAGCCCTTTTTACTATAATACCCTCACAAACTGGAATGGTCAGCACAGATGAATCAAGAATGTCATTAAAAAAGTACAGATTTGGAGAAAAATTATGTAAAAATATAATCTCTTAAATCTTTTAAAATTAGGCAATATCCTATAGAATTAAACACGATAGAAAATGTCCTCCCAGAATGGATACAATTCGTAGAAGAGATAAATGTATCGTTTCTTAAAACTGTGTACTCTTTAGACACACTAGATTTCATTACTTACTATATATATCAGAATCATCTGTTAATATCCACACTTTGAAGTGACCATCTTTGCTAGCTGTAACCAAGGTGGGGTTTTCAGATTTTTCTGCATTACAGAAACAGAGAGCTGTGATGTGGTCTTCATGTGGCATGTTAATTTTTGTGTTAAGAATAAACCTAGTGGGAAGGAAACCACAAATTTATTCTCATACCAGGACAATATGATATACTGTCATATAAGAATATCTTATATACAATATTATCTTTTACAATAGCATCTATAAGAAGGGGCAACTAATACATTATCATCTAGCATGACAGACAATTGAGTGCTCTATCTTGGAAGGCCACAGAATACACAAAGTTCTTGCATTATCTCCATCCTTGTCTAACTCACATAATAGAGATGATTATGTACAGTAAATACCTACATTATGGACCGTGAGATTATGTACAAAATAGGGGTCATCAAAAAAATGACACTTGAAAGCCTGCCATAGGAAACTGCAGGAAAATGACAGATACCTCACTATCTACTTCTGAAAATAAGCAAAGAATGGAATGGCTATGAAAGCCCCTACTTGTGGCAAGAAAACACAGCAAAAAAATCTACCGATTCAAACTGCCTTGGTCAATATTTTAATCCCTCTGGGCCTGTTTCCTCGCCTGTGAAATGGCTTATTTAACAGCAATCTTGTGAAGATTAGTAAAACAATAGGTACAAAAGCACAAAGCTTAGTTAAAGATACACAGCAAGGACTTGATAAATGGCTATTATGGTACGAAACTAGTGGGCTCCTTATCTATCAAATCACACACGCTATGCTACACTACACTACACCTCTGCCATTTTCCCAACGAAGGTAGTATATAAAAGAGCAAAGGAACTAATACATTCGAATTCTAATCTTGGATTTGTTTGGAATTAGGTTATGTCCTTGGGAGTGTCACTTTTCCATGTTTTCTCATTTATGCAATGAGATGTCATAATTTGGGGGAGACACCAGTGCTTTCTCAGAGCAAAAAAACTTAAAGGCTGTATCAGAAGAATAACTCCTTCATTTCTCTAAATCTAAAATTTAAAAAAATAAAACATCTTAAAGACCAACAATTAAAACCATAAAATAGAAAGTATTTCTACTTTGAAATTATGTGGCTATATACGTAGTATTACCCTTGTGTTTTCTTATTATATGTCCAGAGCTTCATTTGCAATTCAAGCTCAGTTTCCTTTTCTTGCCGTTGTTCCACTGTTGCAAGCCAGTTACCATAGCAGCCAAACGCAGCCTTTGTTAGCTCAATTTGGATCAGACCATGATCATTGATATATTCTTGCTGTATAATATCTAACTGATGGGTTAAAAAAAATTCAAAATGTTTATTAAAAAAAAAAAAGGTAGCGCATTATACAGTACTAATTCTGTAGTGATTATTCTTCAATGACCTTGAATACTGGTGATGACTGTGAACCTTTAGCTTATAGTAATGCTTTTCTCTTGTTTCTAAGAACAAATAGCTTCACATCAAATGTCTCTGTCACTAGAAACATGAAGAGCAAAAATATAATTTTTTTGCCAAGTATGTATTTTTTTTTTGAGGGCAGTGCCATTGGCCCTCATATGTGGGACCCGAACTGGGGCTGCTGGCTTCCGAAGCCAGCGCTTAACCACCACACCACTCGGCCAGCCCCCCCCACCCCCAAAATACAATTTTTAAGAAGCAAAAAAAGATAGGCCAGAATTTTATTTACAATTGTTTCTTTTATCCCATTTCCTTGTCTATTTACCAAACATGTATTAACTGATTACTATTTCCAGGCATTGTAATAGAAATGTACAATGATCAGTAACTTTTCCTTTGTTTAAGGGGTTTAAAGGTGATGGTGAGAAAGATAAGTGTTACAGCTCCTAGGATAGAAATCTTCTGTAAAGGGTATTACGGGGAACTAAGAAAAAAGTGGGAAGTCTGAATTGCATTTACCAGGATTATAGGAAGTGTTCCTTTCAATCTACTTGAAAATTGTATCTTCAGTATGTATACACAACACTTCACCACAAGGCAGAGGCATATATGTACTGTCAAACCATATATTCTCATATCCTATCCTTGTGACTCCACAGCCATGTGTGATAGTTCACTAGAGTATGGTATGAAACAAAATATAAAGAAGCTACACAAGAGTGCCAACTGCTGGCTTACACATGGACTTAAATCTGCGACAGCGGCCTTATTGGAGAATTATGCTGTAAACATCTCATAGTACTGACAATGTCCAAGTAAACATAAGCATGGGATCTCGTTTTATTAGCTACTAGATAAGTTACTTGACTTCAGCAGTGGTGTACAGAACTTTCATTAGTTTTAAGGCTAGTTAATGGATCAAAATCTTACATTGTATAACTGTTTATCACTCTGGAGAGAATAAAACTGCAAGTGGCCAGGTTTTCCATTTAAAACCAAAGCTTTAGTTCTTGGATCAATCATCAAACCTGTAAAGATATTGCTGTCTGCAAAAGAAGTGACAGATAATGGTTGAAATCAAACAAAAAAATAACTTTTAAAATGTACATAATTCCAAATCCAGTGTTCTACAATACCTTTCACTAGGCCTTGAATTACTGCAGATGCCTCCAGATTTCGGTGAATGACTATTATCTCTATGGGTTAAAAAAATAAAAAGTTAAAGATAGTCAGAACTTCAAGTTACAAAAATATTAATTGAATTTATATTATGCTGAAATATATCAGAACACAAAACAACTGAATATGTTCAACTTACAATATGGAGTGTTACTAGAAAATCAGGAATATATTTTGTGATTTAACCAAAAAAAGTAGGGGGCTTTCTGCTAGGATCTCTAAGTTTTATCAGCTGTGCCTGTAAATACATTTTAAGTGTTAATTCAGAAACTTATATACCCTAAAAGACAGATAATTTACTATTGAAATGAGTCACTGCACTAATGGTTCTTCACAGTTATCCTCTATGAAGGGAAAAGAGGCAATGGGCTATGGGGTATACATCTAGGCTGAGTAGCCATGGATGATAAGCAAAGCTCTGGCGGAATACAAGACAGCCCTCGCTTCTGTCAGAATCCACAGGACTCCCACACTGAGATAATGGCCACCTCAAAGGAGGGTCTCAGTGTTCTGTTGAAAATGCCATTGTATCTGTGAAAGCACATAGGCCTGTCAGAACCCTTCCTCTACTTCCCCACATCATTCCACATGAAAAGGTTTGGAAATATATATATGGCACAACAAAAATCAAATACATTAGCTCTACATTTTCGTAACAATTCTGAAAATGTTTGATTCTGTTGCATGTAGGGGCAGAAAGGGGTGAGAAAAAGAGGAGGAATGGAAGAAAAAAAATGTTCATTAAATCTAGTGCTACTCTTAAATAGTCTGAGGTCTCTTATCTTCCACTCACCACAAATGTTAGGTAATTTACGCATTACATAAATTTATTTCCTCAACAACAAATTCAGCCTTACTATTATCGGAGTGAGAAGTACAGAACAAGTCCCCTGCCGGGGAGACTGAGATATATTCAATAGTAGCTCCCAGGCGTGGGAGGAACTCCTTGTTTTTCTCAGTCGCATCTCTCCACTCGACCAGGACAGATTCCCGACCACCACTCAGCAGACTGGTGCCTTTTCATCCAGCCAAGATATGAAAAGGACAGTGTTTGGGGGAAAAACAGAAACAAAACTATTTTTAACAATATGCAAAAAAATGTGTCTTCAGATCTTTTAATATACCCTTAAGACAAAAGATTTCAAGACCACTGGTTAGAGAATTTTTCTTTCTAGTAATATTTGACTAGTTTGTTGCTGACCAACTAACTCTTCTGTTGATAACTCAAAAAAGTGGATGGAACAAACATCCTCTAGGCCCAAATAGCCTCACTGGTACATTTTTCCAAATAATTAAGGAAAAAAAACAATTTTTACTTTTCCAGGTAACAACAACAACAACAAAAGATCACTTTCCAATTTGTTTCCAAGATCAGCATAATCTTATATTAAAACTAGTACAAAAGAAAATTACAAGCCAATTTCATGACAGACAAGAATTCCCAAACAAAATACTATTAGCAAGCTGAATCCAACGATATATAAAAGGAAAAGACATGACTGCAGAGTTGAGTTTATTGTCAGAATGTGAGATTTTAACATTTGAAAAATAAACCAATGTAACTAATTCCATTTATAGAATAAAGGGAAAATCATGAATATCTTTTTTTTTTTTTTTAGCTGAGCCATCCTGCCACCTGTTGGCAGCTCAACGGCAACTCAGCTCGGGCTGGCCTCGAAAAGCTGTTGCTCAGAGCTCAGCTCGCACTCTTGAGCGAGCTCTTAACCAACTGAGCCACTCGGCCGGCTGGCAAATCATGACTATCTTAATAGATGCAGAAAAATACCTAAAGAATAACTATATAAAAAAAAATCATTTTAAGTGGTAAAATATTGAAAAATCCCCCTCCAACCCCCCCGTGATTGTGATCACTTTTATTTAATATTAACTGGAGGTCCCAGTGCACCAAAATGAGACAGGAAAGGTTTAAGGATTAGAAAGAAGCAAATAATTATTTCAGTGCTCACACACAGCATGATTGGGTTTAAAGCATTCAAAAATTTATACTGTCCGTATCTGCCTTAACTTATAAACAGTTCTTAGAATAACTATAATTTGTAGTTTGTTTTCTACAGGTAACTAATTTCTATGAACTCTCTTACATCTATACAGGGCCGTACTGATATTTCACTGACAACCATGTACTGTCTTTAACCATGACTCCTCATTTACAAATATTCACGCCTTAAAATATAAAATTAAGAATTCAACTGTCTAATAGCCAGGATTATCTGCAATACCTCCTACACCAAAGCCCTGGCTCAGGTAGAGGCACTTTGTATTCTTCTTTTCCTTTCTTTGAGTGCCAACTAATCCAACTATTCACCCCTCTTCCCCCAACCCCGCCTGAAAAGGCCAATCCTGAACATCCAAGGGCTTACAGGCAATGAAGGCCACCACAGAAAGCTGCGACTGCCGACTCGTATGAGAGGAGATGGAGAAGGGCACAAAACAGAGAAAAGTGACAGGAACCATAAATATCAACTGGTCTTGGCCCTGACTTGGGCAAGGGCCACAGCAAAGAAGAAGAAATTGAGGAGGAAAGGCAGAAGAAGCGACCTTAGGTTAGGAGGGAATGGGCACTGCCCGAACATTACACACACGTGTACATATGCAGGCCACACACACTCATGTGTATTTTGGGGCTGGGTTGGGGAGGAGGGTGGATAGAGTAGCCTGTATTTTTTATTATCTATAGGGCTAACATTTTCTTCTTTCTAGTCTAAGTTCTCCCATGTCACACGGTACTCCTGTTGCACTGCTCTAAGTATGGTAGGTTGGGCTCCACCCCTGTATCCCAGTTACTGCTCCCCAAACCCAAAGCACAAATAGGCCGAAAACGCCTCCTACTTCCTGAGGCTCCAGGAGTAAACCCAAGTGGTCCTGTAATGATCCATACTACAGGCATCATCTAAGGCTTGTCCTGGCAGTCTCTAGAAGACCTGCAGAAGGGAAGCTCACTTTCTCCAGGCACAGAACCTTCTCTAGCATCCAGCTCCCTTTTTTTTTTAGGACCAGTCAAAATAATACTGACTTAACTTTTACCACCTGGGTGTGAGGGTGGTAAAGGTAACCAAGACAATGTATTCCTCCAAAGGTCTGTTGAAGATCAGTCTGTTTTCAAGGAGGCATTTTTACTCACTATAGGTACACTCTCTCGTGCAGCTTAAATGGAACACAGGTCTGAATTAATTTACAATAGTAAATGTGAATGAGGCAATCTAACAGTTAAAACATAAGCTTGTGAATTAATCCTGTTTAAATCCCACTTACTAGTCATGTGACCTTAGGCAAGTTAGTTCTCAATTACAAATCTCACTTCCTTCACCTGTAAAATGAGAAAAATGATACCTATTTCATAGGGTTAAGGATTAAATGAGGTAATGCATGTAAAGCATTAGCATAATGTAGTTATTTGCTCCTGATGAACGGTAGCTACACTTCTGGACAATAAGCACTTAGCTCTGTGTACACTAAAAAAAGGTAATATAACTTAAATAGGTTCTTTCTTCACAGTTGTACACTTTCATACTCTGAAGGGTTTTGAAACTTCAAGTATATTATGCTAGGCAATGCCCAAAATACAGGGTGATATATAATTCATTTGGCTCATGCAATTGCAAATGTTTCAAATTATAAATAGTGAATTAAAATGCTTGATTTACATACTTCAAAAGTTCATTTTAATTACTAAACTCACCTGTCACTGAAAAAGCCAAATCCATTACCATATCATGATGCCAATGTAGACATGTATATGTGTATTTCTTATCATCATCAAAATTCCTCCTATTGGAGAAAACCAAAAATGTTAAATTTTACTAAAGTCCTAAGTTAGAAAAATAATGGCATGCCAAATATAGTGAACATAACATATGTCCAAAATAATCAATCCTATCAAGCTTATAACTCTTAATGTACAAAAAGTACACTTTCTATTTCTAACCAGTCACTTCTACAATTGGCCATCTATTTGTCCTACTATTTAGATATTCCCTATTATCATTTTTTACTTAAAGGCTGACAAAAAATGTTCTTTCTCTTCAGTAAAATGACTAAAGGCAAAATGCCATTTTTTACTCCCCACAAAGTCCAAGGTTAGAAATCCTAAAATAGTAAGTTCATGCGATGAAGAACACAGCAGTACAAGAAAGGGAGGGTACCAGTCAAGCCTGCTCTCTACTGCCAGCAGTGGCTTGTCAGTGTGGTCCTTTTCCCTAGACCCAGATCGCCCTGTTTTGTAGGACTAACATAAAATAGTATATATATGATCACCGTGCTCTTCATGAGATAACTGACCAAAGACGAATTTTGCCATCCTTGTGACCAGTTGCTATGCAATCTTCCTTTGGGTGACATGCTACACATGTAAAATTGTTCTTTGAATGTTTCTTATTTCTTGATGATGATAAAATAAACCTATAAGAAAAAAATTTTTTTTGATTACTAAAGTCTCTTGATAAATAGTGATGTGGTTAAGTAAAAGGGATTTCTTACTCTTATCAACCAAAACTGGAGAGCTCTCAGAAATCAATGACTATAAATGCAAAATTTTAAAAATTGTGATCAAGAATGAAGAATTTTGTTTCGTAAACATTTATTAATACACAATGCATACTTCATGTGACTAATATTCTATCATAATAACTTGTCTACCGAAGCCACTGACACTAAAATATAAGACAGACCTTTTAGCGGCTTTTTGCTGGGCAAAGTTTGTTAAAATTTTTTGCTGGAGCTAAGTTTTAGTAAGAGATATGCATAAGCCTAAGAGGTTATATCTGAGACAACTGAATAATGTGTCCAAAGCTGTTAGGATGCTCATTATACCATAAAGAAAGCCAAATGCTAATACTGACAGAGTAAAAGGGAAGAGGGGACAGTGTTGTCTGGAGAGTAACTACTCATGCTTAGCACTCGTCTCTTTAAATATGTTATCTCATTCATCCTTACAACTCTATTCGGAAGATACTATCCCTATTTTAAATATATGTTAATTTGAGGTGCATCAAAGTTCAAAGGGGCTAATTTTGACTCTCTTTAACCCCAGGTATCCCAAAGCCTACATTCAATCCTCCAGTCATAACATGGCAATGAGGATTACTTAGGGAAGCCTTTTCTAACCAAATCCAATTTTGACACAAGTATGCACACCAGAATCTAGGTGTACAAGGACATTTGGGCCAGAAAAGGGTTTTTGTGACTAATGATCCCTCAATTCTACCAACTGTGAATTAAAAACTGGAATCTAAAGAACAAAATAAACAAACAAAAAAAGAAACTAACTCACAGATACAGAGAAGAACTGGTGGTTGCCAGATGGGCGGGAGGTTGGGTGCAAAAGGTGAGGGACTGAGAAGTACAAATTGGCAGTTACAAAACAGTCATGGGGATGTAAAGTACAGCATAGAGAGGGCTGGCCGAGTGGCGTGGTGGTTAAGCGCTGGTCTTGGGAGGCCAGAGGCCCAGGTTCGGGTCCCACATGTGAGGGCCAGTGACACTGCCCTCAATTAAAAAATTAAAAATTAAAAAAAAAAAAAGTACAGCATAGAGAATAAAATCAATAATATTGTAATAACTTTGTATGGTGTCAGGTGGGTACTACTTATTGGGGGAGAGGAGTCACTTTGTAAGTTATATAAATGTCTAACCACTATGCTGTACACCTAAACTAATATTGAATATCTACTGTAATTGAAAAAAAAAAGTGGCAAATAGTATATGTGTCTTATAAGGCCATGTCATAGATCAAATGATGAAACTATATGTCAAAGTCTTGTCATAAGCCATAAAGTTAAACACAAAATATAGTATTACAATAGCTGACATTTATTAAATGTTATTAGGTTATCAGGCCATAACAACAACAACTAAATTCCCTATCTTGTGGTTTCACAAACATTTGTTAACATGAAACTGGTAACCGCTTTGGGTCACAGGTATGAGAATGAAATGAAATTATAACAAACTAGAGTAAATAAAATAAAGCTATCAAAAAGGAAATCTTACCTTGATGTTTTTTTCTTTTTGAAAAAATAAACAGATAAGTAAAAGTCTCGTACTGCAGCAACGTAGTCTCCCTGGTAGTTCAAAGACAACATAACATTCACAAAAATAGCCAACACTCTTTATGAAGAAACATTGTTATCACAAAATATAGCAAAATGGCAGAGTAGGTAAACACCGCTCTTCCAACAACCATTTCAAAATTACAGCTAAACTACAGAACAGCCACTACTGAGAATCGCCTGAAGTCTGGTTGAACAGAAGCCCTACAACTAAGGACATACAGAAGAAGCCATCTCAAGACAGGTGGGAGGGCAGAGATGTCAGAGGGCTTGGTCCCACACTCCTGTGTGGAGTTTAAAAATTGGGAGGGATACGTGGGCTATGGAGGTCTCCTGAGGAGCAGACTCCCAGCAGGTGCCAAGGAGAGAATTCCCAGGTGTTTCTCTTAAAGGGCCTGTGCATGGACTTACTGGTTGACAGACTCACTTGCTCTGCGCTCCAGCACTGGGAGCAGCTCGAAAGACTCTAGGGACATACGGGGAGGAACTGAACTGTCTGGGTTCAGGACGAGGACTGGAGGGGCAGCTTTCTCCCAGAATGCTGGCAGAAGCCATTGTCCCTTTGCTGAGCCCTCCACTTACCCAGCCTGCATTTGCAGGCAGGAGACATATCTGAGTCTCTGACCTAGCTAACACCTTTTGCCCTGGCCTGGTGATTCCCTGAGACCACTCCCCACCCAACTTGAGGGCCCACCCAGGCCTTTGGGATAACATCAAGTGTAACAACATTCACATCACAGGGTGCCAAAAGAAGAGAGCGCAAGTTTCTGAAAACCAATTTGAAGAAATAATGATAGAAAACTTCCCGAACTTGGCGAAGGAAATAGACATACAAGCCCAGAAAGTACAGAGAGTCCCAAACAAGATAAACCCAAACAAGTCCACACCGAGACACATTATAATTAAAATGGTAAAGGTTAAAGAAGAGAATCCTAAAAGTATCAGGAGAAAAGCAGTTACCTAAAAGGGAGCTCCCATAAGACTGTCAGCTGATTCTGATTCCTCAACAGAAATTTGGCAGGTGAGAAGGATTGGCAAGAAATATTCAAAGTGATGAAAAGCAGGGATCTACAACCAAGATTACCCAGAAAAGCTATCATTTAGAATGGGAAGACAGATAAAGAGCTTCCCAGATGGGAAAAGGCTAAAGAAGTCCATCACTACAAAACCAGCATTACAAGAAATGTTTAAGGGACTTCTTTAAGAAGAAGAAGAAAAAAGATTAAAAATATGCATATTAAAATGGCAACAACTAAATATCTATCAATGATTACTTTAAATGTAAATGGATTAAATGCTCCAATCAAAAGACATAGGGTAGCTAAAGGATAAGAAAACAAACCCCTTACATATGCTGCCTACAAGAGATTCACTACAGATCAAAAGACACACACAGAATGAAAGTGATGGAATGGAAAAAGATTTTCAGGAGAATGAAAACAACAACAACAAAAAGCTAGTGTGGCAATATTTATACCAAACAAAACAGATTTTAAAATAAAGGCTATAACAAAAACAAGGACCCAGTGTTCCACTTCTGGGTATTTATCCAAAGAAATCCAAAACGCTAATTTGAAAAGACATATGTTCTCTGCAGCATTATTTACAATAGGTAAAATATGGAGGTAATCTGTGTCCATCAAAAGATGAATGAAGAAAGGGCACATATATACAATGAAATATTACTCAGCCATAAAAAACAATGAAATCTTGCCATCTGCAACAACATGGATGGATCTAGAGGGTATTATGCTAAGTGAAATAAATCAGACAAAGAAGGACAATACCATATGATTTCACTTATATATGAAATCTAAAAAACAAATGAACAAACAAAACGGAAACCAACTTATAGATACAGGGAATATTTTGATGGTTGCCAGATGGGAGAGGGGTTACGGGATGGGTGAAAAAAGAACGGATTAAGAAGTACAAATGGGTACATATAAAGTACAGCATAGGGAATATAGTCAATAATATTGTAATAACTATGTATGATGTCAGATGGGTACTAGATTTATTGGGGTAATCATTTTGTAAGTTCTAAGTTCTATAAATGTCTACTCACTATGCTGTACACCTGAAACTAATAATATTGTATGTCAACTATAATTGAAAAAAATAAAATAAAAAAACAATGCTGTTCCAAGGGGGAAAAAATAATATATATATAAATATATATCTATATATCTATCTCTCTCTCTATATATATACCATATATATTTTTTCCTATATATATATATTATATATATATATAATATATAATATATATATATAGGAAAAAAGTTAACACAGAAACAATAATTTTGCTGATTAAGATTATACTAATATAAAATATTATAGTGTAACTATGGAAAGTAAAATCCTACTTTTAAAATAATCATAGAAAATTAAAAGATGAACTTGGTCTTAAATCCTAAAACTAGGCTAACTTTAAGTATTATGATTGAAATCCTTTCTATTAAAGCATAATTTACACAAAATAAAATGCAATGTTTCACAGATGTATATATGATACACATAAGAGCATGCGTGAATCTCAAAAAGGTGATGTTAAGCTAGAGTTCAGACACAAAAATGTATTTTTGTGCCTGTAACCACCACCAGAATCAACATTTAGTCCATTTTCTTCACCCCTGGAATGTTCCCTTCATTCCAGTCATTCCCCAATGCTCCCACATCTGCCAGCAACTATTGATTCCTATCACCATAGTGTATTTCTCTGCCTGTTCCAGAACATCATACAAACAGAATGGTAAATACTTTTTTGTGTCTGAACTCGAGCTTAACATCACCTTTTTGAGATTCACCCATGCTCCTATGTGTATCGTTAATGGGTCACAAGAAAGCTGTATGTTTAATTTTGCTCTGTATGTTGCCAACACTCAGTATTGTCATTCTTAAATCTTAGCTGTTCTAGTAAATATAAAGTTGTTTCTTACTGATTATAATTTGCATTTAACTGATGACTATAAGGCTGAAGAATGATTTCATAATGTCAAAGAGTTTTTCCTACTCTAAGAAATTAACACTTTTCAGAACAAAGCCAAAATAATGCTACAAAACTAAAGAAACATACCACCTCAATAATGTCTAAAGCCATTTAGTGGTACTTGATTTTAACAAAGTGGTTATTAACAGGGGATGGCTAAATATATCATGCTACGAACATCCCAGTCATTACTTCTGACGATCATGTAAGTACACACTCATGCTGCCATGTTAGATAGAAAAAAAGGATAAAAACGGTCTTCAGACACTAATTTAGTTCGGGAAAAGTTGTTTTGTATATGTTTAGGAAAACGTCTAGAAAAAGATTCCTCAAATATTATCACTGGTGAGATTTAATTTCACTATATTTCTGCATAATTTTAACAGGCATAATATAGACAGGGAAGTCATATTTTCCAAGACACATAATCTACAATGAAAAGATTTAAGTATGTAGGACAGACTAAGAAATACAGTACAAATGCCAAAACACTGATATGTTTTGGACAATAAGAGGGTTTATAAGAACAATAAGGCAGGATATACAAAATTAAGGTCCTAAAAATTTAACCACAAATATATGCTAAAGCAATGAAACAGATTTCTTAGTTACTAACAAAAGTACTGCAACTCAAGGCAATATTAAATCACTAACATAAAATGCTCCCAGCAAAGATTGCAGAAAAGTGATTTTATGTATTAAAAAAATCCACAAAACAAAATTTTACCTCATTTCCGAAGGCAATGCACTTGTGTGACTGGTTTATGTAATCCAAAACAAAGGAGAGTTCCTCAGCTTCTATTTCTTGGCTTGATGATTTTGGCAGTTTCACTGAAACCAGCTGAAATATATCTAGCCAAAGGAAGCTATGTTAATATAAAGCTTCTCTAGAGAAAGTGAAGATGTTCATTCATTCATATGAAACTGTTAACCAGTACTCTAAAATTCATTTGATGCCAAGATAAGAATTCTAGCCTATCTTAAACAAAATGAACCTTAAACCTGGACTTTTGTTTTGAATATACAAGTTTTAAATTGAAGTCTAATTCCATAACTCATATACATACATGCTTCATATATGTTGAAATAGAAAACAATGTTTTACTGGTGCATCCTACATTCTAAAGTACTTAAGGTGCGATTTAAAATGGAGATGGAATATTGGTGAAATGAACAGCCAAAAGCAACAAACAATCTGAGAGTTTTTAGAAATGCTATGGGCTTGCCATACATTCATATTATAGAATAAATCTCCTTTCGTGTAATACTGACATGCTTCTTCTCTTTATGACCCATTTAAAAATTTTCTCCTTGAGGGGAAACAGCTATTTTATTATGCTCTCTTTCTCTGCCTACGCTTAATGAATATGAAATTCTGTGACACACTTATCTACCATTTTCCTATTTTCCAGCCTGCTTCTTATATGCTCTGAACTCGATTGCTCTCAACTTCTCAGTCATCTCAAATTTACAAGCCTAAACGCTGAACTCGCAATTTTCCTTTCTAAACTTAAGTCTTCCCCCCACATTGACAGTTGCATCATTTACCCAGTTGCTTAGGCTAAATCCTCGAATCGTTGTTGACTTCTTCCTCATACACACATCAAACCATCAGCAAACCCTGTTGGCTGTATCTTCAAAAGATATCCAGATTTCATTTCTCACTACCTCTGCCACTATAACCCAGTCCAAAGCCATGAGCATGTGTCAGATCCTAAGTGTTCGGAGCAATGCCTGTTAACAGTTCTCCCTGCTTTCAACCTTGTCCCCCTTTCATCTATTCTCAACACAGAAGCTAAGTCAGATAATGTCATTCTTCTGCTCAAAATTCTTCAGTGGCTTTTTATCTACTCAGAGTAAAAGTCCTTTCAGTGGCCCATAAGGCCCCATATTATATACTCTCCCTTGGCTAATTCCAATCCAACTTCCTTGCTATTTCTTAAACATGTTAAGAATGCTCTAAAATATGTTTGTCCAGTATAGCTGCATAACTTATTCTCCTTCCTGGACCTTCACTGGCCACTTATTTAATATGTATTCTTCCAATGTTGCTGACTCCCCTCCCCTGCTATATTTTTCTCTAGAACACCGTTCATCTTATTGCATCATATGACTGATCTAGTTAGCTTGGGATTTACTGTCTGTTTTGTACTCCACATCCAGAATAGTATTTGGACAGGTATTCAATTAGCTGTTGAATGAATTAATTACATACAGTCAAATGACATCATAAAATGTAATGTGTAAATAAAAAATTAATTTATTTTTAAACCAGAGAAGCATATTTCAATATGATTTATACACTTTTCTATCAGAGACTCTGGTTTTGAACTGTTGAACAAAGATGAAACAAATAAAAACAGGGTATATATTTATATACAGTTGACTCTTGAACAATGTGGGTTTGAGAGATGCTGACGCCCTGAGCAGTTGAAAATCCATGTGTAACTTTTGATTCCCTAATAGCCTACTATTGACCTGAAGCCTAACCAAAAACAACTGATTAACACATGTTTAGTATGTTGTATTTATTATACATTGTATTCTTACAATAAAGTAAGCTAAATAAAAGAACATGTTAAGAAAGTCATAAGGAAATGAAAATACATTTACAGTATTTAATGAAAAAAAAGTTAACGTATAAGTGAACCCATGTAGTTCAAACCCACATTGTTCAAGGGTCAAGTATATTTTGAGAAACCAGTCACACGAAATCTTTTAAAGACTGATTCACATTTTTACATTAAGAGATAACTAGATTTTCACATGCTGAATGCCAATGATGTCCTAAAGTACTGGCACTAGCACTAGACTCTACTCTGAATAGAATTCAGCTTAGATCATAGCATAACTTCAAAAGGCAGGATCATTACTTTAGATCAGTAGTTTGCTACCCTGGCTTATACGGTTACACTCAATTGGGGAATATTTTATTTAAGTAAACAATGAGGCCCCACCACAGGGAATCTTATATTTTAGGTTCCTTGGGGTGTTTCCAATGTGCAACCAGTCAGTGTTAGGAATCACTGGTCTCACTGATGGGGTAAAACTGGCAACTACCCTTCCAATTGAGGAATCAGAGAAGAGTATGAAGGGTGCTTACCAAATGTGAGTGATGACAGAAGCACCCAGGGAGATACTAAAAATGCAGATTCCTAGATTAAATCTCAGACCTAGGGAATCAATTGTCAGTCAAGGAGACTGGGAATCTGAATTTTTAATAAGTATGTGGATAAACACTGAAAATCCACCTATTTACATACAAAACAGAACTTAAATATTGAAGAGAATTATCTTTAAAATAGTTGTCTGGGAAGGCAACTGAATTATTTTAGAATGCTGCCATTTCCAGAACATTTTTTTGCAATGTCCTTTAGAGATGGCTTATGGGCTATGTAAGGAAAACTAAACTTACTGCTTTTTGTTTATTTTTTTTTGAGGGCAGTGTCACTGGCCCTCATATGTGGGACCCGAACCAGGGCTGCTGGCTTCCCAAACCAGCGCTTAACAACCATGCCACTCGGCCGGCCCACTGCTTTTTATTCTTACACGTCACATTTTTGACAGATAAAATATTATTCATTAACAGACTTGGCAACAAATGATTCTTACCTAAAAAATATTTAGCTTTCAGTTTTGACTATTCTCAGGTTACCTAAAACTCCATGATACATAAGTCTGCAAATGTTCTAGCCCCAAATAAACAAACAAACAAAACCCTCATAAAACAAAAATACAACACCCTGAAAAGGATTCACCTAGTGAATGAGCAGTGAGCCAATCTAACTGACGGCCCAGTAACCATTTTAAAGCTGCTTTGTACTTTGAATTCTGACTACAATATTTTATGGAGGACACCACAGGGTATAATGACATTCTTGAATTTCTTCAATTTGAGATCAGAAAAATTCTTTGGATATATTCTTCATTTCTATGTTCTGATGTAATAAATTCTCTGTTAAAGAACAATTATTTGTAACCACTGAAGATATTCTAGGAATTCCTAAAATGCTCTGAAACATGGCAGTTTTAATGGATTAATGATCCAGTGATAATAAAAATATAAGAATAATTTAGTCGCACTATTAGTTCTTAATATCAACCTGTTTTCTATACCATTTCCTACAAATTCAACATCAACAAATAGCAGTATCCAATTGTGGGTAAAATGACAGTGATGCTTAAGGATGAAAGATTTAAGTTCAGTAGGAAAACAAGTTCCAGCTCAAAACAGCTTTAAAATTTGATCTCTGCAGTCTATTATTACAACTATATACAAAGCAATCATTCCCATTGTGTATTTCAGAAATGATACAAGCCTCCCCAAAATGAATGCAATAATGACAAAAACAATTTAAATGCCAACTCCAAAAACAGTTAAGTTCATATTAAAACCAAAATGTTAAATTTAAGAAAATGTGAAGAGCCATTCAATGCTATATAAAATGAAATAAGTTAATTACACTATACCTTTTTCTTTATTTATTATAACAAAGACACAATCTTCCGCATGGGCATGAGTAAAGAGGGCATGAAGTTTACGTCCAACTATGAAAGTCTGAAAGATAAAAAGCACCATATTGTGTTAATTGTCTATCTTCTTCATTCCCCGACCCTCTTTCCCCAAAACATAAGTTCCATAAAGGGCAGAAATTTTTCATCCCTTTTGCTCACTGGGCTACCCCAAGCATTGGAATAGTGTACTTGGCTTATAGAAGACACGCAACACCTATGTGATAAATAACCTTTCAAGTTAATAGAAATAGAACTACTTGTTTCTTTTTAATGGTTGTAGTCTATTGAATGAATATCAAATTTTAACTGACATCAAGGTTATATTCAATTTTTTTCCCTACCATAAACAGTCTTTTAAGGACTACATATACATGCTCTTATTACAATAAGAGATTCCTAAAGGTAAGAGTGTTGGAACAAAGTTATTTATTCATTTTCAGTTTTACTCTCATTGATTGTATACAGAAGTATTTGTTTCTGTACACTTTACCCAGCACTAGAGTTTTTTCTACAATCTGCAATTTGGCTAAACTGACAGGGAAAAATGCTGGGTCATGTTTTAATTTACAGTTCTTTAATTATTAATGAGGTTAAGCACCTCTTCGTGTTTATTGGTAATATCTCTTGTAAATAGTTTCTTCCAGTTTTATTGCTCATCTATTAGGAGTTTAAAATTTTTAGTCAAATTTGTCTTTTCTTTCATGGTGTGTGAATCTCATGACTTGTTTAAGAAGGGTATCTAACACTTAGGCCTTATAGGAGGAAATAATATGTCTGTCACTAAGTTATGTTGCCATTACTTTTCACATGATGAAAATAGATCAATCCACATACCTTTATCAAAATGCCATCTATATAGTCCCACAGTTTAATTGTGCCATCAAAGGAACAAGAATACAGCTAAAACGGTAAAAATAGTACAAGATTAAAAAATAGAACTCCATTAAGATACCAATGAATTAAGTGGAAATACAGAAGTGTTTTGTTCATTAATTCATTATTAGCTTTATAAAAGTAGAGTCATTTATATTGTGTTTGCAAAGCTTACATTATCTGTAACAATCTTATCACAGCTCTTTGGAGGAAGCAGAACTATCAATTTCAAGTTTTAATTAAAATGAGGGGAAAAAAAATCAACACTTTGTCTTCAAGAGGGAGATGGTAAGGTTTTGAGTTATGAAAAGCACTTAAGAGCTTGTTGTTATTTTCCTAGAGCCCAGTCCTTTTATATTAGAGGAACTGTTTTCATCTTATATGGGTATTAAGGGAGTGAGTGCTTCTCAAACAAGCTGAGAATGGTATTTTTCTTTAAAAAATTTCCAACCCATCAAGGATGAATGCATTTGTAAAATACAACAGAAGTTATCATGTACTTGGATGCTGTGTCAATGTCAAAGTGCTCTAAAGTTTTTTTGTTGTTGTTGTTGTTGCTTTTAGGGCAGTGTCACTGGCCCTCATATGTGGGATCCGAACCGGGGCCGCTGGCGTCCCAAGCCAGCGCTTAACCACCACGCCACTCGGCCGGCCCATAATTTTGTTTTGACTTATTTTTTTTTTTTTTGAGGGCAGTGTCACTGGCCCTCATATGTGGGACTAAACTGGGGCCGCTGGCTTCCCAGGCCAGCGCTTAACCACCGCGCCACTCGGACGGCCCAAAGTGCTCTAAAGTTTTAAGACACGCAGTTTCTATACTCATCTCATTGCAGACCTGTAATGAACTGTTTGGGGCACTGGTCTGTGTAACTGGTAGCACCAAAAGGCCGAAGAAAATATTATCCATTCAAGTATAAGAATTATATTAAGAAGAAAATACACATCACAGTTATTACATATAAAAATCATGAACATGGACTGGTAAAATAAGGCAAATATTTAATCAGTGTCAAAACAATAGTCAATACACAAATACTGTGACTCCAAAGTCCACAGAATCTCTGGAACGTAGCCTTTACCTCAACCAAACCTGTTGTCGTAATTGTCCTCTAATTTTATCATCTTTCAATTCCATCAAATAGACCGTTTACACAACGTGTATTGTTTTTCATTTTGCTATGAAACTTAGTAATATAGACTTCACAAATTCCAATTTTAACAAAGCCTATTTCTGCTGCAAAAACATCCAATGCTACACATAACAATCAACTGTCACCTGAAACCCTCAGAGTACAGCAAGAATAATATGTGTGCTTGAATTCTGCAGAAAAGCTGTTTAACTTTGATTTTCAAGAGTCGCTCATTCAGTTTTGGTAAGATCAGTGTCCCTTTATGCCCTACTTCCTTTGTGATGATGCACTGAATGGCAATGCAAATCCATTTTTAAATCAAGCAGTAACTTCCAAGTTGGCTGTGGCTAATCCAGAAAAGTGGAACTTGATCAAAAACTAAAGCAAGAGCAAAGTATTCTGATGTAACTCATTAGGCGCTTTGCTGAAACTTATGAACAGAATCAAAATAACCAACAGAATCAAAGCAACCAAAGGGCTGCTTTGTGGAGGGAGTGGGGAGGTTCAAACTAAACTAGATTCCCAAGTTGTTCCTAAAATTAACTGGTCTATCCACTGACTAAAGAAACCCTTGTTCTTTTCTACATGGTGGCCTTAAGATAAGGTAATTTCTGCATTGACACTGACAAGTCTCATCTCTAAAGGAACAGATCTACAATATCAATACCCTTGAGCCAACATTTTAAAAATATGTTCCAGAAAACCAGAGTTCAGAGGTCAAATAAGTTTGATAAATACCAAATATTATATGCCCATTTTGGATATTCACAATGCATATAAAGGGCTCTGAGGAGACCTACAATCACCTACAATCAAGAAATTCACTTAACTGTACCAAACCCTGAATTTCAGAAACTCAGACACGGCCAAGAATCCTTTTATGGGCAATGTAATTCTGGGCTGTGGTCCTATTTTAATAATTAAAAATAAGTGAAAAACACCCTGAATCTGAAAAAATCAGATATTTCCCTGATCATGACCTGGAAAGTTTCCCAAGTTTAATTCAAGTTTTTCAGGTAACAATAAAGACAATATTAAAATATTCAATTATAAATCATTTGATACCTGAAGATGGTTGTTGGGGTTGAGCTGAATTCCTGTCACCAGGTTTCTGTGCCCTTGCAATATGTGTACACATTCTTCTGTAGCTGTGCTATGAACTTTAACAAAGTCTCCAGAGACACAGAAGATATATCTGGAAATAAGAGAGAAAAATAAGTTTTACATACTCTATAGACAGTATAATTTTTTATTGTCCATTAAAAAAATTTAACATGTAACAGGTTTCTTTTAAAACAATATTTTAAAAACTGTATATTCAAATTTGTGGGGACATCTAAGACTGATTAGTTCATTAACTCTGAAAAGTAGATTAATAAGGCTAAATAAAGCACTATCTGACCCGTGGGCAGAGGCTCTACAGGATCATCCTGTAAGAACAGCCAACTTAATCAAGTTGTCTGCTCACTAATGGACACAGACATTGCTATGCATTCACTTACTATCAGCTCTTACTCTTCAGTGGTTCTGCCAATAGCAACATCTTCCCGTGTCCTCCAAATCTCCATCGTTCACTGGGGACACCAGCTTACTAAGTCAAAGATTCTCTAGTCAGTGAGGTCTCTTGCATAGTGAAGTAAAAACTTTATGACAGTTATTGTTACTAAACTGCTGGTTTTGCTTTTATCTTTCTGGATTTGTGGCTTTCTTCCATATAGCAGAGGCTACTAAATTATTCAGAGTCGTTAAGTTGGAGTAATATCTGTTTGGCTATTTTCATAATAAATATAACCACAGGACAAAGCTCAGAAATGCAAATCTTCTAGTATCTATCAAATAAAAAATATTTGTTGTGTGCCTATTACATTTAACACTATACATGTCTAACAGTGTTTTTCCATACACTATACAAGGTACAAATCAGACTCCTTAGGCTAACCTCTTCTCTGGGCTCCCAAGGTACCTGGCTCATGACTTGATCTGGGTATTTTCACATTGAGTTGTAATGACTTATTTACATCTACATCCATCTCCTGGATTTGGCCATAAGAGTCTATAGAGGGCTTTTTTTATCTTTGATTCCCAATGTCCAATCCAGCTTGTTGAATATCACTTGCCTGAACCTCAAAGGTTTTATAAACTAACCAACTAAAATGAACCAACCAATAATTATTACAGATAGCAAAAGAGTAAATCTTCTGAGGCTGACTGGGATCACTATTATTGTATTTTACCAATTCTAAGACACTTGATTTTTTCCCATGTTCACCTCTCTGAAATCAGGATGCATCTTGTAAGCGCTGTAAAGAGGCAGTCACGGCATGGTTGTGTGCAACTGTCGAGTAAGGTCACGAAAGTACGAGTAACAATGAATCGGAGGTATATGGTCTTTCCTCTGGCTGGATCTCCTCTCCATTCCCATGGGTACCGTAGTTCAGTCTTACCATCTCAGGGTTGGACCACTCTTGGGCACTTCCTATAGTCTCCAGGTGTGGCCCTTCAACTTATCTTTCACACTCAGACTAATTTGCAAATCTGCCCATATCACTTCCTTAAATAAGGATAAATTAAAATCCTTCAGTGTTTTCCCATGGCCTTCAGGATATGATCCAAACTCCTGGTTTGACCTGGTCTGAATGGAAATATGTTTTCACTATCAAGGGGTTCACAATTCCACCAACCCTCTCTTCCCAAGACACACCCCATTGTATCAACAAACAGGTCCTTTAGGCACTGCTTCCTTGGGATAATGGTGGGTGATGGTGTACTGTTTGCCAAGACACTCCCCCTAATTGATTCTGCCTGATATGCTTCCCCCAAGAGGGAGAATTTCCTTTCTTTTTGCTCCTCAGCAGAGAATCATGGCTTTGACTATTTGCATGCAAGCACCCAAAGGAAACTCTCCATGCTGTTTTGCACATTCTGCAAACTACACAGAACACATACTCCGACTATTTCCTGAGGATTCATCAGCTCAGTGGTTTTCCCACTGAGGTGGGCGCTAGGGAAGTATGTAGAAAAAGGCATCTTTAATCGTTCAGTAATTCCAAGCCACGATGTTGTCCAGAAAAGGGATGCTCCTCGTGGCATTGCATGGGCAGTGGTGAAGACATCCCTGTCTGGACCACTTTCCAGCCGCCCCAACGCCGAGCCGACTCTAGACACGTGGGCCCCTCCATCTACCTGCGGGCAAACCATCCGCGCAGGGGGACGCGCACCCCCGTCCGCGGCGGGACGGCACTGAGCGGCTTCCTAAATCAGGACCCTGACACCAGCTCCCGCGCGCGTGCCCTGTGGCGTCCACCGCACGCGAGCGCCATCCTCGGGCCCAGATTCGCCCGCTGGCGGGTCTAGACGCGCCTGACAGCTAGATCTCCCCGCCCCCCGGGATTCACGCCCCTCAGTCCCGCCGACAAAGCGCAGCGCCCCGTACTTAGAATCTGCAGAGAACACCGCTCTCCTGAAATTCAACTCGCTGCCGCCACAGCGAACCACGCGGAGACTCTCCTCCTCCACCATCTTCGCGCAAACGCCGGAACGCCCGCGGGCGGCCCCGCCCCGAACTTCCGTCACGGAGGCCGCCGGAGAGGCCGTGTGTCCCCGCCCCCAGAAGTCACGCAGGGGCTGCTACTCTAGGCCGGAGTCTTTATGGTAGGACCCAGCGCCTGCGCAGCCATCTTTAGTGTGGGCAACGTCACATTCGCGCCCTTGAAACATGTACAAGCGCAACTAAAAGAGAGAGAGAGACAATGAATTGATAGCGTGGACCTCTAAACTCTTAGCACAGATACATTTTTCTCCGGCCTTGTCAATCTAACGCTACAGCTTCTTCTTCCGCCAGAAGGAAAGGTGGTCCCAAACGTGTCACGTGACCGCCAGTCACCGCCTCTTCCTCCACGCCTCCCCATCCCCGGCTTCCCCGCCTCCTCTCTTTTGTCGTCACTATCTGTCGGGCGCTGCGGGATGACGTCAGCGTCTCGTGCCGAGTGGTGTCTCGGACGCGCAGTTGAGTCCTGGGTTGGAAAACGAGCGTTCACCTTTTTGCACAGCTATTTGCTCGTCTCGTTAGCCGTCACTGTGTCCTGTTCCTCTGAGTGTAGCATACATTCCTTTTCGTACGCGTCACTTCTTGATGTATTGAAATTTACCACATCCTTTCAGTCTTTCTGGAGGCAAATAATTGAGAGCCTTTTATATGTGAGGCAGTGCAAGACGGACGGGATCCCTGTCCTGTGACCTTCTATGGGAGAGAGACGATAAAAAGGAATAACAAAATAATCACAGATTATGTGAAGGAAATAAAACAGTAATATGAGAATACGTTGCTCTGGGGGATTTTAGGTTTAACCTGATGAATATGTGTTTGTTAAAGTGGAGTAGGTCAAAAAGTGATATTTTAAAAAGTCAACGTTAATGCACATTTTATGGAAAATAATTCAATGCAGAAAAAGAATGGTCCCAGTCCATCCTACACCCCATGAGTATCTCCCCACCATTAAGTTTGGTGAAGATGCTTCCTGATATTTTTCTGTATACACGTACACCTTAACATTATCCTTCAATGCAATGCACTACATTTTCTTCCTCTCTATGTGAAGCACACATATTCAAATCTTACCTCCTTTTTAATGAGTGCATAGTAATTCATAGAGTAAATATGTCACAACTGATGAAATCATTTCTTTCATAGGTAGATATTTAATCATTAACATTTTTAAAGAAGTGTAATATAGTGTTACAGGACACAAATTTGTGTCGGTATTGCTGTAGGAGAGATTCCACGAATAGGTATTAACAAAGTTGAAGGATATCAGCACTTTGAATTTTGAGTGAATGTTTTTTGGAATTGAGACGTGTTTCTGGAGGAATAACTATTGCTAGCCAAAAAAGGAAAAGTTATTTTTTTAGTCTGAAGGTTGGGAAAAATCTGTAAGGAGATAGTATTATAAGAGAGTATGATTTTTAAAGAAGAAATTAGGAGGGAGAAGGACTGATGAAATCATGTAAGGCAAGCAAAATTGCTTATAAATACTGCTTCATGACCAATATTCAAAGGTAGCAAGGGCTGGGCAATCCATTGTTTAAAATTTAGATTGTAATGTGGAGTTTCACTTTGTCAATAATTGTTAAGTAGATGAATTCTGCTTATTTCCTTTCATATGCTGGCATTTGTATACCATGCATTAGCTTGGCCCTCAAGCACCAAAACACAAGCAAAATATTCTAAAGTGTTTAGAGGATTGGAAAAAAATATAATATTGAAAATAATAGAAGGTGGCTAGTAACTGTCTGCATGTAGTGATAAACTATCAGATACTTCCCTAGGCATTTCATAGAAAAGAACAAGGGAAGTTTGGCTTCTTTGTTGAGAAAGGAAGCTAAGCATCTTGGTTTAGTGACAGTTCCCTGGTTCTCTCTAGCTCTCCTCTTTTCTATCTGAGTTCTCACCAAAATCACCTTTAAAAATCCCTTCATGGCAATACTGACTTTTTCTAGCACACACCTTAAACTCTTCCAGCCTCTACCCTTATCCAGTTCCAAAGCTGCTCCCACATTTTTAGATATTTGATAGCTACAGCAGCATCCCATTGTTGGTACCAAAATCTTTATTACTCAGGGTTCTCCAGAAACACAGAACCAGTAGTATTTACCAGTAGTATTTATTTATTAAAAGGAATTGGTGCATTCAGTCATGGAGGCTGAAAGTCCCACAATCTGCAGTCTGCACGTTGGACACCCTGGGAAGCAGATGTCATATAATTCATTCTGAATCTTGTTGCAGAATCACCTCCCAAAATTCAGGTTTGTGTACCTAATGTGCTAGCAAACCAAAATATTGAGACACCGGTGCTTGGGGATAGAAATGTTTATTTGATTTGGCCAAAACAAGAGGATGGGGGGAGCAAGATCTCTCAAATCAGTCTCTCCCTCAAAAAAACAAAAGTAGGGAGCTTTTATGCATCTAGGCCATTCCAAGGAACGGAGAGAAAGGTCTATTTCTTTAGTCATAGATGATGCTTTTTCATATCAGACTCCTGGGCATTAGCAGCTGGTCACAGCTACCTAGAAGACATTTTTTCCTTCCTCAAAACAAACTCAAATTCTCCTTTAGGCCCCGAAGTTCTCTCTTTCTGCTTGACAAGGAGACATCATCAGCAACACAAAATTATATTGTGAGAACAAGAGGTGCTGGATTGAAGAACCAAGAGAAGAACCAAGATTCTGAAAAATATCTCATAATTGTGTATCAGTGACTTTTATCTTCAAAGGCAGAAACTGGACATCTTATGACTATTGCCATTGTTTAAGCTGTCATTGTTCTGTGCTTAACTTACTATATTTTTCCATTATCTCAAGCAGAGTGTCCTTCTATTTTATTTTATTTTATTTTATTTTTATTTTTTTGAGGGCAGTGTCACTGGCCCTCATATGTGGGACCGAACCGGGGCCGCTGGCTTCCAAGGCCAGTGCTTAACCACCGCGCCACTTGGCCGGCCCCAGAGTGTCCTTTTAACATTTCTCCTGGAATTTGCTTTACAGGCAAACCTTCAGAACATGACTAACATACGTTCTTAATTTTTGACTGTAAATTAAGTGACAACCAAAGCAATCTAAACATTTAGTTAAAGCCTATACCTATATCCTAATGAAGAATTAAAATATTTAATTCTAGCTGCCAGAAATACTAGGGCCATTACAATCACAAGGGGCTTGGCTACAGCCTGCAGGCCTGAGAAACAAGAGAGCTGATAGTGTAAATGTAGTCTTAGTGCAGGGGAAGACAGATGTCTCAGCAGTCAGGTAGAGAAGGAAAGAATTCTCCATTCCTCCTCCTCCTTATTGTTCTCTTCAGACCCGTAAGGGGCCCTGAATGATGCCCACCCACACTGGGGAGGGCAATCTGTCTTATTGAGTCCACAGATTCAAATGCTAATCTCATCCAGAAATACCGTCACAGACAAACCTAGAAATAGTGTTTAGCCAAATATCTGGGCACTTTTTGACCCAGTTATGATGATACATAAAATTAACCATCATGCCAGGTAACCACTGATCTGTTCTCTGCTTCTACACTACGTTTTCCAGAAAGTCATGTAAAATGATATATAGTTTGTAACCTTTTGAGTCTAGCTTCTTCCATTTAGTATAATGCATTTGAGATTCATGTTGTTGTGTTGATCAATGGTTTCCTCGTCCTTTTTTAAAAAAATTTTATTGCTGAATGGTATTCTATTGTATGGATAACCCACAGTTTATCAATTCTTTTGTTGAAGGATGTTTTGGAAATTATGAATATTATTGTTCTAAACATTCATTTGTAGATTTTTATGTGAACATAAATTTTTATTTTTCTAAGATAAATACTAAGAAGTGTTTAGTTTTAGATTGCTGGGTGAAATCATGTTTAAATTTTTAAGAAACTGCCGAACTATCTCCCCAAAGTTTCTCTACCATTTTGCATAACAATCAGTACTGTATGAAAGTTTTAATTGCTTCACATCCTTGTCAGTATTTGGTGGTGTAGTATTTTTTATTTTAGCCGTTATGATACGTTTATAGTGGGATTTCATTGTTTTAATTTTCATTTTACTAGTGACTAATGATGATGGGCATCTTTTCATCCCCGTACACCCTGCTCCCATCTTAAACAATCCCACAGAAAAGTAGATGAAGAATATTAGCAAAAGAGCAAATCCAATAGCCTGTAAACGGGTTTTCAAAAGACATATTCAAGAAGAAGATGCAGAAAGTTTGAAAATAAGGACAGGAAAAATATAATAGAAAAATGCTATAAAAGAAATGTAGGTTTAGCAATATTTAAATCAGTATAATTCAGGGAAAAAGTCTTTTAAAGGAACAAAGAAATACGTTTATATTTTAAAAGATGCATTTCATTAAGAAGATGTGAATCATGAATCATGAACATTTTATTATTCACCAATGTACCTCTAAAATACATTTAAAAAGACTGATAGAAATTAAAGCTGAAATTTGCAGTCTCAAATCAACTGATCAAGTGGTCAAAGAAGCAAAGATATGAAATGTGCCAGCGACACAATTAGCCAGATTGATTTAATTTACATACATACCCAACAGACAACATACTTCCCTCCCCAACACACACTGTAGTAATATTCACTAAAACAGACCATTATTTAAATCATAAAGGCTATTTAAACAAATTCCCAAAAGCATACATCATGAAGGTCATATTTACTGACCACAGTGCAATGAAATTAGAAATTTAAAACAAAATAATTGCCAAGAGAACAATGAAGAAAACAAAACGAAATTATTCATTGGGAAATTTTAAAAAATGGGCCGGCCGAGTGGCGTGGTGGTTAAGCGCTGGCTTGGGAAGCCAGCGGCCCCAGTTCGGGTCCCACATATGAGGGCCAGTGACACTGCCCTCAATAAATAAATAAATAAATAAATAAATAAATAAATAAATAAACACATAAATAAATAAATAAATAAAAAATAAAAAATTTCCCTAAATAACTAAAATTAAAATATAATCAAAATAGATCACAGCACTGGTAGAAATAAATGATGATAGTCCTAACTTACCAAAACTGCAAAGAAAGCAAAATTCAGAGGAAAATTTATATATTTGAATGGCATTTATTAAATCACAAAAAGACTGAAAATCAATTAACTAAGCTTTTATCTTAAGAGGACAAAATGAGAATAATAAGATAAACCCAATTTAGAGTTCTTTCCATTATATTGCCCTAGCGTTTCTTCTAAATGGAAGGGAATATTATTTTGTTTTTGTTGATCCCTAATTTTTAATCTAAAGTTTGCACAGATGCTCATGTTGCTTTTCTATCATACAGAGAAAGCTCTGCCTATGAATTTGGCTTGTATACAAAATATATGAGTTAAAGAAAAGATTTTAATATCTAATGTTTCTGTGATGTATGGCTAAGGATTTGCCACTAAGGGACAGAAGGCTCTGAAAAGGAACATTTTTTCCACCATCATTACATCTTAGGAATCTGTTTAAGAGCTGGAGAAAAATAAAGGGAAACCATGGCTCCTTTGCACAGTAATACAAAGAGGGTTTTTTGTTTTGTTTTGTTTTGTTTTAGTGAGCAGAAACATCTGTATATATTATGTTAAATTAAGAGAATGTTTAAACTGACAAGATGAATTATTGTATTTCTTTGGGGATTACTATTTTTCCTCCGGAGGGCTGTGTGAAGATTCCCCCATGACTTTGCACATGTGAAGACTGAGGAGCTGTTATTTGACCCTTAGTCTGGAGATCCATAATTCTTCATCATGCTCTGTAACTTCATTTTTAAGAACAAATCAATATAGCATCCAATAATATATGACTCACAATAAGCTTCCTATTTAAACAAAATTACATCAACCATTTAAAGTAAATAGACTCAATGATGGAGTTTTTTTTGGGTTTTTTTTGTGTGTGTGTGTTTTCATTTGTTTGTTTTTTTATTTTTACCTGGATATCCAAGTCTTACCTTGTGGTTATCCAAGTCCTTCATTCCTTTACCTGATGCTTCTCCTTACCCCCAACACACATTACATTACTCTCTGCTGTGAAAGGGGCCTGTGAACCTACGTTTCTTCTCCTTTCTTCTTTGTTAGAATTCTCCTCCTTCCCTATGATGTACACACATCCCCTCAGAATAGAAGATCTCAGTGAAATATTAGGAGGAAGGCTTCACATCTCTTCTGGCCCTCAAATCCTTTTTAATATTTATTTAATTTTTCCCCTGGAGATGTGGCAGTGATTTACTGGTTGACTTTAATTTCAGGACTCTGTTACCTCACATTACTTACTCAAGGTGAGGGGTTAGATAGAGGATCTGAGCTGCCTGATTATCCTCAGTTTGGGAAATAAATGATTGCATATAAACTCACAGACATTCATGTGGCAGGGAGATTATATCTACAATGGAAAAAAATGCATGCTATGTTGAGTCAATGATTCCCCATGACTTATAGGCTGAAATCCAGGCTTCCTGTCCTGGCAAGAAAGGACTGCCATAAATTGTCCTAGTTTATCTTTCTAATCTTTTCTTGCCTCTATGATATGGTCCCCCTAGCATTCCATGATGATTCTAGATCTGTATCTTTATTTAATGCTATCTACCTGAAATGCTCCCTTGTTTTAATTTTGTATACCTGAATCTTTCTTTCCAAGAGACTTAAAACTTCTCAATTCTCTTCCATGAACGTTCTCATGTATCTCCTACTTTCAGCTCAGAGCACTTAAAATTTTCTTTACCACTCACTGTTATACAATTATATAATAGCTTTGAGCTGTCTCACATTAAAGCTTGTCTGTATTTTGATGTTAACAGATATATGCTCTTTGAAGGCAAGACAATGTATTGCTCTAGATATAATGCAATGCTTTTGTCATTGTGAGTTCCTAGTTACCACTCAGTGATTGATGGTTCATTAGTATGTAAATTATCTGGGAATAGACCCTATGTTCCTAACATCTGTAATAGTATTTGCATACCAGAGTTTTGAACTAATGATGATAACTTCAGAACTAGATATGAAAATTATTTACAAATTTAAACTGCAACTGTAAAACTACAGATATACCGCATGGTGGCAGCAAAGGTACATCATTATTTTTGCAGGTTTTGTATTGTACTTCAGTCTACCGTAAATTATAATGATTTGAGTATCACTTTGAAAAAATATTTCAATGTCTAACTAATAAGAACTAATAAGTAGGTTTAGTGGAATGTTATAGATTGAGCACTTTTTAATATAAGGAAATTCAAATCTTTGGATCTTTAATTGTCTTTATTTAAAAAGAAAATACCGCTCTAAATTCTGGAAATCCCCCGTATTGTTTTGGAATTTGATTCCTCTTGCCTCACTGTCTTATTCCTCTCTTCTATGCAAGTTTCATGAGAATTAGGAGCTGTTCTTTGACATTTGGGCTTTGAGACTTGGGGTCATTGGTGACTCACAGGACAATAGACTGTGTAGAATGTGGACCTATACAAATTCCAGCTGTTGGTGGTACATGTAGTTCTTTTGCAGACAGGCTACTTAGGCATGTTGCCGAAGTTTAATTTCCATGTATAAAGTCATACTTAAAGTATGTAAACTGAAACAGATGTTAGTACTCTGAGAATGCATTTGGTGCACGAAGGAACAATTTCTTAGCTTCTGCTTCCACCCCCACTTTATTTTGAAACCTCTTTTGACTAGAAAAGGGCCTCTGGAGAACTATCTAGTGTCTTTGACCCCATTAGCATGTAGCAATTCATCCCTGGGAAACAGTTGCCTCAAGTAAATTTTAGACTCTGCTTTAAACTTCTTCTTTGATAACCATTTCCTTTCCTATAAGCTTTAATTGTTCTTTAATTAGAAAGCTATTCACCCTAATAATCCAAGTTTTCTTAAAACTAAACTAGATCATACTGATGTTATTTAAATAATAACTCTGAACTTTTACATTATTTATTTAAAGATTAGCAGTCAAGGCAGATGTTTATATATGTATGGACCTTCTCACTTCTGTGATGCCAGATATTAAAGTACACTATATATGAAAGTCTTCTAATATCTGAATTATGTTGTTGATAGTTTATAAATAGAACACAAATGATAATTTGTGCTTCCAATAATTCCCCCCACCCCCCCAAAAAAGGTAGTTATTACAAGTAAGATCTAACTACTTTCTTTTTATTTTCTTTCCTTCCTCCCTCTTTCCTCTCCTCTTTTCAAAGATATTTGTTAAGGGCAACTTACCTCATGTGCTATGCTAGATTCACAAAAAGAATTAAGACAGATCCTGGTCTTAAGGAATATTCAGTATAACTCAGAAAAGAAGGATAAATTAAAACTCTCTGACATCACAGAAGAGCCCACCCATAATTCTGGGGAACTAAAGAAGACTTATAGGGGAGATGATATTGGAGCTAGGCATTGACTGATGGAGGGGACTCTCTTGTCAGTGACGGGAAAGCAGATTTCCTAGTCAGCAGAATGGAATGAGCACTAGTACCATAGGTTTGTGGAACAGGAAGGACTCTGGTATGATTTTCTTACAGATATGTGGGGGCATGAATTAGGTGGTGAGAATAGAAAGAAGGGTGAGACCAGTTTTAGCTATGCCTAAAGGTTTGTAAATGTAAATGCAAAATCTTTTTTTAATTAAAAATTAGTGATTTTAGTTTTAAAGTTTTTTTTTTCTTTTTTTTTTTTTTTTAGCTGAACCATCCTGCCACCTGTTGGCAGCTCAGTGGCAGCTCTGCTCGGTTTGGGCATTGAACTGCTGTTAGCTCAGAGCTCAGCTTGCACTCTTGAGTGAGCTCTTAACCAACTGAGCCACTCAGCCAGCCCTAGTTTTAAAGTTTTGATGAATGTTTTGATTCGTGGTACTTCAAGATGATAATATATGACCTTTTTCTGCATGGTAAAAATTAAGATAGATGTCATAATAACTGATGTTCTTGAAGTTAGTGAGTTACCTTCTACATATATCAGTAAAATACATCAATTAATTAAAAATTTATGCAATTCTATGTATACTTATATAATTTTTGTTTTGTTATGTAAACATAAAAAGCCTCTTTGAATTTGTATATATATATATTTATATTTAAATATATATATATATATATATATATATATATATATATATATATATATATACATTTAAAGATTTTATTGGGGAATTGGAGGGAACAGCATTGGGGAATTGGAGAAGGGGAACACACAAGTTGCTGTCCTTTTGTTTTTCAGTCTAGTTGCGGAGGATATTGCTTCACTGGCCCATGTTGGTATCATCATTGCGCTCTTCCCAGATGAGGCAGATTGGTCACCAGTCTCTGGATGGTGGTTCACAGTGGCTATTGGCAGCTCATGCTGGCTGCCAGCTGCTCACGCTGGCCGCTGCCCACTCACTGTAGCCTATGGCAGTCCACCGCAGCAGGGGCTGCAGCCCACACCGTCGCCGGGGCTTGCACAGCCCAGCTTCAGGTGGAGCTGTTGTTATCTGTAGAGGGCAGTGTTACTGGCCCTCATATGTGGGATCTGAACTGGGGCCGCTGGCATCCCAAAACCAGCTCTTAACCAACGCGCCACTCGGCCGGCCCTGTCTGTCTTTATATTTAATCATTCAAGTTCATAGATATTTAGCTTCTAGATTAAGAAGCAGAGCGTTTATGAAAAATGTATATTATGCATTTGTATAATTACAATACAGATGTATAATTATAATGCTGTATTGGTAATTGATAATTCAGCTTTTATTAATGGCCAGTTTAGATGCTAAATGATAGCTCTATATTAAATGTTACAGGAATGATTTAATTATCTAGGTAGTATTTTCCTCATAAAGTAAAACCAAATTCAGAGTGTTTGTGGAGAAACTTATGTTCAAAAAATAAATTCTGTGGCATTTTGTCTAGCTTTTAGTATCACTGATAGAAGGAAGTGCTTCAGTAGATATCTGTATTTTAGATTCATAATACTATTTTATTGTTTTATAAAAATAAGTTAAATTTCCAACTTCTGATTTTAGTATTTGTTTTATTTCAAAATCATACATTTTTTTTCTTGATTCTACAGTCTTAGATACACAAAAATAAGTGATGTTATTTGTTGGGACATATGTGGATGTCTTTAAAAATGTTGGAAGTTTGGCTTGAGAATATTTTATATATCTTATTTTTCTATTGAATTACAATAAAATATACTTCTAAATAAAGAAGGAAGCATTCATATTGCTCTCTCCCATTTAGTGTCTGACATTGAACTCCCTCTTTATTTTTTCCAGCCTGAATTGTAATTCTAAAACAAACAGATTATAAGTGCTCTACTTTCCATTTTAAAGTTTCCATCAAACTGTGGTCAGGGAGTGGATTGAAAATTATAATAACATTCTTCAGGTTTTCTAGTCTGCTTGTGTGATTTTATAAACAGTAAAGCTTCAGTAATTTCGTTTATGAAAGCCACTTGAAAAAATAATTTGCTAATGCTGTCAGAAATACATTCAATCCTATAAAGAGATGTTATAAATATTGTTTTTATATTTTACATTAAAATAATTCTATTTTTAGGATGAAGTGAATAGTTTTTAAGGAATTTATTGCTGGTTTTAATCTGAATTTTTATAATTACTTAAGGTTTCTTTGCTTCCCAGTTAGAAGCAGAATCTAATTAATTTCTAGGACTTCTCGAAGAAAGTATTAAGAAGAAACAAAAGACAATTTCTTGCTTCATTAATCCCTTACACAATACTGTAGAACAATGCTAATTGTGCAATTAGATTTGCATTTCTGATTGACTAGGGCATATGTCCTAGCATTGAGTGGATTTATAAAAATTCATAAAATATAAGGATATACCTATAATCTGTTAGCAGAATCTATCCTGTCATTTTGTGAGTGTAATTTTCTGTTGAAACAAATAACAGTGACTTTCAGGAAGAAGTGTATCACTAAACAACAAGTGCCACGTGTGAAATTTTATAAATACAACTTCAAATAAGGAAATGGATTCGTGCTGATTTTCAGGTAAATGACTGTAGTCGTAAAAATTAAACTTGTGAAGTACTCAGACCATAGACACCCTCAGTGAGTTCACTTTCCTTTGATTGTTTTCAGGCTGGGTTTTTACAACTAAAGTTAAGAGAACTAGTTGAATAAGTAATGCAGTTTATTATATCAAAACACCTGATAAACACAAATATTCCTGGATAACTCAGGATAATGTGGTAAAATCACTGTGTCAGGATTTATATGGAATGCCTTTCATCACTACATGCCACTGTGGATCAAGTTTACATGATCTCAAGGGAATAGTAAAGGTGGTGATTGTGTCTTGTATGGCTTCTATCCATTGTTTAGAAAGATGATTTAAAGTAAGGCTGGTGTTTTTAGGGAGACCACTTCATGGACGGTGTAGTGGCCTTACCGCTGCACTGTACATCTGAAGCTGCCACTGAATAATATTATATGTCAACTATAATTTAACATATATATAGTCATGGGATGTGGAATATAGTGTGGGGATGGAGTCAATGGAATTATAATAGATATGTATGATATTGAGGGTGGGAGGACAGGGGAGAGGGCAGGGGAGAGTCACTTTGTAAGGGGTGAAAAAATAACTATTGCATTGTTTTGTACATCTGTAACTAATAATAATAATAATAAAGTTTAAAAAAAATAAATGAAGTAAGGCTGGTGGTAAAAAGATAAACAAATATATACGAATCATGGTATTTTGTTTTTATTATGTTCCAATATCTTTATTTAAAAATTCTTATTTTTTGAGATACAATTGATATGTAACATTGCTTAAGATACGTAAGCTTAAGATGTAGAACATATTGATTTGATACATTTATATTATATTCCAATTTAAAGAATGACTATTAAAGATCACTATGGTTTTACTCTGTGGGTTGCTTTTCTTTTTATAATTTATATCCTGTGGTCTTCAGACCAGTATTAAGAATTAATAGATTTTTTTAAACAATTTTAAGAGGTATAACTGACAAATAAAAATTGTATGCATTTAAAGTACACGACTTGATGTTTTGATGGTCAAACATGTTTTTAAGAGTCTGATTTGAATTTAGTATGACAACCCTATTTACATAGTAATGTTATCTGTGCACTTTCTTTTAACATCACACCATCTAGAGGCAAAAAGGGAAACTGTATCTATGTCCAGGCACTACAGTTTATGTGACAACTAATAGAATATTAATGTCTCTGAGATGGAATTAACTTACCTTTAGCTTCAGCTTCAGCTATAGCCTCTTATTTCAGAAACAGTATTATTTTTACTCACATTTATATTCACTTATTTTTGTCCTTCACTTAGAACAATAATGGCCTTCTGACTTGAAATGGGTCCCTTGCACTAAACAATTGGCAAAATAATATAGCATAATTCTTTTACAATCTCCACCTCCCCTCCACATACACATTAGAGTGGATTTCATCTTCATATGTAAATCAAGAACATGAATCTGGGTCAAGGGTGGCCAAATAAACAGAATCCGTCAACCCAGTCTTGGTATGAACAGCCTTAAGTAATGCACTCTACTTTCACCATCAAAAATACTGCATCCATCCTTAGCAAAAGGTCTTTAAACTGCCATAACAAGAGCTGGAGTTTAAGTTGCTATTACTGGAAAGGCAACTTTAATATTTTCCTCTTACCAGAAAATGAAAAACAGAGAAACCCTCATTTCCTGACTACATGTTAACTGTTACAAATGTCTTAAAGCAAAGAAAATGGAGCCTGTCTTTGTTCAGCACCACAGTTCCCGTAAAGAAGTATTGTCTTGCTGTCCTATTCCTGCAAATTAATTCATATGTTGCTTTAGAAAGAAATTCTGTTTCTATTAAAATTATGTCTCTGGGTAGGTGATTCATAAACAGAGGACCTGGAAATGGAATCAGTCTCTTGAGCCTATTTACATTCTTAATCACACACAGCTGCTGAGTTGATGGAGGATTGTGGATTTTTCAAAGGCAGAGCATTATCTTTTGAGATTAAAATGTTAGATCATGGTCACATTAAAACAACGGTAAGTAACTTAATAGCTTAAAAAGCTAAGTTTTGAAGAAGGTGGATATCCCTTTCAATGTGTGGTGAACTTCTTTTTAGGTATTTTGAACTCAGCTTTTAGCACATTCTAAAAACTTATCCTTTGATGTAAAACAGCTGTAGCTATGTTTTGAGTGATAGAAACACCCCCCTCCACCTCCTTTTTATTCTTACACTTTCCAAGCTCAAGGCAAAGGATTTAAAAACTGCAGTTTTTTCTTATCATGGACTTCTGACAACTGTTTATCTTTTTAACTAAATAACACTTTATAAGAAAACTTTTACAGAGATGGAGTTTGCACAGTTACTCGAAGCAAATAAAAAGGTTGGAAAACAATCATGTTGTTTTAAAAAAAAAAATTGTTAGGATCTTAAAACACCCTCTGATAGTATAGCCATTAACAAATTTTCGTTAGATTTTCTGTTTGGGAAGAACTTGACCAGCGCAGACAGCACAAATTATTACACATTCAATAGGTATTTCGGTTGAAACAGGCAAGCCAATTACAATTCTTTTCTTTTTGAGGTTATAGGAAGTGACCCTTGCTGTCTCTTCAACCCCTATAAATTACAGTTCCATCTTTCTCTCTTTTGTGATAGTTTGTCAATGGGCTCTGTCTGAACAATGTTAACGTTCTGCATCATCATTGGTGACTTTCCCATACCTTAGAAGCTGTAGTTATGAATTAATAGCTGTTTGTTGGCATCTTGTATTTTTTTTTTTTTTTTGAGAGCAGTGTCTCTGGCCCTTACATGTGGGACCGAACCAGGGTCATTGGCTTCCCAAGCCAGCGCTTAACCACTGTGCCACTCGGCCTGCCCACATCTTGTATCTTAATAACATCATGCACGTAGTGGCTTTCTGCCTCGAAGTGGCTTTTAATGTATAAATAATCCAGTCTAAACCAATTTTCAAGCAATTTTCCTAGTTATATGGCTAGAGGTCAGAGCTCGGTCAATCATGTTTAGTTAGAGAGATTTTTTCCATATAGAAAATTTCTTCTATGACCCCAAGGAGTACATTTTCTCGGGGAACTTAGCAGGGGAAGAACTTGATTTTAGACTAAGGAGAAGTGCAAGGATACGATTTTAATTTGTGGGAGGAAATGAGCACTAAAACTAATTTTTTAGATTTTAGCAATAAGAGCTTTTTGATGATCTTGGAAATTTTCTGAACATAGTCAACTTTTAGTAGTGTCTGAGATGGTATTATCTCAGAGATGGAATCTACTACCTCTTTGTTTTATTTGTGAAATTTGTTGTTACCAAAAAATACATTAGAAGAAATATATCTTTAAAAGCATTAATTCCATGTTTTTAGAAGTATAACATAAAAATTAAAATTGGCAATTTCTAGAACATATATTAATAATGGATTTTCTTTCTATTACTTTGAATTTATTTTCTTTAGTCATTTATTAAAATAATATTAGCATTTGAAAATGTGAAAGTTAGTAAGTGTATGCTTTAATCTTAGCTGAAATATATTAGTTATATATTTTCCTTTAATCACTGAATGAAGTGGTTGCAAACACTCTAGAAAGAACTAAGCTACTTATATTTATTGCTTTGAAAAAAATTAATAATTTTAAATCATGCAACAGATTATTTCATTAGTTCAAAAAATAATTTCTAAAGGTCACAAATGCTAAGTATTGACAGCAGTTTTAAAAGTTGTCAGAAGAACCCTGGGACAAAAGAAATTTTTGGCTGAAATGTATTATAAATCTATATTGAGTTCATGCTTATAGATACCCATCTGGTCTTACATGCATTTTCCACTGTGAGCATGGAATAAATTGTGTGCAAGTTTGTCTTTTTTGGTTTAGCACAGTATTATTTTACATGCCTCTGCTTTGTATTTTTAACCTATTTCTTTTGGGTCTGTATTTCCTGCATGCCTCCCCAGTGGCTTATATGGAGAATGTTCTATAGCTTGCAATAAACTTAGGCAAGCTCTGTGACACTAAACTTGTTAAAAGATAATTTAATTGCAAATGGATATCCTATGTTGTTTTGGGTTTTCTTGAGTGTTTCTTTATATTTATTTTCATTCAATTCTAATACTTTCCATTTAGTAATAATTATATTGATAATAATGGCTAATACTTATAGAGCACCTCCAATATGCCAGCCAAGTACTTTTACTGGATTATTTATTTCTCACAGCTACCCTATAAAGTAGATAGTTATCATTTTGTAGATAAGAAAACTGAGGCACACAGATATTAAATAATTCATCCCATATCATGTAACTAGCAAATGGCACTACTGATATTTGTATACAGACAGTTTATCTCCAGAGTCCTCTATTATTTGGTGAAAATTCTTTCAAAAATCCTGCTCATACCTACACCATGCTTTTATTTATAAATTCATTTCATTCTAATTTATAATGTAAAAATTATCCTTGCTCAAAAGATGATAAAACGTGTGAAAAAATCTGAAATGATGTTAAAAAGTGTGAAATAAAGTATGACAGAACTTGTCAAAATTGTAGGCACTTTTGGGCAGGTTCTCATTTTTTATTTAAATTAAATTATTCTTGTGGCATTACCTGAAAATGAATTTATTGACCTTGAAATTCTTTTTAGATGATTATGCTAATAGCGACTCACATATTTCTCAGGTTTCTTTTTTATCTAAAGAGCTTTGTGAAAGCTTCAATAACGAGCAGTGTGCTCTAAGAAAATAACACAAATTATGGAGCTGTTATAAATTATATCTTATTAAAGATAAACCTAAAATGAATGACTAAAATAAAGTGTGTAAATCAAGACTAGTTATTGTTCAATCTAGTGTAGAGTGAATAGCACCATGAACAAAAATGTGACTCTCGGGGACAAGAACAATTTTCAATTAGGTAGAAGAGCCTTCAATGAGCTTCACCTTATTTTGTGCACACCTTTTTTCTACTCCATCTTGTCTCAACCTTTGTGTCTTTATAAGCCTGTACAGAAAAAAAAGTTTTGTAAATATTTGACCCTATCACTTGATTAGTTTGTTGAATTAACCCATCTTAATCAGTTTGGGTTGTTTAACAGAATACCATAGACTGGGTGGCTTAAAGAACAAATATTGATTTCTCACAGTTCTGGAGGCTGTAGTCTGAGATTAGGGTGCCAGCATGGTTGGGTTCTTAGTGAGGGCCCTCTTCCTGCTTTGCAGATGGCCACCTTCTCATGTGTCTTCTTATGGCAGAGACCAGAGAGAGGAACCAAGCTCTCTGATGTCTCTCATTGTAAGGGTACAATGCCCATCACCTGGGCTCCACCCTCATGACCTAATTCTTCCCAATGGCTCCATCTCGAAATACTTTCATGTTGGGGATTAGGATTTTCAACATACAAATTTTGGGGGGTACACAAACATTCAGTCCATAGCATGACACTTTCAAGAATATTCACATTTTCAAAGGGAACTTTTGTATGAAGAACCAAACAGGATTTTTTTTTTTTTCAGAATCTTCCTGATAGTCCTTAATTTTATTTTGTACTTATCTTTCATAGTACATTGCCTACTGCAAGTAGGTTAAGATCAACATTATCCAGGAGCAACGTAACTCTTCTGCTAGAGGGATAAACCTTTGAAAAGAAAATGCAATAATTAGTAATTATAACGGATTAGTTGCCATGGGTACTTGTGATTGGAAGGTGTGCCCAAGGGGAGGTCTGATTTAGTTTCTGATTAATATAGTTGAACAGAGGAAAACGGCCTACTACAGATGGGGAGGCATAAAAAACATGTGGCTGAGAAGGAGTGAAAAATTAAGCAGACGGATTGTCTTTTAAGGCATTCATAGCAGGCAAGCAGCTGAGAGCTAGTGTTGTGGTGAGAGCCTTGCATGTTTGGAAAAGCTGGACATTAATATGTCTTGCCATATGTCTTGCTACTGTAACTGAGAAATACTGAAGGAATTTTGGCATAAAGTAAAGGCATACATTCATTTCTTTTGGCATTCTAGGAATAGCAGACCCAAGAGAAGCTATAATAATGGAGGGTTAAGAACCAGTTATGAAAGATCCAGTTAGGATTTTATGGTTAATGTTTTTTTGTAGGTTAGAAAAGAGTTTGTTTGCATCACTGTTGTCCAGGGGAATCCAACTGTAAATCTCCCTGCTATAAACAACATTCCTCAAACCACTGATGCATCCCAGCAACCATCAGACATTATACAGATACTGCTTTTGACAATGACTCAGATTCTGTTTCTTGGTACAAAGGAGAGTCTCATAAAATTTAAGTAGAGATGTTAATTAGACTGTAGAAAGACAGGTCTATGTAGTTCTGGACGGTATTTACGCTGATAAAAATATTAAAAAAATGAATCAATGGGAATGTGTCAAAACCTTTAAAATATGAAAATTTCCAGCTATTATAAAATGTGACATAGTCTAATCCTATTTAGTTATTAGTTTTCTTTCATTTTACAGTGAATTTTTTTTAAGTGTTGGACTAAAGAGTAAACATAGATGTTGCCAGATCCAGCAATGTAAATTCATAGTACCTTTAGAAATATGGAATGAAGTCACAGCTGGAGCCAGCTTCTTTTTGTGTTTTTCTGTAAAAAGAGTTGGGAGATTTTAAAAAAACAAGTCAAAAAATCAGAGACTGTGAGTTCCAGGGCCATACATATGATGCTAAATTGGCATTGCTAATTAGGAGCAAATTGGCAAAGGACTTATTTTAGTCTATTTGTTCTTATAGTGCCATTTTTTCATCTGTGGCTGTGGGTAGAGTTCTGTACAGTAAACAGGAGTAATAACACATGATTGTAATATGGGTAACCTAGATGTAACTAGTATACAGTCTTTTTCTTTCACAGATAGATGTGGCATCTCTTAAATTAATTCCCCTTACCTGGTGACTCTCTGGTTAGGTACTTAAGCTGCTAAGGTGATCAGATAATTGATTCATCACTGGACTAAATCCAAAGAGAGGATACTAAACAAGGCTCCAAGCAGAGTTAGAAAACGGACAGTGCTTCAAATGATTCCCTGCACCATGGGCCATGTGGTGAGTGTGGCTTACTCTGTTTATGCCTCCTACTACCAGTGCAGTAAATTCTTACCCTGTCTTACCCCTTTCTTTCCTCCACTCTGCTTCAAGGCTAGGTCTAAGCTGTTTACTGTCTGGAAGTGATGGGGTGGAGAGAAGCCCGTTCTACCTGTGATAAAGTAGGGTGATTTGCTTCTTTAAATCAGGGGACATGGAAGCACATTTGTCCTGTAAAGTCAGAGGATGAAGGAAGGCACATTCTTTACTGTTAGAGGTAGAAAAATGTAAACTCTGATTTTGTTTTATGAGTTACAGAAAAGGGACAGATAATCATTTGATAGGAAAGTGAAAGTTTGGGACAACTAGGAGCACAGGGGGACATAACTATAGAGGATAAGGTCAATGTCAATATGACATATCTTTTTTTTTTTTTTTTTTGAGGACAGTGTCACTGGCCCTCACATGTGGGACCGAACCAGGGCCGCTGGCTTCTCAAGCCAGCGCTTAACCACCGCACCACTTGGTCGGCCCTTAGTATGACATTTCTGAGGAAGTGCTTCCTCAATGTTGTACACATATTCCTAGTTCTGATTGAATCCAAACTCTATGAACAAGACTGTGAAGGTACCCATAGTTAGGACTGCACTGGCAGTTTTTCACATCCTCCAATTTTTCTTTCCAGGTTTATATGGAATTTTGAGTGGTTGAATTAAGCTCAATGTCTAAACTTTTCAGATGTTTTATAACTTGATACATAAAAGTAAAAATGGTTCTGTACATTCCAATATTACATTTGCTGATTATTTTATTTTTTAAATTAAATTTATTTGGTGACATTGGGTAATAAAATTATATAGGTTTCAAATGTTCATATACAGTTCTATGTTACATCATCTGTATATTGTATTGTGCATTCACCACCCAAAGTCAGAGTTTCTTCTGTCACCATATATTTCACCCCCTTTATCCTCTTCTACCTCTCCCTCTCCCCGCTTATCCTGTGGCAACCAGTAAACTGTTGTCGGTGTGTATGAGTTTTGGTTTGTTTGTTTGCCTTATTTGTTTGTTGCTTTCAGTTTTATATCCCACATATGAGTGAAATCATATGGAAAATGTCCTTTGGTAGAAGATTGGATAAAGAAAACATTTTACACACACACACATACACACACACACACACACACACACACACACTATGGAATATTACTCGGCCATGAGAAAAAATGAAATACTGCCATTTCCGACAACATAGATGGATCTTGAGAGTACCATGTTAAGTGAAATAACGGAATATTATTTTACTTTTAAAATAGTGGGAGTAAAGGAATATTGTTGTGTGTTAACATGGAAAAAAAATGTTTTAGTGAATGATAAACTAATATCTCAGTTGAACATTAGTAACTTACAGAGAATCGTTATCCATTAGGAACACCATTTCAGTATGATGTCAATCTTAGTAATATTGAAATGCACAAATAATGTAAGGAAACCATTCATTTAAATGGAAAGAACTAGTGGCCAATTGGCAACAGCAAATTTTAGCATGTACAGTGAGTTAATGTGATGTAAATCTTTTTTTAAAGCAAGTTTTAATAATCCTCTTTTTACATTCCAAAAATAAAAAGAAGAACTTCATAAGTATTATACTAAAAAGGCTTTGTACATTCATCATTTCAGAACAAACAACTCTGTTCCTTATACTACTGAGAGAAATATGGTGGATGCCTTCTGAGAATAGTAGATTTAATGTATCAGATAGTTAATTTCTTTCTATTCCTAAAAGGGGACTGAGAGTAAATTAACTTTGCACAACACTCTTCTGAAATGCTAGATTGCTATGTTGTTCATATATCACCTTGTTCAACTTGTCTCCGTTCTTTGTGACCCTAGCCAATCAACATTTGTTTAAAGAGCTATCAAATTAATTTATTTAATTTAATAGGAACAGGATACTCATTTTAACTTTGTCAGCATCAGTAGAACCAAAGCCACATGTCAGAGATGTTCTCCATAATTCTCACTGCCACATAGTTGTGTAGCTCCAGCGTTAAACTGAATTCCCCATATAGCATGTTGGTCAGATGTGCACAGAAAATAGGATTAGTAAGTCTTTTTCTACCTCCATTTCAGATCTAAACCACAATGTCATCCTAAAAGATCCAGTGAAATTTGCGTCTCAGAACATTTGTTACTTTCAAAATAGTGTTACTGCTTTGGATACATTAAAAAAAAAAAAGTAGTTTTTAGAAATCTTTGAAAATGGCAACCGCCAATTTCCCTGACCGATGACTTACCTTTTAAGCCAACTTTAATAAACTCACATTTAAACTAAATAAACCTGATGACCAAAAGGAAAACTTTATTTTAAGAAATTAGCTTCTGTTATTATAGTTAGCATCTCACCCTGAAGTGACAGTTTCAGAGCATGAAAATAGTTCAGTTTTAATGAATTCCAAACATAAATTACTGATGTCTTATTACTTTGTTATAAATGGCTTAATTTGCTAAATAAATTAGGAAAATGGCTTCTAAGAACTGACAATCTCTTCTTCCCTTTGATCTTTTATTCTCTTGTATTCAGTTAGACTGTGAAGTGAAGACTACAGTTAGGGACTGAGTGTTAAGATTATTAACTTTGGGATAGAGGTTGAGCATAGCCTAGAACCACAAGTTCTTGTGATCTTCGAGAACAGGGCAGCCACTCTATCTGGATAGCTTCTTGTCCCCACTTTTAATGCCTGTCTTTTCTCTGTCTGTAGCCCTTATCTCATAACCTTATGTCTCTTCTTCTTATATACCAACCCTTGCTAGGCAGCAACAGCTGGATTTGACTTGATTCACATTCATTCTAAGTTGTCCACCTTTCCATTCTATTGGGGCCTTTTCTCCATTAGAACATGGGAGCTGTCAAGTTTACATTTACTCTTTGATTCCTAAGAAATTTTGCTAAAATTTAGTAGTTTCAATCATGTTGATTTTATTTATTAAAAATAAATAAATAGGCCGGCCGAGTGGCGCATTGGTTAAGCGCTGGTTTTGGGATGCCAGCGGCCCCGGTTCGGATCCCACATGAGGGCCAGTGACACTGCCCTCTACAGCTAACAACAGCTCCACCTGGAGCTGGGCTGTGCGAGCCCCGGTGATGGTGTGGGCTGCAGCCCCTGCTGCAGTGGGCTGCCATGGGCTACAGTGAGTGGCCCGCAGCCAGCGTGAGCGGCTGGCAGCCAAGAGTGAGCTGCCAATAGCCGCGGTGAGCGACATCCAGGGGCCAGCGACCGATCTGCCTCATCCGGGAAGAGCGCAATGACGATACCAACAGTGAAGCAACATCCTCCGCAACTAAACTGAAGAACAAAAAGACAGCAACTTGTCTGTTCCCCTTCCCCGATTTCCCAACGCTGTTCCCCTCCGCCAATTCCCCAATAAAATCTTTAAAAAAAAAAAAAATAAAAATAAATAAATAAATAAATAAATAAATACATCTTTATTTATACATCTAATTTTGTCTTTATAAACGTATGTTCTGTTGTGCCTATGTGAGTCTGGCGTGAAGGACCAAGCCGTCTTGGCACATGCTGTTGTGATTTGTGTTGGTGAGCTCCTGGGCCTGAGGTTGCTAAAGTGGTGAATCTGTGGTTAAACACAGAGTCATCCTCTGAGGATCCATTTTACAACGTTATGCTCTATTTAGGCAATGTTTGGGGCTGGACTTGCCAGATTTGGGGCAAGGCCTAAAGGTCCAGGAGGTCCATAAGAACTTGCGCCTGATCCAGGACTCTGTCATCTTGTCCATTAGAATGATAGACTAATCATTCCACTGACTAATATGTTTTCACAATTCAAAATGCTTCACAATATTTCCAAGTTTTATGAACTTTAATGAGAGACAGAATGTGTTGATACAATCTAGTTTCTTGATGCAATAATACTTCTCCTTCCAGACTTCAGATATATTTAGATTTACTACAAACTCATTAATGCTGGCAGGACATCAGAAGTTATACGTTTCCCATCGCAGCAACCATTAGTTTAGACTGGAATAGCATTTGTTTTCATTAATGATCCCATTAATGATTGCAGTATGTATGTGGTGAGGTATGGGGATTAGGAACTCTAGCTGATCTTCATTTCTTCTCCTGAGAATACAACGGGAATGAGCAATAATGCCACAGCCCCTCAAAAAATTTCAAACAGGTCATACATGTGGTTGTAAAACTAAATTGCTTTTTTTGGTGTTAAAATTTATAAAGTTATTCTCTACTAAAGATTGGACTGACAGTATAGATTTGTTCATCCTAAAGACACTAGAGCAGATAAATTCTGAGGGAGAAGGTCAAATAGATCTTGGAAAAAGTTCCTAGAATCTTTGCCATTTGTCCATGATGATGTCATTAAAAAGGTTTTTTTTTGGTATGGTAAATGCAATGTGTTCCCATATTTGTGTTTCCATATTTCTCTCTGGATATTACTTCCTGAAAGTAATTTTTAAAAAATTCCTGAAAAAAACAACAGAACTATTATAGAATCATAGAATATTAGAACCAGAAGATATCTGATTTACAGTATTTAATCACAGCCATTTGGTATAGCTTGAGATAGGATGTTAGGAATTTTTCAGGGTTCTTCCATCAGCATATCCTGGGATCAGAACTGCCTAAAGCACTGGGGATAATCTTATGCCCTGCTGATTAGTATTAGTGCCTAGAACATAAAAGATGCTTAGAAAATGTTTGCAGTATGAATGAATGAGAAAATGAATGAATGGAAGAGAGGAAATATACCAATGGACTGAAGTGCTACTCTCTGTTCAGCATTATTATTATTTTTAATTATTATTATTATTATTATTATTAAATTTATTGGGGTGACAATAATTAATAACACTATATAAGTTTCAAATGTACAGTTTTATAATTCATCATCTGTATATTGCATTGCGTGCTCACCACCCAAAGTCTGGTCTCCTTCTGTCACCGTGTTTGATCCTCTTTACCCTCTGCATCCTGCCCCCTACTCCACTTTCTCTCTGGTAATCACCATACTGTTCAGCATTATTATTAATGTTATGAAAACAAAGGGAACATAATTCCCTATTAATTGGTGAATGTACTAGGCTGCTAGTTCTTAATTTTCTTCCTCCTTTAAGCCCATATGCCTGCAATTTATTTTTTACACAACAATGAGATTTTAAAAACATACATCATATAACGTCTGCTTTAAAATATTTTAATGCCTTTTCATTGTAGTTAGTACAAAATCCAGCCATTTATCATGGCCTACAAGAATATGCTTATTCTAATCCTTGCCCATGTACCAGTCTCATCCCCCATGGCCCTTTTCCTCTCATGCTGGCTCCTCCTCATCGTTTTAGTTCTCATCAAAGGTCACCTCCTGAAAGATGACTTCCTTGACCACCCCACCCATTTCATGATGCTCCTTTTAGCACTCCCTGCCAGGTCAGTCTCTATTTATATACAACAATGTATGGTATCTTCAAGGAGAGCCATCTTTATTGCTGTGTCCTCAGTGTCTAGAACAGAAGCTGGCACAGATCGTAAGATTAAATGCTGTTTTTTGTTTGTTCATTTATTTTTGTTTTTATTGAGGTATAATCGATGCATCACATGTTAGTTTTAGGTGAATACTGTCTTGTCGATGACAGTTTTAAAATGCTCTATCGGAAAGAGTCAAGAATGAACTTCACAGATTGATCTTGCTCCCTGTCTGAGCTCCTTCAGTGCTCTGTGGATACGTTCCATTATCTTGTTACATCCTAGCACATTATGAGCCGATGCTATTCACCAATTGTAATCCTCTAGTGGAGAGAGATCTCTTGTATCTCATGGTGTTGGATGTATTAGGAGATTTCAGTAAGTTAATTTGGAGAAGGGAGGCTTAAGCGTATTAAGCACCTGTTATGCAACATAGAATGAAAGCAGATATTACTTTGGGGGTCATATTTATTTAAGGAGTAAGAGCACAGATTTATGTAGAAGATGGCGTTAGGGAAATAAGAGGAGAGCTGCCCTCCTTTTTGGTCTGGGGGTTGGTAGACAAAAGTGATAGTAAGAAGGAAAATATAGAGCCAATTAAATATGTATCCTAATTTTCCCTCTCTTGGCTTTAGCCTGGGTTGAAGGAATTTGGGAAGTTGATGATGGGATATCAGGGGCATGCCACTCTTCCTTGCTTCCCTTACTGGGACTCAGGAAGGCTATTGAGGTGGGGAGAACCTAGCCACTGGGGAGAAAGGAGAAGGTTGGACACTAACATGAGAAACAGGGTGAGGTGGCCCCATAGGAGGGGATGAGAAAAGGCCCTTACACGAGAGAACTGGATGAAGGTAGCAGGGTGAGCAAGAGGTCTGAAGCCAATAAGAACTGAGGAAAAGCTGAGCTGGCTAGAGGAAGAAGCAAATTTCTTCTGGGAACAAAGCACAAGCCAAAAAAAAGGACCATCAATTCGTTGGCTATCAATTGCAGCAATGGAGGCCAATGGGGCACACAGTAACCAGGAGGACAAGGAACCCTAGTTTAGAGGTGTGCAGATGACAGTGCAAGGAGTGGCATGAGGCTGGAGGCCCCTTCACTCCAACACTAGGAGAATATTATACCTGAAATGGTTGTGACCATACTGGAGGTTGGTAGGAAGAGGCTCTTGTGACACTGAAGGTTTTTATCCAGATGGGAGACTGAACATTATTTGAAGGGACTGATAAATGACCAGAGAGGACTGGTGATCTCTCTATCTCTATCTGTATCTTTAATATATCTACATCTAAACCTGCTAGGTATTAGAGAGAGAAAGAGTAAATGATTGGTTTTAGAAAAAAATAAAGAACTTAAGGTTTTGCTGGACTTTGAATTTTAATGTCAATTACATTTTAATTGAGTTTGTTAGATTTGCTTGGCTGCAAGAGGAGAATATTGGCGTAGACTCTCTCCAAGGTCCCTTCTAGCTTTTAATATTAAGCTTTCAGCACGTTTCCATTATTTGTCAAACTCACGCAGCAACCTCCTTAAAGGTCTCCTACTTTCCAGTAATCTTTTCTTCAATACCCTATCTCCAGGGCTAGAGCAAGAATAAACTTTCTCAAATGCCTCTGTATTCAGTAATTTCCCTTCTCTGACGCACACTCTCTTGAACAGATGAAAACTCCTGTCAGGGATATTAACATTGTCCATACCTGTTTTGTCTGAGACCCTTGGCAGGGTCAGATATATTTACCATATGCTGAAAAGACTTGATTCCCCTGGTGTTGGTCTTCTTTTCCAAAAGACATTTCTGTCCCCCTTTTTAAACTTTAAACTATGCTCAAAACTTTTCTTTTTCATGCTGACATAAACTGGCTTTTGACTACATCAAACTAAAAAGTTTTGAACAACAAAGGAAACTAAACAAAATGAAAAGCAGTCTATGGAATGGGAGAAAATATTTGCAAGTCATGTACCTGATAATGGGTTAAGATAAAAACTAGATAAGGAACTTTTACAACTCAATAGCAAAACACCAAATAACTCAGATACAAAATGGGCAAAAGACCTGAATAGACATTTTTCCATAAAAGACATACAAATGATCAATAGGTTACATGAAACGATGCTCAAAATCACTAATTAATCACCAGGGCAATGCAAATCAAAACCACAAGGAGATACCACCTCACATCTGTTAGAATGTCTTTTATCAAAAAGACAAGAGATAACAAATGTTGGCAAAATGTGGTGAAAAGGGACCCTTGTGTACTGTTGGTGGAAATGTATATTGGTAGAGCTGTTACAGAAAACAGCATGGAGGTTCCTCAAAACATTAAGAATAGAATTACCATATGATCCAGTAATCCCACTTCTGGGTATATATCCAGAGGAAATTAAATCATTATCTCAAAAGATACCTGCATTCCTATGTTCATTGCAACATTATTCACAATAGTCAAGATATGGAAGCAACCCAAGTGTCTGTTGATGGGTGAATAGATAAAGAAAATGTGGTACATGTGCACCATGGAGTATTATTCAGCCATAAAAAGAAGGAAATCCTGCCATTTGTGACAACGTGGATGAACCTGGAGGGCATTATGCTAAATGAGATCAGTCAGACAGAGAAAAACAAATCCTGTGAAATCTCACTTACATATGAAATGAAAAAAAAAATGACCTCAGAAGCACAGTAGAATGGTGATTACCAGAGGCTGGGGAGTGAAGGAAATGGGAAGAAGTTGGTCAAAGGGTACAAACTTTCACTTATAAGATGAATAAATCTGAGGATCTAATAATGACCATAGTCAATTATACTGTATTGTGTATGTGAAAGTTGCTAAGAGAATAGATCTGAAGCATTCTCACGCACACAAAAAGGTAACCATGTGAGATGATGGATGTATACATGTATCAAATCATCTTGTTGTACACTTTAAATATATTACAATTTTGTCAATTATACCTCAATAGAGCTAGAAAAGAAAAGTACTCACAAATGTATCCACTGAGTTTGTGCATATTTACTACAAATTGTAAAATAAAATATTTGGGTCATATTTCTCATATTTTTCCTTCAAGAACTTTGTAGATATATTGCTGTATTATTTTTGCCACTAATGATTGCTGGTGAAATGCATTGACACTAGATTAAATTTTTTCCCCCATAGGTAATTCATTTTCTCCTTGGAAGGAGATGAATTCATTTTTTAAAAAAAATCTCATATTTAACAGAAAAATTATTGGGTGGCATAAATACATGTAAAATTAGAACAAGATCTATATTATTCATTTGAGCTTTTATATTTTATTTTTTTCTTTTTGTTTGTTTGGGGGTTTTTTTTGTTTGTTTTTTTTGAGGGCAGTGTCACTGGCCCTCATATGTGGGACTGAACCGGGGCCGCTGGCTTCCCAAGCCAGCGCTTAACCACCGCGCCACTCGGCCAGCCCTTGAGCTTTTATATTATAAAAATTAATTTTAGCTTTTAAAGTGGAATATACCATTATGCATTTCATTTAAAAATTAGGGCCAAAAAATTGGCAAATCTGTCTTGTTCTTTTTGTTATTTTGATTTTGATTTTTTAAATTATAGTTGATATTCAATATTATTTTATCTTAATTTCAGGTGTACAGTGTAGTGGTTAGACATTTATATAATTCATGAAGTGATCTACTGTTAAGTCTAGTATCCACTTGGCACTATACCTACTTATTACAATATTATTGACTATATTACCTATACTGTACTTTACATCCCCATGACTATTTTGTAACTACCAATTTGTGCTTCTTAATCCCTTCACCTTTTTCACCTTACCCCACACCCACCTTCCATTTGGTACCCATCTGATTGTTCTTTGTATATATGAGTCCATTTCTGTGTTTTATTTGTTTGTTTTATTTAGTTCTTTCGATCCCACAGATAAGTGAGATCATATGGTATTTTTCTCTGTCTGACTTATTTCACTTATAATAATACCCTCTCGGTCCATCCATGTTGTCACAAATGGTAAAATTTCATTTTTTTAGGGCTGACTAATGTTCCATTGTATATATGTACCACATCTTTTTTACCCAGTCACCTATTGATGGGCACTTCAGTTGCTTTGATATCTTGGCTATTGTAAATAGTGCTGCAGTGAACATAGAAGTACATATATCTTTTTGAATTAGTGTTTTGGGTTTCTTTGGATGAATACTCAGAAATGGAATTGCTGAGTCATAAGGTAGTTCTATTTTTAATTTTTTGAAGAACCTCCAATCTGTTTTCCATAATGGCTGCACCAATTTGCAGTCCTACCAGTGCATGAGGTTTCTCTACATCCTTGCCAATGCTTGTTTTTTTTTTTTTTTAATTAATTAATTTTTATTTTAAAATACATTTATTAAAACATAGCTAACATACAACTTTATATTAGTTTCAGGTGTATGCCATAGTTATTCAACATTTACATACCTAAAGAAGTGATCACCATGATAAATCCAACAACCGTTTGATACCGTACCATGTTATTATCACTATATTATTGACTCTATTCCCTATGCTGTACATTACATCCCATGACTTGTATTATACATTTGAACCTCTTGTTAAAAATTTTCAATTAGAGGTGACAGTCAGTATTATTTTATATTAATTTCAGGTGTACACCGTAGTGGTTAGACATTTATATAATTTAAGAAATGATCTCCCTGAGCAGTCTAGTACTCACCTGGCATTATACATAGTTAATACTATATTATTGACTATATTCCCTATGTTTTACTTTACATCCCCCTGACTATTTAGTAACTATCATTTTGTACTTCATCCCTTCACCTTTTTTCACCACGCGCCCAAACTTTTCCCATCTATCATCCCAGCAAACCTAGTACCAAACACCATACATAGTTATTACAATACATACACCATGACATCACACATAGTTATGACAATACGTACACCATGACACCATACATAGGTATTACAATATTATTGATTATATTCCTTAGTGCTGTACCCTACATCCCCATATGATTACTTTGTAACAACTAGTTTGTCCTTCTTAATTCCTTTCCTTTTTTCCCTCATCGACAACCCACCTCCCATCTGGCAATCATCAAATTGTTCTCTGTATCTATGAATTTGTTTCTCTTTTGTTTGTTTGTTTGTTTTATTCTTTAGATTCCACTTATAACTGAAATCATCAGCCTTATGTGGTATGCAAATTGGGTGAGGCAAGGTCTCAGGGAATCACTAGAATGGGAAGAGTTGTGGTCACCAGGTTAATGTAAATTCTGATTTGGTGCCAGTGCAGAGCCTGGAGCTACTCAACGAAAGTCTCTGAGCACACCAAGGCCAGTCACCACCCACCTGGGGTCTGTCAAACTCTGAAAGTTTTCCAAAAAAGAGTGCAATGCATGTGGGGCTGGCTGCTCTTGGAGAAAGTGCCTCTGGCATTGGGGGAGTTGGGTGGGGTGAGGTCCCAGTGAGTCAGCAGGGCGGAGCTGCAGATCTCACCAGACCAATCAGATTCAGATTTGGCCATAAGCATAGGGGGAGGGCTGAACACAGGAAAGATGGTGGCAGCCCTCCAGCCCAACAGAAGGAGGACCACACACAAGGAAAATGCTGACCATCCTCCAGCCCTTTCTTGTCCTAAAGCCACTCCCCACCCGCCCCTGCATGTCTCTGACACCCCCTGAGCCACCATCCCTCCACCCGAGCCCAAGGTGAGAACCTGGAAGTGAGAGAATCTGTGTGAGGGCCCATTAAGGCAACACCTGGATTTCCCACTGCCTTTCATCCCACCTGGATAGTTGGAATCTCTTCTGTTTTTCACAGCCAGATATTGTGGGAGCTCTTCTTCCCAGCACCAGCACTCTGGGATGGGGAGGCTGAGGTGAGGTTGGGGTCTCTCACTTCTCTGGGGGAACTTCCATGGCCAAGAGATCCCTCTGAATTCTCAAGCACCACACGGAGGTTTGGGGTTAGCTAGTTCTGCATCTCCACCCCTCCTACCAGTCTTGATGTGGCTTCTTTATATCCTTAGTTATAAAACTTTTGTTCAGCCAGACTTCAGATGGTTCTCCAGGTTGATTGTTCTATAATTTAGTTGTAATTTTAATTGGTTCACTGAAAGAAGCAGGCACAGTGTTTACTCCACTATCTTGGATCTCTGTTTCTTGATTTATTAATGATAGCCATTCCGACAAGTGTGAAGTATTATCTCCTTGTGGTTTTACCCTGCATTTCTCTGATGATTAGTGATGTTGAGCATCTTTTTATGTCTATTGGCCATTTGTATGTCCTCTTTGGAGAAATGTCTATTCAGGACCTCTGCCCATTTTTTACTTGGATTGTTTGTTTTTTTTTGGTGTTGAGTAGTATGAGTTCTTTACAAATTTTGGATATTAAGCCCTTATCAGATGTACCATTGGGAGAATATCTTCTCTCATTCATATAGGTTGTCTTTTTGTTTTGTTGATGGTTTACTTTGCTGGGCAAAAACTTTTTAGTTTGATGCAATCCTGTTTATTTATTTTTTCTTTTGTTTCCTTTCCTTGAGGAGATATAGCAGAAAAAAAATTACTAAGAGCAATGTCAGAGAGTTTACTGCCTATATTTTCTTTTAGGAGTTTTATGGTTTCAAGTCTTACATTTAAGTCTTTAATCCATTTTGAGTTTATTCTTGTATATGAGGTAAAGTCCAATTTCATTTTCGTGTGTGTGTATCTGTCCAATTTTCCCAACACCATTTATTGAATAGACTATCTTTATTCCATTGTATATTCTTGCTTCCTTTGTCACAGGTTAAATGGCCATATAGGCGTAGGTTTATTTCTGGGATCTCTGTTCTGTTCCATTGATCTATGTGTCTGTTTTTATACCAGTCCCATGCTGTTTTGATTACTGTGGCTTATAGTGTAGTTTTATATCGGATAGCATGATATCTCCAAATTTGTTCTTCTTTCTTAAGATTATGATGGCTTTTTGGGGTCTTTTACGGTTCCATATAAATTTTAGTTATTTGTTCTAGTTCTGTGTAAAATGCCATTGGTACTTTGATAGGGATTGTATTGAATTTATGATTGCTTTGGATAGCATGAACATTTCAACAATGTTAATTCTTCCTATCCCTGAGCACAGTATATGTTTCCATTTATTTGTATCTTCTTCAGTTTCTTTCCTTAATTTCGTAATTTTTTGAGCACAAGTCCTTTCCCTTTTGGTTAAGTTTATTTCCTAGGTATATTGTGTTTTTCTTTTTAATGCAGTTGTAAAAGGGATTGTTTTCTTAATTTCTCTTTCTGCTAGTTCATTATTGGTGTATAAAAATACAACCAATTTTTGAATAATAATTTTGTATCCTGCTACTTTATTGAATTCATTTATCAGTTCTAATAGTGTTTTGGTGTTATACTTGGGGTTTTCTCTATGTCATCTGCAAATAATGACAGTTTTACTTCTTTTTCATTTTGGCTCCCTTTGATTTCTTTTTTGTGTGTGATTGCTGTGCCTAGGATTTCCAATACTATGATGGATAAAAATGGTGAAAGTGGACATCTTTTTCTTGTTCTGGATCTGAAAAACAATGCTTTTAGCTTTTCCCTGTTGAGTATGATGTTAGCTATGAGTTGGTTATATAGGACTTTATTATGTTGAGATATGTTCCCTCTATTCCCATAAATGAGTGCTGAATTTTTGTCAAATACTTTTTCTGTATCTATATGATCATATGATTTTTTTCTTTCATTTTGTTTACATGGTGTATCAGCCTTAATTGATTTGCAGATATTGAACCAACGTTGAATCCTGAGAATAGATCCCATGGTCTATGATCTTTTTAATGTATTGCTGCATTTGGTTTGCTAATATTTTGTTGAGAATTTTTGCATCTATGTTCATTAGGGATATTGGCCTATAGTTTTCATTTTTTGTAATGTCTTTGTCTGGTTTTAGAATGATGGTAATGGTGGCTTTGTAGAATGAGCTTGGGAGCCTTCTCTCTTCATGAATTTTTTGGAATAGTTTGAGAAGAATATGAGTTAATTCTTCTTTGAATTGGTAAAATTTACCTGTGGAGACATCTGTCCAAGACTTTTTTGTTTGTTGGGAGTTTTTTTTTTAAATTATTTTATTGTGAAATAAACATTTAAAAAAAAATTAGTTTCAGGTGTAAAATGGTGCAATAGTTATACTTTCTACCCCTCAAAGTGACAACCCTCCTTCCCCAATTCACCATCGCACTACTCCCCCCCATCTCATACATATCTATTACAATTGCTTAGACTCCCTTTCACAGTGTAATCCACATCCCGTGACTATCTATATATTCAGTTACAGTTGGCATACAATATTACACATCAGTTTCAGGTGTACAGTGCAGTGATCAAGGCTCCACTCCATCCATGAAGTGGTCTCCCTAACAAGACATGTGACCATCTGACACCCCACAAAATATTTACAACATTATTATAATCCCCGAACTGTCTTTCATATCCCTGTGGCAATATGTTAGTTACCTATTTATGCTGTCTAATTCCTTCCCCTTCTCCCTGATCCCCACCCACTCCCAACTAGCAACCATCTGTTTTTCCTCTATATTTATGAGACTGTTTCTGTTTACTTTGCTTGTTCATTCAGTTTTTCAGATTCCACATGTAAGTGAGATCATATGGTATTTGTCTTTCTCCGACTGACTTATTTCACTTAACATAATAGTCTCTAGGTCCATCCATATTGTTGCAAATGGTACGATTTCATTCTTCTTTATAGTGGAGTAATATTCCATTGTTCAAATGTACCACAGTTTCTTAATCTAGTCATCTACCGATGGGCATTTTGGTTGTTTCCAAGTCTTGGCTATTGTAAATAGCACTGCAATAAACATAGGGGTGCATATATTTTTTTGAATTATCGTCTTGGATTCCTCTGGGTAGATACCCAAGAGTGGAATTGCTGGGTCATACGACAGTTCCATTTCCAGTTTTTTGAGATACCTCCATACTGATTTCCATAATGGCTGCACCAATCTGCAGTCCCACCAACAGTGCACCAGAGTTCCCTTTTCTCCACAACCTTGCCAGCACTTGTTGTTTGCTGATTTATTGATGATAGCCATTCTGACCGGAGTGAGGTGGTATCTCATTGTGGTTTTTATTTGCATTTTTCTAATGATTAGTGAGGTTGAACATGTTTTCGTATGCCTTTTGGCCATCTGTATGTCCTCTTTAGAGAAATGCCTCTTCATATCCTCTGCCCATTTTTAAATTGGGTTGTTTGTTTGTTTGGTGTTGAGTTTCATGAGTGTTTTATAAATGTTGGATATTAACCCCTTATCAGATATATCATCGGCAAATATCTTCTCCCTTTCAGTAGGCTGCCTTTTTGTTTTATTGATGATTTCCTTTGCTGTGAAAAAACTTTTAAGTTTGATGTAATCCCATATGTTCATTTTTTCTTTTATTTCCCTAAACTGAGGGGATGTATCAGTAAAAAATATTACTCAGCGTAAGGTCTGCAAACTTACTCCCTACGTTTTCTTCTAGCAGTTTTATGGTTTCAGGTCTTACATTTAAGTCTTTAATCCATTTTGTGTTTGTTCTCATATATGGTGTAAGTAGGTGGTCCATTTTCATTTTTTTTTGCAAGTGTCAGTCCAATTTTCCCAGCACCATTTATTAAATAGACTATCTTTACTCCAATGTAAATTCTTGCTTCCATTGCCATAGATTAAATGACCGTATATAGATGGATTTATTTCTGGGCTCTCTGTTCTGTTCCACTGGTCTATGTGTCTGTTTTTATGCCAGTTCTATACTGTTTTTGTTTTGTTTTGTTTTGTTTTGTTTTGTTTTGTTTTGTTTGAGGGCAGTGTCACTGGCCCCCATATGTGGGACCCAAACCGGGGCTGCTGGCTTCCCAAGCCAGTGCTTAACCACTGTGCCACTTGGTTGGCCCAGTACCATACTGTCTTGATTACTGTAGCATTGTAGTATGTTTTGATGTCAGGTAGCGTTATGTCTCCCACTTTATTCTTATTTCTCAAGATTGCTGTGGCTATTTGGGGTCTTTTGTGGTTCCATATAAATTTTAGGATTATATGTTCTATTTCTGAGAAAAATGTCCTTGGTAGTTTGATTGGAATTGCATTGAATCTATATATTGCCTTAGGTAGTATTGACATTTTAACTATATTAACTTTTCCTATCCATGAACATGGTATGTATTTCCATTTATTCATATCTTCTTTGATTTCTCTCTTCAGTGTCTCATAATTTTCTGAGTACAGGTCTTTTACTTCTTTAGTTAAATTGATTCCTAGATATTTTATTGTTTGTGAAGTAATTGTAAAAGGGACTGATTTCCTGATTTCTTCTTCTGATAGTTTATTATTGGTGTATACAAATGCAACTGATTTCTGAATATTAATTTTGTATCCTGCTACCTTACCAAATTCGTTTATCAGTTCTAGCAGTTTGGTGGAGTTTTGGGAGTCTCTCTATATAGTATCATGTCATCTGCATATAATGACAATTTTACTTCCTCTTTTCCAACATGGATGCCTTTTATTTCATTTTCTTGTCTGTTTGCTGTGGCTAGAACTTCCAGAACTATGTTAAATAGAAGTGGTGAAAGTGGGAAGCCTTGTCTTGTTCCTGATCTCAAGGGGAAAGCTTTTAGCCTTTCCCCATTGAGTACGATGATTGCTGTGGGCTTATCATATATAGCCTTTATTATGTTGAGATATGATCCTGCTATTCCCACTTTGCTAAGAGTTTTCTTTTTATCATAAATGGCTGCTGGATTTGTCAAATGCTTTTTCTGCATCTATTGATATGATCATATGATTTTTATTTTTCATTTTGTTAACGTGATGTATTACATTAATTGGTTTGTGGATATTGAACCAACCTTGCATACCAGGAATGAGTCCCATTTGATCGTGATGTACGATCTTTTTAATGTGATGCTGAATTTGGTTTGCTAGTATTTTGTTGAGAATTTTTGCATCTATATTCATTAGGTTTATCGGCCTGTAGTTTTCCTTTTTTGTAATATCTTTGTCTGACTTTGGAATCAGGGTGATGGTGGCTTCATAGAAAGAGTTTGGGAGCCTTCCCACCTTCTGTATTTTTTGGAATAGTTTGAGGAGAATAGGTATTAATTCTTTTTTGAATGTTTTGTAAAATTCACCTGTGAAGCCATCTGGTCCAGGACTTTTGTTTGTTGGAAGATTATTGAATACTGAATCAATTTCTTTGGCAGTAATGAGTCTGTTCAGAATTTCTGTTTCTTTTTGGTTCAGACTTGGTAGATGGTATGCTTCTGGAAATTTATCCATTTCTTCCAGATTGTCGAATTTGTTGGCGTATAGTTGCTCGTAGTATTTTCTTAAAATTTTCTGTATTTCTGTGGTATCTATTGTCACTTCTCTTTCATTTCTGATTTTATTAATTTGGGTCCTCTCTCTCTTTTTCTTGGTGAGTCTGGCTAAGGGTTTGTCGATTTTGTTTATCTTTTCAAAAAAACCAACTCTTGGTTTCATTGATCTTTTGTATTGTTGTTTTTTTTTTGTTGTTCTCTATTTGATTTATTTCTGCTCTGGTCTTTATTATTACCTTCCTTATACTCCCTTTAGGCTTGTTTTGCTGTTCTTTTTTGAGTTCCCTTAGGTGCAAAGATAGTTTGTTGATTTGAGATTTTTCTTCCTTCTTTAGGTAGGCCTGCAGTGCTATGAACTTCCCCCTTAGGACTGCTTTCACTGCATCCCAGAGATTTCGGGTTGTGGTGTTTTCATTTTCGTTTGTCTCGAGGTATCTTTTGATTTCCTCCTTGATCTCATTTTTGACCCACTCACTATTTAGTAGCATGTTATTTAGCCTCCATGTATTTGTAAGCTTTCCAGATTTCTTCTTATAATTGATTTCTAGTTTCATAGCATTATAGTCAGAGAAGACACTTGCTATGATTTCAGTCTTCTTAAATTTGTTGAGACTTGTTTTGTGGCCTAACATGTGGTTTATCTTGGAAAATGTTACATGTACACTTGAGAAGAATGTATATTCTGTAGCTTTGGGGTGAAATGCTCTAAAAATATCAATTAAATCCAACTGGTCTAAAGTGTCATTTAAGGCCACTATGTCCGTGTTGATTTTCTGTCTGGAGGATCTGTCCATTGGTGACAATGGGGTGTTGAAGTCCCCTACTATGATAGTGTTACTGTTGATCTCTGTCTTTATGTCTGTCAAAATCTGTTTTATATATTTAGGAGCTCCTATATTGGGTGCATAGTTGTTTACTAGGGTTATGTCCTCTTGTTGAATCGATCACTTTATTATTATGTAGAGCCCTTCTTTGTCTTTTATTGTATTCTTCATTTTAAAGTCTATTTTGTCTAAAATAAGTATTGCTACTCCAGCTTTTTTCTCATTTTCATTCGCATGAAATATCTTATTCCATCCCTTTACTATCAGTCTGTGTGTGTCTTCTGATCTGAGACGAGTCTCTTGTAGACAGCATAGGCATTGGTAATGTTTTCTTATCCACTCAGCCACTCTGTGTCTTTTGATTGGAGCATTTAGCCCATTCACATTTAAAGTGATAACTGATAGGGGCATATTTATTGCCATTTTGTTATTTGTATTTCTTGTTTTCCTGGGTTAGCTTGTTTTCCCCTTTTTTTCTGTTTAAAAAAGTCCTTTTAACATTTCCTGCAATGCTGGCTTGGTGGTCATGGACTCCTTAAACTTATTTTCTGAGAAGCTCTTTATCTCTCCTTCAATTTTAAGTGATAGCCATGCTGGATAGAGCAATCTTGGTTGTAGACCTTTATTTTGTGTCACTTTGAATATCTCCTGCCACTCCCTTCTGGCCTGCAGAGTTTCTGAAGAAAAGTCAGCTGTTAATCTTATAGGAGTTCCTTTGTATGTAACTTGCTGTCTTTCTCTTGCTGCTTTTAGGATTCTGTCTTCGTCTTTGTCTTTGCCATTTTAACTGTGATGTGTCTTGGTGTGGACCTGTTTGGATTCAGCCTGTTTGTAACTCTCTGCACTTCCTGGGCTTGTATGTCGATTTCCTTCACCAGGGTAGGGAAGTTTTCAGTCATTATTTCTTGAAATACATTCTCAATCCTTTGTTTCTTCTCTTCTCCTTCTGGTGTTCCTATGATTTGCATCATATGAGTTGTTGTTTTTCATATTGTCCCAGAGGTCTCTTAAATTATTTTTATTCTTTTTTCTTTTTGTCATTCCAACTGGGTGATTTCTGCTAATTTTTCTTCTAATTCTCTCATCTGCTCCTCTGCTTCATGTATTCTACTGGTGATTCCTTCGAGTGTGTTCTTCATTTCAGTTATTGTATTCTTTAGTTCTAACTGATTGTTTTTTATGGCTTCCCCACCTTCTTCATGTCCTTGCTAAGTTCCTTAAACATCTTATCATCAGTGTTCTAAACTCTGTCTCTGAAAGTTTGGATACCTCTGTTTCATTTAGTTCCATTTCTAGAGGTTTCTTCTGATCTTTTACTTGGAACATGTTTCTTTGTTTCTTCATTCTGGCTGTTGTTCTGTGAATGCTTCGATGTATTAGGTAGATCACCAGACTTGATGTGGCCTCCTCTTTATGTCCTTCGTTTAGAGGTTCTGTTCATCTAGTGTTCAGGGCACTTCTGAGGTTAATGTTGTATAAATTATTTGTAATTTTGATGTGATCCTGGGAGGCAGTTGGGACAGAGTTGGTCTATTCCGCCATCTTTCCTGAGTCCTGAATCTTTTTTTTTTTTTGAGAGCAGTGTCACTGGCCCTCATATGTGGTACCCGAACTGGGGCCACTGGCTTCCCAAGCCAGTGCTTAACACCGCACCACTCAGCTGGCCCAAGGAGTTTTTTTTTTAATTAAAGTTTATTGGAGTGACGGTTTTTAGTAAAGTTACATAAGTTTCAGGTGTACTGATTTTATTTTATTAGTAGTAACCAGTCAATTGAGATTTTTTTGTTTATTTTTGATTCAGCCCTTGAAGATTTCGTTTCTAGGAATTTAACCACTTCTTCCAGACTGTTCAATTTCTTGGCATATAATTGCTTGTAGTGTTTTTTTATAATTTTTTAAGTTAAATTTATTGAGGTGACAATGATTAGTAAAATTACATAGGTTTCAAATGCACAATTCTGTAGTACATCACCTGTATATCACATTGTATGCTCACCACCCAGAGTCAGTTCTCCTTCCATCACCATAATATTGACCCCCTTTACCCTCTTCTACTATCTCCCTTACCCTCTGGTAACCACTAAATTGTTGTCTGTGTCTATGAGTTTTTGTTTGGTTGTTTCATTATTTTCGTTCTTTCAGTTTTATATCCCACATATGAGTGAAGTCATATGGTTCTTGACTTTTTCTGTTTGACTTATTTCACTTAGCATAATAAGCTCAAGGTCCATCCATGTTGTCACAAATGGTAGTGTTTCATCTTTTCTTATGGCAGAATAGTATTGTGCATATATACTACATCTTATTTATCCAATCATCTATTGAAGGACACTTTGATTGTTTTCATGTCTTGGCCACCATAAATAATGCTGCAGTGAACATGGGAGTGCATAATCTTAATGGATAAATGATTTTAGATTTTTTCATTGTATACCCAGGAGAGGGATTGCTGGGTCATATGGTAATTCTATTCGTAATTTTTTGAGGAACCTCCATACTGTTTTCCATAATGGCTGTACTAATTTACATTCCCACCAACAGTGTATGAAGGTTCCTTTTTCTCCACAGCCTCTCCAACACATGTTATTCTTTGTCCTGTTGTTGATAGCCATTCTGACTGGTGTGAGGTTATATCTCCTTGTAGTTTTTAATTTGCATTTCCCTAACAGCTAGTGAAGCTGAGCATTTTTGCATATATCCTTTGTTGTTTGTATGTCTTTTTGGGAGAAGTTTCTGTTCATGTCCTCTGCCCATTTTTTAATTGGGTTGTTTGTCTTTTTGTTGTTGAGCTGTATGAGTTCCTTATATATTTTGGATATTAACCCCTTATTGGAGGCATTGTTTGCAAATGCCTTCTCTCATTCGGTTGGTTGTCTCTTTGTTTCGTTGATGGTTTCTTTTGCTGTACAGAAGCTTTTTAGTTTGAAATAGTCCCATTCATTTATTTTAGCTTTTACTCCCCTACCTTTGAGGTCAAATTCATAAAATCCTCTTTGAATCCAAGGTCCATAAGTTTCTTTTTTTTTTTTTTTTTTTTGAGGACAGTGTCACTGGCCTTCATATGTGGGACCAAACCAGGGCCGCTGGCTTCTGAAGCCAGCGCTTAACCACTGCGCCACTCGGCCGGCCCAATTTTTTTTTTTTTAGCTGAGCCATTGGCAGCTCAGCGGCTGCTCAGCTTGGGCCAGGAATCCAACTGGCAACCCTGTTGCTCAGAGCTCGCACTCTTGAGCGAGCTCTTAACCAATTGAGCCACTCGGCCGGCCATAAGTTTCATACCTATGCTTTCTTCTATGCAATTTATTGTTTCAGGTCTTATATTTAGGTCTTTGATCCATTTTGAGTTAATTTTGGAATTTGGTGACAGCAGTCTAGTTTCATTCTTTTACATATAGCTTTCTAATTTTCCCAGCACTGATTATTGAAAAGGCTTTCTTTCCTCCATTGTATGTTTTTGGCTCCTTTGTCAAAAATTATCTGTCCATATTTATGTGGGTTTATTTCTGGGTTTTCAATTCTATTCTATTCCTCTGAGTGTCTATTTTTCTGCCAGTACCATAGGACTTCCAATACTTTGTTGAATAACGGTGGTGATAGGAGGCAACCTTGTCTTGTTTATGAACGTGCAGCAAAAGGCTTCAGTTTTTCATTGTTAATTATGATATTAGCTGAGTGTTTGTCACATATATAGCCTTTATTATGTTAGGTATTTTCCTTCTATACTCATTTTATTTTCTTATAATTTTTTATATTTCTGTTATGTCCATTGTCACTTCTCCTTTTTCATTTATGAGTTTTTTTTGGCTCTCTCTCTTTTTTTCTTGTTGAGTCTGGTTAATTTTTTTTTAAATCTTTTCAGAAAACCAGCTCTTTATTTCATTGATCTTTTGCATTTTTTCAGACTCTGTTTTGTTTATTTGTACTCTGATTGTTATTATTTCCTTTTACTCACTTTAGGCTTTGTTTGCTGTTCCTTTTCTAGTTTGTTTAATTGTAAGTTTAGATTATTTATTTTAGATTTTTCTTGTTTCTTGAAGTAGGACTATATTACTATGAATTTTCCTCTTAGGACTACTTTCTTTGTGTCCCATAGAGTTTGGCTTATTTTGTTTTCGTTTTCATTTGTCTCCGGTATCTTTGATTTCTTCCTTGAAACCACCTCACATCTATTATGTAAACAGTAGTATATAAATAGATGTACATTAAATAAGAAATAATTTTTTGGAACTGGCCATTCAGGAGTAAAGGAGGGAAAGCTTTCCCTCATAACAATGATCAGGGAAAATATATTCTTCAGGAACAGAGAGAATCATCAAGGATGAGAACTTATTTTATAATACTATACTATAAACAGATAATTTCTCTCCAAATGCCCTTAAAAAGTGAATCAGCTGTGATTATAATTCAGGCCTTAGAATAATCCATCTTATTTACTCAATGCAAATTATTGAATAAATGATTCACAAAAGGAAAAAAAAATCATGCAACTAATGTGCTTATTCTGTAGTGATGCATATTTTAGTAGAAAATCTCTCACTATGGTATTCACTATCTCTTTTACGGATAGGGAAGGAAGAAAGAATGGAGTAGGACTAGGATGATTAAAGATAGAAGCTGCTAGGTTGTTACTTTTGAGTTACTTTTGCAAAACTAGCACAATTACAAATTTGATAATGGAGTGGAGAGATTAGTGTGGACCTCAGAAGGCTTTTGGTTACAACCTAAATTCATTTTAAGTTAGTGTATGATATGTCCAAATGTTCATTTATTCATTCAAAATATATTTATTCAGTTTTTACCTGTATTGTTCAAGAAATGGTACGCAAATATGAAAACACCATTGTTTCCTGCCTTTTAGGATCATGTATGTAGTTAATGGAAGATTAAGTGTAGTGTCATGACCCAGTGACAGCAACAGAAGTCTGTACAGAGTGCTCTAAGAACATAAGGTGAGAATGGTTGATGTACCTAAGTTCAGAGAGAAGGCATCAAAGGAGCTAATTTTCATCTGGATCTTAACAATAAGTAGGAATCGTAAAGCAGGGGAAGGAATGGCAGTGATGGCAAAAGGAATGACTTGTGAATGTCTGGGGATATGAAAAACAGACTATGTTTGGGTACGGTCCAGCATGGACACATGGGAGAAAGTAGTGGCAAATGCAAAAAGCTGGGAACAGATTGCAAAAGGTCATGATCATTTTAAGGCGTTTGGGCTTTGTCCTATGAGACAAGGTGACCCTCAGTCACGTAGTCACTCACATTTAATTGATAAAGTGTGTATTAAATATATCTTATAATTTAAAACAAAAATAACCATTATTTACTTTAAAATTCAACATCTTTTCTACCTGTTCTCTAGTTATGGAGGTTAGCACCTTGCACACTTTGTAAACTGGGACATTATGTCTTTGTTTTGCTTTATGGATGACTGTTTATTACTGTACATATTTCAGGTGGATGTAAGTGCTTTGCCTGTGTTGGTGATTGCTAAAGGAAAAGTGGGATATTCCAATATTTAGTACATTTAAATTGAGAACTACTAACCTAGGATTTTTTTACAATTGAATAGATAATATAGATTCAAAATTGTAACAACTTTTGTATACAAGGGAATACAAATATTCTTATGTTCTTGTGCCAACATTTATAGAGAAGCAGTGGTTGCCTGAAACATTGTTTTGAAAAAAGATTCTGGGGCTGCATCTGGGTGCAGAGGGAAAGTGTACATTTATAATTGATTAGCAGTTTATCCTGTGTGCCAGGAAACGGGAATTTTAGTCACATTTTTGCTATGCTTGGTTATTGCACTTTGGGGGAACAAGTCAAGATTCATTAGTTATGCCACAAATATATTCTATTTTGTTTTTAAAATATATGAAGAATCTGATAAAAAATTAGCCAACTGAAGTAGCCTGGAGGCCTCATCTTCTTAGACCTTATGCTGGGTAAACTATGGAAAATGCAATGTATTTGGTGATGGAATAATTGTATCAATTCTTCATTATTGATAGTGGGGCTAGAAAAGGATAAAGAGAAGCATAGTTTAAAATGCATCCTAGGGCCTGGCCGAGTGGCGGTGGTTAAGCGTTGGCTTGGGAAGCTGGCGGCCCTGGTTCGGGTCCCACATGTGAGGGCCAGTGACACTGCCCTCAAAAAATAAAATAAAGTAAAATAAAATTCATCCTAGGTGGTGATCAAATACCAGTACTAAACAACGTGCAAAATGCAAAGATGATAAGCATAAAAAATTCAAGTAGCCAATAAAGAAAAATAAAAGAATAATACTTTATTGAAGCCATAAAGGCAGCATTTGCTTACACACATTGTGGAAAAGCTAGATTCACAACTTTACCCTTTGCACCGTACAAGTAGAATATAGCAGAGATCTCATTCTCCCTGTGGAGGACAAGGAGAGTGAGAGCCAAGTTGAAGTTTGGGCTGAGTTGAAAGCTTCCCCAAGAAGTGTTGTAGATTTCTCTTTCTTTCCACTGTTCTGACATCTGCTAACTTTAGAATTTTGTTAACATGCTTGTAGGAAGGGGTCATGTAGAAGAAAACTAATTTTTCCCTTTTTATTTACCTTCTTCTGAATTCCAGATGTCTAAGTAATTATTTTCAAATATCACAATTTTATTAAATTCTGTTGCTTATTAACCACTTTGGACCTACCTTGCCTGAAATCTTGGACCAAATCAGCCATAAGATTTTTTTCCAGACCTATAATTCTACTGTAATAATCTATACTATTGTAGTGGGCAAACTCCCCTCTTCTCCTAAAAGCCAGACAAATTGAAAAGTTGACATTGTCTCTGTAGGAATTTAAACACTGATAAACTGAGTACAACTTATACTATAAACAAAACATAGACACTATATTAGTTAACAGAAGCCATTGAAGATAAGAAAATGATTATAAATCAATAAAGTATTTATAATTTATATACATTTTTGCTCAATGAGTAAAAATGGGACCTCCAAGCTATCCTGCAAAACAGTTATGAAGTAATGCTATTTGGTAAAGTAAATTGTGGTAGAAATAAAAAAATGAGTAGTTTAATCAATAACTTGCTTTTATGTTCATTTGAATTATCTCAGTAATTACGTTTTTTTGTTTTAATTTACTTATGTAGAACCATTCTTAAATAAACACAGGCTTTAATGATGCTATTCCCTACTTTCATTGGTTTGAGGTTTGAATTTCCTCCAGTTAATGTACTTCATATATGTGAATATATAAATATATGTATATGTATGTATAAAGATATAAATATATGTATATTTATAAATATATTTGGATGCACCTATATCTTGCTATATATTATTTTATTTACGTTTTGTTCAGATTTGCATCCTCAAAGTATATTTAACAAGTCTTCTAAATGGTCATATTTCTGATTAACTTTATGTAAGCGTAAGGAGTTTTAGTTTCCTTTGCTTAGAACACATTTTTAAAGAGATTTATAGTGTGAAAAGACAACTTGTAAACTATTACACACTGGTGATTTATGTCTCTTTATGTTTATTTATTTGTAGTTCACATCTCCCTTAACCTAAATGCACACTTTTAATTTGGAGACTACATTTAATTTGGAGAATACAGTAAATACTGAATATTCATCTTAGAAGATTTTCAAGTGGAAAAGCTCTTACTTAAAGTCATGACACAAAAAGTTTTGTGGAAAATTCCTTGAAGACTCCAGCTTTGCTTTAATTTGTGCCCTTTATATAATACTGAGAGAAAAAGTGGATCTTTGATAATTTTTTGAAGCAATGCACCCATTAACAATACATGTTCTACAAACGTGACTTTCCAATTATTCCACAAAATTGGTTCTCTAGCAGTGATTTCTGTAAATATGATAAGTAAAATTCATTAAAGATTATTTTGAAGTAATGATCAATTTCTTTTTTAGAGCGATCTTAAAACTAAAAAGTGGTAAAATTGAATCACAGGGACTTCAGTAATCGTAGGAATCTGAATCTCCTCCCACAATCTAAACTTTGAGATTGCCCTTAAAAGAGAAAAAGATATGTGAAAAACAATAATTTTATTCAAAATCTAGTGACATCTGAGCCTCACTCTATGCCTTTTCACTCATTCACTATAATATCTTCATTTTTCATATTATAGTTTCTTTACAGTAAAATATTCTTTTTCATTCATAACCATCCTTTGGCCTTGAAACTTCTTTTATGACTGCTTTCCCAGATAAGTTTTATACAGGTTGCTTCCTATTCCTTTATAGGACATTTTCTTGAACAAAAATGAAATTAATTTCAAGGACAAATTCTCTTTACTTGTATACTCATAGCAAAAGTCAATAACACATTGTTCCATTGCTTTAAAAAAAAAAAAGGGTTCAAAATAGATAACTGGAAGCCATGCCATGACCTTAGTTAGTCACATATGGTATTAAAGGCATTTCCTGAGGTGGAGATATTTTTGCTTACAGGATAGAGAAATTAGAGAAGTGATTAATTTAAAATATTTTTTCTCTCATTCCTTTCCTCTTCCTTTTTTTTTTTCTCTATCAGCTGCATTCTTTCTGTGCTTTCAATATGTAAGCTTCTCATATTGAGTTTGGTTACACATGATTCTGAGGACCTAAGTATATGTCTCTGCCATATTTCTTCTCAGACACTTCTCATCATTATTCACAAGAAATATTATTTAGAATCTGATTATACATAGTTATCTAGAAAGCCTGGCACAAAGAAATGTACACATGGATTTTACCCAGTAGGGACTTATTAGAGAAGTATCAATTTGAGTAGAAGAATGTATGCTTATTTTGAAAAGTTGAAACTACAGAGGTTCCCATCCTTTGTGGGTCCTTAGTCCTCACAGCTCATATCGAAATTCTCTTTAAATATTTCTTTCCCCTTTAGTTGATGAATATTTTTATAGTAGAGAATACTTAGCTATCTCTGTAACTCTTTAGCTTAAACCAATTTGTGGTATATAAGATGATCAATAAATGTTGAACTGAACTAAAAAGAACCTTTTGTAGTTACTGAGGAGTAACTGTAACCAATACTGCAATGTTTGGGACTGAAAGGCTATTATAAAAATTAAAAGAGTCATATTTTCCCTGCTGAGATTTTAATGTCTGCTTAGCTTGAACAGAAAAATAAAAAAGCCATCCTCTGGGGGAGAAAGTGAGGTAATACAGAAATTAATTTTGCCATGAAGTGATCCAGAACAATCTAGGGCATTCTGAAGTTAGTGCCAAGTGTAGTATATGAAAAACTGTTTTTTAAAATATGTCAACTTTCCCCAAATATGAAGTCATTGCATTGGGTACTAACTGATTGGCTTGCAAAATTCAACGTCTGGAACAGTCTTAACTTCAAATGTGAAAGGTGTGAGTTTATGAAAATACCAAAAAATAAAGCTTATTTGTATAAATATAATAAAAGTCTATAAACAGAAGATGAAGTAATGTCTTAAGTCAATAAGTCTTGTCCTATGAAATGTAATTTTTTTTTTTTTTGAGGGCAGTGTCACTTGCCCTCATATGTGGGATCCGAACTGGGGCTGCTGGCATCCCAAGCCAGTTCTTAACCACCACGCCACTTGGCCAGCCCTGAAATGTAATTTTTTAGTATGTGCAAATGCTTTATCAGGAAAAAAGGAATACATTCCATTTTATCATGACTGTAGTTTTGGAAAAATCTGTATTTACTGTTTTTTCTGATTATGTGACTAATATATACTTTTTGTAAAACTCTTTTAACAATACAGAAGGGCTTAAAAGTAAAAGTGAGAACTCCTCCAGTGAATGTACTTGCAGAAATACTATAGTTTCTTATGTATAATTATAGAACACACATATATATATATATATATATATATATATATATATATATAAAGATAGATTTTCATCCATTTTCAATGTTTTATATATATAAAATTTGCAAATTTGGTATGATATTAAATAGTTTGAAAAAAATTGGATCTGCATGAGTTGAAATATATCCATGAAAATTTTATACTATTTATAATAACACAGATTTTTAGATAATCCTGAAGTCAATTTTAAATGTTATATTGAATTGAAAGTAAGTGCTGTGAGTGGGTAAAATTAGTACCAAATGGACCATCTGGTACTACTCGTCCTGGAAAATTCTAAATTATAGTCTTTATGACTGTATATTGAGCACTTGGTTCTATTTTAGGTGTTATTCCATGTTTTCTACCAATTAATTTAATTTTCATACTGTCTGTGGAATAAGATTAGGCTTCTCCATTTTGCAGGTCGAAAAACTCAGAAGATAAGTAACTTGTCTAGTGACTTAACTCCAACAAATAGCAGAGCCAGTGTCTGTTCTTAAAAGTACAATGTTGAAGCTTAAGTCAAGTGAATACACAATTGAATTTTCTGATAATGTAAATAATTGAGACTATTAGAATGTAAGTATCAAGAGGACAGAAACCTTTTCTCCTCCATCTTCCTGCCCCTCAGCTTTTGAGCACAAAGTAATGAACTTTTTAAAAATCAATCAATCATTTGTCACCCTGTCAGACTTAGCTTTATTCCAGTAACTACAGCTGGGCAACTTTCCCTTTCCATTAGTAGTCCATACATTCTGATGAACACTGGTATTTAATAAATTATCCAATTAGTTATATAATTTCAGACACTGAATAAATGCTATGAAGAAAATAAAGTATGGTTAGGTACACAGATTTATGTGTGTGGATGTGTGTGTGTAAGTAGGTTGTTTATTGTGTGTGTTATATTGTATATGTATGTTATATGTGTGTTGGGTGTGATTGTGTGTATATTGTATATACAATTTGTGTGCATGCTGTATGTATTGTGTATGCTCTGTGTAGGTTGAATATGATGTGTGTGTGTGTGTGTGTGTGTGTTGTATGTGAGTGTGTTTTATTTTAGGTAGTATGGTGGTCAGGAAAGACATTTCTGAAAATGTCTTGTTCAAAGTACAGATCAAAAGTTTATTTTGCTGGGCCGCAGGCTGGCTAAGTTGGTTAGAGCATGTGCTCTGAACAACAAGGTTGCCAATTTGAGTCCCCCATGGGCTGGTGAGCTGTGGCCTCCACAACTATTGCGTCTTCAGAAAAGTCATGATGCATGTTTGCAACAGATGACACTAGTTCATTTTTGGAAACACTAGATTCATTCACATCTATGTTATTGCTATGTCATTTCAAAGCTGACGGTTCTAGCTTCATTCTTAAAAATAATTGAGTGATTTGGTTGAGTTTTAGAGATTTTACAGCAAATTGAAGATGGAAGACCAAAATGTGAATTTTTGCCGTATTTTACTGTTTTACTTCCATAAAGGGAAGAATGCATGTCAAGCTTGTGAAAAGTTGTATGAAGTTTATGGTGACAATGCTCTACAAGAACATCAGTGCCAACGATGGTTCACAAAATTCCGTGCTGGTGCTTTTGATCTTAACGACGCTCCTCCGTCAGGGAGGCCCACCGAGGTTGATGACGACAAAATAAAGGCATTGATCAAGTCAAAACCATGTTACATGACACGAGAGATTGCAGAAACATTGAACATCCATCATTCAAGCATTCACGACCACTTGAAGAAGCTGGGATATGTAAGCAAGCTCAATATTTGGGTTCTGCATGAACTTAAAGAAGTTCATTTGATGGTGTGTATAAACATCTGCAATATACTCATTAAACGTGAGGAAAACAATCCTTTTTTGAAGTGACTGATAACTGGTGATGAGAAGTGGAAATTGTTTACAACAATGTGGTGTGCAAATGGTCTTGGTCCCGATGAAGATTCGCCTCAAACGACATCGAAAGCAGACATTCATCAGAGGAAGGTTATGCTCTCAGTGTGGTGGGATTTTAAAGGTGTCGTGTTTTTTGAGCTCCTACCAAGGAACCAAATAATCAATTTGAATGTGTACTGTTGGCAATTGGGCAGTTTGAATGAAATCATCATCCAGAAACATCCAGAGCTTGTTAATTGTAAAGGAGCTGTGTTCCATCGCGACAACGCCAGACCACACACAAGTTTGATGGCCAGTCAAAAATTATTGGAGCTTGGATGGGATGTATTGCCACAACCACTATACTTGCCTGACCTTACACCATCAGACCTCCACTTGTTCTGCTCTCTTCAAAACTCCTTGTGTGGTATGACATTCAATTCAGACGAGGCTGTAAATCAGCCCTTATTCAGTGTTTTACAAATAAAGACACGTCCTTCTATGAACAAGGAATTTTGAAGCTCATTGAAAGATGGCAAAAGGTTATCAAATGAAACGGCAATATATCATTATTGATCTTTGTTCTTTACATAAATAAATGATCTTTGAAAAACAGACAAAATACATCATGAGTTTTCTGAAGACCCAATAGATTGAACACAACGACTTGGGCTGAGCTGCTGCTGAGCTTCTGGTAGGTGGCCAGATGGCTCAGTTGGTTAGAGCACGTGCTCTTAATAACAAGGTTGCCAGTTTGATTCCTGCATGGGATGGTGAGCTGCACCCCCTGCAAACAGGACTTGGAGCTGAGCTGTGCCCTCCACAACTGGGTTGAAGGACAATGACTTGACTTGGAGCTGATGGGTTCTGGAAAAAGCACAGTTACCCAACAAAAATTTAAAACAAAACAAAACAGTTTATTTGCTGTTGTTAGAATAAGATTTATTTAATTCTGTGGACTCCAAAGTATAAATGTGATGGGAAGGAGAGAACTAATATCAGTATATATGATGCCAAAAAAATGTATACATATTTTAAGAAAGGAAAACTATTAAAATTTTAGTAATTTATACTGATTACAAAAGATGAATAAAAGTTGCGTTTGACTTCTGCAATTACAAGAGGTGCTCAAAAGTGGTTATCATCGATGTCCAGACACAGCAAACTATTGTTTGAGCAACGTTGACCAAAGTGTCCACTAGTATACATTTTTTGGCACCCCCGGTGTGTGTGTGTGTGTGTGTGTGTGTGTGTGTGTGTGTGTGTATCCAGATTGCTTAAAAGTAGGACCTATCCATACACACACACAGAATACACACACACACCGGGCGTGCCAAAAAACTGTTTACACATGACTTGTATTTGTCTTTTCATATTGGTATATATTGAGTATTACAATTTTAATACAGTTTCTTCCTCTCTTAAAATGTGTATACATATTTTTTGGCACCCTCTGTATATAAATTTATGTCATCACTTGTCACTCAGCAAATAGCTGCTTGCATGAGTGTTTCATTAACGATGTTATGGCAAATGAGATACCTAAACAATTCAGAATTATTGAATAAAACACTGCATTTCAGATGTATTTTAGGCTGCAAACACAAGGGTAGCACAATGTTGCATCCTCACAAGGAATTTGTTTATCTCTTTCTCTTTGATCTCAAAAGAATTTTCTTATCTATAAAAATGAAGAGGGGGCGCTGGCTGGCCGAATGGCTCAGTTGGTTAAGAGTTGGCTTAGAGTGCATACTCTGAGCAACAGGGCCACTGGTTCGATTCCCACACGGGCCAGTGACGCTGCACCTGAGCTGAGCTATTGCTGAGCTGCTAACAGGTGGCAGGATGGCTCAGCTGGTGTAACAACAAGATTGCCTGTTTGATGGTGGGCTATGCCCACCCACAACTAAGACTGAACTCAGCACCTTGAGCTGCGCTGCTGCCCAGATGGCTCAGAGGATAGGGCTGCACTCTTAACAATAAGGCTGCTGGGTTCAACTCCCATATGGGATGGTTGCTATGTCCACCTGCAACTAAGACTGTACTCAGCACCTTGAGCTGAGCTGCCGCCTGGATGGCTCAGTGGATAGTGTGCGCTCTTAACAACAAAGCTACTGGTTCAACTCCTGCTTGGGATGGTGGCTACACCCACCTGCAACTAAGATTGAACACAGCACCTTGAGTTTAGAAGCCATGAGCTGCCAATGGGAAGCCAGATGGCGACTGGCGCCCTTCACAACGAAGACTGAAGAACAACTTGTCTGATCCCTTTCCTCAATTCCCCAACATTGTTCCCCTCCCCCAATTCCCCAATAAAATCTTTAAAAGATAATAATAATAAAAAGAAGAAGGCAGCAACTTAGCTGTCTAATTCACAGGGTTTCTGTGAAACAATGGAAAACAAATAGAAATATTTGTTATTTGTTTATGTAAGCTGGAATGAGGATGGGGTGGGTATTGTAATAGATGTTTAAAGGTAGAAGAATTGGAAAATAAATCTGTGTCTTAAGCGAAAATGTTTGACTTAAAAACTAAAATCCATTAAAATCCAGATTGCTTGAAAGTAGGACCTATCCAAGTAAATTATTTTTAGTAATTGAAAGGACTTGGTAGGCAATATGATTTCTTTCTACTTTGTTGTGAAGATGGAATGAGTGAAACACATCTGAAGGGCTTGATGTTAGAAATATAAATCAAAGAGATGGGATGGATTACTAGCATTTGTGACAGCACTGAATCAAGAGGGTCACAACTATTTTTTCTTTTCTTTCTTTTCTTTCTTTCTTTCTTTCTTTCTTTCTTTCTTTCTTTCTTTCTTTCTTTCTTTCTTTCTTCCTTTCTATTTTCTTTTTTCTTTTTTTTTTTTGCATATGGACTTCCAGTACTCTTTCTTGAAAAGATTATTCTTTCTCCACTGAATTGCTCTTGCTTCTCTGTTAAAGTTTAGTTGAATAAATATGTATGGGTCTATTTCTGGGTTCTCTATTCTGTTTCATTCTGTGTCTTTCTTTCACCATTCTCTCTTGGTCACTAACTTTTTAGGGATTACTGAAATCAGATAGTGTCAATCCTACCCTTTTTTTTTTGGTTGAAAGCTGGACATGATCTATCAGGTAATAGGAACTGGGGTAAATAGGCCTTTATTATGTGGTTTTCTGTTAATCTGGCTAGCAGTTGGGCTGTTTAATGCTTGTTATAGCTGTAGGTGCCAGATGCGTCTGATTTTTGTTTTTGTTTCTGCTGTTGTCTTTGGGTTTTCCTGAGAAGTCCTTCTTATGTAGAGTGTAAGTCCTGTGTCTCTTTCAGATTTAATCCACTGTTATATTGCAATCCTCTTGATATGGTAGTAAGGCATGGAGGAGGGTGCATGGGTCCAGCCTCCACGAGTCCAGGGGTTCCCTCAGGTGGGGATGGCATCGGTGAGGCGAAAGAAAGAAAGAAAAAAGAAGGGAGAGAGTGGAGACACCGGGGTAGTTTCAGAGAAGAAGTGTCACACTTTATTGTTATAGCATGTCCCTTTTATAGGGATTTTTGACCAATATCACAAGTCACAAGTTACTTTTCACATGAATTTGGTGTTTTCTATTTCCCAGGATTTTCACAGTCTTTACTTTCTTGCAATTGCTCCCTTCTCTTCAATTGCTTTCTTGCAATTGACTTACTCTTCTGTTTAAGGATTATCTTGTCTTTTACTATGATAATTTCTATGCAACCCAGTTTCTGTATATCACCTAAAGAATGTTTATTGTGACTATTTTATGTTAAGGATTGACTTAGTTTTACATACTGCCTAAAGAGTGTTTACTGTAGCTATCTTGACTATCTAGAAATTATCCTAAATCCTAGCAGCTAAATACAATCATAAGACTCACAGGGTGTATACTTGAGCTATTACTAAGAGACTAGGAGTGGCTGTGTTTTAGGGTAAAAGCATCTAAAGTCTATTCCTATGTAAATACAATACTTAGCAAGCAAAAAGGGAGGTTTCACACCTCTTATCCTATTTCAGTATTTGTTGCTGCAACAAAGTACAAAGCAAAGAATTCAAACAAGGCTAATGATTAGCATACCCCATGTTCAGCAAGCTGCCTGGAATTCTCATGGCCTGAAGACTTTTAGTCTTCAAGGAGACTTTTCACAGCAGGGCCCTTAGGGAAGTGAGCTCAAGGACTGATGTTATCATCAGTTTCTCACAGGCAGGCTTTTGGTCTATGTGGCCAGGGGTCTGTGCCTCAGTTTTGAAGGGGCTTGAGTCCCCAATGTCTCAGTTCAGGGGTCCCCTAGGGCTATAGCCTGGCTTGGGTTGTTTTCCCCTTGGGAAATCATGCCCGTCTTTGGCTTACACAGCCATCTATCATCGGGGAACCACAGGAACTTGCCATAAATGCAGTGAGTGTATTGTCTCCTATAGGAGGAAAGGCACGTGGGTTCATAGAGGCAGGAGATATTACATGACCAACCATAAGGCAGCATCCCAAACATCCAGTGCTGAGCGTGGCACTGTGAATTGTCAGATACTGGGGGGGGGGGGGGGAGGGTGTCGGCTCCCAACAGGAGGGGAAGTATTCTATAAGCTCATGATTAAATCTAAGTATTTTAGAAGGCCTGTGTCCCTGGGCTGTGAACTTTACAAGTTGGATAATTGCCCTTCTGCCTATAAATCTCTAGTAGAGCCTTTTTCATTGGAGAGTAGTTCCTTGTTATGGTGAATGCAACAGGCCTATTTCATAATGGTTGCTTTTCTCCTTTTACTGCTAAAGATATGAGGTGATTTTTCTTGGCTCTTCACCATGAGACCTGGTGCGGTTCCCACGGGTGGGAACCCCTAAAACTTCAGCCTTCAGGAGTTTCTTACTCTCAAGCTATTCCACAGTCAACCTCCAGAAATTTGTCAAAATTATCTTGAAAGTTTTCTTACTGATTTATGATTCTGGCACTTTCTGCTCAGGGAAACTGATCTCAGCTGTGTTTTTCAGCAGTTCTCTGAATTGCAACCTCAGCTCTCTGATGGGCCCAAGAAGTCATTAATTTTCAATTTGTTGTATTTTTTTCTTATTTTAAGAATGGGAGTGATATTTTCAAGGTCTTTACATCTCAGAGCTGAAACTGGAAGTTGCTATGTACTTTAATCATTTCTTCCAGGGCAGACAATTTTGTAATATATTCCATGTATCGGATGACTAGAAAGGTCATTGAGTCTCTTGCATGACTTTTCAAAAAATTGTCATTGGTAATTTGAATACAGGGAAGTTCACACAAAGATGAACTTACAGTTACTGGTGCAACTGCCGGGTTTTGCTCTACAAGCCTAGGAATTCTGATAAATACGATTACACAAAATTCAGAAAAGGGAATAACATGTAGTGCCTTATCATGTATTATTTCTGACAGGAAATTGCTTCTATTTTGTTTAGGCATCGGTGAGAACTGGGTCCTTTGCATTCAATTTTATCAATATGATGATTGACAGAATTCTCCCTAGATGAATTTCTGGCTCTCTACTTTCAAAGCCTTGGTTCCCTTTCTTTATGCAAATATTTCCTGCTGGGAGATGTAGGATACTCTGCCTGTGCCTCTGTGGCACAATGTCAGGTGGGTTTTAGTAGGATTCCTAGAGGTCATTTCTATTCTGAGAAGGCTAGCAGTCACTTCACTACACGTGGGAGTGGCTGCAAAATCCTAATATACTCCAGTAAACTCAAACTGAATGAATCACTAATTCTACTTCCCCTTAGCCAGATCCTAGTGCCACCCAGTTGAGATAAATCATAATGTAGAAGAAATTGATTTGTATTTGATGATCTTTCCGAAATCTCTTATTAGTTCTAAGAGGCTGTTGACACTTTACATTCTTCTAGCTGGGTGATCACATAATCAAAGTGATTATTTCAATAAATAAATAATATTGAGTAAATTCATAAATAGCATAAATACATAATACATCATAGTCAAATAGGATTTATCCTAGGAATGTGAAAATGCTTCGGCATCAGAAAAATTTGTAAGAGTAATTCACCACATTAATTGACTAAGAGTACAAGTATATAATTGTTTGAATTATATATGGAAAAAAATTTGATAAAGCTGAGAACATATTTATGATTAAAAAACTGTTAGAAACCTAGAAGAAAGGAACTTCCTGGACTTGATAAACACTATGGTAAAATTTAATGGAGGGACTTTAGATTCAATACCTTTAATATAGGGGAGAAGACAATCATTCACTTTTACAGAATTATATATATATAATCTGTAAAACTGGATATATTATGGGCATTTTATAAGTGGTTTTTGGATTTAATTGTATAAGTTAAAAAGAAGAAATGACAAAATATTGAATGGAATATTACACATAAACTCTCAACATCCATCTGTAAATGTCTAATTTTTAGTCTTTCAAGTAAATAATCTTTTTAAATGAAGAAAAGTCATATCTTTTCAAATTATAATCCTACAACAAATATGGCCCTTATTTTATTTAAAATATTTAAAAGTGTATTGAAGGTCTTAGACAATGCTAAAAGGAAATTTAATTTTTTTTTTTTTTTATGAAAGATGTTAGTCTTAGAAGGGAAAAGAACTATTTTATAGACTTTGACTTTTTTTGAGTGCCTTGTGAGTTTCTTTAGTACTTATTCTTCTTTTTGAGTTCTCTATTTCCGCTGTGCCACTTGTCATTTTAATACTCTTTTAGGAAACTATGCATGTCCTCTAGGTTTTAAGATTTATTAGCATATAGCTGATCCAAATCTCTTTTATTATTAAAAAAATTTATACTCTAATTACCTCCCTTTTTCATTTTGTGTTTTGTGTCAGATACCTTTCATTTTTATAAGTCTTATCAGACATTTTATATCTTAAATAGTTTTTAAAGAACTACCTTCTCTGTTTTTGTTTGTTGCACTTTTACCCTTTTATATGTTATACTCTTTTTTTTTTTTTTAATTTGAGTTTTCTGTTACTCCATTTCTAATTTCTTGTGCCAGATTTATTCTTAAACTATATTGCTTCCCAATATATAATTTTTTTTTGCATTATAGTAAAAGAATCTATATGACATTGGTCCTTTGTAATTGAGGCTTTCTTTGTAGCCCAGCACCCTGCTCTGTTTTTATATAATTATGGGTATTTAAAAAGAAAACTTTCTATTTTTCACATATCAACAAAAAACATCCAGCCTAAGAGAAGGTTATAAGAGTTTATTTGAGCCAAACTGAGGCAATTTCCAGGAAGAAAATCTCAACAGATTGAGAAAATAGTACAGAAAATGTCCATTTTGCAACTTATTTTATACATTAGAATCAAAGAAGGTGAGTTACATGAAATCCATTGGTTGTAGATTAAGGGGGTGGGAGAAAGCAAAGCAGGGAAATCTCTGGGATTGGATAAAAAGAAAAATGGAGAGACACACACTTCTTTTACATTGGTGGGTACAGCATAGTTAACAGCATTTTACAGTGCATAGAGATATCTTGGGGAACAAGATAACAAAGAGGGATTTTGTAGATTCCTGCTCTGGTGTGGTGGATTGTGACCCCTGGCAGAGGGGAGGGCTCCTGGAAAAAAAGATTACTCTGACATTGCAAGGGTATGTTATAGTAGATACAAAAAGACAACAGAGGGACTTGCTTAAAGTGAAGATTGACCCTTGTCAGGGAAGTTACAGGCCAAGGATGTGACTACTGGCTACCACTCATTTTTGGTTAGGAATTTTTATGTTCAGACTGTTTTATGTGGTTATTTTTCAGTCTCCTGAGTTTGTCATGTTTAATGTGTAGCCCCTTTTCCATCCACACACTTAGAGTTCTAAGCATTTTATACATAATTGTATTGTTCAGGTTTTCAGTATTTCTTCTCATATTTATTTTTTATCTGCTTGATCTATTATTTCTGAGAAAGCTGTGTTACAATCTTATTATTCTTATTTAATTCTTCTTGCACTGTGTTTGTTGTTGGTTAGCATAACCTGAGTGTATATTTATAAAAAATTTTATCCCATGTTTTTCATGGATATATATTCTTTTTTTTTTTTTTTAAAGAATTTTATTGGGTAATTGGGGAAGGGGAACATCGTTGGGGAATCAGGGAAGGGGAACAGACAAGTTGCTGTCTTTTTGTTCTTCAGTCTAGTTGCAGAGGATGTTGCTTTACTGGCCCATGTTGGTATCGTCATTGCGCTCTTCCCGCATGAGGCAGATCAGTCGCGGCCTCTGGATGTTGCTCACTGAGGCTATTGGCAGCTCACGCTGACTGCCAGCCACTCACGCTGGCTGCCAGCCACTCACTGTAGCCTGTGGCAGCCCACTGCAGCAGGGGCTGCAGCCTACACCGTTGCTGGGGCTCGCACAGCCAAGCTCCAGGTGGATTTGTTGTTAGCTGTAGAGGGCAGTGTCACTGGCCCTCATATGTGGGATCCGAACCGGGGCCACTGGCATCCCCAAACCAGCTCTTAACCAATGTGCCACTCGGTCGGCCCATGGATATATATTCTTAATTGCTTCTTTTGTAAGAATGTAATGTTATGATAGCATGCTAGGAACTGATTTTTAAATATGATTATGATACAGTTCTCTACTGCAGATAGTATGACTTTAATCCAGAACCCTATAGTTCTGTGTTGCAGCTCTCCTCCTGGGTCTTGCCAGAGACTCTACATAATGTTAATTATGTAGATTAATGTAAATTCCTTTAGTACTATGGGGTCTGATGGGCTGTGTGGCAGAAGTGGCTGGGCTATTTGTACTTCAGCATAGATATACTACAAAGCCCTCTTTAGAGTCATGTGATAAGGGGGTTGAAACAGTTTTCACAATCCTCCCAGTGCTATGCTTCTTTCTAAATGGTAGGATGTGCAAGATACAATAACATTTATCTTGATATTTTAACTGTATCTCTCAGCACTTGACTGGTGTATCAGGATCTTGAGTCTTTGTAGTATTTATTGCCCATTTTTAGGAACTCATGTGTGTTACTAGGAAATTCAGAATACTAGTCACTTTCTGCTCAGCAGGTCTGTTTATCATGATGTTCACAGTATATTGGACCAATGAGATGTTCTATGCAATGTGCAGGTGATAGAGTTTCCTTAGGACTATATAATGACAGAAGAAAGATGATTTGACATACCCATGGGTGATGAAATAATTTTATAATGTTATTCATCTCAGGTGAATGAGAACTTTTGAGACTCCTACCTGATATGTATCACCAGATCAATAGCTCCATGCCACATCCTAGAGGCCATGTTGATCAGTACAAATATCACATTTGGCAAAAAAAAAAAAACCCCACAAAAAATCCAAAACAAGACAAAGTAAACAAATAAATTGAAATTGTGACCATTATTTAATTAAATTGTAGAGTCCACTGTCATCTGTCATTGTCCATCTGATTTTTTTATGGCCAGTCTGGTGAATTTAAATGGATTCTTTTTTTAAGGATTTTATTGGGTAATTGGGGGAGGGGACCAGCGTTGGGGAACCAGGGAAGGGGAACAGTCAAGTTGCTGTCTTTTTGTTCTTCAGTCTAGTTGCGGAAGACGTTGCTTCACTGGCCCATGTTGGTATCATCATTGCGCTCTTCCCGGATAAGGCAGATCGGTCGCCGGCCTCTGGATGGTCGCTCACTGTCGCTATTGGCAGCTCATGCTGGCTGCCAGCCACTCACGCTTGCTGCCGCCCACTCACTGTAGTCTATGGCTGCCCACTACAGCAGGGGCTGCAGCCAACACTGTCGCCGGGGCTCGCACAGCCCAGCTCCAAGCAGAGCTGTTGTTAGCTATAGAGGGCAATGTCCCTGGCCCTCATATGTGGGATCCGAACCAGGGCTGCTGGCATCCCCAAACCAGCTCTTAACCAATGTGCCACTCGGCCGGCCCTAAATGGATTCTTAAAGGAAAACACCTTCCCTGAATTTTTCATGTCTTTGAGATTGGCACTAAACTTTGTCATTCCACTTGGAATGCAGTATTATTCTTCATTTCCTGTCTTACCTAGGATGGAGTGTAGTACTCTGACCCCTGTTATCAGAGTCAGTTTTGATCCTAAATTCAATAGCCTCCAAAGATACTAGTCCCACTTTGCTCAATGTAAAATTATTTGATAAATGACCCTAGGTCACTGTGGGGTAGGATTGAGAGAATTGCTACTCTCACTCACTGTAGTATTCTAGGGTCTCTTCTTATGGAGACCTGACTCTTTTCTAATTGATTAATTCTTTTCTAAAAACTGGCTCAGGAGGAGAATGTAAGTGAGAGATAACAGCTTTCCATTGGTTCCATGAGGCAGCTTATATCATCCTTCTGCTCATCCATTCTTAATTTCTTTTGAAACTGTCTATCTATCTATCTATCTATCTATCTATCTATCTATCTATCTATCTTTGTTTACTGCCTATTTGTCTTACTCTTGTGAACCATGGTCTATTAGTCATCATGATAATTCTTTGTGGGTCAGGATATACCTGATGCCATTTCCACCATGTTGCCAATTATAGTTATTTTCATGCACCTTGCCACTGTCAATTAAATGCTGCTATCTGTCTCTATTACCCTGGAATCCCATCATCTTCATTGATACAAAGGAGCCAAGTTCCATAACAACATGTCCTGCCATCCATCTCAGCCTGTAGCCAACAGCCACTGCTAAGCTTCTCAGTAATGGTGACACTCTCTCTAGTGCATTCCTTATCACTATAGTTAATGCAATTGCTCCAGACCCTTCCAAGGACAATCAGTTAGTGGGTTCTCAAGTCTTATGTAATAGACTCATTCTACCATGTTCAGTTCTCTGAGAAATTTGCTTTCTTTCCTCAGCCCTCTACCAGAGCAGTTCTTGCATCTCAAGTTTATTTACTAGTAGGCCATCATTTTTTCCAAGCTTCTAAGTTCCATTCCAGCAGCATATCAGAACTTGCTAGGGTCACAGAGAACGGTCTCATATAAACAAACTTTCCCTAATCCTGCTTTATGCTCGTGTCCCCTCCTATCTTAGGGCCTTCATGAGCCACTTCCAGGCATGCTTCCCTAGTTCCTACCAGTTCACAGGAACCAAGTCTAGGGCAATTTTGGTGAAAAATCCCTTTTCTCACTAGCAGAGACAGAGGCTCTTGAGGTAGGTTCTGGTTAACAATTGACCCTAGATATTTAGCTATTGGTCTACTGTTCAGGAGAGGAGATGGGGCCATAGCTGAGGAGGGCAGTATTTTCTAGCAAGGCATCTGCCTCAGTTGAGGCTTCTGCATAGTCTTTAGGCTGCTATTTAGAAATCAATGTTATAAGATATGAAATAATTTCCTTCCATTTGTTTCAAAGAGCATCCTCTTGAGAAAGACTTATTCCTTCAAAGATTATACATAGTATAAGATAAAAACTTGGGGCCGGCTGAGTGGCTTGTTGGTTAAGAGTTGGCTTGGGACACCAGCTCTGAGCAGCTGGGCCCTGGTTCGGATCACACATGAGGGCCAGTGACACTGTACCTTCTATAGCTAAGATGGTGAACAACAGCTCAACCAGGAGATGGGCTGTCATGAGTCACTGCTGACGGGCGTAGGCTGTAGCCCCTGCTGCAGTGGGCTGCCAGGAGCTACTTGAGTGACTGGCAGCCAGTATGAGTGGCCGTCAGATGGCTGGTGAACGACTGCCTCACCTGGGAAGAGCACAATGATGATACCAACATGGGCCAATGAAGTGATGTCCTCCACAAGTAGACTGAAGAACAAAAGGACAGCAACTTGTCTGTTCCCCTCCCCCAATTCCCCAACGCTGTTCCCCTCCCCCAATTACCCAATAAAATAAATAAATAAATAAATAAATAAGAACTTAATTTTGTTTTTCTTTTTAATGACTTCAAAATGATACTTAAAAAGGTGATCCAAGCATTATTCAATGAGATGGAAAACCTTTTCCAAAATGCTTGAAGTGAAAATGCATCTAAACCAGGTTTATAACACTTAATTGTTGACCTGGATATGAGTTTGGATTCTTAATCTCCAAAAATGCAGTGTTTTCCTACTAATGCTTAGCACTGTACAATGAATATTTCCTCACTAAGTAGAAACTAGGCATACTCAGAATAGGGACGCTGATGAATCGAATAAAGTATTGTTCACATTTGGCAGTTAACTACAGAGATGTAAAGCTAATAATACACTTGCCAGGAAAGTTATAAATCAAAAATGAAAATAGAATTCTGGCAGTGAGGACACAACTGGAACATTTTACACTACGACAAATAGTTAATCATCCAGCTGTGCTCTTGGCTAATAACTCATAGAATATAAGAAGGAAATAAATGACTTATATTTTCCCATTATTGTGGTTTTAGGGTACAGGTTTGACAGAATGCTGTTGGTAAAATTAGGAGAGAAATTATGGGTAAAGATAAAATGGTTTATCTATGTAAGAGCTAAGTAGAATACCTTTTTTGGTTAGAGACATTTATAACACTCTACACTCTTCTCCAACAGCCCTGTGGCCTTATAAACCCATTATATGATTACCTAAAGATTATATAGGTAAAATTCTTGCATTTCAAGGTTTGTGAATGGTGGCTTTTGATAGCTTTGTAAAAAGATTCAAGATGATAAACTTATCTGTAGTCTTAAAATCATTATCTCTTCATTTGCCTGTATTCTATGTCTACTAGCTTGTGTAAGAAAATGGACAAATGCCTTAAAAATATGATCCAATATACTCTTATCCTATCATAATGTTCATGTTATATGATTACATGTTTTATTTTTCTCATTTAAATGTTATTAACACATTGAGGACAGGGCATTTAAATATGTAGATGCAAATCTGCATCACCGGTCCACAATTTGTTAATATATTTATAGGTATGAAATTAAACTCTATTAATTATCATTGTATTTTTTTGATGGAGTTTTTTCCTGATCCATGTGATTATATTATTAGTTAAATTTTATTTCTATTTGAATAGATTTCTTAAAATGAACTTAGAACCATTTAGAAATTGTCTTCAACTTTTGAGTCTAGCCCTAACTTTTGTTGTTTTATTATGAATTCCTCAGTCAATGAATTAATCAGTCAATAAATACAGTGGGTATGATATTTCTCAGGCAATAAATTTGGATGTGCAAAGTAACTGTCTTTATTATTTTGTAACTCAACCTAAGCTTCATTTTGAACTTTTATGTTAGCTAGAGGCAGAAAGTTTAGTCATTTTGCAGTATGCTCTGTGGACTTAACTTTCTCGCTGCTCATCCTTTTTTAAAAGTAGAAATAAGTTTCATTCACTTATTTAGCTTAAAGTTTTTCATACTTCTTGAACCCCTTAAGTCCTCCAGGTATTCATGAAACCATCTCTGTTCTCCCATGTCACTGCTTATTTGAAGCCTGGTGTCTTGCTTCTTCCCTAGGCAACAGATGGGAAACGAAGAATAAGCTTTCAGTATTCTTCAGACTTACTAGAGATTCTATTTACAGCTACTTGGAGTGGGAGTAAGGGAGGTCAGAGTCCCTTCTAAGTAACTCACATAAGCATCTCACTATATTATTCTTTTAAAGATTCTTCTTAAATGGGAAATATTATTTTCTTCCTTTACCATCCTTCTTTGTTTAAAATATATATATATATATATATATATATATATATATATATATATGGCTCTAGATTGTAGACTTTCTCTTGTCTCTGTGCAGGCCTTAAAACTTTATTTTGAAGTGTCAAGAGGTGAGTATCAGTTCCATCCTTTATTTTTTGTTTCTGCATTTCTGCTGGAACAACTCTATTTTGAGGGTGTTATGTGTAGAATTTCTTTTCAGCCCTTTGATTTGAGGAAAGATATTAGTTAGAAGGAAGTGTATGTGTGAATGTTGGGGGCAGGTGCAGTAGGCAGAGGTTGGCAGGGGCCACACTGGTAAGTAATTCACATGGTCAACCCACCACACAAATATTAATTTGATGTCTATTATGTCAGGTTCTACTTTGGGTGTAACGAAAGAGATGAGAAGAAATACAGTGTCCAGGGAATTTGCAATTAGTGCAGGGAGCAAAGACAAAACATGTGAAATAATTAAGATGCAATTCAAGAAATACATAATACATAGTTAAATATTAAATTGGCTAATTCATGCTCTATGGTGAAATTGTTACCGGCCAACTGAGCAGCACCAACCCCCACCACTGAAAAACTTTAATGTTTTCTTTTCTATAGAAATGTTAAGTATAAAAATGTTAAGTCTCCTCCCTAGTTCTTTAGTTTCTTGGCTCTTGGGCCTTGATTGCTTTTCTGACAGAAGATCCCCCTTGCTTCTTAATTGCTTTGTAAATTAGTTCCTGAATCTGAAACAATAGAAATCTCCTACCCCTGCTTCAGATAACTATTTGAAAGCCTGAGACTTCCTAATATCCCCCAGGCAAGGAAGCTAAATGTCAAACCCATTCTGTGTCCGGACAACTGATACCACCTGAGTGATGGACTGAATAGCCACAAGTTTCTTAAGAACTAACAGATTTATATTTCTGTCCTCATTCAGGAGACTTGAGGATACAGGGGATACCCCAACAAGCAAGAAGCCAACACGGTCTTCCAGGTGGAGCTTGAGACCCCTTCCTCTCACCTGAGATCAGCTAGGGCGAGAGTTCCGTGAACCCCAATAGGCAAGGACAGCTCTACATCCCTGCCCAGCAGGAAGCAGATACAGAAGAAGAGACCTCCTGTCCCTCAGCTTCCCATAGAGATTTTTACGGGGATCACATCTCTCAAGGAAACCTAGGCAGGTAGTTAGAGGCAGGCATTGGGTCTCTGCATTCCTGCACGTCCCACAGTGTGACCACCTGGGGACATCCCCTCTCCACCCAAAACTCCTCTTTGTATTGTAATTACCTACCCCTGCGGGAAGAGCAAATGGGCGCAAAATATCCAACTAGATCAGACCAGTCACTCACACCTACACAGTACCTCTTGTTAATCACAGGGGCCAATCAAGTGGTCCTACGCCCAGGAAGAACAGCCCATCCTGGAGAAAAAGGATAAAAACCCCAAGTCCTGGGAGGGAAGCGCTCGGCTGCTACCGGTACTTCTGCTGCTGCTTCTTCCCTTTAAGCCTCACCTTTACATATGCCCCCTCCACACTCTTTGGTAATGGGCCCTTAGGCCATCCTCTAGTTTGGATGTACTGTCTTTTCTAATAAACTATTTATTTTACTGCTTTACTCTGGTATCTCGTTCAATTCTTTGCTCGAGTTGCCAAGGACCTGGACTCTGCGCCGAGAAAGGCCCACTCTCCGACAACAAAATTATTGTGCATAAGAGAAGTAGAGAGAGACTGGGTGTGGTAGTAAATCTAGAGTTGGTCCTAAAAGTTGGATAAAATTTACATAACATAAAATGCTTAAGGACATTTAAAATGAGAGAAATGACGTGAGCTGAAGTACAGAAGCAGGAACTCTTATGCTAAGCAATAAAGGAACTGTTTTGGAAAAGAGATTGAGTGCTTGGGATCAGGTGAAAATGTTAGGTTGAAATAAGTTGCAAATTCTTCAAGTTGACAGAAGAATTTATGCTTTTTGCAATAGGCAACAGAAGCTTATACAGAAGCATGATAAATGTTTTTGTACAGGAAAGGAATGACAGAGGTCTGGATGAATTGGAGACTGTAGGAGGCTATTGTTGTAATCCAAGTGTGAGATGATAAGTATCCCCAAAAGGGGGATACAAAGTGGGAATGCCGTGAGAATGAAAAAGAAAAGATAAGAGATAAATGATGGAAAGATCTAGGAAAAACAGAGTTGGATAATATACTGATATAGTAAGCTAGGTTTTCAGGTTCACGTTGTATTTTTTCTTTTTCCTCCTCCAGTTCAAGTAAATATTCAGTTCTAGGCTCATTGTCTCAGGGGAGGAATGTGGCTAGGTGGAAGCATAGAACTTGGCTTTGTTTTGGAAATGTAAGACTCATAATGGAGGATTTGTGAAATCAGTAGAATAAAGTGGATGTGAATGCACAGGAAAGTGCCTTGGCTGGCTATTGGAAGGGAGCATTGCTTTGAGAATAGAAAGAAATAGATTGGGTAGGAAAAAGAAAGCCTGGGGCGTCCATGATATCTTAAAGATCTGAGTGTCCACTCTGCCTCCTGGCAATGCCCTTGAGAGGGTGGGGTTTGGTAAGATGATATCAAGAAAATACCTCCATGAGTCTTATAGCAGAAGGGGAATGGGAAAATTTGTGGGCAGATTGCTATGCTCCAAGAATGATAAGGAAGCTGGACGTGAAGATCATAATGCCATGGGCTTCTCAGTGGTGACTTTTATTTGAGAAGTGACTTCAGGGCCATATTCAGGATGAAGGGAGGTTTCCTGTCTCCCTTCATCCTTAACCCTCGAAAATCTTTTTCCTTTTTCTTCTTTAAGCCTCAAAATCACCCTGGAGAATTGGGGGGAACCTTTACAAAGACTCAGGATGGTGTTCCAGCTTGCCTTAAGAATCATAACAATTCAATGGAGTAATGGGAAATAAATTTTTATTTATTGCCCGTCTGAATTTGTGGGCTTTGTTCATCCCCGCTACAATAGTGACAGCTTTTTTATCCTATGTGAATGCAAACCTTTTCTTTTATTAGAAAAGGATTAATTTACTAAATGTTAAAGTTCTTTTTGGGAAATATGTCTGATCATATATTTTCTTTTGTCTTATATTCACTCTTTTCAAAGCATTCTTATAAGCCCCTAATGGGAGTCAGTCCCTAGCAATATGAAAACAAATAGCACATATGCCCTAGCCTCAAAAAGCTTAGTTTAGTGAGAGAGGAAATATAAACAAATGATTTTAACATAGACTGTTTCAAATCCATTGTGGAATAACTTAGATTAGAAATCAATCAATAATGCCCAAATATAATGTCTGTATCCTATTATGAATACTGAATTATATATTAAATCTGGCATGTATATGAGGGGGGAATTGTTTATTCATAAAAATATGATATTCAAAAATAATCTGTTGGGTAACAATCTGGTATGGAACACTATTCTTGGCTGGAGGAAGGATAGAAAGAGGGGGAGAATACTAAGATAACTATAAAAATCTTCCTAGCTTTGAGGAATTTGACATTTAGTTTTAAAGGCAATGCATATACATATATAAAACATGAAAAGAGGAAAGATCAGGGAAGATAAAGTTCAGTGTTTAAATAGCAACAGGTGAGGGCTGGCCAAGTGGTGCGGTGGTTAAGCGCTGGCTTGGGAAGCCAGCCGCCCTGGTTCGGGCCCCACATATGAGGGTCAGTGACACTGCCCTCAAAAAAAAAAAAAAAAAGCAACAGGTGGAAATTCTCTGTAGGCATTCAGAGATTGGGGATATCTTGGAAGGCAATGAGAATGAAAAAGGAAAGGGAAGATGAGACAAGTGGCAGAAGGTAGGCAAACTTTGGAGGTGTAGTTTTTTGAATCATCTATAAATAAAATGTGAGTGAAATAAATCATCAAGGGAATATCTGAATTAGAGGGCTGATCCTTAAGTTCTGGGAAGTGCCCACTGCCAAAGTCTTGAAGGAATATCTCAGGGAGGAGGGAGGTGAAAACCTGCCTGAAAGCTGGGGAGAGTGACCAATGACCATGTCACAGTCAGGGCAAGGCAGTTCATGGAAGAGAGGAGTCTGCAGTCAAGTGTCCAATGACACTCTTGAGAGGTTGCAAAGAATCAGAGCTGAGATTGGCCAACCTGTAACACAAGTTGGAAATTTCACTGGTGAGAAGAAGATAGATCCTACCATGGTTTTGGAAGCTGGAATTCTCAAAATGTTCTTTTCCTTCTTTCTTCCCTCCTTCCACCATGTCCCTCATGTCCCCTTTCCATTTGTTCTTGTGTGTAGTTTCCTCAGGGCCTCGTTTTTTATCTTGATTTTACTTTATTTTTACCAAATTTATTTAATTTTTGGACAGATATGACATGACAACATGAAAACATGACAACATTTTAAAATTCAAAAGCTATAAAAAGTTACACAGTATATATTGTATGTGTTTACACACTCATTGACCTATTTCTTTTCTTTTCTTTTTTTCTTTTTTTTTTTTTTTAGCTGAGCCATCCTGCCACCTGTTGGCAGTTCAGTGGCAGCTCAGCTTGGGCTGGGCATCGAACTGCCGTTGCTCAGAGCTCAGTTTGCACTCTTGAGCGAGCTCTTAACCAACTGAGCCACTCGGCCGGCCCTTCATTGACCTATTTCTTTATCTTAGTTTTTAATCTAACAATTATTTTGGGGATTTTTTCATATTATTCTATATAGGAAGCTACCTTGTTAGTTTAAGGGCTATTATTTAAATATATTATACCAGTCCCCTATTGATAGATGGTTAGGTTGTTTCCGAGTCCAGCTCTTAGAAACCATACAGCAATGGATATCTTTGTATATACTTCCCTGTGAACATCTCTGAAAATCTTTGGAGAATTTTCTAGAAATGTAGTTGCTGATTTTAAAGGTGTATGACTTAACATTATTGACATTAAGGCCTCAGTTTGAAGTGGCATTTATTTTAGGTAACATAGTAATAGAGAACATGTAGTTAGTTACCTGCTGAATTCAGTTATGCTTTTCTATTTGTTAGCCAGGTGGATATCTCTAGAGAGTGAATGAGACACCCAGAGCTAAATACCATAAATCCCACCAATGTGGTAGTGGCCAGAGAGTCGGGACTCTTATTCTGATATTAACCGGGATTTAATTTTGTAAGTTTCCTGAGACATTACAGAAAGTCCTTTGTTTAAATATTTCAAAGTCAGGGGAAAAAAACTCTCAGCTTGTAGTTCAGAAGGTAGAGAAATTAGAAACATCTGGTAAGTTTGGTTGCAGACACCACTTGTGCTGACATGGAGATGTAATAACCAGGAGGTTGACTAGTCCAGTCTAATTCGGGTGAATAATATTTTCTCAGCAGTCTTCTGGCCACAAAGTATCAAAAAGCAATGGGAACATGCTGTAAAGTGCTGGGATGCCCAGAACAATTACACTCTGGAAACATTCTCTTGGCTGGCTGAATGTGACCTATGACCATGGCTCGGTTCATTCCACAAACAGAATTAGTCACAGAGCGCATGTGGAATAACACTCTTTACAGGGCTTTCTCATCTTGACTTTCTTAGTGCCTAATACCATGATGGGCCCTCACATCTTGGAATGATATTACCTTATAATAGAGGGAATGAAAAATAATGCAACACTTTGCTTTACGTTACTATACAAGTACCATTTCCCCCATGCAGTTATTAACTGTACTTTTTTCAGAGCTATGTTATATATGAGTGAGGCCAGTCTAAGAATCTATGACTTTGGTTTTAGTACTTTTTACTATCTTAATATCATGTAAATAACATGCAATTTACTAGTGTCCTAAGAAATAATGATCTTCAGTTCAGTCCTGTAATTATGCATCTTTCGGATCCCTCCCTATCTCAAGAGAGAAAATTAATTACTTCACTTTTATGTAACACAATATATATTGGGTTGTCGGAAAAGTCATGGCATATTTTTTCTATGTTTTTCATTGCAAAAATGCGTCATGACTTTTCTGACAACCCAGTACTTCAGAGAGAATCCAGTTGATTTACTTGTCACTTTGTATTTTATTTTATTTATGTACCTGTCTCCAATTAGATGTCTACTCCTCAAAGCTAGGACTATTTTATTTTACAATGTGTTCCTTGTGACTTTGAGAGTACCTAGATCATAATAGGTAAAGAATAAATGTTTAAAACATGTACGAATCAGTCATCTAATCATAGATCTTGAGGTACCTTGATATGAAATCCAGCCTGGCTACTAATAATCATTTTCTCCATTCTTACATTTAGTTTCCTTAAAACTTTTTACTAATCCATGTGTCTGGGTAATTTTTCAAAGGCAGTTGTAAGCTTCTGAATATGTATTCTGAAAGCGTCAATGTATAATTCTGTAATTAGTCAGGATACACCAATTTTGTGAGGCCACTTTCAAAGACTTCTGAGGATTCCATTATTTGGTGGTAAGAGTTAGTTCTAACCAAAAATAAATGTGTCTTGCTTTCTACTGTACCTGGACATTATAACCTAAAAAAGGGTCCAAAATGTTGCACCAAAGCTCCAAAAATATTTCTATTTTCTGAGTTATTTGTAAACCATCATCATTAAAGAATTTCTTTCAAGCACTGACATGTACCTAGTACATCCCTGAGTCCTGGACCTATGTTGCCTATGTGGTCCCAGTCGATGCAATGCACAAGATTCTGTTTTATGATTATTTTAAATTCTGGATTTGGTATCTCCTTGATTTTATTTTTTTAGAATTCTATTGTTCTTTAAAGTTGAACATGACTTTTAGTTATTGTTTTTTTTTTTTGTTACTTTTAATTTTTAGCATACAAGCCTTCCTCATCTGTTTGCTAAAAAAAGCATTTTCTTGGACACTTTCTCCCTGAAGCTCCTGTCCTTCCCTTTTATGTTTAAGTGGGCTAGGCAAATTTCATGTCAAAACCTTCATCCTTTTTTTCTGTAGAAATATGGGTTTATTAACGTATTATCAGATAAGACACAACAATGTTATAGGTTTTGTGTTACAAGAGGCTAGGGGTTGTGATCCAAAGTATGGGAAGCTAAGATTTTATTCATAATAGAGAATGTTGGGATATTATGTTAGCATCTGAGTCCAGGTAGGTTGTGGAGCTTTGAGAAAATTACTTAATGTTTCTAAGTGTCCTTGTTTTTAAAATACGGTGAAGATTGGAAATAATGTCTGTTGAGCATCTTGCATAGCTGAAACATATTAGGCACTAAAAATGACAACAATAGCATAATTTAGAACTGTAAAAAAGAGGGAGAAATCATTTTGTATGAGCTTGGTATATACATGGCATGCATGCTGCCACTCCATGTTTAAACTGCCCACAGCAGGCTCTGCTAATTGGTCAGCATCTTTTCCAGTAAGTCTAGATACAGATTTAGGATTACTTATAAGCAGCCACTGCTAGTTAACTAAAGAAAGAAAATGAGCCAAAACCCATTTTTCCAAGGAAAATGAGTCCAAACCCATTTTCCATCCCTCATTTAGTCCAATCCTTTCATTTTGCAGAAGAGAAAACAGGATTTTTATATGATACATGATTTCCTCAAGGTGACCCATTTAGTGAGCGGTAGGAACCTGTACTAGAAGTTAAAACTCTTAGTTTAGTTCTTCACTGCAGCATTTGCCTTTCCTGTTCACGTTCTTTCATAATAACCAAAGTTGGGATTCATTATCAGTTGCCATTTTTTTTTCTTGAGCATATACATTAACCCATGATTTTCTTGAATTTGTTATTTTATATAAATGAGGCACATTGACCACTTCACACTGGTGATTATATGTTTTGTATAAGCCCTGGTGTTTGATTCAAACCTTCTGTTCTACAGGCTTTCAGAAAAGAAAAAGCCTGAGGGTCAGCAGATGTTGAAAGAGGTATAATCAAGGTAAACAATTAGATAACTAGGAAAAGGTTTCCTAATCCAGTAACGCTAAACATTTTCCACATACTCTCTTTTGATCACTTGACTTTTGTTTTTTCTGGTCTGGATATTATGCTGTACATTTTGGGTTGAAACCCACTGAAGCTGGCAACAATTAAATTCATCCTTCTTTTTAATGAAGACATGCTCATGCTTGCTAATAACTACAGAATCAATTTGGACTTACTAGCCAAAAGGAAAACAGGATGAGAAGACAGTGATGTGAAGCTTCTTTTTCACATCACTTCTGCCTCCACCCCACACTGTTTTTTGGTTTGTTTTAGTTACATTTTCAAATGTCTCTCATTTTCCCATGTTCTGTGTTCACTTAGAAAATCCTCTAATAGCACAGACGACAAACAGGATTTCCAGCAGTGCTGACTCATTGTAGCAGGTCCAGTGGTTTGGCAGGAGACTGGCCCTTTGAAAACTAAGTTCATGGCAGCAGATGTCACTGTTGGTCTATCTTAACTTTAGGGCACTTGAGTAGTATTTGCTCATGAGTATGTGAGCCCAGTAATCCTAGATGCTAGGAAGCAGAGTCTTGTGGGACATTTCATGATAGTCTGTGACACAAATATAAGGGCCAATTCTTACTCCTGGGACCTAATTACTTTTAACATTATGATTATGATTTTCATACTAATGTCATTTTCCTTTTTAAATAGAGATCTTTTCCATGAGGCCCAAATTTTCTTTTTTTCCCCCTGCCCTCTTTCTGCATGTCATTCCTTAAACATGTGACAACTTCCTTTTTTTCTGCTCAAACATGCTTATTTGTTCATGTATAAATATCCATAATTCTTATATTCCCTAAGATACTTTCTTCAACATTAATTTTTGTGCCATTAACTATGATGCCATTAACCTTCACTTTTGGGAGTAAATAAGTTGTGCCAGTTATTTACCTATTGTCTCTCTGGTCCAGCTCCTCGTTTTTGACTCTACTCTTCGGATGCTGGGGTTGTCTGTGACTCTGTAAATGTGATTCCTCAGATTTCTTTGCCAGATTCTAGAAGGCATTAGAGTAGGACTCGGAAGTATTGGAGTTTGGGCACTGGGAAAGGAGATGAGACTTCCTTCTTGTTTTTAAATTCGTACCATTCTTATTCGCCTCAATTCCAAAACAGCAGTTCTCCTAAGCATGGGCTGGTGGCCCCATCTATGAAAGTGACTCCAGTCTCCAGGTCCTTTTGGCACTTTCAGAACCAGCCCTACATGTTCTCTCACAGGTATCAGCAGCAGCCAGCCCAAGCCCCTTTAAAGCATTAGTTCCTGGACTCATTCTTCTAGCTCCTAGGTCCTGGTTATCCCCATGTTTTCCCTTTTGTTTCCCTAACCTCAGGCATTGTAGCTGTTTCCCAAGTTACCTCAGTGTTCCCTTTTTGCTTATTCAGTCATCTAACACTTGTGAAACCAATTCCCTCCATTAAATCCCCTCTGTTGAGAGTGGTTTCTGTATGGATGATACTTTTTTTTTTTTTTTTTTTTTTTGAGGGCAGTGTCACTGGCCCTCATATGTGGGACCCGAACCGAGGCCGCTGGCTTCCCAGGCCAGCGCTTAACCACCACACCACTCAGCCGGCCCTGGATGATACTTTTGACTTGCTTTTACCAATAGAATGTGGCAGAAGTGACATGCTGTGATGTCCTAGTCCAAGCTTTAAGGGGCTTACAGCTTCTTTGTCCTTACCTTTGGGAGCCTAGTTGCCATTCTTTAAGGAGGTTCATGCTAAACCTCTGAATGATTAGAGGCCAAGTAGAGGCACCTGGAAGATGAGAGGCAATCATGGACATTTCAGCCCTAGTTGAGCTTCCAGGGAATATAGCTGAATGAAGGACCTCATCATGGTTGGGTAGGAGACCTCAAATCTCGTTACTCATCATAATAATCTGGGGAACTTTTCTAAATTATTAGCTCTTGGAGATTTTTTCTTGATAGGTCTGTATTGGAGCCTGAAATCTGTTTTTACAAAGCACTAAGCCACGATCTAAAGAATGTCTTTCTGATGATGCTCTTCTGCACTGCTGAGAACACTTGTGAAATGGGTAGAACATAGTCTTTTCCTATCTAAATAGGGGAATATATATCCCAGAGAAGAGAGAAGAATCATAGACTGTGGAAGACATCCAGATTACCTAATTGAATGGTTCACAAACCTGTATGTACACCAGAATTATCTGGGAGCTTGAAAATGCCAATGTCAGCACCACTGCAGACCAATCACATCAGAATCTCTGCGTTGGACACCAGCACCCACTGCAGACTAATCATATTACAACCGCTGAGGGTAGGGCATCCAGTGTTGAGAACCTTCTTGAACAGAGGTAGGCAAAACATTTTCTGTAAAGGGCCAGGTTGTAAATATTTTGGGCTTTGGTTATTATTTGTAATATTTTTGGCCGTATGCTCTCTGTCACAGCTATTCAACTGTGCCATTATACTACAAAAATAGCCATAGATAAGACATAAACAAATGAACATGGATGTGTTCCAATAAAACTTTATTTATGGACACAAATTTGAAACCATAGTTTTTCACTCCTGATCTTAAACAGATAATCCCTCATTAAAAATAAAATAGCTCTTTCTGTATTTGACATGTGAAATTGTAAGATATTTAAAATGTACATTGTGGTGATTTGATATACATATGCATTGTGAAAAGGTTTCCCCCATCTAGTTAATTAACATATCTGTCACCTCACATATTAGTTTTTTTGTGAGAACATTTAAGTTCTGTACTCTTAGCAAATTTCAATGATTATACAATACAGTATCAATTATAGTTACCATGTTACACATTAGATCCTCCAATCTTACTAATTTTACACCTGAAAGTTTATGCTCTTTGATCAACCTCTCCCTATTCCTTCCACCCTGCTAGCCCCTGGCAACCACTTTTCCACTCTCTGTTTCTATGAGTTTGTGTGTTTTTTTTTTTTAAGATTTCATCTATAAATATACCAATGTAGTATTTGTCTTTCTCTGTCTGGCTTATTTCACTTAGCATAATACCTTTTAGATCCATTCAGGTTGTTGCAAATAGCAGAATTTCCTTCTCTTTGATGCTGAACAATATTCCAGTGTGTGTGTGTGTGTGTGTGTGTGTGTGTGTGTGTGTGTATGTCTTTCTGTCTCATATCTTCTTTAACCATTCATCCATTGATAGACACTTAGATTGTTTCCATATTTTGGCCATATCTTGGTTGCAATGGACATGAGAGTGCTGATATCTCTTTGATAGCTTGTGTTCATTTCCTTTAGAAATCTCTACTTTTAAGCTTGCTGTTCCAATTTTTAAATATTGACAACTAACTGAAAAAAAAAATTCTGAAATGCTGTGTAAGTAAAACTACACTTGTGTGGGCTGGACCCAGTTTGCCACATCTGTGCAATGTCTGATCCACAACAGAATCAAAGGAGTGATGGGTGTGGAAACTGGGAGAGGAACTTTTCAAAGAAAGCATGTGGGAGAGAGATGCCAAGAGTAAGGAGATGGAGGATTGGGCTAAGGAGTAGAGCAGCCAGGAGTCACTTAGAGAAATCAGGCCTCCTTCCATTAACATGCCTATTAAATGAGGGAATAATTTACTGGGCTGTTGCTAAAATATTTTACAATATTATACCTTTCCTCAAGTCCTTTATAGTTATTGTTACAAAACAAACAAGACCATATATGGATGATGGAAACCATTAAGAACTGGATGGTTTATTGTTTGGCATTTGGGGGAGAAAAGAAAGGAAAGAGTAGGGAGCTGGCTAGGAGTAAAGCATAGGCTTTGGGTAGGAATATTACTAATCTGTAAATAGAGTGGAGCAGAGTTAGATGAGTATGGGGAGAAAATGTACCTCTGGAGTGGTATTCGATGCATAGAACAGAAGGAACTGGGCTTAGACAAAAGTGGAGATTAGCCAGGAATCGAGTCCTGGTGACTGGGAGTTGACTTGGCAGTGTCGGTCAAAGTAGAAGCCAAGGTGAGATACTGAATGGGTGGCCAAGATTAGAGCCAGAACTATGGACTACAGAGCCAGAGGTCTGGAGGCAGTTTGGAAGGATATACAAAGGGGGCTATGCCAAGAATTTGTACCCCCTTGGTTTTGGAGTTTTCAAATGGGAAAATTGCTGAGTTCATAATACATATTTTGTAACATAGTAATTCTTCTTAGGATATTCTTTAAGTCAATGTTGAATTAAGAGTTAAACAAATTTAAGATCTGGAATTTTGTTTAAAAAAATTAAAACATCCAAACATATCATCTTTCCAACAAATGTTTTTTAAACAGATCTTTCAGCCAAGTTGCCTAAGAACAACAGTTGACTAGAACTGCACGTCTTCAAACACTGTCTACTGCAGAATGGAAACAGGAACCTCTGGGAATATCTATGAGTCATAAAATGTTGTAAGGAACTTTCCAAAGATCTTTCCTTGCTAGGATGGAGAGTTCTAATCTCATATTGGCAGGCGCTGTTGGCGATAAGGTATATTGTTTACTTTGATTCCTTCTCAGCTGTCTTGCATGACCTTGGCTCATCAAGTTTTTGATATATTGGAGCAGAAGAGTTGCATAATATGACAAAATTGTAACCCCTTCTGTTCTTCTATTCTCTTAAAAATAGATAAAAATCATGATCCTAATTTATGCCTCGTCTGTGAGTATGTTTAATTTAGTTGTCTTTGAAGGAAGTATTTTAGATTATTCCCACAATTTTGAAAGCTTATAGTACTGGTAATTGAAGACATATGTTTTTCATTTCATTAAAAAAGGATGTCAAAAAACACTTCACAATGCTGCCGGAAAGGGGTATTTCTAAGTGTGTGTGCATGTGTGCTCTGAGGTCTTTTAATCTAGTTTAAATATTAGTACTTGATTTTGGCAACATATGGACACAAATGCACATCATACAAACATAGTTATTGATGGACCGAAAAGTAGGCCAGAAAAAAAAGAGTGCCTAATTTTTTGCTCATAAATTCAACCGAATCTAAATTCTTTGATATTTGATGGAGTCTGAATAATTTTTAAATTGATTTATTGTTTACAGATATTTTTCTGTTTAATTTAAAAAATAGAAGTGTACTCTACTTAACATGTAAAAATCTTAAGTGTACAATTCAAAAGGTTTTGAAAATTGTATACACCTCTGTAGTCACCACCCAAATTAATACATAGAACATTTCATCACCCAGAAAGCTCCCCATTCCCCTTTCTAGTCATTCTCCAACTCTCCTTCAAACACCAGTAACAGCATAGGTTACAATAGTTTTGCATGTCCTTGGACTTCATATTGAATCATACAGTATGTACTCTTTTGGGTTTCACTTCTTTGACCCAACATGTTTTTAAGATTCTCCATATTGTTGTATGTATTAGTTCATTCCTTTTAAGAGCTGAGTAGTATTCCATCCTGTGAATATACCACTATTTGTCTGATTATTCTCTTGATGATGGACATTACATTATTTTCAGTTTGGTCTATTATAAATAAGGGTGATAAAACATTCTTATGAAAATCATTTTGTGGAAATATGTTTTTATATTTATTGGGTAAACATCTAGGAATGGACTGCTGCACCACAGAACTTTGTAAGAAATTGACAAACAGTTTTCCAAAATGATTGTATGATTTTACAATCTTATCAGCAATGCATGGAGTTCCATTGGTTCCACATACTTGTCATCATTTGGTATTATTGGTCTTTTTGATTCTAACCACTTCAGTGAAATTGAAACATTATTACACTGTATTTTCATTTGATTGCTAATAATGTCGAAGAACTTTTTGTATGTTGATTGGCCTTTTCTATATCTTTCTTTGTGAAGTAAGTGTTCTTTCAGATTTTTTACCCATTAAAACATTTTTTGTCTTTATATTTTTTTAAAGGCGTTCTCTTTATAATCTACCAGTCCTTTGCCAGATAAATCTTTTTGGAACATTTTCTCCTAGTCTGTATCTTGTCTAATTATTTCATTTTTTATTGAGAAATAATTCAGGTAGCACGAATTTCAGCCTTTTGAAATGACTGACTCAGTGCTTTTTAGTGTATTTACAAAGTTGTGCAACGATCAGTACTCTAATTCTAGAACATTTTTGTAACCCTCAAATAAACCCCAGTTCCGTTAGCATTCACTCCCGTTCTCTCCCTCCTCCTAAAGGCCTTGGCAACTGCTAATATACTTTCTGTCTCTATGGATTTGTCTATTCTGGATAGTTGATCTTCGGTTAGCATGATTTATGGCTGAATAACATTTCATTATTTCATTTTTTAAAACCCTTTCATCAGCTGATGGATATTTGGATGGTTTCTCCTTTTTCACTATTATAAATAATACTCTCTGAATATGCATGTGTATTTTTTTGTGTAAACATATTTTCAATTTTCAATTCTCTTGAATATATTCCTGATATGAACTGAATGTTTGTGTTCCTTTAACGTTCATGTGCTAAAACCTAGTTGAAGCAGCTTGATGGCCTTTGGGAGGTGATTAGTTCATCAGGGTGCACCCTCTTGATGGGATTATTGCTCTTATAAGAAGTGACAAGAGAGCACTTGCTTCCTATCTCTGCTCTCTGCATGCGAGGATACAGAAAGAAGGTCTCCAAGCCACCTCATCAGACATTTTATCTGCTGGTGTGTTCATCTTGGAATTTTCAGCCTCCAGAAGTATGAGAAATAAATGTTTGTTGTAAGCCAACTAGTCTATGGTATTTTTGTTATAGCAGCCTGAACTGACGAAAACATTTCCTAAGAATGGAATAAGGTAACTCTGTGTTTAACTTTTTGAGGAACTGCCAAACTTTTTCCACACCAACTGCACAATTTTACATTGCCAGCAGCAGTGTATAAGGGTTCGAATTTCTCCACATCTTGCCAACAATTGTTATTACCAGTTTTTTGTTTTTTTTTTTGAATTATAGTTACCCACTACAGTTTTGATTTACATTTTCCTGATTACTAATGGCCATCTTTTCATGTGTTTATTGGCTAATATTATATCTTCTTTGGAGGAATATCTGCTCAGATCATTTGCTCATTAAAAACATCTTTTTAAATTGTTGAGTTATAAGTTTTTAAAATTATATAAATTCTAGATACTAGACCCTTGTTAGGTATATAGTTTGCAAACATTTTCTTCCATTCTCTGGGTTGTACTTTCACTTTCCCGATAAAGTCCTTTGAAGCGCTGAAGTTTTAGTTTTGAAAAAGTCCAATATGTCTATTTTTTGTTGTTGCTTGTGTTTTAGGTGTTATAACTAAGAAACCAATTGCCTAATCCAAAGTCACAAAGGTTTACATCTGTGTTTTTTTCTAAGCATTTAATATTCCTAACTCTTAAATTTAGGTCTTGATCCACTTTGAGCTGTTTTTTTGTATATAGTGTGAGGTGTGGTTCCAATTTCATTTTTTTTTTGCAGGTAGATATCAGTTGTTCCAGGACCACTTGTTGAAAAGATTATTCTTTCCTCTTGAATTATCATGGCCTCCTTGTAAAAGTTCGTTGCTCATAAATGCATAAGTTTATTTCTGGACTCCCAATTTTATTCCATTGCTGTGTATGTTTATTCATATTTCAGCACTACACAGTCTTGATTACTATAGCTTTGTATTACTGGTTTCTTTTAATAGTCAGTCATTTTCGATTTGATGAAATTTAAAAAATTTTTTGATGATTATGGTGAAACTAGGATAAAATTTTATTTTATTTTTTCTTTTCTTTTATGGCTAGTGTGTTTATCCAAATAATGTTTGTCTACTCTAAGGTCATGAGGATATCATCTTATTGTGTCTTCTAGAAGTTTTATGCTGGTAGCTTTTACAATTAGATCAATTATCAATAATGAGTTAACTTCTTACATATAGTGTGCAGTAAATGTTGAGGTTTATTAATTTTTCCATATGGGTATCTAGTTGTTACAGCACAATTTATTGAATAGACTATAATTTTCTTCAATGAATTACCTTGACACCTTTGAAAACCAGTTGACCATACATGTGTAGTCTGTTTCTGAACTGTATTTTGTACATTTGATAGGCAAGTGTATCTTTATGTTCATAGCACATATTGGTTGTAGCTTTGAAATCAGGAATCCAAGTCCTCAAAAATTTTTTTCTCTTTTAACAGTGCTTCAACTTTTCTAGGTCATTTGTCTTTCTAAATTTTAGAAATTGCTTGTCATTTTCTATAAAAACAGCTGCTGAGATTTCATTGAAATAGCACTAAACCTATCTATTAATTTGAGTCTCCCAATTTTATGAATGTGGAATATCTTTACATTTATTTAGGTCTTATTTAATTTCAACAAGTTTTTAAAATTTTTATTGCATTTATTGGGGTGACTGGTTAGTAAAATTATATAGGTTTCAACTGTACAATTCTATAATACATCATCTATTTATTGCCTTGTATGTTTACCACCCAGAGTTAATTCTTCCATCACCATATATTTAACCACCTTTACCCTCTTCTCCCTCTCCCCCTAACACCCCCATTACCCTCAGGTAACCGCTAAGCTATTGTGTGTGTCTATGAGTTTTTGTTTGTTTGTCATGTTCATTTGTTGCTTTCAGTTTTATATCCCACATATGAATGAAAGCGTATGGTTCTTGACTTTTTCTGTCTGAAGTATTTCTGTTAGTATGATACTCTCAAGATCCATCCATGTTATCACAAATGGCAGTGTTTCATCTTTTATCAGATTTGGGGAATTCCTATCTACTGCTAATTTGCTGAGAATTTCTAATCACAATTAGTATCGGATATTATTAATTTTAAAAAATCTATTAAGATGAGTATATTATTTCTTCATTTTACTGGTGAATTACATTGATTGATATTTGACTATTAAACCATCCTTGCTTTCTTTGGATAAATCCAACTTGCTCATGATGAACTATTTCTTTTAAATATTGCTTGATTTGATTTGCTAATATTTTGTTGAGGTTTTTAGTACCATGTTCATGAGGGCTATTGGTTTGTAACTTTCTTTTCTTGTAACAACCTTGTTTAGTAGATATGGTATAAAGGGGTAAGTTGTTAGATTTAATAGAATTAATTCAGAGTGTTAATCCTTTTCTATTTTCTAAAATGGTTTGTATAAGATTGATATTATTTTTTCCTTGAATGTTTAGTAGAATCCACCAGAGAAACCATCAGGGCCTTGAGGTGTATGTGTGTGTGTGTGTGTGTGTGTGTGTGTGTGTGTGTGTAAAGGTTTTTCATTACAAATTCCAATTTTTTATTAGAAGTATAGTATATTAGTTTCTAGGATTGCCATAACGAAGCACTACAGACTGATACGCTTAAACAACAAAAATTTATATCCTCACAATTCTGGAGGCTACAAATCCAAAATCAAAGTGTCAGCAAGGTTGATTTCTTCCAAGACTTACTTCTCTTCTTGGCTTGTCTTATCCCTCTGTCTTCATATTATGTTTTCTCTGTGTAAATCTGTGTCTAAACTTCCTTTTCTTATATAGCTTGCATTCAATGTTATATTAATTTCAGCTGTTGACTAACACAATAGTTATTCAACATTTATATACCTAAAGAAGTGCTCACCACAATAAGTCCAGCAACCATCTGACACTGTACCACACTATCACAATATTATTTACTATATTCCCTATGCTATACATTACATCCCACAAATTATTTGTTTTATATCTGGAAATTTGAACCTCTTATTGCCCTTCTCCTTTTTACTCCCTTTATCAATTACAGTTGACACTCAGTATTATTTTATATTAATGTCAGGTATCCAGCACACTGGTTAGACATTAAATAACTTAGGAAGTGATCTGACTGACTAGTCTAGTACCCACCTGGCACTATACAGTTATTACCATATTATTGACTATATTCTCTATGATCTACCTCAAAATATTATTATTTTATTTTATGAAAAAATTAAAACTTTACAATTTGAATTCTGTAATATCGATGTTTTGTATTAGTCATTTATTTTACTTCTATGTGTTATTGCCCTCACCCTACAGTTTTATTATTTATGCTTTAAGCAATTGATAATTTTAAAAAGAAATTGAAGAGCATTTACATATATAAATAGCAAAAATGTTCATTCACCTATATACCTTCTATGATATACCTTTTCATAGATTTGGGCTTCCATCTGTTATCATTTTCTTGTATCCTGATAAACCTCCTATGACATTTCTTATATGTACATGAATTATCTTAGCCTTTGTGTATCTGAAGCTTTAATTATTTTTCAAGGATGTCATTCATTTGATATATAGAGTCCTAAATTGAGAATTAATTCCTTCATAACATTAAAAATGACATTCTATTGTCTTTTGGCCTCCATTGCTTCTGATGAGAAGTAAGCTGTCATTTTTATTTATGTTTCTCTGAATGTAATTTGATATTTTTTTCTATCTTTTTTAAATGATTTTTCCCCATATATATATATATATATATATATATATATATATATATATATATATTTTTTTTTTAGCAGTTTGACTATCATGTGCTTAGGTGTAGTCCTTTTTGTGTTTATTCTGCATTGGTTTTAATGTTCTTGGATTTATGGCTTGATTTCTGTGTTGGTCAGCGTTCTCCAGAGAAATAGAACAGATAGGATCTCTATCTATATATCTCTATCTCTACACCTATACCTATACCTATACCTATACCTATATCTATATGTTTACCTATACAATCTCTGTCTCAATGTCTATCTCTGTATCTATAGCATCTCTATCTTAGGGAATTGGCTTATGTGATTATGGAGTCTGAGCAGTCCCATGATCCACTTTCTGCAAGTTGGACATCCAGGAAAACTAGTGGTGTAATTACAGTCCTAGTCCCAAAGCTTCAGAACTGGGGCAGGTGGTTGTGTAAATACTGGCCTCTACAAAAGGTTTGGAGGCAGTGATGGCAATTCCGTGGGAATGGGAGGTACCTGGCTCAATTCCCATGCCAAGATGGAGTATTAACTGATATCTCCAAAAGAGAAGGCTGTCCCTGGCCCTAGGTTTTAAGAAGCTGTTTAGGCCTCCGCCTGCTTGCTGGATAGCCTGGGCCTGAGTGAGGCACTACCTATAGGAACCTCAGTACAGGAGTTTGTAATATGGTTTAGCTCTCTGGGAGTTGAACATGTGCATACTTGCTGCCAATAGATCATGTCTGTTTTTTCCACTTTTGGACATGTATAGTTGGGAGTAAGGGAGGAGTGACTTGGAGCAGACTCCTTCTTCAACATGTCATGCTTCAGTTTTAAAATTTATACAAATTTTCATTTTGTGTTATGCCATATCCTTGTTTGTTTTAATATAAAAACAATACAGGTAAAGTTATTTTATTCTCACATCTGATGAAAATAGACACCGTAAGGAGCTATGTCATGCCTAGCTTTGCTTTTGAGGATCTCTTGGGGGTTTATATGCCTTTGAGAAGCACAGATGTATGATGATAAACAAATCATACTCAGGTGCAGCTTGTGCATTTGCAGACAGCTGTTTTAATTCTGGCAGAGGTTTACTTGCAGGTGCAATGAAGCAGCTGTGTCAAAATTCTAGCCTGCTCAAAGAGGCATACCAACAGGTACCCTTGAGCCTCTTATTTTTGGCTCCTCTTCCGTCTCATCTGCTATGGCTGGGGAGGAGACAGTGATATTTATTTCACATTAATTAAGAATAAAAGTTGGTGATAAAATTTTAATGCTTTGATTTTTAGGTGCTTCTAATAATACCATGTTAAAATAGCTTTGTTAAAATGTCATTTACCTGTTAGGTACTATATTGAGAGGAGTTCATGGAGAATGAGAACCTTTAGAAAAAACATGTTATAGTGTTGAAAGGGCTTGCAGTTGAGGCTATTCAAGCTAATAGCCATTAATTAACCCTTTTAAAAAAAGATGAATTAAATAACTGGAAGAATGAGGTGTACAGAGGAAATCAATTAAATCAAGCCTGGTAGGGAAATCAGAGTAAAGGGCAATGAGTAAAATGAGTGATGGAGACAGGTGAAACTCCCCAAACTCTTTGACTGGGTCATAAATAATGTTAAATATGTTGACCCTGCTAGTGAGGAAAACTTAATTGGCATTTGTATGAGTTTGCTTGGGTTGCTGTAACAAAGTAACACAAATAAAGTAACAAAAATTGAGTGGGTTTAAACAACAGTAATTTATTTCTTATGTCAATCTGAAATATTTGTATTTCTGCTTTTTAGTAGGAGTCTGACATTAAAAATTGCCATATTTGCTTTTGTTGTTAGTATTTTCTTGATCTGTTTTTCATTCTCTTTTGTTTCAAACTTTATGTATATTATTGTTTGTATTTTTAGGCTTTACTTAGCTCTCTCATTAAACAAAGACACATCAAAATAAATATCTTATGGAGAATATCTTATTTTGTTGTTTCTTCTGGATTTTAGCAATTTTCTGTTTTAGCTTGATTAATAAATTAAATTTCTGGTAAAATTTCTGTTTTTTAAGTTTCTCATACAGTAAAACCAGACTGTGGAGCTGTTTAACTGTTATTAGCTAATTGTTCAATGACAGTCTTTCATAAAGTGATAGTCCATAAAATCTGGGCAATGATCTCATGTAGATATATAAATCTAATGTAATTAACCTCACTTTAATAAACAGTAATACATAATTTCTTTCCTTTAGCATATAAACAAAGACTTAACACTTGATAACTTCAAACATAAAACATAGGGATTCTTATTTCTCAAGTATTGAATGATTCTGATTTTGGAAGATAATGTATTATTTTACTGTGTTTAAACTGGTATAGGGAGCTGCGTTTTAAAATGCATAAAACATGCATTTTAAGTATGTTATTGTCTCAGTGTAATTAACATTGACAAATTTATATTTGCCTTTTATTCCATGAGCAATTTAATGTTCCAGACATTGAGGTAAACGCCCTCACAAGTCATTGTTTTTAATCCTCACAAGAAATTCTGTAACGTGCGACACACATGCCCATTTTCCTGGAAAGCAAACGGAGTTTAGGGAGAATATATGACATCTCCAAAGTCTCATTTCTGGTCTTTGGGACAGTGTCAGAATGACAAGTCCCACATGACACCAGAACCTACACTTATTTTGGTATTTGTTACCACTTTGCATGTTCTGCAACCATCTAGGCCTTCTACCATTAACTCCATCACTACTTAATTCTCAGATGCACCCAGTCTGCAAGGCTCTCCCTTCCTTTTGCTGTGGCTCCTAGAAATGTGTCTACTTCTGTCCCGTGAGGAGTGTCATCACCTTATTCTTTGGAGTTTTTCTCCGCCTAAGACTGACTGAAGAGTGGTATGTAGTTCCACCCTACTTCCTTTCTTGCTACTCCAAACACAGAGTTATTTTTATTTTTCCAAGTTATCTGATAAGCACAGAACTATTTTATTTTTCTATTGCTAAATACAGTGAAGAGAATACAGAAAACCTGTGAACATTCAAAGTTTCATAGATGGGTAGTCTCATAGTCTCTGATGTAGTTTCTGACTCCCTTCTGAGAATGTGAGAATAGATTAAAAAAAAAATACAACCGTAGAGGAAAAGATAGAAATATGCAGAAATATTTCCATACAACTTTGTATGCAGGGAAATAAAAGACCAAGTGTAAAGGAAATATAAGTTACAGCATAGCAAAGCCTATTTATTTTAAGTCAGAAGGCTGTGAGAGTTATTTTTAAAGCATCAGAATCTTGACCTTGCTTGACTCAAGTATTTATGTATAACAGTACCTAAAGGGATTGTCTAACCTGGAGATTTGAGCACACTATGGGAAGATTTGATAAACAGGATTAATCCAGTAGTTTTCCATGAGAACTTTTGTGAATGCATCCTTATTTATGATGAACTATAAAGGCCATAGAGGGCATCATTCTTAAGTCTCTAGCTCCACTTGCTCCTGGAGTTAGTCTTTAAAAATTTTGGGTTTTGCTTTTTTCTTTTCCCCAAGATGTCATGTGGTCTGATCTACATTAAGACAGAACTTCTTGATTTAGGACCACTTTTTATTAATTTTTTTGCTTAAGGAGGACTTCAATAAAATATGGAAACACCATTACTTAAATTTGAAATTGAAACAGAACTAATTATTCCAAAACTGATCATTGCAGCTATCTTTCAAAACATGAGTTATTTATCAGTGAAAATGATGCCTTCTCCATAATGTGTAGTTATCTTCAAGCAATATTATCAGGGACCCATCATATTTAACAGCATAAAATTCTGTCATTTGCAGAATGTACTCCTAAAATATTGAAATATGTTTGTTTCCCAAGTTGTAGGTGGTGTGTTGATATCAAACTTTGGCAGTTCTTCCATGCAGGTTCGATAGAATTGAGCTACATATCCAATAGGTTTATAGGGGGACTGGCCAAGTGACGCGGTGGTTAAGCGCTGGCTTGGAAAGCCAGCGGCCCCGGTTCGGTCCCACATATGAGGGCCAGTGACACTGCCCTCAAAAAAAAAAAAAAATAAGAATGGTCAAACAGATTTATAGGGTCGGTCAGGATGCAGAGATTTCCTAAACCTGATATTTCCACATGACAAAAAGTCAGGTTGATCTTAACTGATTACCTCAAAGCAATCAGGACCTCAATTAATTAATGTAGTTTCCAAATTAATTTTTTTTTGAAAACTAATGGAATTGCGCATCTGAAGCTGGATATTAAAAACTGATTATTTAAGAAATTTAGCTTAAAGCTTTAGCTTAAATGTATACCTTCTTGGGTAGTAATCTGGGAAATTCAAGCATTAGTTGTGTGCAAATAACCGTGAGATCAATATAATATTTTCATGACTGCTTTCAGAAAACAACAACAACAACAACAACAAAAACACTTCAGAAAATGGAGGCCAAAAGCTGTGGAGTAGCATTAAAAACATGAAATTTTCTTCTGCAGCAGGATTTTCAGTGGGATTCAATGTTTAGTTTCTAGGGTCAGAGCTGAAAAATCTTAGGTGTTAAGTATCCTATAATTTGAAGAGAGCTGCCCAAAGAGGAAATTATTAACACTTCCATCAAAGTTAATAATAAGTGGCAGAGCCAACCCTTGTGCATCAGCTACCCTCACCCATCCACCTTCTTATAGAAAATGACTAGACTGGGGAGACAAGAAAAATCATAATACAGTTATTGTGTTAAATACTTTGTTCTCCTTTCCATTGGGGAAGAATAGAGATGCTTTCCTTTCTAAGGCCTAATTGGGAGTAGGAGGAACTCCAAGAGAACTTATGAAGAATGGGGGTTCTTGCCAGGAAAGACTGGCTGGCATTGTGTTCCTTGATTGGATGTCTGCTTAGCCAGCAAACTTGCTAGCCTTCCTTTTGGCCTGTTTCAACACAGGAGAGCCCTGTGACAGACTGTTGGCAGAGCGGAGAGAGCCTGTACTTTCACCATCTGCGGTGTAAAGATGCGATCAGGCATGTATGAAGGAAGGTAAGCAGGCTTAGGCCTGTTTGTTCACTGATATGGACTGAATGTCTGGGCCATCCCACTACCCCAATATTCACATGTTAAGCCCTAATCCCCAATGTGATGTGACTCAACCTGTGGGAGGTAATTAAGTTTAGATGAGGTTATGAGCATAGAGCCCCCATGATGGGAATAACACCCTTATAAAAAGAGAAAGAGACACCAGCTCTCTCTCTCTCTCTCTCTCTCTCTCTCTCTCTCTCTCTCTCTCTCTCTCTCTCTCTCTCTCTCTCTGTCTCTGTGTGTGTGTGCATACACCATGGATGGGCCATTGACGACATAAACAGGAATAAGGTCCTCCCCAAAAACCCAATAGTATTGGCACCGTGATCTTGGACTTTCAGCCTCCAGAACTGTGGAGAATAAATGTTTGTTGTTTAAGTCACACAGTCTATGGTATTTGTTGTAGCAGACAGAAGAAGACACTTACCCTACAGGGCTTCTTGCTGGACATGGAGGCTCCAACAGGAAGAGGCAGTGAATGTATTGCCAGGGGAGGGAGTTGGGATTGGAGAATGAGGTTGAACTAGAGCTTAATCTATCTCAGCAGAGAGCTGTGCTGTGAGAAAACCCCTAAGGCTTTTCCAAGAAGTTATACAGCTCTCACAAGAGAATTGGCATTTGGATGGCTGCCACACATAGGGCATCATTGTCCAGCCAGAGAAGATGAGAAAGCTATAAAAGCAGCCAGTTAAATAAAGAGGCAATTGTTCTTTTCTCTTTCACTTCTCCCTACACCCAACAACTGAAGGAGCTAGCTAGGCCTTGAAGGAAAAGGGTGGAAAGGGGAGAAGAAGAATGCAGATGTACAGACTTCCCCTCAACCCCACTCCATCACAATCCCTAGCAGTCTAGGTCTGTCCTCATGTTGAGGAGATTTAGATTGAGTTTGATATTGATGTTTTACCTTGTCCTGAATTTTAATAACCAAAAGTGACTGGAAACTTATAGAATCTACCAAATATGATACAATGGGATGGGGAAAAAGATTTGACAAGACATTATTGAAAGCAGTGATTGAAAAAAAATGATTTCATGTTTATATTCCAATGGTTGGAATTTATAGTGGTATTCATTTTGATAAATGTCTTCATTGATTTGGCAAATAGAGTACAGAAATAATGGGAAAAATGTGCAAAGAGGAGCTGCCTCTTTCTCACCAGCTTGTGGAAAAAGTGAGAATTTCAAGACTTTGGTTATTATGTTATAATACAATAAAGGACTTGAATGGCATTTCTGTGGTTGTGGGGTTCGATTTCTATGTAAGAATAGAAAATCTTACACAATATGAAAAGCATCTTGATTTTATTTTTTATCAAATAACAAGTAAGTTGTGAGGAATGTGAGAACAAAGGCAAATCATGAATTGGTTTTTGTAGTGGACATATCTGGGAGATGGCATTTTGTATTAATGATTCTAAAGGAGAGCAGAGAGTAAAACATGCAGCTTCTGTTGGAAACTAGAGCTCTAGAGAGACACAGACACCTGCATTTTTAAGCAGTGACATTTTACATTATCATTTGAGGAATCCCCATTTTATGTTAAAAATGCAGATGTTTCTCATATGCTTTTACAATTCTTTTCATGGATTTGATCTCATAATTGCCTTACACTATTAAATCATACTGAAATTTTCTCTTCTTGATATTATCATCATCTTATAAGAAATAAGATGGAATACAAATCTCATATCTACCTGTGAATTTAAAAAATGAAGCTTGAAAAACTTTCAGACTCAACAAACAATGTCTTGATTTGACCCCCAGTTTCCAGGTACAGGTACTTCTTGATTTACAAAGTTGTTACTTCCCAATAAACTCATCTTAAATTGAAAATATCGTGAGTCAAAAAAATGCATTTAATACACCTAACCTATCATAGCTTAGTCTAGCCTACCTTAAATATGCTCAGATCACTTATATTGGCCTACAGTTGGGTGAAATCGTTTAACACAATGAATACACTGTGGAGTACCAGTTGTTTGTCCTTGTGAAGAGGTGCCTGACTGGGAGCTGTGGCTCACTGCCACTGCCCAGCATGGTGAGAGAATACCATATATCCCTAGTCTGGGACGAGACCATCACTTTTGCACTGTCATAAAGTCAAAAAACCCTAAGTTGGACCATTATAAGTTGGGGACCATTGGTATACCCCAAAATAAAAATCAAGGACAAAAACTATATACTTAAGGTAGTCTGTGTATTCTGCTATGGCAAAAGCTAATCATATGATAATCAAAAGGAAAAAAAATACTGAAAATTAAAAGACAAATTAGTTTAACAGAATCATTATTTAAATTGTTGTTTTCCACCAGGTTTCTCTTTTAATTTTTGTCCACTATAATTTAATGAACTAAATCCAATTTTGGAATAGTATGGGATTATTTTTCAAGAAGATAGGTATAGTGGATTGATTTTAGCCCTTAATAGACACTTGTTAGTTTTGTGACTTTAAGAGTGCTACTTAACTTCTCAGTACTGTTTTCTCATCCCTAAAATGGAGATAAGCACGTAAGTATCTTGAACAGTTGTGTAAATATTAAACAACCATCAGATGAAGTGCTTAGGTGTCTAGCACAGAGTGAACATACTATAATGTTGATTGTTACTATGTAAGTATGAAGATAGGGGCATAGGTTTGAATAGAAACGTAAACTGACAAAAAGAAGTTAATCTGAGAGATGTTTTGAAGGATAATGTATAGATAGAAACCAATGACAGAAAGGGAACCAGAAGTGAGTCCAATATTAGCATTTCACATTCTGACCTATGTTGCTACTTTATGGTGGGGCTAAGTTCTGGATTACTAATAGCTTAGAAGTGGGTGGGGGGTGTCTTTCTTTTGCCCACCCCAGCTCATGGGCTGGAGGCTCTCCCTTGAGTATGGCATTAATGAGAATTCTGGGGCTCTGGTCTTCCTGTACCAGTTCAGAAGGTGGTGGTTCCACACTGGAAAGAGACATGAGTTGAGAGCAGCTGGTGTCTTTTGGGAGAAGTTTCTTTACATCTTACATTACAGGAAGGGATATTCTCTCTTTTCTCCTCTGTTATTTAAGATTGGGTATAACCAACAGTGCACTAGCCTGAAAATAAAGCCAAGAATAAAGAGGGCAGAGTGGGGAAATAGAAAGAACCTGCTTTGGAAACAAAGTTTAGCAATGAAATGAATTATTATCGGTAAAGCAGGGAATCCGGAGGTGTATTGGGTCTTATCCTAGGAGCCACTGAGCTTCCAGACTTCATATTATGAGGGACAGTAATTACATCCTTAACATGTAAGGCAACTTAAAGCTTGGTTTCTGTTACTTGCAGCCAAAAGCATTGTAACTGAAAGATGTTATTAATTTGAAAACAGTTGGTTATTTAATTCACCCCAATTTTTGTACTATGTAGTATAATTTACTGGAGTTTTTTTAGAAATGCCTTCTGTATTCTACTTAGAAATTTCTTTTCACTTTTGGTTTCTCTTTTGACCTTTTCCCTTTTCATTATTCATTAAAGCAATTCTTACAATTCTTTTTTCTGATTTTTTAAAATTTTTTTGTCTATCTTTTTTTTCCTACTGCTCCCTAGGCATTTTTCTTTTTCTTTTAGCAAATATTTTTGGCTTCCAATTTTAGTTTCTATTCACATCTTCTTTACCTTTATTTATTTTTTTAATTTTTTGCCTTGTGAAAGATGACTCAATCATGTTATAATTTCAATACATTTCTTTCTTTTCTTAAATGTAATTCCAATTCCTTAGTTCCCTTTGCATATTGGGAAAGCCTATGTGATAGAATGATATGTGATAATAGTGATGTGATTTGTTAACCAAACCTCTAACCCCACTCTCTGTCTCTGTTCAAAGAGTGAAACATGGAGCCATCATTTACACGGAGGGTGGAGGGGGGAAGAAGGAGGGTAATGTTGTCAGAAATGGACAGCAAACAAAGATACCAGATTCTCCTAAGCTGCACATTCAGGCATGAGTGGATGTTTTGAGTGGCAATGGCAATCTATAGATGACCTCTGCACTGTCTGTCTGCCATTGCAGCATAGTCCTATGGTCAGAGAAATCTCCAGGTTGAGGACAAGAAAAATTTTAGAGGAACCTAGACTACATTCCCCACCATGTATCAGAGATCTGAGAACCAAAAGGACCTTGCTCTCTCCCTGACTCACCTGGGTTAATAATGGTTGCAGCCTAACAGAAATGAAAGAGAAGAGTCAAGAGAAGAGTGAAGGCTGCACTCACCCCTAAATTTCCCACAGTGCTCAGAAGGACACAAGAGAATAGCCAGGTTTTTTCCTATGCTCAGGAGAAGGGTGGAATGGGTAGAACAGTTCAGAAGATTCAAATAAAGCAAGAAGCTGATACAAGAGGCCATGCTGGGACTTGGGCCCTTTAGAGGAGGTCCTGAAGACAGTAGTGACATAGGTCAAAGACATCTGAGAACCATTATGGGATGAATTATACATGCATTCCTGGAGATTAGCATCAGCCCCAGGGAAAGTGGAATGAGGACAAAGAGATGATGATTGTATTTTAAACTGAAGTCATTGAAAATCACCCAGTTGGGTTGAGTTCAATACAAAGTGACTGGATTAGGTTTTTACATTTGGCAGCATGGGGCCTCAGAGTCAAAAATTTAAATGAAAGAAAAATAAGCTGTATTTTACACGTATGAGTATTGTGGGATACTGCAACTTTGTAGAATCTGAAATGCCTACCTGCTGCACACCTATTTTACAGATTCAGTACCCTGAGGCATTCCTTCACACTGTCATTTCCCCATAAATCCAACACCTCGCTAAAGGCTGCCCTGCTCCCTCCTGCACGTGTCTTGGACGAGGTGTTCTCTCTCCATCTTTGTTGCCAAGTTAATTTCCAAATTTTAGTTATTTCTCACTTGAGTTATTACAACATCTTTTCTAGTGTTCCTGCCTTGTTCTGTCCTAATTTCAGTGTTTTATGATCTTGTAACTCTTTTTTTTTTTTTTTTTTTTACGGTAGCTTGTACGGTCTTAGTTTATTCTTTGATTAGGCTTTTCTAGCTTTCCATGTCATACGAACCTATTTAGTATGATTTGAAGACCAAGGATATGCACCCTAATATAATTTATTTATGATTAACTTTCATTCATCTAATCACTTTTGTTTTTTGGAAGTGCTATTTGACAGTGCGAAGTCAAATCTCATATGTATCTTTTTTTTTTAAAAATTAGTTTCATGTGTACAACACAGTGCAATAGTTATACTTTTTACCCCTCAAAGTGACAACTCCCCTCCCCCAATTCGCCACCCCACTCCTCCCCCCCATATCATATATATCTATTACTCTTCCTCTGATTCCCTTCCACAGTATAATCCACATCCTGTGACTATCTATATATATTCAATTACAGTTGGTATACAATCTCGGCTTCAGGTGTACAGTGCAGTGATCAAGCCTCTACTCCATCCATGAAATGGTCTCCCCAACAAGACATGTGACTATCTGACACCCCACAAAATATTTACAACATTATTAATTATATTCCCCAAACTGTCTTTCATATCCCTGTGGCAATATTGTAGTTGCCTATTTTTGCTGTCTAATCCCTTCTCCTTCTCCTTCATCCCCATCCCCCTCCCAACTAGCAACCCTGTTTTTCCTCTATATCTATGAGACAGTTTCTGTTTACATTGCTCATTCATTCAGTTTTTCAGATTTCACTTATAAGTGAGATCATATGGTATTTGTTTTTCTCTGACTGACTTATTTCACTTAACATAATAGTCTCTAGGTCCATCCATATCATTGCAGATGGTACGATTTCATTCTTCTTTATAGCGGAATAATACTTCATTGTATAAATGTACCACAGTTTCTTAATCCAGTCATCTACCGATGGTCATATGTATCTTGATATTTGCTTGGAGTTATGTCTATATCCTTAGTTTATATTTTGAGACTTTGCAGAACATGATGGACTAAACTAATGCAGATCATCATCCTCAAAATAAAAAAAAATTCTATATAAAATAATTTAAAATACAGTATTTTTGATGAAAGGAAATAATCTTCAAAAGCCAGGAATTGAGATAAATAAAAAGCAGAGTTTTAAATGGAAGCTGAGCCAATGAAAGCTCACAGGGTTTTAGGATTGATATAGGCTCTAAGGGATGAGAATTTAACACCCATATAAGGATGAGAGCCATGTCATTTGATCCACCTGAGCTGGAGAGCTGGTACTGAGTACCCAGCTTAAAAAACAGTGCTTTAAAGAAGTGCTGTGCTTGCAAAAATGGAATTAGAAACACCCTGCACATAAAACTTGGGAAGCAGGCTGAAAGTTTGCTCTTTGGGGTTTTCAGTGGAAAAAGATACTAGTGAAAAAACTGAAATGCCACATCTGTGCCAAATCAGGTCACAATTGATATTTCCTGAATGGCATGAGAAATATAAGCTGAGAAATTGGAATAAAAATAAGTCAAAGACCATTAAAATCTGTTTTATTCTGTCAGAAAAAAGTGAAAAACTGATCTGTCAGGATAATTTCACAACTCAGGGAACAAAGCACTCCTGTGGAAAACACAAGCCCACTGAAGATGAACGAAAAAGTTACAAACTACATTAGCAAATGAACCATCATGAGGGTGAGTGAGCAGGCATAGCTGCAAACAGGAGGATTAATGCTTAAGAATGAAGCATCAAGAATAATAAAAAATCTGAAAGAGACTATAAAATAAGTATATTTACATTGTTTAAAAAGATAACAATAAGGGCAGTAACTACAATGAAGCAAGAGGGCAATATGAAATAAAGAACATGAGACGTATAATATATAAGAGGACATAGTTCAAGAGAGAATTTGTGTTAAATCATCTGGACTATGGCACAGAGAAATAAAGAGATGAAGCAGAATGAAAAGCAATTAACAGGTATAAAGGATAGAACACAGAGGTTAAATGTAAATCTAATGGAAATATCAGTGGTGAAAAGAACAATAGTAAAATATCATATTAGCTGAGAATTTACCAGGTGTAAAGAAGACAACCTACCAAATTAAAATAGCATAGAATGAAACCAAATCCCCACCTAGAGATATCAGAGTGAAATTGTAGAATATAAAAGGCAAAGAAATTTTCAAAGCAACCAGAGAGAAGGACTAATTATGTACAAAGTATGAGGAAAGAGATTGTCATTCAAGTGTGAGGGGAAAATTAAGGACATTTTCAGATGAATCACTAGTGAGAGTATACCACTCACAGTTCACTGAGGTAAGAATTATTAGAAGACAATTAAATCCAGAAGAAAGGAAGGGAATGTGTGAGGAACAAATGCAAACAAATAAGTTGGTGAAGATGCAGATAAACCTAAATAAAGAATCAACTGTAATTTTCTAATGACTTCATATAAGTATATTCTGCCTTAAAAATGAATTTCATTTAAGGCTACTGAATGTGTTAAGATAGTTTGCACTGACAAATATGATGAATTCCAGTAATCACAGTTATACATTTTCACAGGGGTAGCTGACATGAGGTTATGGAAATACAGTTTTCAAAACTACAGGAAGGAAAAAGTAAATTACCTCAATCTTATTGTATATTCTCCTAGTAGCAGACCTGGAGACAAAGTTTTGAGTGCAAGTAGTGATTTGAATGCTGATTCCAGGAAACACTACTAGGGGAGTTCGAAGGCAGGCAAGAAGGAAAACAGGCAATAGGGCGCGTTTCCATGTAAGTTACCTCTTTCTCCATCTTGTTGGGTAATTTTGAGAGATAGAGAACTTCAAGCATAACCAACTGTGGAAAGAATTGGCTGGAATGCTTGTACATCAACTCCCATCAATCTAGTCAGTGGTTGAGAACTGCTCCCAAAGGGCATTAAAACTCCTAAGCCTTTCCGTCTGACTCCTGCATATTGCAAGCAGGCTATAACCAGGCTTTGGAAGCTGTTCTTTAACATGCAGTGGAATGGTCAATGTCCAAGGGTAAGGGGTGAAACACTAACAATATCTTCTAGTTTCAGTTTGGCTCTCAATTTAGCTTTCAATTTATTTTAACTTAAAATAAATGTGAATCATGGACCAAATTTCCTAAGTGGATATTTTTCTCACCTAAAGGTAAATTACAAACTAATATAGCTAATTTTAAACTGTGATCTTCCATATCATATGTGTGGCCCTTATCTACCCATGGGGTATTTAATATAGCCGATTATATCAACTTAGGTTACCAAGTTCCCAAGAGTCAGATAATATAGACAGGAGTATCTTGGGTTGTGTAGACTACTATTTTTCTTTCTAGAGAAATGTAAAAATTCTATTTCATAGGCCATGGAGGTATCCATTGATTAAACTGATTTCCTCCTGGGCTGTTAATTATGATTATGTGATAAAAAGGGTATATGGATTCCACGAAAGTGTGCTCTCCATTTCTTAATATAGAGAAAAATTCAAAAATGTCTAGATAGATTTGCACAAGGGATATGTCAAAAGTACTAAATTAATATATTTTTAGTATAATCCAAAACTTGGAACAAAACATTATAAAACATAACAAGCTGGGTTTTTTTTTAAACCAAGAAGCTTAATTGTCCATAGTGAGAAACACCAGAAAAACTTTCAGTAGTATAGAAAGAGAAAAAGTTTTACCAAGATATAAAAAGTTAAGCCATGATGAATAGAAATTACCTTGCCCATTACAGTGAGTCATAATTTCCAAGTGAGTTTCTTTGAGAGTATGACTTACAACTGCATTATATGGTATGTCTGAGGTTCTTCTGGAATGAGAATAACACCTTCTTTGAAAGAATTTATCCATCATTAAATTTAAATGAAAATTTAATCAAATGTCATAATAAAGTTATGGGGAAAGAGATGCCAGGAATGAAATAATCAATTTCAAGTATAAGGGACTGAAACTGAGAAAATGAAAATGAGTCTCAAAATTTTATGGATTTTTTTCATTTTGTTCTTAAGCAATTGCAGGAATTAATGTATGGTTGAAATTGCATGTGTGGCAAAAAGAGAAAAACTGGTTTCCTGTCTCCTGTCAGGATATAGTTAGAATTAAAGCACTAATTCTCTCTCTGATCCAAAAACTAGTAGCAAAACTTAAACCTTTCAATCTTTTGTCTTGAGTGAACATATGTGATAACTATGCATTTGTATATTTCTGACGGCCTCCCTCATTCACCCGAAGGGCCTTTCTTACATGCAAAGATATTTTCTCTGGCTTTGAGGTTTAATACCAGTGACGTATTTTTTATGTCTAACATACGTGTACCTCCTTCTAAAAGGGATTTGAGGTTCTTATATATGATAATGTGTGTGTGCGTGTGTGCGCGCACGTGCGTGTGCCCACAAGCACATAATGGTTTCAATTACTGTCGATAAGATGGACTCTCAAATTTATTTATACTCCAAATTTCTCCTTTGGGCAATCAAAATTAGACTCTAAAATATTCAAACAGAATGTTGGAAAATTTTCGGAGATAAATGATGTAGTTCAAACTGCCCAAATGTAAAGGCTATTACATCAATATTGTATATTATTTTAAAATAAAAATTTGATGTGTATTGTTTATTACTATAATGCATGAAGACCAATAGGAATTAGCTTATAGCTATCTTCAATTCCTCAATTACAGAATCTATTTCTTTATCATTATAAATGCGATTACAAAGTAATGTTAAGACTAGTAAAAGAAAGGGCCGGCCGAGTGGCGTGGTGGTTAAGAGCTGGCTTGGGATGCCAGCGGCCCCCTGGTTCGGATCCCACATATGAGGGTCAGTGACACTGCCCTCAAAAAAAAAAGAAAAAAAAAACTAGTAAAAGAATATGAATTATAGAACTGTTTTAGGGAGTTTACTTTTTCTTTTGGGGGATTAGTAATGACCAAAACATACCTTTTTTTTTTTTTACTGTATTTTGCAAGTGTACATCATTATAAATAAACCTGATACATGAAAATAATAATTTATACATAATGTATATTTATATTTATACTTTATTTTCAAAAGGACTGTTTGTCAATAACTCGTAATAATCTAACTGCAAATGGAAGATTTTCTAATACATTAAAATGCTTTTGATTTGGTTACATTATGTAAAGTAGGCACTATAGAAAATTCTGAAAACTAAGGTAATGAAAATCACCTGTATTTCACTCAGGGACTCTGTTGAACAATTCTTGTTTATTTTTCTGCAGTTTTCCGCAATGAGATCATGCACTCATACACACGTATTTTGTATACTGGCTTTTCTCTCAACTTTTAGAATTTTCTCAGACCTCCCCATAGTCTTTATATGTATATCGAATTTTTGAATATTGTTGCATAATATAGAAATAACATTAATTTATGATAGTTCCCTGATTGAGTAACAATTTTTATTGTTTTTATTTTTTTATTTGGTAATAGTGCAGTGAATATTTTTATGTATGTCTTTGTGTTTTTAAATTAAATCTTCAGGATAGACTCTTAAAAGTATAATTGTGTCAAAGCAGTATAATATTGGGTTGTTGGAAAAGTCATGACGCATTTTTGCAATGAAAAACAGAAAAAATACGTCATGACTTTTCCGACAACCCAATATATTTAAGATTATTGACAGAGATCGTTAACTATTTTTCTGTAGGAAATCTTATCAATATATAATCCTACTATGTATGTATGAGAGTACTTTCTTATTATATACCAGTTATTATGGACTGACTGTTTGTGTCCTCCCCAATTCATATGCTGAAATCTAATCCCCAATGTGATCGTATTATGAGGTGGGTACTTTGGGAGGCAATTAGATCATGAGGATGGAACCCTAATGAATAGGATTAGTGCTCTTATAAGAGGCCAGAGAGCTAGCTCACTCTGTTTCAACCACCACGTCAGGATATAAGAAGTTAGCAGTTAGCAACCTGGAAGAGAGCTCTCACCAGAACCTCACCATGCTGGTACCCAGATAGCAGACTTTCAGTCTCCAGAACTGCGAGAAATAAATTTCTGTTGTTTATAAGCCACCCAATCAATGGCAGTTATTTACAGCAAACTAAGACATTAGTTTACAGCAAACTAAGACATTAACATTATATTTAAAAATTTTTGCTCTTTCTATGGCTTAAAAGTTATACTTTACTGCTTTAATATTTATTCTCCCATGAGTGAAATGAACAACTCTCTCAAGTTACTAACTCATATTTCTTCTTTTATACGTTTATGTCATGTACCAATATTTTTTACATTTTTAATTATTTTAATTAATTGATCTCTTAGAATTATTTATACTTCTTGTTATATTTAAGACAAATATTTTTCTTGGAATGTTGTTTGCTTTTTGATTTTGTTATAAAATTTGATTTAGGTAAAAGGGTATTTTTTGTTTGGTTCTTTTAAATAGTCCTTTCATTTTTATTTTTTCTAGTGTTTTACATTAATGAAGCCCTTCCTAATTGAGGGAAGTTATATTCACTCATAAATATTTTTGATTTCTTGGGCTTAATTTCTTGGGCTTACCTCTTTACCCATTTATAATTAATCAGATATGCATTCTGAATGCAAGATATAAAATTTAATTTTTCTAAGTGTTTATTCACTTATACTATTTTTTTTATTGAATGATTTATCTGCCTGCTTTTATACTTGCATTATACTGTTTTAATTATCATAGCTTTAAATGTTTTTATATATGGTAGATCAGATTTGTATCCATGATAATATTTTTGTTTTTTTCCCCTCAAATTAACTTCTTTTTTGGATGTTTATTTTTCTTAAGTTCTTAATGATTCATATTCTTAAATGACCCTGCAAAAACCATGTTGGAATTTTGATTGGATTTCATTTACCTAAAAATCAATTTTAAATGTATCAATATTTGTTGTGTGTCCTTTCTTTTCTTTTTAAGATTTTATTGGGGAATCGGGAGAGGGGAAATGTGTTGGGGAATTGGGGAAGGGGAACAGCCAAGTTGTTGTCCTTCAATCTCAGTTGTGGAAGATGCAGCAAGCTCAGCTGCAAGTCGTTGCGCGGCTCAGCTCAAGGTGCTGTGTTCAATTAGTTGTGGGTGGGAGTAGCCACCATCCCATGCGGGAGTCGAACCAGCAGCCTTATTGTTAAGAGTGCATTCTCTATCCACTGAACCATTGGGTGGCCATCAGGTTCAGTTTTTAGTTGTGGGTGGGCCTAGCCCACCATCTCTAACAGGTAACCTTGTTGTTAGGAACACGTGCTCTTACCAGCTGACCCATCCTGCCACCTGTTGGCAGTTCAGCTGCAGCTCAGCTTGGGCGCAGCTGACTGGCCCATGTGGGAATTGAACCGGTGACCCTGTTGCTCAGAGCTCACACTCTTGAGCAAGCTCTTAACCAACTGAGCCACTCGGCTGGCCCCTGTTGTGTGTCTTCTTAAAACATGTCTTTTTCCCTCTTCCATTCCTATCTGATCGTTTGGGGACCCGTATGATTTCAGGGAAGCTAAGTCCATCAGTGTATTACATCTCTCCCTTGTCACAGAAATGGTGGGCTATGACTTAAGTTGACCTAATTACAGGGTATCTCATTACTCCGCGGGGATACTGGGAAAAGAATCCCGTGCTTGTGACTTTAGAATGAAGCTATAGGCAGAGAATTATGATAGAAAGAATTCAGGAATTTGGTGTCATATTTGGACTACTGGATTACACTTTACTTGAACTGTATGGTTTTTTTTGTTATAAGATCTAACAAATTCTCTTTAGGTTTTAAAGGCAGCTTGAATTAGGTTTATTGTCACTTTCAAATATTTATATTGATGCTATATCATTATAATATTCTGTTTCATATTCATAAACATGATGAGTCTCAGTTTTCTTAAGACTTCTTTTATATGTGTCAGCAATATATTTTTATTTTCTTCCCCTGGATGCATATTTATTGATTATTCCTGGGTATTCTAGTACATTTTAAATTATTCTAATCCAAAAATCTTGTTTTGCATAAGACATTGCAGTAATACATAATTAACTAAAGTGAAGAAAAAATAGTAATGATAACAAATAATGCTGATGCTGGTAATTTCTTGTGTAGCAATTACTGTGTTCCAGATACAGTTCTTTTTATATGTTGTAATACATAACCCCATGAAGTAGCTACAAATATGATTCCAACTTTATGGGTGAGAACAAGGGGGCACAGACATGCAGTAACTATCCCAGCTTATACAGCTAGTCAGAAATGCAGCTGGGATTTGTAATCAGGCAGTCTGTGGCCAGGGTCTTAACCACTATATCATGCTGCTCCTTAATTATAACTATACCCTCAAAATGATTGTGAATAGTCAATGTCAAAAAAATTGTTAGTTTGTAGACTTGTACGAAACAAGTAGGGGTGAGAGGCAATTTCTTTTTTTTGGGGGGGTGGGGAATTTAGGGAGGGCAGCAGCATTGGGGAATTGGGGAAGGGGAGCAGAGAAGTTGCTGTCCTTTTGTTCTTCAGTCTAGTTGTGGAGGACATTGCTTCACTGGCCGATGTTGGTATCATCGTGTTCTTCTCAGGTGAGGCAGGTCAGTCGCCAGCCTCTGGATGGCCGCTCACAGCGGCTCCTGGCAGCTAACACAGGCTGCCAGCCGCTGATGCTGGCTGCCAGCCACTCACTGTAGCCTATGCCAGCCCACTGCAGCAGGGGTTGCAGCTATGCCATCCCGGGACTCACAGCCACCCAGCTCCAAGTGGAGCTGTTGTTCACCATCTTAGCTGTAGAGGGCAGTGTCACTGTCCCTCATACGTGAAATCTGAATCAGGGTCCCTTGCATCCCAAGCCAGCTCTCAATCAATTCTCCATTCGGTGGGCCCTGAGAGGCAGTTTCTAAGTGCTGGTGTTCTTACCAACTTATTGGAGTTCTTAAGTGCGATTTACCTGGATTTTTGGTTGGAGTTCAAGGCAGAAGGAATGATGTCAGTTCATATATTTGTTTTCTTTCATCACCAGGCAGTTGTATTATTAAATGTCTGATATTGCATGTAGGGCTTTTTAATAACTACATAATCATTCTTAGGAAACCATGTCATCCTGTACCTTCGGGCCCTTAAAAATTCAAATAGGAGATTAACACAAGGAGATAGATAAACAACATAACACCTCTGTATTGTGCAGGGGAGAGACAGAAAGACTAGACTTATTTGCAATAACTTTAGTTCCATATGCATGATCATAAACTTGTTACAACATACTGGAATCAAGATCTAAGAAATTAGAGAGCAGCAACTCAAGGCTCTTTTTTTCAGTTATGACTCATGTGTTCAGAAACTGTTGGACCTTTGTTCATTCCATAAACAGCAGGGGGCATACTTTCTTTTCTGATCTTTTTTTTCTACTGCAGCTGTTGACATCTGTTGAACTCTCTCCACTGCTGTTCTTTGCCTCTTGCACATGTATAACACACAGTTTTGGAAATCCTTGTATAGTTTGGGCTCATAAAGGTGACATACAGTCATAATTTTATATCTTTGGAAAGTTTGAGAAAGTATTAGGGAAATATTACATTTAAAACCCAAGTTAGTGGACTTCCAGCTTAATTTACAAAGCATAAGCATATTTTAGACTAGAAGTTTAAAATAAAGTGACCAAAAGTAGTTGGAATTTTAATTCTTTTTTTTGCAGATTTGTAAAGTATGGCATTTTGAGATATATTAAGATTAATTGTAGTGATTTCTTTTTGCAGCTGGCTTTGCATATGTATGGCTATAAATCCTGTAATTTAACATGGTTTGTTAGTAAGTATCCATTGTATAACCCTTATGATACCATGCATTTTTCCTTGTGCCATATGTGCAAGTTTTGTCTTATCATCAGGAGTAGCTTTTGAAGGCAAGGGTAGGTTATCTTTTAGAGGACTGGGGCTGGAGTGGGAGCCCATCAAATATGTGTCAAGCTGAATGGAGGAGGGGCTGAAAGTGGGGCTCTTCCACACACACATCATTACTTCTCCCCTGCACTCCCCTAATCCCTCCCCAAGTCACTGGTCCTGTGGTCAGTGTGCTTGTGCCACACTTATGCCAAATCTCAGTGGCCAGTGACAAAACTGGAAAGGCAAATAACATTATTTATTCAGCTGTTCTGTAGCTTTCTGTGGAAAAGTTTTCAAAACTTAATAACAACTACCATTTATTATGTGGTAAATACTTTACAGATGTTATTTACTTAAATTCACAGTAACTATGAATTAGTACTATTATTGTCTTATTTTTGTGGAATACACTGAAACTTTGATAAATGACAGAGCCAGGATTGCACCGTATTCCTAAAATTCCCAGGGCAGGTAACATTTCTCAAATTTAAGCACATCAAAAAGCATAAATGATCTTTTTTTCAGGAAGTAAGTAATGAATGTTATTATGGTATTAACTCTAAATTAATAACCACAAAATAAATTTTTCCTCTTAGTTTCATTCTACATTTTGCTCCTGTTGTTTGAAACATAATAGTGGTAATTTTTTCCTACAAAGAAAATTGTGAATCTAAAGTTAGGCCCTAATTTGGAATATTTGTCTCCTTTTGTTAGAAATAGACATTTTAAGAGTTTAAATCTTAGACAAAACTAACTCTATGTTGTATTTGTTAACCCAGAAGTAATTAAATATATATTTAGAAGCTACATTTGTTCATTTAGAAGAATTTTTTTTACAATTTGGCTCACTTTTGAAATAGTGCCATAAAGTCTCTTAAAATCATATGACTGGAAATCTTGTGTGTGTTGTGGAGTATCTTCAAATTGTGCGAGGAGCTCAAGACTCTCAAGATAGGCCTTTTCTGGCTGAAGTCAAGTGTGACCACCTCCTGTTTTTCCCTCCAAGTGCCTCCCATGGAAATTCTTGAAAAATAAAGCAACGTTTCAACCCACACTTTAGTGAGTGGACTGGAATCCCCATCCCTTTAGATATCTCAGTCGTGACTCATAGAATTGTCTAGCCCTCGCTTTCCTAACATTTTCCATTTGCTGTAAGTTATTTCTTCATCGTCGTTTGCTGCTCAAAAGTGCTTTTCATGTCTGCCAGCTGAAAAACTAGAAATACATAAGACCTATAGTTTCAAATTTGAATGTGTGTTTGCGCTTTTTAATGCAGCCCCAGTGATCTGGCATTTGGCAGAAGTACCGTCTGAAAATGGACAGCTAGGATGCAGCTAAAAGCTTCTTGACTATAATTTACTAAATGCGGTGCCAAAGTGTGCAATCTGACCTGCCTGTGCCATTTAGTACTCTCTCTGTCTTCAGTCATTTGTTTTACCACGTGTGAGCTTCTGTGGAGCCACCCTTAGGCCACCCAAAGAATCCAGGCACGGAATTTCAAAGTACAGTTAAGTAAACGGCTGTCTAGTGGAATAATAAGGTGGTGTCAGAAACATATGCCACATAGGATATTATGATACTGATATAAAATGTGTTCATTTGGAACACTTAAGGACATGGGCAACATCCTAATTAAGTGATTTATTCAGCGAGAAATGTTTATGCCTCTGCTGGCCACTCATTTTTGCATGGAAAGGTTTTTGTGGTTATATAGTTCGTAAGAGCAAAAAGTATGCAAAAATATAGTAATGAGAGAAAGTCATCTATCTCTAAAGGACATTCTGTTTTATCAAAGGAGTTTCTCCAAGGTTACATACCTTTAATAACTTTTCCATTTTATTTTACAGGGCTACTTTTACCAATAACTCTGAAATGATGTCTTGGACACAGTGCCTGGTTAGAAGTGATGTTGCTAGTGGGGAGATGACCAGTGAGATGATCCAGTATCATTATGATCCTGCATTGATAGTTATGGTATGTGACCATTTGGAAATCAGTTATTTTTTCTGAAATTTAGTTTTTCTTTCTACAAAGTGAAGATGATGTATCTTGCTTTGCCCTTCTTCTAGGATTTTTGTGAGTACCAAATGAAATGATACAGATGAGAAATTACACTTTGAATGTAGATTATTAGTGAGAACTCAAGGGACTTCTTAAAATTGTCTTAACTTTCTCTACAGGCACAGGACCCAGACTTACAAGCAGTAATTAGGTGTTGATGGGTCCAGGATGCTAATAAGTGAAATAGAGTTGTGATTTTTCAAGCCTTGGGGGAATTTTGAACAGTGCCAATTCTTGTCACTGTGGCCTATCTTAGAGGACAGATGCTCATTCAAGGATAACAGCCAGCAGAGGGGTCCCCTCTGTCTTGCTGTGTTTTAATTTTTTTCCCTCCTTAAAGGATTTAGCCTCAAGGCAACTCTTTCCTAGTCTGTCTGTTTGTCTGTCTCTCCCTCTTTCTGACACACACACACACACACACACACACACGTGCACGCGTGTGCACGCACATTTGTGCTCACACAGTAGTACACTGCAGACTAACTCAGAGGCATCCATATGAATATCATAGACGAAGGGGCTTCGTAAAGTAAACAAATAGACAAAATCAACCGGAACAACCCTATAAAACACCCCAGCAAAGTTATTATTACCCAATCATGCCTTATATTCTGGTCAATCCTTGTGTTTGTATGAACCAGCTATATTTGGCTACCACATTAAACAAGAAAGTGGTCTTTGACTAGGGACATTCAAATAATACAAAAATAGAATTAAGACTTATATTCCAAATAAGTGATCACTAATTATACTTTGAAAAATAAAAAAAAACTGTGAACATCAAATGAGTGTTTATAAAATCCTTGGGACAGAGAAAAACATGGAGTAACATAGAAAATCTGATATAGTAAGCATTTCTTTCCCTTCTTTCACAGTGTTTACAGAATTCTGCTATTTTTATATAAGATAGGTAATACTTCATTATCTCTTGCATTTTACTAAGGCATTCTTAGCATTTTTAGCTATTCCGTTAACAGACCCAGGTCTGTATAAAAGTCTGTTTTAACATGGCATATTTTTTTGATTTACAGGCTCCAAGAGCCTGGTTATTAATGTTGATAACTGAAGTATGTTAGTCAGGACAGCCTAGGTTATACTTATAAAGTCTCAGTGGCTTAGGACCTGAAAGGTTTGTTTCTCACTGTGTGTTTATTGTGGGTAGACATCAGAGTCTTGCTTATTGATATCATTTGGGTTGAGGCTGACAGAGTAAGTCAGCCATCTGCCTGAATGTGAATGATACCCTTGCCAGAGGGAAGGGCTTCTGCAGGTCTGCCATCAGCTTGGAAAGGACATGCATCACTTTTGTTCACAATCTTTTGGCCAGAATGTTACATGCTCTACTTAACTGAAAGAGGACTGGAAAGTGCAGTTTACCATGTGCCTGGCATGAAAGGGGGTAGAACCAGAAATATATGACAATAACTAATAACTACCACAACAAGGAGGACAGATTTTAAAGAAATTAAAAATATGGCTAAAGGGCCGGCTGAGTGGCTCAGTTGGTTCAGAGCTCGCTCAAGAGTTCGAGCTGAGCTCTGAGCAACAGCAGTTCGATGCCCAGCCTGAGATGAGCTGCCGCTGAGTTGCCAATAGGTGGCAGGATGGCTCAACTAAAAAAATAAAAATAAAACATGAAAAAAAAAGTAAAAAAAAAAAAGTATGGCTAATATTTTTTCAGTGCTAACTATGTGTCAAGTCCTGTGCTAAGTAATTTCCATGCATTCTTTCATGGAAATCGTACAACAAACCTGATGAGTTATGTCTATTTTAAAACTGGGAAAAAAGGTGAGACAGTTTAAGTAATTTATACAAGGAAACAAAGGCAGTGAATAATCGAGTTAGATCTGCCTGACCCCAGAGGTAGCTACTGTTGTCATTTTTCACTTTTAACAAACGTCCACAATTGTCCATGTTCAGATTTAATGTGATGGACATCAGGATGGAGAGCTATGTATGTCCTGTGTTACCCAGGACAGATTTTCTCTCTTTCATTTCTAAAAAGAGGAGCCTGATAAAGATAGGCCAGCTTGTTGGCTGAAGATGTATATCCTGAGGGAGCTGGAAAGGTGCCTTCTATTCTAAGGATTCTGGCTCTAACTACTTAGGCTAAGCAGCATTATTCTTTGTAACATGTATTTTAGAACATTTTTCCAGATTAATGGTGAATATGGTTCAGATTAGAGACTGACTGGATTCACATGGTAGTTGTTGAAATTGTTAGAGTGATTTCTTAGGCCTATTTAAAAAAATATGCTTTTAACTTTAGAGTAATTCTATTTTGTTCGCCGATATGTTGTGAAGCCAGTACAGGTAGTTTCCATATACCCCACACCTAATTTTCTATATTGTTAATACCTTACATTCCTATGGCACATTTGTCACTGTTCATGAATCAATAATGATACATTGTCAATAAATGAAATGTATACTTTATTCAGATTTCCTTAGTTTTTACTTAATATCCTTTTTCTGTCCCAAGATAACATTTAGGGCACCACATTATGTGGTCATTGTCACCTTAATTTCCTCCAGGCCTTGACAGTTCCTCAGATTGACCTTGTTTCTGATGATCGTGAGAGTTTTGAGGAATACTAGTCAGGTATTTTGTAGAGTAGCTCAATTGGAATTAGTATAATGTTTGGCTTATGATTAACTGGAGTTACAGGTTTTTTGGAGGGAAGACTACAGAGATTAGGTTCATCCCATATTTTTTACTCTTTCAAAAATTTCATAGGCGAATTTTTTTCTTTACATTTTCTCTGCTTTCCCTTGCCTTCCTTTCCTTTCCTGGTTCCCTTCCTCTTTTCCTCTCTCTCCTCCCTATTTTGTTCTCCTTCCCTCCTTTCTTCTTTCCATCCTCTTCATCTCCAAACAAGTCTACAACACTTACAAGCATTTAAATACAAGTAATGTATTTCCCGAAGATTCCATAGTGCTTTATTCCCTCATATTTAACTAAAAATCCTTACTATTTTATTGATACAGGAGGCAAATGTATACATTTTTTTAAATTGAATTGGCAGTCCTTAAATGATGTCACTCAGATTTTATATTTCTGGGTATGAGAAACTATATCTGCCTAGTTAGTGCAATAACTATCATGGACTTTGTAGTTGTTGATGTTGAGGTTGATTTTAACAGAAAATATGAAGTGTGCCATTAATAGTGTCTATAAATATTTTGCATTTATTATAGGATTTTTGGAGTATTCAAAGATGATCAGGTACAAAACTCTGTTGAGTCAAGCAATTTACTTTGATCCCACCCACATGTACTAACCTCTTTTTGGTCTCAATATCCCACTCAGAGAGCAAAATCTCAGATCTAGAAAAGGTGAATCCAGGCATCCATATAGTGAGATGTATAAATCAAGAATGGAAGGCAACATGTATACAAATTGTGTGCTAGGTATTAACCCGTGTTATTTCCATATACTATAGATGAAAACAAATTCATCATTTTATATACTGTTACATTAAATTTCTTAGAGTTAATGCATGCCTTTCATTAGCTTCTCTACTAATAATTTTCTTTAATCATAGTTTTATTATTTCCATATTACAAAAGTTGGCCATAAGTGACTGTATCAGACAAGAGACTAGAAACAGATATAGGAATGGAATTAATAATTCTTATTTCCAAAATTTATATTTGTTTAATAATATTGTGCTTCTTTGGAAATGTTTAGTATCATTTTATCTTTGCTCTAACATTCCAGACACTGGGAAACAATATAAATATTCTATACACATTATTATGTGCTATATATTTCCAGGGCTTAATAAAGAGTTAGCATAGAGGATGAGATTATATGTCATCAAGTTTTATTTAATTTTTATTATATTTTTACTTTTTAACTATTAAGAATGATAATGGTAATGGTTTTCATAGGGTGGGGTCTCACTCCCTTCCTCTGATGTGTGAAGGGTTTTCAGGTCAAAGAACACCACACCTGATCTATTGTTGGCATGACTGGTCTACTTGCCGGTTAACTAGAATCTGGATCTTTCCCTTATTTGACTTTTGAACAATGATTGTTTGTGTTATAATCCCTAAATGATTCAGACTCCAATTTTGTTGGAGGTAGCATTAGGCCTATCCACAAAACTAACTTCCAGATGCCCTCATAATTAACAGTTCTGGCCAATGACAGAGAAATGAAAGCTTAATGGGTGTTTTGTGTAGGTTTAACTGGAGATTTTTGGGGAAGTTTAGCTTCCTTGGGATGGGGAATGGATATAGAATAGCCATCTCATAACCCTGAAGTTAGGGAAGATGCTGATGATGCTGTGTTGTTGCTCTACTAGCACAACAGTGCTAAATTCTCAATTTGAAAGTGAGGGAAATAAGTTTTTTTTAAATAAGATGCTGTAATTGGATTTCTAATATGTGTATCTGAATGTAATTCTCAACATATATGCTTCCTCTTGGTTATGGTAGCGGTGGCAGGGAGTGGCCAATACTCTGGAGCTTCCTGAGGTTTGGCTGGAGATGAGATGAGCATATTTAAAGGGCCAAGGATGCAGTGGAAACCTTCCCTTACCACTTTCAGCATTTTATGTCTTGACCACTGGCTAGCATAGAGGCAGAGAATTATATGTCATCAAGTTTTGACATCAAGACTCTCTGCTCCCTGCTGTAATATTCTGCATTTTAGACCTTGCTCCATTTGATCCTTTGGCAAATTATGACACTTTATACACAGATTCCTTCTAGATGCCTTAGTCAAGTATCTCTCCTTTCTGCCCTCTGCTCAGCCAGCCTTGTCCTATTGCCTCACCTGGCTTGATGAGAGAAGGATTTCCATTTTTTTTTATGTCAAGCACACTCAGAGCCTTTGCAGTGAGTTGAGGATCCTCTGCTTAGAATGTTCTTTTTGCATGTATCCATACCCCTCATTCCCTCACTTCCTTCAGGCCTCTGCTCAAATTACCTCATCAGAGAGGTGTTCCCTGACCACCCCTTCACCTTCTCCATTCTTCTTAATGGCACTTATATGCTTATTAGTTTCTTTGTTGTTTGATCCTTTTAGAGGAATATAATTCCCGAAAGTCCAGGGACTTTGATTTGGACATTGCTATATCTCCTGAGATACAGTACACACTCAGTAAATATTTGTTGAATGAATGGATTTTTTGCAGGCAGTTGAACTTACTGGTCTTAGAGATGATATTACTGGCAGCAGTTCTGATCAGAGGGTATAGTTAATCAAAAGATTAGCATGAGTCTGAGATTCTTCACCACACTAAGCAAACATAAAGATGAATTGGTAACAACTGACTTTTTATCCTTCTTTAGTCACTATTTGGAGAGTCTGACTTTTTGAGGCACTGTCTGTTAAATATCTAGTAAACTCAGTCTTTTACTCATATAAGCAACTTCATTCATAGTAATTTTATATGAGGCAGGCCACCCAGCTGTAGTTCTTTCCTAAGTATTCATAACCATGTAGCATTTTTGGATCAGAGGTTTGATACATAGAGTTCCAAACTGTTTTCACTCTTACTGCTTATGATGAAATGTTTTGACTTTCAATCCAATTTTCTTAGATATATTATCCAGTTCTACTATATGTTAGTTGTATGAAAGTGGACATTTTACTTGATTTAATTAGAATTCAGGTTTTTATGTATAAAATGGAAATAATAATAATAAAAATACCCACCTTGCCAATCTCTAGAGTTTTTTTAAGATTAAGTGATATATAGTCAAAATTTATTTGTAAAGTATACGAATTTCTTATAAAATGCAAAAATATAAATTGTTTTGAACTCACTGTTATGCATTCCAATAAGAAAAATAATACACTTATTAAATAGTATTGGAATTATTGGTAAATCGTAAATTATAAGCCTGTACTTTCTCAAGTGTGAGGCAGATAGAGTCAAATAATCATTTGCTTCTTTTTGACTGAGAGTTGGATTTTTGCTGGGAAATTGTTCTTTTGGATTTTATTTCAGCAGATACATAGAAGTCCCCAAGACTGTGAGCGTTATCTGATCTATTTTACTTATTCAATATAAGAAACATTTCACAGTACTTACCCAAATGTAAAATGTGGTTTTTTTGCTGGAAAATACAGAAGTGATTGAAACAACATTATTTGGAGGTGTTCATTTTGGGGCTCTAATAAATTAGAAAAATCCTGAAACAAGGCTGTATTCCAGGCCTCTTGCTTTATTCTTTTTTGTTACCAAAGACATGTATACTCCCTGATATTGTAGAAATAGTGTAAGAAATTGTTAAAATTAAATAAAAAGTGGAAAATGAATTTGAGAATGCCTTGAACAGAAAAAACTATTTAAGCCATAAAAGCAAAACTAAATCAAGCTTATTTCATAAACATAAGCCAAACTTAACTTAGTCTTTTTCTTGTGAATGACTCATAATCATAAAAGTAACTAAGTCATCTTCCAAAAAAATGGTATGAGATAATCATTTTTAACTAACCCTCTGCCATCTGAAAACCTCTATTATAATAACCAATCATTGTGACAGTTGAATAACTTCCTCATTTTCACTTTAAAAGCCATCCTGTAAGGTCAGACCCCTAAGTTTCATATCAGTTTTAAACCTGAAAGCTCCTATTTCGCGAATTGTTCTTAAATGAACAATAGACTCTTACCAACTACTAATTTTATAGATTTCGTGGTGTTAATTTTGATATTTCTGGATTTTTGGCAAAATAAATAACACACAAATAAGACACAAAGTGGGTTTTAAAGTAATTATATGAAGAATAGAGAGTTTGCATAGTAATTTCAAGGAAGGTTGCAGCACCTATACCTACAATAATGATCTTGACAGGGTATACAGTGTATACAAATAAATGCTGTAAAAATATTTAAATAAAGTTCATTAAATTATTGTAGGGAAGAATACACAGATCATGAAAACCCAGGGAAAAGGAAACCTGAGTCCAGATGATAAATTTAAATTAAAATAACTAATTTTAGGGCTGGCTGAGGGGCGCGGTGGTTAAGTGCTGGCTTGGGAAGCCAGCGGCCGCAGTTCGGGTCCCACATATGAGGGCCAGTGACACTACCCTCAAAAAAACAACAACAAAAAAAACCAACCTAATTTTAACTTTCCATTTGAATAAACTGTTTTGCATTAAAAAAAACTTGAAACCTGAAAACTTGAAAGTTTTCTCTTGCCCAATGGTATTTTCCCAACTGATTTACTCTGCGAAATATATTAGAGGTATTATGTCCTGATCCTTATATTTGCAATGATAAAAATCCAATTCAGTATTTTTTGTACACTCTTTTTAATAAACTATCTTACAAAACACTAGCTACAAAAATAATAAGTGCTTAACTTTTAAATTTTGTTTTTATTAAAATACTTTTTAAAAATTAGGTTTTGAGGTCCAGTTTAAAAGTGTTTGTGGCTGTTCAACTTACAAAAATATTAAGTACTATACATTTACTACACATACTAAAGGTTTGGTGCAGCCAACATTTGTGAATATATGGAGGTTTGGTGTATATCATCCAATTAAAAAATAATTCTGTTTTCATATACATTCTGACATACATATCTTCATTTTCTAAAAATATTTATATTGTCACATAAATTCGTAGAGATTTGCCTTTGCTATTCTCTAGAAATCTATGTGTTTTTTTTTTGTTTGTTTTGTTTTTTTTCGTTTTTTTTTAAAGATTTTATTGGGGAATTGGCAGAGGGGAACAGCGTTGGGGAATTGGGGAAGGGAAACAGACAAGTTGCTGTCTTCTTGTTCTTCAGTTTAGTTGCGGAGGATGTTGCTTCACTGTTGGTATCGTCATTGCGCTCTTCCCGGATGAGGCAGATCGGTCGCTGGCCTCTGGATGTCGCTCACCGCGGCTATTGGCAGCTCACGCTTGGCTGCCAGCCGCTCACGCTGGCTGCAGGCCACTCACTGCAGCCTATGGCAGCCCACTGCAGCAGGGGCTGCAGTCCACACCATCACCGGGGCTCGCACAGCCCAGCTCCAGGTGGAGCTGTTGTTAGCTGTAGAGGGCAGTGTCACTGGCCCTCATGTGGGATCCGAACCGGGGCCGCTGGCATCCCAAAACCAGCGCTTAACCAATGCACCACTCGGCCGGCCCTAGAAATCTATGTTTTTTAATTCATATATTATTAACTTAATAATTGCCTTTCCTTTTATCTTGAAAGCTATTCTTCTTCTCTTGAATCCATGTCCCTTTTCCTTTATCAAGTTCTTGCCATAGTGGAGTATGTCTGTTTGTACTCCTTAATTTTCTCCTGTTTTATCTTCCTTCCATTCTTCTTATTCTTGGACTAGGATTTTTAATATAAAATTAAAATAGAGTTTGAGAACAAAGATAATGCATTGAACTTAAGGATACCCCCACTCCTTAATGTTATACTAATTTGAAATAACACCTTTCAGACAAAGAACAAATTAAACAGAAAAGAATTTAAAATAAGTGTAACAATATTTTCAGAGAGCTAAAGGAGTATTATAGAAACATGAGGCAGAAACAAACTCTTATGAAAAAGGATCAGCTGGATATGATCCTTAAAACAATGAACAAATTCAACTAAATAGAAAAGATACAGTGTAAGAACTAATTAATGATTTGAAATATTACATCAATGAACTCTACTAGAAGACATTTCAATGGGATGGGGGAAAAAGTGACAGAAAGATTGAGAATATAGTTGAGATGTGGAGAACAAAAGAAATATCAGCATCTAATAGCCCCAGAAAAATTGGAAAATAGTTAAAGATAAAAATATTTTTTAAAGTAATTACATAGAATTTTGATGGATGAAGAAAAATGGAGATGTCAGGTTGAAAGAGCTCAGAGTGTGCCCAATAGAATATATATATATATATATATATATATATATATATATATATATATATATATATATATCTCCAGTATCAGACCCTTTATAATGAATCTTGAGTGAAGGCAAACAAAAAATTCTAAAAGCTGTTTGAGAGTGCGTTCTTGTCTTCTAATATTTTATTTTCCATTTCTTCCCAGAAGCATGTTTTACAGATTGTTGATATACAATAAATTTTCTTGACTGCCTGAATTTTCTCCTTAATTAACCAAGCAAGAAAGTAACACCTTCTGCTATCTTCCAGCAAAATTTCCTGAACAAAAACCAAGAAGATGGAAAACTCTACTGTCACTGAGAAATGACTTCGTTATTAATTTTCCAGAAATTAAAAAAATTTTTTTTTGATTCTCCATGAGAAGTTAAATATTGTTTTCTGCTGCTAGCATTCTGGGAGTAGAGGGTTTTGATTTCTCTTTTGGTGGAAGGTCTCTATTTTTAGTAGTGAAAGTGATATTTTGGAGGATGTTCTTTGACCTGCTGGGACCCACCACCCACTTTGTAACCTAAACAAGTTCCAATTTTCCCTAAAAGGGAAAGAAAGTTTCTGACTGCCAAGCCCAATTCAAATTCTGCTGAAGGGACTGGCGGAACACTATTGTTTTGTCCAGTGTGTTTGCTTAAGTAATAACACAGGTAGAGACACTGACAAATGGCTAATCTTTCAGAATATTTCAAATGAGTCTATGATGAAGGAGATACTGGATCTATTAGTAACTGTATGTAATGAAAATATGGAGCAATCTACTGCGGTTTTATTTTAAAATGTATTATTTCCATAGAATGTGTGTGTACCTAGTAGCTAGTAAGGCTCTTCTTGTTTCTGAAATCTAATGTCTTTCAAAACTATGGCCTGCAAAGGACCTCCCCTTCAGATTCTAAGTCTTAGAAAAATGGCTAGGTAGGCCTTTGTAACGTCTGTGATATTTTGCTACTAAGGGGTCTAGAGAGGGGCAAGGATTTATGATGATTGACCTAAATTCACAAGTAATAATTAACTCATCCCTTGTGTTTTCAACCTGTGATTTAACTAAATAAGCCATACTTGTTCTTGCTTACTTGATTTACCTTAACTCTGTGATGTGCTTCAGTAAATCTTGGGGTCATGTTAAGACTATTTTAATTGACTCATTCACATGTGTAAAACGTCTTGGATAATTAAAATACATAGGGCTAGAAGGCTTCTTGTTTTGGTTTATTGGTTAAATAAAATTAATATTAGTAATAATTAGTGCCTTTATTCATTACTTAATGTAGGCCAGTCATTACATTATGTTGTTTGCATTTGTTATCTAATTGGACTTCTACATATGTATTTTTTATCATCATCTTACAAATGAGAAAACAGCATTAGAGAAGTAAAATAATGTCTCCAAAGTTTCAGAGCTGGTGAAAGAGCAGCAGAGTAGAGGTTCAAATGCAGATCTACTTTACTCCAAAAATCAACTTACGCTATAATAATAAACATTCATGAAATATACATTTTCTACCTTAGAAAAATAAGAAAATTAAAATGCTAATGTCAAGAATTTAATTTTTAGACATGATTTATGGCAATCGAAAAGGAAGTTCAAAGTAACAGATGTAATAGAAATGAGATGAGAATTAAGAAGTTTAGAAAATTACCAGAATATATGAAATAAGCCAATGTATTATTGTATAGAAGACAATAAATTTTGTATTATTTTAATATATTAAATCTAAGTTATGATGCTGTTTTCCAGAAATACTGTCGAAATATGCCAACATCTGTTTAAATATCTTTTTGAGGTAATTTTCTAAAATGCTACAGCCTAAGTGAGTCAAACTTGAATAGTATGAGTCATAACTGAGCAATTCCTAAGGAGAATTTAAATGTGGCAGTACGACAATAATTGTCATATTGCAATATGGTAAGCATGCACTTTAAAACTCTAGTACATATTTAGCAGTTTTTAGGGAATCTGATGTCATTGGTAAAACCAGAAAAAAATCTTCAGGTTTTTCTACATCCTTAACCTCAAAGGAGACAATTTACCATAAGTAAGCAACAGTGGGTAAGGCATTTCACCAGACATGTAATTCAGTAAATATATGACACTAAATAACGTGTGGTGGTCATTACACATAGTGAGTAAAAGTGATAATGCTCAACTACTTCAACTTGTCCTCAGAGTACAGACTACCTCATTTGGAGAAAAGAAATATCAAAGTTGGTTTTGGCTGAAGTAAAAATTTGAAATCATAAGCAGTCTGAGTGGTATGACAGATTGCCACAATTTCCTATTGGTTCTATGTATCAGTGATAGGAAGGACTATGTGTCAATATTTTAATTCTGGGACAGAAGCATAATTATTAGTTTGAACCATTGGAAATTGCTGATATTTGGCCATTTTTGACCTAAAAAGGGGCTATTTTATAAGGTTCATTGTAACACAGATATTAAATCATGTGGTCAATAGTTGTTTTTTTACAAACCATCAAAAAGTGTATTGTTATTTAGAAATAAAGAAGCTTTCTATATTTTTACATATTTGCAGTTAATGAATTGTTGTTTAGAGGGAAAGACTTAAAACAAAGTAAATTATTGGTGATATGAGCAGTATCACTTATATGAGCAGTATCACTTATTCCAAGAGATTGAAATTTTAGGAGTAAGCATTCTCTTTTATTTGAAAAATAATATAATTAAAAGGATAGTCCATGTTTCAACTATTATATATGCATCAATTTACTGTATAGTATTTTGAAAACAGATGTTAAAATGGAAAATTAGAAAAATGTGCTGCAGATATTTAGAAGGCAGTGCTTTTTCTTTAATAAGAATAATTTAATGCTAATAAAAATACTTTGCTAATAGAACTACCATATGATCCAACAGCTCCATTTCTGGGAATATATCCAAAAGAAACCAAAACACTAACTTGAAAAGATATTTGCTCCCCGCCATGTTCATAGCAGCATTATTTGCAATAGCTAAAACATGGAAACAATCTAAGTATCCATTGATAGATGATTGGATAAAGGAAGCTGTTATATATACAATGGAATATTATTCAGCCTTAAAAAATGAGTAAACCATGCCATTTGTGACAACGTAGATAGACCTTGAAGGTATTATGCTAAATGATGTAAGGCAGAGAAAGAAAAACATTGTATGATTTCACGTATATATTAAATCTAAAAAACAAACAAACAAAACACTAAGCTCATAGAAAAAGAGATCAGATTTGTGGTTAGCAGAGGCGGGCATCAAGTTGAGGGGAATTGGAGGAAAGTGGTCAAAAGGTACAAACTTCCAGTTATTTATAACATAAATATGTACTAGATATGTAAGGTACAATATTCTGATGATAGTTAACACTGCTGTATGATATATAGGAAAGTTATTAAAAGAGTAGATCATAAGAATTTTCATCACAAGGAAAAATTGTTTTCTTTTCTTTTTATTGTATCTATGTGAAATAATGGGTGTTAATCAAACCTATTGGGATAATTATTACATAATATATGTAAACCAAATCATCAGGCTGTACATGTTAAACTTAAGAAAACACTTTGCTAACATTTAAAATTATGAGATTTAGGAACCAAATGTCACACAATTTAATTATAACTTCTAGACAATGCTTGTAATGGAAAAATATGCAATTTGAAAAGATTAGTTTACTGTTAATCATCTCAGAGCCTCAGTAAAATTTACTGTTGTGTGACCAATGTTTGATTTACTATAGAATTAAAGAATTAAAATCATAGACATGCATCCCCAGTCAAGGGCCATTCTTCCAGAAACTACTTCTAGCAAAAAATGCAATACCATAAGTAGAGAAAAGATGAGTTAGGTAAAGATAAAAATAATTATGCACAAAAATAATAGTGCCTTTTCAACCATTGCCCAACAGGTCTTGCTTTGAATGCATTTGGTTTTGATTTTTATTATTGCAATGGATAACCATGGACACTAGAAATATTTAAAATTATAAGTTGTAGAGCACAAAACAGAAGTATTTTTAAGATTAAAATAGTTACCATGATTCATTATTTATTATTTTTAGTTTTTGGCATGGCATAATAACTCTCTTGCCTGTAGTTCCCCTCAGGGATGAGTGAAGGAAGGTAAAGTTTGTCAAGCAAAACCTCTTGGTCTTTGTAGTAGGAAAAACAGGTACCTATCATTCTCCAGTGCCTTCAGTAATTGGCTGAGCACTTAATGGAAGGTCTATGTTTTCAAAGCAAAACCTGGGGCTGGACCGAATTGTTCATGTAACAAAGAGTGGGACAATGAAGTCTGTGAGGATGATGCAAGAAGGAAAGAGACAAGCCACCTGCAAGGCTGAACTCCTAGTTAGCAGAAGAAAGACCTTGTGGCCGAAATCCAGGGAAAGGTTGCATAAGGCTATGAGTGAAATGTTTGTACGACCCCTGAGAACTTGTAAATTTTCAGTAAAAATACCCATATTATGCTATGTTTGCCATAATGGATTTTCTGTCAATGCTTGTGAAGAATTCTAATTTTGTATCAGTGTTGTGCCAGAGTTAGCCTGAGTGAACAAGAGGGTAGTGTGCATCTGTGACATACCTTAATTATCTTAATTATCTAAAATTTCACAACACTCCTAGCAAAAATATATTCTCAATTGCATCTGAGGAAACTAAGGCTCAGAGAAACTAGATAATAGCCTATGGAAGGACAGAGGCTGTAAAGTGGTAGTAAGTTATACAATTTTGAATCAGGTCTCACATTCAAAACTTTCTATGTTTTCTGCCATCACAATGCCTTCCATCATAGCAATTTAATTTTATCTGATACTTTATGTGCAAAACCACAACATATGTCCTGTTGTAAGAGATCAGAGAATAACCAGTGTTTTGATCCACCTAATTTGAAATCTATCTTTCCTTAGAATACTGTAAAGAAAAGCTATTTGTGACTTCTGGTTTGTAGATGGTAGAGGAGAACCACCCAGTCATTTACACTGGCATTCTTGGCAAAGAGAAAAGTTATAATCATTTTACAAAATTAGTGGTCGTGATATACAAAGAGTAAAGGTTTTCTTAGTTCCTGAAATATCTATGCTACTTGTCCATGTCCACAACTCATAGAGAATTACACCCAGCTCGCTTCAGATTCTCCATGAATTTTGTTGTCTGGGTTTGGGACCCACAACTAAAATCGAGGAAATTTGAAGTAGAGTCACAGAAAAGTCACTCATGACATGCTTAAATAGTTGGAAACTGAGATTTTTAAGGAAAGTTTGAGATTATTCAGCCTGAAGAGGAAAGTGTGAGTTGTTATTTATTAGCTCTATTCAAGTATGGAATTAATTTTTTCCATACAAGGGAAATTAATCATCTGTTTTCTCACCACATTATAGAAAGAATTATTGGACAGGCTTAAGATTTAGGTTAGCCAAGAAGAATTTCCTGATCATGAAAACGGTTAAGTATTAGAGTTGGTAACTGTCCAAATGTTTGAAATCTCTCATTTCATTCCATTAAGACAAGGCTAGACTTTGGTTTCAGAGAATTACAGAGTTTTAAGGATACAACTGATCATTGTACTTAATACCTTTTCTTTACAAAGGCTTTGAGCGGTTAAGCAACTTGTAGTTATTAACACTCAAATCTGATTTATCTAAAATTGTCTTTTTGACCAGAAACTATACAGATTTTCTGTCTAATCCAATGTGTAACTCATGTAAAAGGGATATTGTTTTAATGGAGAATTAAGTTTATACAAAATAACCACTAATAATGGCATTTTTTCCCCTCTAAATTTTGTTAAAAAGAGATGATTCATCTTTTGGTCAACTGGTAAAATGCTCCTTGTGTGTTCTTTAAAGTTTATTCCCAGAAAAAAGCATAGTTTCTATATTTTCACTCATAGCTGAGAAATTTCTTTTAAACAACTCATCACCAGCAAATCTACACTTGTGAAACATATGTAGTTTTTTTCTAAACCTTAGATACATTAATTCTCATTGCTTCCTACTCCTTGGAGTAGGATGTTTGTCTGAAATTTTTTTTCTAAGTGAGGAGTATGCTGAATAGAATTTACTCAGATGACTAATATAAAAATAGCATGAAGTCTGGAAACAATTTAAGCTTCTGCCACATATTCAGTAAGCCAGAGAAATGGTGCTGGAACTACTGACAATTTTAGGCAGTGAAATAAAATTTTATTCAAAGGGAAGAGAATGTTGTATCTTAGAAATGAAATGATAGGTTTCTTGTGAAAATAATGCCAATTTTCTTTAAAAATGTTTTAAATGGTGAATTAAAAAAAATGGTGATTGTAAGAAGTGACCATACTAATGAAGAGCTTCTGTTTTAAAAATAAAAAGTTCTTTGACCAACGGGTATAGGAAAAAATAAATCAGAACTCTATCTGAATAATATTTACTAAATGTAACAAAAAGAATGGATAATATAATTTTTAATGCCAGTTTGGGGATAGAGAGATATATGAATCCTAAATATGTGGAAACACATCTTTTTAAAATTAATTTATTTTTAATTAAATATATTGGGGTAATGTTGATTAATAAAATTATATAGGTTTCAAGGGTATAGTTCTGTAATATCACCTGTATATTTCATTTTGTGTTCACTACCCATCAACCTCATTACCTATTGGGGAAATGCAAATCAAAACCACATTGAAATACCACCTCATACCTGTAAAAATAGCTGTTATCAACAATACTTAAGTAATAACAAATGTTAGAGAGGTTGTGGAGAAAAAGGAACCTTCATACACTGCAGTTGGGAATGTAAGTTGGTACAACTGCTATGTAAAACAGTATGGAGATACATCTTTGTACTAAATAGTCAATAAAGACAACATAGAATAAATCATAATTTATAAAAATATAAAAAAAGAACAAATGGATTACTTAAAAGCCCTAAGTTGTGAAATCAGCTACAGTATATAATACAATGGCAAGACTCTTGAGGTGATGAATTTGGTTGGCCTATTTGGTTTGCTAGAGCCATTTTCATAGTTGGTCAAATGACTTTTAGTAAACTACTTATTCTTGACTGTAAAAACTTTTCTGTAAACATAAATAGAATGTAAGACATATCATCTATATCTACTTTAGTGCTGGTTTGTTAATTGGAGTCAGCTTGCTCTCATGAGCCATGTCTCTAGGAGTATATAGAAGTCCAGACTTAGGCATCAACCCTCATTTTACTCTGCATTTGGTATCCTGGATCGTCGATTCCCTGGCATTCTTATTTTATTATTTAAAAATGATAGGTACATGACATGGGAATTAATTCCCTTTTATTCCTATTTTCACTGTTCCTATTTTCTTCCTCACCCCTTAGATAACTGTTTAAATGTATTTAATGTGTTTCTTTTCATTTGTGTGTATTTTTGCAAAATGTGTATTTTTGCACATAGATTTTTAACAAATGAATATCTACATATTTTGTTTTTGTCAAGTGTCATATTGGAGGTTCATCCACATAGACACACTGAAATATGTGCATCTGATTTATCTTTTGGAATAGTTGCCTAATACTTCACAGTGTGCATCTGCCATGTTTTACCTGTATACTTTTCTAGTAATGGACATGCATATTGCCTCCAACTTCTCAGCACCTCATATTAAACTATAATAAACATTTTCAGAGATGCTATTATGTAACTATCCAAGAATCTTGGATATATATAGGTTTGTGTGTGTATGTGTGTGTTGTGTGTATACACATATGTATATATGTAGAATGGTGGGGTCATAGATTATCTGCATACTACATTTAACTAGTGAGAGAATGCTCTTTTGAAGCAATAGTTTAAAGTATCTTTCTTGAGGAGTTTCTCTCTGGCTGGTCTCCAACATAAAATCAATCTGGAAACAGTAGCCTTAAATGACACATTAGACCAGTTGAATTTAATCGATATTTGTAGAGCATTGCACCCCAAAATAGAAGAATATACATTCTTCTCAAGGGCACATGAAACATTTTCCAAGATAGGCCACATGCGAGGCCACAAAAGAAGTCTCAATAAATTTAAGAAATTTGAAATCATATCAAGGGTCTTCTCTGACCATAGTGCTATGAAATTAGAAACCAATTACAAGATGAAATACGGAAAGCACACAAATATATGGAGGCTGAATAACATGTTACTAAATAGTGAGTAGGTCAACAATGAAATCAAGAAAGAGATCAAAATATACCTTGAGACAAATGAAAATGAAAACACAATGACTCAAAATCTATGGGATATAGCAAAAGCAGTCCTAAGGGGGAAATTCATAGCAATGCAGGCTTATCTAAAGAAACAAGAAAAATCTGAAATCAACGGTCTTGTTTACCCTTATGGGAACTGGAAACAGAACAGCAAAATAAGCCCAAAGGGAGTACAAGGAAGAAAATAATGATTAGGTAGAAATAACTGAAATAGCGATTTAAAAAAAAATCAATGAAACCAATAATTGTTTTTTTGAAAAGATAAACAAACTTGACAAACCTTTAGCCAGACTCATTAAGAAAAAGTAAGAGAAGACCCAAATTAATAAAGGAGGAGAAGTGACAACAGACACCACAGAAATACAAAAAAATTTAAGAAAATACCATGAGCAGCTATACACCGAGACAAATGGAAGAGATGGATCAATTTCTAGAAGCATACACTTTTCCAAGGTTGAATAAAGAAGAAACAGAAAATCTGAACAGACTGATTACTACCAACATAATTGAATCAATAATCAACAAGCTCCCAAATACAAAACCCTGGACTAGATGGCTTCACAGGTGAATTTTACTAAACATTCACAAAAGAATTACTACCTATTCTCCTCAAACTATTCCAAAAATTCCAGAAAAAGGTAAGTCTTCCAAACTCATTTTACAAAGCCACTATTACCCTGATCCCAAAACCAACAAAGACATTGCAAAAAAAGAAAACTATAAGCCAATATCCCAAATGAACATAGATGCAAAAATCCTCAACAAAATACTAGCAAACCAAATTCAGCAGTACATTAGAACGATCATACAGGGCTGGCCGAGTGGCACGGTGGTTAAGTGCTGGCTTGAGAAGCCAGCGGCACCGGTTCAGATCCCACATATGAGGGCCAGTGACACTGCCCTCTAAAAAAAATAATAAAATAAATAAAAAATAAATAAAAGATCATACAACATGACCAAGTGGGATTCATTTCTGGTATGCATAGTTGGTTCAATATCTGCAAATCAATGTGATATACCACGTTAACAAAATGAAAAGTAAAAATCATATGGTCATATCAATTTATACAGAAAAAGTATTTGATTTGACAAAATCCATTTATGATAAAAACTCTCAGCAAAGTGGGAATAGAGGGATTATATCTCAACATAATAAAGGCCATACATATTAAACCCAAAGTTAGCATCATACTCAATGCAGAAAAGCTAAAAGCATTTTCCCTAAGATCAGGAACAAGACAAGGTTGCCCATTTTTCACCACTTTTATTCAACATAGTTCTGGAAGTTCTAGCCACAGCTGTCAGACAAGAAAAAGAAATAAAAGGTATCCAAATTGGAAAGCAGGAAGTAATATTGTCAATACGCAGATGACATGATACTATATAGGCAGAGTCCCAAAGACTCCACAAAAAAACTATTAGAACTGATAAATGAATTTAGTAAAGTAGCAGGATGCAAAATTAATATTCAGAAATCAGTTGCATTTGTATATACCAATAACAAACCATCAGAAGGAGAAATTAATGACACAACCCCATTTACAATTGCTTTAAAAACAATAAAATACTTAGGAATAAATTTAACTAAGGAGGTAAAAGACCTGTACTCAGAAAATGATAAGACATTGAAGAGAAAAATTAAAAAAAACAATAAATGGAAACATACACTATGCTTATGGATAGGAAGAATTAATATAGTTAAAATGTCCACACTACGTAAAGCAATATATAGGCAGCTGCTCAGCTCGGGCCAGGAATCCAAGTGGCAACCTTGTTACTCAGAGCTCACACTCTTGAGCAAGCTTTTAACCAACTGAGCCACTTGGCCTGCCATTTATTTTGTTCTTTAGATTCTACATGTAAGTGAAATCATATGACATTTGTCTTTGGCTATCATACTTATTAATTTCAGAACAGTACTCTCTAAGTCCATCCATGTTATTGCAGATGGCAGGAATTCATTGTATTTTTTTACACCTGAGTAATATTCCATTGTATATATGCACCACCTTTTTTTTTAAATCTCTTCATCCATTCAGGAACACCCAGGTTGCATTCATACCTTGGCTATTGTAAATAATGCTGCAATGAACAAATGTATACACGTGTCCCCTCAAACTAGTGTTTTGGGATTCTTTGGATAAATACCCAGAAGTGGGATTACTAGGTCCTTTTTTATCTCTTGTTATATAGTCTTTGTTGTAAAGTCAATTTTTTTCTGGTATAAGTATTGTTATTTCAGCTTTTTTTTTTTTTTAAAAAGATTTTATTGGGGAATTGGGGAGGGGAACAGACAAGCTTCTGTGCTTTTTGTTCTTCAATCTAGTTATGGAAGACTTTGCTTCATGGCCCATGTTGGTATCATCATTGCCCTCTTCCCGGGTGAGGCAGATCATCACGGGCCTCTGGACAGCCACTCATGGTGGCTCTTGGCAGCTCACATCGGCTGCCGGCTACTCACTGTAGCTTATGGCAGCCCACTGCAGCAGGCTCTGTAGCCTAAGCCAACACGGGGAACTCATGGCAGCCCAGCTCCCAGTGGAGCTGCCATTCACCATCCTAGCTGTAGAGGGCAGTGTCACTGGCCCTCATATGTGGGATGTGAACTGGGGCCCTGCTGCTCAGAGCTGGCTTCCCAAGCCAGCTATTAACCAATGTGCCACTCGGCGGGCCCTATTTCAGCTTTTTTGTTGTTGTTCCATTTTCATGAAATATCTGTTTCCCATCTCTTTACTTTCAGTCTGTGTGTGTCTTTAGATCTGAAGTGAGTCTCTTGTAGGCAGCATATGTAGCGGTCTTGTTTTCTTATTCATTCAGCCCTCCTCTCTTTTGCTTGAGTATTTAGTCCATTTATATTGAAAATAATTGTTGATAGGTATGTAGTTATTGCATTTTATTATTCATAGTTTTTATTTTGTTATTTTTCATCTTAAAGAAGTCCTTCTAAGATTCCTTGTAATACTGGTTTGGTGGTGATGAATTCCTTTAGCTTTTTGTTGTCTGGAAAGCTCTTTATCTGTCCTTTGATTCGAAATGATAGCTTAGCTGGGTAGGGTGATCTTGGTTGCAGGTCCTGGCTTTTCATCACTTTGAATATTTCCTGCCAATCCCTTCTGGCTTGCAAAGTTTCTGTTGAGAAATCTACTGACAGTATTATGAGAACTCCCTAGTAGGTAACTAATTGTTTTTCTCTTGCTGCTTTTAAGATTCTTTCTTTGTTTTTATACTTGGCGTTTTGATTATATGTCTTGTGTGGGCCTGTTTGGGTTCATCTTATTTGGGACTCTGTGCTTTCTGGACTTGAATATATGTTTCTTCCACCAGGTTAGGGACGTTTTCAGTTATTATTTCTTCAAATAGGTTTTCAATCCCTTGCTCTCTCTCTTCTCCTTCTGCTACACCTATGATGCAAATGTTGGAATGTTTGATATTGTCTCTGAGGTCCCTTAAACTGTCCTCATTTTTGTAGGTTTTTTTTTTTCTTTTGCTGTTCTGATTGGGTGTTTTCTGCTACCCTATCTTTTAAATTGCTGATTTAATCCATGCTTCATCTAATCTATTGATTCTCTCTAATGTATTCTTCATTTCTGTTATTGTATTCTTTATTTCTGTCTGGTACTTTTTAATTTTTTTCTATTCCTAGTTTTATGTTTCCTATCTCTTTGTCTGAGATCACTGAGCATCCTTATAACCAGTGTTCAGAACTTTGTGTCTGGTAGATTGCTTCATTTTGTTGTTTTGGAGCTTTGTTCTGTTCTTTTATTTGGAAAATGTTTCTTTGTCTCCCAATTTTGGTTGCCTTCTTGTGTTTGTCTCTATCTATTAAGTAGGGCTGCTATGTCTCCTGGTCTTAGTAGAATTGGCTTATGTAATAGATGTGCTGTGGTGTGGGGAGCCAGCCCCTGGGAGGACCAGGGATTCCCTTGGGTGGAACAGCGTCGGCGAGGAAAAAGAAGGAGGGAGACACTGGAAAGTGGTTCACAGGTGCGTCACACACACTTTATCCTTAAAGCCTGGCCCCTTTTATAGGGGCTTCTGACCATTACCTCAATTGCAAGTGATGTTTCACATGATCAGGATGTTTTTCTCTTTCTCAGAGCTTTTACCTTTTTGTAATTGTATCTTTCCAGGGTACACTGTGGCCCGTTCAAGGACTTTACTTATCATCTAAAGAGTGGTTACCATGACTACCTTACAGGGCGTATACTTGAACTATTGCCAAGAGACTAGCAGTGGCTAAGTTTAGGGCAAAACCCATCTAAAGTCTATTTTTAGGTGATTAATGATACTTAGTAAGCAAAAGGAGTCTCAAACTTTTCCTATCCTAGGAAGAGCTGCATATTATTGCAATAGAGGGGAACATCTGTTTCTCAGTCAAAGCTTCAGTTTTTGTTGCTGCAGCAATGTACAAAGCAAAGAGTTAAAACAAAGCTGTTAAGTAAAATACCTCATGGTCAGTAAGTTGTCTCTTATCAGAACTCTCATGGCCGAGAGAACTTGGTCTCCAAGGAAACCTTTCACAGCTGCATAGGCAAGGACGGATGATAACACCAGTTTCTCACAGAGGCTGTCTGTTTCTCATAAACAGGCTTTTTGGCCTACGTGGCCAGAGGCCTGAGCCTCAGCCTCCAAGGGGATTGAGTCCCCTATTTCTCAGTCCTGGGGTCCCAAAACGGGGCTGTAGCCTGTCTTGGGTTGTCTCCTCTTGTAGGAGATCTTACCAGTCATTGACTTACACAGCCAGCTCTCATTGGCACACCACAGGGACTTGCCATAAATGCAGTGAAAGTACTGTCTCCTATAGGATCTGATGTGAAGGAAAGGCATATGGGTTCATAGAGACAGGAGATATTACATGGCCAACCATAAGGCAGCATCCCAGACATCCAGTGCTGAGCGTGGATCTTTATTTCAATGTGGCTTTGTCAGACACCGAGAGACTGTTGGCTCCCAACACTGTGGGGCTCAGTGGTGCAGTCTTTCTGTTTACTTGAGCTGCACACTCTAGATGTGTCGCTTGTGTGTGCTCTCCTCTTGTAGTTGAGCCTTGGTTGCTGTTTGCACATCAATGGGAGCAATTGACCCTTACAATCCTTGGTTGTAAGGACTGGCCATGGCTACAGTGGAGGAGTTGTGGTACAAGGGATTACCCTACAGAGCAGGATCTGCCTCAGCAGGACTCTGGTGCTTTCCCAATCCACCTTTGGGTGTGTGTTTTTGGAGGTGGCTGGGTAATACTCCAGCTTGTTTTGAAGCTGACCACTGGGTGTTCCAGCCTCAGGGCCACCTGGGAAGGGAAGCCCTACAGGTTAAGTTCGTTACAGCCTGTGCCCTACCCAGGGTCACCAGCAGGAGCCACAAAGCAATCCACAGATAGCTGTCACCAGGCCGTGCTTAGAAATTCCTCGATAGGCCAAGCATGAACTAAGTCCAGCAGCTGCTAGTGCCTGACAGGGCTGCTCAGCCACAGGTACTGGGCATGCTCAAGGCATATGCTGCTTGTCTGGGTTTCATGAATCTTTGAGATATCCTAGAAAACTCTGCAGCATGAGCCAAGAAAGGTAGTTTGTACAAAAAAGCCACTGGAAGTAGCTTGAGAGTGCCCAAAAGTTTGGTGGGGTGGGGTCTCAGAATCACCATGGTGTGCTAAATGAGTGGTGTCAGCTGGCTTAGTGGAGACTCAGATATGGTGGCAGCTTGCATCTGTGTGTCAGGAGTGGGGATGTCTCAAAAAAGAAACAATGGCTTTTCCCAGCTCCTCTGTCTGGAAGAAAGGTGACCCTCCAACCCTTGCCCTGGTGCAGAACAACTCAATTCCTCTCCCATATGTCCCTGTCACTTCTCCAGCTGCTGCTTGAGCTCTGGATCTTTGAGCCAGTGATTCCATCAATGAGTAAGTGCATGTGTGGACCATTTAAGAGGAGGGCCTGGGACTCCAGCTGCCCTCTGTCTTGCTTAGCCACAATCTTCACTGGTTTTCACAACCAGGAATTATGGGACTTCTGTCTCTGGCCCTGGAAACTTGAGCTGGTGAGCCTGGTGTTGCACTGGGACCACTTGCTTGTTTTGGGGTGGGGGAGGGCACTCTGCAGCTGAGATATCCCTACCGATTTTTAATGGTCCCATGTAGATATGGGACCCAGCCCACTCCACATCTCTGTCCCTCCTACCAGTCTTGAGGTGGCTTCTTCTGTGTGCCCTTAGTTGTAGAGCTTCACTTCAGCCAGAGCAATTTTCAATAATGGTTATTTTGTAGTTTAGTTGTAATTTTGATGTGGTCACGAGAAAAGGTAAGCACAATGTTAACCTACTCTGTCATCTTGACTGGAACTCCCCTAAATTTTCAATTTATATTAAGTAGTTCATCTTTTCCTCACTGTTCTTCAATGCTCTGTATTTTAGTTAAAAAATATATGCATGAATTTGTTATTGAACTCTGCCTTCTTTTCCATTGCATTCGTTATCTTTTCCTGAACAAATACCACAACATCTTAATTATTATTTGTTTGAATTTTAGAGTATGCTTATTAACTTATACAGAAAATAATCCCATGAGATATTGTCCTATGAAGGTTAATATAATATAATATAATATAATATATAATATAAATAACATAATATATAATATAAGATATATATAATCTCTAATCTAATACCTGTGTAGTGGTATCTCATTTATTTATAATATCTTTTGCATATTTTCTCCCAGTATAGCATGTTCTTTAATTCTCTTGACAGTGTATTTCACGTAGCAGAAAGTTTTTATTGTATTCTAATTAATTCTATCTCATCAATTATTTCTTTCATGGATCATGCCTTTGATATTTATTGTATCTAAAAAGTCATCACCAAATCCAAGGTCATCTAGACTTTCTACTATATTCTTGGAATTTTATAATTTTGAGGTTTACATTTAAGTCTGTGATTCATATTGTGTTAATTGTTGTGAAGGATGTGAAGTCTGTATTAAGATTCAAATTTTTTGTATGTATATGCCCAATTGTTATAACACCATTTGTTGAAAAGTCTCATCTTTTCCCCATTATATTTCCTTTGCTCCTTTGTCTAAGATCAGTTGGCTGTATTTATGCTGGTCTATTTTTGGGCTTTCTACTTTGTTCCATTCATCTATTCGACTATTCTTTCACTAGTACCATACTGTCTTTTTTTTTTTTCTTTTTAGCTGAGCCATCCTGCCACCTGTTGGCAGCTCAGCGGCTGCTCAGCTCAGGCTGGGCATTGAACTGCTGTTGCTCAGGGCTCAGCTCGCACTCTTGAGCGAGCCCTTAACCAACTGAGCCACTCGGCTGACCCCCACACTATCTTAATTACTGTAGCCTTACTGTAAATCTTGAAGTCAGGTAGTATCAGTACTCCAACTTTGTTCTTATCCTTCAATATTGTGTTGGCTATTGTGAGTCTTTTGACTCACATATTTTGTTATGTTTCTACCTAAGTATTTTGTTTCTGGGTATGCGAATTAAATAGTATTGTGTTTTTAATTTTATCCACTTAACTATTGCAGGGATATAGGAAAGCAATTAAGATTTGTATATTAACTTTGTATCCTCTAGCCCTGCTATCATTGCTTATTAGTTCCAGGAGTTTTTCATTGATTCTTTGGGATTTTCTACAAACATGATCATGTCATCTGTAAACAAAAGCAGTTTTATATCTTTTTTCCTAATATATATATATATATATATATATATATATATATATATATATATATATATTTTTTTTTTTTTTTTTCTTATTGCATTAGCAATGGCTTTCAGTATGATGTTGAAAGGCCATGGTGAGAGAGGACATTCTTGCCTTGTTCCAGTTCTTAGTGGGAAAGTTTCAAGTTTCTCACTATTCAGTTTGTAAATTTTTTTGTAAATATTCTTTACTAAGTTGAGGAAAGTTTCCCTCTATATAGTCTACCAAGTTTTGTTTTTTAATCATGAATGGGTGTTGGATTGTGGGAAATCTTTTTTTGCATCTATTGAAATTATCATATTTTTCTTTAGCCTATTGATGTGATGGATTCCATTAGTTGATTTTTGAATGTTGAATGAGGCTTGCATAACTGGATAAATCCCACTTGGTCATTATATATAATTCTATTTATAAGTTGTTGGCTTAGATTTACTAATCTTTTGCTAAGGTTATTTATATCTATGTTTACAAGCGATATTGGCCTATATAGAGTTAATATTCCTTTATTATCCTTTTAATGTCCATGGGATCTGTAGTGATGTGCCCTTTTGTTTCTGATATTAAACATTAATCTCACTTTTTTTCTTAGTTATCCTAGCTAGAGACTTATTAGTTTTAGGGATCTTTTCAATGGACTAGCTTTTGGTTTCACTGATTGTTTTCTATTGATTTCCTGTTTTCAATTTCATTGATTTCTGCTCTAATTTTTACTATTTCTTTTCTTCTGCTTTATTGGATTTAAGTTTTTTCTTTTTTTTTCTCATTTCCTAAAGTGGAAGCTGAGATGATTGATTTTAGATCTTCTTTTCTAATATGTGCATTCAGCACTATAAATTTTCCATCCAAGCATTGCTTTTGCTGCATTCCACAAATCGTGATAACTTGTGTTTTCATATTCATTTAGTGGAAAATATTTTAAAATTTCTTTTGAGATTTCTTCTTTGGTCCATGTGTTATTTAAAAGTGAATTGTTTAATCTCCAAATATTTTGGGATTTTTCCAGCTGCCTTTCTGTTATTGATTTTTAATTTAATTCCATTGTGGTCTGAAAAGCAAACATTGTGTGATTCCTATTCTTTTAAATTTATTAAGGTTTGTTCTATGGCCCAGAATGTGGTCTATCTTGGTGAACATTCATATGAGCTTGAAAATAATATGTGTTGTGTTATTGTTGGATGAAATAGTTTATAGATGCCCACTGTATCCAGTTGATTGATGGTGTTATTGAGTTCAACTATGTCTTATTCACTTATTGTCTGCTAGATCTGTCCATTCTGAAAGTGGATTCAACTATTGAATTCTTATTCCCCCTCTCCCTATGAGGAGCATGAGGGGATTTTTCTCCAATATTCACCGTAGAACCTCATAGAACTTTAGGAGGAAAAATTCACAAAACAATTGAGGTCCCCCAGATGACTGGGTCCCCTTTGAATTTTTATTTCTCAGACTTGCCCACACTGAGTCTCTACCAATTTATCAATTATAGTTCAGGGGTTTCTATGCTGGCACTAGTTCCTATAGAGGTTTCTGCTCAAGTAGGTTGTGATTCTCTGTATTTGTCTGTTGGTCTCTCCAATTTGGGGGGCAGTAGTTTGCCCTATGATACCATTTCTTTGACAGATCCATGATAGATTGTTGATGTTCCAGTTTGTTCAGCTTTTCACTTGTTAAGATGGAGTAGCCTGCTCAGAAACTGGAAGTTCTTGTGAGATTTTGTTGGAATAATGTTAAATATATTGGTTGAGGTAAAGACATGGGAATATTACTAAGTTTTATTTTCAATAAGCATAGTAAATCTCTCATTTCTTTAATGAGTTTCAATAAAATTTTATAATATGTTTCATAGCACTCTTTCAGTATATTTTGTATGTTTTCCTTTGGTTCTTTGTATTTTCTTTTTACTATTATAAATTATATATATATATTTTTTAGCCATTTGTATCTATATATAGGAATGCAAATGATTTTTGAATATAATTTAAAATTTGTCTTTCTGTTTTGATTTTTAAGTTATTTTTCTTATAGACAGACAATATAGTTTACATAATTCCAATTCTCTCAACTTGAAAATATTTGTAACGGCACACGTAAGTTTTCTTACAATCTTCCCAGAGGAGCTAATCCATATCTCTCCATAAATACAAGCTTGATTCTAAGGGGACTAGGTATCTCCACCTAACCTTGTGGTTCTCAAGGTTGGCGGTGGGGGTGGGGTGCTGCTCTAGTAAAACTTAGAATATTTGTAAGAACATGTTTGAGGAGGTGGAAGCTGCAGATGCCATATTTCCTGAAATGCAGAGAACAATTGTCCCACATGTTATAGGACTTGAAGGTTTTGAATCATTCATGTAAATGAAAAATCCATTTGTAACTATTTGAGCCCAGAAACAACTTCTTTATATATGCAGACACAAAATATTTTCTGTAAAGTTTTAATTATAATGAATTTCTCTGGAATGCAACTGCCGAGTACATTCAGTATGACTATAATTATTTAGCCTTTATACCTAGATGTTGAACATAAAAATATACTGCATTAATCAGATGAATGTTGTCCTACTCACATCCATATTGGTTGATTAAGAGTACATACAAGGATCTTATTTCTTATGTCATCTAGTATAGTCGTGGCTGAGCCCTTATATACTGAAATACATATTACTTTATTTTAAATCCCTTTATGTCTTTTTGTTTGCATTGTAATTATGAAATTATATTGAATTCTTAAAATTTAGTAGGTTTAGAAGCTATATATCATTAGAACTTCAGTCCATGATAGTGCCAAAGTGTTACAAACTTCTGTTTTAAAAGAAGGCTCTGAGTCAGACAGAGTTTAGAATCAGTGGTCTAAAGTAGGGAATCAGTTGCTGAAATATATAAATGGCAATTCTTTTCATAAAAAGTTTTAAAATTTCACCGAATTCGATAAATGCAGCAGTCTAAGAGTGGCAATAATTGTGTCCTATTATGTAAAAGCATTAAAAAGATTGATCCCTGTCCTGATCAGATGATGGTAAGCTTTTGCATGTGCGTGTATTTGTGCATGTGTTTACATGTGTGAGTGAGTTTACAATGGAAGGATTAAGAGAACTAAAAGCTTACAGAAGAAAAAAACTGAAGGAGGCTGAGTTTGGACAGGTGGTTTCTTTTTTACTCATTGTGGCTTATATTTGGTGCTGTTAATATTTTCCTTTTCAACCGGAAGGCTATCTGGGAACAGCTCTAAAGGAACGGAATGACTTCAAATTATTTTTATGTAATCTTATGTAAAGGGTCAGCATTTGGAAACTTTGGATTAGAATTCTTATTTTGAAACTATTCTTTGAATTTGTAGATCATTTGAAATTGAAGTTAAGCTATTCAATAAACTCTTAGATGGAAAAAAATTACAGAAAATAATTGTATTTTTATGAAGAATACCATGAACTGTGGTGTGGATTCTCTAAGCTTTTATGTCTTGAGCTTAGTTTGAAAATTCTTTAACTACTTTCATACCTCCCTGTACTTGGAATTTTTTACCTCTTTCTCTAGCTCTGCTTTCAGATAGTCTGTTTAGTCTGTTACTATAGCAGTTACTACTGTGCTTCCTAATATTTGGCTAGAAAGTCATACTTCCACTGTAGGTGATAGACATGGCAATTTTGCCTCAGCAATTGGCCAAAATAAAGGATGGTATGAATGGATGGGAGGATCATGACACTCTACCCCAAATTCTGTGTGACTGTGACCTATGTTTATTACAAGTTGAAAGAACAGGAAATCTAAGCTTGGTAATGAAGCCAAATATATTAAGTATTTATTGACTTTTGGAATTGAGGCCAAGAACCAGCTAGCAGACATCTGATTCATATGCATTGAATGATGGAAGAGATAGAGTTTTATGATTCACATTTTCTTCTGACCAACTGCCAACTCTCTTTCTGACTGATTGACCAAATGTCAGATATCCTTTGGAGATTTTTCTGGTGTTTTTAGTCAATCTGTAAATCTCATTACTTTTCTAACAGTCTTTCCAGAACTTTTTTTGTGTTTACTTTTCCATTATTTTCTGCACAGTTTTTCAGAGTGTATTTTACTTAAGATATTATTTTCAACATGTGTGTAAAGATATGAGTCATTTTGCTTAAAAATCTAATTTCAAGTACAGATATATAACTGGATTGCTACATCTTGATGTTTTCACTAATTCATATTAATAAATATTAATTTGAATTAATAGGAAACTGAAGATGAATGGATTTTGTTGATTATGAATTACATGATGCAGGTTTTATTCTCAATAATTTTATATAGGAAAGTTTGGGTGATGTCAGGTTAGAGGAATTCAATGGATTTCAAAAGTAATTATAAAAATTGTTGTAATTAAATAAATGTCAACTATAGGTATGCCAATCTTTCAAGGAATTTGAATATGTCTATATGTCTGACCTGATCTCTTGTTTCTAACAACCTTATATTCAAACCACTGAAAATGGAGACATATATCCGTTCTATTTTTGTATATTTCATGGAAAGAGAATAACAATGTGTATTAGTAAGTAGGTCTCATGCTTTACAAAGTTCATTGGATGGAAGATTTTCCTTTTATATAACCTGAATTTCTACTACTGTAATGTAATTTCCTTTTTATGAGTTCTAAACGGAGAACATCTGGTCACCATCCTTTTTCTTTCTTTCTTTTACCTTTTGCCAAAGCCATTAGCAGAATCCTTTGCTCTGACCTTTACGATTCAAGTGTGACCTTTAAAATCCCACTTCATTTTTGTCTGTAGTGTTTGGGCATGGTATACAAGCAGCAGATTCTTTGATTGCCTCCGCCTCACTGGACACCTTATTTTGTGACAATTGCTCCCAAGAGCTGGGTCCACTGATATTTATACCACCAGTCAGCCCTGCTCCACTTTCTGGATCAAACAGGACACTCAGAAGGTGGATATGAACAGCCTCAGCTTTCCATGAAGGCTGCCTCTATTAATTACCCTCCTAATTTTAGAAACCGGGGCCTCCTCACTGGTCAGTGGGCAATCCAAATAGTCTTAGCTGCCAACTAGACTTGGCATTTGCTTGCCACTCCCTCCTAGATTGCCCTATAAAGTCACATCTGTCTTTGCTCAAGGTTTTGAATTGAAGTCTGTGGGTAACTTTGTAGGAAGCTGTGAATCCCCTGAAATTGCCCTCAAGACATTGTATATGTATTTACTTTTTGTGACTCTGTAGCTGTTAGCAGTTTTTCAAAGAGGAATATAATACAACAACGTTTAAAAACAATTTAAATTTTAGAGATATACCGAAGGATTTAGGAATGCAGTATCATGATATCTATAGCCAATATAAAACAAACTTAAAGAAATAAACATTTCCCTTGCTTCCATATGTCCTTTTGCCTAGCAGTAGGTGTTTGCTTTGGTACCTGATAAGCTGCCTTGCCCTTTTCTGTCTCCTTTCTGTGTGAATTACTAGTGTAATAGTAACTGGGATCTCAGCCCAGTTGCCAAGGTCCTGTGGCCATTATATATTCTGCCCAGAAGACAACTGCCGCCTGCCCAGCTTACTAAATTTATCTTTTCTCCCCTGATAGGGACTCTAATATCTCCACTTAGAAATACCATTAACAATAGAGCAATCTTGACTTTGTTTCCCAGGTCTTCTAAACTCTGTGTGGTCTGTTAGCATAGCCAAATATCTCCCAGTATCTGTGTCTACTTAATAGGTAAATATTATGTGAAGTTCTAACTTCCCTGTCACCACATCAGCTTGTGAAATCATTAGTTATGTACAAAGATATCAAATATGAAAATCTGGGTTTCTCCTTAGTTATGCCTCTCATGTCAAGTTTGTTTTTGTAATCAGGGAAGAAAGGCACAGCAAGGCAATAATTAACTATATAAGTAATAATATTCCCTAAAGTTAAAAAAAGAGACAGTCTAAAACTTGGTCAAATTTGGGATAAAACAATTTGAACTGAGGTTACTTTGGAAAAATGGTAACATATGGTTATGATAGTAAAGTAGAACAATTGCTGTTACTGTATGAGGATAAAAATAACTTTGGAAAATTAGACTTGGATGAATATTACTATAAGACTCTATATATGGAAAAATCTTAGAATGGTTTGCAACATTGTTACATATTTTTTTTTCACATTTTACAAGAAATTAATACACATTTCTTGATTGCATAATTATCTTCTAGTGAACTTTTTTCTTTGAATAGCAACTGTTCTGCCACCAAAAGCATTTCTGAGCAAAAATGGACTGAGGTTTCATTACAGGTTACTTTTGTCTGTGTGTTTTTGCATGGTGCACAGGGAACAGGTTCTTTCCTTGCCTTAGCCTCATTGGACACAATTATTTCTTGACCCTTGCTCCCAAGAGCTCTCACTTGTTTGGGATGATGAGTGTTAGGGGTTGGATAGGGTTGGAATTATCAGAACATTGACTAGGATATTGGACTAGGAAGGCATCTTAGAGAGCACCTGATTAAACTTCAGCTGAGGAAACAGGCCAAGGTTTGCCAGGTGATTTGCCTGGCTCACTGGGCTGTCAGAACGGAGGTCGGCACCCGTTCTCCTGGCACCTGGATAGGGTTCTTCCTGTGCCACCATGTTCCTCCCTGTCCACTTGGCTAATTTCTGGGTGGCTATAGTTCCTTGAACTTCCTCTTTCAGGTGAAAGGAATAAAATCCCAATATGAAAGATAAAGAATCCTTCTAACATTACACGGCTCCCCTTTTACACAGAAACTCAGACTAATATCACCTTCCTTAGAATCTTTCATTTTGAGGGCAGGATTTAAATAAGAAACTCCATATTGATCTTTCAGCAGTCTTGGCATCACAATTATTATGTTAGGCAAAGATGCGCACTTTCATTTTTTACTGAATTAGTTATCATTTTCTGTTTCCAATAAGATAATCAGGTGTCATCAGCTAGATGTCTGTTCAGCAAAGGATGGTAATTTAAAATTAAAGCAGCAATATTAATTAATTATTTTGGATATAAAATTAGATATCATAGGGTAATTATCCCAGATAGTTTAATTTTTATGGACCAGTGGAAGAAAATATGTTGCAGATAATCACACTGTCAGAGCTTGTGGTATTATTTATTTATTCATCTGAAATTATACTTTTGCATGACAGAAATTAACTTCACAAAAGAAGTAACAGGATTTAACCCAACAGAACTTTGCTTTCACAATAAACTTAGGTATAATTGTTTCACAACTAAAGAGATTAGGTTTTTTTAATGAAAGATAGCATGGTACAGCTAAAAGTGCTTTTCATTGGATAAAATAAAATATACACATCTCCATTGGGGGTTATTTTATATTGGGAAGATTTGCTTTTAAATTATATTCTATGATAGCTATTAATGGATCATAATTACTTTAAGGGAGGGGCCAACCATTGTGTTGTTTTTCTTTCTATTCTAAAGATCTGGTTCATTTTTATGTGCATCATATTTAATTGACAATGATGACATTTATTTCTGTACCTGTAATAATAAACAGGAAATATAAGTATAATATAGATATTTTTGCATTTCAAATTCTAATCTAGAAAGATAATATCTGTTTTACATCTATATACTAGATGTAAATTTAATGTATTGAGGCTCATCATGTTTTCTAGATACTATGAGATAGATGACATCTTACAATTTAATCTTATAATTAAATTCAAATAATTGAGGGAATTCACTTATCTTGATGTTTACATAACTTTTTATATTTAAGAACCTCATGGATTGTTTAATGCTTAAGGTCATAATCTAATCACCTTTATAACCCCACCTCGTACCCCAGCCATCTATATACTCTAGTCATTCCATACTATCTGTCAGTCCCTTTATTCTCTTTGCATTTTAATGCATGATATTTCAGAGAGCAGAATATTCTTCTGTCTTTTTCCTATCACAATCTTACTAATATTTCAAGGTGCTTGAGTACCACTTCCTTTATGAAACATTATCCAGTTTCCCTCATCCAGATGAATAGTTCCTCCCACTTTGCTCTACAACATGCTTACAATCACTTTAGTTCTTACATCATTCCACTCTATGTTATAAATAGATATTTTCATGTTTATTTTACCTCCCTCTGTGAGAGAGTTTATTTTATTTTATATAGTGTGTAACATTGGAACAAATCTATAATAAGAATTAATAAGTGTTTATCAAATTGAATCACGTCCAACCTAAAAAAAATAAAGTATTTATATAGCAGTGACTTTTTTTTTTTTTTTTTGAGGGCAGTGTCACTGGCCCTCACTTGTGTGACCCAAACCGGGGCCACTGGCTTCCCAAGCAAGCGCTTAACCACCGCGTCACTTGGCCCGCCCATATAGCAGTGACTTTTGATGCACAAAAAATTATATCATGAGCAATGTGATTTTGATTGTTTGTGAGAATATTGGCATTTTCCAAACATTTGTCCAAATAATAGTGGGTTTCAGAATAGATTACAACATCAAAGAAATTTTGGGAGTTGGGTTTGGGGAAAAGAAGGTGGCCATTTGGCTGGAGAAAAAGTAAAAATGCCCAGATGGCATTAAAATTACCCTATAAATTTTATTGCACATTGGAAAGAATGTTGAATGACTACACAAATTTGACTATTTTAATAATTAATTGGGGAGCTGAAAATTTTAACTTTAATGGAGTTAATATTTGAATTAGACTTTTAATATGTTTGGATTTTAACTGTTTATTTTTAATTTAATCACATATTGTCTTAATCAACATTTGGAATTTGTTGCTTGGATTCTTAGACTCATATCAAAGTCTTTGGATCAGAGGCACATGCTTCTAATACACAGGAAAGAACCTGGTTAACCTGTTTTCTGATTGGCGGAAGGGGGAATAATATAATGATTTTGCCCTTTAGAACTTATTAAGGAATGTGGGATGGAGCGTGTAGATGTTTTCTTTGTATGTTTGGTGCATAAACATAACAACTGTTTGCAGGTAGCAGGATAGAGTTTGTAAAACACAGAGTGATTATGGTGTCTTTGAAGTGAAAGAGGTGTGCATTGATGCACTCAGGTGATGGGATTTTTGCTGCTAGGTTGAGCAAGAATCTGTGAGGTGGTTTACTTCCCAGATTGGCCCCAGGTTTACATTTCTGCTGGCATCCCTCTGCAGCATTTTCTTCTAATGCAGTGGAATACTGTCTTTTTGTTTCTGGTGATAAGCAGAGGCAGCCTGCTTCTGGTGTGGTATCAGAGGGAATGTTCTGTACCCCAAAGCCTGGAGTGGCAGTAGTCAGTGCAGGAGTGATGCTAGGGGTCCAGTCAGGAACACAACCCAGGAGGACAGAAGTGGCTGTGGAGACACCACCTGCCTTTGAGAGTGCTTAAGCAGGTTTTCTCCTTTCCCATCCCAGACTTGGAAATCTGGATGGCACATATGTTTGGCTGGCTGCCCTCTCAACACATTTTAAAACCCTGCCCAAAATCTTTTAGTGCAACCGTGGTGCTCCTTTAGATCATTGGCCATAGCCTTGAGTTTCTAAATTAAGTATATAAGCCAACCAATATTTACACCCCTCAAAACTGCTGTTTGTGAAACATTTAGATGCCTGCCTACACAATGAAATGTAACATGACCCAAAGAGGATAAACAGCATCATCTGTGTTAAATTACAGCACAGCATGCGCTTAAAAGTTAAAATTATTTTAGATGAGAAGATCTGAGTTTTACTTTTTGGCAAGATTTTGTGAGAATAATGAAATACTGAAGGGCAATCAATAGAAGACCTAATTGTGTGAACTCAAGGTTTCTTTTTTTTTTTTTTCCTTTTAAGATTTTTACTGGGGAATTGGGGAGGGGGACAGTGATAGGGAATTGGGGAAGGGGAACATTGTGTTTTTCCAGAACCCATCAGCTGTAAATCAAGTTGTTGTCCTTCAATCTTAATTGTGGAGGGCACAGGCTCCACTCCAAGTCCAGTTGCCGCTGTCAATCTAGTTATGGGGAAGGCTGAGGGAGGCGTAGTCCACCATCCCATGTGGGAGTTGAACTAGCAACCTTGCTGCTAATAGCACGCTGTCTCACCAGCTGAGCGGCAGCTCAGCTCGGTGCAGCTCACTGGCCCATGTGGAAATGGAACTGGCAATCCTGTTGCTCAGAGCTCGTGCTCCTAACCAACTAAGCCACTTGGCGGGCCCCAAGATTTCTTAATGAGAGCCTTTCAGATTACATTCCTAGCAACAGGTTCCGGGATGATCAAACATTGTATGTAAATATTGACTACAAGGACAATCAGTTTATGGCAATGAGGAGTTTATAATTTGTTTTGTGGCTTTCCTTGGAATTATTTGTCATGAGTGAATGAGCAAATTATCAAAGAGTTATGCATTAAATTTATTCTTCTAAGATACCAGTCTGATCATGTATGAAGCACCAGAAGAGCTGCAGTGGGGAAATGATCCATGGAGCAATGACGGGAGATTAGTTACATACATCAAGCCTTCAAATACAAAACTATATGTGTAAGGGTCAAAAATGATAGAAAACCCTATGAAAGTTCAGGAGTAGGAGAAATCATGTTTGATGAGGTTTTTAGAGAATTTTGGCCAAATTTAACTTAAACTTAATTAACTTATGTGTCAGGAATTCAAAGATGACTAACCTTGGACTCTGGAGTTAGGTTGGATTTTTGGCAGATGGAAATCAAAGTGAAAGATAGTGTGAAAAACGATCCAACAGAGGTAAAAATGTGGCATGTGGGGGTGGTCAGTTAGCTCAGGTGGTTAGAGTGCAGGTTCATAACACCAAGGTTGCCAGTTCAATTCCCACATGGGCCAAAGAGCTGCACCCTCCACAATTAGATTGAAACAACTACTTGACTTAGAGCTGATGGGTCCTAGAAAAACACACTGTTCCCCAATAAAATTTCTTAAAAAAAAAAAAAAAAAGCGGCATGTGTAGAGTATAAGGATCATTTAACAAATCTGAGGACACACAAAGTGGGGAGGGAGACCTGAAGTCCAAATGATGCATCTGACCCTCTGTATTAAAGGGATACAATTTATAGTTGACATTTATTGATAATAACTCTGATTTATTGATAATAATAAATGTTCCTTAGGAATGGATCCTTCATTCCACATCTCCACTGCAGTTTGAGCTATCACCATCTCTCATCATTATTGTAACACTCTCTTAGCTGACTTCCATGCCATGAGACATTTCCTCTATCACTGCCTCCAGAATTATCTTTGGAAAACACAGATCTGATATCATCACTCCTCTGTTAAAACAGACAGTGTCCAGTTTGCTTTTAAGAACAAACTCAGACTTCGTGTGCCATATAATGTCCTTCATAATCTGACTCAATTTTTCTTCACAGCCCCATCATTTGCAACTCCACCTTCTCCTTAAGCCTCTCAAATGTCCTAGGCATGCTCAGATATGCTTGGATTCCAACAGTCTAGATGAGCTCTAGAATCCCTTTAAAATGCTAATTTTTAAGCCTCCTGAGAGTTCATGGAGGGGGAAAGTTGAAATAGTCAGAAATAGATTAAAACGTAGGTTGGAGTTAAAAAAAACCCCCACAAAAAAACACACTGAATGAGAGACTGAAGGGTTTAGAATTTATTAAGACAATGAAGAATGCTGAAGATTTTTAAAAAGAAATAACTTATCATGGTGGTTCTTTAAAAGGATTAATTTGTTGGCGTGGGCAAAATCAGACAGTAGAGAAATTCTGTCCGCTGAGTTCACTGATGAAACCCAGGTACCAAGAACACTGCCTGGAACATAGTAGGTGCTCTATAAATATTTGCTGAATGAATGAATTTCAGAGCACCTTTTGGGGATTAGTGCTTACACAGTCACGTTTTCTCTTTCTTCATTTTGTTCTCTTTTTTCCTCGCAATTGTGTTCTCTCCTTTTCATCCATTCTGACATTTTTTTGGGGTCACTTATTAATATAAGATCATTATCTAGTTTAATTATTATTATAATCATTATAATTCATATTCAGCAAATGTTTCCTAATTATTTATTGTGTTCCAAGATGAATTTGAGGAGTTTTCTCACACTTGATTATCTATAATTTTCACAAGAACCCAATGGGATAGTTATCATTGCTCACATTTTGTGAATGATTGATGCCCAGAATTCATACCATTAAGCAGAGTGTTAATGGCTCCAAGTCTTGATTTTTTATACCAAAACAATTGAAAAATTCATATTGTGATTTGTTTTTTGTCTCTGACTAAATCATGTTGACTGAACTAGCCACCTTACATTAATTAAAGTAAAAATTTCAAGAGGTAAGGGAGTGGAAATGGGATGATTGCTCTAGAAAGGGAGATAGGTTGAAGGAAGATTTATTTTCTTGAAAGAAGTACAGATATAAATATTTTATGGTCTTGGGCGAAGAAGATATATTGTGCTATCGGATGAAGACAGATATGCACAAGGATCATTTAAAGGGTATGGCAAGGGATGGAATTAAGTGCTAAAGGGGAACAGTTAATTAGTTTTAGAAAGGAGGAGGAATACTTATTTTTTCGGTAAAGGAACAAAATAGAGAAAATAGTGCTCTAAAATTTCAAGTAGTGGAGGAAAGGGGTTGGTTATATGAAATAATATAAGTAAATTTAGCCACTCTATTAAAGATTCTAGCTAAAATGACCACAAATTGGTTGGACACAGAAAATTGGTGGCAATTGGCTAAAGTATTAGTCTTAGAAATGCAAAAGAGCATGGTTAAACTTTATTACTTGGTTAAGAGCATGGGTCATGAAGTCAAACTGTCTGAGTTTTAATCATAGCTCCTCAATTTACCAACTGTGTGAATTTGGTAAATTACCTCACTTCTTTGTGTGTTAGTCCTCATCTGTAAGATTGGATAATGTAGTACGACATTCTCATGGGTGTGCTGTGTGAATTACATGAGTTAATCGTATATCCAAAGAGATAGGCACTGTACTCTGTATGTAGCAAGCTTTAAAATAAGTGGGAGTTGCTGCTGCTATGTGTTCCAGTTTCCTAGCATCTTAAGTATCTTGAATATTGTTCATTCTTTTCATACTGTATATATTTTTATTGGAATTTGTGGCTTAGCTGCAGACCAGAAGTGAAACGTGCTATTGTTTCTTCCAGTTTTACAACCATAGCCATGTACGCGGAATGATACACAGGTGACTACACTGGCTTTAATCCAGCCGACTTTGTGATTGAGTTGCATCTTTGTTATTTGAATTGTTATCTTTTTAATTAAGTAATTACACAAGAGTATTCAACCAAGGAAGATAGTAGATATAGGGACTACTTTAATTTAATTTGGAACTCTAGAATAAAATGACAAAGACAATTTATTGTACTTCATATATGCTAAAATCACCTACTGAGTTCTGGATTACTTTGGATACTGAATTACCATAAGAAACTATAACTAATCAACTCCCTAGTCATAAATTAGTCAGTTGCTGGAGTTTGGCCATAGCGTACACTGTAAACTTTAAACTTCAGGGCCAACTGGAGAAAGAATTTAAGCTTTGCATTAATGACAGGTTCATTGCTTAAAGACTGCTAACTTCTTTTAATACATCACATAGACAATCTCTGAATTTGGGCTATTTTTGTATATAATTGCAGTTGGTGATAACAGTATCAAATTTCAGCAGCTATCTTAGAGACTTTTAGCAAAGGGGAAAATAATCTAAATTTGTCTATCATATATTGCTAACTTCATTTCCTGACAGTTTATTTTAATGAAATCTTTTTTGGTATGCCAAAGAAAACTACAGAATTGGCTGTGCCTGTGACAAATGGTTAAAAAAAAAAATATTCATTGCAAAATTTTGAGTTAAGTCAACTAATGCTTCTTTCCCTCCAAAATACTTTGTAATACTATAATGACCTTCTTTTTAGTGAATTCGTTTTTTAATCTATGCACCAAAATAGCCTTAAAGATACTTTAAGGCTATTTTAATGATGTGAAAACATTGCTTGGCCAAGAATAAAATGAATATATTATACAAAAGACCAGATATTCCCAGAAATGTGAATTATTATGCTGAACCATAAGAATCCTTCAGAAATTGTTGTAGAGCGATATTGGATCATGAATTAGTCTATTTTCTTGAGGAAGGGTTAGTTTAAAAGCTATAGTAGAAATTAAACAGTAGAACAGAAGGGTAAATTCATTAAGGTTTATTTAAAAAAATCACAGATTATAATAAGCAGAAAGAATTTGAAATTTTTTCAATTTATTACATGTATGAGTAACTATATAGAGTAACTATATAGAGTTTTATAGACACTAAAAATCACGATGAAATATATTCACTAAAAGTCATTTTCGGTTTAATAAATGTTTATATAATACACATCAATAATTCTCCTTTGTCTCATTTTAAATTATTTTTCTTTCAGGAAAAGTACATGCAAAATAAACTTCCATTTATACAGAGTTGTTCTTCCACTAATACTTCAGTACTTGCTGCCAAATATTTTTGAAATGGTTTAAAATATGCTTCACCATTCAACATCTGTTTCTTCTCCAGTTTTTTAAAACATGAAAATAGTTGTAGATAAGGGGAATGTCTTAGAAATTGCATACTTTGTTGTGCAAACATAACTTATGACATATACAGTTATATCTTGAGCATGAAACCTACTAATATGTGACACTGATAAAAACACATGCTATTAGGATAGAAACTGACATTTTATAGATTGAATACATATATTCTTTTTTCTAATATTTTGGAGCTAATAGTAATAACTGGGTAAAACTAATTTTTTAAAAGTCCATCTTAAATTATCTGGGGAGTAAAATATTTCTAAATGAATTGTAAGAATCAATTTTACTCCTAGAAAAATTAGAATATGTTTTGATTTTAAAGGTTTTGAATATTCATCAAATATGTCTTGGGAACCTATCACTGTTCAATACATTGGATTATTTGCTATGTTGTATTAGCTTAAAAACTAAAAAAATTAGAATTAGTCTTCTTAAACTGATATGTCATGTAATCCTCATGGTTTGTGGACACCAAATAAGACTGTTAGGAAAAGAATCCCAATTCTTTTCCTGCCAAATGGTTCTTTCTTTCATTTGGATCTCTGGGATTTCCCAAAAGACGTTTCCTTTTTTATCTCTTCTTTAATTCACTCTATTGCCATGCACCTTTACTTTGTACCTGCCATCTTCCTGGACTGTCGTGCATCACTCTGCTCTTCACTTTGATGTCTCTTGCACCATCGGTGGTGTTGTTAGTATCCTTTTGGCCCATCTGCACAGAAGCCACAGCCTGGCCAGGTCCCTTGTTAGGGTGCAGTGACAACCAGCTTCTCTACTACTTGTGCAGAGACCTCCTCACTCTTCTACCTGTCTTAGATGGAGTTTGATCTCTTTTATCTGATCAGAGAAACATTTCCTCTGTCTCAGTCTTACTTTTTTTTTTGTTTGGAAGTGGAGGGGCAATTATTGCTTCTCAAAGAATTGGTTTGATGAAATGCTTTGGGGTGGGTACAATAGAGTTGTTTCAGTTTTGCCCCAAGTCTTCTATTCCTCAAGGACCACAGGCAGCCCTCCCAGTCCAGGCTTCAAATATTTCTTCAGGCTTTATCTTCAATGACCAAGTCTCTCTCACTAAGGAGATGTTTTGCTAAATCTGGCCCATTGTACCAAAATTATTCCTCCTTCTACTGATATATTTCTCTCAGTGAAGACTTGCTCTTTATCATCCTATTATTTACCTTTGGTTACCTTTTACCACATCCCCACACAGTCTATCACATGTCTGTATATAATGAAAGCCCAAATACAGACAAGTTCAATTTCCTTTCTATGTGGTTCCTCAGCTTCATTGCTGCCAAGGCACGTAGGTAACTACTGTTAGGAATATCACCTATTTCCATTTACTACAATTCCCAGCCCCAGCTCTGACATAGCTGGGACAGCTCTTTCAATAAATTATTCTATGAAACAAAGATACCAATCTGGAACTAATGAGAAAATAACTAAACGTATGACCTATCATGATTTGGATTATATTTCTGGGTTAGAACTGGATTTTTCCAGTATTTGTGAATGATTGGAAAATTCATATGATATACTATTGTTTCTAGAAAGACTGAAAGTTTTTCAGAAATATAATGACGTATTTTTGTTTGAAAGAACCAAATATATTATCATAAGTATTTGCAATGGTGCATAAGTAAACCTGACAATATTAATGAACCTGTGTTTATTGAAGTCTATTTTTTTTTTATCATTAAGCTAAATGATTTTGTGGTTTCCACAATATGAGCTATGAAATAGTTCAAAAGCACATACAATGAGCCTCTCCAGCCAGAGGAATCATAGTAAACACAAGTTATAATTGGCATATCAATAGGAAAAATACAGTTTCAGCTCCGATTCTACGCAAACCATGAACTACTCTTCCTAGCAAAATTAATTAAAAAAATATCCCTTTATAATATTGCAGTTAAGAATATGAAAGAGCAAAACATAGCCAGTAGAAGGGAGGGAAGATAATCAGAGAGAAAGATTACATCTGTTGGGAAATTAGGAAAAAGGCACAGGTCTTTGGGACATTATACTTTTGGAGAAAACTAATATTGAAAGAGGTCAATTGATAAAGATGTAAGTTTGAGAAATGTCTTAAATAATATCTAGGATTAAAATTGTAGTGCAATGGCATGAGTAACATTCTATATTGTACTGGACAGACTGATGCACACAGAGGGAATATTTGGGAAATGCAGGAAGAGGCATTCTCCTTAGACCTAAGAGAAAAGTCTACCTTGGCTAACAGTTGAAACTGTCTTGATTGGTGAGGGGGAAGATGAAAGTTCATGTTGGTTCCCAACTATATTTTGTTTATTTTTTGTTTATTTAACTTTAACTATGTTTAAATTAACTTTAGAGTAAAACACATGTAGTATGCCTATCACAGTTTGAGCTTCATCATCTTAAATAATCCATCTAGGATTTGATTTAAAGTATCTCTTCAGGTATAGATTTTTATCTAACTGTTGCAATTAAATTTCTGTGTCTTGAGTGGGTAATACCAAGGAAGTAGCACCTTTTATAAAATATTGCTCAGTTGTGGCTCTGTTGTGGTCTGTTGAAGTATTTGATTGGGAAAAAAGAGGCATGAGCACTGCTTTCAAAAAACCTGAAATTCTCATAAATAATGAGGAGCAGTGTTGTCACGAATCCTACAGATCAATGTTAGATTTTTGCTAGATTAAACATAAAAATCGCAAAAGATAAACATATCGTGGGAAAGATAGACAAAGTAAAAGAAAACAGAATATAGCAAAGAAGAAGAAATAAAACAGAATCTTTAAAATAAAATGACTGAAAGATCAAACAGCTATTTAACAATAAAAGAAAATGGAATAAACTTAATTTAAAAGGATTGAGTTGAAAGAAAAAGATCAAGAGCAGAAATATAAATAGACACATTTACTATTAGATTCTTTTCTGAATACCAGAGTAAAGCTAGTAGCAAAGCTATATTGAATGACTCCAAGGTATCCATTGGATTGTTGGAAAAGTCATGATGCATTTTTGCAATGAAAAACATAGAAAAAATATGTCATGACTTTTCTGACAACCCAATAATTCCATATGCTTTTGTCACACTTTTTAGAGTTCTTAGGGTCTTAGATCCTGTTGACTATTTAACATGTTTATATATCTATTGACAAGCAGCAGTATGCATTAGAAATGTTAATGTCTCATTTTTAATTATCCCTGTTTATTTTAACTTGTGGCTACAGGTAGTTTTGCTTCAGAATACAATAATAACTTTGTTCTTAAATGGAAGCATTTAAAGCACTGGTAATCTTTCCTAGATCTTAGCCTCCAATTACCTGGAAAAAAATGAATATAGTCACAGTAAAGGTATAGATACCAACAGGAAAACAATAATTTGTACACATGGTATAGTAATCACATGTATCCCTGATATGGAGATCATTGTTACTACATGTTTGCTTTTGGCTGAAACTTTCTTGCTTTGTTTTGAGAAAATTCTGAAATAGAAGATTCGGTATACCAGAAATCTAGTTGCTTATTCTCTTAAATTTTATTGCTGTATCAGTGTCCCAGGCATAGTTGAGCTGCCTTGAGGCATAAATTAAGTCTCAATAATAGTCATACAATGGAAAGCATTTTTTTCCAGGTGTGATCCCATTCATTCTTTAAGAACACAAGCCCTCTACTACTATGTACTCTTTGCTCAGCAGGTATTTTTCCTCTACTTCAGGCACAAATACTGCCATCAGCTGCAAAATATCAGCCATTCTTTTCTCTCCTGCTTTACTTCATTTCACGGGGGCAATGTTTCCTGTCTTCCCAACAGGGAAAGCTGTCCTTCATACCCCCTCATGATATTGCTGTAAATGCGTGAGGGAATGCAGTTGCTTTCTGGAGTTGAGTCCTCATGGCTACATAAGTATACAGTATATATCCTGTATGATATTATATATAATATTTATATAATTTTGCTTCTATATTTTTTAACCCATTCTGTCACTGATACACATTTTATGTAATTACTGGGTTTTGACTATTAGGAATAATTCTACTATGAATATTCTTGTAACTCTCTTGTGATGAACACACACATACACACTTCTTACAATCTGATTAGCTTTTTCTAGATTGCTTAGCTTTATTTATAACTTTCTGATTGCCTAGCTTGGGCTAGTATTCACAGAGACTCAGTGATTGAAGAAAATAATCTGAATTTGAAATAACAGGAAGGGACTATGGAATAGACAAATGTAGGCCAGACTAGGTATATGAATAAAATACTGTTTGAACATAAAGTTTTGTTGCACTAACTCTTGCGCATGAATTAGTCTACGCATGAAACAAACAAACAAACAAACAAACTTTATGCTTGAATGAGAAAGATGGCTTTTCCAAGATGGCTTCATTTTGTAGTTTTTTTGGTGGAGGTTTCTTTGTGTGCCAAGTCAGCTAGACAAATATATTTTTTTTTTGAGGGCCGTGTCACTGGCCCTCATACGTGGGACCCGAACCTGGGCCGCTGGCTTCCCAAGCCAGCACTTAACCACTGCGCCATTCGGCTGGCACTGGACAAATATATTTTCTAACAAGCACTAGATAGTAAGATATTTTAGTATAAAACTAATTCACAGGGGAGCACATTTTAGCGGGACTGATGTAGAGAAAAATCCAGATATTTGTCCTTTTTTAACTGAAATTTAGAATTTATTTATTATTTTTAGTCCTTGAATGTTATCCATGAATTTTTCTGACATACATCCTGGGAATACTTGTGCTGGGTAAATGAGAATTTCTCGGCACAGGAGACTAGAGAACCTCATGTGTAGTAGCTCTCAGGTCCAATGCTGACTTATTCTGGTCCTGAGATCTGTTTTTCACATGCTCAGTGATGTTCGCATTCGGTCTATGGCAGAGCTGTACCGTTGGAATTCTGGGAGGCTTTCTACTGGGCATCAGCGATTTCCTTTCTTAAACTACAAACACAACTGCCCCTTCTGAGGAGGAAAGCAGACCGGTTTGCCTTGGCCGAAGTCCAATGGCCCAGAGTCAAACCCTTAAGTACTTTTTCAAGTGCCCAGCCTAGGTTCTCTGAGAATTAGTCTGTTTGGTAGCCTAAGAAGGAAATTACCCAATCGTTTCTGTTCTGGCATTTACTAGTACACAGATGTTTCTTTTGATTCTGTAGAACAAACTTGAACCGGCACTTTTCCTGGATAGGAGGATACAACTGGTAGGAGATATAAAATATTTTTCATTGACCTAGAAGTATTAGAATAAATATATTATCAAAAAACCATACTTGAAAATATTTTTGTCCATTAAATGTTCCTTATCTCTGTGCTACATAACAGTGTTTCTAACACTATTTCTAACACCAACAAAAGCTTGAAATTCACAGGTATCTGATCCAATGTTTTTTAATATGTGGACCACACCCCCAGTCCTTTTAATTCTGAATCTCTGGGAAAGGCGCCTAAGAATTTCCATTTTTATCAGTCATTTCAAATGATTCTTATATATACTAACATTTGTGGGCATCTGGCTAAAACTATAAGGCATACTCAACTGAATTTACCACTTAGAATCTATTTGAAAATAAGAGTAAATTTAAATGGTAATAAAATGATAGTGATTTACCTATCAATTGAACTAGTTAGGCATTATTTTAAATACTTAATGCTAGTAATACCATAGAAATTATTTTTCCCCAAGGCCTTAAGGCTACAACTCAGAATGGACTCAGGGTATAGTGTAACTATCTCATGAACATTTCATGGTTCAGAAGATAAACACCCTTCAATTACAGTCTTGAATAGATCCACATTATAGAAAATTCCATTCTGTAGACAATGAGGTTATCGTGGGGTTCTAGCATTTTAAGTTTGTCAAATTTTATTTAACATTTATAACATTGCCATGCCCTATTTTTCACCCTTGTTGCTATAGGGAAGCAGATGGAGAGAAAAGAGTGAAAAAAGTGAATGTATTCTTCTTAAGAACATGATCTGTTAGAATGGGAAGATCAAGAGCCAGGAGATGCCCCTGTTTAAATTCCATGGGCCTTTTTTTTCTTTACCTAAATGTGACCTTATCTAGTTACATTTCTTGAATAAATACCTTTTGGTGAAGAACTTGTAATATTTGGATATAAGCTCCATACCAAACATGTGCTTTCAGTGTTAATGTTAATGTTTCAGTGTTAACATGGCTATTACTCTTATTTCTTTTTTCTTTTCTTTTACCATTTTCTGGCTTTCACCCCCCTACCCTGAGGATTCCAGTTCCACTGTCTCAATGAAGGATTGAGTCTTAATCATATCCTGATCAGCAAAATAGAAACCAAGTTTTATTACTATCACATGACACTATTCTCTGGATCTTTCTCTATTTTAAAAAGAATCAGAATAACTTCTCTGTACTTTACTCAGCTAGTTAAGATAACCTTTAGACTACAACAAAAAGATGATCACGAGTAGATGTCAACATCTACAAAGAAGCTGAACTTCAAACTGCTTTATGCTGTAATTAATTTTCATAATTTGTAGTGTTTAAGAATTTGAATATTACATTATCATCTCCACTTTGAATTCTGTCAAGCTATAGGATAACAGCACTAGGCCTTGGCTAATTTTGCAAATGTGAACTTACAGACTTTATATTTTTAGTCATAATTCTGGAAAGGTTTTTTAAATGAATTTTGCAGACTCATTCATTCAACACTTATTTTCAAGCACTATTGTGGGTCAGCCACTCTTCATACTGGGTTACAACAGTGAACAAAACTGACAAAAAGTCCTGACCTCATTGAGCATATGTTGTAGAGGGAGGAGATAGGCAATGAAAATAACAAATATGAATAGTAAGTGAGAAAGAAATAAGTGCTATGGAAAAAAATGAGCAGGGTAAGAGTGGTGGGAGGGCTGGGTGATGATCTCCATGCTATGATCTTGCTTGCCTCCCAGAGAGCATCACAAATCACACTGGGATATAAAATATTATTTGCATAGGGTCTCTCAGCTTCTGTACTACAGCTGCCAGTGGTTTATTTTCTAATTTATAACCATGATTACTGATGTGTTTCTAGAATCCCTGAAGTTCAAGATCTTCCTAAAATATGCCCTTATCCAAAATAGCCTATTTGGAAGTATATCTAAGTGAAATTTGATTTAAAAGACAGAGACTAAAAATTATCCCTTTGTATTGGCTATTGTGGTAAAACCCTGAAGAAAATTAACACTTGTCTTTTTTCCTTTAATGCACTGCATTTATGTTAAAGCTGTAAACTTAAAACACAACTGAAATAATTCTGAAGAGATAAATTTTCATACTAATTTGAGTTCTCTCACTAAGGAATTTTCTCACTAAGAAATTAAGTGACTTTGGAAAATGACTTAGGTTCTCTGGGAATCTAAGAAGAGTAGGAAGGAAAACATGGGCAACTAAAGTTATCTTCAAAATCTTGTGATAAGATCTTAACATAACATGGAAGAAATAGGCACTGTGTCAGTGGGGGCACACAGACAGGCTGCTCAGGGCTCTCTCCAGGAGAAGCCTTGCTTCCCAGCTGTCAGCTCCTTCAGGTTGGGCCTCTACTACAGAGTATTCCCTCAGCTGAGGTCACATCCTTGTGCAGCCCCAAATGAGTGACAGTCAGGCAGATATGAAGATTTACCTTTTCAGCCCCACATGGGTCATTCTAACGGGCCACAGGTGTTCCACAAGAACTGGCGACACAATTGGCAGTGCTTGGTGCAAAATGAAAACCTGGAACCCCCTTTTTAAAACTTACTAAGAATTTCAAGATGACAGCAGAGTAATACATCAAGTGTGTGCTCTTTTAAGAATATGGACATGTATGCCCAGAGGTCTCATACCCCTGAGGCCAGCACTGGCTCCAGGTGCCCTGTGTGCTTGTCCAGGTTGTTGTCTGGCTTGCATTGTAGTTCAACCTAGTAGATTCCAAGCCCATTTTATTTCTACTAGTTGTGTAACCGAGGAGGTTGCTTACTTTTTATAAAAATCTCAAATGCTTTATATAAAAAGTTTATACTCCATACTCTTCAGGTTCACTTATAGCTCTAAGTACCATGACATGAGCAACTCTAGCATCTTCCATTCTGTTTTAGCTAAGTTATATCCAAATGTTTTACAGTATAATTTCTGTCTCCCCCACCCAAGTCATCATGAATGTGATGATTTTATTCATCCATTCCATTTTTGTCCTTACACAGAAGTACTTCCAGTTTCTGTGGGGCCTGAAACTTATTTGAGAGGACTTCTTTGAGAAAAAGATTATGAAATTACAAATACAAATTTGGTATGAGAGTTAATATTTACTTAGCATGAGACAAGAAATAATAAATTTGAATATAATAACCTGATAAATGCCATAAATATAGGAGTTTTTTTTTTTTTACTGATTTTTGACTAATCTTTTTTAAGTTAATGTTTTTTGGTTTCTACTAGAATACTTCCTGTTATATTTGAATTTTGGTATAATCAATTATTGTGAAAAATACACAAAACTAACCTAAAATTAAGGCATAAAAAAGGGTATTTTAAGTAGCTGCTCTTTTGTATTGAACTATGCAATTGTACTATTAATATATGCATTGACTGATGCATATGTGTGCAATAGTTTTGTTACTTTTTCAAGCAATTTTGCTGCATTGGCAAACCTTTGCATTTTGTTTGTTCTAAAAGCACCAGACTGTTAGAATAAGATAAAACAGATATAATAAAATATAATTCAATACATTGAAATGCATAAAACAAGCATTTTTGTACCCTGGAGTACTTTCTGTTTTACTACTGCTACAGTTGCACCCTATAAATAGAGGTAATTCTATTTGATATTTCAGTTCTAATTGATTATTTTATCTCATGTGCTTCTCACCAAAAAACAAAAAGCATGTGTGGTGCAATTACAACGTATGCACTGAATTATCAAATATACTGCTGACGGGAGAGAACTTCCATTTTGACTCGGCATCAGTGAGGATCTAATGCTCTAATTCATTGTATGCAGCTGATGATTAGAATTTTCTGCAGACTAGTTTCTGATTTCATACATTTTAAATGTCGTATCTTCTCCATTACGTACATATTTTCATTAGGCACCATATGACATGTTTATGTTAATACTATATGAATTCTAGCCCTGAGCGTTCGCATTATGATGCAGGATCAGTCAGCACAATGCTTAGGAATATTTCTGGGAGCTGTTCCTACATTGGGCCCACTAGCAGTATTTTAACTATATGTAGAATGGATTGTGAACCACAAAAATATATTCCACTAAGACAAGAATAAATGTTTCCCCAATTCAACATCTTAGTTAGATCCCAAAATGCCTTTGGCCACTCCAACACTACCGGACCCTGAGGGAAAGTGTGACAAAGAGGAAGTCATATTGGAAAGTGGCCTTAATTGATTATAGTTTAAATATCTTATACTGCAGATTTTCCAAACAATATTATTATATGCACACATTGCGAGGGCACATTCCAGAGTTCAGAAGGGTAAATCTACTCAGTTTTTACACTGATTATAGATATGGTCTTCTATAAAGAATATCTGACCTCCAGTATTGGTGTCTTTCTACACCATGATGCTCATACCATTCTTATTTCAGGAAGTCAATAAACTCAAATATTGTACAGAGCTGTACAATATGAGTCTTCTTAAATAATGAACCAGTGTTAATTTATTTTTAAGAATTATTTTATTACATCAGGCAGGCCAATGCAATAGTGTCACATAAATACTTGCTATCACTTTCTTCCTCTCTTCTTTTTTACACTCTTTCAAGGTAAATTTTACCAAATTTTGTAATTTCTTTGTATTGGTCCTCACCAATCAATGAAATATCCATGGATTTGCCCATGCCTTTCCCTCCATTGAATTTAGGTTTAATTAGATCCATTCAGTGATAATAAAAATGTACATTTTGAGTATACACAATGTGCCGGAGACAATGCTAAGGACTCAGAGTATTATTGAGCTTATTTAATTTTTAATAACACTCTGAGGTGTTATTACTATTTTTCCCTAATTTTAGAAATGGAGACTGACAAAGCCTAGATAATTTACTCAAGTTCACACAGCTAGTAAGTGGTAAAGTTCAGAATTAGAAAATAGAGTTGTTTGCAGAAATAGACCAGAGATACAGAGAAAAATCTGATGGCAGCTAGATGGTGGGGGCGGTGGGGGGGCAAGTTGGGAGATGGGAGAGAAGGTGAAGGGATTAAGAAAGTACAAATTGGTAGTTACAAAATAGTCATGGGATGTGAAATATAATATGGGGAATATAATCAATAATGTTGTATAGATTATGTAGGGTGCCAGATGGGTGATGGACTTATAGGGGGGATCACTTCATAGACTGTATAGATGTCTGACCCCTGTGCTGTATATCTGAAATGGATGTAGAATAATATTGAATTTCAATTATAATTAAAAAATATATATAGTTATGGTCATGGGATGTAAAGTATAGCTTAGGGAATATAGTCAATGTTATAGTAACAGCTATATATGCTGTCAGACAGGTAAGTAGTAGACTAGGAGGGTTTTACCACTTTGTGAGGGGTTATAAATGTCTAATCATTATGTTGTTCTATACACCTGAAACTAAAAAAAAAGACAAAAACAAAAACTCAAAAAAACCCCCAGAAAATAACAAGTATTGACAAAGATATGGAGAAATTGGAACCTTTGTGCTCTATTAGTGAGATTGTAAAATGGTAGAACTACTATAGATATGGTGGTTCTTCAAACAATTAAAAATAGACTGCATAAAAAAAGAATATAGAGTTGCTTGAATCTAGAGCTTGTGATCTTAACCATTATATTATTTTTTTTCCTTTTTTTTAAATTAAAATTTATTGGGGTGACAATGGTTAGTAAAATTATATAGGTTTCAAGTGTACAGTTCTGTAATATATCATCTATATATCACATTGTATGTTACCACCCAGATTCAGTTCTAGGGGGATGTAGGTCAGTGGTAGAGTACTTGCTTTGAGTATATTATTATTACTTTTTTTAGAATCCTGCAATATTCTCTTCAGTGTGACTACTATTTAATCTGAGAATTCATCCTAGTGACATGTATAAACTTTACTGTAGCACTATCACATTATAGTTTTTTGTTGTTGTTGTTTTTATATGTATACTAGAACTTGAGATCCTAAGGCAGCAGGTATTTAGTTTCATCACCTTCCAATTCTCATCTGATAGTTCCTAGAGAAAAGAATATTGAATGAATGAATGAATAAATGAATGAATTGTTGAATGAATCTAACAATAGCCAGTAGAGGTTAGCGACTTGACCTAAACCAGTCACATTGTCTGTAGAGAATTAAAGAACTAATAAATGAACTATTAAATGTTGGTTGGCTTTATATTATCAGCCTCTACTGGCAATTCTAAAAACAATGTCAGTAAAAAATAATCCTTTCCACCTGGCTCAATCACTCTGACTCTACCACTGTACTCTCCAAGCAACTGATCTGAAATTGGGTTATTGGATCTACTGGGGGTGCGAAAAAAATGTACACAAATGGACACTTTGATCAACGTTGCACAAGCAGTAGTTCTCCATAATCAGAAGTGTCTGGATGCTGATGGTAACCACTTTGAGCCTCTCTTGAAACTGCAGAAGTCAAATGTGACTTGTATTCATCTTTTGTTGTCAGTATATGAGTATATTGAGTATTACAATTTTAATACAGTTTTCCTTTCTTAAAATGTGTACACATTTTTTGACACGCTCTGTATTTTGTGATTGTCTTGTTTCTCAAGTTCATCAGATGCCTCTTGGTTTTCCTTGACTTCCTCCTGCACAGCTTCCGTCTCATGCAGGTTGGAGTCTATTGGCAGTTTGTTCCCACACACTTGTACATTGCCATGTATTTTTGTTGTACATGGGTATTTGATTTACTCTCTAGCTCCTCTGTCCATTTTTATTTATTTATTTATTTTTTGCGGGCGGGCGTATCCCACCATCGAACAGGCAGTCTTATTGTTAGGAGTGCATGCTCTTACCAGCTGAGCCATCCTGCCACCTGTTGGCAACTCAGGGGCAACTCAGCTTGGGTGCAGTGTCACTGGTTCATGTGGGAATAGAACCGACGGCCCCGTTGCTCAGAGCTCGCTCTCTTAAGCTAACTCTTTTTTTTTTTAAGGGCAGTGTCACTGGCCCTCATATGTGGGACCCAAACCGGGGCCGCTGGCTTCCCAAGCCAGCACTTAACCACCGCGCCACTTGGCCAGCCCTTAAGCTAACTCTTAATCAACAGAGCCACTCAGCCGGCCCTCCTCTGTCCATTTTTATGTGTGTTTTGAAAGTTCCAAAAACTATGGTGTTCCTACTTCTGTCATCTTCCTAGGATCCTCCTGGTATTTTTGGTTTTACTCTTTATCAGTATGAAATGTGAGAATGGTACCTCACTATTTTAACTTTTCATTACTTGATTTTTAGTAAGCCTGATAATTATTTTCTTATGCATTTATTTATTGTTGGCTATTTGTATTGTTTCTTTGGTATATGGCCTTTTCATAGTTTTGTCCATTTTTCTATTGGAGTATTTATCTTTTCCTTAATGATATGTAAGAACTCTTCTTAAGATATAAATCTTAATTAGATAAAAAATTTTAATTCTTTATCACATGTAATAATATAATAATAATGATAATAATTTTAACAGTTTGGCCTTTGCCATCTAAATTTATTTTGACATACTATGGTTTTATACTTTAAGTGAATCAGTTTCTCAATTTTTTTTTGGATATGGATTTTCGTTTTTGGCTGTTGAAGAGTTTGGTAAGTTTTATTGATGAACAATATTTAATATTTAATTAATGTCACTATGGGCTAAAGAACAATGAAATCTTGGAAAGCAGCACATTTTCTTAACATGAAATGACATGAAACAGTTTTATCCCCACTCATAGATGATCTCTACATGCTCTGATCTATTAAACAAATAATAACTACAGATTATTCAGTACTTCATAATTTAAATACTTTTCATATATAATCTAAGCCTCATAATAATTTATATTCTTAGAAAAATAACTGCCTAAAGTCAGCAGCAATGGATTTCTTTTCCAAGTAAATTCTGCCTAATTATAAATCTCTGTTGTTGTTAAGGGATCTGAAGGTCAGTATTAGCAACTACAGGAAAAAAAAAAAAATCATGGACAAACCAGTTATCAGACTTTTGCCGGGAAATGGATTGTTTGCAGATACTTGGCATAAATCCATTCAAAGAAGCAAATCTCTGTCCCACCCCTTTACTCTGCTTTTCCTGCCTATTCTGTTCCAAAGAAGCAAATGTTTAGATAAATTTGAACCATCAAAACTAGCAGTTCATACTTATCTGAATAAATACATTAAGACCAGGTGATATTAAAATATTACCCATTTTGTCCACAGCTGACAAGATTTTTATATTTTTCAAAGTATTATAGGAGGAGATCACCCTTTTTTAGGGTTTGTCTCTGTTTGGTATTAAGCTAAAAGATTAAGGAAATCATAAAGCACTTTTATGCAATTTGGGAAATTATTTCTTGAATAGAAGTTTTTTTTTAAAAAAATGCCTCTTTAAATCAAAGTTATTAGTTCCTATGCTGCTGCAATTCTGGTGAGTCAGAAACAAACCATATTTGGACTTTCAATTTTCCACTTTCAATGGCTTCCTGTGTCCTTTTTTTTTTTTCCAAGCTCAACAAATATAAAATATTTTAATCAAGTGAAAACAGACTAAAATATGACTCATTCTACTGGGCTAGGGTTGGTTTGCTGATGTCATTCCATTTTCTGTGGCCAAATCATTCTGAGGCATATAATTAATCTAGGGGATCCTGTGTATCAGTGTAAGAACTAAAGCATTTTCTTCTAAACTCTCTTGATTTGCCTCTACTTTATGTTTCCTTTCATCAATAAAAAAAACCTTCCTGAATAGTTTCATACTTTTCTTGTGGGTCATAACACATACATTTCCTTTCATCCCCATGTCTCCATTCCACTGCTTAATATATTTTATTTTGAAGACTGTTTGTTATTCTTTATATAGAAAAAATAGCCATAAGATTTAAACTTATCTTGAAAACTCTGCTCACTCCCTTTCCAAAGCCTCCCTTTCAGGGTAGGCATTATATTTGCTTTCATGACTTCATTAAGCATCTTTATTCGGAGAGCTCTGAAACCTATATATCAATCATTGTAAAACACAGATCTCAAATTCAGCTTTGAACTGACATCACTCCTCTGATGCCCCACAAGCACCTTTAATTCAAAATATTCAAATCTGAATTAATTATTCCTACCAGATACCCAAACCTGATTTTTAAACAAAATTTTCCATTGTAGTTAATAGCTTTGCCACTTAAACAGTCACCAAAACGAAATCTCTGAGGTTTCTTTTTTTTTTTTTTAAAGATTTTATTGGGGAATTGGGGATGGGGAGCAACTTTGGGGAACCAGGGAAGGGGGACAGACAAGTTGTTGTCCTTTTGTTCTTCAGTCTAGTTGTGGAGGATGTTGCTTCACTGATACATGTTGGTATCATCATTGCTGTCTTCCCAGGTGAGGCAGATCAGTAGCCAGCCTCTGGATGGCTGCTCACAGCAGCTCTTGGCAGCTCACAACGGCTGCCAGCCGTTCACGCTGACTGCCAGCCACTCACTGTAGCCTATGGCAGCTCACTGCAGCAGGGGCTGCAGCTATGCCTTCCCGGGAACTCACAGCAGTTCAGCTCCAGGTGGAGCTGTTGTTCACCCTCTTAGCTGTAGAGGGCAGTGTCACTGGACCTCATATGTGGGATCCGAACCTGGGCCGCTGGCGTCCCAAGTCAGCTCTTAATCAGCGCACCACTGGGCTGGCCCTCTGAGGTTTGTTTTGACTCCTCCCTCTTCATGGTCCTTTCTGTGGAATGAGTGGCAAATCCTATTGCTTCTTTCTCAGAAATTACTCAGAGCTCAATCCCTTTTTAGTTGTTAAAGGAAGGACTTTGGAACAAGAAGAATGGGTTTGCAATCCTGTCTCTACCACCACTATCTGTGTTGACATGTGGTGGGTTAGTTAAATCTGGGCCTCAGTTTTTTGTCTGTAAAATGGAAATAAATATATAGTACCTGCATAATAGGGATTTTGGACTTAGAACCACTCTTGGTATATAATAAATGCTCCATAAATGTTAGCTTTTATCCTTATCATCATTTTTAACATCTTCACCGACTTTATCTCTTGTCTAGAATATTCAAATGGTCTTTTTTAACTGGTCTAACTCCATCCAGCTCTTACCATTCCTTTTTCTAATCCACAGTGAAATGTTTTTTCAGTTAGGGTCCATTTAGGGAAACACAAACCACACTAGGTATTTCAACAAAGAGAACTGAGAAGGTATTGAATAATAGTGAATAAAGGACTAAAACAAACAACAAACAAACAAACAAACAAACAAAGCCCCACAAAAATCAGAAAGAGTAACCAGAGGAATAATTGCAGAAGTTGCTACCACTCCTAGGATTGAGGGAACAGGGCATGAGGTGGGGTTTTCAGAAACTAGAGGGTTAATGGTAAGGCCCTGTGAAGGGGACTGTGACTTAGAGGACAGGGAATTGACTGGCAGGTGGTGATATCTCCAGGGACCTGATGAGGCTGTTTGTGGGAGGGCCAACAGATATCTGAGTGCTGTGATAGGGTGACTGACAAATACACAAAGCAAACAGAGAGTCCCTTTTCCCTTTCACCAGTCTCCTAGTTTCCCTTCACCATCCCCTACTGACGGACTGTAATACAGAACCAGATGGTAAAACAGAATGATTTACAGAGTCCCAGCACTCACATCCCAGAACTGAGTGTAGAGGATGGATTAGGGATGAGAGTCAACAGCTTAATTACCTTTGTAATAACTATGGGTAGTGCCAGGTGGGTACTAGTCAGGGGGATCACTGCATGAATTATATAAATGTCTAACCACTATGCTGTACATCTGAAACTAATATAAAATAATATTGAATGTCAACTGTAACTGGAAAAAACTAAATAGTTTTATGAAACAGCTTAATAACCAATATAGTATGTTTTCCAAAATACAAATTGTCTCTCCTTATTAATTTGGAAATGTTCAGTGGCTCTTCATTGCCTTTGGGATAAAATTTAGAATCCTCTTTTTTATCTCGTTCCCCAATCCTCTTTTTCCTGCCATATCACTATCCCAACCTCACCTCCTAATTTCACCATGCCTTTTGCTTTACAGTCCTTGACTCATTCTCTTGAAATATCTAATACTTCCATTGTATTGCTTCTCTTTCCTCTTTTTACTCCTTTTATATTTTGACAAAATCCTGTTCATCCTTAAAGAATCAATTCTTCCATTAAACTGGAAGTTCCAGACATGTTTCTCTGTACTTCCATAGAGTGTTCATTTATTCAAATCAAGTGTGTATTGATCACCTATTATGGTATAGATATTGTGCAAAGGATTGTACATACAGAAATGAACCCAATGCCCTACATAGAGTTTCCCGAGCAAGTGACTTTTGGACTGGGGTTGGAGCGAACTAGGCAGTAACTGGCAAAGAAGCGGGGATGGAGGAGAACAGGAATGAATTGGGTTTCAGACAGGTTGAGTTTGATATTCCTTTGAGTTATCTAGGAGGAGAATTGACTGTTGTATTAGTGAGTGTATAGGTCAAAAGTCAGGACTAACTGGAAAAGTACACTGACACTCTCTAGCATACACACTGTAATCAAGGTCCTGGGGAGAGGGGAGAGGAAAGAAAAGACAAGACTATGGCTAAGTTTTTCATAACCACAGCAATTGAAGGCTAAGACCAAGAAGCTGACCCCAAAAGGAGAGAAGGAATGATCACTGAGGCAGGATTAAAATCAGAAACAATGAGAAAAACATTTCAAAAAGATGGAGGAACAGCAATGCCGGGTGCTGCTGAGGTTTAGTAAGATAAGCACGCAGACTTCTGCGTTGAACTGTCACCTTCTCAATGAATACACAGGGGCGGCCTTTTCAGTGGAGTGATGGCCCTGCCACTTAGAGTAAAGAATGAGGGAGTGAAATGAAGACAGCTAATGCAGAGAACTTGTTTGGGAAATTTGGCCAGAATGAGAAGTGAACCAGGGCACTTATTCCTTTGTATTACAGTTATTTACCAGCCTTTCTAACAAGCTATCATGTGCACTTTCTGCAAGCAGCTTATTTATTGATCTTTGTCACCTTAGCACTTATACCAGAAACTGGCACTTACTGGTTGGATGATAAAGGAGCTGTATGACTGATGAAGATCATCAGAGAGGATTAATTGAAACTATAAAATAACAGATTGTCCTAATCTGTTTGGGCTGCAGTTACAAAATACCACAGACTGGTTAGTTTATGAACAATGGAAATTTATTTCTCACAGTTTTGGAAGCTGGAAATCTGAGATCAGTTTGCCCAAATGGGCACATTGTGGGGAAAGCCCCCTCTGGGTCACTGACTTCTCGCTGTGTGGTCACATGGGGGAAGGAGCTAGGGATCTCTCTGGAGCCTCTTTTGTAAGGCACTAATCTCATTCACGAGGTTTCCACCCTCACGATTTAAGAGCTTCCCAAAAGCCTTGCCTACAAGAACCATCACCTTTGTGGCTTAAGATTTCAATATATGAATGTTGTGGGGGATGCAAACATTCAGCTCCTAGTATAGAACAAGCTTTTTGTGGCTTAGATTTAGTAGAACGGAAGCTAAAATGTTTGTTAATTTTTTTCTGAGTTATTTTTTACCTAATTTTGAAAATAGCTTCCAGTGTTTGAAACGTATTTTGTGTATTGAAAGTTAAAAAGAGATTAGAGGAACTAATTAGAAAATGCAGCCAATTTTTGAAAATACCACATGCAATAAACTTCACAACTCTAATCCACATTTCTCTTGTTTCAGTTTGAAAAGTCATATGTGTACCCTACTTTAATTCTGATTTAACACCTATAAGAAGAAAACTAAGCGTTTGTTTGATCTGCAATGGTATTGCTACTTTCTTTCAACATGTATTAGTATTGTAGGAGCAAACACCTCAATTTTTGTCTTCAACTTGTACAAAATCCAAGGTTATATTTATAAAATCACTTTTGCTATTTTTAAAAGTATACATTTAAATTATGTGTAAAATTATCTGCAATATTACAAGACAAATCAAGGGATTTTAATCTAGGCTTCCAAGTGAAATATTACCTAGATGTTCTTATTGAATTGCTGATCACAGCTGAAAACAAATTATCAGAGGACCTTGGGCCCAGTTCTACATAAAATTGTCAAGTATGTGATGTTGTTATTAAAGGCTTTCAATGTCACCTTTCACAGCCAAATAGTCCCCTTGTGGTTTTCTTCCCTTCTCTGCCACCCACATTTTATCGATCTCAAACAAAATTGCTGTCAGTGTGAACTGGTTGGGAAAATACTTTTTCAGGTAAGTTGTAATGACAAATAAAGATTGGTGGGTTTTCCTTCCCACTCCATGGTTTTGAATTTAGTCTTGGTTGTAACCCTTCATGTTTTTAAGAGAGAACCACCCCTTAGTTTGAAGGACTTTCATTCATCACAAGATGTATTTTGGAAAAGAAACTTCTTATTACCTCTCAAATTACAACATATGGGCAACTACTATTTTCCCCTGTGCATGCAACTGGCCTGGAGGGCATACATGTCCAATGTGAAACCACGTGTGCCCTCTGTCCAAGCTGGTTGCAGTGTCCTTAGGGTTCTCAGAGTGCTGTAACAGATCAGGACAATGGAGTTGTGTCTGGGCCTCTGTACTTGTACTCCTTTGTTGAATTTACTCCCCTGAAGCACCTTTCAGCATTTGGTTCAAGGTTGGGTACTCTTGCCCTTGCCATCTGTTTGTGTGGTTCTAATTACCTACTTGACATTGGCATGCTTCTAATCACTTGCCCTTCTTATGGAATCCGCCAATGAGCCTGCACTCATTTGAAGCAGCTCTTTCTCTATAGCTCTCTATTCCTGGTCAGCTACGTCAGGGATGTTTTATCTCCACACACTTCTGTTTATACCCTCCTCAGAGGGATTGATAGAGCACTTGCTCTTCTACTTTAAATGGTTTGTTGTAGGAATAAGGATTTTGGTGGGCTAGTTTGAAATTCGTATTATAATTACTTAAAATCTCCACCAATTTTTCTAATAAATGTGAGAGCCTGATTCTAGTATGTTACACAAACTTGTAATGAACCAAAAATTGTTCGTTACTTTTGCTTCTCTAATGTATTATAGATTTTTTAAATGATAAGATCTTATTTATAAGAATTGTAAAAAATTAAAATGTGAGTGTAGACAACCAATAATTATTGACATCTACTATCGGTCACGTAATTATTTTACTAATCTTCATAATATTTCACCATTTAGTGAGCTTTATCTCCATTTTACACACAAGGGAAGAGTGTCTCATAAAGAGAGACAAGGTAACAAGTATGCTGTGGGCACAGAAATCTTACCCAAAGCCAAGTGTAAACTGTTTTGTTTCTGAATATTAACATTCAGTTCAATTATTTTACTAGGAACTGAAGATGTCCCATTATCTTATTTAGAGAAGAAGCCTCCCATTGTAATTTAGAGCATGGGATTCAAAATTAGATTTCTTGGGTTCATATTCTTTTTCTGCCAATCACCAGCCCTGAAGTTCTAGGCACATCACTTAATATCCCCAAGAATCTATTTTGTCATCTCTAAATTAGGGGTGATGATGGTGAAGTTGATAATAGTTCCTTTCTTTCAGGACTGTCTGTGTTAAATGAGATAATCCATGTAAAGCAGTTAGCATGGTAACTGGTATAAAGTAAACACAAAATAACAGTTCTTTCCTTAATTTACACATTGTGCCTCTTTTAAAAAAAATAAAAGAAATAAAAGTTTTCTTCCCTTTTGAATAAAAAAAGAAGAAAGAGAAAAAGCTATGTGTTTAAGGCTGAGATCTGCATATTTCTAGGAGGAGGGATTGCGTAGCTTTGCTTTTTTTAATAGATGCCTCAATATGAAGATAGGAGGTAGAGGTGACTATTGGTAAAATTCTCAAATGAAGTAAAGATGAAGTGCCACTTCAGTGGTAGGATTCTATTTCCCTTTTTCAAAGTATGGCAAACTACAGAGACTCCTGGAGACTTCTGCAGAAAAATGTGTGGTGGCTTTAAATAGTTTAGAGTTCCACGAGGTAAGACTTTAAGATCTACTAGTAGACTCTGAGACCTGGGATTGGTCACAAATAAATGGCACGTGTCTACCACATTTTACCCCACCATTTTAAGCCCATAGCAGACATAATTAATACAACACAGCATTCTCTCTTGTTCAATGCAAAGACTTGTTCTCAAGCTCAGTAAAATGCTCAGTCACGATGAAGCAATCAGAAGCCAACGCATAGGATGAAACCTATTTCTTTTCTAGTCTTGGTAGAATGGTCATTTTTTTTTTATAGTATTGGGACAAGAAATTTAAAAGGAAAATGCATTAAAGCAGGGAAATATCCTAATGTGTTGAGATTAAAATTTAAAGATGAAGTGGATTTCATAAGTTGAAAGGAAGTCTAAGTCAATTAAACAGCAATTACAGAAACATAAACAGGACCCAAACTCTGAAGCAGTAGGGAAGTTAGACACCATGAACACATAATTTAGAAATAAGATAAGTTGTAATACATTGTGATTAGTCCAGAAAGAAGTACTAACAATTTCCAAGAGTTGGACAAGTAAGGCACTAAGGGGGCATTCAGACATTATTCATTCAGCAAACATTTTTAGGTAAAGCCCTGTTAGGTAAATGAAAAGGTGCTTCATTTTTATTTTTCAAATGCTAAGGAACCTAAGCTCCATGAAATAGCATAGCTTACTAAATTGGAGAATTAAAGTTCCTTATGGGTCCTTTTCAAGTAGGGATAGTCAAGGACCAAGTTTTCCAATTTTATTCTCAACAGTTTTCTAGCAATGCTTTTTCAGAATTTCAATATAAAATATTTCATTTGTATTGAAATTCCCATACATACATAGCTAATTATATATTCAATTAAATCTCCTTTGAGTTAGAAGGTCATTAGCTCCTCTGGAGTTTGCCTCTGTTACATCTGTGGAAAAGAGTAAAATATCTAAATTAGAACAAGAACTGTAGCCATGTAAGTAAGATGTGGCTCTCAATGTAGAAGATGGAAGTGTTGTGTTACAACTACATGGTGAAAGAAATGCTTAATACAGGTCATTTTATTCTATAAAAATGTAAAATACTCAGACTGGCACTCTGTTCTCTAAACTTGCTGATACATTGCAACTTTGGATATTCTTTTATGTCTGATTCAGCAGTTTCAGAAACACTAAAATACTCAGCATACAGCTGTGTTCCTATTTGCACAGACTCCTGATCTGCCAAAGCAAATACTGGTCTGCTCCCTGTAATTCTACCACGCCACCAGAGTTTCTCCTGTATTTATGGGATGGGTGTGTTGATTGTACGTTAGAGTTCTGGTGTTTGGTTCTTGACTACATTGTACTTAAAGTTCATTCTATGTTTTTTTTGGTTAGAACTTGAAAGCAATGCCACTTTTAGATTTGGGAGGGTGCAAAGAAATATGGCAGGACAATTATATTATGGTTGTGTTATATCCTCATTATATTTCCTTGACTTGTACATATGTTTGAAGGACTCATTTTTTTCTTAATTCCAAAATATACTTTAAGAGACTCCATTTCAGATTTATACTACATCTGTACCAGTAGGAAGTAACTGAGCTTGAATGTTATTCACAGCATTTAAATGCATTTTCATGCTACTAGAGAAAAAAAAAATTTAACAGAGAAGCTTGGAATGTGTCAGTAATAATATTGTTCTGGGAACATTGAGCTGTTAAGCAAAACTCTTGAAGAATAAATAATTTCATTTAAACATTGGTGAATTTAAAAATGTAACAAATAGCAAAATATGAATGATTGAAATTGATCTCAGGAAAAGGTTAATAAATGTATCTTTATGTCTCTGATAGCATGGCCCTTTCCTCTCAGCTTCCTGTCTACTTACTGGCTGAATCTTCCAACAAAGATAATGATTTTAATAGTGATGGTCAAATTCATCAGGCCCACAGTGAATGTGTCATCTTCCTCCAAGTGAATGTTGAAATTTCATAATCTAAAGTATCTCCATTAATTTACCCTACATGCTTATAGTACTATAGTACTGTTATCATTTCTTTCTTTTGCTCAGTAGCTCTCTCTTTTCTACCACATGAATTCTAAAGCTAGAGAAATTAATTTCTACTGTTTCTGAATATGAAACCTCTGCCCAGTCGAGTTCACTTATTGCTTTTTGAGTGAGTAAAGGTTCTCCTCTCCTCTAGTCTTTCCCTGCTCTTGTGCTCTTCACCTCTCTCTTCCATTCATTCCAAATCCTACTTTTTTTTTCAAGATCCAGTCTAAATATCTATGGCTTTGAACTGCATATTCATTTTATATACGTTTACTATATCTTAATTTTTAACATTGCATCTCATTCTTTTTATTTATCCCACTTTTTCTGTTTCCTTCTTAGTTTTCCTGGGAGAGGGTTAATGGATTTTGTTTTTTGTTCACATTCTATTCCCCTCTCCCCCAACTAGATTGCATTTTATGCATTTAATTTCTATTCTTATAATTATTATCCTACATATTTTATACATCTATTAAAATTAAGTCTAAAATTTATATTTTAAACTCTTACCAAGTAAAACTAACTTAAAATGTTTGACACTCAAAACCCTGTGTGTGTATGTATTACATATTATATATATAATATATATTGCAATATATAACACATAGATTACAATATAACATATATAATGTATATGTTATGTAATATATAGAATATGTATATTATTATATAGTATAATAGAATATGTGTATGCATTACATATTTTACATATGATTATATAATATAAATTTTTTTATAAATATATATTTTATATTAAATATATGCATTTCATTGCCTTCATTTCATTTTGCAATGTTTCTAATGAGAAATCCAGTTCCATTCTTTGTTTCTCTTTGTGTATTATGTCTTTTTAGTCTGGGTGCCAAAGATTTTCATTTTTATATTTGGTTTTCAGAAGTTTAAATATGGTATACTTAGGTGTTTTGTTTTTCCGTTTTAGTATTTATCTTGCTTGACCTAGTTAGAAGCTAGATGCCTTTTAGTACATATTTCATTTCAAGATAGTGTCTAATGACTTTGAGCAATGGAAGATGTGAAATCAGTACATTTAATCTTCCTCCTATCTTCCCTCTTCCACTCCTTTATTTGATTAGTTTGTTAATTTTTGCCATGAAGTTTAACACATTTGTTTTTCCTTTAGTCACTTTTTAAAATTTCAGTTTTCAACATGGTCTTTTCAAATTTTGCCTCCATTTCACCATACCTAAAACCATCTCTTGATGGGCTGAATTTCATCATTGCAGATTTTTCTTTTGAAAAGTATTAATTATTTTGCCACTTCTCCTTTCTCTATTTTGTAGTCATCACTCCATTTTGTTCTGGTGCTATTATCCTGGTAAATTTCTAGGCCAACTTGATTTTTGTCCTTTGTATTGGAGTTTTTCTTTCAACTGCCTTAATATTCATATCATTATTTTTATTTATCTCTAAAATTTAGTAAGCCCACCAGTAACAACTTCTGTTATGATATATGGGCCCTTTCGATTTGTATATTCAAGATGTTCTCTTTATTCAAAATGTTTTTTATTCTCTATATCCTTGTTTTTATTTTCTGTTCCATTTGTTCTATTTTTAAATTCAGGAGCACCAAATATGTATATATTGAATCTCTGATATTTTATTCTTCCAGTATCTATTATTCCCTTTACATATTTTAATAACTGTATTATCCTCCATTTCATTTTTGTGTGAGTACCTTTAACCTGTTCACTATTTCCCTGTTTTCAGTAATACTTACTCCATTACTTTTACTTCCAACTATGACTTTTATTTCTAAATATTTTCATATTTATATTCTATTTCCTTTTTGAGCACTGATTAACTGGTTTTCCTTGTCCTATTAACATATAAACTTTTTGACTCATAAGTTATTATTCTGTGGTTGGTTAACCTAAATACCATATACTGATTTTATTGAGGTTCTGAAGTAGTTTCTATTTAAACTATGTTTCTGCATTGTTCTGTTCTTCTCTGCCTTTTGCTTGCATTCCCTTTATTTTTTAGTTTGTCTTTTTAGTTTCCATGCTGGAACTTGATGGGGCCAGAAATTCGCTGATAAATAAAACGGAGAAATAAAAGTAGCAAAGAAACAAGCTAGAAGGGTCTGTGGCTTTTACTTGGATTTATTTTCTTGATCTCTTCTTCAAGGTCCATTTCACTCAGTTTTTGGCATCCATGAGATTGACATGGCTGACAGTAACATTTAATAGTGAAGCTCACCTTACTTGCCTATACTTTCCCCACTGACTTTCTGAGTCCTGATCATATAAATATTACAGCTCATTTCATTAATTCCTATGCTACCTCATCATGTAAATGCTTGTGCGTATGTGGGTGGGTGTGTGTATAAAAATTGAAAAGCGGAGAAATTACATGGTTCATTAGCTACCATTTAATGATGTTGTATTGTAGCTGGAGAAATGGACTCTAGAGAAAAGGATGCCAGAGTTAGACACCGAATTCCAACTACCTCTTTTGCTTGATTATACTGAACCATTCTAAGTTTTCTTAACTCAAAGCCTATTTCATGCATGGTGTTTGCATTAAATGATATACTGCCCAGACAGCATTTAGTACAATGCCTGGCACAAAGTGTTCAATAAATGTTATTATTATTATTAGTTTTGTTTTATTATATGTTTTGCTTTTAACTATTAATTCTGTCTTCCTGATAAATTGGTGAAATCTTTACCTACAAGTGCTAGAGCAAACATCTGCCTTGATCTCATCTGGATCATTTTTTCTCAGTCATCTTTTTCTGTGTCTCACAAATATTCTTCTGTAGCCAACACTTGGAAATGTTCTATTTTTGATAGATTGTATCTATCAGGATACTGGCAAGAAACAGATGAGATCCTTAAAGAGGATAACTGAGGATAATGAACAAAAGCATTCTTATAAAAGTGTGGGAAGGAGAGTAAGACAACAAATGGTGAAGCACTCAGGACCTGCATTTATCATCCTTAGGCCCGAAGGAAAAGAAGAAAGCAGTTCTGGGAACCTGGGGAGATGTGGCTGTAGGAAAAAGCTACCCCCACAGGAATGCAGTGTCTCTAACCACAGCCTGGCAGGGAAGGGCCAGGGGAATAAATACTCTGACCTCATTCTCTTCCTGATTTCCAACCCACTACTGTGCTTTCCAATGGCCAGACCATAACAAGTAGCTGGAGGACAAGGGTGCCTGTTGATGCAACCTGTGAATGTCGGCCTTTTGGGACAAAAAGATGTGCCAAGAAGGATGGAGACTAAATCTAATGGGGCAAAGGAGAAAACCAAGTACATCTGTTGCTTCCTTTGGGAATTTATTATAACAGGATGAATATTCTAACTGCAGAACATTTTGTAGATAATTTGGACTTTAATTGAATAGACTTTATCAACAAAATTTTTAGAGTTCTACTTTTTTATTAGCCACTGTAAAACTTTATGATTTGATAAACTCAAAACAAACAGAATTTTGTGCGCTGTTCTAGATTTTAAAGAAAAGAGAAAAAATTTGATTAAATGCTACCTTACTAAACCTTATTCTGTAGTTACTTATGGTATTATTTCATGGTTCATCCCCCTTGCTAGCGTTAATCATAGAACATTGTGTGAAAGCATAAATAATAGTACATAGCTGCATATGATTCGTAGGAAATTAACAATTCAGATTAATAAGTATGTAGGATTTTAGAGAAGGAAAATCATTAATATGATTGAGTGAATATATAAAGTAATTAGTGAATAAATAATACATTAGAGTAAATCTAATAAATTACTCTAAATAAATTAGAGTAAATGAAAATAAAAATCAATAACTTTCCCTTGACTTTCTAAATTGGGGTTTAAAAGCTGACTATTGCTGTGAACAATTTTTAGTTTGTCTCTCAAGTTGAGAGATGGGTGGCTTGATGTTGACCATCATTTCTAAAGATTAGTTATTATTATTGTTTATTATTATGTATATCTCTCAAAAGAGCAACTTATATATGTTCTACAATAGCAAGTAAGGGGTTGATTTTCAGACTTTTATTTCGTTTTCCATCTATTCTTATGAAAGCAACCTGTGGATGATTAAATTGACTTTAACAAAAGTGTCAGATAAATGGCTCTGGTCAGAATGTGCCTCCCATCTGCCAACAAACCAACAAATTAAACTATTTCTAGTCCCTCCCATCTTTCTCACAAACCTTTACTTTTACCCTGTCTTTTTCCTTTATCGCTGGATTTCTCCATAAAGTGGTACCTTCTGCCATGTTTCCCCCTTTGCTATCCACATCTCATTCTGTTAAAGATAAATTTCATACTGTTTCATATTCATAATGTCTTTTGCACAGAGTGGCAGTAAGAGATCTTACTTTACTTCAGCAGTTCTGCAACAGAGGAACAGACTAGATTCTGCAATTGTAAACCCATTCAATATCTTTATTATACAAGGATATATCTTTATATATTCATTCTCCCAGCCTCTGTGTGGAAAATGGAGGATGAAGACTAATATACACTTCTAGGTAGGCATGATGTATTCCAAGATATGAATACCGGGGGATGCCAAAAAAAATGTATACAAGTGGGCACTTTGGTCAACATTGCTCAAGCAGTAGTTCACCATAATCAGAAGTGCCTGGATACTGATGGTAACCACTTTGAGCACCTCTTGTAATTGCAGAAATCAGACGTGACTTGTATTCATCTTTTGTTTTCGGTATATATTGAGTATTGCAATTTTAATAGTTTTTTTCCTTTCTTAAAATGTGTACCCATTTTTTTTGGCACCCTCTGTATATATTTTATTGTTATGAATATATATCTTAAAAGTTAAAGTAGCAGAATGAAAAAACAATAAGAGAAATTTCTGCCACCAGAGAAAAACATAACGTTGTGTCCAAACGCTCCCAGGTATGTCCAAGATAGGAATCAACCAGGAGCAGCGGTGACTGGAGTCTTGTCTCAACGCAAGAAAGAATTCAAGAGCAAGACAGATGCAGAAAAGCAAAAGTGATTTATTGAAAATTAAAGTACACACTTGAGAGGAAAGTGCAGAGAAATTCAGAGAATGAGTTGTATTGAGAAAGTCAGGACTAGGGTATTTATCCCTCCCAAGACAGGAATGGTGAGGTCCCATTGAAGTGGTTCATTCATCTCCTTCCCCTGGCGGGACCCTGTTTACTGCTCTTTCTTTCTTATTTGGTTCCTCAGGAACTATCATAGCACCAGTTGCATGATGGGAGTTGTAACAGCAATGCAAATGACATTATAATGACATTAAAATTAGCTAAAGGTCAGGTCCGGGTCATAGGGATCAGCCTAGCTGGATCCTGGTTTTCTCCAGTTGCAGGTACTGGATACAATCACTTGTTACTAGTGTATCCAGAGAAGCACCTCAGTTGTACCCTGGAGGGGGTTGTGAATTTCCTAGGCTACCTATCCTGCCACAGTCTGAAGCATCTGGTCATCTTTGTTTCTTAAATACATCAAACAGATCCTATCTTAATGCATTTATACGATCTTTTGCTGGAATTTTCTTCCTCTGGAAATGTTCATGCTGGCTACTTTTTGTCATTTGGATCTCAGTTTAAACATCATTAGTATACTAAATAAATAAGCCTAAATAAACATTCTTTTAAAGGCAATTCAACAGCTTTAACATATCCTATTAACCACTACTTAGCATATGTGTGCATGCCTCTGGATACCTTTATCTACCACCCAGAAATTTAGAATATCTTTCCAGAAACTCACTCTACCCTTCCTTATTTATAATATTATAAATTGGGCAATAGCTTAAGTATCTAACAATAGGGAAATGGTTAAATAAGTTATAGATTGGTGATGGTAGTATATGATACAGTCATGGAAAGAGTTGTTTATAGAATTTTTGGTAACATGTATAAAATGCTTATCTCATAGTGCTATTTAATTGGGGAAAAAACTGCATCAAGCAGATATTGCATGTAAAACGTATTATCAAATGAAAAAAATGTTTGAAGAGAAATAAATGTTGTAAATATTAACAATGATTATATCAGTGTTTGTTAGTGAAATGATTTTCTTTGTATTTTCTCTGTTTTCCCTTTCCTAGGAGTGGGAGGAAGAAGCGTGTGCTAGTTTTGTAAACTTGAAAATAAAATACTATATTTAAATTGTAGGAGAAAACTGGACATGCTTGGATGATGGTGTAGAACAGTGTTTCTCAAGCAAACATCTGGTTTGGTCTCAGGAGCCCTCTGTACATTTATAGTTATTGAGGACCCCAAATAACATTTGACAGATTATACCTATTGAGGTTTGCCATTTTAGAAATTAAAACTGAGAAAAAAATTAAGTTATTAATTCATGTAAAATAACAATATTATACCTATTTTGTGCTAACATAATGCGTTTTTATGAAAACAATTATATTGACCAAGACAAAAAAAATTAATGAGAAAAGTGATATTATTTTATATTTTTGCATATCTCTTTAATGTCTGGCTGAATAGAATACAGCAGGAATCTCATATTTGTATCTGATTGCAATCTGTTGTCACGTCATTATGGTTAAAGCATATACAAAATCTGGCCTCATATAAATGTGTACTTGGAAAATGGAAAAATCCTCACAGACTCACCCTCACCCCTCAACTCAACACCTTCCATGCAAAATAAGAGTTGGGGAGCATGGAGAAGTGCTTAGATCTTCCTTTGAAGTAGAGGAAGAACTGCAACTCAGGTCTGGATTTGAGTCCTGAGTGATTTACTTACTAGTTGTGTGATTTTTGCATGTCACTTAACCCCACGGAACTAAATATAATTTTCTATAAAATGAGGTTTGTATATTACTGTGTGATTGAAAAAATTCAGTAGTTAAAGTCCTTTGCAGTATCAAAACAGAGTTGGGACATAACGTGTCATTTTTGTCTTTTCCCTATTTAATCAACTAAAATCTTTTACAGTTGTTATGTATGAAGTACATAGTCAGAAATGGTAAAGGAATAATATCTTGATTCTGTATATTCTGTGTTTTAAAGTACAAATGGAAAGCCAATTTTTTCCCCAAAGTGATATCAGATTATCTCCCTCATTCTTTCCCATCCTTTCTCTCCAAACTCTTGCTCTCCTCTTAGTTCATCCTGTTAGATCAATGCTCTAGTTCTAAGTTCTTTCTGAGTTTAAGCAGCCTGAAGGGAACCCTGCCAAACCAAGGAAAATTGTATTGCTCACCTGTCTTGTCCTTTTACCCATTGAAATTGAAAATACAGTTTTAATGGCTGAAAAGAACTTCAGGAACCCACACTGTTCATTCTTCAGCAAAGAATTGAATAGGGTCTATTTGTGTTTACTAATCCCTTAAATATAATGATAATAACACAAATGATAGTTTATATTCTATTAATTTTTAGAATTTATAAAATTCATTCGTGAATTGTTCCATGTAACAATACTTGGAAATCTGAAGGGACTCTCATTATTCCTTTTTGCAAACCAATAATTGGGCTTGATTAATGAGAGGTTATTGCCCATAACCCACTACTGCCGGAGATAATATTCTGTATAACAGTCCTTTCAGAAACATCACCCTTCAAGTTCTTAATGACACAAGATGAGTTTTTGGTAGTTTCCTTTTTTTAAAATCTAAAATTACTTTGATTATACTAGCTATTCCCTTTCTTCAGGACTTGGAATTTGGAACTGTATTTATCTTTCTAAATACTTTATAGGGCTAGTAACACTCACAGACTTAGATAAAAGAGGGACCTACAAATGTGTGTTTTCCACTTCTCTCTGCTATGTTGACTCAGGCTGCTGAAAAACCACTTTGGAGTAAGCTTAGGAAATGAGATGAGGTCGCTATGTGAAAAACAGAATTCAAATCTATGTATGGTTACTGATTCATGCACATTTTTTCTTGAGCTATGTCTTCTTTTGGAAGCAAAGATGTGGGTGTGGTTCTACAAGAAACAAAAACTCATGCAGAGTATTAAAAATGATTTTTTTTTGGCTACAAGAGTAAAGAGATGGAGATATTATTAATGTTTTTTTGTGCCTCTCTGATGACAACATTCTGGAGAATCCAGTTCAGTAGTGTGTTAGTTTGATGAAATCATAAGAAAAATCATAGTACCCTGAAATATAGTAATTAACATAGATAATATCTTGAAATACTGACTAGAGTATTAAAAGATGAAGGTATTGTTAAGGCTGGGCTTTATTGCAGTTGGCTTTGACATATTTCCTGGCCCTCCTTCCCATCTACTTCATGCTTTAAAAAATTTTGTCCCCCTCCCCTTTGTAGTGTTGAGTATCCTAAGATTTAACTCTGCTGGGCTACTAACGATTTGTTTATGTCACTTGAATGTTTTCTTTGCGTCTTCCCTAACCTCCCTGCAGCCACTCTTTGTTGGAATGTTATCCATTCTTTGAAGCTCTGCCTAAATTCTACCACATCCATAAACTTTTCAGATTCCTTGTGATTCTAAGTCCTTTTACCCTACCCCGTTCTTCCATTGTTCTGAGTACTTGTATAATAGAGGTCATTCCAGTATTATGTGGATTATAGATATCAGTGCTTGTGTCTATTGCCACCAAGCTAGGTAAGCCCTTGGAGGGCCAGGACGATGTGCTGTATATATTTGCACCCTCGAAGTTATCTCTCAGCAGTGTAACTTTTGAAACCAGAACGCCTTTTTCTTAAGTAGTGGGAAGGACACATTAGGATGAGCAAGGTGCATTTGAAATGAGGATGTGGTGGTTGATGCTCATGCCTTAGGACCCCAGTAGTATATAATTCTTACTGTTACTGATGATTTCCATGTCCCAAATAAATGAGGTAATTTAGAGAGTTTTTAACAGATTGATAACAATGGAGCAGAATCTAGAATAAATTTAGTAAATGAAGAACATGGTGACTTCTGAAGCGCACTCATGGGCCTTAGAGATTGACTGCAAGACACAAATTATAAATAAATGTGTATAAATTTAATTTTAGTTAGGTTAACAGGGAGAAAAATTGCCAAATGTCCTAACTGTTCCTTGATTGTTTTAGCTGTATATTATAGTCATAGAAAAGAAATTTCAGATGTTCTAGGAATGATTCTCCAGATTCCTGTCATTCCAGAGTTGTAGAAGTGGAGATGATGCTGAAAGGGAAGACAAGGCACATTTATAAAATCTCTCCAATAATATCTTATGATTGCAATTATTCCAGAGAAAACAAAAGTAGGTCTCTGTAAAACAAGAAAATGAAATTCATGTGTTCTTCCAAATCTCATGAGGTATCACTCACATACTTAAAAAAAAAAAAAAATTAAATTAAAATAATACATTTTCTAACCAGGGAAACCTGCATTAGTATTTCATATGTAGGAATAATAACCCATTTGTTTTTGTAGTAAGTGATTATGGGAGAATTTGATTTTCTTATATTTGGGTGTCAAAGAGGGCTCAGATTTATGTGGATGCAATAACTTAAGAACATACTCAAAATCAAGTTTATGAACTTGTTCACCAACTCTTTTTGTGTGTTTAGATAGATGTTTTTGTGGATAGAATCTACATGTTTTAATTAAGTAGTTATTAGGGCAATCTGAGCTAAATATACAGAATGCTCCTGATTTCTAAGCAATATAATAATGAACCACTGGGCCCTTGTGGTGTTTAGAACATTGAAAAACTTGGCTACATAATGACTAATTTTAATAATTAAGACTTCAATTACTGTGGTCAGAGCTTATCTTTATCCGTATTTGTATGTTTATACCAAAGTGAACTCATTGATTATTTGGAGGTATTTAAATATAAGTTATAATCCAAATGCATCACATTTTTCAGTCAATAATGTCTTGTTGCGGTCTTAATGACAGTACTTATAAAGAATTGTGACAGTAGGTCTTTGAGCAGAAGTACCTGCTTTTCAGCATTAAGAATTGACCACAGCTGGCCATTTCCCATTTGATATACCTGCATTTGGGAGGGAGAAATAGAGATGAATCTTTTTATTACTCATTGTCTAAAAAAGTATTTAAAAAATTAGTATCAAATACTTCTGACATATTGATAACTGGTGTAATTATTTTTATTTAAACACTGGACACAAATATGAAATGTAAAACAGAACTATAACACAAATGATACTTAAAAAATGACAGGTTTATATAAAATGCTATCCCTTTTTAAGAGCCAGTTTACAAAAACTTCTTGCATTTCCTTTCAAAGGCAGAGAATTCCACAGCTCTGCAAAACAGAACCAAAGTTACTAAGGGAGCTGAGGGAGTAGTTTGCCCAGGAAAATTTAAAATATTAAATGAAATACTGATGGAGTTGTGAAATGTGATAAAACACATCCTATTGATTTTCTTGCCCTCAACTGGCCTCCCCAGACCAAGCACACATTTCCCAGACCTCTGGCCACCATATAATTGTCAACTAAACCATGTAAGAATTCAGAGTCTGATGGTCTGAATGACTTCTTATTTTGTTGAGAAACAGCTTGAAAGTCTTAGACCCTTAATTTTTTGAAAAGCAGTGTATGGAGTACAGGAAGCTCATTTGATATAAACAGCCTTTGTTGTCATTGAGTTTTTGGACAATTTCCCCTTTGTAGCTTGTACCTAGTCCTGCCATCTAAAAAGTTTCCCTCTGAGGAAGCCCTGACTCATGGACTCTCATTTTAGCTACAGAAAAATGTCTATTCCAATACAAACAATCATCCTTGTTTCAGGATTTATTAAGCTTCATAAATAAATAATGGAATAATGGCTAAGAATGAGGACATAAAAAACCATGTAAACATAGAAATTGAAAAAGAAAGGGGATGACTGCTGATACATGCAACAGGATGGATGAATTTCAGAAGAGACACAAAAGGCTACATATTGTGTGATTCCATTTATATAACATTCTGGAAAGGCAAAGGTATAGGGATGGAAATTAGATCAATGGTACCAGGGGTAGAAATGGGAGATTGACTCCAAATGGAGGAACTTCTGGGGGAAAGAAAATATTCTCTAGATTGTGATGATGGTCACGTGATTGTGTACAGTTGTCAAAACTCAGAAGAACTGTGTGCCCTAAACAGGTGAATTTTGATCTATTTAAAACATGCCTTAATAAATACAACATAAAAGAAAAAAAATAACAGAATGAGGGAATGAGTGGAGCATACAGTGGTAGATAAGTAAACTTCCTTGTAGTTTCCTTGGGTTTTGGTCTTTAAGTGAATTTTAATAAAGTTTTAAGTTGAAGACTAATTATGTATTTTTTTAGAAGAAGCACTAACACGGTTACTTATTTTTATTTAATCAGAACTTATATAATATTACCTTTATGCTAGACATTGTCTTGGGAGTTTCACACATGTAATCCTCATAACAACCCACTAGGTAGGTAATATTTTTATTCTCATTTTGCAGATGAGATAAGTGAGCTACAGAAAAGATATGCAATTTTTTCATGGTCAACTAGCTGTTAAGTGGTAGGTGGGACCAGGATTTGAACTCTGTTAGCCTGCCTTTAGAGTTTGTGCTCATAACCACTATAGTTCTGCAGAATTTATTATTATTATTGCTTTTTTTCAGCTTTATTGAACTATAATTGATAAATGAAATTGTATATACTTAAGGTGTACTATGTGATGATTTGATACATGTATGCATTGTGAAATAACTACAATCCAGTTAATTAACACATCCATCACCTCATGTAGTTACCATTTATTTTCTGTGGTGAGAACACTTAAGACTTACGTTCTTAGCATATTTTAAGTATACAATGCATTATTATTAACTGTAGTCACTATACTGTACATTAGATCCCCAGTCTGCAGACTCTTTTGATGCTACCTTCCTAGTTGGTAAAATTTGAATTAGAGTTTAATTATCATGAGGTACAGTGGCTAGAGTGCTAGGACTTGGAAACCTATATTTGAGACTGTTGTTTACATTATTAGGCTTCTGAAAAGTCATTTAATCTTTCTGAAGCCCAGTATTAAATGGGAATGATCATCCTGCCCATATTATTTTACTGGGTTATTGTAAGTCTCAAAGAGTATGTGTGCGCTCAAACAGTATGTAAAGAGCAAGGCGCTTAGGGTGCTACACGATTCATTATTTATCAAATCATTTATGATTTTGGCTCACAGGACTCTCCATAACCTCTAAATGTGAGTGTGAATTGCTTTAGGTGAGAAGACAATATTTTAAAATGTAAAATTGCAAACTTTTCTCAAAATATGACTTATGTTAAAATGTAAATATCCAGATTAAACTGAAAGTTCATATTTTAAGAAGTTAAGAATTTCTAATATGAAAAAGAAAATATTTCTAATTATCCCTAAATATAAAAAGATATATTTTTAGTACAAATATTTAGATAGAGGTAACCTATATTTATAAAGTTTAAATATAGATAGCATTTATATAATTCATTGGTTCATATATGTTTGCTTGAAAAGATATTATACTAAAGACATTTTTAGGGATTCTTCCAGTATTGTCATTTATTGTAAAAAAAATCAGTGGAGGAGTTTAACTTAAGGAAATAAACATCATATAATTTCTTTGAACCTCAACTCTACACTAAGAGAAAAAAACTGTGAAGCTAGAGTTCCAAACCTGATCTAGTTATTTCTGGACATATGGCGCCATGCACGTTATTTAGCTCCTGTGAGCCTTGATTTCCTTTCTTCATCTGTTAAACAGGGAAAATAGTAGCACTTATCTCTTACCATTGATTTTGGGATTAAGTTAATTAATACATATAAACTGCTTACATAGTATTTGACACATAGTACCAATGCATTCTAGCCATCATTATTGTAATGATGATTATTATTTTCACTGCGGCTTTTGGCCAGAGTATAGTCACAACATGCAGTATTTTTCTGTTAAAAAATTATGGGTATACTATGAAATAGCATATATGTACAGATGCACCTACCTCAGTTTCTCTTCCTTGCTTAGATATTTCTTTCACTAGGACCATCATTCCCCTAATCCTCTGGGGTTGATAGAATCAGTTTTATTTATGCTAATTGCCACTTCTCTCATGGCCATTCATTCATCAACCTCTACTGATTCTTAAACCAAACAATATGTGTTCAACAAATAACTTGTGGGCAAATATAAATAATCAAACTGTGTCTGTAATCTGAGGTAGGTTTCAGCCTGGTAAGGGAAACACATGTAAACATAGTGTCTGGGCTGGCTGAGTGGCGCGGTGGTTAAGCGCTGGCTTAGGAAGCCAGTGGCCCCAGTTCGGGTCCCACATATGGGGCCAGTGACACTGCCCTCAAAAAAAACCCCCAAAAACATAGTGTGATGTTAGAGTGGGATGTACAGGACATGGTGGTCAGTTCTATGAAGGAGCAGGCTGGTTCGTCATGGGGCAACACTTGAGCTGTGTCGGCTCTATCATCCACTTAGTTGGCAGAGGTGTCTGCCTCTGTTTCTGCCTTTATCTAATTTCTCAGAATTTATTAACAATTTTATTTCCAAAATATAACCTGAATGTCTCTGCTGCTTTCTATTTCCATCGCACTTCCCTGATCCATGCCACCATCATCTCTCATTCAGACTAAAAGTGCTTCTTAGTTGGTATCCTTACTTCCATCCTTGCCTTGCTATATTTCTCAGAAGCCTTTCAGATTTTTTTTTTAAATCAGTAAATTAGGGCATGTTGTTCCTCTGTTTAAAAACTCTTCATTGGATTCTCATTGCATTTACAAAAAAATAATAAAAAAATTTAAACTCCTTCTTATTAGTCTTTAATGACAGACCTTACCTTCAACCTTATACCATGTTAAGGGCAGCCATAATGGCTTTCTTTCTACTCTTGCACACTTACAGTTTATTCCTAACTTTGGTAGGAGAAAGAATGGCCTCGTAAAGGTATCTATGCTAATCTTCCAAAGCTGTGAATATGTTACATGTCTAAAAGGACTTTGCAGATGTGATTAAGGATCTTGAGATGGGGGAAATTGTCCTGGATTATCCAGGTAGACCCAAATGCAGTCACATTTGTCTTTAAGAGTGGGAAACCTCTTCCTTGCTGTGGTCAGAGAAAGAAATATGACTACAAAAGTTGTGTCCGAGTGATGCTATGTTGTTGGCTTTGAAGATGGAGGAAGTGGCTATGGCTGACCTCTAGAAGCTTAAGAAAGCAACAAATGGATTTGCCCCTAGAACCTCTAAAAAGGAATGCAGCCCTGTGACATCTTGATTTTAGCCCAGGTGAAACCTGGACTTCTGACCTGCAGAACTGTAAGTTAATAATACATTTGTATTACTTTCACCCACTCTAAGATTGTGGTATTTTTTTTTTTTTTGGTTATCAAATGATTTTTAATTGAAATACTTTCTTTTTTAGTTCTTAACTAGCTGGGCCTTCCACTATACCACTGTTGATGTCATGAGGGTGGTTGCCAGCAACATTGCAGCCCACAGACTGGGCAGTCCCCAAGATCCCTTTAATGGTTCCAGAGAGTTCTCTAGCTAAAGATCAGTTAGGCATCTGTCTGGCAATGTTGACATCTCATCAAAAGTGATATTTTCATTGTGATTAATGTTTTTTTTGTGTTTGTTTTATTTGTTTGTTTGCTTGCTTCTTTCTGTGTTCTGCCAGTTCTTTGAGGGCTTTGATGATGAGGGCAGAGGCAGAAGGTGCTACCTCAATCTGGGCCTGTCTGTTCTGAATGGTCAGTTTCACTGTAATCCTCAGACGCTTCTAGTCACCAGCTGCTTTAGCAATGTCATCACCAACCTTTTTTGGAAACAGACCAGGGGACCAATCGTGGGATCCAGTGCAGATATAGCACTGACTTCCCCACCTGTGCATCTCAGGTATGCGGCTTTGATGTTGTTGGGGTCAAACTTCTGCGACATGGTGCTGGCGGTTGGTGTCCAATGAACCCAGATTCTGGGCAACCAGAGAAAGTTGTGCCTTGGTCTCCCCGCAGCAGACAGCCAAAAGACCAGAAGACCTTTCAACTATGCCAGATATCAAGTTTGTGGTAATTTTTATGGCAACCATAGAAAATTAATACACCATTCCATGCCACTCATACCTGGTGTTTGTTTCTTCTGCTTGGAATGCCATTCCACCCCTTACCCCCCAACTCTGCCCTGGGCCAGGACTCCAGGGATAGATTCTTTTCAAATTTTAGGTCTCAGTTTCACTATTACCTTCTTAAATGGGTCTACCCTGATGGCCCTATCTGTAGCATTCTTCCAACACACCACCGACTTATGAGCAACTCTAAAACAGCACACTATTTCCTTCATCACATATCACTGTCTGGAATTATCTTGCTTGCTCACTTACTTATTGCTGTCTTTCCACTCAAGGTGGTAAGTGCCACAGCATCAGGCATCTCGTCCGTGTTGTTCACAGCTGTATCTTTAGTGTCTTGAGTAGAATTTGGCAAATAGTAGACACTCAACAAATATTTGTTGAATGAGGAAATGAATTTGATCAGGGAAATGGTTATATCAGGCGAAGGTCGGAGCCTCAGCAACATTCTGAGCAAAATGCTTATGTGCCTGGGAGAATCTGTTTCCAATGGCTGAAGCCAAAAGAAGAAAGCAAAAGGAGATGGGAACCAAGAAGTAGAAATTATCCTCTTCTTTTTCTCCTTCTCATTATTATTATTACTATTTTAAAATATGTTACTATATCTTATAAGTACTTGGGGATTAATTTAGTTTTTTAAGAAAGGGGAAAAAACTGAGTGATGAATACACAACAAAATCAACAAGACAATGTAACCAATTAGATGTGGGTTGAAGGAGAAGGAAGAATGTTCTCCTCCGTTTCTAATCTTTGGGACAAGATAATGGTGGTATTGTAAATTAGTATAAAGAACAATGGAAGATAATGATTTCAGTTTGTACCCTGAGTTTCATTTTAATGCAGGCACTTAGAAATCCAGGAGTGTAACTCAGGAGGGAAGCCCTGACAGGAAGTCATTAGCATGTAAATATTTAGAAATAATCTCAGGGGATCTAATAGCTAATATAGCCCAAGCCATGGGCAAGGAGGGACAAAAGCTGATAATACAACAGTGATGAGTACAGTAACTTTCTCAGAGAAATTAGCAAAGGAAATTTGACCAGAAAAGCAAGGGGCGTAAGAGCACAATGGGGACCAGGAAGCCATGGGAGGAAAGAGTTTCAGCAAGAGGGGAGTAGTTTGAGTATTAAACACTATAGGGAGAGAAAGAACAATCTTTGGGTTTATCAACAAAGGGATAGTGATGTCTCTTGCAGTGCTGGTGAGATGATATCCTGATACTCAGGGTGAAGTATAAATGGGAGGTGAAGGAGTAGAAGGAAAAAAAAAGATGAGAAGATATAGAGGTAAGGAAAGCCTGTTTTGTTTGTTTCTTTTTTGAGGAAAGAGAGGAGACTGAAAGAGTAGTGTACTGAAGGATATGTAGAGGGAAATGAGAGAGAGTACAGAGGGATATAATATTGTATGTCAACTGTACTCCCATTACCAAAAACAAAAAAATGCAGAGGGAAGGATCAACCCTGAAAGGCACCAGGGCACCTTTTCCTCTGAGGTTGGAAGTATTGGTGTTAGGGAAATATAAGAGCTTAGGAAGCAATGAGACAACTTACTTTGGAGTTAGACATCTCTGAAATAGAATCATAAATCTATCACTTATTAGCAGAGCAAACTTGAGCAAGTAAACTGCTTTGAACCATAATTCCTTATATATGACTTAAGAAAAATAATAAATATGTTTCCAGGTTGCTGTGAAAAATAGAACTGGTAAGAATTCACCCATTATTCACATAATATTATATGTACACTTGGGATGGGCTTTGTTGGAATTGCTGCAGATTTCTGAGCTCCACACTCAAGCACTGAGGCCTACAATCCATTCTTCAAGGACTAAGAAATGGTCGAGTTCTCTATTCTGAATTCAGCCACCTCTATTAGGCAGACACACCTCGTCAATACCTGTATTCCAAATTGAATGTAGGATCCTACAAATATAGAGGAAAAGCCCAAGTGGCAAAGCTCGCAAGGACAAAAGAGAACAATTTATCTCAGCTCTCCTGCAAATGTTTGCTAACCTCCTGTCATACCATACCATGAGCTTTTGGTAGCCGGGAAGCGGACCCTGAAACTGGAGGGAACTGTGAGAGGTTTCTCTGTGGTTTTAATCTTTCTTATAAAAGCTGTGTTCACAGTTAAATTTAAAATAATTGTATTGATAAGCTAATAATAACTGTTTTAGTAACAGATACTAAGATACTGTCAAGCAAGCATTGAGCATTTATGCACACTGATTCTGCTACAAGTCCTGTGATCTTATCTTTGTATCCTCAGCATCTAGAACATTTTCTAAGGGGTGTAGATTCCCCATAAATGCCCTTCCTCTCTGCACTTCAGTTAACATTCCACACAAAGTACCTGAAAATTGTGCTATCCCTTTGGTATTGGGGTGTTCATGTCTGGCATGCTAGAGAATAATTTTTTTCTATGTATTTATTTTCCTGATGTTGTTTTTGAATATTTAGCAAGGTGTTTTCAAGTGTTGGTCTTTCAGGTATTCTAGAAAAAATTAGAAGGGTGGTTTTTGATCCTTTTTTAGCCCATTCATTTTAACGGGAGCAGGCCACCTTTGGGGAACAGCTTGATGGTGACAGAAGTAATTGAAATGAGATGTATATAAGTGAAAATAAGAGGTACAGGGTTAGAGCTGCTTACTGGGAAAGCTGATGTCTTTTGGAATACTTCTCCACAGATACTAGTTCCAAAGTTAAAATTCAAAATCTCTTGGATTTCTTCTATTAAGGAAAGTGGTAATAATGTATTACTTACCTAATATCACCCTATACTCACTTCCTTTCTCTGAATTTCCATTGGGCTTAATACATCTTACAATATATGGTTGGGCTTGTATTTTCTTTGTTTTTTTGTTTATTTTCTTAGCATCTACATGTGTTCCTTGAAGGCAGTGGGCATGACTTTTACTTTGGTGTCACCTTCTCCCTCACAATGCAGAGTACCTGCTCATTGCTGAGTAACTATCAACAGTCGACTCACCTGTATTGTACAGACAGCAATTCTGATTCTAGGTGGGCTCAAGGTAGCAAGTATATTAGATTATGTGGAACACTGTGAGGTCAGTGAGATCTTGGCAAGCATGAATGTGGGACAAAAGTTCATGGACATTGCTCTTAAATGGCATATGCAACTGGGACTACCATATTCCCCGAAAAGTTGGTTTAGGGATAGTAACACCACCATCTACTTTAATATAGCTCTTTGCAATTTGGAACTTGGTTAATAATATATTACTCATTTTAGTGTCACTGAAACCTGTATACTGGTCAGGGTAAAGCCCTTTACTCAGATGAGAAAATTGGAGTGCACAGAGATAAAGGACTTGGTGTTCACAAAATTGGTGAGTGGCAGAGCTGATGTTTGAAGCAAAGCTTTCTGCATCCAAAGGCAGCGTACTTCCTGTTCCTTTACACTAGCAGAGTAGACAATTTCCTACATAATAAAATTCTCTGGGACCTGAAGATGTGTCCCCCTAAACAAGAGAGATGGAAAGATAAGGAGAGGATCTTAACTCGAAGTATGATGCATTACACATTTGTTAAAACAATTTCTTCAGCTGGACTTTACCTGGTCACAGTTTTGATAGTTTCCTTCCAGAAATCTGGGAAAAGAAACAGGATCTGGCAGGGGGACAGGAATACTTCCTTTTTAGTCAAAAGAAAGGGTTAAAATTTGATCCTTTGAGAGTGTAAGGTGGACAAGAGTCCTGAATTTTCTAGATGCCAAAACTAGGCTAAAAGGCAGTATTTCTTCTCTAATGTCTTTTTCAGCTTATAGGGAAAAAGTTAAGGGGTGTGTGTCTTGGGGAAAGGTTAGGGCGGGGAGAATAAAGACTCTTTCCTTCTCACAGGCTTTTGAAATGAAATCAAAAAGGAGAAATAAATGTTTGTTTCTGTGAGTAAGCTCCATTTATGTTTAAAACATAAATGAAATAGGGACAGTTTAAGGCACAGAGGCGCGTGTTCTGATTTGGTTGTTTACCATCAATCAGACTGTTGCTTGGCAGACACTGGATGGTTATGAGCCTGAACAAGCTGAAAAGGGGCAGGAAAAGAAGTGGAGGCAGCATTCTTCCTATTTAAAGCTGCATCGCTTGAAAAAAGTTTTCGCAGTCTGTGTTGGAGCTGGTGCTGAAAAAGGGGGTTTGCAGAGGCTGCCCTGGGGCTGGTGCTGAAAGAAGAGCCCGCAGTTGACTTCATGGTGCTACAATAACCTTAGAATCTACTTTTCACTCCCAAGAGGACCCACGTGTCTAATATTTAGACATGATGGCAAACTGGGTGGAAGCAAGACCTCTCCTCATTCTTACTGTTTTATTAGTGCAATTTGTCTCAATAAAAGCCCAGGAAGAAGACGAGAATGGTGAGTTTGCTGTTTGCTTGTGTTTATTATTAGGTTTGGGGAATAGGTGGAATGTTAAGCCGCAGGAAGAGCTGTAAAGAAGAGGTTCTGGTTTGAAGTTGAGAAGGGGGCTGACAGCACCTGGAAACGGCTTGGAAGACAATAGGGATGTTTGTGAGCCCGAAGCTTCTCCATCTGCCTTGGGAAGAGTACACTACGGAATATTTCTGAGAAAGTCTAGGATAAGTCCTTTTGCCTGAATGTGAACAGTGGGAAGCTTAAAAGAAAAGAAGAATGCTTAAAACGGAGCCCTTAAAGGCGCTTTCAGTTAGAGGAGTTCTGTGGGCTGGTTTTTCAGAGCGAGGAAAAGTCGCAGCAGAAGCTGGGTAGGGTGGAGTCTTTTTTTTTTTGTACGGAACTTCAGCTGCTTCATAAAATTCTTTGTTTAGAAAAACCTCTGTAGCCAGTCTGATAACTGATTTTTCTTTGTCTTTGGCTCCTTAATTCTTTTCTCTTTACAGACTTTCACTTCTTTCCCATTTGCATTTGTGATCTTAAAATCGCTTTTGCTTCCTGAAAGACAGCCTCCTTTATTTCTCCATGGACAGAGGCTGATTGGAGCCAGATTTCTTAAACAGTGGTATTTTCCCACCCTACTGACTTGATTATCAGGACAGTGATGGTTCCCTGTTGGATGGTGGAAGGCAGGAAATCAGCATGCCTTATATATAATTTATTTATCACTGAGTATATGTATGGACATTATCCTTTAGATGCAAGTTTCTTTTCATTTAAGACAAATCTTGCCTGGTTACCAATTTTTGTTTTCCTTTGCAATTTGCATATGTTAGGGTTGGGTGATACCGTATGGTTAAGCAAAAATGCATGGCTGTTGTAGAATATAAGAAAATATTTAAATTGGTTCCACTGATTATTAAATTCTTCCTCTCCAGGGCTGATATTTCAAATACAGATATGTACTCTTTTATAATAGGTCATTGTAGATTTTCATAACTATTTAACATCAAACTTGAGCTTTGAAAACTTAGCACATTTATTAAACTTTTCTGTTACTGTTTTCACGTATTTTTTTTGTGTGTGTGTGTTTTAATACCTGCTTCTCTGTAGTTTTGCTCTGATGATGTTTATAAAATTAATATAGAGACCACAAGTTCTAAAAAACATTTAAAGAGTGAAAATAAAAATTTGGATGAATACCCAACAGTCTGTACAGAGTCCCATAGAGGGGGCACTTTCTAAAATCTTGGAACTCTTTATGTTACTTTTTTGTTTTAAAAATCAAGCAATTTATAAAAGTAAAACTATTGAGTTTCTTTGCAATGGTGAGAAAAGCATTCATTGTTTGGAAGGGTGGGGAAGATAACTGAATAGGAAGTAGAAGTCAGGGAAGGGGGGGAAATACAGAAAATTACAATAGAAATAGAAAGTCTGATTATAAAAGGAACAGCTGACTCCCCTCCCCCACCAAATTACCAACTTTCATTTAAAACTTAATTATACAACTTTCATTGTTAATATATTTTAAAATAAATAATTTTTATAAAATATGAAAATACTTGAACATGTGAATAAACTAAAGGTAGGTTTCAGAAGGTTATGGAATAGGCTATATGTTAAAAGATTTTCTCAAACAGTTGTAATTATTCTGTAGGTGTTTTTGAAAAATGGGCAGAGTTTAATTTTTCTCAATACTAATTTACATAGATGTTAGGAATGTGATACTTGGTGCAAAAATGTCTCCAACTCCATACCAAGCCCTCTCCCCTCAGTATGACCAACCAGCACAGAAAACGGGATTCCAAATAACAGATTTTACAGAAAAAGAGCTATTGCTTGCATACATATGGCAAAAAACAAATTCCTCTAGTTTATAAATCAAACTAAGAGAATGTATGTGATAAATTTCAATAGCAAAAGAAAGTAGTTATGGCCCTAATTAAAGGTTGTAATACAGGAAGGAATTTCAGAATTCAGAGCTACACAACTTGTATTGCACTTACTTATCATACATATTTTGGTTTAATTTATATTGTGTGGATACTTGTCAATACTTTATTTCCTTGTTCAGGCTTGTCAGAGCTTAATAACAGTGTCAGAATTTTGAAACTCCATGTGATTTTAGATCTGAGGAAGAGTAAACTTAGGTAGATGCATTAAACTATAGAAATATCTAAGGTATACTTGCAAAACAAGTACTTTTTTTTCCAACTTTAGCTATAACCAAGTCATACAATATTGACTTTGTGTACAAATATGTCCCCTTGAAAATGTAGAGGCCTGTTATCACATGTACGTACATAGTTACAAAGTTTCCTTTTTGCTTTTTAAGACTTCAAGGTATATTTTTTTCTCTATTTGACTATGGTTATTTACTGGGAATGTAAAATATAAGTATAATGCTTGCCTGATAGAAATACTTATGAATAATGAGATTACAGTAAGTAAATAAAGTTTTAAGCCTTTTAGGCTAAAATCATTACTACCTCTCACTACATTTTAAGAACTGTATTAATTATTTAAATTTGTAGGAACTGAAAGGAGAGAGTTTGGGAGTTGGGCTAACTTTAGGTGAAACTGTTAAGTAACAAAAATCAGTGTTAAGATGACAGAGCCGCTTTGCATGAGTTGTGTGTGTGTGTGTGTGTGTGTGTGTGTGTGTTTAGGTAGGGGGTGCTTTGAAAGGCTCCATTTGTTTTTGTAGGAGAAAATACTAGTTCACTTATAGTAACTTTATATTCCTAAATAAAGGGCTATAACCTAGTGATCCATATACATTCTTGTTATTAGAAGTGGACATACTTAATATTAGAAAATAATCTTTGTTATCAATCTTTGATTTCAATAATAGAGGAGCAATGGAGAGGAAGGAAGGTGCAGAAATGTACCATTTTATTTTCAGAGACTGTAGATGTCAATGCTTTTCAGAAGCCAGGCAAGGTAATATAAACAAGCAAAGCAAGAGAATATTAATGCATCAAGTGTTGATGGACCTGTGGAGAACTGAAGATGCATGCCCACTTTCAGGCATTTGAAACTCACATTTTCAGAAAGCACTGCATAAGCCAAATACAATATATCTGAGTGCCAAGTCTGGCTCATGGACCATAAATTTGCAACCCTCTTGTTGCAGCTCTACACTGATATCCTGGACCCAAGCCAACGTCTCATTACTAAGAGATGAGAGGCTCACAATCCTTTCTATATCATGGTCTCCTGCATTTTTATTATATAGTATGTCTGCCATCATTAAAATACAAATGTGAAGAAGTGGATGCTTAACACTCATCAGTACTTGGATGGGATCATTTTAAAAGAGGTAGAAAATAGGAATACTTAGCATAAGATACTTGTTCACTCATAAATTATTTTAAACTCTTTAATATTGAAAAGTGATAAGATACTTTTGGATCATGTTGTACATGAAAACTTTTATAGTAGATATTTTAACCTAGGTTTGGCTGCACATAGCAGGATGCAGTAATTTAACAAACAAAGAAAAAGGTGGGTTTTTTGTTTTGTTTTGTTTTTTCTTATATGAAGGAAACTTTTAGTTAAGTAGTAAAAGATTGGTATATTGGCTTCACAAAGTCATCAGGGATTTAGTCTGTCATAGCTCTCTTCTCTCACATCCCATGATAAAATGCTGATATTATTATATGCTAGATGACTGCTCCAGCCATTACCTTTACTTTCCAGGCATCTATATAGAGGACAGGAGGCAAAGGCTGTGGTTAATGGAGACTGTTTAATCTTTATACCATTTCAACTTACTTGTAGCTAGCCATGATTTAGTCATATGGTCACAGAAAGCTACAAAAGCAACTAGGAAATGGGGTCCTTTACCTGGGTGTCCCTGGCAATGTTCTCTACTAAATAGGGTTATGTATGTTATGAAGGATGTAAAAGGGAGAATAGCTATCGGGGCAACTATAGTCCTGACCACAGTTAGCATAAGTGTCGGCCATTTTTCAGTGGAATGGATCTTCTGGTTTCAGTGGACAAAAAATATTGTTGAGTGACCAGATCTACCCTGATTATTGTTCACTTCTGAGTAGGCTACAAAGCCAAGAACACTGAATGGCTCCTAAATATTAGTTAGTAATTCTTTGTTTCCTTATTCTTTTCAGATAAATTTACGAGTAATTACAATTTTTATCCAAACTAAAATGAGATTTTATTTTGAAGAGTATATATATATTATATATACACATATAATATATTGGTAGACTGATGGGTATAGTGAATGCTTTGTATTGACAAACACAACGTATATTGTGTTTTGACCATGATTCTTTAGGTTAGATGGTAAGCAATCCACAAATAAGTATTAAGTTGGCTATATAAAGAACCACTTGAAGAGCTTGTTACTAATATAAATTCTAGGCTCCTTCCTTTCCAAATATCCTGACTTAGTAGGTTTGAATGGGATTTGGAAGCTTTCTAGGCCATACTGACTTATATTTGGTGAACCATTGTATTAAGTCTCTGCCTAACATGCTTTTGATCTTGATGTGGACCAGTTGGCCTCTTGTTCGAAGGCTATATACTGTGACTTTGATAATAATTTGCTTTTATAGTTATTCCTTTCACTCGTAAGGCTACCTAATTAAAGTTTGTTGATAAACGATTGCAAATTCACCATCATTTCTGAAAAAAATCAAGGTGCAATTCCTCCTCTTGGTGGGGTAGGTAAATCATTCCATACAAAGGACACAAGTTATAAAAACTTATTTCTAAGTGAATATATGGTTTTCATTTCCTCTTCTCACTTTTACTTCCTATTCTTCACACTTCTAGCACTATCACTGAAGCCCTGAAATTCATTGTGTCGATCATTCTAGAAATGCACATAATTAAGCATATGAGGTAAAAACAGAAAGTTTTGTTTTGAGGACCTAAGACTTAGAAGATTGGAGTCATGTTAATCTGTGGCCACAGAATGAAAACTTTTTTTTTTTTTCTTTTGAGGGCAGTGTCATTGGCCCTCATATGTGGGACCGAACCGGGGCCGCTGGCTTCCCAAGCCAGTGCTTAACCACTGCGCCACTCAGCCGGCCCTGAAAACTTTTTTTAATCAATAGTTTGCTCCTACCTCAAGGTTAATTCATGCATCATCACTTGGTCTTATATGACATTCATAAAGTGTTTAAAAATGGATCAGTGACCTAGCATCATTTGCTTTGGATCACAACATTGAAAAGTTTAGATTTACATATGAGAGATATAGTAATGTTAAGGTAAAAAACCCTAAAATTGTTCATTATTAAGTGATCTATTATATGAATTTGGGCAAGTGCAAGTTTACATAAGACAATGGAATTGTTAGGAAGATACTGACAAGTGAATTTTCCTCTAATTTTCTTATTATAATTTTCTTATATTAATTTTCTTATATTAATGGAAATTTGTTTCTACAGCTTTCTTGTATAATGTTCAGACTCAGAAATGTTTATATGCTCTTTTTTTAAAGTTTATGTCTAGGAAGGAGTAAGAACAGCCACTATTCATTTTTTTCCGTTATTTTTTGGGTGTCTGCTCAGTCAGAATTATAAATTCAGTTTCAAGATGACAACAGGCTGTATTCTTGGTGGAAACATTGCTTGAACATAAGTGTCATAGCCTTGTTGTAGCATACAATCTTCAGTAAGTGAAGTAAGCTCAGTACAGCCATCACTGGGAGAACACTGGGTTCTGGTCCGTCTCTGCTAGTTAGCAGTTTTGCAACCTGAAGAGGGAGTCCTTTAATCTCCTTGAACCTCTGGGTCCTCCTCTAAAATTGAGGAAATTATACACAACCCTGTCAATCTGATGAGATCCTTAGGAGAATCATTTGGGAACATTACCTGAAGGTAATTTTAGAGCACTTACATGAGACACAGAAAGTGATATTACAATTCAATTTCAGTCATCACAGATACATACCTTAGTATGTATCTTTTGACTTTCACCAAATCTTTGAATTTGTTTTGAAGGACCTTCTGGATTGGTTCTTCTGTATTTTGTTCATTCTCCATTTCCTGAGGGAACTGCTACATCAATCATGCTCTCTTTTCCATAACTTCAACTACTTCCTTTCTATGGGCTCTTTCCCCTTAGCCTGTAAAAAAGCTCAGCTCTCTCCCAGAGCCTGTCTGGCTCCCACCCTCTCTTTATTCTTAGCCCATTTGCTTTAAAGGAGCAGTACAGTTTTCTTTCTGCCTTCATGCCCTCACTTACCCCACTGAACTCTGATTTTTGTCTTTCCGTTCTATTTAAGGTGGTCTAGTAAGATGAGGATGGACATGTGTGATGTTCCAGTGGGCTCCTTCCACCTCTTATTAGGCCTTCTTCTTTTATTTAATATCATTGACCACTTCCGCTACTTCCCAAAAGGCTGCTTTCAGAAGGTTCTCCGTCTACCTACCTGACTTTTCTCTCTCAGTTTCATGGGCTCTTTCTTCTCCTATATCCCTTAGCACTTTGTTTCCTCATAGGATTTAGTTAAATGGTCCTGTCCTCTCTGTATATTCTCTTCCTAGATCATCTAGGAATCATACTCACTCCCCAGGTTTTGCTCTACAGCTAAATGCTGATAATTCTCAAATCTCTCTCTCCAACCCCAACCTTCCACATGAACTTCAGAATACCCAACTTCCCACTGGATGGGCCATAATCACTTCAAATTCAGTGTATCCAAAACTCAGCTCATCTTCCCTCCAAGACAGGATCATCTTTCTTATGCAATCCTTATATCAGTTAATGGCAACATCACCATACCTGATCATTCAAGCAAAATTCCAATCAGTCACAAAATTCTACATTTTACCTATTAAATATTTTTCAAATATTCTTTTCCCTCTCTATTACAAATACTGAAGTTCTGGCTGTCATCATCATTATTGAAGTTATCCCTGGGTTGTTGCAATAACATTTTTTTTTTTTTTTTTTTCAAAGATCCTCATTGGGGAATTGGCGGAGGGGAACAGCGTTGGGGAATCGGGGAAGGGGAACAGACAAGTTTCTGTCTTTTTGTTCCTCAGTTTTTAGTTGCGGAGGACGTTGCTTCACTGTTGGTATCGTCATCGCGCTCTTCCCGGACGAGGCAGATCGGTCATTGGCCTCTGGATGTCGCTCATCGCGGCTCTTGGCAGCTCACGCTGGCTGCCAGCCGCTCACGCTGGCTGCGGGCCACTCACTGCAGCCCATGGCAGCCCACTGCAGCAGGGGCTGCAGCCCACACCATCACCGGGGCTCGCACAGCCCAGCTCCAGGTGGAGCTGTTGTTAGCTGTAGAGGGCAGTGTCACTGGCCCTCACGTGGGATCCGAACCGGGGCCGCTGGCATCCCAAAACCAGCGCTTAACCAATGCGCCACTCGGCCGGCCCTGCAATAACATTTAAATTAATCTCCTTGCCTCTTAGCTGGCCACTTCCCACCTGCGCTTATACTCATATAGATGCCCTCTTTTGCCATTGTGATATATAACTAAAATATGATCATGTCATGGGGCTGGCCGAGTGGCGCATTGGTTAAGAGCTGGTTTTGGGATGCCAGCAGCCCTGGTTTGGATCCCATGTATGAGGGCCAGTGACACTGCCCTCCACAGCTAACAACAGCTCCACCTGGAGCTGGGCTGTGCGAGCCCCGGCGACGGTGTAGGCTGCAGCCCCTGCTGCAGTGGGCTGCCATGGGCTACAGTGAGTGGCCGGCAGCCAGCGTGAGCGGCTGGCAGCCAGAGTGAGCTGCCAATAGCCGCGGTGAGCGACATCCAGAGGCCGGCGACTGATCTGCCTCACCTGGGAAGAGCGCAATGATGATACCAACATGGGCCAGTGAAGCAACACCCTCTGCAACTAGACTGAAGAACAAAAAGACAACAACTTGTCTGTCCCCTTCCCCGATTCCCCAACGCTGTTCCCCTCCCCCAATTCCCCAATAAAATTAAAAATATATATATATATGATCATGTCATTACTTCCTTAAAACCTTGATTGACTCCTATAACTTGAAGGAAAAATGATATTCAAACTCCTGAGCATGGCATACAAGACTTTCCATAATCTGACCCATTTCTAGGATTTCAGTCACATCAGCTGTCATTCTTTACCTCAAAATAAGGAATTACTTGTAGTTCCCACCTCCTATTGCCCACACATACACACACTTTTCCTTTTTTTACCTCTGCTTTCCAGGTTCCAGTATATGTCATGAATTTATTTTATGTATTAGGTGCATAATAGTTACTCCATGCATATATGCCAAATGAATATTATTTTAAAAAATCTTTCCACCGTTTATTCATTCAAGCATGAGTGAATTAATTTCAAATTCAGGTTTTGCAAATTATATTTGTATTTCTTGGGCAATTTTGTTGTTTTGCCTCTGCTTCTTTATCTATAAAATTGAAATAATAATAATACCTTCAATAATTATCGTGAAGACTATCATGTATATAAATCGCCTGCATAGCAGTATGACTCACAACAAATAGTAGGATCTCACCAAACTATCATTGATACTATTACTCCATACTATTTAATAATATGGCAATAATAATAAATGCTTATAAGGTGATTATGAGAACCAAAATGTTAGATGTTATGGAAAAAACAAAATGAACAATTTTTACTTCCAAAGAGATTAAAGTCTAGTGTAAAACTTAAAATGCAAATTTTGTCTGCCTTCTGGTAATTTTGACAACACATCAATATTTTTATCGAATATGAAATGGACTATATTTTAAGCCTATTTAAAAAGTTTATTATTCAAATAGAAGAGTTTTATTGTATTATCTCCTTGTGTAGGTCTACTACTGGAAAAAACAAAAGAAACTAAAACCTCTTTCCATTGGAGACTTTCTAATGGCCATGTGATTTGAAACATCACTCCATCTTCTCCTGTTTCACACCCCCACGCACATTTCCTTCTCTGCAATTTTTCCCAGTATGTGAGCAAGCCAAGCACGATCCATTCCATGCCCCAGTGCTACCACATGCCTGTCTACCAGCTCTGTCTCAGAGTTTACTTTCTGAAAATATGATAGTCATAAAAGTCTCTAATAAAAATTGGAAGCTTATTTTCCACACTGTGTTGCTCTGGGTTGCATTTGGAATGAGAGGAATTGCTTCACTGCACAGGGATTTACAAGGCAGCTCTCAGGACTGTTTGGATACAGTAGGAGGGGTGACCATCTTTTCCCAGACTTTGCAGTAAGTCTCTTCATTTTTCCAAAGGCTGCTGGTTTCTTCACTCCCTTTACTCACTCCCAGGAGAGTTTTGTGAAATTGACTCCAGAAAACAGAAACTGATGTAGGATATAGACACATGATTCATACTCAGACTTTCCTTACTTTACTGCACTTTTCTTTCTTCTCAGTTTCTCAAACTCAACAAAATGATAGGTTTGACTTGGAAGGACGTATGCACATGGAATTTTACCAGATAATTTTTAGCTATGAAGTCCTTGAATTAAATCTTTGCCATTTAATATGGTTGTTCTGTGGCCATCAACTTTAGATTTTATTATGAAATTCTAAAAATATGGATGGTTCCCATAACAAATACAATGTATTTGTATAGATTGAATATTTTCATTGACCTTAAATAGCAGCTATATGTTTAATATTTGCTCCTGAGGTAGAAGAACCTATCAGATTCATTTGTGCTAGCTTGAAAGTATTTTTAAATCTTTTCTTAATAATTTTTTCCCTGATATTTATATTAGAGAAATGATTAAGTTACAGTTTAAATTCAGGACATCATGTTTCTCATGTTAGTGCTAAAAGTTTAGCTAGAATATCTGGTAGGATAGACTGGTGGACAAAAGAGGCCAGAAGGGCACTGGCCATTCCAAGGCAAATGAGTGATTCTGATACAAGAATTTTCTTTTACATGAGTTTGTATTGGGGGGAAAAAAAAGAGAGACTTGGGGCCCATGAAGAGGAACAGCTGAACATTCTCAGGGTCTTAGGCAGCTCGTGTTTAAGCCTCAGGGTGCTCTAAGCATTTTGTCTTATGAGTGGTCATAGAAAAATCTCAATTCTTTCTCCAATCTTTTCCTTTTACACTCAAACCTTCATTTCTACTGGTTAGATTAGGCATGTGTTTGTGCTTGTGTTTTTTCTCCCTTACGCATAGCAACACTGAACTGAATTTTGCTGAGAAACAACTAATAAATTTCTGAACTAATGGAGTTCTCCTTAGCCTGGAAGACTTCAGTGTACTTAGAGTCTATTTTATTTACTTATTTATTTATTTATTTATTTATTTATTTATTTATTTATTTATTTATTTATTTAAATAAGTGAGGTGATTCCTTTATGTAGAGAACGAGACAAAACTGAAACAGAATTAGTTCCATAGAGATAAATCACTGAATACAAGGTTGCATTAGCAGTGTGTGAGTACATGTAGGATGATGTAATAAAATTCAATTCATAGTTTGAAATTATAATTAAATTATAATTTTAATGGTATTTTGACGTATTCAGCATATAGATATGTCTCATCAATTTGCCAAAAATCACTTATCTGAGCTACCCTGTGTCCCTTCTATGTCTGTACCATGGATGCAATGGTGCTAAAGTCTTAGGTGGATGAACAGACCCAGTTCTAGGAAAACAGTTTCGAAATATATATTTTTATTTTATTTTTGAAATAAAACACTTTTATTTTGAAATATGCTTTCGAGCTTCTTTCTATTTCAGGGAAAGGCATTCAGTATTCTGTATGAGGATCAAGGTCTCACACTGCAGCTCCATTTGGATGTCGCCTTCCCAAATTTTGCTTTAAATTACAGGCCTTTTTTTCTTGTCTGACTTCTTATCAAAATGTACTTGTTGGTATCCTCTTCTTTCTTCTTCTATAGGCAACTTATACAAAACACATATACTTCTAGTTATTATTCTAATGCACAGTTTTAATAATATTACTACCTTGTAATTTGAGCTCATTATATGGTAATTTGCCTTTTACGACCTTTTCTTCAATATTCCCTTGCCATCAGAATCAGCTGATATCGTTGCTCTGGGTGAAAACCCCAGTATCATATGGATTCTGTGACTATAGGCAGACAAAACACAGTTGTCTAGACGTTCTGTCCTTGTCCGTGGCAGATTCCACAATCAAGAAGATATTAGAATCACATCAAATCCATTCTAATAGAAACTGAAAGTTGCCTAAGTGGAAGTTTGCCTACTAGGTTCCCACTGTTTCTGAAGGGGACTTTTGAGTCTCTACAGGATAGAACCCTATGATTGTGCATTATATAGAAGGCATAAGAGCATGGGCACATGTGTTCTCTGTGGGCATGCAAGGATTCCAATTAACAGGTGGCTCAGATAACCTCATTGAAATGCACTAAAATGTAAGACTCCCAGCTAAGGCTCATGAGCACACATACCTACATCATGTTGTGGCATTTATTTAGAGGGGAAGTTTATAATATCTCTTAATTTATGTTGTTTGATTCCTCTGATCTTTTTTAATCCTATAGTATTCCTAAAACATAGTCATTTTAGAATAAATAAATAAATTAGCCCTACCACAAAACTGTATCTCTATTCTTTTGAGCTAACAGCATATATACTGAGGGTGCCAAAAAAATGTATACAAGTAGACACTTTGGTCAACGTTGCCCAAGCAGTAGTAGTTGGCTGTAATTAGAAGTGTCTGGACACTGATAGTAACCACTCTGAGCACCTTTTATAATTGCAGAAGTCAAATGTGACTTGTATTCATCTTTTGTTATTGGTATATATTGAATATTACAATTTTAATACAGTTTTCCTTTCTTAAAACGTGTATACATTTTATGGCACTGTGTGTGTGTGTGTGTGTGTGTGTGTGTGTGTGTGTGTGTGTGTGTGTGTATGTGTGCATGTTGTCAGTTAGGCCTGCAGTCAGTAGGAACAGGGCATGGTATCACAGTGAGATTTTATTTTGATTCTGGGAGACTTCCTCAGCTCCCAACTATTACCATTTTTTTTTATACTTAGAGCCCAGTTGGCAATTTCTATATTTAGAACTTCTCCTTTTCCTTTCCTTTCAATAAGCAGCTAATAGAGTGTAGGTCTTTGTTTTTCTTTTTTTAAAATTTTTATTTATTGGAGAACAGGTGTTTTTCCAGGACCCATCAGCTCCAAATCAAGTAGTTGTTTCAATCTAGTTGTGGAGGGTACAGCTCAGTGGTCCATGTGGGGATCAAACTGGCAACCTTGGTGTTATGAGCCTGCACTCTAACCACCTGAGCTAATAGGCCTCCCCAAGTGTGGGTCTTTGTGGAGTCCAACATTTGAGTCCTGACTTTGACACCTGCAACCTTGTGACTTTGGGCAAGTTACTGATTTTTGAGATTCAGTTTTCTCATCTGCATATTGAGGAATTAGCTTAAAATTCTTGGCACTTTATAGGCACTGAAGAAAAGTGGATATTATTAGTATTTTTAGAATGGATTCCCTGATTGGGCCATTATAGATTACTTTCTCCATAATGGAAATACTTTTCAACAGATCATATGCAGTGACTGGGTTTGACAGGAGGAAGGCTGGGGAGCAGTGAGTCCTGAGCACCTGGGGAAGAACAGAGGGGTTGACGGGGAGAGGTATCACTGGGAAGTTTGAGATGGCAATAACATATTTTTATTTAGCTTATGTTGTTTCCTTGGGCCAGGGCTGTGCTCAACTCTTGATTATTCACTAAGCAATTCTGTGAAAGCAAACAGGCAAAAACTCTGAAAATCATACTTTGGTATTAGGGTACATTTCACAAACTTGGCAGTACATATACTCATTTCATTTTATTCTTTTTTTGTAACGTTATGAGTTTGGCAGTTGGTTGCATGTTGGGTTGAGGCACAGTTGTTCAAGAAAAGTAAAACTGTGCTCAGTACACAAAACATTTGTTTACTTTCCTGATATTTTACTGGTGTCAAGACAGACTTATTTGAACCCTGGACAATGGTTTTGTGAGGGATGGCATGGACTCCACCTGGGTAGTCGATGAGGAAGAATAAGGAGCTGTGTGAGGTTACTCCGTTTCTACCGACTCAACATGGCTGCAGGGACCTGAGAACGCTGACCTTGAGTCAGATGACTGGAGTAAAGTCCTCTTTACTTATAAATTTCTTATAAATATAATGTGTTGCAGCCTTAATTTTCTCATTTATAAAATGGATACTTTTTATTTTACTATCTCATAGCTTCAAAATAAGGAATTTATAATATCTGTGGAAATTCTGTGTCAGCTCTTAAGGCATCTGTAAAGGTGGTGTTTTTCTTGTGGCATGCCTTTACTGTGATGAATACTTAACTGAATGCAAATTAAATGTTTTCTTTTAAGTAAATGATAATGTTAACAATCCAAAGAACTATAAGACTCTTCATAACAATGAAAGAAAGTAAAGTTGTTGTTTTTTTATTTTTATTATTATTTTTAACCTTGAATCGAGGAAAGTAAAATATAAGTAAAGTATAACTGCTTATATAACTATTTAGAAACCTCCCAAAGTCCCCAAATAGGAATTAAATAGAAAAAAATAAGAGTAGAGGCTTTGACTTGAGGATAAACAGAACAGATGGAAAAACAAAATGCGATTTTTCTAATACAACTGGACTGTAGTCTCTCTACAAGCAGAACTCGTAGCTTCCTGGCAGAAGACTGAACCCACTATTATTATTATTACTTTTTCCCTATTCATCTCTCATCAGGAAGCCTGTCTAAAAATCAAAGTTAAGCTCGAAGGTCCTGTTTGTATCGTGGTATCCCTTTCCCCGGGTCAGAAGGTGACTTTGAGCTAGAAATTTAAACTGGTGACAAATATCCACAGCAATCTGAGCCAAGTGTTTAGACAAAGGTTCCATCATCCCTCAGGCCTGTCTACTTTCTGGTATATTTTAAGACTCTCTACTTGTACAGAGAGAAACATGCAGTTAAAGAGATTAGGGCCTCAACTAAATAGACTGTTACTTTCTTTCATGAATGAATTGTTGAAATAATTTTAAAGAAAGCTTCTAAATTAAAACTGGACCAAGACACAGGAACTCTACATCCTAATTGCAGCTGTATCATGAACTAACTTGGTGATTTTGTGGAAGTGACGTAAATCCTCTGGCCTCAGTTTCTTCCTTTGTAGAGCCTGTGATATATTATCCAGGGCCACTTCCTGCTCTGAAAAATCTATGACTACAGGAGGTTTATGTGAATTTACTTCATGTAGGTCAGATTTGTGCTATTCCACTGTGAAGAATGTTATGTACATGTTTTGGTAGATTGAGGCATCATGCATAATCCCTGTAGGTAATATGTATCTGTACTTTTTAAAATTAGGATTTAAAGTTCTGATTCAGGTGTCTAATTATCTACCTATGATTTATTTAAGGAACACAACCCCCAATTTATAACTTGCAAAATGATCTGCTTTTCAGCCAATGGCTGTACAACAATATTTCCAGACACTGTTGTGAAAAGGGATTGTGAAAAAAGAATTCACAACAATTTGGCAGCAGATTTTGTAGATTTCAAATTAAATTTGTACTTTTCAACACATTGTATCATGTGCTGTGTTACGTTATTACAATCATAAGACTCAGTGTTCTCTGAATACTTTTTTGCTATTCTTTTGAATAGTCAGAATTTAGCAGTATCCTAGACTGTTGCTCTTATAGCTGACAGATGTGTCTTTGTAGTGGAGATACTGCTTACTTTTCCTGACAACCTACTGAACCCACTAAACTGCTATTCTATCCAGCCTTCAAAAAAAGAAAAAAAAGGAAAAAAAGAAAAAAGAATTGAAAGTTTATGGGTTTTTACTTGAGTATATTGTGGGATTGTTTACTTGTTTTATAACTTATTTTATACTTGTTCTTGAGTCATTATTATTATTATTATTATTATTATTATTTACATTAACATTTGTTGGGAAATATGTATGTGTTTATCTGAATATTTGGAAGGCTTGATTTTTTTCCATTCATATTTCTAGTACTGAAAGTACTAGAGTCCTCTAAACATTTATGTCCCTAAATCCTACTAGAATTTCACTCCCAGGTATTCTGGGCAGAAAACAGCCTTTAAAAAAAAAAAGTCTTTACAAATGTGTGTGTCTAACCCAGGTACATAAAAAAATTCAGATATAAAACCTGACAAGAGTGACAAAAGAAAGAAAAAATTTCTCACATCCATGTTCAAATCAAAGATGCCAGTGCAAGAAAACTTTCAGGTTCTAGATTAATGTACCCTTTAATAAATGAGATATACTTGATCATTTTAAAACACTTGACAATTTACTTCTTTGGGGAATATAAATCTCATTCTATTCTCAAAAGCCATTACAAAAGTGTTTTAATGGGTGTCTGGTTAGTTCAGTTGGTTAGAGCGCAGTGCTGATAACACCAAGGTTGCTGGTTTGATCCCTGCATGGGCCACTGTGAGCTGCACCCATCTTAAAAGAGTCAACTATGCCATTGTAGCATGAAAGCAATGTGTAACCAATGACCATGGCTGTTCCCCAATAAAATTAAAAAAAGAAAAAAAAAGTGTGTTAGTGACATTAGAATTTGCTTTAGATGATTCTGAAAATTTGACATTTTATTAAAGGAAATAATAGCCTGATCTCAAGTGATGGTGATTTCAACTTGCTTTCTTCCCTACAGAGGATATCCCCATCGTGCAACCTCTGGGACATTTACTTTCACTTCTTCCTTATTCAATAATTCAGTAAACATTTACTAAAGACCTAATGTTTCCTTAGCACTTTACTGTAAGATATAGAAATAAATATTTAATTATTGCCTATATTTAATTATTAAATAAATATTTAATTTGATGCGGTAAAAGAAAATCGAGGACAATACCATGTGGTCTGTGCTGTAATGGAGGCACTAGGGGATTTCAGGGGAGCACTAGAAGACATCCCTGCTATGTACTGCCTGAGAGGTGGAGGGCTGCGAAGAGAGGTGAGGGAAGGTCTTAAAGGAGGGAATACCTGAGCAGTCATTTCCTTGCATTTACTCCACTATTTCCTTTATCTGTCTTCCATCCTCTCCTTCCCACATCCAATTCCTTCACATCATAAGTAAGTCTCATGTATATTCTCTTTGAAACCTTTTTGATTATCCCTGATATCTTTGCTGTTTTGGTCTACATTTCCCTTTCCTCTGATACATTTAGCATTTAATAGAATCTTTTCTGCACTGCTTTTTTTTTTTTTTTTTTTTTTTAGCTGAGCCATCCTGCCACCTGTTGGCAGCTCAACGGCAACTCAGCTCGGGCTGGCCTCGAACTGCTGTTGCTCAGAGCTCAGCTTGCACTCTTGAGCGAGCTCTTAACCAACTGAGCCATTCGGCCGGCCCTTAAAAATCTTCTGAACTTTTTTTGTTTTGTTTTGTTTTTCTTCACTGTTTATTGTTTTAGTTTCACTTATTGATACATGTAATTGATCTCTTAGTTATATCATATACACCTTGAGAATAAAAACCATCTCTTAAAAGCACGGAAGTCAGATACAGATCCAATGCAATGCATACAGTAGGTACTCAGTAAATGTGATTAATAATGCAAGCAAAGTCTATTTCTCTTGATGGTTCAAAATCAGGTGCCCTCTCTATGTTAATTATCAGATTGTTGGTAATTACATTGATCAATATTGTCTATGTTTTGATATACATAACAGAAAACTTTAATAGAAACAAAAGTTAATTTTATAATTTACCTATTTTATTTATAGTGATGTTAGGCTATCGGGGACACAAAGATGAATAATACATTATCCTGTATTTAAGGGGCATCCATAATGGGGGACTATAAACAAATAACTAAAACACAATATAATAAGTATGATGGAAAATAATGGTAAAGGAGTATCCAATTCACTTGTGAGAAAGTGTTGGTTTCTTAGAGGATACAGACTAAAAATATAAATGATGGATGTGTTGTAACCAACAGAAAGGAGACAAAAGAGGAGCAAAAGGATAACATCTAGATAGGAAAAAAATACACGAAGAAATTCTCAGAAATATTGATCCAGCAGTGTTTTGCAGAAAACTGAAGCTACTTTAATGTTTTGGACTGTAGAATGGAAGGTAGGTTGGGCTTATTTATTATTAGAAACTTGATTTTTCAGAACAATTTATTGATTGATTATTTATAAATTCAGTATTTAACATTAGTAGAGATAGCAAACATAGACTACTGTTTTTCCTTTTCCTGTTCATTAAAAAGCTGAGTTATGAGGGGAAGAAGAGATATAGGGCCATAGTTGGGATAAGAGGGAGAGTCAAGAGAGGCATTTCGTTTTAGTTTGTTTTCAGATGACAGGATGGGATGTTTATAGGCTGAGAGAAAGTGTCCCATGGCGAGGAAGATATTGAAGATACAGAAAGAAAGGGCAGTAATGATTGACCAGAATATAGAAAGTCACCACGTTCTTGGGGTGTGAAAGTAGAGGGGTTAGCCTCAAAGAGGAAATTGGATGTTATATCTTTGACACTAGATACAAGCAGGCAAAGATGCAGCTGTAGCTTCAGTTTAAAGTGATATGTTTAGGGTACAAGGGGTGTGACAGTGGGTGTTTGTGCTAGTTCATGCCTCAATACATCAACTATTTTTATTGCCTCAATCAATTTAATGCCTCCATTATTTTAATGCATCAATTTTAATGAAACACAAAATTTAATCAATTTATTTTAATCAATTAAATTACATCTACTGGGATGTCATTTAAGACCAGCTGTTCTACCTTGCTCTCTTTGTGCTAACATGATGTGAAGATGAAGTTATCAGTAAATCATTTGTTTTTACTGGGAATGACGGTTAAATATCAAACAGTTATTCAAAATGCTCTTGCATCATGATACATAATGTTTCTTTTTCCAACTGTACTACGTGCTGTTCTTTTGGATAATCAGCTTCAACCTTCCATCAGTTTCCAATGGCCTGTCTGTTCATTCACACCCCCAGCCTCCCACCAAATGTTATCAAATCACTAAATAAAAAGAAATCCACTTTCTCAGAAGCAAGGCTAAGGTTTTCTGTGCTGGCCAGTGATCTAAATTCAGTTGACATTTATTTGTAGTGTTCTGCCTCTGTAAATGATAATAACACGATATGTCTAAGAAGGATTGTACAGTTCACAAAGCACATTCACTCATCTGATGTACACATAAAACCTAAAATCCTTCATTTATGGATGAGGAAACTGAGACTCACAAAAGATGAATGATTCAGTGGATGTTGGACAGAGATAAAGAACCTAGAATTTCTGGCTCCCAATCCGTAGCTCTTTCAATTGTATCTGATAGAAAGGAGAAAAGGACAGGAGGAAGATAATTTAGTCACCAAGAAAAGCACTCCACACTGTGTGAAAATTATTTTTGTTCAGTGCTGCATTGTTAGAGACCTCAATGAGACTAAGCCTGTGGCAGCTAATAATTAAGGAAAATATAACTCAATCTTATAGAAGCTTAGTTGTTTTTTTTTTTTTTAAGACTTTTTTTCCAGACCTGGAATTTGAGGATTTCATGAAGAATCGTAGTGAGGAGGAAATAACCACTGAACTTTTTTTTTTTTTTTTCTGTACTAGCCTGTGCTTTTTTTTTTTTTTATTTTATTTTTAATTAGTTTCAGGTGTACAACACAGTGCAATAGTTATACATTTTACCCCTCAAAGTGACAACCCCCCCAATACACCACCCCACTCCCCCCCATATCATATATATCTATTACTCTTCCTCTGACTCTCTTCCACAGTATAATCCACATCCCGTGACTATCTATATATATTCAATTACAGTAGGTATACCACCTCCACTTTAGTAATACAGTGCAGTGATCAAACCTCTACTCCATCCATGAAATGGTCTCCCTAACAAGACCTATGATCATCTGACATTCCACAGAATATTTACAACATTATTAATTATATTCCCCAAACTGTTTTTCCTATCCCAGTAGCAATATTGTAGTTGCCTATTTTTGCTGTCTAATCCCTTCCCCTTCTCCCTCATCCCCATTCCTCTCCAAATTAGCAACCCTGATTTTTCCTCTATATCTATGAGACAGTTTCTGTTTACTTTGCTCATTCATACAGTTTTTCATATTCCACATATAAGTGAGATCATATGGTATTTGTCCTTCTCTGACTGACTTATTTCACTCAACATTATAGTCTCTAGGTCCATCCATATCATTGCAAATGGCACGATTTCATTCTTCTTTATAGCGGAGTAATACTCCATTGTATAAATATACCACAGTTTCTTAATCCAGTCATCTACTGACGGGAATTTTGGTTGTTTCCAAGTAAATTGTGCTGCTATGAACATCGGGGTGCATAACTTTTTTTGAATAAATGTCTTGGTTTTTTTCAGGATAAATACCTAGGAGTGGAATTGCTGGGTCAAACGGTAGCTCTATTTCCAGTTCTTTGAGATACCTCCATACTGACTTCCATAGTGGCTGCACCAATCTGCAGTCCCACCAACAGTGCAGCAGGGTCCCCTTTTCCCCACAGCCCCGCCAGCACTTGTTGTTTGTTGATTTGTTGATGATAGCCATTCTGACTGGAGTGAGGTGGTATCTCATGGTGGTTTTTATTTGCATTTCCCTAATGACCACCACTGAACTTTTAATTTACCCAACTAAAAATTTTACCTGAGATGAAACAGGAAAATTTGTGAGAATCTACATAAAGATGAAAACAAATGTAATTAATTGCAGGACAAGAACCAAAAATGACTTTTGCAAAGAAAAAAAATAATGTTGGTTTAGCAGTTAGTGAAACACCTCTAATATTAAGCTTGCTGTCCTGGCTTTATATACACCTCTACTGATTATAAAATTAATGAGGCAGTTATCGACCAAATATTACTAAGTGCTTCCTCGATTCCTGGGTTCTAAGTGCCATGTTAAACACTGAAACTAGAAAGACAAATAAAAAAATGATAGTCATACTTAAAGAGTCCCAATATGAGAAATACATCTAGCTATAGATATTTGGCTATGTAACAGCATGTGTGTAGATGAGCTTAAGCTGGTCTATAAATTAGTTAAAAGCCATAAAGACCAGACATCTGAACCAAACATATTCAGTACGAGGATCAGCAATGCAAATGTTTATTTGCTAAGAAAATACTTCCTGCTGTAGTGACATTATTTTATCAAAACATTTGCTTGAGTTTCCATGAATGTTACACAGGAGTTAAAAATTTAATCACCTACAGAAATGTTTTACTAATTTGTGTGAATGCTGTCCATTGATAATCAATTTGCCAATAAATATTTGCCTGACTTCTGTGTCCCAAGCCAAGTGCTATGGTGTACTGAATCTATATATGTATTAATAAATTTAGTAGAATCATTGGTTCTTAACCTTTGGAAGTTTCCAATTTGGTTGCAAAGTAAACACTTGAAATAATTAGGCTAAGAAATAGGATATATAAGCACTGAACAAAAAAATACGTTCAACTTTTGGAATAGTCCTGGAGTAAGTTCAGGAAAGGGGAAAATCTACTGGAGCTGTAAGAAAATGAGTGAAGGTTCAGAAAGGAAGCAGACAGGAGAATGCAGTGTTGTGGAAGCCATCAGAAGGGTTCCTAGAAGAGATCAATTATATCTCTGTAATCGTATCACAGAAATTCAAAAGAAGGATGCTGGATCTGGCAGTGTGGAGGTTTCTCATGATCTGTGAGAGAGTAGTTGTCAAACAGTTAAGAACCGAAGCAAAATTTCTGGAGGTTAGACTTCTTATGCATGCTAATACAGCCATGCACTGCTCACTTATGATGGGGATGTGTTCTAAGAAATGTGTTGTTATGCAGTTTCATCATTTTGCAAACATTATAGAGTTGTACTTACACAGATCTAGATGGTATAGCCTACTACACACCTGGGCTATATGGTAGAGCCTATTGCTCCTAGGCTGCAAATCTGTACAGCATGTTATTGTACAAAACAACACCAGGTTAAATCAAGCACGAGAGAAAATGATATAATCAAGAGACAGGGAAACACTTGATGTATGACAGTGCTGCCAGCAAAACAGGACCCATTGTTTTACAGCAAACATTTTTTTATAAGTAGAAAGAGTACTCTCTAAAATAATGGTAAAAATATAGTATAGTAATACATAAACCCCTAAAATAGTCATATATTATCATATATTATCATTATCAAGTATAATGTATTGTACAGAATGCTATACTTTTAGTATAGTAGGTTTGTTTATACCAGCATCACCACACCCATTGTGCTGTGACATTATAATGGTTATGATGTCACTAGGTGATAGGAATTTTTCAGCCCATTATCATCTTATGGGACCACTGTCATATATGCAGTCTGTTGTTGGTTGAAATATCGTTATGTGGTGAATAGCTGTATATAATTTCTGAGATCATTTCATATAGTAGCCATTGAGGTCATGTATTTAACTAAAATTCTACTCAGCTAATTTTAATTCCCTAATCCTTTCAAATCCAAGAACTTATTGGATATTATTAATGAAATAACGGATACAATCTATTGGGGTTTCCACTGTGTTAATATTTTTAGAGCTAGGAAATATTTGTGGTGCTGCTAAGGTATTGTTCAAAAGTAGAGGACTCTGGTCAGTGGATTAGATAAGAGAATTGTGAGTCTTTTTTTTTGCTTCCAAATGGCTCCAGATACGTGGTTGTGCATCTTCAAGGAGAATTCCTACAAGTGAGATTGCCAGATTAAAAGATAAAGAAGAAAGAATCAGGATGTGATTGTATGGCTTGCTTAATTTATGTGGACTTATCCTGTTTTTCCTACCATAACTTTTTTATTAGTCTTTTAAAAAAATAAACTTTTGGAAAATTAAAGTATCACATACATACAGAAAAATGCAAAAACCATAAATGTACAGCTCAATGACTTATTACAAATTGAAAACACCTCTGTAACCACCACCAAGGCTAGGCTTAATTTTAAATTTTCCATTTTTATTGCAAACAAAAATTCCAGACTTCAAGTGTTTTTACACCAGTTGTCAGAAATATACTCTATTCCTGTAAATATGCTCTATACATGTAACATGAACAACAGACACTCATTATTCCAGTTGAGATTCTTTGATGCTGTGCAGAATGATACATTCCAACCTATGAAAGCTTTCCTAAGTGCCGTTTTTTCCAGGGCAGCATCTACACTTTCATCCACATCACCGAAGGTGGAGAGTTGTTTTGTCACGTGGGTAGACCATTGGATCTGAATTCAAATTAGCCTCTGACTCTAAGTATTGAATGGTAATAAAATCAAGGATATTGTGATAATTACTTATAGTGCATAAAACAAATGTGAGAACACATCATAGAAAAAAAAAAAGAGAATCCCATAAAATCCTCCTTGGCTTGATGATATGTAATCTACATGTGGTAAGAATACTTGTTATCATAAAAATAACAAATTCCCATAAATTACTCAATAAAAATCATTACTTTGGAGTTAGTCACTGCATGTATCTTACTGTGCTGATTCTCAGAGACTCCTCTATTAATTACTGATATGATTACCAAAAAATTTTCACTTTCTAATTGAAATTCAGCAAATATTTATTGACAGGTACTGTGTTCCAGGTATCGTGTGAAGCTGTAGGAATACCACAGTGCCTGCCCTCATTGAACTCACAGTCCATCTGGAGAGAGAGGGAAAAGCAAGTCTATAGAATGGGAGAGTTATTAAAATTTAGTTGTCATGAATAAATTATTTTTCCCATGCAAATCAAGAAATAGTCATATATCTAATATCAGATAAAATAGTTTATTATTTCAGTGATTTCACTGATGGTAACAATGTTAAGTTGTTTCTCCAAACCAGCACATACCAGGGAGAGTAGGGCATTTTGACCAAACTCTTGGCAAAATTTTATTTCAAACAAGAATACCACAAAACATTTTGTTCCACTGAAAAATTAGCCCACATTTTATTTTTGTCATTCAAAGCACATTACATTCCAAGCTTCCTGTTACTGGATTATGTGAAATACACTCTGAAATAGAGGAGTCTGGAGTGGGATTCCATGTTGTCCACTCTGTCTAGCCGGGTTGGTAAAATGGCGCAAATACCACTTCATCTAACATAAGAAGATAACAGAATCCCGTGTTTGTGATTATTGTGCAAAATAAATTAGATTATATTTCTGTTCTTTTTGGACTTTTTATTAAAATTTCTTTAACATGCCCTGTTATCTCAATTAATATTTTAAATTCTTCTATACCACTATTTTGTTTTTTCCTTATTTTAGGGTTAAACTTCCAGATGTATTATTATTTGTATATGCTTTAACAAACATGGGAGAAACAAATTAAGAAGAAAGCAAATTTGTACAACTGTCACTTTTAATGTGATCTAATGGTGTTAGCATTATTTGTATTCAGATTTTCATATATCTCACAAAGCTGATTTAGAACATTGTGTTGTGCTGTTTTATCTGTCTGTCTGTCTATCATCTATGTATCTATGTATCTATGTATCTATGTATCTATCTATCTATCTATCTATCTATCTATCTATCTATCTATCTATCGAATGTTCATTAAACTGTACAGAATGCTTAGCTGCTTGACTGCAGTCTCAGTGCTGAGTGCTGTCTATTGGGGAGATGGGTGAAAAATATAGAAGGTAATCAGAGCTATTACATAGTTATATTCATAGTTACCTAGGTTGAATTTTCCATTTTGCTGATGAGATGTTATTTTTCAGCTACCATGACCTAATCCTCACTCATATTTTGACTATTTTATTGCAAATTTTTAGAGTAACTCAGAAGACCATATGCTTATTATTATTTTGCAGCGTGAATTAATTACTGATTTTGTACTAGTATTTTTGGATGTTTCAGAAGATAATGTGATTTTACACTGTCAGTTTAATGGGATTTATTGTTAGATAACATTCAAATATCTGGCACACAGGCAGGCTGAGTGGTGCGGTGGTTAAGTACTGGCTTGGGAAGCCAGTGGCCCCAGTTCAGGTCCCACATGTGAAGGCCAGTGACACTGCTCTCAAAAAAAAAAAGTAAAATAGCTGGCACAAATTATGGTTGAGACATCTATATTTTGGAATATGTAAAAATAACATTAATTTTTCGTTAATTTTTTTATTAATGCATCAATGTGTGATAATATTCTGCTTTTTAATGCATATATCTCATTAGGGCAATCTGCCCAACAAAGCAGGATAACCAGAATCTTTTAAAATTAATGTATGAGGGCAAGACTATCAGTATATATCAGAAAACGGAACATGTTTGAAACTTCCTAATCTTGATGAGTCCTTGCAAAAGTACAATATGCTGAAAAGAAGAAATAGCACATTGGTTTGTTTTCAAATGTAATATAAATTATAATTTTATGGTGTCTTTTATTCCTTTATTTTTCAGTTCTACAATCTTCAACATACATAGTCAAAAACTATTTCCCTAAAAATAGAAATTTAAAATGCATTTATTTAACAAATATTTATTGAGTACAATGTGGCAGATACAATCGTGGCTCTCAGAATAAAGCAATGAGCAGGCATCTGATCACGTGGAACTAGAATTCTATTGAAGGTTGTGGCTGGTGAATAGTGGCCCTTCCAAAATACACAGCTTCAGTCCTTGTAACTTGTACATAAGTTACCTTACAGGGCAAAGGAGAATTAAGTTTATAGAATGTATTATGAATGCCAGTCAGCTGAATTTAAAAGAGGGAGATTAACTTGGATTAACTGGGTGGGTGGGCCCAATGTAATCACAAGGGTCTTTATAAGAGACAATGGATGCAGTCAAGGAAGAATTATGACAAGAGAACAACTTAGAGTCAGAGCAAGAGATCTGAAGATGCTGCTCTGCTGGTTATGAAAATTGAGGAAGGTTCCATGCATCAAGGGAATGGCCTCTAGAAGCTGGAGAAGACAAAGAAATGGATTCTCTTCTAGGGCCTCTAGAGGGGGTGCAGCCCTGTGCACACCTTGATTTTAGCCCAGTGAATGCCATTTCAGACTTCTGACCTCCAGAACAGTAAGGCAATAAATGTGTTACTAAGCCAGTAAATTGGTAGTAATTTGTTACAGTAGCAGTAAGAAACTTAATACAACAATATAAAGGTGGAAGAAGTTATTGGAAGAAAGAACCAGAGAGATGGCTGTGTGAAATAGACTTCCCTGATGTTGCTGGCTTGGAAGATTCAGTGGAACCACAAGCCAAGGATACAGGCAGCCTCTGGAAGCTCAAAAAGGCAATGGGCCGAATTCTCCACTAGAGCCTCCAGAGCAAATGCCAACACCTTGATTTTAGCCAGTGAGACTCATTTGGGACTCCTGACCCCCAGAACTAAAAGGTAATAAACTGGTGTTGTTGTAAAACCTCCAAGTCTGTGGTTGATTCTTATAGCAGTTATTGAAAATACTGTGGGATAAGACAATATATGAACAAAATATTTCTTGTAGAAACAGATAATTTCTGATAATCAGTAGCATAAAGGAATCAAAACAGAGTAGGATTCTAGAGCTGTGTGGCCCCTGTATAATATCCACTAACCATTTGTCGTTATTTACAATGAAAATCTAAGAGCTACTAGTATGCTAGTGCCTGTTGTATTGGACAGTGACGATAATAGGATGTTTCCATCATCATAGTAAGTTCTCTTGGGCAGTGCTGTTCTGGAGAATGGCAGTATTTTACATAAAATGGGTTCAGTTTGTATGAAGAGCTGAATGAGAAGATAGAATCAGGTATGTGAAAGGCCATGAGAAAGGCATTAACAGGCAGAAGGAGCAAAATGCAGAGCAATGAATGCTTTAAATAAAACAGAGAGATGTGGTATAGAACATTTAAAAACCTCCCAGTGTGCTTTATTTTAATTTTTTTGAGGGCAATGTCACTGGCCCTCACATGTGGGACCCGAACCGGGGCCGCTGGTTTCCCAAGCCAGCGCTTAACCACCGCGCCACTCGGCCAGTCCCAAATTTAATTTTAATTTTTTTTTTTTGTCAGTGTGCTTTAGAGACATGATTACATTTCATTTTAAAGTACCCATAAAGAACCATTCTTTCATTCATTCATTCGTTCACTAAACATTTACTGACAGCCCTAGTTTTGTGTCAGGTTTTATGCAAGATAAAATATAAACAAAAGTGAATGTGACAGAGATTCTGAATTCATGGAACTTGCATTCTGGTAGAATTTTCCTTTTAAAAAGTATGGTTCACTTTGATAGCTTCGGAAGGCCATTGATTCAGTAGCGGAGAGTTAAACTTCAATTGTGCATTGTGCTAGGGAGGGCAAGGGAAGAGGGGAACGTCAGGATTCTGCTACACTGGGTACTGCCTAACACCTGTTCAGTATGGAAAACATTGTCCTGGTCATCGGGTGGAAATGATTCCCCACGGCAGAAACACAAATCACATCAAGGGAAGAAGGAGTCATGAATTATGGCTCCCCTAGCAAATGAGGCGCATATTCAGGAAACTTTGTTAAGTCCTTCTACTACGTCTTGACTTAGAACTTTATCTTGACTGTATGTCTGCTGTTTTTGTTATGTATTCATTTCATTGTTTTCTTGCTGTGTATATTAGTGATATTGACTTTCAACTATCATGTCTTACAGAATAAAAAAATAGAGTTTCTGGTATGGTTGTCTCCTTAAGGAAGGAGGGAGGGAGGGAGGGAGGGAGAGAGAGAGAGAGAGAGAGAGAGAGAGAGAGAGAGAGAGAGAGAGAGAGAGAGAGAGCTTTTTGTTTGCTTGATCATTTGTTTTAATTCTTTTCCTTTAAACTAATTTACTTCAGATGCTATAACATTGACTCATAAAATATATCATTATTAACATGATAGAAAGTGCCAGAGTTTGCAGTCAGTGGGTTGCAATTTTCCATAGCCAAGCAGTATTGGAAAGCTGTTACTCAAAGGTAATGTGGAATCTCAGGGGTTCTATATGGGAACTACCTTTTAAGGCAAATGCATCTTACCGGTGAAAGTGATGGAGGATGATTTCCAGATGTTGGAATGCTTGCTTTGGCAACTGCTACAGAAAACTGAAACATGTCTTGCCAGAACAACCAGAGGGATGTGAAGCACTGATGTAAGAGGGATCAGGCATATGGCAAGCCAGGCAAGCAGAACTCAGGGAGCATAGATACAGGGAAGAGAGTTGAGCCAAGAGAGCAAAATTTTTAGCTCTCATTATTGCCTGTAGTGAAAGCATGTCAGCCTTTGTACTGGGATGCACACACAAGCTTATCACTGCTGTGCACCCTCCTTACACTTTCCTGTACCTTCATTATCTTTCCTGTGACTATTCATGTCAATATGTTAATCAGGGAAACCCTTCCTGAGAAGTGTGTTTGTTAGATACTATGGAGTTAGTAAAACATGCATGTCTGGAGTCAAACGGATTTGTCTTCAAAGTCTGCGTTCATTATTTACTATCAGGCTGGCTTTGACTAAGCTCCTTAACTTCTAAATAGTCCAGATTCTTCATCTAGAGAATAGAGGTTATAATATCATTGCCAAAGGCCTGTTGATGAGAATCAAATAAAATAATATATGTGAAATGCAAACGTGAATGAATTTCTCTTCCCATCTGCCCCCTCCAACCAACCTCCAGAATTAAATGATATTTCTGTCCTATTAGGAAGAATATATTCTCTGAAGACATTTTAGGATTGAATGTAATGTTGACAGACTTACAGATTGGATATATTTAGCCAGGTTGACTTTTTGTGAGCTCTTGTAATAGAATTATGTAGGCAACTTCTGTCTACATATCAGATACCCTCTTGAGATTGTTTCCTAGAAGGTGGAGAAAATCTGAAAATTGAAATCCATCCTCGATGGGATATGTCCTTTTGCAAATTGAATATCCGTGGTGCTTCTTTAGTCCAACATTTTTTAAACCTATGTGCTATTTTTAAAATGCAGACTGTTGATTGCCATCCTAAACTAGAAACCAGTATTAGGCAGTTCAAGGTAAATAAAATTCCCCATCTGTTCCACATCTTGGTGAGATCTTGGACTTTCATGCCTAAATCATTTTGATTTTCCCCCTTGTCTCTACAACACTCTCTGTCCCAGGTCTTTTCTGAAATAGAGATCCCCCCGCCCCCACCAATGTCTGTGGTAAGTCTGGTCCTGGCCAGAAAAAGCCAGCCTTTTCCAAAAGGTCAGCCTCTGCAGGATTTGGAACCTAAAAACCTAATTCGTACTCCAGCTATTTTCCCAAGGGGTGGAGTAATGGGAGCCAGGGTAACAAAATGAGATCTCCCGGGGGAAGGAGCTCATGCCACACCTGGACACTGTGTTCCCCTGGGAATTGGCTGGGCAAGCTTTGAAGTCTGCGTGTTAGCTGAACTATGCTGTGTTGATCTTCCTGCCACTTCAACTCAATACATTACCCCCTGCGCCCCACTTTCCCTGATGGAACATCACAGGGACCCAAGTCAGAGTTTTTTGGTATCTTGATTTTGTGTGGCCTGGAAATTATAAGGTGCTGATTGTATCTATTATGATATTTGGAGTTAGAAACCTTTGGCATAATTCCTAGCTTCTCCATCTACTAGCTGCATAATCTATTCTAAATCATACACATAAGTCTAACGTTCTACATTTATAAACTGTAGAAGAGTACTTGCTCTGACTGCCTTGCATTGTGTGAGGATTGAATGTGTGTCAAAGTCCTTAAATCAGAGTGGATGACTCCATTCTCAGGTCTCTTCTGAGACTGAGTAATTCTGTTCGCACTTCATGGTAATTCTTTGGCTCTCTCTCCTTAGTGACTAAAGGATAGAGATCATTTTTATTTCTGTGTATTTGTCTCAGCCCTAGTACCTAGCACTTGCTTGGTGCAGGAGAGGTACATAGAACATTCTGAGGAGTGGTGCCTCTGAAGTCATGCTGCAACAAATCCAAATCTCAGGCTACTTTGTTCCCTGTGACTTTGAGCAAGATAATTAACCTCATTAAGCCTCAATTACTTCATCTGTAATATGGGATGAAAGTCATTACATGACCAATTTATTTATTGAACCAGAAAATACACCTACAGCATTTAATACAATGTGTTATATGGGCTAAGCTTACAAAATTCCTTAACTTTTATTTTTATTATAGATACTCAATAATTTTTAAAAAATGTCTCCAACGGGTTTTTCTTTACCTAATACAAATTTTCTTGTACATTAGATGATGATGCTTTCTTCTCCTAAAAGTTTGAAAACAATTTCATGCCTTGGATTATAAAGCTTTATCTTTTAAACCTCTTATGAGTTTGTAAACAAAGAAATAGCACAGTTCTCTTTGTAATGTAAATACTAGGATCATAGACCCAACAATGCAATTTTCAGGTGAACTTTATAGTTATGTGATTTTTTTAAAAAAGCACAGTGGCTTTTAAAATGAAAATGGCTTTTTTTGTAATCATTTGTTACTGGGGTATAGTTTTATCAAAGCTATCGAGAACTATGTGAAGTGTGTTCAGTAAGTTAAAGAAGATCAATTACAGCAGAGCTTTGAAAATAATTATGGAGAGTAAAATTAGAGAAGTTAAGAAGTGGTTTTTTGAAGTTAAGAAGCTAAGAAAAGAGTTACAGAAGAATGTGTGTTTTAATGGTCTTGTGTAGATTTTAATTTAAATACATCTTTACAGCTCCTAGTGGAAGGAGGATAAACTAACTGAAATGGAATCTTATGAAAGCAATAGCTAAATGTCATGTGTTTATTTAATTTGCAAATTGTGTAGACCATCACTTTAAATATCTGCCATGTGTTATGTCTTCAGTCATGGATACATAGAAAATAAGGCAGTTGAAGCCCAATTATTTTCACTATTGCTTTTTTTGAGAAGGCCTGTTATCTTATGAGTATTTTGACTCTAAAAATTGCTTCATTTGTTCTTATGCTTTTATTAAATATAAACCATAAGCCCATTTGGTGGCCAACTATAATATCATTTGCCAGAGATTGTTTTAGTTTAAAAATGGTACACTTTGGAAGTATGTCAGGGGGAATATGATAATTCTATTATAATACAAAAGGTGCTGTGATTTTCTTATCAGAGAAGATAAGGGAGCATAACAAGGGAGGCCTTGTTAGTGAGTCTTAGACATTTGAAACGAATATTTGTGTGGAAATGACTTAGATTTCTTTTTCATGACTTTAACAGGCCATGATAGCTCTATATGATGTAAAACATAGGTAGGTCAATTTTGGCTGCCAGGTAATCCATGATATGTTCATTGTATTGCATAAAAGACCGCTCTGCTCTGTATTTATACTTAGAAAAATGCTAAAATGCCATGTGGGATTCCCTATGGAAGACCTTTTTAGGGATTTGACCTAACTGAAAATAGAATGGGCTCCCACTGAGGTGGTGAATTCTCCGTTTCTGGAAGTAACCCAGCAGAGGCTTTATAGTCACTTAGGGATACTGTTGAAGGAATTCCTAAAAAATTGGGATCACTAGCTTTTGTTCTCTTCTGATGCTCTGGGTAAATGAATTTAGAATTTGAGAAACCAAAGACAAGCTCCATAAGTTCATTCCAGAACAAAGGTCTGAGAATAGAGGTTGCAATGAATATTAGGGAACATTTATTATATACACAAACCTCTTTCAAGGATTTTTTTTTTAAATTGAGGTGATGAAATCCAAGCCTGGCAAAGAATTCTTGTTGATGAAATTTCAAATAGAAATCCCTTCTGTGCACTGCATCTCAAGGATTTTTATATTGACATAATAAGATCTGTGTTTGTACCCTGATATGTGACAATTAGCATTAAGTTTATTCACTTCCCATGCTCTTGCTTGTTATTTGATAAGCATTTTGGATGGAATACATTGCCTGTTAAGCCATTGCCCAAATGCAGTTGTAATGTGGGAAACAATCACAACTGTTTAGTGGCCGAACAATTGGTAGCTTTCATTTGACCTTGTTATGGACTGTGAGCCTGTTAGTTTGGTTCCTGAAGGCACAGGCATTGTTCAGGAATGTTTGCCAGGAATGAGTGAGGGCTAGTTTTCCATATTGACCTCATACATAATTACATAAATTAAAGCAAACCATAACAACTGAGTGTACCTATAAAATACACTTCCAGAGGGATTTTAAATCCCTTGCATTGCACGAAGCTTGAAATTACATAGCCATATACTATATATATATCATTTTTGAAAAGTGCATGTTTAAGTTTCTACTAAGACTTTACAATGAACACTAAGTAAAAGGTTCTATTTTAATAAGTGCTTTCATTATGTTTTTCTCTAGAAAAACTTGCCTATGAAAGAGGAATGTCAGTATAGAAGGCCACATTTTTATTCTGGAGGTTAATGACTTAATAGAAATTTCTAATGCTAGCCTTCAAAACTGTCTTGAAACCACTAACCACTGACAAAAAAAAAGGAAATTGTAGAAATTAGATCTTAACATACTGGAAAAATCAGCCATTTTTAATGTACTTACAGTTTCTTCGTTTTTTTGCATTATCAGAATATGTTGATATTTAGCTATGTTCAGTTTGATTTTATAATTAACCTTTATTATGTAGATTTTTTTAGTTAATAGTGTGGTAAATTATTTCTTTAATGTAAAATATCATATTAGTTTTTATTCTATTAGACGTCTGCAAATTAAATTGCATTTCATGTGACTATTAAAAGAATCATAGACTTTCAGAATTAAATGGAATTTAGACCCAATATTAAATATATTTATAACTTAATTTAGATGTGACATGCCAAAAATCTTAGTAATCAAATATTAATATTCCAAGGTTATTAATTAGAAAGTGTTACTGTCTTTTTTCACTTTCTAAAACAATCTTGTTTGAAGTTTGTAGACATTTATTTCTGGTTGTCTTTACCACTATTTTCTGAAATGTATACACATGTATACAAAAAAATGTACACACATTTTAAGAAAGGAAAAAGTGTATTAAAATTATAATACTCAATATATACCGATAACAGAAAATGAAATACGAGTCCCGTGTATACATTTTTGTGGCACCTCAGTATATGAGATATAATGGTGAGAAAATCTTCACCTAAAATTCACAAATCAAATTTTCTTTTTGATAAGAAGAAAGTGAAATGGTCTTGATGGAAGAATAACATTTTCTATTTTTCAAATTTTTATTGGAGTGCAATCAGCATTTCTTATAAAACACCATATTATAATGAGCTTAATAACTACTCAAATATATTATTTAAAATTCCATCTTTAGTTAATGCCATGGTGTATATAAATTAGTAATCTTTTTGTGGGATCAAGTTTGTGCAATGAAGGTTCTTTGCAGAAAAATGAAGATTCAGCTAAATCTATGATTCTAAAGTATGAGGGGTAAAGGACTTTTAAAGGTACTCCTAATATCTTTATACCTTGTCTAGCCTCTCTAGGTTTAGGTAACTCTTGATTGTTGCAGTATTGCATAATTTTCTAATTTCATATTGGAGGGCAATATGGATTTTATGTTTATTACCAAGTTAATAATATATATATAAAAAATATATATATATATATTTTATAATATATATATATAATATATATAAATATATATTATATATATATTATAAAATATATATATTTATATATATTTTATATATTATATATATTATATATATATTTTATATATATATATATATATATATATATATATATATATATATATATTTTATCTTTCAAGTCCCAGGTTCCACCCTTATGACTTGGCAGACTTCACTGGCCTGTCACACTCTTCTTGGCTTTATCTTCCCAGCCTGGAAGCTCCTTGTCTTCTGTATGGATTTATCCAGAGTCTTTACTTCCCATGGGTCTATGTTTTCTCTTCATTGATTCCCTCTACCTTTATGTATCTTTCCTTAGATGTGGCAACATAAGCCACATGACATATTCCAGGCCCAGCTATATTATGTTTTTTTTTTAAATTGTTTTTTAAAAACACAACTTTATTTGTATACTTTTTTTCTCTTCACAAATATCTTGGCATTTTAAACTAGGATCTTGCTAGATTATCTTCGGGGAGAACTATGTAAAAACTCAGATTATTTTTCTGAGTATTTCCATCATAATGTAGCTTGTTATCTAAGGGAAGTTTGGATCCCTCTTTCACCAATGAATAGAAATTATTTTTTCTGGGAATGTAAATATATTTTCCACAAAGAAGAGTTCATTAGTCCTTTATCTATTAAGAGCATAACAGAACTTGCTGGTAATAATCACTCACAATTTGTTTTTTAATCCCCAGAAGGGTTTAGGATGGTTCAGTAGCAATTCTAAGGATTCATGATAAAATGCTCAAGAATGTTCCCACCAGTTCATTTCGTAAGGGCCCAGAAAGCATCAGAGAGGAGATGAAACTTCTTTTTCTCTTTTTCTTCTTCCTCCTTCTCTTTCTCTCCTCCCTCCCTCATCTCCTTACCCTTTTGGGACTGGTGCTGGGAGTGCTGAAATATTGGGGAATGCTTGTAAACAGATTTGAAGGTAATAATCACTGATACTGTCTATAAACCTAGAGAATTTGCTAGGTACTGCTTTGTCTAGAGAAATTATGGTACTCCAATCTTTGGATGGCCCCAATGTTTGAACTTCTCTACCTGAAGAAAAACTTATTTGACCCTACTTACTGTTTCCTGACTCTAAGCCAACACTTTATACATGTCAAACATCTTCCTAAATCCCAAGGTGACTCAATATGCAAGTAGTCTTGGTATGAACATTGCCAGAAAACTTCTGAAACTATAAATAAACTACCTCCACCAGTTCTTTCCTGTCCAAAGGCTTACCTACCTTGACAATGTTAATAGGTTAGTCAAACATCACATTCCCTTCCAGAACCATGGTTCCTGTGTGAGATTTGTTGCATTAAGTCCATAGTTATTCCCTACTTTATAGAAGATTCCTCAAGATTGCCTGGGTGGAAATGAGTGTTGGATTTCCAAAGTCTTAACTGGATTCTGTATTTATGAATTGGGGTCATACTGATAATTTACCTTTATTGGCTTGGTGTGATTTGTTATTGACAGATCACCTGTCCTGGCTCACTTTTCAATATTTTACTCTTAATTTCTTTCATAATTTTTGTGTAGATGCTATAGTGTCCTGGATATTAATCTGTGACAGATTTGCTAATGAATAAAACACTGTTATTTTTGGCAATTTGAATATAGTACCTCTGACATGCCTACCTCAATACAGAGTTTAAGTGTTGAAATCTTCAAGGGAATATACCAAAACAGAAAATAATTAACCATTCTTTGATTGTTCCCCATAATACCATTTTATATTTAGGATTCTTTTGGATTATGCAGTTGGAGTCCTTCTCCTTGATGTTTATAATGATACTTTTTATTATTGGCTTTGAAATTCCTTGTAAGACACTTTCACAAGTACTTTTCTGATCTGCCTAATTTCTAGCTGTGTCTGATCTGTCACATTTTGGAGGCTTCTGTTTTTTTCTCTTGATTTGTACATCTTTACATTTTATGCCTATTACTGTCTGTGAAGTCAGCTTTTAGTGTAACAGTTTGCTATGAAAGCATTTTTTTTTTTTTTTTTGCATCTGGCTTGTTTTTATGATTCATGACAAAAAATTCATCTTGGGCTTCTAATGGTGTATTTTAAAATAGTCTCCAGACTTTCTGTGGTTTATTTTATTTTAAACTATTTCTTTTTACTTTTTTTTTTTTTTATAATGGCCACATTTTCCTAAGCTCCTTTTCCTAAAATTCAATTATTTTATATGGCATTCCTTCTTTAGCTGAAATGCTGGAACTAATTGTTGTAAATAATAAGTTGACAGAAATGGGTACCCATGATACAGCCTGCATCAATTCCTGCTCAAATCTGTCTAGACACTAAAAAATTCAGTTTTAGCAAGCAGATGCCTATCATCTCCTGTGTCCTTCCATTCCAATGTGCATTCTATCTGCCTGTGAGAGAATGACAATATAAACCCACATTGTTATTGCATTATCAGAGATTTAAACTTTCTTAATTATTGTATACTATTCTGATTCTTTTCCTTAAAATGGTTCCCCAAAGCATGCAGAATAAGTTTCATATTCTTTAGTTTAACAACCAAGGCCTTTAATAATTTGGTCTTTAATTAACCTATCTTCTTTTACTTCCCACATGAACTTTTTCTTTTCTTTCCTAGTACAGTTCTTCCTAAATGACATCATTTCACAACTGTACTTTTTCCATCTTCCTGAATACCTTTCTTTATCTTCTTCCTTGTCCATTTATTGAAATGTAATCAAGATGTCTTCACTGTAATCAAAATGTTAACTGTAGGCCACTTTCCAGTTAAATTACATGTAACTTCCTCTGAATCCATGGTCCTTTGCCTTCCATGTATAATAATTCTAAGGTCATGCCTGATGTGAGTCCAGATGTGAGAGTTAGCACCTCACTCGTATATACAATGTAGGCCATTCATACCAAGTTTATTGAGAATTTAATCATTTCATTAAAAATTTAAGGTTCCAAGGAAGAGTCATATTATTAAAGACTAAAATATTTACAGTTACTTTCTGTGTCCATCCTCCTTCCTCACACCATTCTCTTTTTCTGTCTCTCCTTCCCTCCCTCCCTCTCTCCCTCCCTCCATCTCTGCCTCTGACTCTATTTCTATCTCTATTTCTGTTTACCTCTATCTTTCTCTTTTTATTTCAAACCTTTTTTTTCCCCTTACCTTCCTTCTCAGAGAAAACATAATCTTTCCTTAGCTCATACATTTTTGTAGCCTGACCTCACCTTCCATACAGGTTTTCTCCCATACTCTAAGAAACTTAACAAATATATCCTTTCCATTAAAATATTGTAACTTCTCAATGGAAATCCAACTAAATAAAAACTTCTTTAGGTCATGACCTGGCAGTAATTTTTAAAATGCCCACAATGATCTGTGTAACCTAGTTCACACTGATTATGTAGTGGTCAAAGTGCAGATTAGGTTTTTGCCTTCACAGTTTCTCATTTAGTGTGTTATCCAAATAACAAAGTATAATTTCAGAATTACTTGATTTGGATCCCCAGTTTTATTTGGATGCTGTTCCTATGGCTACCTTAGCATCTAAGACATACTTCTATTCCTACATGTAACCATGTATTATTATAATTGATTTTGTTGTGGGTTCACCTATTCTGTTAGTCTGTAAACTCTCAAAGGAGGGATGGTGTCTTATTTTACTTTGTGTTCTTGAAGTTAAGTACAGCACCTGCACATAGTATGCTCTACTCTAGTAGGTATTCAATAAATATTTGGGTGTGTGAATGAATTTTATACTTTAAGCTTGGTTGAATTACTTTAGTGAACTATAGCATATTTGGGAATTCAATGAACACTACCTTGAACCAATGTAAAAATATTACACAAGAAAAAGATACTCAAGGATTCAATTAGTCTGAATTCCTGACATGTGATTTATAACATTATTTTACTCATTTGCAATAAGTAAGATTTCTATTGGATTTATAGTTCCAAGATAGTATTTCTAAGCCTTTCTAGATGCTAGAGTCCTTATATCTCCTCCTATCCCACTTATTTCAGAGTCTGGAATAAGACAACTTTTATGAGAACATGGAAACACTTGTGGCTTCCATTGTTCCATACCGTAGGGATTTAGAAAGAATTCTGCAATGCTCTGAAGGCAGTGCTGGTTGTGGACTAGGTTAGCTGGGCTTGCCATGAGGCTTCAAACTCGAAGTAGGGCTAGTTCAGCAAGAATCACTGTAATAGGAGGAAAATTGTATGCTAATATATTCCAGGAGATGATGAAATTGCTTATCTTATTAATTTGGCAGTACTGAGTTCCTCTTATGTAAAACGTAATTTCCTTTCTAAAAGAAAATGTAGCATCTGTTCCCACTCAGAACCAAATGGAGAATTCTTCATCCACATCAGTAAGTCAGGGCTGCTCAGTATTAACTATGTTTACTGCTCAGGATGCTGTACTCACACAGACTAGTTAGTATACCAAATGTTTCACATTATTTGTTGGAATTATAGATTGGAATTATAAATTGGAATTATACCTACCATTTCCCAAATTCATTAGGATTAAAAAATAAAACAAACAAAAAAACCCCTGATAAAATGTACATATTTTAAAATTTTAACAAGATGACTCATGGAATTCATGCAGTCAGATTATTTGAAAAAGTATCACATATCATCTGTTATGCACATACATGTTTGTTTGGTCCTAATCTTTCAGCATTGTGTGGTTAGAACAAGGCCATTGCAGCCTACTGAGTCTTATAAAAGTAAAGATGTATGTATAACAGCACAACCCAGTTTTCTAATTCAACATTTATAATAAACAAGCACTGATTATTTGTTTTCCTCCCTCTCCCTTGAGAAAACTCTTGCTCAGAAATAAAACTTTGGCTCTTCTAACAAGGTAAAACGAAGCAAATTCCCAACCATGAACGACTTATTGAAATTAAGATTCCTGTTCTGCGTGTTTCTTTTATTTATCTATCTTTTGATTTCTTGAATTGTTCAGAAAACCTTCAAGTACTTTTGAGTTCCCTGTTTTTAGAGGCTCAAGAGTCTTGCATCATAGCAACATGTTTCTTCCAGGGGAAGAATGTCTTTGAGAGCCCACACCCCTTTCCATAACCATCTGGTTTGCAGATGATGAAGACAAGCACTGTTTCTTTTTTTTTTTTTTTTCCCCTGAAGTTCTGGGAAACAGATTGACCTAAAATTTTACCCTGGTGATCCCTAACATATTAATCTTCATTACCATGTCAAATTCTTCAAGAATTCAATTATCCACATATATTTTTAAAAGACTGAACACACAAAATCTATGCCATTCCACTTGTAAGACATTTTTTATTGTGCTGTAATGCCTTCATTCTTTCCTATAGCCTAGCCACATCTTACTCCTTTTTTCAAAGGCTACTTTAAGACCTAGGAGGACTTCCTCTATAAAGTCTTTCCTAATTAATGTAACCTTCATGCATATCGCTTTCATTATCTGGAGCACTTGTCTTCACACCAAATCAAAGCATATGTTAGCTTAAATATTTCATGGGAGTGTTTTGGTTCCCCAATCAGAGTGTTAGTTGTTTGATAACAAGATTCTTTTTGTTTTAGTTTGTAAAGCATAAGGGGCAGTATAAGGGATACAATGGATATTCAGGAATTAGTTGTGGAGTGAATACTACATTAATGCCATTGAAGAAGCCTCATTCGAATACAGATTGTAGGAGACACTATATTAGCATGGGATTAAGTTAGGAAAAAATTCTATAAGTGAAATATTAACCTCAAGTATAGTGCCAGGTCTAGCCTTTACATAGTTTTTATGTGAATTAGGGAAGGCATCACCTTTGTGTAACCTTGGGAAAGTGGATGGTACCTTTGTGCAAACAAAAAGGCCTTCCTTCCTCCAGTAGGTGTAGCCTCAAGCTAGGGCTCATAACATGACAAGCAGACCTGGGAATGAATTTCACCCTCCACTGGTCACCTTAATCAGAGCCTTTGTGAAGTGTACAAACAGCAAACAATATACTGCAGCCCTCCAAAGAATGGGCCAGTTGATACATGCGAGTAAAGGAAGCTTGGTAGTTTAGGAAGTACCGACTCTGTATGGCATACTTTGTATGGTGTGAAGCTAGAAGCTAAGAACCTAGGAATTTACATCTGTTATACCCTGGAAGAGAGATGTGAATAGTTATGATAAATGAGAAAAAAGATATATTGAAGAATCTAGGTTTCTAATTAGCATACTAAAATAATATTTAAGAGAATGAATAGGCCAGAAAATGGACAGGGAGGTAACGAAGCACTAGGTTTGTAAGGTGTAAGCAATGGTCAGAGTGAAGAAAATGACACAATTCCGAAGGCATGGACAAATTTGTTATTGGGGCAGAGTGCAACTGAGGGCAATATCTGAGGTTTGAGAAAGGTGACATAGTTGAAGGGCCATTTAAGAAGACAATTTTAATAGCTACATTTAAAATAGATTGCAGGGTAGTGATAGTTGAAAGAAATCCGCAGGATGTCTGTGGTACTGAAAGTTGAAAGAAAGGGGATTGATTAAGGTGAAGTATGAAGAGAAATTTCCAGTTGACTCTATATGGGTGTAAAATCCCAGGATGTGTGCTCTGAAACTTAAGGATGTAGAATGGGTAATAATGATTTAATTACTGTTCTTTAATGAATATTCATGAGTATAATTATTATTATCACTTTGAAGGTATACTTTATTGAGTTTCTAATATGTTCTCTTAATTATTTAGCCTTGTACAGTGCATTCTTATTAAAAATAAAGCAAGTATATAGTGTTGAGGTGGCATTCAAAGTATCTCCTAACTAGGTTTTAAGTTTTCTTTTGTATTATAGATCCTTTATTATCCTTAATTTATAATCTACTTATGATTTTTATGACATAAACTAGCTTCAAAAATTACATACTCTAAAATTCCATCATCTATGGGGATGTTTTCCTAAGCACAGAACATTAGTCTCTAGTGGTATGTTAAATGATTTTTGATTTAAAATTATTTTCAATCATATCAAAACAGTTTTAATGTAAATAATAGAATACTCTATATCTATTTCAATTATAGCTTGTGAAATCTCTGCAAAGTTTTTGATATTGACATAGATCAGGGGAAATTTTAGCTCTTTATTATATCAAACTTATATCATCTCTTAATTAGGAGTTACACAAAAGAGTTTGACAGTATCTATAAAATGACCATCTATAAAACATTTCAAAATTTTTTTCCTTAGTTAAAAAAAGAAATTAAGTTTTGGTCTTGGATCCTTGACATAAACTTTATTATGAAATTAAGCAAGTGAAATACATTGCACAACTGTATTTCTTCAAGTTTAAAAGACACAGCTTCACTACTAAACTCTATAATCTCTTTGATGCAATTAACTGGGCAGTTAACTTATTTATTTCAGAATACACCTTAAGAATCTAGAGGAAATTTAACAGTGCATTTTACTCTTGCAGCACTAGTAAATGTCAAGAATTCAGGGGGAAGTTGGGACATGAGAGTGTTAATTTTAAAGGTTGCTTTTAACCATGGGACCCATGTGACTATGTAAACTTATTTTATTTATTGGGTGAGAGATGATCTTTAACCGGAGCCAATAAATCATCCTAGTCAGATGGACACTCCACGACATATCAACAACATATTTGTTGGGTAAAATAATAGAAAGAACACACCTCTGCAGTCACATAAATAAATGAGGCTCTGAAAACTGTGTCTTCACTACTTTGGGGCAATCACCTGTTTCTGTGAGCCCCAGTCCCTTTATCTGTAAAATGGAGAAAGAGGGAAATAATTCCTACCTCAAATAGTCATGAGCATTTTTCAGGTAATATCTGAAAAATGCCTCGTGTAAAGTAAGCACTTAATAAATGGTTCTTATTGTTAATCTTAAGCATATTAGTTAACCAATGTCTTCATGGGCCTGTTGCATGCTATTTTTCCAGTTTATTTCCAATTTAGCCTCCACATGAAACTATCTGGAATCCTTAGCTCATGTTACTCATCTCCCATCTCTGGCCTGTCAATCTTGCTTTAATTCCCAGAATACCTCACTTTCAGCACATCTCTATCAAAAGAAATATATCTGGCTGACTATTTTATAGTTCCTTTCAATGAAAGAATGATGATTTATTAAAAATATTTTAAAATCTCAAATAGGGAAGATATGATTTTTTAAACTACATTTTAGGATAGAATATTTGAAAATGTAGCAACTTACAAGGAATATTTGTGTAGTGCTTAATAGTTTACAATGCTTTGTTCATGTAAATTATCTCATTCGGTTTGAGGTGAAAATTATTAAACCTATTTTTTGAATTGAAAGAATTGAGCTTATAAAAATAACATACTCAAGATGATCCTGCTAATAATTACTGGAGCCTGGTCTTCTGATGCCAGAAATGGTTTTTGGCAATTTTTTCTTCTACAGTGAGAAATAAGACTTACTAAAAAAAGAGGGAAAGGGCAAGGATAATACCTTAAAAGGAAAGGAATATGGAGATTTTAAGTTTTGGCTATAGAGCATTATACATTTTGAACAAAGCTAATCTTCCCCACTTCTCTCTCTTCCTTTCTGTATATATGTACACATACTCATATATACATTCATTTTCTGTACCCTTATCATTAGTTTGTTGAAGCACAATGGTATCTCTATGTTTAGCTTTCTGTCCTATAAAATTCTTTGTTCCATCCTAAAGTGCTCAATGTGCCTCCAGGCTTAAAATGTATTGATGTTCAAAAGAGTTCTTTAATCTGTTTAAAACAGAATAAAGGAAAGTAGGCATCTTGGTCCCCAGGAAAGAGCTCTAGAGTGGGAGTTAAGGGCTCTGTTCATCTTGAGGCTGTGGGCATGGTTTCATGTTTTAATGTAGTGTGAATTTTTTGTTTGGTTCTTTGCTTTATATTGTATTGTATGGAGTATGTATATATGTTCAAGTGAGTTCACTATGTTAGTGTAAATGAATTACTTTTTAACTTTGCTTACTTTTATTCCTGCTTTTTATACTAGATAATTATAAAAATGCAAACAGTTGTACTTTGACATACTTTAATTTCTGGTCATTTTCTAAAATGTGTTTATTTTAGAAGTTTTAGGTTTATAGAAAAATCATAAATATATACTTTTCCCCCTTCTTAGTATCTTACTTTAACAACTAATGAACCAATATTGACACTTGTATTAAGTATAAGTAATGTCCATACTTGATTCATATTTCCTGGGGTTTGACCTAATGATCCCTTTCGTTCCATGATCCTATCCGGGATACCATATTACAATACATTTAGTCATCATGTCTTCTTATGCTTCTCTTGGCTGTAAGAGTTTTCCAGGCTTGTCTTGATTTTCATAACCTTGACAGTTTTGAGGAATACTGGTTGAGGTATTTTACAAAATATCCCTCAATTGGGATGTCTGATTTTTTTTTTTTTAATGATTAGGGTGTAGATTTTTGGGAGGATAACCTCAGAGGTAAAGCTCCATTTTCAACTACCAATATGACATCACTATTGATATTAAACTTCATTCCCTGGCTAGGGTAGTGTTTTTCAGGTGTCTCCACTGTAAATTTACTATTTTTCTCCTTTTCCATATGGTACTCTTTGGACGAAAGTCACTATGTACAGCTCACATGTGAGTGAGTGGGAGCTTCGTTCCATCTCCATGAGTGTCTGTCTATACATAAATTATTTGGAATTCTGCACAGAGATTTGTGTATTCTTTTAATTAGTGAATTACCTATCATTTATTCATCTGCCTTTATGTCAGTATGGGCTCAGATATTTGTTTTAAATTTTGGATTACAATCAGTGTTACTCTGCTTATTTTAATGGTTATTGGTTCCAGCTTTGGCCATTGGGAGTTCTTTCTGTTGGCCCTCATGGTATCCCCTTGATTTCCTTCCTTCTTTCCTTCCTTCCTTCCTTCCTTCCTTCCTTCCTTCCTTCCTTCCTTCCTTCCTTCCTTCTCTCCCTCCCTCCCTCTTTCTTTCCTTTCTTTTCTTTTTTAGTACTTTCTTACTTTCTACAATTTAAGATGCTCCATGCTTATCTTGTGTATTTCCTGTCCCAATGGTAGAATCAGCCATTTCTCCAAAGAGCCTCATTTTATTAGAGTATGGTAATAGAAACCACAATCTGGGATATAGGTGTGTTCATTTTTATTGGGTAGTCATTCTTTTAGCACCCTTTCAGTTGACAGAGCAAGGAAATGTATATATGTACATAAACAGGTGAATATACACATACCTATATATATATATATATTTTAATGAATTATGTTTTTATGAATATTTTGGATTCGAGGACAGCATTGAAGGAAGATAGCCTTGTTATTATAGCATTTCTTCCCAAACTTTTCATGTGTGGGATAGCATATGAAACGGGCAAATTAGGACATATTACTGAATACCAATAGGGTAAAGAGAGCTAGGCAAAGGCTGGAAACAATATTTTGTAAATATATCCTAAGCCAGAGATCCCTACCTGGAGTTCACAGGATGATGAGGCCTTCACATATATTTTGTTTGACCCACACAGTGCTTTTTAAAACTATTTGAATTACATGACTAACATTGAAATATCAAGAGATGTCGAATACAAATATTGATTTCTTGATTCTTTTTATATTTTATCAAGTCTGAAACCCTGGACCCACATTATTATGTACTAATAATCTTACCAAGATGCTTCAAATCTTGGTAAAGACCACACAAGCTCCTGTCTGCTCTAAGTTCATTTACCCATCCACACCCACGCTGACATCTCATGGTACCTGGACTCTAGGAGCCAGCCCAATTTTCATCCCACCTGCACTGTTGTTTTTCCCAGAATGAGGAGAAGAGGAAAATCTTTCTTGAGTCCACAGGCAACACATTGGGAAAATGAAAGACAGTCTACAACATATGTTTTTTGTTTTTTTTTTAAGTACAATGAGAGATAGCATATTTCTTTGTGCAAGTGAGAAATATGCTTAATTTGCTTAATATGCAAAGTCAGACTGCATCTAAATTCCACTACTTAAAATTCCAATGCAAGATGTACTCTGCCCACTAAATTTGGACCTCTGCCCTAATCCTTCGTTCTCCAGTGGGGATCAGAACTTAAGTTTTCCTTCCTGCCACTTCTACAAAATGACTTCATAAAGTAATATGATCCAATGCAGAGCTTGTATTTTGGTGTGGCCTTGGTGTATATGACATTATTATATGGCCTATTAGTAAATCTTTAGAAGACATCTTTATGCCTTTTATTTCATTTTCTGTGATAATTTTTATAAATCTTGGACCATGTTATTTTGTGTAAAGGCCACAGATAAATAATTTACTCAAGATGTATAAACTATATTTTATTGTTAAATTTAGAACACTATATTTGCATTTTTGTTTGCAGAGATCAGCCCAGTTATTTTTATTCAGAAGGGACTTGAATGAAGAAAAAATTTATTAATTGTAAAATACAGATTTCTAAAGATGTAGAAACAGATTCATCTTATTTGACATTTCTTTTTTCAAAATGATGAACATTATGTGAAAATAAAAAGTTTGAGTCATCAGCAGTTAAAATGAAAACAAAGTTCAAGTTATAAGTAACTGGAAGTAAAGCAAGCTTGCAGCTTGCCATTTTTTTTTTTCTGATTCAACCAAATTAAAAATATTTGGCAAGACAATGGACTAAGACAAGAAGGAAAAAGGATTATAATATAAGAATAAAGGTGAGTTTAGATCAAATTTTAAGTATAAAATAAATATAATATAAAATGACATTTAAAATATAAAAAATAATTCAGGTTTACCAATTTTACCACCATCTTCCCCCTCCAAATATTCCATAATTGTCAGCATTATAAGATTTTACCATGTTTATGGATGTCTAGCTGTATGTATATATAAATACATAAACATAAGATTTTACCATGGTTATACATGTATAATATTTTATGTGTATATGTATTTATAAAATAAAAACATCTACAGATACCTAATATGAGTGTGTATAACCATTTATGTAAAAGAAAATATCTATAAGTACAATAAAGTCATATGAAACTATATTTCATATATATGTATATATGTATGTGTGTGTATGTATATGAATATAAATGTTGTAGGGTTTTTTACAAAATATTTTTACATACATAACACTAATATTTCTATTAGAAGATCTTGGTGAATTCAATGGAAACCTCTGGTCTGCAGAACAGCATGTTGTTGTTTTTTGTATATAAGTTAATTTCTTATGAATATATGCCACATAAATTAGCATTTACGAAAATAAGTCTGATGAGCACAGCTTGAGTAGCCATTAAGATTTTGGACTTTCAGTGCTGACAAATCAGCTTGAGTCAAGACTCTACCTCCCATGCTACCAATCATTCATTATATTCTATCACCCACCTGATCACTGCCCATCCAGGGGATGAATTTGATTGATGAAGAATGTATGATTAATAAATATTTATTTCTGTGCTAATCTTTATTCCTGATGAAAAAGTTTACACCCACAATACAGTCTGGTTTCAAATCTAGGACCTATCATTTCCAAGGTGTGGGAATCTTGGCCCTGGGGCAAGTTGTTTAATCACTGTGAGCTACTGTTAGTTACCTCGAGGGGATTATACTATGTTGAGGATTAAAGGAGATCAAGAATATAACACAGTCTGTACAGTACTTAACACATATTACGTATTCAGTAAATATAAGTTTCTGTTGCTACTTCTGCTGCCATTACTATGACTATTATTAAGGCACACAAAGTCCTTTTAAACTGAATTGTCTTTTATTTTAATAACTCTCATAACCAGTCACCAGTTCATTGTTATTAATCTAGAGATTTTTAAAAGTGTGTTGATATGGCCATAATGTTAGTAACTGCTTGAAGCTGAAACAATTGAAACATGAGAGCCTGAAAATTATTACTAACAAGAAACTGTCAAATGGGGTACACTTGCCCTTGTATTTGTGGGGGGCTGGTTCCAGAACCCCCTCCAGATACCAAAATCTGCAGGTGCTCAGGTCCCTTGTATAAAATGGTGTAGTATTTGCATAAAACCTACACACATCCTCCTGTATACTTTAAATCATCTCTGGATACTTATAATACCGAATACAATGCAAATGCTATGTAAATAGTTGTTAAACTGTATTATTTAGTAATAACAAGATAAAAGTCTGTGCATATTCAGTACCCATGCAACCATCTTAGACCTGAATACATGGTACATGTCAGCAACAAGGTAACACTTTTTTCCCTGAATATTTCTGATCCGTGGTTGGTTGAATCCACAGATGCAGAACCGGTGGATATGGGGGGCTGACTGCACTACCTTTTGTTTTCCAGTTCATTGTTTGTAACCAGTGTTTATGACACAAAAGAGTAGGATTTGTTAAAAATCATCACAGTGCCTCATTTGCAAGCTTACGAGTAGGTAGTGTTTCTCTTACCAGGTAGGTACCTTGCAGTTTCAAGGACTATTGAAAACACTTAATGTGTATGTTACTAATAATACCACCAACTGATTTGTGGCAATATTTTGTCATAAAATATCTCCATCATAAATTATATATTACATTTTATTACCCAGGTTAGGAAATAAAAACGTTGCTAAAGGGGTTGAGTAATTGTCTAGAAATCCATGATCATCTATGGTTCGTTCTGTTTTTGCTGTTTGAATAAGAGTATTTTTAAAATTAAGCTAGTACTTTATTATTGGTAAACTGAAATGGAAAATAGAAATGTAACAAGAAGGGAGCTTATGATTTAAATTGAAAATTTATTATATACATTGTGTCTATTACAGCTAATCTTAGCTTGTGGAGTGGGAGATATGGATACTGTTCTTAAGGGCAAGATGATTTTTCCAAGTCTCTGAAACTAATGCCCCTTATAATTTTTCAGGTTGTACTAATTTCATGTGATTAATAAGGCATTAGGAGCTAGTGTTTTCATTAATGGTGGAAAAGGGGATATCATTTTATAAGTCCTAAAGCTGATTATCCACTTTATCTCCCTCTATTTAGCCAGGCTTGAGATCTGAATGGAACTTTTTGCTTTGCCATTCATGATATCATTTGCCTAATTTTTCTGGATTTTGCGCTTTATTTCTTGGTGTTTGCTAACTCCCAAATTTCAAAAGGGTGTTTTCATATAGGTTTTGTTTTTCACTCTATAGTTCATCAAATTGGAATTTTCTTTATACAAAACTGTAGAAAATGGTTCACTCCAATACTGTCTAGAAATTGCCAAGTGATTATTATGTTTATGTTGTCAACTACCTATATAGAATAGTTTTCAAGATCAGGTTATAATTTCTGTCAACTCTGTAAATGCTTCCTGGCTGGTGAGAGGATGTAAGTTATTAAGCAACTCACTTTGAAAGAGAACAGAGGGAAAGAGGTACTAATAACTTTCAGAGTGGCATGAAAAAGATGTTGGGTCTAGGAATCTGTCTTGATACTGAAGAACATTGATTAGCAGATCATTCTCTCTCTCTCTTCCTTCCTTCCTTCCTTCCTTCCTTCCTTCCTTCCTTCCTTCCTTTCTTTCTTTCTTTCTTTCTTTCTTTCTTTCTTTCTTTCTTTCTTTCTTTCTTTCTTTCTTTCTTTCTTTCTTTCTTTCTTATTTAGTGAGAGAAGAGCTTTTAGGAATGGAGGAGAGCCAACTCCTTAGGGCTGTATCCTTGCTTGACTGTAAGGTCTGTGAAGGCGATGCAATGATTTCCTGTATGTCTCCCAGTCCCTTGTTGAGAAATAAACACCTGAAAAAAAGCCAAAAGAATTAGTCTTTTCACTCTTCAAGGCAGGACGAACTGCTAAAAAAAAAAATCTTTCTCTTGTAAGAAACAATACTTCTGAACTCCTCAGACTCTGTCACCAACATTTGGCTTTCGATGGCCTCTCCCGCTTTTTTCTCCTTTTTTTCCCCTCTGTCCTTAGGCTGAACCCTCCTCAGTTCATACTGAATCACGGTAATGAGCACCTTCCTGGTTTGCTGCACTTGCTCTCCTCTATGATTCTCCCAGTTTACTCTACAATCTCAGGAGGTTCAATCTTCCTCCTTTGGTTTTACTGCTCAAGGAAGGAAAAGACTTCAATGCTATCATATTACCATCAATCAAGTTAAATACAACACTGCTGGTTAGTGTTCAGTATTTCTATAATTGGAGGCAACTGACACTTGCATTTCCTCCACTTATTCTGTAGGTAGATAGAATACTCAATATCAGGCAAACCAAATTCTAGACTACCCCCCAAGCACATCCTACCTTCAACTTTCTATCTCTGAAAAATTGCTTAAGTATCTCCCCAGTTGTTATTTCTGAAGCTTCTAGCCAGGCATTCACAAGTAGTGAGTACTTAATATTGCTTTATTGACTTTTTATAATAAATTAGGCAGACTGTTAAAATTATACATCTTTTATTCCTGTATATTATGATTTTGTTATTTGTATCTCATTCATTGTTTTTCAATTCTATTATGATTTTCTAAAAATGATTCATGGTATTTGGTTTAAGTACAGTCAAATTGTTAGAAAATTAAGATGGTTTTTTCTTAATATTTGAAACCAGGGCTAATAAAGTTATTTATATAACTCCCTTAAGCACACAAAATTCATTTTATCTGATTAACAAAAGGTTAAAAAGATTTTTTTAATACACAATCAAGTTTGTAACCTTTCTTAAAATAAGTTCTCTTTTTTCTCTGATTTTCTGAAGTTGTAACAAAATGATACTGTTATTCTGGAATGTTGATGTGGTAGGAAATTTCTACTTATGTCTCTAAAAAGTAGGTCATGATTACATATCATAAAAATAGATGTAAAACGTGGCTATTCTGGCCACTTGAGGTCAAATACCATGCCATGAGCATGTGTAACTACATGTCCATCCATCCATTTCAATGACTTAGTTTTTCAAATAACAGACATTTTAATAAAGATAATTAAAATACAAACCTCTGTGGATGAATTAATAGCTACCTAATAATCAAAATATATTATCCTCTGAGTTAAGCACAGATTCAGTATTTATATTTTATCAATTACATTAAATAGAATTATTTTGTTCGAAACATTCAAATATTATTGTGAGAAATATATAATTATTGATTAACATAAAAAATCTCTCCCTTTCTCCTGTAATTCATTTTCACCAAGTATAATAGGTACATTTAGTTAAAAGTTACATGATGAAATTCTCTTGGCGGGACTGTATAACTAATTAAATCATAGTTGAGTATTTATTCTCGTCAACAATTTAGTTCTTAAATTCATGTTTCATTAGAGTTTCTGGATTTTTACCTTTGCAGACAAAAGAGGGTATCTTCAGTCAGTGTGTTTCCTTGAAGCCATATTGCATGGAGGGTCATCATGTATTTTGCTTCCCCCAGGTCTAGATAGACTGAGTGTCTCATTAGTGAGCTCTAAGCGTGGGTGCTTATTGTTTCTGCTCAACAGAAATCCACCTTCTTGTGACACACACCTTTCTCCATGAATTAAGTAGAGTGCTCACAGCTGTCCTCAGTATCCAACAGCAGCCCAAAGCTAACCTTGAACTTTTAAAGTACAACTCTGTCCAATAAAATGTCTTAAGACAATGTTGTTGGTGTCTTAAGACAATCTGATTCATTAAACATTTTTTTTGCCGCTGAAAACTCTTTTGAGCAAAAGTTAAAATTTCTCATTGAATGATTGTCATATTTTCATGAAATGTTTGAAATAGCACAAAGAGTTGAAACGCAGAAAGGAATGTTTTTTGATGCTTTGTGTTTTATTTGCTGTTCAGTCACGTTGGCAAAGTGTCCCATTATATGGACTTTACACTTAACTGCTAAAAACATTTCCTATAACCCAAGAAAGAACTTGAGATTGCTGTTTAATGATGACAGTACTTAAAGATGACATTTATCCTAATAACAATGGTCCTTTAAAAATACTATGTTTTCTCAGACCTCTGCTCATATTCTATTTTGTCTGTGAGATCATCCCTAATCGAAGTAACCTCCATCTCCCCTTCTCCACTCAATTCACTTCTCTCCTAGCACTCTCTGTCTTTACCTTGCTGCAGTTTTCTTTGTAAACACTTATCACTATAAGACATATTATATGATTATGTATTTATTTTGTTATTTTTTGTTTTCCTCCACTAGTGCATAGGTTCCTTGAAGAATAAACTTTTCTGCTCTGTTCACAATTATATTCCTAACACTAGTCTGTTGCCTAATGCATAGTAGGTATTCAACATATATACAGATTGAATGAATGAAAAAGAAATATATTGAATTTTTTGATGTGACTTGGGATTTAAAAACCAGACTCATAGTTCTGTTTCTTGTGCAAAAGATGGGATTGTAGGCTGGTTTATCTTCTGAATATTTCTTTAACTATAAAATGAAATGAACACTTATCTCTGTAGAAGAGGTGATAGAAATGTGTGAAATCTTTTCAGAGCCAAAGTGGCAATTTAAATGTGGTAGTGATCTTTTGATTTGGTTTCCTACCTTCCCTTTTAGTCTGTGCAGGTACAGTGAATGCCCACTACGTCTCAGGTCTCCTGCTAGATGTGAGGCATACAGCTATGAACACGACAGAGATTCGCTGCCTTAGTGGAGACTATAGTCTAGGAGGTAGTAAAGCAAAAATTAGGAAGGATATGATCAACTTTTTATAGAAATATGCACCCTTTCAAAATTGGGCACAGATTAGGTGCTCAATAAAGTTATTAAATAAATGAGTAAATGAATTTTCGAAGAAATTCTAAATCAAAATTTAATCTTTTAAATTTATTTTTATAAGTGAAAAAGTCAAACATTTTTTCATAAAATCTCTTCTCACAATATCTCCGTGATTGACAGAATTTGGTATAAATTATCCAAAAGCCCACACATAGATTCTACAAAATATTGCCATCTTCCAGTGAGTAACTAGGAAAATTCTTATGCAAAACCAGGTGAGACTTTTTTTCATGAGTAAAAGTATTCAGGAATGTGTTGTGTATCATTCTATCACCAGTGTCCAGGGAAGTGTCTGGCACAGAGAAAGCAGAAAATGAATTTTTGTCAGATTGAACTGAAGCGATAGAAAGCGGGAAAAGTATTTTTAATTCTGTGGCCAAAAGGATCTCTAGAATATCACAATACAGACATCTTATTTTAGTTAACTGCTCATTTCTTTCATTTTTCTTTGCTTCAAGGTCAGTTATGGTCATAAAATTCATAACTGCTATAGACAGAATCACTAAAAGAGCACAATTTAAAACAACTAACTCGTTCATGCCATATGGGGGCATGAACTTTACTATAAATCTCCTAGCAAACTACCTTCTATAATGTAGCTACATTATATGTTTATTTAATCAATGGCTAAATTATAATTAAACCTCTTCCCTTAAGTCTTAGCATAAATGAAGTTTTAATGAATGTACATAATACAGTTAGATCATTCTTTGATTCCTAACTTGAAAATAATTACCTAGGCCACCTACTATAATTTGTCCATTTTGAGATTAAATAGGTGATTTCTGAAAGTTAACATCACCTATTAGCTTTTTCATGTAAAAGAGAGAAGGAAGGTTTTAAAAGATGAAAACAAAAATAATATTTGACGCATAAACTATTATTTACTCACACTATTTTCTCTTTTTTGTTGCATATTTAAGGAATGTTTCAGAATTGTCTGTCAAAATAAAAGGAACTAAAAAGCCATTCTTGGGCCGGCCGAGTGGCGCGGTGGTTAAGCGCTGACTTGGGAAGTCAGCGGCCCCGGTTCGGTCCCACATATGAGGGCCAATGACACTGTCCTCAAAAAAAAAAAAAAGCCATTCTTTAATTATTTTATATATTTCATATTCAAAATATGAATTTACAGACTTTTTAGCAAATTATCTATTGGCTTGGCCCCTGTAGGTAAAGTGTAAAGGATTTTTTCTTGTCAATTTATAAAAGCACAAATAACAAGCTGACAACCACCCAGCTTTAGAAACACTAGCCATCTGTTTTCTATAAGGTAATTGTTGTTTCTTGTTAAATTCTCCCTGTGAAATATTTTACTTGAGATTTCTTGTTTTGGCCTGTGAATTCTACCCAGCGATTCAACTCATTAGTGGACTATAAAGTCACAAATGGATTCTGGGGGAGCTTTGCAACTTCTTATATTCATACCAGAATCTCACTGTGCTGATCTAAATTGGACACTTTTCCAGGGAGATTTATTACTACAATACTGAAAGCTCATAACGATTAAAGTGATTTTAATTTAAGAATGTTTACACCTTTAAAAAGATGACTGTTGAGTGCGATTGCAGATTTGAGTGGTAGTTCTTAGTGGTAAATTTTTCCGTGGAGGGGAGAATACCATTTAACTTTTGCCTGTGTTGTTATGCGGAAGGAACAAAAAATATATTCTTCTCTGACAACTGGACATAAGGAAGGAAAGGCAACAAATGGGCATGATCACACTAAGGAACAATAGTTTTTTGTTTCTTCCATTTAAAGAAAGTAGTGCACCATTAGAGTGTTAGTATGATGACTACAGTAATTATTCCCAAATCTGGCATCATCATACTAGAAAAGCTTTTGAAAAAAAGTACAGATTTCAGTTGCAAAATAAAATTAGAATGACAAAAGGTAGGATCTAGGAGGTGATATTAAAAAAAAAATTCTTTGAGTGATTATGATACAAAATGAAATTTGAGAAGAACCAACTTAAAGCAAAATCAAAGCTGAAATTAAAAAAGTATATTAAAAAGTAATCCTTCAATTTGAGAGATTCACAGTAATTAATGTCACAACACGTATAACTTGTATGGGACTAATTTTGGCTGAAATCTCTGAATGAAGGAAGAGCTGAAAGATTATAGAATATAGTGAATGAAGGAAGAGATGAAAAATTATAGAATATAGTCATATTCTGCCAGGGCTTAAAAAGGTGCCATATAATTATCCTGAAAAACTTCCGACTGTGGACTGTGATTATATTAAATACAGGTGTATCGCTGTGGGCAGGTAGCTCAGGTATAATGACATTAACAGATCCAAATTGCTCCAATGGCTTTGTCTAGTATTGTGTGCTAACTTGGAAAAATCCCTCAGGCCCTACAAAAGTCACATTTCCCCTTTTTCCCTATCTTTGATCAGTATTGTTCTTGAAATCTGAGTGTACTCCTATTTTGTGATGTTATTTATCTGGACAGGTCAGAAGCCTGAATGTTAAATGCTTGACCTCAGGATGATTTGTGGGAGAAACAGCGTTCCTCCACTATGGTCATAGCCCTATACAAATGGGTTTCTGCCAATATAATTTAATGTGTGATTTCTCTCTCCTCCCTCTCCTCCTCCAGATTCTCACAGGTCCCCATAAAGGGGAGAGAGCTCTGAACATGAATTTGAGTTTGATAGACATTGAAATGGGGTTGAGGCAGACAAGAGAAGTCTGGGAACTTTTGTGCTAAATAATAATCAACCATTTTGTTTGAATAACACATGTCATTTCGAAGCACTTTCACATCTATTTGATTCTCAAAACAACCTTGTGTGGAGGTACTGTATTTCCCCTATTTTTCAGATGAAAAAATTTGAGGATCAAAAAAGTTGCTATTTGCCAAAGGTTTCATGACAAGTAATTTTCAGTGTTATGGTTAAAAAAAAAAAGCAAAGTTAAACAAAAAGCTGGGGCTCCTCCACTCCTCCATTTCCAATGCCCCTGCATCACTTGCCCTTTAGGGGTTCCCAATGACTAGATTTAAAGTCAAATACATCTAATAGGCATTATCAATTAAAGCTGCAAGTTTGCCCTCTCATTTCCCACCCCTCATTCTCTTGATTTGAGTTGGCAGAGTCCTACCTATCCCTGAAGGTGGCACCCCAGAAGGCAGCCTGGAGTGCATCAGAAATAAATCTGGGCTCCAAACCCCTGATGCCGCCATTTCTTCCATCCCTGTCCCTTTACTCCATCACTCAATTTCTCTTTCCTCTTTTTTCTCTTTTCTTTCCCTCTCTCCTAACCATAGTAAATTACATATAGCTCCTGGATAAATTCTGCTTTTCTCAATTCTAAGCTGACATACCTCTTCCACCAGAAAGGCTAAGGGATTCCTCCTACACAATGCCTTCAGCAATGCTTGTGTGTCCTCCCACATCAGCCTGTATCTATTTTCAAGGTACTTATCATCATGTACTTCAATGGCTTGATTATCTTCCTCATTGGGCTACAGCTACTTGAAATTAATATGGCATCTTTTGTTTTATTTAGGCATAGCTCCTAGTAGAGAAATGGCATGTACAATAGTAAGGTACTCAGTATTTGTTGGATGATAAAGAGCTTATTCTAGCATTTCTTGGAGTATTTTGGTAGATATTTCTTTGGAGACCCCAAATTGTTTCTTCACCCTGCCAACACCAGTACGAGGCCCCTATATAGCACACTTGGTTGTATATATTTTAATAAATATGGTCATTTGTGTTACTGCTGTTGTTAGGTCTTTGGTTTGGAATGCATTTTTTTTTATTTTATTACAATGCTGTCTCCGTAGGGGAATTTAGATTTGATTTATATTACAGACAGTCCTTGACTTATATGGTTCCACTTAACGATTCTTCAACTTTACCACGTTATGAAAGAGATATATGCATTGATCTTTTCCCATGCTAGTGATATGCCTATATTATTTTCTCATGATGCTAGTGAGCAGGGCAAGCCACAGCTCCCAGTCAGCCATGCAATCATGAGGAGAAATAAACAACATTCTCTACTGTACTACTGTCTTGCCAGTGCTTTTTGGACCTGTTTATTGTGTCCTGAACATATTTAAGATACACTACATCATGCTATGATGTTCGGTAGGTTAAGGATATTAAATACATTTTTGACTTAAAATAATTCCAACTTACGATGGGCTTCTGGAGACATAGCCCATCATAAGTCAAGAAGTGTCTGTATTTTATTTGCATATTTTACTAAGAAACATAACTTATTCTTCCTGAGCTTTAGGACTTTTTGACATTTTAGTATAATTGCCAAAGAGCTGGATTCCTTTTTCTCCTAAGAAATTCTGCAGAATTTTCCACTTGATGTACTCAAAGTGCCATATCACTTTTCTTAAAATCCACCTTTGTTTAATGACATGAAAAGAAATAAAATTTTATAAATCTTTTTTTAAATATTAGGGAAGAGAAATACTTTCTTTTCATAATAAAACACTTAAGTATTAACATATTTCAAAAATAGGAAATATTAATGTAGTATTAGTAATCATAACTGAGGGAAATTTGCATAGTCTCTTTCCATCACATAAAATATTCCCACTATAAAGAATCCACATACACCAACTATTAGATGTTACACTTTCGCTACTTTATTTGTCCTTTTTTTCTTTACTAATGTTTTAAATCATTCAACAAACTGAATGATTGTAAAGCTAAATCAATTCCAAATAATATTAAGTATAATTTAGTTCCCATTTAAGAGTCACTTTTTAAATTTCCTGACATCTTTACAACACTCTAGATAGTGGAGTTTGTAATTCGTCATCCATGGGTTGGCATAAAGTACCACAAATTCACGGCAGGGAGAAGGTTATTAGTGCATATTTCATAGCCCTGGGTAAACTCTTCACTCACTCTATAGACAGTTAAAGAAATCCAAAGCCTAGTGGCCTGTGAGAAATAAAAAAAACACACAAAACTTCCCCTAATTTTATGAGATGAAGTACAATAATATTGAATATATGAATACTATACATGCAATTTGATGTAGATATGGAGATGATTTTGTATATGTTTTAGAATTCCTAGCTCCCAGAGAAGTCATTGGTAAATGTAGACGGGCATGAAATAATGCCTCTAAATCTACTGTTCCGTTTAGCAATTCAGATGCTATGCATGGCCTTGTCCCCCTATGGTTGAACCTCTACAACTCAAGGGAAATGTCTATTGGTTGAGACATATGTATTTTAAGTTTATTGTTTGTATCCAGGCCACCTGGATCATCTCACTTGCAAATATATTCCAGTCATGAAAAGTCTGGCTGAGCTCACGATAAATCCCATCAGCCTTTATCCTTAATATATAGTCAATAATATTCCATTAAATAACTCTTAATCACTGTTTTCCATTAACATCATAAAAATATGCTGACCTACCCAATTATCTTTCATTAAAAAATACGCAGATGAGTCAGGTTTCAATTTTTTTATTAGATCATATGCCCTCTTTTATTATTATAAAACAAAATGAGCAATCACATTTATTCTATTATTTCTTTTTATTTTTAATAGTTATTGCCAGTCAAATTGCCACTGAATTGATGGTTACCAAACAGGAAAAAAATTGAAGTTGTAGCTTGGTTTGGTCCTTGGAGGAAGTTTTTATTTTTGAAACTCTTAAGAGAAGATTGAATTAAAAAAAAAACCAAAAACCCCAAAAAACAGTTAAGAACTTTCATAAAGATTAGTTCAGACTTCAGAAAAATGAAAGGAAATGAAGACCTGAATAAGAGGTAATTTAAAAAGAAAGTGGTTGATGGTTATCTTTAAATAGTATTTTTCAATGCTGAATTTTATTGACTTTTTCTCTAATGGCTTTTCCAGCATCACCTCTTTAGTTTAAATAAAGTAGATAGAATACAGCATATTGTTTGCACATTTATATAATGTAAGCAGAATTTTCTGTGGGAAAATTTCATTTCCTGTGCTCTTTAAACCAATCCAAAAAAGAACTGAATAATAGCTGGTATGAAATGATTTGCTGTCCTTACTCATCAAAATTCCTGAAGGCTTATTGGTGTCATGAAGATAATTTTTCTCCATCAATATCCTGTGAAGCCTCAGGAAAGCTACGGGAAATTTCCCCGGATATTAGGATGGTAACATCAGGTGGCTACACAGGCATAGCATCAGGAAATGAATACTGACCATTTAGAGTTGGGAGTTGAATAGAAAGAAAGAATGGAGTTCACATTGTTAGTATTTTTCACTTGCTTCCCTTTGATAACAAATTCATTTTTTCAAAAACCCATCGTAATCTCCCTGTTTCTTACCTCTAAAGTACAACATTCTTTATTCTTTTTTTATTCTTTTAGATTAATCCAGACTCTTGTTAATTTTCATGCTTCCTATGGGTTGTCTGTTTATTACTCTCTATTCAATATTTACATGTAGAGTGTGAATCTTAAATTTTATTTATACAAATTGTCTTTATTCTCTCTCTAAAGTAGCAATCAAATTATCTAACTTAGAATGTAGTAGTTAAGAATGTGTGGTTGTTAAAATATTGGCTCTGCCACTCATTAACTTTGTGGTCTTGATTAACTATAAGCATCTACCAGGGTGGCTGTAAGGATTAAGAATAAAAATTTCATAAGGCACTTAACATAGCTCTTACAACACAATACATAGTAGCTATTAATGTACATACTGGGTTGTTCGTCCTTAGTATTCATCCCAATATGCCTTAAATAGGATTTAGAATTTTTTTTTTCAATCAAATTTATTTCTCTTTTCAGACTTCTGTTTCATGCAGTGTCTAGACCCTTGTCCCTATCCTGTTGATATCTGTATTAGTTACCCAGGGCTGCTGTGTAACAAAGTGTGACAAATTGGGTGGCTTAAAACAACAGAAATTTATTGTCTCCCAATTCTGGAGACTAGAAGACCAAAATCAAGTTGTTGAAGCCTGTAGAGGGAGAGTCCTTCCTGGTTTCTTCCAAGCTTCTGGTGGTCGCCAGCAATCCTTGATTTTCCTTGGTTTGCAGCTGTAGCATTTCAGTCTCTGCCTCCATCACATGTGTCTGTGTCTCTTTGTGTCTTCTCTTCCCCTTAAAGGGACACCAGTCTTATTGTATTAAGGCCCACCCTACTCTAGTATGACCTCATCTTAGGTAATTACATTTTCAGAGGACTTATTTCCAAATAAGGTCAGCATATCTTTCGGGGTTGAGGGGGACACAATCCAACCACGAACCATATCAATAAATGTTACTTTCTCTATTCATTCCTGAACCTTGGAAGTTATTTTTTAATTTTTCTAATACCTTATCCCACCCATAGTTAATCAAACCCTGCCTATTTTCTATCTGGTGTCTCATGGATTTACTCCCCTTTCTTCATTCTTAGAACAACTATTTCTCCTAATTACAGTATAACATTTTTAACTAGTGGCCTTAAGTCTCATCTGCTTCCAATTCATTTTCAGCTCTGTTGTTAGATTAATATTCCTGAAAACTACTTATACATTCTTTATTTATTCATTAATTCAATAAGCATTTATTGGACAACTTCTACATGTCAGGCCCTATTCTCCAATCACAATACAGAGAGAAATTGAATGTTTTCACCCTCAAGAAATGTGTAGCTTGGTAGAGTTGACATGTAAACAAACAAGTAAGTTTTATAAACTATTGCAGGTACTTTGCTAGGTGAATGGACAAGGTGAGATCGGAGCACTGTGAAGAGAGTGACCAAATTATATATAGGAAAGGGGCAAGTCAGGGAAACCCACTAGAGGAAGAGGCATCACTTTTACCAAGAATTCACATCACCTTTTCTGTAATAAATTGCACTGTTCTCTCCTGATAGGACATATTTGCTCTTCTCTCCATTGCTTCTTTTTTTTTTTTTTTTTTTTTAACAATGTTTCTTTTTTTTTTTTTTTTTTTTTTAAAGATTTTATTGGGGAATTGGCGGAGGGGAACAGCGTTGGGAAATCGGGGAAGGGGAACAGACAAGTTGCTGTCTTTTTGTTCTTCAGTTTAGTTGCGGAGGATGTTGCTTCACTGTTGGTATCGTCATTGCGCTCTTCCCGGATGAGGCAGATCGGTCGCTGGCCTCTGGATGTCGCTCACTGCGGCTATTGGCAGCTCACTCTTGGCTGCCAGCCGCTCACGCTGGCTGCGGGCCACTCACTATAGCCTATGGCAGCCCACACCATCACCGGGGCTCGCACAGCCCAGCTCCAGGTGGAGCTGTTGTTAGCTGTAGAGGGCAGTGTCACTGGCCCTCATGTGGGATCCGAACCGGGGCCGCTGGCATCCCAAAACCAGCGCTTAACCAATGCGCCACTCGGCCGGCCCTCCATTGCTTCTTTTAAGTGGTTCCCCCCTCCTTCCCAGGCAGTCTTCCGTGCCTCTACCATCTCAAATATCTTGCATTTTTCAAGGCCTACTTTAGAACCCCCTTCTATTCACCCCTCCTCAGATAAGTTCAGCTTATAATGATCCCATCTGTTCTGATTTTTCATGCATAATTCCTCAAACATAATATCTTACTTAAATCATTTGCTGCCTTGACTAATTGTGGTCATTGGAGAAATCACTGGATAGAAGATACTTTATATTTAGATAGTCTTTAGTAAATATTTGTTAAAAGCATGATTTTGTAAACGTACAGTCTTATTTCCTCAATTAAAAGCTCTTCTGGAGTAGCACGTTTGTCTTTTACTTTTGTATCTCCCTGGCATAGGATGTAGTCAACCATAGAATAGACTCTTGATAAATAATTCAGTAGTCTGTGAAAATAGAAATGAATGGATTTGCTAAGCATAAAATAAGTGAACTTCTAGCACAAGTATTTGATACCTTATTTCACACTGTGTTCTAAATTATAAAGTAGCATCCATGGACAAAAATCATTGTCTTTCAAACTAGACATTATACAATACAACCATTTTTGACATCCTAAAATGTCAGGGCAGTATGATCTAGAATTGTGTATCTAAATTTGAGAAATGGTATTTAAATTTGACTGCTAAATTTCCAAATGGCTGTGGAATTGGACCTGGAAAAAACTCATTTATTATTCATCACAATGTTGCCAGACTTAGTCATCAGAGGCAACTGATTCCTCCCATGTCGCTGTGCACCAGGGCCCTGGCTTCTGCACTGTTGGTTGGCACCCCTCCTCCCCTCCAAGGCACCTACCTATGGAAGCACCAGGAAGTTTAGAAACAAGAGTGTTGTTGTTTCACTCTCAGGCCAGAGAAAAGATGGCAAAGAAAGGAAAATAGAAAGTAATGAGTGAGAGGAAGTACCCATGCTCCTTCAGATCCATTCTGGCCAGTTGGCAGAGAGAAGGAGTCCTTTGCCAATTACCAGCAATGAGCCAGGAGTGACAATATTATACAGCTTGGAAGTGAATTTTTGGAAGAAACCACTTTGGATCTTAGTTGTTTTCACGTAAAAGAAACGAAAAAAAAGTGTTAAAATAAAGAAAAGGAAATAAGGAAATTACAGAATTTGAATCACAGAACTCTGTTGACTTTTACATAAACTTCTCCAGCCTAGGCAAAGTGTACTTCTTAAGTGTTCCCACAACAAACCTGATTTGCCTCTAGTTTTATACTTACAAAACTGTGCTCTACTAGTCTATTGCTGGATTGGTTTTTTTCACGAGTCTGTGAACTTCTTAAGGATGGGGAGGAATTCATTACCTTACCTCTGTATTCCCAGTGCTTGGCAAAGTAACAGAACATAGTCATTAAATAAACAAACTGTATTATAAAAAAAGCATACATTATGTTATTTTGATGTTTGCTTCAAGAGTAAGTACATTTACTTTATAATTTGAAACCATTCTTAATGACAAATATATCGGAAGAAGAAAACATCCAAGGAATCCTGAAACCTACACAGGGATCTTGAAACCACGGCATTCATTAGTTGTATGGCTGCTGTACTGTGGGGGCTCGCTGGATGGTATGTGTCTGTGGGTTTCTACTCTCCCACTGATATGCAGTCAGACTGCCCCAGTGTTTGAAATATGTTTTATTACCAAATAGGTCACTGAAGGACAGTCAAATAGGTGATCCGTCTACTTTTGATTTAATGCCGTCGGAATTCTGTATTTCTTCTATGCCTAGCTTATTTGAAGTTGCTTTTATAAACATAACTTCCCCCTGCCTCCCAATGATTGAAGGTTGTTTTTGTGTGAGATTCTAGAAAACCCTCAAGTTGATGTTCCTGAAGCTTCATTTTAGTTAATTAAAATAAATAGCGTTAGGCAATGACCTCTCAAAACAGAAGAATTCCAGGATAAATACCAATAATTCAAAAGGGCCCAGGACTCTATAGGTTAATGAGAAAATACAATTGAGTTTATAAAATTTCAATGTGTATGCAAATTTTTCAGAATGAAGTACATATATGTGCAAACTTATTTTCTCCCCCACAAGAAATTTTTACTACCTGCTGCAGCTTCTGTATATTTTGATTGTTTTTGGCAAGGATGCTAGACTCCAAATGTCTCATTCCATGATCCAAAATATGCTCTTGTACTAGAAAAGTATTCAATAAAATTTGCTGGGTAAATAAATATTGACTAAACTGATTAAATAATGCCTCCAGTCTTTTTGCCAGATTGGCTAATTTATTTGGATTAACTTTCAACAGCAATTTAAGGAAAATTTATTTGTGGTATCCTAGAATATTTCATTTCACCTAAAGGTAAAGGCCCATTTTTTTCTATATGTTAATAAGTAGAGAAACCGAGGCACGTATTTCCTTTACTAAAGCAAAAAACCCAGTTAATCTGTTTTTTTTTTGTCCAACCTGAATGTTATACTCAGCAGTTTAGCAAAGAATATTCTACATTTGTCTCATCTGATCTCAACATCTGCTAACCATTGTGTTTAGCACAAAATAAATGTTCCATACCTACTTGGGATTGAACAAACAATTTGAAATTTTTGAAAACTCTAAACTTTCCCACAGATATTTTAAGAAAATAATGAGTGTTCTTTTCTTATATAGGTATTTTCTTCATAATCACCATGTGTTAGGAAATTAAAATATGAATTAACTAGTAATGATAAAATTCAGAATTTAAACAAAACTAAAAGAAATAATATTGAATAATTATTAATAATTTAAGGCTTTTGAAATTCCAGTAAAGCTTGTCTGTGTTCACATTTCCTCTATGTAAGGGTTTTTCCTTTTGATCCCCATTCATTTACTTATTAAGGAAAATTTCTCAGAAACACAAGAATTTACAGGTCAAAAATCTTAGATTTAATTTTTTGTATTTTTCTTATCTATTTACATGATAATGAAATATCCCTAGTTTAGTTCTGTATTTTGCTAAAGAAAGTAGCAATCTTCCTTCTTGATACAGTAAAGGTATATGGGAGATGAAAATGATTGTCTTGGTTGTTGGCCTTCTCAGCTTCCTCCCCCATCCCCTTACTCTTTCTCTCCTCATCTTCCTCCTGCTTCTATCTTTGCTTTTCTTGTCTATTGTTCTCCCCACAAGCGCAGAAATTTCCCAATGAATAGCTTTGCCAAGCATCTAGAAAGTTTTTAATATAACTTCCCAGTAAAGGCAACAGCTTCTTTTTCTTCCCGCGTAGTATTGTGGCTTTGTCTGGTGTTGAGATTCTGTGCATATTGAGGCTTGATCTTAAAACGGCAATGAATAAGGTGACTTTTATACAATCATAAATGTGTATTATAGAAAGTAAGCTGAACATAAAGAAATGGATTTCAATCCTGAAATAATGAGTGTTAGTCTTATTACCTGCTCTGGAAGTGATTTAGTAGGGAATGACAGAAAGAAGGGTAAAATCCGTTTTCATTTTCTCCTTCAGTGAAATCACCTTCTAATTTATAATAGCTACAAAATAGACATAAATTAAATTGAGGTAAATCAGATCCAGGTGGATAAACTTAGAAATCATGCCTTCAGGATGTAATGCCCACCTGCCTCCAGAAGTGAGCTCCACAGGTAATACTCGTAGTTCAACCCCTTCAGGTCCTAGACACTTCAAAATATTTTAGAGTCTTTAGTAGTTAATGAATGGGATCAAAGAGCCATTGAGGACTATGGGGTGTTTAGTATATTGTAAAAGAAAGTTCAACTTGGTCAGGGCAAGGGCAGTGAATAAAGAATAAGTCAATAAAGAATTAGTAGAATTAAACTGACTACAATGTCTGTATTTTTCTAGAGGCCTAAATATTCTTCTGTATCAGGGAAGATAGAAAAAGAAAGCAAAATGAAGCTGCAAAGAAATCACAGAATATGAAGTTGAATTGATTTTAAAATGTCTTATCATAGTAAATATTTAATTTTATACCCATCTGATTATCCCATACTGAATGTTGTTTTATAATATAAAAAGATAACTTATTTAGAATGAATAAAAATATATATTCTTTTCTGGATATACTATTTGGAATAAATAACATTAGTACATTGTGGGACCACAATGCCAGGTATTTTAAATCTATATAACTATGACCCATATTTGAATAGCAGCAAAAAATTAGCCTTTTCTCAAAATTTTATAATAACCACAGGATCAAAGCAAATAATTTTCCATGTGAAGTTCAGAACTCTTCCTTGGTACCCTTACAATTGATTCCTTTTTTATATACTATAGAGCATTATAAAACAACTCCACTATCTAAAGATGCTAACACAAACAACTAATATTAAACAAATGAGTTCAACAAGTATTTATTGAGCATCTACTATGATCCTGACAATATTCAAAGATATCAGGGTATATCAATGAACAACCCATAATAAATTAAATCTGTCCTTATAATGCTATAATTCTATCATGGGAAGACAATAAACATAATAAATACAATAATATATTAGGTTTTAAAGTGGTAAGTACTACATTAAAAGCAAAAAAAAAGCAGGAATTGGTTGACTGAGAGTGACAGGGGTGTGTGTATATACATTTGGTAATTTTCAGTTTTTTGAGGTGGTTAGAGTAGGCTGCATGGAGAAGGTGACATCTGAGCTAAGACTTAGCAGAAAGGAAACCTGGAACTTCGGCTCTATACATTGCTTAGAGTATGTTACTTACTTAATCTGACTCCAGCCTACATAAAAGCCATGGTATCACCCATTTGTAAGAGAAATAGCTAAGTAGATTTTTGGTTCTCCTCTTTATTTCAGGCAGTGTTATACTGGGGAGAGATTAAGGAGACTGACTTCATCCAAAACACTTCAAAACCGTGCATTTAAGTAGGCAGGCACGTGTGGCATAACATAGGTTCTCCTTAACTTACTCCCTGAGGATTAAAACATTTGAGAATAGGACTAGAATGTGCAGTGTTCAATATAAGACAGCCCCGATTCTCTTTATGGTGTTTTTATAGCTTTTCAATAGTTTGAGACGTGTTTGGAGGGGGAAAAAAAATCTATGTCAAATGTATTAGCAGACTGAAAGTGGGTTTGCCAGACAAAACTGTAGATGAGCATTGCATGTGCATTATGTGTCATTTTAGTTTCACATTTTGGCCACAACCATTTAGATTTCCCAATGATACATGGAAAGAAATTTAAGTAGTACCTAATATGAGAGATTTTCCTTCCTAATTTTTCCATTTTAAGTAAAGCAGAAACAGAAGTTCTACTAGTTAACTGAAAAGCCTTTGTGTATGGATTGAGAAATGTTTAATGGTTGCATTAAAGAGACTAACCACCTTTCTAGACAGAGACAGTTTATCTAAATCTCATTTTATGGGTATGCTCCACTGAGATACTGTGTATGAGTTGTCTTCTTTTTACTTGCTTAGATTTCAAGATACGTTTTCAAAAGTAATTATTATATTGCTTTAGAATGTAAACTGTGGTTGTCCTTAGTATATTAGAAATTAAACTCAGCTCAAATAATTACTGAATGTCTACTCCAGTTCAGTTGGTGCAATACAAGAGAGTAGGAGGGCACCAAAAAAGTAATGATTTGGATAACCATCATAAAAAGGGATTTGGAGGGCTCACTGGAAAGTGAAAGTCTATAGGTGAACTGAAGAATAAAAGATGCAAAATTCTATAGGCCTGCTCCATCCTTACTTCCCCACCTACCCTCTTACAGACCTTGAGGTTGAGATGGAAAAATATTGTCAAAGTATGTAACAGATCCCACTTAACCATCCTGGTGGCTTCATATGTATCTCATTTTTTCAATGTTGGGGGTTAGATACAGAAAGAGAAATGATAACTGTGGAATTGTTGGCATTTACACAAAAGGCTCTAAAGAAAGAAGTGAATACTCTAACCTCCTTGTCACTTCCTTATGGTGATAAACAGAAGGAAGGGAGGGATTTCCTTGGAACATTCTGTGGACCTGAATCCAGCACCTGGGGTTATGCTGTGCTTTGCTAAAGGCAGCATCTGTGGTTTGGTCCAGAGGGACACGTGGGGCTGCTCTGCGGCTGCCTCCCTTGTCCCATAGGCATTCTCTGCTCACTTTGGGAGGATGCCAGCTGACAGTGCCACGAGTCTAGCTCTTCCAAGACTTTTAGTTAGAGAAATTTTAAATAATGTTAGCCCAGACCTTCACAGTCCCAGAAGGGACAGAGGCCAGCTGGGTCAGGAAGGCTAATAATGGCTGCCTTAAGTTGCTGGAAATGTTCCAAGATAGGAGCTGCTGTGATAGACACATCTTCCTTTCTGGCCACAGAGGTCAGGGACAGACTGGGCAGGAACCAGCTAGTGACCCATTTCCCTTCACTTAAATCAGGTGTCCTAAATGCACACCTCCTCTGGGAAGTTTAGGGAAGGAGGAAAGAGAGCTTCATCTGCTATTTTTTAAATAAGTGCATCAGTCTACTAGTTTTTCCCTCATTACATATTCATCCATGCAGCAAATATATTTATGACATTGACTGTAAAGGTTACTGAGATGAACACATGTCTGGCTCCCAAGGTGTTCACAGTCCAGTGGGCAAAAATGATCTGAACACAAATAGTTGTCTGAATAGGAGACTTAAAATTGTTGTGACAATGAGCTCTCCACTTTATTTCTGCAAGGAAGAACTTCAGTTAATGTCTAGGGAATGTCCAACCCAGGCTTAAGGGCTTTTATTTCATATATTTTTCAACTTCCTTAGGTAGACCCCCATGATGTAATATACAAACAGAATCATATCTCTTGAAAAGGGCTTCAATACGATCATTTCTATGCAGGCTTTTTTTTTGCACGAGTATAATGATATAAAGAAACACAGACCTAGGGCCCTTCATTGTCAAGCAGCTGCTCTGAGGACTGGGTTTCTGATTGTCTTATTATTCTAAGATGATGGATTTGGTCTGCCATCTAGTGATTATGAATTGAATTCTCAGAACTAAATTTCAAAGCACATAAGCTTGATGAAAAACAAATCTATAAGGATGTTTGAGAACACAGGGCAATTGAGTTACTGTCAAATAAAATGTGGTCAAATAAAAATACATTTCTTGTCTCTAAGATATTGGTGCCAAGATATTTATAGTGACTGCACAATAGATTGGTTCAATGTACTAGAACATTTGGTAAGAGTAAAAGAATGCTGTAGCTTGGAAGATAAAATTCTGGAAATTATCACACTATGGAAGATTACAAAATAAGGCTAACACTATCAGATATCTACAATACTTCCTCAATTTTAAGAAAGTTAAAGAAATGTAAATGGCAAAAATACAAGTCACAATATTGCAGCTTCATAATTCTTTTTCAGATTGTATCAAAACAATTGTTTACCCATGTACTGGAAGACCAATAATTTTTTTTTTAAGTTCTAGGCCTCAGATAAGTGTTAATGTCAGCTTGGGTTAGTTTTATGATTTGGGTAGAGGAATCAAAAGGATGGTATTGAATCTCTCAGAACGTCATATGAAAATTCCTATTTAGTTATTTTTTATAACATGACCTTCATAAAATAATTATGTCACAACAACTTCACTGCAAATTGGCTGCAATTTTGCTTTCTATTGTACTTTTCTTTTCCTTTAAATAAACATCTAGGAAGAAAACAACCTAATCATAAGGTGCACAACTACCATGTACAAACTTGAGAGCAGCAGGACACCCTGTATTTTCTACCCGGTGTTTCTTTGTGCTTGCCTTTCATTCAGATATGAACAATAAGAGTTCACCGGGTTTTCGAGCCCTCTGTGATGTGCATGGATTCTTCTGGGGAAGAGAAGGCGGGGATTAGCAGCAAATGTGGTTTTTCACATCCTTGCTATTTAAAAGCATTCCAACTTCACTTGCCACATCATCTTAAATTTAATTATAAATTCTCAGGGGAAAAGGACCCAGGATGACTCAGAGTATAAAACTGACTTTTAACTTGTCATTTAAAGAAAGTAATACAGTGGCCCACTTCTTTGCCCCTTAGATTGAGGTCATCCTGCCTTAAACATTCAGGGAGAAACTGACCTTCTATGAGTTTATACAGGAGTGAGAGAATGTGTCCAACCCAGAAGGAGCTGCAGAGAACAGGATAACTTACCCTTGAAGAATCTCTCACACATTTTAATGATATTTAATTGATAACCATTGTATTCCATCTTATTTATTATTTGTTTGTTGTTCAGATCCTCTATTTCCACATATCTAATTTTTTCATTGGTGCAATGGAAATTTACTTCACAAGTATAAAACATATTTTTGAGAACAGAGCACATATACTTTCGATATTTTGCACATACAATGCTAGGCACATACTCACTTAACACTTGGTAAATACGCGTGAACGCTTTTGTCCTCCAGGGTGTGGGAAGGGAGAAGCAAGCTAACTGGACTTGTGGCGTACGTCATTTTCAGCCAATGAATCCACTGAATGGTATATTCTTCAGTGCTTGTGATTGGAGAATTCTTTCTGAATCATAAAACTTAATGAACAAAGTTATTTTTAATTTACTTACTTAATGGAATTGTTCAATGGACTATGGATGTAAGTCCATTTCCATATAGGTTGTGTTTTGTGGAAACGTTCCTCATGGAACTACATTGTTTTAAAGTGATTTTTCTAAAAGTAACACTACTTATTTGACAGACAGATTTCTTTTCCCCCTTCCCTCCTTTCCTCCCAGGGCCCCTCCCTCCTCTCTCTCTCTCTCTCTCTCTCTCTCTCTCTCTCTCTCTCTCTCTCTCGTCCTGCAAGAAAGCATATTAAAGCATGAGATTCATTTTCTTTTTGGTTTACAATGACTATAATAGCACTATAAAAAGCTGTATATAGTGTGCACAGCCCATGTTGTTTTATTGATTAGCTATGTATTATATGATAAACATCTTTTAATGAAAATGAAACAGATTAAACATTTTGTGCTCTTCTTATGAATAGCAGGATGTGATGTCATGCCCTGAAAACAATTTCCCATTTGCCAAATATCTGTGATGAAAGACTAAATATGTGAAACAAAGTATTCCATAGAACAGTGAGAAGAGTGTTATCCAAGAAAAACTTTCTAAAGCTATGAAGATAGATATTTGGGTTAATGTCTTTATTCTAAAGTGAAATCATTTTCATCTGTAGTTCTGTATTGTGATTTGAGTATGTTTATTGACAAATGATAATTTCTTTCATAAACTAATTTCAAATGCATCTTTTAACTTTTAGTTTAATTTTTGTAAAGTACAAAGTTAATGCCAGTGCAATTAAGTTAGTGAACTATAATTTAGGTTCATTTATTCATTGATTCATATCCATCCATTGAACAAGTATCTGTTGAATGTTGGCTCTATGCAAAGTATGAAGTCAAGCTTGAGAAATACCATGATGAACAAGACACACTAGTCCTTATGTTCATGGAATTTACTGGTGGAGGAGATAAGAAAATAAGCAAATAAAAATAAATCGATACTAATTGTGATAAATTTTATGAGGGCAGTGATTTTTGCCTGTCTGTTCACATATTAGTAACTGTTTAAGTACCTTGGATAGATGAATAAATGAGTTCTTCAAAGAGTTTTGGGAAGCGTATCAATTGGGTAAAGGAAACCCACATTTTTTAAATTTTTTAAAAAGATTTTATTGGGGCATTGGGGGAGGGGAACAGCGGTGGGAAACCGGGGAAGGGGAACAGCCAAGTTGCTGTCTTTTTGTTCTTCAGTCTAGTAAGGAAGCCCACTTTTATAGGGCACTTAGAGAGTTTGGGGGCAGATGACAATTAAAGGAACCATAATAGTGAGCTATGGGAATGTGAGATCAGGGAAAAGGTAGTGATAGGTAAAGGGATCAAGTTGTGCAAGGACTAGGAGGGAGGGCCACTGGGCTTTAAAGAAGAGTTTGGAATTTCAGTAGTTGGGGAGCTCTTAAAGGAATTAAGCAAGAATGATGTGATCAGGCTGGTTGAGTGGTGCGGTGATTAAGCGCTGGCTTAGGAAGCCAGAAGCCCCAGTTTGGGTCCCACATATGAGGGCCAGTGACACTGCTCTTAAAAAAAAAAAAATAATAATGATGTGATCTACAGTATGTTTTAAAGTACTATAGTTTTGTTTCTTAAAAATCACAAAGATGTAATATATGCGTTCATTTTATAGTAAATTTATAATATGATTGCTATTACTGTGTGTGTATATATCTTCTAAATCTGCATTAAATTTTTTTATCTTAATACAGAAAAGTATTTGGCAGATATTATATTATAGCTTACCATTTGTTTTTGTCATGGCTTTCCTTAATTATTTTGATACAAAGATAATTAATGCATTGTCTGTTTAGCTTTGCATTTTTTTTTGCCGTTTAATAAGTACCTTTAGTTTAGGATGTCTGATGTAAATCTATTTCATGAAATGGGGCATAATTATTCTTTTTTTTTTTACCTTATATTGAAAACTAATTTTAATAAACCCATACACATCTTTTTTAGTTTTTCTTCATGGTACATGAATACATAATGTTTTCTATTGTTGTGGGATTTACTAAAGTTTCTAGTGAGTTGAAAGTACCAAAGCACTCACCAAACACTGACATTACATATTCTTTTTAGAATTATTGTTTTTTTCCCCCTTTTTCACATGGTGTATTTTTATCCTTCTTCACTGATTTTCCCATGTTTGGTTATTTACACCTTCCAAAATGAAATATTTGGGGGAAAGTTTCTCTGATTAAGTATACCTACTTTGGATCACTTTTTTTTTCTTCCCCTATAATACTAAGATATAAGCATCATAATCATTTTATTATGAATTAAATATTGCTTTGTATGTAAATACTAAATTAAGTAAATTCATCTGTGTTTTGCATCCTTGGGAGGTGACTGCTTAGCCCAGAAATTTTAGAACCCATGAGTTGATTCACCTTCTTAAATATTTCCCAGATTCTGAAACTTCAAAAGATTTCTAACTTTCCTTTTTTTTCTCCTTTTTTCTTTTTATTCTAGAAGGATATGGTGAAGAAATAGCCTGCACTCAGAATGGTCAGATGTACTTAAACAGGGACATTTGGAAACCTGCCCCTTGCCAGATCTGTGTCTGTGACAATGGAGCCATTCTTTGTGACAAGATACAGTGCCAGGATGTGCTCGAATGTGCCGACCCTATTACTCCTTCTGGGGAATGCTGTCCCGTCTGCCCAAATACAGCTGGAGGTGGCAATACCAATTTTGGTAAGAATGTTTAGAGCCAACTCAGAATTGATCCAGTGATTCATCTTTACAGTTGCAGTGGTTTTTGCTCTCAGAATTTAGAAGCTCTAAGAGAATAACTAGGCCACTATTCAGTGATCTTTGGGGTTACTGATTTTGCTCACTCACTTTATCTAAAATTAGTGAGAAGGAGACAGTGATTTCCTGTCTTTTTGAAAACCAGGTGAATTTTTGAGTGGTGATGTCTGATTTGAGAATTCCTTGTACCACTTAAGATGATCATTTGTTACCCTATCCATGCTGGTTGCTGCCAAGATATTTGTTGGTTTTCTGTGAAGTTCATTAATGTTCTTAGAGGAGATCTAGAAAACACATATATCTTCCTTGGTGCCAACTTTACCTTTGTGAATGGAAGAATTATTTCCAATGTAATTTAATGTCACAGCACCCTCTATTCCATTAGCTCATAAATGCAGAATGCTTTTAATGTTGGTTAAGAAAGAGAAGGAAATGGATTTCCAGGAGGAAACAATGATATAAATTACTAGTTTTTAAAAGTTTTTTTTTGTATAAACGTTTTTGTGTTTAATACAAACTATGTATTTGATTACATATGTTAAAGAGACTTATGTACATGAGAAACAAGTTTATGTGTTTTAATGAACAAGGTAGATTAATATTAAAATTTTAGCTTTTAGCAGTCATTGTCAAGACAGTGTCAAGGCTGTATTTATCCCCAAATTCCATTGCAAATAATAACAAATATAATGAAGTATTCAACAGTATATTCATGGAAACTTTAGGCAGTAATTTAACAATTCTCTTCTGGTATATGATTTAATAGTAACAATGTACCTTGAATAAATACCTAAACTCAATTTTTAGCGATGTTTATAAGACAGATATAATGGGAAGAATTAAAAACAAGATACCTAAGGGCTAACTGAAGCAGATACAATCTACAAAGAAGCCCCAAGGAATGAAGTAAATTAAATATGTAGGGGTAAATAAATACTACATTGGGACAAATGGTGACAAACAAAACAAAACAAAACAAAACAAAACAAAACAAAAAAAGAGCAATATCTCAACCTCTTGCAAATAACTGGTTTAGGAAAGCCCAATTCATTCCCAGATAAATAATTGGGGAAAAAAAGAGTTGACAACAGCATTGACACAAAGATACTATAAGATACTATAAAAAAGTTGGAGAGTGTAGCTAAATTTACACTGTAAAGACTGCACCGATAAATATTGGTTTGTCGGAAAAGTCATGACGTATTTTTTCTATTATTTTTCATTGTAAAAATGTATCAAGACTTTTCCAACAACCCAATACATTACCATAGAACAAATAAAAATTCTAATAATCATTTCACCATAAACTAAATAAAACAATAAAGTAATTGCCACTTTACTTTATTGAGAAAGAAGTCCATAAATTAGAAATATACATAAACACACCTAAAAGGTAATGATGAGGAAAGATGTAGAAGGAAAACCAAACTCATCATAGGAAAATTAAGATGAAATAGAAAGGAACACAAGGAGAATTGATACAGTGAGGGGTATAAAAAATAGTAATGAGAAAAAAAAAAGTAAAAAGGATTTGAAAGGAAATGATAGATATAGAAGACAGGTAAAGGATGGCCCTGAAGAAGAATCCTCAAAGAAGAAATAAATGCAATGGAATAGAACAAATAATGATATATCATACATACAATAATATAATACAAGAAAACTTTTCTGAAGTAACATTTGAAGTTAATTTCAATATTAAAAAGGCGAAGCAAATGTCTAAAAACGTTGATCCAGAAGAGTCAATATAGACTTACCTTAGTAAAGTTATTAAACTTTAAGGAAAAAAAATCTTTTGAAAATCAGAGAAAAAGAATGTTTAAAGTAGAAACATTCTCTTTAAGTTCAGAGATAGAACATGGATATTCATTAATACAACAACAATTTAACATTATTGAATGTACCTAAACAATTAGAAAAATTAGTTAGAAGTTTAGAAATAAAGAAAGAGGAGGTGAAATGATCAATTTGCAAGAAATATAATCATGTACTTACAAAGCCTAAGGGAATAGAGTAAAAAAAAAAAAAAAAACTACACAAATGAAACATTTTAGTAAGTGTGCAGTGTAAATTAAACAAATTAATAGATTTATTATACAATTACCTAATAAAATAAATAATGGGAATAAAAAAACACCTCATTTATAATAGCAACAGATAGGATAAAGTGGCTAAAAATAAACTTAATATAAAATGTTCAAGATCTATCTGAAGAAAATTTTAAAACACTATTAATTCAAGTGATGACTTTAACAAATAGAGTGTTCTCTTATGTTCTTGGTGAGGAAAACTAATAATAGGAAAATAAATAATATTGGCCTCCTGTGGGGGGGGGGTGAAATGTGGGAAATAAGGAAAAGTGGACAAGATAGATTTTTGTTTATTTGTTTTTACTATATAATTACACACTTTTAATATATTTTGGCTTATTACTCATATGAATAAATTGCCTACTCAACAAAATATAAAAAGCAAAAATAGACAGTACTGATGGAAAACAATGCATTATAATTTTAATTGTTATTTTTTGTAATTTAATGAACTTTAAATGCTATATAAATGATTTGAAAACTAGTCAATAATGTCAAAATTTTCTAAAGTGGTATATTATTTTGCCTCTTATGGAAATATTGATCCAAAACAACTTTGAGTTCTGCTTACTGGTGATTGGGCAATCTGCTTAAGTTATAGTCTAACTGCATAAAAATGCTATTATTAAAATAAATATTTAGAATATTACCAAAATTTTTTTCTGCATAAAATAACATATTTATTCTTTTCCTTTTGTAGGTAGAGGAAGAAAGGTAAGTTTTACTTTTCTTTTAGTAAGTAAAAGTTTCATTTTTGTAAATGTCATTTTCATTCTAGTATTGTCTACACAGGACTATTCTTTGAAGTGTTTGAAAACTTTTTGTGAACTACAGAGCACCCTGCAGATATAAATATATAAGTACAATTTAGCTCTTTTGCTTATAGATTACAGATGCCTTTATTTTATTCACTTTATTAATTTTTATTTACAGATATTTCTTCCAGAAGGTTATGAATCCCCAGGGATTAAGACTGTGTCATATTAAAGGGCCGGCCAGGTGGCTCAGTTGGTTAAGAGCTTGCTCAAGAATGTGAGCTGAGCTCTGAGCAACAGCAGTTCAATGCCCAGCCCAAGCTGAGCTGCCGCTGAGCTGCCAATAGGTGGCAGGATGGCTCAACTAAAAAAAAAAAAAAAAAAGACTGTGTCATGTTAACCTTTGAATTACTTGCATTTATCACAGTGCTTAGTATAAACCTTAGATATATTTGATGTGCAATAAATGTTTAATTGAAGGAAAGGAGGAATGGAGGAAGAGAAAGGAAGGATAGATAACCTGTGAAATAAAAAAAAAACAACTGACAGTGATAACTGCCCTGAAATAATTAGTTTAATTCATTTAGTAATCACCCAACTTACTGAAGGACAACTGTTAGGCTATGTCATTTAGTCGACTGTCTTGTTTTCAAAGGCAGTGTGGGACAGCTGGGAGGAGGACACACTCAAAGCAGTGGCCAATTTCACACACTGTAGTTATGTTCCACTATCTTCAAGACTTTATCATTTATTATCAGGTGTCATCAGAAATATGAGAGCAGAATAATACTATAAAAATACAGTTTTGCTTGATTAATATCAATATTAATTTTTATTTTTAATTTATTTGTTCATTCATGTTAAGCCTCAAATAATTACTGAGCCTTTGTTATAACCCATATCAGGCAAATGATACAGATGACATGATGGTGGGAAAAACACTGTGACTGTCTCCATGGTAATGGCATCCTATAAGTCATGTCCACATATCATTAAATGATGAGTAACAGACAAGAAGTAAAATTAAACTATAATTCTCATTTAAATCTGAATACTTGAATGGATATGAAAATTAAGTTTAGTTAAACTTTAGATTACTAATCTTTCCACATATATTAATGTATTCAAAGCCCATATTAACAAAGTCAACACATATTTACATTTGTGGCTTATTTACAAAATAAGAAGTATCATAGAACCATTAGATAAATTTATTACAGAACCTGATAATGGAATGCTTAATCCCATATCAAATATTATGGAAAGACAGCTCATAATAAGATATCACAAAGCTTACAATTTAGCTAAGGAAGACATCAGCAGGTTCCATTCTTCTAGATACAAAGAGCAAAGCATGCATTTTTTTGTTGTTGTTGTGGTGTTAGGATGGAAATTTCACAACCATTCTTATCAGGGTATTCTGTGTTTCTCATTTTGGCTGAAATAATTTCTCCTCCCATTTTACCTGTTTTTCTAGACTTGTTCCAGATAGGAACATTTTTTTTCAGCATCATTCTACTGAAGTTCTTTATTTTTTGGACACATGGTTCTAAACAATTCAAATTCTTTCAGTGTTTCAAAGAAAGCTCTTATAGCTCTTAAAGGGGTTAATTTTTATTACTTTCACATTATGTTAACAATGGAAAGACCCAGTCTAGAAGTTAGCATATGTGGTTCTGCTTTGCTGCCCATGTGTGCTGATCCCTTCTTCCCCTGCTCCTTGTGTAGGTTGTGTTGTAGTCTCATGTTTTACCTTGAACTTACTCATATAGAGCCCCTTCCTGCTTCTGTAGAAACATTTCCATTTCTGAATTCTCAATTTACTCCTGACTTCCAGAGTACTATCTACCTTAACATTAGAATCAGCAAGTGTGATCAGGGTATTTATTGTTCTGCCATTGAGTCCATCGTTAAGACTATAAGATTATAAAATAATGTTCAAACTTCACTTTACAAAATATTTTCAGGTGTGAGAAACTTTTGGGAGGATATAATCAGATTGTGCCTTTCAGGGTTATAATTTGGTGACCAAAAATCTTAAAAATATGTATGATTTTTAATCCACAATTTTAACTTCTATATATATATCATAAGGTATTAATTAGAGATGCCACACAAACAATTATAAACAAGGATATTAATTGTGATGTTATTTTTAATTGCAAAATGAAAACATAAGCTAAGAGTAAAATACTGAGACACTGATTAGATAAACCAAGTTCAGGTACATGTTAGAAAACTAAGAACACCAGAATGTTAACAGTGGTTAGCTCCCGGGTGTTGTGTATATTTTGTTTCTTCTGTGTGTTTCCTCTATTTTCAAAATTTCTTATTATGATCTCAGATAAAGGCACAATATATGTGGAAAGTGAAATTAAATAAAATAGAATGAATTGCCCTTGCTTTTTCTACATTTTGGATGTTATCATGAATGTATTTGTCCTCTGTAATTGCCTAATAAAAAGCATTAATTCATAATATATTAATGAAAATTAATATTCAAGAAGAATTTATTGAGAACTTCTGTTTGCCAAACCGAGGATGTAAAGTGGATATGAATGATCATGACCTTGGGGGGACCAAAATCTGTTTGAAGACAAATTCTGAAATAAATAATACAAGTATTGTAAATATGTGATAAAATAGAGATATATAAATGTACAATTCATTCAATATTATTTAACCTATGTGCTTGACATCATGCTATGTGAATATAATTTTTGAGAATCTAAAGTTCCAAGAATCAAAAGAAATTCCATCTACATTTGTTGTATATACTACATATGTTATTATTTTTATTTTCCTATTCAATTAATATTTTTTCTAGTGTAACTTCCTCAGATATTGAGAATATCTGACTAATATTATCATGACATCTGATAAATTGCTAAAAACGAGGTGGCATGTAATATGAGTATGAAAATTCAAATATATCCACATTTCTGGATTTTCTTTTGTGTTTTCAGTCTTTGGATAGATTTTCCTATGATGCATTGACTTTATATCTTTACATCACAAACGTTTCTTGGTTTAGTGTACTCTTTGAGTTTAATTGCTGCAAAAACTGAAGCAAAACAACTTTATACATTCCACACATTGGATTTATTTTCTTTTCGTGTCTTTCAGATGAGTAGTATTTTTTTTTCATGAATAATCTCTGACTAAATATCCTAAAACTGGTTAACTACTTTTCTCAATGTTGTATATTTCTCACATAGAAATTCCCAGTGTTTATATAGAATATTTTAGTATGATATGTTCATGCCCAACAAGTCATTATATTTTACTTATTGAACTTTTTTTTACTTCATAGGGACAAAAAGGAGAACCAGGGTTAGTGCCCGTTGTAAGTATACATATATATGTATTGTTTTCACATACTTTGAATAAACTTAGCTATAGTATAGTTATATATTATTGCATATATATATATATTTATATATATATATACACACACTCAAAAAAAGGGAAATTTGTTATTTTATAACCATATTTTTAATATAAAATAAGCAAACAAAAATAGATTTAAAAAAAAATACAATATCTACATTAGTATAATATTTAACATTTACTTAATACAATTTTGAATATTAACAAAAAATAGATTATTTATTTAATACCATATTTAATGTTTATTTAATATAGTATTCCTGACTTGTATAGTCTCATTACTATATATGAAAATTGGGCTTTTCCAAAATTAAATATATTACATGTGAATATAAAATGATAATTAAGATGTATTTTTTTTTATAGTAAAAATAGCAATGTAATCCAAATAAAAAGGCATGGCTTAATGCTTCACACTTCTGGAAATATGTCATGCGTGGTCCTGATTGAGATTCCACATTGTATAGAGTTCTTAAGAGTTATTTTAGATTTGTAGGTGATCAAAAAGTATATATTAAGTAGGATTAAAATATTTAACCACTGCTCTTACAGATTTTAAAGGAGTTATCACTGTCAAAAAGTGTATGCATGTTGATTTATTTGGCAGCGTTTGCATTTTTACTTTGCCTCAAATTGGCTTATTTTTATCAAAGATTACCTAAACAGACAATCATTCATATATATTTTTTTCATTTAAAAACACTTACGTATACTACTATATCTTAGGTACTGTCTTAAGTGTTTTCCTAAGATTTATTGGTTTGTCTTCACAACAGCTCTGTGAGGGAGGTAATTTCAGAGTCATCATCACCATTTTACAGAAGAGGAGCCTAAACACAGAGACAATAAATAATCAGTCCAAAGTCACACAACTGTTAAGGGACAGAGTCAGGACCTGAACCCAGGTCTCTTGGCTCTAGCATTGGTGCTCTTAATTACTATACCAAGACTGCCTCCCTATATTAGAGTTTAAATTAGATAATGTCTTCACTCAGAAGGCAAGGACCAAAAGGGCATCAATTGACATCCATTTGTTTTTTTTTTTTAAAAAATCCACTGTGGCTTTTTGTTTGACTATTGACTTTTCTAAAACTTGTTAGAAACTTTATTTTCACAGGCTATTTTGTTTGTTGTTTAGGTAACAGGCATACGTGGTCGTCCAGGACCGGCAGTAAGTAGTTTCCTCCAACATTTGTGGTATTCTTTAAGTTCTTTGAGATACTGGACATCTTTACAGATATACCCATGAAAAGACCATTGAACGTAAACCAATGATGCGTGGTTTCTTGAAGCATTTTGTCTCGATACAGCTTCAAGTTTAGGCATTCTTTTGCAGCAATAATTAAACACTTAGGGGATCATTTCATTCTGAAATTGATGAACCTATTATTCCTCAAGTGTTGGTGTTACTGTTGGTTATGTGAAAGGCAAAACTATCTATTGTTATGCTGTTAATTTTAGATTAACCTTACTCGTTGAAATTAGGGCATACTTGTCTATTGACAATGATTAAGGGTGGATTACTTTTATTTGTTTAATGAAACAAACTATTAATTTTAGCTGTTAATGAAATTAAATCATATAGCAGTAAACTTTGAGAAATTATACCTCAGAATAACATATTTCCTGTTTAGCATACAAGACTACTGATTTTATATTTGGCTTAGCAGTAACATTCATAGGTAACTAGATGGATCTCACACACACACACACACACACACACACACACACACACACACACACACAATTCCTGTAGATTTTAAAACATATTAAACCAAGATAAGTAAAATATAAATATACTTTAATAGATATGTGTTAGTCCTCTGAAGCTTTTGCTTTTTACACAATTCTGTATGTTGGATTGAGTAAATACATAATCTTATTTTCATAACTCAACTGAAACTCCCTTTTGAAGAGAAATAAAATTCTCCTGGCAACTGTAATTTTCCAGGAAAAAAAGAAAACTAATTTAAGATATTAGCACAATGATGCTGCTTTTGAAATACAATAATCATTTGTTATTGTAAGAGAGGGATAGCTGCAATTACCACTTGGAAAATTCTAAGTGGATTTTAAATATACAGTGGACATGTGCAACATTCAAAATCAAGTAAAAAACAAAAAAAGATTCTTGAAGGTTCATAAAGCCATAGTAGAACGAGAGGCTTTTCTTTCCATTACCATCATCAGCAGCTTGAACTGTGATGAATAATTTGGGATATCCTGTATCAATATGAACTCATACATTCCCTCAGATAATTGATAATTTGGGGTTTACACATCTAGGTAATTCTCAAAATCTGAACGATAAGTTTTTGTTCCCATAATCTAATGGCAAAATCTTGTCTGAGAAAAGGCAGTAAAAATGATCTTTATAAATTTGCATTTACTGTTCAAACTAATATGTTCAGCTCATTGGGCTCCACAATGCTGTAATGTAGCATTTAATTTTTCATAGGCCTTTAAGCTGCACTGCTAAAATCAGCAGTCTTTTGTGTACACAGAGCTTTTATGTGTACATGGCTTTTTATTCTACAGGCTTAAATTGAACTGAATTCTAAAAGAAGGTGAAGGGTGATATTTCTGTTTCCCATTTTTTTTTTTTTAATATCAAGCAAACCTTTAAAACAAAACCATCTGAAGTACACATGTTTTGCAGCCATAACTATCATTTTCTGTTTTAGGGACCTCCAGGATCACAAGGACCAAGAGGAGACAGAGGCCCAAAAGGAAAACCTGTAAGCTGAGAGTGGAGTTCTTTTTTTGTGAATTGTACTGTATACTGAGTAAGCCCATCTACAGGTTGCAGCAAAGAGCCCATGACTGTTCTCCTTTCACCTCTATTAAATGTAACCGAGAATTCAGGTCAAGAAGTGATTGTGTATCTTTTCTGATTCAGAGGAAATTGTCACATGCTAATAATTACCTATCTTTTTAGATAACATGAATGACATTTTTCTGTCATTTATGAGGTCAACTTAAAATAAAATGGAATCTAAGGAAGCATAATGAATACCTCATGTTGTTTTCAGAAGTTGTAACTCATGAGTAAACAATGCCAAGAATGTACTGTTGAGATAAAACACCCAAGTTCTGTGATTTGTGGTTGCTACAAGAGTATAACCAAATTGGATAGAAGGAAGAGAAATTATTAGAGGACAAAATTTTCATTCAAGTGGTTGTATAATGCATTCATTTCCCAAGTAACACTCTGCCTTTTTCATTGAACAGCTCTACAGAGCTATCAAAGGAGTAAATTTATTTATTTATTTATTTATTTATTTATTTATTTATTTATTTATTTGAGGGCAGTGTCACTGGCCCTCATATGTGGGACCGAACTGGGGCCGCTGGCTTCCCAAGCCAGCGCTTAACACTTGGCCGGCCCTCAAATGAGTAAATTTAAAACTCAACAGACAGGTGCAGGAGGGGAGGTGGTCATTCAGATGGTATTGTGTATCCATGTGCTTGTGTCCCGAAAATTAGTAATGTTGAGTCCCTAGTCTAGGTGGAAATTGCTATGGAAATAGCGGTTGGAAGTCCAGAATTCCATGTTAGGATTCAGTGAATCCACTCCTTACTTTCCTTGCCTTCTCTTGCCTTGCCGGCCTCCCCCCGCCCTTGCCCTCTACTTCCCTTCTCTTCCCCTTCTCTTTCCTCCCCTCCCCTCTCCTCTGACTTAGTATGTGATGTGCGCCATATTCTATCTTGATTACGCCTGAAATATTCAATGAGGTGTGTGTGTGTGAGTGTGTGTGTGTGTGAGTAGTAGTAGTAGTAGTAGTAGTAGTAGTAGTAATAATAGTAGTTGCTATTTATTTGGAATTAAGCAAGGCAACCCTGGCAGATACCCAAGTAGGAAATCTGCCCCTCTCTTAATCCTGGGAAGAAGTGGTGTGATGGTAAGCATTTAACAACTGACTTATTAAACAAACAAAATGCATGCATTGTTTTTGCTGATTTCCTTGGTGTAAATACTCCCACCATGGCTGATCTCAAGATGCTGGCATGATGTCACAAAATACCCATAGGTAGAACATTTTGCTTCAGGACTCAAGTCTTGCAGGAGCTGCTTAACAAGACTAAAGCTATGGCTGGCACAGTAGCTTTATAGGGTGGTACTGCAATCATAAGTACCATCTCTCCCATCTCCATTACCATTAAACACAATGGTAATGTGTTTATGTAGAGCAGTTTCTCAATCTCAATACTGTTGATATTTGGGGCCAGATAGTTCCTTATGCATTGTAGAAAGTGTGGCAGCATTCCTAATTTCTATCCACTAGATACAAGTAGCAACGTCTGTTCCCCTCCCCTCATGCAATTGTGATAACTAGAAATGTCTCTTGATGTTGTCAAATGTCCCTAGAGGGTAGGGTGCAAAATTGCACAGGATTGAGAACTACTGATATAGAGATACTCTAAATAAGCGTTCTTTACTAGCCGATGATCATCATGACTGTCATCCTTAATTTTAATTGTGTTGTCCTGGTAACGTCACAGTAATGACAAATTAGCAGCCTGTCAGAAGATGGTGTACAGAGTTCTAATTGTACATGACACTTAACCTCTATAGGTCTGTTTTCTCATCTGTAAAATGGGAAACATACCAGTTCTCAGAAACTCTAACATTTCTTAAATTTGTGTGTGTGTGATTCTACCAACCAGCAGTGACTAAAGTTCTTGATTCTGGGTGATTATTATTCCTTCTACTTGTGGATGTTTAAAGGTCGCCACCTAGTGGCAATCTGCAAATACTTTTTATTGTAGATTGCTTCCTGAGATTTGTACTAGAGTGTCTGGGGGATGGGAGGGAATGATTGTAAACAGAACATTAAGCTTAATATAAAATTTATGTGATTCAGCCCACTTGTAAATATGGAAACATATGTTTTTAGTGGATTTCCAAATGACAATTTTTGTTTTCAACATTTATTAGTAAAAATGCTCATGGATTATAATATATTTCTTATTTTCACTTAACAACCTTGCTGTTTATTTATTTACTTATTTGTTTATTTATGTATTTTTATTTATTTTTCTTTTGAAGTTGCAGAAAAAGGAGTTTATTAAAAGAAGAAATACATTTCAAGGAAACAGAAGCAGGCCTGAACAGTAGTAGACAATGGCTCAAGGGCCATTATTAGAAAAGAAAATATACTCCAAAGAGTTTGGAGCGGGCCTCGAGCAGAGCTCAAAACTCTCAAAAAAGGCCCAACCTTACTATTTATATTCACCTAATTTTGGATAGTTTTCACAAGGTTTTATTAATTTTAACCTCAATCTGCATAAGAATACATCATGTAAACTATTTAAATGAGATGCCATGGAGACACAGAATGCATCATGAAGTCGATGAGAAAGTGGGCTGTCTTCAGAGCAGACTTTGAAACATACTTATTAACCACAGAGGGTTAGAGAAAGGACACAATTTTTTGAGGATTAATATTACACAAATGTCTCTAAATTCCCATTGACTCTAAGTGTAGATTTTGGTTTTGTCTTTGGAAATCTCTTTGGGAGAAGAAATAATGTTTTGGTTAATTTTTCGTAAATAATAATAGCTGGTTTTCAGTTAGCAATCCCACATTGCAAAAACGCATTATAAGTTTTCCATACAAAGCTCTCTTATCAGTAGTAGGCCATGCTACTATTTTGTCTATACAATCGCTGACAATATACATTTCCAGTTCATGTTGCCCACACGCATATGATCCAGGAATCCTAGGTAGCAATTAAAATCAGCCTCCATTATATATAATGAAAAGAATTCAGTGAATTGTCAGTGGTCAGAAAAGAAGTCAGAAAAGGTTTGATTTCTAAAGGATGAAAATAATGTTCTGAGAAATTATTTTTCAAACAGTGAGTTTTTCAGACTAAGTGATCTACTTGTATTTGAATAGATAGAATTGCTTAATTATCTCACTCCTCTAGGAAGTAAACATTCTGTATGAATGTTTGAATATGTTAAAATGCATTAATTAAATTTCTGAAGAGCTATTATACCACCATCTTCAAAACCATAATATGCAAACTGCCCTCTCCTACTTCAGCGTTGCATATATTTACTCTTCCTGCTTTATTAGCTCATATCGCAATCATTTATTGTGGACCAGTAGATATTCTCATGTTTAGGTATGAGAAGTTTCTTTTACTATTAAACTCCAATTCATTTATCGTATTTTTTTTAGTCCCTGCTTCTAATTATAAAAAATGTATTGGCTTTTGAGTTCTTTGTTCCTTTCTTTCTTCTTAAAAATCTGGTAAGATTCTTCAGGGTTAAAAAGCCAGAAAATACTTAACAAGACTTGTGGAAATGATGAGGTTAGGGAGTTAAGCAGTTCCAGAGCTGAGGACGTGGCTGTTCCCCAAGCTGTCTTCAGAATGTAGGTCAGGAGGGTGGAATTTGGCAGCTAGAAATCATTGCTCACTTCTCTGAGAACTGGATTTGGCTGTGCCACTGTGCCTTTCCCTCTATTTCTATTGGTCTGGTCTGCCTTTGGGGGTGGTAAGGAAAATAAAGTGTGCTAGACTTCAAGTACTAGAGTAATAGGGATTGAAATGTGAAAATGTAATTAACGTATGTGGAGTGTCTGCTATGTGCCAGAAACTATGTGAAGCATTAAAAAATTAGAAAGCTTTAAAAAACCACAAACTACCATCAAGGGTCCTTCATATTTTGTTGCTGTTGTTGTTGGGTCTGGAGGAGTTTAAGCAGACACTTACATAGTTAACTGTAATCTAAGACAATGATTATAGAAATTGTTAAATATGCTGAACAGAAAAACTCAACCAAATAAGGAAGCTGATTCTAGAATATTGATGAACTGAATACAATTTTATAATTATTTCAGGAAGGCTGATTCCTGGGGATTTAACACATTAAGAGTAAAATTCTTGCCCAGAATGTGCTGAGTCCCAATGGTGGAGGCTGATACCAGTGCTGAATGACTATAGGTGCTAGATTGCTATTGTTTTTTTTTTTTTTTTTAAGATTGTATTTTAAGAGAGGTTTTAGGTTCACATCGAAAGTGAGAGGAAGATACAGAGAGTTTTCATATACCCTCTGCTTCCATACATATGTAGCCTTTCCCGTTATCAACATTCCCCATCAGAGTCCATAGTTTACATTCTGTGGGTTTGGACTCAAGTGTATAATGACATGTGTCCACTATTATAATATCATGCAGAGTATTTTTGCTGCCCTAAAAATCTCCTCTACTTCTCTTATTCACCCTCCCACCCCCACCTCAAACCCTGGCAACCACTGTGTTTTTTTGTTTTGTTTTGTTTTGTTTTGTTTTTTACTGTCTCCATAGTTTTGCCTTTTCCAAAATGTCATAGTTAGAATCAAACAGTATGGCTATTCATTTTTAAAATAATGAACACACCATTTCCATCAAGATATCTGTGCTTTTAGCTTTTTACTAAGTAGGTATTTGGCAATGGGTTCTAATTTCCACTGGCTTGTTTTTCCAGGGTCTTCGTGGTCCTCAGGGAATTGATGGTGAACCTGGTGTTCCTGGCCAGCCAGGTCCCCCAGGGCCTCCTGGACATCCGTCTCACCCAGGACCTGATGGCATGAGCAGGGTGAGTGCTGCTCTTTGTTCAATGTCATATTTACATAATATATTAAGTTTTTGAGTTATTGCGATGATTTTAAATTGTGTTAGTTCAGATATTGAACCCCAACTCTAAGAGCAGCTAAGTGAATGCAGTGCTGCTGTGAACAATGATAAAACTAAGAAATCCACAGGGGATTGTTGGAAAATTCAAAGTAGCATTTTTTAAAAAAAGGAGTGCTGCTTCAAATTATGTGTATTTCTCAATGTCATTTCTGGCCTCTGTGATCTTTATTCTTTCTGTTGACTCTAAAGGGCCACTAACATTGTCCCCACTATGAAATGCAAAGAGAGATGTGTCTCTATTTTTTTGCTGTTTTCTAGGTTCAGAATGCTGATGAAATCTCTGTTATAGCCACACCAACAGAGGCTAACACATCTGTGATGGTGTATGCGAAAGGGCCACTGAGTTGACTCTATCTCATTATTTCTCGAATTTTAGTTTCCTACTAGAAGTAAAATAAAACAAAATGTCTATACCTGCCTCTGAGTTCTTAGTGGCACAATAGGGATTTATGAGTAGATTGCATAGCATAACAAGGGAAAAAATAAGAGGCCCTGAAATACAATTTTTTATCACAGTTCATACATTTTTTTAACTGATTGTAGAAAGAATCGTCAATTTATTTTTTAAAACAATATCCACATTCTTTTCCCACAAAATTCTGGAAATTAATAAAACTCCTGGAATGTATATTGACAATTTTTGGTTAATGGGTTACCAGAGTTTTTTAGATGTGAGAGAGAATAGGTAAAACTGTTGCCAATTCTTGGAACATTCAGGGGTTCCACTAAAAGGATTATTAAATTTTTATTAACTTACATAAATACAGTTTAAAACTTACTGGCCATTAACAAAGAAAGAAGAATACAATCTAAGTAAAATGATCTGAAATGGAATCTGGAATCTTTAGGACAAATGTTTTAAAAGCATCTTTTAGGCTAAGTTCAGATGTTTGTCAGTGTGGGAAGAAATCAGTTAAAGAGATTTACACCTGAAATTGATTAGAGTGGCTAAGTACTTAACAGAATGACCCATACTTTTATCAAGTATCAGACATTTGGCCCATTGCAATAGTTATTCTGAAGCAGCATAGTTTTAAAATATTCTGAGGAAGGTTGTTCAATCAAAAACACATACAATGGAAAACAACTTGAATCTCTTTCCTTGCTTTAAAGTCAAAAGTTTAAAACAATTCTCAGGAAAAAAAAAATGAGTCTCAGAAGAACCAGTCTAAAGAATCCCAGAGAATGTGCACACATTTCTCAATTGAATAATTATTTTGATATATGCCTTTTACTGTGAAAATAATGTCAACACATTGCTTTTACAGCCGTTTTCAGCCCAGATGGCCGGGTTGGATGAAAAATCTGGACTTGGGAGTCAAGTAGGACTGATGCCTGGCTCTGTGGTAAGTGCAAATATTACCGATAATTGAAGTACCTACAGAAAAAAAAAATGATAAAAAGAAATGTTTGATTTAGCTAGTTAAGCAATATGTGTCTTTTAAAACATATCCATCCATTCACTCATTCAATTTATTTCTCAAACCCTGCTATCTACCAGTTACAAACCCTGTGGTGTTCTATTCATAACTGTGCAAAGTGTTTGTTGATGCTAATAAAGGGCTATCTGTAATATTTCTCTTCTTATTTAAAGAAAATATAGAATTTTGAAACATATAACCACCAGGACCCCATCAAAAAAGTGTGCTTTTTTTTTAAGCTAAATAAAGCAACCATTTATTGTATTGTTAGAAATAGTGATGTGGCAAAATTTTGAAATGATGAGTTTTGCCAGTTTTATGTTCATCATTTTCTGTTTATCTTAATATTCTCTGATTGCCTATGCCAACAACTTTAAAATTTCTCACGGGCCTTCTAACTCTTCCCATCCTCTTTTGAATTTCTTCAATAGTCAGAAAGTTCCCCATTTTTCTCTGATAAAGTATTTTGACCTGGATATTTGGAGCAATACAGTATCACTGAATGTAATAACACTTTTCAAACCAACTCTCCCATACATATTTGCTCATAACATAATTCAGAAGCATCCCAGATTAATGGAATTTAAGAAGTGTAAACTCAGACCGCATAACTACCCCTTTCACCTATTCTCAATGCCAGCATCATGAGTCATTTGTATATCTTTAACTCACTAGCAATATGGTCTCATTCCATGATTATCTCTCGATAATTTTCTGAAATATATGAGTTTTTATCCATTTGAAGTTCAAATTACACATGTGCTCATTTTGTTACTGAAGCTTTTATTTTCTTACTCTCTAAAAATCTGATCAATTCCAAACAAAACTTTAAGTTCTTGCCATAAGAACAAACCTGATTTTGATTTAATTGATTTCCCTTTTTAAAGTGTGACATTTAAAAAATCTCGTAGATACAAATTAGCAAATTTTTTAAAGCACATTTTCCTTTTCTTCCTTTGGTTATGTCCCAGTGTAATCTTCTCATGTTTAAATGAGGGAAACCTGGGTATGTTATGAAAGAAAGAAATGGTCTGTAAAATTCAGTTCCCCAGATTATTTTAAATGTAAGTTTATTTAACTTACATTTAAAATAATCCAGTCATTATTACTGGTGGTTTCCTAAGCCTTTAATTCAACTTGCTCATTTAAGTTCTAAGAATTATCTGCTCTGAAGCTGAAGAATTAAATAGACAATTCGATAAGTACCTTATCCCTGCCAAAAGTATTCTTTTGTCAGATGTTCTGGCTTAACAGAACCATCCCTTCACCATGCAAGTGTTCTCATCCCAAAGACACTGGGTGTGTGCAGGCATAATCTTTATTTCTCTTTGTGACATTGAGGGTGTGCATAAAATCATCCCAAATGTTGTACTAGCTTTAATCTTCTTGAATTTGGCTGCATTCCAGATGAGTACAGATGGGTAATGTCATCGACTTCTACTGTCAGAGCTTCACTTTTCCAGATTTCAAAGCCGATTCAAGATTTTTTAAATGTTTGATCTAATTGTCATGAACACTACGTAACTTTTCTTCTCCTTTGCTTTTCAGGGTCCTGTTGGCCCAAGGGGACCTCAAGGTTTACAAGGGCAGCAAGTAAGTCTTTTATAATTAAATTACATACTGTAGCAAAAAAGAAAAAATAGAAACGTTCTGTGACATGACTGCTTTTGACTGGTCTTTCAGTTGCATATTGTAATGTTTGCTTTGAATGGGTTGTATTCAATTAATTTTCACTCACTTAGAAATATATGTAATATGTTTCTCAGAGTTTCTTCATGGGGCTAAAGTTCTATTGTCTGGTTTCTTTATGTGACTGACCTCTAATACAAATAATTTTTGTGTGCCTTTGCTTCTGAAATATAGGATGATTATCTCATGTCATGATGAAAATTCTCATAATTGGTTATGTGCCAACTCTGAGCCTATGAAATCAGATCATAGAAGGCCATTACTATGTGATATCACTAGAAATAACAGTCAAGGTGATCACTTAGTGGAATCTTTAAAAAGAATATGATACTAAATGATAGGAATAGAAAGTATAGTTGTAGAAGAAGCAGGAGGCGAAGGAAGAGAACATGGTCATGATAACGACCATTGATTGAACATTCTGTGCCAGCCCTATTCTAGGTTCTTCATATGCATTCATTATTTAAAGAGGTATAAAAACCAAATAAAGTAGGTACAATACTACCCTCATTTTACAGACTGGGAAACAAGTATAGAGAGAATAAATAACTCATCAAAAATCACATAGCTGGAGAGCAGTAGAGCCAGCAGCTTGAACTGCATATACTTGAGAATTTAGGATTTAATATTCTGTTTTCTTGTGGTTTGTATATATATTTTGTATATATATAATTTGTTCTCAAATTTAGGGTGGTGTTGGCCCTGCAGGACCTCCTGGTGAACCTGGTGATCCTGGACCAATGGTAAATGTCAAGTAAGCATGTAGACCCAGTTAACTAAGGGTCCATTATTATAATGGTGTCCTGAGCGATTTATTTTACCAGCTCTTTACTAATGTAGCAAGGAATTAGCTACAGGAGTCCTGTATTATGGACTGTGCATAAGCTCTGTTTCTGGTGGCAGAGTATTTAAATTCAGAAAATTTGTGTATGGTCAGCAGACAGTGCTGAGACATTTACATTTGTGAAGTAAACTCTTTCCTGTTGAGAACATAATCTGAGTGATACACATAAAATTCACAATATTAATAAAGCTGTTTTTCTCTGATTTTTTCATTTGCCTCAACCATGTTTTGTATTTAAACCATGGGTAGGTATAGGTAAATGTAGGTAAATATTCTTTTTTTTTCATTTTGTTTTGTTTTATTTTAATAGGGTCCGACTGGTGCACGTGGGCCAGAGGGCCCTCCTGGGAAACCTGGTGAAGATGTAAGCTGCCTTTCTTTATTTTCCTTAGAAATTTTGAAAGAGGCTAAGAAGAAGCTACAGTGTCAACAAGAATATTATTCATTAATTCCCATTTCATTTCCCCCACTTTGAGCTTCCATTATGAATTCAAAGTCAATCAAATCTGGATAACTCAAAAGGGAATTTTATAAAATCTAGAAATATTCTTCATTTTATGGTATTATATTATTAGGTACTGTGTCTTTCCTTTCTTTCCCCAGGTTTTCCATTATGATTTCTCCATAAGATACTAAAGTTGTTGTCACACTAGCTACAGCCTTTGCTGGTGGAATCTCTGAAGTGATTTTAAGGGAAAATATATTACTCTGATAGCAAAACATCATTATGAGGCCTTCATTAAATGGACTGACAAAATATATTAGTAGAGTAGTGTTAATATTGCTCTTCAATGCTGAAAAAGTCATTTCTACAATTGGACTTTTAATTAAAGTTAAGACTCAACTTCAGATTTTAACATTAAGAACATGTGATCAAAGAATAGGGTACAAAAACAGGTTTGCTTTTCTGGATTCTTTTCTTAGTTGTCCTAAAGTTGAGGATAAAATCATGGGTAGGCCATGAATTTCCTTGTGATACTAAACTACGTAAATATTTTCTCTTTAGATGTCTTGTGATTTTTTTTAAGCAGATACATTGAATTTGGCCATAAAGAAAATATCTCTGGTTGTTCTTAATATTTTCTTATGACAAGAAAAAAAATGGCAAGCACTGTTTTAAGAAGCACTATTTAATTCAATGCCATATGTTAATATAGAATTTCATAGCATATACATGCATGTGTAAATTTTGCTGTTCATAAAGTGTGAGTTAAGTCAGACCAGTATAATTTATATTCATTTCTTCTTTTGGATAAATTAATGAAACCTTCACAAACTGACTTGTTAGAAGGGATTGCCATCAGAAATAGAGCTCAGTGGTTTTACACTGTTCAGAGTATGGGAAATGAGCTTTCTAAAGAAGACTTTTTATCTGCAATTCATTTGTCATCTAGTCTCAGAAGAGAACATTTTAATCTCCCTTTGCCTCCTTGCTTTTTTTTCCATGAAGGGTGAAGCTGGTAGAAATGGAAATCCTGGTGAAGTGGGGTTCTCAGGATCTCCGGTAAGTTTGTATTTATCAATACAACATAAAGACAAACTTCAAAAAATAAAGAACATTAAAATTAACGCACAATTCATTGTCTGCCTGTGCATCAGACACTATTACTAAGATATAGTCCTTTCTGTTATTGTGGAACAGGACATTTTGCCAGAGTGACAGTTAATTCCAATCACCCACTTTGCGTTACACCGAATGAATGAGCCTCCTAAAGCAGAGAATTATTTCATAACCTAATATGGATTGTCTCCAAACTGAATATCAAATTTTTCGAATAGGTCACCAGCCTGACCTACCTACATTTTACAACATCTCAACCCCATTTGTCAAATTTAAATATTTTTGTTTTGTATTCTTCACGTGTTGAAAACAACAGCTTAAGAGAGCAATGTGACTTGTTTTTTAAGTTGTGGGCAGGATGCCTCTTTGGCGCCTCCCCAAACCCTAACGTTGGCTGAAATTCTCAATGGATGTTCTGGGTTCTAAACACCTTATAACAAGATACACCGAATTCCAGCGCTATTCACGCAGCTGTTTTCTTCCCCCTTGGCTCAGTACAGGGACAGGTCCCTGGCAACCCATTCCACCAGAATCCAGGACCTCGGCCACTTGGCTTCTCTCTGAACCCATCTTTCTGTCCTTACTCACTAGGCCTTCCCCTAGGATGTACTACATGGGCCATGAGGAAAACTAGAGAATTATAAGCAAGCAAAAACCCTCCAAAAGTTTCTCCTTGTCCAACATCCCCTAAACTGATTTGACCTCCTACTTATTTATATGTCCTGTAATTTCCAACTGTTTCTATCACTCAATACATCCAAGAGTACTGGAGTCCTCGCCATTTACATTCTGAAAATTGATGAGGTTCAATGCTAGAATTTTTTTTAAACAAGTGGATGCTAATCTTTTAAGGAAATTTCCAGTGCTCTAAGGATTATTTAGTTTCAAATATAAAACTAGCTCCCAGCTCCCTGCTCTCTCTCACTTTCCTTGCCTCCCCCTTCCTGGAAAGGCCGTGCAGACAGAGGCATATGGTTTAGTCATTAGCACAGATGTTCATGTTGACTGGTCCAGGCTTGAACCTCCCGCCCTACTGCACTCTTGCACATTCACAGCATGGGACCCTCCACGGGGAGGAAACATGCCCTGCCAGCATGTCACAGATGTACTCTGCAAGTGCAGTGCAATGACGTGTGACTGGGCTGCGATGACAGTCTCGGGGGCAGCAGAATGAGGAGGTTTTATGAGCGTTAGTCCATCTGGTTCATTTTCTTGTTTTATTAGAGATATGTAATCACATGAGAATTCCCTTGCAGACCACAAAAACTCAAAAGTTAACTAATTATTTGAAATAACATAGCTCAGTAATTCCCCTATAGGCTTAGATGGATGTGTACAGAGTTTCTTTCTTACTCAGGATAGAGGGGAGAAAAATCTCAGTAAAGGGGAGCATTCCAGTGGAAAATCTTAAAGGGAGTTTTGAAGTGAAAGAATTCCTGAGCACTGCTGTGTAAACAGAAGAATTAGTGGGACTTTATTTGTTCAGAGAGCAATAGTTTGATGTGCCCTTACTGTGATAACCCCCCACCCAGAAAATGCTACAGAAACACTTTTCCTGCAAGCTGTCCCAGAGGAATTATTGCTTTGCTTTTCTCAGATGAAGTTCATTTATTCAGTTACTTATTCATTAATTTAATTAACAGTAATTGAAGGCTGTGGTAATGCAGAACAGATGGGTTTTGCCATTTGTGTAAGGTTGTGGTAGCACAAAAGAAGTTCCTTAAGAAAGGTTGGGGAAAAGTGCTGTGAGTTTGAAAAGAAATATTAAACCATTTCTTCATTCAATTGTTTATTCAATGATTATTCATTGGATGCCCATTAGTTAGGCATAAGATTAAGTGCCAGTGATATGCAGATTAATGATAATGATTGATAATAATTGATAGCAACAACCTAAGCTATCAAATGCTCAGTCTACTGGTGGCAGTAGTAATGACATTCAGTTCAAAGCCTAATTAGTGTAGGCAATGAGAATAAGTGAATAATTAAGTCACTCAGTCTTTATTTTAGAGGGTATGAGGAAAACGTTTTAACCATCATTTCAAAATAATTTTACCATTTGCATTTGATTTTGTGTTTGCCTTCTATTCTTTTTTTATTCAATATGCTTAGATGAATGATGTATACAATTAACAGAAATTTAGAAATTACTAAGGAACCAACGCATTCTCTCCATATTTGTTGACTTTCCTCTCTGGTGGAGATTTCATTTCCTTAGTTTTTCAAACAATGACAAATCCACAAGCTTCCCCTGAACATTTAACTATAAAAAAATATCTATTTGTTCATTTTAATATAAAATTCCTAATCATATTCTACTGCCAGTATTTAGAAGTTCAGAGAAAATAAAACACATTGGTTTGCTGCAAATGCATTTCTTTTACCTCAAGTAAAGCACAATACAAAGGAGGAAAGGAGGAAATGCATTTTTTCCTTAAGTTCCTCTACTGATTGTTTTCCTATACCTTGACCTCCTTGAGTCATACACTGAATTCACTCTTATTTTTCTCAGAGAAAAGAAAATTATGTTTTTTGTGTTTTTTTTTTTTGTTGTTGTTGTTACTAATTATAATCCAATGACATACTTGAAAATGTCATCAAATCAATACCTGGTATTAATCCATATCTGTGTAAGTCATGCTTCCATTCCAACAAGTGTTTGCCTTGCTAATTTTTGATCACCTAGGTGTATTTTCATAGATAAATGTATACTGCTCCTTTTCTTCCCTTGCTCTGTTAGTGAAAAACTATGTAACAGATATTTTTTTGGGGGAAAAAAAGTATATTAAGTAATTTCCTATTCTTATGAAGGACTCTGAAATGCCTTTTATATGTTTTGTTTTTCTCTTTCCCCAAGGGAGCGCGAGGATTTCCTGGGGCTCCTGGTCTTCCAGGCCTGAAGGGTCACCGAGTAAGTTCAATACTTTGTAATCCTTTCAGATACTGGGGCTTACCGAGGAGGGTCTGGGCTACATCACCTTCAAAATATTTACAGATGCTTTTGTCAGTTGTCTTAATGGCTTTGATTGTAGTAGTCATACTAAAATCACAATGCTTTTTTTACATATCCTTTGAATTTCATTTGATTCTATAAAATATATTTTGAGTTCTTACTATGTACTTTAGTGTTACAAAAGAGGACACAGTGATGAATGAGAAGCTTCCATGGTTTCAGCTGCAGGCAAATAAGGGATTCAGTTAAGAAAATAGGCAATTACATAGTGAACTAAGTGCCATGATACTGGAAAGTGCAGTAGATCATAGGAGGGGCCTAGTCAGCCCAGACTGAGAGATCATAGGATGCTTTTCTCTTTATAACTCAAGATAATTAATTTATAACTATTATATGTAATGTACATATATAGAAATTATCAATCTATCTATTATCTATCTGTCATCTATCTATCATCTATATCTACCTGTTTATCTGGAAGCATAGCTGATATTCACACAGCATATACTGGCTGGCCTCTGTTTTGAGTGGTTAAGCTTCTGATTATACTTGTTGCTGTACTTACTAGTTAGTAAATAGTTTGAACATCATTCCTGAATATAACCTATATTTTAAAACTTTATAAACTCTATCACTATTTATTTTCTCTAAAGCCACTATAAGTTCTTTATTTGTAGCTATAAATTAAATTTCTGTTAAGTTCACAGAAATTTGAAAGATGAGAACACTGAAAATTGAAAATGTTATTTAAAAGGGGAAACTAATTTTCTTTGAGTAGACTTTCAAAAAAGCTTAAGAATTTAGAAACATTTTGAGTAATAATTTTAAATTTGAGATTTGTTTTCATAAAGTACTTTCGGTAAGCTTACTTTTGGTTCTTCCTTTATGCATCTGAGAATCCAAAAAGCAGTAACATACAAATTTATATTTTTCTTCCAGGGAAACAAAGGTCTTGAAGGCCCTAAAGGTGAAGTTGGAGCCACGGGTTCCAAGGTAATTGTGTAATACTTCAGTATAACCTTACTAGAGCATTTTGGTTGTCTTTCAAGTGCCTACAATTTATTTCAGAAGCCCCTTAAATAAAAATTCTGGAGGAAAGAGGAGTGTAAGAAATGATTAGTGAAATAAATAAATGTAATTTTTCATAGGAGAGTGGCAGTAGATTTCCCAGGATCCGTGACGTGACCTAACTTTGCCACCAAGAATAGCCACCATGCCACTGGGTTTCTGCCAATGTAGAATGGATATCATCTTTATAACATATGGCACTATGAATTCACTTTCTAAAACATTCATTCTTTTCCCTTCTTCAAAAATATCAGAGGTGTAAATGCTTCATTAGCCCTGTTACTTAGCGCCATTTTAATTCCAGGGCCTTTTGACCATTGTTTCTTTCCAAAATCTATTTGTTTCCAGAGGGAGGGAGAACATTAAGGAAGTGCAGAGGACTTTTTAGTGGGAAGTATCATGAGATAAATATGTGGAAAAGTATTTGGCTTTACAATTGTTATTTCTATGCTTTTCATAATAGAAGTTAAAGGAATATTACAGTCAATTTTAGTTTTGTAAAGTTTTACTTGACCTAATGTATTATCCTAATTGGACAGATAATTACTTTTTGGATACTTATTGTGTATCTAAGTGTGATAGTAATATCAATTTTGTTTAAATCTCCCATTTTTTTTTCAGACTTATTTCTTTAGAAACTAAATTTCCATTGTATTTTGAGAAAAGGTGATACAATAGGCTTCTGAGGTCCTTCATTGAAAGTATGCCTTTCAAATGCACATTTTGAAAATATGCCTTTAGAATGATACACACATGGAACAAAATTATGTTAATATCAGTTGTAGGTTTCTCATATTGTAATGTGATCTCATTTTTGTTTTAGGGTGAGGCTGGTCCTACTGGTCCCATGGGTGCCATGGGACCTATGGTATGTATTAATTTAATTCTTTGTTATGTCTCTGATTTTTAGGTGATATTAAGAGAATGTTTAAATGGAAAAAAGACATGGAAAACATATGTTAGCTGGTGGAATAATTTGAATTGCCAGCTGACAGGCAAACACACTATAAGAATTACATTCTTCAAATAGAAAAGTCTTCCTGCATTTCATTGTGAACTGTGAGCGTCCTTGTTTATTTATTTATTTTCTGTATTCAGTGATCAAATCAGGACTCTTGTAGATTCAGCTATATTAAATGAACTCTATTTAGGTAAGAGGTTACATATCTCTGCAGGTGGAGAGGTTTTCAAACCCAACATTGCCCGAAAGAAATGCTATCACTTAGTGGCCAATAATATTGAGTCTCAATCCACTACTCGGATTGAGTAGTGTAATCAAACTACCCTAGAGTTAAAGTAAGATGCTTCAAGTGATGTTTCCTCTCTCATCTCCAGGGCCCAAGAGGAATGCCAGGAGAGAGAGGAAGGCTTGGGCCACAGGGTGCTCCTGTAAGTATGTGTCTTAAATCTCTCAAATGCATTAGTGAATATACCTTTTAAATGGAAATAACAGTACTCATTGCCTGCTTCTTAATTTTTTAATTTTTATTTTGAAATAAACTTAGGTTTGCCGAGAAGTTGCAAAGATAGCATGAAGTGTTCCCATGAACCCTTCCCTTAGCTCCTCTTACTGTTCACATCTTACATAACCAGACTACATTTGTTACCTATTTATCCTAATACAGAAATTAAGAAAATAATGAAAACATATAGCAGCATGGAATATAATCCATGGAAAAACACAGACTTTGGAATAGTAATAACATTATAATAATAGGTAACATTGATCAAGCACTTATTATACACTCAGCATTCTTCCAAACATCTTTATGTTTATCACAATCCTAAAAGTAAGTACTATGAATATACCCTTTTAAAGATTTGAGTCTCCTGATCATCTACCTTTGATGTATTTTAAATGACATTTTGGGAAATATCCTTGCTGTTTGCCCATGTACCTTGAACCTAGGTGGGGGGAGAGAGTGTTGCATATTCTATTAATTCTCATCATAGCTCTCTAAAGGTCAAACTACACTTGCTAATAGTTCAAGCTTGCAGTTCATTACATTGTGTCACTTTATTTTTGACAATTGAGGACTGCTACCTTGCCTCTATTATTTTGAGATCCTGTCATCCCCATTAGTATAGGAATCTTATGTTTACAGCATCCCCTACTATTATCTCACAGAAGATAGCCACGTTAGAGCTTCTCAATGGTACCAAAGTTAGGGCCCTGGTTTGGGAGAAGTGAGACCCTCTCCCTGGGCCATTCCTTATCACTTTGGCAAGTAGAGTGTCCTCTGGAAGTATAGAGAATATTGTGGAATATAATCAGCTGTTGCCTTATGCAGCCTTACATAATACATCCAATCTACTATGTTTACTTCTCTGTGCTTTCTTCTACCATCTTATACAAGCAGTTATGGCATTTCTAACCAACTTAGTGTGGGACACTGCTGTGCAGGAACCATCTCCAAGGTTAACACCATCTCCCACGGTCTTTATCAGGGTGTTAAATATGTATCATGGGAGGATACACCCATATCTTTAAAGTTCTCCAACTTCAGATTTTGTCCCTTTCAATTGAGCACCTTTAGGACCTCGTCCCATACATTGTCTCTTGGATCCTGCTTCTACATGGTGTGTGAAACTTGTAGCTCCTTTGGTATATAGTCTCTTCTCTCTTTTATGGGAAATACTTCCTCAACCCAGTTATGTTTTGATTTTATGCTAGTTATTGATCTGGTGGCTGGGGAGAGGGGTAGGTGTCAGTGGTGGTGTCATGTGTTTGCTGAAAAAATAGAGGCTTCTATAGCATCTTTAAGCAAGAAAGAAGTATAAGCTGTTAATGGTGGGAATGGGCCATTCTACAGGCCCTTGTGCTTCAGGGATGTGAGATTTCAAAGTTCGTAAGATATCCTAGTGCTAAAGGTCAAGGTCCCATTTCTTCCAATTAAGGTCCCTGACCATGGCATAGGAAACTTCATTGTTTTAGAATTCAAACTTCTCAAGAGTTTTTAAACCTTTGTCATTAAGTCCTGGACCTTATCTTCAATTTTTCTTCACTCTGGTTGTAGAAGATGACAATATTTTTAAATGCTGTCAAGGAGCCTTATACTGATGATTAATTACTATCAGCCTTTCACTATATTCCTCCCGGATTCATTCAATAAGGCCCATGCAATTGCATCTTCTTTATAATTGCTATTTCCCCTTAAACTTCTCTAATGCCTGAGCTATTGTACCCATTGTTCATTCCCTTATACTTATGGCTAATGTCAGTTCATCTTGGAGGCAATATTTACTACGCATCACCACAATAGGCCAAGACTGATCCATACTCTATCTATCACTAGCTGATCAGTGAGGACTCCAGCTTAAAAATGTCATTTTAGAGTCTGCTCCTACTGCTGGCACTAATGATACTATAAAGTCTTAGGAAATAACATCAAAGCAAAGACTTGTGTGCAGGAAATTTATTGGGAAGTGCTTTCAGAAACTGCACTTGGGAAGAAATGAATAAAAGAAGCAGGGTTTGACAGAGAGAGGAATTAAATGGCGTTACAATTAAATGGTATTACCTTCGTCTCTGTGAATCTTCAGTTCCATGAGAACTATGGAGCTCTGATGGCTCTTCAGATATATCTTAAATGGGGGCCAATCTTTGGTAGCACTGCATTGACCATGGAAGGGGCATAGCTTTGGGAGAGTTAACTTCTTTTAGCTGAGGCAACCTGTGGGGGAAGCCATCAGCTTATGACACTTCCAGCAGCGGTAGAATGATTCCTTGAGGGCTGAAGGTGACACCTACAACATTCACTATTACTTAATTTCCTTTTGTGTGTTTGTGTGCATGAGTGTGCATGTGTGCTATACTTTTTTGTTTTGTTTTGTTTTGCAAGGAATTCTCTCCTTGTCTGAGTTAATCTGGCTATTAAGAACACTGATTTGTTCAAAATTTCATTGTCTTTGAGCTTTTTTATAGAAGGTGATAAATACATTTGAGTTAAAAGAATAGTTTTAATCAGTTTCATTTTTCCAACCTTGATTTTTCTTTCCTATTACTATAAGGATAGATGTGTTTATTACTCTACCTTACCAGTGTTGTATAAATGTGTATTTTGCTGTTAACCAAGTTAAGGTTGTTGTTGGTTAATCTTTTATTCTTTAATTTTTAGCAAGGACATTTTTTACAAAGGAAACGAATTGTGAGCAAATAAATCAGGAATCTAATCTTATCTTTTCTTGTCTTAGGGGCAACGAGGTGCACATGGTATGCCTGGAAAACCTGGGCCAATGGTGAGTTGTATTACTTCCATATTCATTCATTAATTTATTCAATCATTTTTCCACGTTTACATTCATTAACATTTACAGAGTGCCTACTATGTCTCAGTCATTTGAAATAAAATAGCTAATAAACACACAGTACTTGTCTTTGAAAAGTGACTTGTCTATCAAGGATGAGAGGTATACCAATTCATACTCTAGCATACTGCTATTATTGACTGCTGTAACATAGAATACAACTTGGTGTATGGGAACGTTGAAGAGAAAGTACCTCTAACTGTAGTGAGAGAAAGATGTCAAGGAAGACTTAAAGAGGAGCAACTGTTAAGCTAAATCTTGAAAGATTTAATATATAAAACGAGCAAGAATATAGCATAGTCCATTGGATGGATAGATGAGAAAACATGATGAGCTCAGGGAAATACTAGGAGGGTAAATCAGATTTGAAATTATTTGTTCTTAGGATCTTGTCTCCCTTTTTACTCACAAAAAAGAAACAAAATATAGGAGGAAAAAATAAGTATAGTTAGAAAGGGCTCTTTTTTTAAAATGTAAAATGGATGGAATTAAAATATTGTCTTAAAAGAAGAACTAGGGTAACCTAGAATGGAATTCCTCTTAAACTCATTTCCTTCAAATCTAGCCTTTAACTCAATGGTTTAAACTCTCTGTATGCCTTCCCAAATATAGAATAGTGACAAATATCCACTTTTTATTAGCCTGAAAAAAATCACTCTAAAATATATAAATGATTCGTAAGCATCATTTTTATAAAGTGCAGTCCTAGATTTTGGTACAAAACATAACTTTCTAAAAACAATCTTTATTACTTTGTTGATACAAAGAAAGCAAATGCAAGAAGCAATTGTTTCAAATAACTTGTGCTTTTACTGACTTAATCTTATTTGCTACAACTAGGAAATCTTATTATGTATAATACCAGTGGACATGCCTTTTAGCACTATTTCATATCCATATTAGAAGATATTATAATAAAATTATGTTATAATCTTTATGATTTTAAAGTACTAAGTGGATTATTCTATGTGTCAAAATACAGAATTTTTTCAAACAATAAAATATGACTTAATTATATATTGATTAAAATACATGTCTGAACACTTTTCTGGTTCCTTTTAATAGGGCCCTCTTGGGATAGCTGGCTCCCCTGGTTTTCCAGGAAATCCTGGGATGAAGGTAAAATGTTAATATATTTATTTCTTGATTATATGAATCCCAAAGTGAAGAATCTCATTTTATTAAATGAAGAGTATGGAAGTTGCTCTCAACTAAGAAAGGAGTCTAGCATATTCTCATGTCTCCATTATGCTAGGAAAATAAATTTTAAAAATTTAAGAATGAAATTACTATATAATATGTACCTAGGAGAGAATTACTTACAATAATACAAATGTAATATCAAAGAACCTGTTGCACTAGGACTCTAACTCCAGACAGCTCTAAACTGCAAGGAATAAGTTTCAAATGAGTTAAAATTCTGTTCTTGGATCTAGTGCTTGGCAGTAATAAATGGCAGAATATTCTAAATAACAAGGGGTTAAAATAAATCAGAGGAGGACAAAGGCTGTTCTCTCATACAAAGCTGACTTTCACTCCTGCCCACCCCCCACTCCTGCCTTTCACTTCCAACCATTTAAGGGAATGACTTAAGAGGCTGTTTGACTCTTCACATGGGAATGGATTAAAATATTCTGCTGGGATGATTTACATTTGTAATTGATCACAATTTGTTCTTTCTCTCAATACTTTGGGTGATAAATTCAAGGATTACAGTCAGAGGTTATTCAGATTATATTAGCTAAATTAATACATATATTCAGAACACTATTTCCAAATTTAAACTACACAATGTATTTGATTACCCTCACATCCAGTTTCTCACTGGTAATAAATTTCTTCACCTTGAAAATGGGATTTACTCACACGATTATGCTGTGCAAAAATGGCTGCAGCCATGGCAGCCACTTCACTTCTCTAAATCTTGTTTTCTTATGGAATATTGTTGAAGATCGAGTGAGATAATCTATGCAACCCCTTCATGCCCGAATCAGACGATGATGTCTCAGTATAATGCTTCTTGTTAGTAGTGCTACTCAAATTGGACTTGAACTTTGATACAAACCAAAAAAAAAACGAACAAACAAGCAAAAAGTCTGTAGCTGACATTTCAAATACTCTTTGAAATGTGATAGTCCTCAAGTCAAATTATTCTTCAAGCTCTTTCTAGTGCCATCTTTAAACTCTAAGCCAAAAGGATGCGGCTGCTTTAAAATAATGCCTTAAGTCTTTTTACTAACCAGTCCCTTCTTTCATTGAGAACTCACTCTGAACTCAGACAGGCAGACTCTCCTGTTCTCTGTATCTGTTTTCCCTGATGTCCTGGTCCTGCTGCCATAAAGGACCCAACCTCCCTGGGTACCCTGATGAAAATATGCAAAATCCACTCCTTCATGTAAGACTCTCCACCCTCAAACTGAGAATTAAGGAAAGAACATGCACAATGCCCAGGACTGTGACTTGGCAGAAAGTGATTTCTGCTCCACCTTGGCATCTAGTTAAGATTTCACTAATAATCAGTTTGTACAACAACTCAGCAGGTCCTTCCTTCTCCTCCTGGCTTTTTCTAGTACTGCCTGTTGGCTACTGAAAACTGTTTAATGAAGTCAACCACCTAGCAAAGCTCTCAGAAATCATTTCTCTGTCTTACACTACCTGTGGCATAAAATTCCCAGGTGTTTTGTTTCTGGCCAGAGTTCTGCTAACCCATAAGGTTCTACCACGGTCTTTGCTCTCTGGATGAAGAATAAACTTCCACATCTAGTTCTTCACATTTTAATGAAGGGTAATAGGGATTTAATAAGAATTTTATATGTGTTGATACTAATGAGCTCTCTAAAGCTTAGAATTTTAGTTCTAAAATTCCAGGTCCAGGTCCCTGCAATATTGGCTTACATAGGTGTATAATATGTTGGATAAAATACAGAAACCAGTTAAGTTTGAATTTCAGTTAAATAAAGAATTTTAGTATAAGTATGTCCCAAATATTTCATGGGACAACCTTATAATAAAATGATTTGTTGTTCATCTGCATTAAAACTTAACTATACATCCTGTATTTATTTACTGTGTGGACCCCTATCTTGAGTTGAAATAAGGATGGCTCTCAGGTTCCCTTGACCACTGTGCTCTGCTTCAGGCCGTGGGCATCATCACACCTGATACGTGGGAAAGTGAGCTGCTCCTTAGGCTAGATGAGGCACATTTCCCCTATAAACCAATCTGTAGTCTTGGCCCCTTTTAATTTTGGGGTGTAAAATATAAACCTCCAAATAAGCAATCAACTTTGAACTGCACCACGTTAATATTTTTCTTCAATTAACATTTTCTTTTGCACCCCTTTAGGGAGAAGCAGGTCCCACTGGGGCTCGAGGCCCTGAAGGTCCTCAGGGGCAAAGAGGTGAAACTGGGCCTCCGGGTCCCGCCGGCTCTCAGGGCCTCCCTGTAAGTTCCTAGTGTATTTAAGGAGTGTCCCAGAAAGCTGGACATGTTGTATAAGAGCAGAACAAAAGCAGTCTCTTTTAATATATTCTGCTTAATTTCTGACTGAGTATTTACGACTCATGAGAAAACCCACATTTCCCTTTTAAACTGCATATTTTTTCTATTTCATGGAAATGGTCATGAGAGCGACTTTTTAAATGATGTTATAGTGGTTGATTTCTTTTTTTGTGATATTTTCTGCCTCCTTTTGGAAGATGGGTACACACCTAGTTATGGCATAATAGTTCATAAACTCTTCATGTATCTCTTAGGGTGCAGTGGGAACTGATGGTACTCCTGGTGCCAAAGGCCCAACGGTAAGCAACTTCATTGATGCTAAATAAACACAGTGCTTTGGCCATTGGACATAGACTTCTCTCTAGGTCTCTGCTCATCACAGCACTCTTGTTTCCTTCTGATAGGGCTCTCCAGGTACCTCTGGGCCTCCTGGCTTGGCAGGGCCCCCTGGATCTCCAGGACCACAAGGTAGCACGGGACCTCCAGGAATTCGCGGCCAACCGGTACTGTCCTTTAAAAGAACAAGTAACCATTAGTATAACTGAACTAAGATCGCCAAGAGCAATAGCATTTAATGAGATGCAATGAAACGTAGATAACGTGACTTATCTGAATGAGGCAAATGAAGATAGGAATCTTTGTAAAGTGAGAGCAAATGTTAATTAATGTTCAGTTTAGATGTTAAAATTCAAAGTGGAATGTTGTTGCATTATGTTAAATTTTTGTGTTTTTTATTTAAAATAATAAGGTCATAACTTTGTGGTCTACCACATAGAATTCTATGAGTGGTTGAATAATAAACATTATAGAGACATTTGCAAGTCAGTGGGGGGAAATGTGGAGGTTTAATGGGGATTTATGATGATGATTGGGCTAAAAATGGATTGAACAACTCTTTCTTGATAGTTATTTATGAAGAGAGATTTCAACATATTGTTCATATTTAATGAGTTTCCATATGTTGTAGATATTATTAGGAAAACATATGATGAACTCTTAAGAAATAAGCTCATTGAACAGTTGCACTTACATGTGTTTTGCCTTGATATATAAAAAGTAACACTTTCTTTCCTAGTACTACTTAAAACAAATATTTTGGATTCTGTTTCAAGTAATTTGGTTATGCCAATAAATCTTTGTGAAGTGTTGGTGACAGATTTATTAAAACATGAGTGTTGCTGATATTTCAAATTTAATTTTATCATATTCTCAATTTAGCAGTCTGATTCCTACAACTTAAACTACAATTGGTATTTGAAGACACAGATACACAAAACCTTAGAACACAACAAAATCCTAAAAGCTTTTGGAGTCAGATGAAATGCTCTAATTGAAGTTGTCAAACTCTCACATAAATAGAACATAAATATAGAATTATTTTTGATTCTGGGTGAACAAGTCTATTTCCTAAAATAAAGTCTAAGTAGGTTTATCTATAGAAGTTTCATTGTTTAGTTCTAATTTTTATTATCAAATTGGAGTAATAATTAGTTATGATCATTCTAGTATACATGATAAGAAACCAATATTTAAAAAACAAATCTCTGAGTACCACTGTAAAATAAACTGATTGCTACCAAATTATACTGAATTTTATAAAAATTTCACACACATTTTATAAGATTTGCAAAATTTAAAATGATTGCATTATGCTGTTGATTAAATACAGACTCAGCTGCAGAAATTTTTTCAAGACCCATTCACTATAGTTAATTAAGGCAGGTTAGACTGGCTAAATATCACGGTTCTTACAATTAATGATACTTTTGTTTTAGGGTGATCCAGGAGTTCCAGGTTTCAAAGGAGAAGCTGGTCCAAAAGGGGAACCAGTAAGCCTTCATTTTTTTTTTTAACAATATGAAGAGCATAAATCTTGTCTAGAAGTATACATCTCAAAATGCTTAAGTGTTTAAAATAATAACAATGAGAATTATAATCCCTTTGGGTGTAAATAGTTTTTAACTATTTAATATAGTTTAAAATTTATGACTGAAATCATCATATGAATCTTTTGAGTATAACTCCCTTGTCAAATGACTTTTTCAGATATCTGCTCTTCTGTTTTTAATAGGGACCACATGGTGTTCAGGGTCCAATAGGACCACCTGGTGAAGAAGGCAAAAGAGGTCCTCGAGGTGATCCAGGGTCAGTTGGTCCTCCAGGCCCACTGGGAGAAAGGGTAAAGTTTGAATAATAAAGTAAATTCTTATAGCTGTGGGGAATTATATGAGTAAGGAAAACTAGAGCAGTTAAGAGAAATGCTTGAAGGCACAGTACACATTTCAATATGGTAATCTGTGAATTAAAGGAGCCAACTAATCATTGTTCATTTATTCATTCACTCAACTCATATTGATTGAACAAGTACTCTGCCAATTTGTTATATTGGTGCTTGGGATACATCAGTGAACAAGAAGGCTATGCACTCATATGGGGGCTTATGAACAATAGTTTACTTTAGTGGGGAGGTAAGCAATAAACAAGTCAACAGGTAAATACAATATAATTACACATTCTAGTAAATGCAGTGTACACTTAGGAAATAACATAGTGATGTGGTAGAGAGTAACGTCGAGTATATGACAGTGGTGTGACATTAGATTAGATGGTTAGGAAGCAGGAGTTTCTGAGAAGATAGCATTTTAGCTGAGACCTGAAGATGAGGATGAACCAGCAAGAGAACTTATAAGAATGAATGTGTTTCAGCAGAGGAAACAGCAAATGCAAAGCCAGGAAGCCAGAAAGGGCTTGGTGACTTTAAAGATCAGAAGAGATTGCTGTGACTGGTGTGTAATGAAGCATGCTTGAAAGGGACAACAGCAGTATCATCTTACATGTGTACAGAGCTTCAGAGAATGCAAAAGGCTTCACATGCATAACAATACTAATGAATGTTATCATTGGTGTTTTGATTGTGGTAGATGGTGACATTGCTTTGCCTCTCATATCTAGATATCAGTTTAATTTTAAATGAATTGTTAGAATATTTCTGGTTTGAATAAGTTTTTGACTCAGTCCTTACGTATTCTTCAAAATTATAAATTTATTTCTGATAGTCAAATTTTTTTCTTATACATATCTATTGCCATGTTGGTTTGATCCCATCTCCTAAAACCTTATAGCAACAAAAATAAAAATTGCTTACTCATTATATATTACAAAAACAACAGTAATTAAGAATCAAATTTTGGCCTTTTGTAGGGTGCTCCTGGCAATCGTGGTTTTCCGGGCTCTGATGGCTTACCTGGACCAAAGGTGAGGTCATCCCATCAATGTTGACACTCATGTAGGTGTGTTCCAAAAGACACAGTTGTCCAGCATATTGATCTAACCTTAGCCCATGTGGGTCCAGATCTAGAAAAGAGTTGGACACGGGTATCAGGCCTCATGTCAAATCCCTCTTGTGCAATTTCTGTATTACGGAGTTCTGGGTATGAGGGGCGGGGAGGACAAAGGTTGGAGGTATATGGGACTTTGTAGACTTTTCAGGGACATTCCTGAGAAGAAAAGGTCACAGACCTTTCCTTTCACTGATACAGGATTTTTCCTTTATCTAGACATGTAGACCCTTTCAAAATTCTGTAGTTTGATTTTCAATATTTATATTATTGGAGTGAGGCTCTAAACACAACTTTCATTTGCTAATGACGAAAAACACTATTCTACAAGGAATCCAAATTAGAACAAAATGTGAAGTGACATTGTTTACAGAGAAGTCTTTGTAATTATTTTGACAAACTGTTTGTATGTTATATGAATGCTTTGATTCGTAGAGCAAGATTTTATATATGCCTGCTTTTGTTGCCCTGCACTCTTTTTTTGACATGTTGTACTTTGCCTTGCAACAGGGCGCTCAAGGAGAAAGGGGTCCTGTAGGCTCTTCAGGACCGAAAGGAGGTCAGGGGGACCCAGGACGTCCAGGTGAACCTGGGCTTCCAGGTGCTCGGGTGAGAATACAACATTTTTTCACTGTATCAACCCAGGACAAATGTTCTTGAGAATTCATTGAAGAGTTTTTTTGTTTTATTTTTAATTTAGCTTACTTTCACAACTTGAAACATTTCTTTCTTTTTATGGTTTTGATTTGACTCATTATTTTTAAAATACTAGTTAGTTATTTTTATCATGTGTAGAAAACACAGTAATGTCTAGCCTTTCTTTGTCAAAGGCATATATATAATAATTGTTTTACCACTTACATGAATAAAAAATCCTATTTGTCAATTTTTATGAATTTTTTTACTTGCTAATAAACAACTTGTTTGACTTTTGGCAGAGAGAATTCCTGATAAATTTCATTTTAACAAATGTCACTTGAAAATTTATTGGACTATGCAATTGCCGTTACATTCAGTTGTCAACAATGCCCCTTAAAGAAAGGGATTATACAAAAAAGTTGTTGGTGGAAAAATACATTTGGCTCAATATAAGGTCTTTATCTTGAACCCAGTGTTAAATGTATGAGTAAAAGTCTACCATAGCTCTTTCTCCTTTTACATGAGAAACTGGCCTTGGGTTCATCTCTATTTAGACACGTGATAAAGGTGGAATGCCAGCTGAATGATCCTTGATTTATGACTGCATTTGGACTGGGAGGGCTATGAAAGCTATGCCTCCCACCAGTATACTATGTTCAAGGTGCCCTTACAAATAGTAGTTACCTGGGATTTTCAAGCCAGGGTGGTTCCTGCACACGCCCTGTAGACTTCATTCCCTGGCTTCTGGTGTGGGGGTTGGTGGCTGTGCTGTGAGGGCTCTTCCTGGTGCTGCCCTGCTGGCATGCTGTGTTCTCTGCCCTGTATTCTTCAAAGCCAGCTGGGTGAGGCCCATGACGGTCCTGTAACTTTGTCCGGAGGAGCCTAAGGTTACTGAGAGTGGGCAATTTGCAGAGTGGAACAGGATCCTTTTAATGCAATGCTATTTTTACTCTTTAGTCTCTTTACTTCAGTTGCAGGTCAGCTACAAACTGACAATTACTTTAATTTTCAGGGTCTGACAGGAAATCCTGGTGTTCAAGGTCCTGAAGGAAAACTTGGACCTTTGGTAAGTTATTTAAACAAATGTCCACAGCCATTAATATTTCTCAATAGGCATGCAACTTATTTGAGGTTAATGTTTTTGATAATGTAGATGCTGATCATGTTTACATGTTTAAAATGCCTTGCCATCTGGGAGCAAATACTTAGGATCTGCATATTTTCAAATTGACCCAAAATTCATTACATTATATTGAGATAAATCTTTGAGATTGAAATTGCTTCCTTGACATCAGTGCAAAAGTTGAAATGATGTATTTTTATGATTGGCGGAATTTTCTCTGTTAGCAACATTTTCATATCTTGATAACCTTGCAATTTAGTACATTTAAAAGATAAGTAGTTATGAATTTTGACAGCTTATATATTCTTCCCTCATACTGCAAATGTGAAATAGAAATCCTGAGTTTTCATTACCACAAACTAGAATAAATGAAAGAGAGAGATTTCCTCTATTCACATGAGAGTGTAATGAGACATGAAGATGAGGCTTGTGTATAAAATAAGAATAAAATTTCTGTTCTAAATAGTTTAAATACTTCAACTGTTTTTTTTTTTTTTAGACATCCAACTGTTCTGATTCACTAAGATAAAAATGTTGGATAACTTAAAACATAAGGTTTAGTGTAAGCAAAGTCGAGTAACAATTTGGGCGATGTGGTATCTAGAGCGAACATATATAACACTTGCATTGTTCCTGTCAATCTTGTAGGGCGCTCCGGGGGAGGATGGCCGGCCAGGTCCTCCAGGCTCCATCGGAATCAGAGGGCAGCCAGGGAGCATGGGTCTCCCAGGCCCCAAAGGTAGCAGTGTGAGTACAGTGTACAATATGTTTGCCATCTCATCCTAATTCTCACTTGGAACAGCCATGCTCTTAACAAATTGATTGAAATTCAAATTTGTTCTATTTATTCTTTAGGGTGACCCTGGAAAACCTGGAGAAGCAGGAAATGCCGGGGTTCCTGGGCAGAGGGTAACTATACATTTCCTGCTAAAGAAGAAAAAAAAAAAATCCAAATTCTCATGGCCTCATCTCACAAATTATCTCTGTGACACTAGGGAGCGCCTGGAAAAGATGGTGAAGTTGGCCCTTCTGGTCCTGTGGGCCCCCCGGTATGTGATCTCTGAACAAAAATATATTCATACTGCATTTTTAAATGATATTTGTCCAAGACTTTACTTAGAAATAAGTTCTGGGAGAAGTAATTAAGAAAGTGCAGGATTGAAAAATTTGAGTTGTGTCTTTTCTTTTGATTCCTGTGCCCACATCTTATGTCTTTTTAATAGAATGATTGGTCTCTTTTATTTTTTGAGGGCAGTGTCACTGGCCCTCATATGTGGGATCCAAACCAAGGCTGCTGGCCTCCCAAGCCAGCGCTTAACCCCCGCGCCACTTGGCCGACCTGGTCTCTTCATCTTTAACTTCTATAAAATGCTGATGGCAAACATTTCATGTGTCACATCATCTTTATGTGTCACAGTTGAAAAATATATCAACTAAGGAAAACAGTGTCTGACAAACATTTAATGCAGTATTTTACCTAAAATATACAAATAGTGAATTATACCTACCTTCTAATAATGTATCTTATAAACATTAATTTAAGGTGGGTTTTTTTTTTTTTTCCCTGAGGGACTGAAAAAGAATAATATTGATCCTTTGAGTTATATTTTCATCCCAGGATTTTAAAATTAAGTGTTTAGAAATATTTTGGCATTTTATTTGTTTTGGGCTATGGTAAGTTAAATAAAAATCTTTCTAAAATGTTAGCTTTGCTTTCTTTAGTCATTCTAGTTTTGAAGGTATGATTAATAATTTTTATGACACTTAGAAATAAACTACAATGGGAATATTACCCTTTTAGATTAGATATATGAAAGTGAAGAATTTTTCCATGTCCAATTTCTCCAATTTCTCCATAATTTTTGAGTTGGCTCCAGACATTTTATGTTCGGATCAAAAGATCAACACATGTCATCAGCCTCTCTGCTGGCTTGAGAAGATATTTTCTCACCAGCAGGAACTTCAAACAGTACCATTGGATAGATGAGTTTTGATACTAGTTTATTATCTGGCTAAAGTAAAAAACATATGATTGGAAGAAATACAAAGAAATAGTAATACTTCTTGTGGTTCACATAAACAGGAAGCAGGCGTAAAATCTGGCTCTTGGTTTTCATGAGTTTCTTTCCCTTGTGACTTAGGGTCTGGCTGGGGAGAGAGGAGAGCAGGGTCCTCCGGGCCCCACTGGCTTTCAGGTATGCATTTACCCAGCGTTCCATTTCTTTTACTCACTGAAATGGTTTTTAAAATATCAAATGATATGGTTGAATAAGGTGAAATTCTACAAATTTCAAAGAGTTCATCCTTCTTTTAGAAAGTAAGCTGGACATTTGGATGAAATAAAAAATTTCTGTTCGAGGAAAAAGAACAGACTTCCCCTGAAAAACTGATTAAAACTCCACACTATTAACAAATAACAAATCATAAAATGTGCTTGATACCTCAACAAAATTTGTTGAACTATATTAATACTTATCTAATTTTATTGGCACAGTGTCTAAAAGTTTTTGTTGAACAAATGTTCATGATTTCTCTAAATATATCAGCATGGTAGTTTATTTAATAGCATGGATAATCATAATTTGGGGAAAAAAAACCTTTCAGGATTGACTTTCACTATTATTCTAGCAGCCTAATATATTATTTACAGAACCATTAAAAATCTACAAATATGAAGAACTTCTGGTTATAGTTTTCTTTTTTTTCTTTTTTGTTAAATGATGTGCAAATGAAAAGCTAACCCTATAAATGAGCTGCTATGTTATATTATATGTAGGTTTCTCATTCTGGTTTGTTTAACTTGTGTTTGAACAATCTCTTTTGCTTGAAAATATAAACATGGAAGCTCTATGAATTGTAAAAAGTGAACTGCTAACACTGATTGTCTATTAAACTTTCATAGAGTCCCAGTTTTATTTTCTTGCATTTGTTTTAGGGGCTCCCTGGTCCTCCAGGGCCTCCTGGTGAAGGTGGAAAGCCGGGTGATCAAGTAAGTTTTTAAATAAGAATCATAGCAATACTAAAAATCACTGGTTCATATCACTTATGTGTGAGGCTCTGTTCTTGTTTTCTTTACATATATTATCTCTTTTAATCCTCAAAACAGCCCTATGGACTAGGTGCTTTTATTATACCCATTTTACAGGTGAGAAAAAAGAAGCATACAGATGTTAGGTAATTTTGTCAGTCACACAGCTGAGATGATTTGAACCCAGAGCTTATGCTCCCCAAGACTGTGTTCTTAATCACTAAATATATCTTAATTATAGAGTTTACTGGAAGCTTTGTAAATGGTTATGAACAGATACTAACCATATTATTTCTATCATTTCACAAGCACCTAAATTTAATTTATGTTTTTTTTGAGTGATTCATTCATCATTTAAGCATTCAACAAATATTTGCTGAGTGTTATAGCTTTAGCTCTAGTAACCTTGGCCTTAACCAATTGAACAAGATGGATATGGACTTTTCCCTGATACTGTATGATAGTAAGAGACACCGAGAATGTAGGGAGACAGTTACAATAGTAATGTGTTCTATGATGGAGGCACTATGTGTATGGAAACACAGAAAATGCAGCTAATTAGGATACGGGGTTTAGGAAACGTTTCCTGGACAAAATAATATCTTTAATGAGATCTGAAGGATGAATGATAGATGGTAAGCGAGGAGGCTGGAAGGTAAGAAAATACTGCAGGAAATGAATCAGCAAGTGCAAAAGCTTGCTGATCATATTAAGGCAATGGAAAAAGTCCTGTAAGTCGGCTATGCAGAGTAGAACGTGAGGGTGGAGATGAGACTGGAGGGGTGAATCAGGGGCCAGGTTATGGAGTCTTAATTTGACCTAATTTGTTCTTCTTATTAGAGTAATGAAGGTAATGAAGAATTTTGAAGCAGGGAGTAATACTATGAGATCTTTTAGGAAGATTATACCACAATGAAGACAATAATTTCAAGGGAAAAGACCAGAGGGCTACTTGATACAGTTATTATCTTTATTGAAGAGTGGAGTTTTAAGTGATACTTGTCTTTAGCTAAGAACATACCTTTGTAGTCATGGCTGCATTAGTTTGACCCTACAATTCCTAATAGAATGTTATAGGTTCAAGAAATATTTACTAAATTGAATTGAGTTGATTCTATTTAAAAGATCAGCACTTAATTGCTTTTAATTTCACTTTCCTCTATTAAGTTTTTCACATTTCATTAGGAAATAAAAGGCCTTTAGCATATATTTTATTGTCTTTAAAAAAATGAATGCACTGTCTTTGTGAGATAATATTTTGCATGTTCTTGTTGCCAAAAATCAAACATTCAGTTATAATATAAATTTTTCTAGAAAAATATTTCGACCTAATGTATGGGGTATTCTCTCATTTATAAAAGTGTACACATTTTTCTTTCATCAATATTATGGGCTTAGACTCCTAATAGTACATTAAAAGAAATTAGATGTATGATCTGGAAAGGTTTCTAATAAATACATAAAATTTAGCTCAAAGCTTTTCTTTCAATTTTTTAAAATGTATTTTGTAGGGAGTTCCTGGAGATCCCGGAGTAGTTGGCCCATTAGGACCTCGAGTAAGTATTTTCTCCTTTGTAATTAACTTTGTTTCCATTGGCTTCAGTTTTTAAAAAGCATCTTTTATATAAAGTGGACTTTATTTTAAGTATTAAAGCTCTTCTGCTTCATGAAAATCAATTTTATGGGAAATATTTTGTGCTGTGAAACTAGTATAACCTTACTTCAAGTGCATTTTTTATCACTTAATTAGAAAATTGAGCCTTAATAGTTGCTCATCCCAAATTTTTCTTCAGTAGAAGCCATTCATCAGATTTCTAAACTCATTTTTTTTTTTTTAAGATTTTATTGGGGAATTGGGGGAGGAGAACAGCATTGGGGAATAGGGGAAGAGGAATAGTCAAGTTGCTGTCCTTTTTTTTGTTCTTCAGTCTAGTGGTGGAGGACGTTGCTTCACTGGCCCATATTGGTATTATCATTGCGCTCTTCCTGGGTGAGGCAGAATGGTCACTGTCCAATGGCTGCTCATGGCAGCTCTTTGCAGCTCACACCACTGCCAGCTGCTCACGCTGGCTGTTGGCCATTCACTGTAGCCTGTGGCAGCCCACTGCAGCAGGAGCTGCAGCTATGCCGTCCTGAGGACTCACAGCAGCCCAGCTCCATGTGGAGCTGTTGTTCACCACCTTAGCTATAGAGGACAGTGTCATTGGCCCTCATATGTGGGATCCGAACTGGGGCTGCTGGCATCCCAAGCCAGCTCTTAACCAATGCACCTCTCGCCCGGCCCTCCAAACCCAATTTTAACCCATTTTTAGATCAAACACTGACAATGTTTGACATTTAATGTTGTGCTAGGGAGAACGAGGAAATCCGGGGGAAAGAGGAGAACCAGGAATAACCGGGCTCCCTGGTGAGAAGGGAATGGCTGGAGGACATGGTCCTGATGGTCCAAAAGTAAGTATCACGGGGAACTCAATATTTCAAATGTTCTAAAATTTCTGCTCAATAAACACATGATGATACTAGAGAGTTATTATTTCTCTTGTTTTTACACGTTATTTGATTATATAATCTTCTTCTTCAGCAAATATTTAATCAGCACCTACTAGATTTTTCCTTTGCACTAAAGAGTCTGCTAAAATGAAGTCTGAAGAAATAGAAAATTGCATAATTTATTAAGAGGTATTCCTAATCATATGCTCCATTTTCCTTGTCTCAAGTTCCATAATTCTGCTTCAAAATATATGAAAGTATGTTGGTTTTGAAATCTGAAAATACAATATATCATAAGGCAAAAATCAGTACCAATTCCTTTGGGGTACCATTGTAACACTGGTAGAAGACAGTGTGGCCAACCTCAGTACAACCATTTCAAGTAGAGTTTTATGTGATTATACAACATTAGATTCCTTACTGTGTTCAAGGTCCAGAGTGATTGCATAAGATCTGCTTCAATTTAGTCGCTGAGTGAGCCTGAAAACCAGCATAATATCATAGGTTTATATAGAGAGAATAAAATACTCTCTAAATGTAATGTCTTCTTTCTTTGTTAGAATCCCATGAAGTTACCAAAAAAAAAAAAAAAAAAACTCTATCATTTTTATTTGAATCAGTACTCAATTTCCCCAAAGAGCAAAGTTGAAAACATAAACCAACAATCAAAATGGAAAGGTCTGATTTTTTTTTAAAAAATATGAACTCGCAGGCAATTTTCTCAAATAAATAATATAAGCACTAGGTTGAACCATATGAAATTTCTGAGATTCTCTTATTTTTGACAGAAATTCCATTTGGTTCAATCGCAATATATAGGTGAACTCACTTATTATTGGTTCATTTTAGGGCAGTCCAGGGCCAACTGGGACCCCTGGAGATACAGGCCCACCAGGTCTTCAAGGAATGCCAGGAGAAAGAGGAATTGCAGGGACTCCTGGCCCGAAGGGCGACAGAGTAAGTCTTATTTCTTTATTCATTCATTTAGATTTTCTACTGATAATGATTTCATGGGCAGACTTTTACTTCTACCACCCTGGGTCACAAATCATTCATTCTTTCATTCATTTTTTTCAATATTATTAAATTTATTTGGGTGACATTGGTTAGTAAAATTATATAGGTTTCAAGTGAACACTTATATAATACATCACCTGTATATTTCATTGTGTGTTCGCCACTTAGTCAGCTCCCCTTCCTTTACCATATATTTTTAAAATATATTTATTGAGAGAATGCACAGTGTCTGGCATTGTTCCAGGCTCCTGGGGATACAGTTATGAACATAAGAGAGAAAACCCCGTTCTCATGAAACTTCCATGCAAGTGTGGGAAAAAGACAACCAAATGAATAAATGGTGTTTTGTGTGTTTTCCCAGGGTGGCATAGGAGAGAAAGGTGCTGAAGGCACAGCTGGAAATGATGGAGCAAGAGTAAGTGAAATCATTACTTTTCCCACCGGGCTAGGAATCAACATTATCATTATCATAGGGATTTGCCTGAACTTTCCAAAATAAAGTTCATCATATTCCCATGATGGTCAGAATGTGGAGAATGATAAATTTTGAGATTTGACATTGACCAACCACGAATACTTGTTTTGCCTACCTTGAACTAGGGCAAGCCAAAAAGTAAAGTCATTGTTGAGAGCTCACTACTTCAAGGGGTGGGGCCTTTTTTTTATCTTTCTCTATCATGTTTTTTATTTTATATGCAGTGTGTATTTCTAATAAAATGCTGATCCAATGAGCTGTTATAGACCTCATTCCAGTGCAGGCAAGTGGAGTTTTGTGGAGCAGTCAGAGTTGTGATAAACGTTTCTTAGGATACTGGATGTCAGTGGTGAGGGAAGTACTGCCTGATGAATCATCATACATGCTTTCATAAATAAAGAGGCTGAATAAGTGAAATGTAATGGATGGTTGGTTCCCAAGGCATTGTTTAATACCATGTCAGAAATTGGCATTTAACAAGCTTTAGGACTTCAAAAATAGAATGCATTTGCAATTCCAAGGAAATCAGACAATCCGATTAAGAATCTATTTTCAGACATGAATGATTCATGTAAGGGCAGGTAGTTGCAGTTGCTCAGACATTCACCATTTGCTGGAATAATTCCTAATAATTGATAAATATCTTCTGTTTCAGTATAAAATGGTTTGCTGTTATGTTGTCATGGTGTGCCCTGGCAATAGCAATTGAATATATATATATATATATATATATATATATATAAAAAGATCACACTAAGCTATTATTAATATATTGCTTCTACACATTAAGCCACTGTTCCTACATTGATTATTTTAGCTTTTGATTTAAAAAATATATAGAAAAGTTTTAGCCTTAGTGGTAATTGCCCCTTTTTTTCTGAAAAGCTAATCACTTAGTTTGGCAAATTATGGACACGTAATGTGTCTTGTCTTTTATTTAAATCTAATATTTGATTTCATATTTTAAAAAATGGTCTAAGTAAAGCAGGTATGTTGTTTGTATTTTATGTCATGAATGGTATGGAGTGCATAATAAGTAGTGCATCACTGTTTGAAGGCAAAATACACTTAGAGTTTAAGGAGAAATCTGAAATGCATATTTATTGTTCTTAGAACTACTTTGAAAATGCAGTGTAATAGGATCAAAACTTAAGCAGTGACTGCTTTATTTTTAGTGAGGGCAATGTGGTTTATTTTAAAAGAAAAAAATAGCATTTGCAGTAATCTTATAGTAAAGGGAAAAAAACGAATAACACATGTGAAAAATATGTCTGTGAATTTAATGAGTGATCTTTATATTTAATAAAATCCTTTAAGGAAGTATAGTAGGTAAATTATGGGAAAAATATTGTTCCCATTATAAATCCAGAGAATTTAATACTATAGTTTTCTCATGTTCTTTTTAAAATTATAAAATTGAAAAGCCATTTCTGTTTCTTAAGTTTCTTCAGTAATACATGCAGAAATTAAATGACAAAAGAATATTTGGGCTGCATATGAAGAGGCAATACACAAATATCAGAGAGAAAACATGTTTTTGAAAGAACTCTAATATAGTCCAGGAGTGTAAATATTGTGACCACATGTAGAGAAGACCCAGTTTGTATACCCATGGGGTAGCCCCGTGCTCTGAGCAAAAGAACCCCATCATCTGAGGGTGGCTCTGAGGAATGTAGAAAACAGAATGCTTTAGTACAATTTCACTTTTTTTTTAAATAAAAAGAGTAATATTTTGCTAGTATATTATAATTTAAGGATATAGTATTCTATACAAAAGAAGAAAAGTCTCTTTTCAGTCTATACTCAAAGTTCAAATCGTATTAGCAAAATTACATAGGCTAGAAACAGGGAAACACTGGTAAAAAACAGCATTCACTTAGAACTAATGTTTGAAGACGGTTATATATGGATGAGCTGAACTGGATGGAAGAGATTAAAACATTCCCTGGAGAAAATCCAGTGGAAATTGTTTTAGACTAGCTAGAGAAATCTTGAGAATATACAGAGTATATCTTTTATTATAGGTAATATTTTGCAAAAGTGGCCAAACGATAACAAAACAGTCCCCGCTTTCTTTGTTTAAACATGGAGACTGTGCATCCTTTCCCTCAACTTGTCTATGTTCTGTTAATTGACAGGGTCTCCCAGGTCCCTTGGGCCCTCCAGGTCCTGCAGGTCCCACTGGAGAAAAGGTAATGTCATATCAAAAGTTGTTATTTTGTGAACTCAGAATCATGAGGCCTGGGTGTGGGCTATTTCTCATAATATTTTCTCTTTGATAAAATAGGGTAGTCGGGCTAGATCATCTCGGAGTTTTCCCTATTATCTGCCCCACACACAGTGCCCAACATCCTACAGTTGTACTATGTTTTGCTACTGTTTTGGATAATAACCATCTAAAAATCTACTTTCTAGGGTGAACCTGGTCCTCGAGGTTTGGTTGGCCCTCCCGGTTCCCGTGGCAATCCTGTAAGTGACAGTATTTTGATGATCTTTCATATGACAGAGTGAACAGTAATACAATTTATCAGTTTGCTTTAATATTTATATAAAATCATGTCTATTGGATTAGACTATTTATAACTTCCTGATTTGCAACTGACTTTTCTCATTAAATTTAAAACATTATTAATGTATTATTCTTATACAATCTATTAAATCTAGGTAAGTAACTCATTAACTAATTAATGAAGAGACTTCTTTGAGATTTCAGACCTTGAAAATTTTGTTCTATGGTCCTTACCTCTATGTCACACTTAAGGGTCTTCCTCATGCAATATGTCTAGTTTCTCTCCATATAATTCCCAGACACTAAAAATTTATATCATTGTATTTTTAAATATCATTTCTGTTTAGATAATATGTGAAAGCTACAGTAATTTTTGCCTTCTAGGGTTCTCGTGGTGAAAATGGACCAACTGGTGCTGTTGGTTTTGCTGGTCCCCAGGTATAATTTTCAAATATCTCTTCTTTACAATGAACATTCCTCTTGTTAGAGCATGCACTTAATTAATTATCATTACCATATGTTTTGAAGGTATATTAAAGATTCTGGAAAGTTTTCAGTTTTCTAGGCAATATTCTCATTTCCAATACATTTTTTAAAATGGATTGGCACAAAAAAATAAATTATTTTGCACCATTTCCAATTCTATACTTATTTGTTATACTAAAAATATGGTGGGATAACTTATTTTTTCAGCCTGTCTTTAAAGTTCTGTTTTTTTCTGCTATGCTTTAATACTGATTATAAAGCACCAGTTTACAGTAGGTGATAAAATATGTTAGCAATAATTACTGTGAAGTGATTCATCGATAAGTACAATAATCAATTGCTTATTTATACAATTGACATAGGGTCCCGATGGACAGCCTGGAGTAAAAGGTGAACCTGGAGAGCCAGGACAGAAGGGAGATGCCGGCTCTCCTGGACCCCAAGGTCTAGCAGGATCCCCAGGCCCTCATGTAAGTTAAACAAAACAAACAAAAAAACAAGTTGGGCCCAGTGCCCAATGCTTAGACCTTGTGTTTAGCCCATTTTGCTTTACTACAGTGATATTTTGTTTGCTTCTTTCTATATAGGGTCCTAATGGTGTTCCTGGACTAAAAGGTGGTCGAGGAACTCAGGGTCCACCTGTAAGTTGGTTTGAATCTCTTGGAATTACAGTTAGTCAAGATATTTAGTGCTTCGTGGCCATTTTAAAATTAATCTGAAGCTATGACAACACATTTTTACTTGTATAACTGTTCTGTAGAAAAAAGGGTATTTAATTTAGATGGAGACCTAGGTTGAAATTAGTTTTATAATCTTGAAGACCCAGATACCTCATATGTAATAATATATTACCTGTGGAAGAGGTAATGAATAATGTGGAAGCACTTTGTATAATTCTGTTACATAAAATATTAATGTGATTTTAGCCCTAGCCTTAAACATACTTGTATGTTTAAGATAAATGGAAAGAGGAAAGAGAAAAATATTATCCTTCCTACCAATTAATCTAGATCCATTCTAAAAAGCTTAGGATAAAAGAAAAAATATATATTGGTCACAACAAGGAAGGGAATCTAAAGGCCTATCCCTGCGAAAAAAAATAGATCCCAGAAACCATATATAATTGTCATTGTAAAATTGCTTATATGATATTATATTTCTAGGGTGCTACAGGGTTTCCTGGTTCTGCTGGCAGAGTTGGACCTCCAGGACCTATTGTAAGTCAACACAGTAATTCAGATCATTGATAGTGGAGCAATTATCTCCCCTCCCACCACACACACACAAGGAAATGCACACAAACACACATACACAGAGGGTGCCAAAAAAAATGTATATGAATTTTAAGGAAGGAAAACTGTATTAAAATTGTAATACTCAATATATACCAGTAACAAAAGATGAATACAAGTCACGTTTGACTTCTGAAATTACAAGAGGTGCTCAAAGTGGTTACCATCAGCGTCCAGACACTTCTGATTATGGTGAACTACTTACTGCTTGACCAACGTTGACCAGTGTCCACTTGTATACATTTTTTTGGCACTTGCAGTATTTACATATTATGTAGATACAAACATAATTTAATTCTTATTTATTGTTTTATTTAATCCATTAATGATTTGTTTTCACATGTTAACAACTCTTATCCCGATTATTCATACTGGTATGTTGTCAAAGCAAATTCATCTTTAATCACCCAATGTTTCTTAGATGAGCTCATTTGTAAGTCATTTTTAGCCTCAATATTTTATTATTATTCTATTTGGTTACTAAATACCAACATTATTGTGTGGTAATTATCATTTCTTTCAGTTAGGAAACATCTCTGAAACTCTGTTTAATAAATGTTATTCTTTCATTATATGATCATATCAGACAGAATAAAATGCTATATATTCATTGTTGGAGCAGAGCCTTAAGAAGTTTGAAAATTCAAGTTTATGTCAGCATACTTTTAATAATGACTCACAGATAATTGTCTGCAAATAATTTAGGTTTTCTTCTGGGAGATGGATCTGCAGCTGTGTTTTGTTTAATTTTGTTTAAATCTACAAAATGACTGATTAATGGGAAATACGGAGTTATGAGGCTTGGAAAAGTGCCCCTGAGGCAGAGACTGTTGCATCAGTTCCTCCAATGATGCTTCCACTTTACCCTCCTGGGTTTCTTTCTGTGTTATATTAGGGAGCTCCAGGACCTGCAGGGCCCTTAGGGGAACCCGGGAAGGAAGGGCCTCCAGGTCTTCGCGGGGACCCTGGTTCTCATGGACGAGTGGGAGATCGAGGACCAGCTGGGCCCCCTGGTGGCCCAGGGGACAAGGGGGACCCAGGAGAAGATGGGCAACCTGTAAGTTTGGCATCTTTGTTCTAGACCATCTCTAATTAAGATATTTACTAATAGAAATCCGTAATAATAACTGTCACAAAGAAACTGTTTATACATTATCCTGGGCACTCTCATAAATCCTCATGCTAGCCTATAGGTTTTTAATTTGCCATTCTCTGCTCTAAAAAAAAAAAAGTATCTATATAAATATAAAGGGCTGGCTGAGTGGCACGGAGGTTAAGCGCTGGCTTGGGAAGCCAGTGGCCCTGGTTCGGTCCCACATATGAAGGCCAGTGACACTGCCCTCAAAAAAAACAAAAAAAACCCCATATATATATAACAGTAATGGGTATGGTGTTCAAAATCTAAACAAGAATACATTCTGTCTTATATATCTTCACTGTATGAAGAAAATGTTTAAAAAGCACATTATTTTATTTAATATCCAAATGTCTCTAAACATCAGTGTGCTTAGATCAACCATATTTCTCTGTTTTTAAAATTTGTCTTTTTAAAATGAGGAAAAATATTTGCTTGAATAGTCACCTCTTTTATTTCACCATATTCATATTAATCTTCAAGTTCCTCTTCAATTGATGAGTTATTTTTACTTTCAAATAATGTGAAAGGTTCTGTGTGGATTATAAATTATGATTACTCATATATAGTATGGTTTTATGCAATAGATAACTTTTTCTTATGCTAAAGAAAAAACCCTGTAAAGCTATGATCTATTGTAAAGCTTTTGCATAAAGTTTTACCCTGGATAATTTCTAATAATAGTTTATCCTCAAAATTAGGGTCCAGATGGCCCCCCTGGTCCAGCTGGAACTACTGGGCAGAGAGGAATTGTTGGCATGCCTGGGCAGCGAGGAGAGAGAGGCATGCCTGGCCTGCCAGGACCAGCGGTGAGTAGCAGCATTGGTCAATATTTCATTTCATTATGTGCAATATAATTTATGAAGTGACAATGTTTTTTTTTTTTCTTAATAGATTTAAAGTCTCTTTTAGGCACAAATTCTGGGTATCTTAAAAACCTATTGACTTTAAGTGTCAAATTCTTAAGTAACTCATGAAGTCTTTGGAAAATGTATTTATTTAACTTCGGGGCAAGAGAAGTAGACAAATAAAGATATGGATTTTTGGTGACTCTAAATCTTTCTTCAGAGATTAAAAATATCAAAGGAGCTAGAGAAAGAAGGTAATTTCTTGGTAATTAGGTATCCTCTTTTTAAATAAACATACCTAATGAAAAAAGATCCAAATTTCACAGTTCAGAGAGTTTTTTAAACTATCAAAGGGAAGAAGTAGTTGAGCTAAAGTAACGTTGAAGGTGAATGTGGGGTGAACTATAAATAGGGACTTTGAAAGTAATCTCCTGTTCCCTGGAGGGTATGAAGAATCATATTCCCTGGAGTATGGATAAAAGTTTGACTCACTATTAGCTTTGAAAAAAACTTCATTTTGCTGGAAGTTTATATGTTTGTGAAAAAAAATAAATGATGATTTTATATAGAGCGTTGACAGTAAATGTATTGCTGGGGGACCTTAGAATTGGGGGAAAGGTGGGAAAAAATCTGAAACCAGCAAACCAGGAATTAAGGGATGTCTTATTTTTATCAGAAGTGAGCTAAGAACCTAAAATAAAATCTCCTAATAGAGAGATGATAGTATGGGGATATAGAAATAAAGTGAGCAGACAAGGCAGAAACAAATAAGAATGGGCATGTCTTACTAGTGATACTCATTCCAGGACAGCCAGAATTGACTATACAAGGTCTGACAATTAAGTTCACGAACTGGTTGCAACGATGTTGCTAACCTTTTTTGATATCAGAGGGAGTATTAATTATGAATTTGTACCAACTGGACAAACAGTTAACCAAGTGTACTATATGGAAGTTCTGAAAAGGCTGCATGAAAAAGTTAGACAACCTGAACTTCCCGCCAACAGTGCATGGCTCGTGGATCACGACACTGCACCAGCTCACATGACACTGTCTGTGAGGGAGTTTTTAGCCAGTAAACAAATAACTGTATTGGAACACCCTCCGTACTCACCTGATCTGGCCCCCAATGACTTCTTTCTTTACACGAAGATAAAGGAAATATTTAAAGAAAGACATTTTAGAACCAGGTGGGGAAGGAAAAAAATAGACATTTTGATGACATTCAGGACAACAAGGGTAATATGGTGAAAGCTCTGATGGTCATTTCAGAAAATGAGTTCCAAAATTGCTTTGGAAGGCAGACTAGATCCTGGCATTTGTACATAGCTTCCCAAGGGGAGTATTTTAAAGGTGACCTTAATGATATTTAGCAATGTGTATATATCACATTTTTTAGAATGAGTTCGTGAACCTAATTGTCAGATCTCATAGTACACTAGATTAGAAACCGAAGTGCACACCTGAGCTTATAGCAAAAGATAGTTTTCAGTTTCTTTGATACCTCAGGATGAGTGTGATAAGAAGTGGACATGCCTCTAAGAAGGCACTACCATGACTGGATGTTGTGGGATAATGGATAATTATTACTATAGAAGGAGGAACTGAGGTGCCATTTGAATAAACATAGCCTTTCTGTCAACTGGCATTCTTGAATTTCTTCAGAAGTGGTTAACATTTTAATACTTTATTCCAGGGCACACCTGGAAAAGTAGGAGCAACTGGTGCACCAGGAGATAAAGGGCCATCTGGACCTGTGGGACCCCCCGGCTCAAATGGTCCTGTAGGGGAACCTGGACCTGAGGTGAGTACTGCAGTAAAAGTAACTCTCCTCTTGTTATCTGGGTGTCATGGGGATAGGTTTTTTGTTTTGTTTGTTTGTTTGTTTGTTTGTTTTTAAATGTAGAAATCAATTTAGAAGTTTAGAAATTAACGGTACATTTTACCTGAGGAAGTTTCTTAGTGATGTTATTTGATATATTCTACTTCCCTAGAGAGTTGACTAAATGATGATATAAGAAAAAAGAGGAAGGGATTAAGAAATACAAATTGGTTGTACACAGTAGTCATGGGGATGAAAGGTAGAGCATAAGGAATATAGGCAATACTATTGTAATAATTATGTATGGTGTCAGATGGGTAGTAAAATTATTGGGGTGATAGATGGGAAGGGGAGTCAGGGCAGGATGAAAACGGTGAAGGCGTTAAGAAGTACAAATTGGCAGTTACAAAATAGTCATGGGGATGTAAAGTACAGCACAGGGAATATAGTCAATAATATATTAATAACTATGTATGGTGCCTGGTGGGTACTAGGCTAGTCAGCGGATCACTTCTTAAATTATATAAATGTCTAACCACTGTGCTGTACACCTGAAATTAATATAAAATAATATTGAAGGTAAACTGTAATTGAAAAATTTTAAAAAGGATAAAAGGTAAAGGGGAATAAGAGGTTCAAATGTCCAGGTATAAAACAAATAATTCATGGGGATGTAATGTACAGTATATGGAATATAGTCAATATTATCGTGATAGCATAATATGGTATCAGATGGTTACTGGACTTATGGTGATCACTTCTTTAGGTATGTAAATGTTGAATAACAATGATGTACACCTGAAATTAATCTATGTATGTTAGCTATATTTAAAAAAACCTTCAAATAAAAGAAATGGTAAAAAGATAGGTGTCTTTGCACTGAACTTCATCTAGTCTGGAACCACGTATTTTAGCTGATTTAGGTTGTTGCCAAATTGTTTTGAACATGAAAAGACACATCCATTCATCTTTTCCCTTATTATTTCATTCTGTTGGCATTTCATTCAAATGGCATATTTGTCAAAACTGCCAAGTTTTATGATGATAGGATTAATATAACTATTGCACCTTGTGAAAAGGGCAAAGTAGAGATAAGTTTACCTAAATATCACTATAAAGTAATATTATGGATGTCATGTTTGCTTATGCTCTTTGGAGAGGAAATCAGTATTTGAAAGGTGATTTGAGAAATTATGGATTGGAATCTCCTGTGTTCAGTGCTGTAATGAGTAAATCACCAAATAGTTAATGTCACATTTTCATGAAAGAAACTGTCAATGACTTTCAAAGCAGCTTTTTCATTAAATGGGAAAAACATAGTTCTGAAAAAAAAAATCAAAATAAAATAGGAACAGAAGGCTACATATTTTTAAAAGTAATTTAATATCTTCTAAACACAGTCGTATTTCAAAACTATAAGGATATTATTTGGATAAGCTTAAGAAATAAAAGTGAGTAAAACTATTTACTGGTAATATAAACAAAAGATAAACTATCACGAATGTAATTATTGATATTCATTTCAAAGGATTTGAGGGTGTTTTCCATTTTTAAAATAAAAAGCAGAAATAAAGAACTTAAATTAAGTAAGAATATATTAATTTTATAAGAAATTCAAAGTAATAGAAAAGAGGGCAGGTCAGCCTTTCTCTTTACTGAGATTTCTACAAATGTTAATTATAGTTTTTAGAAGGGAGGTATAAACATGTTATTTTTCCGGCAATTGGAATGAGATGTTTTTATTACTCAGTTAATTTATTTTTCAAATATGATTCTCTGTAGGGTCCGGCTGGTAATGATGGCACTCCAGGACGGGACGGTGCTGTTGGAGAACGTGTAAGGGCAATTGCATTGATTGAAAAGTCTGGAGTAATGTAAATTTGAAATTTTGATAGTACTAAAGAGTAAAAAAATCTACGCTTTCTTCTCATAGCTCCAATGTATCCCTGATTTTTCTGACAGAGGAAGAATTTTTTTTTAATGTCATAGTTTTGGTAGATTTTGTAAATGAAATATTTGAATACACAGCCAAGTGAGATGGCATTTTTCGTTAAGAGCAGGAAGGCAAATTGCTTCCATATTTGGTGCTACATGAAGGCTTTAGATGAGGATACATAGGAAATTTCAAACTCATTCACAAAAGAATGGGAGCAGAAATAAAGGTATGTGACATCCAAATTTCTCTACTTACCCCCTAAAGTGAATGCCCCATGAGAAAATAAACTGTGTGGTTTTCTGAATATTGTAAATTTCATGATGTATTTTGAAATTAGACATGTACAGGACTGAAATCTGAAGTTTCAGTCCCCATGGGCAATCACACAGTTGTCTCAGACTACATATCAGCCCAGGAAAGGCAAAAATAGCCCCTGCTCCAAGTCTACTACGATGTAATGACTCTTTCCACTCTAAGGGCCCATCATGTAGCAGAACAGACTTAGAAGCCAGACACCTGAATTGGAATCTTGATTCCATGAGTAACTATCTCTGTCATCTTGAACACATTTTCTGAACCTTAGTTTTGAAATACTCTAAATATGATTAATACTTATACTGTTGAGCATTTGTGTTTTAAATCACATGTTTAAGGTATCTAGTACCCATTCAAAGAAAGAGGAAGACAGAGTTTTGAGGAATCTTGGGGTAACTCCTTCCCGTTTACCATGGGTTCTTCCCTTGGTCAGTATATTGTTTAGTGTTTTAAGTCTTCAAAGTTTTTGTCCATGTACTCCCCGATATAATTTTTAATATCTCTGAACCCCTATATGCATTTTAGGTTGTCATCACATTTGAGTTTAATCATAAGTTTAAATAGTTGCAAAGGAGGTAATTCTTTGTAATTTGTAAATGCTCATGTGCTTTCAGCATATTTCTTTCAAAATTTTGGAGTTGCCAGTTTAGCTTATTCAATGTATTATGTGTCAATTCTCTAACCTACTTGCCAAAGTTTATCCTTTAATTAAGTTGCCAAATTAATCAATCAATTAAGATAATTTCTCTTAGGAAATGAAAGTCTGACTTTAGTTATGTTAATCCAAGTTCATTTAACAATCTTCTTACTTCTGACTTTTTAAGGACACAAGATTTGGAGCTTTGTCATAATTGGGTCACCTGGATGAAATAAGGGCAGCCTCTTGTTTTCCAAATACCTCTTTGCTTTATTCTCAAGGGAACTGTGCATTCTGGAAAAGTCCCTTAGTTTGGTGCCAGAGGTGTTTACTCTATGGAGCATTGCACCATAATAAAATTGCAGATGGTAGGATGTCTGCCTTTCTTTCATAAAATGGGAAAAAGGTGATAAATTAAGAAGAAGGTGGGAAGGATGCCCCAGATCAGCTTTCTGAAGGAAAATATGAGGAGCTGAAAATATAGAAAGTGATTTTCTTAAAATTTTCTCTGTTTTCACATTCTTTGGCAAATACAGTAAGACCTTGAATTGCAAGTAGAGTGGTTTGTGAGTGTTCCGCAAGATGAGCAAACATTTCTAATACATTTTAATGTGGTAAATGAGTGATGTCTTGCAATATGAGTAGTTTGTTTCTGGAACAAATTATGCTCACAAACCAGGGTATTACTGTATTTGTTTATCACAAGTGTGCACATACTCCAATGTGAAGATTGCTGGTCTAAGAAACATGCTAAATTCTGGAGGTGATCACTCTTATATTCCAGCAATCTTGACTAATGGAGTCATAGAGCAAGAGTGAAGGGAGGGATAAAGTCTAACATTAGAGAGAAATAATCTTATTCTTTTCAGGTTGATTTATTAATAAGTAAATAAAAAATATTTAAGTAATATATAAAAGTAAAATAATAAATAAAAATAAGTTTTTTAAAAGGTACTTTGTTTTATCTTGGGTAGCATAAGCAGACACTACTGTTTTAGGATAAATATTGAAAGAATAATACCATGGTTATTCTTGTCAGGGTGACCGTGGTGACCCCGGGCCTGCCGGCCTGCCTGGCTCTCAGGGTGCCCCTGGAACTCCCGGCCCTGTTGGTGCTCCAGGAGATGCTGGGCAGAGAGGAGATCCGGTAAGGGGAGTCAGGTTCAAACTGACAGTTACACACATTAATATCCTATATTATGAGCTACATATATGCTTGCATACAGTCATACATGTGCACTTGACTATGAACTCTCAACAAAGAATGATAAAGTCAATTATGTGTTAATTTTGTGTTAGTTTTAGAGGAAAACATTTGATTTCTAAAAGGTATTCAAAAATTCTGATGGTTTGACTTTCCTCATATAAAAAATGTTGTGATTTATAGGAAGTCATAGTAAATTTATGCAAGTGGTGTCTTACCATAATCAACTAAAGTGATATTCAGTGAAGTCAATTAATCAAATTCATTATAGAAGTGTTATTGGAGTTGTAGTCCCTCTTATACCTAGGGATATGAGCCTGATTTTAATCAATTAGCCATAAGAATATATATAGATACACATAAATATATGTGAGTCTCCAACTACAAACACATATTTTTTGAATTCTGTATCTGTATAATATATGCATATTTTTTTATATACCAATTTTTGTGAAAATTTCTTCTAGGGTTCACGGGGTCCTATAGGACCACCTGGTCGAGCTGGGAAACGTGGCTTACCTGTAAGTTCTCCGCTTTTCTTTAATAATATGTGCCTTCTTACATAAAATATACCCCTAAAGAAAAAGTACAACTTAAGATTCATAAACGAAAATTACCAAATTTCTAGAGTTTTATACTAAAATATTAACTTAAAATAATATCCCAGAGTTCATGTTTCTTTTTATAATTTTTACATTGATACTCTGAATTTAGGTATGAATTCTTTCAAATAATCTATGAAGAGTACCCTTCTCTCAGAGATTTTCTAAAAATCAATTAGGAAAATGGGTTTTTATAAAACAAACAAACAAAAAAGCTCTTTGTAAACTTGAAAAGTGCTATTCCAATATTATGTTTTATTTTCAACTAGACTGGCCTGTCCATATTCTGGTGTTTTTGCTACTATGCTGCTGCTTCCATGTTAATGGTTATTATACAGATATTTTACTATGAATGAAGCATCTCTGGTGGGCAGTCTAATAGGTCGTGTTCCTTTCACAATCATTATATAAATAAATATCTAGATTCATGAAAAACAATTATAGCCTTAAAATCATGACCTATTATTAAATCATAATTCTTAGCTTTGGTCTGAGCTTGACTGAAGATTTCATAGTTACATAGCATGTCAAGTGAATGGTTTTTTAACCAGTTACAAAAACAATGTGGCTTTGTTTTCCATGATTAAATGAATTTTCATTAATAATTTAAATAGGTGCTTTTTGGTTCAGTTATTTTCAGTTATGAAGTTTGGGGTCAATAAAAGAACCTCTAAAACATTATAAGAATATTCAGGCTGATTTTAATATTTAAATTTACATTGTTATGTAAAATATGAAAGTTACTGAGATATCGTCTTGTTTTTAATTATAAAAAGATTCCTGTGCTGGTTGACAATTAGGATGTTCAAATTAAAGAGAGAGAGAGAGAGAGAGAGAGAGAGAGAGAGAGAGAGAGAGAGAGAGAGAGAGAGAGAGAACATAACAAAACAAGAAAAAAAAAAAAATCCAAAAAACTCTAAGGGAAAAATCAACCTGACAGATTGTCTGGCTGATGATATTCTCCAAAGTCAGTTGGAGAGAATTTCAATTCTCTTTTAGGAAAACTCTGAATTTAGACAACAGAAACTGGCCTATATAGTAGGTGACCATAGCCGCTTGCCAGTTTACTATAAAGCGCTGCTCCCCCCACGCCCCTCAGAACTGTTTTTATTCCCCAAGACTTAAAAAAAAAAGAAGCCTGAGGCTGATCAAAATAATCAGATAATTTTAACCTCTTTTCTTGATGTAGCTTCTATCCCATAATAATTTCTTTTGTTGTTTTTTTTTTTTTTTGAAAGATTTTATTGGGAAATTGGGGGAGGGGAACAGTGTTGGCGAATCAGGGAAGGGGGACAGACAAGTTGCTGTCCTTTTGTTCTTCAGTCTAGTTGCGGAGGACGTTGCTTCACTGGCCCATGTTGGTATTATCATTGCACTCTTCCCAGGTGAAGCAGATCAGTCGCTGGCCTCTGGACGGCCGCTCATGGTGGCTCTTGGCAGCTCACGCTGGCTGCCAGCCACTCACTGCAGCTTATGGCAGCCCACTGCAGCAGAGGCTGCAGCCCACTGTCGCCAGCGACTCACTGCAGCCCAGCTCCAGGTGGAACTGTTGTTCATCACCTTAGCTATAGAGGACAGTGTCACTGGCTCTCATATGTAGGATCCAAACCGAGGTCCCGCTGCTCAGAACTGGCATCCCAAGCCAGCTCCTAACCAATGCGCCACTCGACTGGTCCCCATAATAATTCTTAATTATTGCTTTTTCTTTATTTTTTTTCAGAATCAGGGTTGATGGATTTGGGTATAGATATTGCAGATATTTAGATAACAGAGTTACTTTGTGTTTGTTTTTATAGAGTGGCTTAATGATGATATTCCTTTTTCATCTGCTCAAACACGTTTTTGCTAATATTACTTGCACTTAGTTTTATTGAAATATAATTGACTTATAGCATTGTACTAGTTAAAGGTGTACAGCATAATAATTTGATATATGTACATATTGTGAAATGATTACCACGATAAGTTTAATTAACATCCATCATCTCACATAGTTGCAAATTTTATTTTCTTGTGATGATAGCTTTTAAAGTCTACTCTCTTAGCAACTCTCAAAGGATGGTCAATTTTTAAACATAGTCCCAGTTGTAATGTCCAGCTTGTTTATCTGTATATGAAAATTTAATAAGTATTCCATTTTTAAAGTTAACTTAAGGTAAATAAGAACTGATATTTTAATGTGAAGAATCTATATATAGTGGCGATATTTTTACATAGCAATATTAGCCAAATATGTGAAACATAGTCTTTGGAAAGTGTTTCACATCACCTAGATCAAACTTAAAAATACCTCATTCTAGTATGAATATAGGATAGACATTTAAAGAACTAAATCTTTAAGTAAGCATATATATATATATATCTTATGTTTGCAGATCACCTTCATTCCTTGGGAAAAATAAACAAATATTCCTAGATCTAATTCTATTTAGATAAGAAAATATGTTACTTCGTATAAAATGCAGTATTCAAAATTGTAGTAAATACAATTTTAAAAGGTAAAATTGTAGCTAATTGTAGTCTCAACAGACAATATCCATGCCATGAACCTATTTCTAGGGACCCCAAGGTCCTCGTGGTGACAAAGGTGATCATGGAGACCGAGGTGACCGAGGTCAGAAGGGTCACAGAGGCTTCACTGGTCTTCAAGGTCTTCCTGGACCTCCTGTAAGTAATTTCTTTAAGCATTATTTGCGCTCCATGTGAAAATACACTGGTATCTTTTTATATTTATAATTTAAAAAGTGATCCCCAGGCTAGGCTAGTACTTACCTGGTGCTATACATAGTTATTACCATATTCCCTATGCTTTACTTTACATCCCCATGACTATTCTGTTACTGTTAGTTTACACTGTGTCCCTCAACCCCCTCCCATCTATCACCCCAACAAACCTAATACCAATATGACATGATACATAGTTATTACAATATTATTGACTATATTTCTTATGTTATACCCTACATTCCCATGACATTCTGAAAACCAATTTATACTTCTTAATGTCTTCCTCTTTTTCACCCATCCCACCCCCTTCCTATCTGGCAATCATCAAAATGTTCTCTGTATCTATCAGTTTGTTTCTGTGTTGTTTGTTTATTTTGTTCTTTATTTGTCTTTAAAATGAATGGACTGTTTGTATCTTATTTTCATTTCTTTATGAATAATGAATGAATTACCCAGTTGCCCAATGTAATTGCCCAGATATAGCTGTAACTTTGTAGGAAATAAATAAAGCAAAAGGATATACGCACCATTATTCTTACAGTTTGTCTTTAGTGTTGGTCAACTCATCAAGACGTTGTAGAGATTGATGACTTTACAAAAGTAGTTTATGTGCTAATGTCAATGATAACACATTTTAAAAGGTTGAGACTGGCAAAATGTAAGATGTAAATATTTTGGTAACATGTAAAGTTTTGTTTTTTTTTCCTTAGGGTCCAAATGGTGAACAAGGCAGTGCTGGAATCCCTGGACCGTTTGGCCCAAGAGTAAGCAATAAAACTTAACAAGTTGCAGATGTAAATCATAATGTTTTAGGAGATATACTGCTAGTACTTGAGTATCATTTTCATGGATTGAAGCTGAAATCGCCCGGGATCTGTACAGCTGGCAGCAAAAGTATGACATAAACCATTCAGCAATTGCCTTAAATAGAAACATCCTGAAATATGACATATTACTTTATGGCCCCACATTAAAATATCTTACCTAGGGTGAATATAATTATCAGTTGGTTCATTTTCTTACTGTGTGGTCATTGAAATTTCCATTAAACTCTCACTTCTTGAGATGACATAATAGGACCTACTATGGTGTGGAGACAGAAGCTAATATTCTGAAGCTGGATATATTTTTTTCTTTACTTCCTCAAAATTAGTTTGCATAAGGCTAATTTGGAAGCAAATCATAAAATGAAACCAATATTTGAAGGTTTTAGAAATTTTGCATTATTAATTTTACCTCCAATAAGTCATGAATAAGACAATTGGTTGACATAATTATTTAGGAAAGTCATTAAAAAGAATTTCTGCTATGTCTAAATAAGGTATAAGCAAATCATACATAAATTTGAGAGCAGTCATATTAAAATTGCTGAGATATGATAGATTCCGGGGTATAAACACACAAATTTAATTTACACTTATATCAAATACTTCAACTGTGATTTTCTTAATCTCAATTAATTGAATTTCTTATTAAATTTCCAATACATATTTGATTAATTATAGAGAATTTATGTGTGATGAAATAGTAAACATTAGAGAGTGCCAGAACTCCATTTAATAGTCATTAGGAACCTAAACCTGAGAAACCACTGACAGCTCCGTAAAGAAAATAGCTCTTTGCTTAGAGAAGGCATTGTAAAGTTTTCTCATAGCATCTAAAATACAGTTTTTGTTTCTCATAGGGTCCTCCAGGCCCGGTTGGTCCTTCAGGTAAAGAAGGAAATACTGGTCCACTTGGGCCTATTGGGCCGCCTGGTGTGCGGGGCAGTGTTGGCGAAGCAGGACCTGAGGTAAAAATCACAGGGGTTTGCATTCAGATAAAACTCTGTGGATTCTTGTAGTTTGGACTCTACCCAAGGAACATCTGTGTAGCACCACAGACAAGAGATTGAAGGAACACTGAAAACAAATCTGAAAGTCACACAAGAGTTTGTCTGTATAAGTAACTATTTCCAATATTGTAATACAGATTATTCAAAATATATAAAATCAGGGTCCAAGCTACCTTGGCCTTGATTTCCTGAGATACCAATAAGGGCAAATAGCAATTTATGATTGTATTTACAAAGCAACTTATGAAAATGTTGCCTTGTTTTAATGGCAATCTACTAAAGGTGAGATTTGATGAATGTAGTCATTCATGAAAATCCTGGAAAGTAAAGAGCATGAAATTAAAGTTTTTCTCTATTGAAAATGACATTCAGAAAAGATTTCAATTAAAACTTTTCATAAAAAATTCTAATAATGTCGACTTGAGGATTATATAAAGCTATAAACTGTATTAGTTAGACTCTGGCTTCTCAGGTCTTTGGGGAACATTCTCATATATCTGCCGTGTACATGTGTGTATGCGTTTATGCATCTCTCTTTGGTGTTTCTCCCTCTTTAATCTTATATTACCTTTCCCTCTTTAACCTGTCTCTGCCCCTTACTGGCAATACTCTTAAACCAAATATTTATTATATGGGTCAAATAACCTTACATTTCCTATGCTCAGGAGGAATATTTCCTATTTATTTCTCTATAAATGAAAACAGCTATGGAATTGTAATACCCTGACTTGTGTGGTTCTTGATTGACCTAATTTTGTGGTTCAGTGGTCCATGATAAAAAAAAATCTCTTGCCCTGAGATTAGTATAAAGTAGTGCATGCACTCATGATATAATCTTAAAAAATAAAACAGATTAAACATCCTCTTGAGGGTGAGGATATTTTTGCTCTCAAGGATGAAGCAACTTGTCCAGAGCCAAGTGGCAGAGGCAGTATTAGAACTCCAGCTTCTGATGGCCATGGCTCTGCTCCCCACACAAGATGTGGGCCACACGTATTTTCACATTGTCGGCTGATTCTCTCAAGTTGCTGATTTCTTCCTTTGGAAAATACAGAAGGAAATTACTAATGAGGATGCACTTCCTAGCTGCTTACACTTTTTGTGCTTGTCTCCCTTTTACTCCAATAGTTCTTGTTTGATGAAAAAGTAAAAGAGCTCGTTATTTTTGTTACTTAAGAGACTAAAAAAAGTGTTCTTCAATTTTGTTTAGTACAGAGAATTTTGATCTATACATTAATTCATACACATAAAAAGACTTCCTGTGCTTTACCCCTTATTTGGAAATAGGGGAAAATTGTCTTATGAGTATTTCTTGTGTGTATTTCCTTGGTATTGATGTGTAGTCTTATAGAACTGGTACCCACATCTTCTCTGTGTTTCCCCTTTCAGCTTCTGTCCATAAATCCTTTTAAAACATTTTAACTGTGTCTTGCCCACAAATGTTTGGAAATGAATGTGCAGATGTACATATTTTTAACATAAAATATATTGCATCTTCAAGGTAAACATCAGAGCAAATATTTTGTGCTTTGATCTTTGTGTATCTCAGATGTTGACTTGCAGATATGTTGCCGAAAAAAGGGCATGTTACGCTTCATTTGTCATCTTTGGAATGTTACAGGTTGGCAGGCCAGAACCGTCTAGTTAAAAGAGGGCATGAGTCACGGATCTCTCTGTGCCATCAAACTGGGGTGTTGCATTATAACTCCCTGCACAACAAATCCCATCGGTGCTCTTTGTTCAATAGAAAAGCAAAATAAAAAAAATGTGTTAACTGTATTTCCAATTCTTAAAAACCTAGGGTCCTCCTGGTGAGCCTGGTCCGCCTGGTCCTCCTGGTCCCCCGGGACACCTTACAGCTGCTCTTGGAGATATCATGGGTCACTATGATGAGGGCATGTCAGATCCACTTCCAGAGTTTACTGAAGACCAGGCGGCCCCTGATGACAAAAACAAAACTGACCCTGGTGTCCATGCTACCCTGAAGTCACTCAGTAGTCAGATTGAAACCATGCGCAGCCCTGATGGCTCTAAAAAGCACCCGGCTCGGACTTGTGATGACTTAAAGCTTTGCCATTCTTCAAAGGAAAGCGGTGAGCGGACAGCTGGCCACTTAAGCAGCGCTGATTGTTTTGGACTGTATTTTTCTTAACTGCATTCCAAAAGTATTTAGTGATAGACACAAGAGATAAAATGGTGAATGTATCACAGAATTTGTATCACAGGTTGTATCACAGAATGTATCACAGGTTTAGTGGAGGCTACAGTCACTGGCATGAAAAATTATATAGTGAGATGATAAGTACTATAATAGAGGACATATCCTATTAATGATCCAATTTCATGATGGGAGTTTCATTTCCATCCCGATGCCTTGAAATATTGGTAGTTTTGGGGTGATATAATGTAGAAAATACTTGCTTAAGCAAGGTTAACATTTGTTTACCTACATGACTTATTTGGATTTAATATGCTAACATACATTGTTGGATCATCAAGAGTAGAATAAAGTTTATTATTCAAATTTATTTGAATATGAAATACTTTTCATTTGGTTTAATGTTCTACGAATATCACCTAGGAATCTCTCCTGGCAGGATTATGTTATAGTGATACTCTAAAGTATTTTGGAATTAAATCATCTTTCTGTCCTAGTTGCATAAACCATGCCTAAAGTCTGCATTCTTCTATCATTTTGATTAATAAAACCTGGAGAAGAGGGATCTAGGCCATAGGAATGAACTATGAAATGCTTACGAGCTTCAATTAACTTTGAAATGATGTTGACACGAATAGCTAAAATTATCTTTGAAGGCAAGACAATTTGATTCTCAACTCTATATACCCCAGCACTGGGCCTTCACGTCTTTTAAAATGCAGTGTTTCATATACATATATATATAAAATTAATATGTACTTGTCTTTTTCTGCAAGATAATTCCTTAATTGGGATACTCTCTCTTAAAAGATCCTGAAACCATGAGGTCATGTTTTCAAATCCTCTGTTAAATTATTTTAGAGACATCATCATGTTTGAAATTCACCTCATTTAGCAAATATTTTTATTTTGAAAAATAGGTGAGTACTGGATTGATCCTAACCAGGGATCTGTTGAAGATGCAATTAAAGTTTACTGCAACATGGAAACAGGAGAAACATGTATTTCAGCAAACCCATCCAGTGTACCACGTAAAACCTGGTGGGCCAGCAAGTCTCCTGACCATAAGCCTGTTTGGTATGGTCTTGATATGAATAGAGGCTCTCAGGTAATTGAATATGCTTACTTAAAATTGCATTTTTTTGTTTTCATTATTTAATATGTTTTAGTATTTGTTTAGGACTATACTATTATTTTTTGACCAAGTTAATTTTACCATGTTTATTTTGAAGTTATATGTTCTCATTAGTTGTAATATCATTACATAAACAAAATTTTACTATGAATGAAATTAACATAAATTTTGAACAGTAATTTTTTTCATAGATGGAATGTAGGCAAGTAATTATTTTAAATATTAGCTCCTTTGATGCATGTCACACTGACTGTGGAGTGTACTTGAAGTGATCTTGCCACAGTTAAAAGACAGAGGTTGTATTTAGCATCAGGAGACATAGTGACTCATATCTGGATCTCCTACCGACTTTGGGACTTTAGGAAGTCACTTAACCTTTCGGAACCTCTGTTTTTTCATTTTAAAGTGAAGGTGATATTATTTTTCTCACAGACTCTGTGTGAATATAAAGTGCTTACCAATGTATCTAGTACATGGTAAGTTATAAATAAATATTAGAGAATTACTATAATAGTATTTATATAATTTGTAAATTTTGTTGTATTATTTAAACTTAATGCATTTTTATAATTATATGAATTCTATTAGTATTTTTCTGAATCCAGTCTCTTCTATGTTTCTTTTATGACCCAGTATTTAGGTTCTCAACCAGCTTTGCAACTTCCTATTTCAATATGAGTATTTTCCTCTGGATCTCTTTATGGCAGCCTAATTCTGAAATTTTCTTCTCACCTGTGTGCTCCTGATCTTTCCTCAAAATTCATTCACATAATAAACATGATGTGAGGACATTTTGGGTGTATGCAAGATGTATTAGAATCTACCATTATTTAATGAGCAGAAAAAAATTAAATATACACAATTGAAATGTAATTTAGTTAATATAATGTTATGTAAAAGCTCAAAAAAGAGAATTGAAAAATAAAGCCTATAGTAGAACATGAGTGGGAAAGAACCTCTAGGAAACTATTTATTTTTTTAAGATTTTATTGGGGAATTGGGGGAGCGGAACAGCGCTGGGGAATCAGGGAAGGGGAACAGACAAGTTGCTGTTCTTTTGTTCTTCAGTCTAATTGTGTTGCTTCACTGGCCCATTTTGGTATCGTCATTGTGCTTTCCCCGGGCAAGGCAGATCAGTCGCCGGCCTCTGGATGGCTGTTCATGGTGGCTCTTGGCAGCTCACATTGGCTGCAGGCTGCTCACGCTGGCTGCCAGCCACTCACAGTAGCTCAGGGCAACCCACTGCAGCAGGGGCTGCAGCTACGCTGCCACCAGCGACTCACAGCAGCCCAGCTCCAGGTGCAGCTGTTTTTCACCATCTTAGCTGTAGAGGGCAGTATCACTGGCTCTCATATGTGGGATCCGAACCGGGGCTCTGTTGCTTAGAGCCAGCGTCCCAAGCCAGCTCTTAACCAACACACCACTTAGCTGGCCCTAGAAATTATTTTTGATTGTTTTTGTTAGCTAATCAAAAAACATATAATTCAGATTTCCTGCAAGGCTATAACAGTTGGGATAAAAAATATTTTATTTAAATAATTAAGTTCTGATTCTTATAATTAGAATAAAAACAATGAGTTATTTTTGATACATGATTAAATATCCAAGCCATTGCTTAAGTATGTAACTTCTAAAAAGTAACATTCAAGATTTTTTTTTAAAGAAATAGAGAAGCAGATTTAAACTTACTTAAACTTTCTCTGGTGAGTTGTAATTATCATTGCTTTCTTTACCTTTTGCTTGAGGTAGTTAAGGACAGAGATTTTTATTTGTGAATAATCATAAAATTTTAAGATATTTTATATGTCTAGAATATCTTATATCTTTTATATGTATAAGTAGAAAAGTAATACTCTTCAAAATTGATTTGTCTGAAATCAACACACACATGCGCGCGCACACACACACACACACACACACACACACACACAGCACTGTGAAACCCTTCAGTTTTGTGTATAACAAAGACTTTCTGTTTTTCTAGTTTGCTTATGGAGACCACCAGTCACCTAATGCTGCCATTACTCAAATGACCTTCTTGCGCCTTTTATCAAAAGAAGCCTCCCAGAACATTACTTACATCTGTAAAAACAGTGTAGGATACATGGATGATCAAGCTAAGAACCTCAAGAAAGCTGTGGTTCTCAAAGGGTCAAATGACTTAGAAATCAAAGCAGAGGGAAATGTTAGGTTCAGATACATAGTTCTTCAAGATACTTGCTCTGTAAGTACTTTTGATCATATTTACCTAATTAAAGAAAAATATTTGTTAAAAACACTGTTATGGCACTAGAAGTGGGGGCAATTTTACCCTGTATTTACACAATTTTTTGTCCATAGCTGTTCTTTAGGGTAAACTTGAATGTGTGTTAGTATATGAAGTATGGAGAGATTTTAATACAAAACAATAAAGAAAGGATAGGATGTTTGGGATCCAATCCAGCTCTTCTGCAAATTCACTTTGGCTCTCCTGCAGATTACTTAATTTACTTAATCTCAGTCTCATGCTTCAAGTTCCTTGATTCTAAAATGTATAATCAATCTGAGATACCTTATATTTTTCACTGATTTGTATGTCTCCCCACTTGTATATCTAGATATAAAAAGGAAAATATTTAATGATGGATTATATCTTCATCTGTGAAAAGCAAAAAAGCTTTCATAATTTATGTTGTCAGAGCCCATTTGGGCAGTTGTAAAAGAACAAAGGGCATTTCTTCAATTTACATCTTGGAAGAAATGCCTGCCAGCCTTGCTAGGACCTCACTTTGTTAGCTGTGCTCTTAAGCGGTGCTCTAAAAATCATTTCTTTTACATTATAAAAATTGGCTTGGACATTGCTGTGTAACATCTTTGGAATAATTTGTGTATAGTATTAACCCATTGCACAATTTCATTCCAGAAACGAAATGGAAATGTGGGCAAGACCATCTTTGAATATAGAACACAGAACGTGGCACGCTTGCCCATCATAGATCTTGCCTCTGTGGATGTTGGCAGCACAGACCAAGAATTTGGCATCGAAATTGGGCCAGTTTGTTTTGTGTAAAGCAAGCCAAGATACATCGACAATGAACAACACCCTCACCATCAATGACCACCACCATTCACAAGAACTTTGACTGTTTGAAGCTGATCCTGAGACTCTTGAAGTAATGGCTGATTCTGAATCAGCATTGTATATATGGTCTTAAGTGCCTGGCCTCCTTATCCTTCAGAATATTTATTTTACTTACAATCCTCAAGTTTCAATTGATTTAAAATATTTTTCAACTTAGCAGTTTAGGTTTAAGATGATGACCAATGACAATGACCACCTTTAAAAAGAAAGTAAACTGAATGAATAAATAAATTTTCGTTTTCTTCAATTTATTTCAATGTAATGACAAAGTTGCTTAGTATTTATGAGAAAATTTTCTTCCTGGCAGGTAGCTTAAAGAGTGGGGTATGTAAATCCACACCACATATTCGTTTCACTTGGCTGCAATTTGAAAAATAGAAAGTAGTGCCCTTTTGTGACTTCTCATCCCCGGATTATCAATTAAAAATGAAATCAAAATGTTTATCTTTGTGATTGAAACCCTCATACATGTCTTGATATTGTATAACTATCATAGAGACTCTTTAAAGAGAATCTTGAAAAAAAATAGTTTCTCACTGTCTTAAATGGAATTTTTAAATAATATATATTCAGTGGAATTTCTTGAAAACAAAGTGATCCTAGATTTTTATAACGGATGGTAAGTTTAGACTTCTTTCTCGTTGAAATTTAAAGGTACCTTTCCCCCTTGCCTCAGTTTATCAATATAGATAGGAGTTACATGATTATGTCTTTGAATACATTTGCACTTTCTTGTTTAAGAAGACATTAAATGCAAAAAATTTACACATACAACTTTATAAACGTATGTCCAGGACCCAAAGTCGAGAGTCTTCCACATGTACAATCTCATCATCCTGAAGCCTATAATGCAGAAAAAGATTTAGAAGCTCAGAGCTGTGGAACTGACTCTACTCAAATGTGATAATTGGATATAGGATATTTGGCCTTTGACTCTCATAGGAAACATGACCCAACATTTTTTAGCATGAGCTACCTCATCTCGAGAAGCTGGGATGGACTTCCTATTCTTGTTTATATTTTAGATACTAAAAGGTGCTATGCTTCTGTTATTATTCCAAGACTGGAGATAGGCAGGGCTAAAATGTATTACTATTTTTCCTTTAATGATGGTGCTAAAATTCCTTCTATAAAATTCTTTAAAAATAAAGATGGTTTCATCAATAGCATTTATGAAAGCATAACTGTTAGACTTGCCCATTTCTGAAAGAAGGAGCATTGTTCCAGTGCCTTTTCCACTGTTCATCTGTCATACTGTACCTGGAATGTTTTGTAATACCTGCACATTTCTTAGATCAGAACTTGTAGGTCCCCTTGTGTCTCAAGGTTATTTTTTTTCCTTAATTGCATTTGTTGGCCCCATTTTTATTTTTTTCTTAAAAATAAACAGCCGGGACCAGCCCAAAGGACAAGCCATGCATACAACTTTAGTCATGTATCTCTGCAAAGCATCGAATTAAATGCACGCTTTTGTCATGTCAATGGTTTTTGTTTTGTGGAATTCCTTTGAACATTTTAGATTTATTTTGTTTCCAATAGTGAAAAGTAAGGTGTTGTGGTATCTTTTTGTTCTCCACTTGTTTAAAAGCTAAAACAACAATTATCTTCTATTGTTTATATACTGGCTTATATATGAAAATTAATTTGCAACATCACTCACAAAGGCAACATGACATTAATTATCATTGTCTATGATCTTAAAAAACTCAGGGTAGTATTGTTGATAAAAAGAGAAAACCAAGTGATTTTTCATGGTTGAATAAACTGTGATAATAAAACGTATGTCTCATAGTGTATCACATATGAATAAAGCTTAAATGCTTTCAGAGTTTTATTTCAATATTTATTTAACAATATTATTTTCCCCCAAATTGGTTATTATTTGAGTTCTACATCTTGAATTTCAATATTTATATACCTAAAGACATTTGTGAGTTTTGTTTGTATTAAAACTCCCTTTAAATCCAATCTAAACAGGTTGTACAAATTGAGGCAGATGAGCCAGAAACATGTGGTAATTCTCTTAAGTCAAAAACACTAATAATTTCCAACTATAGAATTATTAGTTCTTATTGAAGCTCAGGAATTTTACAGATAGAAGCCTGCCTCAGACAATTTCAAAGCCCTCAAATTTCTAGTTCTAGATCTATAGGTCCCATTAGACTAGTAAACTTCTTCACCTCAATGTCAAACAGACACTCAAACTCCACGTGATCAAAAGTGAAATAATCTACACCTGTGGAGAACAGTGACACTCATTTATTATTAATTTATTTAAAAATGCAAATGAAAATTTCTCAAATTAACAGAAAAGAAGAAAAATAGCAAAGAAAGCACAAACAATGCTGAAAAAGTCCCAAATTCATAACACAAAATATGGCAAGTTATGGCCTGATTCAACATAATTTATTCCAAGTTGAAAAGAGAGTCAAAGTAATTATGGACAACATGCCTTCTCAAGAGAATAGTGTTATGTGGCAGAAAGCAAGTGCAAAAAATCAGGGGGGTGGGGGGGAATGATTGGCACCACCGCACTGAAAGTCCCTATCCCAGCATGAATAAATAGCATCTCATGATAACTTTTTTCTTTGAAATTACGAAGATTTCAAGAGAGAGTAAGAGTAATCTCTTAAAAGCGAATTTTGGGACTGAGGTCCAGTGGCTGCAAACGAAGGCAATGATGCTTCAATGAAAACCTATGGAGCAAGGAGCATGCCAGTAAGTTGACTTTTTTTTTTTTTTAATCAAAATGACTAGCTTACGCAAGGCGGCTTTTGTTCTCAGCCTCCTTTATCAATGATTCGTTTATTCAATATTTAAGTGTTAACATTCCCCAGGAATCAGTCTTTTTCTCTTTACCTTCATACTCAGTACTCTCTCACTAGCTCTTATCCATGCCCATGGCTTTAATTACTATTTATAATCAGTAGTTTCAGCTGAATACACACAGCCCAAATCTCTTTGGAGCTCAAGAAATGCATACATAAATGTTTATCTCAACATCTTCATTGTGTAGTAGAGGTACTTGTAGCTTAATATACTTTTTAAAAAGATCATGCTATTTCTCTCTCAAAGCTGATTTATGTTCTGTGTTCCCTAGCTCAGGCAATAGATTCATCATCTATCCATTTAAGCAGGCCAGAAGCCTGGGAGTCACTCCTGTCACTTCTCTCTCTCTCTTACCAGGCCAGAATCCTGGCATTGCTAAGTATTTTCAGTTTTCTCTCCTACGTATTCATTAAAGCCATGCTCTTCTCCCCATCTCCACTGTCACTTTCCTAGTGCATATTATCATTTCTCAGCTGGGCTCCTTCAATAGCCTTCTAACAGGCTTTCAAACATCCATTATTCCCCTGTTCTGACCCATTCTTCCCACAAGAACCCGATCAGTCAATTTGAAATATAAATCTGAATATGTCACCTTACTCTGTCCCCTACCCAACACAACACACACACACACACACACACACACACACACACACACACACACTTTTAGAAGCTTTAGTGGTATCTTCTAGGATATAGGCAAAAATCCTTGAACTCTGTGAAGCTCTGGTAGGACCTCACCCCTGCTTCCTTCTTATGCTTCTTTTTCCCACTATCACCGTTACTCTCCTCCACTCCACATACAATGGAGTGTATGTGGAGTCCATTTCTTAAAAGCCAGATTTCCTATCCTGTCAAAGGCCATTTGCATATGTATTTTTTTTTGCCCAGTTTACTTGTACTCATCCTTTAGAGCTCTGCTTAACACTACATCTCACAAAATCCTTCCTAGCCTTCTCACTCTTTACTACCACCCAAGTTAACGTCCCCTGTTGTAAATTTTCTTGGCACCCTGTACTTTTATTTTATTTTTTACAAATTATGATGCTTTATATAGTTGTGTGATTATTTGATTAGTGTCAGTATTTTTTATTAATTATATTTATTACAAGGGCAGAGGCTGTTTATACAGATACAACATATAGCTCAGTGTTTGCGTTTGTTCAAAATACATTTATTAAGTGAATGACAAGAAATTATATACTATATAACTAGAAAAGTATGTTTAGAGAGTATTTATACTTGATTTCTGTACTAGTGTGAAGCATGTATCATTATTACTATTGTATTATTATTACTGTTTCTATTAATATTATGGATAGAAAACATAATATTAGATGATTCTATCTACAATGACAAGAAATTTGTAGAGCTTACCTGGAAAAAACTGTTAACATGATTGAGATATGTAAATTAAGATAAAAAATGGGAATACATTTGCCTATTTTCACAGGTAATCTCAATATTTTAAAAATATAATTATTTATCCTAAATTAAAACATAAATTAAATACAATTTCATTCAAAATTCCTATAGGATCTTAAAATCATGGAACATGACAAAACCACTCTAAAGTTCAATGGAATAAAAGATATGCAAGAAAAGTGATAAAAGAATCCCCCACTAAATAAAAAAAATGAGTCTTGAAGATGGTTCACTGGCCCTACTAGTTATAAAAAATATATATAATAAAAAGCTATTGGCCATGGTGAAAGAAGAGTATGTAGAAGTGAATCCAGGGCTGGCCAAGTGGCTTGTTGGTTAAGAGCTGGCTTGGGACGCCAGCAGCCCCAGTTTGGATCACACATATGAGGGCCAGTGACACTGCCCTCTACAGCTAAGATGGTGAACAACAGCCACACTGGAGCTGGGCTGCTCGAGTCCCGGAGACGGTGTAGGCTGCAGCCCCTGCTGCAGTGGGCTGCCATAAGCTACAGTGAGTGGCCAGCTGCCAGAGTGAGCTGTCAATAGCCGTGATGAGCGGCCATCCAGAGGCCAGTGACTGATCTACCTCATCCAGGAAGAGCGCAATGATAATACCAACATGGGCCAGTGAAGCAACATTCTCCGCAGCTAGACTGAAGAACAAAAGGACAGCAACTTTTCTGTTTCCCTTCCCCGGTTCCCCAACGCTGTTCCCCTCGCCTAATTCCCCAATAAAAATCTTTAAAAGAAAAAGTGAATTCATGTACCTACATTAGAATTTAATATATAATTAAATTTCCATTTATTCAGTAAATTATATTTCAGAAACCAATAGACATTTAACATTTTTAAAGTATGTTTCTTTCCCTGATCCTTATATGAAATAATATCCCAAATGGACTGAATGTTTCAATTAAAAAAACTCTAAATATACTACCATAAATTATTTTGAGTAGTTTAATATTCTTGGAATGGGAATGAAAACAAACATGTATATAATAAAGTAAAATGTTGGAAGATCAGATTCTAAAATACATTTTAAATTTATATTATAAAACTTATAATAAGCATGCTTACAAGCATGCTCAAACTAGGGAAAAGTTTGTAATAAACATGACAGAAAAGTCTTAATATACTTTATCTGCAAAAATACTTTAGGCACTAGAAGAAAAAAACACATAAAAATATGGAAAATTCTGTATATATTAAAATTCTCTCTCTCTCTCTCTCTCTCTCTCTATATATATATATATATATATATATATATGCATACATATATATATCAACTCAAAATAGTTGTAATATAAATGCCAATAAATATGTGAAAGATATTTAATATCATTAGAAACAAAAAATGCAACTGAAACGATAAGATGTTAAATTCTATCAGAATTTGACAAATATTAAAATGTCTGATTGTACTAGGTATAAAAGAAAATGCAGGAACACACTCACATATACTTTTTTGTCTGTTTTTCCTACTAGTTATAAAAAGTATAGTTCAAGCTACTTCCTCAAATTAGTTTATTCAGAGTTCCTGTAAATGTGAGAAGGTAGTGTGGCCAGATGTGAGCTGCAGGTAGGGGAAAGAGCAGGATACACAGGAACATCAATTTTAATATCTGACAAGTAACTTAAATATCATTTGTAGAAACTATTAGAAACAATAAACAAATACAGTAAGCTGTAGGATATGAAATCACTGTACAAAAATCTAATGAATTCCTATGAATTAACAATGAAATTTCAGTAAAAGAAATAATAATAATAATTAAAAAAAAATTCCTTTCACAATAGCAACAAAAAGAATAAAATATCTAGAGATAAACTTAACAAAGGATGTGAGGAACTTATACACTGAAAACTACAAGACATTATTAAAAGAAATTTTAAAAGACCTAAAGAAAGGGAAAGATATTCATGTTCATGGATTAGAAGAATTAATATAGTTAAAATGGCCATATTATTACCAAAAGCAATATACAGATTTAAAGAAATCTCCATCAAAATCCCAGTGGCATTTTTTTGAAGAAATAGAACAACAACAAAAATTTGTATGGAATCACAAAATACCTGAATAGCCAAAACAATCCTAAGGGGAAAAAAAACAAAACAAAAATGGCCAGAGGTATCACACTCCCCGACTTCAAATTATACTACAAAGCTACAATAATCAAACCAGCATGGTATTGGCAGAAAAACAGACACACAGACCAATGGAGAATCCAGAACTAAAACCACAATTACATGGGCAAATAATTTTTGACAAAGGAGCCAAAAATATACATTGGAGGAAATAAAAACCTCTTCAATAAATGGTGCTGGGAAAATTGGGAAGCCACGTTAAAGAATGAAACCAGTCTTCTATTTGTCATCATACACCAAAAATAACTGAAAATGGATCAAAGATCTAAATATACGAAGTCTGACAATTATGTTTGCAAACTCATCCTAGAAAAACTGCTACATACCCCACTGTTGAATATCATTATGGTCACCTTCAAAGTATTCCCGCTGGAAAGCTATGCACCAACACCAGCGCCTAGTCCACCCTACAAAGCCATTTTGGAACTCTTTTTCTGGAATGGCCATCAGAGCTGTCATCGTATTCCCCTTAATGTCCTGAATATCATCAAAATGTCTTTCTTAGGGCCGGCAGAGTGGAGCAGTGGTTAAGCGCTGGCTTGGAAAGCCAGTGGCCCCGGTTCGGTTCCACATGTGAGGGCCAGTGACACTGCCCTCAAAAAAACAAAACAAAACAAAACAAAAATGTCTTTCTTTCAATATTTCCTTTATCTTTGGGCAAAGAAAGAAGTCATTGGGAGCCAAATCAGGTGAGTAGGGAGGGTGTTCCAATACAGTTATTTGTTAACTGGCTAAAAACTCCCTCACAGACAGTGTTGTGTGAGCTGGTGCATTGTTGTGATACAAGAGCCATGAATTGTGGTGAAAAGTTCATGTCATTTTGTCTAACTTTTTCACGCAGCCTTTTCAGCACTTCCAAATAGTAAACCTGGTTAACTGTCCAGTTGGTATAAATTCATAATGACTAATCCCTCCGATATCATAAAAGGTTAATAAAATTGTTTTGACTCTTGATTTGGACTGACTGAACATTTTTGGTCATGGAGAATTGGCTGACTTCCGTTGTGTACTTTGACACCTTGTTTCAGAGTTGTATTGGTACACCCATGTTTCATTACCAGTGATAACATGGCTCAAAATATCTTTTTGCCTCTCCAAAAGGTTTTGGCCAACTTCGACTCTCCTTTGCTTTTGTTTATTGGTGAGTTCCTTTGTGTCCGTTTTTGTACACACCTTTCTCATGCCAAGATTTTCAGTTAAGATATTCCTAACTGTTTCTCTATCAATGTTTACTTGGTCTGCTATGCTTTTTAGTCAGCCGACAATTTTGATGCACAATTTGATGATTTTTGCAATGTTTATATCAATTCTGCTAGTTACTGGCTTCCCTGACCTCTCTTCCCTCAGAAAAACATTTAATCCATTTGTACACTGTCATTTTCTTCATGGCATTATCCCCATAAACTTGGACTAACATGTCCCTGATTTCATTCCCATTTTTGTGGATAAATTTAAGTTTAACAAGAAATTTAATGTTTGTTCGTTGCTCTAATTCAAGCTCGGGTATTCTTGCGATGGCACAAAAACATGCAACAACAATAATGAATGCCAGTCAGCCAGACACCACCACACATTGACACGAACATAGCCATGAGACACTGATATACCAAGGTTATGAAACCTTACCGAGCTGTTTGTACATTGCTGCCAATGTAAGCACACAGTGGTAAGTACGAGGCCTTAATTCATATCTTACATGTAGGTCAATCCCTTTGAACCAAATCTGAGCCATCCAAAATATCAATAAAACTTTTATTGAAAAATACTGTGTTTAAAGGAAGTAAGCCATGTGTTGGATTTGTATGTTAGAAAGATTACCTTGGCAGCAACACTCAGAGAATTTTTAACATAAATAAGACCAAAAACAGAGATATTTTAGAACAATGTCAGAAAAAAAGAAATAGGGAATAACTTAAGGCCACTGAGGACAGAAAAAAGGAGATGGATTTTAGAGATATTTAAGAAATAGAATCAACAGAATCTGATGAGTAAGGAGGTGAGGCAGCAAGAAATTTAGGATTATTTTCAAGTTTCTGCCTTGGGTAGCTGGATGGAAGATGGTGGCATTTACTAAGATGGAGAATTGAGAAGGGGGCAAGCTGAGGAAGTATGTGATGTGTAGTGGAGCATCCCGCTGGAGATAGGTTGTGGTTATACCTAAAGATATACAAGCCATCACATCGAGGATTTAGAGCTTAGGGTGGGAATGGGATCACTCAAAAAGAGTACAAAAGGGGAGCAATGAGTTAAGACAGATCATTGGGGAACCCTGATGTTTAAGGGGAAAAGACAGAAATAGGAAAGTTCTAAGCCTATAACTAGGAATAGCATTTCTTAGTTATAGAATCTTGGATTTTGGTTGTTAAAGGTAACCGTAAACTTTGGAAACGACAACTTGAAGTCATTTCTAGTGCTACAATGCAATTTGTATTCTCATTTTTACACTTTCATGACTAAACTCCAGAAGATTGATAGAAGAAAATACAAAGAAAGATGAAAATTCTGGTTGAAGATCAATCTAGGCAAAGACACCAAAGATGCTAATTTAGCACAATCCTATATAATTTTGTACTTATAATTTTCTGCTGGACTTCATTTTGATGCCATCAACAAACACCTCAAGTGATTTTAGTTCACAACAATGCCTTACCATAAGACTATTTCACAAGTAACAAAACAAAACAAAACCCAAAGATAGCATTTATTTTTATTAAAGAATCAGCATGATTCAACACAATGTAAGGTTTGCATAACAAAAGCTTATGCATCTAAGCAATTATGAGTACAGGACATCAATATTATATGTAATTGGTCTGTACATATATGAATTGTTTTTTAAATGTGGATTCAAATGGCAATAAATAGAGGAAGATAGAACTGCAATGTTATTGTGAACAATTTTCCCAGCAGTTGACACTCTTACGAGATGGATCTTATAATGAAAGGCAGCTGGAAATATGGAATGATCATAATCATTAGCCACTTTAATGAGAAAAATGAAACAGCAATTGAAGACATCTGTAGTCAAAATGTAAGTCCTAGGATTCAGATAGGAAGCTGCAGTCCAAGTTCCTCCCTGAGACATCTGACATGCTTTTGTGCAGAACGCTGTGCTCTGTGGGTTCTTATGGGCAGTGACTGCCTTCATTCCTTCAAATCTGTGCTCTTGCTAACTCCACCGAAGACAGTCACCGGGTGGCTTACATTCAAGACAAAATTTGAAAATCAGACCCAAATCAGTTTTATCAATGATACCTTCCTTCTGTTCAGTTTCCTCTCTGTGCTCATAGCCCTTGAATTAATCACAACCCTAGCCCTCAAAATTAAATCCTCCTTTTCAGAAACCACTGAAAGCTACAGGATGCCAAATTGGACTCTCGGCAATGCCTTCTTCACAGCCTGCCTCCCACCACATACACATTGTGTTGTCCTTTTCCCCTTTTCTTTGGAAATTTTGCTCCCTAATGATTTCATCTGGAGCCAGATGATTTCATCAACCATCTGTATAAGAATAATTTCCAAATCTACTGCAGCGGCCCCTGACCTAGTATTCTCCAATCAGTCACACATTGTATCATGTTCAACCACCCTTCCAAATAAATCACTGTCATGTTGAACTGCCACGTAGAAAGCAGTGAGTAAGACTGGAGTTGTGTAACTTTCCACTTAGTCCTTCCTTACTAAACAGAAACGTCTTGTGTGACTTTTGATGTCCTCCTTTTGCTGTCCCCATTTCCCATTTTCCCCTTTTAACATAATTTTCCCCAGCAAGTATCACTACACTCTGTAATGCTTTCTTTAGTCTAGACTTTGGAAAAAACAAACAAACAAAAAACGTGCTCTGATTCCTTGCTAAGGTTCTTTAGTCTTATTTCTTTCTTCCTTAAAATGTAGATTCACCCTTCTTTCTTCCACAATAGCTATGTCTTTGTTGCTTGTGAATCTGATCTTGTCTCCCCACACTTTCCTTGAACTTGAGCTTTCCTCAAGCAAGAGTATTCCATTATTTAAAACCTCTATATGGCTCCATATTGAGAAGCAGATGTAAGCAGACAGACAAACAAACAAATAAAACCCTGTCATCTTGCTATTCTAAGCCGTCTGTACCAGACTAGACTCCCAGCCTTACTTATCTCTTAAACTACCACATGAAGCCCATGCTCCATCAGAAACTGGGCTAATCTAAATTGCCCAATGTGCCTCCTAACTCTGTACCTCTTTCCTTAGAGTGTTTTCAGTGGATTTCTTCTATTCTCTCTCTCCCTGAAAACATTCTATTACTTAAAGTCTGCCTCAAATGTCACCCTCTCATATAGCCTTTCTTGAGGGCCTCCAAAGGGACATGACTGTTCCTTCTTTGTGCCTGTCTAATACCTCACATCTCTCTAGCACAACTTATTATGCTGAGTCTTGTGATATTATATTCTATATTTCATGTATCTTGATCTTCTTGACTCTTCTTGAGCACTTGTTTCTGAGACTTGCATTGAATAATTGCTCAATAATCTGCTGAGTTGAAATGAATGAATTTAGGTGGCCTGAATTCTTCACTGTCCCATGGACATGAAATAATCATTCCTGCATCTATCTTTCCTCTTCTTTTGTTTCTTAGTCTGAAATGGCTTTCCTTTTTTTCCACTGTTTACCTTCTTCACTGCACATCTTGAGTTTTACTTCCTTAGAGAAGACTGTCTTGACAATATAATCACCACTGGCCAATTCTTTTTCTCATATACTATCGATATCTCCTATGGTTGGCCCAGTAAATTTAACACTTAATTGTTCACCATCCTGAATGCTTTTGTGCTATGTCATATGGGTTCGACTTGCCTATTCTAGAAAATACATTCCTCAAGAGTAGGAATCATGGGTTATATTTCCCTATAGTGCTTAGCAGAGTGCTGAGCATGGAGTTGGAGCTGGTAGTAGATAATGTGTGGCCCCACACCTATTTTCTTTTCGAAGCGAAGCCACTGACCTGTCAGCCCCTGAGAATGTCTGTTACTGTGGACTCACAGTCATGCTCCTCTTTGAGAATTGTCTTCAGTCACCAAGACTGTCTTACCAAAGGTAACCCTCACTTCTCTCATTTTCTGACCCATAGGTGATTATAACAACTGTAAGGAGCCATCTCAGTCCTGGCCCACTGTGAATTATAGTAACCCCAAGGGGCCAGAGTTTCTTGTAGGATTACCTAAAATTTCAGTGTCAACTGCATTGTGGGTCAGCTTCTCTTCTCTCCAAACAAGATTTTCTGTATCTCCTGAAATGACTCTTCAATAAATCTACATATAAGTCTCTACCTTAGAGTCTGTTTCCACAGAACCTAATCTAAGACAGATCTTAAATCTTGTTCTCTTTATTCCTACCTATTTATTTATGGAATGTCTCATTTGCAGGATTGAAACAAGCAAATCATTGCTTTCTCATCATCACTAAACTGGTGTGAAATATAATAATTCCCATTTATAAATTTTATGGACCACAGAGCCAGAATTCTGTTAATAGGAATCATGTCAATGTGATTGCAAAATGCCAAGTAATTATGTGCATTTAAGTGAAAACACTCAGAAGTTTTAAATGGAAATAAGTTTTTGAACAAGTTTTAAAGAATTGAGAAGAAACAGGAGGGGCAAAAAAATATCATCAGAAAAATTTTGTTTAGAAATGTTGGCCATGGATGATTATACATATAACCTATAATGTTGCCTCAGCAAGTGATTCTTTGTAATATTTCTGGAAACCTTTGGTGAGGCAAACTGGGGAACTTGAAGATTTGGGGAGAGAATCATGTATGATCTCTCATATAGAATGTTTTCACCAATATTGTATCAGGCTCACTTGGTGAGTTATGACTCAATGGAGAGTTACGTCTGAAAGGAAAATACTTTTCACAGTTTATGACTCACTTTTAAAACCAAGCACATTATGATAGAATGCAGACAAGTAAATTTTTAATATAAACTAGATAAAAGTAAGTTAAGTTTGATGTGATTTCTAACTTTGAAACCATTATTTTTGAAAAATAGTTTCCTCTATACTTGTCCTAATTATCAACAAAATAAAAAATATTTTTTTCATAGATAAAATGGTATCATGTTAAATGAAGTAAGCAGCATACAAAATTGCATATATAGTATTGTCAAAATTAGATTAGAATATACATAAGAAACTTTAAGGAAATGTCCACTAATATGGGACAATTTTTCTTCTTACTTGTCTGTATTTTCCAAATATGCTATAGCAACTATATAAATTTCATCCTCAAGACTTATACATTTTATTTCAAACAAAAAAGTTAAATAACTTTTTGTTCAAATGCCAGTTTGAAGGTAAAAAGGGCTGTATTAAATTCTCTATCAAGAGAGATAATAAAGTGATACTGTGACTGTGAATTGGGGGAATGCATTACATCACTGTTTGGCATTTATGGGACATAGGAAGGCTCATATAACCTCATTTGACCTCACGTTTTAAAATATGTAATTAGTGGTCTTGAAATACATCAACTCTAAGTTTGTTTATCATCTTTATATGCTATAATTCTAAAATTTAAACAAACACTTTTTTCCACTTCACATCTGCATCACTGCATTTTCCTGGTTTCCTTTCATTCCTTCTCCATTTTCTTTGCTTCTTTGCCCTCATTTTTCCAACCTATAAATATTGAAATACCCTATAATTCAGTCCTTTTTTATTTTCTTCTTTCTTTCTGCACTCAATTACTTGATGATCACATCTATCTCCATGGATATGCTGAAACTCCTAAATGTATCAGTATTTCACCAACCGGGACCTCTCTTGTGACCTCTGGATTTATATCTAATCACTAGCTCAGTAAGTCTCTTAGATGATTGATAGCCATTTGAAATGTAACATGCCCAGCTTGAAATCTTGAGCCCCTAAAATTTTTTATCTTGATAGTCTTCTCCATCTCAGCTATTGGCAACTCTCTTCTTCCAGTTACTTGGGCCAGAAGTTTTTGGTTTATGCTTGACATTTCTCTTTCTCTTAGACCACAAATCCCATGTGTTAGCAATTCCTGTTTGTTCTGTAAGCAAATATATCCAGAACCTGACTGCTTTTCATCATTTCCATTATCGCCATCCTGGTGGGAGCTACCATGACCCTTGGCCTAGATTACTGTGATGGACTATCAACTATACTCGTAGATTATGCTCCAACACACTATGATCTCAAAAGAGCATCCCCAGCAACACTCTAAAACTGTAAGCCAGTTAATGCCATCCTTTGGCTCAGTGGCTTCTCATCTCACTGAGCACAAAGGCCAAAATCTTCATAGTGGCCAAATAAAAGTAGGGCAGCTATGATATCATCAAATCAGAATACTTATGAGAGTTGATACTCATAGACTGGTGTTTTCCCAGACAAATCTGGACCTATGGTCACCCTATCTATAAGACTCTGTACAATCTGTCTTCTTTATTTTTATGGTTTTTTCTTTTCTTTTCTTTTTAGCTGAGCCATCCTGCCACCTATTGGCAGCTCAGCAGCAGCTCAGCTCGGGCTGGGCTTTTTTGGAGGGCAGTGTCACTGGCCCTCAGATGTGGGACCTGAGTCTGGGCTGCTGGCTTCCCAGGCCAGTGCTTAACCACCGCACCACGCTGCTGGCTTCCCAGGCCAGTGCTTAACGACCGCGCTACTCGGCCGGCCCTATTATTATTATTATTATTATTATTATTATTATTATTTTTGAGGGCTGTGTTACTGGCCCTCATATGTGGGACTGAACCGGGGCCACTGGCTTCCCAAGCCAGTGCTTAACCTCTGCGCCACTCGGCTGGCCCTTCAGCTCACACTCTTGAGCGAGCTCTTAACCAACTGAGCCACTCGACCAGCCCTATGCCCTTTTCTTGTACTATTCTCTCTTGTGCTAACTGCTCCAACCATGCTCCCTTTGCTTTTCCTTGAACACACCAAGAACACCCTACTTTTAGGACCTTTGCAATTGCTCTTCCCTCTACCTGGAATGATCTTCTTCAAAATCTTTATATTGCTTGCTTCATGAAATATTCAGTCATCAGCTTCTTAACAGTGGGGATACATTCTAAGAACTGCACTGTTAAACGAAGCAATTTCATTGTTGTATGAACTTATAAGACTGCACTTACACCAACCTAGATGGTATAGCCTACTATATACACATAAGCTATGTGGTGTAGCCAATGCTCCCAGGCTACAAACCTGTGTAGTAGTTACTATACTGAATACTGTAAGAAATTGCAACACAATTGTAACTGTGTTATTTGTGTATCTAAACATAGAAAAGGCATAATAAAGATATGTTATAAAAGATAAAAAATTGCATACCTGTATAGAGCACTTAGTATGAATGGAGTTTGCAGGACTGGAAGTTGATCTGAGTGAGTCAGTGAGTGAGTGGTGAGTGAAATGAAGGCCTAATACATTACTGTACTCTACTGTAGACTCTATAAACACTGTACATTTAGGATACAATAAAATTATAAAACAACATAAGATTAAATAAAGAAGAGAAAATGATGTAATCAAGAGACACAGTAAAAGGGAGGTATATGAGGTTGCGGCTGGTATAACATGGCATATTGCTTTATGGCAAACTTTTTTAACAAGCACAAAGAGCACACTCTACATTAACAATAAAAAGTATAGTATAGTAATACATAAGGCAGTAATATAATATTTTAATATCATCATGTATTATGCAATGTACATAATTGGACTATACAACCTCTGACGAGTAAGTTCGCAAACTCATTCTAGAAACAGTGCTACATATCCCATTGCTGAATATCACTATGAATTCCTTTGAAGTACTCCCCCTGGGAAGCTATGCACCAATGACAGCACCTAGTCCAATCTTCAAAGCAAGTTTGGAACTCTTTTTCTGGAATGGACATCAGAGCTGTCATCGTATTAACCTTGATGTCCTGAATATCATCAAAATGTCTTTCTTTCAATATTTCCTTTACCTTTGGGTAAAGAAAGAAGTCTTTGTGGGCCAGGTCATATCAGTAGGGAGGGTGTTCCAACACAGTTATTTGTCTACTGGTTAAAAACTCCCTCACAGACAGTGCCATGTGAGCTGGTGCATTGTCATGATGCAAGAGCCATGAATTGTTGTTGTAAAGTTAAGATTGTTTTTGTCTAACTTTTTAACACAGTCTTTTTAGCACTTCCAAATAGTAAACTTCGTTAACTGTTTGTCCAGTTGGTATGAATTCATAATGAATAATCTCTCTGATATCAGAAAAGGTTAGCAACATCGTTTTGACTCTTGATTTGGACTGACGGAATATTTTTGGTCATGGAAAATTGGCTGACTTTCATTGTGTACTTTGATGCTTTGTTTCAGAGTCATATTGGTACACCCGTTTCATCACCAGTGATAACATGGCCCAAAACATCCTCTTGCCTCCCCAAAAGGCCTTGGCAAACTTCGACTCTCTTTTGCTTTTGTTCATTGGTGAGCTCTTTCTTCCAGGAGCATAATCTGGTTGTGGAGGAGGAGTTGGTGTTTAAATGTCTGTAAGAAAGATGAAATAAATTTTGTTAGTAGATTAAGGATATAGGGGCCAAAGATCAGAATCAGGAGAAAAGAAACAAGTGGGCCCATGAGAGGCAGAAGCTAGGAGGTACAAGACCAAGTGCCAGCCCAGGCCGTCCATTCTCAGGCCACCTTTTCCCTAAGTCTAGAGGCTTGATCTCTTAGTTTTTCTATGTTTTCTTGAAGTATCCCATTTGTATTTACCCAGAAACAACATTCCTCTTGCAACATCAGATATCACCTTGGGCAGCTGTGAGCATATCTAATCCTCTGGGGTTCTGTAGCAGACCACTGCTAGGGAATTGATCTGGTTTTGTAAGTCACTTAGGACTGTGGCTAGTCATTCCAAGCCTTTAGTGATTTCCTCTGATAACCCGTGATAGACTTTGGAAGCAGTGATAAGTCCAGCAGCTCCTGTTGCTGTCCCTGCAGTAATTCCCAACACTGCAAGGAGGGCAATCAGCTGGATTGCTCACCTGACATGGGGAGCCTCAAACATAGGGGCCATTATGGAGATGGGTAGGGGCTGATCCCCATTAGCTAGGTGAATACCTAGTGCATGTTCCCATCCAATTGGCAGGCAAGCATCAGTAAGCAAATGGCCCACAGATGAAGAAGGTTCCTGGGGAGTGGAAACATGCACTTATAGAAATATAAAATAAGAGCTGAAGATAAGAACTCAGAGTTTGTGCTAGTGAAGGTTGCTATGGATACAATGGTGTGATATTTGGAGGTTAATAGAGCAGCCCTGGGGGGCTTAAGCATGGGGTGTTGTTATTATGTGTATCTGGCTCTCAGAATAAGATGGGCTGATCGATAATCAACCCCTGTTAGTGTGAGTTAGAATATTGGCAACTTCCTGAATAGTCTGTAGGATGGAATCAAAAGATTTGGGGACAGGGTACCTTGGGTCTGCCATCACAGAACTGGGAGGTTGAAGTGGAAAATGGACTGGCAGTAAAGTTTCCAGGTTTAGGAAATTGTGGCAGGATCCTGAAGGCCAGATGTGGGTAAGAAGACTAGGTAGAAGGGAACTGGAGCGTGAAGTTTGTATTGCAGTTTTGGGTGTTGCCGGGGATATGAGAATAGGTAGAGGGTTTTCTAGTAACACAGAGAGGTTTGGAGTCGCTTAATTCCATCTCTGTATAGAGGGGTCCTAGGATGGGCTTCTCCTTAGTATGGAGAGAGGCAGGAAAGCCCTGTTAAACCTGGGCAAAGAGCTGGTTGGTTGGAGCAAGCAGCTGTTTGAGAGAGGGATTCCAAGTAAAATGTAAACTGAGATGAGTTTCTATTGAGACCCATTCCCTTGGGGAGGCAGGATAAGCCCCCTGCCCCTCAGGGCAAAAGGAAATTTACACAAATCCAACAATCATGGGTATATGTTGAATTGCCTCTTTCTAAAATCTGGAGCACTGTTTGTGGTATAGTAAGAATATTCTTGCTAGGTGCAAGTGACTTTTGGTGGGCTGTTAGGGAGGGTAGAAGTATTAGAAGCCCAAAACAGGGTCATCTTAACAATGAGAAGAATAGGTCCAGCTGAGTAGGAGGAGGCAAAGTCTCATGCACTGATCAAGGACGACGACAAGGAGCCAACAGAGGACTAGAAACCAGAAGAATGGTTTTTTTTTTAAAACATCATGACTTATTTGATTGTTTTTTAAAGAGGAGCTTGAGTCCTTCTATTGGTTCATAGGAGTAAGTGTCTGGGTTGTCCTCAGGTACCATCGTTTCCTGGTCGGAGTCTGGCTTTGGACCAAGCTTCATCCGAGATAGGTGTATCCAGGATGAGTGTCTAAGGAGTTTGATAGCTGTTAGGAAGACCTGAAAAGGGCCTGTCCAGACAGGATGAAGAGGTTTAGACTGTTGGGGAAGTATCTTAAGAAAGACCCAATCTCCAGGGTTAACTTTGGGATGTTCTGATTCCTCTAGGGAAGAGTCTGGGGCTAGGAAATGGGCATTAGCATAAGAATGGATTTCTTTGAGAGTTTGACCCAAGGAGGAGACATCTGTGGCTACAGCATTAAATTCAGTGTCTAGTAGTAGGTCTGTTGATAAGAAAGGCCTTGCATAAAGGAGTTCATATGGGCTCAAGTGAATGTCCAAATGGGGGTGATCCTGAGCCTGAGAAGAGCTAGAGGTAAAAACTGGGTCCGGGATGATTGGAGTTCCTGGGTGATCTTAGTGAAATGTGTCTTGAGAAGCCCTTTAGCTCTCTCCACTTTCCCCAAAGACTAAGGGTGCCAGGCAGAGTATAGGTGATAAGGAATCTGAAGGGCTTCACAGAGTTGCTGAGTCATTTGAGAGACAAAAGCAGGCCCGTTGTTGCTCTGTCAGGCCAAACCGAGGAATTATTTCCTCAAGTAGGACTTGGGTGACCTCTGAAGCCTTTTGGTGTTAGCTGGAAAGACTTACCCATACAGTAAAGGTATCAATAAAAACTAGGAGATAACAGGATCCTTTGCAGGTAGGCATATGGGTGAAGTTTATCTTCCAGTCCTCCCCCAGGGATTATCCTCTCCTTTGAACTGGCTCTAAGAGTGGAGGGGGTCTAAGGTACCCCTCATGATTAGCCTTGAGGCAAATGGGGCATGTTTTAGAAATGTTTGGGAGTTCTGAGAGGATATTGTGTCCAACAAAATGGTGCCTAACAATTTGCAGTAGGGCCTTAGTGCCTAGATGAGTAGAATGATGTAAATTGTAAAGAAGCTCCCATTGAGAGGCTCTGGGATGAGGAGTTTGCCTTGGGGTCTGCAAGCCATCTCTGAGGGTCAGGTGTGTAGTCTTCCCTTGCTGCCTTTTGTCTTTCCTTAGGAGTATAGGGAGGTTGAGAAGAAAATTTTATAGATAAAAAGGGGACTGAGCCAGTAGGGAAACATAAAGGAGCTAGTTTCAGGGGGACGAGAAGAGTGTCCAGCTTCCCTGTTTTGCTATTATAGCCCTCTGTACAAAAAGCAGCTGAATTAAACACACAGTCAGCAAAATTACTTCCTTGAGCTATTTCATCTGTACCTGACTGGTGACCCTAACTGGATTACAGTAACTTTTGTAGGGGCCTGGATTGCCTCACGTAACTGTAAAATCTCTTCTTTGTGCTTTATGGGGCTATTCTGAGAGTTAGAAAGCCCCTTTCTTGCCAGATGGCTGCATGAGCATGTGGGACATGATGGGTGTATTTTGAGTCAATATAAATGATGACTTTTATGTGCTTAGCTAGGAGCAAGGCTCTGGTTAATGCGATTAATTCAGCAGTTTGAGCCAAAATATGGGTAGGGAGAGCTCCTGACTCTATTACAGTGGTAGAAGAGACAATAGCATATCCTGCCCTTCTCTGTCCTTGGGACCTAAAGCAACTCCCATCTGTGAATCAGGATTCATCAGGGCCTGGAAAGGAAGCATCTTCTAAGTCCTCCCGAGCAGAGTGAGAAAAGTTTAGAACTTCTAGGCACTTGTGTTGGGTTGGGGAGGAGGGATCTGGTAGTAAAGCAGAGGGGTTTAAGGTATTGCAGGGCTTGATGGTTAAGTCTGGGGAGTCTAAAAACAAAGTTTGGTATTGGGCAAGTCTTTTGTTCAACAGCCAGTGTGGTGTCTCGCAGTTGAAGACATCTATGGCCTGATATGGGGTAAAAAACAGAGGCTGATTGAAGGTGAACTTTTGAGCCTCTTTTAACAGTAAGGCTAAAGCTGCAAGAACTCTCAGGCCAGACTTTTACTCCTGGGTCCAGGGTCTTACAGATAAGCAACAGGCCTGGGATCTGAGACTAGGTTCTGGACAAGGAGCCCTAGGGCAATTTCCCTTCTCTCAGAGATATGGAGTGAGAAGGGCTTGGAGAGGGTCTGGAGAGCTAAGGCAGGAGCTTCATTAGAGCCTTCAAAAGGCATAGAAGGCACACTTGAGCTCTGCATTCCAGTCTAAGAGCTCTAGCTCCGGATTCTTAAAGGCCTCATAAAGAGGCTTTGCTGTTATTCCAAACTGAGGAATCCATATGCGGCAGCAGCCAGCCATGCCTAAGAAAGTTAGTAGCTGTCTCCTGATGGTTGGGGGCTCTAGAGAGGTGATGAGTTCCTTCCTCTCCATGCTAACCTCTCATTACCCAGGTGAAAGAATAAATCCTAAGTAAGTTACTTGCTGCTGGGAAATCTGAGCCTTTGGGCCTATACTGGGTAGCCCCATTCTGCTAGAAAATGTAAAGTTGTTATTGTATGCTGATCTGAACTTTCTTTGTCTGGGCTACAAGTAAGGACGTCATAAACATATTGGAGGACAGTAACCCCAGGGAGGGACAGGTCCCTCCAGTTTCCAGTTAAAGCCTGGACAAAAAGATGAGGACTGTCTTGAAAGCCTTGTGGCAGGACAGTCCAAGTATATTGACTGCAGACCTGAGTGTGGGGGTCCGTTCCAGGCGAAAGCAAATAAAAATTAAGGTTGAGGGTCTAGCGGAATACAAAAGAAGGCATCCTTTAAGTCCAAAACTGTGAACCATTCAGTTCCTGGAGGGATTAATCCCAATAGTGTATAGGGTTAGGAACTAAAGGATGAATTTGAGTTATAGCTTCATTAATAACCCTTAAGTCTTGAACTAACCGGTATTGCCCAGATGGCTTTTTGACCAGTAAAATAGGTATATTGCAGGGAGAATTGCAAGGAATTCAAAGCCCATGCTTGAGGAACTTGTTGATAGTTGGCTGAAGCCTGAGAAGAGCCTCCCTGTTAATGGCATATTGAGGCTTACAGGGAAAATAGGTAGGGTCCTTCAGCCTAATCTGTACTGGAGTTAGATGAGATGCACTGCCCAGTTTCCTGATCCCAGACAGTGGGGTTAGCCTGTTTTCTGATCCAGAGAGGAATTGTAGATAGGTTAGGGTTAAATGCTTGAGAAGGGAAAATAAGCTGCAGAGCAGTTATTAGAGTAGGGTTAGGAGAGATTTGGAGGGAAGCTTGCAACTTCTGCATAATATCTCGCCCTAAAAGGGGTATAGGGCACTGAGGCATAATTAGAATGCTATGTGTAAAAGCAAGGGACCCAAAGCAGCAAGGTAAAGGCAGGGTCTGTCTGCAGGTGGTGGATGGCCTTCAATACCTGTTAGGAGGAGGCTGGAGGTAAGTGTAGGGCCAGGGTGATGAATTAGAGGAGAGAATGTGGCTCCCGCATCAAGAAGAAAGTTAACATTCTTACCTGCCATGTCAGCGTTACCCTGGGTTCAGCCTCTGTGATGTTGAGGAGGGGAGCCTGGACGAATCCCAGGGCCCTTCAGTCAAGGTGACAGTTGTCTGGCTCATAGTCAACAGTGACCCACATTGGTAGCTGGTTGGAGGAATGATCCTTTTGGCCTTTTAGGAGTTGGGATGGCCTCCCTCCTCGAGGGGAAAGGAGACAATCCTTCTTCCAGTGTCCTTCCTTTTTGTAAAGAGGACATGGGCCAGAAGGCACCATCTTGGTCAGGTAAGGACAAGTCTTACTCCAATGTCCTTCCTGATGACAGTTGTAGCAGGTGTTTGGGCCTGTCTTTGGTGGCCTCCATCCTCGTGGGCCCGAACCCAGGTAAGGCTGTGAGGGCAGGGCGCTGGCAAGGGCAGCAGACATTAATTGAGCCCTTCTCTGATCTTTTTCCTTATCCCACCATATCCTAGACTATCTCTGCCTTGTCCCTGTTATTCAAGACCTTAAAGGCTATATTTCAGAGGACTGAGAGTGGAGTCTTGGGACCCAGCTCCAATTTCTGAAGATTCCTTGTGATATCTGGAGCTGATTGCCCAATAAAATGCATGTCAAGGATAATGATGCCCTCAGGGAAAGAAGAATCCATATTAGTATATTTTTGGAGGGCATCAGCCAAACATGATTGAAAGAGGGCCGGGTTTTCATCTGGTCCTTGAGTCATTTCCCTCAGTTTCTCATTGTTCAACTGGTTTAATAATGCCTTCTTTTATGCCCTCAATAAGACAGGTGACCATATGATCTCCTCTATTTTGGCCATGTTGGCCAGCTTGATAATTCCAACCAGGACCATGATTGGGAATAACCTCGGCCCCAACCCTGTGTTGTCCTGGGTTCCAAGCAGCCAGCTCATCTGTGTACCTTTGGGCAAGAGCCCAGATACAGTTCTTTTTTCTAAGGAGCAGCAGATGGTTAAAATGATGTGAATGTCTTGCCAAGTAAGATCAAAGGCCATAGTTATGCCCTGAAATTCCTTAAGGAACTTAGAAGGGTATTCAGAATAGGTTCCTAATTTTGTCTCTATCTGAGCTAGATCTGCCATGGGGAAAGGGACATGAACCCTAATTATACCGGCTTCTCCATTTGCAACCTCCCAGAGAGGCAGCATGGAGTCTGCCTTAAAATGATCGCTACTACGTGTGGTGCCTGCAAGACTGGGAGCTGGGGTAGCCTAGGGAGCGGGAGCTGAAGGGAGGGTGGAAGGGGTAGAGGGGTTTGAGTAAGGAGAGGTAGGAGGGGTAGGAGGTCTAGGTGGGATCTGGGGATAAAAGAGGGCTGTCTAAAAGATCCAGAGGGGGAGACTGAGGAAATTTTACAAGAGACATTTGGCATTGTTTCCAGAGGTCTGGGCTTTGGCTCAGGTCCATAAACCTGAGCCATACATGTAGAATCTCAGACCATTTGTGAAGGCGCTTGCAGAAAAGATCTAGCCACATGATGGTGTTATCTTTCAGAGTGCCATTTTTCGGCCGGACCTCCTGATCATCTAGTTTATATTGAAGGCAGGCAGTATTGATGGGTCTTTGACTTGCTCCTGGTGGGACTTAAACCTAGAGTGCCAGACGGCTACCAGGTTATCCTGTCACAGAGGATTTCTTTAAAGTGGAGGATGCCCTAGAGGTGCTTATGTATCCGTCCCATGCCTCCAATGTGTGCGGCCAAGGTGATGCGCCTATTCCCTGAGAAATAGAAAGGAGCCTCACACCGGATCTGGCAATGGGATTCCCGAACCAACAGAGAAGTCCGACTTTCTCTTCCACTGGAGAATAACTCCTGCCTGGAAGTGTTAGTTTCCAACCCTCAAGGGAGGGGATCCAGGAGAGGCTCTGGAGAGCTGCAAGAGGGTTGGAGTGGAGAGGGGGAAACTCTGGCAGGGAGAGAAGAGGGTAGAGTCGAACTTCTGGGTTTGGGCACCAAAATACCTTGGTGTAGAATTAACCCCTGGTCATTCACAGAATGTAAGATGAATTTATCAAATTCTACATAAGTAAGCAAAGATTTATTGAAAGTCAAAGAGAGATAGTTCTGGCAAAGTGAAATTTTGCCAGGACAGAGCCCGATAAGGACAGCTGCCCCCAGTTAGAAAGAGTACTGGGGTTTTATATTTTTCTAAGCAGGATGTCAGATGCTTGTACCTTGCAGGGGGGCAGCCATTACAATTGTCTTCTCCTGGGAACTGTCCTGTTCCCATCTATGATGGGTGATTGTTAGTGTATAGGGAGTTGCCATTGTGATTGGGAACTATTTTGTTCCCCCCTATGGGATAGATGGAAGGTGCTTGTCTGCCTGCAGGTGCAGTGCTGGCCAGGGGAGTCAGAGCCAAGTGGTTAATGTTTAAGCTCGCTCCTGCCAGCTTGCTCCTGTTAACTCCTTGCCTGTCCCATCCTGCCAGCTCACAAGCCGCTCCTGTTAACTCTTTGTCTCATCAGTAATTAGGTTTCTTTTGAAGAAACAATATAATAAATATTTTAGGCTGTTTACTGTCATGGCTTAGAATATTAGCTCTAAAGTTAGAATGTTTGGACTAAATTCTTATCCCTCATTCTTACTAGCTAGGTAACCTTGGACAATTTACCAAACCTCTTGTAACTTATGTTCTTTTTTTTTTTTTTTTTTGAGGGTAGTGTCACTGGCCCTCATATGTGGGACCCGAACCAGGGCCGCTGGCATCCCAAGCCAGCTCTTAATCACTGTGCCACTCGGCCGGACCACTTATGTTCTTTTGTTGGTTACATAAAGATAATAGTACCTCATAGGAATCAAGTGATTAATACATTAATATATTTAAAGTGGCTAGAGTGATGTTTGGCATGTGTTAGCTGCTTATTAGTTATGCTGTTATTTTAGGAGACTTCTGCCAAAGCACGGAGCTTCCTTCAAGGTCCTGGCTCTATGATCTATATCATAGTCTGAGAAGTGGGTGAAAGTCTTACTGCCAGCGTAGTTGCTCAGCTAGCTCTCTTTTCGCCTGTATTGGAATTTTTTGTCATTATTTATAAAAAAGAAAAACTAAGTACAACTGTCATAGGCAGCCCATCTAACAGGGCCCATCCTGATCAGGATGGGCCATTATCAATTAGCCACCACCGAAGGTATTTTCAAGTTAGGTGATTTTTGTTACTGTTACTTGTGAGTTTTGTTTGTTTGTTCTTACCATGTCAACCTGATGTCTTTTACAGTTATTCTCACTTTGTTTCTGGTAGTCGAGAAGTGACCTTTGCCTTCTGCTTGCTGGAATCCTGTCATCTCCATTTAAACAAAGAAGCTTATTTCAGCTGGGTCTACTTCTATCTCCAGACTAAAGACAGTCTTAAAGGGAGTTTTCTAAGGTCCTGGCGCATACTCACCATGTATTTCTCAAGTCTTCAGTGGTCCACCCTGAGGATATAGCTAGAAAGTGAGTGGTGTGTCACATATGATAAACCATGACATCTGTAACTTTTTTAGATTTTGAATTACATTCTCCACCTGCCAGTGAGTTCATGATGTCTCAAATTCATTTAGCTTGGGCTGCCTCTGAGGCCTGGTTCAGTCAAGCAACCATAATAATTATAGTCTTCTTAAAACTCTCTGTTACATGCACATGTTAATAAATTTATCTAGTCTGAATTGCACAATTCTCATTTGTCTAATCCTTCAGAACTCAATCCCACACATTTTGACCAGATTTTAGAGAATATAAATTAATTAAATCCTTCCATTATTTTTATGTGTAAGCCTCCTCCTCATATTGACCTATAAATTGTTACTCCCATGAAGCATTCTGGAATCTGACTCTAGTTGTAAATCTGGAGACAATAAATAGTGGTAGAAATGAGGTCTGAGGACAACTTGTCTTTTCTTGTAGGCATCTTGCATTTCAAGAAAGGCAGAAATATTACCAGGGAGGAAATAAGGGGTTCTATTTTAGATGGTTAGAGAAGTTTAATATGAAATAGGAATGTTTGAAGAGAAATTTTCCATAAACCCATTCAAATTTTGGGGGTCCTATTATTGCTCAATTACCACCAACATGGATTTTCTCTTCTTACTACATTGTGTCACTATTGAGGTAGGCAGAATGATAGCCCCCAAATATGTTCACGTCTTAACCCTGGGAACTGATGAATATGTTATGTTACATGGCAAGATAAGGTAATTAAAGTGGCAATTGAAAGAAGTTGCTAACCAACTAACCTGGAGATTGGGAGATTATCTTAAATTATCCTGTTAAACCTAAGAGTGTAAGTGAAAGAGGGAAGCAAGAGAGCCAATGTCAGTGTGATACAATGTGAAAAAGACTTGACCAAATGTATCTAAATATATCTGGCTTTGAAAATGTCTAAATTTAGAACTCCAAGTAATTTTTTTAACACACAATGCAAATTGGTTTTCTTTCTGTCTCTCTGTCTCCATCTCGTTATATGTCTCTTTCTGAAATATTTATATGACATATATTTATATAATATATACCCATAGCATATAAAATATTTCTAAAGATGCAAGAGAAACTAACATTGGTTGCCTCTAACATGGAGTATAAGTGGACTAAAAGTTTTTCCATTTGACTGATGACATCTTTATTTTTGAAAGTATTATTATTTTTATAAACAATATACAGTGAGCAAATTTCAAACTACAAAGTCAAATGTGCAAGACCATACTATTTTTCTTTACAGTAACTAAAAGAATAATAACTTGATGGTGGAAAAGGGGCTGACCCAAAATGGCAATGATGCAGTGTGTTGAGATAGGAGAAAAAGCCTAAATTTGCGGTTATTTATTTATTTTATTTATTTGACACTTTAATATGAACCAGAGTTTCCACTTATTGAGCACTTACTATATGCAAAAATAAAGTCAGGAACTTTTGGATACTTGAATTCTGCCCCAATACTGACTCAAAGCTGTGGAATGGATAGCATCAAATCACTGTTGTACTTTATACATGTTTTGTTTGTTTTTTGTTGTTGTTTTGTTGTGTTTTTTTGTTTGTTTTTTTAGTTTCAGATGTATAAAACAATGTAATAGTTAGACATTTAATTTGTGGCTATTCTTAATATTAATGTCTGTTTGCCGACACTGCTTACATCCTAATTAATTGCCAGCATCTTCCTCCCTGATTACCTCCACTTTGGAGACAACCTGATTTACTGTTACTATTTCCTGGGCTTGACTCAAATAGAATGGCTTCAGTTTTCAATACGCCTCAGAAGTTCCACTAAATATGATCTCAAAATCTGCAAGATTCTCTACTGGGCATTGTCTCTGTTCTGACTACAGATGAGATTACCTCATGTTTCTGAAGGTGATTGCATTATTAAGCTGGAGAATTAGAAGTCAATATTTGTTTTTAAGAAAATCACTAGAGTTCCTGAGTGTAAACATGCATTTGTTATAATTATGAAAAGTGACAAAAACAAGGAATGTTTCATTGATATTTTATTATGGGTGTCTGTAAGGAAAAAAGATCAACAACCACATACAAGCTTACAAAGTTAAATTTCAACACATTCTCTGTGTTATTGTGACAAATCAGCCCCATAATTTGTTCTTTGTTGTTGTTGACTTTTACATGATGAAGGAATGGAGTCCTCTGAAGTGACATGCCAATAAATTTTTTTGACAAGAGATATGTACAGATGCTGTATATTTGTGTTTTGAATGAAAGGCAACAGTTCTGACCTAGAGTTTTAAAAGTGAAAGTACATTAGCACCATAACATGAGTCTTTAAAACCTTCCCAAGTATTGGTAATCTTGATAATTTTAGCAATGACAAGAGAAAAGCACCTTTAAAAGCAGTTGATATCCAAGATTAAAGAAATTGTGGGTTACTTCTTTATATTCTTGCACTACACTATACTTTTTTTTTACAAATATTTTAAGAAATTAATTAATGAAATTCACGAGTTTTGCTAATTTATACAATTTTTTCATCTTCTGGGACTTAGAGAATTCATCTGTGTTTCTGACCAGTTGAGGTAGTTGAAACAGGGAGGTCTTTTCAAATTTCATGTTTGACTACTTCAGAAAGAAAGATTATCTTTCAATGGTAAGCATAGTCATTGCTTTGCAAATGTGCTAGGATTCAAAGAATGTAACACAGTGTTATTGTAAGAGTGTTGAAGTTTATTTATTATAGCACCATTGAGACATTTTGAAGTTGAAATTGGTAAAAAAATAGAACAAAAAGCATTTGAACTGTATTTGGTGTAACAGAAAAAAAAAGTATCTTTTTTTTTGTCAAATTATCCTTTTTCCAAAAATTTTGGAAATAAATAACTGGAATTTAGTTGGTGACTTGTACTGGTTGACAAGATTAGAACAAGAGGAACACATACGGAGTGTGAAATTTTTTGCCGGGGTTTCAGATAGAGTTTGGTTTATAAAAAGCAAACAGGGCCAATGTCCACACCAAATTCTTGATCAGGACCACCAACATCGTAAGGTGCGATATCTATAATAGGTAGTCTCATAGCCTTGCGTGTTCGATATTCGAAGACTGTTTTGCCCCATTCCCCAGTGTGTTTCTGTAAAAAAGAGTGAAAATATATAAGTGATCATGACATTAGAGTTATATTCATCTGCTGCTTGACAAAGGAGATACCTTCTGGGAAATTTTGTCAAGCAAACATCATAGCGTGTACTTCTACAAACCTAGATGGCCTATCCCACCTCTGCGCTCTATGGGATAGCCTAGGCTACAAACCTGTACAGCACCATACTATACAAAATGACATAAGATTAAAGCAGGCAAAAGAGAAAATGATGCAATCAAGAGATGCAGTAAACATGAGATGTACGAGGCTGCGGCTGATGTACTATGGCATACTGTTTTACAGCAAACTTTTCTTTTACAAGTGGAAAAATACACTCTAAAATAATGATTTAAAAAGTCTGATACAGTAAATACATAAGCCAGAAACATAGTTGTTTATTATCATTATGAAGTATTATATACTGAGTATACATAATTGTATGTCCTAAACTTCTATATGACTGGCAGGTTTGTCTACACCCGCATCACCGCACACATGTTGAGTAATGCATTGTGCTATGACCTTATGAACAAACTACAACGTCACTGGGTGATAGGAATTTTTTGGTTCCATTGCAGTCTTACAGGGCCATTGTTGTATATGCCATCTGTGATTGACCCAAATGTCATTATGTGGTGTATGACTGTACTTAGACACTAGCTGTGATGGGCCAAGTTTCTTTTCTTTTTTTTTAAAGTTGCTTGAAGAGAGTTGCCAGTTTGCCATGTTATCTTCCATATATATATATGAGGCCTGCTGCACTTCACTGCTATAATCTTCCCAGTTGATAACCCATATTGTGAACAAAAAGCCATATAGGGCTTTGGGGTAAACCCAGCAGGTAGATTGCCATAGGCCAATCCATTCTCAGAAGTCTTGGTTCTAGTTATTGCTACTAGGTATATAGCTTATTAATAAGAAGTGGAAGAAAAGATTTCACTGTGTAATTTGCTAATATTAGAAGTGAATTCTCCCTCTGTTCATAAATATAATAAAAAAGAACTGATTTAAAGTTAACCTTCAAAATTAAAAAAGGAAGCAGAGATTTTAGATTGTGTCTATAGGATAGCTATTATGCAGAATATATAGTAACCATCCAGATTACCTAATAAAGTTTATATTATGGATTTAAATTTCAATTGCTTTCATTTCAACTGCTTTTTACCTGGAGATTGAGAAGATATATTCATTTTTTGTGTGTGGTATTTAACATGCCCTGCAATGAATCAGTAGATCCTATTTAATTCACACCAAATACATTCTTTTGTTCGCCCTCTATATTTTTTATTTCTTCTTTTTAAAATAGTGTCATTAAACCAGAATGCGGAGCTCATTATGATCCATACTTATAAGAATGTTACTTACAGTGCAACCATCCTCCAGAACTGTGTATGTAAATTTGCTATTTCCTTCAGCCTTGAATTCGCCTTCATTTGACCCCATCAGCCTCAGGGCTTTCTTTACATTCCCACTGGCATGATCCATGTACGCAATGCTATTCTTGCAGTGATATGTGATGTTCTGGGAGGCCCGACTGGAGAGAAGTCGAAGGAATGCCAGCTGGACATCAAGGACATCTTCAGGAAGTTCAGGATTTCCATAGCTAAACTGTAATAGGGAACAAATAAAACTGATCAAACATTTCGCAACTGTATGTAAGGGATTCATGCAGTATAGTTTGGTCATTGTAATGTAGGTAGTTCATAACCTTATGTATGAATATTTTATATATGAATATTTTTATTAAAGTATAATGGACATACAATATTATACTAATTTCAGATTTACAATATATTCTACATTTATATACCTTACCATGCGATCACTACTGTAAGTCTACTACACTTGTCGCTATATGAATGTTTTTATTGCACATATAATATACAATGCTAGAGTGAAAAAGGTCTTAAGAATTGAAAGAAAGGTGGTTGCATACAAAGAATAATTGATCTAGCTTAGCTATTGAGAAACAAGTTATAAAAATTATGAAAATTGACACCTGAATGTATAAAGTCATTTGGATTTTTCTTTATTAACTAAGTTTACTTTGTGATGAACAGTTGGGAAGAACCAAGGAAGTCAGGTAGGTAGGGAAGGCTTATTTTAAAAAAAAAAAGAAAAAGAAAAAGTATACCCTTTCTTACCTGGAAACCACCATCCATGGTTTCTCCAAACCAAACATGTTTCTTCTCAGCACCAGAATCTGTCCACCAGTTCTTTCGTGGAACATTCAAAGGACTAGCATTTATGCAGGTTTCCCCAGTTTCCATATTACAGAAAACTTTAATAGCATCCATCTTGCAACCTTGGTTAGGATCAACCCAATATTCTCCTGAATAATCACAAAAAAGGACAATGAAAATTGGTTATAAAATCCAATAATGAATTGAACCAGAAAAACTTGGTTTGTTTGCCTGGTAAAACATTCATAATATTGACTGTTCATATGTTTGTATTTTATGTATTTATATTTTATAGTATAGCATAACACAGAAACTTTTAGATTGAAATTACTGAAGTAAAAGATTTAGCGATAACAGAACACAGTGAAGCAAAAATTAACATCTTAATATTGACCAAGGAAGATATATTCAGCCAAGACCTTCTGATTAGTGCCTTGTATTTACTGAATCCTCTCTTTTTGAAGATGACTACCTATTTAATGTGGTTTTGCTTAATAATGTGAGCTCTTTGTCTAAAATAGATTTATACCAATAAGTCTAAATCTAAAGTCCCCATGATTGATGATTTTCCTCTATTTTAAGTATTTCCAGAAATGACTCCAAGGCAATGTTTCATGTTAAGATATTTAGGAGCTTGAAGTAATTTTGCCTTTCAGAAGTTAACTCAATATATGTAAACCTTACACTATCACATTATTCAATTTAGTTCTGTACACTATTCTGATATTTTCCATTAAATTTGAAAATTTTAATAATTTGATTTGTTACAAAAATTAGATTTCAATAAACAAATATTGCAATAATTAAATTGGAAATTATGTCTACATCAAATTATGTATATTTGATCCTGAGATCACAGTGATATACATTGCTTTATCACTCAAATAACTTAGTGATGCTAAACGTACCAAACTATGATTTATATTAAAATTCCTACAAAACTGTCCTTTAAGTTGCCCTACATTTGGAATATTTTGAAGTTATTCATGTTACATTTTAAGTACACCTGCAAAATTCATGTTTCTTTCTTAGAATGTCACGTAGTTTCAATTTAACTAACATTCTTTAAGTACTGATTCTGCTATGAAATATTTTCTATTCATAGTAAAACTTTCCTCTTCTGTAAATTCTAATATAAGCAGCTTTCTCTGTAATCTTCTTATTATGAGTGTAAAAGATCCCCCAACATACCACTCTTGAGTTCAGGATGGCAGAATTTCAGGTCTCGGCAGTTCCGAGCAGGGTTTTTACGAGAACCATCGGGACTAATGAGGCTTTCTATTTGTCCATTGACTGATTTGAGTGAAGTCATAATCTCTTCAGTGTTGATTTTGATATCCATTGGTTGATCTCCATAATATGGGGCAAAACCACCAGCTTTCTCCCCTGTAGCAGCACTGACGAATCCACCATCGCAGCATGGACCTGGAGCACCAGGTGGGCCGGGAGGTCCAGGCTGTCCTGGGTGTCCTGGGGAGCCCTGTGGAGTGGATGAATATAAATCACTGAGCTGTGCTTGTCTGGTCTCCACAGAAAAAATATGTGGCTAGCCCAAGAAAATACGGTAAGTACAATCCTTGTGGCATCATAATTATTTTAATAAAGGTTTATTTGTGTTGCTTTGTGATCAAATATTCATTTGATTCATTATCATGAATCATTCATTTCATTATCATGAAATTTATTGTTCCACTGTGTAAGAATCAGTGATGTTAGAGCACAAATTTTACTGTATCATATTTCCTTCTATACAACTGTTGTAAGCAATTCTAACACTAACATGACAGAGGGGAAATGATCAGGAAATCTGTTGTGAACCCAAATTTTTCATAACTTTATGTTTTAGGGCTGATCACTATGTTATTGGTGTTTCAATTGCCACATTTGTAACTTGTGAGGGTAATAGCTTTTATTCCACGGACCCCAAAGGTGTAGAATAAGAAAGTATTAGTAATAAAAGGTATCAGTAGCAAAAGAGAAATCATAGAAGTTGTTTGAGAAGTAGAATGTACAACATACTTGAAAATCATTATGATTATTATAGTTGTGGGAGGCGAGTGTGAGATTAATACTGGCAGAGTCCATTTGGTTAAATGAGCTTATGTCTTTATTCTGATATAACTGTCATCTGATCAAACCATTAAAAAGATTTTTTCCCCCCATTGTTACAGTGTAATGAAGAAAGTCTTCATATGGTAAAGAATGTCTTAGAGTCATTGTTTATTTTCTAAGTTACGCTGGGTGATTATATTATGCTTAATTCACTATCTCAGCTTTAGAATATTGCAAAATGTTTCTGAAAATATGAATATTATAGCAAATTAAATATACATATTTATAAATGATGTCTTACCTCAGATCCTCTTTCACCTCTGTTACCTCGAGGCCCAGGCGGTCCAATGGGACCTGGATGTCCACTTGTTCCATCTTTGCCAGGGGATCCACTAGGTCCAACAGGTCCCTAAAATATTATCATGATATTACAGTGTTAGAGTACCTTGTTTCAGTGCAAATAGTTAAAAAAAGTGTGGACCTTCCACTATCTTTGAGATACTTACTCTGGGTCCTGCAGGCCCTGGACTACCGACTGCACCTTGGTGACCAGCGGCACCCTGAAAAGAAGGGTGAATATGAGTGAAGACTTTAAAAAGGTTAGGAAACTATACATTCCGGATGAGATCAAGGAACATGGGGATCGTGATAAAAAGTAATTTATTTTTTCTTTAATCTTCCCATTGTGCGATGCCCTTAAATCAAATAAGCCCTTAAATCCATTTCCCATCTCTTTTAGCATATATTTTTAGAGATGACCATCTAATGGTCTCTATGATTTGCCTGTCTCATCAGTTAAAATGCATTGAAGGGGATTTTCTTACAAAACAGAAGCACTTACTGGAGCACCTGGGGGACCTGGGTTACCAGGGAATCCACGGTGTCCTTTGATGCCGTTAGAGCCACGTTCGCCTGTTTCACCTTTGTCACCACGTGGGCCTTGGGGACCCTTTGCAAACACATTTCAAATTAAGGTCATCCATACATACGCACATTGGAAAAACAAAATAGCATTTACACCAATTAAGTCCATTTTCTTGGCATTCTATTAGGGACAGACACTGAATAATGAAATAATAAAGATTATTCTTGTAGTTGTATTGTTTTTGGATTGATAATTGTATGAGACCACAATAATTGATGTGTATATCCTTGGCCCCAAGAAGCTTTGGAATTCTAAATTGCTTTCTCTATAATTGAAGGAAAGTTTACATTCAGTTCCATAGTTATGTATTTTGTTATCTTCTTTTTCTGAACATGCTAGAAAACAGAATATTTCCTACATTGTAGAATGAGTTAAAAAACAAACAAACCAACAACTTACTGCAGGACCTCGGGCACCAGCAGGACCAGGGGCACCAGAAGGACCAGCAGGGCCCTACAATAAAAATAAAGAAATGAACAAAGAAACAGATAATTGTTCATTTATTGATATTGTTTTGTTTGATTTAGAAGTTAATAATTTCATTCTAAGGGAACAATGGTAAGCCTCCTATTACTGAAAGTTTGTAACAGTTTCTCCTTCAATATCCTTTCCTTGTTTCCGTCTTTACCAGGGGGTCTAAACAGAAAAGCTGAGAAAGTCCTGTTCATTCAGCCTTACATTTACCCAGTGAATGTACGCAAAGTCTGTATAATTTTGTTTTCAATTTTAGTAATGAATTCTTCATTGACAACTACCAGAAACTTCTTATATATCTTTATTACCACAGCTGCCTATGGAATGGCTTGCATAAAAACTGAAACGAATGATAGTAGATCTTTTGGTTCAAAGGTAAGACATTCTATTTTCTACCTCTATTCTCTTTATTGAGGAAAACAGACAAGTAAAGAAAGATGGTGTTGATGAGAACTCACAGATTCTCCTCTGTCACCACTCTTTCCAGATGGACCAACAGGACCAGGTGGGCCAGGATGGCCAGGAGCTCCAGGGGCTCCAGGAGAGCCATTTTCACCACGATCACCCTGTGGGCAAATTCACAGAGCCAAAGTAAAGACGACCGGCAGTTACTGTTTGAATTACACAACCCCACTGTACCTGTGTTTGTTATACCTTGGTACCAGGAGTTCCATCTCGGCCTGGCAGACCATCTGACCCAGGGTTTCCCTGATGAAAGAAAAAAAGACAGAGAGAAAAGAAATTGACCTCTTTGGAACCATTCAAATACTATCTATGCCAAGCTTTCTCAATGGGAGTGATATCACCTTAAAGAGGGTAAGAACTAGTTCTTGGGAGGGCAAAATCTTAGGTATTACAACAGCTGTAGTCCTTTAAAGGGTAACAATACTTAAACGCCTATATCTGTGGTAATCAAATTTTATGGGGTGAGAAGGGAAAAATGATTAAGAAAAAACATCTCAAGGGATCCTTAGGGGAGAGATAATAAATAAAAGCTTGACAAACAGTAATTGAAGCTGATAATGGAACTCTACCATTTAAGACAAGACTAATTACAGATTATATGCAGTACATTTTTACCCAGAAGGAATGTGATAAATTGGGGCTCTCCCCACCCCAAAATGGTTTCTGTGTTTCACTACAGATTATGTTCTTCTTTATTAATGATCATTCATTGGGTGAATAATGAACAGGAACATTTAAGTCGATTCTCAGTTGTTATAGAAAGAATATCTGCTATTACAGAAGTAAGAGGAACTTTGTCATTTGGCAATATTGACACTCTTACACATGAAGGCCCAATTTGACCTTTGCTTAAATAAATGATCAAATACTCCCTGGCCAATTGGCTATTTCCTAAACTAGTACTTACATCTCTTCCGGGTTCACCCGCTGTACCAGACAGACCAGGAAGACCTTGGGGCCCCGGAGGACCTCGTTCTCCATTATGACCACTAGGTCCTGGTTTCCCACTTTCACCCTGTATAAACAATAAAAGGCATTTATTAATTCAAAAACGTAATTAATATAATGTTATCAGTTGTGTTTGTTTCTCAGGGGAACATCTTGTTTAACTCCATTTCTATTGAGATTGTTCCTAAAACTGTCCTAGCCATAGGGGAAAAGTTTTGCAAGCGTCTTGTGTTTTCCAACTTGCCCAGTGACTCTGAATACCAACGGGCTGAGTAATTACACTAATGATCTTCTTCAGAATACATTGTAATATGGGAAGTATAAAAAGACGTGGCTATTGTAACAAAAAGTTAATGATGAGTCATCATAAAACTGTAGGTTTACGGTAACTATTACAACGAAGTTACATTGAACATTTGTTCATATAAGTTGAATACACTTAAATGTTATATTGTATTTCCACTACAATATTATATGACATTTAGTTTAAAGAGGTGTTGAAATGTCAAACTATGAGCCTTAATAAAACAGAATTTTATTGCCCCAATTTGCTAAATGGGTAGTTAAGATGCTAATGACTAGGATGTTATCATATTATTAGTGAAAGGAAATCAGGAGTGCAAAATGAATTGAGTTGATAAATAATTGTTATCAATTAACGGCTTTCATATTTCATAGGTCTTTAAGCTGACATTATCTCCCCCTTCAAGACTCACAATCAAAGCAAAAGATGGTCACAAGTTTCCTAACAGAAGCATTTAAGATAATTAGATGTTTTTCTGTGTTATCAAGTTATTCGTATTTATGTTCAAGGCTGGTCCATGACATGCATTGTTTTTGTGCTCTGGAGCCTTTAAATAACATGCTTGCTTCCTGAAAATGTGGAAGCATCAGAATTTGGAACTTATAGGAAACTTGTTCCTTATGTGCTTTCTATGGTTAAGTGATCCCCCCCCAGGCAATCAAAGGAAACAGGAGTCCCGTGATACAAACACAGATACATTCACCTTAATGCCTTGAGGGCCAGGACTTCCTCTACCACCTGGAGGGCCTGGTGGTCCTGCCAGACCCCGTGCTCCAGTAATCCCAGCAAGTCCAAGTGGGCCTGGCGGTCCCTGTTGTGACAGATAATGAAGCCTCAGTTCTTCTTTATGTGACTATATTTTCCTCTATTGAATTTGTGATAAAAAATAAAATAGTATTGTCAATCAGTAGAGTATCAAATCTACTCACCGGAGGGCCCTGAGAACCAGGTGATCCCTTCTCACCTGGCTGGCCAGCATCACCTTTTGGTCCAGACACCCCAGGGTTGCCAGGAGAACCACTGTTACCAGGTGGACCTGGGGGTCCATCCTTGCCTGGAGTACCGCTGGAGCCTGGGGGGCCTGGGTTACCCTACGAAGAAACATTTGAATTTGAGTATTTTGTAATGAAAAAGTTAAAAATTCCTTCCTTCTTTTACCTGTGTTTAAATAACTTTATAGAGGATTTAATATAAAGAAATGTAACAATGGGTAAGTTTCTCATCCTATGCATGTAAGAATGCTCTTTATGGAATATGTGACGAAAAACAAAAATCCTTTAAAAAGTACTTACATTATTACCAGGAGGACCCGGAGGACCGCGGCCACCAGGGAAGCCAGCAGCACCCTGTGAAACAGCAATGTATTTTTGAATTTCAAAAGTTAAGTAGAACAAATAATTAACCACTACAAACAAATGTAAAGTATAAAAAAATGTGCTAGGATCTGCCTTCTACTCCAGTTTGTTTTTTCCTCTTGGAATTTTCATGTAAGTCATATATGAGTAAGAGATGACAATTTTTATACTCTTTTAGGGATCTAGTGCTTTCAATGTGGTTTTTATACTGATTGATATTAATTAATGCTTTTCAATAATAGTTAAGAGGATCAATACTTACAGGACCACCAGGACTGCCACGATCACCTTTGACACCTTGGGAACCAGGGGGACCCTATATGGAATGGAGGTGAAAATGGTTTATAAGAATAGCACTAAAATCAAATATTTGGAAAAGCATTAAGCCTTTGAGAAACAGTAATTCTACTTATTGTGATAATTATTCTGCAATATGCACATTATTCTGCAATATGCACATATATCAAATCATCCTGTTGTATACCTTAAATTTATGCAATGTTGTATGTCAATTATGAATATTGAATGTCAAATATATATACATATATATATATATATATATAGTCATGGGGTGTAAAGTACAGCATAAGGAATATAGTCAATGGACTTGTAACAGCTATATGTGATGTCAGAGGAGTAGTAGATTGGGGGAGGTTATCACATTGTGTGGGGTGTATATGTCTAATCATTATGTGGTTTTGTACACCTGAAACTAAGATAAAAATAAAATTAAATAAGGAAGTTAAAATAACTTGATTGACATGATATCTAGACTGTTGGAGCCAAGATTCAAACTCAGAACTCTATTCCTAGGAAGACTGTACTTGTCACCATGACAAGTTCTCTCACTATGACATATTAAATCATTGCTAACCTAAGTGCTTCCCATCAGAACGCTCAGAGAAAAAGACACAATACTTACGGCAGGGCCAGACCCTCCAGGGGGTCCTGGAACCCCAGGAGGGCCTCCTTCACCTTTCTCACCAGGAGCACCTCTTTCTCCTTTACCACCAGGCTCACCATTCTGTCCCTATGTTCAGAAACAACAGCTTGTGAGCTGGCATCTTTGATAATACACTTAGCATATCATTTTTATTTTTCTTCTGAAAATAAAGTTCTTCAGGTGGAGAGATGTTGAAATAAAATGGGGAAATGAGGCTCTTAGCAGACATGGCAAAAGAAAGTCAATCAAAAGATTCCCTTGGTAAAAGAATATCATCCAGAAAGCATTAAGATAGATAGAGTAGCATTTGTCAGAAGGGAGAAAGTCTCTCTGGGAACTGTACATTTGAAAGTGAGCACCAGTAATACCATTTGAGCAACATGGGACATAGAGCTAATTTTAAATAGTATCACCTTATGGAAGAAGTTTAAAAATTTTAGAGTGCTTTTAAATGTACGGTATTGTGTTAGTCTCGTTAACCTGACATAAAGGCAAGGCAAGTCTTTTTATCTCCATCTTTTAAAGAGTAAGAAGGGAGATAAAGTAAAACAGTGGTCGAAAGAGTGGAGAGGAGGGCTAAATTAACCCTATAAGGAATGAGTGGCTGCGGCAGGACTAGATCCAGACTTAATGTTTACTTCTGCCATTTTTCAGCAAGAGAGTGATTCTGGGCTGTGTTACGTGTATGCGTTAATGTTCATACTTACCGGGGCACCAGGGAAGCCAGCAGGTCCTGGAGGCCCATGTTCGCCTCTTTCACCCTGAAGTGAAAAATATCCTCGTTAGTTTCAGGGAAAACATCTTCCCACACATCATCCTCTGTATCATCTTGCAAAGGAAACTAACGTAGTGTACCCTCTGAAGACATTTCAATTTCTGGACAAAGTTAGTGAACAACACAAGAACCACTGATGTCTGTGATACTCTTTGCAAGAAAACTAATTTGAGAATTCTGTGTTTAATACATTTAATTGTATAACTTCTCAAAATGTAAGGATTTTGAAATATGGTAACAGGGTTGAGAAATCAATCAATAAATCAATCATTAGTTAAAAACATTTGCTATATATCTCTCCTGAGTCACAAACCCTGAAAATGGAGAATTTTAGATCCAGAAGGAGCCTCAGGCAAAAATTCTATAGGTTTGGGAAATACTCATTTTAACTAGTGTATACTACTTGTGAGATTTTTTCCAAAATTATTTAGGAAAGAAGGCATGATTTAAAATTGTCTCTTGTGAATTTTAGAATCAATAACTGTAACCTTTTCTTGCATGTCATATGACTCCTAAAGACAGTATCCCAACACTGAGACTCAGGGCACCTGGGTAACATTGCTAAGTATAAGTAGCTGCCTGGGTAGGGTTAAAAAACATGTTGAAAATGCCTTTAACACTTACAGGGCCACCACGAGGACCAGGTGTACCCGGAGGTCCAGAGGCACCACTTTCACCCTTTGAAAAAAGAAAAGAAAAATAATATTGCATCATCCAAAAAACCAAAGACATTTCCTTATTGTTTCTAAACAGTATTAAGTGTTACCTTATCTCCAGGCTGACCAGCTGGGCCAGGGGGACCAATGTGACCAGTAGGACCCTAAAGAAAATAGAAATATATTTTTAATTTTGAAGAGAAAAAATATCATTTTTCATATTAATCAAACAGAGAGCATATACATATATTATTCTCTAATAAACTATAATACATAATATGATTTCTTTTATGGCTTGAATGATATTTTCTGTATCCAGTGTGTGAATACTTCAGAACTTAGTAAATATAAGATTCTATAGGATGACTCTAAAAGATTATAAGATTCAGTGGAAATTTATTGATTCATTTTTCTTTCTATTCAGGAGGTAAGATGTGATATAGTATCTTATAGTAATAACTGAAAAATTAAAATACATCACCTTATTCAAGTGTTAATAATTCAAAATGTTTCATTTCACTACTTGAAGTATCATTGCACATATTAAAGTTTACAAATTGAGGTTTTGAAGTAGTAAGTTCTATTTATATTACATAAATAAAACATTAGGTTTTTTATGTTTTTTTTTTTTTGATGTTGATAGTGGCTTATCCATCTAGTCAAATGTTAAGTATTTATGAATTTCTTTAGGGCAACTATAGTAAATATGTAATCTATGTAATGGCATAGTTTCATGTTTATTTAATGTGTTTATTATGTAGATATGACTACAGCTAGAAGATGTTTGCTAATGTGAATGGAATTGATTATAATATTTGGTTTATTTTTAACATTTATTTTGAAATAGTTATAGATTCACAGAAAGTGGCAAAGAAGTATACAGGGAAATCCTGTGCACCTGTCTCCCAGCCACGTTCAATGCTACATCTCACACAACTGGAGTATAATATAAAACCGAGAAATTGACACTGGCATAATCCATAGGGTTTATTCAAGTTTCACCAGTAATATACATGCTCTCATTTGTGTATGTACCTAGCTCTATATAATTTTATCACATGTGGCTTTGCATGACCACTACCACAATCAAGATACTCAAATGTACAGTAACCATGAGTCCCTTTTGTCACCTTATTATAGCATCAGCAATCTCCCTCTCCCCACTCCTAACTCCTGGCAACCATAAAGCTGTTCTGTATCTCTGTGTTATGTTATTTCACAATATTACATGAATGGAATCATGTAATATCTTTTTGATTTGACTTTTCACCACTCAGCATCATGTACTTGAGGTTTGTATCAGTTGCTTTGGGTATCAATAGTTAATTTCTTTTTATTGCTAGGTGGTATTCCATGGTATGACTTTGCCACAGAATTACAATGTTTTTAATATCAGAATTCCTTCATGAGCAGTATCAATTATCTTGGATTTTAGTGACTCATTATAACTTTAGCTTGTAACCTTTATCATACTGTGGGGATTTTTCCATTGTCAGGTCATTGTTTATCAGGTAGTGAGATAAATCAGAAATTTTAACTGTCAGATCACTTGGGTCTTCTTAATGCTTAGGAGGTGGCAAATTATGGTCTAACTTTTCATGAGGAGTTATGGGAACAAACAGAAGTGGAGGTGAGGGACTATTTGGTATCACATACAGATGAGATCTGTTTTCTTCCAAAACGAACACTCACCCTTGGACCATCTTTCCCTGGAACACCACTAGGACCTGCAGGGCCTGGTTCACCCTGTCAAAAAAAAAGCCAGTGTCATCAGGTTAGAAGTATCCTCAGTGAAAACCTCCCAAGAAGAGCAGCAACCTTTAAGATTCGCTGTGATGTATACGAGACATTTTGATTCACAGTTGTTCAAGGAAGAGTGCATCAAAGTCTTATTTACTGTGAAATGATGACTTGATTTTTGAAAATAGATTGTTTTCCCAGCAGTAGTGTTTTCCTTTTACCTACAAAGCCTGTTTTGTTACATAATTAACAACAGATAAGTCAGTACCTTTTCACCCTTTGGGCCGGCAAGTCCAGGACCTCCCCGTTCTCCAGGCATCCCTTGTATACCAGGACCACCAGCAAGACCTGGTGGTCCAGGGGGACCAGGAGGACCCTGAAATTAAACAAGAAAGAGTATGTCCGAAGAAGGAAATGAGAAGCATTTTGTAAAGTCTAGGTGAATTGAATTACATGGCATTACCTTTGTTCCAGTGGCACCAGGAGGGCCAGGTCCACCTTTATCTCCTTTTGGCCCTGCTGTTCCAGGAGTTCCCCGTTCACCGGGGGCACCCGCTTCGCCCTGTAATAGGAAGATGTAATGCCCCTGTTAGAAAACTCAATGCTAAAGATACACATAAAACACCCTAAATTGTATTATTTTGATGCAGATCACTAGATGCTTAACTTGTGTTTTTTTTTTCTTTAAAGCCTTTCTTTTTTTAATTATTTTTATTTATTTATTTTTAATTAGTTTCAGGTGTAAGGCACAGTGCACTAGTTATACTTTGTACCCCTCAAAGTGGCAACTTCCCCTCCTCCATTTAGCCACCCTACTCCTCCCCCGCATATCATATATATATATTACACTTCCTCTGACTTAACTTGTGTTTTTGAACAATTCAGAAATTTTATAGTTATGAAAGACATTTGATCAACTGAATTGGAACTGAAAACTTAAAGAAGAGTTAATCTAAACAAGGAAACTTTGACACCGGACCTGGTGAACTAACTTTGAAACTATTGTTATTATTTTAGAGCAAATTTTAAAAAATTCTTCTACCAAAATAGTTTTCCCATATAGTGTCAAAGATTTTTCTACTTAAATGTCAGGCCCGTAGCTGATTCTGTAGTATTTATTAGTGTCAGCAAACTTTATTTTCTAGCTGAAGCAAATTTAATCTATTTGAAATGTCTTGAGTTACCTTAAGTGTAGTCACCAAACATTTACAATGTTGTGCTTCTTGAAAAGAACATTTTGGTGTAATATACTAAAGCTGTGTCACTAATCAATTGCTCTATGAAATGCTGAAAACATTAGAAAATTGAAATACTCACCTTGCCTCCTGGAGTTCCAGGTGTACCAGGCTCACCCTTTGGGCCCTAGGAGATTGACATTCTATGATTAGACCTATATCAGAATGCATGTTATATAAATATAAGCAAAACACACATTTGACTTGTTTTCATATCATATATTTGTTAAATCTCGAGCTATGTATTCTTTCTTTAATACATTTTATTTTATGGTAAAATTCAAACTTTGTATCTAACAGTTATGATTGAATAAATTTTCTTTGTTATGATAACAAATATTTCAAACCTAATTATTAAAACTCAGACAAGATGACATGAGGGAATGTAAAAGTTAATAATAAATAAATGATTACAATTTATTCTTTTGGTTTCTGAGTTTTGAAAACATGACATGTAACTTACTGCTTCACCAGGTTTTCCACTTTCTCCTGCAACACCAGGGTTTCCAGGTACGCCCTATAAAGAATCATATTTGTATTATGTAATCATTTCAAATATTGCAAAGAAACATATGTATGTTTCTGCAAAGTATTAAAAAAATGGTTTTAGTGGTCTTTTCAGAGATAAATAAATTTGTTGCTTTCAAAATCTAGACAGAGATGTGATAATCACATGTGATAATAGAGAATCCCTCTATTCTTTCTGTTGCTATTTACAAAAACGAGTTGATGGTCATAGTGAGATGGATTTAGCTATATAAATTTAAAATCTAACAAAAATCAGTATAAACATATAGAATTATGTGTACTTTTAAAAATATTATTAATGTACTCATTCTGGAATAAATGTAGTAGTTATGCCTGTCAATTCACATTGTCTGCCATTTTATTTCAAGGCAGAAGACGGGCCTACAAATTTTAAGCTGAAGATGAATTATGATCTATTAGTGTCACAAAAAAATTGAACTGTCAGTTAACAAATACAGCTATCAAAGAGAGATACTTAATTATCTGGTAAAAGCAGGAGTTCAATGACAATTTAAGTAATAAATTCTTACTGGTAATCCTTGTGCACCGGGGGGTCCTGCATCTCCTTTTTCACCACCAGGCCCCTAGGTAGAAAAATGTAATGAGATCCATCATTATAAGATTTTTCACATTTAGTTCACCCAGTTTTCATTTCAGCAGGCTGATGGCTTAATTTAAAAATTAATAGCTTAAAGGAGGGCATAGTTTGGCCTGTGGAAGTTATGCAAGGGAGATGTGTACGATATAAACTTTACTTAATGTCTGCATTTAGCTAACTAAATAAGCAAGCTTCGTAATTGCTTCGGTAAGCTATTATGATATAGTGTCAGAGATTATGTAATTCTCAAAGTCTTCCCTCTGCCTCACTCCACTCCCACCCACTTCCAACTCCAGTTTACGTGAGTAAACTTACGGCAGCTCCTGGGGGACCCGCAGGTCCAGTGTCACCATTTTTTCCAGCAGGACCCTAAACACAAACAAACAACAATAACAACAACTGTTAGGGAAGCACAGAGAGGTTATAGGATTGGAGATAAATGTCTGTATTATAAGGCTGGAAATAAGTTAGTGGAAGCTACATACCGGAGGGCCAGGACCTCCAGGGCCACCTCGTTCTCCGTTTTTGCCAGGAGCACCCTAAAGAAATGAACAGTATTTACTAATTCTCAAGAGAAAATCATTTATCATATTGTTATCTCAGAGTTTTGATCTGCCTTCTCCACACACGCATACATACATACATACACAACCAAAAACCACTTTCTATAATTAGGTTCCCATGAATGTTGCTACTGTTTACCCAGAACTCTACCAAACATATGTAGTATATATTAGCTCCCTTCTCACATGGTATTTTGATTTTAATATATTTTTCTGTGCTTTGAAGATCAAATTTTGGCCATCTCTGCACTCCCTATATGGAAAGTTAAAGGCCTTCGGTCAGATATTTATTGAAGAAAGGAAGACAGGAACTCACGTCATTTCCTTTAGGACCAGGGAAACCCATGACACCAGGCTGACCCCGGGGACCAGACGGGCCTTGAGGCCCGGGGCGACCACTTTCTCCTGGACTTCCCTAATGAGAAAAAATTACAATAGAGGTTTGATAAAAGTCTGATCAAAATATACAACATACATGTTGAGGCTATAAGACATACATCAAGACAAGGCCCAAGGATGGGCCAAGTGGAGCAGTTGGTTAAGATCTCTATCAAGAATGCACAGCCATGCATGCCATTATTGACTGGACTTGTAAAATGAGATGGTAAGAGTGTACATACCGCAGGCCCTGGTTTTCCATCGCTGCCTGGTCCTCCAGGGCTTCCGGGCACACCCTACATCGAAGAAGTCAGTCAGATCATTTAAAAATAATGATTAGAAAAATAAAACATACATCTATCTATAAAATTTTGAGATTTCCATTTACATATGTAGTCTCAGATTTGCATACATTTTTTTTCTGCTTCTAAAGAGTCATAGTCAAGTGTTCTATTTTCTGTGCTTATTCAACATATACTAGTTTAAATTTTCTTAAAAAATTTTTGTTGTATTTTGTTGTGAGCTTATATAAGGTGTAGTCTGATTTAAAGTATCTTTGAACTTTTCTTTGTTTGCCTTTTTTCTTAGTAAATTCCTTTTTCCTTTACCCTCATTCCAGGACCTCCAGGAAGGCCATCTCTGCCAGCTTCTCCAACAGGTCCTCTGGGACCTTCAGGGCCTGGACCACCGCGCTCCCCAGCAGGACCCTATATGGTAAAAGAAGTCAACACACCTGTAAAAGAGCCTTCTTTGACCTAGAGATGGACAATATGTAGGCTATAATTGCAGGGCTTCATCTGTTCTCTTAAACAGAGTTGGTGTGTTGCTGACATCCTTGCTATAAAATCACTGTTACCTATTAGTTGGATTGTCATACTGGAAATATTTTGAGGCAAATTTGATGAACATCACATGCTTTAAAAAGCAATATTTAGTGGGCTTAATAATATACTTCTGTGCATATAAAGTCAAATATCTTTGATGGTATGAAATCAAATTTCAAATAGATAGCACTTTAAAGTTTTCAAAGAACTTTCAGGTCTTTTTAGTTTATCTTATTATTGCAATGAGGCTGAGATACACAATTCCCAATTGATAGACATGTTAAAGGACTCTGACTGAAGTTAAATGACTTGCTTTAGTTACAAAGCTAAAAAAATGGCTGAGCAGTGGCTGGAATCATTGTTTTATACTGGGAAGTTTTTGTTGTTGTTGTTGTTTTTTAACTACAAAATGTTTCTCTCAGATATTTAGGTTTCCATTAATAAGAAAATGTAGAGGAGGATACACTTATTTGTAGTACTAGAAAATAGAAACTGAAATTTTTTACCTTTTCTCCCGGACCACCAGGAAGTCCAGCAGGTCCTCGGACTCCAGGTGGACCCTGGAAATTGGGACAGGCAAATATTTCAGTCCAAAGCATTTAAACTTTTCATAATCCTTGAATGGCAATAGACGTATTCTCACACTATAAAATACTTCAAAACAATATTTGGGATTGGGCAAACATGTTTGCTTCACCCTGAAGGTGAAATTCTATGTGGGTGACAGTGACATTTTCCTTTTAGATGATGACCATGGAAAATATACCCTCTCTCCTGCAGTTCCTGGAGTTCCATTTGTACCAGGTTCTCCAGGTTCTCCATTTTTGCCATCTTCACCCTTAGGGCCTGGACTACCCGGAAAACCAGCTTCACCCTAAAGAAGGATGCCAATAAAGAAAGAATGACTGAATTAGGCTGCAAAGGTTTGACTTGTTTATTTCTAATGATGTTGTATTTTTCTAAAAGACAACCAAATCATCCAATAGGGTAATACTTACGCGTTCACCACGTGCTCCTGGCTCTCCTTTGGCACCATTCTTACCAGGTTCACCCTAAATAACCAAAATCTTGGTTTAAAACAAGGAGCAAGGAGCATAGACTACTGAAATCATCACCAGTAACATTCAATTATAAAATGAGAGTGAAATCAACCTAATTTCAACTGGACAAGAATAAAAAGCTTGCTGTTTATACTTGTGTTGTGAAAATGAAGCCTCACTTTTCAGGCAACAAAGGAAAAGTAAGCAACTTACTGCAGCACCGCGCTGTCCAGGAGCACCGTTGGTACCAGCTGGTCCTGCAGGACCTCGGGCTCCTGACAGCCCAGGAGCTCCAGGAATGCCAGCAGGACCCTAAAAACAACCCAACAACACTTAGCATCAGCCTAATTTACTTTTCTGAATAGCTAAATTAAACATCACCAATGTATTGTCATGCAAAATTCAAAGGAAGCCTTTATGTGTCTGTTGCTGAGATTAGGGTGAAGGGTGGGGACATCTTACCATATCACCTTTACCGCCAGGACTACCATTACTGCCAGGAGGACCCTAGAGGGGGAAAAAGAGCATATTAATAATAAAATAAATAGCATGTATATATTAGAAGGTGCTAATGTATTTTCAAAATAAATTTATTGGTGGATGTTGTGCTTTATGGAAATCAAGTGATTCCTCCAACTATAGCACAACATATAAAATGTAGGCCAAAAATTACTATTGTTTGAATAAATTGGAGAAAATATGCATTTGTTCTAAATTACTAACTAATTAATATATGGTAGAGGTTTTGGTCTTGCCTCTTCTTTGAATTTTTCTGATTGGTGATTAGTTTGGGCCACATTCTTTGAAGTATTAGCAAACTATTCATCTTCTAATTCACTGTGCCATACAAATATAAAACTCCTAAATTCTGGAAGATTGCAAATCTCAAAAACTATGACTTTCAGTGCTAATTAAATCAGTATTTGTCACAGTAGAGTCATTGCAGAGCACTAAGCCAAGATTTTTTTAAAAAAGTTTAATTTTTTTAAAAAAGTTTAATTTAATAGCAACATTAAAACGTATGCTTTCATGAAGTAAGTGTAACAACACTCTCCCTCTCAATGGCCATATCAGCTACTTACAGGAGGACCTTGAGCTCCAGCATGTCCCTGAGGTCCAGGTTCCCCTCTTTGTCCCGGGGAACCATTTGAACCAGGAGATCCTGCAGGTCCAACTTCACCCTAAGGGATAAACCCAGTAGTCAGTTTTTCTTGCCACATCTCATCTCTTATCTAGTTCATTCTTCCGCCCTATTTAAACCCATCTCTCAAAGGCTGGAGTAGGATGGCTATATACTCTATCTAAAGCAAAGAATCATTAATCATAATGGCAGAGAAAAATGGTAACTATGTGTGTGACTGTATTATCTGTTGCACAGAAAGTGACTGGGAAAAGAGAAGTGGCATCAGAAGAGATATCAGGATATAACACACTTTGAATGTCAGGTATAACACACTTCTGGAATCAAGAAAGAGAGTAAATGGGGTCAAATACAAGGTGATGGAAGGAGATGAAGCTTCGGGTGGTGAGCGCACAATAGAGTATACACATGTTGTATTACAATGTTGGGCACCTGAAACTTATAGAATGTTATTAACCAATGTTACCACAATAAATTTAACTTTAAAAAAGAATAGGACTTTAAAGATCTTTACAGAAATAAGATATCTACTTGACTGGTAAAAAAACAACAACAACAAAAAAACGTCATTTTCAAGAAGCAATCCAATGATTTTTGGTTGACTTCAAAATATAGTTTATATTCTTCTCTAGAAATAAATACAGGTTTACCTTAGCACCAGGGGAACCAGGGAATCCTGCAGTTCCAGGGGGACCCGGCGGGCCCTGAAAACAAATACCATTTCAAGAGCTCTTAATCAAGTTAGGAAAACACTACTAGTAATAATATGTGAGCACATACACAATGCAGAAGACAATTATGCAGATAAAACAGTATTCATCATCCACGAATGAATATTACATGGAGAAACAATGCAGTAAAATAAAAAGAGAGCAAAATCTAAAGTTAGAACATTTGGATCTGCCCCGCCCTCGACTTCTGTCACAAATTCTGTGGACTTCATGCAGGTTTCTTGGCCTGAGCCATCATTTATAAAATAGAAATAACATTATTATATATTTTGTAGGTCTCTTAATTGTTATATCTAGTACTGGCTATCAGCTAACAGTGTAAGCACCAGACAGATGTTAGCAATTGGCCAAGTATAATGAAGAGTATCAGAATTTTGTTTATGGGTTTAATGTTTCTAGATAAACTGTTGCTAATTTTTATTTATGGGTTCAGTATCAGTTTGAATCAAATGTTTATGAACAATGTTGAGTTTGGGGACTACAATCCATATTATTCCAATACTCAACAATCCATAATCTCTCACTACCCTGAAACAAATCAAGGTTGGATAAAAAATTACTTACCGGTTGTCCATCACTTCCTCGAGCACCATCATTACCTCGAGACCCCTACAAATAGAAGTTTGTCTTAAATATCTTCTTAATTCTGAAACGCTGGTGACAAGTAATATTTTGACTAAAATTTTGACTTAATTGAGTTAACTTTTCCTTAGATATATTAAAATCTACTCACTAATTATATATATATTTAAAGTCAAATTGTTAAAATTCATATATATAACAATGATCTAATGTAAAAGGATTGGATCTTGTATTTTACAAAGCGAATATGAATAATGGCTCTGATAACATATGCAAAGTTAGCACAAAAAATATCCTCTGTGAGGATAATGACCTAAGTCACTCATGTATTTCCCTATAATTGTGGCTAACATTTTATGGAGGTGACTTCAATTGCAATTTTATAGAAAAGAAAGTTTCCTGCAGATTGTCACAGCCTGAAAACCTGGCTGAGACACTTATCTGCTGTCACTTAGGGTTGTGCTTGTGCTGTGATGGTAACAATACTCACTGCGGCTCCAGGAAGCCCTGGCCGTCCTCTCTCCCCAGGAGACCCTCTTGGACCCTACAGAATTAAATGAAAAGTGTGGTTATGCTTGAAATTTGATATGCATAAGAACAGCTGCTGTGAGAGTAAGGCAAGTTTGGGGTTAGATAGAGATTAATAGTAAAACTGAAAATTATATAATATGAAACATAATTACCATGGGTCCAGGAGATCCATTTTCACCTGGGAGGCCATTTTCACCCTAGAAACATTAAATATGTTACCATTTTGTATAACAGGAAGAAAAGTGTTATTTTTTAAACATGCCATAGTATGAAAAATATTATGGAATCCAAGGAAAATTTTAACAATATCAAATTTTTGTTAGCATTTTTTTTTTTTACCAGAAATCTCAATTTCTGTATTTTAAAAATGTGAGGACTAAACAAAAATAATCAATGAGTTACTCAGGAATGCTTAATAATTTCTAATCTAGACAGTTCAAATTATGAGCTTTCAAGGAAGCTTTAATAGAACATTTCAATTTTTCACTATTGTTCAGCTCCTAAAATGCAAAATTCAGGTAAATTTCAAGGAAAGTTAAACATCAAATATAAATCTTAAATATTCCTATAACAGTTAAATAAATTTACTTATGAAAATACGATTTTGTTGTGATTCACCTTTAATCCAGGAGCACCTGTTTCACCCTTTTCTCCATTTCGTCCATCAAAGCCCTATGAAATACATAAAAATAATAAAAATAGTAAAATCTGTTAATGATATAGAATGGCTGAAAACTTTACATTGAATTTTTTATAACTAGCTGTTCCACATAGCAGTATTTTCAACATTAACTTAAATAATTTAAAACTTTAAATGGATTGGAGACATTTGACATTGATTGTATAGTAAAAACATCTGAAATAATTAGAAAGTATAATTTAGTCCAATTAAGAAGTGGCTTTAACTTAGAATAGAAATATATAAGTTTCAAAGATTTTATCTCTATTATGTTGATAGATTTGGTTGAATCCAACCAGCTCAGTTGGTTGAATCCACCTAATATTTTACATAGACTAAAGTTGCTCAATTTCATCTATAAGTCATATTAACTAAGTCTATGAATAACACATAGTTTTCAATAACATCTTTTCATGTTTCTTCTGACTGTGGTGATAAGAAAATCAAATTATTCTTTCCCAACCCTTTATATACACTTAAAATCACCTTAGTATTTTTCATAAAATAACTAGTTTGTTTGGCCAACAAATAATGTTGATAGACAAAACAATCAAATAAACTGGTTGTCAGAATCAACCATTTTGGGCACATACTCAATTGTCTAATAATACTGGTTAGGCATGTAAACATTGTCTAATGGGACAGCTTATAGTCAATTTAGAAACTCCACTTACTCTGTGTCCTTTCATACCAGGAAATCCAGGCATGCCAGCGGGACCTTTCATACCCTAAAAATAATGAATAAAAAATATTTTAATGAACCTTCAAATAGAATCACAATCCAGTAGTAAAATGCCTTAATTTTTTAAGTTTAGTTCCATTTAATTACATAATAATTTTCAAGGTAAGTTCATTGTGATCGCTTCAATTAATTCAGTGGGTGCTGAAGACTTACTGGAGGCCCAGGCAATCCTCGCTCCCCAGTTCGTCCAGGTCTTCCTGATTCCCCCTAGGTGGAGAAATAAACAGTACACCGATGTTCATACATAGGTGGAGAAAATACATGTAGCCAAATAGTGAACTGATTCATTTCCATTTTTCTCACCAGGGACTCTTAAAAATGGTTGAGCTAAAAATACAACTGTGAGATTAGCTTTCTGTTTTTTATTTTATTTTATTTATTTATTTATTTATTTATTTATTTATTTATTTATTTATTTTGAGGGCAGTGTCACTGGCCCTTATATGTGGGACCCGAACCAGGGTCGCTGGCTTCCCAAGCCAGCACTTAACCACTGCGCGACTCGGCCGGCCCGAGATTAGCTTTCTTAATAAAAGGAATGAGGAGGGCTTCTCTCACATCAATGTAAATTTGTGAATAATGCAGGCATTCCTCATCAATGAAATATTATAACCATTTCTCAATCCAGTGAAATGGATTTGCGATGGGAAATTAAATGGGAAAAGAAGACTAGCATAATGTTAAAGGCATTTATAAGTTTTTGAAATTCATAAAGTACAGGTATCAAGAGGCAGAGAGAAGAAACATTTCTTCTTCAGTTATGTGACATAGTCACTGGATGCGTCTTCTTAGAGTCAAGAAGCACATTTGGGCTTCTATTAGTTTGAAATTTAATAAATGGTACATGTAGTTATACAAATACTATATAGATATTCAAAGATTAAATGAGCCAAAACGTCATTAAGGTATTAACAATTTTGAGTAGGTTTTTTTTCTCTGAAATTCTGCACATGGTATATGCTCTTTAGAATATTCCAAGTTGACATTTTGCTGTATCCCCATTCAATCCTTAAAAGCTTACATCTTTTCCAGCAGGACCAGATGGACCCATAGCACCAGGAGGTCCTGGAGGGCCCTGAAAACAAGGAAACAGAAAACAAATAAATCTGTAGACTTTTCTGTTATAGTCAATTTATTACTACTATTATGTGCATTCCTGGAAGGAATCTCAATATTTCTCATCATGAAAATGAAACATTAAGTTAATCTTATATCTATATTATATCCAGTTTTCATTGTTAAACTTATTTTTAATGAAAATTAAAAATATCATGCATCTATGTTTACATCACATGTGTGTATTTACAAACTCAAATGCACTTCTACATTTTTGAGATATTAAAGTTTTAAGTATATAGGTATTTCTAAATATTTTGAAATATTAAAAGAACTTCACCTTACTTGCTTATGTACACACTTGCTTATTTATACAGCATGTTTTCTGGGGAATTCTGTTAGATTATGTTTATTTCTACTAAATTAAGTTCTAAAAATTATATAACAGAATAGTAGAGATGAAGAGATGAAGATGAACTGAGTGGCTACAAGAATATTAAATTTATATTTAAGAGATAGAGGATTTGTATCCATAGTAAGAAGTAGACTTGTGATAGCTAATTAGTCAGGGAATTCTTTGATTAAATAGCAAGTGTCTCTTAGATATTTAAACCATTAAAAGTGTCCAAATGATCATTGAAACAAGTTGATCGATCATAAAAATATCATTTATTCCTTTAAAATGTGAACATAAATTCAATCTTTATTTAGTATGGGCCTATGATTATGTTTTAGAAAATGATGGTATTCTCTATAAAGAATTGTCTATTTATTAAATATTGATATAATTGTTACTTACTGCAGGACCAGCTTGCCCAGGTTCACCAGGGGGGCCTTGGTATCCTGGAGATCCCTAGTGGGTAGAATAATATGTAAATATTTTTAAAGCCACTTCATCTTCATATGATTCATTTACACTTTGAAGGTAATATGAAATCAGGATTTTTAAATATAGTCAGCAAATTTCATTTCAGTTTATAAAGACTGAAGCCAAAATATTTCAGATCAGAATAAAGTTAATTTATTCCATTATATCTACTTCATTCCATTGACACCAAATTGTTTCAAACCTGAAGTCATATTACATGCAAATTTAACATGTGGTTTAATTTTACCAAAGTTTTAATTACTAATAGTTGTTTGTAGAGAGGACTTAAATATGAAACTCAAACATCTTTAAAGGAATAATAGTTTCTTAGTTGTGACTTCTCTACTTAATTAGGATTATGCATCCTGAAATGCTAAATTACAGCAGGATCTGTATTAACTTGATTTTTATAATATGCATGAAGAAGAAAGCACCACTAATGGCCATACTTACAGGGGAGCCAGGATGACCAGATGAACCAGCAGGACCGGGAGGGCCTGGGGGACCCTGGAATGTCAATTTAAAGGATAAATACAAAATAAACGCTGCCAAAATACACTTTATTCAGGCATCAAAGAAATACCTCTGTTTAGAACTGATATTGATATCTTTAATAATGTGAGCAACCTACCTCATTACATAATAACTGTTCATGGGTGTGATTAATTTTATTAGATCTACAGTGACGATATTACAAAAATGTCATTCTAAATGAAATTCCCACAGAATCAATAAAAATTATTGGTAAATATTATAAAATGTTGGACTGAACACCCACCAAAAAGGAATTCAAATCTAGAAAAATCCATGCAAAATGCTATATGAGAATCCTTTCAATATTAGGATACTGGTACTAATGACAAAGCAGTTTTGCCTGGAAGCCCAACTCATTGTAGAAAAATATTTATTTGCATACTATATATTCCAGTTTTTATAATTAATGGTGCAAATCAGCCAAAAGTTCTTAACTACATCACTGAGTTAAGATTTAGATGTGCATATAAGAATCATCAATATATGGGACAGTGGACAGTGATGAATTACAATTATAACCAACTGATTTTTCAGAGCTATAGATTAAACTAGAAAACTTTCAGCTTTGTAATCTGCTAGTTCTAAAGACTTAATAAATTTATAAAACCACAGTTTGTAATTAAATTTTTTCTTGTAACGTTTTTCCTGGATTGTTAATCAATAGTGACTTTTTAGTTTTGTTTTGTTTTTGTTTTATAGTAAAAACTGTGTACCTGATTAAAAAACAGAATTCATATTGTGAATATAGCTGAGTAAGACCAGATGCTTACTTAGTTCTCCTTCTAGCTTTGAAAGATACAAAAAAAATCACAGCCTCTAAAACTTTAGAGATACGTAAAATTCTCCGTTTACAATTTACTTTATACCAATTTTAAGGGTCTTTCTTTGCCTCCTTATTTGGATCTATTAGTTACAATTTTGTACTCTTTAGTATTAGAAGTCATGAATATGGGGTCCAGTGATCTGGGCAACAATCCCCCAAAATCCCCCAGAATCCAGCGTTGTTTCATTTACAATTACATACCTTTTACTGGCAGTGAATGATAAACTTCCCTAGTGTTGCTCCTCCTGAAAGACTGTCTACAAGGGTCATTTACATGGGACACCATGTATCATGTGCATGTGCTGTGCCCAGCTTTCAATGCTTTTTACTATTTTTTTTTCTATAAAAACTCTAGGTCATTTAGATTGAGAGAGACCCTTTGGGTGCAATGTGAAAAACTGTCATTTACGGTAGATTTGATGAATTATGAAAATAACCATATCTGATTCCAGGATTTGAGATGAGATAGGACATTCATCACTCAAAATGTCATCTAGAAAGTAACACTTTGTTAATGATAAGACATTAAAAGAAGATTATGAACAACTTAGGTGAGAAAGAGAAAAAATGGAAGTGAAAAATAACATTTGGTTAAAATTAGGGAATATATGAGTGTGAGACCTAAGCAAGAAGGCAAGTGGGCTCCTGATATAGGTGGTTGTATAAGGTAGATATGGGTGGCAAAACAGGTGTGAAATGAGAGGCAGTGAGGAAAAAATGAGTTAGGAGAGAAGGACGTTGATAATTCTACCTTTTTCTTTCCCAGACTTAATTGGGAATAAGCTATTCTGTACAATTCTGTAATAATACTCTATTACTAGAAGAATGACCATTCAATATTTAACAAATTGGAAGGCTAAATAATGTTCTAAAATGCTGAGAAACACTTATACATACAGGTGGCCCGGGATAGCCTGGGAGTCCTCCTCCTCCTCCAGCCTTCACATCGTATGACTCAAACTGGGGAGAATAGTTCTGTAGCAAAGAGACCAGATAGATATGATCATTTTGATATATAAATCATAGTTAGTTTCAAAAGCATTTAGAAGAAGTGCATGCAGTATCTACTATTCACTGGTAGAAACTTTCTGCATGCCAGAGGATATAGTATGTATTATTTAATTATCTTGCTTATCTTGTCTCTCTGTAGCTTTAGATATCATACAGAAATACTAGCTCATGCAATACACAAATCATTCAACTAACTGTGTGCAATGTTAATCCCAAACGATTTGTTCCTATATGCTCTTACGCAAAATATTATTCCTAAGTGATATTAACAGCATTAGAAATACACTGTTTGAGGCTGAAAGAGCCTTGAGAGCATATAATCTGACATTCTCATTTTGAGCAAACAAAGAGGAAGTCAAATTATTTTCCCAACAGTTAATAATACAAGTAAAATTTATTATCTCCTGGTTTCTGATTAGTATGCCAAACAGATTCATCAAAAAATAAATATCCTCATAGAAACTAAGCACAAGAATAATAGAAAGGCTCATGTGTTTATTGGATTTCTTTGGAGATTATTATAATTTTGAATCGTAGGACTAGCAATGGGTTCTGTTTGGCACCAGGATAAGAATGTTAGATAATGTCTTTTGCTTCCTGTTGATTTGCCATTTGAAAATCATTGTTTCAAACTCATAGTGGTTTGTATATGTGTTTTTAAATTTCTCCTAACCCCAACACAGCAGAAATTGTGTTTTGCTTATTTGTTTGGTTATTTTTTTTTTTTTTTTACATGCAGAGTTAGTTGGTTGCCATGCATTTCACAAAGAGCAGGTTCTGAAGGCTTGTGCTCTGAAGACTTGGCAAGGGCAGTAACACAGGCTTGAATCATCCTGTTGACTTGAAGTCTGTAAGGAGTGTTCAGTTCACAGCTCTTCAAATACATTTTGTTCAAACTTTCAAAGGCTTCATCATTGTGGTTATAAGGGAAATAAGGCACAGTTGCAGCAATTCTTAAGCTCTTTATGTTAATTTTTTGGAGTTGATGGTTCACTTATCAACATGCCTGCTAAGAATTTGGGAAATTTTGCAAAAATATAGCAGTAATAGTATTAGCATTATGAGGAAAAGTAAATGTTTATAAAGCACTTAGAATAATGCTTAGCACTTATAAGCACTAAAAAAGAATTTGTAAAATATACAAAATCAGAGAAAAGACATAAGGAACCCACAAACGTGAGAAGAAAAGGAAATTAAGTAGGTATTTTAAACGAGTGGCGGGGGGGACCTTTTTATCCTGGAACTTATTACCTGATTACCAGTAGGGCATGATTCACAGATTCCAGGAGGGCCGGGAGAACCAGGGGAACCTGGTTGTCCTGGAATACCAGGGTCACCGTTTCTCCCAGGAATACCAGGAGGGCCCTAAAAAACAAACAAACAAACAAACAAATAAATAAATAATAAAATCATAGAAAAAAATGGATAAAACAGTGAAAAGTCCTAGTGCCTCAGAATCATTATCAAATTGTAACTTCTTTGCTTTATAATGTGAGGAATCAATATAAGTAATAGATTTTCTTAGAAATATATACATTTTTAACCAAATCACATGAATAATTTCAGTGTCATTTATTCTTTTGTATTTTGACCTATACTTTAATTTTCAAACTGATAATGGGCATGAAGACATCATATAAAGTATAGGAAACTTGAATCTTTACATGTATAATTATGGATACCCAGTTTGAGTTACTTTGTGTCATTATTCAAATATGTTCTACTAAAGGAAATATATGAATGATGAAAGTTCGAATATGGATAGGCTATTAAGAAAAAAATAAAAAACTACCCAAGGAACTAATTTCATTCCACTGAAGAATGTTTACTTACTGGATCTCCCTTGGGGCCTTGAGGTCCATGACCATTAGGAGGGCGGGTAGGCTAATAAATGAAAAGATACAGATTAAACAAGACATAGGAACAACTTCTCATAAAGCACATCCCAATTTTCATAATTGTTTCTTATCTTAAATCACATCCAAACCCTGGTTCTAAACTGGAACATTGACTTTTTTGATGTAATACAAACATGATTGTTTGACAGATACTGCTTTCATATCCTTTAAGGCTCCTATGATATAGGTACTACTTATGAATCTAAACATAATTCTTAAAGATATACAGATTTTCTTTAAACTCACAGCTGTTGGAGGCTGTGGGCAAACTGCGCAACATTCTCCAAATGGGATCTCTGGGTTGGGACAGTCTAATTCTTCGTCGTCACATATTATGTCATCGCAGAGAACAGAACCTGAGTCACAGACACATATTTGGCACGGTTCAGGCTTCCAGACATCTCTATCCGCATAGGACTGACCGAGATGGGAGCATCTTCCGTCAATAGCTGGAAAATAAGTAAGAATGTGATTTTTGTTATGCTGTCATGACTATTTCCAATAGGCAAAGTGGAGATAGTTTGAAACAATTTCATCCTTTAATTAAACTGATTTGTGAATATGTTCTTTTGAGCATACTTATGCAAAAAAATCTACAAAATACCAAAAATGTCATATTTTCCCTATATAATATGCAAAGTAGTAAAAGATTACTAAAAATACCCAATCTGTTTATTAACATCACATTGGCACACCAATGGAAATCACACAAATATTTAAATATTTATTTATTAACTATGCAGCTGAAAACAAACCTTTCTACCCAATTGTTATTCTTTGCTTTAACAGTAGATGGGAGCATTAAACTATAAAGATAATTTTTTCATTACTTTTGAAGACTTTCTGGATTTTATTAACCCGGTTGAGAAATTGAGGGCAAAACTCAGCTACGGTTGGCAGCATAACACCCTTCCAGATTCCTGGGAAAACTTTAACAGAACTTATTGTAGATATTGACTATCATTGTTAGCTCTGTTTGGCTTAATGGCTAAACATGATATGACATAAAATATTGGATATCCCATATGGATGTAAAGAGTCTTCCAAATTACAATAAATAAATAAATAAATAAATAAATAAATAAATAAATTTTTTAAAAACAAGTTATTGGCAAAAAAATCAATAAAAGTCATAGGGAAAAATATGAATCATGACCATGTGTATTTATGGCTTAAAATGGTCAAAAATTTCTTCAACCAAAATTTTAGACTGTTTCCTAATTATATGTAAGGTATTGAAATTTCAGCAGTTATTATGAATGAATCAGCTTAGGGGTTGCCAAAATAAAACCTGGTCTCAATTCTTAAAGCATTAGCTGTGGGCTGTGGTTAAACACAACTTTAATTCTTGAGGATTACTATGATAGCTTGCCAGCAATTGAGTAAATAAATAAGAAGTTTATAAACATCTGCAAAAATTTTTGCAAAGAACGAATGATGTACTGCTCAGTATTCGTATTTTTCTGAAAACCGAAATTTTATTTTCTCAGAGCCCAGATTTTTTTTTTTTGTTTAAGATTTTTTATTGGGGAATTGGGGGAGGGGAACAGATAAGTTGCTGTCCTTTGGTTCTTCAGTCTAGTTGTGGAGGACAAAACTAGACTGACCCATGTTGGTGTTGTGATCATTGCGCTCAGAGCCCAGATTTTTTAAATGTCTGCTGAAAGAGGCCTGCTTGGAGGAGGTGAATAGTTAACAATGACTTTTTGTCACCTTGAGGCCTTTGTGTGGGTCCTGAGATTTTTACATCTGGACACTGCATACAGCTATGAAGATCACTTATAACCTCTCCATATCTCAAGTAATAATGATTTAGGTTCATGCTAAATACTTTGGGTTAATAGGTTCTGCTGGTTTAGTAAAAGTTCCAGAAAAGGAGAATTTCAGAACCTATAGACTCCACACTGTACTGAAATTGCCTCCATTCCATGTTTCCATTAATGTGTAATGTGTGCAGATACAACTTTCATGATCTTGTACAAAACCCTTGATCCATTCAAGAAATTTGAAAGTCTATTCTTTGTGATACAATTACCCAATGTGGTCTACAGCCAATAAAAGAAAGCATGATTGTTTTATTGCCATTTTAAGTAGGCAAGAAAGAATCTGTTTATTTCAAAGAGTTATTCTAGTTCCTCCTCCATGTTTGAAACAGATATATGAGAACATTGAGAAGAAATATTGTCTAACCTTTTAAAGGAACATTCCCCTATACTTAGTGAATGTCAAATGCTTACCTAATACAAATGAACGAGGCCTATTTAAGTATTATGAAAGGTATGTTTAAGAGAGGCACAATCCCTTTCATATTATTATGATCAGTAACAATCTAAGAGGGTTTAGGCATAAAAATCATTGTTCTGTAAACATAACTGATACCTTAATTTAAGAACCAATTTCACTGTTTTTCACAAAAGTTCTGAAAGTTTTAATGAGATAGAAGACAGTTTAATAAAACTGCATGAAATACTTCTATCGATCTTTGGTTTCCTTTTCTTGAAAGGAATCATTTTAACACTTTCCCTTGATTAACTTTATATAAAATATCCCAACAGATTAGTTTTAGCTCAATAATTCTCCATTAACAATGTGGATTTCAGGCTTTCCAGTCCCCTTGAAAATGCCACTAGTGTGCAGAATATTGATTATAGGTAATAATACTGTGTTGTATGTTTGAAAATTGCTGAAACTAGATCTTAAGTGTTTTCAACACAAACACACACACACACACACATACACACACACACACACACACACACACACACACACACACCCCATAACCATGGGGTGATAGATGTATTAACTTGATTGTGGTAATCATTTTACAATGTATATGTATACCAAATCATCACATTGTACACTTTATATACAATTTTATTTGCCAATGCTACCTCAATAAACCTGAGGAAAAATACTACTAGTTTATATTAATGATTCTTTTAGCTCTGTCTCTAAATTAGGAATGTACATTTAACATAGGACCTGTGTTATAAAAAAATATCTACTGAATACTAATGGCACATTACAGACAAATGAGGATAAGAGTTAAAGCTAGGGTCAAGAAGCTCATCATTTAAATAACTTGCCTTCCTATGTTTTAAATGTGCCTTAAAATTAACAAAAATTCTCCCTTGTGTATTCATCTTCTTGTTTATGTCTCATTGAATATGTCGTTGCATCAGTAGAAATAAGTATTTTCCATTTGCTCTGCAATCTATTAAATTAATGAACACAATTATTTACTTATAAAACTTGTAAACAAATTTGTTAGAATTGGGTTGAACCCAATGCTATGTAAATGAAAATATTTAGCCTTCTGTTTCCGAATTTCATTAGATACCAGGTACATTGTGCTTTTCAAGGCCTCAATATAAAGGTTGAGTCATTTTAGAGTACTTCTGCTTTTTAAAGAGATGTTGGTTTAAGTAAAAAAAAAAAAAGTTGGAATGCTTGAAAAACAAAAATTAATGCAGTTTAGTGTATTGCCATAATTTATTTCACATCCATTTGAAAGAAATTTGGCTCTCCTGAGAAGCCAGTTCCTCTAGAAACCTGTGGTTGAAAGTCAGGCTTTCCTCTATTGCTCTGTTGAAAGGATGGGGAGTTTCATGCAGTTCCCCTAACTTCTTGTTCTTGTCCTGGGCATGACAAAACATGGTTGGTAATATGTTTTCCTGGAAGCTAAAACATACACAGTTGTCTCATGGCCCTCAGTTTTAGCACTATAGACTAGTTGCACATGGGAAAAGCATGGTAGAGGCAAGGGAAAAAATGTTTTATTTCAAGAGGAAAAAAAAATGCTCCAGTTAAGCCACTTGCAGCCTTTAGAAACAGAATAAATAATTGGATTCATAAATAATAGTCTTCTCATACTATTCCCTTCTTTTCTTAGACATCTAAATTCAGAGCTAATTGATAAAAAAGAAACGTTAAATAGTTTTGCAAAAATGTTAAATAAAGGGCAAATGATCTCATTCTTACTACTGGATAAGTAATAGATTTTCCAATTACTTCCTTTATTGTTATTGCTTAAACTGAGCCTTCCTGTTCCGATTTGTAATTAATTTTAAACTTCACCTCTTATAAAGTACAGTCCTGAAATAAATTTATTTGTGGTCCCACAAGCAATGCATTAGGCTAAATCATGTTCTTGCTGGTATCTAAATTATAAAATAAAATGAAGCTAGTATATGACATAATCCTCTCTTAGCTTCTTTTATTTCCTAGCTCTCTGTTTTGGAGCTCTGGAGAAAAATAAAACCAAGTAACATAATCTAATAGTTTTAGATGTGCTTAAAACTTTCCCTTTTGTTTTCACTCTTCAAGTGTTAATTTATGCTGATTTTATTGTTGTAACTAAAAAATTAATGCAAGTTATGCTTGTCTTAATTCCATTTGGGGGGTAAAAATAATATGCCCTAAAATATCGAAAGTGTAATTTAGCTTGAGTGACAAGTTTAATATTTTTCTCTTCTCTTCTTACTGATAGATATGATTTGTAAATTATCATAACATTATTTTCCTGTTACTTTACAAAGTTGAATATTTTGTAAGTGTATATATGGAGTTCATATAGTTTCCAACTGAAATATATTTGGCTTTTAAATGACACTAATATTTGGAGAACATACATTTGTATTAAGTATGTTTCTGCTGCTTATGTATTTATAAGAATATATTAAAATATTTTAGTTAAAAAGGACGTTGAAGGAAATATTTGTAGACCTATATAGATGGATAATTTCAATTTTAAAATGCTGTGTTGCATGGACAAGGTAGATTCTGCCTATTCTTGTCGCCATTAAAAAAACAAAACAAAACATGAATCATTGTTTCTAGATATTTTCTTATTTTATTCTTTATAGATATATGATTTTTGTGTTTCAATTAAGATTTTTCTTTAGGTGATTAATATTTTGTCCTGAAAAAACAAAATAATTAGAGAATTAGAATTAAAAGTATCATCTATCTAACAGTTACATTATAATATAATCTGATTAGTAACAAATTATAGGAATAGTAAAGAAAATACATTCTACATGTTTTATTCAAGTTGGCACAGATCTTTAAATTTTACATCTGATAACCAAAATTTTACCTCTTACCTTCTTTATTACTGTCACTAAGTACTTTAAATTCTTTCTTGCATTAATTTTATTTTCCAGTGTTAGTTAAATTAATATTAGGCAGGGCTGGTACAGCATCTTATGTTGTAGGCACTGTTCTGAGTGCTCTGCATATCTATTTTATTTAATCCTCTCAAAGGCCCTAGGATATAAGGGTTGTCATAATCCTCATTTTACAGATGAGGAATCTGAGACACAGAGACATTAAATAATTTTCCCAAAGTTATATGAGAAGGGGTCCAGCTAAGATTTGAACCTGGGAAAGCTGTCTCTAAATTTGATACTCTCAACTACAGCATTCTATTCCCTTTCTGCAGTTTCAAGGGCAGTGTGGGTTGAAAAAGCTCTGTTCCATTGTGGTTTCTTAACCCTGCACACTTAAAATCAGACTCTAAGGGTGTAGATTTTGTAAAGGGATACCAGTTTTCTACAGAATATCTTTCTATCTGGTCCCCAACCAAGAAGTTAACATCTGGAGTTGAGCTCTGTTGTTTATTTCCTCCTGACCTTAGGAAAAAGAGTTATATCTCCAAGGCCACCCTAATGACATCCAGACCACCAACAGGATTAACACGTGACTGGAAAACCTAGCATACCTTTACTATATACAGGGAAGGAGGATTCCAACAGCACCAGCAACAAACAGATAAGCGACTTCTGTACCCAGTGCAAAAAGGTATTATTAGCCTGTCTCATTAAGACACTGATTTTCAGATAATACAGTTACTAAATAATTCATATTAAGGAACTTCTAACTTCATTAGTTTGGACATTATGAACATACTATGCAGCTCCAAAGAGTATTTCTCTGATTTTAATTAACTGGAAAAACTGTCCCTGTTTGCCCTCCTCCACACCACATACTATAGAAAACAAAGTTACAGAAAAATAAATGCTATTTTGCTGAAACACTAGTTTCTCACTGCGAATTTTCAAAGAAAATGTAATTTTTAATAGCTTCTGAATTCATTATCTTTGGAGCGTTTTAAATTTTGCCCTCTTCTTTGAATTTTTCATTTTGTTCACTAAGCTTATATTTTAAATGGCAGTTCTTGACCTCAGTTACGGAAAATACAAGGGATTTGTTAGTTAATCTGAAAGGAATCCACTTTCTGCTGTGTTTTCATTAGGCACAGACAGAAGTTCTAGTGGTTAATGTAACTCCCCAAACTGCAGTTAACAAATGATTTGTGTAAGAATATCTATCTCATTTTTTCCGTTGTCATTTTGACATGAAACAGCCGAAGTTTCCCCTTTGAAAACTCTGCATTTTTTTTTTTTTTATACCATATGTCCCTCCCCTCTCCAGCCCAACTTTCTTTTTGAGTATGGAAAACAATGGGACTGAGGTTTTTTTCCAGGGAAAGCTGTTTTAAAAGAAACAGTCCACTGAGATGTTTCCAGAAAGTGATTGTAGACCTGGAAACTTTACAAATGTTTTTCATGTCCAGCAAAGGCATGTTTAAAACTTTAACTCAAGCAATCCACTTTAATCACTCCAAGACGGTGATATCATTTGATGTTACAAAATAAAAGAACTGGGCTACAAAATCTTTGGAGCTCTGCACCAAAGAAGAATCATCCACAATAAAAACCATGAGGTTTCGGTAGATGGCACTCTTCTCTGTGAATGACAATCAGGGTCTGGCCTGGGACTCTGGGTGTGGAACAGGGCCTTTTCTGAAGGGTTATCTTTTAGTCTAGTCTCACCTCTACACCTAGAAAACTTACAGCCAATGGCTCTCGATTTTTAAAAATAAGCCTGTAAATAAGACATCAATTCTTGTTTCCCAGAATTGTTCCAATGGTGTTGCTGGCTCTTACAATACTGAGATGTTTAATTCCAGAATTTAATCATAGCATCTGTTTACCTATAAGCCTTTAGCTCATCTGATGTTGAATGTTACCACTCTGGAGGTGGTAAGGAAATGCAAGGTATCGTAAATGAAAAGCACAAATTTTTGTATTAACACTTTATACTTAGAATTTATATTACTACAAAACTGAAGATAATTTCTGGTTAAATCATAAGTGAGCCTTTATTTAAAAAATAGATTTACAAATGCAAAGTTGAGTGTATAACAGAAAAAAAAATTCTACCTTGTTTTTCACCTTTACAAATACATTAGCTCACGTATTTCCTAGGAAAATATAATTTTTAGTATATCCTCTTAATGACAAACTGTTATAAAAATAGAAAATTCATATACTCAGAATTTAATGTATATTTTATTTCCTCTGTTTACCTAGGATTTAACAAAATTTTGGTTCTCCTCTTAACTCTGCCATTTCCTACTTGTGTAATCTCAACTAAAGCAGTGAATCCATGTTAGATGTCAGACTGAAATATGTGGGCAATTATGCCTTCTCTCGTCTTAAAAATACAATTGTTTCTACTGATCTTATGCTAGATTTTTTTCCCATTAATTAGATATGTTTAGTTTTAGGGGCAACACAAACCAGAAAACTTGAATGTTACTTGATCTGTTACAAATTCTGTTTTTAAATATAAAGGAAAATAGACTCTCAAGTTTTGTAATTCTAAAATAATTAAAGGCTCACAGTTCATTGTCACAATGGAATTATCAAAATAGCAAAATATAAGTTCAAATATTAAGATACTTTTAATTAAAATAAAATTTATCTCCCTGCCCTAATGAAGCTATACTATTTAGTAATATCTATCGTTTATCAATCTATCTCATAAGTGATGCTAAAAATACTTATGCCAAATAAAGACTACATCAGAAACTTGAAAAATACTCAAAAAGTTGTAACACGTTGTATGTAGAATAGTTATATGTGGAATTTTGATGATAGCCATAATATCAAGCTCATTTCCATATACTCTTTAAATATTGTTACCATTGTGTGTGAGTATGTATATTTGGCAATATTTTATTTACTTGGGAAGTAGTGCTTAATATTTAAAAATCATACATGAATATTTTTAAATCTCATTAAAAATACGGAATCCAGCTGTGTAACATTTATGTTGGCATTGGTTATGTAACTCTGCCTGTCAGCCACTAGGCGGTGAGTCTTTGTGCTTAAAACCTGGCATGTTTATAAACTACAGGAAATATAAAACAGACCACATTTCTCCAATGGTGGAATAAAATACATGAATTAAATAGAAGTTTCACAAATCTGTAAAAAGATCAAAATTCTTTGTGAAGATATGTTTTATGTTCCAGAAAATTCATGTGAGTATACTCGAACTTGGTGTTCATAAGAGCTGTGCTGTTTTTGTCTGAGATTCTCAGGGCATGTATAAGAAACCCCTACCCCAGAACTATATATGATTGTTCTCAATGTGCTGTATATTCAGCCACCTCCTGTAATGTCCCCTAAGCTACTCCACCAGTAGAATTTTCTTATAAATCCTACAGGGATCATAAGATGTCCTATCGTAAAATACCTAAGCTTTTTTTTTTTTATTCATGACAAACAAAAACAACATGCTGAACAAAATTCCTTTCAACTTCTTTTGAACTTAAAAGCACACAATATATCATAGCTCTTTATTATTTTCATAGCTACTTATTATTTTCTACACCTAAGAGAAAGAGAAAATAAAAAGAATTCATGTAATATAAAGATAATGTAGGTATCAAACATTTTTGTTTTTCTAAAGTTAGAAGAAAAATAGCCACAGTGCTTCTAAAAGATTGCAACCACCAGGCAATTACAAATATTTTGTCAATCTTTGAACTAAACACCAAAGTTTGTAGTCATTTCAATAAATGGGAACTGTGAAGATTTTTTTTTTTTCTCAGAAATCAGCAGAATTTAAGGGCTTGAGAAAAGGTAAAAGTCTTTACTGAGGTGGGGGTGGGGTAATAGTGATTTGGTTGGTATTCTAGCCAAAGACTGGGAGTTGTAGCATCTTTTGAGAGGGACAGAATAGGGAGAAAATACGGAGAGAAATGAGAGACTGAAATGGAGGATTGAAGATTCTTAGAAGAAAAAGGGGGAGGAGGCAAGAGGAGAGAAGAGATGGAGGCATAGGGAGGACAAATAATGACGGGGGTGATAGAGGGGAGAGATGAGGAGAGATGGGCTTGCTTAGGAAGGGGGTAGGGCGATGAGTGAAGGAATGAAAAGGGGGAGGAGATGAAAAAGAGCCAAAAGGGGTGGAGAGATAAGGAGGGGAAAGAAGAGGGGGAGAGGAAATGAAGGAAACAAGAGTATGGATGTTTCTTTTCTTTTGTGGCCACTATGTAATTGAAGAAATGTCATTGGGTGTTTCCTCCCTACTTACATATATGACCTGTGAGGATATCAAAGATATTTTTTCCAAAAACACAAAGAAAACTATTGCAGACATCGTGTTTGCAAAAACTATCAGTTCAAATGTAGACATTTTTGATTATGTGCAAATAGAAATTGATTGTATTGATTTCTAATAGCACCTTCAAATTTAACATTTAAATATTTATTTCTATGACAGTTTGTTTTCCAATTTGCCCAGTATTTTCATGACTAAGAGAAACATCTGAATTAAAAGAAATAATTTCATATAGTCAAATAAGATAATTATTGTTTGGGGGCATAAGAACATAAAAACCATTGTTTGCACTTAATAGAAAAATCTAACAAATCGAACTTTTTTGAGGTCAAATAGTACTAATGTCTTTATCTTGTTTGCAGAAACATCCCTGTTGAAGATATATTTTTTAACTATTCTCTTTATTAATGCAAATGTAGTTAAAATATAGAATATATGTAAAACACTAGACCCTTAAAAACAAACTATTAGAAAATATGTGTTAATCAACCATGTAAGTGCTTGAAACAGAATAAAGACAGGAACCATGAAACATTTTGAACAGTTTGAATCCAGTTAAAGGGTTGAAGATATGATTTTATAGAAATCTATTCAGTAATTCTAATAATGTGTAGTATTTTTCCTTTAGCATATTCATAACGCATGCTATTTTTAAAATGCATTGTCTTGTTGGGAAAACAATGTGTGATATTCTATTCTTACAAAGGATTCAGCATACAAAGGAAAGAATAAAGGTATTACAAGAGACCAATAACTTCCAGACTGCCTAGGGAAGTGTTCCAAGATATTAACCATCCAGGAGGGGAACTTTTTAAAGCCATTTTAAAGGTTTCCAGTGCCGTTAACATGAAAACAAGTTAGTACAAGAACATCTTTCTCTTAAACAACCAGAGAACTTTTAAACACAAAAATGACAATATTCTTTCTAAGCAGAAGCGAAAAAGCACCATCATGGTCAGTTAGTTCTAGCTTCACAATTGGGAGTTTAACAGAGGAAATAATCTTTTAGGAGACTGATTTCCCCTTTATACCTATTTGCAAGAAGTAAAGACAAAAACCCCATAAAGTTTCTTGAAATCAGTGCCTACTCACCTTCTGGGAGCTGTTGTGCCAAAATAACAGTGGGAAGAAGCAGAGCAAGAAGTAACCAGGTCCCCTTTTGCACAAAGCTCATCATGTCTAAATATCAGACATGAGACTCTTTGTGCAAAAAGGAGAAAAGAAAAGCAATTCAAAGTAGCACCATCAGTTGTTCCCTGCCCTTCAGCACCGGGCCCGTCATAAAACTCAGCCACTGAGATTCTTTTGCTTTGGCCTTAAATAGGAAAAAGTTTGGCTTCCCTCACTTTCCAGCCCCTTTCTGAAATATGAGAGCAGCACCCATCCCCTTAGCAGTAAAAGAAATGATTAATATGTCTTTTTCCCTTATAGAAGACACAACCCACAAAGTAAGAAAAAGAGCACATCTGGAGCTTGTGTGTATCTGTTTATGTATCAGTTTGTTACATATTTGGTCACATATATGTTTGTATAACTTAAGAGTATCTATCAAAAGGCTCTGCCTTGTGTTTAAATAAAAGGATTAAATGTATGTATTTTTTTTATTTTTTATTTCTCCTGATAACATTAACAATTGCATAATTTTGGGAAGTGCTTGATGTCTTTTGCTTGGGCATGGCTAATTTGCAAACCTTATCTTCCTAAAAGTGTTTAATATTGGGATTTTGCCAGATTCTTCTCTAACTCAATTTAAAGAGGGAACTGTAAAAGATTAGCTGAAAGAAAAGCCTGTTTGTCCCTTCTACTCATCCACCCACCCTGGGTCCTGGAAGTTTAATTTCAGACAAATGTCAAAAGATTAAGCATCTGAGCTATGTTTGAATGGCATCTTAAAAGTTAGATACTTATCTATAGTTGTTTCTATTTCTCATAAATTTCTTTAGCAAGCCAAAGAGTGATTGCTTGTGAGATTTCAATTTTTTATGCTGCTTATGAAAGCCAGAACAGATTTTTCTAGAGAAAATTTAGCTTTTCCATGTCTTAATTTTTTTAAGGAACAGGAAAGAGCTTATCACATGGAATATCAAAAAAGTACCAGAAAAAGTTCTCATTTCATTTGAATTGGTGTAAAGATTATAAATATTTCCAAATTTAGACTTCCATGTGTATACATCTCAGGCCACATTAACACAGCTTTTCAATGTATTTCTGGATCTAAGGAGTAATTTCTGGGAAATGTTTGCAAAAGGGGCATAAACCATTTATAGGTCTTTAATAAAGCTTTGCAAGAAAAATATGCTTGTTCACATTGTCAAGATATTTCTAGTAATCAAGGTATTTCTGTATGACCTAATCATCAGTCCATAATTTTTCATTTATCTCTATATTCTACACTGGTTTTTCAATTCTAATCAAGATCACCTGCAATTTAATCATGTTCACTTAATTATGCCCACCTCCATTCACAATGTGCACATAAAATTCTCCCCACCTCACACCAACTCATGGAAGTCGCTTCTTTAAGATCCAGTTCAAAACTTTAATCTTTAAATTTTTTCCATCTTTCCCTTTTTCCCAATTCATGTTACTTAACTTTTACTCAATTCATATGTTATATGTATATTCCCAGGTGGACATACATTCTATAAGCATGGACAGTGGAATACTTACTTCTCTCCAGGCCTAGTTAAAAAAAAACACAAAGATGTCCCAATGTAGATGACATTATCTGATGACAGGGAAAGAGAACTAGTTGGACCAATCTCTCGTGCATCTTCTGATTTTAGATTGGGAGTCACATCTTAAAGGGAAAAAAAAGTAACTATGGAATGGTCTTGAAAATAAGCATTTTTTCTGTTTCATAGGGGAAATATTGGGGGAAAAGGCTGTTACATATCTTTCTATCTTCATCATCTTAATCCTATACTTAAAAAAAAAAATTCCCTTGTGTTCAAACCAATTCAGACACATGATTTTTGTCTTTCTCCTGTGTCTTTGACACTTGCCTAAAAATTCATATATTGATATTCATTATCTTATTGTTTTAGATGGTCGATAAAGTCAAAATTTATTGAATTTCTTCATTAGAATTATTTTCTACTGTGGAAAATTAGATATATTATTTTTCTTGAGTAATGCTTTCCATGCTTTATTTCAGGCATTAAGTGTACAATTTCTACTGTATTTCTGGTTTGTCCTAAAATTCTTATCTTATTAGCTATTCAAATATAAAGGTTATGCTTAGAAGAAAAATTCATGATTCATGCATTCATTAAGAAAAGTTAGCTGATATTTTGTGCATTAAAGTATTGTTGTATCTTAAGGTATCCATGAGGGATTCGGAGATAAGAAATCTCATATCTGGATTTTCTGATTTAGCATTCGTCACCATCTTGAGCATATTTGGAAGTCCTGCACATGGATCCTTTGCAGTCTGTGTCCCAGATCCTAGTCCCCCTGCTCATGCCAATGTGTTTTCTAATAGTGTCCAGATGGGTGTGGATTTGAGCTAGTGTCATGACTGGGTTACATATACACATGGATGAATCCTATTATGCAATCCAAGAGCTGATGTCCTCCTAGTAATCTATGCACACATTTCTTATTTCTTTCTATTCATCCCTGACTTCACTGATATTAACCAGCTCATGCAGACATTCCATGTTGCTCTCTGGATTACATTTAGAGTTTTACAAATCTAAACATCTACACCAGCTTAAGCACTGATTAATCTGGCTCTCCTTTCACAAAGAGAGTGACTGGAAAGATGAGGCAAAGCAGGGGTGTGGCAAATTATCAACCCAAAATTCAAATCCTTTCCAATTCAATGGAAAACGAAGGTTGGGAAGAGATGCATAAGCACAGCTGTGATGAACTCAGTAGACCAGTGAATGTCAGCAGTACTCTCTACAATAACAATAAGGAAATCAATTATCTCCATCATGAAAAACACATGGAAGAGAAATCAATCTCTCTCTCTCTCTCTCTCTCTCTCTCTCTCTCTCTCTCTCTCTCTCTCTCTCTCTCTCTCTCTCTCCAGACCTACTGCTTCGTGTGTGTGTGTGTGTGTGTGTGTGTGTGTGTGTGTGTGTGTTTGGAGCTAAAGGGATAAATTATTTTTATGGATATTTTCTATATGTTTTCAAATCACTTAAGCCCATTTAAAATGTATCTGTGATAAAGGTTCACTTAGAAATAGATTGAATCCATAGGAGAATTGCAGCTTAAAATAGGATAACATACTTGTAAAATACAATGCAAATTTTCTTTGCTATTCCTAGAGAGGTGGATCAGTTCACTTAGTTTACATGGGTGAAACCACATTTGGAGAGTTGCAATCCTTTTAAAAGAATTTGAACAAATACTAATATGTGTGTAGTAGAGCCAGAAATATGGTTGAAAAATATATTGTAGCTGAAGGACTTGGTTATATCCAAGTCTGAGGAAGTGACATTGGTAGTGGGACATGATAGGCAAATATTTGAGTAGTTACAATGACCAATTCTTCAAGACCTTTTCTTTCATTTCCTTTTAGTCCCCAAGGTAGAATTAATTGTCCTCTTAATTTTGTTCCTATGGAAGTATATTGATAACCACTTCTCTTTAGCTTACAAATTTTACTTTTGGACAAGACTCACATTTCCTTGACATTTAGTAAAATGAAGTGTGGCACAACATAACATAATTATTTTGGAAACATGAAATATCTCTATTTCTTTGTCTCTATCTATCTATCTATCATCTATCTATCTATCTATCTATCTATCTATCTATCTATCTATCTATCTATCATCATCTATCTATCATCTATCTATATATATCCTTTGCTGTTAAGCCTTGTATTTTTCAGCTGAAAATTGCCCTAAGATTGAACAAAAAGTTCAATGAGGTTACATGATTCTCAAAATTACTCATTGGAATTGGAACTAAATAGCACACTTTCCAGAATTTTTTCACCATATTTTCCACTTAGTTTAGTCACTGATTGTGGTAACAATGTTTTTACACAATTTAGGAATTGGGTGAATACAAATTTGGCACTTAATTTAGTATTTTTTCCTAATGGGAGATTGTAAAAGGAGAGAGAGAAGAGAAGGGATAAAGTTGTAGAATTAATGGCCAATTAGAAAAGAATAGTATTATTCTGTTTTTTGGCTTATCATTAATCTTTAGATAATTTCCAGTATTGCTGTAATTTAAAAATTTTTGAGTAAATACTCATTAATTTATACTAAACAATGAAATCCATTCTTAGAACATGCAAGAGAATTTATGTATGTGATTGTGTGAGTTTATATGTGTATCTGTATGTATACATATATACATATATAAGTATATATACACAAATAAAGGTTGACAAAAACTTGAGCAAGTAAAAATTTCTGGAAACTGCCTTAATGTACATGTTTGAATTTTGAAAGTGTCTGAAGGATTATAATTATGTCTTCCTGAATAAAGTCTTTATGTATTCATGTTTCAGTGATGATTTTTTTGCCATCATAATTATTGTAATTATATTTGAAAATTCATAGAAAGTTGCAATTCATCTCATTACCTAACAAACTGACTCATCTCAGAATAGTGATTACTTTATAAATTTTACCAGAAAGGTGATACAGGGCCTGGGATACATTTTGTAGGGGTTCAGGAGTTCCCTGTTGGGTCTTCAGTTAGCAATCATTCTCAGGATTGAAGCTCCACTCTGCAAATCCCACTAGAATCTATATCAAATGCAATTTGTCATCTGAGTCATACTTAGGAATCTTCAGCAGTATCCAACACAGCTGCAATAACTTTTCAAATCTAGCCAATTCTGTCTGAAGATAAAAAAGAAGGCCCAAATCACAATCTTCTGATAGAAGCATGAGATAAGCCAAAGCCAAACATTGGATTTACATGCTTCAAATGGAGACTATTTTTAATTCCTATTAATATTTTTAATATTCATCTACTCAGTGAGGGCCCAAACTTATTTTAATATAAATAATTCTTAAGGATACAGAGATTTAGAACCTTCTGCTTGTCTTTCCTAAAATAAACAGAAGTAAATGTGTCCTTTCCAAGTTTAGCTTATGACAACTAACCTTCCTTCAGGTCAGCATTATTGCTCATGTAAAAAAGCTTTTGCTGAATTGTCTGAAAGCTTTATTTTTGTCTATATGTTAAATCATGTTTAGATGAGCTCTATATTGAGGTGTGCTATCGGTTTATGGAATAATACCAACAATAGATTTTTGGTTGAGGAGGCTATGGCAAATGGGCTTCTTTTGTTCCCAAGGATCTAAGTGTTGCCCTCTGGAATATTGGCTCTCATGTGGCAATGTCCATTTTAGTAGTTCTGCTTTATATTTATATTTATTTATATATTTATTTGATTCCTTCTTATAGGCCATTCTTTTTTATCCCTCCCCTAAGTTTAAAATCATGCACAGCAGCAAGCATAGTCTCTTGTACAGAATAGGTATTGATAAATGTAAAAAAGAATGACTGCATTGGAATTAAGTATTTAAAATATTAAATACTTTCTGCCATCTTGGGACTGTGGAGACGTACTGGAAAAAGGATTTCTCAAATGGCAGGTATGCCTGGATGGCTGTGGTCCAAAGCCGTTTTTACTGGCTTAAGTGGGGTCCGTGGAACCAGAGGGAGCACACAGTTCTTGTTAAAAATGAAGATGCTTATGTTTGAGATAAAACTGAATTCTATTTGGGCAAGAGGTATGCTAATGAGTATAAAGCAAAGAACAATACAGTGATTCCTGGTGGCAAACCAAACAAAACCAGAGTAACTTAGGGAATGGTCACTCATGCCCAGGGAAACAGTGACAGGGTTCATGTCATATTCCAAAGCAATCTTCCTGCTAAGGCCATTGGACACAGCATCCATGTGATCATATACCTTTCAAGGATTTAAACTTATTGAAAAGTAAATAAATATAAGTGTGGGAGAAAAATTAGGTGTTTAATAATATAGGCATTTTTTAAAATTTACAAGACCCAGACCAGGAATCTGCCTCTACTCTGTACCATTTTACAGATGTTAGCTACATTCCATGAAGTGATTAAGCCAAAACATCTGGCTAATGAAAACAAACCATTCCAAGTAGGAAATTTCCACATGAAAATTATGCCATCTTGATTATTCAAAGTGTTAATCTTTGGGTGATGCTAAATAGATTATTATTACTTTATTTCTATTCTTTCATATCCAGTTATCTTCTCATTTTGCACCCCCATGGTAACAGGAGCTCTTTTAGCTAATTGTTGATATGTAATTCATCCTTTTTAGACACTACCTGATTACAAATTGAATGGCTCTCTTTTTCCCATACCTGACATATTTATTTGTTTCCATGCCTTTGTTTATGCTGCCTCTCTGAAATGACTTTTGCTGATCTCCCCATGCTCAAATCTGACTCAATTGTCTGGACTCAACCCAAAGATCACCTAATATAGGAAATCTTTCTTATTCTTCCTGTTGAGATCATTCTCCTCCACTAATCTCCCTTACCTTTCTCATGGCTCTTAGTTTGTTTAACTTACAGCTTTTTATCTCCCTTACTAGACCGAAAGCTACTTCAGAGCAAGATTTGAGTTTATTCATCATTTTATACCCCATAGTAGTTATTATATGGCCTTACATATAGTAGGCAGTTTAAAAATATCAAAAGCATGTGATTTAAAACATGAAACACTTAATCCAGAAAAATACATGTGAATTAATATATTTTTTGTGTCCTTTAGAACTCATGTAATTTCCAATAATTTAATTATTCCCAGTATTTCCATCATTCTGAAAAAGGAAGGTCACTCTTTCCAGCATAGGGAGTCTTTGGACTTATAATGGATTTTTAAAACCTCCAGATGTTATGAATTTATTTCTAAAATAGAAAAAACAAACAATAGAACTGGTTAGCAAACAAATTGAAAGCAGTCAAACTCTGTGTTTACCACAAATATCCCAAATAAGAGATCACTAAAAAGAAATTGTAAAATGGAAAATAACACAGGTATTTTACCAAGGATTATAAGAGAGAATGACAAAAAAGTCAAAAGTTAATTTCAAAAGGAGTTTAAATAATTGAACTAGGAATTTATCATAATTTTAATATGTTTTACTTTAGGAGTAAAAATAAGATGCCATATAAATGAGAATCATGAGAACAAAATGCTTCAAAGAAGTCTCACTCTTTTTTGTTTAAATTCACTTCTCTTGATTCAATTTCTTTGCAATTGAAATTTTAAAAAGAAAAAAATGTAAAATATCAAATCAAAATACTGAAATATCCTTTTCCTCCCCGAATACAGACACCCCACATGTAATGTAACACAAATATTTAAAGCTTTGTTTTGCATTGCTTGATTCTTTTGGTTTAAATTCCCTGGAGAACTGTGGAAATTTCAGTCTGTTTAGTTGAGTATGTCAAGAGATATATAGCAGTCAGGGAATAGTATCATTGAGAGGTCCCCTGTGTGTAAGAATTGGAATCCATTTTTTGCTTGTTAAGGGCAAGGTTAGCTGCAAAATGGGCAGGCCCACTGACCTAGAGTCAGCATCAGGGTTGTACCACTCTTGATTGCTGCCTGGTGTAAGTTGAAACAGTCATTCCTAAAATTTCAGTTAGGGTGTGACTGACAGCAGGAGGCCAACAGCTGAAGGTTAGTGATTACACTGGGTAGGATTGTGTGAGAGTTCCCTGACCTTCCCTATCTCCCAACTTCAAGTGGTATGAGCAACATACTTTTATGATGGGGAAGGGAAGAAAAAAGAAAGAAATATGTTTGCTAGTTATTAATTATGATGACTAAGAGCAAAATTATAGCTAAAATAGGACTCTTGAATTATTTTAAAATACCAAACTTAGTATTTCTTAATCAAAATATAATAAAAAAATTATGGACTCTGAAATCATTATAGATTTAGTGTCAGAAAAGAAGAGGAGATGCATCTTGGGAGATTTCACTGAAATTAACATCAAGTTGAAGAATGTAATTTTATATCCACACTTTTTGCTATAGCCAACACCAGAGCAGAATATGGCCAGACAGTCAATTGCGACAGCATGACACACCACTGGAAAAAATGATGTTGAGTGCAAAGTTACAAGAAAAGTAAAATCATTATTGAAGCCACGTTAGCATACCCTGCTCATAATTATATCGGATTCTCTAGACACTTCTTTTGGAAGATTCCCCAAAACAAAAGCAGAGAAATTACATAAATGGTTTTCCAGTCCAGCCTTTCTGATTTAGTGTGTCATAAGTTGCTTGCAGTATTTCTCCAAGTAGGAGATCCAGGAAAATTTCTAGAGGTTGTGGATTTTGGAATTTCACCAAATTGCTAATGATTGCTGCCATACTAGTTAATAAAATCCTTCCTAGCTGTTAATAAAAAAGAACGGTGACAAGTGAACTAGAGGAGACAAATAGAAGAAACAATAGCAATAATGATAGCCAATCAACCCCCTCCGTGCGTGCTATATGTACCTATCATGGTGTTAGCTTTCTTCTTTGATGTTCTTCTCAGCACTATATCGGTGTAAATTTTCTTTTCCTTGGCTAAGATAGATGAAGATAACACTTTGCATTTCCTCTTATCAATAACTTAGAACTTACTGGGGAATAGGCATAAAGGGTTTGGGTCAAAGGAATCTTAATTCACAGGATTTAAAATACTGGAAAAGAATGTCAAAAGTAAGGGCCATATTGAATGGCCACATTCCAAAAGTGCTTGATTCATTTTCTGGTAGTTGTTTATTTATTAAAATAATTTACTTGATTACTCAAAATTCCCACTTTATATTTCCCACAAGATTTTAAACTTCATGGAGAAAGGGTTGTGCCTGTTGTGGTTCACCGTTTGTCTAGTACCCAGTGCAAAGTCTCCAAGAGCAGGCACTCAGAAAAGACCCATTAGCTAATGAGATGCTGAGAATCTAGCTCAATACCAACTATTCTAAGCTTTCTGGTAATTTTATTATTTTTCCAGTCTAATTCACGCAATTTAAATTAACAACCTCCCAATTCTCAACTTTGAATAGTGATTTTATAAGAAAATTGTCATTTTAGAATAAAAGTATCCATCTGTAATGTCTAAAGACTTTTTCTTCATCCCTTTTTTTAAAAAAATCTAAATTTCAAAGTCCCTTCCAAGTGAAAGAAATACAAGAAAGCTCAAATAATTTGCCAGAGGCAAGTTTATTAGCATTTTCCAAAGCATATTTGTTTGAATTGTTTATTTTGGATTACTAGCCAAGAGATAATTTTTTTTTTGAAGCTTGTAAGAAAACAAAAATTGGCCTGTAAATGTTAGTTTGCATAGATAAAGGCAAGGGATGGGGTTAGGAAGAGAGTCTCCCATAATTAAAGTGTTCTCAGAAATTGTTTTTGACTGTCATTTAAGCACTTAGCCCTAAAGACTGATAGGCAGAGAGCTTCACTCATCCTAAAATAAAATCTGAAAAATATTAAATATCTAATGCCTGATACAGTTCCTGGCACATAAGGTACTCACTAAATATCTATTTAGTGAATGAATTATCAAGTGGGTTTACATGTTTTGGTTTTATTAGCATGAAGAAGGTTACTGTCATAGAATGATTGTCCATAATTAAAACAATAAACAAAGCCTTTAATAACAAGTGATTTTTATGTAGTGCTTCCTATTAATAGTAATAATAATAATAGCAATTCTTACATAATACTCTCACCTATTCTAAGTTTTATATATAAACATTATATATGCATTTAATATAATACATAAAAATAAATTATATATATGTCTTATAATCCTAACCACAAACCTATGGGCATGTACTACTTGCATACCTGTTATACAAATGAGTAAAATGGCTTAACAAAGATAACGTGATTAATGAACTGGCAGACTCAAGGTTCAAACCCAGGAAGTTTGGTTCTGAAATCCATTCTTTTAACATTCACATATTTTAAACAGATCAGAACATCATATTCAAATGAGTGTTTTCCTCTTCAATGAAAAATTTTGGATAACTATGTTCTGTTGTTTTTCTCAATTGCGTATTTATTCTAAACATTATTTTGAATGTTATCATTGGTGGGTTCATGGAAGGCAGGCTTAATTTTTTTTTAAACTACCAAAAACAATTTGTTGTGATTTCTGTTAAATAGAATTAAACAATTTTGACATTGCACCAAAAACCAAAATGTGAATATAAGGTAATGTTGCAATTTTCTTTTATGTCACGTAAAATGATTTTAAGGACCATCCCATAGAATGGAACCAAATGTCTGTCTGAAAAAATAATGAGAAGATATATGCAAAGATGTATTTTTTCTGTTGTGTTAGTGAAAAGAATAGAAAAGAAAATCCTCAGTACTCTATGGAATTTTAAAATCAGTGGATGAGTCCTTTGAATCTATTGTCTTGAATTAAGAATATAAATGTACATTGGAAGATGGAGGTCTGTGTGAGTAGGATCTCATTCTTTTACTAAGTTATATTTTAAATCCTATTTTTGTTTTTCTCAGAATCTGTTAGCAATCCAAGTTTTACTGTAGTCAATATTAAGCTAGGATTAGTCAAGTAACCAGAAAGTGAAAAATTAGGCTTTCCTTCCCCTCAGGGACCCATCCACGTTGTAAACTGTACAAAATGATCCCATCCTGACAGTGCAGAAAAAAGCAGTTTCCAACAAAACTTACATATGTGGCAAGAATCTGTCCCAAAATGACATACTTAGACAAATATTTCCAAAAGGATGATAGGCTTTTTTTTTTTTTATAACAGTATTCCCTAGACTTTCCAACATTTCTCAGCTTGGCCTACTCTTTATTGCTTTCTTTCTTTACAATTTTTCAAAAGAGAGGTTGATTAATTTTTAATTTCTTCAAAGAAAAACGTTTCTTCAAACAACATTTTTATTTTGATGCACATTCTTATTCAGTGCCAAGAACCAACTGAAGAACATAAAAAACAGTTAACTGGAAGAGACTGTGGGTTATTAACAGTTAAATAAATTCAAGCAGCTAACCAAATTCTAATTTTTATTTATTTTTTTCTGTTTTACTTTAATCATTTAAGAGATGTTCCATTTGCTCCCACTTTATTGATTTTGATTTTCAAGGACATATCCTACTTTCCACACTTTTGCCTCCAAATTACTTTCCAACAATTCTACAAGTGCCATTAAATAAATAGTGGCATCTATGTAATTGATGTTTCAAATAGCTTTAATTTACCTACTATTTAAATACCTATTCAAACACCTACTGTGTGCAAGGCAAGGTATAAACCAAAAAGTATTGTATAACTCTTCTCCCTAAAGGAATTATAATTTATTTAATATTGAATAAGTCACTTGACCACTGGGCATAAATTCGTTTATGAAATAAGGTTAAACATAATTTAACTATGGTTTATTCTAGTTAGACTGTTCAATAATTTTCTAAAAAAAATCATGTGGTAAGCCTTTATTCCCAATTAAAAAGAAATTTCAATTATATTTCTAAAATTTGCTTCTCCCTCTTGGAATATATTTTGTATCTATAGACAAGTTTCTGTTTCCCAAATAGATTCCTCAGAAATAGATGTATCTGTTGTCTAGATATAACAGAATATTACCCTTTTTCTTAGAATACATTATCAAACACAGGTAAAGTGAATCAAACTTTTAAAAAATTGCACATGAAATGTTTTCTCAACTGTTATGCTATTTAAGCTTCTCTGGAGTTGATATATGGATGTTTTTCACTAAAAGGCCATGCTAAAAAAATTTTTATACTTTAAAATATATTATACAACTCAAGATTATTTATTTTATTATGCTTGAGTTCATTTCTGTTTTCAGTAGGAATAGCTTGATTAATTGACAGGTCTTAACTTTCAATGGGATGCTTCAGAATGAGGTGATATACTTACAAACACTCCCAAATGGTAGGTGACATCTGTTTGCTTGTTTGTTTGTTTTCTATTGTGCACAGTTTCATCAAATGAGCCTAGAAAAAGGGGAAAAAAAAAAGAAGCCTACCTCTTATTCCATCCATAATGTTTCTAATACCAAGAGATCAAAGAAGTTCACATCAAAAGATGTAGGGCTTTTAAAGTTAGTATTAGCTACAAAATAAATATTTAGAACTGTTAATATTCATGATCCAGAAGCAGGGTGGTTAGTGTGTTAGTGATGCTTTATTGAGTTATGGCAGGCATATTTTTCATCTGGCTGTCACATTGTTTTATTTTTTTAGCCATAACAATTATGTCTGATTCATACTGTCCTATAGAAGACCCAAGGCTTTGCATGCATGCATGCATTCTTCTAGCATTTCTAATTAAATGCTTCACTCTGACTTAGGAAAGTGCTGACAATAATGTAATCCTTATTTGTGCATAGAAGAGTGAAAATACTTAAAAATGATAGGACATAAATCTCAAAATTACTACCTAACAATGGACAGTTCTACATGCCTGGGGCTCATTAGAGATGCTCAGCTTTCTTTCTGAGACTGCAGAGTTCATTTTAGTCAGTTATGACAAAGTCTCTCATATTATCCTTTGCTGGGTAAAAAACAACCTCCTGGTGGGAAGATATTAAAATAGGAAATATGAAATCAGTTTGACTAATGTTCCATAGAATAATGACTAATAGACAGAAATTTTTATGAAATTTGTAGGTGAGGCAAAGCTACATGTTGCATGATAGCATTAGGATTAAAGTAAAAATCTCAGAATACAGTGATGGTAGGCTGTTATTAGAAAGCATCCATTAAAGAATGAATGCACACACACAAAAAAATCTGATTGCCCAAGAATATAGAGAAGAGAAATTTGGCTGCACAGTAGTAATTGTTATGGAAAAAAAAAATCATTGATAGGTTTTAGTTGGTCCTAGCAGGGAAATATGGCTGTTGAATTGGCCCATGTCCTTGTACATGGGTTTAACATATATTTATTGAATGTGTTATGTGCTCAGCATTGTGCCAGGCACAGGGCTTAGTGAAACAGACCTGTTCAATGTCTTTAAAAAACCTACAGTCTGGTCTGGAAGGCAATTTCAACTCAGAGTGATAAATGTTATGATGAAGGTAGTTCCGAAACATGCAAAGGTTGATTGGTCCAGTATATAGGGGTCAAGTTGGGTTTTCCAGAGGAAGCGATGTAAAAAATATGATACCTATTATATTTTCCACTAATCTCACACAAAAGGGTCATCGAGGTACATCTAGACCCCATTCTGTTCTATAATAATCTTGTTACCCTTGTAAGTGTTAAACTGGGTGATGATACATTCTGAAAACCAAAGAGCTTTCATAATACTTCTTGCCTCTCCTTGATAAGAAACAGAGCTGCATTCAGGTTGTGTACTCCAGTAGCTTTTTTATGAGCTAAAATAGGAAAGAAGATAAATAGAAGAAATATAAAAGGCAGATTATTTTATTTCTTATTTCTTATATCCCAACATTCTCAAAACCCTCAGAGTTGGAGCAAACACATCTACAAAAGCCCTTAATTCCTGAACAAGCCCTATTCCAAAGTACTGTCAATTATATTTACCAACAAGAGAGAAATGTTATATACTATATTTTATTAAAGGAGTTAGGTAACTCTGTAATGCATTCGAGAAAGAGTTCTAAATGTCCCTTTTTCAAGTAATCTAGGTTTCTTTCATCCTAAGATCCCTTCCTTCCCTTCCCCTCCCCCCATAGTCCTCCTCCTCCTCCTCCTTTTTCTTCTTCCCTCTCCCTCTCTCTCTATTCTATTGTGTATTCTATTGTTTTAACCTCCATGATATATTGATGTGTACCCTGGGCTTACTCCTGTCTTGCTTTTTCACTTGCTGGCACTGTCACCTGGATCACTCCTCCCCAGTATCTGCCCAGCTTGCTCCTTGATCTTCTTCAGATAGCACCCCAACAAACACTTCTTTAACTATCACATTTAAAACATCACCTCCTTTCCAGCCCCCTGCCTTTTCTTTCCTGCAATATTTTGCTTTTCACCATCTATTATCCTCTGCTCTACTATATGTTTTACTTATTTTTCCATAAGTTTCTAACTGGATGATAACTTCCATGAAAACAGGGCTTCTGTCTGCTTTGCTCTTTCTAGCAGCACCAACACCTAATACTCAAATCCCAAGCACTGGATGTAATGAATCCTCGATAAATATTTGTAAAACAAATGATTGCATAAATAAACCCTAAACATTTACTTCACCTTTGACCTCTTTCCTGAGTGCCACACATCTGTATCCTAGAGACTGTCATTATAGTCCATTTCTTGCCTAAATTTGAGTAACACTGTCTTGGTTTTTAGTCCTTCTTCCAGTTTTTCTCCCTAAAATTCTCTACACCATCTCTTGAGAAATTATGGTAAAATCCAAATCTGATCCTGCTGCTAATCAATCTATAATTTTCAATGGTATTTCACCACCCTTAGAAGGGAAAATTACCTTTTAAAAAGAATCACCTTAACTTTACTCATCAAACTTTACCATCTCAGCTTCCAACACTGAGGTCTTCACTCTGACCATGCTAAACTACTTTAAGTTCCTCAAACTCACCACCTGCTTTCTTACCTTCAGACTTTCATAGACATTCCTCTGGACACATTCTCTGACAATGCACTTCATCAGGCTAACTGCTATGTATTCTTCATCGTCACATGGCCCTGCCCTGGGAACCCTTCCATGAAGCCTAGAAAGGGCAGTAGTAGTTCCTGATAAGCATCTACTTAGTACTGCACTTTCTCAAAGCAGTTGTCACATGTTATTTAAGTTGATTATTCCTTTGTGTCTTCAATTGAAGTTTAAGTGCCATTCAGTTAGTCATCCTGTTTGTTTTGCCCACCGGTAGGTCCCTTGAATTTAACTGGGTGCCTAGCTATGGTATCCATTTGCTATTTGTTGAAAGTAAAAGGAAGAACCAGTCAGAATAAATGGAAAGACAGGAGTGGGGGAAAGGAATAGGGATTGGGGGAATTCAGTTTTATTCCGTATTTGAAAGAAGACAAACATAGATTACCCATAGAGATACATTTTCTTATCTTAAAGCTTTAAATTGGATAATAAAAATACACATTTAAAATTCAGCATAAAATATTTTAAGAATTATCTTTTAGTTACTTTCTTTTATTAATAACCCAGTATGCTCCCTAGGCCATAGCTGCTACTGAATAAATATCTGGTAAATAACATACAAGACTGCTCTTTACAGCCAGATAAAAGGTAGTCTTTGTGAATATACACAGATTGTTTGTTCAATAAACTTTTGTATTTTAGTGAGAGCATTCCAAACGCCCTCCAGCCCAGGACATGCTCACCCAGCCTACTGTTCACCATGAAGCTCAGAGTGACTCCATAGATAAAAATGGATGGGAGAACTCGCAGAGGTCATCTTTATGGGACAGATTTTTAATCAAGAAATTCTAAACAAGTTGTATTTTAATATCTATATATTTCTATATCTATAAAATCAGTATTAAATTGTTACATTTTTAGGCAGCATCAACCCCTTGGACAATCAAGCTGCACAAATTATTAGTCACTGTGTTCATTAAATGTTCTCAGTTGTTCTAAAACTATATATTCAAAACTTTTCACGATGTCCAATACGTCTAATATTTTCAGACTTCTTGAACAACTCCAAACCAACAAATGGTCAGCTTCCCTCTTATTGTCTTAGTTTTCATCAAATTTCTTATCTGCCCTTTTCTTTCAAGGATATAGAGGCAAGTATTTCCAAATATCAACCTGCCTGGACCTGGAGACAGTGCTGTAGATAAGCCTAGATGAACCCTCACTAATGGCAGATGTATAGGTCGATTAGAGGATTTATGTTTGTCCACTTCTCTCTACTCTGCAACAATAACCATTCTGAAGCAAAGTTGGAAATGGAGGTGAAGAAAAAGGGTTGAACCAATCTGAACTTGAGAAGCACTGCCAAGGCCATGTGTACTGATTTTTTCCAGCCAAAATATTATTGCTGTCTTTCAGGACTCTGCTAAGGGTTTGGAATCCTTCTCTTAGCTGATGCTGCCACATGTTACAATTCTCCTCAGACTATGAACTAACGTTGCAGGATAGTACACCATCTGGTATCATTAGAGAAATAAACTCGATCTTCATGCTTAAGACAAGAATGCTGATGAGGTGCTTACATGTATTATTAAAAAAATTTACTCTTTCATACCACACTGACAAAATTATATATATATATATATATATATATATATATATATTAAAAAACAAACAACAATAACAAAATAAAAATATTACAGAGAAAAATTTTACAGAACATTTTATTCCTTATTTGTTTTATTGTGAATTTTTAATTGAATTTTTTTTTTTTTGTCAAAATATCCCCAACTCACATTTGGTGTAATGCTTTTCTCTCATTCTGCTTCCAAGATATTTATGATTATGACAACAATTTTCTAACTGAATAAAGGAATAAAATATAGGAGGAAGGACTTAAATATGAAATATTAACCTAAGCTTTCACCAGAATTTATTATTTAAAGTCAAATATCAAATACTGATACTGGTTACTTACTGTTTTTTGGCTTTATCTGAAATTACCCAAATGATTTGATCATATATTGGATATGAATTCACCATAAAATTGTTAATTTACTACAGTGTGATTCCTAGAATTATGAAATGAATAATTCTTGATATGTTAAGTGAGATTCGAGACATGAGAGGAAAGAATGTGAAATTAACATATGACATAACTTGGAAAAGAAATTGACTGGAATGAGATTTCGAGGTGGAAAAACTATTGAGCAAGTTTGTGACATAGGAGCCTGAGTGTGGGCCAGCTTAGAAGTTCAACAGAAGAAAAGAGAAAGAGATGGAAGAAAAAGGTGCTGGGTAAATCCTGTTTTATTTCATGCCTATAATTTCATTATTATCATTGAATCTCTACTCATTCTTCAGTTAATAAATATCCTATGTAATGAGTACACTTCCCACCAAAACTCAAATGTGGGGGAAAAATGTCAGTTAACTTCAACTGTTTCCTTATATTTATCATTCATGCCATTGGGAAGAACATGTATGTGTAGTATTTAATATAACCTACATGTTTTTTCAAAATATCATTCTCTATTTATGTACCCCATGAAAGACACACACTGTTACAGAGCAAGAAAACAATAGCTTACATATAAATTAATAAAGGTAGCACCATTTTCTTTACTTTTTCTTTTTTCTATATTATGATATGATTCCTGAGAAAGAGGGATTTGGAAAAGCACACGTTACTTGTACTTGGATCCACAGATGAATTTTCAGAGGTTAATATTCCCTGTGAGATTTTATATTAATGTGTTCTCATTTTGATGAAAAACACATGCCCACATGTATATATATCTATGCTCTAGATAATGTGTATGACACTTCTGTAATCAAGTAGTGCCAAATAATAGTCCCTGTAACTATGTTTGTGTTTACAGCTTTTTGGTGCCAAATAAAATTATTCTACTTGAGTTGGGCTAAGAGAACAGTAAAAAAAGAGCAGAAGCGAAATTAACAATATGCAAATGTTACATTTTCCCCACATTCTAATGCTGCCATTTCTTAATTTATGAATCAAAGTTTCATAGACAAGAGTAGTAAGAAAATCTGAGGGAGAATGAGGTGGAAGTCATAAGAGCGAGAGAATGACACTTCATCCTTTTGTATCATTTTGACTGGTAAAAGCATGTAACAGTCTCCATATTTTTAAACATAAATTAATAAAAGTGGGAAAATTTTAAACAATGCATTAAAGCAAAAAAATAAATAAAACACAACCAGATTAAAAAAATAAGAAACTAGAACTACTAAGTGAGTTTAGCACACTGCAGGATACCAGATGAATATACTAAAATTAATTTTATAATATATGGTATGAACACAAAATTGAAAATTTAAATTTAAATAAGTAACTTTTACAATTGCATTAGATATAAAACACATAGACAAATCTGTAAAAATATATACAAGGTCTGTACACTGAATACTATAAAACTCTAATGAATGATTTCAAAGCAAATGTAAATAAATGGAGAGATATACCTTTTTCATGAATTGGAAAACACAATAATGTTAATATGTCAGTTCTCCTAAAATTGAACTTTAGATTTAATTCAGTGTCAGTCAAAATCCTAGCAGGATTTTTTTTTTAATTGGCAAGCTCATTCTAAAGTTCATATAGAAATACAAATCCCCTAGAATACACCAAAAAACTTGAAAAAGAAAATTAAAGTTGAATTACTAGAACTATCTGAGTTTAGGACTTATTATAAATTATAGTAGTCAATACAGTGTGATAATGGAGTGAAGATAAACAAATTTTATAGTACATGGTAGCAACAGATGGGTGGAATAGAATAGAAACTACACAAATAAACATATACATACATGGTCAATTGATATTCAAAAAAGGTGAAATGCCAATTCCATAGAGAAAAAGTAGAATTCTTATATTGTGCTGGGATTACTGAATATCCAATAATTAGAAAAAATGAACCTGTCCATACCTTTCTCTCTCTATAAAAATAAACTCACAGTAGTTCATAGACCTCAGTGTAACACCAAAAACCCTAATACCACTAGAAGAAAATATAAGAGTAATATTTTCTGATTTTGTGTTGGATAAAGTTTTCTTAGATATAACGCCAAAATTACAATATCTTGAATAAATAGTTGATATACAGAACATCATAAAAATTAAAAACTCTGACTCTTTGAATAACACTCTTAAGGAAGTGAAAAAAGAAACCACACATGGAAAGAAAATATTTGCAAACTGCCCGTCTAATAAGGAACTTGAGTCCAGAATATACAGAGAACTCTCAAAACTCAATAACAAAATTACAAACAACCCAAAAGATTTGAACAGGCACTTATTGAAAGTATATATATGGATGACAATAAGTACATGAAAAAGCGGTCAGTGTCATTAGTCAATGAAGAAATGGAAATTTGAATAATTAATACTGTACACCTATTACAAAGTCTAAAATTAAAATGTTGATGAGGTGTTCAAGTGTTGATGAAGATATATAAAAACCGAAACTCTCACAGACTGCTGGTAAAAAAGAAAAGTGATAAACTGCTTTAAAAAACAGTTTTTATCTTTAAAAGTTCAACATACTTCTATTGTATGACCCAGACATTCGATTCCTTGCTATTTGGTCAATAAAAATGAAAGCATATGTCTATACTTGTTCATGAATGTTGTTTATAATGACATAAAATAGAAGCAATCCATATCTCTAACAACAAATCAATGGATAACAAATTACAGAATTTGGTATATGAACACAATGGAATACAACGAAGTTATAAAAAGCAATGAACTATCTAGTCACTCACCAACCTTGATGCATATTGAAATAATTCGGGGTGAATGAAATCTGATTAAGTAGAGTACAGAATGTCTGATTTCACTTTTATGAAATTGTATGAAACCAAATTCATCTATAGTGACAAAAAGCAAATAAATGATTTCCTAGGATGGAGGGAATGGGAAGGAGCAGGGAGAGGAATTACAAAAGGATACAAAGAAATTTGGTGGATAATTGCTTGTGGTGGTGGTTTCATGGGTATATACATATGTCAAATTTTATCAATTCAAGCTTTAATCTTGTACAGTTTATTGTATGGTTATTATACCCAAATAAAGCTGTTAAACAACAAAAAAAGGAAAAACAAAAGAGTACACACAAGTGCAGAAAAAGGGGGGAGGTGATCAGCAGACAATAGATTTCTTGCAAGAGGGAATGTGAATAAATATTATTTATGGATTAGACGAAGGACATACAGAGGTGTTCTGAGGTACAAAAGCACACACTGACTGGGGCAGAGGGACCTCCCCATGGCACTTTGCTTTAGAGAGCTCAAATACCCCAAACACATGAAAAACAAATGTATGTGTTTATAATATGAAAGCCTAAGGACAAGTCAGATTCTTCCCTAAATTTTATTAAAAGAATTTATCTTAAAATTCCATTTAAAATAAAAATGTAATGTCTTTTTTTTAAAAGCAAATATATTAAATGGAATGAAATTCAGGCAAACTGCACAGTCTGAGGGAACGGTCCCCAAAACACTGACCTCACTTCAGACACCAGCTACAAGCTTGGGGGCCCAGGGCCACCTTCATTTCAGACCAACTGACTACAAATTCAGATATTCTCAGAACCCACCCCCTGCCACGGGTTTGATATTTTGCTAAAATGGCTCACAGAACTCAGGAAAGTAGTATACTTACAATTACAGCATTATTACAATGAAAGTATACAAATTAGAACCAGCTAAAAGAAGAGACACACAAGGTGTACCTGGAAGGATTCTGAACATTAAGCTTCTGTTGTCCTCCAGGATATATTACACTCCTGGCATTGAAGTGTGACACTACATAAAGAGCATGGCAATCAGGGAAGCTCTCTATAGTCTTTTGATTAAGGCTCAATCACACATGACCCACTTGGCTGACTTTTAACCTCCAGTAACCCCGTTACCTTCCCACCACACACCACAGATGTTTAGCGAATATCTTTAGTGTCCAATTCCTCTTGCAGGTCAGAACTAATATGACATGGTCCAAAGCCCCCAACATAAATTACATTATTAGAGTGTCTGGAGGCAAAGCCTCCTTGTAAACAAAGGTGTGTTTATCAAGCAGGACATTCCAGGGGCTTGGAATCACCTCCCAGCAGTTGAGGAAAAAGACCAAAGCTCCCTTAAGGTAGAGTTTGTCCTTTAACTACACATCAAGGAACACATGAATTCTTCTGCCATTCAGGAGCCAGCACTTAGCACCAAAGCAAAGTAAACCATGACTCTACACTGTCTGGACTTACACCATTCAGACCCTAAGAACTCTTCTGTTTTTCTTGCTCCATGTTCCCGAAGCTAAAGTCAACTCAGTCCTGGTGCTGGGAAAATTCTGATTTGTGTGATTTGTGCCAAAATTGGGAACAGGCAATGTTTAGGAGTGCCTAGAGACTTGAAGTGTGGAGACTGTGAAGAGGTGGAAGTGTTTAGAAAAGAGAAAAGACAAATTCATGTGTCATATCCTATCACTAAAACAGCATGATTCTTGCCTAACCAAGTGTCCTTTCCCAGTAGTGCTGAGACCCATTCTATTTTGCTTTACTTTGTGTTACAATTTGTGGTTTTGGGAGATACTTACAAATGTTAAGGGATATTTTGCAATTTTAAACAATTAACATATTACTTTTTTGCAATCAAACATATTATTACTTTGCCTCTTTAGGGGCTAGCCATACCATATTTGATGTGGTCTATCGCTATTGATTCTTTAAATTGGTAACTAGATGGATATTAAATGATAAAACAATATTTAATTTCCAAAAATTTATGACAAATTTACCTGTTTTTAAGTAACTTTGATTTAAATTTTAGATATTTATAAATTATAATTGCCTTTGGCCTTTAAATTCTCATAGGTAATTTTGAATAATTTATAAAAATAACTTTTTGGAAAATGTATGAATATAATTTAGTCATTTGGGGTTTTTTACAGTTACATTTGTAGTACAATTAGATTTTGTTTTGTATTTTTAAGATTATCATACAATAACATGTTGAAATGAAAATAAATAAAGGTAAATTTTATGGACTAATTTTATGATATGTATGTATGATAATTTATTTATTACCTATATCTTGGTGTTTTTTTTTCCTTCTTCTGAGAAAAAAGCCAGGTCATCAACAGAACATTTACATGCACAATAATGATCAAATTCAGTCATCCTTGATATTATTTTGACTTAGGGTAATATATAAATCATATCTTTACACATATTTTTAAAATTATATTTTTATAAATGTATATTTGTTAAGATACAAAGATAAAGCATAATTTATTAGCAGTTTGATTTATAATCTTTAAATGTTTAGCCATATGCTATGTGGGCCTCTGTTTATTCCCTTGCCTAAACCCCCACAAATGATAGAGTCGGACATGTTGGTAGACAAGAGAATCTAATTGACCAAGAGGTTTCCAGGGTTGATTTGGTGCTTGCAGGTAAAAAGAGCAGAGTGACAAAGGGCTGACCTCAGGCAGAATAACCAAGATTTGTGTCTCTCTATGTGTGTATGAAACAGCTGCACAAGTTGGAGATTTATAGGGAAAATGTTTTCAGGAAAACAAGGCATTTTGTTGAAAACCATACATTCAAGGATTAAAGAGGGTACACTGTTTTTTGTCAACAACAAAAACATGAAGGCAATTTAGAAACTCTAAGAAATACACAATGTTCTATCAAAAAGTTATGGATCAAAGAAAAAGTAATATTACTTTGAGAAACTAATGAACTGAAAAGAATTAGTTTTACCACATTGATACTTAAATGCACATGAAATTCTGCCTACAGCAGGAGAAATAAGCAAGTATATATATTTTTATCACACAATGGGCTCGTCAATGAATAATATTTATTTCTCATGACGATTTTAAGTTTCAGCCAATCTATGGATAAATCATGGAAGGCTATGGCTTTAAAATAGATAAGTAAAATTTTCTCATCCAACAAGGATAGGTTTCCATTTTTTACTTTGATAAGTAGAGAAAAAAATGTGTTGAAATAACTTAAAAATATCAGGAAAACATTTTGAAACCTCTCAAATGAATAGCTTGAGTTCATGTATATCATTACTCACTTATTAATTTTAATAACACATTATGTTTTTATTCCTCTGAATTTTGTGAGACATATATTCCAGTTTCATAAGTGATAAAACTGAGGCATACAGAAGTTATTAATTTCTCCCAAGGTATGAAATCAGTAATTTATAATAAACCATCACATCTTTGAAAACAGTTCATTTTAATCTCATGGTAGATTCATCCTAGTTTATTTTGATCTCTGCTTATCACCCTAATGTTCTATTTTTAAATTTTGTATACTTTCTAACAAGTAAACAGAAGTAAGGGAACTTGGTGACTAATCTTAGCATAATATTTCACTTTTGCGATTTATGTATTACTTCTAAAGGAAAAAAAGAAAATGGTGAGTGAAAAAGTAAAATTTTAGTGTGGATGGTAGAATAGTCTAGATAAAAATCACAGTTTTTCCACCTCTCAGGGTTTTCTATTAATCTTTAGAAAAGATCCTCATTGTGCCTGTGATAAATGTCATTGCAATTTTAGTTTTACTTTAATCATGGTTAGGCTGCTTATTTCTTATTTTTGTTTTATTTTTGTTTTACAATTATGTCTTCATGTTATCAAAGGCATGAGTAATAGGCATATATTAATATATGCTAATATATGATATGGGTTAGAGGTAAATGAACATACATGAAGAGGTAGATTTCCTTTTGTGGATTACAGCAGATTGATCATGTAAGAGTTCAAGAGAAATAATATCCCTGAAACCATATCTACTTTGCATTAATTGTATATGATATATAGGAGTGTTACAAAAACATTATAGGCATATAGAAAAAACTTTATATGAGAAAACTGAACTTTCCTCAACTTTTCCTTGAAAGAAATTGGAACGAATATAGGAGGGGAGAGGATTAGAGAAATTGAGAAGAGGTCATGATTATTTTACATAACCTCTAGGAATAGTGTGTGTGTGTGTGTGTGTGTGTGTGTGTGTGTGTGTGTGTGTGTGTATGCCATCTCTGGACATGGATATATTGTTATTTTTAGCAACTTTTGCAAGGATTTTTCTCTTAGGTATATAAGGAAGACTATTCAGTTACAGTGAAAAGACCAATTAAGTAAACAGAATAAGAGACTTGTAATTTAATTCTGAGCTCTTAGGCAATTTTTTTAATATTCAAAATAAATCTTAATTGGGGAGAGGAATTATATCTGTGGCTTTGCATATCAGTTAATCAATTTCTACCAATGCTTTCAACTTTATAAATACAAGGAATTCAAAAAAACTCCCTAACATTCAGAATTTCTACTAAGGCTATCTTTCACAATGTTATCATGACTGTGGGGTCTTGATAATTAAATTTTAAATCAGTGTTATTTTTGACTATGTTCTTACCCCAGCTCATACCAATCATGAATATAAGAAAATGTATTCATGCAAACACAATGGTTCATAACAAAGATTCAAGTTCATGCAATGATTATAAACAAAATCATGGAAATAATATCAAATAATTGAGCTTATTATAATAGAAAACTAAGACCTACCTACCTAAATTCATTTCTACAGAACATTCATAAATTTGGTCTGATGATCATGTACTCCAATTTTGTTTATATTTCAATATGAATGTTTCCTATTATATTTTCCCCAGTAAGAAATGCTATGATACAAAGCACCCTTATTCATAAGTCATGGGAATCCCTGTGTTCAAAGGCTGGCTCTGTGTTCTTTTCTAGATGAGTGATTAGAAAAATCAGTAGACTAATCTGAGACCCTTGTTCCCTCATCTTCAGAGTGAGAATGTTTATGGTTTAGTGATTTGTTGGAATCAAGTATTTACAACACCTTAATTTGATACATTTATGTTGTATAATATGATTGTCATTGTAGAGAATAAAAGCAATAAACACACAATTGCTAATGTCTTAATTTTGCTATTTCCAATATTAAAAAGACATAGTTGTGTTCAAGTCCTCTTTTAATACATCGAAGAAAATATTTTAGAGTATATGACAAAGTTTTAAAGGAGAGAAACATAGATTTAGAGAGTTCCTTATAAGTTAGTCATTACAGAATTACTTATTCTATTGAAACTATGGCTGAGTCACATACCATTTTTAAAATATGGCAATTCTATATAATTTTCTACAAGCTTTCAATTAATTTGTATGCTGAAATATATTCCTAGCAAGCAACTTGTTTAAGGAAAATAATTTTTTAGAAAATATATTTTTTTTTCCAAAGAAAGACAATGCTAGATATAATGAAAATATGGGTTTAGGGAACAACAATGGTTTGATTTGCTGGGAAAGTCCTTGGAAATATATTAGTAACCATATGTTTTATATTGAGAATCACCTCCTTGTGGTGCTCAGTTTCACAAATATATAAAAAAATCCATCTGCCTTTTGTGAGCCACCTCCAAATTTACAGAATGGCCTACTAAAGATGTCATATTCTAATTTCTAGAACCTGTAAATATGTTAAATTCCAATGCAAAAGGAACTACAAAAGCAGATGGAATTCAGGTAGCTAATCAACTGATTTTAAAATAGAGAGGTTTTTCTGGATTATCTGCATGGGTCCAAGGTAATCACAATGCAGAAGAGTTAGTGTCAGAGTGATATGATGTGAAAAAGCTTTGACTAGCCATTGCTGGCTTTGAAGATGGAAAGAAGCGATAAATCAAGTAATGGGCAGCCTCTGGAAGCTGGGAAGGACAAGGAAACATTCTCCTCTAGGGCCTTCTGAAAGAAATGCAGCCATACCTACATATTGATGTTAGCCTGTGAGATTTGTTTTGGACTCCTGAACCCTAGAATTGTAAGATAATAAATGGATATTGTTTTTTTTTTTTTTTTTATTTTTAATTAGTTTCAGGTGTACAACACAGTGCAATAGTTATACATTTTACCCCTCAAAGTGACAAACCCCCCACCCATGGATATTGTTTTAAGCAGCTTTTTGTAATTTGTTATAGCAGCTATAAAATACTTATACCATCTCCATATTTCCAACCAATTAAAGACTATTGCTCTGCCTGCTAGGAAATGACCATTCTGGGCTTTCATGTTATATGAATAAATGTATGGAAAGACAATTTTCCTCAAGCCACATAATTACCTAAATACTCTCTATACAGTATCTGTCAAAATTAACCTAGTTACTTTAAATTGAAATTTATGAGCTAAGAAAAAGAAGAGACAAAAATGACAAGTAATCAATATTACTTCAAATATCTTTTAATCTATTAAATAACAAGTTTATACTTAGTACTCTTGCTTAATAGTTTCGGTGGATGTTGGCTACAGGTGCTTTAGTGAACATGAGAAAAAGCCTTGAATTTTAATGAAAATAAATCTTGTTGTCATCTGCCAACTAGACAGAGATCTGCCACCCTGGCAAGGGCAATTAGTTTAGGGTTTCCATATATTCTTCTCTTTGCTAAATATATCATCATCATCATCATCATCATCATCATCACCCTTTTAATGCCTCAACTACCTAAAAGAAGCCATAATTTTATTCTTTGCAGACTTTTTTTATATCAAAGTCAAGAATATCATTCAAATTTATAAAATTCCCCAATTATCTTATTATAAACTATGTGGTTTATTTTTGGAACAGTGTATGTTTTTTTGACATAGTCTAAAAATCATAACAAGAGAAAGAAAATCATACAAGGCCTTCCTGACTCACTCATCATCACCACCAAAGATTGAGTTTTTAACTGACACTCTGAATGGACATCTATTAACTTTTCAATCTTTTACCCAGGAGTCATGTCTACCACTGCCAATGTGTAATACGTGTTCTAACCACTGTACTCTTGACCTCGTATGGCCCCTGTCTTCAAATGAAATTTACATAGGAAATAGAAATGGTGTATGTCATTAGGATGTGCCAATCAGAGTGGTTTTTTGAGAAATATTGTTTATTCCAAAAACCATACCCTTCACTATTATAGAATTGCCTCTTAAAATTTTTCAAATCAGCAACCACTAAAAAGAAAGGTAATTATATAATGTGATAGAGGTGTTAAATATCACAATGACAATCATATTATAATATATAATTGTATCAAATAAACATATTGTGTACCTTAAATTTATACAATGTTATATGTCAAATATATTCAATAACTTTTTTTTTTTGAGGGCAGTGTCACTGGCCCTCATATGTGGGACCAAACCAGAGTCAATAACTTTTTAAAATAAAAAGGTAGGACACACATTTATATTCCTTCTCATATTGGTTGGATATTTTATATATGGATCAATGTTTATACACATATCCAAAGAATCCAATAATTTACTATTCCCTCATGAGATTTGAACCTCAAGCGATTACTTTCTTAATGAAATACCGTTTAAAATTTTGGAATTTACGCTGTATAGAAAACTGGTTGGTCTATGTAAACTAGACCTAGTGATTTCTATTACACTTTTTCATGGAGGATGAATATTCAAGAACTTTCATGTGTTTTCTTTTGAATTGATATTTATATCCACTGTTTGAAGTCCCTCATTATCATCCTTTAATATCATGTTTTACTTGGTAGAAATGTCAGTATAATAAGATTTTAATGAGTTTGCTTAAACTTTCTTCATTCTGTTCTGACTAACATAGCCATATTAAATTGTAAAGTCCCATGTAGCACCTTCTACAAAAGCAAGATGAGTTATAATGAAGAATGCTAAAAAAAAAAAAAGTTAGATTTGGAGAAAAGCAGCTTCTGTGTGGCTAATGAATATGAGAATAAATTAAATGTAACTATCCAAAAAGTTTTTTAAAAAGTGTGATATCAGAGGTTGAGGGCTACATTGTAAGAAATGATATGTAATATCAAATATCAACCATTTCCCTACATCAGCCAATTTCTTCTAAGCCAGTAAAATATATAGAATCAATTTTTCTTTCCTAACTCTAGTTTCACTTTAGTGCCAGCTAGTTTTATAGGCTTAAGTTTTCCATAAGTAAAAGGAAAGGTTAAAAGAGTTAACTTTTATTGGGGGACATTTCTGAAGGATTTTCAACTAGTGAAAGATAATTCAGTTCAAAGATGGAAAGGAAAATATAATAATCTAGTTAATGGCAATTGTCCACAGGAAAAGATTGTTCACGAGCTGACAGGACTGAAACATTTAGAGGAGATGGAAGCTGTGTGTGGAAAGTCACTGTCTGCATTAAATAAAGTGGGTTTTGGCATTGCTTTAAACCTGATGTTGAATTCTCTGTTTGTATACTTTCGTCTTCCCAGTCAGTTTCACTGAGGGTCGCAAAGCAGAGGTGGGGCCAGGGAAGCCACTGCAGCAACTCCTGTGGAGTTGCCAGCTCCCTGGAGAGAACTGTTAGCAGCCCAGCCTGGTCTCATCACAGTCATGGAAAAGAGTCCTCAGTTAATGGTCTGATCCTAGGTACATGCTCCTGAGAGAATCAAGATGACTGTACAAATTTAGGAGACTTAAATTTGTTGTGCATAGCTCTATAAATTCATACTTTAACATAGTATATTATCAAAATCAATATGCACTCCATTTAATGTTAAAATAATATTTAAAAAAACACTGTTAACTAATAGATATTTGTTGATTTCTTGTCACTAGGAAATTAGTATATTATATATTGAATTTCTTATACCTAAAGAACATTGGAAACTGTGGGCCATATTGAAGTGTTAACTCACAAGAAAATGGTTTACTGGATAATATTTAATGATAGGAGAGCTAGGATGTATTTCATAAAACACCTGACTTCATTTTAGAATAAAATGCTAATATTTATTTCCTTTAACATTTAGTGAAAAGTCTTGGAATGATGAGTAGCACACCTTAAGCTTACAAAATCTGAGACCCTAGATTACCATTTAGTTGTATCTGTTTTTACCTGCTAGAGTACCTGAATTTCCCTGTTATAAATCTTTAGACAAATGATTTTCTCTGTTTCAATTTTCAAGTCTTAAAATGAATTCGTTCTTATTCTTATATAATATGTAGATACATGGAGTTCTCAAAGGAAAAACAAAAAAACAAAAGCAGATTACCACATATATTTTCCTGATATCACATCAAGTTGTTGCATTTTATCTTTAAACTACCTTTTTTAAGGCAAAAGGTAAAGAGAAGAAAGTAAAGGGAGAAAATAGAAAAAAGAGGAAAAGAAAATAAAGGGGTGAGAGAGAAGAGGAGGGAAAGTATGGTTAAATATGCATCTAGTGTAGTTATGTATAAACCTGTTCATTATTTTTCACATCCCATACCATTTTTTTCCAAGCTTTCCAAACCAAATAATAGAGATTATTTGCACTAACTCCAGATGGCACCACTTTTACATGTGCTCCCAAACTATTATGCTCTAAGTTGTATACAAGTAGGTATTTAAAGGTTGGGGTTGGTGGGTGGAGATGAGGGCTCTTGGGAGACTAAATAGATGCAGAAAAAGGAAGAAGGACTCAAAAAAACAACTTTACAAAGTCCAGATCTGTATATCTTGTTCTTGCATGCTTATGAATACTACATTTTGAAAAGCTATAGAAACTTGACTAAAATCTTTTTTCCTGAAAATTTCATCTAGAATCTGAACATTTTTGTTTATTGACAAAGTTGTTGAGCTTGAATCCATCAAAGTGCCAAACGTTAAATGGTTTACCTGGGGCAATCATCAGGATAGATGGCCTTAAGCTGCAAAATAATGAATCACCACCTCCTAGTGGTTTAAAATAACAGAAGCCTATTTCTTTTTTATGTCACATGTGTAACTCAAGTTGGCAAAGGGCAACATAATCAATAGAGTTGCTCAGGAGACCACCTTCACTGAGGCTTCGTTGCCATCTGAACATGAGGTTTCAGGTTTTAGGCATTGTGGGATTGGAACATGGAGAATTGAATTCCCTAAGTGCTTCTGCTCAGGAGTGCACATCACTTTTGTTCACATTTCACTAACTAAAGCAAGTCTTACGTAACTTGCATAACTTAATGAATGAATGTTCCTGGAAGGAGAGAAGAATCAGAAATCTCTGGGAAAATAATATCTATCACAATTTGCTTTTTTTGATCACCAAGTATCCTGTTTGCTCTTCTTCCCACATGTAGAACACACTCATCACCATCTGAAAAGAGGCAATCCAAAAGTTTATTCCAGTCATGGTATGGAACTTAAATCTAGGGTCTCTGAGTAATGTGCCTTGGTTTATTCATCAGATCTTATTGTGGCTTTCCTTGATCTGGAAAATACTGAGCTAAAAAGAGCTAAAAGGTACCACCTTCCCAAACAAGATAACCATACAATATGCAATGGTGGGAAAGAAAAGAGATGAATGAATGGAGGACTGTCTATGAACTCTGCTCATAGTAAATCTAACATTTTAATGGGAAGATATTATGAGGTTCTCTACCCTGGGAGTCTGGAATGCTCCTTGGTTAGGCTCTGATTCTATTCTCTGGGAGGAACTCCTTTGTTCATTGTTTTTCAGGTCATGAGCTACACCCTCTGAGAGAGTATTCCTTTTCCCAGTATATTTCTTGGCCACATCTTAAGTGGACACTGCAGAATATGCAGTTCTGCTTTTTCAACTCATTTCCTATCTATAGTATAAGGTTAGGTGCCCAAAGATTATTTAAAGTCTGGAAGAGGAACATAGTCCTCAAAAACTCAGCAAGATTATTATCAATCTGCTTTTATTCGGCAGCATGGACCAGTAAGAAACTAACGATGATTTTTTTTTTTTTAATTGAAAGGACTTATGAGTTTTACATCCCTAAAGTGCCTTTTCTTACTCAGAAGTAATTTAATCAATTGAAAGTTTTTAGTGGATTTTGGTTCCACAAAGTATTTCTCAATCTTATCTTTCATTTCTTGGGATAAAAAAAGTAGTTTCTGGACTTATTCTATTTCCTTTCCCCTTGGCTTTGGAAACTGGACAGTTCTTTCCAGAGTTTATTTGTTTCTTGACATTTATTGCCAAACTATCCAGTGGTAACCAAAACACATAACCAACATTTTGCTTTCCAATATATTCCCCTAGAACTACAAGTATATTGGGAACATGATCTACCTTTCATGTTATTATAGGCTGTAGCAAATGTTCCACCATGCTGTAGAGCACAAATCCCCATCTTTTCAGTTTCCAGTGTATTTCTCCACCACCAGCTATTACATCCCTAAGACAGTAAGGCATATTTTAGGTTTTTAATAAGGAATAAGCATGCTTCAGATACAATTTTCATATGCATCAAGATAGTGGATTGATAACAAATACCCCCAAAATGTCAACGGTTTAAAACAACAGAAGAACAAGGCAGCTGTTTTCTTATATATCAGCAATTGACAAATGGAATTTGAAATAACAACAATAAAAAGAAGCACTTATAATAGTACCAAAAGAAAAAATAATTGGTTTTAAATCTACAAAATATATCCAGAATCTATATGTGAACACTGCAAAATACTAGTGAAAGAAATCAATAATATCCAAATAAATGGACAGAAAAGCTACTTACATGTCCATGGATTGAACATTTTAATATTGTTCAGATGTCATTTCTTCCAAGTTTGAGCTATAGATTTAACATAATCCCAATCAAAATCCCTGCAAGCATTTTTAGAGATATAGAAAAAAAAAAGTATTCTAAAATTTATATGGAAAGTCAAAGGGCCTAGAATAGCCAACCCAATTCTGAAAAAAAAAAAAAAGGAACAGAATTGGAGTACTCACAATACCATATTTCAAGATTTATTGTAGAGCTACTGGACTCAAAACAGTCTGTGTTGACAAAAAAATTGACAAAGAATAGAAAGCCTCAAACTAGACCTACCCTGACATAAGTGATTTCTGACACAAGTGAAAGGTAATTCAATGGAGATAGAATTATCTTTCAATAAATAGCATTGAAATAGTTGGATATTCTTATGCAAAAGCATATAAACATACACATAGATCTCACACCTTACACAAAATCAGCTCAAAACGGACCAACGGCATAAATGTAAAGTTCAAAGCTATGAATCTTCTAGAAGAAATATAGAGGAAAATCTGAACGACCTTGCGTGTGGTTATCAATTTTTCGATACAACACCAAAAGTACCATTTATTAAAGAAAAAAACGTACTTTATTAAAACTAAGAACTTTTGCTCTATGAAAGATATTATTAAGAGAGTGAAAAGACAAGCCACAGATTTGGAAAGAATATTTGCAAATTACATATTTGATAAAAGACTCTATCCAGAGTATACAAATAACTCTTAAAACAACAGAGGTTTATTCTGTGCTTATGCTACCTGTCGCTGCAGATGCGTAGGGATTTTGCTCATCATTGTTGCTCAGGGAATTAGACTGATAGAGGCTCTGTGGTCATATTAGCAAGAGGCTCTAGGGTCGCCCCATCAGCTGAAGAGAATATAGAGCCTTGCACAATCTTTAATTGTTCTTACTAGTAATTGTCATGCCACCTCTGATAACCTTTCATGGGGTAAAGAAAATAATATGATCTGAGGTGTGTTCTCAAAAGAAAAATTCCAGAAGAAAATTTCGAGCATAAAAAACTAGAAAATTTTGTTGAGCACTGGTAAGTATTCCACATCAGGTTACTTAACATACGCAAAGGCAGCTGAGAGGCCATGTAGATAATGTTTATTAAACACTGCATATATAACATCAGCTATTTCACAGTATAGGAAACTAGTTGCTTGTCATTTTGCAGGAGATTGAAAATCTAAAGCATTAAAGTATTCAACTTTCATTTTATGTGTTAGATTGTAATTTAATCATTAGATGTCCATCTTAGAAAATCATGAGACCTTTGAGGAGACAAAGATGAAAGAAAACAAATATGTCTTTTGAAAGTGACTGTATACAACCAAGATCGTTAGAAACAAAGCAACTTTAGAGGAATGTTTAATAAAACCATGTAAACCTCAGTGGCTTATTCTAAAGTTGCTGAATTCTTGGGTTCAATTAGACCTCTAAAGTGAACTTAAATTTAAAGGCAAAACATGAGAAGACTACATGAGAGGTTTCCTAGCCAAAGGAAAACCATCACATTAAACTAAGCTGTAGCAGTTTTAATGTTCAAAGAACTTTTATTTGAGAACTACAAATAGATTATTCAAGTTTTCTTCATTTCCATAGATTTTTTAAATAAAAAAAAATATTTACTATCACAAACCACTGTCATTTAAATAGGTCAGTGAGTCTAAATTTTTATGCAACCTTTGGTGGTCTTACTTCTTTGGGATTTTTGAAGCCTTCAGTTAAATTCAGTACTGAAATAGTTAATTAATAAACACTTTTCTCTTTCAACAGAGTGTAAACCTATCATTGGAATAAAAAGATCAATAATTCATAAAAGTCTAGTACCTGATAGGCCAAATGGAGTGGTCAGAAAGTATGCTTCCTTAGCTCTATGAACTTGACTGATAAAAGAAAGGCAAGTTCAAAAGTTCAACGAGTATTAGTAGCTAAGCACATATTTAGGGGGAAAAAATCATGAATTACTAATTAATTGGATACTTCTTTGTCCATTTCAGTACAACCAAGAATCATGGGCAAGCACCACATAAAATGCTGGTGTTTTTTTCTTACAATAATCAGTTTTTTTATTTTGTTTTCATGGTTACTGCTATCACAGATTGTTAGCCTGAATCCCAATTAAAAAAAAAATAGATGAAAGAAGCCCCAGCTAAATTCTGAAAAGAATTTTCAAGTTTGTGGTCTGAGAGATAAATTGTGGGACTAGGCATAAACAACAGTTTAGAGTTATAAACTATGTGCTCTTTGAAATAAATGGTATATTGAAAGTTGCCTTGAATATTCAAAACATTTTAGGGTTTAAAAAGGCTCACAAGCAAATGTACTCTCAAAGCAATTGTTGATTATTAGTTTTTTTCAAATGAATTTTCAAAAAATGAGTATTCTTTTTAATTCACCAAATTTGCACTTGATCCACCCATATTTGCATGTTGCCATTTCCTCTCCAATTAACTCTTAAAGTAAGAACACAGAAATATCCTCATCCATATCTCCACAAATACATGCACATATACTAGTTTTTTTATATACTGTATTCAATTTTCTTTTTTATTTTTAGCTAAGCCATCCTGCCACCTGTTGGCAGCTTAGTGGCAGCTCAGCTCAGGCTGGGCCTCGAACTGCTGTTGCTCAGAGCTCAGCTCGCACTCTTGAGCAAGCTCTTAACCAATTGAGCCACTTGGCCAGTCCTCAATTTTCTTAAAACACACAAAAGAGAAAAGCAAGCATGGCTATAAAGAGTATGTTGAATTATAAAAATAGATAGTATATATGCATAAGTTGTTTTCGATTTCAAATTCCTCAGCTAGCCAAGTGACTTTGGGCAAGCCTTTTAATGACTTACGCCTCAGATCCCTCATCTGTAAAATGGAAAAATATAACAGTACTTACCTCAAAGTTTTTTTCTGAGCATTATATTAGTGTGTGTGTGTGTGTGTGTGTGTGCGTGTGTGTGTGTGTGTGTTTGTATATATTGGGTTGTCAGAAAAGTCGTGATGTGTTTTTGCAATGAAAAACATAGAAAAAATATGTCATGACTTTTCCAACAACCCAATATATGAAATATATAAAGACTAGGTTCTGGCCTATACTTGTAGTTAAGTAAAGGTGAATAAACGTTATTCATTATTATTAAACACAATGTCATGAAATAGTTATGACCAGTTTCTTTTACATCTTTCCATCCAGACTTCCTTTATATTGACAGATTAATCTAGAATAAAAACTTCTAAAACATTTTATGTTTGTTTTTCTGCAGGCCTTGATATTATCTCCACTGGCATTGTTCATTCTCACTATTGCCTTCCTTTTACCCCAACTATTATCCCCTTCAGCAGTGCCTTTCTCACTTATTTGAATGCATTTGAGAATTACTCATCATCCAAAGACAAGATTAGTTTTACAAATTTTTAAAAACTACCTTGGAAAGAATTGATATCATCTTCCTCAGCTCCTATAGTATTTGTTATATTTTTGAAATTTAGAATTGTCTGATTGGAACATCTGTAACTATTGGCTAATTAGGACCAGAATGGCCATCTTAATATAAGCTATGTCAACAAAATTCATATCTGTTGGCAGACATTATTTGAAGGATTGCGGGGTACAGCTTGATAATTTTATGCCCAACTGAATTCTGACTATCTGATAATTTCAAAATTAACTTTGCCTTAGTTTCTGTTTCCATTTACTTCTAGAGATAGTGTAGCTATAGTACATTCAAGAACATTTTTTTTAAATAAAATATTCTATGGAAGATCAGTTGCAATGCAACTTCTCAATTCTGGGGATTCTTCTTTGTATCTATGCCTGTGGTTTCCCCTAATTTTGGTAGGAAGAGATAAGGCAAATTTTCACCTTTCATTTTAGTTTGTAAGTCAGAGAGAAAGAGAGTTATGAGGGTTCTACTAGAGCTGGTGATCACTGAGCAAAAGCTGTTCTTGGGGAATGCTATCTCTACTGGCTGCACAGGCAGCTATATTATAGAGTTTGTGACCTCACCCAGTCTTTCCTCAGGGATCCAGTGGTAGCCATCCATAGGCTAGCTACTGGCCTTAAACGTGGACTGGTGGAAAAATTGAACTAATCCAATCAGGTTTCCTTTTTTACAACTCCAAACCAGATGCAAAAAATGATTTACCAATTAAAAAATAGGACAGAACTTGAAATTTTTTGATACATGTCAATATACCACATATATATGAAGCTAAAATGATGAGAAATCAGAGAAAATTGGTTATGGAGAAATGCATTAAGAGGAAACTCCTGCAGCTCATGAGAGAAACAAAATGCTAAGATTCCCTGTGTCCTTACAACCATTCTGATTCCCATTGCAGTTCATACCTTTCCATATCTAACAACTTCAAGGAGTTTATTTATGTATTTTTTTAACAACAGCATTTATAAATTATTATACAAGAAATAATATGCCTAAGTAGGGGCAGAAGATTTTGTGCATGAATTACATGAATTTTTACCATCAGGAGAAAATGAGGATTAAGAACAGATTTCTTAGTGATGAGTTATTTAGCATACAAATGCACTGAGAAAGGACTTTCTAAAATGGTTTGGAAATAGAACAGTTTATCATTTGGGGAAATAACTTAGATTTATGTTTGCCCAAAGGAAGTATGAATAAATGCCATACCAAAGCTCTCCCATGAAAAATAGTTTATTCTTGAGTGATAATTTTATGTATACAGTTGACCCTTGAACAACATAGGTTTGAACTGCATGGGTCTACTTATACAAGTGCAGTTTTTCAACAAATACAGTCAGTCCTTCATATCCCAGTGGGTTTCACATCCTCAGATTAAATCAGCTCTGGATGGAAAACAGCATTTTTGCATTCCCAATCATAGTTTCCCAGGATATGGATTACCACACAGGTATTAAAAATACTGTTTTCAACTTGAGGTTGGTTGAATCTGCAGATGGGAAGTGCTGACTGTCGTGTCAAAAGTTATACCAGAATTTTTGACTGGCCAAGGGTTGGTGCCTCTAACCCCCTCACATCAACTGTAGTATGTAGCAGCAACAATTAACTTTACCTAATGAAAATTGAGGTCAATATGATATGTATTGATTGTTTGTTTTTGTTTTTTTTTAAATTTTCTGTGTTAGCAAATTACCACAAACTTCTGGCCTAAAACAATGTCCATTTATTAGTTCAGTTTTGTCAGAGAGAAACCTGGTGTTCTATGCCTGGGTTCTTTCCTCAGGGTCTCTAACAAGGCTAAAATCAAGATGTTGGCAGGTTGAGTTCTTTTCTTGAGGTTCAGCAAAAATAGTACTTCCAAGCTCATTCTTGTTTCTTGCAGTTGTAAGGCTGAGGTCTTCATTTCTTTGCTAACTGTCTACAGAAAGTTATTCTTAACTCCTAAAGATCACCCACATTCTTTGCCAAGTGGCCTCTAACATTTTCAGACAAGCAATGGTGTCAGATCCTTCTCATGTTTGAATTTCTGACTTCCTCTTCTGTAACTAACTGCAGAAAACTCTTGACTTTAAAAGATTCTTATGATTAGGTCAAGCTCACCTCTACACAAGGTCAGACAATTAAATTTGTGAACTCATCTTAGAAAAGTACTATATGCCTCATTGCTGAATATCACTACAGTCACCTTCGAAGTACTCCCCTTGGGAAGATATGCACCAACGCCAGTGCCGAAGGGTGGAAGATATGCACCACCCTTCAGTGCAATTTTGGAACTCTTTTTCTGGAATGGCCATCAGAGCTGTCATCATATTACTTTTGATGTCCTGAATGTCATCAAAATGTCTTCCTTTCAATATTCCCTTTATCTTTGTGTAAAGAAAGAAGTCATTGGGGCCAGATCAGGTGAGTAAAGAGGGTGTTCCAATACAGTTATGTGTGTACTGGCTAAAAACTCCCTCACAGACAGTGCATGTGAGCTGGTGCATTGTCATGATGCAAGAGTCATGAATTGTTGGTGAAAAGTTCAGGTCATCTAATTTTTTCATGCAACCTTTTCAGCACTTGCAAATAGTAAACTTGGTTAACTGTTTGTCCAGTTGGTATAAATTCATAATGAATAATCCCTCTGATATCAAAAAAGGTTAGCAACATCGCTGCAAGAAGTTTGCAAACTTACTTGTCTGGCCTTGTAACCTCTCTTTCTTAGAGCCAATTATGATGTATAACATAACCTAATCATGGGAGCATTATATATTTTATTCACAGTCTTAAGCATTATGATAGGATACTTTAAGAGTCATTTTAGAATTCTGTCTACCACAGTGATATTTTTTATATTTAGATACAAATAGGCTTGATAGCATCTATAAAATTGGAACATTAGAAAGTGATTTTTATGAATTTATAAATCTGTTCAATATATAGTATTAAATCAAAGGAAATGAAATATAATTTAGTCAATGTATTATATGTAAAAAATGAAATGCAAATGTAAATAGGGAAATCAAGTATCTGGTACTCATTTCTAGTAATTTAATCAAAAGCACAGAGAAAAAATTTCAATCACCTACTTAGAATTTCTAAAGGCATGATGAGACATTTCAATTATTTAATGAAACATCTACTCAAGGAAGAATTGTTTGGTGATCTATATAGTATTCACTATAGGCAACAAATATTAGTTGAAGTCTGTATTAGATAGAAGGAAACAAATTTAATTAAAAGCGACAACCTGGTCCGTTTACTACCATCTGTTCTATGCTATTAATTATTCATATAATAATTAGGAATTGAAGAAGAAATTATGACAACTTTCCATTCTATACCCCTTTACTTAACTGTTGAAGAAACTGACTCAGAGAGGGTCACTTTGGGAAACTTGCCCAAGAAGATACAGTCATTTGATAGCAGAGCTGAGACTAGAGCTTCCATCTCTGATCCCAGAATTTTGTTTCTTCTGCTACCTCTTAATATCATGACATATACAGTATCTCTTATACTCTTGCCTCAATTGGTTTCTAAGCATAAATCTGCAAATCTGTTCAATCTCTCCCTCTGCCCTGAAAAGAATTGAAGTAGTCACTTTAAACCAAATTAAAAATTGAGTCAATTAAGAAATAAAAAAAGCAACTTGATTAACAATGTGCCTGGTTATGACATCAAAGCATAACAAAGAACACCTTGGACTTGGAGTTAAGAATACAGGATACAAGCCTTGGCTTTGCCACTGACTTTGGGCAAGTTATTGAATTTATCATAACCTTAATTTTCTCATTAGAAAAGAAATGTTCTCTGCTTCACAGAATTTTTTTTTTGTATTTACTGAGATATGAGAAAGTACTGAGAAACAAAGTAGAAATTGAATTGGTATTACCTTTGATACTAGACACTTAGTCTCAGAGATGATTGTGACAGTATGAAAGAAAGATGGAAGATTAAACATGATTTAAACTTCAGAGAGAAATTTTCAAAAATAGATTCAATTTTATGCTTATTGTACTAATTCTGAACAATAAGTATGTTTCACATAATTTCTCCACACATTGGTGGCAGCTAGCATTAATGCTTACAGTTTTTTTTTTTTTTAGTTGGCAAAGCCCTTTCTTGGTCAGAATCAACCTTATTCCATGAACTCTGATTTACAGAGGATGATAGCCAACACTGTTGGAATTATTCATGTGGGCAGGGATTTTGGTATCTGGACTCAATCTTAATAAAACTGAGCCAAGGAAAACCCTTCATCAAAACCAAAGGACTCTAGGTTTATTTTTCTTTTTAAATACAGCTCTTAAGTATAAAACAAAGAATTTTGATTGTCACCAAAGGCCTATTTTATTGTAACTATAAAGGATACTCTCTCAAATTAAGAAAAACTGTATACTTTAGAAACTGATTAAAATAATTATTCAAGACACTCCACAAACCTGTTATAGAATTGTGGGGCTGAAAAGAGTCATAGGGATCATCCACCTCAACCTGGTTATTTTAAAAGTGAAGAAACTGAGATGCACAGTCTAATTGGTAAATGAAGGTCTCTAAAACCCTTCATAAAATCCTCAAGCCTCCTCCAGGTTTAACATATTTTCTATCACGTTGTGCAACTTTTCAAGTATATATATTTCCATTTTTTTGATCTGAAAATATTCTCCAATTTAGGATTAAGGAACTAAAATAATAATCATTCTTCTTTAAGAAATTCTAAGTCTGTTTAAATTAGTTATTTTTATTATTCAGTTCTTGAAAACAGCTTAGCTGATTCTTTTTAAGACACATCAGTGAAATAACTGGATTCTTCAGGTTCCCCTACACAAGCATTTTTCAAACTTAGTTGCATACTGAAATAAACAGGGGAGCTTTCAAAAATACAGATGGTTGCATCTCACTTCCAAAGATTTTGATTTATTTAGTCCTGAGATGTGACCTGGGTGGGATATCTTAAAAAACTTCCTGGGTGATTTTTATTGTGGAGCCAAAATTGAGAATCACAGCATGGTCAACAAAGTAGGAAGAGTTGGTAGCAACAATCTAAGTGACCAGTGATACAACTCTGGTGTCTTTCTTCCATACCTGTGAGTTTATTTATTAATCGATCAGAACATTAAATGGAGAACTGGCACATTTTGTTTTTACTCTGAAAAACATTCCTAAGTGCCTAGTTAAAGTCCAAATATTTGCTCAACTCTGGTAATATAAATACAAGTAACATATATTCCCTGTCCTTAGCAACTGCCTGTCACAGTAGGGTCAGGCTAAGAGGCATTCATTCCACTGACAATTATAAGACAAGGAGGATTGTGAAGACAAGACGTTCATGGCTGATTTTGCCCACTGACACCCTCCATCAATAGTAATAGTTGTACTGGAAGCATTTCTATCTACATCCAGATATATAATATAGTTCACCTGAAAGCAAGGTATTAGCTTGTGATGAACAGATGAAAGAAAACAGTTCTTGGTTAGGAGAACTGGCTTTCCAAAGTCACTCAATAGCATGGATAGAGAATAGACACCTTACTTCTCTTTATGCTGCATAGATGTGTAATTTTGCATGAGTCAATTGGCATTAAATACCAGTCAATAGAGTTCAAGAAAAACACTTCTGCAGATCCCTGAACACACCCTGTTCATTCACTCTCCCCTCCAGCAACATGAATAGTTCTCTCCAACAACATAACCTTGCAGATTCCTGCCAACCTACGGGGTGGGATCTAGAAGGTGTATAAATAGTGATGAGGAACAGATGAGGAAATTTGTTTTTATAAATGACCTAGAGTAATTTAAAATATGAAATCTCTGCTACTAAAAGGAATTGAAAAACCCATCTCTTTTCTAAGCACAGTATCTATTTTGTGTTTTATTTTATATACATATGAGATACATTTTTTTAAAAGTACGTGAAAAATGATGCACTCAACTAGCGAGGAATCAAAACGTTAATTTTGTCTATAAGGTGTATACAGTATGAACTATTAAATATCAACCTCAAATACTATTTGGATATAATATGAATTATAATATAAGCTCAATGATTTAAGGTTTAAGATAAAAAATATATCTCTGTATGATGGCTAAATTACTAAAATTGGGATTACAATTCTTGGAGAGAGAACTAGATTAAGCTCAGTGAGGTTAGGAAACTCCTTCGTTCTCAGTGAAGTGTCTGGCAGATTTATTTGTTGAACGAATAAAGATTAAGAGAGGTCTTCAGGTTGTAAACTAAATGTAAATTTTCCCTTTTCTCATTTGAAAGTACTCTGAATCTGGTCTTAGTGCTTCTTCCTGAGTAACTGTTTTTAAGGCTTCTTAAAAAGAAGTTGGAAAGTGTATTATACAAACTTTGATTCAATAGTATTAGCAGTAAAGTGACCCATAAAATTAGTTTAGTACTTTATAGGACACATTCGGCTGAGAATTTTATGACTCATAGACACTCAATCTTACATTCAATGAACACCTAATAAACATGTAAAATAAAAATATAAAATAAATTAAATTTATACATTGATTTCTAAAGAATTGACTATGGTAGGATATTAGCTATATACCCTTATGGATATAGATTCTCGATCTGTGGACTTCGGTATTGTTTAGGGCTTGCAGATAGCTCAGCGTTGACATTAACAATTCTAAATGGTATAAACAACTTAAAGTGATGTCTTTCTTGGGCCGCCGGGTGGAGCAGTTGTTAGAGAGCAAGCTGTGAGCAATAGGGTTGCAGGTTTGATTCCCACATGGGCCACTGAGCTGCCAACTGGTGGCCAGATGGCTCAGCTGGTGGAAGTACATGCTCTTAACAATAAAGTTGCCAAGCTGCGACTGGACTTGGAGCTGAGCTTGCACCCTCCACAACTAAGATTGAAGGACAACAGGGCCGACGGAGTGGCGTGTTGGTTAAGAGTTGGCTTGAGACACCTACAGCTTTGAGCAGCAGGGCCCTGGTTTGGATACCACATAAGGGCAAGTGATGCTGCGCCCTCTGCAGCTCAGATGGTGAACAACAGCTCGACCTGGAGCTGGGCTCCCCTGAGTTGCTGGTGACAGCTTAGGCTGCAGTAGGGCTGGCCAGCAGCCAGCGTGTGCTTTCGTGAGCTGCCATGAGCCACCGTGAGCTGCCGTGAGTGGCTGTGCAATGGCCAGTGAGCAACTGCCTCACCCAGGAAGAGCACAATGATAATATCAACATGGGCCAGTGAAGCGACATCCTCCACAATTGGATTGAAGAACAAAAGGACAGCAACTTGTCTGTTCCCTGTCCTGATTTTCCAATGCTGTTTCCCTCCCCCAATTTCCTAATGAAATCTTAAAAAAAAAAAAAGAGAGAGACTGAAGGACAACAACTTGACTTGGAGCTGATGGGTCCTGGAAAAACACAATGTTTCCCTTCACCAATTCCCCAACACTGTTCCCTTCCCCAATTCCACAATAAAGTTTTTTTTTTTAAAAAAGATGTCTTTCCTTTTGTGTGTGTGTGTGTGTGTGTGTGTGTGTGTGTGTGTGTGTGTGTGTGTCTGTGACATGGTGACTGGTAAGTTGGCCAGCTATGTTCAAGAGTTACCAATCAAAATTAAAATCTAATGCTTTCTCAAGGGTACAGTAAAGTATTGCCCAGAAAATTCACGTTATTTTCTCCAGTAACATTTAAGTTAAAGTATAATGTCCTATCACTTTGAGACTTACTAGTATCAAGAAGATGTTGATGTCAAAAATATCTATTCCCAAATTTAAAAAGAACACTCTGAATCTAAATTTCACTATTGGGGGTGGGGAGAGTCCAGCTCCCATAAATATTTTATCATTACATTTTATGATAAAAATATGTTGATTATATCTATATATCTATATCTATATATAGATATATATATGCCAACAATATGTTTCAAGTCATAGATGTATAATCAGAACCAGAATTTTTCATTATGAAACTGGAGTAGAACAAATACAAAGGTCTACACCACTCTTTCTTGCTCTGCTGCCAACCAGTCATTCAAACACATTATTAAGATGTACACAGGTGAGAAAATAGGCATTTTTTGAGTCAATTTTACTTGATCAAGATATATCCATGTAGATTAAAGGTATAAAATTGATTTTTAAAAAGGCATTTAATATTTCCCTATATCAAATTAACTAATTTCCGTCTCTAAAGCATTGATTTTTCATACACAAAAATTTATTAAGTTTCAATTATATGATAGGTCCCATGCTAGACTCTAGGTATATAATTATGACAAAAGCAGCTATGATATCATGCCTGTCATTACTGAGAAGTACTGGGAAAGAGAAACATTAATCAGATTATTACACAAATTATTAATTGACACATAACAATGCTAAGTGCTATAAAGAACTGGCATATTGTGCTACCAGAGTATTTAACAAAAGGTTTTTGTGTGGTGTTCAAAAGTTCCTCCTTTAGGAAATGAAACTGGACTTGAATAACTATTCTTCAAAATTGGGAAAATAACAGAGAGGATCCTAGGTAGAGAAGAAAGTTTTAGCAAAAGCCCTGTAGTGGGAGAGAGCATGACTTTTGAGGAACTGAGTGCCAGTGAAGTTAGAATAAAGAGCAAGGGTAGATGGTGTTGGGCAAAGCTAGATATGTAGGCAGTAGTGAGACCATGGAAGGCATTATATCCTACATGAAGGCACAAGTCTTTACTCTCAGTGAGCTGAAAAGCCACTGAAGGGTTTCTAAACAAGGAAAAAATTGTGATTATATTTTAGTTTTCAAAACATTACTTTGGGGCCTGCTGAGTGGCTCAGTTGGTTAAGAGATGGCTTGGGAGCAGGAGCTCTAAGCAGCAGGGCCCCTGGTTCGGACCCCACGTGGTAGCCAGTGACACTGTGCCCTCTATGACTAAGATGGTGAATAACAGCTCGACCTGGAGCTGGGCTGCCGTGAGTGGCTGGCAATGGCATAGGCTACAGTGGGCTGCCATGAGCTACCATGAGTGGCCGGCAGCCAGCGTGAGCAGCCTTCCGATGGCCAGTGACTGACTACCTCAGCCGGGAAGAGCGCAACGCTAATACCAATACCAGCCAGTGAAGCAGTGTCCTCCACATCTAGACTGAAGAACAAAAGGACAGCAACTTGTCTGTTCTCCTTTCCTGATTCCCCAATGCTTTTATCCTCCCCTAATTCCCTCAATAAAATCTTTACAGAAAACCCAGCAACAACAACATTACTTTGATGGTTGTATAAAGAAATGATTAAATTGGAGTAACAGTTGATATGAAGAGACCAATCATTAGATAATTTAGAAATCAAGCCTTGGGAAAATGGAAGCCCATTCTAAGGTTGTGAAAGACAGGATAAATAAGAGTGAATGCATTTAAGAGATAGTTAGGAATTGAAGCCTAAAGATTTGATTGAGTATGGGAGTGAGGAATAATATTATTTTAAGTTTCTAATTTAAACAAGTATTCAGATGATATAGATGACTACTATATTGAGGTAGAGAACCAGGTAAGCATTTTGTAGAGAGGGATTTACTTTGCTTATTTATTGATATAGTTTTGCTTTGTTTAGGTGAAATCAGGAATTTAGTTTTCACCATGTAGTGTATCTGAGATATCTATGTGGAGCAGTACAGTAGTTCCTCTTATCCATGATTTTATTTTCCATGGTTTCTGTTACCTGCAGTCAATCACTGTCAACAAATATTAAATGGAAATTTCCAGAAATAAACAATTCATAAATTTAAATTGTATGCTATTCTGAGTAGTGTAATAAAATCTCCCCTGTCCTACTTCATCCAATCCCCGACGTAAATCATTCCTTTGTCCAATATATCCACACTTTATAAATTCTCACCTGTTAGTCACTTAGCAGCATTCTTGGTTATCAGATTGATTGACAGTCTAGATAAAGTGCAAGATGCTGGCAATTTGGATATGTCAAATAAAAGCTGTAAAGTGCTTCTTTTAAGTAAAAAAAGGTGAAAGTTCTTGACATAATAAGGAAAGAAAAAGATCATGGGCTGAGGTTGCTAAAATCTACAATAAGAATGAAACATCTATCTATAAAACAGTGAAGAAGGAAAAAGAAACCCATGCTACTTTGCTGAGAGAAACAAATACCACATTCCCATAACTTTTATTACAATGTTGTTATATTTTATTAGTTGTTAACCTCTTACTGTGCCTAATTTGTAAAGTAAGCTTTATTATAAGCGTGTATGCATAGGAAAAAACATAGCAAATACAGGGTTTGGTATTATATTCAGCTTTAGGCATCCACTGGGGTTCTTGGAACTTATCTCCCATGCATAAGAAGGATAGTTCAATGTAGTAATTCTATATATGGGTTTGGAAACCACTGAAATTATCTGGGGTTAAATATATAAACTTGGAAGACATGGGTGTCTAGTCACCAACTGACTAGATGGGTAATGGAAGCAGTAGACTTAGATGAGAGTGTAGAATGAGAAAAAGGAACACAGCTTGGCATTGAAGGACTCTAACAGTTGGGTTGAAGATGCTGAGAGTTGATCAGTTAGGAATGTAATTACAAAGAGGTTGTCTGTTACACAGCAAAGAAAAGAGAAATTTGAAGAAGGAGGAGCTGATAAAAAAATGTTGAAGACAGCTGAAAGATTAGGTTGGCAATGAATTTTTTATGGAAGTTTATTCCTATACAAAATCAGTTCAATTAACTTGGAAGGCTGGAAAGAAAAAAGAACTCTGATGAATATGATGTATAGATGTCATTGTAGATGTCATTGATGGTGAGAACATTTTATGCTTTTATTTTTGGTTTTTAGGTTGATGGGTGATACTTAAAGATTTTAAAATTCTGATCAGAGGAGTCTAAGCGAGATGGAGAGTGTGCTGAGTACACTGGGAAATTCATATGGATTCACTGTATTTTTTCATTTCCCATTCTAAGGAGAGAGACAGGCCTTGGCAATCACTTGTCTCAGAAGACAGTTTCTCCTGCCTTTTGGAAGCTTGTTTTCCCTGAAACCTGAGCTCCTTGAGAGGATTATTTTCATAGAGGGAGGAAGTGATGGGAGGGCTCTACCTACTGTATCACAGTGGGAGGAGGGTGGGAAAGGCTGCTGTGGCTGATACATGTTGTTTATAGGAATCTTACCAAGAACTCCTCTTATAATCACAGTAGAATTTGTGTGGGTAGAAGCAAGGATCCTATTACTGTTACCAAAAAATTATGAGAACAAGCCAGTAAAGGGTTTGATAATTATTGCCTGGGATGAGCATTCTGTGTGCTAATTGTTTGCTTTATCTCACCAGAAGTGAAAGTTACCCTGGTTCCGCTTATAGATTCAGACTGGTCTAAAACTATTCTTTTTTATATAGATCTATCTAGGGCCTTTAATCTTTTGTAACATTCATCTGTAATTTTCCTTTACTTCTATTTTTCTATACTGAATCATAGGATATTTTATTGTTCAATTATTTTTTTTTTCAATTTTTGAGCATATTCTGCTTTCTCTTTTGTGCTACTTTTGTCCAGGCAGGATTTTATGGGTTATACTAGATTCACATTTAAAGATTTAGCTATCTATTGCGAGTAGTAGCATTTTGGGGTGCTGTGTTGCTAATGGGTAGGAAAGAGATGCTGAGCTTACTAAAGAGACTAACCATGCTCCAAACAGTTGAATCTCAATGTGGTCCTCTGATAGGACACATCATCCCGCGATTCTGTAGTTGATGAGTTTATAATAAACTTATTTAACATTAGATCTTGAATGACAATTTAGATATCCAACATTCAGAACTTGATCATAATATATTTATGATTCTTTAACACTGATAGTACAAATGTAGACTAAGTAGGTCTCAATGCACTGGATCCTATAATTCTATAGATAAAACATGAAATTTCTGTATTTCTATTCCCTGTTATATACTTGCTCAATTGAACTTCTCCATTATTCTCAGTAATTTTGGAATTGTGTTCAATATTCATCTTAGCAGGCTGCAATCATGATGTGGACCAGCATGTCACACTGAGCACAATATTCAGTGACTTGCCTAGATCATAGCAAACTCTCAATCAATATTTATTGAATGAATGAGTGGGTGAATGGATGTTATATTTACTATTGAAACATTTTCCCAGTTCTCTAAGGTGCTCAGGTATTTTTCAAATACATGACTTCTTTTTTTTTTAATTGAATTTTTATCATTTCATTTATTCATTCATTTAGTTAACATTTATTTAAAACCTGATTTATGCCAGGCATAGCTCTGGTGCATTTACAATTCACAATGTAGCATGCATTCTCATTCTGCTTAGAAACTTGACCGCATTGACTGCCAAAGGAAATTTTCTGGACACAGAAAAGGTTTGGCTATGCAAAAAGTGGCCTTCCTCCTTTCCATGTATCCTAGAAAGAAATTCAGAGAAGGAAATGGCAGTAACTATTCAACAGCAAACATGTTTTAAAGATTATATGCAAGGAGAACTCCACTGGCCATGGTGTAGTTATAAATAAGGAGTCCTGTGAAAGGTTCACAAGAACACATGTTTGGATCAAAAAGTCCCGTTATGCAAAAGACAGATTTCTGGAAAGGTACCACAGCCAGGAGGTTCACTTACCAGTAGCTGCTATTATTAAAGCAGTAATACTCAAAAATATTTTATTTAGTGTGATATTTATATCACACTTGCTATTTTTGGATCCACAGTTGGACTTTTCCACTGTAACTCAGGAGAAATGCCACTGTGATCCACTTGAAAGAATACATATGCGTTATGCTACTATTCTTTCTTGTTAGCTCACCAAATAGGTAAATTAACATTTACTGACAACAGAAGCCCTAGTTAGGGGTTTCTATACCTTCTTACATTTTAAAAATATTCATTATTTTGTCCTTTAAATCATGAGGTCAGAATTTTATTCCAGTTTACTGAGAGTCCAATAAGCTGTTTGATATGTTCATTTATATCAGAGTGAGACAAAAGTCAAATCACAAAGAACACATCGGAACTTCACTCATGACTCAACGCTTCAAGCAATTTCTTTTGAGTTCCATAATAGCTTTTGAATACTGGAAGAATATTTCCTTAATTGTCTTTGTGCTACTCAAAAAATACCTGAAGGGGCCGGCCGAGCGGCGCGTTGGTTGGGAGCTGGCTTGGGATGTCAGCGCCCCCGTTCGGATCCCACATATGAGGGCCAGTGACACTGCCCTCTACAGCTAAGATGCTGAACAACAGCTCCACCTGGAGCTGGGCTGCTGTGAGTCCCAGAGATGGCATAGCTGCAGCCCCTTCTGCAGTGGGCTGCCATAGGCTACAATGAGTGGCCGGCAGACAGTGTGAGCAGCTAGCAGCCAGAGTGAGCTGCCAAGAGCCACTGTGAGCAGCTGTCCAGAGGCCAGTGACCGATCTGCCTCATCCGGGCAGAGCGCAATGATGATACCAACATGGGCCAGTGAAGCAATGTCCTCCACAACTAGACTGAAGAACAAAAGGACAACAACTTGTCTGTTCCCCTTCCCCAATTCCCCAATAAAATCTTAAAAAAAAACAAAAAATCCTGATGTACTATCAAATTTAATCTCCATTATTAACATTTTTCAATCATTTCTTTAAGTTTTAGTCAATCAACAAAACATTAAACCAAACTGATTTGTGGTATTTGCTGATTTGTATAGTGTAAATATTTCCACCAAGAGCCAGTTAAAACTGGTATGAGCTAGATTCAGGGAAGTAGAAAAATACTTTAAAAGGGAGAAAAGTCAATCTTCGCCTACTCAGATATTACTCTGAAATTAAATAGTATTTAGAGATATTTTTTACAGTTTCACAAATTTTGATATACTTTTGAACTTAGAGAAAATTTGCAAGAATAGCACAAAGAACTCCCACATGTACTTCAGCAATTATTTTTCTTCACTTTACTTTATTATTTCTCTCTTAATCTGTCTGTCTCTCTCTCTCTTTCTCTCTCTCTCCTCCCTTCTCCCCCTCCCCTAACCTTTCATTAGTCTTGCTAGGTGCTTATCAATTTTATTTTTTATTAACCTTTTCAAGGAAACAGATTTTGACTTTGTTAATTTTGTCAGTTTATCTCACAGTATATTTTTTATTTTTCTTTATTCTCTTTAATTTAAATCTTAGCTGCTGTTCTTTTTCTAGCTTCTTAAGGGAAAAACTTGATAATAGGTTTTAGACCATTCTTCTTTAACATAAAGATCTAAAGCTACAAATTTACCCTTTAACCCAGTTTTAAATTTATGTGGCAAATGTTGTTGTGGTATATTTTCATTATTATTCTATGAAATATTTTTAAATTTTTCTGTTAATGAGCTGTGAGTTACCTGGCAGTATGTCAAAGTTTGAAATAATTGGGCTTTTATAGATATTGTAAAGTTATTGATTTCCAATAGAATTCTAATGGTAGTTTTCAGTTATAACTATTTACATTATTTTAATGGTTGTTTTAAGAATTACAATATGCATTGTTTATTTTAGAATTAACATTGTACCACTTTATGATAACTTTGCAACAGTAAAGTTCTTTTTAACTGGTTATCGCTATTGTTGTCATATATATTATAGCTACTTACTTACATTATAAATCCCACAACAGTGCTGTTATTTTCATTCAGTCATATGTCATTTAAAGAAGTTATGACAAAAAATCTTTTCTATTCTTTTATGTTTAGCAAGATATTTACCATTTCTAGTTCACTATATTCTTTCCTATAGATAGAAGTATTCACCCATTTTTTGTTTTCATTTTCTTCTGTTTTTTATTGTATTGCAGTACTACCAGAAATACATTTTCTCCATTTTCATCTGAAAACATTTTTATTTTTTCTTGATATCTAAAGAATAATTTAACTGAGTATGATATTTGTGGTTGTTGGTATTTTTATTGTTATGTTGTTTATTTGTATGGTTCAGAATTTAAGCACATAATTCCATTGGGAGAAACTTCTGTTTTTTCCTCATAAGAAGTCAACTTCTATTTACATCACTTTTTCCCTGAATGTAACGTGTAATTTTCTTCTAGTTACTTTCAAGATTTTTTTGTTTATCTTTGTCTTATCATCAGTTTGGTTATAATGTGTCTAGGTGCGGCTTCCTTTGTAGTTATATGGCCTATATTTCATAGAGTTTCTTGGATCTGTGCTTTCATGTATTTTTTTGCCATATTTGGCAACATTTTAGCCATAATTATTTACTATACACATATATACCTATAAGATAGATTAAAGGAGTAAGCCACATAGCTATCTGGAGATAAAGCATTTTCAGCAGATGGAAGAGTCTGTGCCAAAGACCCAAAGGGGGGCGGGCCTGACATGTTTGTGGAACAAGGAGCGAGCCTGGACAATCGGAGCTGTGAGTAAAAGGGGGGTGCAGTACAAGAAGTTAGAGAAGACACATCCTGCATGATTTTTCAGGCTTTTTAACAGAAGATTGGCTAGTAAAGTTTAAGTGGAGAGCCATTTTTAATCAATGGCTTAATAAAGTTCTATTGAGATTAATTCTTGAGAAGTTGCTAGAAAAGAAAGCAGAGGACTGGAGCTGTTGGCTGTGAAATTAAGGTAATGGAAAAGGTTTTACTTTCTTTTATTTTACAGTGGCCTATGATGAATTTTATGTGTCGACTTGACTGGGCCATAGGGTGCCTAGATATTTGGTTAAATATTATTCTGAGTGTGTCTGTAAGGGTGTTTCTGATGAGATTAACATTTGAATCAGTAGACTGAGTAAAGCCCATTGCCCTCCCAATGTGAACAGGCCTCAACCCATCCTCCGAAGGAATGAATAAATTGAAAAAGCTAAGCAAGGGAGAATGCACTCTCTCTACTTGACTGTCTTTGAGCTGGGACATTGGTCTTTTCCTGCCTTTGGAACTTATACTGTTGGTTCTGCCAACTGCCAATCTTGGGATTTCACAGTGTCCATAACTGCAGGAGTCAATTTCTCATAATAAGTTGATAGATAGATAGATAGATAGATAGATAGATAGATAGATAGATATCCTATTAACTGTTTCTCTGGAGAACCCAGACTAATACAAAATGGGAGAGGTTGTAGCATGCTTGAATACTGATTGGAATGATACAAGAAAGAGGGGAAATTTGTGAGTTTATGAATTTTAGTAGGAGAAAGAATGAGATTTATTGCACAAATGAAAATTGACATGGTTCATCTATAGTAACAGGTAACAAGCTACAGTGTATGCATACAGATGCTGATTGGTAAATAGATTTGGAGGTAGGAATCTGAAGTTTTCATCTAATTACTTTTATTTTCTCCATGAAGTAGGGAGCAATGCCACTGGCTAACAGTGAAGATGGGGACAGATGTTGGTTTGAGGAGATTAGATGTGGAAAGTAGTCGTTTACGAGAGTGGGAGAGCAAATGTCCTGTGCAGAGGTATTTATTTGCTATTGAAACAAATACAAAAGCAAGATAATAAAATACGGGTTAGCATTAGTCTAAAATTCTTCCTAATAGAGTAAATCTGTCTTGTGCGTTGGCCCTTTTCTTGTCTCTTTTCCTTCCCAAGTTAACAACCATTATGTGCCCAAACCCCATGTCTCTCACTTTCACAAGCCTTTGCTTTAAAATTGTATCATTTTATCTGTTCCTATCAGGCCTTGTCTAATATCCATCAGGCTGCATACTGCAGGTGACAGTTCAACTCACACTAATTAAGAGATAAGGAATTTACTAGTACATATAATAGGCCAGATGTGAAGAAGATTTCAGAATAAATTGACCTATAGACTTAATGATGTAATCACAAATCTACTTTATTTGGTCTCTCCCCACTGCTGTGCATTTTTCTAGCTTCATCTAAATCAGTGTTTCCAGATATTGTCAAATGTTCCTTTACCTCAAGGAATATATGACAATACCAGAACATCTTTGATTGTCACAGCTGGAAGATTCCCACTAACACCCAGCTTGTAGAGCCCAGGGATCCTGTCAACCATCCTACAATAAAGAAGTATATGGTCAGAGTAACCCTAATATTCTAATGAATATTTGTTTCAGTAGCCATAAGAAATATGTTTCTTTATTAATATTTAGTGGGGGAAAGAGATAGGAGACTTTTTTTTCTGTAGCTTGCTTTGAGAGTGAAGAAACTTCCTAGAAGCCTTTTGAATACTATCTCTCATGTCTCATCAGACCAAGTTGATTAGGGACTCATTCTTTATTCCAATTACTGACAAAGGAGATGAGATTATCATGCATGTCTTAGAAAAATTAGGGCTTAACTTTAGTCACAAAATTGTATTGATACCACTGGTTTGGGCTAGGTAAACTAGATATTGGGGAGTAAGCCACAGTCATTAAACCATTTACATTTTAGTTAACCTATACTAGTGAGTATATGGATAAATATGGTCTTAAGGAGTTAACAAGTGATTCTGTTCACATGGTGTGCTAAATATTCAATTCTCTGATATTGTTTTATATCTAAAGTGCTAAGTGGGAAAGATCCAAGAGATGACAGTTAGATTATGCTTCCCTCTATATACTTTGTCAGCTCCAGCACTCTTTTAGGCTTGGGTAGATGGATAGATCACTTTTGGATAAGGCAGGTTGAGATGAAAAATAAAAGCACCACAGAAGGACAAGTTCCAGATGTCTGCTGACATCATTCTCCAGATTCATAACAATGTGTTGCCTACAAATGGAGTTGCAGAAAGCATTAAATTAGCAGTTGCCAGGCAACCAAAATACCAACAGCAGTACCAGCTCATGAAAAGCATAAGAAGTCAGACCGCTGTTCATTCTTTTTGTTTCAAAATCTTGGGTAGCAGCTGACTTAGTTTATTTACATAATTAAAAACAATATCTGTATTAGTCAGAGTTCTCCAGAGAAACAGAAACAACAGGGTATAAAAGGAGATTTATTATGAGGAATTGGCTCATCTGATTATGGAGCCTGAAAAGTCCCACCGTTTGCCATTTGCAAGCTGGAGATTCAGGAAAATTGGTGGTGTGATTCAGCCTGAGTACAAAGGTCTGAGAATCAAGGGACCCAATGATGTATACCCCAGTCTAAGGGGAAGAGAAGGTGAAACAAGATGCCTTATCTCCAGCAGTGAAGCAGGAAAATAGGGCCTAATTCTTCTTACCTTCACCTTTTGTTCTATTTAGATCTTCAGTGCATTAAATGATGCTCAACCACATTGGGGAGGGCAACCTACTTTACCTAGTCCATTGATTCAAATCTCTTCCAAAAACACTGTCATAGACATACCCAGGAATAATGTTTAATTTGGACCCCTTGTGGCCCACTCAAGGTTACACATAAAATTAACCATCATAAATCCACCACCCCTTGTCAACTTGGCATCCACACACATATCCTTAAACCATACATAATCTCCAAATAAAGACAATAACCAAGTCATAATTCCACCTAACATGATACAACTCTCCTGCATACAACCAAAAACACACTAACCCTTCTGGCAAAAAAGGAATAAAATTCTTGAGTAATGTTTACTCTCCTTCTTGATATCCTATAACTTACACGTTATGATAGAAAATTAATACATCTTATGTTACATGATTAGGGAAGAAGTCTTCATATCTGTAACTGGTCACATGGTCATAGCTGGTGTTTATAACTACCTTCTTCCACTACCATTAGGTATGCTCTTTGCGTTCAGCAAGCACCTCAGCTGTTCCTGGTTCTTTACCTCATGACATGACCCAGACCTTTATTACTGAAGAGCCTAGGCCATGAGTCATCTTGCCTGGATTGGGTGGTTGTAGTTTTCAATTGACTTTAGTTACAGGGCATGTTAATACTAAAAGACACTTAAAAGGATCTCCTATATTCCAGACACACTGTTCCTTACCTCCATTGTGGAGCAGTAGCCCAATTTCCAGTTGGGGTCAGAATCAATCACCCCAGCCAGTTCTGGAACTCCTTTCTTTGCCTGTTCATTCAGAAGCATAAGGAACCCAAATTGGCTAGATTGAGTCACTATTGTGTCTTCTGATTGAAGTACTCTTCCCTCCAGAACTAAGACCTTTAGGCAGAAATAATGCCAGAGGAACAGGAAACAGACATTTTGATAGTGGGTCAACAGTTGTAATAGTGAGTGTTACCACTCCCATTTCCACTCTGTGATTCTTGGGCCCATGCATCCTGGCTATTGGAGAAACAGCATATATTAGACACTGATTCAGAACATATACAGCCTTCTTGAGAATCTTTCACCAGTTCTGCAAGGTATTGCCCCCTAGCTGGCACTATGAGTAAGTCTTCCAGAAGCTATTCTACCATTCTATCAAGCCAGGTGCTTCAGGATGGTGGGGAACATGGTAAGATCAGTGAATTCCAGGAGAATGGGCCCACTTCAGTACTTCTTTTGCTATGAAGTGAGTTCCTTGATCAGAAACAATGGTATGTGGAATGTCGTGCTAGTGAATAAGGTACTTTATAAGTCCATGGAGTGTAGTGTTGGCAGAAGCACTATATGCACGAAAGACAAATATATACATATAATCATATTCTATAATGTTAGAATTTCAGAACTGAGGCATGCTGGTGAGAAAGACAGTTTGAGGACAGATGAGATTCATTCATAGTTTTGCACACATGTGCACCTTTCAAGTAGACCCAGGCAGCTAGGGACTTGGGTTTTAGTCACACTTTGCCATGAACCAGCAGCTTGGGGAAGTCAATAAGCCATGCTTGGCCCATTTCCCTATATAGTAAATGAGAGGATTAGACTAGAAGGATTCTAATGGCTCTGCTTTGACATTTTCATAGCCTATGGCAAAGCATTTACCTGCTTGTATATTGCTGAAGGCTTCTCAAAACAAATTACTCTAAAGTCTATAAATCCTAATAGCATTCAATTCAATTTAATTTGCAGAAGGTACTTGGATACTTTATATCTTATAATTGCCTTACAAGGCAGCCAATCCAACAAACATGGATTGTGCAAAAGACACTACACAACAGGCACCAGAATACTCATAATCATGTGACATAAGCAGCCATAACTTCAATTCTAGTCCTGTTGCATTTTGTATACTCATCTGTCATTTCACAGCAGCTCTCAAGGAATATATGAATGGGCCAGAGGAGTGGCTCCGTTGGTTAAGAGCTCGCTCAAGAGTGCGAACTGAGCTCTGAGCAACAGCAGTTCGATGCCCAGCCTGAGCTGAGCTGCCACTGAGCTGCCAACAGGTGGCAGGTTGGCTCAGCTAAAGAAAAAAAAAAGGAGTATATGAATGAATAGAGCATATGTATAGCAAAATTCTACTAAAGAAAAGGTTTGGAGGCCAGCTGAGTGGTGTGTTGGTTAAGAGTTGGCTTGGAACAGCAGTTCTGAGCAGTAGGGACCTGGTTTGGATCCCACATGGGCCAGTGATGCTGTGCCCTCTACAGCTAAGATGATGAACAAAAACTCCACCTGGAGCTGGGCTGCCTTGAGTCGCTGGCAATGGCGTAGGCTGCAGTGGGGCTGGCCGTCAGCTGGTGTGCGCTTTCGTGAGCTGCTGTGAACAGCAGTCCAATGGCCAGTGAGTGACTGGCTCACCTGGGAAGAGCACAATGATAATACCAACATGGGCCAGTCAAGTGACGTCCTCCACAACTAGACTGAACAAAAGGACAGCAACTTGTCTGTTCCCCTTCCCCAATTCCACAATGCTGTTCCCCTCCCCCAATTCCCCAATTTAAAAAAAAAACTTAAAAAAAAGAAAAATGAAAAGATTTTTGGATTTTTTTTCTTTCTTGTAAGCAACTATTTATTTTAACCTGTTTTGAAAAAAATTGCCCAGTGCATAACTACATTACTATTAAACTGTTCAATGCCATTATTGATGCTCTATCAGTTTTATTTTCCATTAAATAATTTTCAAGGTCTTATTACCACTTAGCACTATTTCATTATATCTTGAGTTATTATAGCATGTTGGTGAAGACCATGAATTCTGGAAGGAGGATTTAGGCTTGAATCCTGACATTGTCTCTTAGTAGCAATAATCATGAGCAGAATATGTCAAATCACTGTATCTCATTTCACTATGCATAAAATCTGAATAGAAATAACACCTACTTTATAGGGATGTTATAAGGGTTAAATGGATTATTCCATTTAGATTGTTGAGAACACTGCCTAGCACATGATAAGAGTTCAAAAAACATTAGCTATAGTTATTATTTCCATTTTTCCTGTTCTTATTTTACAATGGAAAGAGAATTCATAAACCTACTTGATGCTAAAGTATTTTTGTTAGATATATTAAAATTACTTGTGAATTTTTGAAATACTATATTTCAGAGATGGATTAATGTTATAATATACTTGTAAATCAAAGATGAATTATGTTGAGTATGCTAATTTTTTTTCAATGGTGTATCATTGTATGTTTTTGTGAGCAACTGTTTACCAACCAAGGACAAAACTTTTCATTATCTTAATTGTATAAAAACTAAGGTCTTTGAAAACAGAATGGAATTTTCCAGAGAAAAGCACCTTTCAAAACAGTGATTTACTTCACATCAAAGCAGGAAGGAGAACATATAATCTATGATTTAATATGCTTTTTGCAGCTGGGCAGCCTGATTTAGAGGGGAAATGAGGGATTAGCTGATGAGCTAGAAAGAGTAAGCAGGTGGAGTCAGGAAAGAAAGGGGAAATAAGCATAAGGTAGGATTGGAGCATGCTGGGAAGACCACACTCAGAAGTGTTTTGGGGTTAGTGGTATTGAGACAAAGTGTGGTGGTGAGTGGTTGTTTCCAAATTCACGTTCATAGTTGAGACAAAACAGCATCAGGAAGTGCTGATATGTGCATTTGGGAACATTGTTTAAAAACTATTCATTTGGTTTAGACCCAGACACAGGATCAGAGCTGAAAAGGACCTAAAAATTCTGTCTCCAAAATCATCCAAAACAGATGATGGTTGTCTGTGCTAATTATAAGGCCGCCCAAGGGAGATTTTCCACAATGTAATGAAATTTCAGACTATAAGTGACAGCTATCATCAACATATGTACATTTCAGTAGTTATTGAGGCAAATATGAAAGCAATGATGTTTAATCAATTTCATTTGCATCAAACTGTACAATCTTATTATAGCCTACTTTCTCTTGCCCTAATTTATTTCAGTCATCAGTTTAAAATAAAAAAGAATTTTCATTCTTTTTTTTTAAATTAGGGAATGTAGGAGGTTTCTACCTCCCTTACTTGCCCTGCTCGCTTTGATGTCTTGACTTTTGTTTTCCAAACTCAGTTTTAGTGTTAGGCTCCTGGGCCAATTGCATTCTCTGGTCATGAAAATTGTTAAGGGATGGAAAACCATAATGAAATTAAGATGTTGCTTTGTCTATCATCTTGAATTATTTTCTTACAGGATTTTGCAGAGGAGGTAGAAATGGAAAGAATAAAGAACAAATCAAAACACCAAATTAAAAAAAAATCAGCACAGGCAAAAGAGTCAGAACAAGGATATGTTAAAATAAGTTTGAGAAGGATTGTGTTCATGAAACCATATAAATTATTTTCCATAAAATTAATGTCATACCCAAATAATTTGTTTGGAACCTGTGCCATCCTTTTCTTTATTAAAGTTTATTGCCATCTTTGCCCTGACACTTCAGACCAGAACTCGGACTTCTGGTTAATTTCCACATTTACCACTCTTGAAATTTCTAGAAAAAGACTAAAGAGATAGGTGTTGAACCCAGTGGGCCATTATCTTATATTTAATGAGACGCCTTGAGAGCAAGGAGAGCTAAGTCATAAGAATATATAGACACAGTGAAGTTCCTTTTACTGGTGGTTAAAAGCTGAGTAATAGGGAATAGCATGGTGGTTTCTCTTAGGAAAACCCTTAATTCACATTCTCCTATTACTTTGTTTTAATTTCTTCATCTGAAATATATTCCTTGCCACTGTACAGTTAACACTTTCATCCTGGTTTTCAGTCTACAATAGCAAACTGGCCACCCACATATACCTCTCCTCCTCCTATAGGTCCCATAGAATGGCAATGGAGATATACAGGTTAATGAGTTCTTGGTAATGCTGTAAACAAAAGAGGATTCCTCCACCAAAGCAGACTTTTGGAACTCTGAAAGCTGGAGGGGTTATACTACTAGATAAAACAGATTGGTGAAAAAAGTCACAGCTTGGAACAAATGCGGGGTAAGATGCTGACGTTGAGAGAGAAGCTCTTCCTAGCTGAGCCACAGGGAAATTTCAAGTTTGTAGCTGTCAGCTATCTAAAGAGTAGGATTGGGCAGTCACAGAAATGCATATGGATAAGGTGGTTCCTCATCCTCCCATGAATTTTTGGAACAACATTCTAGAACATTTGTTCAGAGATGGGAATCCAAGACATACCTCCTACACAGAGTGCATAATAGATTTGGAGATGGATCAATCATAGTCTGCGTAGTAAAGTGAAGGAAGTAAAGGAGAACCTGAAAGGACATGATATTTCCACAATAGTACAGGAAGAGACAGTGCCTGGCACTGTGGAAAAGTTGTCTGCTTCCAAAGTAACATATGCTTTCCTTTCGAATTTGTGGAGTTCATGAGCTAGCCTTCCTATTCTCAAGTATGTACCATAAAGGAAAGCTTGATTTTCAACAGGATCCATCCACTTACACAGAGATCTGCAGCCCTGACTATTTAGGTATATATATATATGTATATGTATATATATATATATATATATATATATATATATATATATATATCCTATTTAGGTAGACAGATACATATATTACCAAAAAGAAAAAGTATGATAGCAATTATGCTGAGTAAAATCTAATTCTGTTCATAAATGTGGATTGCTAACCAAGGATTATTAGATTTTTGAGGAATACTTAATAGCCTGGAAGAGAAGGACCAAGATGAAAAAATAGAACAGACCCCAGACATAGAAATAATGTAAGAAATAGCAGATAATTAAAAAAAATTTATATATGTGTATTTAGAGATATTTGAGAGAATATATATAATCCATAAAGCAAAAATAAGTTATTAAGGATTAAGAGTAATCATAGATCAAGAGAAACTCTTACAAACTAAAAAATATACAGAAAATTAAACAAATAATAATAGAGATATGATTTTTAAAAAAGAATTAGAAAGTTGGAAATAAAGTTTAACAAAATGATCAGACAGAACTCAGCAAAAAAAAAAAAAGATGCAAAAAGTTGATATGGGAGACACAGACCACCTATATTCTAGCTCATATTTCAAAAGGTAAGAATGGAGGAAAGTGGAATTGAGGATGAGGGTAATCAAATAAACAGTTGGTCAAAGGAGGCCTCAGAGAGAAGGGATATTTGAGCATGAAGAGGAGAGTGTAAGCCTTGCAGACAACTGTGCAATAAGCATTCCAGGGGGAGAAAAGTGTCTGCAAAGGCCCAGAGGTGGAAATGTGCCTGGTATATTTGAAGAATGGTGAAGAAGTTATTGCAACTGGACCTGAGTGCCCTACAATGAGGAGAGTTGGACACGATGTAAGAAAGTAAAAGGAGCCAGATTTTCTTGGTCCTTATTGACCACTGCCGATTTACCCTAAGATAAATACAGAGCAATTGGATGGTTCTGAACAGAAGAATGGCATGCTCTGACCTACTTGTAAAAAGGATGACGCTGGTTGCTATTCTTGGTTAAAGTATGTTTTGAATAACATTTTTGTATTGTTTGTTTTCATGAAGACTACTCTGAGTCCTCAAGTATTTGAAGATTTTTTTTCTGTTGCTTCTGTTGAGTGAGCTACAGAAAGAACCCAAACGCTCACCTCAGGTGAAACATTGATGTGGAGACTGAAGACACAGTGAGTCCTTTTGATTTTTACATTCCAGCCTTTCTTGAGCTCAGAACAATTGTCATATATATATATATATATATATATATATATATATATATATATATATATATGTTTTAGATAAAATTATCTGATGTTATTTCTGAAACATATCTTTCCTAAGACATGGTTGGTTGTAAATGGTGCCTGTTTAAATGCATCCTGGCTCAGGAGGGATGGCTACTATGGTAGACATTTTTGGTTGCTTACCAACAGCTGTTCCCAAATCTTACTTTTCTGCTAACTGAAGTCCATTTTGTTTAAGAAATGGACTGAGATGTCTTGCTCTCCAGAAAGTAAGGCAATCTTTCAAACTTAGTAAATAAATTGTGATTAGGTTAGACCAATCATAGTGATTTTATTTTCATTTGATTGAAACTCATTTTTGTAGACTTCTTACAGATGGGAGTGACCAAGTGATTAGAGAGTAATTCTCCTGGGGGAAGGTGGATCTGAAGAAAAATTTCCCATTAAAGGAGGCAAATGTGAGACTAATGTGAGACAAGCCTCCTCTTTCCCCTTCTTCCTACTCTGAAGATGAACATAATAATGACTTGAGCTATGGCATATACCTATCAATAAGAAGACAAATAGGAAATATGAAAATATGTCAGAGCAGAAGGAGAGAAAGAGCCTGGATCCTTGTGCCATCCCTCAACTGCTGGATCAACATTGAGAGGGTTTTTGCTAAGTAAAATAATAAACATTTTTATGATTTAAGCCATTGTCAGTCAGCCATCCAGAGCATAGTATTGATGAAAGTATTGACATATTAAATATATTAAACCAAAATTTAAAAAATCAGGATAGATAATAACAATTTCCTCATTAATGGGTATATCCTGTTTTTAGCTATAACGTATAGAAGTTATATGAAATGGTAACAATATAGACATCTACCTATCAATCATATGTTGGGTTACTATGCTTTGGAATTTGTCAACATGATTTAGAGCAATTGTCACAGGATAATCCATCATTACATATTTGATTCTGAAATTTGCTTTCTAATTTAAAAATATTTTTGTATTTATTTAATTATTAAAGAGAATTTAGATGCTTTTGGAATCTTTGGCATGGTGGTGGCAATGTTAACACCCTTTATATACAGACAAGCATGTAGACATCAGGTTGTTGTAGACATCAGATTGGTTATTCATCAAAATCAAATGTAAATATTTACCTTCTTGATTGGAGCTGAGCTGGAAATAGCAAACATAGGGGTGGTGGTGGGGAATGTATACCACCAGCTCACTCACAGAACACTGCTAGAAAAGGGTGAAATAACAAACTCAGTTTGAGCATATATGTCAACTATGTGTCGTCCTTGTTACAGAAGGAAGGTAAGTTGCAAAAAACTTTAAGGACCATAACGAAAATCTTTAAACATATGTTTTTCAGGAATGGCTAAGTCATTTCAAGACTACTGTGTCTACTTGAATCCTACCATCTAAGAGAGGAAAAACAAATTAGAAAAGTTTCCGGGGTCATCCATATGGTTATTAATGAGCTAGGAACAAAAGTGATGAGTAAAGTCCAAAGGCTATTTATTGTTTAGTCTTGGTTAAACACTGAGAAATGAGCCTGATCTCTAAGTGTATAAAAGATGAATATACAAAGGAGAGGAGCCAGCTGTTCTCCTTCACTGGAGACTGAAAGGGCAAAAATAGACTCCATATGTGATTATCTCGTGGACTTAGGCCTAGGCAAAATCTAATGTTTGTGTAACATGGGGATACTATGCCACTCTTTTCCTCAAAAGGATATTCTGAGATGTTTTGACCTTTGAAGAAGCCTTTCAACTCTATTTCATGATTCCAAAAGAGAACCAAGTTATATTTGAATAAGATAAAAGAGGAAGCAGGGGAAGAAAAAACTTTCAGAATGTTAACAATAACACACACCCTCAGACGAGTCATTATTCTTTGTCACTCTGAAAAATGTATAACTTTAAAAGTGAAAATAATGTTTTGTGAGAGCAGATCAATTTGAAAATTAATAAAGTTTAAAGTTACTCATAAATCACAAAATTATACCATCAAAAGTCTCCTGGTAGTAAAATATGAGCTGAGTATGCTAAGACTTAAATGGAGATTTAACTACTGGCATACCCTCTTCTTCCCACTGATGTGGATGAGAGACTATCACTAACATATCTCTAAAACCGCTGCTAGAGACTTCTGTCTGGAGTGGTTTTGGTCATATAGGAGGTGAGAAGCTACTCTCAGGTCACCTCACCTGGGTGGGACAACAAATTCACCAACACGTGTTTTGACAATCCATTTCTCTCAGTTGAATTTTTTTTTTTTTACTTTAGGCAATATTATTGCTCCTAAAACCTCTGTCCTCTCAAATTTTTATTATATATTTCTATTGTTCTCAGAAAATTTTCATACTCTAGCTATAGTTCAGATTAAGGGCTGGATCTAACATAACTTGACTTCTCAAATGGTCAAATCTGAAGAGAAGAAAGGCATGCTCATGAGAATGCTGGCAGATTTGCTTTCAGTTCTAGCCAAAAAAAAGTCTTTCTCACATTATTTCAGTATGTCCAGTTCAATCCAGGTCAGAAACCAGAAATGCAAAACATTCACCAATGTTTCTGGACCTTCAGAAGCAGATACTTGGGTGGCTGAGAACGTATTTATTTAAGTATGAGCCTACTTAAATTCATTTACGTTGCCTGATTGTAAGGGATTATGAGAAGTAGAGTGCCCACAGAGAATGACTTTGTAATGTACCAATCTAAGTTATTTTGTTTTTGTATGTTTTTATGTGTTTTAGTTTTTGGAATCTAGTAAGAATTCCATTGTATCATTAGACTTGAAAATTTAAATTTATATAAATTATTACTCAAAACAAAATACAAATATTTAACTTCTTGATTCAATCTGTATATTGGAATCAAGGAATATATGTGTGCTTTAAACAACAGTAAGGAAATTTTTTTGTGATGGCATGTATTTGACTCTCAAAAATAATGAACACAGACTACTAGATATTATGTATGTTGTACTGTTTTTTGTTTTTTTTGAAGATTTTATTGGGGAATTGGGGGAGGGGAACAGTGTTGGGGAATTGGGGAAGGGGAACAGACAAGTTGCTGTCTTTCTGTTCTTCAGTCTAGTTGCGGAGGACATTGCTTCACTAGCCCATGTTGGTATCATCATTGTGTTCTTCCCGGATGAGGCAGATCGGTGGCCAGCCTCTGGATGGTCACTCACCGCGGCTATTGGCAGCTCATGCTGGCTGCCAGCCACTCACTGTAGCCTATGGCAGCCCACTGCAGCAGGGGCTGCAGCCTACACCATCGCTGGGGCTCGCACAGCCCAGCTCCAGGTGGAGCTATTGTTAGCTGTAGAGGGCAGTGTCACTGGCCCTCATATGTGGGATCCAAACCAGGGCTGCTGGTGTCCCAAACCAGCTCTTAACCAATGCGCCACTCAGCCGGCCCGTATGTTGTACTTTTAGTTGATAACTAGTACTTTCTTGTCTTAAGCTTATGAGATTTGGGCAATATTTACGTAGACTAAAAATTCAAAATTTCTTATAGAAATATACAGTGGATTTTATTCTCTAGAGAAAAATTATGCAGTGAATGACAATAAGCTTTGCTCTAAATACTAGCCAAACCTGTATTATAATAGAAAATATAAAAATCTATGTATCAGAGTTTCTGAGAGTCTTTTCTAGGTTTCAAAAAATGTTTTCTTCCTGTTTGTGTAAGTCCCCTCTTTAAAATCAAGAAAAGTGCTTTTGAGTATTACATATGCTGTGAAGTCTGCTGACATGAGCAATGGTAATTCAAGCCAGGGGATATGAGGGGTTCTGGGGACATGTGCAGTAGAGATTTCAGCCAGGGGACATGAGCAGTGGTGTTTGAAGGACCTTCCTTGTTATGCTGTACTGTTAATGTGATTCAGAGCCTGTTCTCTCTCAAACTCTTAAAAATCTTGAATAAAATATCTGACTGACCACTGGCCCAATTGAGGTGGAAGGGATGTGTACTTGGTATTCACTCTATAATTTACTACATGTATTAACTTTACTAATGTGTTATGAAGCAGATGTTTGATATGAGAAAAAAAATTATGCACATACTAAGAAATGACATCAGCAATACTGGCAATATAAATTAGTGACCCACATAAAAAGAACTACAATGTTTATTTTTTGTACTTACGTCTCATTAATCTGATTCTTAATCCATGAAGGGAAAAAGATATCAGTTTATAGGTTGCATAATTATCCTAATAACATTTTGATATCACTGGACTAAGAACAGTAGTTATATTTTTGATTAAATTTCTGTATCATGTACATATTTTTCAGAAATAAGATCATTTAAAGATGAAAACACATTTAGTGGATAGCAGAAAGATAACATCTTTGTTAAAAAAAACATAGATTTGAATTTCTTTCCTTCTTTTCTACTTTCTTTCACCCTTCCTATTTTTCCTCTTCTTATAGCTTACAATGGAAGTAAAAACATTTTTAACTAGTCTTTTTCAGTTAAAGGACACTCAAAATGCTATACACACACAATATGCTATATACAACAATGGAATATATACACACAATGGAATACTATTTTGCCATAAGAAAAGATAAAATAGTGCCATTTGTGACGACAAGGATGGATCTTGAGATTATTATGCTAAGCAAAGTAAGTCAGACAGAAAAAGTCAAGAACTGCCCTCAAGGAAAAAAAAAAAAAGAAGCATATAATTTCACTGATATGTGGTATATAAAACTGAAAGCAACAAAACAACAAGACAAACAAATGAAGAAACAAAAACTCATAGACACAGACAATAGTTTAGCAGCGGTTTCCAGAGGGTAAGGGGGAGGGGGTGGTAGATGAGGGTAAATGGGATCAAATATATGGTGATGGAAAGAGAACTGACTCTGGGTGGTGAACACACAATGTGATATATAGATGATATATTACATAATTGTACACCTGAAACCTATGTAACTTTCCTAACAATTGTCACCCCAATATACTTTAATTGGAAAACAAAACAAAAAAGCAAAAACACAGTTTTTTCTTAATATGTAGATATTGAAAATAATTTTTGTCTAATAAAAAATCATTTGTCAATTTCATGTATGGATGAACTGAAAAATGGTTTCAAGTCTGTTTTAGATATATTAGCATCACTAGTCTTTACAAATATATTTGATTTTGTTTATTGGACAGCTTAATAATTCTGAAATAAACCAATGTAGGAAAAAAAAGCAGCCATGTTATCAATATCCTAATAACTTATTTCATGAATTTTCAAACTTCTCAGAAGTTTTATGATGTACCATATTCTGTTTTAAACAGTCAGGCTAATGACTTAAAATTAATAATGTTTTTTGGTAATAGTGGCTAACAAAATGACATATACAGGCAAAAGAGTTCACAGTGTTACAAAGGAATTATATTAATCTATTGACATCATACATCATAAAGCTCTTTCCTTATTTCCCTAGGTTAGAGAAGGGGATGTTCTCATATGTATTTATAATTTGTTATCCAAGTTGCCATGCTGGTACATTACAATGAAGATTTGTTTTTCAACTCTAGAACATTATTTCATTTTTCCTTAGAGAAGTTGAGGGTGGGGAGAGGCAGCGGGCAAATTTACAGGCAGTACTAATTTCATCATTGTTTTAATTTAATTCACATATGTCTGACAAATTAAAAAAGCAGCTATTTTAAGCAAGACTAAAAGACTTCTTGTTGGTAATCCCTGAGGATTTAACTAGTTCCAGTTGATTTATCAGAGACTGTATTTCCATTCTCTTCTCTGTTTTTGCCCCCTTTTTCACTGAGGTCTGTTATAGTGTCCCAAATGTATTAATTTAAAAACTTCCTCAGGTCACCTCGAAAGGACTGAACTGACTGTGAACATGATCATTAGGCTCCATTAACAAATCACGGTATGATAATGGATCTGTAATGGTCAAAACTGACCCCTGAGGCTTTTCATATAAGCAGACCAACCATGACTTTTCACTTTTTCCAAATAATCTAAAAACCCAGTGATCCTTAATGATTGCAATTTATTTCTGAAATTTACTTGTTAAATTTAAACATCTCTGTATTGTATTTACTTTGTTAATTATGGTTCTTATTGCCCATACAAATGGGTTTTTAAAAATGAAGTTAGGTTCGGGCCAGCTGAGTGTCTCAGTTGGTTAAGAGCGTGAACTCTGAGCAACAGGGTCGCCAGTTTGATTCCCACATGGGCCAGTGAGCTGCGCCCGAGCTGAGCTGCTGCTGAGCTGCTAACAGGCAGCAGGATGGGTCAGCTGGTGAGAAGTGTGCTCCTAACAAGGTTGCAGGTTCGACCTTCACATGGGATAGTGGGCTATGCCCACCTGGGACTAAGATTGAACACGGCACCTGGAGCTGCAAGCTGCCAATGGGCGGCCGGATGGCGACTGGACTAGGAGCTGAGCTAGCTGTGCCCTCCACAACTAACCTTGAAGGACAACAACTTGGCTATTCCCCTTCCCCAGTTCCCCAACACTGTTCCCCCTCTCCAATTCCCCAAGAAAATCTTTAAAAAAACAAAAAAACAACGAAGTTAGGTTCATCAACTTGCTAGCAGGTTTTGACTGACACATATTGGCTCTCTGTTTTCATATGACTTCATTTATTACATTATTAAATCAATTCTTACTTTAGAAGCCAAGAAAATGTTTTATACTGCAATATGGTTGCCTCCCTAGAGTTCATTAGCTCATTTTCCTTCAGTTAACTCTGTATGCACTGTACCGTTCTTCTAAGTTTCCTAAATCTGAAATCTTATTGCACATGCTGGCAGAGCACCCAATCTAAAACTGAATTGTCGGACCGGCCGAGTGGTGTGGTGGTTAAGCGCTGGCTTGGGAAGCCAGCAGCCCCGGTTCGGTCCCACATATGGGGGCCAATGACACTGCCCTCAAAAAGAAAAAAAAAAAAACTGAATTGTCAAAGAAATAAAAAACTGAAAATTACCTTATTGATCATCTATCTTAGACTTCTGCTCCTTGAAGCAAGCAAGGTAAGGTCATGTAAGTCTTAGCTTAATATATACTCATTGATTAACTCTGGAAAATACTTAGATTTGTGGAAAAACTTGGTTCACCCTTTTAATGACCTATTCATTGTGCTATTGTATTTTTAGGACTTCCAAAAAGTTTTAACAGGAAAAGAGAGGGTTTTGCTCTTCATTTGGAGTTACAGAGCTAATTTATGATGGTGCTTAAAATATACTGCTCTGACTGCACTCCAGTAGTCTTTCAATCCCATCAAGGTACAAAAATACCCAAGTTACATATTCACATATGCTCACATTCATCTTAGCACAAATTTGGGTTCATAAATGATAGCAAATAAATACCCCTTAAACTTAATAAACTGAGCTTTTCATTCAACTGAAAACCCACCAATTTCTTGCCAGTAGGTTTAATTTAGATCAAGTAGTTTAAAAAATGAGTAAAAAATAAATACAGCCTAGTATTTTAATATCCATTATTCCCAAAAAGTCATTACTATTTTGTCTAACTTTTAGTTTTGTCTTCTAAAATTGATCTATATAGAGCATATCTGAATGAAAAACCTATGTTTTCAATACATACATTTTTAAATGTTATCTGAATAATGAATCAATAGTTACAACATATAGCCTCAACTAATCTGTCTTTTGCTTATGGTCAACACAACAACCATATTACTTGCTTATGCTTGTAGAAACAATAGATAATAGGCCAAAACTAGAACTCAATTTTTGGCCTATTATCTCTTTTCGATAATACTATGTTGAGCAATAAGAATGTTTTTTTCCAGGAAATCTTTTCTCACTGAATTTAAGATCAGAGATTTGTTTTAATGTTTTAAAAGTTCATAACTTTATCTTCTAAAAGAAGGAAGAGCAGATGAAGGTTACTTGTAATCAAACTAAGATTCTTCTGGATATTACTGACATGGTTACAAAAGTTGCATTTGCTTTTCTAGCCAAATTAGCAATTTGCTCTCATTTCCATGTTTCTCTATCTAAAAGGGAGGCTGCATATGCTAGGCTGTCAGCTTTTCCAGCAACACTCACAAATATTTTCCTTATGCTGCAAACTAAACCCTTGACTCAGTGTCTCACCCAGTAGACGTTATTCATTTTGAAACAACACAGCTGTAATTCAGATTTTATGTCTGATACCTTTCCTCCATGAGTTAGGTTGAAAAAGTAGGCCAAAATATTGAGTGAGAGAAGTACATTTAATAAATCTCATTAAGAGAGAATCTGTCAATGCAATCAACTTTCAAAGGCTGAAAGTAGGGGGTGTTTCTATTGTTAGTGGAGTAACAAAAATCTTTGTAATAGATATGAAATATGTCATAGATAAGAAACATTTTTATTTTTAAAAATATTTCTGACTCAATTGGTTTATTCATCCTTTAAATATTACACCTTTGGTAAAATACAGAAACAAATAATTAAATCAATTGATTAATTTGAATTGAATAACCACCTTTTTTCGTTGCCCCTCAATGGCAAATGGTGAAGGATTATGTCTGGTGACATGAAAGTTTATGAAATCACTCATGAAACTGATAGCATCATCAAAGAGGAGCCAGGATGTGGAACTACATTTAGTCCATAAGAGGTGTGAAAGCTATGAGTATATCATATATCCAGCTATAGGAGATGTGGTAGAGCCATGGGGGAGAACTTGGCCTCCAGAGAGTAGGTTAAAAGGAGGTAATTCCATTAGAGGTCAGTATCAAAGAGGTTCAGAAAGTAATACTAGGCTTTTATGAGATAAGAAAATACTGTAACAAGAATTTCTGTAGAAAATAACATACAGAGATAGCAGTCAGGCATATGCATCAAGATGTTCTTTGCTAAACAAACATGACATTAGTCACTGGGTTTAAAGAGTACAGACAGGATTCCAGCAATGAAAAAGGAGAGTTGGGAAAGTAAGGCAGTAATATTATGCTAGAAAATTCTCCAGACTTTCCAGGCATGATCTATTATACAGAAGGGAAGAAAAAATGACTACTCATTTGAGGGCTAAATGAGGGGTTGTTCTGAACTCCATAAAAGCAAAAGATACAGCAACAAAATAAGAACACTGATATTATGCTGTTCTAGATTTTGCAAATGTACTTTAATTTTGGATCAGGATTTATTCCAGCACAAACATGTAAAATAGTGGAAAGAACAGATGGAAGAAAAGGAAATTAAACAGAAAAACAGCAGTATAATGAAAAGGCCTAGAAAAACTCCAAGACACTTCCTGTTCTTGATACTCATGGAGTAGGTTATTCAGATTACTTATTCTGCTGGAAACAATTTAAAACTTAGATAGAAGATTAAAAAAATAAAATTGCTTCTTTAAAACACTAAAAAAATGACAAGATTATAAACAATTACCAAACACAAAAGAAAAGAAATGCTACAAATCAAGGAGACAAGCAAGCATATAAGCTTCTTTTTTCCTGTAGATATTTGTTAACCTAGAAAATTAAAAACTTCCTTATGATGAAGGGGACAGAATTCAGAGATGGAGGCACACATGAGGTGAAAAGTCTAACAGGAGACCATCATGATATCTTGGATTAAAGTGCTATACCCTCCAGATTAATATAAACCAGGAGAGAACTAATGTTTGCATGGAATTATAACCCAGGATTCTATCCATGGGTGGTAAAAGAAATTTGAAACTTTGGCATGTTTTAACATGGACATAGACAGGTAGTAACCCTAGTTACCTGTCACAAAAAACATGAATCTCATCTAGGTACAAATTTTTAAGAATATAACCAGTAATAAAAGATAATTGGAGCTGGCCGAGTGACACATTGTTTAAGTGTTGGCTTGGGGGCCGGCCGAGTGGCGCCGCGGTTAAGCGCTGGCTTGGGAAGACAGCGGCCCCGGTTCGGGTCCCACTTATGAGGGCCAGTGACACTGCCCTCAAAAAAAAAAAAAAAAAAAAAGAACTAAGTGTTGGCTTGGGATGCCAGCTCTGAGCAGCAGGGCCTGGGTTTGGATCCCACATAAAGGCCAGTGATACTGTGCCCTCTACAACTAAGACGGTGAACAACAGCTCGACCTGGAGCTGAGCTGCCGGGAGTCTCCGGCGACAGCGTAGGCTGCGGCTCCTGCTGCAGTAGGCTACCGTGAGTGGCTGGCAGCCGCCGTGAGCTGCCGTGAGTGGCTGTCCAGCGGCCTGCGACCAATCTGCCTCACCCAGGAAGAGCCCAATGATCACAATACCAACATGGGCCAGTGAAGCAACGTCCTCCGCAACTAGACTGAAGAACAAAAGGATTGCAACTTGTCTGTTTCCCTTCCCCCAATTCCCCAACGCTGTTCCCTTCCCCCAATTCACCAAGAAAATCTTGAAAAAAAAAAAGATAATTGGCTTAAAAGAAAATGACTATGAATCAGAAGAAACAAGAGAAAAAGGAAACTAACTGTAAAGACTTTGAGTATCAAATTATTAGATATAGACTAAGAAATCATTCTCCTGACTATAATTATGAAAAAAAAAAAAGACAAGATTGAAGATAACTACAGGGAGTAAGAATCTATTACAATGGTATACTATGTTTGAAAAAGAGTCAAATTGAAATTATAGAATAAAACCTCCGTAGATATTTTTAAAAAGCAGAAAACAAAGTTATAGAGATTTTTTGTCCTGGAATACAGGATAGAAGAAACTATCTATAGTAAAACATTGAATAATCAAAATATGGAAATTTTCATTTGTGACTAAAAGACAGACTAAACTCAAAATGTTTAGCATGTGTATAATGAGAAGGTGGGTGGTGGGGGAGAGAGAAGCAAAAGAAAAGTAGATAATGGAAGGCTTGGGATTTTCTAGGATTGATGAAAGCTATTGCATTACTCAGAAACCTACATCAATAATACTAGGTAACACATAACCCCCACATATAGTGGCCTATAGTAAAACAAATATATTTTGTTATTCACAGTTTTTTTAAATTGGTGGAGGATTAAGTTCAGTACTGCTCTATCTGACTCTCATTTTGGGACTTGTAGCTAATTTGACATGCTCTTCTCATGGAGGTTGGCAATAACACAAGAGGGACAAATTAAAACACTTGATAGTTCATAAGGCCTTGGCTAAGTACTGACACACTCTGACTTCCTCCTCCATTTTACCGACCAAAGCACATTATATGGGTTAAGCTCATTATCAATGAGAAGTAGTCATATTGTAAACCAAGGCATGTATAAGTAGGAAAAAAAATAATTGTGAGAATATAATAAAACATGCTACTGACACCTATTCACAATTTTGAGAAATTTAATTAATCCCAGATACATACATACATACAGAAATAAAAATCGAAGACAAAAGAAAAGTTTCAATGTAGCCAAGGAAGACATATTCCTTTCAAAGTAGTGACAATCAAACAGTCAGCTGCCCTTTCAACAATTTTAACCACACAACAATAGCAATTATTTTTTAGTATAAATCAACTGAAAACATTCAAGCCAGAAGACAAAGATTTGCTAGACTAGATGAAAAACAATCTAAATATAAACTACTTAGAAGAGATCCATGTATAACAGAAAATAGAAAAAGTGAAATTTGGAAGATGGAAGAATATGTATAAGAACACTAGGTAAAAGAAAGCTGTGTGCTCAATACAGATTTTTCGTAAATAGTGATTAGCACATTGACCAACCATGTGAAAACAGTTTTCATGTTTAAACTTCTTTCTTAATTCTGTGTTCTCTCCTTCCTTGGAGCAGAGCTTCCCTGAGCTTAATAATTATTTGGGTTTTTCTCAAAATACATTTCCCATTAAATGCCCATTTCACAGCTACAAAAATCCTTTTACTTTTGAATTATGAAAGCAAAAGTATCTCATTTTACAACTGAAAAAAGTGCATCTTTACCATTCTTGTGTATCTCTACTGAATAATAGCCACTACTAATAGAAACAACAATATATCATATATACTATTTACAGATTCAAATACAATTGAATATGTCCCAAAAGCCATTACCAATTGATACACTTTATATTTCATTTGTACTTTGTACTCTGACAAATACAGAATGCAAGCAACTTTCATGCGCCATATCATCTTTTGCCTTACATTAGTCAAACTGAAATTATTTTTATTAAAAACATTTCAAAGATACTAATCCTAGATTTTAGGCAGATGTTACCAAGTCTAAATATTAATGAAAAACAGAATGGAAGAAATTAGATTAGATTGCATAGGCTGAAATGTTTATAGTCCTAGAAGTTGGTGGGCCATTTGATTTTGTAAGATTTTTTGCTTATTTTTTCCTGGAGCATTCAAAAACATAGAGCTGGACATGTGCAAAATTATGAAGTTTGAAAAGTGGCTGCTGTGACTGAATTCAGAAGAGAAAAGGACATAGAGGCAGGAGATATCATTCCAGGGCTGATTCAGCCATATAATATGATATGAACTTGGGCAAGTCACTTTACCACTTTGAATCTTGGGCTTTTCACTGATAAAATCAAGATAATAAGACATCCTGAGATTAGTCTGAGGGTCCAAGGGAATATTGTATGTAATTAAAATCTTTGTTAATTTAAAATAAAAATGTTAATAACATTGCCCCTTTGTTCCCCTTACTCTTAATTTAAATATGTCCTGTGCTTTGGAGCTTTTCCTCCTCTGAATAGACCAATGACCCTATACTTCAACTGGATGCTCTTGACCCAGAGCTTCTCCCATATTGACTTTTCCTAGGAATACCCATATGTCAGATCTTGCTCCTTTTCCACATTCCATGTCTTCCAAGTTTTATCTAAAACTAATTACCAAATACCTAACAATGAATACCAATAGCTATCAGTCACATCTCTCTTGCTAAGTGTCTTTTGATAAAAGGCATCGTTCATTAATCAAAGATTTCTAGATGCCTAGTAATCCAAAAACTATGTGTGTTCCTGAGGATGGAAAGTTCTGAGATAATGGAGAGATATGAACTTAATTATTCAACCAGTTTGTCTCTTCAAGTAAGGGGTCAACCTTGCAAAAAAAAAAAAATCTATCAAAGGATGAGACACAAAAACAAATGATGCATAAATTGTTGAAAAATTACTTACTTTATACTATTTGTACAGAAAAATGTACAATTTCCTTATTTTCTAAAACTGATTTTTTTCTCCCTATCACTGTAATCCACTCAGTAGTTGCAGGGTGGGGAAAATTAAATACAGATCAGTTTAGTTAAAAACTTATATCATAATTGAAGATTCTCTTTAGATTTAACTCAATTATCTGGAATAATAGCTCAGAACTATCAGATTCCTCCCCTGAGAAATTAGGAAGAGGCATTTTGATGTCTGTTGACCTTGTGATGACAGGGGCAAAAGAATCCCCTAGCTTCATGCTGCTGTTCATATGCGTGCTGGGGTTTTCCTTTGAAGTACGGATGAGCTGACCTGCCCAAGGTCAGTCTGTTGGGGATTGCTGATTAAGTTGTGGCCTATTCATTGTTGGTTTACTCAGACCTGGGGTTTCCTTTCTTGCTGACTTATCCTCCCTTGAACTTTTGCTAGAGCTCTATACCTCTCAGAATCTTTGCCTCATCCCCTAATGTCTCCTGGATGTCTAATCTCTCATGTTGCCACAGCATGTCAGGCCCCATGACAGATCTGCTGGCTCTAAATTTGGCATCCGTGATCCTTATAAAATGAAGACTTTTCCCTGCTTCACTGCACCGTGCCTCCCTCATAGATGTACTGGCAAGGACTCTTTCTTGGCGTGAAATTACCTTGTAGATCAATTACTTCTCCAAAACCCTCATTCCTTTGGCATTCTCAATTTAACACATTCGTCACATTCCAGGCCAATGTCCAGAGAGGGAAGACTTGGATCTATCAATCTCAGCCACCAGCAACCCCTCCACTCTCCCAATTGTTTTACCACAATTCCTGAGATGGGAAGTGGTTGGCTGTGCTCCACAGTTTTCTCTGACTACCTGAATAGACAACTTAATCTATTGTACTTCCCTGAAACTGAAATATTAGATGGGATAGGAAAAGATAAATAGTGTAACTTGGGGATTATTTGAAAACCATTACTGTTGTTACACCAAGAGAAAAAGGAAACAGTATCTTGTTGAAATGTAGCCAATACCCTTAGTGAACGTCTCTTGCCCTCTTTTCTTTCACCACTCTTTCCTATTCTCCTGTGGTCACTCCTCGGGGTCTTTTTTCGGATAATCTTTTATCTCCTATTAACTGGTGGTGTCACCTGCATTTTGTCCTTAGCCTCTTTCTGCTCTCAATTTTCAATCTCACCCTAGATCATCTCAACCACTTCCACAGGTTCAGACAGCACATGTTGACTTTATGTTCCCTAGAAAGAGAGATATGTTTTATTTTCCTACCCCTATTTTGCTTATATAGTTACTAGTGGGTGATGGGCACTCAATAAATAATTGTTAGTGAAATGACTCCATGTTCTGCCATAGCTGACAAATTCTTGAGACTGTTCTGTTTATTTCAAGTACAGGTGGAAATTAAATGCAAACAAAATGCAAACTATACATACATTTAGTGGTTACAGAGAACTTTTTTTTTCTGATATAGAGAATTTCTATAATAACAGGGGATTTAGATGAAAAGTTAAACTTATTATAGAATTTTGGTCTTGGCTCATTGTCCTTCGATCTGTAAAACTGTGTGATTCATAGTCACACACAGATAGACCAGACATGATTCCAAGTCACACAGGAAAAATGAATTTATTCATTCCACATTATATCATCTTAACTAAAAGAGAAAGAATAGCAAGCAACCAAATGTTAATATATATATTATATATATTTATATATAATATATATATTATATATATTATATATATAATATATTTATATATAATATATATATATATATATATATATATATATATATATATAAATTTTAGGGCTTTGTAAAGCTCAAAACTATTTAGAGCCTCAAATTTAAAGAATAAAATTTAAAAAAAAAATCCATCTTCAATACTAATATAGTATTTGCACATGCAAATTACAAAGTAATTGCTAGCTTGGTGTCAGAAGCTCATATTCTACCATGGAGTATGTTGGAAATTCATTCCTCAGACCTTTTCTGCTGCTTTTTTACAAGGGAATTAATTGACTAGCTAATGATTTTAAAATCTTAAAGTCAAAACTTCTTATTTTCAAAGAAATGTCTTTGAAATTAAGTAGAAATTATGCTATCCTTTTGCATGTTAGCTAAATAAAACATTATTAACTAATTAGTTAAAAGATTGAAAGTTGATGGACTCTGCCCCTGTTCATAAGTTTTTGTTTTAGGTTAATTCAGGTTGTTAATTTTCTCAACTGTGAAATGAAAATGGAAACTTATCAATTACATTTTCTTAGCATAGAAAAGAGCTACATATGGGCTAACAGCTGTGGTTTGGGTATTCTTAATATATTCTATAAGAATATATTACTTCCTGTTTTTAGCCCTCATTGAGGCACATATATGAATACGGTTATACAATACATACATAGAGCAAATATCCAAGAAAATGACTCCAATAAAATATTTATAATGTTTGTATATCTTTCAACATACTATGTTTTTTTTCAGACAACATGTGATAATGACAGGAGGTGATTATTAAAGATATAGAACTATCCTAGTATTAAAAGTGGTACTTCCAACACCTCCAAGTATAGGATTTGATGCATGACCCCAAATGGCACTGATAATTTCTGTTTACAAATTCCTTGAATTAACTGAAATAATTATAATCAGAGAAATACCACATGTCTATTCATGAGAAAAACACAGATCACGTGAGTGAGACCATTTTCTTAGATATTTACTGCTTCACAGATGGATTTTTCTTTATCAGCAAAATAGCATTAAATTGATTTTTAATCAGTATTTACATTCAGACTCAATAAATATATTTTACACAATTTTAAATAATGGAAAATATGTGAATCTGAGTTTATATCTGTATCTTTTACTGAGGTATGGCAAATATTCTATAAAAATCGATTAAATGCATCAGAACACAGGGTTTATTTATCTGCTAGGAAAACTTCCACAATATATTTCCAAAATGTTTAATTATACTTTCTTCAGACAAACTTCAATTCTATAATGCTGTGACTCCTTTTGCAGAAATAATGTAGATTCCAATCTCTATTATATCCAGCCATATATCTAGATATCTGTATCTAGATATATAGATACCTATATCTATATCTATATCTATATCTATATCTATATCTATATCTATATATATATGATTAAGAAAAATTGTAAAATGGAATTTTGGTTTATTTGAAGTTACCTTGCACATTATTAATGCTGCAAAGATGATTTTTAGAAGGGTTCTTTGTATGTTTGCATTTGTGTGAGAGAGGAAGAGAATGTTAAAATGATTAAAAACTGTCATCCTTCAGCTTTCTCCATTTTAAGAAGCAGTATAGTCTATGTGTTTTTAGCTGGATACAACAAAAAGTTTTCTTTTTTCCACTTGATTTGAACGTCTGTTTGTTTATCTTTTCTCAGGCAGCTTCTACAAACACAGCATTGCAGTGACCTAACATATTACAGAATTAGCCTTTGTTTACTTTCCCCCTATTTAACCACCCACAAGCTGAGGCAGAGATGTATTTTACATTTTCCTATAACCAAAACCACATGGAGGAAATACACTTCCTTGGGCCTCTTTAAAATCATGAAATGAAACCCTTCTTGGATTCTCCAGCAAGCCACAGATAATCTTCTGCTTGTGAATACGTCTCAGTTCTTAAGCACACTCCAGGGAATGCTGTAGCTGACCTAGAAAACTGCAGTCCCAGAAGACACAATTACAGATCTTAGAGCTGAAAAGAGCCATAGAGATCAATGAAAACCAAGCACTTCTTGCCAGTGAGGCTCAGAGAGGTTGAGTTGTTGCCCACAGTTAACATTCAAACCCAAATGAGATTGTAAATTGGTTTTCAGCCAGGGTCCACTCCATTTATCCACTGTATTCCTACTGAACATATCACTCAACATTTAACTCAGCAATGGGTCTATTTGCTGAATTGTACAATTTTACCACTTTGAGTTATTGAATTCACTTTACATACTTAACACTAACAAACCACTTCTGCCTTGACCTCAGTTCCTCAGCCCCTTATCCTAGAGAGTTGCTGGAATGTTGCCTTGCCTGAGCATGAGAGCGACTTCACGCTGGTCTATTTTCTTAGATGTAACACTGTTCTCCTGGGTTTCAAGAGAGGTCCCTACTCATTAATAATAAATGAAGTTTTGTGATACAATATACATTTTAGTTATTTCTACATGTCTCTGAATAACCATAATAATAATTATGAGTTTTTATAACCATCAATTATTTGATAATATAAAATTATCAAATTTTATAACTTTTATGTTACAAAAAATAATGAACAGACAATGGCACTGTAAACTTTCTTACTGGTTTCCTGAAATTTAAAACTATGTGTTTGGTGTTCCAAATGGACAGCTCCAAGTTTGCCGCAGATTTTTAACATCATATCTAAAGTAATTGCTGGCTATGTAAGTAAAGCTTTCCTCTTCTAAGAGAAAAATAACTGTTATTTTTGTAGCTGTTGATAAATCCCTAGGAGGCAATGGATGAGCTGGTTTGAGATCAAACAGGTAAGCACAAGGCTTGGGAGCAGAGAGAGGACTAAAGCCACATTAGCTTGACTAGCTCACTCAACAGAAGGATCCCAGCATTTCAATTCAACCAACCAATGACTTTTTCCGTTCAATAGTAAGTAACACTGTGGCCATTTTTAAATCTAACCTTGCACTAGAAGACTGTGCAGATTGATTAAATGGTCTTCTACACCTTCCCTTTCTGAAAATCTTCCTCAGCTGCTCCACAGTTTTCCATCCAGCAAGTTACATTTCCTATGGGTAGTAATGACAAATCAGTGTTCCTTTTTGTCCTTTTTTCTAATATCTTGAAGAAAAGATTCTTATCCCAAGAATATAATTGGTTTTTAAGTTCTCAACTGATGCACTTTTAATATCTCTCAAGACTGATTAAGTCACACCAAATTATTTTATTCTGCACCGTATTGTTTCCTTTTATTGAGATATAATTGATATATAATACTGTGTCAGTTTATGATGTACAACATGTTGATTTGATACACATATACATATTTCAAAATGATTACAACGATAGCACTATTTAACACTTCTATCATATCACATAATTATCTTTTTGTGTGTGTATGTGTGCGGTGAGGACATTTACAACTACTCTTTTAGCAACTTTCAAGTATATAATCTAGTATTATTCACTATAATCACCATTCGGCACATTAGATCTCTAAAGCTTGTATATCTTCTAACCAGAAATTTGTACCCTTTGACCAACATCAACCCATTTCTCCTATTCCCCAGGCCCTGGTAAACACCATTCTATTATCTGTTTCTATGAGTTCAGCTTTTTAAGATTTCACATATAGGTGATATCTTACAATATTCGTCTTTCTCTGACTTATTTTACTTAGCATGATATCCTCAAGGTTCTTCCATGTTTTCACAAATGACAGGATTTCCTTCTTTCTCATGGTTGAATAATATTCCATCATTTACACATATATATATATATATATATATATATATATATATATATATACACATATATACAAATATATATATACACATATATACGAATATATATATATATATATATAAATCACATCTTCTTTATCCATTCATCTATTGACAGACACTACATTGTTTCTATTTTTTTTTTTTTTTTTTTTGAGGGCAGTGACACTGGCCCTCACATATGGGATCCGAACTGGGGCCGCTGGCCCTCCAAGCCAGCGCTTAACCACCGTGCCACTCAGCTGGCCCTAGATTGTTTCCATATCTTGGTTATTGGGAATAATGATGCAATCCAATAAACTTCGGACTGCAGACATCTCTTCAAGATTCTGTTTTCATTTCCTTTGGATATATATCCAAAAGCAAGAATTCTGGATCATCTGGTAGTCTAATTTTTAATATTTTGAGGAATCTCCCTACTGTTTTCCAAAGATGCTATAATACTTACATACCCACCAATAGTGCACAAAAGTTCTCTTTCCCCCACATCCTCTCAAACAGTTATTATCTCTGGTCTTTTAGATGGTAGCCATTCCAACAGATGAGAGGTGGTTTTGATTTGTATTTCTTTAATTATTGGTGATGGTAAATACTTATTCATGTACCTGTTGGCAATTTGTATATCTTCTCTGGAAAAATGTCTGTTCAGTTCCTTTACCCATTTTTAAATCAGATTCAATTTTTTTTTTAATTTTGTTTTTTGTTTTTGGCTATCAAATTTTATGGGTTCCTTATACATGTTTGATATTAACCACATATCAGATACGTGTTTTGCAAATAATTTTTCCCATTCATAGTTTTTTCTTTGTTTTGTTGATTATTTCTTTGAGTGTTCAGAAGATTTTTTGTTTGATGTAATCCCACTTGCTTATTTTTACTTTTGTTGCTTGTGCTTTTGGTATCAAATCTTAAAAATTAACGCCAAGACTGATGTAAAAGAGTTTAACATCTTTGCTTTTTTCTAGGAGTTTTATGGTTTCAGGTCTTATAGTTAAGTCTTTAAACCATTTTGAGTTAATTTTTGTGAATGGAATAAGATGGAGATCAAATTTCAGTCTTCTGATTGTGATTATCCAATTTTCTCAACACCATTTATTAAAGATACTATCCTTTTCCTATTGAATATTCTTGGTTCCCTTATCAAACATTAGTTGACTGTATATGTGGTCTTGCCTTCAATTGTAAAAACCACAATATCTGTGAAATACAATAAAACAAGGTATGCCTGTATAATACTAGAGACCTTCTTTGTCTTTAGTTACAGTTTTTTGGCTTAAAGCCAATTTTGTCTGATATAAGTATAGCTATTCTTGCTCTTTTGGTTTCTATTTGCATGGAATACCTTTTTCCAGCCCTTCATATTGAACTTACATATGTTCTTTAAGTGAGCCTTTTGTCGGCAGCGTATATTTGGTTCTTGTTTTTTTATTTCAGAGCAAAACCTCATTTCCTCAGAGGCCACCTCTCTCCAGATCAAATTTCCTTCATAGCATTTGCTGGAGAACAATTTTACATGTGATTCTGTCATTAATGCCTTTCCCTTCCACTATAGTGCATGCTGCATGAGAGCAAGGACTATATCTGGTTTTCTTTAACATGCCTCACCCAGTGTCTAGAACATTGTTTAAAATTTGTGAAACAAACAAATATATACATTTTCAAATACCACTTGTTATTCCTTTTGCTTTTTTGTGGATCCTTCTGCCAACAACTTTGCTTCTGGAACTATGCAAGTTCAAAGTTATATGATTCTACCACCTTCTGCACTAGATTCTTCTGATAAGTATTTATGAAACTAAATTATGTTTTTACAAGTCCTATTAGGGGAAAAGTACATGAAACAATATTTTTAAATTTATTACATCATTTCATCCTTCTGGATTAATGGCAAAATCATAATGGACAGAAAAAAGAAGTCTTGGCATCTGATATGGACTTTGTCTAGCCCAACACAGTTATCCAAAAAATTAATGTTAAGACTTATTTCTCTGAAAATGGCTCCTGTTATTTTTAGCGAATCTGGATTACACAGCTAAGTGACAGATGTATATGTGTCTAGGCTTAAGGAGGAGCAAAATACTGTTGGCTTTGTGATCACATTATTTTGAGTGGAAATATTTTCACATATTAGATAGCATTATGCATTCTATCTAAATATTATGGCAAATAAACACTGCTTATGTATCACACTTTTTTTGTGTGCAAATCATGCAACATCCTTGATACATTTTGTTTACCATTCACATGAACCTGAATTTGGAAAGTTATACCTCCTGCAGATTAAAATTATAGGTTAATGCTTATTTAGAACTGAAGGGAGATCCTTACCACATTCATTAACTTGACCATAGTTAGGGACGGCCGAGTGGCGCAGTGCTTAAGCGCTGGCTTGGGAAACCAGCGACCCCGATTCAGGTCCCACATATGAGGGTCAGTGACACTGCCCTCAAAAAACAAAACAAAACAAAAAAAACACTTGACCATAGTTAAATAAAATCTTCATTAGAATATGTCTACTTTTCAGTTCTGGCTTGCTCTCCTATATATGTTTTAATCTCTAGTTTTTTTCACATGCGTATAAATTAGTAATGAATGAATTTAAGTAAGTTAACTGGGATGAGTATTATTCTAGTACTCTAAGGCATATTATTTAATATTTTCATACAATAGACATTCACACACATTGATAGGGTGGTAATAAGGGATGGGAAAGACTGGGGCAAATTGGATACATATGCCTATTTTAAAGGGAGGTAGATGCTAAATCCTTCAAATTAATCTGTGGGTTTTATGTGAGATAATGGTCCCTTTAAATTTTTTTGGTATAGTGAGAACATTGTGTATTGAAAACGTATGGATTTTGGAGAGAGACAGACCAGTGTTAAAATTCTGTTGTACTGTCTTATATGACTGGACAGTTTTTTTAGCCTTTTTGAAACTTTGTGTCCTAATATTTGAAATGAAGATATTATAGTTTTTGAAATGTCTATAATATAAGTAGATAATCAATAAATAGAAGTTTTTATTACCATGACTCACTGTAACTAAATTTTTTCCCACTTCCAGTCTTTAATCTTTAATTACTTTCATCCAAGCTTCCTCCAATAACCATAAAGTAAGGTGACCACATAGTCATAATTATTCATTTTATCCTGTGCATTCAGCCAAACATACTCAACACTTTGACAATGGCAAAACAAAACTTAGTTTTAAATTTGAAAACTAAGACAGATCCTCTACACAATGCTTCTGGTAGATGACATCCTGAAGGGGAGCATCTTCTAATACTTTAGTTATTTTTATAGAAGGATGGTCACCAAATATGCTTTATAATTATTAAGGAATGATCAAGAGGAATTACAAGACTATAGCTCTAAGGAATAAGGTAGATATGCAAGTATGAGGATCATAGGCCCTATGAATTGTTAAATACCAGCTAGAATTATTGGTAGCGTTAGAATTAATTCTTCCAAGCATTCCAAAATTAAAGCAAAGCTTCTTTAGGAAACCAGGTTGGCTGTCTCATCCTCAATTCAGCTAGGATATTTGTAGGATCAGTTAGTGAGAATAATTCTTCTGTTGGTTGAAATTAAGTTCAACAAAATTCTGGTGTTTTATTCAAATTTCAACTAGCTCTTGAGAAGTTATAAAAAGTTGTAATTCAAACATAGATATTAGACAGAAGAACCTGATTTACATATATAAATGCTTATTAAAAAATAGATATAGGGCCGGCTGAGTGGCGCGGAGGTTAAGCGCTGGCCTGGGAAGCCAGTGGCCCCGGTTCGGTCCCACATATGAGGGCCAGTGATACAGCCCTCAAAAAAAAAAAAAATAGATATAAACTATCAGTTAGGCTAATACGTTGATTGGCCAGGCCTATGCAGTGGTGCTTAAGTGTCAGGACAAATAAGTACAACATCTAGTTCTCCCAGGTGTTTGATGTCAAAAGCCAGTGTCTGGATGACTGGCTATTTATTTTTATTAAATGGATTTAATGTTTGGCATTGTGTAGACACAACCTAAAGCAATCGTGTTCTGTGGAAAATGTAAGCAGCAAACTCAAAAAGCCTAATCAAGAATTCTGAGCTACAGTAAATTTTAGTGACTTTCTAGTTTAATAACTTTACTTCACAGGTGAGGAAACTGAGACCTAGAAACATTCAATGACTTGGCCAACAACCAATGGCTTCAAATGTTTGCCACTTATTTTAATATTCTTTTTTGCCAGAGTTGTGCTGACCATCTTTATAGAAGAGGAATTAATGAAGAATATACCTCCCCCCAAACACTGACTAAACAGTGGGAGTGGAAAGAACAAGACAAACATGAAGAGAATAGAGAAGCTCAAAATGAATGAGTTGAAGGAGTGAAGAAAGGAGGAGGAAAATACAGAAATTGTACATAGAGTAAGGAAAATAATAAAAAGACAGACTACCTGAGGTTAGTCATTAAGTTACAGAATCTCCACTTCAGGAATTGAATGCATCTTCTTAGTGGAAACATTGAACTACTATATAAGCAGCCCAATAGAGGCAATGAAATCCCAACAGTGGAGTTTTTAACTCATCTAGTTTAAACAAGTGCAATATTTCTTTAAGTTTATGTAGAAACAACCCAGAGTGAATTTGCCATGTTAAAACATAGACATAATCAACTCAGTAAGGCATTTTTTTTTCCTACTTGGTGCCAAGCAACCTACTTGACACAGTTTCAGATCAAAGTGAGCAGTGTAATATATCAGTCTCATAAATAGTGATTTAAAAAGCCAGCTCTGTAGTCAGATGCCTGGGTTGGACTCTTGGCTCTACACCTTGGCAAGTGATTTAAGCATTTTCTGGTAGGTTTTTTCATTTGAAGAAAAAAAAAATGGGAATAATAAGAGTACCCTCTAAGATTTTTGTGAAGAATAAATGAAATATCTCACATAAGTAATTTGGGACCAAACTTAACACATAGTAATATTAGCTATTTATTATTACTATTATTATTATTAATACTATTATTTTTATTCTTGAATTTTCATGTAAGGACAAAGGACTAACAAATGTAATGTAGAGGTAGAATAAAATTTAAAGACATATAATCCATACCTCCAAATTAATATACTCATTACATAATTTGCATGCAATATAACCCAGATATATATTAAAAAAGATTTATACTTATTTGGCCTATAATAGATATGACCTTCCTCATGTATCTACATACCTGTTGGTGGACAAGAGGCAAGTAAAATTGGCTATCTGATTTTTAGTCCAATTGGCAAACTCAAACACTTTAGCTATTTAAAAAGTTTCCTTCACACCTCCATCCACAACTCTGCTCTTCTTTAACACAGAACTTTGGTATTGGGTCAGGAGACTTATGGACACTTTTGCCATTAATGAGTGGGGGTGATCCTCAGATCTGCACTGTGTCCTCTGAATATTCTGGTTTCTAAATGGCTTTGGCCAGCCTCACATCTAGCTGACCCAGGCAATGTCTGGTGTGAATTGGGTCTTGGTCTCTCTTGTCTTAGCCAGAGACACTAGGTCCTCCTTGGCTGGTTCCATTTTATTGAAGAACTGGTTAAGCCTGGGTATGACACCAAACTGACTTTGGTTAAGGTGATCCCCCTTATGACCTTTGTTCCCCTACTTGTTGGAGGCCTCCTTCGGCAATCTGACTTTCCAGATGGTCATCTGCTTCTTGCTACCATCCACTCTATTCAGGAAGGTAAAATATCAGAAACTTTTCTGTCTGACTACTCAAATCACCACCAACTTTATTTAGACTTGGCATCAGCTACACAGGAGGCAATTTTAATCCAGAGTCCTTTGCACAGAACACAACAAAAACATTCTACCCTTAATTTCCTCTAATTTATCTTGTTATTTCTAAGCACTCATAAATCCTGGCATCAACTTGAGAGAGAAAGAAATAAAATGTGACCTTCGCGGAGACTTCCGGTCAAGATGGCAGAGTAGGGAAAAGCTGTGCTCACCTCCTTTCAGAACCACATCAGTTACAACTAAACCACAGAACAACCATCATTGAGAATCACCTGAAATCTAGCTAAACAGAAGCCCTACAACTAGAGAAATACAGCAGAAGTCACCTTGAGATCGGTAGGAGGGGCAGAGACACAGAATGGTCTGGCTCCACACCCACATGTGGCCATTGAAAATTGGGAGGGATATCTTGGCTGTAGAGGTCTCCCCACAGAAAACGAAGGGGTCCCAACCCCATACTGGGCTCGCCTGCCCAGGGTTTCACTGATGGGGAGAGAAGTCTCCATAACTTCTGGTTGCGGAAACCAGCAGTGATTGTGGCTGAGTGAGACAGAGGGCTGCTGAAGTCCCAGGCACTCCTCTTAAAGGGCCCACCCATGGGCTTACTCACTGAGGGACTCACACACTCTGAACTCCAGTGCTAGGGCAGCAGCTTGAAAAACAGATCTACCTTATGACCCAGAAATTCCACTTCCGGATATTTATCTGAAGAAATCCAAAACACTAATTCGAAAAGATATATGCACCCCTTTGTTCACTGCAGCAAGTACTATTTATAATAACCAAGATATGGAAGCAACCTAAGTGCCCATCAATAGATGATTGTATAAAGAAGATATGGTACATATGTACAATGGAATATTACTCAAACATTAAGAAAAAGTGAAATCTTCCCATTTGTGACAGCATGGATAGACCTAGACCTATGCTAAGTGAAATAAGTCAGACAGTGAAAGACAAATACCATTATGATCTTACTTATATTTAGAATCTAAAGAACAAAATAAACAACAAAAACAGAACAGACTCATAGACAGAACAAACTTGTGGTTACCAGTTGGCGGGGCAGGGGGCAATTAGGGGGCTGGCTGAAAAAGGTGAAGGAATTAAGAAGTACAAGTTGGCAGTTACAAAATAGTCACAGTGTTGTAAAGTAGAGCATAGGGAATATAGTCAATAATATTGTAATAATGATGTATAGTGCCAGGTGGGTACTAATCAGGGGGAATCACTGCATGAATTATATAAATGTCTAATCACTATGCAGTACACCTGAAACTAATATAAAATAATATTAAATGCCAACTATAATTGGAAAAAATAAAGACTATTTAGAATTTTTAAAAAGTCAGTGAGAAAATTGTCTTGGCGAGCACTCCACATAATGTTATACTTCATGAATTAATACGAGTCTAATGAATGATTAAACCACCAATTAAATTTTTTTTTGTTGTTCTATGGTGTTTCTTTACATAATTGAATGCTTCATGAGAGATTTTGACCAATTCATGATTTTTTTGTGGATTCAATTTAAAAATAAAATAAAATAAAATTATTTTTAGATTATGATTTTACTCAGCATGAATGCAAATTAATATGCAAGTTTCTAATCTCAAGTACTCCATTTTTATGTAGAAATTGAAAAGTACAAGGTAATCCATGGAACAGATTGGAGGGAGCCTGGACACAATATTTCTATGCCATTTCAATGTACTATAAAAAAAATGCTAAAATTAAGATGAGTTGACCAAGAAAATAAAAAAGGCAGCAAAGCATAGGAAGAGAAAAGAGTAAGTAGAAAAGTATCTAAATTTGAGTGCTTTTATTATGATAATTAATAGGTTACTGTGTATTATCTTTTTTTAAAGGTTGTTATAGAGCCACGTGTAAAATTGATAAAGAAGGAAGAATGAAAATTGGGTTTAGATACCAGGTATAGTATTCATTTAAAGATGATAAAGGATTTTAAATGGTTAGCTCTAAATATATATTTTCTTTCTTTTTACTATTATGGTACCTCTAATATAATTTAGTCCTCATTTTATCCCTTCTACGTAATTGCTGATTAAATACTTTACTGTCAATCAACTAATTATTGTAAGCTCTAGATCATAAAAATGTATTTACATTCATAATTACTTTAGATGTCTTTATTACTCAGATTTACACATGAATACAAGCAAGAAATATAGATTTAAGATATTACGCTACCTTCAGAATTGGATTTTATAAAATTTAATATAGAAATATAAGCTTGTAGTCAAAATTTTGGAAACTTCAACCTTGGACAATTTCTTAGACTGATTGATGCCTTATATGCAGTCACACTAGTGGTTCATTGTGTTATATCATTGTGCAAATATGTTGCTAGATAGTTTTGAAAAAGATGTAATTCACTGAAGCTTGGAAGGGAGGGTGTTTTGTTGTTATTTGTGTTGATGTTTTTTCTATTGTTGATTATATTTTTGACCCAATGTTTGCTTTAGAATAAATTGGTTTTGCAGTATATAATTAAATTTATTCTTTTGCAAATAGGCTCAACAGGTATTAAAGTAACTGACAAATACTCTACATTAAAATGAATGTATACACATGATCATATATATTCTTTATTTAGTCTTATTTTGTCTTGTCACAGCCCTTTTATTTTAAATATATTTCATATGCAATATAAATCTGTTTGCTCTTTTGAAGTATCACCTAAAACTATCTCTCAATGCTTTTCTCTCCAACGGCTTTTTCTTAGCCTTACTTTTACCATACCCAAGTCTGGTCTCAACCAAAAGGAATTCGTATTTTTCAACAAAAGGGTTGAGCATTCTCGCAGTTTGAATATATCCTTAGGATGAATCTGGATTTCTGGGAGTGTTTCTTATTGATAAGCATAGTGCAAGTTGATAAAGTATGATGCATCATTAAGGTGGCTCTCAACGTGTAGTTTATGGACATATGACAGTAATGGAAAAGATTAGTTTATAGTGCTATTCTTTTATTGTGTGTAAAGCACAATTGTAAAAGAATGAAAGCCAATACTGTGTTTTCTCTTTCAAAGTGATATTTATAAGTTTAAAGATTTGCACACTGGTTTTTTTTCTTAAGTCCCTTTGGTTGTCTATATTCCACAAACAACATTGTTTCTTTCACTTCAGATTATAGGGAAAGTTGATGTAAAGGAAGAAACAGAAAGGGATGAATGTTTCATAGCATAACAGTTTAAAAATGATTCTATTGAGTATATTTTCAATTGCCATCCTTGATCTTCATCAGTATTATCACAATAAATAATGTTCTGTTTAGTACATTAATGACTCTAAATTTCAATTAAATAGTAACATAATTCAGTTTTCTTCCCTATGAGCTCTGTATACAACAAACCATTATCTGTGGTTTGAGCAAACTTCTCGACACTTTTTGCCTCCGTTTGCTTTTCTGTAAAATAGGAATAATAGCTGTACTTAACTTACAGCGTTTTGTTTTATTTTGGCAAGGCTTAACTGTAAAGAATATACTAAGTACTACATAAGTGTATTATTATTATTATCATTATTAGCCACTGAGTTGCAATGAATGTTAGTTCCTTGGACACTGTTTATGATTATTTTTGCTTTGGTTTACTAATGATCCAACAATGAGGTTGAGCAATGCATACTTGGGATATGTACCATATCGAGGATACAAGTGGATGCTTCAGCTTCTTGTTTGAACTTTGGTTGTTCATAGAGGAACACCTGGTATTTATGGGTCACTATTAGACAATGAGATGTAAGGAAACTTCCACATGAAAAGATTCCAGCCTATGCACTTGTGCAATTTTGTGAGTGTATAGAAAGGGGCGTGTGGGACATAAAGCTTTATCCTATTGGCATATAAAGAATTCCTTGGGCCGGCCAAATGGCACAGTGGTTAAGTGCTGGCTTCGGAAGCCAATGGCCCTGGTTCAGGTCCCACATATGAGGGCCAGTGACACTGCCCTCAAAAAACACAAAAAACAAAACCAAAAAAAAAAAGAATTCCTTGCTCATGAAAAGTTACGTATTTCTATGATCTAGTTCTTATTGCACCACTGGGCCTGACCACTTCTATCACAAGAAATGTGACTCAATCCCCACACTGTGGAATAGTTCCTGGCAGAGGTATACTTGGCACAGATGCGACAATGTTTCAAAGACTGGATAGGTTCAATCATGTAATTCTGAGGACCTTCTTTGGCTATGGCCACATTCCTATTTATAACTTCCCTGATATATTAAGGTAGGGATTATGATTGAATTATGATTCTCTATTGAGGAGACAGAGGTACCTGAGATGAGAAAATCTGAGGCCTGGGTATTGCTTGCATTTCTTTTTTTTTTAATTTAGAGTTTATTTATAGGAACTTAAGCTTGGAAAATGCTCATAATATACGCAAAAACCTTTCTTTAACTTGCTTTTCTCCTCTTAGCTTTTAGTAGGAGTCACTTCCAGTTTAGAGGTTGGAAGTTGCAAATTTGTCACTCTCACCCTTTCAACCAAAGGTTAGAAAAGCTACATAATCGTAGATTTCTAAAAACCCAATAGGAAGCAGAGAATACAAAGTAACCTAAATCAACTAAAATCCAGGAAGTGACAAGCCCTTCATAAGAAAGAAGCATAAAGACATCTCTTATAACTGATATGGATTAGGAGAAGCAATTCTCAATAGATGGGAATAAGGAGAAACCAGCTTCCCATGACATTTTTAATGGCAGTACCATATGTGGGTTGGCATTATAAGTTAAATTTCACCAGAGCCTGAGACATGGAACAAAACTACATTACCACCAGCTCTTTCCCTCTGACCTTTACTGAGTGCTGAAAATTAGGCATGGAGAAAGAAAGTTGGGAGAAACTTCCAGAGATGACAATCTTTCAGCTAAGGAACATTAGAGGAGGGATAGGAGAGCGGAGGGAACCACACTCTTCCCCTGGCATTCTAAGCTTAACTCCGAAGACATGGGATGGGGCAGGAAAACGGGGTGAGACCCCTTCAAGATAGTTTCTGCCTGCACACAGTATAGAGAGCTCTCAGCTGATTTTCAGAGGCCAAAAACATAGCAGAAGAATAAAAAGAGATTTCCTAAGACCAGGGGCAAGACTGTAGAGCAAAGAGAATGCCTCAGCAATAGAAAGAGTTGGATTCAGGGTGTAACACAAAGAGAGATATCTGATAGTTTAGAAAACAAGCTACTCAGCCATGAAGAACAAGCATGGTTTGGGAGCCCTTAGATCAAAGACCCTGTTGAAGACACAGTCCCAATACTGCCATCAAAACATTAGAAGCCAGGAGTGAACTGAATCAAACTAAAGCTTCAACAAAACCAAACCCAGCTCAACTAAGAGCACTTTCACTCAGCTTTTACTCTAGGGGCCTGGTGAGAAGGTGTGTGCTCCTTCATGGAGATGAATTTAATTTACATTAGTCTCTACTGAATTTTTTAACAGATTTACTGAGATTTAATTCACATGTTGTACAAATCACCCATTGAAAGTGTACAATTCAATGGCTTGGTATAATCATGAATATGGACAACCATCACCATAGTCAATTTTAGAATATTTTCATCATGTTAAAAAAAGAAACTGGTAGTGTGACTGTCACTCCTGCCCCCCATTTCCTCTCCCAGACCAAGGTAACCACTAACCTACTATCTGTCTCTATGGATTTCTCTGTTATAGGCATTTCAAATGAATGGAATCATGTAGTATGTCATTTGTGACTGGATTCTTTCACTTCGAATTATGTTTTCAAGGTTCATACTTGTAGCACGCATTACTACTTCATTCTTTTTTATGAATGAATATTACATTGTATGCACATACCACATTTTGTTTATCCATTATCAGCTAATGAACATTTGAGTTGTTTGGCTATGGCGAATAATGCTGTGATGAGAATTTATGCAGAGGTTTTTTTTATGGACATATGTTTTCAATTCTCTTGGGTGTATATACCTAGAAGTGAAATTTCTATGTCATATGGTAATTCCATGTTTAACAGTTCGAAGAACTGCCAGATTGTTTTTCAAAGTAGCTGCACCATTTTACAGTTCCACTAGTAGTGTGTAAGTATATAGTTTCTCAAAATCCTTGTCAGCATTTGTTATTATCTGACTCTTTGATCCTAGCCATTCTTATGAGTATGAAGAGTTATTTACTGTGGTTTTGATTTGTATTTCCATACAATGATTGAATGTCTTTCCAATGTTTATTGGTCGTTTTTATATCTTTCTTGGAGAAATAAATATATTGAGTTCCTTTGCCCATTTTCAAAATTGAGTTATTTTTCTTTTATTATTGAGTTGTCAGATTATGTATATATTTTGGCTAGAAGTTAAATATCAGATATATGACTTGCAAATATTTTCTCCCATTCTGTGGATTTTCTTTTTACTTTCTGAATAATGTCCTTTGAAGTGCAAAAGTTTTAATTTTGATAAGGTTAAATTTATCTATTTTTTTTCTGTTATTGCTCATTTATCGGTGTTGTTTTTAAAGAAATCTTTGCCAGTGGGCCGGCCGAGTGGCGTGGTGGTTAAGTGCTGGCTTGGGAAGCCAGCGGCCGGCCCCGGTTCGGGTCCCACATGTGAGGGCCAGTGACACTGCTCTCAAAAAAAAAAAAAAAAAAAGAAAGAAATCTTTGCCAGAATCCAAGATATGAAGATTTGTCTCTGTTCTCATTTAAGAGTTGATAGTTTTAGCTCTTACATTTACTCCTTTGATTCATTTTGAATTAATTTTATATGGTATGAGGTGTCAAACTTCATGCCTTCATTGGCTATTTCTTTTCCCATTAGTTGGCCTTGGCAACCTTCTCAAAATTAGTTTACCATAGATATATAGGTTTATACATCTCAACTCTATTCCATTGATCTACATGTCTATCCTGTGATAGTACCAAAGTCTTGATTAATGGTGTTTTGTAGTATGTTTTGAAATCAGGAAGTGTGAGTCTTCTTATTTTGTTTTTCTTTTTCAAGATTGATTTGACTATTCTGGGACTTTTGCAATTCTATATGAATTTTAGATTCAGCTCATCAACTTTAACAAAGAATTAATGCGTGACTCTCAAAGGTATTGCACTGAGTCTGTAGATCAGTTTAGGGAGTATTGCCATCTTAACCAGGTATGTTCTCCAATCCATGGATATGGAATATTTTCTCAGTAACTTAGGTCTCTTTAATTTTTTTCAACAACGCTTTGCAATATTAAGAGTGTAAGTTTTGCATTTCTTTAAAAAAAATTGTTCCTAAGTGTTTCATTCTTTTTGGTGTTACTGTAAATGGATTACTTTATTATTTTTCTTTTCAGATTGCACACTTCAAGTGTCTAGAAATAAAATTACATTTTGTGTATTTATCTTATATCCTCTAAACTTGCTGAATTAGTTTATTAGTTCTAATTGTTTTTTAGTTAACTCCTTAGGGTATTTTGTGTATAAGATCATGTAATCTGCAAATAGCGAGTTTTACTTCTTCCTTTCCAATCTTATGCCATTGATTTCTTTCCCTTGTCTAATTGCTCTGGTTAGACTTCCCAGTGCAATGTTAAATAGAAGTGTTGAGAATGGAAATCCTTTTCTTGTTGCTAATCATAGAGTGAAAGCATTAACTCTTTCACCATTAGCTATGATATTAGCTGTGGGTTTTTATATAGAGGCTCTTTATCAGGTTGAAGAAGTTCTATTGTATTCCTGAATTGTTGAGTGGTTTTACCAGATGCTTTTTCTGTGTCTATTGAGATGATCATGTGATTTTTATTTTTTTGTATAGATATGATTATATTATATTATTGATATGATTATATTATATTAATTGATTTTTTTTTTAGCTGAGCCATCCTGCCACCTGTTGGCAGCTCAGTAGCAGCTCAGCTTAGGTAGGGAACTGAACCGGTGACCGTGTTGCTCAGAGCTTGCGCTCTTGAGCGAGCTCTTTACCAACTGAGCCACTCGGCCAGCCCTTATATTAATTGATTTTTAAATCTTAAAATAATCTTGCATTCTGGGGTGAATCCTACTTGTTCATGGTGTATAATTATTTTTATATGTTGGTTGATTCAGTTTCATAGAATCTTGTTAAGGATTTTTTCATCAATAGTAATAAGAAATATTGGTCTGCAGTTTTCTTATTTCTGATGTCTTCATTTGGTTTTGGTGTCAGTGTAATATCAGCCTCATAAAGTTAGATGGGAATTGTTCCCTCTTCCATTTTCTATTTTATTTTAAATAAAATATCTATTACACAATTTTTTTAAAAATAATAAGGCACTTGAAAATGGATTACTAGTCAGACACTTTAAAATAATGATGATGAGGGCTGGCAGAGTGGCTCGTTGGTTAAGAGTTGGTTTGGGAGCATGAACTCTGAGCAGCAGGGCCACTGGTTCCGATCCCACATGGGCCCTCGACACAGAGCTGGGCTGCTGTGAGTAGCCGGTGATAGCATAGGCTGCAGTGGGCTGCCATAAGCTACTGTGAGTGGCTGGCAGCTAGCATGAGCTACAGTGAGCCGCAGTGAGCAACTGTCCAGAGGCCAGTGACTGATCTGTCTCACCCGGGAAGAGCGCAATGATCACAATACCAAACGGGCCAGTGAAGTGATGTCCTCCACAACTAGACTGAAGAACAAAAGGACAGCAACTTGTCTGTTTCCATTCCCTGATTCCTCAATGCTGTTCCCTCCCCCCAATTACCCAATAAAATCTTTAAAAAAGAGATAATGATGTACTTATAAATTAATATTAGCGAGACCAAATTTAGGGATTAGAAAAGAGATTCTGTGATATACTAAGAGCCAGCATATGATTCATGATGAATCTTAATAAAACTTTACTTTTTTTTTTTTTTTTTTGGAGAGTAGCATCATATATTTTCTCAACACATTTGTTTTTCCAAAACTTATATTAGACTTCTGACATTTTTTCAAAGTCATATTTTAGATTTCTACAACTTCAGTACCTTAGCTAATTTTCCTGTTAAAATCTATTTCTATTTTTGTCAGAATGAGTTTGCCAAAATTTTAAGTACAGATGCAGTTAAATTCTGAGAATTAGGCTCTGATGTATCCTTGGAAGTTAAATGGAACACAGAGGCAATTTAATCGATACTAAATCTCTCATTATACTGCTATGTTACCTTGCCCAGTACATAGCCCAGTATCAATGACTTTTGTTAATATAATTAATTTAGGACAAAAAGCTTTTCACTAGTATATGGGTGAACTTCTCTGAATATCTATTTAGAAGGGTTAGCTTACCCACAATCAGTGTTGTTACACATATTTGTTATAATAACAAAATAAAGAAATGAAGCAGGAATTGACAATGTATTTTTCTAGAAACAGGTCCCTATGCACACATGCAAAGTTACTGTAAATCACATATTTAGTGGCCAGATAATTTTTATCTTAAATCTATGGTGAAAGTTTAGGATGTTTAGTACAATTTGGAGATATATAAAGAGCAAACAAATCAGTCACTGTGTGATTAGGATGATCAAAACAGGTGAGACAAAGAAGGTCTAGGGCTGGGAGTTGGGCTATGTAATATGGAGAAAAAAGAGATGTAAAAGGACAGACTTGGAATCCCAGGGAAGAAAAAGTAGAGAAATAAAGATGTGTCAGACAATAAAGAGTCCAGATAATAGACTGACAAAACTAGACAACAGGAAATCAGAGCTCAGGAAAGGCATTTTCTTTCATACAATAGTAGCAAAAGCAGCACAAAGAAAAATTGTTTCTGAGCCAGCGCTGAAAGTGTGCCCACTTGCATTCTTTCTGCCCAGGTCAGGTTGGTAGCAGAGAGTGGGTAAGCTTGGACCAAACAGTGAGGACAATAATGGCTACGAACGATAACTCCCTACTGGTGAGAGAAGGAACAATAGTAGGAGACAGTATCTTTTGTTTTATTGGGTTGTAGGAAAAGTCATGACATATTTTTTCTATGATTTTTCATTGCAAAAATGCATCATAACTTTTCTGACAACCCAATGTATATATTTGGAGACTCTGATATCTTACCAAGTCTCTAGAGGGATCATCTACCTCTATAGAGTATTTTAGAAAAGGATATTAAATAATATTCACTCTAATCTAGTTCCATGCTATACTTCCTCATCTATGTCTGTGCCCCACCTTAAGTCTCCCCTTTCTTTGCTGATACCACCAGGATATCCCCTAAACCATCAACTCAAAAGTGTCTGCGGAATTTAATGATAGTTTGGAGATCAATGAAAAGACTGTGCTACAAAAACAACCTATAAGTTCCCTGAAATATAAATGTCTCTGAGTAGTTGGACAAAGCAGTTTACCTTCTATAACCTCAGTGACTTCATTGTAAGATGTGCATATATTCAGTGGTGCCCAAGTTCCTTTCTATCCCTAAAATTCCATGTGAATATTTACCATTATTCCCTCCCCTTTATCAGATGCATAAAGGAAGATCACAATAGAACTTCCTAAGATGTTCTCAGCCTTAAGAGATACAACTTTCAAAAAATTATGCCTGCAAAAACAAGGTTTAACAAAAAAACGCTAGCTTCATCCTGACCTTTATAAACTTGGTCTGACAAATCAAGGAATTGACAGGTTTAAAGAGAAAAACATCAAACAGTTAGTTAGGCTATGTATTAAATATATCTCCGTCATCCAAAATCACAGTCCATAAATCAGAGCTTTTTGACTATGAGACAAAATTGGCACCATAAAAATACCACAAATATTTCATTTCACTTAGAAATACAGCAAAAGCAATGCTGAATGTTATTAAATATTCAGTGATTGACTGAAAGACCCTATAATTGTTTCTTCTGGTACATCTTTATATGGCCCATTGACATAAAGAGATAATGGGGCCCTCACCTAAAAAAAAAAAAAAATCTGTTTAATGCAATGTCTACTAAGTCCTTTTCCTTTCCAGAAAGAGCCTTTTCACTATTTCTTAAAAGACATGAACTTTTCCATTTCCTATCCTGAAGGTTACATACTCAAATGCCCCCAGTGGTAAGAAAGGCAATCCAGATGAGTTCAGCAGGCTGAGTGCAGACTGTGGTGAAAGGATAGACACATATCCTGATAAAGGGAGTGGAGAATATTTACCTCCAACCAGTTGTCATGTAGTGGAAATTGGCTGATTGTTCACAACCATTTTCTTTTCTTCTTTTTTTTTCTTTTCTTATTTTTTTTCTTTTTTTTTCTTTTCTTGTCTTTTTTGTTTTTAATTTTCTTCTTGAGCATCCAGCTATATATGAGTTCAGACAACTAAGTTCACGAACTCATCCTAGAAAAATTGCTACATACCTCATTGCTGAATATCACTATGGTCACCTTTGAAGTACTCCCCTTGGGAGGCTATGCACCAATGTCAGTGCCTAGTCCACCCAACAAATAAATGTTGGAACTCTTTTTCTGGAATGGCCATCAGAGCTATCATTGTATTATCCTTGATGTCCTGAATGTCATCAAAATGTCTTCCTTTCAATATTTCCTTTATCTTTGGGTAAAGAAATAAGTCATTGGGGGCCAGATTAGGTGAGTAGGAAGGGTGTTCCAATACAGTTATTTGTTTATTGACTAAAAACTCCCTCAAGATAGTGCCCTGTGAGCTGGTACATTTGTCGTGATATAAGAGCCATGAATTGTTGGCAAAAAGTTCCAGTCACTTTCATCTTTCTCATACAGCTTTTCCAGCACTTCCAAATAGTAAACTTGGTTAACTGTTTGTCCAGTTGGTACAAATTCATAATGAATAATCCCTCTGATATCAAAAAAAAGGTTATCAACATCATTGCAACAAGTTAGCAAAATTTATTGCCAGACCTTGTATTTCTCAGTGTTCATTGTCATTAGGTGAAGCATATGTTTGACTTCTGGCTCATGAGACATAAGGCTGACAGACACCGTATCTAGACCTGGACTATAAAACCCACTCATGCATAGTTCTTTATTCTCTTTCTTCTTTTCCCTGCTGTATAGAAAAAACTTCAAAGACCTACGGAGTGTACAATCATAAAATAAAATGAGCTTGTGCTTTTGATATATCACTTGGTAGAGGGCAATCCAGAAAAGGTGCCAGACCAGGAACACCTTTGTTGAACCATTACTTTGGGAAGAAATAAATATTTATTGTATTAAGCTACAAAAATTTTGCAGTTGTTTATTACAGAACTCAGCCTAGCCTAATTAATTTATATTGCCATGCTGAAAACAAGCTCAGATTTTCCATCTCAGTGTTTTAAGATAAACTGGGAATCTGAAGTATAATGTGAAACCTCCTAGATATTAAATATTGACAACTAATTCAAACATTTAAAAAAATACTACTCAGCCTAAGCAAACATGTTGTAAACTAGAATTAATCTTCAAGCTGTACTCCTAGGCCTGTTTTAGTCATAGAGGATCACTCACCATTTCCTAACATTCCCTACAATTTCCTGACTCTTACATACATTCATATTGTTTCCTCAGTCTGGAACATCCTTTCTTATCTCTTTCTTCAAAGAAGACATGCCTGATCCTTCAGTTACCATGAATAGTTAAGGCTTTATTTGATATAGAAATTGAATATTTGATATAATATTAAATTTCCTTGTCATATAAATTAAAGAGATTCATATACTTGAAAGCATGAAACACCTGAAGAACAAATTCTCAACAAGAAAATATGCTTACTCTTTGGAGAGTGTGTGAACAGTATAAAAAGATATAAAGGTAGGTTAATAAAGGAAGTGAGGAAATAATCATATAGTAAATAAAATTTGAAAATAAGGTATAGCCTTCCAGGTTAAAATCAACACCTCTTTCTCATATTTTTTCCCTTCAGATTAAAGTCAGACACACATATTAAACTTTTTATCTTAAGGTATTTTTGCAGGAGCTATTATTTAAAGATATGTCACAGTCCATATTTATCATAATTTTACAGAGAAAAGTGGTAGAGCAGTTTTACATGAGAGGAAGGTAAAATATTCTAGATTTCTTATATATGATGAACTGTGGCACAGAAATTAGAGAAACATTAAAACAATAAAAGTTTGGGAGATTGAACTGTGGTTTTAAAAGACCCATTCATGATTTTAAATAAATTAAGTAAATAAATAAATAAATAAGTAAAACTTTCAGAAAACAAGGAATAGATGGGAACTTTCTCAACTTGATAAAAACCTACAGCTAATATCATATTTAATGGTGAGAAACTAGCTTACCCAACAACATCAGCTACAATTGGAAATCCTTGCTAATGCAATATGGCAAGAAAAGAAAGCAAAATGTATACAGATTAGGAAGGAAGACATAAAACTGTCTTTGTTCACAGATGACACAAGTATCTGTGTAGAAAATCTGAGAAAAATTAACAAAAAACTCCTGAAACTAAAAAACAGCTATAGCAAGATTGCAGGATACAAGGTTAAAATGCAAAAGTTAATTGCTTTCTTAGATACAAATGATGAATTTGTAATTAAAAACATAATTTATAATTAAAAACATAATTTGAAATTAAAAACATAATACCATTTACATTAATACCCAGTCCCCCAAAATGAAATACTTAGGTATAAACCTAACAAAATATTTACAACAAAATATGAAGAAAAGTACAAACATATAATAAACAGAATGAAGAATAACTAAATAAATGGAGAGATGTTCCATGTTAATGGATAGGAAGACTCAATATTGTCAAGATGTCAGTTGTTCACAACCTGATCTAAAGATTCAATGCAATTTATTAAACTCCCAGCAAGTTATTTTGTAGATATTGACACACTCATTCTAAAGTCTATGTGGAGAGGCAAAAGACATAGAATAGCCAATACAATATTGAAGAAGGGGGAAGTTGGAGAACGGACACTACCCAACTTCAAGACTTACTGTGAAGCTACAGTAATCAAGACAGTGTGGTATTGGTGAAAGAATATACAAATAGATCAGCAAAATAGAATGTACAGCATAGAAATAGACCTCCACAAATACAGTAAACTAATCTTTGACAAATGAACAAAGGCAATACAATGAAGCAAAATCTTTTCAACAGATGTTACTGCAACAGTTGGACATCCATATGTAAATAAATAAATAAATAAATAAATAAATAAATAAATCTAGACACAGGTGTTACAAAAATTAACTCAAAATGGGTCACAGACCTACATGTAAAACACAAAATTATAAAGATTTCTAGAAGATAAGACAGGAGAAAATCTAAATGACCTGGTATATGGTAATGACTCTTTAGGTACAACCCCAAAGGTGGTACCTATAAAAGAAAGAACTGGTAAGCTTGGCTTCATTAAAACGGAAAACCCTCCCTACAAAATAACAATGTCAAGAGAATGAGAAGCCAAGTCACAGACTGGGAAGCGTATTTGCAAAAGACAAACCTGATAAAAGATTGTTATTCAGAATATACAAAAACAAACTCTTAAATCTCAACAATAAGAAGGTAAACAATTCGATTAAAAAGTGGGCCAAATACCTTATCATATTCCTCACCAAAGACGATATACAAATGGCAAATAGGCATATGCAAAGATGTTCTATATCGGATGTCATCAGGGAAAAGCAAATTAAAACAACGAGAGGGGGTGAGGGGGAGGAGGGATAAATAGGTGGAACATAGAAGATCTTAAAGCAGTGAAAATAGTCTGTATAATACTATAATGATGGGAACATGTTATTATACATTTGTCCAAACCTATGGAATGTACAACACCAAGAGTGAACCCTAAGGTAAAAAACAGACTTTGGGTGATGATGATGTTTCAGTGCAAGTTTATCAGTTATGACAAATGCACCACTCTGGTGGGGAATGCTGATAATGAGGGAGGCTATGCATGGGTGGGAACAGGGAGTATCTTCCAGTATCTTCCTCTCGATTTTTCTGTGAACCTAAAACTACTCTAAAAAGTCTTTTTTAAAAAAGAAAATATGTTTTGTGTACTAAACACTTAATTTTGAGCAATTTAGCCTATCAAGACAGTCAATATGTGAGCCTGAATTTAAGGATTCCACAAGTACCTGTGTGAGCCAACATGAAACACAGAAGTAGAGCTGAAGGTGACACCTAGTCATATGATGAAAAAGAAGACTTAGATAGAACAAAACAACCATTAATATCTTTGTTACTTTTGGTTCAGTGTCTTACCAATGTTGTAGTGAAAGAGGATTGGTAGTTCAAGATAGAACCACATTCTCACTCTTAACAATTTTACATAAAAAGGAAACTTTAATTCACACAAGTGATTGTCTGCAAACATAGTCCATCCTTGAATCTGTAACCCATCCTTGAATCTCTGTGGCTTTATGATTTGCTTTGATTAACAAAGCAGTGCAAGTAACCCTTCATCAGTCCTAGGCCTAGTGCTTAGTACACTTGTCACCTCCTGCTTTCACTCACAGGGAAGTCAGCTACCATGAAAAAAGCCCAGGCTATACATATGGAGGAGAACTGAGAACTGAGGGCAGATTTATGAATGAGCCTGACAACACTGTAATACAAAGGACCAGCCATGCTGCCAGGCCCCAGCCATTTCCACCACTCCAGCAGGGGCACTAGACATATGAATGAGGCCATCTTCAAACTTTCAGCTCAGTCAATTTCCCCTCCACCAATTCTATCTGGAGCACAGAAGAACCGTAGTCACTGAGCTGTGGCTAATTTCCATTATCATAAGCAATAAATAGTCATTGCTCTATTTCAAATAGTCACTGAAAACGTTAAGTTTTGGGATAACTTGTTATGTAGCAATAGATATCTATTATAAGGGAAATGTATGTATTCTTAGCAAAACGTATAACAAAACAATTAAAATTTTAAAATCTTACTATGTTCTATGCAAAGTATTTTAGAAATATGTATCTAGATGATACAATTAGAAATTTCTAAATAAACATGGTGTGGATGGACTTTTATGAATTTACCACATAAATGAGGCAAATTACAGAGTAACAAATTGTACTTTTTAAGTTTGGTCATATACTCTGGAGCCAATATTAATTCACTTAGGCTCCAGGTTTATGATGAGATTACAAACAATAATTTGAGAGAGCAGGTAGGAGAGGAAATTCTGAGACTGGTGCTGGCTCAATAGATGGTTTGTATATATTAAGATAGCATATAGTTCCTGGAAGGACCAGCTTCATGTAGAGGGGTAAGATAAAGTCTATAGAAAGAAGACACTAGAAACAGACACCCAAAAGACCTTTGAGCAGAAGGCCAAAATTATATTTGTTTTGTTCCTCAGCAAATGATCACTTTGACTAAGTCTTAAGGAGCCATTCAAATTCTTTTTTTAGAATAATATATTTTGTAGGACAGAAGAATGTAATGAAAAGAACACTGGGATTTGGTAATGAAATCACAGATTCAGTTTGGGCTCAGCCATGTCCAAGCTGTGAGCACTGGCAAGTCGTATAACTTCTGTGTATCACAATTTCCTCATGTATCAAATGGAGCATTTAAACTAGGTGATCTCTACTATCTTTTGAGCTGAAAAGTTTTGATTACATGATTAGCATTTAAAATAAATGCAGCGTTAGCTAGATATTACATTTATGTTGCTGCAGCAGCTCTTTTCATGGAATTATTATGTATTTATTAGTTCAAGGAAAAATATTGCATGCTTAATTCTGTCAGCCTCAGGCTAAAAATGAACAGGATAATTAGCAGGTACTTTTGGAGTACCTACAGTTTTGGGAAAGGCACATTATAAGTTTACTAAATATGTGAAAATTACATTTTACTTTCATATTTTAAAAACTGCATAAAATTTTTAAAAGTGTGTTTAAACAGAGTACTAGTGTTTTCTGAAAGAATAAAATTTGTCTGTTCTACATGACAAAGATATTTACAGCCCTTAGAGAAGTCAGTGTTAGGAAACCCTCAACTGGCCATATGTGTGCTATTAAGCATTTTCATTTGGCTCTTCTTTACAATTAGCATTCCAAAGGTTATGCTGACTGGTTGTGGACACCATATGTTTGGCATTAGTCCCTCAAGTTCTGCCACGTGTTCATTTTGATAGCACAAGCACTGCGGTAAAGGGAAACAAAAAATTACCAAACATTTCAAATCAACATCTAAGTCTTATACTTTTAGTATATGTGTTTCCAAAGTGAGCACCAAGTCCTATATTTTTAAATCAAGTATAAAGACTATGATGATTACAATTATTTGTTAGTCCACAATTATTGAACATTTATATTGTGCTCAAAGCACACCCTCCAAAAACATATATTCACAACAAATCACAATGGCACTTGGATAAACAAAGTGACCTTGAGTTGTTTACTTTGTTTAGAAAAGAAATAATGGTCAAAGACTTAATGTCACCTAGAATTGAAAGATTGCATGATAACCACTGGGGCCTTTAAGCCTCTTTTATCAGGTCTTTATAGAAGGGGATGAACAAGAATATTATTTTGTGGGTATACAACAAACAGTATCTTCTTAATTTAGAAATTATGAGAGAATATGGTTTTAAACTGTTTCCACTAACACAAAGAAACATTGTCATCAAAATGGCTTTTTACTGTCTAACAAAATGGCTCAAAGAATTTGCTGTCTTTTTCTTTGACTTGTTTTTCTCTTTGGTCATAGTCTAATGTTTGGCAAGCAAGTAGGCTCAGTTGATGGCTGCCTCAGTGTAACTGAGTAATTAAAAAGAAAAACAAACTCTTAATATAGGTAACATCTTAAAAAGACATAGTTGTTAGTAATCTCTTTTTACTAAAATGGTGAGAAGAGAATTTAAAAAAATGTTCCATCCTTTATATTTCCAGCCATTTATTGACAGAGTCTAAGAGCAATGGGAAAAGAATGTCTAGATCTTTGCATCTGAGTGGTAGATAAGAAACTGAATCAAATACACTATATGGTAGTTGAATTTACTGAGTTCTGGAAATACCACCATGTCTTAAGGCTAGGTTCTATATTTGACCTTAAGCTGGCAGGTGGTTCATCAAAGGGGGTCAGAGGTATAAAACACAGATTTTCTCTACACAGCCTCTGATTCCAAAATTAGCTTGAAAAGATTGGGAGAATTAACACATCATGAAAACTTTGTGAATTGCAGCAAGATACAGAGAGCAGACTTTCCTGCCTCCATTGCTTCTACACCTGTTTAACTAGTGGGCAGAAGTGTTCCTGAGTTTGTTCCAGGTTTCATCAGGATTACATGCTTTAGGTTTATCAGGAATTGCGTGCCAGAGAGTGTTGACTTTTTCATTTTTCACTCATATGAAAATGTTTTTGAGCCCCTACTTACTGCTTTGTACTCCATTAGACAAAGAAAATTCAGCAATTTTAAGACAAGCATGATACAAGGCCTAATGGAGTTTAAAGTCCAGAAATAAAGCCATTAAACTTAAACAATTACAAATTGGTATTTACTAGGAATAGTATAATCTGACATGAACTTAAAAGAATGAGAGCTATGTGTGTGTATTACTGGAGGACCTAAACAAGTCAGGATTTACAAAAAATTTCTCTAAAGAAGGGATATTTATTTCACTTAAGATCTGAAAAATGAAAAATAATCAACCAGACAAGGAAGAGGCCAGAGTGCAAAGTGAAAGTATTTGACTCAAGCACTAACTTTCCAAGTAGGGAGAGGTTACTTTCTCAGATTAGTGCATCTGAATAAAACATTTTGAAAACCAGTCAGATTCAAGATGGTGGACAGATAAACATTGTGCATGCCTTCTTCTGTGAACACATTAAAATTACAACCAAATTATAGAACAATCAACCTGGAGAACCATTTGAAATCTAACTGAACAGAAGTTTTACAACAAAGGATATAAAAAAGAAGACACATGTAGACCGGTAGGAGGGGCAGAGATGCAAAATAGCTGGGCCCCAAACCTCGATACAGTGGTTGAAAATCAGGAGGGATATCTCAGCAACAGAGTTTTCCCCACAGAGGAGTGAGGGACCCCGGTAACACACCAGACACCCTAGCCCAGAGTACTGGTGCTGATATAAAGAGCCCTCATAACATCTGGCTATAAAAAAGAATGGAGATTCCAAAGACTGAGTGAAATGGAAGGTGGCAAGGAACCCAGCTGTACTCTTGAAAGGCCCGTGCACAGATTCACTCACTTGCAGGTACTCACTGTGGGCCCCGGTGGAGGGACAGTGACTCAGGATGTGTCAGAGGCATTCAGGGAATAGAATGAGGTGTGTAGATTCCAGGTGAGGACAGTCAGCATTCCTGTGCAGCCAGCAGGCAGGCACCATCTTTCTTGTGTTGAGTCCACCCCCACACCACCAAATCTGAATATGATTGGCCTGGTGAGCTCCACTGCTCCACCCTGCTGACTCACTGGTACTGTGCTCTACCCAACTTCCTCAATGCCAGAGGCACTTACTTTGCGAACAGCCAGCCCTGCCCACATTGCACTCTTTCTTGGAAACTGTCAGAGTCCACAGGCTCCACGTGGGTAGCAACTGGCCTCAGTGTGCTCTGAGACTTTTGCTGAGTAGCTCCAGGATCAACTCTGGCACCAAACCAGAATCTATATTAACCTGATGACCATGACACTCCCCACTCTCATGACTCCCTGAAACACTGCCTCACCCACTTACATACTGCTCATGGCTTTATCAGTCACTGAAACTTAAGGGAGCAGGCCTGGGAGTATTTTGGCCTTATATGGAGCTAACCCAAGCCCGGTACTGGTGGCAGTCATCCTTGGTTTGTAGTGTGGCTTTTCCCACATGCCTCCAACTTTAGCACAGGCAATAAAATAAATAAATAAATAAATAAATAAATAAATAAATAAATAAATAAATAAATAAATAAATAAAAAACAGGTGGGTCATTTTGTAGCTACTACCAGATAGTCCCTAGCTGGTCATAGGTAGTAGGCAGTAGGTGACTTGGGCCTATACCAGAGCCCCTCCCAAGAAGCCCCAGAACCAACATCTCTGGAGATTGACTTCAGACCACCACAGAGCACCACACGATTAGTTCCACAAGAGTGATCTCAACAAGCAAGAGAGACCACTAGGGCAAATGCCACTTTCTGAAATAAGCTCTTTGCACAGTAGCTCATAAGCTGTGGATGTGGCCCAACCCCAGAGCCAATCATCCTGAGAGTCAATCCCATCCACTGATGTGCTAATAGCAATTAAGACTCAACTATAGAGACTCAGGAAAGATGGAAGAATAGATGGATGCTGTCCCAACTGCCTCCCAGGATCACATCAAAATTACAAATAATTTATACAACATTTAACCTCAGAAGTCCCCTGCACACTAGATGAACAGAACCTCTAAACCTAAAGAGGAGGCCACGTCAAGTCTGGTGATCTATCTAATACATCGAAGCATTCATTGAACGACAGCCAGAATGAAGAAACAAAGAAACACGTCCCAAGTAAAAGATTAGAAGAAAACTCTAGAAATGGAACTAAATGAAGCAGAGGTATCCAAAGTTTCAGCGACAGAGTTTACAACACTGATGATAAGAATGTTTAAGGAACTTAGCGAGGACATAAAGAAGGATAGGGAAACCATAAAAAACAACCAGTTAGAACACAATAACTGAAGAATATAATAACTGAAATGAAGAACACACTCGAAGGATTCATCAGTAGAATAGATGAAGCACAGGAGTGGATCAGCAAATTAGAAGACAAAATAGTAGAAATCACCCAGTTGGCACAACAAAAAGAAAAAAGAATAAAAAAGAATGAAAATAGTTTAAGAGACCTCTGGGACAACATGAAATGCAACAACCTCACGTCATAGGAATACCAGAAGGAGAAGAGAAGAAGCAAGGGATTGAGAATGTATTTAAAGAAATAATGACTGAAAACTTCCCTACCCTGGTGAAGGAAATCAACATACAAGCCCAGGAAGTGCAGAGAGTTCCAAATAGGCTGAATCCAAACAAGCCCACACCAAGACACATCATAGTCAAAATGGCAAAGCTTAAAGACAAAGACAGAATCCTAAAAGCAGCAAGGGAAAGACAGCAGGTTACATACAAAGGAACTCCTATTAGACTAACAGCTGACTTTTCTTCAGAAACTCTGCAGGCCAGAAGGGAGTGGCAGGAGATAACTCAAAGTGACACAAAATAAAGGTCTACAACCAAGATTGCTCTATCTAGCACGGCTATCACTTAAAATTGAAGGAGAGATAAAGAGCTTCTCAGAAAAGAAGAAGCTTAAAGAGTTCATGACCACAAGCCAGCATTGCAGGAAATGTTAAAAGGGCTTTTTTAAACAGAAGAAAGGGGAAAACAAGCTAACCCAGGAAGACAAGAAATACAAATAACAAAATGGCAATAAATATGCACATATCAGTAATTACTTTAAATGTGAATGGGCTAAATGCTCCAATCAAAAGACACAGAGTGGCTGAGTGGATAAGAAAAAAGACCCATGCATATACTGTCTACAAGAGACTCATCTCAGATCAAAAGACACACACAGACTGAAAGTAAAGGGATGGAATAAGATATTTCATGCGAATGAAAATGAGAAAAAAGCTGGAGTAGCAATACTTATTTTGGACAAAATAGACTTTAAAATGAAGACTACAATAAAATACAAAGAAGGGCACTACATAATAATAAAGGGATCAATTCAACAAGAGGACATAACTCTAGTAAACATCTATGCACCCAATATAGGAGCTCCTAGATATGCAAAACAGATTTTGACAGACATAAAGACAGAGATCAACAGTAACACTGTCATAGTAGGGGACTTCAACACCCATTGTCACCAATGGACAGATCCTCCAGACAGAAAATCAACCTAGACACAGTGGCCTTAAATGACACTTTAGATCAGCTGGATTTAATTAATATTTTTAGAGGACTTCACCCCAAAGCTAGAGAATATACATTCTTCTCAAGTGCACATAGAACATTTTCCAAGATAGACCACATGTTAGGCCATAAAACAAGTCTTAACAAATTTAAGATGACTGAAATCATATCAAGTGTCTTCTCTGACCACAATGCTATGAAACTAGAAATCAATTATAAGAAGAAATCTGGAAAGCTTACAAATACATGGAGGCTAAATAACATGCTACCAAATAGTGAGTGGGTCAAAAATGAGATCAAGGAGGAAATCAAAAGATACCTTGAGACAAACGAAAATGAAAACACCATGACCCAAAATCTCTGGAATGCAGAGAAAGCAGTCCTAAGAGGGAAGTTCATAGCAGTGCAGTCCTACCTAAAGAAGGAAGAAAAATCTCAAATCAACAGACTATCTTTACACCTAAGGGAATTCGAAAAAGAACAGCAAAACAAGCCTAAAGGGAGTATAAGGAAGGAAATAATAAAGAACAGAGCAGAAATAAATCAAATAGAGAACAACAAAAAAACAACAACAATACAAAAGATCAATGAAACCAAGAGTTGGTTTTTTGAAAAGATAAACAAAATTGACAAATGCTTAACCAGACTCACCAAGAAAAAGAGAGAGAGGACACAAATTAATAAAATCAGAAATGAAAGAGGAGAAGTGACAACAGATACTACAGAAATACAGAAAATTTTAAGAAAATACTATAAGCAACTATATGCTAACAAATTTGACAATCTGGAAGAAATGGATAAATTTCTAGAAGCATGCAATCTACCAACTCTGAACAAAAAAGAAACAGAAACTCTGAACAGACTGATTACTGCCAAAGAAATTGAATCAGTAATCAACAATCTTCCAACAAACAAAAGTCCTGGACCAGATGGCTTCACAGGTGAATCTTACAAAACATTCAAAAAAGAATTAATACATATTCTCCTCAAACTATTTCAAAAAATACAGAAGGAGGGAAGGCTCCCAAACTCTTTCTATGAAGCCACTATCACCCTGATTCCAAAGTCAGACAAAGATATTACAAAAAACAAAATCTACAGGCTGATATCCCTAATGAACATAGATGCAAAAATTCTCAACAAAATAATAGCAAACCGAATTCAGCATCACATTAAAAAGATCATACACCACGATCAAATGGGATTCATTCCTGGTATGCAAGTTTCGTTCAATATCTGCAAATCAATTAATGTAATACATCATGTTAACAAAATGAAAAATAAAAATCATATGATCATATCAATAGATGAAGAAAAAGCATTTGAAAAAATACAGCCACGATTTATGATCAAAACTCTTAGCAAAGTGGGAATTCAAGGATCATATCTCAACATAACAAAGGCAATACACAGTAAGCCCACAGCAAATATCGTAGTCAATGGGGAAAGGCTAAAAGCTTTCCCCTTAAGATCAGGAACAAGACAAGGCTGCACACTTTCACCACTGCTATTTAACATAGTTCTAGAAGTTCTGGCCACAACAATCAGACAAGAAAATAAAATAAAATGCATCTATATTGGAAAAGAGGAAGTAAAATTGTCATTATATGCAGATGACATGAGACTATAGATAGAGAATCCCAAAGACTCCACCAAAAAACTGCTAGAACTGATACACGAATTTGGTAAGGTAGCAGGATACAAAATTAATATTCAGAAATCAGTTGCATTTGTATACACCAATAATAAACTATCAGAAGAAGAAATCGGAAAACAATTCCTTTTACAATTGCCTCAAAAAACAATAAAATATCTAGGAATCAATTTAACTAAAGAAGTAAAAGACCTGTACTCAGAAAATTATGAGACACTGAAGAGAGAAATCAAAGAAGACATAAATAAATGGAAATACATACTATGTTCATGGATAGGAAGAATTAATATAGTTAAAATGTCAATACTACCTAAGGCAATATATAGATTCAATGCAATTCCAATCAAACTACCAAGTACATTTTTTTCAGAAGTAGAACATATAATCCTAAAATTTATATGGAACCACAAAAGACCCCAAATAGCCATGGCAATCTTGAGAAATAAGAATAAAGTGGGAGGCATCACGCTACCTGACATCAAAACATACAAGGCTACAATAATCAAAACAGTGTGGTACTGGAATAAAAACAGACATATAGACCAATGGAACAGAATAGAGAACTCAGGAATAAACACATCCATTTACGGTCATTTAATCTATGACAATGAAAGCAAGAATTTACACTAGAGTAAAGATAGTCTATTAATAAATGCTACTGGGAAAATTGGACTGACATATGCAAAAAAATAAAAATGGACCACCTACTTACACCACATATGAGAACAAACTCAAAATGGATTAAAGACTTAAATGTAAGACCTGAAACCATAAAACTCCTAGAAGAAAACATAGGGCATAAGTTTGCAGACATTACCCTGAGTAATATTTTTATTGATACATCCTCTCAGGCTAGGGAAATAAAAGAAAAAATGAACATATGGGATTACATCAAACTTAAACGTTTTTTCACAGCAAAGGAAATCATCAATAAAACAAAAAGGCAGCCTACTGAATGGGAGAAAATATTTGCCAACGATATATCTGATAAGGGGTTAATATCCAAAATTTACAAAACACTCATGAAACTCAACACCAAAAAAACAAACAACCCAATTAAAAAATGGACAGAGGATATGAAGAGGCATTTCTCTAAAGAGGACATACATATGGCCAACAGGCATATGAAAAAATGTTCAACCTCACTAATCATCAGAGAAATGCAAATAAAAACCACAATGAGATACCACCTCATTCCGGTCAGAATAGCGACCATCAATCAATTAACAAACAACAAGTTCTGGCGAGGTTGTGGATAAAAGGGAACCCTGCTGCACTATTCTGGGACTGCAGATTGGTGCAGCCATTATGGAAATCAGTATGGAGGAATCTCAATAAACTGGAAATGGAACTACCATATGAGCCAGCAATTCCACTCTTGGGTATCTACCCAGTAGAATTCAAGACACGAATTCAAAAAAATTTATGCAACCCTATGTTCATTGCAGCGCTATTTACAATAGCTAAGACTTGGAAACAACCAAAATGCCCATCATTAGATGACTGGATTAAGAAACTGTGGTACATTTATACAATGGAGTATTACTCTGCTATAAAGAAGAATGAAATTGTATCATTTGCAACAATATGGATGGACCTAGGGAATATTATGTTAAGTGAAATAAGTCAGTCGGAGAAAGACAAATACCATATGATCTCACTTATATGTGGAATCTGAAAAACTGAATGAACAAGCAAAGTAAACAGAAACAGTCTCATAGATATAGATGAAAAACTGATGGTTACTAGTTGGGAGGGGGTGGGGATGAGGGAGAAGGGGAAGGGATTAGACAGCATAAATAGGTAACTACAATATTGCCACAGGGATATGAAAGACAGTTTGGGGAATATAATAATGTAAATATTTTGTGGGGTGTCAGATGGTCACATGTCTTGTTAGGGAAACCACTTCATGGATAGAGTAGAGGCTTGATCACTGCACTGTATACCTGAAACTGATGTTGTATAATATTGTATGCCAACTGTAATTGAATCTATAGATAGTCACGGGATGTAGAGTATTCTGTGGAAGGGAGTCAAAGGAATTGTAATAGATATGTATGATATCGAGGGGAGGAGTGGGGTGGCGAATTGGGGGAGGGGGGTTGTCACTTTGAGAAGTAAAAAGTATAACTATTGCACTGTATTTTACACGTCAAACTAATTAAAAAATAATAATAATGTTTATTTCACAATAAAAGAACTAAAAAAAAAGATTCAACTATAAAAGGAGGGCACACACAACTCACACAAGGGACACTCATGGAGCATCTGTAGCAGATGACCGGGGAGACTGTTCCCATGCCCCACAGGATACCTATTACATAAGGCCAGCTGGCCAAGAGTGGAAGACATAGCAGATCTATCTAATACATAGAAACAAATGCAGAGAGCCAGTCAAAATGAGGCAACAACAACAACAAAATATCCCAAATGAAAGAACAGGAGAGTATTCCAGAAAAAGAACTAAATGAAATGAAGGCAAGCAACCTACCAGATACGGAATTGAAAACAATGGTTATAAGAATGCTCAAGGAACTTAGTGAGAGTTTCAACAGTGAGATAGAAAGCATATAAAATGACATAGAAACCATAAAAAATAACCAGTCAGAAGTAAAGAATACAATAACTGAAATGCAGAATGCAGTAGAAAGAATCACCAGCAAACTAGGTGAAGCAGAGGATCAAGTCAGCGATTTGCAAGACAAGGTAGCAGAAAACACCCATTCAGAGCAGGAAAGGAAAAAAGAATCCAAAAAATGAGGATATAGTTTAAGAGACCTCTGGGGCAACATCAAGCATAACAACACTCACATCACAAGGGTATCAGAAAGAGAAGAAAGAAAGCAAGGATTGAGAACCTATTTGAAGAAATAATGACAACTTTTCTAACTTGGTGAAGGAAATAGACATACAAGATTAGAAAGTACAGAGAATCCCAAACAAGATGAACCCACACAGGCCCACACCAGGATACATTATGATTAAAATGAGAAAGGTTAAAAACAAAGAGGGAATCCTAAAAGTATCAGGAGAAAGACAACTAGTAACTTATAAGAAATCCTGCATAAGATTGTCAGGTGATTTTTGCAACAGAAACTTTGCAGGCCAGACAGGATTAGCACAACATATTCAATGGGTGAAAAGAAAGGTCCTACAACCAAGATTATTCTTCACAGAAGAGCTATAATTTAAAATCAAAGGATAGATGAAGAGTTTCCCAGACAAGAAAAAGCTTAAGAAGTTCATCACCAACAAACAAGTATTATGAGGAATATTAGAAGGACTTCTTTAAGATGGAAAAAAAAAGAGAGAGAGAGAGAGAGAGAGAGGTCAAAATTATGAATAATAAAATGTCAATAACTACATTTCTATCAACAATTACTTTCAATTGAAAGTAATCAATTGAAATGGATTAAATGCTCCCATCAAAAGACACAGGAGAGCTGAATGGATAAAAAAATAAAACCCTTACATATGCTCTGCCTACAAGAGAATCACTTCAGCTTGAAAGACACACACAGATGGAAAGTAAAGGGATGGAAAAAGTTATTTCATGAAAATGGAAACAAAACAAAACAAAACAAAGCTGGGGTGGCTATAGTTATACCAGACAAAATTGACTTTAAAATAAAGGCCAAATCAAGAGACAAAGAAGGACCAAGTAATCGCACTTCTGGGTGTTTATCTGAACAGTCTGGATGTCCATTGATAGAAGAATGGATAAACAGGAGCTGGTACATATATACAATGGAATATTGCTTGGCCTTGGAAGAGAATGGGTTCTGGTCATCTGTGGTGGCCTGGATTGATCTGAAAGGTACTGTGCTGAGTGGAATGTCAGGTAGAGTAAGACAGATGCAATGTGATTTCGCTTATATATGAAATTTAAAGAACAAAATAAACAAATAAAACAGAAACAAATTCATAGATACAGAGATCATTTTAATGGTTACCAGACAGGAGGAGGGTTGGGGTGTGGGTGAAAAAAAGCGAAAGAATTAAAAAGTACAAACTGGTAGTAAAAAAGTAGTTATGGGATGTGGGGTATAGCATAAGGAATATAGTCAATGATATTGTAATAATTATGTATGGTGTCAGAATGGTACTAGGTTTTGGGGGATGATAAATGGGAGGCCGTCGGGGGTAGGGTAAAAAAGGTGAAAGGATTGAGAAGTACAGATTAGGGGCCAGCCTAGTGGTGCGTTGGTTAGGAGCTGGCTTGGGACACCAGCGGCCCCGATTCAGATCCCACATATGAGGGCCAGTGACACTGCCCTCTAGAGCTAAGATGGTGAACAACAGCTCCACCTGGAGCTGGGCTGCTGTGAGTCCTTGGGGACGGCATAGCTGCAGCCCCTGCTGCAGTGGGTTGCCACAGGCTACAGTGAGTGGCCAGCAGCCAGCGTGAGCGGCTGGCAGCCAGCGTGAGCTGCCAAGATCTGCTGTGAGCGGCTGTCCAGTGGCCGGTGACTGATCTGCCTCACCCGAGAAGAGTGCAATGATGATACCAACATAGGCCAGTGAAGCAACGTCCTCCACAACTAGACTGAAGAACAGAAGGACAGCAAGTTGTCTGTTCCCCTTCCTCAGTTCCCCAATGCTGTTGTCCTCTCCCAATTCCCCAATAAAATCTTTTTAAAAAAAAGTGCAGATTAGTAGTTAAAAATAGTCATGGAGATGTAAACTAAAGCATGGGGAAAATAGTCAATGATATGGAAATACCTCTGTATAATGCCAGGTGGTACTAGACTAGTCAAGAGGATCACTTTATAAATTATATAAATGTTTAACCACTATGCTGTGCACCTAAAGTAATATAAAATAATATTGAATGTCAACTGTAATTGAAAAATTAAAAATGGAGGGAAAGGTGAAGGGGAATAAGAAGCTTAATATTCCAGGCACAAAACAAATAAGTCATGGGTATATAATGTACAGCATGGGGAATATAGTCAATAATATTGTGATAGTGTGGTATTAATACATAGTCATATGGTTCCTGGGCTTATGGTGATCACTTCTTGAGGTATATAAATGTTAAATAACTATGATATACACCTGAAACTAAAATAATATTATATGTTAGCTATATTTTTAATAAAAGTCTTTTTTAAAAAGAAAAAAAAGCAAGAGTCCCCCTTACCCTTGATATTTCCTTTTAGCAATTTCCATCCACTGTTGCCCATCTTGCTCCTTGGCTATAAATTCCCACATGTCCATGCTATATTTGGAAGTGAGCTTAGTTTTCTTTTGAAGTCTCTAATTCTCTATTGCAACAATCCTGAAAAAAATCTATTTTACTAGTTAATTTTTTTTTAAAACTAAACTATTATTTAGAAAAATAAAATGCATTTTTGAAATCTTACTACTTGTAGTATGGCAGATGTACATAAAGGAAATATATTATGGAATATCCAGAAAATGTTGAAATTGGAACAAAAATATACATATAAAATATTTTGAGGGATTTTAAAATTAAAATATGGATAATATTATAAAATATTAAGTAGCCTAATAGGACTATGTACTGATTAATACGAACAACCTGGCATCTTTTTTTGTTTTCCCCCCAGTAAATGGTGTGAGCTAATGGAAATTAATGTTAATATAGAAATGCTGCTGCTAAGACCAATGTGGGGAATTGAAAGCATTTCTCAGAGATCCCTGGCTGCAGTATTATTAAACTATTTCTCTATTGGCTGAGTAGATTATCACACCCTCTTGAAGAGGAGAAGGAAAATCCTGCCCAATATGTTACTAGCAATGTTCTGGGCAACCGTTCTGCTCCCCTCCTTTGTCCTTATTGCCAGTATTCCACATGCAATTTTCAGCACCATTCTCTAAACACAGTTGGGAATCACTTGAAGTTAGTACTGAAATATAATTTAGAAGTACATGAAATCTAGCATGGTAATTAACGCATAATGTGTAAACAACTGAGAAAACGCTGATGTGTTCCATTTCACAATATAAATCCTCTGGACGCTTTCAGGAAACCCTTAAGTAGAGTGACTGGACCAAACTACTATCCTACCACTCAAAGCCATATGTGATTCAGGGTGCTTCTGCTATCCTTCAGGCTGTATTTCCCAACTGTGGTTGAGGGGCTGTACCAGTTTACTGGGAGGTATGGATGGTATGGATGGCTACTTCTCTCATAATGCTGCTGGCAACTGGTCAGAGAGATCTGAGGGTACATTGAAAAAGTTCTGAGGACTCCAAAAGGTCAGTGTGACCTAGAGTACAAGAGACAGTCCACTTTAAAACTCCAGGAGCCTTCCCATAAGTGTGCTTTACCCTTGTGTCTCCAAGTCTAACAAATGAAACAAATGGTTTGAGACACTCAAAAGCAGTCACTGGGGGAAGTTTTAGGTTGTGTTTGCCTGTTGGCAACTTCAAAGCTTTGGCATTTAGCAAGCAAAGAAGGGTGGGGAGCACTGCTACAGCCTGGAGAAGGGAGAGCCTGGAAGAGTGGTGCTGACTAGCAAGAGGAGCCAAATTGTAAGGTCATGGGGAAAAAGAGCTGGAAGTTACTTAGAAGTAACTGAACTAGAGCCAGTATCTTTTAGCAAATGGCCTTGGGTGCCCCTGGTAACATATTTGCAAGGGATAGCCCTTCTGCTCTAGTCTAATTCATTTAAATACACAGAGATTGCCAGTGACTCAGATTTCTTAGGAGATACCTCCCCCTGCCTATTTTTTTTTCCCTTTTTAATTCTACAACTATATAAAACAGATTTGGTTGCCTTTGCAAACCACTTCACCAAATAAGGCAGATGCTTTCCTTACTTTCTAAAGCTTTAGATAGTCCCTACAGGTTATAATATTGGAAATATTCTAGAAATTTCCAGGTTCAACCAAAAACAAATTCGCTGTAAGTCGTCACAGACACCATCTTAGAAATCACATCCCAATAAATCCATAAAAGTAGTAGTAATAATAACACCTTACATATATGTAATAGATTTTCACAGAACTTTCACGTTTACCTCAGTTGTTCACAACAACCAGTGAGGTAAGTGGAATAAGAGTTATTAACCACATTTTACAAAGGAGGAAACTGAGACTCAGAAAGACTGGTGTTAGCAAAGAAGTTCTGAGGGGTAATGCCAGGGATAGAAGCCAAGTTCCCAAATTCCAAGATTTTTCATTTTTCCATTACTCAATCCTGCCTCTTTCTCCATCTTACAGGAGTCATCCAGGCTTATTTTTAATTTGAAAGGAAAAGAGGAAGATAAATATTTGAGAAATGGCTTTAATATAGCAAGAATTAAAAATAAAAACAAAAGCTAGTGTGGGCCATTATATAGTGAGGTAGTACTTGGCTCACTAATATATAAATTATCTAATGCTTGGGACTGGTTGAATGGGAGAAACCTGGCAAAGTTGATACAATTAACACCACTTTTCTGTGTACAGTTTGCAGCCCAAAAGACTGCAATAATTCATCTTTTGCTAAAAATAGCCTTATATATTCCAGTGTCCCAAAACTATATTAGTATGAGACATTTCTAATAGTAAGCCTTCCACAACCCCTAATCATAAAACACAGTCCCCACTTTTCATTTTAGTTTTAAAATACAAGATGAAAGGCTGGTGCTTTTCAGATCATTTATCTTTTATTCACTGATTTTTTTTCTAGAGGAATAAAATGCCTTGATAAATCAATGCACTCAGTGCATATAACTATTATTTTCTTTTAATATTTTAAAGAAGGACTTTACAGTTGTTAACTAAAATAGTACAAAATAATTGTTTAAATTCTGGATTATTTTGTCCCTAAAATAATGAAAAATGTTCTTGTTTGAATTAACAGCTTGAAGTAGAATTCAGGTGACTATGTATTTATGCAGGAATGCAGTTTGTTGTGGGCTACCTAAGGAAAATCCTTTAGCTGAAATAAAAGAGTACACTTGCCTCTACTGGTCTCACCATTAAAGATGAGGTACATTTATCAAATTGCACTATCACTTAAAATTCTATATTTCGTATTTGCTTTATGGACAAAATAACTTTATTCTAAGGATAAAGAATAGTCAAGCTCTATTACTGCATGAAAGTGAACAAAGTATATCTGCAAGCAGAAACATAAAGCAGTTAAACTAGCAACTGTGAGGACTCTGGCCCTGAGCTTACAAATTAGGCATAGAATCCAGGACAGGAATTTCAGCTCCCTTTCCTAACTTTGGATGGAACATCGGTAACCCTGAAAAGAAACTGAAAAACCTGAAAAAAAATTTACAGAAGGATGTTTTTCTAATACTGTAGAGGACATAGAAAGTTCATTTATTATTGAAAGAAGGAACTTTCCTCTATCAGACAGGAAATTACATAACTTTTTGGAATGTAAGTCAAACTTCCAAAATGAACAACTTTATTTTTTTCTACAAAAAAGTGAGAGTCTGCTAAAACAGCTCTTTAAATATTTCAAGACTGTGTTAATGTCTTAGATGAGAAGAATAAGAATTCGTGGGTAGTATGGAACCATACCGCTGACATAAGAAGAACCATATTCCACACCATAGAATTTGGTATTTTAATCTTCAACTTTTTTAAATAAACATTTTTATTGAAATGAATCATACTATGGAAAATACATAAAGTCAAGGTGCACAGGTTGGTGAATTGTCACAAAAAGAACATATCCATGTAACTACCAACAAAGGTGAGATATAAAACATCACCAGCATCTCAGAAATACCCTTCATACACAACACTCTTTTCTATCCACAGGTAACCTTACTATACTGCCTTCTAACACCAAGAATTATAGTTGCTTCTTGTTGAACTTTATATAAAAAGAATCATATAGTTTAGATTATTTGGGGGTCAAGTCTTTCATTCAGGTTTTTGATTGTGAGAGTTATTCCTATTTTTGCTTGTACATGTTTGTCTATTTTCTATGCTAATTGTATGCATTGTATTATTGTGCCACAATTCAATTATGAATTAATTTCTGCTATTGAGGGAGACTATGTCCTGGTTTGGGTATTATGAATAATTCTGCATAAATCATTGTACTTAAGAAAAATTGGAGGGGCCGGGGGAAGTATGTTACTGTTTGGCATATTCCTAGAAGAGATGTCTTAGATCCTAGCATATGCACATGTTCACATACTGCCAGTTTCCCAAAGTTATCAGATTAGTTTATACTCTCATCACATTCCAATTGACTTCTGTCTTTCTCACCACCTAGAATTGTCATTTAAAAATTTTATCATTTTAATTTGCATTTCCCTGGTGATTAGCCAAGTTAAGCAATTTTTCATATACTTATCAGTTATTTGGAAATCTTTTCTTGTGTAGTGGCCTGGTCAAGGCTTTTCCCCTCTTTATTAAATTAAACTTGTCTTTGCTTTTAATTTCTTAATGCGGATTCTTTAATGGGAATTCTCTTAAGACTGTTGACCTGTGGGTTATTTAGAAGTTTATTGTTTATTTTCCAAGTATTTGGGCTTTTTTCCCAGCTATTTTTCTCTATTTTTCTCTTAATGATTTCTAGCTTAATTCCATTGTGGTCAGAGAACAGAACTTGTATGATCTATAGTCTTTAAAATTTGTTAAGGTGTTTTTTTATGGTCTATATCAGTAACACAGTAACAGAAGAATAGACATTCTGCTATTGTTGGATGGGGTATTTGTAAATGTGACAGAGTACTCTATAAATGAAGTATGAGTGAGGGACTATTCTATAATCTTCCAACCAAGTCATAATTCTTTTCGTGGGCATGTGTTTCACAGCTGTGACCTTCACAAATTCTTTCTCCAGTGGTATGTTTTTTAATTCATAACGCCCACTCCTTTTCTGGCTGCACCATTCTCAATCTATTTCCGTGAAGATTTAACATCTGTGGCTACGTTTTGTTGTCCCCCCTTCTTCCCCCCTTTGGAGAGGCAGGAGTGCTAGACAGATGGATTGGGAGGAATTCCCATCCCTTAGCTAGGATATAGTTTGGAAAATACTTTTCCCTATAGAATAGCCTTTTGTTATGGAGAAGGTACTGAGAATACTACTCTTCCCCCTCTCCCTTTCTGAACCAAGAGGGGATTTCTCAGATGTTCACAATGAGAACTTGGTGAGATACCTGGAGGTAAAGCTGACAAAAGGGTGGAGGCACACAGGGATTTTTCACTCTCACATTAGTCCACACTCAGCCTCTAGCAATTCATGAAATTTACCTACTAGTTTATGGCTCCCATGGTTTCTACTCTAGGTGATCAGATTTTACCTTAATTTTCTGAATTTGCAGTGGTGGTTTGCCAGAAACTCCAGTTTCTCTAATGGATCAAAGAAAAGTTGTCGTCAGGTTTTTCCAGCTTTTTTTGTAAGACTGGAATGGCAGTTACAGTTTACAAACTCTTTACATGTCAGAGTTGAGCCTGAAAGTCCAATGTGTGCTTACAGATTCTTTACATATTCTAATATGTTTTCTGTATTTATTTTGAATATTAAAACATTTTCTTTCACTGTGGCTGTGCATTTCATTTTCCTCATGGTGTTTGGGATGAAGAGAAGTTTCTAATTTTAATTTCATGCAATTAATTAATCTTTCCTTTGTTGGCAGTGCTTTTGTGCCTTCTCTCACATGGCTAAAGGTTATGAAGATATTATTTTATAATTTCATGTACAAGCTATATCATTTGACTTTTCATATTTAGATCTACAATGCATCTGTGCATGAGATAGGGGTTAAGATTAATTTTAGGTAGTTGACTTGGCAACTTCATTGAAAACAATGCTGTTCCCACTGCTCTGGTGTGAAATCAAGTACCGGTTAAGTGTGGCCAAATTTTGTGGGCCACATAGTATTTACACTAACTACTCAGAGCTGCTGTTGTAACTCAAAGGCAGCCATAGACAATATGTAAAAGGATGAGAGTGGCTGGGTTCCAAAAAAAATTCATTTGCACAACAGGGATTAAACCCAAATTTGGCCCACAAACTGTAGTCTGTAGAACGCTTGCCTAGACTCCCAATCCTGTTGAGATTTCAAATGGGTTTGAAATAAAGCCATAAAGAAAGTGAAGGAGACATTACTTCTTCCCATTTTTGAGAATTCTGATCCATGAATATGAGATAGTTCTCCATTTATTTCATGTGGTCACACAGCAGCCTAGCAGTCTGCCCCCATGCACCTTTCCATAACAACAGATCCTCATGGAGACAGTACTACCACTCTGCTTATGGCAAATCCCCATGGGACCCCAAAAAAGAGGGCTGGTTAGTCAATGACGGGTATGACCCTAGCTGCAGATAGGGCAACCCAAGCCAGACACAGTCATGGGGGTACATGGGAGGAATCATGAAGGTGAAGAACATGGGCCAAAGACCCTTTGCCTTCAGTGCTGACAGCCCGTCTGAGAGATGAAACCTAACCAGGTGATAACATCTGTCCTCCATGTATTCTTTTTTTTTTTTTTTTAGGGCAGTGTCACTGGCCCTCACATGTGGGACCCGAACCAGAGTCGCTGGCCTCCCAAGCCAGCTCTTAACCACCGCGCCACTCAGCCGGCCCAGAAAAGCCTTTTTTTTTTTTTTAGCTGAGCCATCCTGCCATCTGTTGGCAGCTCAACGGCAACTCAGCTTGGGCTGGCATCGAACCGCCCTTGTGCATTCTTATCTTTAAGCCTCAGCATGAGAAGTTTCTGTCTCTTAGGAAGTGCATATATACAGGTTATGGGACTTTCGGTAAAGGCAGCCTGCAGGCCACGGGGTAATTTGACTCTGAGCTAAATTCTCTGGTATGGTGTATGTGACTTACAGACCATGGAAAAACAATGCTACTTCCCCGTGTGTATCCTAATAAAAGCCACAGTCAAGCCTGATTCCTTGTCCTAGAGGCACTGAGTCCCCTGGCTAGCACTGCTTTTGAACTATCCTTTGTCTCTTGTCTCTATTTTCTGTTTTCCAACTCTCACAGGCCCATTTTGAACTCCGATGGCCCTGGCGTGCGGGATGCGATAGTTGGCGCCCAGACGTGGGGCTCTAGAGGACACAATCAAGTATTACGAAAAAAGAAAGTGAATATAGTCGGTGTGAGGGCCTTGAGGTGGTGATGTGACAACTACCTGGTTTGGAAGTAGGGTAAGTCTCCAGAAGTCAATCATCAATCAGGGTAATACTAACTTTTTCGTGTGCAAGAGCGTGATTGTGTGAGTGATTGCTTATAGTTCCATGGCTTCGGCTATGGAACTTGAGTGGGCTCTAATCTGCAGTTCCGCTCATCTAAGTCACCTGGCATAACAAAGACTGGTGCTGTATGAAGTTCACTTGGCCCGAGGATTATACGAGTGCCTTATAGTCAAGGCTGACCTTAATGTCCAGTGAAGGGCGTGGCCAGACAAGCATCAGAGTGATGAAGCGTGAATGCAAATCTTGCTATCCCTTTCATAAAAAACTAACATGGAAACACAGATAGTCAATGTAAATATCAGCCTTACATTTGCCTGCTACAGCTGCTAAAGACTGGGAGAGCACGAGTCTCGGAGAAAAAAATTAATGGAACTTTTAAAAGTAATTGAGACACATTGCTTCTAGTTTCCTAACATAGGAACCCTAGATTTAAAAACCTGGAAAAGGGTGGGTGCAGATCTCCAGGTGTTGCATCCAAGTGGGGTCTCTAACAATTTGGGACACATGGAGACTCATTTGGTCAGTTTTAAAACCCTTACAGACTGATACGGAAGACAAAAAAAAGAGGACGTTTCAAAATCAGGAGACAAAGAGGAGAAATTAGAGGAAGGATCTCTAGAAACCACCACAGTATTCCCAAATTTTTATATCCACCTTTAAAATAGCAGCTCTATGCGGTCTGTCTCTGCTGCAGCCTGTAGCACGGGAGCGGAATCCTCCCTCCCTCTCAAAAATGGCAAGAAACGCTACAGCCAGGAGGCCTTTCTGCCAGAAATTGTAACCCTTTCCTCTCAGTTGCCCCTCCTCCCAGGAGAAAAGGGGAACTCAAAAGAGAAACGGAGGATTTGGAAGTACCGGTCAGGCAGGAATTTTTCTAGCAGAAAACATTTCAGGAATTCGTACAGTTTGTCAAATAGAAATTCAAGACAAAAAGTTTTCAGGTCTTTTAGATACTGTTGCAGACATATCAATAATTAATTCACAGGAATGGCCACAAAACTGGAAAGTCCAGGAACCTGATATTGATATTGTTGGTGTGGGCCGAGCTTCATGCTTACACCAAAGCATCTGTGTTTTTCCTTGCCTCAGACCTGAGGGACAAAAAGGATTTTTACAACCCTATGTTGGTGAAGTCCCAGTTAATTTATGGGGTCATGATTTATTTACACAATGGGAGGCAGAAATTTGGATTCCACCAGGACAATATAGCTCTCAAAGTCAAAAAATAATGAACCAGATGGGTTATCAGCCAGGAAAGGTCTAGGAAAATTTAACCAAGGAATCAGTCAACCAATTCAACCCTCTTTTCAGCAAGGAATACAAGGGCTAGGAAATAAACCAGACATTCAGGATCCTTTTTGTAGGGGCCACTGTTGAGCAGCTTCGGACCCCCTGTAGCCTTAAAATGGATGAACAATAAGCCTCTTTGGAATGAATAGTGGCCTCTCTCTCAAAAAAAATTGGAAGCTTTAACAAAATTAGTACAAACTTAGTTAGAACAAGATCATATAGAACCTTCTATTAGTCCCTGGAATTCTCCAGTATTTGTAATTGAGAAAAAAATCAGGAAAATGGCAAATGCTCACTAATTTGCGAGCTGTTAATGCTACAGTTGAGCCTATGGGAGCACTTCAACCTGGACTTCCACAACCTTCCATGATTCCAAAAAATTGGCCTCTAATAGTAATTGATTTACAGGATTATTTTTATAACATTCCTTTACATCCTCAAGACTGTCCTTGTTTTTGCATTTTCTATCCCATCTAATACTAATAAAGAACCAATAAAGAGACATCAATAGAAAGTTCTTCCTTAGGGAATGTTAAATAGTCCAACTATATGTCAGCTCTTTGTAGACCGAGCTATTCAGCCAGTTAGAAAAAGTTTTCCAAACTGTTATATTATTTGTTATGTGGATGACATTCTCTATGCTGTGTCTTCTACAGAAAATTTAACAAAATTTTTTGATTTATTAAAAGAACAACTTGACTCTGCAGGACTTTGCATAGCTCCAGATAAAATTCAGACTACTACACTAGTACAATATTTGGGAGCAACTGTAGACTGACAGACTATTAGACCTCAGAAAGTTCAAATAAAAAGAGATCAAATTTCCACCTTAAATGATTTACAGAAATTGTTTAGAGACATTAATTGGCTACATCTTACTTTGGGCATTCCCACCTACGCTCTCAGTAGGTTGTTTAGTCTTTTACAAGGATCACCTCAGCTAGATAGTCCTCACAGTTTAACTCCTCAAGCTAATCAGGAATTGGAATTTGTAGAATAAAAAATTAATGAAGCTCATATTCAGCACATAGATCCAACACAACCATTGCAAGTTTTAGTTTTCTCTACTCCACACTCACCTATGGCAGTGATTGTTCAACAAAATGATCTAGTAGAGTGGCTTTTCTTCCCTAACAACTTTGTAAAGTCACTCCCGAGCTATGTGAAATTAATTTCAGAACTTATATCATGAGCTCGAACTAGAATTTTGCATCTCAATGGACAGGAACCCAATAAAATAGTAGTACCTTTTAAGAAACAGCAGGTAGCTCATTTAAATAGTCATTCTGACTCATGACAGGTTGCTATAAGCAATTTTTATGGAATAATTGACAATCATTATCCTAAAAATAAACTGTTTCAGTTTCTTCAAAGACCAATTGGATTTTACCCAAGAAAATTAAACAAACACCAATTCCTCAAGGAGTCACAGTTTTTACTGATGGTTCTAGCAATGGTAAAACAGCAATTGTTAGTGAAAAAGGCAACCAAATGATCCAAACTAATTGCACTTTGGCTCAGAAAGCTGAATTAGTTGCTGTTTGAACTGCTCTAAAAGAATATAATAATCCTTTGAATATAGTATCTGACTCAGCCCATGTGATTCATACTGTACAAAATATTGAGACTACATTGCTTTTTCACAATTCTAATCAATCTCTCCAGATTTTGTTTTCTCAACTCCAATAAACTGTAAGAAACCGTCAACATCCACTTTTTATTACACATATCAGCACATACTCCCTTACCTGGCCCGATGACCTGTGGTAATGCTATTGCTGATACCTTGGTGGGGAGTGCTCATGTTGCTGAAGCAACACATTTCCATTCTTTAACTCATACTAATGTTGGTGGACTTCATTCCCTCTTTCCAATTACAAACAAACAGGCTCAACACATTATTCAAACTTGTCCAACCTGTCAAATTATTAACTCACCACAAGAATGCCCAAAAGGAGTAAATCCTTGGGGCCTTGTCTCCAGTGCACTGTGGCAGATGGACGTGGCTCACGTTCCCTCATTTGGAAAATTATCGTTTGTACATGTTACCATAGATACCACTTCTAGCTTTCTTGTAGCTACTGCACAAACTGGAGAAACTACTGCTCATGGGTGTCATCACATGCTTGTATGCTTTTCTGTGACAGGGCTCCTTCTAGCGATAAAAACAGATAATGGCCCCATGTATACCAGCTCTAAATTTGCTCAATTTTGTGATACTTTGAAAATTACTCCTAATACTCACATTCCATATAATCCACAAGGACAAGCCACTGTTGAACGAGCCAATGCTACTTTGAAAAAACAATTGTCTAAACAGAAAGGGGGAGACAGACTGGAACCCCCCGCAGATACAATTGGCTAAAACTATGTTTACTTTAAATTTTTAAAATTCATTTGGTTCCAGTAATGAAGTTAATACTGGATGCACTGCTTCAGAAATACATTTTAATAATCAATACAGTTCTAAGTCATTGGAAAATGTACCTATATGGTGGAAACAAACCCATCAATGGCATCTAGTAACCTTACTAATATGGGGACGAGGTTTTGCTTGTATTTCTCCAGGCCCAGAAGAACGTCCTTTGTGGGTACCTAGTCGGTATATCAAACCTTACCATGAACAACAGCTCACTGAAAATCGGCCTGACCAACAACCAAAAGAAGAAAAACAACCTACAGAAAAGACAGCATAGATGAGTGAAAAAAAAAAGAAAAAAATTAATTGATGAGAAAATCCCCAAATCTGAGACCAGTATGCTGGTATTCATGTTAATAGTCCTTTCTATTCAAGAAGTAGATCAGAAAAAATAATGTTAGATTAGCTGATTTGGAAACTACTGTTGTATTTCTTGGTGATCAAATGGAAAATTTATGTACTATGATTACTTTAAAAATGTGACTGGAATGTATCTACCTACTGTGTAACTCTTTATGCATATAATCAAACTCGAACGCTTGGTCTGAGGTACAAGCTCATCGTTTGGGACACGTTCCCAATCTTACTGGGGACATTTTACAACTACAAGAAGTAGATCAGATGTACAACGCTAAGCTCCAACTACTCACTGAAGAAGAAACACTCTGCTGCTACAGATTGCCTTTCTCATTTAAATCCTATAAATTCGATAAAGACTTTGGGTGGAGGGTTTACAAGTGCTATTGTTGTTTTACTTATTATTTTATGTTTATTCTGTTTAGTCCACAGAGCCAGACAAACAGCCCTCCGACATGTAGTCAAGGAGGAATCTGCACAGTCTGTGTTTCTCATACTTCAACAAAAAAAGAAAGGGGGAGATGTGGTCACACAGCAGCCTAGCCGTCTGCTCCCATGCACCTTTCCATACAAATAGATCCTCATGGAGACAGTACTGCCACTCTGCTTATGGCAAATCCCCATAGGACCCCAAAGAAGAGGGCTGGTTAGTCAATGACGGATATGACCCTAGCTGCAGATAGGGCAACCCAAGCCAGACACAGTCATGGGGGTACCATGGGAGGAATCATGGAGGTGAAGAACATGGGCCAAAGACCCCTTGTCTTCAGTGCTGACAGCCCATCTGAGAGATGAAACCTAACCAGGTGATAGCATTTGTCCTCCGTGCATTCTTACCTTTAAGCCTCAGCATGAGAAGTTTCTGTCTCTTAGGAAGTGCATGTATACAGGTTATGGGACTTTCAGTAAAGGCAGCCTGCAGGCCATGGGGTAATTTGACTCTGAGCTAAGTTCTCTGGTATGATGTATGTGACTTACAGACCGTGGAAAAAACAATGCCACTTCCCTGTGTGTATCCCAATGAAAGCCGCAGTCAAGTCTGATTCGGGGCTCTTTGTCCTAGAGGCACTGAGTCCCCTCGCTAGCACTGCTTTTGAACTATCCTTTGATCTCTTGTCTCTATTTTCTGTTTTCAACTCCCTTTTGAACTCCGACGGCCCTGTCATGAGGGATGCGACAATTTAGGTCTTCTTTAATTTGTCTCAATAATGTTTATGATTTTCTGTGTAGAAATTTTGCACATCTTTTATTAGGTTTTTGCTAAGTGTTTAAATAGATGTAAATAATTTTCTGTAACTGGTAAGATGATTATATGATTTTTATTTTAAACTTTTGAATTGCAATGATTAATTTTCAAAAGCTAAATTAATCTTTTATTTCTGTAATAAAACCTACCTGGCCGCAATGATTCTCCTTATGATACATTACTGTATATTTTTTTGCCATTATTTTGTTTAGATTTTTCGTGTCTGTTTATAAGAGAGATTGGCTTTAATTTTCTGTTCTTGGAGTAACTTTGTAAGTTTTGAAATCAAGATTATGGTGGCCTCATAAAAAGGACTGAGAAATATTTCTAAAATATGTTTTCAAAAGATTGTGGAAGACTGACAAAATTTTTCCAGTTTTAAGAGTTTGCCAGTGGGGTTTAGAAATTTCTTTTGGGAAAGATTTTTTTTTTCAAATTAGAGATTTATTTTAATAATTATAAGTTCCTTCAAATTTTCTATTCCTTCTTCTATTCATTTTGGTAAGTTTTTTTTTTGTTTTTCTAGAAATTTATATATTCATCTAAAATTCCATTGTCCAATATGAAGTGACTTGCTATTTAAATTTAAACTAAAATGAATACATTTAAAATTTTTGTTCTCTAGTTATGCTAGTCACATTTCAGGTGCTCATTAGCCACGGGTAGCCAGTGCCTACTATACTGAATAGTACTGACTATAAAACATTTATTCATTGCAGAAATTTCTATTGAACAGCACTAATCTAAATGTCCAAATTCTATGGCATAAATTTTTATACATTCTTATGTTTTTCAATGTCAGTAGAGTCTGATGATATAGCCTTTAGATTACTGACATTACCCATTTATTTTTTTATCAATAGCATTAGAATTATTATTTATCCCAAGCAACCACCTTTTGGCTTTGTTCTTTTTTTTCTATCGCACTTCTCTATTTTTTGTTGTTGTTTTTCCTTAATTTTATTACCTTCTCTTTATTATTTCTTCTTTCCTATTTTTTCCTGGGTTTAATTGGTGTGTCTTTTGTAACTTCTTAGGGAGTCAACACCTAGATAATTATTTCTCAGTTTTTATTATTTTTTAGTATATACATTTGAGGGTAAACTTTTTTTCTGTAAGCATAGTTAGCTGCATTCTATAAGTTATATTACATTTTCATAAGCACTCAGTTGCAAATATTTTCTAATTTCATTATAATTGGGCCTATAGGTTATTTAAAATTATATTGTTTAATTTCCAAATATTTGAGGGTTTGTTAGTTCCTTTCATTTTTTTTTTTTTTTTTTTTTTTTTGAGGGAAGTGTCACTGGCCCTCATATGTGGGACCGATCCAGGGCCGCTGGCTTCCCAAGCCGACGCTTAACCACCGCGCCACTCAGCCGGCCCATGGTTTGTTAGTTTCTAATATTGAGTTCTAGATAAATCTAACTGTGGTTAGAGGATATACTCTATATGATATTAGGACTTTAAAATTTGTTGAGACTTGCTTTACTGAAAAAATATAGTACTCATTTTGGTAAATGTTTTATGTACATTTGAAAATAATGCTTATTTTGAAAGTATTATATACTGCTTTCAGTATTTGTTGTATTAAGTCAAGTTGATTAAATCATGCTCAAAATTTTATACATAAACTGATTCTTTCCAAGGACATGTGATACAATCTGATATATTGATTCATATATGTCAGAGATGAATTGGAAATAAGTGCAGAAATAAATGAGAGCATTACAGCCCTTCTGTCCTGAAATTCTGTATTTTGATACTTACCACTTTAAGACTACATCGTAACTCAAAAATAACTCCAGTGATGGAGATTTCAAATATAATCTTGTTAGTAAAGAGATGATGTTAGTGTAATAATAACTAATAATTGTGAGAGGGAGAAATGTGAGTATTTCTGATTATTAGGTAGTAAATACATTCCTTAGACCTATTCTGTGGTGGTATATCTGTTTACATAAGCATTGTACAAACATACTTCAAGGAAGTGTTTGATAATAATACACTCTTGTTTATATTCTTATTAAAACCAGAGTTTACTTGAATTAGATTTTATTACACCAGTTATTGAAGCTCCAGGTATGAACACTAAATATTTCATTAGGGGCTGACCGAGTGGCTCAGTTGGTTAAGAGTTTGCTTAAGAGCACAAGCTCTGAGTAACAGGGTTGCTGGTTCTATTCCCACATGGGCCAGTGAACTGAGCCCAAGCTGAGCTGTCGCTGAGCTGCCAACAGGTGGCAGGATAGCTCAGCTGGTGACAGCACATGCTCCTAATGACAAGATTGCCTATTCAATGGTGGGCTATGACTACCTGTGGTTGGGACTGAACTCGGCACCTTGGAGCTGCTGCCCAGATGGCTCAGTGGATAGAGCCTGCGCTCTTAACAGCAAGGTTGCCAGTTCGACTCCCGTATGAAAAAAAAAAAATCATTAAAAATATGTTTTGTCATTTTTTTCTAAATTAGTTATAGGGTTTGGATTTGTATTTTCTAGAATAGGGTGCATTTTCAGTCCTAAGAGAATCTTAAATCTGAATTATTAAAGATTTCTCATGCTTGATTCCAGTCATCCACAGTATTATGAAATAATTTTTTAGATAGTAACACCCAATATTTGGCCATGATCTAATCATGGTTTTTTATAAGTTCAGCTGTCCTGTATTGGCCTTTGTTGCTCCCAAATACTTGTTGCTTTAAAACATTCAGAGATGAAATTGTCACTCTTCTCTTTTTTAATGCTATTTTTAGACTTTTTTTGGAAAGATGTCTACAGATGGGGTTTCCATCATTACCTTTTATTGATCTCTTAGGAAAGCATACAAAAGCTTAGAGGCTAATTTGGTCTACCAACACTAGACATAGTGAAAATACATTTTATGGTATAAATACAGCAGAAATTGATTTCATGACAGCCACATTGAGAAGGAAAATATACTTTGGCTTTTACACAAAGCACATAGTGAACACAGCCAATCTCTATCCCTTGCCACCAAATGGATTCTCTGAGAGGCAATCACTCAACTCAGGCAGCTGGAGAAAGCAGAAATGCCTTTAGGCATAAAAATTTGCTCTAATTGTCTTGCTAATGTAGATGTGAGACTTTTAAGCATTTCATTCAAGCAGTCAGGAATTTGTTTTCATGTTCTTGTTTTTTTGTAGCTTTAACTTCAAAACTCATTCTGCCAATGATCATTAGAGATAAAATGCCAATTTCAGCCAGATTAATTCATGTTAATGATTTATATTATAAAAATTACAACAGTTCTTGGAGAAGCAGAATGTAAGATTTATACTTCAACTGTAAACTCATTATTGTAATATCCATGCCATGTTCTATGTCCTCTCTCAAGTTGAATTGTGTCTATATGATATCAAATCATGTAAATGAAAAGAGAAAAATAAATTCAAGCATCCAGATATAGGAACGTGATGAACTTTTATTTTGTTGGAGATTTGTTATGTGAAATAAGACTGAGTTATGTCCATTCACACATTTGGTCAATCTAAATATATAGCCACTACTAATCAGAATGGGGGCAAATGATATATCTGGACTTCTTTATTACAAACACTGTAACAAATTATTATAGACAATGACTTTGGAAAGAGATTCTATATAGAAGAACATCTTATACAGAAATTCCACTGTATAATTTTGTACCAATTCTGTGTCTAGATCAATTTTTGCACAAAACCTCTTGTTTTTAAGACTTAGAAAATTTAGAAATATTATACATTCCTTTCCTTGCATGTGCATTTTAAGACCTCCTGCGAACTCCCAACCTTTGGTAACAATTTGGCATTGAGCTCACCTTCTTTATTTGCTCTTCAAGTTCCTTCATTGTTGTGGGTGACTCCAGCATCCACATATCAATATTTTAGTTTGGGGACATTTCTAACTTCAGTACTCCTCTCTACTTCAGTGACTTGTTCCTATAACCATATACTGAATTTTGTCATTCCTTGGCACCATTTTACTATGAAATATTGAAATCAACTAAAATCTATGGACAAAAAAAGGGGTTTTGTGGAAAATAACTTCACAGCATGATCTGATCATAAATTCCTAACTGGGTAGGTCATGGTGCACAGTCATGCTCTAGGCATGTAAGTTTTAGTAAAAGTTTTATTTTTGCTCTCAGCAAGATTTGTCGACTGTTTCTGTGCATCTAGGTTATCACACCTTTGAAATAAGCTGTAAGCACTCTCAGAAGAGCACATAATCTTGCTAACGGTCCTATAGTCCAATCCCTGCCTTGCTTTCTCCCAATTCCATGTAGTCTTCCTTTCCCTGGTTAATTCTGAATGCATGAAGAAGCTGAAAAACTGTTATTCTTCAGAGCATTTGAGACCTTGCTCCTTGGTATACGTAGCAAGTTTGGCTCACATAAACTCTTATAAAAATTCTCTACAGGATTGGATGTTTTTTGCATCCACAAATCTTATACAAAGATCTCATTGCCATTTCACAAATCCCATCTGGTCTGCTCTCCCATCCCAAACACATTAGCTCATCAATCTAACTGAGAAGTTCATTCCATTGAATTTTGTGCTCCACATCTCTCAACCCCTTTTCATCTTTACAAAATAAGTATTACAGTCTCTATTATCAGATGGTATAATTATTTACATGGGAAATCCTAAGAAATTTATAAAACAACTATTAGAACTAGTAAGTGAATTTGTCAGAATGGTACAGTCAATATACCAAAATCTACTATATTTTTGTTAGCGTACACAATTAAATTCTTTTAAAGCAAATTTTATTTACAAAAGCATCAAAAGCCATAGAGTACTTACAAAGAATATTAACAAATTATGTACAGGATCTATACACTGAAAACTGCAAAACATTGCTGAGAGAGAAAAAAAAAACCTAAGAAAATAGAAATTACCATGTTCATGGTGTGAACAAAAAATGGTTCTATGGAAAGTTAACCTTACAGGTTGATCTGATCATAAAGTCCTAACTGATTAGGTGACTAGTTATGTACCAGGCATGTAACTTCTTTAGATAAAGGTTTATCTTTGCTTTAAGTCTTGTCTATTGTTTCTGTACACTTAGGTTAACATAGCTTGAAGTAAGCATAATCACCTTCAAGAGAGTACATAATCTTGATAACTATCCTGTAATCAAACTTCTGCTTTGCTTTGTCCCACCTTCATTAAATATGCCTTACTTACTTCCTTAATTGCAAATGCATAAAAGAAACTATAAAACTCAGCATTTGAGTTCTTGCTTCCTAGCAATTATCATTAATTTTGGCTGAGATAAATTCTTATCAAAATTCTGTATACATTTGGATATTTCTTATGTCAATAACTTTAATTTTTTGGCTTCAAAAATTATTATAAAACAGGGGCTGGCTGAGTGGCGCGGTGGTTAAGCGCTGGCTTGGGAAGCCAGTGGCCCCGGTTCGGTCCCACATATGAGAGCCAGTAACACTGCCCTCAAAAAAATTAAATAAATAAATTAAAAAAGAGTGTGAGCTGAGCTCTGAGCAACAGCAGTTCGATGTCCAGCTCGAACTGAGCTGCCGCTGAGCTGCCAAAGAGGTGGCAGGATGGCTCAGCTAAAAAAACAAACAAAACAACAGCAACAAAATTATTATAAAACAGAAATAATTAATATAGTGTGGAATTAGCACAGAAAATGGATCACTAAAATAGAATTTATACTCCAGAACACAGAGTTCAGTCATTTATGTGACTGATATACCATATACAGTTATTAAATTTACAACAAAAACACAATAGCAAACCAATGAAAAAAAATGTGTCTTTTCAACCAATGGTATGACAGCTAGTGAACATTCATATGAAAAAAAGAAATTTGATCTCTACCTTACACAAGTTAATATAAAATGGATTAGAGTCCTAAATACAAAAGCTAAAAACTCTAAGAATTTTTTAAGAAAATATAAGAGAATAATTTATGCCACAGAAAGCAATAATCATAAAAGCAAAACTGATGTTTGACTACATCAAAAGTAACTTCTGGTCATTGAAAGACACCATTCAGCAAATAAATAGGCATTTTAACAATATTAATTCTTCCAATCCATTAACATGGGATTTCTTTCCACTTACTTGTGTCTGCTTTAATAGTTTTCATCAGTGTTTTATTGTTTGCAGTGTATAAATATTTCACCTTCTTGGTTAAATATTTTCCTAAATATTTTATTCTTTTTGATGTGATTACAAATAGGATTGTTTTCATAATTTCCTTTCTTAGTAGTTCATTATTAGTGTGTAGAAATACAACTTATTTTTGTATGTTGATTTTTTTTATATTGCAAATTTACTGAATTTGTTTATCAGTTCTAACAGTTCTTTTTTTTTTGTGGCATCTTGAAGATTTCCTACATGTTTGAAGATTACAACATCCATAAACAGAGATAATTTTCTTCTCCCTTTCTGATTTGGATGCATTTAATTTCTTTATTTTGCATATTTGCTTGGCTAGGACTTCAAGTACTATGTTAAATACAAGTGGTAAAAGTGGAAATTCCTGCCTTAATGTACATACTATCAAAAGTGATCTAAAGATTCAATGCAATCCCTATTAAAAATCTTAATGGTATTTTTTACAAATAAAAAAAAATAATAAAAAAAATTCTAGGGCCGGCCGAGTGGCTCAGTTGGTTAAGAGCTCACTCAAGAGTGCGAGCTCTAAGCAACAGGGTTGCTGGCTGGATTCCCAGCCCAAGCTGAACAGGTGCTGAACTGCCAACAGGAGGCAGGATGGCTCAGCTGAAAAATAAATAAATAAATAAATAAATAAATTCTAGAACTCATATGGAACCACAAAGGATCCTAAACAGCCAAAGCAATCAATCTTATGCAAGAAGAATAATGTGGAAGGCATTATACTTCCTGACTACAAAATATATTATAAACCATAGTAATCAAAACAGTATGATACTGGCATTAAAACAGGTATATAGTCTAATGGAACAGAATAGAGAGCCCAGAAATAAACCTACAATATGGGAACAACTGATATTTGACAAAGGCGCTAAGATCACAAACTCGGGAAAGGATAGACTCTTCGATAAATGGAGTTGGGAAAATTGGATATCCAAAATCAAAAGAAGAATAAAATGAGACCCTTCTCTTACATAAAAATTAACTCAAAATGGATTGAAGACCTAAACATAAGGTCTGAAACCATAAAACTCCAAAAATAAAACATAGAGGAAACATTCCCTCACATTAATCTTTGCAAAGATTTCTTGGATATGACACCAAAAACACAAGACATGAAAAGCAAAAATAGACAAGTAGAACTACACCACACTCACAAGCTTCTGCACAGCAAAGACAACAATCAACAAAATGACAAGGCAACCTACAGAATGAGAGAAAATATGTTCTAACCATATACCTAATAAAAGGTTAATATAAAAATATGTAGGGAACTCCTATGATCCAATAACCAAAAAAATAAATCCCCTAAGACAAATAACTGGATTTAAAAAAGGAGATTTCCCCAAAGAAAACATAAAGTGGCTAACAGGTTTATGAGAAGCAGCTCAACATCATTAATCACCAGGTAAATATAAATCAAAACCACAATGAGATATCACCTCACACCACTTAGGATGGCTTTTATCAAAAACAAAACAAAACAAAACAGAAGGTAACAAGTGTTGGCAAGAATGTGGAAAAGAGGGAACCCTTATTCACTGTCAGCAGAAATGTAAATTGATATAGTCATTATGGAAAACATTATGGAGGTTCCTCGAAAAATTAAAAAAGAGAACCACCATAAGATCTAGTAATCTGACTTTTGGGCATGTATATCCAAAAGAATTGAAATAGAAACTTTAAAGAGAGATCTGCATTTCATGTTCATTGCAGCTTTGTTTGCAACAGTCAAGACATAAAAGTGACTTAATGTCCACCAATAAATGAATGGATAAATAAAATGAGGTATATACCTACCGTGGAGTGTTACTCAGCCTTTAAAAAGACTATTCTTCCATTTGTAGCAACATGGATGTACATGGAGGACATTATGTTAAGTGAAATAAGCCAGGCACCAAAAGACAAATTCTATATTACCACTTACATGAGGAATATAAAACAATGAAACTCATAGGAACAGAGAGTTGAATGGTGGTTGCCAGGAAAACAGGGACCTGTTAGTCACAGGGTACAAGGTTTCAGTTATGCAAGATGAACATGGCCAAGAGATCCAATGCACAATACTATGCCTATGGTTAATAATACTGTATTGAGTACTTACAAATTTGCTAAGAGGGTAGATCTTAAGTTTGTTCTTATCATACAAAAAAATAATGGACTGTAAGAAAAATTTTGAAGGTGATGGATGTGTTTATAGCATAGATAGCGGTAATGATTTCATCGATGTAGACTTATCTCCAAACTCATCAAGTAGTAGACACTAAATGTCAGCGTTTTGTATTTCAACTGTAGCTCAATAAAATGGTTAAAAAAGAAAATGAATGGGTAAGATACAGGCTGGGGGAAAACATTCACAAATATATATATTTTTTAAATTACTGGTTTCTTGCATATATAAAGAATTCCTGAGATTCAATAATAAAAACATCAAGAACCCAATAAAAATAGTTGAACAGATGCTTTGCAGATCATTAGGAAAATGCAAAATAAAATCACAATAAGATATACATCCACCAGACTAAAAAATAAATTAAATTAACTATAAAGAAACCCAGAAATCTAATGTAATTATGGTGAAAATTCTCATACAGTGTTATACTACCATTTGGAAAAAAAGGTCTGTTAGCTTTTTAAAAGTTAAACATACATCTTCCCTACACCCAGAAATTCCAATTGTAGGTATTTTCCAAAGAAAAAGAAATCATATGAACATAAAAATCCTTGTTTAAAAATTTTCATACCAGGCCAGCCGAGTGGCAAGGTGGTTAAGAGCTGGCTTGGGATGCCAGCGGCCCTGGTTCGGATCCCACATATGTGGACCAATAACACTGCCCTCAAAAAAAAAAAAAAAAAAGGGGACTTCTGGTAAAATGGCGGAATAGACAGACGCTTTGCTAACTAACTCCCAGGATCACACCAAAATTACATACAATTTATACAACATTCAACCCCAGAAGTCCGTGGAACACTAGATGAACAGAACTACTAAACGAAGAACTTAAAGAGGAGGCCATGTCAAATTTGGTAGGAGGGGCAGAGACGAGAGAGAGCGAACCCCGTGAGGGAGGTCCCAGCCGTGGGAAGCTTCTCCGGTTGGGGGAGAGACCCTCCGGCCACATACCAAGCTCACCAGCCCAGAGTTGCTTTGCCACGAAGAGGAGTTCCAAGATATCTGGCAGTAAATTAGTGAGGACTCTCTTTGCTCTGCTTGGTGAGGCTGAGGGTGGCTAGAGTATGAGAGGGGCCGGTGCATGGGCTTACTCGCCCGTGAGCACTTACCTGGTTCCTGGTGGAGGTAATACCTGTGTGAGCCGGGCCCAGGAGCCTGCGGGGACGGACTGAACTGAGCACCTTTGGTACAAAAGCTGGAGTTTCTTGGACTATTGTTCCCGTGGTGTGGAGCTTGCATGCGAATGGTGTACAGGAGGGCGCTATTTTGTCAGGGTTGGGCCCTCCCACAGAGGCTCAAGTCCGGGACCTCATTGGTCTGGTGGAATTGGTGCAGAAGTGCGAGCGTGTGTGCGCGCACATGCAGACTTGGATCTCCACCCTCCAACTGGCTTATACTGTGTTTTCAGGGAAACACTGGGCAGGTGCCCTCCAGTTCCAACAGGCTGCTCACTGAGATGCAGGGAGTGCACGAGCCGCCTCGGGTCCCCGCTCTCTGCACTGCGCTTGCAGAGCTACCAGGCTGGTGATTGGTTGTCGGGCTGTTCGGCATGATCTGCGAGCGGCTGATTGGGACAGGCTGAGACTGGGAGTTTTCCTGGGAGTGTTTGGCCATGAGTTGTGTGTCTGCATGATCCAGGCAGGGCTCTCCTGGTGATCTATCTAGTGCATCAAAGCAATCCCAGAGCGACAGACAGAATGAGGAAACAAACATGTCACAAGTAAAAGGTCAGAAGAAACCTCTAGAAATGGAACAAAATGAAACAGAGGGATCCAACCTTTCAGAGACAGAGTTTAGAATACTCATGATAAGAATGTTTAAGGAACTTAGCGAGGACATAAAGAAGGATAGGGAAACCATAAATAACAACCTGTTAGAACTAAAGAATACAATAACTGAAATGAAGAACACACTCGAAGGAATCACCAGTAGAGTAGATGAAGCAGAGGAGCGGATCAGCGATTTGGAAGATAAAATAGCAGAACTCACCCAGTTGGCACAGCAAAAAGACCAAAGAATAAAAAACAATGAAAATAGTTTAAGAGCCCTATGGGACAAGGTGAAACGCAACCACCCTCGAATCATAGGAATACCAGAAGAAGAGAAGAAGCAAGGAGTCGAGAATGTATTTGAAAAAGTAATGACTGAAAACTTCCTTACCCTGGTGAAGATAATCAACATACATGCCCAGGAAGTGCAGAGGGTTCCAAACAAGCTGAACTCAAACAGGTCCACACCAAGACACATCATAGTTAAAAATGGCAAAGATTAAAGACAAAGACAGAATCCTAAAAGCAGCAAGAGAAAGACAGCAGCTTACATACAAATGAACTCCTATTAGACTAACAGCTGACTTCTCTACAGAAACTTTGCAGGCCAGAAGGCAGTGGCAGGAGATATTCAAAGTGACACAAAATAAAGGCTTACAGCCAAGATTGCTCTACCCAGCACAGCTATCACTTAAAATTGAAGGAGAAATAAAGACTTTCTCAGAAAAGAATAAGCTTAAGGAATTCATTACCACCAAGCCAGCATTGCAAGAAATTTTAAAAGGGCTTTTTTAAACAAAAGAAAGGGGTAAACAAGCTAATGCAGGAAGACCAGGAATACAAATGACAAAATTGCAATACATATGCACCAATCAATAATCATTTTAAATGTGAATGGGCTAAATGCTCCAATCAAAAGACAGAGAGTGGCTGAGTGGATAAGAAAATAGGACACATGTATATGCTGTTTACAGATGGAATTATTTCATGCAAATGGAAATTAGAAAAAAAAAGCTGGAGTAGCAGTACTTATTTTGGGCAAAATAGACTTTAAAATGACTACAATAAAAGACAAAGAAGGGGCAGTCTGAGGCAGAAGCTCAGGCCGGGCAAGTGTGGGAGGAGAGAGAGGAGACGACTGTGCAGAGGTACGAGCTGCACCCGCGGCTCGCCAGGTCCCCAGGAAGCAGGGTGCAGAGCCCCACAGCGGCAGGGCAAGATCAGTCCCTGCACCCGCCCGGTTCAGGGATCAGTCACTGTGCCCACCGGGTCCCGCGGAGCGCAGAAGCCTGAAACCCGGGAGCAGGGGAAAACAGAGGACTCACCCGCGGAGAAGCAGCGCGCGCTGGGCGGAGACGCAGGTCCCGGAGAGACGGAGCGGGGATCGGAGCCGCGTGGAAAGGTGCGCGCAGCCCCCTGAACCCCGGCGACAGTCCCTCCAGGAGCGCAGCAGGAGAACGGCGCGGGCGCGCGCCGGCTCCAAGGCAGAAGCCTTAAACCCGGGAGCAGGGGAAACACAGGACTCGCCCGCGGAGACGCAGCGCGCCGGCCGGAGTCACAGGTCCCCGAGAGACGGAGTGGGGATCGGAGCCTCGGGGCAGGGGGCTTGCAGTCCCTTAAACCCCGACAGTCTCTTTGGGGGAGCAGCAGGAGCACTGCGGGCGCGCGCCGGCTCCAAGGCAGAAGCCTGAAACCTGGGAGCAGGGGAAAAAGAAGGCTCACTCGGACACGCAGCGCGCCGGGCAGAGACGCAGGTCCCCGAGAGACGCGGAGCGGGGATCTTGGCCACACGGTAGGGTGCGCGCAATTCCCTAAATCCCGGCAGACCCTTTGGGAGAGCAGCAGGAACTCCGCTGGAGCATAAGAGGCAAAGGCCTTAGCTTGAAACAGTGTTGGAACTGTGGCTTTGTTTATTTTTATGTTTTGTTTTTTTTTCCCTTTTTCTACTCTTGAACAGAAAGCAAAAAAAAAAAAACCCAATAACTCACCCACTCCCACAAACTTTGTCCCCTGCCAAGACAGTCTTAAACTGACTCCTGAAGGGAGCAATAGGGGCAGACTAGGAAGATATCCTTACCTGCAGGGGGTTGAGAATTTCCACCCAGTAAAGGCAGCAGAGTGAGATTACCTACCCCGCCCCCACCTTTAGGCAAGGCTTGGGAGGCAGGGCAGGTTCATCTGCTGAGGCACTAATTAACAGATTCTTAGCAGCAGGCTTTTGGTAGTGAGGAATTCTTTAATTCTCCACGGCTGTCAACCCAAAGGGTGCCCAGAGACACTCATTGAGCCTTTGGGGGTGCAGCCTGCCTTGGGACAGGCAAAAGCAAAAAGGCAGTGACTTTGTAAAAACCACCAATCACACGTCACAACCACACTCAAGTACAGCAAACCTGCAGTGCCAGGATTACGCTAGGCATCAGGTGGCCTACTGTTCCCACAAGACGCACAGGAATTTTTGTACAGCAGGCAAACTGAAGAGAGCTTGGTGGACTTTAGCCTAGACCAGCACGGGTATTTTTGGTTTGTTTGGTTTTATTCTGTTTTGTTTTCCCTTTATTGGCTGCTTATCTTGGTTGTTTTTGGTTTTTATTTCTATTTCATTCTAATCATATTGTAGTTTTTAATATAGGCATATATATATAGGTGTATATAGGTGAATATATGTCCATATATATGGGTGTGTAGACAAATATATATATATATATTTTTTTTCCTTTTTTCTATTTCTTTTTCTTTCTTTTCTTTTTCTTTTTTCCCCACCCTCACTTTCTCTCTTATTTTATTCATTCTTCTCACTGCTATACTTTTCCTCTTTTCCTTTTTTCTGCAAATTTTATTTTTTAAATTTTTCTTACTTTTTTATTATTATTTTAGTTTATTTTTATTTTTTATTTTTTAGGTATAGCTAATCGGTTTCTCATGTTTATTTTATTTTTTATTTTAGGATATTGTATTTTATTTTGTTTCCTCTTCTGTTATTATTGAGTATGTGGTTTTTGTTTTGTTTCTGTTTGTTTTCTTCATTAGTATGATTGATATTTCTGTACAAGTTGACTGTAGTTTGATGGTTGGTTGTTTTTACTTGTGCGAGCATTTGGTTTCCTTTGGTGGCTGCGGAGGTTGTTCTTGTTGATCTGTTATGCTCTAAAATCACTCTGCAGCAGTGGGTCCAAACAAAAAGACACAAGAATCATCATACCCGGAGGCCAACTTTAGATAAAACTAGAGCATTTCTGGGTTTGACATACAAGAGTCACACCCAAAATGAAGTTACTACAGGTACTAAGAGCCATAGGGTCCAAGTTTCATCAGAGGGGTCAATCCTCTCACAGCAGCTCATAAACTGCAGAAGCTGCTGATCCTCACAGCTAATCAATCTGGGAGTCAATCCCACCTACTGACAAACCAAAAGTAATCAAAACTAAAACTTCAACAAGTGAGGACGCACAACACAAGGAACACCTCAGATACAAGCACAGGAGAATAGGGAGACTGAGTAATTCAAATATAAAGGACACACACCATATAAGTTTACCCAGAAAAGACTGAGAAATCTGGGGGATCTATCTGTTATATTGAAGCAAACACAAAGAGTAAGCCAGAATGGGGAGACAAAGAAACATAACACAAATAAAAGAACAGAAGAAACTTCCTGAATCAGTGGAAATAGAGGAAATAGAGGTAACCAACCTATCGGAGACAGAGTTCAGAACACTGATTATTAGAATGTTCAAGGAAATTAATGAAAATATAAAGAAGGATAGAGAAATCATGAAAAGCAACCAGCTAGAACTTAAGAACACAATTACTGAATTAAATAACAAACTTGATGGAATCACTAGCAGACTGGATGAAGCAGAAAATCGAATCAGTGACTTAGAAGACAAAATAGCAGAGATCACCCATGTGGTACAACAAAAAGAAAAAGAATGAAAAACATGGAAAATAGTTTAAGAGAGCTGGGGGACAACATCAGACGCAATAACCTAAGGGTCATTGGAGTACCAGAAGGAGAAGAGAGGGAGCAAGGGATTGAGAATATATTTGAAGTAATAATGTCTGAAAACTTCCCTAACCTGGCAAAGGACATTGAAATACAAGCCCAGGAAGTGCAGAGAGTTCCAAACAGGATGATTCCAAACAGGCCCACTCCAAGACACATTATAGTGAAAATGGCAAGGCTTAAGGACAAAGACAGAATCCTTAAAGCAGCAAGGGAAAGGCAGCAAGTTACTTACAAGGGTACCCCCATAAGATTATCAGCTGACTTTTCTACAGAAACTTTGCAGGCCAGAAGAGAGTGGCAGGAGGTTTTCAAAGTGATGAAAAATAAAGGCCTACAACCAAGATTGCTGTATCCAGCAAGGTTATCATTTAAAATCGAAGGCGAGATAAGGAGCTTTGCAGAAAAAAATAAGTTAAGGGAATTCATTACCACCAAGCCAGCTTTGCAGGAAATGCTAAAAGGGCTTCTTTAAGTAGAAGAGAAAAACAACCTATGAAAGACTACGAACACAAATAACAAAATGGCAATAAATACACACCTATCAATAATCACATTAAATGTAAATGGATTAAATGCTCCAATAAAAAGACATAGGGTGGCTGAATGGATAAGAAAGCAAGACCCCAGTATATGCTGTATACAAGAGACTCACCTCAGATCCAAAGACTCATACAGGCTGAAAGTAAAGGGATGGAGTAAAATATTTCATGCAAATGGTACTGAGAAAAAAGCTGGAGTAGCGATACTTATATCAGATAAAATGGACTTTAAATTGAAGAATATAACAAAGGACAAAGAAGGACACTTCATAGTAATGAAGGGATCGATCCAACAAGAGGACATAACTCTAGTAAACATCTATGCACCTAACATAGGAGCCCCTAAATATATAAAACAGATATTGTCAGACATAAAGACAGAGATCAACAGTAACACTATCATAGTAGGGGACTTCAACACCCCGCTGTCACTAATGGACAGATCCTCCAGACAGAAAATCAATGTGGAAACAGCAACCTTAAATGACACATTAGACCAGCTGGATTTAACAGACATTTTCAGAGCATTTCATCCCAAAGCTACAGAATATACGTTCTTTTCAAGTGCACATGGAACATTTTCTAAGATAGACCACATGTTAGGCCACAAAACAAGTCTCAATAAATTTAAGAAGATTGAAATCATTTCAACTGTATTCTCTGACCACAATGCTATGAAACTAGAATTCAATTATAAGAAGAAATCCGGGAAGCTGACAAATAAATGGAGGCTAAACAATATGCTATTAAATAGTGAGTGGGTCACAAATGAGATCAAGGAGGAAATCAAAAGATACCTCGAGACAAACGAAAATGAAAACACCACGACCCAAAATCTCTGGGATGCTGCGAAAGCAGTCCTAAGAGGGAAGTTTATAGCAGTGCAGGCCTACCTAAACAAGGAAGAAAAATCTCAAATCAACAGGTTATCCTTACACCTAAGGGAACTGGAAAAAGAACAGCAAAAGAGGCCCAAGAGGAGTACAAGAAAGGAGATAATAAAGACCAGAGCAGAAATAAACAATATAGAGAACAGAAAAACAATTCAAAAGATCAATGAAACCAAGAGCTGGTTTCTTGAGAAGATAAACAAAATTGACAAACCTCTAGCCAGGCTCATCAAAAAAAAAAGAGAGAGGACTCAAATTAGCAAAATCAGGAATGAAAGAGGGGAAATGACTACAGACATCACAGAAATACAAAGAATTCTAATAAATTACTATGAGCAACTATATGCCAACAAATTTGACAATCTGGATGAAATGGATAATTTTCTAGAAGCATACAACCTTCCAAAGCTAACGCAAGAAGAAACAGAAAATCTAAATACCCTGATTACTACCAAGGAAATTGAATCAGTAATTGACAAGCTCCCAAAAAACAAAAGCCCTGGACCAGACGGCTTCACAAGTGAATTTTATCAAACATTCAAAAAAGAACTATCACCTATTCTTCTCAAACTATTCCAAAAAATCCAGAAGGAGGGAAGGCTCCCAAACTCTTTTTATGAAGCCTCTATCACCCTGATTCCAAAACCAGATAAAGACATCACAAAAAAGGAAAACTACAGGCCAATCTCCCTGATGAATATAGATGCAAAAATTCTCAATAAAATATTAGCAAACAGAATTCAGCAATATATTAAGAAGATTATACGTCATGATCAAGTGGGATTCATCCCTAGTGCGCAAGGCTGGTTCAACAACCGTAAATCAATTAATGTGATACACCACATCAACAAAATGAAGGATAAAGATCACATGGTCATTTCAATAGATGCAGAAAAAGCATTTGACAAAATCCAACAGCCATTTATGTTAAAAACCCTTAGCAAAGTGGGAATACAGGGATCATATCTCAACATAATAAAAGCCATATATGATAAACCTACAGCTAACATCATACTCAATAGGGAAAAGCTAAAACCATTCCCCTTAAGATCAGGAACAAGACAAGGCTGTCCACTTTCTCCTCTTTTATTCAACATAGTGCTGGAAGTTCTAGCCACATCAATCAGACAACAAAAAGAAATAAAAGGCATCCAAATTGGCAAGGAAGAAGTAAAATTGTCATTATATGCAGATGACATGATACTGTATATAGAGAACCCCAAAGACTCAATCAAAAAACTATTGGAACTGATAGACAAATTCAGTAAAGTAGCAGGATATAAAATCAATGTTCAGAAATCGGTGGCATTTGCATATACCAATAATAAACTAATGGAAAGAGAAATTAAGAAAACTGTCCCATTTACAATTGCGTCAAGAACTATAAAATACCTAGGAATAAATTTAACCAAAGAAGTGAAAGATCTGTACTCAGAAAATTATAAGACACTGAAGAAAGAAATCATAGAAGATACAAATAAATGGAAACACCTACCATGCTCATGGATAGGAAGAATTAATATAGTTAAAATGTCCATACTGCCTAAAGCAATATATAGATTCAATGCAATTCCTATCAAACTACCAAGGGCATTTTTCACAGAAATAGAAAATATAATCCTAAAGTTTATATGGAATCATAAAAGACCCAGAATAGCCTCGGCAATTCTGAGGAATAAAAACAAAGTTGGGGGGATCACACTACCAGACATCAAAACCTACTACAAGGCCACAGTAATCAAGACAGTTTGGTATTGGCATAAAAACAGGCACATCGATCAGTGGAACAGAACAGAGAGCCCAGAAATAAATCCAAGCATTTACGGACAGTTAATCTATGACAAGGGAAGCAAGAATTTACACTGGAGTAAAGATAGTCTATTCAATAAATGGTGCTGGGAAAATTGGACGGACACATGCAAAAAAATGAAACTGGATCATCTCCTTTCGCCTTATACAAGAACAAATTCAAAATGGATTAAAGACTTAAATGTAAGACCTGAAACCATAAAAATCCTAAATGAAAATATAGGGAGTACATTTGCAGACATTACTCGGAGCAATATTTTTACTGATACATCCCTACGGGCAAGGGAAGTAAAAGAAAAAATGAACATATGGGATTATATCAGACTTAAAAGTTTTTTCACAACAAAGGAAACCATTAATAAAACAAAAAGGAAGCCTACTGAATGGGAGAATATATTTGCCAACGATATATCTGATAAGGGGTTAATATCCAAAATTTATAAAACACTCATGAAACTCAACACCAAAAAAAACAAACAACCCAATTAAAAAATGGTCAGAAGATATGAAGAGACATTTCTCTAAAGAGGACATACAGATGGCCAACAGGCATATGAAAAAAAGTTCAACCTCACTGGTCATTAGGGAAATGCAAATAAAAACCACCATGAGATACCACCTCACTCCAGTCAGAATGGCTATCATCAACAAATCAACAAACAACAAGTGATGGCGGGGCTGTGGGGAAAAGGGGACCCTGCTGCACTGTTGGTGGGATTGCAGATTGGTGCAGCCACTATGGAAGTCAGTATGGAGGTATCTCAAAGAACTGGAAATAGAGCTACCGTTTGACCTAGCAATTCCACTCCTAGGTATTTATCCTGAAAAAACCACGACACTTATTCAAAAAAAGTTATGCACCCCGATGTTCATAGCAGCACAATTTACAATAGCTAAGACTTGGAAACAACCAAAATGCCCGTCAGTAGATGACTGGATTAAGAAACTGTGGTATATTTATACAATGGAGTATTACTCCGCTATAAAGAAGAATGAAATCGTGCCATTTGCAATGATATGGATGGACCTAGAGACTATAATGTTGAGTGAAATAAGTCAGTCAGAGAAGGACAAATACCATATGATCTCACTCATATGTGGAATATGAAAAACTGTATGAATGAGCAAAGTAAACAGAAACTGTCTCATAGATATAGAGGAAAAATCAGGGTTGCTAATTTGGAGAGGAATGGGGATGAGGGAGAAGGGGAAGGGATTAGACAGCAAAAATAGGCAACTACAATATTGCTACTGGGATAGGAAAAACAATTTGGGGAATATAATTAATAATGTTGTAAATATTCTGTGGAATGTCAGATGATCATAGGTCTTGTTAGGGAGACCATTTCATGGATGGAGTAGAGGTTTGATCACTGCACTGTATTACTAAAGTGGAGGTGGTATACCTACTGTAATTGAATATATATAGATAGTCACGGGATGTGGATTATACTGTGGAAGAGAGTCAGAGGAAGAGTAATAGATATATATGATATGGGGGGGTGTGGGGTGGTGTATTGGGGGTGGGGGGGGTTGTCACTTTGAGGGGTAAAATGTATAACTATTGCACTGTGTTGTACACCTGAAACTAATTAAAAATAAAATAAAAATTTAAAAAAAAAAGACAAAGAAGGGCACGATAACCCTAATAAACATCTATGCACCCAACATAGGAACTCCTAATTACATATAACAGATTTTGACAGACATAAAGACAGAGATCAACAGTAACACTATCATAGTAGGGGACTTCAACAACATTGTCACCAATGGACAGACCCTTTAGACAGAAAATCAACACAGAAAGAGGGGCCTTAAACGACACTTTAGACCAGCTGGACTTCGTCGATATTTTTAGAGCATTTCACCCCGAAAAAGCAGAATATACATTCTTCTCAAGTGCACATGGGACATTTTCCAAGATAGACCACATTAGGCCACAAAACAAGTCTCAGTAAATTTAAGAAGATTGAAATCATATCAAGTAGATATAAAGGAAAAACTGATGGTTGCTGGCTGGGAGGGAGTGGGGATGAGGGAGAAGGGGAAGGTTTTGGACAGCGTAGGTGGGTGACTACAATGTTGCCACAGGGATGTGGGGGGCATGTTGGGAGCCAACAGTCTGACAAGGCTACATTGAAATAAAGATCCACGCTCAGCACTGGATGTCTGGGATGCTGCCTTATGGTTGGTCATGTAATCTCTCCTGTCTCTATGAACTCATGTGCCTCCACATCAGATTCTACAGGAGACAGTACTTTCACTGCATTTATGACAAGTCCCTTTGGTGCTCCATTGAGAGCTGTGTAAGTGAATGACTGGCTGTGTAAGTGAATGACGGGTAAGATCTCCTACAAGAGGAGACAACCCAAGGCAGGCTACAGCCCCGTTTTGGGACCCCAGGACTGAGAATTAGGGGACTCAAGCTCCTTGGAGGCTGAAGCTCAGGCCTCTGGCCACATAGGCCAAAAAGCCTGTCTATGAGAAACAGATGGCCTCTGTGAGAAACTGGTGTTGTCATCCATTCTTGCCTATGCAGCTGTGAAAGGTTTCCTTGGAGTCCAGGAGACCATGGTCTCTCAGCCATGAGAGTTCTGATAAGAGACAGCTTACTGACCATGAGGTATTTTAATTAACAGCCTTGTTTTAACTCTTTGCTTTGTACATTGCTGCAGCAACAAAAACTGAAGCTTTGACTGAGAAACAGATGTTCCCCTCTATTGCAATAATATGCAGCTCTTCTTAGGATAGGAAAAGTTTGAGACTCCTTTTGCTACTAAGTATCATTAATCACATAAAAATAGACTTTAGATGGTGTTTGCCCTAAACTCAGCCACTGCTAGTCTCTTGGCAATAGTTCAAGTATACGCCCTGTAAGGTAGTCATGGTAACCACTCTAGATGATAAGTAAAGTCCTTGAACGGGCCACCGTGTACCCTGGAAAGATACAATTACAAAAAGGTAAAAGCTCTGAGAAAGAGAAAAACATCCTGATCACGTGAAACATAACTTGCAATTGAGGTAATGGTCAGAAGCCCCTATAAAAGGGGCCAGGCTTTAATAATAAAGTGTGTGTGACGCTCCTGTGAACCTCTTTCCAGTGTCCCCCTCCTTCTTTTTCCTCGCCAACGCCATCCCACCTGAGGGAATCCCTGGTCCTCGCGGGGGCTGGCTCCCCGCAGGGGCAGTTCTGGGAATGTAATTGATAATGTTGGGAAGATACTGTTATGTTAAGTGAAATAAGTCAGGCAGAGAAAGACAAATACCATATGATGTCACTTATATGTGGAATCTGAAAAACTGAATGAATGAGCAAAGTAAACAGACACATAGATATAGAGGAAAAACTGCTAGTTGGGAGGGGAGTGGGGATAAGGGAGAAGGGGAAGAGATTAGACAGCATAAATAGACAACTACAATATTGCCACAGGGATATGAAAGATAGTTTGGGGAATATAATAATGTTGCAAAAATTTTGTGGCGTGTCAGATAGTCACATGTCTTGTTAGGGAGACCACTTCATGGATGGAGTAGAGGCTTGATCACTGCCCTGTACACCTGAAGCTGATGTTGTATAATATTGTATGCCAACTGTAACTGAATATATAGATAGTCACGGGATGTGAAGTATACTGTTGAAGGGAATCAAAGGAATTGTAATAGATACGTATGATATGTGGGAAGGAGTGGGGTGGCAAACTGGGGCCGGGAGTTGTCACTTTGAGGGATAAAAAGTATAACTATTGCATTGTGTTGTACACCTGAAACTAATTTTTTAAAAAATGTTTATTTCACAATAAAAGATTATAAAAAAATTTCATACCAATTTTATTAATATTTGTGAAAACCTATATGAAGCCCAGATATCCATCAAGAGGGAAATAGATAAGAAAGTTTTGGTATGCTTATAAAATAAATTACTAGTTAGGAATGAAACTGAAAAAACTACAGTGTTTGAAACAACATGGGTGAAACTCAAAATACAAAAGATACATATGTATGATTTCATTTATTTGAAGTCTTACAATAGGCAACACTAACTTATGATTAAAAAAAAGAACAGAACAGTGGAGTGAGGGCAAAGATTTATTGAGAAATGGCATAAAAGAACTTTTGAGAGGTGATGGAAATATTTTCTATCTTGATTGATGTTTAGTTAGTTCACATAGGTATATGCATTTTTCAAACTCATTGCTTTCAATCAATATTTATGCATTTCACATTTATATATTTTTTAAAGTTTTAAAAACATGGAACAATAGTTATAGGTACACATGTTGAAAGATTTAGCAGTAGTATTTACTGGTATTTACAATTTACTTTGAAATGCATCAAAAAAATAGGCACTCTGCTAAAAATAATCTTAAAGTAACAGAATCCTATTGTTAAGTCCAGGTGGCCATTCTCCTTTCTTAATTGGCCTTTAAGATGTCCTCCAATGACAAAGGCAACACATATCATTGTTAATGCCTGTTTTCCCTGCTGGTTTGAATAACATATCAGACTTCAGTATCTGAGTAATATGATGTGCTCAATAATACCTGTCCTTTGACTCAAACCATCCTTTTATCCTACTACTTATCCAAACTCTACCATCCTTCAAGATCATTCTAAAATTTCAGCCCATTCACAAAGTTCTTCTTGATTATGCCATGGGAATCAATTTCTTCTGAATTCACTTAATATTCATTTCAAATAGTATTTATTAAGCATATATTTGGCTCTAATTTATGTGCATAGGATAGGTGAATGAACAGAAAAGACAAAGATCTCTATTTGGAACTTTCCAAGAAGACAGACAGTACAGAATACATATAATTTTTATCACTCATTTAGAAATTAACCATAATATCCTTTGTTTGTCTTTGATAAAAAAGGATAATATCATAAGCTGCCTCATATATTTTTGTAAGCATGAGTTTAATATATTGAATTTAAAGTCTTTTATATAATTTTCTTTTACCATTTTAAACTCATTTGTATGATGAACTGCTTTGTGTACCTTGACTCTCTATTAGGTTTCATGATCTTTTCATGAAAAGATAAACTATCTAACATTATACAACTTCTCATACATTTAATAGAGTATTATGCAAATGATAGACACTCAAAAATCAAACATAAATATAATTTAAGAGAATTCTATTTTAAATATACAACTATTTTGTAATATACCAGTTGAGGTTTGGTGTGGGGCATGATGGGAGGATCAGAGAATAACAAGTATTAAGTACTTTCTATGTATATCTCTCTATATTAATCTCATTTATTCTTTATAATAATCTAATTTGCAAATGAGAATACTGAGGTTTACTGGGATTAAGTTACCTGCCAAGGTCACACAAGCAATAAGGGGCAGAGTAGAGCTTTAATAGCAATTTGTTTTTACTCTGTCACTTTAGCTTCCCTCCTGGATTCATATATAGTTCTTAGAAATAAATAGGTGTAGTATCCTCCCATCCTTTCTCTAAACCCTTTTTCAAATTTGAAAAGCAGGTATTCATAGCACATATCCACATGTGATAATAATTTTGATAGCAATGACATACTATAATTCTCTTCAACAAGTAAAATATACATATCCTAAAATATGCTAGCATATTATAGAGAAAATCATTGCCTTTATTTTTCTTTTCTTTTTATTTTATGTTAGCTGAGCCATCCTGTTACCTGTTGGCAGCTCAGTGGCTGCTCAGCTCAGGCACTGAATTGCAGTTGCTCAGAGCTCAGCTCACACTCTTGAGTGAGCTCTTAACCAACTGAACCACTCGGCTGGCCCAAAGAAAATCATTGCCTTCAGAGTAAGGAGCCTTGCTGTATATCTATCTTGCTTCTATTCAATTAATGATTAAGTAATAATTAATTAATATGGTGCCTACATTTTTTTTTAGTTTTACATTTGGAAGTCCTATTCAATATAACATTTGCTATGATGTTAAATTGTTTCTTAATCAATTCTATTTATTAAACCTACATAAAGTACATCAAATACATCATATAACTGTCTTTTTTATAGTAGTAATGATAAAAAACTTTTCCTCATAAATATATCCTAAGCAAATATTTCTGTAGCACAGATAACTAGCAATTTTGGAAATCCTTAAATAATTGCCAAATTACTTTAATGGCAGATGAATGAAGATTAAGGTTAATATTAAATGTTTCAGGTAATGTAAAATAAATAATTAAAATAAATTTCTAATATCTGTTTTTCTTAGAGGCATGAAATAAAAATTATTTGGATCTGGTTAAATTATCATTAAGCAGTTGTCAAATTATGTATGTTTCCATTTTCTCCCTTAAAATATTTTCTGAATGAGTGTCATGCTGAAGGAAGGAGCAAATTAATATCCTTCTTTATTTAGAAGGATTTTAGAATGTTTTTTTAGAAGGATTTTGGAATGTTTTTGCCATGATATTAACACAATGTTATTTGGGTATTGCTTTTCATGTGGGCAGGATGTGAGGTTTGTGGAGATTCACAGTAAGTAGCAGAGATGACACAGTAATCTGGGCTCAACTCAACCATGATGCCATTGGATTGGATCCAGACATCCAACCCTTCCATTTTTTTATTTTATTTGAATCACCCTACATGTACTCTGTAACAATACACATAGCTCAAGCCTTCTACATTATTAGCAGATACAGAATTCCACAAACTTCAAATTACTTCTAAGTGTTGAAATAAACTAAATTCCAAAAGAACTCCCATTGCCTACTACGCAAGCCTGAGTGTAGAAATAGGGGAAGGTAAGACTTGAGAAATTTCATGAAAAAGAGCCAAAAGATACAGAGGAGTTAGGTAAAGACATATAACATTTTTCTCAAAATAAAACATGTCCATCATTAAATACCAATGTACTGAGCACAGTTTAGGACTTGATAGCTCGGGGCAAGGGCTTAAAATTCAGGGAAACACAGGTTGCTGTATTGGAGAAGTATTGCTTTTGGGGAAGATTCATATATAAGGAGAAGTGGTGATATCCCTTGGTGATGTGGCCATACAGAGAAAGAAGAGGGAAGATTTAGCTGTCCAGCAGGACAAATGAGAAACAGCATGCAACTTCTCTGCCCCCAACATTATCTTTTAAAGAAATTGTATAAAAGGGCAGAACTGATGTGTGCAGCTTCTCTCAAGATAGAAAAACTATCCCCACCCCTGCTGCCAAAACAACAACATGAAACAGAAGAAAACTGTACCATTGCATTCCACTATATTCCACAGCACCCAAACAAGCTTTTAGGAAAATGAGAAAACACCTTGAACCACAAATACCAATTATCTTCGTGTCTGAGTTGCGTGTGGCGCTTTTTACCTCCTTGATGATTATATGATTCCTTTTGGGAGTGTACATGGGGTGATTCAAAATTAATCCCAGAAGTCTACAGCTTGTTCTTTGGTTTTTGTATTTTAGATAGAAACTATTATCTTTCTACTCTGGAAGATGATTTTTAAGTTTTAGATATTATCTTTGCTTTTATTCTGTAAGATGAAGATATAGCACTTTACAACAAAGCACATCATTGGGAGCTCCCTCAGGAAGGGTATGCGAGAATACTCATAGCTCAAACAAAACACCAAATTTCATACCTGTGTACTTTGATCATGTTTTCAACTTTTTTTGGAATGTTTTTTCATCTCATCTCAACCCAGTCAACCCTATTCATACTTCAAGATCTAGGCTCAATAACATTTTCTCATAAAGATTCTGTGAATCCTCCCACAAGCCAGGATTAAATCTCTAACTGGTCATTTTTAGCACATTGTGCATACGTGTGTGTGTATGTGCGCGTGTGTGTATATCATTATGTGTTACTTAACGTTAATAGTTGCCTGATTCCAAACCATCTAAGATTTAACTCAGGTATCACTTCCTCCTTGGGACCTTCCTCAGTGGTTTTTTTTTTTTTTTTCACTTTTCCTTCTACTCTCAGTTGGAATGTGTCATATGGCCTTTCTTGAGCTCCCACAGCATCCTGCGCTTACCTCCATCAAGGTGCTGAATACCTAGGCTCATAAGTGCTTGGCTTTTTGGCTTGTACTCCTTTTAAATACATGATAGTGGATAGCCTAGTAACATATCCTAGTAGATGATACATTCATGGAATACAGAGCTATTGTTCTTAATATGTCTGTCCCTGGTGCTTAGCCCAGGACCTGAAATATAACAAGGCCTTAATAAATCATTAACAAAAAGAAGAGATGTTGTAGTACAGTCATTATTATTATTTTTGATCCTGTAAGTAAATGGTAATGGTCTTCAAGTCTCAAACTGGACCTCATTTTCTTTAATCCCAGAGCCAAAAAGAAAGCCTATAATGAACTTGACATTTGATAAAGATTCCTTAAGTGAAAACATTTTATGATATCTATATTTTGAGAATTAATCTGTCAGCTCATCTGAAGTTGGCTGCAGCCCCCCTCAAATTAAGAGGCCTTATTTCACCAAATTGCCACCTATTTATTGCACAAATTAAAAGATTCTACTACTAAAGTTGAAGTCACTACATCTGTGTCCTGTAAGGACTAGAAAGCAAATGAATATGTATAACATTATCTTCTTTATACAGACTCAAGATTTCTGAGGTGAACTTCTCAACACAATTTGACAATGTCAAAACCAATTAAATGCTCCTCTTGTAGAGTTTAGGCAATTTTTTTTCCTTCCCTTGTGATTTAGAACTTAGTACGATTATAAAGTAAAGAAAGTAGGGATTTTATAGCTACTGAAATCAGAGTTAGCTGACATGTCTACACCCAGCGGAATAGCTTAGTAGGACAAAGAGTTACACTTATTGAAGGTGGAGAGACATTAAGCATGTCATAGGGTTTAATATTAGTATTTGGGGTAATTTTTGAGTCACTGTAGTTGACTTTTATAGTTTTCAGGATGTAATTCATCAAGAATTGTGTGTTGCAATAAGTGGCAATCTGCCTATTTTTGTGGCTACTTACAAAAACATGACTTCTTCATGTCATTTTATGAATAATCATCACATTCTTCAGTGAATAATCTGTGAGAAAATACAGATTTCACAATAATTGCAAGCAGTAAATTATTAACATAGTTTTCAAAAATCCTAATAAAGGATATATATATGAATATATATATATATATATATATATAATATATATATATAATATATATATATTCTCATAAAAGATATATTCCTACACATGTAGAATTCAAATTTGGAAACAATTTCTATAATCAACAATGTAAAACAAAATTATTTAAAACTTTATAGAGAAGACATTTATTATTATATCTTAATATATAAAAGTCCATTAATCATGTTGATCCATAATTTGGCCATAATTATAAGTTACTCTCAATATAAAATATGAAAAGTAAGGAACAGCAGAGATTATTTGATCTCACACTTATTAATCAAAATTAGAGAAGATAGAGATTTTTAAAAACAGGCCTGCCATGATCCTGTCCCCTCACTTACTGGAGGTGAGAATATCAGTATGCTCACAGGAACATGTGTTAAACGCTTTATAAATATTACAAAGTTTATTGTAGTTATTTCTGTTCTATGAGTGGCAATATTACTTTTTCTTTTGAATAGTCAATTTACATCCTACTGACTAGAAGTGCTACTTTTAAAAAAATGTAAAAATGAAAAATTTAATTGAGGTAAAATTCACATAATATAAAATCAACCATTTAAAAATGCACAATCCAGTGATATTTAGTACATTTACAATGATGTGCAATCACCAACTCTATCCAGAGCCAAAACGTTTTCATCACCCCAAAAGGAAAGTCCATACACACTAAGCAGTTGAAGTCCATTTCCCCCACCTTCTATCTCTGGCAAACACCAGTCTGCATTCTATACCTATGGATTTACTTATTTTGAATATTTCATGTACTTTAATTCATATAAAACATTATTTTTTGCACCTGGCTTCTTTCAGTTAGTACAATATGTTTGAAATATATCCACGTTGAAGTATGTGTTTGTTTGAGTACCAGTTTTCAATTTGGGGGTGGAGGGTATACACAGAAGGACTACCTTTATGGTAAATGACATAAGAACTCCTGATTGAGTTTCCACAGATCTAAAATAAAAAATATTAAAATATTTTTTATTATATATTAAAAGATATATTAAAAGATATGTTAAAACAAAGATTTGTCACACAGGATAAGTGAATAAATACAATGATGTTTATTGCCTTCTATCTCTGAGTTCCTTTAGTTCTGTCTTTTTCAATTTCTTTCATCCCACCTCCCTTTACCTTCTACCTTATACTTTCCTATCCCCATCCCTATATCGCATCTTATCCCCTCCAAGGAGGTGAATGAGGATAAAATCGTAATGATTGATCTCATTTGTCAGGGTAACTTTCAAATTTTTTTCAGCCATTCAAGACACATCTGTGATTTTATGGGACATGGTCTTGCTTATTTTAGTCAAACTATTCACAAACTCCTCATAAAGCACCTTCCTAAATGAATGCAAATGTGGGCAAATGCATTTAAAATGTATTAAGAATTAAGATGTGTTTTTTGGCCAATTTGTAAAAAGACTAGCTAAGTTTCATCTAAGTGAGATATGAAACCATGGACCTCTCTTCTTTTAATGAACTATGATAGAAATAATTGGAATATGGCATGATTGGATTTTTTAAAAACTGTATTCTACTTGACTACTGAATTTGTGGAGACAATTGAAAATACTGAATGAACTTTGTCATGTCTAATTAAGGACCATAGAATAATAACGATCTTTGCAAAAAAGTTTTGAATGCTTATAGAAGTAATAATGTTTCAACTCTTCTGGGACCTGAACATTGAAGGAAGCCTGAGATATCATATTTCCATAAACAAAGCTATATGGAAACAAAATAAATACCACTCTGTATTTGAGCACTACTCCTTTATATTAAAAGAATTAAATGTTTTTCTCTGATGTCTAAATTTTTAATTCATTTTGCTATTCTGACTAGACTCACAGACCTTGTGAACAGCAAAAGCTTTTAATAATTATGTGAAAATCACAACTTACTTCATGCAAAGTCATGTTGTTTCTGGCTTTTTATCTCATTCACAAAACACACAACCACAATATTTCTTTTCTATTAAGTATTTTGTATACATGAGTAAAGTTTTCTGCTTCATTGCATTCTTATAAAGTCATTGTCTTAGATTACAAAAAGAATAAATCCTCATGATCTACATTAGATTTTCTTTGGGAGAAAGGTGTCTGGGATTTACTGTCAAAGCAAGTTTTACTTTCAACTTTTATCAATATGACTGCTTCTGCATAATTTCTTTAACGTGCTCTATTTCAACCTGAAACAGCAAATCGGGGACAGTTGGCTGTTGTAAAGATCGTATCTCTAATGATAAATAGATGCTTAAGAATAGTATTAGTTAAAGTTAAAGCAAAATGCATTTCTCTAAACTTAACATTTATTGTTATTTTCTTTAAATATATACACTAAGTACTAAATTTTAATAAAGCATGCCAATTATATGTTATTTATATATAATATACACATATACATTACATATGTGTACATGTTTTTTTCATGATATATATGAATGTTAAATAGCTCAGCTTAAATATTTTCAAGTCTTAGAGTATACTAGTTAGGGTTTGTTTTTTGTTTGTTTGTTTTTTTCTTTCAGCATTTTCCCCTCACCATTTCAATTTTAGTCTGGATTTTATTACAGAAAAAAGTCTATTTCCTTATGTGATTAATGGTATTCCCCTTAGTTATGATATCACTGCAGTTTCAAATTCAAAGACATGGCACATGTTGTAGACTTCTGCTTTTCTAATTACCAAAAGCCAAAATACACTAGGTAGTCTTTAAACACAACTAAGAGGAGAATTCCTATTAGGTCAGAAAACAGGAAAGACAGGCTTAATGCTAAATTTACCGGTTGGAGCTATAAAGGCTCAAGTACATTTTATGATTTCTGCACGTCTTAGGCCCAAGTAGGTCTGACAGAGCGCCATCTAAGCACACATTTCCTGTCTTAAGTCAACGTTGGACCAGGCCCCAGAAGCTCACAGTGTTACACTGACTCTTTCCAGACTTGAGTCAGGACGAAGATTCGTCTCAGCGACGCATTCCTAGCCTGATTCCCTGACTTCGGAAAGCTGAAAGTGTCTGGTTTGTTCAACCAATCTAAAATTTACTGCTGAGAGTGAGAAATAAGTTATCTGTCACCTTGGCCTGAGCTACACAGAGACACATGGTATAAATGCTGGGAGGATTCAGTTTCAGGCAATCTTGATTTTATCTAGTTCTGCAGAAACATTAGTTAAATATAAAAGGTTTCTCTGGGAAAAAAGAGTTTTCCAAAATCTTGCTATAAAAATTCAATCTAAGTTGGAACTTAGTCATTGGGAATCAGGGAGGGCATTTCAACATTTAGGAAAATCCTCCACTGAAAATTACAACTCCCCACAGAGTTGGAAAAACATGTTAGCCATTTACTTGCCATGGTAAGTGGATCTTAAAGTTAATTCAATATCTTTGAAGAAACTAATTAGAAAGTGAATAAATAAGGAGATGCTTAGTCAAGATAACCACAGTTAGTCATCAAAATATTTTCCTGCTTATGACCGATCAGTGTGGTTTAAAATTGTCCACTTCTTTATATATATGGTTTTCAGGGCTTTTGTTTGTTTGTTTGTTTTGTGTGTGTTTTTTTTTGTTTTGTTTTCATGAAACCTAACATGAGAAGATTTTCATAGCTTACTTCATTCATAGAAATATATAATCTAGTATAAGAGAAAGTCACCATAGGACTCGTAAAAATTCAGTACTCTACAGAAATGCCTCAAGAGGGAAAAAGGCACACCACTGACTTCTTTATTAAACAGCAACTTAAAGTCTTATAAATGTAATTTCCTATTGTAGCACAAAAAAATGGTTAACAGTACTGTACTTTAGCAACTCCACTTTCTCCCTGTAATCTCCTTCTGTGCTCAGTAAGGAGGGAAACACTGGGATGATTGCAAGACATAGGATTTATAAGAAAGGGAACAGAGGCCCCTGTTTTCAAAGTAAAAGGCCTTCAACAGTAAAGCTATTGGTCACTGAATACACTCTAATTCAGCAGGTCTTCACCATAGCTTCTGTCACGGCATGGTGGAACTGAAAATCTCACCTTTGCTTTGGGTTAGCACTGCTTGTGGAAGGTTCTCCACAATCTCACTCTTCTCAGAAATGTGTGGAGAAACCATGCCCACGACAAAGGACTCCACTGCTATCCCTTTCACACATGTGGATTTCAGTAATTTAGAAAGCAAAGAATACAGCAATGTTTCTATTAAATTGGGTGGAGGCAAAGCTTTTGTTACTTGTTTTTGTTTGTTTTGCTTTGTTTCATTTAATGAAATCACCAAGTTTATAAAACAATAATAACTCTTGGCCTACTCTATCCAACTCTCAAGAACACTACTAACCTGCCAAAGTACAAGGTCACACAATGGTCTCTATGTACTGCCCTTTCTCTGTGGCCAGCTGAAGGCAAATGGCATACAGGATGGGCAGTACCAAAGGTGATCTTCAGTGTCTGTACTCCTGCCTCTTCTCTTTTCTTACTATACTATTTTCATCCCTGTAATAGCCCTTTTTTTCCATTAAGGTGCTGATTCTTTCTCTGTTTTCTACTCTGCACCCTAATCTAGATAGCAATAAATCTAAGACCAGTTGTTTAGAATAATTATTGATTGGTTGGTTGATTATATTTCAATATAAATGGGGAAAATAAAAATAAGGAGAGAGGAAGGGTGTATTACTTTTTAAAATCTCATTAAACATTGATCCACCTGGTGTTTTGCAGTCTTTGAATATATTATAAATCATAATTTCTACCTTCCCATATTCTAGAATTTATCTTTGTATCTGTTATAGTTTTCTTTTTTTGATAGCACAGTTTATAATAATTCTTCTATGAGTATCTTTTTAAAATATTAAAGTTGTACTATAATGATAGAAAGCTATCTGAACCAAACTTTAAATGTCTTTGAGATTTTGCTTTAAATACCTAGGAAAAGATGAAATATGTACATGAAAGCCAAGATGGAGAAAATAATTCTACCAGATTGTTGTAGTAATTTGCTTTCAATGTTAGATTCCCTCTTATAGATAAATAGGAACCCAAGATCTGTACCTGGGTTGGTTAATGCATTTTGAGAGCCTGGCTAAATAAAGGAACAAGAAAGACTCACTCAAATGACAAAGAATGAAACTAAAGGTGATTCAGGGGCAAAACCAAGTCCAGACATTTCTTCCAATCAGATCACCAATTAGAAAAAAGCAGAACCAGAGAAACTGAGTATGAAGAAACAGGAACAAGTGAGAGAAACAGAATAAGATATGAATGGCCTGAAAATTAGCCACAATTATTATTAATGTGACATCCACATCTCAGTGATCTGAATGAACTGTTAAGAGCACAACCAGTCAGGACATTGTGCAACACAATTATACATAAAAGCTCATTTAATTTTCACAAAAACCCACTGAATACTACAATCAGACCCTCTATCATTGCAGACTGAATCTTGCTGTTATCACCATGGCCTCCTGGGAGATTTACATGAATAGTCTAGTCTTAGCATCACTAGCTCTTGATTCAAATAGGTAGACATATCTTACTAGTGGACCTAGGTCTTGTGTTTGCACCTTAACTCCAAGGGGAGCTTGGAAAGCAAACAGGCATTTTTAAGTTTTATAATAAGAAGAGTATTTTACTTGTCAACAAGCTCATCAGATTGGAAATTCTCTAAAAAACTGAAGGGAAATTAAGATATTGACCAGAAAAAAAAAAGGCAAATGTCTATTAAAGCTCACAATGGTAAAAATAAAGTCATCCATCCTTACACCATGAGCTCATGGATCTAGGGCTAATGTAGGTGTAAAGGGCAGATCAATATCCACATGGCAGTTCTTCATTTTCATTTCAACATTAAGTACCTCCTTCACAAAGGAAGTGGTTTTATACTCTGAGCCTATTTTGAAAAATCGATATATTTTTCACAAATGTCTTGTCAGTCACTCTTTAATTTTGTTCCTTACCATCCACACATGTCATTAACAATTGTCCATAATTAATGTAAATGTTAACTTCAGCTCATGTCAGGCAAAGTGTAAAACATAAGACCACTTAAAATGTTGTCAAACGGAATGCTTTCTGCTTCCATTATCCTTCAGAACCCACCTAAGTAGAGTTTTGTACCACTGAATTGTGCTTCCAGCTGCTATATGCTTATGGCATGGAGCCTTAAATTATACCTAAATATTTTTTTCTTTAGTCAGTTAGTTGTAGGAAATCTGGGAGGCTGTTCGTGACATTGATTTAAGTCATTGTAAAGATGCCATCAGCTTCTCACTTAATGTTTATTAGCAGCTATTGATGATGATTGCCTAGATTCATTATTTCATTAGGGATTACAAAATACTTAATATTTCGATTTCACCATTTCTTCTGATATCTAAGCTAGAGTTCTAAAAAGAGATTTCATTTATCCACTATTTAATTAGCTTGCAGTGGAGTTCATATAGTAAAAATAGATGCCTTCTTTCTCTCTCTTTAATAGTTTTCAGGAAAATGAGATGTTGTCACAATAACTTCCAAAATACCAAGGATGATTTTTAAAGCATCCTTTTGAATTCCTGGAATGTAACATATTTAATGTATTTTAATACATTAAATTCCTGTCATTATTTTTCTTGATATCAAATTTGATCATATTTAGTCAGTGGGAGCCCCTTCAAGTTGGTTCCTATGTACTTTTAACCAAGCCCCTATAATCTTTAGGGATTTCCTGCTTTCTAGACAGCACTATGTTCTAGCCCTATCTAGTATATTTACTGACCCAGACCTTAAACCAGTCATTCCTGCAAGGATTCATGTTTCTTCTTAGTAAGAATAAGAGAGTATTGAGGGTCTGTATTAATTTTCCATTTCTATATAACAAATTACCACACACTTGTGACTTAAAACACACAGGCACACACACATATCTAATCCTTTTATATGTATTAATAATATATAAAAAATAAATAAAATTTTAAATTATATTTTATAATAAAATATATATTACATATAACATATATACATGGAATGTTACAGTTTCTGTAGGTCAGAAATTTGGGCATGATGTAACAGAATCTTCTGCTCAGGGCAGCACAGGCTGAACTCAAGGGCTCTTAGTCATACAGCTACAAGAAAACAAATTCTGCCATTGACCTAAATAATCTTGAAAACAAATTCTTTCCTAGTCAATCCTCCAGATAAGAATACAGCTCAGCTGAATTCTTTATTTATTTATTTTTATTATTTATATATATTTTTAATTAGCTTCAGGTGTACAACAAAGTGCAATAGTTATACTTTTTACCCCTCAAAGTGACAACCCCCTCCTCCAATTCTCCCCTCCCACTCCTCCCCCCCATATCATACTATCTATTACAATTTCTTTGACTCCCTTCCACCATATAATCCATATCCCGTGACTGTCTATACATTCAATTACAGTTGGCATACAATATTATACAACATCAATTTCAGGTATATAGCACCCTGATCAAGCCTCTACTCCATCCATGAAGTAGTCTCCCTAACAAAACATGTGACCATCTGACACCCCACAAAATTTTAACAACATTATATTCCCCGAATATATCTTTCATATCCCTGTGACAATACTGTAGTTACCTATTTATGCTGTCTAATCCTTTCCCCTTCTCCCTCATCCCCACCACCCTCCCAACTAGCAACCCTGTTTTTCCTCTATGTCTATGAGACTATTTCTGTTTCTTATGCTCATTCATTCAGTTTTTCAAATTCCACATATAAGTGAGATCATGTGGTATTTGTCTTTCTCCGACTGACTTATTTCACTCAACATAATAGTCTCTAGGTCCATCCGTATTGTTGCAAATGGTACAATTTCATTCTTCTTTATAGCGGAGTAATACTCCATTGTATAAATGTACCACAGTTTCTTAAGCAAGTCATCTACCGATGGGCATTTCGGTTGTTTCCAAGTCTTGGCTATTGTAAATAGCACTGCAATAAACATAAGGGTGCATATATTTTTTTGAATTAGCGTCTTGGATTCCTCTGGGTAGATTCCCAAGAGTGGAATTGCTGGGTCATATGGCAGTTCCATTTCCAGTGTTTTGAGATACCTCCATACTGATTTCAATAATGGCTGCACCAATTTGCAGTCCCACCAACAGTGCACCAGGGATCCCTTTTCTCCACACCCTCGCCAACACTTGTTGTTTGTTGATTTGTTGATGATAGACATTCTGACTGGAGTGAGGTGGTATCTCCTTGTGGTTTTTATTTGCATTTCTCTGATGATTAGTGAGGTTGAACATTTTTTCGTATGCCTGTTGGCCATCTGTATGTCCTCTTTAGAGAAATGCCTCCTCATATCCTCTGCCCATTTTTTTAATTGGGTTGTTTGTTTTTTTGGTGTTGAATTGCATGAGTGTTTTATAAATTTTGGATATCAACCCCTTATCAGATATATCATTGGCAAATATCTTCTCCCATTCAGTAGGCTGCCTTTTTGTTTTATTGATGATTTCCTTTGCTGAGAAAAAACTTTTAAGTTTGATGTAATCCCATATGTTCATTTTTTTCTTTTATTTCCCTTGCCCGAGGGGATATATCAGTAAAAATATTACTCAGGGTAATGTCTGCAAACTTACTCCCTATACTTTCTTCTAGGAGTTTTATAGTTTCAGGTCTTATATTTAAGTTTTTAATCCATTTTGAGTTTGTTCTCGTATATGGTGTAAGTAGATGGTCTATTTTCATTTTTTTGCACGTGTCAGTCCAATTTTCCCAGCACCATTTATTGAATAGACTATCTTTACTCCAGTGTAAATTCTTGCTTCCATTGTCATAGATTAAATGACCGTATATAGATGGGTTTATTCCTGGGCTCTCTATTCTATTCCATTGGTCTATGTGTCTGTTTTTATGCCAGTACCATACTGTTTTGATTATGGTAGCCTTGTAGTATGTTTTGATGTCAGGTAGTGTGATGCCTCCCACTTTGTTCTTATTTCTCAACATTGCTGTAGCTATTCGGGGTCTTTTGTGGCTCCATATAAATTTTAGGATTCTATGTTCCATTTCTGAGAAAAATGTCCTTGGTAGTTTGATTGGAATTGCATTGAATCTATATATTGCTTTAGGAAGTATTGACATTTTAACTATATTAATTCTTCCTATCCATGAGCATGGTATGTATTTCCATTTATTTGTATCTTCTTTGATTTCTCTCTTCAGTGTCTCATAATTTTGTGAGTACAGGTCTTTTACTTCTTTAGTTAAATTGATTCCTAGATATTTTATTGTTTTTGAAGCAATTGCAAAAGGGATTGATTTCCTGATTTCCTCTTCTGATAGTTTATTATTGGTGTATAGAAATGCCACTGATTTCTGAAAATTAATTTTGTATCCTGCTACCTTACCAAATTCGTGTATCAGTTCTAGCAGTTTTTTGGTGGAGTCTTTGGGATTCTCTCTATATAGTCTCATGTCATCTGCATATAATGACAATTTTACTTCCTCTTTTCCAATTTGGATGCCTTTTATTTCATTTTCTTGTCTGATTTCAGCTGAATTCTTGAATGGTAAAAGGCAAATGCCAGATGTCATAGAATTTAGGCTGTAAATACTTAAGTACATATTTCTAATAGATAAAAATGCTTATAAAGTATAACCACAATACCATGATCACATACAACAAAATAAACAATTAAAAATCATTTCTTAATTTATCTAAAATTCATCCCATTTTCCCCAATAGTGTAAAAACTTGTTTTGTTTTTTGAAAATAGTTTGTTCAAGTCAGGATCCAAACAAGATGTACATGTTCCTGTGATTGATATGTATTTTAGGTCTTTTTAAATTTATAAAAGCCTTCCCTCATTTTTGGTGCCCTTCATGTGTTGAAACTAGAATATTGGTTTCCATGCATGTTTCTGATTCTTAATTTGGATCATTGTATTTTCACAGAGTTGTGTAACATGATCTTCTCTCTCATACTTCCTGTAAACTCCTATCAGAGGCTTGATTATATTCAGGGACACATTTTTAGCAAGAATATTTCAAATGGAATGCTGTTTATTTCTTATTGTTTCCCATTGGGAAGCACTAAATGTCTGGATATTCAGTTTTAGTAATGTTAAGATTTACCAGTAGATTCAGGTGAAGTCAGCCTAGCTCGTTAAAAAGTTTCTCATCAACTTGTCTCTTCATGATTTTAGCAGCCATTGATTATTGGTGTATATATCTAGTATTTTCTTTGGTGTTTTAAAATTATGATCTTTTAATTCTATCATTTCATCTCCTTTCATTAACTGTGATTTTTCTATTAAAATAGTAATTTTCCCTCTGAAATACAGTCCACAAAAGACCTGTTTGGCCTGAAATATAGTCCACAAAAGGAAGGTAGAATATATACTTGAGTCTTTTCCTCTCTTTATCAATATTCCAAACAATGAGTTGGGGCCATATAGCAAGCTCTAGAAATGTCAAAGTCTTTGAACATCAGTATGAAACTTATAGGTTTTTATGTATTTAATTGCTTTAATTATTTCAATCACTATTCTTTCTGATGTTCAATTGTCCCATATTAGGACAATAGGAATCCCTTTAAGTTGGCACATATTTCATTCTGATGTTAGCCCACTAATATTTGATAGTTTTCTTACATTCAATAAAAAGATATCCCAGGCCCAACTTGGCCTGAAACATGAGTCAATGTTTCCTGTCCAAGACCTATAATCAACCTTTTCTCCAAATAACCCTGATTTATTTTAGCAGAAAATAGTCATTAGAAAGCACAATCTTGAAAATAATGCTCCTTGGCATTTTCTTTTACATTATCTTTTATTATATAGTTTGGCAATAAGAAGGGTGGGCATGTAAAAATAATATAATAACTAGAAATAGATTGTGTGTGTCAACTGTACTGTAAAATTTACCCTAAATTTTATGAAAATAAACTTTAAATGTTCAATTTGGGAAAAGCCATCATATTTATTTTAGTTGGTTGATAACACAGGTGCCCAAGGCTCCCAGTTTTCTATGACATCGTTGCTCCAGCTGTTGCTTATATTATGCACAGCTGTCCTCAAAATTTTCCATTTTCTATAGTACAACATGAAGCCAGATATTTCCAACAGTTCCATTGTTCATGGCTCCCCAGTGAATATACAAACATCCTGCAAATGGAGTGACCTAGCGCATTGCAAACACATGTATGAAACAAGTAAACAAGGAGCTGCTATATCCCGACTCTCTGTTTATTAATAATTTATCATTACTGTGGATCGACAAAATGGATCAGCACATGCATAAAGAGTAATTAAAATTAAAGAGAGATACACCATTTAAATAAAATGTGTGGGAAGAGAGAGGATATTTCTGAACATAATAAAAGGTGTTATATGCTCTAGCTTTAAAGAGTTGAAGGAAACTAGCAATCTTTCAGAGGTTGCATACCAATATCTTCATTATTCATTCCTAATTGTGAGTGAAAATGGGAGTATGTAGAGGATTGTATCTTCAGGTGTTAACTTTTAAATTGAAAAATTCTTTAAGACCAGTCACATACTGTTATTGTTAGATAATATGTTTATTTTCTGCGTAAGTTGTAGGAATTGAGTGCATAGGTGTCTGAGACTGAGAAGTTGACAGGGGAGAGATATCTAGGGTGCTTCCTTGTATAACAATAAAAGGGGAGATGGTATCAGGTACAAAGGTGGACATGTTATTAGGAAAACTAACAGTCATATCTCATATTTATTGATCACTTATTATGTGGTAGGCTTAGTGCTGAGCAATTCTGTGTATGAGCTTATTTTTAACATAAAATCCTCTGGGACAGTTATGATTCCAGTTTTATAGACAAGGTAACTGAGTTTATTGGACAAACTTGCTATAAAGGAAAAATCAGGATATAGCTGAAGATATGGATGTCTTATTACTCAAAGAACTGAGACAATGTATAGGAATCTTATAGGGAAGTACAGGAACTAATTTTAAGAGTTAAAAATCATCTTTCCCAGGATTTACCTGATAGGGAATGTCTTAATTCATTTATTCAACATATATTTATCGACTGTCCGCTATGTGCTCCTCACTGGGGAAGGGATGGGAATAAGACAGATATTGGCCTTACCCTCATGAAGTTATGATCTAGTGTATTTTTTCAAAAGAAGAAATAAACTGAAGAAGTATATACTGATTTATTTATTTATTTATTTATTTATTTATTTATTTATTTATTTATTTATTAGCTGAGCCATCCTGCCACCTGTTGGCAGCTCAACAGCAGCTCAGCTCGGGCTGGGCATCCAACCACCATTGCTCAGAGCTCAGCTTGCACTCTTGAGCGAGCTCTTAACCAACGGAGCCACTTGGCTGGCCCTGATCTTTTTATTTATTGAACAAAATTTATCGAATGCTTACTATATACCTGGCATCCTTATAATTTTGCATATGTCATGTTTGAGACCATTCTAAATTCTCCATATATACTTATGTCTAGCTATATTAAAGGTGCTATTTTATTATTTTTCTGTTGTTTTAACACCTTGCAGTTTTATTCCCAATTGTGTGATGCTAGTAGCCATTTTTAACTTATGCAGAAAAATAGTATATCAAGTTTACTATTAATTTATTTCCCTTATTTTGGTGTAAATATCTTTTCAAATACCTCTACTTTTTCATTGTCTTTCATTGAAATAGTATTTTATCTAAAAGTTGCTCAGCATCCAAACTGACAATATTACTTGACTAATGTTTCTGCCATTACTAACATCCCAGTACTCTCTGAAATTTTTACATTTTATTTGATTAATGGCAGTTTTTATAATATTATATAGCAGAGATGTTTCAGATCTAACACAGTATATGTAATTATGAAAAATATTGCATTGTACAATATTGAATCCTATATATAAGTGGGCTTATGAGAAAAATAGAGTTGTACAAAACTCAAAACCCATTGATATTTGTATCCATAGCATTAACAAAAATTACCTTTCTATTTAAAATAACAGCATAGTTTAAATTTTTTTAAATTACTAATAAATAAACAAAATGTATTGCAAATGTGAAGTCTACCTTTTAAAAAAAGATAACGTTGGACCAGCCGATTGGTGCATTGTTTAAGAGCTGGCTTGGGATGCCAATGGCCCCTGTTCGGATCCCACATATGAGGGCCAATGACACTGCCTCTACAGCTAAGATGGTGAACAGCTCCATCTGAAGCTGGGCTGCTGTGAGTCCCCGGGATGGCATAGTTACAGCCCCTGCTGCAGTGGGCTACCATGGGCTACAGTGAGTGGCCAGCAGCCAGCGTGTGCAGCTGGCAGCCGATGTGAGTTGCCAATAGCTGCTGTGAACAGCCGTCCAGAGGCCGGCAACTTATCTGCCTCACCCAGGAAGAGTGCAATGATGATACCAACATGGGCCAGTGAAGCAACATCCTCCACAACTAGACTGAAGTACATAAGGACAGGAACTTGTCTGTTCCCCTTGCCCGGTTCCCCAACGTTGTTCTCTTTCCCCCAATTCCCCTATAAAATATTTTTTTAAAAAAAGATAATGTTGGATGGATAAAAGGTGGAATAAGAAAGTCTTGAGCTTGTCAAGGTATATGAACATATAGGTAAAAATGTAAATAATCAGACAGTACCGCACAATAAACACTTCATAACCCTAGCACACGAGCAAACTGAGCCAAGAGAAAGAATGAGGAATGAATGGGCTTCTGGACAGCATTGCATCCCTCTGTGGCCAGGTGCATTTAACTCTTCTAGTGTACTTTGCATTCAACTGTGATTCTGTGATGGCAGCCAAATTAATGTGCTAGGGAAGGTTTCATAGAGACCTACAGGGATTCATATTATATTGACATCACCTTCCATTTACCAATTGCACATGTTCTCATTCATCTTACAGAAGCACGTGTTATAAAAGAACACATTGGATTTAATTATCCATATTTATTAGCCATATGGACTGGTTATTTCTAGAGCTCACCTTTTCCTCTAGCAGATTTTATATTCATACAGTGGAAATAGATACATACAAGATTTCATCTATGAGAAAGTAATTTCCTAGCGAGTTATGTTCCTATAATGAGATGTGAGTGTGATGCTATCCTTGGGGTAGTAATTGTGGGATGCTATTTTATATGAAAGAGCCCTAAAATGCCCCTTTAGCCAGCCTTGTAATGAAAATCATCCAGCATTCCCTTGCAATCTAATGAATTGCCTACTTTGTATTAAATAAAATTTTTGTTGAATGGATGAATTAAAGAATAAAACTCATCAATTAAAAGCTCTGTTATGAGCCCCCAGTATATTATTTTAGTCAGTTTCTTTTTAAATGATCATGTTTAATATGACATTTCAAGGTGGTTTCCATAAAATAGAGATTGAGGTTCTTATTCATTTTTAAGCAACAGAAATAAGAGTCTTATACTAAGCTTTTACTCAAACACCAATATAATTATACTAGTTTTCATAATGGTGGAGTATTAATTGCTATTATTTTGGTGAATTTGAAACCACAATAACTACCTGGTGAAAGACATTTCTTCAGAATCTTCAGGAGCATTCTACAGTAGGAAACATTGGGCCATACAAGAACTACACAGAAGGCAGAGAGAGAGATTAGCAAGCCAAAATGAAATCATGTTTGTATTCCCTACTGATTTGTGAATAATGTACAGGAAATTGGAAGTAGAGGTAGACTGGTGGTTACTATATTACTTTCAAGATCTGTTGACACTAATGATGCCTATCTTTTGAAAGCAATTAATTGCAAATACCAATGAACTCTCATTTTGCACAAACAGATGGGTAGTGTTAAAAACTGAAGAGAACATGGTAAGGAAGTACAAAATTTTTGTCTCAGGCAGGTATATTAAAATGATGTGCTAGAGATTTGTTTTGTTTTTTTTTGTCATTTTACACAACTAAAACTTAAGTATTACTAAACATATTGTAGAGAATTCTGGGGAAGATGGAGCATATGAATATTCCCTTCTCCATTTTCAGATATTCCCTGTCATATATTAGTATCCCCTCTCATTTCTCCTTAACATTAGCATTAAAGGAAAACTATGCAAAGACGTAATATTCTTGAATTATGTTAAATAATAATTAAAAGAAGATGAAAAATTAGATCAGTTTTTAATCTTTTTATAAAACCAAGGTAACAATTCTTGTGGTCATTGGAATATCCCCATATCTATCTATCTATCTATCTATCTATCTATCTATCTATCTATCTATCTATCTACCTGTCTATGCATCCATCCATTGATACTCCACTGTGCTTCAATAATTATATAAGAGCTTTTACAAGCGGAAAAATATAACATATACAAATAAATATATACATACAATTATACATATAGTTCCATAATTATTCTACAAAGTTAGATCTAGCTATCCTTACAATAAGAATGTCTTCAAGAGTCAGAGGAAGAGTAATAGATATATATGATATGGGGGGGTGTGGGGGGGGTGTATTGGGGGTGGGGGGTTTGTCACTTTGAGGGGTAAAATGTATAACTATTGCACTGTGTTGTACACCTGAAGCTATTGGGGGTGGGGGGGTTGTCACTTTGAGGGGTAAAATGTATAACTATTGCACTGTGTTGTACACCTGAAACTAATTAAAAATAAAATAAAATTTAAAAAAAAAAAAAAAAAAAAAATAATTTCTGTGTGACTACAACAGCTAAGAAATACAACTTGGTATTTCTTAAAATATGTCCCAAATAATTATAGTTCTAAGGGATTTTATTAGTAAGTGTAAAAATAGTGCTGTGATCAAATAAATTCAAGAGATGATAAATTTACCAAATTAAAAAAAAAAAAAAAAAAAAAAAAAAAGAATGTCTTCAGACAATTAAGTTGAGTCAACCTCTGGATAAATGTGGCATACATGTCCAAGGTGGTTCAAAATCTGCTGGGACATGAGAGTTGAGGTTATCTAGTTGACAGAAGACAGGGATAGAAGTTACGTTTCTAATAACAGTGTATAAGTGTGTGAACAAATGCAGCAACTTCATCTTTAGACAAAATGATATATAAAAAGAAACAAAAAATACGGTGATTGTGTTCCATAGAATGGCTCTGTATGATTTATGAACCTTTTAATGGAGCTACAGTTTCTGTGCTTAGAGCAGTAGTTATTCATCAGGCAGTGGACAGAACTTCAGGGGTGTTCTTCCTCATTGAGATATCCAGGGAAAAAAATCTGTGCCCTGAGTGGATGCAGGAGACCTGCCGATAGCTTGAGACAGTGGGGGAAAATGCATTCCTCTATTCTCTCAGAACTTTTTCTTATCTGCATGGCTTTTGATCCAGGTAAATAAATGGTCTTGGAGATCAAAGATGAAGCTTCTAGTGTTAAAGTAATTTATAATTGAGCAAATACAGGTACAGATTGTGAAATCAGATATGCATGAAAGAGAAACCTGACAAATAATTTCAGTAATTTCAGAGGTATAGGCTATAAAAAAAAAAAAAGCACCAAGAAGGCAGGGAGAGTTTTGGGACACGGCATATATTTCCCCTCGTCTTTCTTATTTATACTGGACATGTGCTCTCAGGTCTAGAACGACAGCTCCAAGTGAGGTATGGCAGGGTTCCTCATTTGCTGAGGAGCATTTAAGTTATTTAAGCTATGAAACATTAATTTTTTTAAATATTCCCAGAGAGTTGTGTAGCTTATGTGACATTCTCTAGGGATCTGTGCTTTACAGAGTCTGGATTTATTTGTTATCGATAATACTTTAGTTAGGAGCATCTGGTTAGGATGCTCAAAGGAAAGTTTTCTAGTAAACATTATTAGTCTATTTACCCAGAGGTCCAATGTATTAGGCAATAAGACTAGGTAACTTGTCTTCTTTGTATCCCACAAAGCATTCCTCCACTCCCTGCAAAAGGAAAGAATGGATTGCAGGTAACTGTTCGAACTCCTTTGGCCAAGTGATGTAGTCAGAAAGACAAACAAGGCCAATCAATGACATAATAGTCTGTGCTTAGCCTGGGATCATGCTAATCAAAGCTAATGTTTATTGAGTGCTTCCTTTGGAAAAGGCACTGCTCAAAATTCTATTCAATCATTAGTTTATCCAGTCTTCACAGCAATTCCATATGATTGGTACAGATAAAACTAAGAAACAAACTGTTTAGAAAACTTGTTCAAGGTACAGAGCAAATAAGTGGTAGAGCTTAGAATTAAAGTTTGGCAAAATATCTGCACAACCTTCACTTTTAACTAAATGTGCACTGCCTCAGGATTCTATAGGGATTCTCAGTAGAGCACATAATCCAAACTAGTCCATGGAGGAATATGAGGAAAATCTTTCACAGCAGATGTTGCAGGAGCCAAGCTTTGACTAATGACAGTTGACTAAGGGGTGGGAGAAAAGGCAAACGGAGAAACTTTTACCCAAGGTTTATTCACCTTGCCTAATTGCTTGTAACTTGCCTAATTGCTTCTAATTATTTCCAAAAGCAAAGATTTATATTTTCTTGAGAAATCTTAAAAAACAAGTTCTTTTTTAACCTCCTAAACCAAATACAATTACGGGACCTTTTCTTATTAGTGATAATAGACATGTTGTAAACTATCCCATGTCCTAAACACTTTACATTTAATCTAACTATCCAGGCAAAAACCTAATTCAATTTTCTATAGAACATAGACAAAAGACACAATGAGTGATAATATTAATCTACATGTACTACACTGGGAAATATTAACCATGCACAAGACTGTGAAAATGAGTCATATTTGACATGTTCTGTACCAGCTGACTCACTTTTTCTTTTTTAAGTAATTTTTTAAATTTTTAATTAGAGTTGGCATACTATATATTAATTTCAGGTATACAACATAGTGATTAGACATTTGTATAGCTTATGAGGTGATCACCCCATAAATCTAGTACCCATCTGACACCATAAATAGTTATTACAATATTATTAACTGTATTTCTTATGTTATACCTGCATGTCCATGACTATTTTGTAACTACCAATTTGTACTTCTTAATCCCTCCCCTTTTTCATCCATTCTCCAGGCTAGAAATCATAAAAATGTTCTCTGTATCTGACTTTTTTTCTGTTTTTCTGTTTGTTTTATTCCTTAAATTCCAAACATAAATGAAATCATATAGTATTTGTCTTTGTCTGTCTGACTTACTCTACTCAGCATAATACCTCCTCGGTCCATCCATGTTATTGCAGATGGCAAGATTTCATTCCTTTATATGGCCTCGTACTATTCCAGTGTGTGTGTGTGTGTGTGTGTGTGTGTGTGCGCGCGCGCGCGCATGTGTTTGTAAATATATATATATATATATATATATACATACATACATATATATATATATATACATACATATATAACCTCTTTATTATCCATTGATGGACATCTAGGTGGCCTTCATATCTTGGCCGTTGTAAACAATGCTGTAATAAACATATAGATGCACACATCCCTTCAAAGTAGTGTTTTGGGTTTCTTTGGATAAATACCCAGAAGTGGGATTACTGGGTCCTTTTTGTCTCTTGTTATAGCCTTTGTTTTAAAGTCTATTTTGTCTGATATAAGTATTGTTACCCCAGCTTTTCTTCCATTTTTGTGAATATCTTTTTCCATCCCTTTATTTTCAGATATATATATATATATATATATATATATATATATATATATATATATCTGACATATAATCCTATTTCTATTTTTCTTTCAAAACAGTCCCAAAATTATTGTGGAGTATTTTTATTTTATTGTTTGTACTGTTAAATTGTCACCAGAGTGAAACTTTGGTGATATTCATAAATTGTTGCTTCTTTTTGATGGGAGAGAGTGGGGTTTCCACAGGGAATACATACTTCGAAGGAATATATTACACATCAACACATATTAAAGTAATTTTTAATTAGCCTCAAACAACTTTCTCTTCTTTTTTCTTAGAAAAGTTTACATCTTGCTTTTGTAACAGTAAGGTATATACATTTTTTCAAAGTTTCCTCTTGATTTTTCTTTCTTTCTTTATCCCTGTTATGAAATGCATGCTGCGCCTATCCAGCTGTGCTGGCTGTGTCAGGAATGTGAGTCACTGCCCATATTTTACACACATGAACAGAAACTAACACATGCACACACACACAAAAAAAAGATATTGCTCTTGGATTTTGTTTACAGGCAAACATTAGGGAAGAAAGGCTAATGCGTGATTTTTCAATGAAGTTTCATTAAACCTAATTTTTTTTTATATATATTTGTCAATGACAGTATTTTTGATTGGTTGTAGGAGATAAAAGAGATGGAATTGGGATAAGAAGAGAAATGTTCTTCTCTTATCTTATATAATTAAGATATCTTGAGTATATTTTACCTAGGAAATTCCTTGATAGTGTTAAAAATTTTTTTATTAAGATCTCATGAAAACAAAACATCACTGATAAAATGTTAACTAAATATGGGTTTCTCAAATCCACAAAATCTTACAATAACCAACCTATTGGTAATATATGGGTATACCTCTTTCTGTCTGTTAATCTTTTTCTATGTATTGATTATAATTAGAGGGTCTGAGACCTGGAGAGAATTTTATAAATTATGTAGAGAAATACTTGAGAAATATTGTTCCTAATTTTTATAGGTAAGAAAATCAAGTTTCAGTAATCTCAAGAGATTTACTCAGCTCCATACAGATAAGTTTTGTCAGGAATAAGGCCAGCATTCAATCTCATGACCAAGCTACTGTGATATTCAGTATATTCCCTCCGTTACTCACCCTCTCCTCCTGCTCTAAAAAACAAAAACAAAAAACAAAACAAAAAAAAGAACCTCAGTGAATCACTGGTGGCTGGTGTTTAGTTAATTAGTTAATCCTACATTGTCTGATAATTAAATAAAACTGTCAGCTGATCCATGTCACCAACTTTCACTTGGATTGAGATGGGTTAAATGCCTGGGTTAAACAATATGATGAGACTCAGAAGGTTCCAATTAAAGAACAATTGTACTTCTTACTGCCAATCAGAAGAGAAGCAGATTCACAAACATGTTCTCATGCCTCATAGATGAGAAAGCTTTAATAAAGCCAGTTGGCTGAAACAGTACTTCTTTTTTCCCCTCCTCTCTCTCCCTAAGGAGGAGAAGGGTGAGAAAGAGTCCAAGGGCAAAAGTGAATCTGAGGATGAAGATTTGCCACATAGTTCTCAAGAAAAAAAGGAAAAGAAAATCTCAGTTCATACCTTTCAGAAAAGTAATAAGGGCATAAATCCTACCTTCTAAAAGATCAAGAAACTGAGTTACCTCTGCAATGATGTCCAAATTATGTCAGAGTTATGCACTCTCCTTTTATTACTTTATTAATTTCTTTCTTTTTAAAAAAATGCTATAATTCTGCCTTTCCTAATGTGGACATGGCTGCCCAGATGCAAAGCTTCTTCCGTGTAAAGAATGGGGACATGTGTTCACTATGAGGATTATGTACTTACATTACTAAATATTTACATGATGCATATTCTGTGTGTCAGTAAATTTAATTCGATATAGAGTTCTTTGAGAACTCTGTGTTCCTGCAGGTAACAAGCACCAAAATTCTGCTACCAGCCCAGGTTTCCCAACTGTGTTATAAGTAGTTAAACGTCTGTCCTTCATCTTGTGGACTCTGACAATTAAGTATTGTATAAATAAAGTAACTATTGCTATTTTTGTCTCGGACTCTTTTTAGGACCCAAATGCTAACTCCATTTACTGAAGCCACCTCGGTTAAGGGTTCTGGAAAGTTTCAAGAGCATACAGTAAAAGCTAGTGATGAACTGCCTTAAGAATGCAATTTAACAAAGTTGTCATGAAACAGCAAACCTAATTAGAGCCTGGGGAAAAAGTTGTAACTTAGGGTAAAAAATTCCATCTTAAGGGAGAAAAAGACAAGGAGGGGCACTGCAGCCTTACGTTTTGTCCTCTTTTACTCATATGCTTCCTCTCCCCCAATTTAAGAGCATGCATCAGGAAACTAAGAAAGAGGGGACAGTTTTAATGTGAGAAAGGGAAAGAGAGACAAAAAGGAAAACCAGAAGGATGTGGAGAAACAGAGGGGTGGGAGAGATAATTCTGAAGCCTTGAATAGCTTTTAGCATTTGCAGCTCTTTGACCTGGGGTAGGAGGCATTGTCTTTCAATCTGGAGATAACTTTGGCTTGAAAATGTTAGAAGGTGAAGCTGGCATGCAGAGATCAAAGCAGATAGATCATTGCTGTGGACTTACTTTCAACCTTTGGCTCAATGACAAAAAAAAAACAAAAACGAGCCTGTAGACATTTATATATTTGTTAGCTTAGTTTGAAAATTACAAGTGCTCAAAAGTCTGTCCAATTCGAAGTTTGAGTTTCTCTTGTGTCATGTTTAGTACCTTCTCCCGGACAACTCACTCTGCCTCTTCCAAATGACTCAATTTCATTTCAGATGAGTTGCTTGCTACTGTTTTTCCCCAGAAAACAAGATTGCCATCTCTTAGAAATGCTATTAGGAGGTATGTTTCTCCTGGGTAGAAAGTTAGACAAAGATTATGCAGAGAAATACAATGTCGTGTGAAAGATGGAAGAAAAACAATTTTATCTGATAAATTGCAGAGCATTGTTTGTTTAATTCCTTATGTCTTATGTAGTGACAAAATTTACTTCTGGGGAAAACTGCCCTGTTAGTGATAAAATTCACTTCTGGGAAAGCTCTTAAGCAGGCTTTCCAGTTAATGGGAGTGAAATATCTATTGGAAGAAATTAAGAAAATACACACACTTCCTGTGTAATGAAGTAAAGTGTATAGACCTCAGAGAGGAAATGTTTTATTTTTGTTTGTTTGATTTTTGTGTATGGATTTATCCTATATGTTGTTGGCTAATGGGATGGGGAGGAGAGAGGAAGAGTGGCGAGCATCTTTCAATTCTGAGGCCCTAGAGATGTCAGAACAGGTTTGTTCCCAAAGAGAGGGGCAGGCACAAAAGAGTGCTGCTTTATGGGAGTGGCTTAAAAATTTAAGAAACATAATATTTATGTCCAGTTTGAAATGTTTCCTGTCCTATGTTGTGATTTCCCTCCATCATTTCCAAAGCTTCAGCATGGACTAATACACATTGTGTGTTATTGGAGCCTTACAGAATGATTTATGTGCATACTTGGGACCACATGGTGCAGGAAGGGAACAGCATGCAGTGTGAGCAGCGAGCAGTGAAGCAGTGGTGATTAGAGGAAAGTCAGGAGTTCAGAATGCAAGATAAAAGTGACCAACAGAAAAGATATGTGTCCTGATAATCTTAAGAATTATGGCAGAGGGCTCTGGACTCAATAAAGTTACATTAGATGAAAGTTAGAAGATTTCCACACATTTAGTAGAGAGGACCCAGAGGATGAAATAGAGAGGGTGACCAAAGAGAGAAAATGGTCTGTTACGCATCTAAGGTGAATATGGTATGGATGATTATGTTACTAAAGTAAAAAGTAGAGCTGGTTTCTGTCAGCCTCTACTTCAGGCATATGCTTAGTCATCAAGAATGAAAGGTCTGTGTTGTCCTAAAGGGTATAGTTAAAGGACTACACATATTTGAAATTCATTTCCATATCTTTTAACTGTTCAAAGATAAACATACCAAAAGACTGGGAAAATATTAGAAATGTGAATCTTTGACCTTTAAGAAAGATCAACAATTAGCAACCAAACTTTATGAAACTTTATCTGTTATGAACAAAGACTCAATTCTTACGTTACCTCTCTGGGTCTAGTTTGAAAGAGTAATTATTTTAATATGATGTTATATAGCTGATTTTAATAAACTCTAAGTTCCTTAAAGATGGCTATATTTAGTATATATTTACTCTTTTGGTGCCTTGGAGGGCCTAATGTTTAATGTTGGGTTGTCAGAAAAGTCATGACATATTTTTTCTATGTTTTTCGTTGCAAAAATGCGTCATGACTTTTTTGACAACCCAATAGGCAGTTGAATAAATTTATTAAGTGAAATAATTCAAAGAGAAATCTTAGTATTTGAATTACTCAGAGTTTTTAAAATATTATAAAATAGAAAAATATCTTTGGGTTACTAAAATCTGATCAATTAATATAAATAATATAGATTCGTAGGCATGTATTTACATTTACTATATGGACTAATCACAGATCCGAATTACATACATTCTTAAGAACTATCTTTTAAAGATTTGAACATAGATTTTTACTTCTTTTATTCTGCACTAAAACTCACCATATATAAAACATTCCAAATTCTTTGTGGGACAGAATTACAGGTCCTCTGAAGCCTATACAATGATGCTATCTTTAGTAACCACTAGGGTTATTCTAAGGTATCAAAGAATACTTTTACATTTGACTTTCATTCCCTGATGATTTTAATCCCAACAAAACTGAAACTCTCCAGAAGTAAAGTTTGAGTCTCAAAGGCTCTGTTCTCATGTTGGCTTTTTGGGTCAGAACTTGAAGGGGAGCATATTACATCTCCAAACCTGTAATATGTGTTTTATTTTCCATAACAGTATATATATTAAGGTTACTATTTTCACACCAAGATACCTCATGGGTAAACTGAGTCTTTCTGTCCTATTTTATTGTAATTACTGGATCAGATTGCAGGTTTGACTGAAATAGATACTACATTATTAGAAAAAGAATGCCTGTTTCTCTCAGCTAGAGTCCCTTAAAAAAAAAAAAAGTCCCCGTTTAGCTATATTTGAATCCACAGATGATTCTTTTGATGCTCTTAGCTAGAACTTTAGGATATGAAAACTAGAATAGTGAAGCAAACTCTTCTAAAATTTAACTTCTAGATTATCCAAACTTTTTATCACACTCTTTTATTGTTAAAAATTACATCACCATTTACTCTGCCCAGCTTAAACTCTTTGGCTCTTCCCACTGCTGTGACATAGGATTGCTATATCTATTCCTTTATCTTAACACACATACATGAATGCCACATTTATTTAGTACCATAAGTGCTTGGGAATGAGCTGGATGCTAGGGATACAAGGAATGAGACATGGTATCTGCAAGGGGCTTGCAAACTAGTAGTCAGAAAAATATGTAAACATTATAAACACTAGGACAGTGTATAACAGAAGACAGACACTGTATGATTCTACTTATATGATATATCTAAAATAGTTAGACTCATAGAAACAGATAATACAAATGTAGTTGCATGTGGTTTGAGAAGTGGGGGAAATGGGAAGTTGTTATTCAACTGGTATAAAAGGTCAGTTATGCTACTTGAGTAAGTTCTAGAGATCTGTTGTAAAACAGTACCTATAGTTAACAAAACAGTATTATGCACATTAAAACTTAGGGGGTTAAATCTCATGTTAGGTGTTCTTACCAAAAGAGAAAAATAAATACATAAAATCTCATCTAAAAAAATAAAATACAAGAACTGTAGGGGTCATCAGTTATCACAAAGTAGTTCTTAAGGCAGATGATGATTAAGTTGCATCTTGCAAGATAATAGGGATTACTCCAAGGATTCTGAGTCACAAGTGAGGTCTGGAAGAGAATAAGGAAAAATCCTGGCAGAGGACGCACTGTGGGTAAAGACATAAACAGCTGAGATAACTTGGTATCACAAGATAGTTTGTCATGACTGGTGTCCAGAACCAGAGAGGCAGGGGGAATGGGCAGAGATAAGGCCTGGAAATTTAACAGAAGTCTTATGCTAGGAAGATGCATATGCCATGCTAATGAATTTGGACATTTCTGCCTAAAGCAATAGAGAACTATGGACTGATTTTATGCTGAAGAGTTTAATGTTAAAATTTCAAAATGTCATTTAAAATGCTGTTGTGTAAAATAAATTGGAAGGAAAGCACTAATAAAGCCAGGAAACCATTTAACCTCTTAGAAGTTTGCTGCAGGGCGGGCCGAGTGGCACAGTGGTTAAGCGCTGGCTTGGGAAGCCAGTGGCCCCGGTTCAGGTCCCACATGAGGGCCAGTGTGACATTGCCCTGAAAAAAATAAAATAAATTAATAATAAAAAAAATAAAAAAAAGAAGTTTGCTGCAGCCATTCCTGCATCATCTCAGTCCTTGAGATGATGACCTCTGTTGATCTCAACATGACCGCAAATGCAGCATGAGCTTTCACAATATTTAAAGCAATTAAAACACACTATTCACTGGGGAATAGGGAAGCAACAGGTAACTAAAACTTTAGGAATTTTTCATATGATTGGCTAATTAAAGACTCACTATTCTGTACTAACGCAGTTGAGTTTAACATACAGAGATATTATCTCTTAATTTTAGCCCTTTGTACCCACCTTTAATAACTATCTTTCTTTAATTTTCCCAGAGTTTAAGGTGTCTACATTTTTAATAAATACATAATCTAATATGTTACTTTATTGTTACTTTAGATTTTTTAATTTATTTTATTTTTATTTATTTTTAATTAGTTTCAGGTGTACAACACAGTGCAATAGTTATACTTTTGACCCCTCAAAGTGACAACCCCCTCCCCCAATTTGCCACCCCACTCCTCCCCCCATATCATATATATCTATTACACTTCCTCTGACTCCCTTCCACAGTATAATCCACATCCCGTGACTATCTATATATTCAATTACAGTTGGTATACAATCTCCGCTTCAGGTGTACAGTGCGGTGATCAAGCCTCTACTCTATCCATGAAATGGTCTCCCTAATAAGACATGTGATCATCTGACACCCCACAAAATATTTACAACATTATTAATTATATTCCCCAAACTGTCTTTCATATCCCTGTGGGAATGTTGTAGTTATCGATTTATGCTGTCTAATCCCTTCCCTTTCTCCCTCATCCCCACCCCCCTCCCAGCTAGCAACCCTCAGTTTTTCCTCTATATCTATGAGACTGTTTCTATTTACTTTACTCATTCATTCAGTTGACTGGATTAAGAAACTGTGGTACATTTATACAATGGAGTATTACTCCACTATAAAGAAGAATGAAATCATACCATTTACAATGATATGGATGGACCTAGAGACTATTATGTTAAGTGAAATAAGTCAATTGGAGAAAGACAAATACCACATGATCTTACTTATATGTAGAAACTGAAAACTGAATGAATGAGCAAAATATACTTTAGCTTTTATTAATCCTTTACAGAGAAGGAAATTAGGTGAGAAAGGCTGTTAGGCAAATTCATACAGCTAAAAGTGGCAAAAATCATATCTTCTGACCCAGGCCCTGTATATCAACTACATGATAGTTTTCACTCAGTGTGCATTCCTGCACAGATAAATTATGTAACAAAAATAGTTAATTTTCACACTGTCAACCAAAAGAAATTGTTTTGAAAATATATGGATAGACTATGGAGAATGAAAATCTCATTCGTTTCCCCATTAAAAATTATTTTCATCTAAAAGGAAAGGAACTAATGTTTTTTTTCTGTATGTTTGTTTGTTTTTTCTGATTCAGTGGGAAAATATTAGGTTTATTAGTAAAATTTGAATAGGGTCTAATTTTTCACACAGAGGAGGAAATGTAAGACAAAAAAGTAGTAAGGAAAGAGCATTAGAAATGTAATACTGACCAAATTCAGTCCAAGAAGGCTCTTATTACATTATCTGTTCACAATGAAACATGTGTTCCAGGCCTTACCTACTTGGAGAACAAATGAATTTGAATTTCAATATCCAATGGCCAAAATTTTTCAAATTATATTATCTACACTTACAAGCATACTTGAAAACAAAAAGTTTATTATTGGAATTGACGTTTTTTACAGATTTGTAGCATTGTAAGAACTCTAAAAACAGTTTTATCAACTTGATGAGTTAGTTCTAGCCAAAGCAGAGAGGATAAAGAAATAAAAGTCATTCAAATGGGAAAGGAAGGAGTAAAATTGTTATTATTTGCACATAACATACTATATATAGAAAATTCCAAAGATTCCCAAAAAAACCTATTAGAATATATAAATAAATTTAGTAAATAGCAGGATACAAATTTAATGTTCAGAAATTGGTTGCATTTTTGTACACCAATATCAAATATCCAAAAGAGAACTTAAGAAAACAATCCCATTTACAATTGCATCAAAATAAAAGAAAAGAAAATACTTAGGAATAAATTTAACCAAGGAAGTAAAAGATCTGTACTCATAAAATTATAAGACATTGAAGAGAGAAATGAAAGAGGATACAAATAAATGGAAACATATATCACACTCATGGATAAGAAGAATTAATATACTTAAAATGTCCATACTGCCCAAAGTAATAAATAGATTCAATGCAATCCTTATCAAAATACCAATGGTATTTACCACAGAACTAGAACAAATAATCCTAACATTTCTATGGCACCATGAAAGACCTCGAATAGTTATGGCAACCCTGAGAAACAAGAATAACGTGAGAGGTATTACACTACCTGATATCGAATTATACTACAAGCCTATAGTAATTAAAACAGCATGGTATTAGCATAAAAACAAACACATAGATAAATGGAAAAGAATAGAGAGTCCAGAAATAAATCCATGCCTATATTCTCCTTTAATTGATGATAAAGGAGGCAATAATTTACATTGGGATAAAGGCAGTCTATTTAATAGATGGTGCTGGGTAAACTGGACAGATACATGCAACAAACTGAAACTGGACCACCTTCTTATACCATATACAATAATAAACTCAAAATGTATTAAAGATTTAAATGTAAGACCCAGAACCATAAAACTCCTAGATGAAAATATAGAAAATAAACTCTCAGACATTTCCCTTTAGTAATATTTTACTGATATTTCCCCTTATGCAAGGGAAGCAAAAAATAAATAAATAAACAAATGAGACGACATCAAACGAAAGCGTTTTCACAGCAAAGGAAACGATCAACTAAACAAAAGACATCCTACTGAGTGAGAGAAGATATTTGTCAATGATACATCTGATAAGGGGTTAATATCCAAAATTTCTAAAAAATTCATACAACTCAACACTAAAACAAACAAACAATCCAATCAAAAAATGAGCAGAGGACCTGAATAGATATTTTTTCAAAGAAGACATACAGATGGTCAATAGACATATGTAAAGATGCTCAACATCACTAATCATCAGAGAAATGCAAATAGAAACCACAATGAGATACCTCTTCATACCCATCAGAGTGTCTATCATCAGCAAATCAACAAACAAGTGCTGGTGAAGATTAGAGAAATGGGAACCTCTTGCAATATTAGTGGAATTGCAAATTGTTGTAGCCACTATGGAAAACAGTATGGAGGTTTCTCAAAAATTAAAAATAGAGCTATGTTATGACCCAGCTATTCCACTCCTGGGTATTTATCCAAAGAAATCCAAAACACAAATTCAAAAAAATATATACACCCCTATGTTTATTGCAGAACTATTCACAATAGATAAGATATGGAAACAACTGAAATGCCTATCAATGGACAACTGGATAAAGAAATTGAAATTGTGGTACATTTATACAATGGAGTATTACTGTGCCATAAAAAAGAATGAAATCTTACCATTTGCAACAACATGGATGAACCTAGAGGATATTATGCTAAGTGAAATAAGTCAGACTGAGAAAGACAAATACCATATGATCCCATGTATATGTGAAATCTAAAGAACAGAATAAACAAGAAAAAAAAAAAAAGAAAAATATTCATAAATGCAGAGAACAATTTGATGATTGCTGGACAGGAGGGGCATTGGGAGATGGGTGAGAAAGGTGAAGGGATTAGGAAGTACAAATTGGTATTCACAAAATAGTCATGGGGATGTGAAATACAGTATGGGGAAAATAATCAATAATGTTGTAAAGACTATGTAGGGCATCAGAAGGATACTGGACTTATCAGGGCAATCATTTCATAGATTCTATAACTGCCTAACCATTGCACTGTACACCTGAAACTAAAATAATATTGAATATACATATATACATATATATACATATGACTACATCAAACTGAAATGTTTATATATATACATATATATGTATATATATATATATATATATTTTTAGTCACAGGATGTAAATATATAGTCACATCATAGGGAATATAGTCAATGGTATCGTAATAGTTACATATGATGTCAGATGAGTAGTAGACTTGGAGGGTTATCATTTTGTGGGGGGGTGTAAAAGTCTAATCATTATGTTGATTTGAACACCTGAAACTAATTTAAAAAAATTTTTTTTTAAATCAAATGTATTGTTTGAGTTGCCAGCCAGTGGGAGCCAGAGATGAAAACCAGCAGTGGTCACTTTGCCAACACTGATGAATTGCATTTAATTTTAAAATCCATCTGTTAAGAATATGTTTTCTGTTAGGAACATTTAATTTGTAAATGTCACTACCATAGATTGGAATTAAAAGATTTTCCACATTGGTGTCAAGTGTTTTCATCTTGAAGTAAGGCACTGAACATTTGTCCTCCAATTTAAAAATCATCCACTACTCTTTCAAAACTTAGAAAAAATTTTCCACATTCTCTATCCTGTCATTCAAGATTTCCCCATGGTCTCTCCACAACCTACATTCTCAATCACATTGCTCCTGAACAGCAGTCAAACATATGTATTCTCTGACATTTATGTACATCCCACAGTTTCTCATCTCTTTGCCTAGTAATGTTCTCTCTGATTTCTCCCTGGGTTCCAAGAGCTTTGCATCCACCACACAACTACAGAATACATATTTCTTTTCAAATGCTCTAAGAATATTTTCCAGGATATACCATATAATGGGCCAAAAAAGAAGCCTCAATAAATGAATTAAAAAGATTTAAAATATATAAAGTACGTTTTCTAATTACAATGCAATAAAATTAGAAATCAATAACAAAGAATTTAGGAAATTCACAAATATCTGAAAATTTAACAGTACAATCCTACATATCCAATGGGTCAAAGGAGAAGTCTTAAAGGGAATTAGAAAATACTTAGAGATGAATGAAAATGAAGACAACATACTAACACTATGGAATGGAGCTAAAGTAGTGCTTAGATAGACATTTATAGCTCTAAATCCTGTATTTAAAAATGTATAGTTTTCTACTGCTCTTGTTATAAATCACCACAAATTTGGTGTCTTAAATCAGCACAAATTGGGAGCCAGCCGAGTGGCGCGCTTGTTAAGCGCTGTCTTGGGAAGCCAGTGGCCCCGGTTCGGTCCCACATATGAGGGCCAGTGATACTGCCCTCAAAAAAAAAAAAAAAATCAGCACAAAATGTTTATCTTGCAGTTCTGTAGGCTTGAAGTCTCACTGAGCTAAAATCAAGGTGTCATTAGGGCTATGTTCGTTTTTAGATAATGTATAGGAGATCATTTTTTTTATTGCCTTTTCCAGCCACTACAGAGACTGCATTCCATGGCTCATACTCCTCTTTCTTCATCTAGAAAATGAGGACTGGTGGATGGAGTCCTTCTTACATCCCATCATTCTGACCTCCACTTCTTCTGATTCCATCTTACACTTTTAAGGACTCTTGTGACTACATTGCATTTACTGATAATCTAGAATAATCTCTCTGTTTTAAAGTAGCTGATCAGCAACCTTAACTCTGTCTGCAACTTTAGTTCCCCTTTGCTGTGTAACCTGACATAATTACAGAGCTCAGGGATTAGCACGTGGACATCTTTGGGCTCAGAATAATGGGATGTGCTTTGAAAACATCATGCCAATTGAAAAAGGCCAGTCACAAAGAACCATGTATTTATTGCATGTTTCCACTTATATGAAAATTCAAGAATAGGCAATTCTGTCGAAATGGACAATATATTAGTAGTTGCCTAAGTTGGAGTGAGGGTTGGAGGGGCAGGGGCGCAGGATATTGGGGGAATGACTGCTAATGGGTAAGGCGTTTCTGGTTTGGAGTGATTAAAATACTCTAAAATCAATTACAAAACTCTATGGATATACTAAAAACCATTGACTTGTAATTTTAAATGGATAAATTGTTTATTATATATACCAATCAAAATTTTATTTATATATCAATAAAGTGTGTGTGTGTGTGTGTGTGTATATATATATATATATATATATATATATATATATATATATATATATCTTATCTTTCTTAGTTTACAAAGGAATAATGAGCAATTAGAGTTCCAGAGTCACTTGATAACCTATAGATATAAAGTCTCCCAAAGAATATAGTAGCTTGTGAGTATCTGCTTGTATTTAAAAAGAAATTTCTTATAGTGAGATCATTTTAGACTTACACACAGTATAGGAAATAATACAGAGTGATCCCATATACACATTTTGCCACAATAGTAACATAATGTGAAACCATGGACAAGTCATGACCAGGATATGGACATTAATACAGTCAAGATATAGTCCATATTTGTTTGCAGCATTCCCTTATTATTATTAATGTTTGCAGAGTATGTAGTGATATATCCCTCATTTCACACTTGATATGGTAATTTGTGCCTTTTCTCCTTACTTCTTGTCAGTTTTATTGGAGGTTTGACAATTTGAAAAATAAGGTTTTTGTTTCACCAGTTTTCCTTTGTCTTTTTATTTTGTTTTTAATTTCACTGATGTGCACTCTTATCTTTATTATTTCTTTATTTCTACTTGCTTTGGGTTTATTTTGTTCTTCTTTTTAGATTCTTGAGCTTAGATTATTGATTTGTGACTACCTTTTTCTCTACCATTATCTTTTTTCAGTGTTTTCCTCTAAATACTGCTTTAGCTCTGTCCCATAATTTTTGATTTGTTTTATTTTCATTTTCATTCAATTTTATGTATTTCTTGATTTTCCTTGAGGCTTCCTCTTTGAGCCATGAATTGTACAGCAGTGTATTGTTTAGTTTCCAAATGTAAAAGATTTTCCTCTTATCTTTCTATTAATGACTTCTAGCTCAATTGTATTGTGGTCAGAGAACGTACTTCATAGAATTTTATTTTTTAAATGTGTTGATGTTTGTTTTATGGATTAGGATATGGTCTGTATTGATATATTTCCATGAGTACTTGAAAAGAATGTGCATTCTGCTGTTGTTGAGCAAAGTGTTCAACAAATGTCAATTAGATCCTCTTTGTCAATGATGTTCAGTTCTACTATATCATTGCTGATTTTCTGTCTAAGCGTTCTCTTAATTGTTGAAAGATGGATGTTGAAGTCGCCAACTATAATAACTATGGGTTTATCTATTTCTCCATTAAATTTTTCAATTTTTGCTTCACATATTTTAAAGTTATGTTGCATGGTATGTCAACATTTAGAACCACTGTCTTTTTGGTAAATTGACCCTTTTATTACTACAAAATATCCCTTGATCTCTGGTAATTTTCTTTGCTCTAAATTCTACTTACTGTAATATTAGTATAGCCACTCCTACTTTTTTTTGATTAATGTTTGCCTGATACACATTTTTCCTACTTCATTCTTCAACCTGATTTTATCATTTTATTTGAACTGGATTTCTTGTAGGCAGTATAAATTGGGGTGATGTTTTCTTTTAATCCACTCTGTTAATTTCTGTCTTTTAATTGATTTATTAAGACTTTAAATTTAATATAACAATATTTAAGAGCTTAAGTCTGCCATATTATTTTTGTTTTCTGCCAGTTCTCTCTGATATTTATTTCTCTGTTGTCTTTTTCCTACCTTCCTATATCCTACCTGAATAATTTTTAAAATTACATTTTGATTTATATTTTCGAGAATGTCTTTTTATATAGCTTTTTAGAGGTTACTCTAGGTATTACATTATGTATAGATAGCGTTACTCTACTGTTGTTGTCATTTTATGAGTTAAATTGAAGTGTAGATACCTTATACCTTTATGTTACTTTACCCTCACCATTTGTTATGATTGTCTTAAATATTTCCTCTGCATACATTGAGACCCACATTAGATAGCATAATTTTGGCTTCTATAGTTAAATGTAATTTAGAAAACTTAAAGAAGCAGAAAAGTCTATTGTATTGTATTTTGCTTTTTAACAAACAAGTAGTTCTTTGCTAGCACATACACGGTTTTACTCCAGAATCCTAAGGAGTTGTGCTGTAACGCTGTGTTTGCTTTTATAGAGCACCCATTCATTACGTTACAAATATCTACTACAAATATATCTAGTGCTGTACATGTTGTCTTAGTATGTAGGGTGTATGATTGTGACAGGCAGACAAGCCAACTCTATTCTAGTCACGCACTCTTATTATTACTCTTTCACCCATATCTCATTTGAAACAATATATTCCACTAAGATTTAGACCTAATTATTACAATGGACCTCAAAACTGTTCGTTCTTAAATTTAAAACAGGCATTCTAAATTCTAATCACGCAGGGTGAAAATTAAAAAAACAAAAAAACAAAAATAGAGCTTTTCTTTCCCCCAAGAATATATTTTAAGTAATTGAAATCAAGTGAGGTAAACTTTTATCATAAGAACCAGAATCCTATGTCACAAATATATAATAAGTATGTACTTCTGCATCTCTGTTGCCTGGCTGGGCACTGGCTACATGACTAGGAAGGAGTTCACAAGCGAGTTAAAGTGGACATGGGTGAGAACATGGATAGTTTTGTGAGTTTGATTTTCTAACACATACCCCCTTTTTTCCCTCTTTCTTCAATACATCCTCCTTAGAGTTACAAAACTATCTTTCTGACTTTCAATCTAACTACTTAACTCCCAGCTAAAACCATTCTACGACTCTGCATTTCTTGTAAATACCATCTAAAATCTTTAGTGTAGTGTACAAGGCTCTCCATGTAGTGTAATAACAATAATATGTTCACATATCTATATTCCTGACTGACAGAGAGTCTCACAGGACAGAAACTCTGGGGAATGCGTACATGTGTATGTGCACGTGTGTGCATGTGCACATGTGTTTGTTTTCTCCCATGTTCCCAGCACTTAGTTTATTGCCAGATACAAAGAAGACTTGTGATAAATGATCACTGAATAAAGCAATTTATAGATAGTTGTGTGTCATTTTCTTAGCAGTATGTTCTCTGTGCTATAAAGATGAAAAGCTCGGAGTCCACTGCTGAGCCAAAGATTAAAAAAAAATAAGACAGGGTTCTCTTTCACTTCTACCCTAAAGTAATAAGTACAAAATTTAACAGTGATGTTCTGAATAAGGAGATCTGTCTTTGATGAGAAGTGATTTGATTGTAAGATGTTCTTAAAAGCAGAAGACAAGGCCAGCAGTCCTGCAGGACCATGAAAGAATATATGCTTGAGGTAATGGTTTTTGTTTCATATTAAATTGAGTGTCAGCTATGTATTTATGTTATTATGTCTTTTAATGTAGAAAGGCTTTATAAATAATAAACTCCATATTTTGTTGTTTCAAATCATTTAAAAATATTGTTAAACAACATTAAATATGTTTATTTTGAAGGTATTTTCACATAATGTATAATGAAATTTTTCTACAATTCTTACATTTTTTAAATTTCTAAAATTACACCAGTGTACTTTCATAACATTGGCATAGAGTATTTTCATTTTTTGCAAATATGTAGAAGTACCTGGAGGAGAATGTGAAAGGTAGCCACTGTACCAAGTCTTGATTCCCCAAGGATACATAGGTCATACTTGGCTGCCATGATATTCTGTATACTCAGTGTTTATGCCTAATTTTTAAAAAGATGTAAGATGGCCAAAGATAAATACTGATTGTTTGATTGTTCCATTCACAAAGCAAAGTGGGAAGGTGAAATTTAAAGTAAAATTAATTATGCCCATGGAAATTTTAGCATACTGACATAAGACAGCACACCAAAAAGACAATTCTGTTATTTTCTGCAGACTTTAGGGCATGCTAGCAAAAATCTAGGGGACACATCTGCAAACTATCTATTCAGGAGTCTTTCCCTTTCTCTAGTTCACTAAACCTTCCTCTGCCAAATCCTGTGAAGTAATAGAGAACAGGTTTGTCTTAATTATGTGGTTTGATAATGGAACACTTGTTAGGAGCCATTTTTGCCCTTGAATAATTAACTTAAGGATAACTATTATTTCTGTATTCTTTTTTTAAAACCATGTTAAGTATTCTGGGTCCATTTGTATTAGAAATACTTCTAAAAGTTGGTGGGAATACAAAGAAGAATACATGAAGAATAGAAATGTTCTCGTAAAAATATGGTATTGATTTATTCAGCATATTAAAAGAACTAAATCTTTCCAGCTAGGCCAACTGGTGAGTAAGAGGAAATAGAGGTAAAAGAATTTGAAGGGTGTGAACAAAAAACATGGATAACAAATGTTTAGCATTATGCAAATGTTTACTGGGTGAAACAGCAACATGCAAAATAAATTCTGGTTCTAATAAAATTATTTAGACAAAAGCAATTGTCATTGGATAGAAAATTTACTGCTTCAATTATTTAAACTTAAATAAGAAATGTCAAATGTTTTAGTAGCTAGTAGGAAAATTTAAAAGGTCATGTATGGGGACTTAATGTTTATGCAAACAAAATCAGAAATTTTTCAGACATCACTTTTCACCATATCATTAAATCCCGACTCAAAGATGCTAAAAATTTTATTATATCTGTTTGCATATATCATTCTGGCCAAATGCTTACAAAATGGACAATATGTTTTCCTGTTTGGAGACTGACATCATCAGATGATATATGCCAGGGTTTCTCAATCAGCTTGTACAATAACTCAGGATGTACAAAATTTACTCCAAGAGTGTCATAGAAATCCCAAGCCAACCACCCTCTAAAAGCATTTCAGAACAAAGTAAATATTTATTTATTTTAATTTTTCTTTTTTTAAATAACAATTATTTGGAAGGCAAGACATTTAGGAAGAAGGGGTACCGTGAAACAAAAATATATGCCAAAAAATTTTAAAAATCACCATTTTGGGCCATAAGCATAACCACTTTGAGAGACTTTGGTCATGGGTAAAAATTCTCCCAGTGATTTGGTTCACAATTAGCGAGCACTCCAGAAGGCAGATTTCACATTCCTAATGATACTGAAGTGTGGTTTTGTTTTGTTTTGCTTTGTTTTTACCCTTTTCAAGAGCACTAATTATAGGAATTATCTGTTTCTTCTAACTGAAATCAGAATTTAGCATTTGACAAGCCCACAGAATATAATGGGAATGAATGCAAAATGGGACAATTTTGATTTTGGTTTAGTAACATAGCAATACAAATCATTACTTCAGAACATTTAATATTCAGTTCTGAGCATGGCAACTTGGAAAACTTGAAAGAGGAAAATTAAGGCACACTCACATTTTAGTTTAGTGGTTTCAGTTTAATATTTAATGAATCTGCTATGCAAAAAGCACAATGCTGAGCAGAGGATTGCAAAGAAAACAAAACTACCCTTGCTAGAGAGTAGTTGAACAATAGAGGTTGACATGAAATACATTCACAAAACTATGATAGAGTGATAAAAGCAATATGAGTGACATAAATACAGACTCTAGGTAAGGAAGGTAATTAGCTCATTGCTGAGGCTGAACATTTCAGCATACAGAAATACATATGGAAGGAGAGGCATTCTAAATGGAGATAGTGGAGTCAAATATTCACAGGTCATGAGTGGTTTATAGAGTAGAGCATAGTTCACGATAGCTGGAACACAGCCAGTGCTACAGCGAGATTGTGGCCAGATTGTGGGGAAGTAGAATGAGAAGCATGGACTTTATTCCATAAGAAAGTCGTTGGAGCTTATAGGCGAGTGACTCATGATATAAATGCTTTAGAACAATTAAGTTTTTTCAGAAATGCAAAAGAATAGTTGAAGTGGGTAAAAGATGTAGGTATGGAGTCCATTTCATAATCTTAACCATTGTATAATCTTAGTGAGAGACCGAAGCATGGGGGTGACAGCGAGGTTGGAAAAGAAGGAAGATAAGGAAGAAGAAAGCTTTTTTATGTCATAGTACAATGTACCAACAAGTTTAACACTGGCAACACCTCTTAATACCAATTTGTTTAAGTTGAGGAGAGACCAGTAAATTTCATTAAGTAAATTAATGATAATATTTAGAAGCAAAATATATTGATGAATATTGTTATGATATAGATGTACTTATTTATTTTTTTTAGATTTAGTTATTTCAAGGGTTTCAATAGATGTTAGCAATTTGCTTTATGTTGAACAGTACATTTTTATAATTTCCTTTAAAAATGTTTAATTTAATTAGAATGTGAATGAATGAGTTAAAAGTTTAGTATAAACAAGTAAAGTAAATATAATTTCATCTAGATGAATTAATGAAGATAAAAAAATCAGCAAGTAATTTTGAAGAATAACCAAGTATGAGCTGTCATACTGCATTTTGAGGAATTTAAATATTATACCTGTAAAAAAAAACACCTATTTTTTAAAAATAGTTCTAAGAAACCCAAACCCTGGTAAGTGAATAAAAATTGAATGAAAATAAATGTAACAATCCATGTAGTGACTGAAAGAGAAAGTTAAAACCTCAACTATATAGCAACCCTGAAAAATGAGTTATGTTAGGTAAGTTAATGTTCTCTATAGCTATGAGTTCCCCTATTTGAAAAAAAAAATTAACCTTTCCTGGTGAAATTATTCCTCAAATAAATACTTTGTTTTACTATTTTCTTAAATCATTAGACCGTGCTGCATACATATAGCTAGAGATTCAGTTGTGTGTAGTGTGGGTATTGGACTCAGTAACTTCATTGTTGCTGTGTGGGTGGCACTGCTGTTTGCTCTTACGTTCTCTAATTTTCTTTCTCATTGCTTTCTCAGATGTTTCTGCTTATGCTGTTCCCTAAATTACTATCATAAAGGAGTAATTTTTTTCTTAGTCTTTTGCATTGGATAGAATGAGATTTTTATTTTTTTCTTCTTCATTTTGTTCTTTGTTGCTGAGTAGTAAGGAATTCCTTTTTTGGCCACCAGAGACATTTTTTTTTTTGGCATGTTTCCTTGCATTAAACTTGGGAATCATATTATGCAAAATAAATAAATCCATGGTGGTGGGTCCCACTGGAAGTACTCATAAGAACTAGAAGACTCTTTGGAAATAATAAAGATACCATTAAACTTCCTTTCAACGAAAGTTACACTTATGTTCCATGTATTCATTTACTCTTTAATAAATTCAAGGGAATAAACTTGCATTTTTCTTCTTATTTGTATTACTATTTCTTCTATTTTTTTCAACAAAATAGTTTTAACAAGGCATTCTTGGAAATTAGATGACAGAACTGGACCTGGAAGCCAAGTCCCTTAACACTTGGTCTGGTTCTTTTTACTTTAACTGGAAGTCATCAGTTTCCTTTCTGAATTTCTGCTTCTTCTGTGAAGAAAGGAGCAGGTCATCTATAACTTCCCCTCCAATTCTTGATTTCGAGGAATTATAGTTAAGTTCTGGAACTCAACTCTCAATACAAACTTTGAAAATATGCTTAGATGAGTTAATGGTGAGCACAAGACCAAGAGTTTGCTTTAAATAAGTTACTTAACCTCCTATGGAGATGAAAATGGTGACTTCTACTCAATGATAACTGGTGTATTTACTTTGAACAACAGATATCATAATGATGTAATTGTTTAAAGAACATCAAGTAATAATATGATCCTGCTATAATTTTAAATGACTTTTATTCTCATACCGATAGTGAACAGAGCAAGGAGAGAAAAAGTGACTGAAGTAAAATGTAGCTTGTAAAACGTGAATTACTTGGAAATTATAAGAATAATGTTAAATTATTATTAGCTCATTCAATAGAATCATTCCTCAAATATATCTTCTGACTAAAATTTAGATTTTGAAAAATGAATTAGATAAATTGTATTTTAGGTTTCTCTATAAAATATTTATTTTTTATTTGAATTCCTATGGGATTTTGTAGGAGGATCTAAATTTCACCCTTTTCTTATAGTTTTTAACCTGAATATACAAAGACAATTATCATTGTATTGTTTTGTTTAAATAAATATTAGTGCTGTTTCGTTTTCTCTCACTAGCAAACGGTGATTTTTCCATGCATTTATCTTCGCACTTCAAATAAAATTAAAAAGTCCTTAGAATGGTCTGCAAGAATCTACAGTCATCTAGCTGCTGCCTTTTTTCTCAGTCTCCTTGGTTAGTTTCTTCCCACTCATTACACTCCTGAGAACTAAGGAAATTAATGAAATGAAAAGGCTTTGGAAGTCAGGAGAGTAAGGGAGTATGATCTTGAGCTCTTTGGAAATAGAATTGCTTAGGGCAGCTCCTATGTGACAATACTATCTCAGTGGTGTCAAGGAGCCCAGAGGCACCATGGGAGATAATATCATTTATGAGACAAGAAGAGTATAATTATGCTGATACCCCGTAGCATCAAAAGTGGTCAGTATTGATGATCAATATAATCATAATAAACTGAGTAAACTTTACACAGAGTTGGTAATAATAATAATCATTGTTTGTTTTTATCACCTTTAATCCTCACAGGAATTCTTTGATGTAGGTTCACTTATCTTTTACAGATGAAAAAGTTGAGGGTATGAGAGAGTATAGTCACCTACCCAATGTCACACAGTTCACGTATGGTAAAACTGCGTTTTAACCCAGGTCTGCGTGATGCAAAGCACGGGCAGCACTGCCTCACTCCACTATATCCCCTCACATAGAAGAAACACCACAGCACCCTCAGAAACAGGTTTTTAAATATATATCTATCTATATCTATATCTATCTATCTATCATCTATCTATCTATCTATCTATCTATCTATCTAATTAAAATGTATCATTTAGAGACCATTGAATTGTTCCCATTAAAATTGTGTTTTGGAAGTTTCAATCAACTGTAATTTTATTTCAAGTGTGAATTTTGGAGAAAAAAAAAAAAAAGACAGTGGGCTGCGGAGTTGCTCCGTTGATTAGGAGTTGCCTTGGGACACCAGCTCTGAGCAGCAGGGCCCCCGGGAAGAGCGCAATGATAATATCAACATGGGCCAGTGAAGCGACGTCCTTCATAACTGGACTGAAGAACAAAAGGACAGCAACTTGTCTGTTCCCCTCCCCCAATTCCTCAAAGCCTCAATAAAATCTTTAAAAAAAAAAAAAAGCAATTTTGTGTTTGTGTCTTTATCTCCAATGTGTTTTGACATTTATAACATAGTATGATCCTAAATTCCTTTAAGAATACAATAGAATTGTGTTGTTTTTTTTCAGTCGTACTCAACCATTTTCATTTTATTACTATTCTATATCTCCAATGTACTTCCAGTTACCATTAAATCCCATAATTTCCACACATAACATCTGGATAAATACATTTAGGTTCTATGCCAAAGAGCTATAATGCATGGAAAAATCCTCTTGGCATTTGCTAGACTTTTCCATTTCTTCAAAATTAGGCTTTACTTCTCTTGTCAACAGAGATGAAAATGTGTAATTAGCTAATTTTTTTCTACTCAATATATGATTTGCTATTTTATTTTCTGTCAATTTTCCCTCAACATGTCTTTTCTGATGAAGAAGATTTTCATCCTAATGATCCTTAAGTACTATTTTCCTTTATTATGGCTAAAGGGGCATAACTTTAATTTTTAAATTTTCCTAATTTACTCTGTGTCCATCCTCTGATGATCTCAGGCCTATCAAAGCATATATTAACATGCAGAAGAGGATCCTTAGTTTAATTGCTCACACAGATGTCCAAAATAAACTCCTTCTAAAATAGCATATCCATTTATGTTTCACTTAGTAAATTGGTGTCCCTGAAGTCCCACAATTTGGTACAACACTTAAAACTTAAAATGGCATCTGGAAACTTCAAACTCAGTAAGTTAAATGGTATAAATGGCATTGATGTTGGAAGAGTGAAGACAGTTCACAAAATTCCCATACTTTCATTTTACTTTGCTTGCCAATTATTGTAGAGTCACTGTGTATTAAGAACCTATACAGAGATTTGTTTTTACATGAGAATATTAATAGTACATAATATTTAGCTACCTAATTAATTTCAACTATGCAAAATTAATAACCCAGAAAAGTGAAAGCTATACTTCGTAGAGTTATGAAACCAGAAGATTATTTCTGCCAATTGTGGTTTAAATCTGATTATTTTCCCTAAGAAGACTGAGCCATTTTCTTTGCAGACCAGTCATTTTTATGTCATATTCTTGTTTTTATAAGGCCCATAGCAGTTGCAGTTTTTCTCCCTGCTTTACATATTCTGTTTTCTCAAGGGACCTCCTATGATTACTTGGATAGGCTGTCTGAAAATCCCGTGTTTTTGCAAAGTACACTATTTTGTGATATGTTTTCTATTTTGTTTCTTAGTAGAAAACTTCCTGTCCACGATGGTCAAGAAGAAGGTGTAACTATTGCCTCACACAGATGTGCTTGCCAGTATAACTTGCCTGAGAAATAAAACAATTAAATGTTTGACAAGTTAGAAGTTTTCATCACTGAGAGCACTCTTTCCCAGGGTTACAATAACCTTGGATGTCAGAACTATGCACTGACCTCTAAATGATGCAGAGTTGTGAGCTCTTTTAGTAGACTGGAAGGGGGAGAACTATGGAGGATGCCAAAAAACATGTATGCACGTGACTCGTATTTATCTTTTGTTATTGGCATGTATTGAGCATTACAATTTTAATACAGTTTTTCCTTTCTTAAAATGGATATACACGTTTTTGGTACTCTCTGCATATTGTCATTAAATCTCCATGAACCTTTTCTGACATAGATTTTTTGCTTTTTAACCTCCTTTCCCCTAGCTCTTTCTTAGCAGATTTCTGAGGAGTGTACTGAATAGACATTTTCACCTGGCTTATTAAACTCTTTTATAGTAACAAACCTGTACCAGAATTGCAATGACAGACAGCGTTAGGAAAGCAGTATCTATGTGTATTTCTGCATTAAGAACTATGAGTATTAAGTCCTTTATTTGGTAAATGTTGGCTTCCATGTTATCAAAAGAATATCTTATTCCATATTCAGCTTTTTCTTGGATCATCATTGTAATTTAATTACATCTGTCTGTGAAATGGGGTAAATTTTGTGCTTCGAGGAGAAAGCCACTATTTTCCTATATCTCCATTCCCCCTCACTCAGCATCTTTCTTATAGTTCCTTTCATAAGCAGTAAAAAGGTATTAACTTTATTTTAATAATTGCAAATAGACTTTTCTAATATTGATGATGAGTGATGGGATAATTTTCATTCAGTTCATTTGTTGATTGATTCTTCAGATATCAGTCTATATTAAAGCAAATAATAAACATTTGATTATCATCATTCAGCTTTGGATAACAACCCACCACACAGAATATCTGCATTTCAGATTTGAGAGAGAGTTCAAACATGAGCTTATTATAATGCAGCTTGTATCAGTCAATAAAGCAATTAAAATAAGAAAGTTAATTTTGTATGTACTTTCATTTATACCATTTCCAGTATGCCTCATCTCATTGTGTAGATTTAAGTTTTTATCATATACATTTTGCCTGAAGAATTTTTTTAACATTTTTGTTGTCAAGGTTTCTTATTATAAACTATCTTATTTTTTCTTTGTCTGAAAAATTCTATTTTTGTCATTTTTGAAAGCCAGTTATGCTAGGTGGAGTATTCTAGGTTGACATTTTTTTTTATTTTAGTATTTAAACACATCACTTCATCATCTCTGGGTTTAATAATTTCTGATATAAATTCTTGAGAAGTTTACTGTAATTCATATATATATATATATATATTACATTCTCTTCTTCTGGATCCTTTTAAGAGTTTCTCTTTATCTCCAGCTTTTAGCACTTTAAATATACTTTGTCCAGGCAACTAACTGATTGATTTGTTTGTTTGTGCATTTATTCTGCTTGTTTCTTTAAATGAATTTCTTTGATCTGTGGGGGTTTTTTTCTAATATTTTTGGAAAATTCTCAGTCATTAACTTACTATATTTCCTTTCCACATCTTTTCTCTCTTCTTTTGTGATTCTTATTACAGCCATATTATACTGATTGATAACTGTCCCAAAGTCTTGCATGTTTTAGTCTTTGTTAATTATTATCATTATTCATTTACCCTTTATAATTTAGCCTGGTTAATTACTATGAACTTATTTTTATGTTTACTGTTTCTTCTTTCTTTGGCTCTTTTATTAATAAACCTGTGAAAGGCATTTTTCTTAACTGAATTACTATGTTTTTTATGTCTGGCATTTTCATTTGATTTTTTCTTATAGCTTTCATCATTCTGATAAAATTTTAAATCTATTATAATTTTCATGTTCTTGCTATAATACATACCACTTTTTTAATAAGAGTTAATACATTAATCATAGTATTTTAAATGTCCTATTTAATAGGTCCTACATCTGGGTGTGATATGGGCCTGGTTCTATTAACTGACTTCAGTATACTTTAATTCTTTGTTTATTGCTTTGTAACATTTTGTTGAATGCTGGACAGTGTGTCTAAGACAACAAAGATTGAGATAAACATTGTTTATGTCTGAAAATGGACACATCTTTTTACTCCACCTCCTTAGTATGTCAGATCCAGTTAATCAAGTTGGGGTTAGCTGGGTTCAGGTTATCTTGTTATATTGATTTTTAGGGCACCACTCGCTTCAAATTTATTATTGTAAGATGTGCTTATGTTGGGCGCTGAATTGCAGAGGTTTTTTTCTCAATGATTCTGTTCTACTTTTACATTTAGATTTCTCTGTGGAGGTACTCATCTCTCCCCATGTTCTTGCCCCTCTTTCAGAAGTAGACTGGTTCTGCTTATCACTCATCACTTGATAGCCTGGTGATGGGGGTGGGGCTGGAGAGAGTTCTCTCTTGTTCTGCTCTAGCATCAGTCCTAGGCCAACCTACTGTTCCTAGACCTTGGGGCATTCTTGGTGACTCTGCCACTCTATCAGTGGTAGAGGACCTCTAATGTCTGACTTTGCCCTGTTCCTGAAGGTTTTGATTTTTTGTTTGTTTGTTTTTCTCCTCTACGCTCAATAGATTTCCATCTGTTCCCTGAATATTACTGGGTTTTCTGCCAATAGCAATCAGATAATAAAAAATATGTATAACCACTCGCAAGAAGTTATTTTATTATTATTATTATTTTTTTTTTTAGAGGGCGGTGTCACTGGCCCTCATATGTAGGATCCGAATCGGGGCTGCTGGTGTCCCAAGCCAGCTCTTAACAACTGCATCACTCAGCCGGCCCTATTTTACTCTTAAGTGTCCAAAATTGTACGAATATGAATAAACATTTGAGCATGTTTGTATGTAATAAGCAAAATATGTGGAAATATATCAAATATCCATTACTAAGGGACATTCATTATATAATGTATGTGTAAAATAAAATAATATACATTGTATAACATACCAAATACATTATCATGGATTCATACAGGAGAAGACTATGCTACCGTTAAAATAAATACTGTTTTTATAGGAAATATCATGGAATTATTTCTAAGATATATTGTTAAGTGGAATATGTAAATTGTAGAACATTATAGAGAAAATACTCAGCCTTTGTAAACTACATAAATATGTGTCAGTGTGCTTTCAGGTGTATAAATTAATGTTTGTATTATGTATGGAACATTTTTCAAGGATACACAAGAAAATGTCTTGTGTATGGAGGGAAGCTTGGGTTTTGGAAAAATACTGAGAAAAGCTTTATGTTACTTTGTATAGTCTCTCTTACTTATCAAATATATGTTATACATAAAATTATAACAAAAGGTAGGAGATAATGCTTTAGTTAAGATGTAGACTCAGCTGCAATTAAGAAATAAAGTCAGTGTTATTTGGATGTGGATAGTTACAAATATATATATATATATATATATATATATATATATATATATATATATATATATATATATTGACACATAGTTCTGCCTTAGTATCTATGTGGCTTAGTGATCAGATTCTACTGAATACACTCTCACATTTGCAAATATTTATTTCACTTTTAAAATATCTCTTCATATAAAAATATTATAAGATACATTTAAATTGTTAACCACAAAAATATTATTTCATTTAGTTGTATTATTTTTTATAATAAATATTTTGTACTTTAGCATCTGTTGTAAATTACAACATATTGCGTTGTCGCAAAAGTCAGGGTGTTTTTTTTTCTGTGTTTCATTGCAAAAATGCATCATGACTTTTCCAGCAACCCAATATATCCATGCTGCTATGTATCCTGCACACAAAGTGACATGAGCGCATGATAGATGTTTCTGTTCCTTACTGCTTGGGCATGTCTGACTCCACTTCTCCCATGATGGCTAAGATTTTTTTTTTTTTTTAGTTCCAACATTAGCTATTTTTAATTCATTAGTTTGGCACACTATAATAAGAAGTAATATGGAACATATTCTATACCTTAAGGACTAGCCATAAAACTACAGACATAGTACATTTCTAAAACAGTCCCTCCAGTGGAACAAAGCCAAATATGACTCAACTAGACAAAGATTACTCACAGAAAACTGTTCTTTTGTTTTCTTACCTATCGCCCCACTTTGGATAGCTCATGTTCCCAGCCAAGAAGATGTAAATAAAAGTACATGTAATTTTTCTTGTTCAACTAACATTTTTTTTCTGAGAAAGTTTTAATAACCAATTTTTAATTAACATATATTCCTACAGAAAACTTTGCTCTTTAAATAAACCAGAGTAAATCTTTTAGGGTTGTAAATTATAATGCCTGATTTTTTTCTTTCCAAATTTTTAAGTTGTTACATAATGGATTTTTTTTGAATGCGGTATAACAAAGTAATGTGATGTGAATTATTCATCTCATTCATGTTATTAATGTTGTAGGTCCAGCTGAATGGTGCGGTGGTTAAGCACTGGCTTGGGACGCCAGCGGCCCTGGTTCTGGTCTTATATATGAGGGCCAGTGACACTGCCCTCAAAAAAAAAAAATGTTGTAAACCTGTAACATCATATTACAGAGGTTACAGTGAACAAAGATTTGGTAGAATTTCCTAAACATAAATTAAAGGGAGCATAGAGCAAGTCATTCTCTCAAATTTTACAAATTTATGAAACTTTCTTCTTCGGAATTAAACTAATTCTGGTAGATAATCTAGCAGTTCCTCAATAAGTTAAACATAGAATTACCATATGACTCATCAATTCCACTCTTAGGTATATACCCATGAGAAATAAAAAATATTTATCTACACACACACACATACACACCCACACACACCCACACACACAAATTTGTACACCAACATTTATAGCAGCATTATTCATAAAAGCCAAAAGGTGGAAACAACCCAAATGCCTATTAACTGACAAAGGATAAATGGAATATGGTCTATCCTTACACTAGGATATTATTCTGCCTTAAAAAGGAATGAAGTACTGATAAATGATACAACATAGATCAACATTGTAAACACTTTGCTAAGTGAAAGAAGTCAGTCACAAAATATCACATAGCATATGATTCCCTTTATATGAAATTCCAAATTAGGGCAGTCTACAGTGGTTTCTTAGGGCCTGGAAGATAAGGGGAGTAACAGCTAATGGGGATAGGGTTTCTTTTATGGTCATCACAGTGTTGTGGAATTGACTGCTAATGGTGGTAATGGTTACACATAACCTTGAATATATTAAAAACCATTGAATTTTATACTTAAATGAGTGAACTGCATAATATATGAATTATATCTGAATAAAGCTATTTAAAATTTTTCAAACATAAAAAGGGAATCTGACCTAGAGTAGGTCAGTCAGAGTCAGAAACCTCTGACCATTCCTCTCTTGCATGCAGTTTTGATCATTAGGATCTCAATATGACTCTTTTGCCTCTAACTCATGACTACCTTCCAGTAAGAAAAAATGTATAGGTGCAAAAAATGTATGGCACCTATAGTAGGAAAGCGAAAACTTACCAGAAACCCTCATTGTTTTGCCTTTGGGGCCTGAAATATGGCCCCAAAGAGAGGATGGGAGTTCAGTATCTTACTTGTACCCTTTTCCACATCGAACAAAATCTGGGGAAATGTATATTGGGCAGACAGTTTGCACAGTATGTCACAAATTCCTATTAATAAAACATATTTGAATTTTGCAAGTCTTTCACTTTTTACTAGGAACCAAGATTCAGGGGATTTCAAAAAATCAAAATTAAGATTATAGGGGAATAGAGACTTATGATAAAAGAGTCTCTATCTGATATTAGGTCAATACACAAAGTATACTTCCATCTTAATCATAAATATTAGCCTACTATCATCCATCTTTACAGATATATTTTTCAATTAGCAAAATCACACAGAAGCAAAACATTAACACTTAATTTTCTTTATAATTTTCTTTCTAAATTCACAAAATTAATGAATTTATTAATTCAGTAATTAGTGATTAAAGATATTGTATTGTTTATACACTCTCAAGTTGCTGAGCATACACAGCTCTCTAATTCTATTATATGATACTATAGAGGACATTGTAACAATAAGCTGGGGCTTAGAGATGTTCCACACTGAGGGTTATATTTGGACTGATGCTTAAAGGAAAATTGTTTCTAAGGAGAGAATCGGAGAGAGGGCAATGAATACTAGAAGAACAGTTGATACAAACACCCAGGGGTATTTTATAAAAGTGGTATTGCAGAAAATAGAACAAAAAAATCTGCAAAGAGAAAGCAGAGTACACAGGAAGGGCATGAGGTGAGATGGCGCTGCTGAAATAGACTGAGGTGGTAATTACATGGATCAGACTCTATAGACCATAAGAACCATGGGACAGTTTAAGAAGAGTTACAAGAGGCCAGGGGTACATAATAAATCACAAATAGTTTCATAAAAGCAGCAATGAGCAGTGCATTGCTTGCAATATTAGAATCCTGAAAAAGTACTACTCCTTAGAAATTTCAAAAGCTAGTCTCTCTGTGGCCTAAAGATGGCAATTACTTCACCTCCAAAAGGTCTAATATATTACAGTGCACACCCAACATAAAGACAGGGTGGTTATAAAAATACTTTCTAAAATACTTTTTTAAGAAAGAAGGCATATATGAAAATTAAATTTTTTTTTTGAAATGCATAAACTACTGTGAGCACAGATTTCAATTTTTCTGAATCATATCTGTATTAGCTTAGTTTTTCAGTATTCTTGTTACTAAGATTTTATTTAACCTATTTTATAGAATGTTGCACTCAATTGGCAATTGTACCTACTATTACTCACAGCTGTATTAAGAAGCATTGTAACTGAAATAACACTTTGCATTGTAATACACAATATCTTTTTAAATATATTTCAAGAATATTTTCTTTTTCTAACTTTTATATTTTATTTACCCAAGAGCATATTAGTAAGTTTGTCCATTCTTCTGTTTTACCTAAGAAGGTTTGATGGAACCCCTTTGAAATTATTTGAATTAGAAATCTGGAATATTTCTAGAACATTTCAGGTATAAAATGTGATTTTTTTTTTTGACCCATGAGGAATTCTAGGAATAGTACAATGTAGAATAAAATTTGATTTTTACTTTAGTTAACTTAGAAAAAGAAAAAAACATGGTAAAAAACAAACAATCATACATTAGACAGTGCTGGAATTAGACTTCCTAGCTTTAATTGTGCACTGCCATTCACTATTGTAGTGAATCCTACTGGCCTAAACCCACCTTTTCCCAAGATGGGGAAGGGGTATTTTCTGTCTCTAAGTGGGCAGCATAGTGTATCTGGAATAGCTATAGCCATTTTGCAACCATGATGAAAAATGTGTATGGCCAAAGGTGACATGGGAGGACAGAGATGAGAGCATCACTGAGAAATGAAGTTAGAACTCTTGATTAAATTCTTCCTGAAGACTTCCTACATCTAACATTTTAAGTTTCACATGGGCTGTTACAAGTCTTTCACTGTTTAACAATTTTAATAGGGTCTTCTATTACTCACAAATGGAAGCCACATAATTGACAGAGATTTGAAATTTTAAAATTAAAAATAAAATTCCATCTATTTATACTGTTCACTGTATCATAAGAGATAGTGTGATATAAAAGAGAGATGGGCACATGAGCTCTAATTTAGTTCAGTGTGCAGGGTGTTGTGGAGATGGAATAAACACTGAAGACAGAGAATTCCATAAGAATCTATCTCATTTCAGAGTAAGAGTGACTATAGAGAAAACTGGTACGTAAATAGATAATGTTGCTAAAATGTTATCTGTGTGTGTGTAAATGTGCATGTATGCAGGTGCAAATGCTATATTTAAGATGTTGGTGGAAGACAGACAATTAACACAACTTCTGCAGGTGTCTGAAAGAACCAGTCAGTCATTATAAGGTGAAAAAAGTAGGATGGCTTAACATATGAACAAAGGCGTAATGTACTAAAATGACTAATTATCAAGGAGTTATTTGGCTAAAACAGAGTGTAAGGCAAGAATTAGAGAGAGATGGAGCTTCAGAGATTGGTCATAGGTAGATGTGCATTGTTTTGAGAAATTCAGGTATTAACATTGCAAGTCGGGAAGTAACAGCATTTTAAGCAAAGCTATTAAAACATTAGATCTACTGATACTTAATGAACTCAACATGGGGTATCTTCAGACACTGATAGCAGAGGAAAGAAATCATGCATATATTTGAGGAGAATGTTATTTAAAATAAAAGGTTCCAAAAGTTAAGGTATTTTTTAATTCTGATAATCACTTAATGATAAACATTTAAAGAATATCATGCCCCAAATTTAAGTAAAATTGGAGTAAATCAGTAAAGTTTTATGTATTTGACATTTTGTTTAAACTTAGAGAAAACTGTATTATTTGACATAATAAAGAAAGATGCTAGTTCATGCTATAGGGATGGACAGAAAGATGGCAAATCATAAACTGTAAGAAGTCTGCCTTCTTCAACCAGAAATGTGTACATTTGGTGACACATTTTATTGCCACTCTGCACATGCATTATATCCATGAATGCCTATGTTGATTTGGATGTTACAAATAAACTAGTGATTGTTCTATTTACAAGTATGGAATCCACAAACAATGAGGATCAACTGTATGTGAATGCATTCTAAATTGTAATGTAAAAAGTAGAGGGGTTATCACTGTGAGGGGTGTAAATGACTAATCATTATGTTGCTCTGTACACCTGAAACTAATATATAAAAAAAAGTAAAAACTTCTTTTAAAATTTAAATAAAAGTAGTATTTTCTTGTCCATCTCTACTTTTCCCCACACCCCATTCTATATTTCCTTTATAGAAGTAACTACTCTTAGTTTCCTGTGTATTTGCATATATTTACTTACACAAATAAATATATTTTCTAAATAAATGCATTTCACAATTTTAAAAAAAGGTGTGTCTTGAGAGGGTTTCCAGCTTCATATGTCAGGGCTTGAAAGTTGCCACTTCTTCCTAACAAGTGGAAAACTAAAGAGGCTGGAAAATCAACAACTCTTCTTAGATTTTTTTCTGTCTACTGGAGAGACAGAAAAAAACAGGGTATCATGGCTTACACATAGCACAGACTCACTGAGAACCAGTGTAGGGGTAGGAAAACCTGAACTATCATTGGTGAATTGCTGGAGGCTCAGTGAAGACAATTCTGAGAGCTAAAAACTCTAAGGGGTCCCAATCACAGTATCATGAGACACTAAAAATCAGAGAAAAAACCCTTTATACTTCTAACAGGGAGAGGGGGAAAACAACAACTTTGAAATGCACCATCTTCTTAAAAAGGCCCACCCTCAGGGAAAACTAGTTAATCAGAGCCTAACCTGCTGGGATATTAGTAGAGCCTAACTGACCTTTAGGAAAGGAAATACCCAACTCCAGCCCAATCTAGTGATCCTGTCCCACCTAAGGGGGAGTGTGACATTCACAGTCCAGAGCACAAGCTCACTAAAAGACTGGGATCTAATCTTAGTACTATCAAATACTTCCCTGTCCCCCACTCCTCACCACTACATTACTAAGGCCAATTTACAATGATTCCTTTTAGCCAGTACATCAAGTCCAACTATCAAGAAAAAATTGAAAGGTATACACCAAAAGGCAAAAAAAACACGATTTGAAGATGAGAGTCTGTCATGACAGGAATGCTGGAATTTTCAGACTGGGAATTTAAAACAGTGTTAATACAAGTATGCTAAGGGCTCTAAGAAACAGATGGGTAATCTCAGCAGATAGATGGAAATCCTAAAAAGGAACCAAAAAGAAATGCTAGAGATAAAAAAAACACAACAATACTGAAGAATGCCTTTGATAGGTTTATTAGTAGATTGAACACAGTTGTAAAAAGAATCTCTGAGATAAGAGATATTGCAATGGAACTCTTGAAAACCAAAAAGGAAAGAAAACAAAGACAAAAAAAAAGGACTAAGTATTTAAGTAGTTGAAACTGCTGCCGAAGTTGTAACATATGCATACAGGGAATACCAAAGAAGAAAAAAAGAGAGAAAAAATATTTGAAATAATAATGACTGAGAATTTCCCCAAATTAATGTCAGTACCAATCCCCATATTCAGGAATCTCAGAGAACACCAAGCAGGATAAATGTAAAATCAACAAAAACAAACAAACAAACAAATAAACTACACCGAGGCATATTACTTTCAAACTACAGAAAATCAAATATAAAGAGAAAACTCTGAAAGAAGCAATACGATAAAAACACTTTACTTTTTTTTTTTTTTTTTTTTTGAGGGCAGTATCACTGGCCCTCATATGTGGGACCCGAACAGGGGCCGCTGGCATCCGACGCCAGCGCCCAACCACCACGCCACTCGGCCACACCAAAAACACCTTACTTTTGAGGAACAAAAATAAGAATTACGTTTGACTTTTCACAGATTATGCAAACAAGAGATAATGAGGTGTAATAAGTAAAGTCTTGAGAAAAAAAATCTCCACCAACCAAGAGTTTTATACCCTATGAAATTATAATTCAAAAGTCAAGGAGAAACAAAAAATTTATCTGACAAGCAAAAATTGAGGGAACATAGTGCCAGTAGACATGCCTTGCAGGAATTGTTAAGAGTTCTTTTGAGAGAAGGTAAATATTATAATGTAGGTGAGAAGCTTGAATCCACATAAAGTGAAAAAGAGAAAGCATGAGAAGAAGGAATACATAAAAATAAAAACTTTTATTTTTCTTATTTTTAATTAATTTAACAGATAACCATTTGTTCAGAGTAATAATACCAACAATGTATTTGATTGTATATTCTTACACACATATAGGATGTCTGACAATTAAGTTCTCGAACTTGTTGCAACAATGTTGGTAACATTTTTTATATCGGAGGGATTATTCATTACGAATTTGTACCAACTGGATAAATAGTTAACCAAGTTTACTATTTGGAAGTGCTGAAAAGACTGCATGAAAAAGTTAGATGACCTTAATTGTTTTTTTGCCAACAATTCATGGCTCTTGCATCATGACAATGCACCAGCTCATGTAACACTGTCTGCGAGAGAGTTTTAGCCAGTAAACAAATAACTGTATTGCAACACCCTCCCTACTCACCTGATCTGGCCCCCAATGACTTCTTTCTTTACACAAAGATAAAGGAAATATTGAAAGTAAGACACTTTGATGACATTCAGGACATCAAGAGTAGTAATAGGACGACAGCTCTGATGGCCATTCCAGAAAAAAAGTTCCAAAATTGCTTTGAAGGATGGACTAGTCACTGGCATCAGTGCATACTTTTGACTACTTTGAAGGTAACCATAGTGATATTCAGCAATGAGGTATGTAGCACTTTTTCTAGGATGAGTTCTCAAACTTAATTGTCAGTCCTCTATGTGCCAAGTATATAGTCAAGATCATTAAGTCTTAACTATTGCTTTTATTGTTTTGAATATTTCATCTTAAAGCCTCCCCATGAGTCATACTATAAAGAACACATAAGGGCTCTGCCAGGATCAAAACTGATTTACCCAGTATTGTCCTGAATCAATTTTAGTATTCCTTACTTTGCCAGTATCTTCCTGGCTGTCTGGTTCCTTAGCTTCATACTAGAAATTTAAAGAGACCTTTCTAGCCTAACTCTCCATACTCATTCCTATATTCTGTCACTATTTGTCCTTTGACTATACACATACTAGCTTCCACAAGTCTTGCCATGCAGGATTTATAATAGCCCACAGTTAGAGGATACCAATTATATTTACTATGCTTCTCAAATGTGTATTGACATTTAGAAATCACAAAGTCCATTTTAGTTAGTTGGAAACTGCCTCCAAAATATGTTAATGTTAAGGCCATTAAATCTCTTTTATTTTGCAGGTGAATAATTTAACCAACTTCAATAAATTTTATATTCTTTAATAGACATGGCCACGTAACCAGAGAGAGCTCTGTAATCCTTATTAAAAGCTAGCAGGTATATTTTAGCACATATTTAAATTTGGGTGAGGGTACTAGAACTAATTTGTTTTCTTCTTCATGATGACACAATTCTCATTTATTACGTGTACTTTGAGTAACACATACCAGCTATGGAAACAATTCAGATTTTTTAGAAGACTTTTCTCAGAGGTGTAATCAAAGCCAAAAATATTACTGACTAGTTTATACCAGACCCTAAAACAACCAGTGGTTAATTCTCTTGTCCTTTTGGGGAATAGATTTATATTTTATAATAAGAATGACTGGCATCAACTAACCATATTCCATACCATAGCAGGAGATCTGAGTAACTGATTGTTTTAAAGCATGTGGCCAATTATATGACTTTTCTGTTGTCTAGAAATGGAAAAATTAATCATTTCATCTTCTTAAAAGACTAGAAAGTCTACAATATTATGGTCCTAAGAAAGAATTCTCTGGTTTCTATTTTTATTTGTTTTAAATGCTATGTAAATCCTTCTTTATCTGTTACCAGGGAAAAGGTATGAGGTGAGTGACGGCTCTGCTGTACCAGCAAATAAACCAAGTGACTCTCCAATGTAATTGTCCAGTTGGTAATAGACCCAATGAAGTAAACAAATAAATAACAATAAGTGCAATAATAAATAGTTACACACACACACACACACACACACACACACACACGGCCGTGCCAAATCCTCAGAAAATAATCCTCATCAAATCAGAATGTCCTAGGATTCTTTAGACAAACAGGTAATGAAAATGATAGCTACTGATTACTCTCTGACAGTAGATGATAGATAGTAACTTATATTTGAAGAGCTTGCTCTTAATGACCAATTACAGTTTCAGAATCAGTTCTTTTATCTGCTAAGTCAAATCTCTGTGATTGGGTACCAGACAAGAAGAAGCTTAAGGAGTTCATCACCACAAAACCATTATTACAAGAAATGTTGAATGGACTGCCTTAAGAAAAAAAAAAAGTGTGTGTGTGTGTGTGTGTGTGTGTGAGAAAAGAAAAATAATCACTGAAAAAGGCAAACACATAATAAAAGTAAATCAATTAATGCTAAAACTAGTACAAACGTTAAAAGGCAAAAGTAGGAAGATCGAAAAGGAAGGGGCAAGATGGCGGCTGTGAGGAGGGCTCCATGAAATCTCCCCTGGAAATATCCACAATTTGAACTTCTAATACGCTTCGGGGAGACGTCTGCTCATCACACAGAGCGACTAAGAGTTCCACACAAGGATTGCTGGAAGGTGGGCAGGCCGGGCGAGTAGGGGAGGAAGGCGGCGAGGCGCGTGAGGTGCAGCCCGCACCCGCGGCTGCTGAGTCACGGTGAGTGTTCCCCCGGCTCGCTCCCTGCGGCCCGCGGCCCACCTAGAGTTCAGCCAGAGCGCGTTGGTTTGCAGTCTGAGGCAGAGGCCTCAGGCCGGGCGAGTGCGGGAGGAGAGAGAGGAGACGACTGTGCAGAGGGACGAGCTGCACCCGCGGCTCGCCGGGTCCCCAGGAAGCAGGGTGCGGAGCCCCGCAGCGACAGGGCAAGATCAGTCCCTGCACCCTCCCGGTTCAGGGATCAGTCTCTGTGCCCACCGGGTCCCGCGGAGCGCAGAAGCCTGAAACCCGGGAGCAGGGGAAAACAGAGGACTCGGCCGCGGAGAAGCAGCGCGCGCGGGGCGGAGACGCAGGTCCCGGAGGGACGGAGCGGGGATCGGAGCCGCGTGGACGGGTGCGCGCAGTCCCCTGAACCCCGGCGGCAGTCCCTCCAGGAGCGCAGCAGGAGAACGGCGCGGGCGCGCGCCGGCTCCAAGGCAGAAGCCTTAAACCCGAGAGCAGGGGAAACACAGGACTTGCCCGCGGAGACGCAGCGCGCCGGCCGGAGTCACAGATCCCGGAGAGACAGAGCGGGGGATTGGAGCCACGCGCGACACGGTGCGCGCAGTCCCTAAATCCCGGCAGACCGTTTGGGAGAGCAGCAGGAGAGCCGTGCGGGCGCGCCGGCTCCGAGGCAGAAGCCTGGAACCCGGGAGCAGGGGAAAAAGAGGACTCGCTCGGACAAGCAGTGCGCCGGGTGGAGACGCAGGTCCCCGAGAGACGTGGAGCGGGGATCTTGGCCACACGAAAGCAAAAAAAAAACAACCCAATAACTCACCCACTCCCACAAACTTTGTCCCCCGCCAAGACAGTCTTGAACTGACTCCTGAAGGGAGCAATAGGGGCAGACTAGGAAGATATCCTTACCTGCAGGGGGTTGAGAATTTCCACCCAGTGAAGGCAGCAGAGTGAGACTACCCACCCCGCCCCCACCTTTAGGCAAGGCTTGGGAGGCAGGGCAGGTTCATCTGCTGAGGCACTAATTAACAGATTCTTAGCAGCAGGCTTTTGGTAGTGAGGAATTCTTTAATTCTCCACGGCTGTCAACCCAAAGGGTGCCCAGAGACACTCATTGAGCCTTTGGGGGTGCAGCCTGCCTTGGGACAGGCAAAAGCAAAAAGGCAGTGACTTTGTAAAAACCACCAATCACACGTCACAACCACACTCAAGTACAGCAAACCTGCAGTGCCAGGATCACGCTAGGCATCAGGTGGCCTACTGTTCCCACAAAGGCAGCACAGGGAATTTTTGTACAGCAGACAAACTGAAGAGAGCTTGGTGGACTTTAGCCTAGACCAGCACGGGTATTTTTGGTTTGTTTGGTTTTATTCTGTTTTTTTTTCCCTTTATTGGCTGCTTATCTTGGTTGTTTTTGGTTTTTATTTCTATTTCATTATAATCATATTGTAGTTTTTAATATAGTCATATATATATAGGTGTATATAAGTGAATTTATGTCCATATATATGGGTGTGTAGACAAATATATATATATATATATTTTTTCCTTTTTTCTTTTTCTTTTTCTTTCTTTTCTTTTCTTTTTCCCCACCCTCACTTTCTCTCTTATTTTATTCATTCTTCTCACTGCTATACTTTTCCTCTTTTCCTTTTTTCTGCAAATTTTATTTTTAAATTTTTCTTACTTTTTTATTATTATTTTAGTTTATTTTTTATTTTTTATTTTTTAGGTATAGCTAATCGGTTTCTCATGTTTATTCTATTTTTTATTTTAGGATATTGTATTTTATTTTGTTTCCTCTTCTGTTATTATTGAGTATTTGGTTTTTTTTTGTTTATGTTTGTTTTCTTCATTAGTATGATTGATATTTCTGTACAAGTTGACAGTAGTTTGATGGTTGGTTGTTTTTAATTGTGCGAGCATTTGGTTTCCTTTGGTGGCTGCGGAGGTTGTTCTTGTTGATCTGTTATGCTCTAAAATCACTCTGCAGCAGTGGGTCCAAACAAACAGACACAAGAATCATCATACGCGGAGGCCAACTTTAGATAAAACCAGAGCATTTCTGGGTTTGACATACAAGAGTCACACCCAAAGAAGTTACTACAGGTACTAAGACCCATAGGGTCCAAGTTTCATCAGAGGGTCAATCCTCTCACAGCAGCTCATAAACTGCAGAAGCTGCTGATCCTCACAACTAATCAATCTGAGAGTCAATCCCACCTACTGACAAACCAAAAGTAATCAAAACTAAAACTTCAACAAGTGAGGACGCACGACACAAGGAACACCTCAGATACAAGCACAGGAGAATAGGAGACTGAGTAATTCAAATATAAAGGACACACACCATATAAGTTTACCCAGAAAAGACTGAGAAATCTGGGGGATCTATCGGTTATATTGAAGCAAACACAAAGAGTAAGCCAGAATGGGAGACAAAGAAACATAACACAAATAAAAGAACAGAAGAAACTTCCTGAATCAGTGGAAATAGAGGAAATAGAGGTAACCAACCTATCGGAGACAGAGTTCAGAACACTGATTATTAGAATGTTCAAGGAAATTAATGAAAATATAAAGAAGGATAGAGAAATCATGAAAAGCAACCAGCTAGAACTTAAGAACACAATTACTGAATTAAATAACAAACTTGATGGAATCACTAGCAGACTGGATGAAGCAGAAAATCGAATCAGTGACTTAGAAGACAAAATAGCAGAGATCACCCATGCGGTTCAACAAAAAGAAAAAAGAATGAAAAACATGGAAAATAGTTTAAGAGAGCTGGGGGACAACATCAGACGCAATAACCTAAGGGTCATTGGAGTACCAGAAGGAGAAGAGAGGGAGCAAGGGATTGAGAATATATTTGAAGTAATAATGTCTGAAAACTTCCCTAACCTGGCAAAGGACATTGAAATACAAGCCCAGGAAGTGCAGAGAGTTCCAAACAGGATGATTCCAAACAGGCCCACTCCAAGACACATTATAGTGAAAATGGCAAGGGTTAAGGACAAAGACAGAATCCTTAAAGCAGCAAGGGAAAGGCAGCAAGTTACTTACAAAGGGTACCCCCATAAGATTATCAGCTGACTTTTCTACAGAAACTTTGCAGGCCAGAAGAGAGTGGCAGGAGGTTTTCAAAGTGATGAAAAATAAAGGCCTACAACCAAGATTGCTGTATCCAGCAAGGTTATCATTTAAAATCGAAGGCGAGATAAGGAGCTTTGCAGAAAAAAATAAGTTAAGGGAATTCATTACCACCAAGCCAGCTTTGCAGGAAATGCTAAAGGGCTTCTTTAAGTAGAAGAGAAAAACAACCTATGAAAGACTACGAACACAAATAAGAAAATGGCAATAAATACACACCTATCAATAATCACATTAAATGTAAATGGATTAAATGCTCCAATAAAAAGACATAGGGTGGCTGAATGGATAAGAAAGCAAGACCCCAGTATATGCTGTATACAAAGAGACTCACCTCAGATCCAAAGACTCATACAGGCTGAAAGTAAAGGGATGGAGTAAAATATTTCATGCAAATGGTACTGAGAAAAAGCTGGAGTAGCGATACTTATATCAGATAAAATGGACTTTAAATTGAAGAATATAACAAAGGACAAAGAAGGACACTTCATAGTAATGAAGGGATCGATCCAACAAGAGGACATAACTCTAGTAAACATCTATGCACCTAACATAGGAGCCCCTAAATATATAAAACAGATATTGTCAGACATAAAGACAGAGATCAACAGTAACACTATCATAGTAGGGATTTCAACACCCCGCTGTCACTAATGGACAGATCCTCCAGACAGAAAATCAATGTGGAAACAGCGACCTTAAATGACACATTAGACCAGCTGGATTTAACAGACATTTTCAGAGCATTTCATCCCAAAGCTACAGAATATACGTTCTTTTCAGGTGCACATGGAACATTTTCTAAGATAGACCACATGTTAGGCCACAAAACAAGTCTCAATAAATTTAAGAAGATTGAAATCATTTCAACTGTATTCTCTGACCACAATGCTATGAAACTAGAAATCAATTATAAGAAGAAATCCGGGAAGCTGACAAATAAATGGAGGCTAAACAATATGCTATTAAATAGTGAGTGGGTCACAAATGAGATCAAGGAGGAAATCAAAAGATACCTCAAGACAAACGAAAATGAAAACACCACGACCCAAAATCTCTGGGATGCTGCGAAAGCAGTCCTAAGAGGAAGTTTATAGCAGTGCAGGCCTACCTAAAGAAGGAAGAAAAATCTCAAATCAACAGGTTATCCTTACACCTAAGGGAACTGGAAAAAGAACAACAAAAAGAGGCCCAAGGGAGTACAAGAAAGGAGATAATAAAGACCAGAGCAGAAATAAACAATATAGAGAACAGAAAAACAATTCAAAGATCAATGAAACCAAGAGCTGGTTTCTTGAGAAGATAAACAAAATTGACAAACCTCTAGCCAGGCTCATCAAAAAAAAAAAAGAGAGAGGACTCAAATTAGCAAAATCAGGAATGAAGAGGAAATGACTACAGACATCACAGAAATACAAAAATTCTAAGAAATTACTATGAGCAACTATATGCCAACAAATTTGACAATCTGGATGAAATGGATAATTTTCTAGAAGCATACAACCTTCCAAAGCTAACGCATGAAGAAACAGAAAATCTAAATACCCTGATTACTACCAAGGAAATTGAATCAGTAATTGACAAGCTCCCAAAAAACAAAGCCCTGGACCAGACGGCTTCACAAGTGAATTTTATCAAACATTCAAAAAAGAACTATCACCTATTCTTCTCAAACTATTCCAAAAAATCCAGAAGGAGGAAGGCTCCCAAACTCTTTTTATGAAGCCTCTATCACCCTGATTCCAAAACCAGATAAAGACATCACAAAAAGGAAAACTACAGGCCAATCTCCCTGATGAATATAGATGCAAAAATTCTCAATAAAATATTAGCAAACAGAATTCAGCAATATATTAAGAAGATCATACATCATGATCAAGTGGGATTCATCCCTAGTCATGAGCTGGTTCAACATCAAGTAAATCAATTAATGTGATACACCACATCAACAAAATGAAGGATAAAGATCACATGGTCATTTCAATAGATGCAGAAAAAGCATTTGACAAAATCCAACAGCCATTTATGTTAAAAACCCTTAGCAAAGTAGAATACAGGGATCATATCTCAACATAATAAAAGCCATATATGATAAACCTACAGCTAACATCATACTCAATGGGGAAAAGCTAAAACCATTCCCCTTAAGATCAGGAACAAGACAAGGCTGTCCACTTTCTCCTCTTTTATTCAACATAGTGCTGGAAGTTCTAGCCACAGCAATCAGACAACAAAAAGAAATAAAGGCATCCAAATTGGCAAGGAAGAAGTAAAATTGTCACTATATGCAGATGACATGATACTGTATATAGAGAACCCCAAAGACTCCATCAAAAAACTATTGGAACTGATAGACGAATTCAGTAAAGTAGCAGGATATAAAATCAATGTTCAGAAATCAGTGGCATTTGCATATACCAATAATAAACTAATGGAAAGAGAAATTAAAGAAAAATTGTCCCATTTACAATTGCGTCAAGAACTATAAAATACCTAGGAATAAATTTAACCAAAGAAGTGAAAGATCTGTACTCAGAAAATTATAAGACATTGAAGAAAGAAATCATAGAAGATACAAATAAATGGAAACACCTACCATGCTCATGGATAGGAAGAATTAATATAGTTAAAATGTCCATACTGCCTAAAGCAATATATAGATTCAATGCAATTCCTATCAAACTACCAAGGGCATTTTTCACAGAAATAGAAAATATAATCCTAAAGTTTACATGGAATCATAAAAGACCCAGAATAGCCTCGGCAATTCTGAGGAATAAAAACAAAGTCGGGGGGATCACGCTACCAGACATCAAAACCTACTACAAGGCCACAGTAATCAAGACAGTTTGGTATTGGCATAAAAACAGGCACATCGATCAGTGGAACAGAACAGAGAGCCCAGAAATAAATCCAAGCATTTACGGACAGTTAATCTATGACAAGGGAAGCAAGAATTTACACTGGAGTAAAGATAGTCTATTCAATAAATGGTGCTGGGAAAATTGGACTGCCACATGCAAAAAAATGAAACTGGATCATCTCCTTACGCCTTATACAAGAACAAATTCAAAATGGATTAAAGACTTAAATGTAAGACCTGAAACCATAAAAATCCTAAATGAAAATATAGGGAGTACATTTGCAGACATTACCTGGAGCAATATTTTTACTGATACATCCCTACGGGCAAGGAAGTAAAAGAAAAAAATGAACATATGGGATTATATCAGACTTAAAAGTTTTTTCACAACAAAGGAAACCATTAATAAAACAAAAAGGAAGCCTACTGAATGGGAGAATATATTTGCCAACGATATATCTGATAAAGGGTTAATATCCAAAATTTATAAAACACTCATGAAACTCAACACCAAAAAAAACAAACAACCCAATTAAAAAATGGGCAGAAGATATGAAGAGACATTTCTCTAAAGAGGACATACAGATGGCCAACAGGCATATGAAAAAAAGTTCAACCTCACTGGTCATTAGGGAAATGCAAATAAAAACCACCATGAGATACCACCTCACTCCAGTCAGAATGGCTATCATCAACAAATCAACAAACAACAAGTGCTGGCGGGGCTGTGGGGAAGAGGGGACCCTGCTGCACTGTTGGTGGGACTGCAGATTGGTGCAGCCACTATGGAAGTCAGTATGGAGGTATCTCAAAGAACTGGAAATAGAGCTACCTTTTGACCCAGCAATTCCACTCCTAGGTATTTATCCTGAAAAAACCAAGACACTTATTCAAAAAAAGTTATGCACCCCGATGTTCATAGCAGCACAATTTACAATAGCTAAGACATGGAAACAACCAAAATGCCCGTCAGTAGATGACTGGATTAAGAAACTGTGGTATATTTATACAATGGAGTATTACTCCGCTATAAAGAAGAATGAAATCGTGCCATTTGCAATGATATGGATGGACCTAGAGACTATAATGTTGAGTGAAATAAGTCAGTCAGAGAAGGACAAATACCATATGATCTCACTTATATGTGGAATATAAAAACTGTATGAATGAGCAAAGTAAACAGAAACTGTCTCATAGATACAGAGGAAAAATCAGGGTTGCTAATTTGGAGAGGAATGGGAATGAGGGAGAAGGGGAAGGGATTAGACAGCAAAAATAGGCAACTACAATATTGCTACTGGGATAGGAAAAACAGTTTGGGGAATATAATTAATAATGTTGTAAATATTCTGTGGAATGTCAGATGATCATAGGTCTTGTTAGGGAGACCATTTCATGGATGGAGTAGAGGTTTGATCACTGCACTGTATTACTAAAGTGGAGGTGGTATACCTACTGTAATTGAATATATATGGATAGTCACGGGATGTGGATTATACTGTGGAAGAGAGTCATAGGAAGAGTAATAGATATATATGATATGGGGGGGTGTGGGGTGGTGTATTGGGGGTGGGGGGTTTGTCACTTTGAGGGGTAAAATGTATAACTATTGCACTGTGTTGTACACCTGAAACTATTGGGGGTGGGGGGGTTGTCACTTTGAGGGGTAAAATGTCTAACTATTGCACTGTGTTGTACACCTGAAACTAATTAAAAATAAAATAAAATTAAAAAAAAAAAAAAAAAAAAGTAGGAAGATCATGTGTAATTACAACAGTAAATTAAGGGATTCACAAACACAGACAAAACATTAAAAATCATGACAAAACCATAAATGTGGAAGGGGTGAGTAAAAACGGTAGTTATTTTAGAATGTGTTTGAACTTAAATAACCGTCAATTTACAATAGGATGCTAAAAACATAACTTGGGATGTATGAAGCACATAGTAACTGCAAACAAAAATCTACAAGCGATACAAGATATAAAGATAAAAGAATCCAAACACAATACTACAGAAAGCCATCAACATACAAGAGAAGAAAGCAAGAGAATAGTAAAGGAACAGAAAAGAATTACAAAAACAATCAGAAAACAATTAATAAAATGGCAATAACTACATACCTAGCAAGAATTACTTTAAATGTAAATGGATAATTACTATAATCAAAAGAGGAATGGATAAAGAAGTGGTGATATATATACACAATGAAATATTACTCGACCATAAAAAAGAATGAAATCTTACCATTTGAGACAACATGGGTGGACCTAGAGCATATTATGTTAAGGGAAATAAATAAAACAGAAAGACATACCATACGATTTCACTTACTCATGGAATCTAAAGAACAAAATAAATGAGCAAACCTTATAAACAGACTCATAAATACAGAGAACAAATCGACGGTTGCTTTTTGAGTGAAAAAGGTAAAGGGATTAAGAAGTACAATTGGTAGTTACAAAATAGTCATGGGAATGTAAAGTACAGCATAGAAAATATAGTCAATAATATTGTAATAACTACATATGGTGTCAGGTGGATGCAAGACTTATCAGAGGGGATCATCACTTTGTAAGTTATATAAATGTCTAACCATTATGCTGTACACATGAACCTGATATAATATTGAAAGTCAACTATAACTGATTTATAAGATAACATTTTAAAAAAATCTCTGTGGCAGGGTATTTTTTTTTAACGTTAGGAATAGCATAAAAATTGAGCTTATAAACCCTGTATTACAGTGCTGGCACTATTACATAATTTTGAACATGTTAACTTATCATTCCTGCAACTTCAATTTTATTACTTTTTAAAGATGATATAAATAATACCACTTCGATTGTTGAGAATATGAACAAAATAACAAATGTTAAATCACTTGTAAATTGTTAAATTATATGAAATTGTTGTACTATTTCTACAATAGTTTTCACCAGATGGGCTGTGGACAGTAAAACTCTCCTCATCTTTCCATATCTGAAAATGTCTTTATTTGACCTACATTTTTGGACGATAAATTGAATGTCAGATTCCAGGTTGATGATCCTTTTGTTGAAATTATGTTCTTTTGTTGTTGTTCTGGGTTTTTTTTTTTCTCTTATTACATTTGATGTTTTGCTCCACACAGCATTTAGCTTTTGATATTTATTTCATTATCATTTACATCTTGCTCTGTACTTTCTTTTTATTATTAGTTACAAATGTACAAAACAATGCAATAATTATTTTTTTCACCCCTTACCAAGTGACTCCCCCTCCTCCCTACCCTGCCCCCCACCCCCGATATCATACATATCTATTACAATTCCATTGACTCCATCCCCACACTATATTCCACATCCTATGACTATATATGTGTTAAATTATAGTTGACATATAATATTGTTCAGCAGTAGCTTCAGATGTACAGTGCAGTGGTAAGGCCACTACACCGTCCATGAAGTGGTCTCCCTAAAAGGACATGCATCCTTCTGTTCCCCTAAAATATAAATATAAATATATATATATATATATATATATATATATATATATATATATATATATATATATATATATATATATATATTTACAACCTTATTGATTACATTCCCTAAACTGTCTCTTCTGGCTCTGTAGTATATTGTAGTTATCGGTTTATGTTGCCGCGTCCCTTCCCCTTCTCTCTCATGCCCATCCCTATCCCATCTAGCCCTCATCAGTTTTTTCTTTGTATCTCTAAGACTATTTCTGTTTACATTGCTCATTTATTCAGTTCTTTAGATTCCACATATAAGTGAGATCATATGGTATTTGTCTTTCTCTGACTGACTTATTTTACTTAACATAATGTTCTCTAGGTCCATCCATATTGTTGCAAATAGTACGATTTCTTTCTTCTTTATTTGCTCTGTACTTTCAGTGATCACTTTCAGTCTGGGGTTACATGTCTTCAAATTTCTATAAAACATACCTCAGCCATTTTCATTTCAAAAAATTATTTTCTGTCCTTTTCTTCTCTCCTATTTTCTTCTTCAACTCCTCTTAGACCTATGTTAACACATCTAAATTTACCCTCTGTTTCCTAGACTGTTGACATATGTTTTATGTCTTCATTTCTTATACTGAATTCTGAGGGAGTTCCTCAGTACTATCTCTGCATTTACTCATTAGTGTTGTTACTTTTAATGATTCTATATTTCATTTTCAGGGCTCTCATTGCTTCTTATATCAATTCTACATGATTTTGTAATTTTCATTCTCTGTATGTGGCTATTATATTTTCAAGAATCATAAATATATTTCTTATAAAGTTGGCTCCAGATTGTTTTATTATTTTTATTCTGTTTGGACTGAACTTAAAAATATTGATTTTGTTTACTATCAATTTTAGCAATAGTTTTCTTCACATATTTAAAATTTTGATTTATATACCGATACTTAATTGCAGGTATTCCCCCCTACTCATTCTTTGTCATTATTTCCTTGTAGATCCCCAGGTTCCACAGGTCAGAACTGGATCTTGATTTCACAATTAAAATAGTCACATTATGTTAAAAAAAAAGGGTCCAAATTATTCTTTTAATGGTTGACATGAAAAGAGTTGCTCTTAGGTGGTGACCTTTATTTATTTAGGAAAGTAACTTTTGGGAGCTGGGTATTATATCGATTGGATTACTGTTTCTACTCATCACTGGTTTCTGCTATACATAGGCACACTTTGTCATGTGACTGCAGTACCTCCCATTAGAGTACATGGAGAACACTTATCTACTTAATTGAATTTGGCTTGGCTTGGCCTTAAAAATTGCCTTTACCAATTGGAATATTAGCAAATATGACATAAGGCAAGGCTTTATAGACACTTATATTATTCACCTTTGCCTCTTGAGTTTCCAAATTCTGCTAAGAAAACAAGCCACACTTGGTACCTACTGTTCCCACAGTAGGAATTCCAATCTGTGATACAGGTAACCCCAGCAAGCCCTGCCTGGATCAACTAAACTGTAACCAACCCAGAGACTCATAAAAGATAAAAATATATTTTAGTGTAATTGATCAAGATCTTGAGGTTACTGCATAATATGTCTGTATAAACTGCTAACTAAACCAGAAGGGGAGGGTCTGAAAACATGAATTGGCAAGAGTCGATAAAGAAATAGCTAAAGTCCTCTGCCTGAGAAATAAATATACATTTGAAGTAAGGAGAAAAGTAGAGAGGAGAGAGAAGAATATAGAGAAAGAGACACACAGACAACCAGACATGGGAATCATAGCAGAGTGATGGAATCTGAAGAGAACAGGTCAGTGAAAAATTCCTGGTATCAGGTTAGTCAAAAGACTTTTAAAAATAGTTTTATCAAATATTCAAGAAAGTGCTAATTTTCTAACCCCTCTCTGATTTTCCAAACCCTTTGTAATCTCTATTATGCATATACAAATGCCTTATAGGTATTTTTTAAAAATAGATTTCAAAGAAGAATAATTGAATTCCATACTCACTTGGGAAGAAGGAAAGAAAAAATTATACTATGCAGGAGGACATAGAAATGCATCAGTAATTGAAAGCTAGATATGACCCTGCAAATATAAGCATCAGGGAATTTGTAGAAATCTTGGGGCAGAGCATTCAACTTCACACAAAAATGGACTAGAGGGCTTGTGCTACTTCTACAAAAATTTCAAAAGACAGGGTTACATTTGTTGAAAATTGTAATTCCTATTACTATAATTTCTCATTTTGAAGAAGCTATAAATTATAAGATGCATGATAAGTGTAGTGACATTTTTTTCTGGAAACAAATGTTACATTAATTGAAATTTTCTTTTTTTTTATTAACTTAGAAGCAAAAGGAAACATTTGTCAACAGAGTTTTAAGTTATTATGTCTGTTTGGATTCTGTGAGAAGTAGACTGTGGGGATTAGATTTGTAAGAGATTTATTGGGAAAACACGTGTGGGGGGAAATTGGGTGGGGACCAGAGAGTTTGGGAAAACCTTCAGACTGTGACGCAGGTGCAACTCTGGTGGAAGAGAAACAGAAGGAAAGGAGGAAACTGCAGGCAGTTCTAAGCAAGTTACAGCAAAACCAATGAGGGATTTTCAAGCCAGATGTCCTGTGAGAGGACGGAATTTTCCAGGAACAGGCCTGGCTTAGAGTGTCTACCTAACTTAATCATTGGTTGAGAGTGGCCCCTGGGATGTAAATGAAGAGATAGATCTCAAAGTGCAGCACAGAAGGTCAATGATGCTCTCTGCATGGAGATATGAGATCTGAGAGGAACATTTGCATTGCTGTCACAATTATATACCACTTCCTTTTTCAGATTTCAATCAAAGTCTGTCTGAGCCTTTTTCATATCTAGTAGCTAAATGTTTGCTGAATTACTTTTGAATATCGCATTGACATATTTTGTATTTTTTATAATCAAGCTCTATCATATTTAGACTTGAATTTATAATTTTGAGTTACATTGAGGACTACCAACGTTACAGCAGAATTTCTTATTTGATTAAATTAACAATTTTGTTTTTTTCCTTAATCGAATTGTATATTTTGGGCAATTTAATGGCTTCTCTTAAAAGTTATCTGGCAACTTTGATAAATAAAGGCTTGATTTATTCTTGCCTTTAGCATGATTGAACTATCCATCTCAGATTTATCTAACTAAAATAAAAGTTATGAACTAGTTCAAAAAATTTGTTTGTATTTTAATTGCCTGCCTTGGGACAATAAACAGGTTTTGTATACAATTTTTTTTTTTTTTTAGCTGAGCCATCCTGCCACCTGTTGGCAGTTCAGTGGCAGCTCAGCTTGGGCTGGGCATCAAACTGCTGTTGCTCAGAGCTCAGCTCACACTCTTGAGTGACGTCTTAACCAACTGAGCCACTTGGCTGGCCCTGTATACAATATTTAAAAATCTCACCACTACAGTATTTGGAGTCATTTAAATTACAAATTTGGTATCCAAATTGTAGCAAATTTAATCTATGTGGTGCGATCAAAATAGATATCTTCACTGTGGTCTATTAGATGAGTATATAGTTTCCATCATTGTGCAAATAAGAAAAAATTATATCACAAGCTACCCTATTTATGGCAGGCAAGATTCATTCAAATTATAATAACAAAATAATCCTAATTCCTACCTCCTATTAATTTTGTCATTGCTGTAATTTATTTCATTTATATATAAGCATGCATATAAGCATATATATACACACACACATATATATACACATATAAGATATATATATATATAAGCTTGTATAATTGAGTACATATTACTATTATTTTGAACAAACTATTATTTGTTATATGAGTTTAGAATAAAAATAGTTTTTATTTTGACTTCACTTATTCCTTCTTAAATGCTCTTTCATACTTTATATAGATCCAGATTTCTGACTTATATTATTTTCTTTCTCTCTGAAGTACTCTCTTAACACTTCTTGCAAGGCGTATCTACTGGCAACAAATTTCCTCAAATTTTGCTTGTTTGAGAAATTGTTTATTTCCCTCTCATTTTTTATGAATAATTTCATAAGGTACAAAAGTCTAGGTTGGAGGGTTTTTTTCTCAGAACTTTATTTCACTTTATTCTCTTCTTGCTTGCATGGTTTCTGAGAAGTCAGATGTAATCCTTATTTTTGTTCTTATAGGAGAGATGTTTTTGTTCTCTGGCTTCTTTCAGGATTTTTATTTATCTTTGATTTTGAAAATGATATGTGTAGATGTAGTTTTATCCTGTTTGATGTTCTCCAAGCTTCCTGGATCTGTTATTTGGTGTCTGCCATTAATTTGGAGAAATCTCAATCATTATTGTTTCAAATATTTCTTCTTTTCTGTCTTTCTTCTTCTTTGGTATTTTCTTTAGGCATATGCTATCCCTTATGCAATTATTCCACAGTCCTTGGATATTCTATATTTTTTGGGGGGAAGGTTTCAGTTTTTATTTTCTTTGCTTTTCAGATTTGGAGGTTCCTATTGATTTACTTTTTACTTCAGAGATTCTTTTCTCAAGAGTGTCTTGTCTACTAATAAATCCATCAAAGGCAATTTTTCATTTCTATTACAATTTTTATTTATCTTTAGAATTTTTTTACTGTTGTTCTTTTTCTCTTAGGATTTTCATCTCTCTGCTTACATTGCCCATCTGTTCTTGGATGCTATCTATTTTATCCATTAGAGCCCTTCACATATTAATCCTAGTTGTTTTAAATTTCCAGTCTGCTAATTTCAACATCCCTGCCATGTCTGGTTCTGATGCTTTTTCTATGTCTCCAATTTTTTTTTTTTTTTGCCTTTTGTTAGGCCTTGTAATTTTTTCTTAACAGCTGAACATGATGCACTGTGTAAAAGGATTTTTGTAAATAGGCCTTAGTAATATGGTGTTGTGTTGTGGGGGGAAAAGGAAGAATATTATAGTCTGAAAATCATGCCTCAGTCTTTTGGTAAGCCTGAACACTGAACTCACAACAGTTTCTCAGTGTTTTTCTCCTCCCTTAATTGGGTCAGGATGACTAGAGTGGGCTGGAGTTGGGTATTTCCTTTCTTATGGGTCAGTTGAGCTCTGATACTACTTTGGTGCACTAGGATTTGGTTAACTAGTTTTCATTAATAACTGTCCTTTTAAAGAAAAACACAGTACTCTGCTGTATTTCAAAATAATTCCTTTTACCCTCCCCCTGCCAGAAGCACAAGAGGATTTTTCTCAGATATTTACTGCAGGAACGTCTATTCCTGTTTGCTGAGAGTTTTTAATCATAAATGGCTTTGGAATTTATCTAATGCTTTCCTTGTGTGTTTTTAGACGATCATATGATTTTTATTTTTCAATTTTCTGATAATGTGTTTAATTTCATAGATTGATATTTAAGTTAACTTTGGATGTCCAGAATAAATCCTTTTGCTCATAAAATTTTCTGTTTTAAAAGTATTTCTGGATGCTGTTTACCAATATTTTATTGGATATATTTGCATCTTTGTTCAAAAAGAATATAGGCCATAATTTTCTTTTCTTATAATATGTTTATCAGGTTTTTCATCAGGATTAAGCTCATGAAATGAATTGGGAAGTAGTATAATTTTTCATTTTTTACATTGGATGTTTTATTTCTCCCTCTCTTTCACTTTCTTTCTTTCTTTCTTTCTTTCTTTCTTTCTTTCTTTCTTTCTTTCTTTCTTTCTTTGTATAGGAAAGAGATTATCAATTTTGTATAGGAAAGGGTTTATTAAAGTTTTCAGTCCATATTTTACACCACTCACAAATATTAACTCAAAATAAATTAAAAACTTAAATGTAAGGGCTGAAGCTATAAAAATCTTAAATGAAAACATATTTTAAAAAGACTTCTTGGGGCTGCCAAGTGGCGCATTGGTTAAGCGTTGGCTTGGGATGCCAGCTCTGAGCAGCAGGGCCCTGGTTTGGATCCCACATGAGGGCCAGTGATGCTCTGCCCTCTACAGCTATGATGGTGAACAACAGCTCAACCAGGAGCTGGGCTGCCATGAGTCACCAGCATCGGCGTCTGCGTAGGCTGGAGCCCCTGCTGCGGTATGGCTGCCATGAGCTACTGTGAATGGCTGGCAGCCAGCGTGAGCAGCCAGCAGCCACTGGGAGCTGCTGTGAGTGGCTGTCCAATGGCTGATGAATGACTGCCTCAGCTGGGAAGAGCGCTGTGATAATACCAATATGGGCCAGTGAAGTTATGTATTCCTTAACTAAACTGAAGAGGAAAAGGACAACAACTTATCTGTTCCCTTCCTCGATTCCCCAATGTTGTTCCCCTCCCCGAATTCCCCAATAAAATCTTTAAAAAATAAAAAAATACTCTTTGACATGGGTCTTGGCAATGAAGTTTTGGAAATCACATGTAGAGCACAAATAACAACATCAAAATAAACAAGTGGGGGGTATATTAAACTAAAATGCTTCTGCACAGAAAAAATAAAGAATCAACGAAGTGAAAAGATAATCTATGGAACGGGAAAAAATATTTGCAAACCATATATCTGATAAGAGGTTAATATCCAAAACATAAAATAATTCATACAATTCAACAGCAAAAAGCAAATAATCCAAAAAAAAAAATAGGCAAAGGGCCTGAATATATACAAATGCCCAACAGTACATGAAAATATGCTCTACATCACTAGTTATTAGGAAAATGCAAATTAAAACAATGATGAGATGTCACTTCATGCCTGTTAGAATGGCCATCATCAAAAAGACATGATAACAAATGCTTCCAAGGATGTGGAGGGAAGGGAACCCTGTGCACTGTTGGTAGAACTGTAACTGATACATCCATATGTAAAACAGTATGAAGATTCTCCCATAAATTAAAAATAGAACTACTCTATGATCCAGCAATTCCACTTCTGGGAATATATCTATTGGAAATGAAAACACTAGCTTAAAAAGATATCTTTACCCTCATGTTCATAGCAGCATTATTCACAGTAGCCAAAACATGAAAACAACGTAAGTGTTCATTAATAGATGGATGGATACAGAAGTTTGGTATATATATATGAATGGAATATTAGTCAGCCATAAAAAAGAGGAAATCCTACCATTTCAACATGGATGGGCCTTAAAGGCATTTTGTTAAATAAAATGGCACAGAGAGAAAGACAAATACTGTATAGTATCACATATCTAAACAAACAAACAAATGAAAATCCCACCAGACTCATAGGAAAAAGGATCAGATTTGTGGTTACCAGAGGTGGAGGGTTGGGGAAGGAGAAATTAAAAGAAGAACAACATGGTTGAAAGGTATAAACTTCCAGTTATAAGATGAATAAATGTACTAAGGGTATAATGTACAACATGATGACTGTAGTTAATATTGCTGCATGAAATATAGGAGAGTTATTCAGCGAGTCAAACCTAAGAGCTCTCATCACATGGAGAAATTTATTTCTATGTATCTATATGAGATGATGGATATTAACTAAACCTATTGTGGTAATCCTTTCACTATATATAAACCAAACCATTATTCTATATGCTAGTATGCCAACATTTCCTAATAATCTTGAAAAAAATATAATTTTTGAGGGAATGAATTATATTATTTGAATTAAATTTCAAGAAGTCCTTGTAGAAAATTTTATTAAATACATAATTCATCTTTCTTTGATACATTGTAGAATAAACACTACTATATCAATAAACTATAGAATTAATATTATTCATAGTTGGGTTTTACTTTAAACATAAGGACCATGTTCAAATTAATATACATACCTTTATTTATCATAATTTCTAAGGTCTAAGTCTACAGGATATATTCACAAAGTCGTAACAAAATTTTGATATAAAAAGGAGGCTTTGGATGTCTACATATTATTACTAAATATTCCTTTGAAATGCAATAAAATAAAATCTATAAGTTTGATTAATATTCAAAATAACTTTAAAAGGATAGGTTATCTTTTTAGATTTTCAATTTATATTCCCTTTCTATTACCTTTTTTGCCCCAATCCACTGCACCTGCTGCAGTCCTAAGTGTCCATTGTTTCTGTATCAAAGATCATACTTTTGTCTAAGAAACAAAAATTGTCTTATAATGTAATTTAGAACTTTATATCCTTCCATAAATCATCATATATTTCAAAGGAGAAGAGTGAAAAAGTTTTCAGTGTGAGAAAATTCAACTCACATCAAAGTAACAAGTCATAAATAACTTTTAAAAATAATAATTAGAATTGTTTTTTTCCCATGTATCAGCTTTGTTGCCCTGTTGAAATTATTTAAGAAATGTTTTGGAGAGACTATCACTTGCTTCAGATGGCACATTCGTTAGTTAATTCTTGAGCAAGTTGATCATTTTCAGGATTAGTTACGCAAGTTTTAAATCCAGATTTTGAACAGTCATTAGTATACAGGGTGGTATCTAGCATTTTGGGTTTCTGATCCATTTATGTTCTTCCTCTAATAATGGGCTGCGTGTTAAACATAATGGCATTCTATTTTGTGTAGCTGGCAAGAAACCCTATCTTACTTCAAGCTTACACAAATAGACAGAGCTCCTTTTTATTATTTACTGTAAGAGAATTTGGAAAACAATAACTGCATTGACATATTCTTAGAAACAAAAGAATATTTTATAATTAGGAATAGTAAGAATGTAAGTTCAAAAGGTCACCAGTATTTTTAAATGTATGTTATCCAGTTGCTTATCATGATTTACATGAATTTATGTTAATTATAAAAATAAAGTATGTATCCAGAATGTATTATGTTTTGTGGGAGCCATTTAAAAGATTCTTATTTAGATAAGACTATCTAGTCAAATTCACTAGGGATTAGAAAAGTATACAAAAGAACAAAAATTAAGATACAAAAGTAAACACTGCCTTCGTTGGTTAGCATTTATGTCAACATTTCATATTTATAAAGTGATAATTAATATTTAGCAAGTGCCAGATATTCCATGTGCACAACTGTGTTCCTTAAAATGTTTCAAATAAATACAAATTTTGTAATAACCCTAATGGAGCTTATAATTTAATGTAATTCTTTAGTAATTCCTTGGTGAGGTGAATAATTTCTCTCTGGTGTTTCTTTTTTAAAAATCCAGAGTTTTAATATTGAAGAGTAAAATACGATGGGCACACACACCCATATGTTAATCAATTTGATGTTTAATGGTATTATTGAAAGTATTGATGAGAAATATAAAGTTACTTTGAAATTTAAGAAAATTTATAAAAAATTCTATGACATTTAGTGCTTTGCTTATGTATCATATCCATCATCATATCTAGGAAAAAAATTAAAATTTACATAAAGGATAAATAATTATTTTAAAGTATCTTTTTTTGTTACTTAGATTTGTTGGCAACTTTCCCTGTTACATGGCTAACTCTTCTTTATGCATGTCTGTGACACATAGGAAAGACAAATATTTTACACCGCAAGTCATCTGTGCCTTTGCCTCTCTCTGATCCTTCAAAATGCTCCATTATGTTCCTCTGTTTTGCCATTACTTGTATTACTTTCCTGCTACTACTCAAAATACACCCCCACTCCTGCCACAGATCCCATAACATCTTGGTCACTTGAGGAAACATTGAGTTTTGTTCCCTGTTTTCTATTTGGAGCCAGGGGAAAAAAAAATCTTGGCCATGGCCGTGAGTTTACAATTTGACTGCTTGGGAAAGGGATAGCATGATCCCCTAGCTGAGGGGTGAGAAGAAAAGCAGGAAAGTATAATGGTGGAAAGTGGCACAGAGGATGGGACAAAAGAAAGGGACAATGGGCTAAATACTTTTCTGACATCTTTTATTGTTCACTGTTAATAGAGTAAAGAAATGTGATTTCCTTAGAAAGAAAATTCATTCCCTGCCCTCAAAAGAGAGAGTGCTTATTTATAAGTTGCTAGAGTTATAGTCTGAGATGCTCCTAAACTGAAGAAATGTTTCCAAAGGAAGATGGCAGCCACTCAACTTTTATGTAAATTGAGGGCCATAAAAAATTGCCTGAGGGCCAGCCAAGTGGCACATCGGTTAAGAGCTGGTTTTGGGATGCCAGCAGCCCCGGTTCAGATCCCACATATGAGGGCCGGTGACACCGCCCTCTACAGCTAACAACAGCTCCACTTGGAGCTGGACTGTGAGCCCTGGCAATGGTATAGGCTGCAGCCCCTGCTGCAGTGGGCTGCAATAGGCTACAGTGAGTGGCCGGCAGCCAGCGTGAGCTGCGAAGAGCCTCTGTGAGTGGCTGTCCAGAGGCCGGCGACTGATCTGCCTCATCCGGGAAGAGCACAATGATGATACCAACATGGGCCAGTGAGGCAACGTCCTCCACAACTAGACTGAAGAACAAAAGGACAGCAACTTGTCTGTTCCCCTTCCCCAGTTCCCCAACACTGTCCCCCTCCCTCAATTCCCCAATAAAATCTTTAAAAAAAAAATTGCCTGAGATCATAAAGGGTATTAGGATGAATGGAGAGAGTGGGATGAGTAGATAAAGAAAAGTGGAGAGATAGTGAGCATAGAAAATTAAACAGAACTCTCAGAATTTAAAGAAGTCTCGATATACAGAAAATAAAAAAAAATGTGTTACACACCGAAGTGCTTCCAAAGTTGCAATTGCTTTGATAATCATGATGAAAGTGTTGGCACATGATGTGTGTTGGGTTCAGCCTCAAACTAATTGTAGGTGAAGCACCATCTTTCCACATGGGCTCTACAACTGTACTTGTTTATTTACGAACTATCCTCACTTGAATGCAAGCCAATTAGGTTAAGTAAATGTGCTTTTTCATCTTGACATCTCCAGTAAGTTACATAGCACATATACTATTTGTTAAGTAGATAAGTAGTTGAATAAAGAAAAAAGGAACGGTCCAAATTGTGCCTAGGCACAGAGAGAGAGACTGAAAGAGTTGGACATCCCTATCACAGCTGCTAATGCAGACACTAGACACACCAATGACTCTAGCGTAGCTGTCCTGTTCCCACCTGGTCCAAGGGATAGCCTCTAAGCAGCTAAGTATTGATTTCCTTTGCTCAGTAACCCTTGAAAAAGGCCACACCAGGTATATCCCTATTACCTGAGGCAACAGGACAGCCCACTATTTTCTTTAGTTCTTTCACCAAACATTTGTTGCCCTCAAAATACCAAATAAAAACTCCCAAGGATTTTTCTTCTATTATCTGTTATCTTGGCATGTCTATTTAGGAGAACCTAGGGCATAAATTCTTACCATGCTGTGCGCAGGAAAAGTCCATATTCTCCAGAATAGCAAAGTAGAAAATCTGTCGTCTGTGTCTGTTATACAACTAAACTGCGGTATCAGTATTCCAAAACAGAGAGCTACTATTCGGAAGGCTTTTGTTAGTCTTTTCATTAAAAAACACAGAATGATAGTAACATATCACAAAATTTTAAAAGCTAAGTTCAAGTTCATATATACAGTATGCCTTGGAAATTTTTACTCTAAAACCACATTGGCATATTAAAAAATAAATATACACTCAATATGTATATTTCAAAGCATCACTGTGTTTGGATAAAACAGGCAAAATTATGTTTAAAATATACCAACACATAGATAATAGAAAACAAAACTATTCTCATGAAAATAAAAATCTTAAATGAGATATATTAATTATGGTTACTTCAGATGTTAGGCTCTGAGGAGGTAGTATTTCCTTTTCAATTTTTGAGAACGGATCAATCGCTATTAGCCTGTCTAAAGAAAGGACATGGGAAAACTCTTGCTTAATTGTAATAGAAGAGAAAATAGTCAATGTTTTAGGAGTATACAATAGAAAATGAGAGTGAATATTAAATGTGTTTTAGTTAGACCATTGCATTTATCTGTGGTTTTTCAGACTATTGTGCCTGTATATTTAAAATACCAGAAGAATGCATATAACTACAGAATGCAGATGAAAGAAAAATATTGTTGATATTGTGAGAGGTAAGATTATTTCTGTAAGTGGAAAGCCTCAAGATATTGTTCAACTAGTCCAGTATACAGAGATTTCTTAAATTTTAATATTCTTGGCCTATACATATATGCTTTGTTCCAAACTATTCAAGTTCAGCCATTAACAGCCCTGATAGTTATTCATGATAATGTTTCTTCTAGATTTACCTTCTATTAACATTAATATACTGTTAAGAGATTAAGATATTCATTAGGTTTTCATCTTTTATCAAATACTTCAAGAAGTTTCTACCAGGCAGCTGGAAAATGATCTCTATAAAAAAATGGAATTCAAAAAAAAAAAATGGAATTCTTCAATGACTGTTTTTTCCCCCTAGCCTCATACCAATCTACAACTGCCATTCCTACTTAGAGGCAAAGGGACAGCATTTATTAAATACTATAAATTTTCATCTTCCACAATTAAACATTTTTTTATGCAGCTTCCTTCCAGCCTGCCTGGTAGCCTGCACATGAATTGAGAGGGCCATGGAGATGAGGAGTCATTGCGTAAACGTGATGTCTGCATTTGTGTGTCTTGTGAATATTGCCATGTTTCCACAGTGTGAAGACAGGATGAGTATCTTCTAACAATATTCAGAAGGCCAGTGGAAACAACAGCCCTAAGTAGTCATTTCAATCTCATTGCCACAGCCACTACCCAAATTATTAAGTCTTCAAATGAGAAGAGTCCAGTTTTCATTGCTGAGAAATAGCCAAGATATATAGTGTAGAATCCGTAAATAGTGGGTTTATCCCAAGTTAACCTTTGAAATGACTTTGACTGCTGAAGATATTCAATTTTTAGCATATCTTTAGCTTCTAATAAACTATGTTAACTTACTCTGAAGTACTTGAAATATTCCAGAACAAAGAACTGCTCACCTTAATGTTAAGATATTAATTTTGGCAACAGGTTTTCCCTGATGACATGCAGGCTGCTAAATGTAAAGACAAACATTCGCTCATATATTTCTTATTTTGCCACAGATTGAAATTGATTTTGTATTTTGGGTTCATTATTAAAATTTTATGTTTATTTTTGTAACCTCTACAATAAACACTGTGCCTGGCACACTGTGGGGACTGAAATCATGATAAATGAATTGAATATACTTTTGTGTTGTTCTTTCTGTGAAGTCCTTGGAGAAAGATATGCTTCCTTGAAACATTAGTGCTGGTACCTTGAAAGGTTACAGTTGAAATAATGTTTTAAAAGACAACATCCAGGCATTTAGCATGAGCAAAAATGTTCTTGTCAATCAGGTAGGGCTTCTTTGGAAGTTCTTTGTCCACAGCATGACTGTACCAAACCCAGGCTCACAGTGTGGAAACCCAACTAAAATTTAAGTTGAGCCCCCACCCCCACCCACAAAAAGAAAAAGAAAAATCCTTTTACTTGTAGGACAAGTCATTACATTTATTTCCCATGAAAAACTATCGGCCTATATATGTAAGGTGAACATTAAAATCATCATCTTGATAGAAATGCTGCAGTAAAAAATAATTTATATCTGCTGAACTTGCAGTTTCTCAGCGAGAGTAGCTATTACACAAAACCAGAGCAAGGAGTTAAGTGGTCATTTTCAATTAGCCTTCTGTAACCAAACAAATGATCCAAAGAATTGCTCGCCCTCAACACCTTCCTAAAGGGGGTAAAAATATTATTGTATTTAGTGAACTCATGTGCATGTATATTGTAGAAACATTTCATGGATCTAGCCTTTTCCAGCTTCAAGATTTCATGTTATTGGAAAACAACTTAGGGCAAACTAGAGATGAAGTAAGAAAATGGGTTAGTCAAAGTTTTCTCTTTCTCTCTCTCCCCCACCACACCCCATGCCACCCCGCCCCTGGGCTTTAACTAATTTTTTTTTTTTTTTTGCAGATGTTACTAATGATGCATAGATTGCTGGAACCAATGTGAAAAATACTTCACAAAAGAAACACTATCCTTTTAGTTTTATTGCCAGGTATAATTGATTCCATACACTCTGGCCATAATTCTTGTTGATTTTATTTCTTCCAGCACAGAAATATATTCTCTTGTATTGACATATGATGTTTTAGTTCTTCTTGCTATTCAATATGACATCAACTCGTTGTGGGAGGGTGAGAGAGAGAGTGAAAGATTTAAGTTTACCTAACTGTTCAGAAACTTAAAAATAGGAAGTGATCATTTAAATGTCATACTTGTTTTGCTTTATTTTTACATTTATTTATATTTTAACTCATTTTTTAATTGTCAAACATGATTTGACTTTTAAAGTATGGTTTAGAATATATCTTGATAATTAACAGGCGGTTAAATGTTCAGATGATGTCTTAAAAGTGTGTAATTATAGGACATTTGCCACAAAGTCTCCTTAAAACAAATATTTCACCTAATAGGCTTTCCCTAAATATCTATCCTTTAGATTACAAAGTGTTTTATAACTGAGTTGATAGTTGAACAAATTTATAGCAATTATGTCTACTCCCTGAATGTTTTCATACAATAGGTTCTCTTCTCATGAGTCATACATATGGGAATCCTATGGAAAAATAAATCACTCAGACTTTTTAAATGGTAAACTGACATTTTTATGGCAATTTGTGTTTTGATTAAGTTGAAACCATAAATAGTAAAAGATAAGGTAGATGGTATACATTCTGTTCATTTATTCACTGTAAATAAGATGTACAAGGAAAGGTCACTATGCCTCCTACAAATACTTGAAAGGCAGACATCAGCGAACTCACAGATATTTTTTTCTTCTTTATATAATTTTATCTATAAATGATATAGGTCATACTTGAAGAAATAATGAAAAGTTGACTGTTATGTCCAAAGAACATCCTTTCTACTCCCCAAAGCATCTTTATTTTTCTTCACATTGTTCCAGAATACTTACTTTAAAAGAATTTCAAAACACTTGGAGACATTTGCACAAATATCATATAACCAACACTACCAGGATATTTTTTTTTACACCAACATCTTTATAGACTAGTATATTAAGATTTGCTTATTTTTCACTATTCTTGAAAAGTCAATGCAAAGGATAATTAAATACAAATTACATTTCTCTCTATCTAGGTAGAATAATTTTATCTTATTTCTTTCTAATTTCTATCCAGCTGTGAAAGACCTCAAGGCACTAGGTAGAAGACTTTACCAGCAGCCCAGAACGTAAGTTCCGAACCTTTCTAAAAATTAAGCATAAAGAAAGTAGGTGATACAGCAAATAGATTTGAAAAATAATGATGGCAATATAGGAGAAATAAAGACATAAAATGTATAGTTCTATGTTTTAGAAGCATCTGGTAAATAGTTTGTGTTCAGAGAAACCCAGTGCCTCTTATTATTAGATAAATGGAAATAGACATCTAGCATATATTAAAAGAGATTGTTATAACAACACCTTCACTTTGAATCAATTCAAACTATGACTTTAAATGCATGCTAAAATAAATGTTAGTAACTGAAAGTTAGAAGAACGTGTTCATGCTTTTCTCAATCAGTAAGATGTAATACAGGTAGGTCTCTGATCTTGGCCAGACAAACTTCAAAGTAAAGACCGTTAAGGTACCATGTGCTCATGTGACACATAGACAATCTGTAAGATCTGAAGAAAGTCTTATAGGTGTTTCCATTGTTTTATTTACAAGAGGATTCACTTTCTTCCAGATAGAATTTTGTTCTCTAAAGAGAAGTGATACTGTATTTCTTAGTTTTGTTTTCATTCCAAAGCAAAGAACAAGGCATGTGTCTACTAGGGCTGGTGACATAGACGCTTCTGCTTCTCCTGAGTTCCAGATATGTTTACCAGGAGCAAGTGTTAGTGATGAGGCTGGAGATATTCACGGTTCCAATCATGAACACTGAGGGCCACTATTGCTAGCAACCAGGAGTTCCCTCCATGGCTTTAGCTAGAGGCTGTCATTACCACAAGTTTACCTTTAAACTTTAAACTGGGGAAAATGGAATTACTTAAACTTTTTTTATGTCAAAATTCATGATGGAAGAAAATGAGTTCAAAGAAATGTACTATTAAATAAAACTCTTCTACTCATGTAATTGAATTTTCACATTGAGTAAAAGGGCAGAAATGAACTCTCAAATTAGTTTTGCTGTGCAAAAAAAAAAAAAGAAAGAAAAGAAAAAGAAAAAAAACAGGTTTTTTCCTAGTGTCACAAATAGATCTTTTTCTTCTAACTCTACTTTTATGGTGACTTCTGAATTCTCTTTTTATCCCCACCCTCTTCCCCTAGACAAATTGATAGGTTTCTATGGCTTTAACTGTCACTTCCATATCAGTAATTCCCCAGTCTTATACAGGCCCCAACCTAGGCTGAAGCCCAGAAAAGCTCCTAAGTATTAGAGAAATAATTCCCACTGCACATCTCAGAATATCTTAAAGACAACTCAGACTCATTACATCCAGAACTGAAGTCTAATCCATACTCCTTCTAAAAATAAAAACATAAATAATTACTGTCTTCCCTGTTCTTCATTTTCACAGCCTAATCACCCAAGCTAGCAATCAGAAAGCCACTTCAGGATCCTTCTTTTCCATACTATACCACTCCCTCTACCCTACATCCAATTAGTAACCAATACTGCTATTGCTGTCACCACTTTTTGTCTTTTTTGCATACAACGATCACCCCTACATCGATTTCATTTCACACCAGAGACATAATTATAGACTCAACCTCTTCATTCCCCATTTATATCCAGAATAAAATTACTTACATATAAATGAGCTAGTTTTGTCTCTTTTTTTCTAAAAATTCTGTTATCTGCTTCCCACTCCACCAAATTGAAAGCTCTTAGTATAGCATATAAGACCACTCATGACCTGATTAGTTTTCATTCTCATCTCTCCCCAGATACTCATGTCCCTCTGTCCTACACAAATACCAGCTATACTAACTTTAAAATATGTATAATGATTTATGTTCCCAAAGAACCTTGTTCTTTTGTACCTCCAGGACTTTGCAAATTTTAGTTCATCTACCTGAAATGTGTTTCCCACATTCTACATTCCACTTTTGTTGGGCTAGTGAAGGTCTATTTACCTTTTCACAAGAAGATTAAGTTTCACCTCTTTTATATAATCACCACTGATCCCTGAAAGATGGTTAATTATCAATTTATCCCTGGTTATCATGGTAGCTTATATGTACATACCTCTCTTCCTCATACTTTTGCTATGACTATTTTTTTACATTACAGACTTCCTCACTAGGCTTGGAGAAATGTGAGTATGGAAATCCCATGTTACTCATGTTTGATTTCTCAGTAGTCACCTTGTGTGGACATTTTTGCACACATGATGACATGAGAATGTGTCCATTATGCCTTAAAAGTCTGGAAAAACAGGATACTATTCTCTTTACATGTCAATGAGTGTTAATGTTTCCTTTCAGTTAAAGGTTCATACAAATTTTATCCATTTATATAAACTCATCTGTTTCTCTAATACCTTAAGGACAATAACATTGACAGAGGATGAGAGGAAAGTGAGATTTGAAAGCACAAAGTTATAGTTTGATGATCATTTATTTAATTTAATAAGTCCATGCATTAGACCATTTCTTAAAACCCTATCACATACATGTTTTCATTTTAGCCTCAAGCTATCATTTGGGCATGTTGATATTGAAACACTGGTTTTACTGATGAGGCACTAATTATGGGAGAGATTAAATTATTTCATCAGTCATAAAGTTAGAAAATGTAGGAAAGAAGACTTAAACCCATATCCGGTGTCTCTGAGTCCAGAGTGCTTCCCCTTCATACCATCAACCTTGCAAATAAGGTCCAGAAGTACATTTTTGGTGTTGGATATCTGGAGTTATAATAACGTCTAGTCAGATGCTGAATAGGTGTTAGAAATGTAAGAGATTTATTGAGAGGTAACCTCCGGGATAAGAGAAAACAGGTTTGAGCATGGAGAGTTTCAGACTATAAGGCATTTATGACAAATACTTTGCCAACCCAAAAGGGAGCTCTGGAGCAAAGATCACAAGTCAGATAAGTCACTATCTAGAAATTGCCAGGCCCTGATATCCTTACTGTGCTTACTCATTGACTGAGACCACTCAGGAAGTACTTGGCCTTGGCTCAAAAGCTGAGGCAAATCCTCAAGGTGCCAACAGCGGGGGGCTGTCATCTAACCACCCTCTTTGCAACTGGGTGGCAAGGTCTTTCTCAAGGTACTACTTACTACAGCAACATACTTACACATAAATGATGATGCTAAATAGAAATGTAAAAGTTCCTAGAAATGGTGATGACGCAAGAGAAAAGCAGCCAACTTCCAGATTCACACAGATTCTCTCATGAAACATCATTGGCTAGATTGCAGAAAAGAAGTTGGCTCTGAAGGGTATTGAATTATATGTTATAAAGTCCTGTTTCTAGAAAAGTGTGTGACACAGAACGTTCACATGGGCTGTATCACTTCTGAATTTGTCTTCCTTCTCCAAGAAAATAGACTGTCACTGTTTAATGATTATGTTCGAATCATTTTCATAATATGAGGAAATGTTTACTTATGAGTCACACAATTCTATTTTAGTCCCCTCTAAGCAAGTTTGTGCATGGAACATGAAAATGGAAAACAGCTGAACTCAAAATTTTACAAATGATAATTTTCTTTAGTAATTGAGTAGTTTATAGAATGAACAAGATGGCTTAGAATTAGTTTTTTCAAAAGTGGCCAGACTCCTGAAAAGCGAACCCAATTTCAACATCAGAAGAACTTAAAACATAAAAATACTGCATACTCGTCCGTCCAGAGATCCCTAAATAAGAAAATGTTGTAGAGTTATATAGCTAAGTATTGGATAAATCAAATAATTGGCTAGTGATTAGTGGAAATATTGTTCTTAAAAAATCATTGCCAAAGAAGTAGACACATCTAATCTATAGGTGTTTCTCAGTTTTCATTCTGAGTATATTATAGGAACGCTTATGAATATTTTGCTACAGTGAATCATTATTAACAATGTTACTTGCATCTTTGAGTTTGTCCAAACCATTTAGAGGTCAAACAAATACAGTTCAGCAACCAAAGAGTTTTATAAACAATTTAAAATTATTGACACATTTTTCACAGTTTCTGAAGAAAATCAAAGTATATAATTCTCACCTATATTTATAACATCCCCTTTCCATCCCTATCTTCTTTTATTATATGTCATCTCATTCTCCTCTATCCCCAACAACATATTTTATTTATTTATTTCAATATCCTTTCTCTCCAATCTTTTATTATACAAGTTAATTTAGTCAGTCTTCAGTAAGACAGAACCCTTCCAATTTCAGGGGAAGTAAAAGGAGAAATATTAGACTGGCAAAAGCAATATGCCCTTTCAGTAGGGAATATCATGAGTACAAACTAATTAAAGTAATTTTTGTTCTAGTCACATTTTGCAGAACCCACTTTAATTTCACAATTATGTATAATGTTCAGACATTGTGGGAAAACATTTTAGAAAGATCAAATAACTTAGGAATGTATTTTGAGAAGAAGTAAATCAATGGCAATTATATCACAGTAAATGTTTTTTTCTGGGCCTGAATAGCTTATGAGTTTTCAAGTCTTTTAATGAGAAAATCACAATGGCTTGAGGTTCACATAGGCTTTTAACAGAATCTCTTTCCTAATAATTCTTGGAATTCTTACTTACTACATAAATCCATCTTGAATGTCACTAGCTCCATAGTAGGCATGTAGCCTCCAACATACTTTGTTTTAGGTCACTTTCTGCTGACACAAGGCCAAGATTCCTAGGGCTTCCACTGCTTACACTGTGAATATCTTTCTCTGTGTATGGATACAGTAACACCCTACAATTTATTACCATGGTTATAGTGACCAAGTTATGATGTTTTCAAAGACTTCAATGTATGACTGAAAACAATACAAGAAAACCAAAAAACTAAGTCAAATTGAATACTCTCCCAGGATTATATGACACAAAATTTATAGGAATCCCCTGTTATGCAAATCGTTCCATAGGTGCATAATCCAAATGTAAAGATATAGAAAATTTTGTATTTTATGGAAACTCAAATTAGTCTTGTGAGTACACATACATAGAGAAAACTCTCCCAAGAAGATATTTTGCTTTTGAATATCTTTGTTTTATTCTGTTTTGTTTTTGGATTTTTGCTGTAGAGTCTTAATCCCTCAGTTTGTATTATTTAAGTGTCAGCTGGTTTTTTTCCTACATATTTTGTAGTAACTTCTTAGGCAGCTGCTTGAGGCCTTCTTTAACTCATTAAGTGCAAAGAACTCAAGAAACAGGGTGGAAGACAGGCAGACATCCAGACTAGCTTGCTCTGTGACCCAGGTTCACTTACCTCATGGAGCAGAGAAGCAGAAAGGGAAAGCTAAGATAAGGGTGAGCTCTGAATGCAATAATTCAGTTCCTCAAGCTCAGCAGTCAATGTGGGTATGTGAGAGGAAGAGGGATGGAAGGATGGAAGGATTTTTTCCTGCCAATACTTCTGAAGGTGCAAAATTCCTATATTAGGGGATAAGTTAGGGGTACTGACAAAAGAAAAAATATATGGTTTTTCCTATAGCTTCAACCCATAATTCCTGTATCAACAAGGGTTAGATTTGGCGGTAAATAATAATCTAAAATAATATACAAGTACTGATTTTTCGCTCACATAACAGATATTATGCAGAAGCATTCAACTGCCATTTGAAAATGTCATTGTCATCACACCTCCAAGGCACGCTCTGAACCTTGTATTATGCAATTTCTCTCATAACACACTATCTTACAACCACTCTTGCCTTCTTTCTCTTTTCTAAACATGCTGTGCACATATCTGTTTTAGGACCATAATATATGACCCATAATTGATCTAAGAGTCTGTTAGTATGGGCTATAGAAATGCCTGGATAATTGACCTTCATTCTGCTTTTGCAGAGATAAATTCAGGAAAGCACTTAGGCCAGATGTCCTGGAACAATTGAGAATAGTGAATAAAAGCCATATTAATGCTTGATTAGTTTTATTGTGTACTGCTGAATATATTTTATATGCTTAATAAATAGCACATTTACTTTTCTACTCTTTGATTTTCTATTGTAGACATTATTTACTCACCACTAAGAAAGATGGAGATCTAGTTGTCTTCACACCCTTTCACTCCCCACTACATCTTTCCTAAGTACAATTCTTCCCAATGTAGATATGTTGAACTTTGATTACTTCAACATCTAGTATTTACATTATAATTAGACATGTTGTACACTATGATTGTCTGTTTTCCGTGCATAACTTTTGTTTTTGCTGGAATTAATAATTGGTTTGGATTTTTTTATTTGTTTAATTTTCTCTATATTTTGTATTATTTAAGTGTTACATCTTCACCAGTATTTAAAAATTTGTCACAATTTATCCAACGGAATCAAGCATTCTATTTAATCTAAAATAAATTCCTCCTAGAGATATTTGATGTTGTCCATTCTAGACTGGTTTCCTTCTATGTTCAATAAAATCTCTCGTCTCCATTCCTCATCATTTGGGGATACTCTTTGCTTCTCTCCTTTGTGGGATATGGTGTTTCCTGTATCTCTCATTCTTTTTTTGTTCTCATTCACATTAGTGTTGTATATTCTCCAAAACTCCACGAGAACAGTTATACAAAAGACAAATGTTTACAATCCTCATAAATCAAAATTCATACATACTTAACTTTCTAACATGACTGATCATTCAGCCAATTTTAGATGCTAGGTTGTAAACTTCCCCTCCCCAACGATGTTCTACAAAGATTAAGACCAAGTTCCATTGTCTTTCAGCTTCAATGTGCTGTTGAGTATTCTGTAATTGTTCATCCCTGAGACTTTGTGATTATTATTATTTTTTACTCCTTTTTCAGAAGTATCCTTAGTCCTCTTTGGCCTGCTGTAACAAAATACCACAGACTGGGTGACTTATAAACAACAGTAATTTATTTCTCACCATTCTATTGGGTGGAAGTCTGAGATCAGTGTGCCGACATGATCAGGTGAGGGCCCTCTTCTGGGTTGCAACTTCTTGTTGTGTCTTCTTGTGGCAGGAGGGCCTAAGGAGCTCTGTGGGAACTCTTTTATAAGGACAATAATTCCAATTATGAGGACTCTGTTATCTTGACTTAATCACCTCCCAAAGGTCCCACCTCCTAATACTGTCATCTTGGGCATTAGGTTTTCAACGTATAAATCTCGGGGGTGGGGGGGAAACAAACATTTAAACCATAGCAAGAAACTTTTAGGATTTTCTCTTTTTCACTGATCTAAAGTTTCACAATAATTAACTTCACTGAAGTCCTATTTTTAATCCATTATATATGGAATTGCTCTGGCCTTTTCAAATGTATGTCTTTGTGACTAGAGATGTTGAATGTGTTAACGGTGTTCTTCCTTTTGTTCTCCTTTACTTAAACTCCTGTATTTCAAATGTTGGACCTCTGAACTGAGCTACTAATATTCTTAAGTTTTCTCTCTTATTTTACATCATTATATAATATCCTTCTATTTTCTAAGAGATGTCCTCAATTGTATGTTCAACACTTTTACATAGTTATTTTTGTTTTACTATAAATGTTCGTGAACTTCTTTTTTCTTTATATATTCACGTTTAGAGCATTTGTTCTTGTTTCATAGACACATAATTTTTATCTAAAAATATAAAGATAAAATTTAGATTTTTTTCCAGAGTGCTATTTAAAAGATTGAAAAGGGCCGGCCGAGTGGTGCATTGGTTAAGAGATGGTTTGGGGATGCCAGCGGCCCTGGTTCAGATCCCACATATGAGGGCCAGTCACACTGCCCTTTACAGCTAACAACAGCTCCATCTGGAGCTGGGCTGTGTGAGCCCTGGCGACGGTGTAGGCTGCAGCCCCTGCTGCATTGGGCTGCCATAGGCTACAGTGAGTGGCTGGCAGACAGCATGGGTGGCTGACAGCCAGCGTGAGCTGCCAATAGCCGTAGTGAGTGACCATCAAGAGGCCAGAGACCAGTCTGCCTCATCCGGGAAGAGCGCAATGAAGATACCAACATGGGCCAGTGAAGCAATGTCCTCCGCAACTAGACTGAAGAAAAAAAGAGACAGCAACTTATCTGTTCCTCTTCCCCAATTCCCCAACGCTGTTCCCCTCCCCCAATTCCCCAATAAAATCTTTAAAAAAAAAATTCTTTCTCAGGACATATTTAAAGAGAATGTTGAGGAGCTTCTAGTTAAATTCCTAGTTTTAACAAGCATTCATTTATTATACCTTTTCTGAGTTACTAATTGTTCTTATATCAGATGTTGATACTCTGATAGACTGACTATATGTAGAACATTAAAAATTATAATTACTAGCATCCATTCCATCATCCATTTTCCTCCAATGCCTGGAATATGAAACTGTACTTGCCTGCAGGGAATAAAATTTGCAGCACATGAAGTATTATTATCATTCTACCTATGTATTGTTTCATGTCAAGAGATGCTGCAAAATGTCACCATAGATCAGAGAAAGAAGCAGCAATCAAGTTTTTCCATTGATACAAAACCTAGCTTTGAATGAGTGAGAAGGAAATTGTATCTGTGCCTTGTCTCTTTTTTTTTTAGGTAGCCTCTTTCATGTATTTTGTATTTTTTAAAGTTTTAATTTATCACAAACTAAAGCCCCAGTCAGACATATTAAAACCATTTCAATCAGCTTCCCATATATTTTAAATAGTTACCTCCCTTATATTCTGCAATTAGCTTATCCATAAGTCATTGTTTGAAGGCATGACCTCATTGTGATATTTTAGGGCAATGTTGAAGTAAGACATTTTAAAGAGGGATGGTTGCTAGATGTCATTTAAAATAGCAGTACTACTTTATTATTTTTGCAAAAATGTGCAAAAAATTTGCATTTATAACAGGTTATCAAAGTTATAAAACAATAAGGAAAACGTTATAATAAAGCTTGTAGCCTACAACATGTGTAGAAAGACTGTAGAATAATTACCCTAAATCAAAGCAAGCTGGAATACCATTCAGTCTAGGTTATTACAGATACAACACAAATTTTAAAATAATGAGATATAACACATTTTGTTATTGATTTAGCTAACATTTCTCTCATGTGAAAATTATGTTTTCATACATGAAATAAAATATTCCCTATTTCTCTGATTTTTCTTTTTTTTCTCTGTTAATGTTATTTTGATATGTTATAATAGATATGTTCTCAACATAAAAGTAGGTGCAGTTTTTATTTCTCAATTAAAATTGATGACTCATGTTATTTTGCACCTGCGATAACAAGCAGAGAGGAAACAGCTGAAATTTCTTCTTAGTTTTATTTATACTGTAGTTCTAGCCACAAATTGTAGATTGTTTCTATTCTTGCTTATGCTGTCTTTCCTTTCAGGTATTGGAAAGTAATCTCTTTCAGTATAGTTTTTATTTTTTATTTTTATAAGTATACACAGAGCATGTGATAAAGAAAATTAGCAACCCTATAGGAAAACTAGAGAGAGAGTGTTGCCTCATAATCCTATCAATCTTTCAAGCCCATTGTGCTAATAAAATTGCTGAAACCTTAAAAAGAAAACTAAATCTATTAGCCAGCCTAAATACTCCAGACTGTTACCTGATTAAGTTTAAAATTAAAATATAGCCAAGAATTAATTATTCATCAATATCTAAATTCAAGAAAATATATTTTAGATTATGAAGCAGTTACTGTATATTTAATAGAGTGAATTTATTTTTTGGTCATTAAGATTTGATTATTAAAGAAATACATGCTCTACATAAAAGATTTGGTACATATATAACTTGTAAAATGTAATTAACGTGAAGAAAAAATTAGGTGTAATTCACTAGATTCCTATAAAAATTCTGGAATATTTACCTAATAATTGAAAACCAAAGCCCTACTTTTGATACATTTTATAATCTGCCTTAATCCTTTAATGTTTTCCATAAATGAACATTTTCTCATGTCAAGAAATACTTCTTAGTGGTTTTATAATTCTATGTGTAGACTATGATTTACTTATTCATTCCATTATTTTTAGATATTTATGTTTCTTAAAGTGTTTGCTCTTACAGGTATCACTACTATGGTATATGTGCATATAATAACATAACAGTAACTATTATGATCACATTATTTGTATGGATTCATTTAACTCTCATAACAACCCTGTGACTATAATTATCCTTATTTTACAGATGAGCAACTAAGGCACCAAGAGATTAAGGTCACATATCTAGTAAGAGGCAGTAATAAGATTTGAACTCAAGTGTGACTCTGATCACAGTGCTGTGAAACTAGAAATCAATTATAAGAAGAAAACCAGAAAACACACGAACACATGGAAGTTGAATAACATGTTACTAAATGTTCAATGGATCAACAATGAAATCAAGGAAGAAATCAAAAGATACCTTGAGATAAATGAAAATAAAAACAACCCAAAATCTATAGGATGCAGCAAAAGCAGTCCTAAGAGGGAAATTCATAGCAACGCAGGCCTATTTAAAGAGACAAGAAAAATATCAAATCAACAAACTATCTTTATACCTTTGGGAACTGGAAAAAGAATAGCATAACAAGCCCAAAGGGAGTACAAGGAAGGAAATAATAAACATAAGAGCAGAAATAAATGAAATAGATACCAAAAAAAATACAAAAGACCAATGAAAACAAGAGCTGGTTCTTTGAAAAGTTAAACAAAATTGACAAACCTTTAGCCAGGCTCATCAAGAAAGAGAGAGAGGACCCAAATTAATAAAATCAGAAATGAGAGAGAAGTGACACCACAGAAATTTAAAAAAAATAATAAAATTAAAAAATACTACAAAAAACTATTTGCCAACAAATTAGACAATATGGAAGAAATGGATACATTTCTAGAAGCATACAATCTTCCAAGTCTCAATCAAGAAGAAACAGAAAATCTGAATAAACCAATTACTCCCAATGAAATTAAATCAGTAATCAACAAGCTCCCAACTAACAAAAGCCCGGGAAGAGATGGCCTCACAGGTGAATTTTACCAAACATTCAAAAAAGAACTATCACCTATTTTCCTCAAATTATTCCAAAACATCCAGGAGAGAAAGCTCCCAAACTCATTTTATGAGGCTGCTATCAGCCTGATCCCAAAATCAGACAAAGGCATTATAGAAAAAGAAAATCATAGGCCAATATCCCTAATGAACATAGATGCAAAAATCCTCAACAAAATATTAGCAAACCAAATTCAGCAATACATTAAAAAGATCATACACCACAACCAAGTGGAAGTCATTCCTGATAGGCAAGTTTGGTTCAATATCCACAAATCAACGTGATACACCACATTAAAAAAATGAGAAATAAATATCATATGGTCATATCAATAGATGCAGAAAAAGTATTTGACAAAATACAGCATCCATTTATGATAAAACTCTGAGCAAAGTGGGAATAGAGGAACATATCTCAACATAATAAAGACCATATATGATAAAATCATAGCTAACATCATACTCAGTGGGGAAAAGCTAAAAGCATTCCCCTTAAGATCAGGAACAAGACAAGGTTCACCACTTTCATCACTTTATTTCACATAGTTCTAGAAGTTCTAGTCACAGCAATCAGACGAGAAAAATAAATAAAAGGCACACAAATTGGAAAGGAGGGAGTAAATTTATTATTATATGTAGATGACATATTATATAGAGAAAATCCCAAAGACACCAACAAAAAAAACTATTGAACTGATAAATTAATTTAGTAAAGTAACAGGATACAAAATTAATATTCAGAAATCAGCTTCATTTCTATATGCCAATAACAAACTATCAGAAAGAAAAATTAAGAAAACAATCAGATTTACAATTGCTTCAAAAACAATCAAATACTTAGGAATAATTTTAACCAAGGAAATAAAAGATCTGTACTCAGAAAACTTATAAGACATTGAAGAAAGAAATTAAAGAAATAAATGGAAACATATACAATGTTCATGGATAGGAAGAATTAATATAGCTAAAATATCCATACTACTTAAGGCAATATATGGACTCAATGAAATCCCTATCAAATTACTGATGACATTTTTCAGAGCTAGAACATATAATCCTAAAATTTATATGCAATCATAAAAGACTCTAAATAGCCATGACAATCTTGAGAAATAAGAACAAAGTGGTAGGAATCACGCTACCTCACATCAAATCATACCACAAGGCTATAGTAATCAAAACAGTATGGTATTGGCATAAAAACAGAAACATAGATCAATGGAACAGAATTGAGAGCCCAGAAACAGATCCATGATTATATTGTCATTTAATTTATGATAATGGAAGCAAGAATTTATGTTGGGGGTAAAGGCAGTCTATTTCATAAAAGGTGCTGGGAAAATTGGACAGACACATGCAAAAAATGAAGCTGGACCACCTTCTTATGCTATATACAAGAATAAATTCAAAATGGATTAAAGACTTAAATGTAAGACCCCAAACTATAAAACTCCTAGAAAAAACACAGAAAGTGAATTTGCAGACATTACCCTTAGTAATATTTTTGCTGATATATCCCCTCAGCAAGGAAAGAAAAAGAAAAAGTAAACATATAGGTCTACATAAAAATAAAAAGTTTTTTCACAGCAAAGGAAACAGTCAATAAAACAAAAAGGCATCCTACTGAATGGGAGAAGGTATCTGCCAATGATACATCTCATAGGGGGTTAGTACCCAAAATTTATACAAAACTCATACAACTCAACACCAAAAAAAACAAACAACCCAATTAAAAAATGGGCAGAGGACATTAATAGACATTTCTCTGCAGAGGACATATAGAGGGCCAACAGACATATGAAAAAATGCTCAACGTCATTAATCATTAGAGAAATGCAAATTAAAAAACCACAATGAGATAGCACGTCACCTGAGTCAGAATGGCTATCATCAATAAATCCACAAATAAGTGTTGGCAAGGATGTGAAGAAAAGGGAACGCTCATGCACTGTTAATGGGATTGCACATTGGTGCAGCCACTATGGAAAATTGTATGGTGGTACCTCAAAAAATTGAAAATGGAACTACCTTATGACCCAGCAATTCCACTCCTGGGTATCTATGCAAAGAAATCCAAAACGCTAATTCAAAAAATATATGCACCCCTATGTTTATTGCAGCACTATTCGCGATAGCTAAGATATAAAAACAACCAAAATGCCCACTGATAGACCTTTGGATGAGGAAACTGTGGTATATTTATATAAAGGAGTATTACTCGGCCATAAAGACAAATGAAATATTACCATTTGCAATGACATGAGTGGTCCTAGAGAATATTTTGCTAAGTGAAATAAGTCAGACAAAGAGATGTGATCACACTTATATGTGGAACCTAAAGAACAGAATAAATGAACAAACAAAACAGAAATAGACTCAGAGATATAGGGGAAAATAAACTGAGGGTTGCTAGGTGGGAGGGGGTGGAATGGGGGAGAAGGTAAAGGGATCAGAAAGTTCAAATTAGAAATCACATTACGGCCACAGGGATATGAAATACATTTGGGGGAATATAATCAATAACGTTGTAGATTACATAGTGGGTCAGATGGGCACTTGTTTTATTAGGGAGACCACTTCATGGACTGTATAGATTGACCACTGCACTGTAAACCTGAAGCTGAAGCTAAATGATATGGAATGTCAACTATAATTAAATACACACACGCACACACACACACACACACACACACACGCAGGCTGTGAGTACAGAATAGGGAATAGAGTCAATGGAATTGTTAGGGAATAGAGTCAATGGAATTGTAGCAGCTATATACAATATAAGAAGGAGGGGTTTATCACTTTGTGAGAGGTATAAATGTCTAACTATTGCATTGTTTTGTAAACCTGAAACTAAAAAAAAAAAAAGATTTGAACTCAAGCAGTCTTTCTCTAGACTCCATCTCTTTTCCACTGTGATACCACATCACCAATACCTTAACTATCATTCTCAGAATATTTTTCCTTGGGATAAATTCCTAGCAGTCAAACTTTTAGAACACATTGTTAGAAAGAATATTTTTAAAATGATTTGATTATACTGGAAAAATTCTTTCCTTAACAATGTTTCAATAATGTAATACACATTTATGTACATCTTACTTTTCCTTACTCCCTTGATTTGTGTTATTAATAGTTATAGTCATACTTCGATTCTAAACTAATAATAGCTATAGCTGATTCATTATTTGAAAGAATTCAGTATTCCCCACAATTTCTCTTTCCACCACCTCAAGGTAATTTCTATAGTGCTGAGCCCTTGTAGTTGTCATAGACTAATTTTGTTTGTTTGTCTGACTCTGAACTTGTGAAGTTTTTGGAACTGTGATAATCTATCAGCTGCTGTTACATATACTTGATGAAAATTTAACCTAAGAAAAAAATCTAGGCTTATGTTTCTCTTCTCTCAAAATTTGAAGAGACCCTTTACTGATTAGACTGGGCTGCCTTCTGATATAAGAGGCCAGCCAGTCCTTTCTGCCTGGATGCCAATTATTAACTGTATTAACCCCCTTAAATATTTCTGGTGTCTATTGTTCTCTCTAAGTTTTTCCTGGTAAATAGCAACCTCCATAAGTTTACAGATTCAGCCTTTATCTGTTTCATAGTTTTCTCCTATTATATACTTGAATAGATTTTGTATTCTAAGCATTCTGTTCTCTTCAAAACCACTAATCATGTGTAGCCCAGATGTCCTTTGTTCCCATCCTTTTAAATTTTTTGTGATCCTTTTAAAATAGTTGGCATTTTCATTTCTTGACTTTTGGCTCAAATCTATCCACATATTTCTGACTTTCTTTTCGGTCATTTATTTTATCTTTTATTTGTTTGCATAGTACTTTTACTATGTTTAATTCACTTATATTTATTCACCATGCTCTATTGTCACACTTTTCATTTGCACCGATCTATGATCTTCTGATCTCTTCGTGCTCGCTTCGGCAGCACATATACTAAAATTGGAATGATACAGAGAAGATTAGCATGGCCCCTGCGCAAGGATGACACACAAATTGGTGAAGCGTTCCATATTTTTAATGAAGCAACTATCACCCTGATTCCTAAGTCAGACAAAGATATTTCAAAAAAGGAAAATTACAGGCCAATATCCCTAATGAACATAGATGCAAAAATTCTCAACAAAATACTAGCAAACCGAATTCAGCATCTCATTAAAAAGATCATACACCATGATCAAGTGGGATTCATTCCTGGTATGCAAGGTTGGTTCAATATCTGCAAATCAATTAACGTAATACATCACATTAACAAAATGAAAAATAAAAATCATATGATCATATCAATAGATGCAGAAAAGGCATTTGACAAAATCCAGCAGCCATTTATGATAAAAACTCTTAGCAAAGTGGGAATAGTGGAATCATATCTCAACATAATAAAGGCCATATATGATAAGCCCACAGCAAACATCGTACTCAATGGGGAAAGGCTGAAAGCTTTCCCCTTAAGATCAGGAACAAGATGAGGCTGCCTGCTTTCACCACGTCTGATCTCTTAAAACTGGAAGCAACAAATGAACAAGAGAAACAAAAACTCATATTAGTCACAGATAGCATTTTAGTGGTCACCTGAGGGAAAGGGGGAGGGGTAAAAACGAGTAAAAAGGGTCAAACATATGGTGACAGGAGATTTCACTTTGGGTAGTAAACACTCCATGCAAGATACACTTGATGCAGTATGGAATTGTATATTTGAAGCTTATATAATTTTATTAACCAATATCACCCCAATTAATTTAATTAAAAATGTTTTATCTCTCATTTCTTTACTTCTTTAAAAAAAGATAATGCTATCTTTTATTATTTTGATATTTTAAAAGATAATTTCTAATGTCTTCTTTTATTTTGATTGAGTGTTTCTTCTTGAGGGGTATGGTATTTATCTTTCGGTTTTGTGTCTCTTTTATGTTGGAAGTTTTTATGCATAGGACCTTTATTGATTTCTTTCTGATTAAAATACATCTTTGAATGATCAATGGCTTCCAGCAATATATAATGTAAGGAAATGCAGTTAGAAATAAGAACCAGAGCACTTATTTTCTAGGACATACACCTATTTTCTTTGTATCTGACTACATACATCCTTCATTCTATTGACACAACTTCTCCCAAGTTTTGCTTAGGAGACTTTTGGGCTTCATAGCAATTCCTTTTCAAGCTCAGGCCCTCTGTTTTGTGGTCTGGCTCCTTTCCTTTCATTCTATAATATTTTACTCTCTCCAGCCTCCTTGGTCTAGCAAACCAAATCATAAATTAAAAAAAAAAAATTACATATCAGCTTGATTTTTTTTCTTAGTTTTCCTACTTAGCCATTTGAACTGGGATTCTTTCTGGACATTCTACATAAAACCTCTCACTAATACTAACCTAGACCTAATCTCTTTAATCAAACCATAGTTGTGCATGCCTTTCATGAAGATGATACTTAGTTTGGAGAATATGTACTTTGCTAAACTTTAAAGGCAATAAATATTAACTCTCAGCACGTTCCTCATCTCAGGCCAGCAGTTTTGGCAAATATGCTCCATGGTTTGTGGTTTGAGGTAGGTGAGTTTTTATATAACTGATGAGGTATTTTCTCTTTTTTTTTATTACTTTTTGTTGTTCTCAATGAGTTTTAGAGGAGGAGAGTTAAGGGAGGTTTTATTTTTTCTCTCATTTTTAATATGCTTTATTCTATTGTAATGTATGAATGAGCAATTGCTTTCCCGTCAAGAACAAACCTTTAATCAATATGCTGTTAGTGGTGTCCTGTTGATTGAGTTTTGCTTTGGTTTCTCTACTGACATATTTATATTAGATTCTTTGTTTATGTAAGTCACTCATCTTTCTCTTAATGCTTTTTGTTTTATTTTGTTTTTAATTTTATCAATTTTATGTTTCCATCAAACAGCATTTTGGGTGCCTTTTCTTTAATATTGGGAGTGAAGCAGATATTTACTTTATCTTTTTTTTCCCTCTCAATTCTCAGTATAAATACTAGTTTACTTCATTAAGTTTATTTATTTGGAATTTTAAATATAAATTACCATTTATAATATATATATATATATATATATAAAGTTTTATATATATATAAAGCTTTTTTGAAGTTTGTGTTCATGTTTAAAATATCTGCAATTATTATTATATTATTATAATAATATGAACGTAAATATCATCATTTAAGTATACATTGTTATCAATCATAAAGAATTACCTCTTGTTTAATGATTTAGTGCTGTTTTTCAGTTTTTAATGTTAATATTTTCCTTTATTGTTTGATTAATTTTAACACTATCTTTAATTTTTTAATTAATATTAATTTTATATCTTTCTGTTGCTTTTGCTTATGAAAGAAAACCTGTCAAGATATTCACGTCTTCAGTGACAACTTTGCCTGAATAGCGTTGGGGAATCGGGAAAGGGGAACAGACAAGTTGCTGTCTTTTTGTTCTTCAGTCAACTGGCCCATGTTGGTATTGTCATTGCACCCTTCCCGGATGAGGCAGATCGGTCGCCGGCCTCCAGATGGTCGCTCACCGCGGCTATTGGCAGCTCTCGCTGGCTGCCGACCACTCACTGTAGCTTATGGCAGCCGACTGCAGCAGGGGCTGCAGCCTACACCGTTGCCGGGGCTCGCACAGCCCAGCTCCAGGTGGAGCTGTTGTTAGCTGCAGAGGGCAGTGTCACTGGCCTTCATATGTGGGATCCGAACTGGGGCTGCTGGCATTCCCCAAACCAGCTTCTATCCAATGCGCCACTCGGCTGGCTCTTCATGCAGTCTTATCAGTAAGCTTCGGCAGAGGAAGTTTCTGTCTCATAAGAGGTGCATGACAATACCTTTGGTAATGGCAGCTTGCAGTCATGGGAGATTAGGCCCTGAGCTATATTCTTGGAGTGAGAAGCACAGACTATGGAAGCTACATTGATCTTTTCTTATTTGTACGACAATAAAAGAAGCAGTCAGGAACAATTTGGGGCTCAGTCACGAGGCTGCCCCGACTGCTTTTTTCTCTTTAGTCTCTCTCTTTCTTAACCTTTCACCATCCCTTCTCCACTCCCACTATTCTGTCATGCTGGATGTGACTTTACATGGTGACTAAATTAAACTTGAGCAAACACTTACACAGAGGATGGAGGATAGACTCACATTTTGACCAAATTAAGTGCACTTCAAAAAGATAGGTCAGCTTTTTTCAAGCATATTGGATGCCTACCTATTTGAGGGTTGGACACCTGAAGGAAAATGATGTGTCTATTAGAAAGGGGCAAATAGATATATAATAAAAAATGTTGACTAGTGTTTGTTTATATTATTCTTTTATCTATGCTTTCTATTAAAAATTCAAAGAATTTTTAATTATACATCTAGCATATTCCAAACAATGGGTATCTTTGCCATGCAAAAGAATACATAATTCCTACTATTCAACTTCTGAGCCATTAAACATAACCCTAATTATCACTACCTCTTTATAAATACCATGATACATTTACTCAGGCAGTAGCGATAAAGTAATTTTTAACACTACTTGTTATGTGCTAATTAATTTTCTGAGTAACATATATTAATTCATTTAATAATAATGATCACTCACTAGTTAGGTGCAATTATTAGCCTCATCTCATAGATGAGTTAACTGGGACATAGAGAGTTTAAATGACTTGCCCCATCTCACACTTAGTAATTGAGTCAGGATTCAAACCCAGGTGGTCTGGTTTCAAGGATAGTGATCTTTACCATTGTATATTCTGCATCTTTGTGTCTCTAGCTAATACAATTTAATTCAAGCATGTGTTACCCTTCCTTCTCTGATACGCACCAATCATTACAATTCTGGCCCTGCCCATCAAAGCTTATGATTATGACTGAACACATTCCTGACTATGTCCACTGCATTTATGGGCATTTGAACAGATGAAGAAGGTAACAATTGAAATGTTTATTTATATGTTTAGTTATGATTATTTCTTCTTTGAATAGAGTCTTAATTTGAATTGAAATGGGTTGTGATTCAAGCAAAAAAAATTCTTAAGATTTTCATTGGAAAACATGGCATATTACTAGCTACAGTAATACACACCTGTTTCTAACCTGGTTGCATTTATTTTTTTCCCTCCTTTGGTGGGCTAATCAAGCAAGTAATGAGGAGAATTTAGATTTATATGTATTTCATAACCAAGAAAGCCATGGATCATTTAGAAAGAAATCGAATAAGTACGTGAAAAATAAATTATGTCTTAGCTGCTCTAACTCTAACATTCCTTTAATAAATGACATCCTCACAAGTTAAGTAGATAGGAAGAGTTTAAGATTAATTTGAACAACTGTCAAATGCTCTGTAAGTGATGATTTCCACTGAAAAAAATGTTAATTTAATGACCATTCAAAGCACTGATAATCTTAAAATTACAGTGTTAAGATTTAGTTAATTGATAATCACAAGCAATGGAAGCAAATAACTCAAAACAAAATACAACAAAATTCAAGAAAGGTAAAATTCAGTCCCCAAGATGTCAACAAGACATGAATCTATCAAAATCTTGGCATCAAATTTCACTAGGGCAGTTTGACCAGAATCCTTATAATTAAAATAGCATGACAGAATGGCTTCATCATCAAAGCGTTTGGCCACGGATCCAGTTGTGGTTTTAATTGTGATTCAACTCTTTTAAATAACGCACATTTAGGAAAATATTTGCCATGAGATGTACAACTAGCTGCCTGATTTGTGCATTTTCATTCAATCAATGTAATGTATTAAATATCTACTTTGTTCCAGGCATATGAGTATGCAGCACTAAAGATAACAGAATACTGTCATAACATCATAGAGGGGTAGAATGTCTTGAAGAAATATAGAAACAAAACCCATCTGTGGGGTGGAGCGAATGACTGCTGGAACACACCATTACTAGAGAAAGTAATCTGGTATATTATAATAAAAAATGGGATAATCTTTGAAAAGGGATTTTGAGAAGCACATGATTTTGAGTCAGAGTTGCAGAAGTTATCCTTCTAAGACAAAACCATAGCCACATAACAAAATATATTTTTAAATGTCTGAACATCAGTTTTTCATGATCTCAGTTGCTGTAAGAAATTGTATTTTCAACATTCTTACTTCCCTTTCTTCCCTTTCAACCAACCGCCCACTGATAACTGTTTACTCTCAAAGCCACTGATGTAAATACAGGAACTTGATATTTAAATACCAAACATAAAGAGAGAGAAACAAATACAGAAATGATTCTTGGTCGACAAGAGTTGGGAAACCAACATTTGTTTATCTAAATTACAGGGCTCAGGCTCTGGTAGAATTATCTATCCCAGTAACAGAGTGACTCAGATTTTTGATCTAACCTCATAAATTAGCATGTAGCTCTGGGAGAATGACTAAGGGTCTTTTCCTAGTCATTTAATTGTATAGTACAAGGGAAAGAGCCAGAGAGTTTTAATATCCAAATATTATTGGGTTGAGTTTTCCAAGCTAAAATACAGAGACCTTCATCTGTCATACTTGTTTCTTACTTTAAATATGTTCCTTTTTTTCCTATTTACTTCTTAATTAGAGATTCAGAGAATCCACAAAACTTTGGACAATGTCTTATCTGAAGATTTCAGAAGGAAAAAAAAATGCACGAAAGTGTTCCCTTTTCTGAGTAATTTCTGCTTATTGTATTAGCTGAGAAAAAGTAGCCTGTATGCTTCTTCTTGTAGTTAGAGTCCAACTTGCCTCTCAATATGCCCCACACATTTATACAGATTATAGTTACCCTCAAATTCAAAAGAGAGGTCTGATCGACAGATAAACTGCAGAGAAAAGTTATGTCAACTACCTATACATTCAACATAGTCTTTCCTTAATAAATATCAATGAATGGTCAAATATTTTAGATCAGATCAAGTAAGGGAAAGAAGTTGATCGGAAAAATAAATATGATTCAAGAACTGAAAAAACAACATTTAAATATAAATTTAAATCCATAATAGGATCAAGGGAACATAGCATTCATAAAATAAGATATAACTGAACATAAACTAGAGCAATCAAGAGACCAAAGCTAGTGCTTTGGAATCGACTGCAATGTTTAAGCCAAATAGAAAAATAATATAATAGAATAAACAATGTTGAAGATTAACTTGGTCCTGTGGAAAATAAATTCAAAGAAATATCTTAGAACATACAGCAAAGTGACTTGAGACCAAGAAAAAATTCTATAGAGAGAATAGAGACAATGAGGACAAGCGTGAACTTTAAGGAAACAATCGAGGATCACTTTTACTATTGTCATAAGTAGTTCTTCCTCTTCCTGGCATGGCATTATACCTTTCTGTCTTGATAAACACAGGAGTTGCAGGTGATCTGCTTTAGCAAATTAACTATTTGTGGAAGTAATGTATGCAACTTCTGAACAGAAATGTCAAGTTCGTTTTTCTTTTCCCCCTTTGCTATGAGACCTGCAATGTTCTAGATGGAAGCTATGTCTTAGCCTACATACTGGAGTGAAAACTAGGAGGTTACTACTGTACAAACTATTTTGCCACTGCATATTATTTCAGTCTAATAACAGTTTTCTCATCATTCCTGCCTGGTTTAACTCTCAATGGAGCTTTACATACAGTGTGAGATAATAAATATTTTTATACCACTGTGTGGTGAGGGATTTGGTGAAGTTTAATTGCTGCAGGCATAACTTTGTGCTTCCTGATTGATACACAAATTGGGTGTTACCAGAGCAAAAAACCTCAAATATGTGTCACTGGCCTTATGAGCAGCCAGTTAACAGCGAGAAAACTGTTACACAAGTGATGGTATGCAGTGGTAAAACATCCTTAAAACTGTCACCAGCTGTCATTTTGAAAGCAGATAATGTACTGACTGAGCCTATGCCTTTAGCCCATAGGGAAGCAGTGTTGGTTGCCTGCTGGTTGTGTTTATCAAGTTTCTACCCGACAGAGATGAACTCAGAAGTGAATTGGCCGGATTGCAAGCAAAATTTAAGAGGGACAGAAAGTCAAAACTTGGACCCTTGTAGGGTTGGGATATTAAGTAATTAACTATTTGAAAACTCTAAAATATCAGAAGAAAACATCATATATATATTATATATATATATATTATATATATAATATATATATACACATATACATACATATATATTTGTATTTACTTGTATATACATGTACACACACAAAATTCATAGGTACAGAGGGTACCAAAAAAAGTATACAGGGCCGGCAGAGTGGCTCAGTTGGTTAAGAGTTTGCTCAAGAGTGCGAGCTCTGAGCAACAGAGTTGCCTGTTGGATTCCCAGCCCAAGCTGAGCAGCCGCTGAGCTGCCAACAAGTGGCAGGATGGCTCAGCTAAAAAAAAAAAAAAAAAAAAAAAAAAAAACAAGTATAGCTGGCAAGGGTGGAGAAAAGGGAACCCTTGGTGCACTGTTGGTGGGACTGCAAATCGGTGCAGCCATTATGGAAATCAGTATGGAGGTATCGCAAAAAACTGGAACTGGAACTGTCGTATGACCCAGCAGTTCCACTCTTGGGTATCTACTCAGAGGAATCCAAGATGCTAATTCAAGAAAATATATGCACCCCTATATTTATTGCAGCGCTATTTACAATAGCCAAGACTTGGAAACAACTGAAATGCTCATTGGTAGATGACTGGATTAAGAAACTGTGGTACATTTATGCAATGGAGTATTACTCTGCTATAAAGAAGAATGAAATCGTACCATTTGCAACGATATGGATGGACCTAGAGACTATTATGTTAAGTGAAATAAGTCAGTCGGAGAAAGACAAATACCATATGATCTCACTTATATGTGGAATTTGAAAAACTGAATGAATGAGCAAAGGAAACAGAAACAGTCTCATAGATATAGAGGAAAAATAGGGTTGCTAGTTGGGAGGGGGGTGGGGATGAGGGAGAAGGGGAAGGAATTAGACAGCATAAATAGGTAACTACAGTATTGTCACAGGGATATGAAAGACAGTTCAGGGAATAAAATAATGTTGTAAAAATTTTGTGGGGTGTCAGATGGTCACATGTCTTGTTAGGGAGACCACTTCATGGATGGAGTAGAGGCTTGATCACTGCACTGTATACCTGAAACTGATGTTGTATAATATTGTATGCCAACTGTAATTGAATATATAAATAGTCATGGGATGTGGATTATACGGTGGAAAGGAGTCAAACGAATTGTAATAGATATATGTGATATGGGGGGGAGGAGTGGGGTGGAAAATTGGGGGATGGGGGTTGTCACTTTGAGGGGTAAAAAGTATAACTATTGCATTGTGTTGTACACCTGAAGCTAATTAAAAAAAAAGAAAAAGAAAAAAAGTATACATATTTTAAGAAAGGAAAAAACTGTGTTAATTGTAATACTCAATATATACCAACAACAAAAGATGAATACAAGTCATGTTTGACTTCTGCAATTACAAAAGGTGGTCAAAGGACTTACCATCAGCATCCAGACACTTCGGCTTGAGCATAGATAATATCTCTTAAACTTTGTATACTTTTTTTTGGCACCCCCAGTATGTAAGCTCTTTTTTAAGTAGAAGCCATAAAAGAAACTATTGACAGCTATACCCACATGTATATTTATTTTTTGATATAAACTTCATAAACTAAGTTAAAAAACCTAAGACTAACGAAGAAATTTTTTTACCACGCAGAAAATACAAAGAATTAACATTGATCTTTATATAAATTGCTCGTACAAATTGATACCAAAAATAAAGATAATTAAATTTAAAAATGGACTCATAAAAGAACAGGCAATTCCCCCAAAATAATAATAATAATAATAATTATTATTATTATTTGTCAATAAATGTATAAAAATATGCTCAATGCACGCATTTAATAGCAAGATAAATATATTGGAATCACACATAAAATAACTTTATAACATCTTGAACTGGAAATAAAGTGTTGAAGATCCAATTCCATTTTCAAAATTTCTCATGCATATTGCAGGCAGAGCAAAGCCTAAAGCAGAACTAGACCTGTGAGAGACAACCTAATGATAAATATGTATCTAGGGATATTTGCATATTTTTATGCCAAACTTTTGCATCTATTTTTCTCACATTATGAATGTGATTTTATCTCAGGAAGTTTTGCTTTTACCTATAGATTTTAATTCAGATCCCTCAAGATATAGCCATAAATGTGCAGATTTAAAAATAGTCACAAGTGATGTAGTTAATTCCTTGGATTTATAACAAGAGAAAAATGTGCACAAATGGTGTGATACTCATTGAAATTGCTCCAAGACTTTTACCCACTTATCCCAAAAAGGGCACTGTTACTACTTAGACACTAAACAAATCAAATACTTGAAATGCTTTACAGCCATTTTTTTTCTTTCTAGAAATACATCTTCCGATGTTTTCAGTTTATTTCTAAACTGACCTTAGAAACTCTAAAACACAGATTTAAGACTATCTGCCAAGTCTATTCCTCAAGATCCTAATTCATATATAAAAGTTTCATTGTTATAGTATATCAAGGAAATGTACCTTTTCTTAGCTAATTATACATAAAAAAGACTTGTTAGCATAGATTTGACAGCAAATGCTATTAATTGACAAATTATTCCCATTATTACACGTATGGGTAGAGTTGTTTATGGTGGAAACTTGTGATAAGATATGCTAACCGCATTAATATTGAAAATAAAATTATATAAATTAAATGATGGATAGAGTGCTAAAAAGTATTGTGAATATACTGTGGTTAAAAACAAGGTGCATACAAGATTTGGGATCTGATGGAATCTGAAGTTAAGATCAACTGAAACAACATGCTAAAGGTTTTGGACTTGATTTTGAATGCAAAGGGAAACCATTAAAACATGGTAATTTTTTAAATTACCAGAGATTTTGGAAGTTTTCCTGTAGTGATTAAATTTTTAATCTGAAAATAATTGGCTTGACAATTAAAATAGTAAAATATCCAAAAGATGAATTTGAATAGATAAATGGTTTATATTTACAAGGTAATTTCATGCTCAGAAAGGAGTATTTGAAGAGCAATGAAATACTTTATATACAGTATATTCATATGCTACACATATATTATGTATTATATATATTACATATATTACATATCTTATATTTTACACATATACCCACAGGCTTAGAAGTACCTCTTGGTAAATGTGAGATGTCTAAACAGTAGAAAAATCCTATAATCTTTGATATCTAAACAATAGTTTTTAAAATCTCTCAGGTTGAATTTATATCTTCATTATTCAATGAACATTTATTGAATGCCTACTATGTCCTAGGCCCTTTCCTAGAAATGGTGAATAAACTAGACATGATTCTTGCCCTCATGAGGTGATATTGAGAAAGACAGATAATAAAAAGGTGTACAAACAAATATAAAATTGCATGTTTTATAAGTGCTGGGATTAAAAAATAATAAGATGTCCGGTGAGTGAATAACAAGAAGGTGAAATTTTTTTTCTTAGCTGAGTTATTAGAGAAGATTACTTTAAGAAACTGACATTTAAGCTGTAGTATAAATAATGAGAAGCCAGATATAACACTATGAAGCATATTCAAAAGAGAGCAAATTTTGTATGTAAAGATCAGAAAGAAGTTAAGAATACAGCATATTTTAGGAATTCAAAGAAAATTAGTATAACTAAGACTGCTGAGAAAAATGATTGTCATTACATGAAATAAGAACAATAACATGAAAGACAAATTATGCCTTCTAAGTCATAGAACCTAGATTTCATTACATTCTAAATTCAGTGAGTGAAAAAGTTGAACTTTTCTGTGCCTCAGTTTATTCATTTATAAAGTGATGATAATAACTGTACATCATAAGTTTTTCATGAAGATTAAATTAGTTGAAATAAGTAAACTTAAAATAGTACCTACGCAGTACAAAGGAATCATTTTATAATTGTTATCAATTATTTTTATCATTGTTATTTACAATAATAAACTATTGAAAGCCCTACAAATATGTGCCAGTGATAATCATTATTCAAGAGAAATCAAATAAAATGGGGGCCAGATGGAAAATATTCAGGCTTCGTGAAACATATGTTCTCTATCACAGCTACCCAATTCTGCCATTGTAGCATAAAAGTGGTAGGAGACAATACATAAACAAATAAGTGTGTTTTGTTCCAATAAAATGTTATTTACAAAAGCAGGTGATGGGCCAGAATTGGCCTGTGGGTGATAGATGCCATTTTCTGCATTAGAGGATTATCCAACTTAAATATCTGTAGGTATCACCACAAGTCCCCAAAAGACAGAAGATCTAAAAGTCAGTCAACTTCATACAAGGAGGTAGGTTTAGTTAAAAAAAAATAAAATAAAATAATAATAATAACAATAAAAACTATTGGTTCAATTTATGATTTTGAAAAATATATGTTGGTTGATAGCAAGAAAGAACCATGAATGATTGCCCTCTCAAAGCTATCTTGTAGTACAAACCTTTTTTGATCAACCAGCTCATAGGTAACCTGGCAACTCACTACAGACATATGACAAATCTAAGCCAGTATCAGCTGGGTCTAGCCCAGTTCAACACAACTGGCCAACACTGTAAAATTAGATGATCTACAGAATTCTGAGCTAAATAAATATTTTAAGCTACTGTATTTTGAGATAGTTTGATACACAGCAGAAACAAATTAACATTATAGTTAGATTGTGTACTAATTATCACTGAGTTAAATAGATGATTTGACTTTCTTAAGAAATGGCAAAACTTATATAAAACAGAACGAATACCAATCACAATATTTACTGAGTGCCCATCCTACCCAGGGATGATGCTTGAGTTCTGAGATGCACTAGGAATCAAGAGAATCATGCCATCTGCCCTACAAAGTTTACATTTGTTATGTTTGAATAACAGGTTCCTGGAATGGTCTAGTCTCTAGTCAAACATTAACCTTCTGCAGTGACAAATGTCAACAATTATAAAACTTCAATGTACTTAATGTGGCTAAAATCAGGGTCAGCTAGAGCATTTTAGGAAGTAGAAAATAGGACTCCCCTTTACTGGTTGCTTCCAAAATGAAGAATAATGCAGTGACCCATTTTTCTCCAGTTTTGCTTCATGGAACAGCTTGTCTCTCATGTGTTCACTGAGCCCATTTTTTCTCCTGTGAATCTGTTGTAAGCGGAAGCTGTAGGTATGTGGGACTCAAGCATCTTCAAGAGCCTTGGCAGACCTCCAGTCCCTCGAAATTTAGTTCTCTCTATGCTGTAATATTTTCCATTTTGAGTCTTCCATATTGATTTTGTATCTTACAATTCTTTGCAGTTGGATTAGTTAAAACTAATTAAAAATTCATTGGTTTATAAACAATTACACAGCTCTGTGCTAATAAAGATCCAAATGCATTTTACTTACATAGGCTTTTAAATTAAAACTGAGAGAACCAAATGTCTTCACCTTTGTCAACTAATAATAACTATCTTATTAAAATATATGCAATAAAATATGCTGAAAACGATTTCTGTTTCTCATTTTCCAACTCTACAGAGATTTTCCACCACATTTTGAACCAGAACTGAGATTTGCCGCACAATTCCTTTTGCTGCTGTTTATGAAATAAAGAAAATTAAAAAAGACAAAGTACCTTGTCCATGATCACAAGACTATATTTAGTGACTAAATTGTTTCCATGAAAATTGTTTAATTTTATATTAAACATGACGTAACAAAAACCCCTAAGTACTATTAATGCTTACTATGACATCTATTTTTAACAAAATAAAAGCTTAAGAATTTTTTTTTAATTTGATAGTAAAATCAGCTTATAAATATAATTATGCTTAAAATGGTATTAAATCACTAAGGGTAAATTTTATCTCTGTTATGTAAACTACATAAATATTAAAAAAGTAAATTGTAAGACATCAATTTAGCACTTTGATTTGTATTCATTTAGAATACTGTTAATAGAAGGCACTCAATGTATTAGGTTAACACTATTTTAAAAGTTATAATCTATATGGAGTTGTGCATTAATATAACACCTGTATCATGCTAATATTTTCTCAAATCCTTCAAAAACACTCCAAATTTCAGGCAATCAAGACTATTGCTCACACTACAGTCATAGATGCAGACTAGAAAGAAACAGACTGAAATCAAATCACATTAATTGTCCTGTCTGCATGTCAATCACCTTGAAAAAATATTCAAATACTATCAGCATGAGAACTGATAAGGTATTTATGAGCTCAAGTTCTTCAGTTCTATATCTTTTCCCACATTTTTATACCTAAAAAAAATACTACCCACATTTTAATTAATATTACTAAAAATTAATATCCACATTTTGTTCACTAGAACAGAACTCAACATCTTGGAGATGTGTGATTTATTTAAAATGTATGTTTTTCTAGTATTTGCCATATGTGACCAGGGTTGTTTTTTGTTGTTGTTTTTTAACTGCTTTAGTTAAACAAATTTGGGTTAAACCTGTTTTCTTTTTGAAAATGCCTCTTCAGTCATTCCAGCTAACACTGTATTATACAATTTAATAATAGAAATGAAGAACCATCTTTGATATGATAATATTCAATTTATTCAGTTTCAAGCTTCTAAACACCATTCTGAAACAAATATTAAGAAAAAAATGAATATAATATCTAATGACAGGCAAAGTGGTCGCAAAAACTAACAAACTAAAGATTATTAGCAAATTGCAGACTGAAAGTGATATACATAATAACCCTTTAGGATACTTGTTTGTCTTCTCTACAGGTTAGAAACAGTGAAAGAATATGGGGATAACAGCTGCAGACACAGTAGCTGTGAGGCAGAGATGGTGAGGGACTGTTGGGGAAAGAAGTGAAAGAAAAACTACACCAGAAAACAAACAAACAGGCAAACAAACAAAAACCTTTTATGTGGTCACATGATATTTAGTGGTTACAAGGCAAACTCAGGGGTCAGGTACACCCAAGATGACCTGGGTTCACGACTAGGTCCCCCTCCTGATGAGATGACCTTAGGCAAGACCTCCTCTGTCCCTTAGACATATTCTAAGATTTAAGAGATACAATCCCTATAAAGTGCTTAGCAGAACCCCTGGCATAAAGTAGTTTTCAGTCAATAATTGCTTTAATTATTATTATTATTTTGTTAAATATGGTTCAAAACACAATTTAGAAAAACATAGTTTATTATCTTCTATATTTACTATTTTATAAAACAAGGAACAATGAATTTTAGAAAGATTTCCAGTATCCAAGATGTTTAAAAATGATGAAAAGCTTTTGTGCATGAAAGTGTATATTTTGGTTACTTGGAAAATGTATTCATTTAGGATAACACTTCTTCCACAGACACTAAAAAAACAAGGACAGACTCAATTCCAGTAATGATAAGTGATAGTGAAGGGATATTTTGATTCTTTGCAGTTTGTATTGCCCTTCAAAGCAAGTGTTTCAACTTTACCCATTTGTATAAACAATATGGAAAAATATGGAAAGTTATTCCATTTCATCATAAGGGGCTCAATTTCCTTTACCATTATTTTTCATTCTTACACAACCTCTGTGAAGTGGGGATCTGTGATGTGGCAAATTGGCTCAAAGGAGAGTGAAAACTGACCAAGAATTTGGATGTTTCTTTGTCCTGTCTTTGGCAGAGAGGCTCTGGCTTTCATGTTTTCCCCCTCAAGCCACCCAGTTACTTTGCAGCCACTCCCCTTGGCTTCTAACAACAAGAATATGTCATAACTCCCAAAGAGACAGCTGCACTTAGTTACTGTGCTCTAGACAGGCACACATCTCAAGTCGACACCTAATTAAATACTGAAATTAAAAAAAAAATGTTTGAGCTCTGTGTGCTTTGGAAGAGACCAAAAGTAAAATGACCACCATACATTATTTAGGCATAAAATGAAGAGTTCAGAGAAAGGATTGATATCAAAAGTGAACATATATGCACATGCACAATGAGAGTTTCTCAGACGCCCTCATCCTGTGAGCCATTGAAGGGCAATAGATAAACAACAATGCAACTTGTTAAATATTTTTTCTAATATATTGTGAAATCTTTACTGTGTCTTGCTTAAGATCCTTGTGTTCCAAAAGGTTTTCATTTTATGCTATCCTTTATTTTGAAAGTGATAATGCAAACAATGTTACATGAAATAAATAGCAAAAAAGAGTATTCACGAAATCTTTTATGAGTTGATCAATGCATAAGGGGTGTATGATTCCTCAGCTATATTTTTTCATAAAGTAAAATTCAACAAGTATCAAATATGCAAAAATATACATTTGAAATATATTTCAATTTCTGATATATAACAAATAATCTATATTTGTGTCTACATATTATCATTTTTATGCACTCACATTTTTGTTATTTTCAATTTTAGTAAAGTCTCATGTCATTTGCTATTAACTCTAAAGTGCTTATCTTTTGCAGAATCTACTACTTGCAACATCAAGCAAGAAGTCCATTTTCATGCTCTTTTTCAAGTATTCAGTTATAAAATCAAGGACAAATCAAAATCCATTTCTGTGAGGTTTCCCATCATTCTCCATGTGGAAATGGGGAAAAAAAAATTGGAAACGAGTGTGATTATAACTATTTCATATTGAATGACTAGGTGTCAGAGCATTTCTTTAATGGTATCTTTTTCCCAAGCAAAGTGTACATGCAAAATTATCTTCATGGGTTCCAGATGTGTTGTCAAATAAAAAGCATCTCTAGGGTTATGTGATGTATTATATACTTGTTTCCACATTTATCAGGCAGAGCAAATCTTTACCTCAGAATATATGAGATAACTTCTTTCTGAAACTGTTAAAACCATCAGTGCAGCTGCTCATTCTATGACTGTTTACTAAAAAGATTCCACGGACAGGAAGCACATTGACAATGAAGACCCACAGGGTCTCTAAGTGCACAGACACAGACCTTTCGAAATAAGCTCCTTGGGGCCTATTAGTGTCATGGTGTGAAGGGTTAGCTATATAGTTAAATGAAGAGACCTGTACCCATTCTTTAATTTCACTTTTTCAGTGTGGACAGGGCCTGAATTTGAAGCATAAATTTGCTTAACACTGTTTATAATTCAATTATATGAACCAATGTATTTGTGCCAGTACTTCTTTCTGATATATACCAGGGGTGCCAAAAAATGTGTACATACATGACTTGTATTCATCTTTTGTTAATGGCATATATAGAGTATTACAATTTTAATATAGTTTTTCCTTTCCTTAAAATGTGTATACATTTTTTTGGTGCCCTCTATATGTGTATCACCACTTAAGTAGGATCAATTTTAGATCTCTCAGGAAAGGAATGTAAACTATTTAGGCTTACTAAATAGTAGAACTCATTGCCAAAATACAAAGAGAAAAGATGGGAATGACTTTTTAAAAATTATATCTGACCATTTCATTAACAGGCAAAAAGGAGGAAAAGTACTTAATTGTTGTCACACAGTAGCCTACCCATCTGGCCCCATGCACCTTCCCATAAAGAGTGGAGCATCTATAGAGACAGACCCTTTTAGGATATCGCTTTAACATTATGCCTACTCTATTTGTATCCCTGTTTGGCCCCACAAGATGGCTGGTTAGTCAATGACGGGTAAGATTCCTCAAGGGAGGAACAACCTAAGACAGGAACAGTCGCATGGGTGCCATAAGGAGAAATCATGGAGTTGATGAGAATGGGTACAGACCCCCGTCTTGGAGCTGACAGCCAGCTTATGGACTTTATGATGTGATAACATCTGTCCTCCATGTAATCTTATCCATGAGTTTCGGCATAAGAGGTTTCCATCTCTTAGGGAGGTGCATGTAAGCAGATCATGGGACTTTCGGTAATGGCACCCTGCAGGCATGGGGGATTTGGCTCTGAGCTAAGTTCTCAGGTATGAGACTCACAGACCGTGGAAGATACATTGATCTTTTCTTGTATAAGAGACAATAAAAAGAGCACTCAGGCCCAATTTGGGGCTCAGTTTTTGAGACTTGAGTCCCCTGGCACCACATGCATTTTCTCTCTCTTTCTTAACCTTTCACCATCGCTTCTCACTCTCCCACTGCTCTGCTGTGCGACATGACACTTAACATCAGAGTTTGCAAACTCAGATTTTATCTCACACATTTTTATGCTCATAAATTAGATTTCTCATTAACAATACATGGGAGAATATAATTTCAGTAATGGGTAATCACCAGAGAGTAATGCACCTATAGTTTATACATAAAATTGAATTTGGTTAAAATCACCAAATTCTTAAATTGCCATATTTTTAATCCAAATAGACAATTTCTTCCATAGTCATTACTAATTTGCCTACAGCTGAATTTTATGTATAATAAAAGAAATTAGTTCAAAGTCAATAAGGTATATTTTACATCATTTTCTCCCCCAATATATAAATATAATGTTAGAAATACAGTTTTTAAATAAAAAGTACAATGCAATACTAATTATCACTAGGATGACTGGAATTTTTTAAAAATGGAAAATCGTGGAAAATGGAAAAACTGGAATCCTCATGTGATTGACTCAGCAGTGCCATTCCTAGGTATATACCCAAAGAAATGAAATGTGTTCAAATGAAAACTTGTACATGAATGTTCATAGTAGCACTTTAACAATAGTTAAAAAATGGAAACACCCCAAATATCCATAAACTGATGAATGGATAAACAAATGTGGTATATCCATACAATGAAACATTATTTACTGTAAAAAGGAATAAAGTACTGATCATGTTACAACATGGATGAACCTTGAAAACATTATGCTAAGTGAAAAAGGCCAGACACAAAAGGACACATATTGTATGATTTAATTTATGTGATATATCCCCAATAGAAAAATCTAGAGTCAGAAAGCAGAATAATGGTTGTCAGGGGTTGGATGAGGGCGGGAATGGGGAATGACTATTAAATGGGTATGGAGTTTCCTTTTGGGAAAAGAAAAGTGCTCTGAAACTTGATAGTGGTGGTGGTTGCATAACATTGTAAATGTATTAAATGCCACTTAATTTTATATTATAAACCAATTAATATTTAATGTTAAGTGTATTGCACAAAATTTTTAAAAATACATGTTGACAGCCATTGACCATATGGCCTATTGTCTACTTCACAGTTTATATATTTGTTTATTGAATTTTATACTGAAATTGAATTTTTTCTACTGAAAAACTCAAAACATGACTACTTCTGTTCCCTCATGAAATTCTAAAATTGATGACAGGAAATGAATTCTTTTACATGGATATAAGCTAATAATGACACCAATAATGGTAAACTAATATTATCAAATAGTAATTACACACAGTTTTAGGAAACCTGGAAGGAGACTGATGAATATATGGCAGTGTATGTTTACTGTCCCCAGAACCTGTTCTCCCAACTTGATGTTAATATAATTTGCAGATGAGAGAAAGAAAATTAATTAAGGGTCTATTGCCAAAATATTTTATTCTCAAAGTTAAATTTTGAATCATGCTTTGATCTCAAGAAATAACAGTGACCTTTGTCCAGAAGATGAATAATAATTAATGGATTCATTAATTATTATTCATCATTTAAATTATCTCTAATAGTAGAGACCATGAAAACGTTTCAGTATACATGTAAACATTATGACTATGTACAATATCTGCCAAAATATTAATAGTGAGAGAATTTAACTTTTCTTTTTAAAGATTTTATTGGGGAATTGGGAGAGGGGAACAGCGTTGGGGAATCGGGGAAGGGGAACAGACAAGTTGCTGTCTTTTTGTTCTTCAGTCTAGTTGCGGAGGACATTGCTTCACTGGCCCATGTTGGTATCATCATTGCGCTCTTCCCGGATGAGGCAGATTGTTCACCAGACTATGGATGGTCGCTCACCGCGGCTATTGGCAGCTCACGCTGGCTGCTTGCCACTCATGCTGGCTGCCGGCCACTCACTGTAGCCTATGGCAGCCCACTGCAGCAGAGGTTGCAGCCTACACCATCGCCAGGGCTCGCACAGCCCAGCTCCAGGTGGAGCTGTTGTTAGCTGTCGAGGGCATTGTCACTGGCCCTCATATGTGGGATCCGAACCGGGGCTGCTGGCATTCCAAAACAGCTCTTAACCAACGCACCACTTGGCCAGCCCAGAGAATTTAACTTCTAACTATTGCTTTTGAGAAGTGTATAACAAATATTATTTATATATTGAAGGTCTTCAGTATCTTATAAAATACTCTGCTCTCACCCTGTGTGTGAGTTATGGCAATAAACCCAGAATCTGGTTTAGAAACAAGAGGAAAAAATATATGTCAACTTTAAATAAAGGTTGTTTTCCTTGAAAACATTAAAATACTTTCAACATCAAACACGAGATTTTAGGAAAAGGAGCATAGGAATATGGAATGTAAACAGTTTTGCTATTTAAAATATGCATGTGTTTTAATTCTTCAAAGAGCAGTCCTTGTACTATCTTCAACATGCATCTATCTAGTAAATTGTAATCACATGTATAGCTCTGGATTTTTAGAGTTTATACATACTATCATTTTCTGCATTTTTTAAAAAGTTCAAGTTTTTCACAATACATTGGTACTTAGGTTTAGGGGATGTGGTGAGATAAGGGACAAAATTAGAAGTGCTATATTTAAAAATTTGACATATTCAAGAAGTCAAGGGTCTGTCTACTCGTAAAAATCACTTACATCAGAAACACTGGGTGAATCCTATGGGACAATCTGATCAGTGGACACTATACTAAAGTATACAAGGACAGCATATCCTCTTCCATTGTAATATCACTTTCATCACTTCAACTAAGAACTTAATCTCAGCTTCTAAATCATACCCTCATACTTTGCACTCCATTCAAGGATTAAAACTTTTTAAGGCTTTAGAACACAGGAATTAATGTTTTGGATCACAATGTCAAAAACTAACCTCTTAAAATAATGTGTCCATTTTTAATTGGTTAGTCTTCTCTGAGTAGAAACCTTCAGAGTCATGCATGTGCCAAAATAAGCAAGATGAAAAAAGCAACTCCTTGAAGATCTTTGTGATTTTGTGTTTTAGATTATTGCTATACTTTGTTTAACTAAAATACAGTAAAGCCTTGGATTGCAAGTAACTTGGTGTGCAAGTGTTCCACAAGACGAGCAAACATTTCTAATACGTCTTAACTTGGTTAATGAGTGATGTCTTGCAACACAAGTAGTTTGTTTCTGGAACGAATTATACTCGCAAACCAAGTACATTTTAAAGCGCTAAACGAGTGATGGCTTGCAATATGAGTAGCTTGTTTCTGGAACGAATTGTACTCGCAAAATCAAGGCATTACTGTATCTATACAATTAATTTTTTTCGGGTTTTTTTTTTTTTTAGGGCAGTGTTACTGGCCCTTACATGTGGGACTGAACCAGGGCCGCTGGCTTCCCAAGCCAGCGCTTAACCACTGCGCCCCTCGGCCGGCCCTATACATTTAATTTAGATAAAATGTAAATGTTTGCATTACAGTATTTTCATCTTAAATATATATATATATATACATATATATATGTATATATATATGTATGTATATATATATATATTATTTTCCTCTCATTTTGGAAAAGAAAAATCTTAAGAAGCATTTGGCTACAACTTTCTTTTCTGTTGATGCCTTTGCCTAATTTTGGTTTCAGGGTATTGCAGGTTCTCTAAAATAACTGAGAAAATATTGCACCCTACTCTATTTTCTGAAAAGGATTGTGTTGAATTGGTATTATTTCTCCTTAAACGTTTGTAGCTCATGAAACCATCTGGGCCTAAGGTTTTTGTTTTGTTTTGTTTTGTTTTAAGATATTTAAGTAGCAATTCAGTTGTTTTTTAAATAAGTTTATTGGGGTGACAATGGCTAGTAAAATTACATAGGTTTCAAGTGTACAATTCTGTAATACATTATCTATATATCACATTGTGTGTTCACCACCCAGAGTCAGTTCTCTTACCACTACCATATATTTGATCCCATTTTCCCTCATCTATCACCTACCTCTCCTCTTACCCTCTGGTAACCACTAAAATATTGTGTTTGTCTATGAGTTTTTGTTTCTTTCTTTCTTTATTCATCTTGTTTCTTTGTTGCTTTCAGTTTTCTATCCCAGATATCAGTGAAATCTATGGTTCTCGACTTTTTCTGCCTATTTCAATTAGCATAATAATCTCAAGATCCATCCATGTTGTCTCAAATGGCACCATTTCATCTTTTCTTATGGCAGAGTAGTATTCCATTGTGAATATATACCACAACTTTTTAGATAGATAATTGCCCAGATTATATATTTGTTAGTTTGTGTATTTAAAGAATTTGTTCTTGGGCTAGCCAAATGTTGTGTTGGTTAGAGCTGGCTTGGGACGCCAGCAGCCCCTGTTCGGATCCCACATATGAGGGCCAGTGACACTGCCCTCTATACCTAAAATGGTGAACAACAGCTCCACCTGGAACTGAGCTGCTGTGAGTTTCCGGGAAGGCATAGCTGCAGCCCCTGCTGCAGTGGGCTTCCATAGGCTACAGTGAGTGGCCGGCAGCCAGTGTGAGTGGCTGGCAGCCAGTGTGAGCTGCCAAGAGCCACTGTGAGTGGCCCTCCAGAGGCCAGTAACCTATCGGCCTCACCCGAGAAAAGTGCAATGATGACACCAACATGGGCCAGTGAAGCAATGTCCTCCACAATTAGACTGAAGAACAAAAGGACAGGAACTTGTCTTTTCCCCTTCACCAGTTCCCCAACGCTGTTCCCTTCCCCCAATTCCCCCAATAAAATCTTAAAAATAAATTTAAAAAAAATTGTTCTTTTTCACTTAAGTTGTAGAATATACATATATAGAGTCATTTGTGCTATTATTATCCTTTTTGATGTCTGTGGTGGTCAGTAATAATATTCCCAATTATATTTCTTTGATAATTTGTGTTTTCTCTCAGGTAGTCTGCTAAGGAGTTTATCAATATTGGTAATCGTGCAATTGTTTCCTGCTTTCCTTTGTTCCTGCTTCTGTCCTTAATATAAACTCATGTTTAGCTGACTAAACAAGCCCATTTCTGTTACTTACAGTTGGTAACATTCTAATAGTCCCTATTATAATCAGTCTGTGATTTGATAAACAAAAATCTATAAACAATTTTGGAACAAAACTCCTGAATTCATGAAGCACAAAGAAATTAAATAACTTGTATAAAGAAAAAATATACTTTGGATAGAGTAACTGCTGTCTCCTCTAAGCAAAGAGAAATATAAAACTATTCTGGAACTTTTCTCTTAAAAAACAAAGTTGACAGTTGCTTTTTCACAGAAGCCTGTAATCTTCAAAGGATGTACACATAATAAAACTGATTCCTCAATTATTCAAGTTTTAGGCCTTGATCCATATTTTTAGACAAGAATCTCTTTAGAATAATGTCAGTTTGGTTAAAACATATATTTGTTAAAACAAAGTTAATCTTGTTTTGTGAATGTTAAATTACTCTAGAAATATTTGTAAAAGTTTAATGAGTTACAAGAATAGAAGACAGCAATTCCTTAATTGGTAAAGAAATTATCTATTTTTGGACTATTACTCCACTATGAAGAAGAATGAAACCGTATCATTTGCAACGATATGGATGGACCTAGAGACTATTATGTTAAGTGAAATAAGTCAGTCAGAGAAAGACAAATACCATATGGTCTCACTTATATGTGGAATTTAAAAAACTGAATGAACGAGCAAAGTAAACAGAAATAGTCTCAGAGATATAGAGAAAAAACTGATGGTTGCTAGTTAGGAGGGGTATGGAGATGAGGGAGAAGGGGAAGGGATTAGACAGCATATAGGTAACTACAATTTTGCCACAGGGATATGAAAGACAGTGTGGGGAATATAATTAATAATGTTGTAAATATTTTGTAGGGTATCATATGGTCACATGTCTTAGGGAGACCACTTCATGGATGGGGTAGAGGCTTGATCACTGCACTGCACACCTGAAGCTGATGTTGTAGAATATTGTATGTCAACTATAATTGAATAGATAGTCACGGGATGTGGAGTATAGTATGGAAGTGGAGTCAATGTAATTTTAATAGATATGTATGATATGGGGGGGGAGAGTGGGGCGGCGGACTGGGGGAGGGAGGTTGTAACTTTGAGGGATAAAAAGCATAACCATTGCACTGTGTTGTACACCTGAAACTAATTTTAAAAATAAAATTAATAAATATACATATTAAAAGATAAATAAATAAATCGATCATGGGGTTGTAATGTAAAGCACAAGGAATTTAGTCAATAGAATCATAACTTTGTACAGTGACAGAGAATTACTAGATTTATCACAGTGATCATTTCATAATGTACATAAATGTTAAATAATTATGATGTACACCTGAAACTCATATAACATAGTACGTCAGCTATACTTTAAACAAGTAATATGTGAACTAAATGCCAAAAACAAAAACATTTGACAAGGAGATTTTTCTGTATACATTTAATATTTTTATGATATGTCACAGCATATATTTTTATCAATTGCATTAAAAATGAAAACAAAAAAACAAAAATAAGGAAACTATTTTGTTTGTTTGTTTGTTTGTTTGTTTGTTTGTTTGTTTGAGGGCAGTGTCACTGGCCCTCATATGTGGTACCCAAACCCCAGCCGCTGGTTTTCTAAGACAGTGCTTAAACACCACGCCACTCGGCTGGCCCAGAAACTATCTATTTTTATTTTGATATAGATAACTGTCCAAATTTAATAAACAAATATTTACCACTTAATTTGGTAAACAGTTACATTTCAGTTAAATTGATAATTTACTATCCATTCATACCAAATAACAAATGCAATTTTTAAAAATTCTATTCCATATAACTAATATGTGTTGACACCCAAAAACAATTTAATAAAGGATGTATTTTTCTTCCTATGGCACTCTTCTTCTGACATTAACCATAGTTTGGCATCTGTGGTCTTTGCTTTTACATGTCCAAATCATTATGCTTTCAATAAATTAGATGTAAAAAAATAACTCAACTACCTAGTGGTTGCATTAAACATGGGAGTGCAGATATCGATTCCATATTCTGATTTCGTTTCCTTAGAATATATACCCAGGAGTCAGATTGCTGGATCATATGTTAGCTATATTTTTAATTTTGAGAAACCTCCATACTGTTTTTCATAGTGACTGCAACAATATACATTCCCACCGTGTACCAAGTTTCACTTTTCTCTACACCCTAACCATCACTTATCTCTTGCTTTTTTGATGATAACAATTCTAACAGGTGTAAGGTAATATCTCATTGTGGTTTTGATTTGCATTTACCTCATTTGTGATGTTGAGGTACCTTTTCATGTAACTGTTGTCCATTTGTATGTCTTTGGGAAAATGTCTATTCAGTTCCTTCGCCCATTTTTTAATTGGATTCTTGTTGCTATTGAATTAGACAAGTATTGAATTTATATATGCATATAAATATGTATGTATATATATATATATATATATATATATATATATATATAGAGAGAGAGAGAGAGAGAGAGAGAGAGAGAGAGAGATTAGCTTTATCAGACATGATTTGCAAATATTCTCTACCATTTCATAGGTTACTTTTCCATTTTTTTGATTATCATCTTTGTGGTGCAGAAGCTTTTAATTTGATGTAGTCCCACTTGTTTATTTTTGCTTTCGTTGCGTTTGCTCTGTGTCAGTTCCAAAAAAATCATCACCAAGACAAATGTCAAGGAACTTATTGCCTACACTTTCTACTAGGAGTTCTGTGGTTTCAGGTCTTACATTGAAGTCTTTAATCCATTTTGTTAATTTTTGTGTATGGTGTAAGATAATGGTTCCATTTTATTCTTTTGCATGTGACTGCTCAGTTTTCCCAACACCATTTATTGAGGGGATTGTCCTTTCCCCAATATGTATTCTTGACTCTCTGTTGTAAAGTAATATGTGCAAGCATTTATTTCTGGGCTCTCTATTCTGTTCTACTGATCTACGTGTCTGTTCATATGCCAATACCATACTGTTTTGTTTACTATAGTTTTGTAATATAACTTGAAATCAGAAGCATGATGCTTCTAGCTTTTCTTTTCTTTCTCAAGATTTCTTTGGCTCTTCAAAGTCTTTTGTGGTTCCATACAAATTTTTGCATTTTTTTTTCCTATTTCTGTGAAAAATCTCATTGGGATTTTCTCACAAATCACATTGAATCTATAGATAGTGTTGGGAAGTACAGATTTTAACAATGTTAATTCTTCTGCTCTTTGAACACAGGATGTCTTTCCATTTATTTATGTTATCTTTAATTTCTTTCATCAAATTTTTACATTTTCAGTGTACATATCTTTCACTTCCTTGGTTAAATGCATTTGTAACTATTTTAATGTTTTTGATACTAGTGTGAATGGGATTGTTTTATTTGTTTTTTAGATGTTTTATTAGTGTGTAGAAATACAACAGATTTTTGTACATTGATTTTGTGTACTGCAATTTTACTGAAATTGTTAAATGAGTTTTAACAATATTTTGGTGGAATCTCTAGGATTCTCTAGGTAGAATCTCTAAGACCATATCATCTACAGACAAAGACAATTTTACTCTTTCCATTCCAACTTGGGTGACTTTTATTTCTTTTTCTTGTCTAAGTGCTCTGGCTTGGACTTCTAGTATTATGCTGATAAGAGTGGGCACCCTTGTCCTATTTTATAGGGAATGTTTTCAACCTTTCATCACTGAGTATGCTGTTTACTATGGGCTTGTTATATATGGCCTTATCATGTTGAAATACATACTTCTTTACCAAATTTTTTGTGATTTTTTTTTATCATGAAAGGATGTTGTACTACGTCAAATGCTTTTCCTGCATCTATTGAGATGACTCTATAATTTTTATCTTCCATTCTATTAATGTGTCACAATTATTGATTTACATATGTTGAACCATTCTTGCATCACTGGAATAAATCCCCCTTGGGTATAATCCTTTTAATGTGCTGTTGAATTCAGTTTGCTAATGTTTTGTTGAGAATTGTTACACCTGTATACATCAGGGATATTGGTCTGTAGTTTTCTTTTCTTATAGTGTCCTTATCTAACTTTGGTATAAGGGTAAATCCAGATTCATAAAATGAGTTTAGGAGTGTCCCCTCCTCTTTAACTTTTGGAAGAATTTGAGAAAGCTTGGCATTTGTTCTTTAAAGGTTTGGTAGAATTCACCAGTGAAACCATTTGGTCCTGGGTGCTAAAGCTCAAGTGTGTGGTCTCTTCCTGGTGACATGTATCGGCAGGCTTTCTGCACATGCTCACTAGCTGTCTGCCAAAGCTTGCTCTCACTGTCACCACTGGGAGTGTGCACAGGGATCTAGCTGTAAGAGGGGTGTGTGAGGCACGCTGAGTGCTAGGGGTGCCTGTGAGCCAGTTGTGGGAGGGGATTCCACGGGCAAGGCATCATTAGTGACTTATGAGCAGGCTTCTTGATGTAGTCCATGATGAAGTTAATTGGATCCATGTCATTTTAATGTTCTCCAAGAATTCAATCTGCCACTCTCCCAGCTTCTTTTTATCTCTCAGTCATTCAGCTCATGACTTAGTACTCTAGATGGGGTAAGAGAGAAATGAGTCTTTTTAATAGCATCTTGCACATCTGGGGAAGTCAGGTGCTCATTCATTCCCTCTCACTTTCCCCTGTGTGTGTGTGTGGGGGGCAGAATCACTGGCGGAGAAAGATCTCTCTTGGCCCTAAGGCATGCCTTCTTAAAGGAGGGGGATGCAGGTAAAGTCAGACTGTTCCTCTTAATCTCTCTATTGTTTCCAAACTCGTATTTTTTGGTTCCAAAGTTGTGCTGGAACTTCTCCGCTGGAAACTTGGACTTCCACAAAGACTCTCTCATCTGTGGGTAACTGTCTAAGACATTGTTTTCCATGGGCTCCTGGATCATTGCCCAGTGAGACTGAAGTCATTTACTGGGCCACTGTGGTTCTATAGCAAGGACCAATGTCTGTATGCCTATTACCCAACACAAGTGGATGAGACTCCTCTCAAGTCCCTTAGTATATGTTGATGGATCCCAGAACCCCCACTAAGGCACTATTGTCCATGAGTCAATGCCAAATTCTTATGCTTAGTGTATGAGGGGCCATGAAGGAGGGATGTCTTATTCAGCCATGACGCTAACACTACTAGATTTACCTGATGTTTGATTTTGATTTCCATTTGAGGAAGTAACTCATCTAATATGCTGGTGTTATGATGAGTTGGTCTTGACTGAAATATTTATGCAATTCTTATAATTTCAAAATTAGTAAGATCCATGAAATACTATTTCAAGATTTCTATACATGCATCTGCCATCCTGTCTAAAAAAATTATTTTTTCTAAGCATGTTTCAATAATGTTCTTACCAGATGTTTTTTTTCTGTCTTTCACTTCTGCTTTTTCAATATGATAATATGCCTTGGATAGCCACTGGTCCAAGGTGGAAAAGACCTAGACCCATTCCACAATTGGAGTCAAGCCCAACTGAACCCAGCCTTAATGAGTTAAAGCCCCACCAACTCAGAGTCATACAAGCATATTGTTTATGCTACTGGGTTGGAGGTGGTTTGTTGCACACATTGTTTTGGCAATAGCTAAATGATCTACAGTCCTTGGAAAAATAAGAGTCTCTAAACTGGAGAGGAAGATAGGAAATGTTGAAGAAAATGACACGTGGGAGAAAAAAAGCGGGTTGGATATAAATGGAAGTTTCCTATTACCTTATTGCCCTGTGCTAGGCTGATTCCATGGAAAAGCATGGTAACTGAAAGAACGCCCTTTAAGTTTAGCGATCCAAGATGAGAGGTACCTGTGCAGGTGTTTTCAGGCAGAGTCCAGGGAGATGTCAGGTCCCATTCAATAATCTCCTGCAACAATGCTGTGTGACTGCTGTAGGAGGAAAATGGCAGCATGCTATTTCCAGGCATAAGAAGACAAGACCAGCACCTTCTCCTCACAGTCACAGGGGTGCAGAAGTGCATTTAGCAATTCCCCTGCTCCACCCTTCTTCTGTAGAAAGAAGTGGAGGTTTCCTAAAAAAATGAGGTTTAAGGGCTCAATAAGGAGATGTCATGGCAGAAGATGCAGACTAGGTATCCATCCAGGGAATCAATAAGGATCCCTATGAATGCCAATAAGGGATAACAATATGCCACAGGAGACCACCTGTGCCTCAAAGGATGCCAACATGAATCTCACACCCAATAGCATTTGCCTATTCTCTTATAGCTTAGTATCCTCAGGAAGAGGATCTGAACTACAAACCTCTTGGGTCAGAACACAGGAATTTAAATTTTCGAGGTGAGATATTACCAGGACGTAAAAAAGATCTTGGTAAACAGCTCTCAAACTAGAGTTCCTGTCTATCAGCTGATTTCCACATTTTTTAGTGATTGAGGGAGGCTTCTTCAGTCCTTTCAAGAGAAAACAAAGGGCTCTCTACCATTTTCTTTACACTCCATAAGAAAAAGCTAGTATAGCATATTGTATTTGGAAAAGAGCCAAAAAATCTGACATTAATATCATGAGGAAACCAGAAACTGAGAACTGTGCTGTATTAAATATGATAGCTTCCCCTCCTAAAGAGGTCTTAAGAGATTCACAAATATATTACACTTAAAAATGCCTAGGCATGGGATCACCCACATAGCAAAGCTGGAAAAAATTAAGCTATTTAAAACACACATAGAATTCTTTGTATAATAAAAGTATTTTTAAATAATATACTGTGGGTTGACAGGAAAACTTAGAGAGAGAGAGAGAGAGAGAGAGAGAGAGAGAGAGAGAGAGAGAGAGAGAGAGGTTTTACATATATTGAACTCTTTAAGTCTCACACAAAGAAATCTATGTGATGGGTCTGTTTTGTGGATGAGATAACTGAGAGGCATCATTCAACTAGGAGGTAGAGAACTGACTTTGAACCTGTAAGGTAAATATACCCACAAGACAGATACAGATCACCCTTTTTTTTTAATTTAATATTTTTATATTGATTTCAGGTATACAAAACAACATAATGATTAGACACTTACACCTCTCACAAAGTGATAACTCCCCTAAGTCTACTGTCCCTCTGACAATGGTATCTTACAATACCATTGACAATATTCTTTATTCTGTACTTTACATCCCACGACCATATATATATATATATATATATATATATATATATATATATAATTATTGTTGACATTCAATATTATTCTATTTCAGCTTCACATGTACAGTGTAGTGGTCATGCATCTACACAATCTATAAAGTGATCGCCCTGATAAGTCCAATGTCCATCTGGCACACTACATGATCTTTACAACATTACTGATTATATTCCCCATACTGTGTTTCACAGCCCTGTAACTATTTTGTGACCATCAATTTGTACTTTGTAATCCCTTCACCTTCTCTACCATCCTCCAACCCCCCTTTCATCTACCTACCATCAGTTTGTTCTCTGTATCTATGAGTCTATTTCTGTTTTGTTTGCTTATTTATTCTGTTCTTTATATTCCACACATAAATGAGATCATATGGTATTTGTCTTTCTCAGTCTGACTTATTTCATGTAGCATAATATCCTCTAGGTGCATATACGGTGTTGTAAATTTCAGTCTTTTTATGGGAGAGTAATATTCCATTGTATAAATATACTACAATTTCTTTATCCAATTGCCTATTGATGGACAGTTAGGTTGTTTCCATATCTCAGCTATTGTGAATACTGCTGCAGTAATCATAGGGATGCATATAGGTACATATATTTTTTCTTATTAGTGTTTTGAATTTCCTGGGTAAATACCCAAGAGTGGAATTGCTGGGTCATAAGGTAGATCTATGTTCAATTGGTTGAGGGACTCTATTATATTCTAGTGGATACACCAATTTGCAATCCCACCAACAGTGCACAAGGGTTGCCTTTTCTCCACATCCTCCCCAGCACTTGTTTGTTCATTTATTGATGATTACCATTTTGACCGGAGTGAAGTGGTATCTCATTGTGGTTTTTATTTGCATTTCTCTGATGATTAATGATGTTGAGCATCTTTCCATATGTCTATTAGCCATTTGAATGTCCTCTTTGGAAAAATTCCTCTTTATGTCCTCTGCCCGAGTTTTAATTGGACTGCTTGGGTTTTTTTTGAGTTGAATCATATGAGGTTTTTTTTATAAATTTTAGATATTAACCTTTTGTCAGATGTACCATTAGCAAATATCTTCTCCCATTCAATAGGATGTCTTTTTGCTTTGTTGCTTTTGTTTTGTTTTGTTTTGTTTTGTTTCCTTTGCTGTGAAGAACCTTTTTAGTTCGATGCTTTTTGTTTTGTTTTGTTTCCTTTGCTGTGAAAAAACTTTTTAGTTTTGATGTAGTCCCATGTGTTTATTTTTTCTTTTGTTTCCTTAGCCTGAGGAGAAATATCAGTAAAAATATTACTAGGGTAATGTCTGAGAGTTTATTTTCTATATTTTCTTCTAGAAATTTTATGGTTTTGGGTCTTACATTTAAGACTTTAATCCAATTTGAGTTTATTTTTGTATACAGCATAAGAAGTGGTCCAGTTTCATTTTTCTGCATGTATCTGTCCAGTTTTCCCAGCACCATTTATTAAATAGACTGTCTTTATCCTAATGTAAATTATCACTTCCATTGTCATCAATTAAATGACTATATAGGCATGGATTTATTTCTGAGCTCTCTATTCTGGTCCATTGATCTATGTGTCTGTTTTTATGCCAATACTATGCTGTTTTGAATATTATGGACTTGTGGTTAGATTTAATGTCGGGTTGTGTGACACCTCCCATTTTGTTATTTTTCATGATTGCTGTGAAATTTGATTCCTTTAACAGTCTCATTTTTTTTGTTTGTCTGTGTATGTTTTTTTTTAGCTCTTGTTGATATGGAATTAAGGTTACTTTATCTGTAGGATGGCATTGTTTTCTGTCATATTAATAATTTTGCATATGAATCTACAGAAAAGCGGTTTTAAAATATTTTCAATTATTTTGAAAATGTACTTAACACTTAGCTGTGTCCTCCCAAACTTGTCACATCTTAAATTCAACAGCTAAAAACATAAAGAGTTTTTTAAAAATAATCTGCATTAAGTGTACAAAATGGAGGTATACAGATCCTACATTTTATGTCAAAGCAGATCAAACACACACTGCACGTTTGACTAATATTCTTCCAACCATTTAAATATAATGTAGAAATAACTACATTGCATAACAACTACATACACAAGATAACCTTATTTATAGTTTCAATTTAAGAACAATGGCAGATTTAAAATATGCTTATCATATAAAAATTGTTTTTTCCGGTCCCATTTAGTTGCTTCAAGAACTATAAAATACTTAGGAATAAATTTAACCAAAGAAGTAAAAGACCGATACTCAGAAAATATAAGACACTGAAGAGAGAAATTAAAGAAGATACAAATAAATGGAAACACCTACCATGCTCATGGACAGGAAGAATTAATACAGTTAAAATGTCCATACTGCCTAAAGCAATATGTAGATACAATGCAATCCCTATCAAACTACCAAGCACATTTTTCACAGAAATAGAAAATACAATCCTAAAATTTATATGGAACCATAAAAGACCCTGAATAGCCATGGCAATCCTGAGAAATAAGAACAAAATCAGGGGTATTATGCTACCCAACATCAAATCATACTACAAGACTACAGTAATCAAAACAGTATGGTACTGGCATAAAATCGGGCACATGGATCAATGGAACAGAATAGAGAGACCAGAAATAAATCCATGTATATATGGACAGTTACTCTATGACAATGGAAGCAAGAATTTACATTGCGGTAAAGATAGTCTATTTAATAAATGGTGCTGGGAAAATTGGACTGACAGGTGCAAAAAAATGAAAATAGACCACTGACTTACACCATATACAAGAACAAATTCAAAATGGATTAAAGAAAGGCTTAAATGTTAGACCTGAAACCATAAAACTCCTAGAAAAAAATATAGGGAGTAAATTTGCAGACATTACCCTGAGCAATATTTGTACTAATATATCCCCCTAGGCAACAGAAATAAAAGAAAAAATGAACATATGGGATTTACATCAAACTTAAAAGTTTTTTCACAGCAAAGGAAATCATCAATAAAACAAAAAGGAAGCCTATTGAATGGGAGAAGATATTTGTCAACGATATATCTGATAAGGGGTTAATATCCAAAATTTATAAAACACTCATGCAACTCAACACCAAAAACAAACAAACAAAAAACAACCCAATTAAAAAATGTGCAGAGGATATGAAGAGACATTTCTCTAAAGAGGACATACAGATGGCCAACAGGCATATGAAAACATGTTCAACTTCACTAATCATTAGAGAAATGCAAATAAAAACCACAAAATAAGATACCCCCTCACTCCAGTCAGAATGTCTACCATCAATAAATCAACAAATAACAAGTGCTGGTGAGGTTGTAGAGAAAAGGGAACCCTGGTTCACTGTTGGTGGGACTGCAGATTGGTGCAGCCATTATGGAAACCAGTATAGAGGTATCTCCAGAAACTGGAAATGGAACTACCATATGACCCAGCAGTTCTACTCTTAGATATTTATCCAGAGAAACCCAAGACACTATTCGAAAAAATATATGCACCCCTATGTTTACTGCAGAGCTATTTACAATAGCCAAGACTTGGAAATAACCAAAATGCCCATTAGTAGATGATTGGATTAAGAAACTGGTACATTTATACAATGGAGTACTACTTAGCTATAAAGAAGAAAGAAATCGTACCATTTGCAACGATATGGATGGACCTAGACAACATTATGCTAAGTGAAATAAATCAGTCGGAGGAAGGCAGATGCCATATGATCTCATTTATATGTGGAATCTAAAGAACTGAATAAACGAGCAATGTAAACAGAAATAGTCTTAGGAACATAGAGGAAAAACTGATAGTTGCTAGATGAGTGAAGGGTGGGGATGAGGGAGGAGGGGAAGGGATGAGGTAATATAAATTGGTAACTACAATATTGCCACAGGGTTAGAAGAAAAACTTTGGGGGAATATAATCAATAATGTTGTCAGATGGACTCATGTCTTGTTAGGGAGACCACTTCACGGATGGTGTAGAGGCCTGACCACTGCATTGTACATCTGAATCTACCAGTGAATAATATTGTATATCATCTATAATTGAATATATATATATAGCCACAGGATGTGGAGTACAGTGCGGGGAGTGGAGTCAATGGAATTGTAAAATAGATATGTATGCTATGGGGGGGGTGTAGTTATGTTGTGAGGGGTGAAAAGTATAACTATTGCATTGTGTTGTACACCTGAAACTAATAATAAAAAAATAAAATAAATTTTAAAAAATTGTTTTTTCAATCTATTAGTAAAAATCACAAATTGTCTTCTTGCTCATTTTATTCATAAGTTCTATGAGCAACTTAAATTGAGCTACCTAAATATACAACTACCTCATATTAATAAACCTCATCATATGAAAATAGCATGGTTGACACAATATCTTATTGTCAGGTTAGCAAGAAGTAATGAATCATTTTAGTAACTTTCTCATTCAAATCTGTTCTTCGCTCAAATATAACTGATTTATTTACAACTTTTTATATGCGGCTTACCAATTTTCAAGCACTGTACTAAATGTGTTACAAATATCAACGGTAAAATCTCCTAATAATCTTATGAGGTAAAATACTGATATATCATCTCCATTTCACAATGTGGAAACTGAAACACTAAGCGGTTAAGAAACTTGTCAAGACGATACAGCTAATGAAGAGAAGTAGAATTCTGACTCTAGCAGTCTGCCTTCAGAGTCTGTCCTCCAAACCTTTTTCTTGTATTTGTTTCACATTTAAAAAAATAGTATTTTTCAAATTAAGTCATTTATAACTACATTATATTAACAAGAAGGCATAGTATAATTAACTAACAATGTAAGCAATAACTCTAAAGTATACAAGCTTTCATACTTGTAATAAACATGCTTTGCATACATTATTTTTTTTTTCTTTTTCAAAAGATTCAATTTCTTTTTTTTTTTTTTTGAGGGCAGTGTCACTGGCCCTCATCTGTGGGACCCGAACCGGGGCCGCTGGCTTCCCAGGCCAGTGCTTAACTGCATACATTATTTTTAATTTGCCAACTTATTTTTTCTTCATTGTACCAGAGTTATTCCAGACTATTGTCTTTCTTCCCCTGGAGTAATCCTCATATTAGTCAGTAACCCTTCTGTATTATTTCTTCCACTCTATTCTCCCCTCCTTCACTTATTTTTAAACGTTTAATTTCCTATTATCGGTAAGGCTGGATGCCACAAAGAGTATCTTCCTGTTGACATAGGTGAAATTATTGGGGTGACCAAGTACATGATTATTTAATGGAATATTTTTGAAAATTGAAGGGATCTTATTAATAATCACTGCATGCAAATAGATGTAAGACACATCTTTGGTGCAAATCTGAATTTATGTCTACTTGAGAGATCACTGACATGAAATGGGGCTTGAAATGCATACGTTGTTTGACAAAGATGGTGGAGGAGTGTTTCAAAGACAGGCAGTGGAGTCATCAAAAGCAGAAAGCGTGATGTACGGTTAGGAAAAGTACAGGAAGCCCAGGATGGCTGAGAGAGAGGCTGCATGTTCCACTGCAATGGAAAGTAAAGCTGCAGAGCAGATATTTAGAGTCAGAATGTAGAGATATTTAGAGTCAGAATGTAGAGACTGTGAACATCAGACTAAGGAACTTGAACTTAACTTTGTAGAGTGGGAGTCAGTGAGTGTTCCAGGGCAAAAGATGGAACACCAAAATACGGTGAACTAAAGTTTAAGATTAATCTGGTCAGTGACCATCACTGATAGGTCATGATATACAATTAGAAGATGACCTGAGAGCTCTAAGCCTTGACCATTTAGAATAATGTCACTTAATTTTGTAGTTCAGAGCAGTATGAGAAATCACTTCAATTAGTTCTCAAATTTTCACAATGTACCTTAACTAATTCTTCATAATCTAATATATCTGCTTTTACCACTTCTGTTAAGTAAGTTTACTCAGTACTCTTTTGTGACACCCTCATGTTATAATATTCTCTTTGGGTAAGTAACCTTCAAACTGTCACATCTTTCACGGATCAATTCATAATTCATAAGAGTTCAGAAGATGCCCCATCCCTTTATTTGTTTAAATACCCTATACTCGTGGTAAATATTCTATTTCTTATTGAGCAATATCCACTTACTTACTTGAGTTTTTATAATGCTAACGGAGTTATTTTATTAATTTCTCACCACTTCAGTGCACAAGTTGTCTGTCATTGTTAGAAATACTGCCTAAGAAAGCCATATACCTGCTGGATCACCTGATGGGAAGAAATGTTACTTAAGGAGATTAACTTTTTATTTAACAAATGGGAAAATAATACTCTGGGACTTAGTCAATTCATTATTCAATATTTTTATTTCCCAGTGATTATGTGCATGTTTTAAGTGCCTGTGTTAACATTGAATTATTTGGGTTATATAATTATCTTCTATAAGGTCAAGTCTATGCCAATTTTTACAATATTGGTTTGCTATAGTTGGTCAAAATATTCTAATAAATATAGTGACAATATATTGTGATTTTTTACTGATTTGAATCTATTTTAATAGAACATATTTATTTCAAAGTTTTATCTTCTAATTGATTTGCTAAATTTTGTGTAACCATTTCCCTTTAAGATATCTTTATTGTACTATAAACCCAGATTCTATTGATGCATTGAACACTCTTTTATGTATCTCCCAGAAGGTCAGTGATGAATAGAATGCTGACCTAAATTTGTTTTGTCATATGGCCAAAGAAAGTCAAACTGCAAAGTATTTCCACATGATAGAGGTCCAAAAAATGAATAATTCAGGAAAGATCTTAAAATACAAGCCAGTGATAAATGGTAGTACTAATGTTAGTAATAAAACAGTCCCTTTGCCTAGAGTATATCTCCACCCAAAAATGTCTTAAAGAGTGTAGGCTGTTTATGGGTATATAATATCCTTGAAAACTCTAGTCTAATTAATTCTAAATACAGAAAATTGATAGGTAGATTTGTATACGTATGACAATAGACATAATTCTGCTGTCTATTATCTCCAAAATAACATTTTCTTTACCACAAAGGTTCATATGATGCTTTTACTTGAAAAGTTTTTCTTTAATCCTCAATACAGGCTTATATAAAACAATGCTTGATTCTGCCGTAATAATCATTCAGCTAAGTGGAAGTCTCCTAATACCAGCCTGGCATCAAGTGAGTAGGCCCCCAATTATGAACCCCCATGAATGCACAAGAAAATTTAATGTCCTTAGTTGTATGAATCACCTGGGGATCTAGTTAAAATGTGGATAATGAAGCAGTAGGTTTGGGTAGGGCCTGAAATTCTGCACTTTTACCAAGCTTATAATTGTTTGCTGCTAGTTCTCAGACCACCCTTTGAGAAATAAGACAGCGGTAGGGCCCTAACAATAAAGAACCTGGAAGGTCATTTTTCAATAGCCTTCTTACAGCACTTTGAATAGAAAATACTTGGAAAATATCATGAATACTGGGAATTGCAAAGTTAATGTTAAGACAGCTGTAGTCAACTTGAATGTATTCTCAGTACAGTGCATTCCACACAGTTGAGGATGAAAGATGAATAATCCAGGGATGATCCAAAAATATGTTAGTGATAAATGTTAGCATTAACGTTAATGATAAAGCATACCTTATCTAGAGAATAGCTTCATCACAAAAAAATTTTCTAAACTAGAGTTTACTTCATTGTATAATGTTTGTCAAACCCAAACCAATACAAAAATATTCTACTAAATTTAATTTTAGGGGAAAAGTCTTAGCACAGGCTAAGATATATTTTAATATTTTTGATAATAAAAATTATGTACTTTAATATGTTTTCTTCTCATAGTTACCCAGAAACCTTAAAGACATTTTTAAATGTTATCATAGGTTTCAATTCTTAAAGAGGTGACAAATATAATTTAATCTTATTGCTTCATTTAATTTCTATTGTTTTGTATCCCTAGTATTCTTATTTTGCATTATGTTTAATCTCATAAGCATCTCCAGCTCATTTTGGAAATAATCAGGAAAATAAGAGACCGAAGGAAAAATAAACAAAAATAAACAATAAAACAAAGAAGGACAGGAGATACAGGAGGAAGGAAACAGAAAGAATGGAAGGGAAGGATAAGGAAAAGAAGTAAGAAAAGAAGGAAGGAATGAAAGAGCAAGGGAGGAAAGAATAAAAGAAGGAAGACAGGGAGGAATGAAGAAAGTGAGGCGTTAGTTTTTATATAAGGTGTGATAAATTAGTTATTGTAAAAGGTATAAGATTAAGGTCAAGTTTTCTTCCCTACTCTCTCTCTCTCTCTCTCTCTCTCTCTCTCTCTCTCTCTCTCTCTCTCTCTCTTTTTTGCCTCTGGGTGTCTAATTGCTCCAGCACTATTTGTTGAAAAGGCTATTTTTTTCTCATTTAATTGATTTTACATGTGTATCCAAAATCTGTTGGGAACTATTTTTGTAGGTCTATTTGTCTATTTCTTGGATCTCTAATCTGTTCCGTGATGTATTCTTTATCCTCTACCAATACCACACGAATTTGAACTGTAGTCAAATTAAAACTATACTCTAAGTCTTAAAAATAGTATTCCCCCTATTTTATTTTTCATTTTCAAAGCTGCTTTAGCAATTCAACTTCCTTTGCACTTCCATCCACATTTTAGAACAATCTTGTCTATAACTAGAAGAAAGGCTGACACTTTGATTGGCATTGATATATCTTACCTATTAAATTGGTTTATCTTTTATAGCCCTACTTGTTTTTTGTCAGTTCACATTCTCCTACACTGAATAGTGGTCTCTTATTATTGGTGTGTTTCTACATATATCTTCTTAAATCTACCATACACTTTAACTTATAAAGGTGACTACTATGTGATTTTGGTGTATGAATATATATTACTCTTATATAATCATAACACATTGTATTAGTCTGCATTAACAGTGTCCTTTCCCTCTGGGAATTCTATGTTTTTTTGTATTAGGATGACCGCTCCTGTTTTTTATATTTTTCTAGTATATTTTACATTTGCCCTTCCTTTTATTTTTAACCTGTGGTATGTCTTTGCATCTAGTTCCTTTTGCTTTCAGATTCAAATTGAAAACATTTTTTAAACTATGAATTAATTTCATGAACCTACATTAGTGTGATATGTTTGAGCTCATGCTTATCATGCTATTTTATGTTATAATTTTATGAGCATCACGGCATATTTGCTGTGTGTATTTCTCTACATTTTCTATTCCCTTTGCTCTTATAAGTTTCAATCTTTTTTTTTTCTGCTATATAGGGAGATTTTCATTTTTGTTCTGGTTGTTATTTTTTTGTGTGTGTTCCTACTTTAAATGACCTTAGTCTACTGCTTTTTTTATTTAATATTTTATTAACTTGCTGTTAATATTTTTTTCTTTTTATTAAAGATTTCATTGGAGAATTGGGGGAGGGGAACAGCGTTGGGGAATCAAGGAAGGGGAATAGACAAGTTGCTGTCCTTTTGTTCTTCAGTCTAGTTGTGGAGGACGTCGCTTCACTGGCACAGACCACGCTGGTATTATCATTGCCCTCTTCCCAGGTGACGCAGTCATTCACCAGCCATTGGACAGCCATTGATCATGGTGGCTCACGGCAGCTCACGAAAGCGCATGCCAGCTGCCAGCCAGCCCCACTGCAGCCTATGACATCGCCGGCTACTCATGGAAGCCCAGCTCCAGGTAGAACTATTGTTCACTATCTTAGCTGTAGAGGGCGCAGCATCACTGGCCCTCATGTGGGATCCGAACCCCGGTCCTGCTGCTCAGAGCTGGCATCCCAAGCCAACTCCTAACTAACGTGACACTTGGCCAGCCCAACTTGCTGTTAATTTTTGATGATATCCTTTGACTTCCATTATTGCCTGTGCAAACAATCAATGAGCCTATTCTACTGTCTTCTTTCTCTCTCCATTATTCTAAAATTTGCATTTGCATTATTTCTATTTTGTTAGAATATATGACATTTATAAATCATTGTTTCATCTTTGTCCACACATTTACTGTAATCTAAGACATATATTTAAATATATTAATTTATTTATTTTAGTTTTTTTTGTTGTTGTTTTTTTGAGGGTAGTGTCACTGGCCCTCATATGTGGGACTGAACCGGGGCCGCTGGCTTCCGAAGCCAGCGCTTAACCCCCGCGCCACTCAGCCAATATAATAATGTTGTAAAACTTTTGTGGCATGTCAGATAGTCACGTCTTGTTAGGGAGACCACTTCATGGATGGAGTAGAGGCTTGATCACTGCACTGTACACCTGAAGCTGACGTTGTATAATATTGTATGCCAACTGTAACTGAATATGTGGATGGTCACGGGATGTGGAGTACACTGTAGAAGGGAGTCAGAGGAATTGTAATAGAGATGTATGATATGGGGGGGAGTGGGGTGGCGAACTGGGGGAGGGGGGCTGTCACTTTGGGGCATAAAGAGTATAACTATTGCATTGTGTTGTACAGCTGAAACTAACAAAAAAAAAAAGAAAAAAATATATATATATATTAAATACTTACCATCAGGCCTACCTCTCCAAATTCATCTCATATGACTCCTTATTATTTGCTAAATTCCTCAGTGGCCTTCTATCTGTTCTACCACTATTAGCTCTCTTTGTCTCATTGCTATGATTTAATATTTTCATAGTGTTTATCACTATTTGATATCATCTAATTTGTTAAATAATTGTTCATTTTCTGTCTCCCTCCACAAGACACATAATATTTCCTCTCCACAAGGGTGGAGGGACCATCTGTAGTCCCTGTTTAATTCCCAGGTCCTGGCACATTGACAATCACGTAATTGGCAGTATTTGTTGACTAGTGAGGAGCTAGTGGAACATGATTGGCATCAATTTTTTTTTAATTTTTTTTTTTGTCAATCCCCTAAGGAAATGATTCTCAATGCAAGAAGGGGATGATGACATATCTCTGGTAATATTGTTTTCAAACTAAACAAGACCAAACTCTCTTCTCTCAGAGCATGTCCTTCTTTAGAATCATCACCAATTATCCACTGCCTTTGATGGAAGTATCACAATATTATAGGTTGAAAATTGTTTTGAACCATTGTTTAATGGTATAATTTAATCATTGGAACAGACTTCACAGAGGCATCTAGTTAGAAAGCCTATAATTCACATTAAATTATCTTTTCTGTCATCACATCTTCTTTCACCTTTCCATCCCTTATTTAAATATAAGAAAATTAGATTAATACTTGAAGTAAGTAGAGGTGAAGCAGTAAAGTGAAAATAAGATTGTTAGCTGCAGTGGAATATATGCAAGGCCAAATGGTGGTTACCCTCTGGTAACACTGAAATGCCTATAGTTCAGTTTTAATGTCTTTGGAAATAAATCACACATTTTCCCCAAAAGAAATTCAAACCCATGAATCCAGCTGCATGTATTAAGATGGATAAGATTTTGTTTCAGGGATTTTAAGTGTGCTGTACTTAAAAAAGAGAGCTAAACTCAATATATGAAGTAGTTGGATCTCTCTGTAAAAAGAGAGCCCCTCTCATCTGGGGCCTCTGAATACATAACTTTCTCCATTCAGACAACACACAAAAGTGCACCATTTCTCCATTTACTTCTATTCAAAGGAAATCAAGTAATTTAACATATGTTAAAAAAAATGATAAACTAAAGGTGATACAGATTTATAGCAATGTCAGTTTTAAACCAACTAAAATTTCTGCTATTGAGTCACTGAAATATTTTTAAAAGCCTATATTGAATTACTATTTATATTAGTAAATATTTAATAGGAGTAATTAAGCAAACACCTATTAAGTCTCATTTTAGTAGAAGTATATTTGGAAGTTAGAAAGATGAAAAATAAGGGAGGCTGAGTAAGGTCTAATGAAGAGTAAATACCATCAGGGAAGTTTGACTTTCAAAGGATTGTCACAGTAAGAATAAAGTGATCCTCAGGCAAGGCTGAAATTGGCCTGCATGGGAACTCCTCCCAAGAGGCACCAGAAACAACACACCTAGAAGCTGGTCTCAGACCATACCAGAACTCTACCCAATTAGCCCCATAAGTGGCATGGCCAAAGGGTGGCCTCAACAGGCACAGGAGTCCACAGGGTTGAATGCTCCTCTGAGGGGTCAGCCCCCACACAGCAGATCATGGGAGTAGTCAATCCTCTGAATCAGTCAGCCTGAGAGTCAATGCCTTGCACTGAGCAGCAAAAGCAATCAAGGCTCAACTACAACAGGAGAACATATACAACACACACAAAGGACACTCCTGGAAAACATGCACAGGTGACCAGAAACACTGTGCCACTGGACCACACAGGACACCTACTAAATAAGGCCACCTGGCAAAGACTGAGAGACATACGCGTAAAATTAACCATCAACTAGTACTAAAAATGACTGTAAGTAAATTTGTGACACTATTTAATCTAATGTTCTTTAATTACTTGTTTCGTAAAATCAAAAATGGCTTGGGTAAAATCAGTTGTAACTTCATCAGTTCTTCTGACTTATATGTACAACAGTTCCTTGAATAACGTCATCCTGTTCAACATCATTTGATTATAAGGTTGATGAGAAAAAAAACAATCGATTCCCAGCCAGGACCACTGTCTCAATGGATTTGCACGTTCTCCCCATGTCTGTGATGGTTTTCCCTGGGTATTCTAATTTTCTCCGGCATCTCAAAGATGTACCTCTGTGTGTGTGTGTGTGTGTGTGTGTGTGTGTGTGTGTGTGTGTGTGTGTGTGTATGCGTGTGTGGTTGTGTGCATCTTGTGATGGAAGGGCATCATATCCAGGGTGGGTTCCTGCCTTGAGCCCTGGGTTGCTGGGATAAGCTGCAGCCACCCACAACCCTGAACTGGAATAAGTAGGTTGGAGGATAATTATCTTACTTGTTTTTATTAATTTTTCTCAAATGTATGTATAGGTCACATTTATTTTGATGTGTAACATTAGAAGTATTTGGGTCTTTCTTTAGAAGTGTGGTGATATTTTTGTGACCAGAATATGCTATAAGAACTTAACTCTAGTGTACATCAATGAACCCATGGTAAAATTGATTTCATTAAATGTTGTGTTTAAAGTTGCAGCTTCCAAGAATCTATCCACAACAATAAATGAGGATTTACTGTAATTCCTTTCAAATTATGTATCTTATACTTGTATGTGCTTTTCTTCAAAAGCCTCCCTTACAAAGCAAGCAATTATTCTAGCTTTATTCTGCTTTGGCTAGAGATCTGTATATCTACAGTATGTTATTAATCCCATTATTACTCTGCTCAAAAGAATAAGCTGAATTTTAAAATTCAGCCCCATTTATAGAAGTGATCTGAAGAGAGGAGGCAATTAAATGAAATAAAGATTTGTAAAACGCATGCAAGGGAACATTAACTCAAATACAAATTTTTGCCAGAACAGCTAGATAAAGATTTCAAATCATGGCAAAAAGCATAATGAAAGGCAAAACAGAGTTAAATTCTATTACACAAAATGAAATTAAAAAAAAACTGGGCTTGACCAACTTATTGAAATATTTAAAATAGTTTACTTTTTAGAAAGGAGTTAAACATGTTCAAAGATGATATTTGTAAGAATTATATCTAGTTTAGTAGGCCAAGTTAATGAAATCCAAAGAGTGAAATTTCATTAGAAAAGCAGTAATAAATTTCAATGTTTTTGTCATAAAATGTATCATAAAATATTGCCTTATTTTTTTATATTACCTATATTGAATTCTTTGTCTTTAATTAATATTTATTGGGGTGATAGTGGTCAACAAAACTATATAGGTTTCAAGTGTACAACTCTATAATACATCATCTATATATTGCATTATGTGTGTTCACCACCCAGAGTCAGTTCTCCTTTTATCAACATATATTTGACTCCCTTAACCATCATCTACCACCGCCCTCCCCCCATATCCTTTGGTAACCATTAAACTACTGTCTGTGTCTATGAGTTTTTGTTTCTTTATTTGTTTGTCTTGTTCCTTTGTTGTTTTCAGTTTTATATAACACATATCACTGAAATCATATGGTTCTCTACTTTTTCTGTCAGATTTATTCGCTTAGCTTAATAATCTCAAGATCCATCGAAGTTTTCACAAATGGCACTATTTCATCTTTTCTTATGGCAGAGTAGTATTCCATTATGTATATATACCACATTTTCTTTATCCAATCACCTATCAAAGGACACTTTGGTTGTTTCCATGTCTTGGCCACTGCAAATAATGCTGCAATGAACATTGGAGTACATATATCTTTATGGATTAATGTTTTCAGATTTTTTGGATAAATACCCAGGAGAGGTATTGTTGGGTCATATGGTAATTCTATTCTTAATTGTTTGAGGGACCTCTATACCATAAATAGGAATGTACCAATTTACATTCCTAGCAATAGTGTATGAGGATTCCTTTTCCTCCACAGCCTCTCCAACACTTGTTATTATTGTCTTGTTGATGACAGCCATTCTAGCAGGTGTAAGGTGGTATCTTATTGTGGTTTTGATTTGCATTTTCCTAATAGCTAGTGAAGTTGAACATTTTTTTCATATATCTGTTGGCTGTTTGTATGTCTTCTTGGGAGAAGTTTCCGTTCATGTCCTCTGACCATTTTTCAATTGGATAGTTTGCCTTTTTGTTGTTGAGTTTTATGAGTTCCTTAATTAGCCCCTTGTAGGAGGTGTTGTTTGTAAATATCTTCTCCCATTCAGTTGGTTGCCTCTGTTTTGTTGATGGTTTCTTTTGCTGTGCAGAAGCTTTTTAGTTTGATATAGTCCCGTTCATTTATTTTAGCTTTCACTTCCCTTGCCTTTGAGGTCAAATTCATAAAATCCTCTTTGAACCCAAGTTCCATAAGTTTAGTACCTATGTTTTCTTCTATGCAGTTTATTGTGTCAGGTCTTATGTTTAGGTCTTTGATCCACTTTGAATTAATTTTGGTACACAGTGATAGATAGCAGCCTAGTTTCATTCTTTGCATGTAGTCTTCCAATTTTCCCAGCACCATTTATTGAAGAGGCTTTCTTTCCTCCAATGTATGTTTTTGGCTCCTTTGTCAAAAATTTTCTGTCCATATTTATGTGGATTTATTTCTGGGTTTTCAATTCTATTCCATTGGTCTGTGTGTCTATTTTTCTGCCAATACCATGCTGTTTTGATTATTGTTGCTCTGCCGTACAAGCTGAAGTCAGGGAGTGTGATATTTTTAGCATTATTCTTTTTTCTCAGTATTGTTTTGGCTATTCAGAGTGTTTTTTGATTCCATATAAATCTGATGGTTGAATTCTAAAATGTAAATTTTCCAAGGGTATTTACAAATGTACACAAAGAGAGCTTTCCTTGTCCATGTGAATCTCCTTGTCCATGTGAGCTTTCCTTGTCCATATGTAGATATGTCCATAATATACTCCCTTTAACACAGCATACAGATTTTATCTTACCTTTTCAAACACAATGTCCAACTTTGAGTGCAGGAGTTGTATTTTATTAAACTTTTTATCTACCAAACACTCAACACAATGTTTTGCACATAATTAGGTACAAAATAAATAACAGCAATGTTTGCAGAGAAAACTTTGGGAAGGAAGAGTTGGCTCATAAAAGTTAGAACAAATCATCATATTCCCTTTTGCACTGATTATCTCCTGGAATATAAAAACTTACATTACATTTCAGAATAAAAAATAATAAAGTAAGGTACCTGATTCAAAACTGAATCTTTGTTTTTTAACAATACTGGAGAGAATTTTTGTATCAACTTGTAAAGCATCCCAAGCATGTTTTCAATAAAATTAAGAAAATGGGCTGGCCGAGTGGCGCAGTGGTTAAGTGCTGGCTTGGGAAGCCAGCGGCCCTGGTTCGGGTCCTGCATGTGAGGTCCAGTGACACTGCCCTCAATAAACAAGAACAAAAAAATAAAATAAAATTAAGAAAAAAGCAAATGTAACCAATTGTAAAATGAATAGGTAATTGTAAAATGAATAGGTAATAAAATACAAAAAAACACAAAAGTTTTAAATTATTGGAAACTTCATTTTTATGTAAAATAAACTTTTTTGGTAAGTACATATATGATACAAATATACATTTTATTACTGGTCATTAAACATTAGAAATTCACGACTACTTATTACCTATATTGCCTATTTATTCTCTGAATTCATTATCTAAATACATATAATTTTATTGAAAATAATCCTCTAAAATAATAGACATTTCATTTTCTAGGAGCATATTATACCTGACTACTGAAAAACATCTATAAGAAATTGCTGTAAGCACTACAATATCTATGTAAACTCTCAGCTGTCCAAATTAAGTCAAGTATTATGGATTCACATAATAGACCTATGCGTGAGGCAACTTGGTTAACTTATTAAAATTCTTCCTCCTGTGTAATATCAATCAATAGTTTTCAGTGTTGTCAAGGTAAACAGAACATAATTTCCTTAAAATTTTGTCAATTTATAACTTTAAATATTTAAATTTATTGTATGTGGGTCTCCATTTGTATCTATGCACTAGGTCTTATAAATAACAAATAAGATACAATGAAAGCAATCTAAAACAAATTCTGCCATACATACATTTATTTGCAAGCAGACACGAAACAGTTATATAAACTGCTGTATAAACTCATGTTTAGGAATGCTAGCAAGTGCCTTGCATGAAAAGTTCTTTTGAGGCATATTCATCATTATTTGGGGGCAGGATTCTGCTGATCTAATCAGAGTCAGGGTGGAATCATCTGTACGTGGCTTTGTACGAGACCAGATATCAAAATTCTTAGCCTAAGACGTTATCGCACTGATTCTTCCATCCTGTTGATGGAAGAGCTGCCTGTCTGTTCTTTCTAGCCCATCCACATAGATTTCTATCATCCCTAATGAAAAAATAATCAACTTTCAAAGGCAGATTAAAATACAATTGTTTAAAATCTCCTCTCTGTTAATTCCTGCAGTTGTATGGATTTGTAATTAGGGTATTTATTTTTGAAAAAAATAAAAAAAAATATTTTTTCAGAGTAGGAAAATTTTCGTATTCCTACACTAGTCAGTGTTGAACTTCTATTTGTTCACTTAATGCAATTGTAGGAATTCTACTTATTTATTTATTTTGTGTGTGTGTACAGATTTTACTTATTTTTTAAATTTAATTTTTATTAAATTTACTGGGGTGGCATTGATTAGTAAAATTGTGCAATTCTATAATGCATCATCTATCTGTGCATTGTGTATTCACCACCCAGTCATTTCTCCTTCCATCACCATATATTTGACCCCCTTTACCCTCTTATACCACTCCTTTCCCCACTTACCCTCTGGCATCCACTAAACTCTTGTCTGTGTCTATGAGTTTTTGTTTGTTTGTTTTGTCCGTTTGTTGCTTTCATTTTTAATCCCACATACGAGTGAAATCATATGGTTCTAGACTGTTTTCTGTGTGACTTATTTCGCTTAGCATGTTAAATTCAAGATCCGTCCATGTTGTCGCAAATGGCAGTATTTCATCTTTTCTTATGGCTGAGTAGCAGTACTTCATTGTATATATGTACCCCGTCTTCTTTATCCAATCACCTATCAAAGGATACTTGTCGTTTCCATGTCTTGACCACTATGAATAGTGCTGTAATGAATATAATTTTACATATATCTGTACAGATTAATGTTTTCAGATTTTTTGGGTAGATACCCAGAAGAGATATTGCTGGGTCATATGGTAATTCTATCCTTAATTTTTTGAGGAAACTCCATATTGTTTTTCATAATGGCTATACCAGTTTACATTCCCACCAGAAGTGTATGAGGGTTCCTTTTTCTCCATAGCCTCTCCAACACTTTTTGATAATAGCCATTCTTACAGGAGTGAGGTGGTATCTCATTGTGCTTTTGATTTGTATTTCCTTACTAGATAGTGAAGTTAAGTTCTTTGTCATATATCTGCTGACCATTTGTATGACTTATTGAGAGAAGTGTCTGTTCGAGTCCTCTGCCCATTTTTATATTGGATTTTTTAAAATGCTAATTATCCAACTCTGAATTATATATACTACTGATTACAGGACTTGCCATAGTTTATAGATTAAAATTTACACACATATAGCATTATATATATACTGAAACATTATCATGGAAATTAAATATAATATGCTGTTTGGAAGGGTTTCACGCTGGTCTCTCCTGAAGTTCTATTGCAGAATTGGAGCCTGGAAGCCTGTAGCTTTATTCTCCCTCCACAGTCCCTGCCCAAATGACCATTGGCTCTCCAGATCTAGAACAGTGCCTAGGGAATTTGAGTAGGAATCTTGACCAAGAGCCATCTGTAAAACTATTAAAATTGGCTGCCTTATGTCAACACTAGATTTCTAAAGTGTGAGACCTTTAAGGTCCTTTTGTGCTTGCTCTCAACAGAATTATAAAGATGTGCTAAGATTCAGGAATGGAATGAATGCTGACTTTAACCTTCTTCACACTCCCCCAGTTGAAACTGAGAGAAAGTTTTCAGTCTGAATGTCAGACTTCTTTTTTTTCTCCTTTTCTTTCCTTTGTTCCTTCTCTTTATTGAGACAGATTCAGAAGAAACAGATCTTCATGAAATGTCTCTCCTTCAGGGCCTCCAGGAATCTGGCTGTCAGCCTGAATACCCACATAAAGTCAAAAAGAATGGTGCGTTTGGTTCCCTGCAGAGCCTATTCCCCTCAGATCCCTGCCCTTCCTCCAAGGGTGTTCTTGACCAGGAGTCACACAAAGGATTGTAAAATGAGTATCGATCTTCTGAGCTTATCCTAAACTCCATACAGCCCTTTCCATTTATAGCCAACCCTTCTGAGCAGAACTAGGATTTACAGGCCAGAGCTGATGCTAAGCTTCAAGGGGGCTGCACCTCCTCAGGCACAATGAACAAAGAACCAAATTTTATTCTCCAGTTCACTGGCCCAGCTTGGATTTCACAGTGTAGCTAGTATTCTCAAGTGAAATATCTAAAATACTATTAAAAAAAAATCTGCATTTTTCTCTAACATTTCTCATGCACACTCTACTTTCTTATACTGAGATGTCACAAGTTGTGCAGAGAAGTAAAAAGGGGTTCATTTGAGGCTGCCACCTCCCGGGGGTCCCTTCCCAATTCTGTGCTAGCTGCTGCTCTAGAGAATGAATTCTCGATTCCCTTGGATTGCTTCCATTGCTCATCCCTTGGCTGAGGGTACCTAAATCTTGATTTGAAATGTTGGCCAGCAATGACTTTGAACCTCACAGTGTTTTCTCTTGCAGAAATGTTCACAACCCTGAGGACAAGAATGGAACAACTGGTCTGTAAATAGAAGGGGGACAGATCCTGGGGTCCAGTTACAAAGATTAAACTATGGAACCTTAGGGGATAAGAGATGTCTATATCCTGAATTTCATAAAGTCAGGGGATGGGTAATGCCCACATTTGAGGCTTTTTGGTGTCTTTACCATTGGCTGCGTGCTGTGTCTCTTGTTCCTGGTGTTCTGTGATGCCGACCACAAAAGAAACATTGCATGTCTCTGCAGTGTTCATTCTTCTCATATTTCCCCCAGGCTCTGGCTGATTCTGCAGCAGAAGGCTACAACGTGGGGCTTTACCATATTAGAAACATTTTCAGGTTCCTTATCACTGGAACTTTAAGGATACAAAATGAATGTCCCTGAGATAAATGGCCCCACCCCTCATTTCTTTCCTGTATGGTCCTTAAGAGGCAACACAGATCACATAGTTTATGAGACAAACAGAAATTATTACTTATTTTAAATTTAGGATACATATATATTATATACACATGCACACACATATAATTCATACATATAATCAGAATTTGGACTGTAAAAAGATTGCATCAACTGAAGAGTTTGCACAATCGAGCTTCACTGTGTCCTCTAGGAATAGGAGAATGGTTTTTGCAAATGACCCTGAGGTTCTGTAGTTGGGACTTTAAGTTCTACTGTAAAAGAACATGAATATATATATATATATATATATATATATATATATATATATATATATATGTATATATATTTGTATATATATATATTTGTATATAAGAGTGTATGTAATCTTATTTGTAGTGGGAATAGGAGGGAATGGGATATTAGAGAGGTAAAGAAGATGATGAAAGTAGGGTCAACAGGAACCTGGAAAAAGGACAGTGAAGCTGGATACCCAACCCCAGTCATGATACCTAAAAAAGTGTAGATATTGAGCCAAGAAAAAATGTCAAATGTAAAACCAAGTCAAATGCTCCTTCAAGGGCCATTGTTGTAATGCTTGGTCTTATTGGAGCTTTAGTCTTCTTTTACTGACTGTCCAACCTTCACTCCAGTAGGAACCCATAATCACATGCATCTGGGGGTTATCACAGTTGATCACCTCACACACACTAATGAATCCCTAACTTCTCACCAATGACCTAGCAAGGGAAACTCTTGTCTGTGCCACAAAACTTTGCTTAGACTCTATGTAGATAACTCCACAAAGCCCCACCACATCCATATGCATGAAGACTATAACTAATATGATGGTGTATTGAGGTTAGGTTTGGAGGACTGAACTAAACAAGCAGGAGACCAATCAGTTAGATTGGTGTCTCCGCCATATTCATACAAGTTAGAAATGTGTTTTTCACTCTCCGTGAATCTTACTTAGCTCCATAATCTGGCACTAAAACCAGAAGATCTCTGTCATGAACGCATAGATCCCAAAGGATGCTTTAATATTTTCTACCAAATCTTTAATAGGCCTCAAGAGATATGCTACTGAGAGGCTTCATGAACACTTATAGACTCAGAGCTGCCTCAAAAATGAAACTTTAGTAACAATTCAATTTGTTTTCCTAAAGATCCAGCCTTCTCGTGCACAGGAATTCAGGAGGAGACAGGATGGAGATGGTTGGCTTGGCACTATATTTTTAGAAGGCAATGAGTTCTAGGCAGACATAGTTGTCAGGGGTATTGAAAATTTTGAACAAGGGGATAAATTCTACAAAAAGAGGGGAGAGCAAACATTCCAAACTTAGAGAAAAATTCAAATGTAGCCTCAAAGAAAAGTACTCCTATAGAGAAGTGAAACTCCAAAATGATTATTTTTATTGAGTGAAAGGACCACAACGTGAGAAAACTTCAAAAATAACATAGCCCACAGGGACAGTTTTAGAACAGAGCATAATGATTTAAAAAAAATAAATCAGGGTACATAACCTGTAAGTATTATTGAAATTGGGGCTATCCTGGAAATTTCACATATAGTTATAGACAAAGTATTTCTAATTTCTCTGAAGAAACACCTTAAAGAATAAACATATTGATGACTTTATGATTTCTCAAAGTTTATCCTAATTTTATTTAGGAGAAAGTAAACTCTTGTTAATAATAAGAGATAAAATTGATAAAATTACAAAATTTATGCTAAGTTTTTTACATGGACACATCAGTTATTCTCTATACTACCGTATGAAATTGGTATTCATTTTATAAAAGAGGTTAAGGTTTAATTTACCATTTTTGTCCTGAACCTGCATAGTAGGAGCTCTGCTAACTGAAAAAAAAAAAAAAATGATTTCACTATTTTTCTTTCCAGCCAGGAAAATTTAAACAATGAAATATGGAGAAACAGAAATTCAGGCTGTAAAGCTGCCACATTAAGACCCTAAAGATTAAATAGTGTTTTTTTAAATATACATTTTTTATCAGAATATGTATATAATATTCTGTTGCATGCATCAGAAATTTTAATCTACTGGGTTAACCATTTTTCCCTTCCATAACAAGAAAATTAGAGGTAAATAGCTTAGGATTGGTATTGGGGGAGGGCACCATGCCCTTTAAGAAGGTTCAGTGTTTTTCTATGGTATCCTTAGTATCCAGCATTTACTCATGTAGTGCAAACTTGGTATTGCATATGTAGGCATAATGCCTATACGAGTATTCCAAGATAGGAAAGGGTAAGGCAAGAAGATTATCCAACTGACTCTTTTCCTTTATGTTAAGGATTAATATAGACTTGTCCATAAATGTCATATAATAGCTGCAAAGGAGTATGAGAGAGGAAGTCATTTTAGTTGGGCATGTTACTATCTTGGACAAAATCAGAGCTTTCTTAGTAACAAAGAAAGGAAAATGAATAAGTCAAAGCAATATCCTCTATAATATTTCTTAATATTTTAATATCTCAGAACTTTTGTTCAATTATAGTTTTTATTGAAAGCTCAAGGGACTATCATATGTACTGTTAACAAAAATCCCTTCATGTATCCATTTATCCATCATTGAGATACAGGAGTAAAATGTAGGGTCTGTTCTAAATAGTATAAATAGCATTTGTGTCTATGTTGGTCTGGTGAAGACAATAAAAAAAATCTGTAAACATATTTCTATATCAATTATTCATGAGAACTAGTTATCAAGTGCTACTAGCATTATAGAGTGAATGACTGGTATGGAGGTAAGGAGGCAACACACAGAGAAGACTTTATGGACAAGCTGACAGGTAAGATTTGTCATGCCTCCCAGAATTTGACTTGATCTCCATAATGTCACCAAAAACTGACTAAGGACTGAAAGTAATTGGAATTGAGTGTTGACTGTTTGCCTCCAAAATCTGGTCTCAGAAACTTGAATGTCCACTACACGCAACTGATTGAATCTGATTTTTGGAATTAGTCTCAACCTATATTAGTCTCAACCTATTTAACTTTAATAGCAGATAAAGATGATATTTTTAAAAAAGTCATTTGATGAAATTTTAACCTAGAGGGATTATTTTTGTTGTTGTTGTTGTTGTTTTTAATTTGTTGATCAATTAGATTTAAAAACCAGGCTATTAGACTGTTTGAGCAAATGTCAGTGACATTGAGATAAAGAAATAAACAAAAATCATAAAGTCTACAGGTCCACAGGTGATTCCCAGGAAAGGAAATGCTAAAGTAGAGATTATAAGGGAAAAATGTATTTCTTAACATAAGGCTTTTTATTTATAAAATAGGCAAGCTATATCTCTTTCATGTCAGAAATGTGGAAAAGCAGAGACTGGTGAAGACATGGAAATCACCAGATTCACTCTAATAAAACCCAACAGTTTTATAAGAAATAGACAGCTTGCAGATATTTTACAACTGCACCGTCTGAGGCTTGTGAACTATACACAGAGGCTTAGATCAAAGCCACAAGACATGTTGAGGTTTAGCTTGTGCTTGAGTTTATCCAGAAACAACAGAAACATGATACCATTTTATATCAGGGAATAAACCAAAGTGCAAATAGTACATTTTCAGTGACAGGTTCAGTCTGTGGTCAAGTCACACAAGAAAAGGAGAACAATTTAATTGTTCTGCTGTAAAACTTTTCCCCCTTGTAAAAATGTATCATCAAATTGTGATTCACACATTATCATCAAATTGTCATCCATACGATCAGAGAGACATTACCAGAATAAGAAAAAACAGGTTTTGAATATATTGTGCGCAGTAAGTTATTTAGAATTTGATTTTTTCTTTCCTTCCCAAATGTCATCTTTTGATATGAGTGTCAGGTTTCACATTAGGCCAACAGGTGGTAGTGATTAAATGTGTAAAGTTGGCTGGAAGAAAAGTAATGTATTCTCCGGTTCTTCTAGATAACTATAGAAAACCTAACAGACTGTTTTTTCTTGTTTTGTTGTGTTTTAAGATTTTACTGGGGAATTAGGAGAGGGGAACAGTGTTGGGGAATCAAGGAAGGGGAACAGACAAGTTGCTGTCCTTTTGTTTTTTAGTCTAGTTGTGGAGGATGTCGCTTCACTGGCCCATGTTGGTATTGTGATCACTGAGCTCTTCCCAGGTGAGGCATTGGACAGCAGCTCATGGCAGCGTATGAAAGCTCACACCGGCTGCCAGCCAGCCCCACTGCAGCCTACGCTGTCACAGGCGACTCACAGCAGCCCAGCTCCAGGTCAAGCTGTTGTTCACCATCTTAGCTGTAGAGGGCGAACCAGGGCCCTGCTTCTCAGAGCTGGTGCTTCCAAGCTAACTCTTAGCCAATTCATCACTCAGCTGGCCCTAAACGGCTGTTTTGATAACCAGCACAGTTTATATCTCTCAACGAAAAAGGCAAAATCATTCTTCTTGTGCTTCCAATGAATGACAGTTGTATTATTTTGTACATTTTTTAAATTTCCATACAGATTTGCATTTTATTCTAAGCAAACATATTTAGTATTCTTTGAGACCAGGTTTATATTTATTAATGAAATATATTTAAATCTCCCTAATTCCTTCATAAATAAAATGTATAGGGACAATTCCTTGTATTTTATAGTTTACATTTTTTTTAGTGCTTTTACATCCATTATTCTACCTACTTATTACTCATCATCACATTCTCAACTAAGTAAGCAGAATCTACCATCCATTTTGTAAAGAAAAGAAAGGCATGAAGAGGGTAAGTAAGTTTCCCAAAGTGACACATCAAACTAACATTGGAGTTGGGACCAGAAACCTAATATTTCCTTTCCCCAGACCCAGAAAAACAAATGAGCAAAATTTTTAAACTAGTCATCTACATGGTTTTATCAGGTAAATATGGCTGATCCGGCATTGCTTATTTACCTGCTCTATTATACTACCTAGAACTGCCTAGAATGTTTTTGATTGAATTGTATAAAATGCTTCAATAATTTCCATCCAAATCAAAATTGGAAGTGTTTACAGAATCTCTCTGCTCCTTGTTAGTTGTTGTGATTTTTACAACATGCAGATCAATGACCAACAAACCCCTTTTCCTCTTCTTTATGTCATTTCTTTTTTTTTTTTTTCCCCCACATCATTTTCTCCTTCTACCTCATTTAAAATTGTTTCTTTCACTGGTTCAGTGATCAGGTAATTTCACTCAAATTAAACGCTGAGAATCACATTTTTAATTTTAGAACAGAATTATTTTACCTTAAAAAATGAATCCTAGGGCCTGCTGAGTGGCGCGTTGGTTAAGAGTTGACTTGGGAACACGAACTCTGAGCAGCAGGGCCCAGGTTGGGATCCCACGAGGGCCAGTGATGCTGAGCTGTTTACAGCTAAGATGGTGAACAGCTTGACCTGGAGCTGGGCTGCTATAAGTAGGCTGCAGTGGGACTGCAGTGAGCTGCCATGAGCTACCGTGAGTGGCTGGTAGCCGGCATCAGTAGCCATGAGTGGCCATCCAATGGCCGGCAAGTCCAATGGCTGGCAACCGATCTGCCTCAGCTGGGGAGAGCGTAATGATCACAATACCAACATGGGCCAGTGAAGCGATGCCTTCCACAACTAGACTGAAAAACAAAAGGACAGCAACTTCTCTATTCCCCTTTCTCAATTCCACAATGCTGTTTTCCTCCCCTAATTCCCCAATAAAATCATATTAAAAAAAAAAAAGAATCCTAGAGAAAGCAATGAATTACCAATGGGAGAACATCAGTGATCAGATAAGGGCCTTCAAGTTATGCTTACCTAAGATTCAAATTTAATCTGATTGAAAAAAAATTCAGTCTGGAAATCTGCTTGAAAAGGTAAAATCTAGAAGTAATTCTGAAGCACTAGAGGAATAATTGGGAAGCACCTGCTAAGATAATCTGAATAAAATTTGAACTGTCAGCAAAATTAGCTCTCACTCTCTCAAGCATATTTATGTTACTTTAATTTGTTCCCATTCTGTGAATATGTAGCTCTCTGTTTTACTGTTTACATCACCTAAGAATTAAGTTTGTCTTGTGTCACTTGGACCTCAGGGACAGAGATTCTTTCAACTACCTAAAATTATGGCACAATACTTCAAACATATTTTCAGGTAAATTTTTAGTGCAACAATACTTTGGTTTTTTTGTAATAAAAGTAAAAAAAGAATAAAAGGTAATTTAACACATTTTTATCACGGCAAATACATAAAAGGTATTTATATACAAAAAAAAGTTTTACACTACTATATTCCAAATAAAAAAAAAGCACAGAGAGTTAAAGTAAATTTCTTATGTCATACAACTCACCAGTGGCAGAAAGGGTTTCAACTCAGGGTTTAGAGACCTAGAGTTCACTGCTCATGATGGACACTGGAAATGTTATATTATAACTGGATATAATTAAAAATTTATTGCTGTGTGAGATAATTTTGTTATACAAATCAGGCATAGAGAGACATATTACCATACAGCATTTGAGAGTGATGCTGGATGGTATACCTCGTCTCTCTGGTAAGGCTTGGGGTATTCATTCTCCTGAATGCTGGTAGTGTTGCCCCCTGATGGGTCATAGCTGAGTCCCTCCCTGAGAATTGCCTTCTGTCAAAGGAAGTGATGTCACTTAAGATTAAATCCCATCCTCAGGGAAGGCTATATCTAATGAGGAAATAAAGAGGGAGTACAAATTGTCTCTTGTTCAGGACATTTCCAAAAGGACATTCCAGCTATAGAGTTCCTTTTGGGATCATCTGATGTTTTAGTCACAACTACATTACACTGCAATTTCTCCCTTTGCCCAATCCTACTTCCCTCATTCTTTTACAGGTGTTACTACAAATTTCCAACAGAGTCTATTTCTCAGGAAACTGACCTATGATAGTGAATACAGAGTGTGGTCCTAAAAGGCAAACTCTAAAATGATATTTTGGAGCAAGATCATTTCTGGCAAACTGACAGAACCAATCACTACTAATAGGTAGAATACTTAGGTGACCTGAAATGCAGCAGCAGTGCAATTGATAAAATGTAACAAGATACCTCTGGAAAGGAATACCCTGTTAGATGTAATAATGTAGATAGTTATGGTAGTAATTATATGGACTATGGAATTGTATAGCTGTTTCTTGGGCATGTAGACAGCTGAGAAAAAAGAAAACAATACTTGGCTAAAAATGATTAATCAACAATTTAAGACAATTACAAAAGCCAGAGTGCCTTGGTGGAATGTAAAGACGCTCTTATCTCCTTCACTTGGAGGGAAAACAAACAAACAAACAAACAAACAAACAAACAAAACAAAATTCAGAATAAGTTTCAGGGTGTAAAGGGGAGGATCGCTCCAGAAAAGATCAGATTCTCAAATCTGGAAGTTCATTATACAAGGTCAGGGCTCTGATTGGGAAGAAAAGGAATCTGAGACATGGAATGGGATATATGGATAAATGCATTAAAAAACTTGGATACTCAGATCACCTTTAACCCTCTAAGCCTACAGAGGAGGCCCTTAAAGGTTTGCACTCTTTTTTCTTTTAGACCTCAGGGGTCTTAAATTGGCAAGACAATATATATTTCTTTTTGGGATCTACACCCATCTATCCCTGGTCCACCAGACTAATAACTAGAGGAAAGTCACAGTATAGCTTAGCAAAGGAAGTTCTGAGCCTGCTAAGGGAGTAAACGAGTTATACCCCTAAAATGCTTTAGAAACTATATATATTCAGGAACTAGAAAAACATTTTAGGATCAAAGGAAATAAATGGTAAATTTGGATAATAGATAATTTATTGATATGGAAGCTATCTCCTGTGATACATGATATTATAGTCTGGAAAGACAGGACTAACAAGCTGATGAAATGGTTTTTGAAATAGAAATGATAGAACTGTGAAAGATAGTGAAATGATGTTAAGAAAACTCAGAGAAGTGTTGCTAGTGTCTACATAAAACTAGAAAACCCACAAGTTATGTCCATCTAAATCACCCAGAGGACACCCCACTTACAAAGTGATAGGGGATATGAGTATTTTTGTGAGAAGATACCAGCATTGTTGAGAATATCAGTGGTGGCTGAATTCTTGATGGTGTCAGTGGTAATAGTTGATGGTGTTAATACAGAATTAGCCTTACAGATAGCGATGGGGATGGAAGGATCCCAAATAGAGGTCAATTGGAGGCATTTAACCATCAGAAGAAAAGCATTGCAATTATTGTAATAATAAACAAGGTTGGTTTGACAAGCAGAGGTTCCTAGCCTGAAAGAAGCTATGTAGAGGATCAATAGAACATGGCATCCTTATGGAATATATAGAATTTCAGTCAACAAAAGTATTACTCAACTTATAGACATATAATCTATGGTCAGTCAACAAAGCATTACTGAAATTTTATCTATAGATATAATGTTACTCAAACTATACAATAAAGAAAATCAAAGATGGATAATCAAGAGAATGAGGCCAGTTATTCCAATAAAATCCCATAATTCTTTGTTCAGTATCAATTCAGCAAGTTTTCAGAGCCAGAGCCCATTGACTAAATGAGAGGCCAAATTCTCAACTAACGACACTGCAACACTAAACCAGTGTATATGTTAATGATGCTTGTAGACTTTCCACCAAAGGATCTATGATCTACTTGAGTAATTATACACAGAGGAAAGAAAATAATCAGTATTTTGAGGACAGCTGGACACAAGACATTATCACAGACTCTCTGATAAAGTGAGTGTTTGGAGCCTGGTAATAAATGAATTCTGGACAAAGTTCAACTTGCAATGGGTCAACTGGATCCTCAGTCATTTCTCTATCTATAAATTTATAATTTGAATGAATGTATTTACTATGAGGCAAAACTCCCAAGTTTATTCATTGTCTGTAGGGTCAGAGGAATTTCAGTGCAGAAAATAAAGTGGAATCCATTGAAAATATACCCTCCTCCTCTCTAGAGAAGAAAATAAATAAAAAGCAATAAATATCAAATTCCAGGAGAATGGAGGGTGGGGATGGCAATAAATAGTTTCATCCTTAAAGATTCAAAGGATGCAGGAATGATGGGCCCATCGAATTGTCATTTAATTCAACAATCTGGCCGTTACAAAAAATCCTGGCAGATGACAGTGCCCTGTAACAAATTCAACCAAACAACTGTCTCAATTGGAGCTGCTATGCCAGAACAGATCAGCTGCATCTCAGGTAAGTGGTATGTGTTTTGATCTGGAGAATGGATACTTTTCCATTTTACTATCTAGCAAGAATGCCATGATGGGAAATTCTCAAAATGGGAAGATCTTTGATGATGCATTTAGTCATTCACTTTCTGAGAGGAAATGACCTCTGGTAATAATATATACAGACTCATAGGCAATGGTGAGTGAATTGTTTGGTTGGTCGGAGACCTAGAGACATATTGAGAGATCACAAACAAGGATATCTGGTTTATGGCATGTGGATTATGATATATAAAAACTATTATATATATATATATATATATATATATATATATATATATATATATATATACACTATGTATTTATGATATGTGAAGATTTTTGTATTGCATTTGTGTTTTTGTTAACATCCACCAGAGAGCATCCACATGGAAGTGGCAGGAAACATCCAAGTCACCAGAATGACTTGACAAGTTTCTATATGTGTAGCTGGCTTGTCTTCAGCACAATGAGTACACAAAGAGAATAGTATGGTGACAGAGATGTGGGCAAGGCATATATATGTTCAGCAGCCTAGGCTCCATTCAGTAAGTCCAATCTAACCACTACCATTGCCAAGTGTCCATTCTGCCAGCAATTGAAAACATCCTAAATTCCCTGACTTCCCACCATTTTCTGAGGAGAAAAAGTAGCATTTGATGGGAAGTGGATTATATTGGACCACTTTTACCATGAAAAGCAAAGCAATTCATATTTACTAAATATATAGTATATATACTGAGTATGGTTTTACCTTCCCCTGCTTACTAGACTTCAGGGCTTAAAAGGGGTTTACTCTATTTGAAAAGGATTTCTGAGTAACATAACATCAGACCAAGGGACCCATTTTACAGGACAGAAAGTACAGTGGTGGACACATATCCATGGGATCCACTGGTCTAATCATATACTGTATAATCCCAAAACTGCAGTTGTGATAGCATAGTGGCCTTCTGACAATTCACCTAAGGTACTAATTTAGAGATAATTTGCTGTGAGCATGGAGAGTCATTCTCCACAATGCAACATACCTTTAATCAATGACCATTATGAGTGATGTCACTGATAAGTAGAATATATGATACAAACCACTGAGGGTTAAGTGTGGTCCTGCTGACAATTATTCCTAATGACCCATATGAGGAATGTGTTTCTAGTTTCTGCAATTTTTGGCTCTATGGCTTCAGAAGTCTTGTTCCTGGTGCAAAAGTACTTCCACCATGAAAACAGCAAGAGTCTTGTTAAACTTTATGCTATCCATGTCATCACTTACTTCCTGTTCTTTGTGTTAAAGATCTTAAGGCAAGGGAAAGAGTCAATATCCTGGAAAAAATAACTGACCGTGATCATCTGGTGAAGTATGGTTGCTGTTACACAATGGAGCTAGGTGAACTACTGGAGCACTGTTTGGTAATTCTCTTGCTTAATTTTGATGATCAATAAATGTAGAATTCATAAACTAAGGGGAAAAAAATAGTACTCAGAGGCTTAGTCTCCTCAATAATAGATGTTTTGCTCTCCCCACTAGAGTGAACATTTACATGGAAAGAGATGCCAGCTATGATGGAAAGGATGGTAGTAGAAGATGATGATGCATATCATTTGCTTCCTAAATGCCAGCTGCAGTGGTGGGAGCTTTAATTTTTCCCAGTAATCTTCCTCCTGTCCATTTGCTCATAAAACAAAGACCAACCAATATCAAGGATAAACTATTACTAAATAGGATAGACTTATTAGATATCCACATTTCTCCATTAGGATGTTCCCAAGCCACTCATGTTCCCAGTCACCAGAATTGTTGCCTTCTATTGGCTCATAGTTGAGTTCTCCCCCCAGAAGTTACTTTCAGCTGATGGGACATATCTCACCCAAATGACTGCCACTCCCAAAACAAAACTGCATATAATTATTAATCTATGAGAGGGTACAGAGGATCAGCCTCCTTTGCTCAATTCAGAGTATCTCCAAAGGGTCATTCCAACCCGAGTTCCCAGTTGGATGACTGAAATCATTGTTGCATCACAGTTCATTTCCCTCTGCCTAATCCAGCTTCTATCATTCCTACATAGATGTCATTACCAAGGGCAATCCCCAGTGAACTGTCCATATAGAGCTATCCATCTCAGTTTTTTTTGTAGGGAACTCATCTTATGACATTATCACATCTCAATTACGTTTTTTAAAGAGGAATTTTTTTTATTTTTTTATTTTTACTGAGGGCAGTGTCACTGGCCCTCACATGTGGGACCCGAACTTGGGCCGCCGGCTTCCCAAGACCAGCACTTAACCACCGCGCCACTCAGCCGGCCCCTCAATTACTTTAACATGTATTTAAAACATTAAGCAGAACTTCCCAATTGTTAATCTGACTCTTGCTTCCCCACATCCTGCTTTCCAAAGTATAGGTCTTCCCTTTGGTGCTGATTATTGGAATTGCCCATAGATGCCCTGTGCCATGCCTTCTTCCAGGGCTCTGGAGAAGTGAGGTCTTTTCGCATTAGGCTCATCCACATGTAAAAAGCTGCTGAACTGTTTATCTTTTCTCCTTGTATGAATGCTCATGAGCTCTCCATTAAGTTATGGCTCAAACTGCCCAAAGTCAGCAGCCTCTCCTGTATTCATCCTCTTGTTTTTCTCTGATCTGAAGCCCAGTTTGGGATTGTTTACTCCAGATCTTCCATTCTGGGTAATCTAGCCTAATAATAATTCTTAAGTTTCCTCTTTTACCCAATCTCCCACATTTTTGCTAAAAGTGTCTGTGCTCTATTTTGATCTCATGCAAGCAAAGCAATTTGGTGGTTTCCATGCTGGGGATACCTCTTCACACACATTTTTTAGAGAATTATGTAGAACAAATACAAACTTAAACTGTGCTTTATTAGCAAAGTCCCACATCAACTGATTTTAAAATGCAAAAGCATTTTAGTTTTCTCAATTAAAATTGATCAACTATTTCTGAGTCAACCCTCAGACCATAATTACTTTTGAGGAAAAATGTAATTTGTAGATATGATAGCAATAAAACCAAGAAAATGACAAGCAGGCAGATGAGAGAGTTTATAAAGAAAACACATGCTTATATTAATATATTCTATTTATAACAGCACTGTGCTAGACACTGAAGGTCATAAAAACATACTTTATAGTGGTTGTTAGTAAGCACTTAATAGCTAGATGGGAAGGTATTTATGTGAAATTTATGTGAAAAATATCACATAAAATAAGATTTAATGTTAGGATTTAACAATACCCAAGTAGAAGTGGATAAAACTTTAAGAACATGAAAGGAAATTTATCAGTAAAAAAGAATTTGTACTTGTAAAAATGGGAGTATCAGAAGAGTCTAGTGTCATGGAAACCAAATATTAAAATTTTCAATAGGAACACAAGGACAGTGCATTTAAGCAATATATATTTACTTTCTATCCCATGTCCTATCATGTTGAAGGAAGCAAAATTGGGCAGACACTTTGTCGGCAGCCATTTACAGTTCAGCATATCTGAGTTGCCCAAGTACTCATATTTTCTAAGAATTTTAGCCAATTTTGGTTTGGGTTTGAATTCTTTCTTGGGATACATTTCAAACCATAGCAAAAGCACACAGTTCTTTGGCTTACCAGTAAGGCAACCTGGATTATACTTTGTGGGCCGATTGGTTCTGTAGCCATGCTCAGCACAAAGGCTTCTGGCAGACACAGACCCATTTTAAAAGCTGTGCCAATGGCCACTATTGCAGGGGTAAGCCTTTCGCTAAACCAATATTCCTGTTTTCAATTATGTAAGTCTTATGATTTATTTCATTCTGGACATCCAATCCTGGAAAGATTGAATCTTTCATTAAAGATATCAGATGGAACAAACAGGCAGTTCAAAATTGCAAAACATTTTATGGGGCTGACACAATGAAATTATTCTGAAAAAAATATCGAAACAATATTTGTTATTAAGTCATTTAATTATGTATAACACAGTGAACGGAATACAAGTTCAAGCCCTTTTATATTAATATCCTTAATACATTACTATTATTGCCTAAGACTTATTTGAACCATAAGCCTCTTATTGCTCTACATTCACTTGGCATTTATAATAGCTATCATTTAAGTTCCTATCTAACTTTAAAATCTCTACATATTAATTTTCATTCTATCCTTAACTCCATGACTAAATACTGTTCGTATTTTATAGGTAAGGAGATTGAGGCTTAAAATATTAAGTGGTTTTTCTAAGGCCACAAAGTTAATAAGCATTGTAGGCATTTAATATGTATTATGGATTATTTAATGCTTGCAAAATTTTGTTTCCCTACTTGTAGTTTTCATTCTACATGCCTTTCCTGATGAACTCAGGAGTAGGCATGTGATTTGCTTTGGCCAGTGAAACAATGTGTGTTCACTTCTGAGCAGAAGTGACTTGTGCCACTGCCAAGCAGAAGGACTAAGTCAGCAAATGACTTGCCATACCTCTTTTCTCTTTACCACAAGATCAGCAATGCCAAAGTTAGAGGCATTTTCTTTAGCCTGGAGTAGAATAGCTGCATTTTGTAACAGACATGTAGTGTAGGTGAGAAATAGACTGTCATTTGCCAAGGATTCTTGACAGTTATTTGTTGATACATTATATCCTAGCCTGGATTGATTTGCTTAATAGAATCAACAAATAGAAAGCCACTTTGATATTTTTCAACATGCCTTTCCATGACTGATATATTAATTCCTCTTGGATTGTTCAAGTATAAACATTTGATAACCCCAACTTGATTAAAATCTTTTTGAAGACAAATATAATGTGTTAAGTTTACATTTTCAATCTCAACCAAAAAATTCCTCTGCTCAAAGTATTTATGTGGTATCTGCTGTGAATGAATGAAATTACACTGACCAGGGAGATTGTGCCACTGGACCCCATAGCACACCTACTACCCATGGGCACTCTAAGACTGGGAGATATAGCAGCTCAACCTAGTACATAGAAACAAATACAGAGAGGGTGCCAAAATGGGGAGAGAAAAGAAAAACAAAACATGTCTCCAAAGCAAGAACAGAACAAAGCTTCAAAAAAAGAGCTAAACAAAATGGAGACAAGCAATTTACCAAATGCAGACTTTAAAACCATGCTTTTAAGTATTCTTAATGAACTTAGGGAGAGAATAGATGAACTCAGTGAGAACGTTAATAAAGAGGATACAAAAAAATGAAGATAGAAGACATAAAAAAGAACCAGTCAGAAATGAAGAACACAATAACAGAATTGTAGAATACATTAGAGGGGTTCAACAGTAGATTAGATGAAGCAGGGGATCAAATCAGTGATTTAGAAGGTAAGGTAGTAGAAAATGTCCACTCAAAGCAGCAAAGAGAAAAGTAATCCAAAAGAATGAGGATATTTAAGAGGTCTCTGAGACCACATCATGTGTACCAACATTCAAATCATAGGTGTACCAGAAAGAGAAGAGAGAAAGAATCGACAACCTATTTGAAGAAATAATGATGGAAAACTTCCCTAATCTGGTGAAGGAAATAAACATATAAACCCAGAAGTGCAGAGAGTCCCCAAAAAAATGAATCCAAGGAGGTCTACACCAAGACACATCATAATTAAAATGTCAAAGGTTAAAGACAAAAAGAGACTCTTAAAAGCAGCAAGAGAAATGCAGCTAGTTACCTCCAAGGGAGATCCCATAAGATTATCAGCAAATTTCTCAATAGAAAATTTGCAGGCCAAAAGGGATTGGCAGGAAATATTCAAAGTGATGAAAAGCAAGGACCTACAACCAATTAGTCTACCCAGCAAAGCTATCATCTAGAATTGAAGGATGGATAAAGAGATTCCCAGACAAGAAAAAGCTGAAGAAGTTCATCATCACTAAACCAGTAATACAAGGAATGTTAGAGGGGCTTCTTTAAGAAGAATTTAAAAAAAATCTAAAATATGAATAATAAAATACTTATGTATACATATCTATCATATGTAAAAAATACATATCTAGCAACAATTATTTTAAATATAAATGGATTAAATGCTCCAATTAAAAGACATAGAGTGGCTTAATGGATAAGAAAACAAGACCTTTCCATAAGCTGCCTACAAGAGACTCACTTCAGATCAAAAGACATGCACAGAGAGAAAGTATAGGGATGGGAAAAAGATATTTTATGAAAATGGAAACAAACCACACAAAATTTTGGGATAGCAATACTTTACCAGACAAATTGGACTTTAAAACAAAGGCTATAACAAGAGACAAAAAACTACCCGGTAATCCCAATTCTTGGTATTTATGTGAAGGAACACAAAACACTACTTCAAAGGGATGTATGCATTCATATATATATGTTCATTGAAGCATTATTTACAATAAGGAGGTAACCTGGGTGTCAATCAATGGATGAATAGATAAAGTAGAGGTGGTACATATATGCAATGGAATATTACTCAGCCATTAAAAAAGGATGAATTCTTGCCACCTGCAAGAAAATGCATAGACCTAGAGGGTATTATACTAAGTGGGGTACATCCTAGACAGAGAATGACAATTGCCATATGATTTCATTTATATATGGAATCTAAAGAGCACAATAAATAAACAAGCAAAACAAAATTAAACTCATAGATACAGAGAACATTTTGTGGTTGCCAGATTGTGAGTGGGGTTAGAGGTATGGGTTACAAAAGGGGAAGTGATTAAGAAGTACAAATTGATAGTTATAAAATAGTTATGGGGATATAAAGTACAGCTTAAGTAATACAGCTAATAATATTGTAGTAACTATGTATGGTGTCAGGTTGGGTACTAGATTCATCGAGGGGATCACCTCATTAGTTATATAAATGTCTAATCACTATGTTGCATACCTGAAACTAATACAATATTGCATGTCAACTGTAATTGAAAATTAAAAACATAATAATTAAAATGGTACCAAAAAAAATAGCCAAAGCCCTGACATTTTATGTTACTTTTTTTCCCCTGAAAATCATTAATCCAAGTAAGTTACTTCAAAGTCCACTTCAGAATAATCTAACATTAGTTATTTTGGGAAACTTGACACATCATGAATAAGTTATCTCTATGCTTGAATATAATTTTTACTATAAAAAGAGGCTAGATATAAATTTGCAACTAGCAATTATAGGACTAGGCTTTAACTCATGTTATCAAAAAAAGATATAACAAAACACAATCCAAAATATATCACATGATTTGACATTTGAACTGTTTATTCAATAGAAGAATGTTTAGAACTTGTGGATTTTAGAGTATCCTTATAGAAACCCACTTATTCCATGTTGCCTGTTCACAACTATAGAAATAGATGATTATGACATTGTAATCAGAAGCTTCTGTCAAACTATCCTTATTATTTCACGTACACTGTAGAAAACTTAAGCTAGAACAGTTGATGGTAAATGATCACAGGACTAATGATTTCCGCTTCTATGAAATTAACTCCATAAAGACATTATATAAAGTTTTCTGTCAATAGCACCATATGTAGAGCTAAATTAGTAAGGTGTCAAAAAAGAGTATCACTTATATGGGCAAACTAATTTAGAAAAAGATTGTGTAGAACAAATTACCATTATGTAACATTAAGGAATGTATATAAAAATAGAAAAAAGTAGAAAAAAAGAAATAGAAATCCATTTAGTGAATTTGTTTTATAAAACCTTGATACAAAAAGAAACATGACAATATACATGGCCATTGTATTTTGTTTTTAAAATTTGAAGTTCTTATAAAACTTAAACATAGTTGGACTGTCTGCCTCTCATTGTGACTCTGGAATATTGTGATAAATAGAAATCACATGTTTATAGCCATAATTGCCTTGGCTCTAATTAATATTGATTTACAACTATTATGAAGCATCAAATAATAAAGTCAAAAATAACTTATGAAAACATCTGAATTATAAATATGTACATTAAAATGAGCAAAAATGTTTTCTTATGGTCACCTATATTCTATACAAAGAAGGCTTCCATATTTTGTGATTACAACTCATTCAGGCAGAATTGACATATTCAAATGTAAAGCCAAGCTTGACTAAATGTATAATTGATGGTTTTTGTAACTATCTTTTATTTGAAACCCTATTTCTAAGAAAAATAAGTCATTATGAACTTGCTGTTCAATACTGTCTACTGTACTTTAGAACCACATTTCTGTAGTTTGCTAATAACATTTCAGTATTGCACTGATTTGCAATTTTTGAAACCATATTTTTAACCCCAGTAACTGGCATAATTTCTAGAATAACTGCTTTATTCTGGGAAATCTGGCTGCCATGATTAGTGGTTTGACTGCAGTATTTCCATACAAGCAAGTTCCCACTGATGTGCTTGTGGTTTCACATATACCAAAAAATATTCTGTTATGAGTACTGGATGGAAAAGATTGTTCATTTCACAATGATATTTCTGGCCACATAGACATACCACAATCTGTATCAGTAATCTTGAAACTTTGGCAGTCATAAATATACATTATTTTTGCCAATACATATGCATTATTTATATCATGTTCTTTTGATGTTTTTAGCCTTTACAAAATGAAAAATAATGAAATATGTCACTAACATGTTTCCAAAATTTTGACTGAATACACCAAGCTACTTTAATAATTGGCTTAGACCAAATTCTGAATCACATTTCTGGAAACTTCAGTTCCGAACATATAAACGAGTATATAGTATATAAATAAAAACTATGCTGGAATGGGAGATAGTCAGAGTCGAGATGCAGCTGGAGTGCAGAAATTTCAATGGTCCCTTCAGAATAAGGCACATAAAAGGATCACTGAAGTGGTCTCCCTAACAAGACATGTGACCATCTGACCCCCACAAAATATTTACATTATTAATTATATTCCCCAAACTGTTTTTTCATACCCATGGCAATATCGTAGTTACCTATTTATGCTGTCTAATCCTTTCCCCTTCTCCCTCATCCCCACCCCCCTCCCAACTAGCAATCATCAGTTTTTCCTAAAAGAATTTTTTTAAAAAAGGACTAGTGAAGGACAATAACTTGTTTTTACTTCTAGTCTATACCCACCAGGGAGAACAGACTCCAGTCAGCACAAAAGGACTTCATCAGAGATGCCTTTTTAACATAAAGCATCTGTCTTACGTATTTAAAATGTGACTTCAGTTTTCCTCTTAAATACCATCACAGCTGACCTTTTGAAACAGTTGAAGTTTCTCTCTGCTTGAAATTGCTCATTCTCATGAAGAACAATAATCAATTAATGCATTTATTTTAATCTCGCTTGGCCTTTCTTGAGAGCAAGCACATTCCAAAATAGCTGTGTCCTTTAAATCCTAGTTACATTGTTTCATTTACATCCTAAAAATGAATTTACTATGCCAGTTTTCCTGATAATTGTTAAAGAAAACGATGATTATCAGATGGCAGTTAATATTAAATATTATATAAGATTAAAACACTGTTGAACAGCCTTTAACATATAAAATTCAAAGTGATAAACATGGTCTTTCTTTTACATTTCCATTTATTTTGTTTTCTTAGTTGTTAGACAATTGTCATGCATTGTTTTTTGGGACATTTTTGTCCAATTTTACTTTGACCTTCTAATTTTTAGTCGGGGAACAATACGGTTTTTATGGAATCCCAGATTTGTCTGTGTGTGTGTGTTCTAAGTAAACTCAACTAGGTCATATGACTCATCTGCTTTCCATGGTTTCATTGACTTTATGTCTACAAGCTTTCTAATTAATTTTATCTGACTAGATAGATTATAATTGCTTCTTTTAAAAAGGTAAATTGTTTGCTAAGAAGGAGGTACTGCTTTAGGGCTTTTTTGGTAAACTATCTTTTTAAGGTGTGTAGGGATTTGATCAATTTGCATAGCAGAAACAAATACTTGAGCATCTTGTGGTTTTCAGAGACAGCTGTTTTCTCTAGTTTCAGTTTTATGATTAAGGCTTAAGGAAGGGATACAGAGTGATGAGTAATGTACTTGTCGACTTTGGAAGGTTGAATAGGCATGCTGGGGGTTTTTATGTTTTCTGAATTTTCTTCTCTTTATAGGTATAGCAATAAGAACAATTTCACCAAAAATGCTATACAAATGAGCATAACTCAACATATGTCAAATGTAAGTTTTATATGACTACATTTGAACATAGTCTGATGTTGATATTCATACATATTAAGCTTCATTATAACACTTAAACACATACAAGCAGATTTCACTACATTCTAAAAATATAAGCAACTCTACATGAATCTAAACAGTTTTCACCACATAAACATATTTAGGGACACTTGTGTTGTGATATTTTGATATAGTATTATCTTATACATTTTGGCATTTTTTTTTTTTTTGCTGGCATTTTCAATGTTTAATGTTTACTTGGAGAGTGGGGTGCCTCTGAATTCCTTTGAGGCATGCATTGTTTATCTTGAAGTTATCCTGATAATGTGGCAAACAATTAATATTTTTGAAGAGAAGCCGAGGCCCCATTTCTCAAGTGTAAATATGCTCTGAGGTCTGTCTTTCAACATTTTCCTTGGAGTAGGGAAGTCTGAGAAAAAGGAGAATCTTAGAATCATCGTTTTGCCTTGCGCCCAACTTCATTATGAAGGGACAGTATCTGAGACAATAAGCAGACAAGAGGACTGGTGTCTGCTGTCCTCTTACAGGACCATTGCCAGCTAGATGCACTATTTACCTAGGAGTCATTGATTCAATATTTATAACTGGTATGTAAATAAAAGATTAAATATGTAATTCCTATGACATTTTTTAAAATCTTTGGTTTATTTGGAGGACTTTCTTCTCTTTTATGCCAAGAATAGCTAATGTGCATGAATTTCATGAACCTTATTACATGATTTTCCCAAAGTCAAAGATCAGACTGAAGTTACTGATGTTACTGAACCTGTAACATCAAAGTATGAAGTTTTAAATCCTAGTTCAGTGGTTTCCTTTAGATCAAACTCAGATGTTCTAAAGCAAATGTAGTTCATATAAGTAAGCTTTTAAAAAAATTACTTAAACATTCCAATAAGGTATGATTCTAAGGTATTCTTTCTTAGAATCAACTTAAGTTTGAAAATTACTATATCTCAGGTATTTTCCTAAGTCCATTTATGTAGACAAGATAAAAGCTGTAGGCATTTCCGGAGAACTAGGGGAAATTGATGAGGAATCACTGCAGGAACGGCTTTTTACATAATTGCATCATACTTATTACTCCCTCACCTACAAATGGTCCAAATTGTCTGAAAAGTGAACAGGTCAAATATCTGAGCACAGTCAGTTTGCCAAGTGTGGGTTAGTTTACTATCCCCTCACTAACTATCCCTCCCTAATTACTTGTACTGCCTAGTACAAGTTTGTTTGTTTGTTTGTTTCCAATTACAGCAAATACCAAGAATAAAATAAATGAAGAATTGAATATCTAAATGAAGTGTGTGAAAAATTAGTATATGCTGTTTGCCAGTATCACTCTGCATACACTTCTTATATATTCTTAGCTATGTAATACCAATTATTTAATGATACTGATAGTAAACAACTAATTTTGAAAAGTATATTAAAAACAAAATAAGGGAAAGCAGTGGAAAATAAAAAAATGATTCAATTAGTCCAAGAGTTACATTAATTCTTTTTCAACTATTAGTAGACTTAGCTATAAAGTTCTTTTATTTTTTTCTTTCAGAATGTAGCCAAGACACAAACATCTTTCTTTGCTTTCTTTGCAGGAAAGAACCAGTATCTGGATTATTTCCAGGCCATCCAGACAGCTATTTCAACTGGAACAAGTGACCTTTGGAACAGACTAGAACATAGCAGCCTGGCCAGACAGAGGGGAGGGAGTAGTCAACTGGGAATGAGCCCAACATGTTCTTGTAAAATGTCATTTGAAGTAAGAGGACAATAAAAAGTTAAGGGCAAATACATGAACTTAAAAATATTTAAAACCAATGTAAATTCTGTGATCACAATATGGGATTCAAGGAAAGATACAGTTTGAATCTTTAGCTATCATCCTTTAATACACAAGCTTAGCAAATAGAGTTCTCTACCCCTTTAAGTACAGGAAATGTCCCTTAATTATACAACATTCATCTCTGAATCTCGTAGCCTCATTAAAGCTCAATAATCATTTACTTTTCTTCCCTTAGTTGGGCCAGATTGCCTTAGTCTATGATTCTATGGTGGTTAATAGATGCTCTTAGAGAATGTCAAGATCTTTATTTAGCAAATTATTGCTGTGGTAAGATGAAAGTTAAAATAATGGTAAAGATTTCATCAGAGAGGACAAAGTGGTTATCTTCTAACATTTACTGGAGAAGCATGTTGTTCTTTTCTTTCACAGGGAGCATAAGAAGTTTTAGTTCACATCATTATCAAGAACTATGCTAAGAAATCGTTTAACCTTTTACTAAATGTTTATGGATAAAGCGTTGTGTTTGGCACCAAAGAGAATACAAAAATGTCAAGATAGTCCTTCCCTCAAGATTTTTAGATAATAAATACAAAAGTTAAAAATAAATAATTAAATAAATAAAAATCTTTAAAAGTATTTTTAAAAATGTTTACAAGACAGTATTTCATGGATTTTTGCAAAATACATTAATAATGATAAGTTCATAAAGTATGATTTATCTGGAAAATGCTATGAGATTTCAGAATGTCCCTTAATAGAGAATTTAATTAGGTCCAGTGTGTATAAGAGAATCATTTTAAGAAGATAATTCCTACAGCTTCTAGCCAGCTTCCTGTTAATGAAAGCAACAACATTTAAAAGCCTCAATGCGAGGGAGACCCAAGATGGCAGATAAACACTGTGCCTGCTTCCTTCTGTGAACACATTACAATTACAACTAAATTACAGAACAATCAACCTGGAGAACCATCTGAAATCTAGCTGAACAGAAGTTTTATAACTAAATAAAAAAGAAGCCACATCAAGGCTGAAAGGAGGGGCAGAGATGCAAACCAGGTGGGCTCCAAATCTCCATATGGTGGTTGAGAATCGGGAGAGATATCCCAGTCATGGAGTTTCTCCACGGAGGAGTGACGGACTCCAGTGCCACACCAGGAGCCCCAGTCCAGAGTACTGGTGCTGGGATGAAGAGTCCCAACAACATCTAGCTATGAAAAACATTGGGGATTCCAACCAACCAGGTGAAACAGAATGTGGCAGGAAACACAGCAGTATTCTTAAAAGGCCAACACACAGATTCACTTGCCCTGCAGGTACTTACCCGTGGCTCTAGCAGAGGGACAGTGACTCAGGGGGTATCAGAGACACATGGAGGTGCAGGCTGAGGTGTGTGGCTTCCAGGCAAGGGCTGGAAGACAGCATTCCCATGCAACCGGCAGGCGGGTGCCATCTTTCTTGTGTTGAGCCCACCCCCACATGGCCAAATCTGAATCTAATTGGCCTGATGAGCTCCACTGCTCTGCATTGCTGACTCAATGGGACCCTGCACTACTGATCTCCTCCAATGCAGGAGGCAAATTCTCTGTGAACAGCCAGCCCTGCCCATGTTTCACTCTTTCTTGGAAAACTATCAAGTCTTCAGGTTCCAAGTGGCTTTGGTGTGCTCTAAGATTTACAAGGTCTAACAATTAAGTTTGTGAACTCATCCTAGGAAAAGTGCTATATACTTCATTGCTGAATATCACTATGCTCACCTTTGAAGTACTCCTCTTGAAAAGCTATGCACCAATGCCAGCATCTAGGGCACCCTTCAAAGCAATTTTGCAACTCTTTTATTGTAATAGCCATCAGAGCTGTCATATTACCCTTGATGTCCTGAATGTCATCAAAATGCCTTCCCATATTCCCTTTAACTTAGGGTAAAGAAATAAGTCATTGGGGGCCAAATCAGGAGACTAGGGAGGGTGTTTCAATATAGTTATTTGTTTACTGGCTAAAAATTCCCTCACAGACAGTGCCATGTGAGCTGGTGCATTGTCATGATGCAAGAGCCATGAATTGTTGGCAAAAAGTTCGGGTAATTTAACTTTTCAAGCAGCCCTTTCAGCAAAAAAGGTTAGCAATATCATTGCAAAAAGTTCACAAACTTAGTTGTCAGACTTCAATGCTGAGTAGCTCCAGGATCAGCTCTGGCACTGAACCAGAATCTATATTAACTTGATGACCACCACACTTCCCACTTTAATGACTCTCTGAAAGCCTGCCTCATCAAGTAGCATACTGCACAAGACTTTATCAGTGGCTGAGCCTCAGGGGGGCCAGTAGGTGGCAGCAGGCCTTGGAGTGTCCTAGCTTTTTGTGGAGCTACCCCAGACCCAGCACTGCTGGTAGCCATCCTTGGTTCCCAGTGTGGCCTCTCCCACATGTCTCCAACATTAGCACAGGCAGCAAACAACCACAGGTTGCTTTGTAGCTTCTACTCAGTAGTCCCTGGCCAGTCACTGGTAGTAGATGACATGGGACTGTAGTGGAGCCCCTTCCAAGAGGTCCCAGAGGTTGGCTTCAGACCACAGCACAGCACCACCTAGTTAGCCCCACAAGTGGCATACACAAAGGACAGTCTCAACAGGCACCAGGGTCTGTGGAATGAATCCCACCTCGTGCGGTAATCCACCAGCACAGCAGCCCATAAACTATGGATGTGGCCAAACCCCAGAGCCAATCAGTCTGAGGGGTAATCCCACCGACCGATGAGCCAATAGCAATCAAGGCTCAACTATAACAGAAGGGCACACACAACCCACACAAAGGACACTCCTGGAACACTCAGAGTAGGTCACCAGGGAGACTGTGCCACTGGGCTCCACAGGGTACCTATCACCTGGCCAAGAGTGGGAAACACAGCAAAGAGTGGGAAACACAGCAAATCTACCCAATATATAGAAACAAACACGGGGAGGCAACCAAAATGAGGAAACAAAGAAATATGTCCCCAAAACAGGAGAAAGCTCCAGAAAAAGAACTAAACAAAATGGAGGCAAGCAACCTACCAGATACAGAGTTCAAAACAACAATTATAAGGACACTCAAGGAACTTCGTGAGAACTTCAAAAAAGAGATAGTGAGCATAGAAAAAGAACATAGACACTATAAAACAAAACCAGTCAGAAGTGAAGAATACAATAACTGAAATGAAGAATGCACTATAAGCAATCACCAGCAAACTAGATGAGGAGAATTGAATCAGCAATTTGGAAGACAAAGTAGCAGAATAAAACCAATTGGAACAGTGAAAAGAAAAATGAATCCAAAAATATGAGGATAGTTTAAGAGACCTCTGGGACAACTTCATATATAACAACATTGACATCATAGGGGTTCCAGAAGGAGAAGAGAGAAAGCAAGGGAATGATAACTTGTTTGAAGAAATAAGACTGATAAGTTTCCTAACCTGGCAAAGGAAATATACAAGACCAGGAAGTGCAGAGAGTCCCAAACAAGATGAAGCTAAACAGGCCTATACCAAGACACATTATAATTAAAAAGGCAAGGGTTAATGACAAAGAGAGGACACTAAAAGCAGCAAGAGAAAGGCAACTAGTAACTTATAAAGGAACTCACATAGACTGTCAGCTGATTTCTCAACAGAAACTTTGCAGGCCAGAGGTTGGCACAAAATATTCGACGTGATGAAAAACAAGGATCTACAACCAAGATTACTCTATCCAGCAAAGGTATTATTTAAAATCAAAGGACAGATGAAGAGCTTCCCAGACAAGAACGAGCTAAAAGGCTTCATTACCACCAAACCAGATTTACAAGGAATGTTAGAGGGACTTCTTAAAGTGGGGGAGGGGCAGGGAGGTCAAAATTATGAATAATAAAATGCAATAGCTACATATCTATCAACAATTCCTTTCAATGTAAATGGACTAAATGCTCCAATCAAAACACACAGGAGAACTGAATGGATAAGAAAACAAGACCTTGCATATACTGAGTACAAGAGACTCACTTCAGATTGAAAGACACAGAGATGGGAAAGGGATGAAAAAAGATATTTCATGAAAATGTAAATGAGAAAAGCAAAAAAAGCTGGTATGGCAATATTTACACCAGACAAAATAGACTTTATTTTTATTTTTATTTTTTTTTATTGAGGGCAATGTCACTGGCCCTCATATGTGGGACCGAACCGCGGCCGCTGGCTTCCCAATCCAGCGCTTAACCACCGCGCCACTCAGCCAGCAAAATAGACTTTAAACAAAGGCTATATAACAAGACAATGGAGAACCCAGTAATCCTACTTTATTTATTCACTATTTTGAAGGGACAGGTGCTTCCATATGTTCATGGCAGCATTGTTTACAATGGCTAAGATGTAGAAGTGGCCTGAGTGTCTGTTGATGGAAGAATGGATAAAGAGGAGGTGTTACATATGTACAGTGGAATATTGCTTGGCCATGGAAGGGAATGAGTTCTTGCCATCTGTGGCGGCATGAATGGATTTGGAGGGTATTGTGCTGAGTGAACTATGTCAGACAGATGCAATATGATTTTGCTTACATGTGGAATCTAAAGAACAAAATAAACAAACAAAACAGAAGCAAACCTATAGGTATAAAAAACATTTCTATGGTTACCAGACGGGAGGGGGATTGTGGTATGGGTAAAAAAAAGGGAAAGGATTAAGTAGTAAATTGGTTGTGACACACTAGTCATGGGAATGTAGGGTATGGCATAAGGAATATAGTCAATAATAATGTAATAACTACCTATGGTGTCAGGTGGGTCCTAGAACTATCAGGCTGATAGATGTGAGGGGGATTGGGTGGCATGGTGAAAAAGGTGAAGGACAAATTGATAATGGCAAAATAGTCATTTGTATGTAAAGTAGAGTATAGGGAATATAGTCAAAGATATGGTAATAACTATGTATAGTGTCAGGTGGGTACTACAGTACTCAGGAGATCACTTCTTAAATTATATAAATGTCTAATCACTGTGCTGTACACCTGAAATTAATATTAAATGATATTGAATGTAAAAAGATATAACATCATCATGTTTTATGGTGGCATATCAATAAATAATGTTTTAAAATTTAAAAAATATAGAAAAAAAATAAATTAAAGCCTTAATGCATGTTTCAAAGTGCCTATAGATAGAGTTGCTTGCAAACTGGAAAAGCTTGGCTCAATTAGTTTTGAGTGTGCATTGAACGAATGCCAAAAATGTGGCTAAGGTAAATAAGGTAAGTTTTTGAAAATTTTTAGTTATACAGTATGGTAGTAACAGACTCAATAAATCCAGTGTTAGTGATACAGAAATAAATTCAGTTATTTTAGTGTATCATGTGAGAAAAATTTGAAACGAGCTTTTAACCTCAACCCCTTCTTAAATATGCCACTTTTTGTATATTGTTTAACTATGATTTTAAAGTAGTGGGCCATAGAATTTATGCACTAGAATGAAAACAAATGAATTCAGAAAAAGGAGAAGTGTTTTGGTATTTAAATAATAGTGATATTTCATAAAAATTCACTTGAAAGCTAGAAAATAGAAAGCCATAAATTATTTTAGGAGATCATCTGTACAATAGATTAAGGGAATCCTACTTTGGATGAATTCTAGAGAAAATATGTTTTATGGGAGAGATTTCCAGAAATGGGTTACATTTGGTCCTTAATAACATGAAATCAAGACATGGACCAAGTGTATAAGAATTAAGGTTTGTGTCAAATTTATGAGATGCATGTTGGAGGAGGGAGTTCTCAAGGAATTTGTCTGAGGTCATCTAGGAAGTAAGAGGAACTTAAGTTAGGCACTTCCTGCATGAGACTCAGGGGCCTGCGGGCAATAACCGCCATGCCCATCTCAACAGTGTGTTTGTGGCCCACAAAGGCTGTAGTTTAAGTGAAGTCTGAGATTTGGTTGTCAAAATTGAGTCCAAGATTCCTCAAGTAATTTAACAGAGGTTGAAACCCAAAATCATGAATAAATATTGAATTTGGAAGTACATATGGAAACACTGGAACAGAAAAATATTAACAGCCAGTTATTTTCATGGTTATGTTAAGTAATATCTAAAAGTGAAACAAAAGTCAGTATTTAGAAATGCAACAACATGAAATTCATCAGAAATTCTATCTGAAAATGTGTTTCCATAATGTGACTAAAAGTTTTTGAAAAAATTCAAATCCAAAATAGAGGAAACAAGAAGAAGAAAATTGTTGTCATTGGCTTGTTCTGATAAGCTTCACACTGGATAAGTAACATTGTAGACACTAGCCAGTATTAGGTACACAAATTTAAAATAGTTAAATATAAATGTTCTTGAGGAAGTTTTTGGCTCACAGAGTACTTTAATACATATTGGTTTTCATTTATTAATTCATATATTTGCCTTACTTTTTCTTTCTGACAATAAACGAACTGAAGACAGGAATCCTGTGAAATTCAATTTAAAGTCTGTTAGCAAACTTACTAGAGGTTTTCTTACCCATATAATACATGTTATTCATACAGAGTAATAAATCAATTTTATTGATTAGAGGGATGAATTATTCATTGGTTTGCAAAGACAATGAGTGTGAGTCCTGTATGTCTTTAAAAATAGTTAACATTGTATTTTGAATAGGTTCAAAACTTCATGATATTCGAATTAGCCACAACTCAAATCCTATTATCGAGCCTACCTTTTAAAGACCATCAGCCACGCGTTGTATTATACTAGGCTAAAAAAGTTCTCAATTTAGAAAAGATGTATTTACATAATTCACTTATTACACCAGATGTTTCTGGTGAAAAGAACCAAACTATGACTTCTCTCACCAGTAGGATCAAGTCCATTGTTTTCACAACTGAATGGTATTTGCTCATAAGACTAAAATGTGTGTGGGCTCTAAGAAACCAAGTTAGAACACTTTCTTTCTTTTTCTCTTTCTCTCTCTCTCTGTCTTTCTTTTGGCTCCAATTTATGACCAGAAAAGTCTGGCATGTAATTAGCTTCAGAATGTGTCTAAATTAATTAAAGATTATTTAATGAGTAAATTATACAATTTATTTAAAATCATTTATTCTCAGCAAAATCAAACATATCATTGAGTTTACATAGAAATACAATTTTCAACTGGATCTTCATAAAAATGCACTGGTGAAATAAATGTTCATAATTATGTACTATTTAATCATGCCAGTAGCAGAATTGATTACCATTAAAAACTGGTAAATTAACATGTGCAAATACCATCTTAGTACTCTATTGTGTTACCATTGATAATAAATGGCCACTAAGTATATGCCTATTACATAAAGCTTTTTAAAGTACAATAAAAATACAAATTCTATCTGTTAAAAAAAAAGCCATTGATATGGCTTCTAAACATCCTCATTATACAAAATACTATATGACAAACAGAATTATAAAGACTCTTCTTTATGAAACATACTACCATCTAATTAAGGTACAACTTAGCAGATAACAGAAAACAAACAAGAAGGCTTGTATATGCCATAGAACATTATGGAGATACATACAAATATAATATTGCATAAGCTATTTCATTTCTTTTCCTAATTAAAATGTACCTTTAGCACTTGAAGAAAATTCCCATGAGTAAAAGAAAAGAAAACAATCTATATTTGAGACCACCCCCAATCTAAGCTGACATTTATTAACTTATTTTTTAAAATGTGATGAACCAAATTATAAATTTTGACCAAAAATTTTTGTTGCACTCAGTAAAAATTATTGTTCATGTTAAAGACTAAAGAGAGCAACAACTTCATTTTTGTGAAAAATGAGATTCTAACTTCAACAACAACAAAAAATTAAATTTGTTCAATAATATTGATGATTCATAAAGAATAGTATCCATAGATTTTAAAGTATCAAAACTATTGGGGAACCACAATATTTTGAGAAAAAAATATATTTGGTAAGGTAAATATGGTTAACAGACACTGCAATTATAGACAGCATATATTCCAAATGCTTTTTTTTTAAGAAAACATCAGATTAGATGTTATACATTTAGTAATGTAACTTATCTCATTAAAAATTAAATTTTGTGTCTTGTAAATAGCAAATTTTCATTCCCCCCCACAATATTTACTTATGAAATAAATAAAATATTTAGAAACTGATAATAACTAACATTATTACCATGCATTTACTAATACTCTAAATACATTTGGTTAATTATTATTAAAATTTATATTTTTGTTATTTTACCTGCTAAAAATAAACTAGTGGCGTTATAGTCAAAGTTTACATTTTCCCAATGATGTGAACCAGATTTCATACATAAAATGATATCTGTCCAATGAATGGTAAGATGTTTATTAGTTAAGCATTGGTGTATCTCTTTAGGACTTTGAAAGGTATCATTAAGGTATGGCTTTTGGAAAATCAAAACTAAACTAGCAGCCTGGAGTATGAACACAAATTTCAAGAAGCTATTTAGAATTCAGACACAAGGCAGATATTTGGACAATTTGTCTTTCTATTACAAATTCTTCTACAACAGAACGAGAAAGGAACATAAAAGTATGCTTTACTACACTGAGTGGTTTTTAAAATAAAATGTTACAGAGCAACAGTGAGTATAGGAGAAAATTTTACTAAAAGAATTTTCAGAAACTGATGATATTAAAAATACATATATTGGCACATGTGTAATACCTGTCATAAAGTAATAATGAATGATATATATTTAGATAAAATAAATTTAACATGAATAAGGACCTCTTGTTCTTGACATCAGCACCTGCTGTCTAATGGGTCGAGACAAAATACTGTGCCTTCAAGAGTTAGTCCCATTTTGAACCCCTCCTGTAAAACAGAATAAAATCATTAAAACAGGAAATGTTCATGAGCAAATAAGAAAAAAACAAACAAAAAACAGTAAATTGAAGAGACTATAAACAGAGGTTGAAATCTTCATGCTTTGATCAACTAAAAAAATAATCAAATATCAAATGTTGGCTTGTCAAATATAGGTGTACATCCCAGGTGGATCTTTATGTTTTAAATTTTTGTGAGGTGAGCAAACATGAGAGACAAAATAAAACAGAAATATATGGAAGTATTAATAAGTAGTTTCGATATTTAAACATTTCTTTTTCAGTAAAGTCTAGATGTCATTCTTAAATCCCTCTGTTGGCTTTAAAGATCGATATCCATTTAAATGTAAGTAATATTTAAATACAACTAAGATACTTCAAATTCATGAATGGTTGAAGATAGCCTGCTAGTTTTCACCTTTTCTTTCTGGTTACCACTGTCCAAAGCCTGGTAAGATACATTTGGTAAATGCAAAGTCATGTCGTACATGGAACACAGAACTACAGACCCCTTTGCTTCCTTTACTAATTCTGCAGTTGCTTGTAACTACAAGCTGTTGCTTTAAATCCTAGTCCAACTATTATATTTTAGATGTTTTTGGAAATTCAGTTGCCTTTTATTTATTGAGAACACAATTGTACACAACTGCTGTGAAAGGTTTTTTGTTTTTTTTACCTCTAAGATTTTGAGTTAAAAGTTAGTGGCAAATAAAAAGTTTGCCCTTCTCTACTCCAAACTCTTTTCTTTTTTTGCATAAGAGATAGGTAATTGAACTATGGACTATCTCCTTCTATCCCCACATCTGCTTGTAAATCTTTTTGCACACTGACCTACAAAGAAGGGATGAAAAGTACAGATTCACACTGATCAATGGAATTGAATTGGAGGCCATATTTTAGGTTTCCTTGTAGAAGCGGCATGACAGTCTCTTTCTCTCTCTCTCTCTCTCTCTCTCTCTCTCTCTCTCTCTCTCTCTCTCTCTCTCTCTCTCTCTCTCTCTCTCTCTCTCTCTCCAGAGATAGATATATATCTATAGATATAGATATAATCTGCCTATCTATCTATCTATCTATCTATCTATCTATCTATCTATCTATCTAATCTACCTATCTCAACCTTCCTTTATAACGGAACTGAAATTTTGTTTACGAAATAATTTGTGGTTCGGGGTGGCCATGTGACACATTTTTGGCAATGAAATGTGGACAGCAGTCTATTCCCAAGGAAAGGAAAATGTCTCTCAAAAATAAGGCTTCTGTCCCCTGTCTACTTTGTGTGTTTTATTTAGACAGTCTGTTTGTGTGTTAGCCAACTGTGTATCATTTTGCATTTCCCAAAATTACTTTAATTAAGAACAGGTATCTAAACGTATTTATGTTATGACAAATCCAATGTAAACATCGTGCTGAGGAAGAAGTTGTTATAAAACTGGAAGCCACACCTTATTCTCTAGTAATGCTCAGAGACTGCTCTTCATTTTGTCAGTAGCAAAGAGACTACATAGCAATGCCATCACTGTAAAGATTTTTCTAAATTTCTTCCCAGGACTTGGAATACAAATTACATTTAGTTAAGTAAAAGTCTGAGTACTTACCATTATTTTGTAAGAGAGTACTCTTATCACAAAAATATTTTTTGCTATATTTAAGCTTATTCTTAAAACAGCTGCAAACTACTTAGAAAAGTCTATAACTGAAGCTGAAAATATTGTAAATAAACTGTTTTTTAAATATTTTATTTGGTTATATGAGGATCTTTTTATTATATCATCTAGTGACATATTAGAGTATAGATAGATAGATAGATAGATAGACAGACAGATGTAATAGATAGGATATATATTACCTTTGGAAAGGTTTGATACTTTACATTTTGTATACATATTTCACATTTTGCAATTTCATTTGAATTTAAACCGGTATCACTTCAATGATCCTAAAAATGCTATGTATCAGTGTATTACCAGTATTTAAAAGGTTGAATAGCAATCAAAGTAATATAGTGCTCAATCACTATTTCAATAATAATAATAAAAAAATTTGTATATGACTTACAAGATTATCTCCATGGTAATTTTATAAGGATCCCTTTGGATTCCCTTTAGATTAATTTAATCATCCCAATTAACAGATACACTGTGTATGGCTCCTTGGTTTTTTTCCTCCTAAGATAAAGTTTTCCATGTATTTTTCTGATCGCCCTTCCTAAGTCCCATTTTATAAATTGTGATTTAATAGACTCTGAAACCATGAGATTTTCATATCCTCTAGAATTTTAAACTTCTGAATAAAAATGAGACTTCATTTAATTTATGTAGTTATGTACTCTATGATAAACTAATATCACACAAAGTGATTTTATTATTAATATATTATTGTTTTTTGCATGAAATATTTTGCCCAATTACATTTTCTTATTTTGAAATAGTGAGAGAAGCATATCAAAAAAAATGATAAAACACTCATATGTAAAAATTGTGAACATGTTGAGGTAGGTCCACTGAGTCATCTTTTTTCCTAACTATAGGTTTTTAAAAAAGTATGATAATAATATAAATAACCCTATTTATATGATATAGAACTTTCTATTTAATGTATTACATATATTATACATAATTTTCTATTTTTAATTATAGCAGAACAAACTTTCTATATTATTTTGAGTCCCCATAAAACTAATTTAATGACTATATAATATTCTATTCATTTTTAATATGATTTGGTTCCAGTATTTTAAAATTACTTAATAAAGTTGACTGGGTTTTTTTAATAGAGATTTTTCACATTTATAATTATTTTCTCTTCAGCACAGATTGTATTCATTTTTGATGAAAAATACAAATTAAAATATTAATAACAAATTACACTCCAAAGGAATGCTATGAACTGACCCTGGCCCAGCAATGATTTAGAGTGCTTGTTTTGTCACACTTGCATTAGTACTGATTATTAATAAGAAAATATCTGTAATTTTCTAGATCAAAAAACATTTATAGTTCTTTACCTAATTAGTATGTTTCCTCTGATTAGACTGAACATGTCTACATGTATATTAACCACTTGTGGTCTTCTTTTGTGAACTACTGTTTTGTTTTTTAATTTGTCTGTTGATTGTTGTTTCCTAATCATTTGTCTACTTACTTTAATTGTATATATATATATATATATATATATATATATATATATATATATATTATTTATATATTTTTTAAAGACAAATTAAAAAGAACTAAAGAAGTTCTTCTATAGAAGACTATATGCCTATATAAAATATGCCCTTATAAAATTTTTTCTCCAAGTAAAAAGTCTGATGATATTCACTTATATTTCAAATACTTTAAACTGCCTAATACTTTTTAAGTTTATTTGACTATTTGCTGTAACTTTCAGCTGTGCATTGATCTTCTCCAAAATTATTAACTAGTTGACTAAAAAACACTTAATGCATAATTCTTTCACCATTCATGACTTATCATGCTTCTTTTTTCAATGTATTAAATTATGATAACTTATAAGATATACTGCTGGGCTATCAATACTACTACACTAATTTTGCCTATCTGTGACATGTACCCAGAAGTTTAAATTATGTCAAATGAAAAAAAACAACACTAAATTATTAATTAAAAATAAATATCTAATTTTATAACAATTTATAATGAAATACAGTTTAGCATTTCTACTTAAATTGTACGTTCCAGAGATATTTCTGTGATTTCCTCTGTAAATGAAAAAGGAAAGCCAAATATCTCACTAGGCTTATTGACTCAATATATGGTTTATACAACCCACTGTATTGTGTAGAGTTTTTTACATTATATGTAACATTAAAAAATTGTAGCTAAATGTGTGCATTAGTTTAATTAGGCTAACAAGATTAATAACAAAAGTAATCATAAAATTTAAGTGAAGATATTATTTTACTTTGCAAGTAAAAAGTGACCTTGCAAGTAAATCCTGGACTTGAAGTAACAGACAAGAAATGAAGTAGACAACGCAACAAGGACTGTCATTGAAAAAATAACTTTAAAATATGGGTTATAAAATCTCTTTAAACACCACTAATAACTCATAGATAAATCCATATTAAATTGCTGTTTGGATATTTATTACAGCATGCAACTATTAAGGTTTTAGCTTTAAGAAGATGTAAGTTGTTTAAAATTATTATGAAATAATATACCAACCATCTCTGGCGCTACCCACCGTGAAAGCAGAAAAGAATAAAAAAGATATTAAGAAAATATTAGAAATGGCAAAAACTAAAATAAAAGCAAAAATAACATAGCTCAACATTATTTGACAAACACGTCACTAAATCTTTTCAATACAAAGCATTTCTCAAAGTGAGTACCTAAAAAAATATAAAGATGTAGGCTTATCTTTAAAAATCTATAGAAAATTTATAATTTTATGAAAATCTAAAATACATTAATAGTAAAGTACTCTTTATGATTTGTATAACATTTGAAAACAAATACTACCACATCAGTGCCCGTATTTGTATTTGTCCTTACAAAAGCATTAGTCCCAAGTATAAGCCTAATGGTAAGACTAATAAAAATGGAAAGCAGTTGATTTCATATGCAAGAAATAAAGCTTTCCTGCTAAATATTAATGTAGAATTTGAGTGCAAGTTTCATATTATTTGAAATATAGCAAAGTGATGGAGTAACTATGTTATGAAACAGAATAATGCTGAAATCAACAGAAGTTTTGATATTGGTGGTTTTAATCTCAGTCATATAACATCATCCATCCTGTTATATTAAAATTCTGAATTTGAATTTTATTAGGTGTTATAATTTTGCTTTTATTTAATTTGTTATTTTTTTGAATTAATATTTGTATAAGAGCTTCAAGGATAAGTTGTTTATAATTTGTTGTACATATTTAAGAAGTATTATAACAATTTAGATCAATATTGAGGGTTTAAAATAATGTTTCATGTGAATCACCCAAACTGGAAAAATATTATTTTAGCATATTCTTTGAAAACCTCAAGGCATATGTTAAATAATCCAACTTTTTTTTTTTTTGAGGGCAGTGTCACTGGCCCTCATATGTGGGATCCAAACCCAGGCCGCTGGTTTCCCAAGCCAGCGCCTAACCACTGCGCCACTCGGCCGGCCCAAATAATCCAACTTTTAAAGTACCAGCTTTATTATATCTAGAGCAATAAGTAAAATCACATTATACCTAGAAAATAAGACTCTTATAGCTGCAGTCCAAAATGAGCACAAGGGTATTAATATTATCTTTCTAAGAAGGAGAGCTTTACTAGTGTTAGCAGGTCAGGATACAACCATTATTTATTTATTTATTTATTTATTTATTTATTTCTGGTAAATGAAGCACAGTGATTATTAACCCAGACTTAATAAATAGAAATGATCCCTCTTTTCACCTCCTCTCAATCAGCTTCATATAAATAGACTCTGCCTGCATTCTACTACATATAGTCATTGATCGTAACCAGGCTATAAGAACTTCACCAAAATGTAAAGGCAAAATATAAATAGAAGACTTCATTCTAGAGTTTATAAAACTACTTATTAATTGATCATTCTATAAAGCTCTTATAAACAGTATCTTCAAACTTCCAGAAGAATTCAGAATTGAAAACTAAAAAGGAGAGAAAGAAATGAAAATCCAACTGAGCCAAATTCCTAAAGAACTTGTCACTGGGTATCTGCTGTTTCAATATAGAGCCCCAAAGTTATGAACTAAAGCTACAATGCTTCTTTTAAGAGAGACTGATTTTAGTCTTACAAAGATTTTCCTTCATCTGTCCATTCACAATTTTGAAGTTCATAATTGTAAAGATTCAGATCAAATCTTATAAACCTAGTGTAATGACCTTTTAATTATTGGATTTCAAAATAATGAACTATTAGAATCCATGGAATTTCATATAAAAAACAATGAACTACCTTATTGTCATTGTAAATTGTACCATTAAGAACAAAACAAAATTATCCTTAGCATATGTATTAGTATTTTTAGTACTAAATATATATTATTATTTTAAAATAATTATTTTAAGTAAGTTTTAATAGAGAGAATAACTCAAGGAAAGGGTAATTTGGTTATAGCATCCTGTATTAAAATAAAAAGCCATTTATGGGCCAATCTGATAATCACCTGCATTTCATCTAATTTTGATTGAATATCTGGAGGGAAATCCCCTGCTCCACAGTTAAATGGATCAAAAGGTTCTGCTCCAAACAAGTCCCGTTCTAAATGGAAGAAAATAATTTAGTAAATGAAAAATAAATGAACAGAATAAATTTAAGATTTCATTTAAATAAAAAGCCCTATTATTAAATCCCACTGGATTAGAGTTTATGACTATTTCACAATTAAAACTGAGTTGAACAATTTGTCCTTACATTGCTAGTATAGATATAACATAGATAGTATAGTGGTAACCAGGACTCCATATCTATCTATCTATCTATCTATCTATCTATCTATCTATCTATCTATCATCTATCTATCTATCTATCTATCTATCTATCTATCTATCTAATCTATCAGTCTATTGCTGCATTTCCTAAACTGTGGTACTCAGGGTAGGTAAACTTTAAAAAATGTAGCAAGATATTATTTCTGTTTCTCATTAAAAAATCCCATAAAACCATTTGATTATCTCCAAATGCATTTCAAACTCATCAATGTCAGAAACAGAATTTATTACCATATTTTACCGTGTATAATGTGCTCCCACATATAATGTGCACCCACGTTTTGGGCCCAAACTGTCAAGGAAAAAAATCTTTGGTTTTAATTTTCTAATTCAAATTTGTATTTGTTTACATTTAGATACTTGTTTTTTGGATTATAAAGAAATTTTAGCATTTATTTTTCAACATACTATGGTACAAGAAATTTTATGTAACAATTAATTACAAAACAAGAACAGATACAAGGTACAAGAAATTTTATGTACTGGTAACAAATTTATGATATTCATGCATCATAGAAGGCGAAGAACTCTTCATTGTTGCAAGTTCATTGTAAGTTCAACAAAACCAATTATCGTATTCCAGGGTATTATTTTGCATAGGATATCATTATTGATTTCTAGAGTTACACTTTTAACTTATAAACATAAATAAATAAAAGAATTAAAAACATTTATATAGATATGAAATCAGCACTACCCATGTATAATGCACATCCTTATTTTTCTCCTCACAAATTTGGGCTAAAAAGTGTGCATTATACATGGCAAAATACTGTACTTTCCCCTGCTCTGTCCCTAGTTTCCCCATTAATAACATTTGGTCTAAAATCCTGAATCATAATTTATTTTGAACTTTCAGTCATCATCCTAATAGATTATTCCTTTTAAATATCTTAAAATCTATTCATTCTTCTCAATTTATATTTCAACTTGAATTAAAATCCTCTATTATGGATATGTTGCTAATTTATATTTCATATTCCAGCATGCAACCCAAATCTAGTGCATATGCTAAAAAAATGCCCACTCAATTAAATAAATGGATGAATAAATTAATGATGAAGTCCAAGAAAGTATTAACAGCCATAAACAAAGAGATGTGACACACCTATAAGGACATAAAATACTCCATTATGATATCAGGATATTGACAACATTTTCTAAAAACACTATGACGTGTATATCATAGATCATTTCCTTAATTTTGCATTGGCACAAAATATATTCAGAGGGATTTTAATATAAATTTCAATTTATGTAAAGTGTTGAATATTATTTTATACTGATTTTTAAAGTTACTAATGTTATTAGTTTGTATTTACAAATTATTCCTCTAAAATTTAAATGAATAGTTAACATGTGCAATATACTCTAAGTTCCACAGGGGGAAACAAATCAGCTCTAAGGCCCTGACATGCTTTAATACCTTAAGCTAGAACTTCAGAGTTATACTGAAAACGTCTTAATGTGAACCAGAGACAATGCAATAAAGCATGATATGTAAAACTCTCTTTTCTTCCATTTCCTCTTGGATATCATGACTGATCACGGCATTGTGAACCATACTTTCAGTTTCTGTAATACGGCGCAGATCAAAATACCGTCAAAATATTGACAATGAGCAATCTGTTGGATGTTTCTAATTCATCAAAAAGAGACTTTTATGTTTCTTCTAAATATACAGAGGGTAAATCAGAAAAGCAATGCATTTGTAACATTTCAGATATCAAAGAAAGAACACTTACAAAGGGCTAATAAATAAACCATGGAATTCATAGATTTATATATTTCTTCAACTAAGACTATCCAGACACTTCATAACCAAAAATTTAAACTTAGCTCTATTAAACATGTCAAAAATCATTAAAATAATTGCCATTAGAGTTGTTTTTAATTATTAAATTAAAACATTAAAAACATAACCCCAAATACAATAAAAATATAATGAAGTGCTTTGTATTAAAATGTAAATAATTCTATCCCAAACTGTTTTTCCTAAAAGTTTCAAATGCAAATAGTGATGTCTTTTGTAGTATATTCTGAATTATGAAGTAAAATATAACTGATTCACTACACATACAAACATAATACTTTAGTAATTAAACATTTTTAGTGAGTTTTTTAAGATACATAATTTCACATAAAGCATTAATTAAACATTTCAAAGGTACACAAATGCAGTAGAGAATACTGATTTGTTTAGAAAGCTTACTAATCTCAGTAGATCTAGTAGGTACTGGAGGTGGTTGTGTGCCATTGCGAGTAGGTATTGAAGACTGGTGTGATATTGGAGAAAATGGAATCATATCAAAGATGTCAGTGGAGGGTGACTTAGGTGTCACATTGCCAGCCTGAAATGAAGATAATATGAATTAGGGTTGTATTTCATGTAGAGACATTATAATGCTAAATATTTTATATACATATAAAACATAAACAACAAATTCAGTTGAATCAAAAATAGTTGCATTTGGCAATATATTATGGTTCAGCCAACTATGCTAAATGCTCATTGGTAATAAAGCAATAGAAATGTCTGCAAACATGTTCTCAAAGATGATGGCAAACAATGTGATGACACTATTCTAGATAGATAAAGACATATTGGATTTTTTTTGTATATATAGAAATTGTCATTTGTATCAGAGAATTGAAAATGTTACAATAGAAACTATATAAAACATGATTTCAGTACTATATTTTGCATAAGTTTTAAACAGAAATAATTGAACATAAGTGATGTACCTTCTTAAATGTAACTATTGAAATATAACTGACAACAATTTAAAAAAATTTTAAACAGTACATTTTAATTTGTATTTATAACTACAGTGACAGCCAACTATTAGATTCATTGCAATGCCTTTTATTCCTGGATAAGATTTCATTAAATTTCTACAATGGCTATTTTGTGAAATAAATTAATAATCACTAAATATACCATGAAAATCATTAAGTTGTCTGGGCTAGGATGTTATGCAAGAATGAAACAAGTAACACTTTGTCATTCAGGGGTGAAAAATAAACACACACACAAACACACACACACACACACACACAATCTATTAAAAAAAAAGAAAAAAGAATTCATATTTTGGAGAGTGATAGTGAGAAAAAAATGCTTTTTCTATAAGAACACGAACAGAGATTGCTTAGAGTGGTTCATATTACAATTAGAGTTCTCAGAATACATTTATTTTTCTGATTTATAGATGACTAAGACAGTGAAGAAAAATAGGCTGCTTGTGTATACAGAGTGATGGTTTTGCTATTAACATAATTGTTACTACAATTTTGCCTGCAGGAAAATTGCTGTTATCTCCCTTTCTTTATCTATCTGTTTACCTGATTGGTCATAAATACTATCCAAAGACTCCTAGGCACCTCTGTCCCTCAGCACTGTCCTCCTGTTCAGGAATACTGTTCTCCTAATGACCCTGTCTCTCTATCTCCCCTGGTTCCATCTCTCTCCTCCTTCTCAGGATATAAAGGTACTCAAATCTCAACTGTAGTTAAAAACAAAATGAACCAACCAAAAATATCTTCACTCTGTCTCTCTTTACTCCTCTAGACTCTCATCTCTTTTGCTCTTTCCTTCAAGGCTAAGTTCCTTGAAAGAGGAACTATCTTTCCTGCCCTAACTTTCACTTCATTCAATCCTCAACTCATATCAATGAAGATTTTGCTCTTTATGAACTAAACTCTACTGAAACTGCCTTTATCAATATCATCAATGACCTAATTTCCCAACAGCCATATCTGAGGGTCTTTTGAAATACCTGTTCTATTTCATCTTTCTGTGCATTTGTACACCATCAACACTCTACTGAAATCTACTGATACTGGGTAACCAAAGCAAGAAACAATGGCACACAAAGGCTCCAGATCATATCACACTTTCAAGAAATACCTGATTGTTTTCATTACTATAAATGGTATATTTTGGCAGAATTAAAAATAATAATAAGTGGGATAATAAAAACAATTTTTTGTTTAGCAAATTACATGAGGTCTTGGGATGCTGCTCTCACTGACTGGCTTGGGAAGGCCACATTTAGAAGGTGGTGGTATTAACAGTCCCAATGAAAGTCTGGAATCAGTCGAGTTGACAGGAGTGACAGTAATGGAAGAAATATTTAGACAGGGAGATGAATCATCACTACTACGCCAGAAAGAGGATGAGCATCTTTGAAACCCATGTTGCTCATGATCAGACATTTTTTTCAGCAGCTGTAAAGAAAGGACAGAGAAATATACTAAGGAGAAGAAAGAAATAGAGGAGAAAAGAAAAAGTATAAATGAAAATTTGTTTGTAAAATGATATTTTATGAAAAGGGTAAGTAATTTCAAAATACTTCACTAAAATTAGAACATGTAGTTTTAGTCGAGTTTAGTTGAGTATATTTTCCTATTGTGACAGTTCTTAGAGTCTGGATTTTTAAATTTGATCATTTTTTACTAAAATATTACATTTTGAAATATTTAAATAAAACATTGCACTCACTAGAACTTTAGAGGAAAATAATGGAGAGGCAAATGAGGAAAACCTGAAGAGGTATTTTGGAGAAAGCCTCTGTGTAACAAGATGGGAAAGGGAAAAAGACAAAAGTCATCGAAGTAGGAGTAAATCTAGTAAAAAGTTATGTCTTTGTAGAATTTTCAAAATGGGTTACAACCATCATTTTAGATTTAATCCTCACAACATTCTTTTGAAGTAGTAATATTAGCAATGTTATTCCCTGGTTATAAAAAAGGTAGAGGAATTAAGGCTTGTTGATTCTGTGACTTATTCCTCCTACATGAGGGAAGAAGCAGAGCCAAACTTCAAAACAAACTGACTCCAATCATCATGTCCTTTCTACAGGTAGTGAGTTCCAAATGGTAAGACCTTGCAGGGATGGACAGAGGGAGTTGTCAAACATGTGGAGAAATCAGAGAGATAATAAATAGCAAGATAATACACAAGCAGAAAACTACACTGGGTCAGAACATCAGTCTTTGAATAACTTTTTAGAAGATATTTCCATTCCAGCGTGGAAAAGCTATTGTCAAGAGCTAAGAAGGGGAGAGCTGAACTGCCAGATGTCACAGCAGTCAATTTAAACAAGCCAAAATGAAAGTAATAATTCAATCTTTTTTCATTTACTGTGATACATGAAAAAGAGCCCAGACAGAAGGCGCTGGCTCCAACAGTATCCCATTTTTCCCAGGGAATGGCACTGGGCAACAGTCAGAATGATCAGTACAGAGTAAGGTATTGTCGTTGCTGAGGGAGCCCTAAACAAAAAATTCCCGCTGGTTTTTCTGATGGGGTGCCGCAGCAGGCCAAGGGAAGGAAAAGTACTAAATACTGAGTACTAGTGGAGAAAGGTGTCTTCAAGGCCTCCAAATAGTTACCTCAGGAGATGCACACAAGAGAGGCCTTGGCCAGGGCCTCCAATAAGGAGGCCCCTGAATGGAGGCACCTGGGCTAGAAATGCAGGCATGAGTAAACACATGGCCAGCCTGGGGACAGCTGAGTGGCTCAGTTGGTTAAGAGCATGAGCTCTGAGCAACAGGGTTGCCAGTTTGATTCCCACATGGGCCAGTGAGCTGCACCCAAGCTGAGCTGCTGCTGAGCTGCCAGCTGTGAGAGCACCTGCTCTTAACAACAAGGTTTTTGAAACTGCCACATGGGATGGTGGCTACGCCCACCCATAACTAAGATTGAACATGGCACCTTGAGCTGAGTGGCCGAGAGCTGCTGTTAGTCGGCTGGATGGTGATGGACTTAGAGCTGAGCTAGTTGTGCCCTCTACAACTATTGGGTTGTCGGAAAAGTCATGACGTATTTTTGCAACGAAAAACATAGAAAAAAATACATCATGACTTTTCCAACAAGCCAATAAGATTGAAAGACAACAACTTGGCTGTTCCCCTTCTCCAATTCGCCAATAAAATCTTAAGAAAAAAACTAAACAAAACAAAAAGCAAATATGGCCGGCCTGGTGGTGGAGGGGGCGGAGTCCTCCTCTTCCATACTGTGCACTAACTCCGGTGTGGCAGGAGCACCTTTCTCCAGGGTGGCTTGCCAGATGGAGCCTTTGTAATTGATTATGATAGAACCTGAAAGTTCACACATAAGATTTGGCCTGGAGCCAGGCTCCTCAACGATGCTGCAGAGATTTTTCAACATTAATAATAGAACTTGGAGGCAGCCAACACAAATCTGCCTTTTGATAAACCCCATTGTGAAAGGCTGTAACTAAAATTATAGTTAGGAGGACCAAGAATTTCAAGGAGGTCTTTAAGCTAGGAACTACCTCTTCACACATTTCTGGAAGCAGTGTCAAGAGGCAATGTAAAGTGAGAGATTTAAGTTAAGGAAACAGTTCTCTGATGGTCTGAGTTATGTAACCTATCACTCTATTAATAGACGTATACAATTCTGTAGTTATTGCTTTTTCTATTGATCTCCAAAGTGAGCTATCAATCTATCTTTCAATAGATATGTATACATGTATGCATGCATATGTACATAATTTTAAGTCTATTTTTATGGTCTACATAATTTATTGTACAATTTTGTGATTGGTGGCCACCTTTTACTTAATTATAAGTGACAACTGTAAGCTTCTTATGAACAAAATCTTATTTTTCTAAAATATTTTATATAACACATTAGAGTAGCAGGCATATAATAAGCTGTCAATGAATATTTATTATATAACTTATACCAGAGCAATTTTTTAAACTTGAACTGTAAATTGATAAAGATATCTGTTGGGAGTAAAACATCATATGGTATTAAGTGGATGTTGTAATATCACCTGGGTTTTTTATCATAAATAAGAGTACTCTATATTGTTTTATGACTTATATTGCCCAAAATATCTTTACCAGATGCCTCAAAACAAACTGAAGACCAAAATAACCTAATTTAAAAGTGCTCTAGTATTTTATCATGGTACAAATATTATGCATCTACTTCCTATGAGAAGGTATACTTAAACAAATGGAAAATGTATATAATATTAAAATAATCAAGTATTTAAGTACCCCAATTAAGAGATATTTTCATTTTCAAAGTGGCAAAGCAGGGATATCTATCAATAGTTTTGGTATTTAAAGTTTGAGACTAACGTATTATCTAACTGTCCCAGGTTTCCTAGTGTCCTCAGTAATTTAGATTTATTTGGTCAACCGGCATTCTTTTTTTGTGTCACACAGGTCTTTTCAAAGATTGAATCAGTTACTTGCTGGTAAATATTAGGAGATTGTACATTAAAATCCAGAGCTTTTCTGGAGAGGGTAGGAAAAAATCTAAAAAGTGGGCCCACAGACTTGCATGAAAATAATCGACTAGTATTAAGTATCTTCTGAGCCTTTTAGGTTGAGCATATGCTCTCCAATTCATCACTACTACGACCATATTCCCATTTCACATATTTATGTCACAGCCTGGCTCTGTTGACTTTTGAGTTTGTGATCCCTAACTCAGAAATGATTTAAGTCAAGGAATTCAATATTTGTTATAAGAGTGAAATCTAAGCCCAGTATATTTCAAGATATGAATATATTTCAGTAGTTTTTAATTCCATGTCAAACTATTAGGCATATTAAATAAGAAGGAGAACATGTGAATAAAGCACCTAAATGGCACAGTGGCATTTTTGGCACCAATAATATTTTGAGTGGTGTCTCTAAATTTAAGGGTTCAGGAATTAGTCACTTTTAAGTTGCCATTTTTAGCTGGCAGAAGATATTTATTTTTTAAGAAATTAAATAGAGATGAAAACAGCTTGATGTTTTTATTTTAAGCCTTCTGTCAGTATTTTGACAGATGGCTAGAAACCAAAAATTTTGGACTTTCCCACAGAAGTTCATGCACCCTTGTTTATTCCCTTATGCTCATAATTCTAAAATGTACAGGATCTGAATTATGCTAATAGGAATGAGGAATAAGGAATTCTATGCTCAGCGATTACATGTTACATTTGCAGAATCTGTTAGATTATTAAGACATATCAGTAATGAGTGATCATATGTGAGATTCATTGTTCTTGTAGTTTTATAGCTCTTTTTTTCAGTAGGTAGTGGCTTGGTTCATTTAGGGTATAGTGACTGTTTCAACCTTGAACATTGCCTCAATATGACAACAAAGATAAATAAAATGTTTTAGGGTTTGAATGATATCAGTAAATGTTAAATACATTTAAACAAAAAATGCAATAGGGAGTAAATATTTCTGTGGTAATATCTAGAAAAATATTAGAATGATACCAAAATTTTATTTTATGCTATTATTTTGGTAATATAAACCTCCGAGGACCCTTTTAAAATGTAAAACAACTTTAAGGTTAAAATCTGATTTATCATAATTATTAAAATAGATGTTCAACATTCTACTTAGAATTAAATTTAAAAAGTAATATATATATATATATATATATATATATATATATATATATATATATATATATTTTAAGTACAGATGTCTAAAACAAATTTTTCTAGTTGAAAAGCCAGTACATAATAAATAACACTAAAGATGGGAAATATAATAGTAATGTAAAATGTTCTAACAATACTTTCTATATTACCACGCTGATTCACACTTTTAAAGTTCACAGTTATGGCACATTTTCAACATCACTTTTTATGTAATAAGCTTTAAAAGTAACAACTTCTAGAATTTAGAACTTACAGCACCATGAATGTATTCTTTCAGATTTCTAAACCCACAGTGTGTTTATATTGTTCTCTTAGTTGTAAGTCTTATTATATATTCTTACAAGAAGCTTGCAAGTTGAATGGATATGATCATCTATATATCTCAAAGAGAAAAACAAAAATAAGGAGAGATTAAATGACTTGATAAGGTACTCATGGTCAGAACTGAACTAGAATGGCATATATTTTTCTTCCCTTTTGACAGGGTTTAGTTCTTTAGCATCATATTTTATGCAAGTAACAATTATGAACATGAACCTGTGGACTGGTAATGATTTTTTTGTAGGCACCAAATGTGTTCTTGAATCAATGTTCATGTTTAAAATTTTTGCGGCTTTGTTTAAAGATTCACATTTGGCTTGTTATGTAATTTAGAGTTTTCTCAGTCTGCTCTTGCCATCTTTAATTCAAAAGTAGTTAAGAAAACACTAGAGGATAATGAAGAGGCAGGTTTTTTTTTTACCTGCAATGAGATGCACATGTTAGGTTATAAATGTCCTATCAAGTCTAAACAGTGGCCACACAGTTCATTATGTAAAGGCAAAATTTTATCCAGTATCATTTGGTTTAATAGAAAGGGAGATATTTATTTTACTCAGCAATGAAAGTCCAGTATTTCTTAGGACTACAATTTTGTTCATTTAACTTCCTGGCAATAGTTTGATTTGGTTAAAGACTTCTATAGCCAGAAATGTAAAATGTAAGCACCCAGGGTTTGGGATGGATATATATATATATTAAATTGGATATATATTAAAATGGATATATATATATTAAATATATATATTAAAGATATAGAAGAATCAAGAGGAACAATTTGATTTAACTTGTGATGCCCACATATTATAATGGAACAATCTTCTGGAGGTGTTCATGAGGCTAGGAGGGCAGAATAAACCCTTTTTCTAATATAAATACAGACATAGCTGCCATGTGAATGTAATAAATGGAAATCAGATTGTTCCTAGATAATAAGTACCAAATGGTAGAAAACCAACCTCTAATCTATTGCCAAACCACTAGAACACAGCAAAAGGCAAACAGGACAGTCAAGTAACGGAAATTTCTCGGTATATCTAAATGATTGTACAAAGACCCAATTTTTAAAACCAATGAAAAGATTTCCACAATTTCAGTGTGATACAGAGGTATGTAATATGGGTCCTATCAAAGGTTATTTAATTTGGCAGAAAGGGAACCCATGATTGAACCACTGGAGCGGTATTTCGGAGACATGTAAGCATTTTGTTTGTTAAGTACAAGCAAAAAACTAGCTTGTCAATTAATACATGAGCAAATGAAAACTGGGAGTGGTCTTCATTCATCATACATATGAGGAATTGGTTTTAAGTGAAAACGGGTTTGGAATATATATATATGGAATGTGATATATACTTTTGTAGTTAGAAATGTCTTTTAATTTTAATCTGCATAAAAAAACAAAAAATCTCTTATTTTGGTTTCTTTAGCTAAAACTAAACTATTCCATAAACTTACACTGAGCAAATTTATATTGGGTATATTAACTAAAACAATAAACAACAGTCCAAATGATGAGCAAACTTTTGTCATTCAGTACCATACCATAAACCCAGACTTCCTCTTTGAATCCCACATTTCTATATTCAACATCTAATAAACATCTCCAGTTGGTTGTCCAGTAGTCAAAGTTAACATGAGTGCAAGTAAAATATTGACTTTCTATCATTCACCTCCTTCAAGTCATGCCATTTCAGAAAATGATACCACCACCTAGATGCTCAGAATAAAACCTTGAAATATAATCCTGATCCTTCTTTTATTCTACAGCTCCCAACAAACCATCAGTAAACCCTACAAGCTCTACTTCCAAAATATATCAAGATTCAAGCTTTAATCATCACCTCAACTGATGGAATTCTAGACCAGGTGTCGGCAAACTGCGGCTCGCGAGCCACATGCAGCTCTTTAGGTGCGTTCTGTCTCAAACATTTGCTGACCCCTGGAAGAGCCAATCCTGTCCCTCACAACAATTTAAAAATTATTCGAGAGCCATAAATATATTTTTACATAATCACCATTATGTGAATAATATCCTTTAAAAATTTTATAAATGAAACTATGATAGTTTTATTTTCATTTTCAATTTTACTCCAGAGCCACATACATGTATGTACCCAAATTGCAGCATGTGGCTTTTCCATCTCAAAAGTTTGCCAACTCCTGTTTTAGACCAATTTCCCCTTCTTCCCCTCTTGCTCTATTGAAATAGTGTCCTAGGCAGTTTTGGGGACCTCACTATGGCTTCTTTATAGGCCATGGTACATACACCAGCCTGATGAATACCAAATGTCCTGGTTAAAATCTTTGAGTGACTTATTCCTGCAATTAAAAAACAAACAAACAAAAACACCTTTACTGTGGCCCACGAGGCCCTATAAAACCTAGACCCTGACTCTTCAATGCCATGTCCAGCTTTTATGGTTCTTTCACTATCTTTCAGGTACAAGATATTGTTACTGTTTTCAGTCCTTTGCATCGACTAACTTTTTGTTATCATTCAAGACACAATTCAAATGCTATCTGCTCAGAAAGGGCTTCCCTGATAACTGTTTTAAAAAAATCTCCCACTCATTCTCTTCTATAATGCTCTATTTGATTTTATTCATAACATATAACAGATATGAATTTTAAAATACATTTATTCATGTATTTATGTGTTTATTATCCATTTCCCTCTCTTTCTCCATGTGATGTAAGTTTCTTAAGAGCTGAAATTCATATACTGCTAAAACCCGAGGGCCTAGAACATCATGTGGCCATATTAGATGTTCAATAAATATTTTACAAATTGCCATAACAGATCACAACAGTATCAAATGTGTATAATTGACAAATGTGAGAAAATGAAAATCAAAATGGTAAGCATTATAACATATAAGATATATCAGTAAGACACAATTTCAAAGTACCAATGATGACTTAGTGGGACTAGAAAAAGTAAAAACAAAACTAAAATGTACACAATGAAATCTTGACAGCACTTTTTAGAATTCTTGAAGATTTTCATTAAAAGTTCAAACCTAAAATTACTTAGTTTGCATCTTCAAAATAAATCAGGATGAGCAGTTCACATGCTGTAACAACAACACATAAGTGGTTGTTGGCAGGCCACCACTTAAGAAATAGCAACCTTTCCCTAAGGAGTCTCTGAGGAGAGCAAAGAAATGCATCTATGTTCTCACCTACATGGTGATTCCTTAAAGTACAAAGGTTCTCCATCTGGAACAGTCTACTCAACAGGGCCTCACATTTCTAATCTATGATTTAATAAAGAATAAAAGAATCAACATCTCTAAGTAAGACTGAAATTTCTTATTAGAAGATCTGGTTCCTTTGAACCACTGCTGTGTGTTAAAAAAATTCAACTTTATTGTTGGACCTCTTGCTAGGAAAGATTGCTACAATTTAAAAATTATGTTTTAGTTATTTAACCAAATTTCACCAAAAATGTTTCTTATTTTTTATGCTTCCTCTAACTGACTTTATCTGATACTTCTCACACACCATTAGAATAACACTCATATAGTTTACATTATTTTCATTTTCTACGTTACTTTTAATGCCCCATCCCACCCCCAAATTCCATCCCTACTTTTGTTTTTCTCTTCTTTCCCTATTTTAAAGCTAAGATTAGAGATAAACCTTTTGTTTTACTTTGACCGTAACACACTGAGAGCTAATGGAGAATCTGATGCCAAATTAATTATATATACCAAACCCATCTACAGTGTAATTTCAGTGTGTATGAGTATAATAGAATTCATAATTTATTTCAATGCTTCTTCAATTGATGTATTCATTCCCCCTCTAATCCTTTAAACAAACTGCTGAGAACTTTAGTAATTTTGGAGTACCCTATCCATCAGTCCTCTGAGAGCAAAACAAACAAAACCTACAGTGTTATGTCCAGAGTTACAAGCTCGATAGGCATTCCCTGTTCATCAAATTTGCTAGATCTGGTACTCTGCAAGATTCTAGGCATCCTGTAAAACTAACGCTCAAATTCCACAAGAAAGAACAAACATAAAATATTTCTAACTTATCAGAAATTTGCTTTACTGCAGACCCATTGAGAGCTATTCAGCAAGAGGTACCTATATTTTAAATTCATATTTTATTGATAATATTCATTATTTTGAAATTAAATTTCAGTAATTTGAATCATTAACAAACTTTCAACAAAGTTGATATTTACAAGCAGGGCAACATTTCATACTTAGTAAATAATCATAGGTAATTGAATCTTATTTCTTTTAGTTTATTTTTAATATCAGAAAATTGGGGTCTCATTTTAATAGATGTGAAATAAATATAGATGCACTTAGTGCTATATTAATTTATTTCACAGCTACATAACTAAAATTGAAAATAAAAGGCAAAAATATTTGGTGATATTCTCTTTACAAAACTTTAAAAATGTGTTAATAAATACTTATAACAATACTTTCAAAACCATTTGAGTTAATCAGATATCTTTTAGCAATTTAAAAATATTGAGTTTATTTTCTTTTAATAATTTATATATTTTTTTATCGTAATAAAGATGTATATCCTCCAATGTATCAGCAATTTCAAAAATCATGTAATAAGACTTTGGGAGCTGAAAAGTTATGAGACAGTAATGTTTTATAAGTTAAAAAAGAAAAAATACAGAGATACTACTGTGATAAAAGAATATAAGTAGACTGCAAATTTATAAGTTGAGTTATTTTCATAATGATCGATGATGCAATAAATTTTCTACACACATGTATTAACTGCAAAAGAGTAATTTAGAAAAATGGTTTATTTTAATTCGATCTTTTAGTTACAGTCTTAAAGTATTTTATGGAGACACATTCAGTACTGAGATGAACACAATGCCTATAATAATTATCATCCATATTAATAACTGGCTGTTTCAATAATTTTATTGTTTTTTTATATAACTGACTCTACCGATGAGAATTGCTGAATAAATGAATATACTCATAGTCTGTGTTCATTTACATACCAACTTTCATGCTCACTGCTTGTAATGGCTATCTCAACCAGAGGGTCACAGACGCTGACAAGTATATTCTCTTCATTCCTCCTGCCCCTTGTCATTTCTAAAGCTGACTTGGTAGCCATGCAACATAACAAAGACACAATCCCCAAACTGACCCCCCTTCTTCCCAGTTGCCCTAGTGCTTCTCTAGGACGGTGTCTGCTTTCAGGAGATAAAAGGGAAGGGGGTGCTATTTTATCAACATGTCCCAAACCTCTCTGCTCCTCCCAAATCTACCAGGCCCCTCAACATGATTACTTAGTTCTCCTTCTAGAGACAGAGGATACCCAATGAAAAACCTATATGTTTGCAACCAAAATAGTGATAAATCTTATTTTATTCCTTTGTAAACATCAAGACTGAAGTAAAGCTGTTTTTCCTATGCAATGAATTTCATGAGCAACTACTTTATTAAGGCTGCTTGAAAAATCAATTTCCCCTTCATTTATCTTTATACTCCAGTTTGTTTCACAGAATGGTTTATAATATGACTTTCAACAAAACCCAAAGTGTATGGCTCCATTTTGGGGACAAAAGTTTAAAGGAGTTTGAGCTGATGCTCTGTCCCTTTGGGGTGGGAAGGCAAAAAAAAAATTTTAAAAAAATCATAATTTTGATAAGCAGCAAATAGTAAGGGTAGTGAAGAGAGAGAGAAAAAAAGGAAGGAATATTACAATAAACCAGAACCTGATGAGGATGTTCCAGCACCTCATTGTGCATAACAAAGGTACATGGAAACAAAGTCATCCCAGTCCCATCCTTTCTCATCTTGACTATATTGGCCCTACTATATCACAAGCTTTGTGCTGAACAATGGAAATACCCACTGCTTCAGTGTGGAACATGGGAAAGTGTGAGTGCAGAAGAGAGAAAGTTATTTGACACATTTCCTGGACACACCAAATTCAAAACCCTAAATGTAACTTCTTATAGAATTCTTCATGATGATGAACTGGTGAAATATTCTAGTACTAGATGACCACAGATATATATGGTGCCAAACATATGGATACGCGTTTTAAGAAGGGAAAAAAACTATTAAAATTGTAATAATATATACTGATAAAAAAAGGTGAACACAGTCATGTTTGATTTCTGCAATTACGAGAGGTGCTCAAAGAGGCTACTATCTGCGTCTACATACTTCTAATCATGGTGAACTACTGCTTGAGCAACACTGACCAAAGTATTCACTTGTATACATTTTAAGAAATGTTATGTATGTATTACTTTTCATAATTGAATTGAATTACGGTAGCAATGTGTAATATGACATTCGCTGGCGTTCATCAAATAAATGCTAGCATCATTCATTGTATAACAATTTTAATAGTTTTCTTCCTTTCTTAAAATGTGTATACATTTTTTGGCACCCTCTGTATACATATATTTACACACACACACACACACACACACACACACACACACACACGAGTTCTTACAATTAAGTTCATGAACTTGTTGCAACAATGTTCCTAAGCTTTTTTGATATCCAGAGGGATTCCTCATTACAAATTTGTACCAACTGGATAAATAGTTAACCAAGTTTACTATTTTGAAGTGCTGAGAAGGCTGTGTGAAAAAGCTAGATGAAAACAACCTGAACTTTTTGCCAACAATTCATGGCTCTTGCATCTCGACAATGCACCAGCTCACCCAGCACTGTCTGTGAGGGTGTGTTTAGTTAGTAAACAAATAACTGTATACAAACACCCTCCCTACTCACCTGATCTGGCCCCTCAAGGACTTCTTTCATTCTTTACTTGAAAATAAAGGAAATACTGAAAAGGAGAAATTTTGATGACATTCAGGACATCAAGGGTAATATAATGAGAGCTCTGATTGCCATTCCAGATAAAGAGTTCCAAAACTGCTTTGAAGGGTGGATTAGGCAACTGGTGTCAGTAGATAGCTTCCCAAGGGGAATATTTCAAAGGTGACTGTAGTGATATTCAGCAGTGGGGTATGTAGCACTATTTCTAGGATGAGTTTGCGAACTTAATTGTCCAAACTCGTGCGCGTGTATGTCTGTCTATCTATCTATCTATCTATCTATCTATCTATCTATCTATCTATCTATCTATATCTATCTATCTATATAGATCTATAGACACACACACACACAGACACACACACACACACTAAAATTGTTTTCATTGAGTTAGACTAGAGCTTGAACCAACATGGACTTGCAAATAAAACTTTGCAACAAAAATTCTTTTCAAAAGTTTGCAAATGCCATAACTGTGTTTCAACTTATAGTATCATGCTATAAGTTAAATACTAAATATTTTTAAAATACAAAATAAAAAGTGCACTTTAGTGGACAATATGAAATAGATGATATAAAAAAATCTACTAAATATATTTTGCCTAGGAAAAATACTGTTGCAAATTCCATTTCTCTCCAAAAAAATTCCCTTAGCCAAAATCAGAAACTAATGATATCATACATAGTATTGAGAAAAAAATTTCAAATTCATGATAAACCCAAACAAAGCAAATAATTTAACTATAAATACTTAAGTGTTATCTACAGAGATTATTGCTTATTTTAGTGTCTGAAATACAGCTGTGTCGCTCCCAGTGGGAACCCTTGCTATGTAATATAAGAAACCATTTGGTCTTGTCAGCATTCCGCTTTCTAGAATGAAATTCAGCACTCCAAGGGTACATGGGCTTAGGTCATTAAATCTAACCTCAGTAAATAGTAATCAATAGGAATGAAAGAAATAGTATGTCACAAAGAGAAAAAGACCAAATTGAGGGCTGAATTATTCTAGAAAACACAACTGAAAAGGGCAACATGGAAAAACAATTCTGATCTGAGCTACCTAGGTAATTTTAATTTTTTAATTAACCTTGTTTAGCGCCTTTCATCTCTATCCATGTTTAGTTTGTTGTTGTTTTTTTTATCCATGTTTAATTTTAAATTATTGATCCCAGAGCACTATTAGAAACATCACAGCGCTGATGGCCCTGAGATATTTTATCAGCATGACATCTTGTTTCTAAGGAAAACATGCACATATTCTTTATACTTACTGGAGATGTTGATACCTGGGTTATTCTTAACTGGCTTTCCAAATCTTGTACTTTGTTTTTAAGTTCCATATTTTCTGTTTCTAAGTCTTGAATCTAAAAAGCAAATGATTATTGAATAACTTTCAGAAATTTATCCATGGAAAATACTATTATAAATGGTACATTCAGGAATAGGAGTTCATATTTAAAATTTTAACATATCCTTTTGTGCACAGGGGAGACAATTATTTGATAAAGGTTGGGAAACAGGGAATTCTAGGTCTCAGGAAAGACATGGTATTAAATCTGAAATATGTTTTTACATGTGTGCAAAACTGATGTTCTAATACCTCATTTCTGTGCTTTCTCGTTGCACTGTGCAATCTGTACCCATATCCTGGAGTATAACCGCAAGACAGTGAAACTTGCTTATGATGATTTTGCAGAGAATGGAGAGAGGGTGTAATTTAATTACAGAGGAATCTGATCTCCATGGGAAACCACTTACCCAGCATCTGCTGCTTCTGCTGCTCTGATCCCCATGAGAAGCATCAGGAAGTGAAGCAAAGTCACATGAGAACACTAAGTTCTTGTGGGAATTCAATATAAAATGGTTAAAAACTGTGCAGGGGATCAGGAATGAAAAATTATAGGAACACAGTGAAAGCAGTTCCAATCAGTGTGGGGGAAATTTAATGGCAGGCCTTCTAAATTTGTTTGATGATATGCAAGTTTCCCTGTACTCACATCACATAAATATGAAACAACAAGCTTAGTTTACTCACTCTTTTCTGTAACCCTGCAATCTGTTTTCTTGTTTCAACATCTTTTCCTCCAGATTCTAGAAATTTCCTGTATGCCAGGTCAAATGCTTGGCCGATTGTTAAAGTTATCTCTTCAGCCTTTGTAAAAATAAAACAAAGATGATTTGCATTTTAATAATAATGTGTCAGGCTGTCATTTGTGTCTTGGCAATTGAATGAATAGCTGTTGAAATTGGAAGCAAGAATTCTGTCTCACTTCTCATCTCTTTTATTGCAGTAGTTCATTTTCCTCTGTTCCTCAAACATTTAGTGCCTATTAAATGAATGCATAATGCCAACTACAGTTTCTCTCATTGCTCTGCTACTTGTTTCCTCTTCTGACTGAGGAGGGTCTGTTAAACCCGGCAGGTAACTTGAATGAGGTGCTCTGGGTGGTGCTGTGGAAAACTTGAGGTATGCCCTCTCTGAATGGGACAACTGCTACTGTCCCTGCTAATTATTGGTTGTGGAAATGAGCAATTCCAACCCAGAGTTTTCAGATTTTTAAATACGTGAGATGAGGTCAGATATATGAATCTTTATATAAAGGCTTCCAATTTTAAGTGATAGTAAACAGTATTTATGTAAAACAGTGCTAACTGAACAAAATATATCTATTATCTGAATTTGGACTGGTAAATGATTTACAGTCTCTGGTATATCAACTAGAAACTGCGACAAATATCCTAACTCTACCCCCTCATTCCTTCTCCATTCATATCTCAACTAATATCACAGTGCCTTGTGCAATGTAAACATTAAATATTTATTTATTAAATTATAAAGAAATTTGTAAACACATTAATTGAATGATATCAAATATGTCAGTCATTCTAAGACCTCCAGATAACATTAATTCTTGAAAGTGCCTTCCTTTCACAAATCTATCCTAAAACTTACTGCTATGCTCTGAGCAATCTAAATTGAAAATATGCTTTATTAATAAAGCTTAGGCTATTTAATTAAGACATTGTCATTTTTGTAGTTTACTGTTTAAGGAAGTCATTTAGCCATAAAAAAATATTTCTGGTTTTTAAACCAGTTAACTAAAAAAATGCAAAATATATGCCTAAATTATATATGAAAACTATCTGTCTCATAAAAAAGTAGAAAAAAGAAATGTTCTTTTAATTTGAATTTCCCTTATTATATTAGCTAGTTTCATGGATGACTAAGCTAAGAGGATTGATTTTTATCCCCTGATCATGTAATATAATATAAAGAGCAAGAATATTTTTAAATTATTAAGTACTTTATTTTAAAAAATTATTACATAGCAAACATGAAACATAACAAGAATGTATAATAAATAACTTGCAAATAAATAGACCTAGCAAAAACACTGAATGCAATGATTCCTTCTAGTAATAATAGTGTATGATTCTTTTGACACATGAACCATTCTTTACAATGAGTTAACAAGACAGAAGTTTTAAACTTTGTCTTAAATTTCATTTCACATGTAGGAGGAATGAAGGTTTCATCTGCTATTTAAGTCTTTATCAAGTGCAATATCCAGTGAATAAAACATATGCATTAATATCTGGAAACAAATTTGTGAAAAATAAAGTATGAAAATGATGACTAAAGAGTTGACAGTGACTATATTGGCTTTATGATAAAGAAACCAAATCAATCACATCATAAGATATATCCATAGTCCAATTCTATATACATTTGCATATAGGTTTTTGTGTGAACATAAGTTTTGATTTTTCTGGGATAAATGCTCAAATGGGTCATATGATAGTTGCATGTTACGTTTTTTATAAAATTGCTAAATGTTTCTCTGAGTGGTTGTACCATTTTATATCTCCACCAGCTATGTATAAGTGATCCATTTTCCCACATTCTCATCAGCATTTGGTATCGTCCCTATATTTTATTGTAGCCCTTCTGATAGATATCTCATTTTAATTTTAATTTGCATTTCCTTATGGATACCAATGTTCACAGCTTTTTATATGCTAATTTGCCATCTGATTATCCTCTTTAATGAATTGCTCCTTCATCTTTTGCTCATTTTCCAATTTGATAAATTGTTTTTATGTTGTTCAGTTTTGAGGGTTCTTTATATATTGTAGATACTAATGCTATATCTGATAAAGTTTGCAAATATTTTCTCCCACTCTTAGTCTTCTTATCCTCTTCATAAGGCCTTTCATAGAAAAATCATTTATTTTTGATGAAGTCAAATTTGTGACTCTTTCCATTTACAGCTTCTGCTTTAGATGTCAAGTCTAAGAACTTTGCCTAGCCCTACATCCTGAAGATTCTCTGTTTTTTTTCTAAATGTTTTATAGGTGTACATTTTACATTTAAATATATGATGCATTTTCAGTTAATTTTTATAAAAGGTGTGAGATTTAGGTCAGGGTGTATTCTACTCTTCCATGGAAGTCCAAGTTTACCAGCACCACATTGTTTACATGTTGCACCTTTGTCAAAATCAGTGGGGCAATTTTGTGTGGGCTGATTTCTGTATTCTCTATTCTGTTCTATTAATCTATCCTTTTACCAAAACTACAGTTTTGATTACTGTAGGTATATAAATCTTGAATAGGGTAAAGTGATTTATTTCACTTTATTGATCTTCCTCAACACTGTTTTATCAATCCCAGTTCACTTGCTTTTCCATATAGATGTTTGAATAATCTTATCTATATCTATAAAAAAAACCTTCCTATGATTTTGACAGGAACTGTATTAATGTACAGGAACTGTACAGTAATTTAGAGAGGATATATTAGATTGAGTCTTCCAATCCATGAACATGGTATGTCTCTCCACTTATTTGGATCTCTTTTTATTTCTTCCATCAGTGATTTGTAGTTTTCAGCATACAAGTCCTGTACAAGTTTCACATCGTAGGTTAGAGGTACACCCTTGTATTTTGTTTTTTTAAGTAATTGTACATTTCTGTATCCATACGTTCATTACTAGTAGATAGCCATACAATTGGTTTTTGAATGCTTATTATGTATGCTGCTACCTAGCTGAACTCACTTATTAGATCCAGGTATTGTTTTTTGTAAACTCATTTGGATTTTCTACATAGATAATCATATAGTATTTGCAAAAAAGGTCGGTTTTATTTCTTCCTTTAGAATCTGAATGCTTCTTATTTTATTTTCTTTCCCCATTGCAATGGCTAGATCTTCCAGGACTGTGTTTAATAAGAGTGGTTGAAGTAAAAACCCTGGCCTTCTGAATATTAGGAAGAAAGCATTCCGCTTTTTACCATTAAGTAAAATGTTATCTATAGTTTTAATTTTAAATGGGCTTTATCTAATTAAAGAAGTCTCCTTATATTCCTATTTATCTTACAATGTTTAAGCATGAATGGGTGTTGATTTTTTTTAAAAAATAAAGCATTGATTATATGATCATATGATTTTTTTTCTTTAGTTTGTTAATATGGTTGATTACATTGTTGGATATTTGAAAGCTGAACAAGACTTGCATGTCATGAGCAAACTCCACTTCATCTTGGTATATAATTCCTTTTTTTATTTTGCTGAATATATTTGCTAATAATTTGCTAGGAATCATTGTATATATTTTCCTAAGGGATACGGTTTGGTCTGTAATTTTTATTTTTCTGTTTTTGCACTATGTCCAGTTTTACTATTAGGGAAATACTAGTTTCATAAAATTAATTGGGGAGTGCTCTCATCTCTTCTATTTTTTTGAAATAGGTTGAAATAGGTTGTTAATTTTTCTTTAAGCATTTTATATATGCCTCTAGTGAAACCATCTAGACCTGGAGATTTCGCTTTCTATATGATTTAAATTATATATTCAATTTCCTGTATAGTTATGGGGCTATTCAAATTATATATTTATATTGGGTGATTTAATATAGCTTTTGTTTCTTGAAAAGTTGATTCAGCTCATCTATGTTATCAAATTTATGTGTATATGGTCATTTACGGCATCTTATTATCCTTTTGCTATCTGGAGAGTCTGCAATAAAATTGCCTATTTCATTCCTGACATTGGTAACTTCTGTCCTTTATTTTTAGTTTGCAAATCTTATTAAAATTTTTGTTACTTTTATGATCTTTCAAAGAACCAGCTCTTTGTATCAATGATTCCCTCTATTGTTGTTTTTAATTTCATTAATTTTTAAAAATCTTTCTTATTTTCTTCCTTCTGCTTACTTTGAATTTTTTTTGATATTTTGTTTTCTAGGTACTTGAGGTGGGAGCTCAGATTATTGATTTCAGATTTTTGTTCTTTCTAATTTATTAAATTAATTCTTATAAGTATCTGTATCACCAAAATATTATGTTCTATTTCATTTATATGTAGTTCACTGCATCTTAAAATTTTTCCTTTGGAAATTCCTCTTTGACATGGAATGTTTACAAATGTGACATTTCATTTCCAAGGTTTTAAAGACATTTCTATTATCGACCTGTTATTGATTTTTAGATTGATTTATTTTTTGTCCTTTCTTTGTCATTTCAATTTTTTGAAATTTATTTTATAGCCCAGGATGTGGTCTATTTTATTGCATGGGTTTTCTTTACATTTTCCATTTCTTTGCTTATATTTTTTATTACTTTGATAAGATTTTTCTGGAAAAATAAATGTTTCAAGTGTGCATATAATTTTTTTATTTTTTGAAAATGGATCTTTTAAAATCTTTTTCTGGTAATTCTAATACCTCATTTCAGTGTTGGGGTCTATTGGTCATCTTTTTCATTTAGTTTAAGATCATCTTGTTTTTGATAGGATGATTGATTTTTAGTTGAATCCTGGATATGTTAGATATTATATGAGACTCTAACAATTATGTGAACTTCGTGTTTTGGGTGGCTCACTCTGACACAGTTTCAGTAGGAGAATGGGACTGGGAGAGCACAGCCTCATTACTGCCTGGTAGAGCTAACGCCTCCTCACTTGGCCTGTCTTCATTACTGCTTGTCAGGGTTGAGTATGCTAACTCCCCATACGCTCTTCATGGTTACCATGGAAGAAGGGAGAGTCATTAACACAACGTGATACTGTTAATAAAGTAGCGAATCTCAGCCCATGGCATACTAGCACAGGTTTCCTCTATCTTTCAAACTCTGAACAATTTCACAGATATGCTGTAAAGATAAAATGAGTAGAAAAGGCAAAGGCCTCAATAAGAGCAGATGGACTCTCGCAGTTATGACAGTAATACTGCATGATGGGACAAATGCTAAAATGGCAATCTAATGTCTTAAATTTTAATCCTCATTCTGTTATTACCTAGCTTTGTAAATTTGGGAAAGACACTCGACTTTTCTGGTCTTGGTTTCTTAAAATAAAAGGAAAGAATTGTGCCAATTGAGCCATAATTTATTTTCCTGTTATAATACTCTAAGATTGTATGGGAGTCAAATAAATAAAGATAAAATATTTGACACAAAAATGTAAGAAAGCTAATATTTATAATGATCTATGATTATGATTATTTTAAAGGACTCCATGGAATTTTATTTCTATGTGTAAGGCAAGAAAGAACAACAACTAAATTTACTGCTTTGTGTAAGTGGTGAAGGATTATTTTATATTACACATAGAATATATCTACTTTAATCTTCTCAATCACATGGAAAAAAACATCTGCAAACAATTATGGTTATGAAGCACTTGGAACATTAAATATAATGCATTCATTCAATAGGATAAATTTCAAAAACAACTTGAACTTCATATAAAATGCCTAATTGTGCATATGAGTAAGCATATTTTTCTGATGAGATGTTCCATAATGTTCATCAAATTCTCAAAAAATATTTTGATGCCCTGTAGCTTAGCACATTAGTTTGCCTTTTTAGAGCATTATAGTGTAAACGATACAGATAATAACTCATTCTACTTTTTGTCAATTTTTCCAAATGATATTTATTTCAGGAAACATTCATTGAGCATTTATTGTCCACCTGATGTAGGGTTTATATGGACAAATAAAAAGGTTTCTGAGGGCCGGCTGAGTGGCTCAGTTGGTTAAGAGCTCACTCAAGAGTGCAAGCTGAGCTCTGAGCAATAGCAGTTGGATGCCCAGCCTGGGCTGAGCTGTGGCTAAGCTGCCAATAGATGGCAGGATGGCTCAGCTAAAAAAAATAAAAATAAAAAAGTTTCTGTTTTCAAGAAGCTAACATATTGAATCCAGAGAACCAAAATTACATGATAGTGATAATAATATTAGTACTCTGATATTTCTGACAGCATGAAAAATGAGCAAATAAATGAATTAAGTTCTTTTTCTTGTCTAAGTTGTTGAAGTTAGATGTTCCTCCTTCACTAAAACCACCAATGGTTGTGATGTGTGCTTGGAATTCACATCTTGTTTTATAAAAGGGCCTCAGACTAGTTTATGATTAACACTAGCTTATGCATATAATCAAGACACAGTGTTTTCCTTAAGATACCAGAAGATTAAAGAACTGTTGTGGAGCTTAACTTTGGAATTCCCTGATTGCTCTTACTCGCTAAGAACTTTAGATTGCCTTCACAAGCTAGCACATAGGCAAGCATACGCATACACAAATGATTCTATAATCTTTCATTATATTAAGTTTTCTGAATGAATAATCTAAAATTTAAAAACAAACAAACATATTTTCAAAGTATTGGAGATTTTTTTAAGGAGTCATACAGATTTTATTTCCTAGAGTTTAAAATATTTATTTTCATCAGACTCATTACATTCCAGAAAAAAACAACAACCCTGCTCACCATTACTCTTTGCATTACGTGCATATTACTAAATCATATGTAAGATGAGAATTGCAAATAATTTGAATGAGTATAAGGGAAAAGAATGCATAACATAAGCAGGCATGATATTCTAAGACAAAAAATTTGCATGCAAGTTTGTGCCCCTGAACATGAGAATTTAGTTAAAGATGAAATCCTGAAGCATAATCTCATGACAGGCTGGATCTATTAGTGTAGTTAAGTATTTGCAGACCTTATTCATTTCCAAATACTTTACTAATGCCGGAAACAAGACAATTCCTGATTTGTAAACCAGAATAAACCACCCTAAAACATCTGGCATACTTACACACTTTTCGCTGTCAAATACATAGCACAAATGTTTATTTGACTCAGAATCTTTGCATATGAAAGTGAATATCCTCTTGTCGGTTTTATCATCTGCACAAAATGATATTCTGTGAAGCTGGCAATTATGTTGGACTTCCTGTGAACACATGTGGAAATAAACATAGTTGAAGAGATTTTTCTTTTTCCATTTTCTGAAATACCAGCTTGTGTTAATAACGTATAACTTATGATTTTTAAAAGTGAAACAATCATCTGTCAAACTTTAGTTTTATAATTACATACACCCCAATCTTAAACAAATACGTAATGGAGATGGACCTCCTGACTCAGGAGTAAACTAAAATAGTCATTCCAATGGTACTTAGAAAAACACAAGTAAAATTCAAAAGGATCAGAAGTTCATGGGCTTTCTGAGCTTGCTAAGATTTGATTTATGACTCCAATTCACATTACTGTTCATCAGGCTAAAAATTAGTACATAAAGTGAAATATACAAAAAAATGTTAAGAGAGCTTGTCTACAGCAGTTCATTCTTTCCCTGAATACAAACCAAATCGTAAGTCATCAAAGGGCTCCTTGCATGCAAGCATGAAAATTAAAATGAGGCAGTATATTGTAAGATTTAATGACTTTTGTCATTACTAGATAGTCTGATTCATCCATTTCAACAGGATGCAGGAGTGTATGTAATTATAAAACTAAAGTTTGACAGATGATTGTTTCACTTTTAAAAATCATGCTAAAAAGAAGGGCTTAAATAATTAAGACTTTTTGAGGGCATCTTCCCTTTTTTGTGGTTAGTGCTGAGTTGGACAATGACCACGTCTGTCTGAGACTATCATTCTCTTATACTTTGTCTGATCAACCAGTTTCTTCTCATTGACATATTTTTTGTTTTCATGTTAGTACAGTCAATCAAACAATAGCCTTCATTTGCACTGTAGCTCCCAAATACAAATAGCAGGGCTATGTCAGTTTATTAATTGTATGATCATGTTAATGATTCATAAAAAAGAAATATCATTATTAGATGATACAAAAAGTGATTCACTTTTTTCCATTTACAAAACAAACTATATGTAACATGAAAACACACCATTCATATAGCTGGTGGTGAAACCATACAGTCCCTCATTCAATCACCTATCAGTATGATCACAGAAAGCCTTTGGTTATGAAAGCTGGAAATCATCTTCAAATTATCTTCATTTTTGTTTAGATTAGCAGAGATATCTTCCTACAAAAGAAGTCTAGGAAGCTGAAACTCGTAATTTTATTATTTGTGTGAGATTTTGATGTAGTGAGAGATCTTTATGAATTTTAAATGTAGTACTAATTTTTGGTGATACAGTTGAAAGAGACTCAGGAACAAAATAAAGCACCGTTAACAAAACAATTATCCTTTAACATTGGTGACATTGTATTGGAATTGGAACAAAAAATAAGTAAATCCCCAGTTCACCTAGCTCCCCATATTCTCTTTATGGTCCCTAACACTGCATGATCTTCATTTGGGACACAAGTGAGAAAAGCAGAGAGGAAAGAGATACAGAAAGAAAGATATTGGAGCCTATGATATTACTTTTGCTTCCATTTTCATCCATCCAAATGAGATACAAATATGGTTTATTTTTTATCAAGTCCATGTTATGTTAACAATGAATTTTTAAATCCTGACTTATATTTTACTGTAAAAGAAATTATTTTAGGAGCATCATTTTTTTTTTTGACTAAATTACAAGTTATACCCAAAATAAAATGAATGCCAGATATTTTTCTGGTTCGCTCATGTCTCCTCAGTGGTTTCCAAATGCATATAATATACTATATCAGAATCACCTTGGGAGTTGTTTGTTTTTTTATTTGTATTGTTTTTATTTGTATTGTTTTTTTTGTATTGTTTTTATTTGTATTGTTTTTTTGTACTTTGTATGTTTTTATTTGTATTGTTTTTTATTTGTATTTGTACTGTTTGTTTTTTATTTGTATTGTATAAATAACATAGATTCTAAGCCTTGCTCTGCAGATTCTGAATCTGAAAGGCTTGGATAGACTCCAACGATTTGCATCTATAGTCTCCTAGAAGCACTGATGCAGAGCTGCAAACTCCCTCTTTTAGATTACCAACATCTTCAGGGATTCAAAAAATGTTACATTCTATATATGTGAATAGAGTAAGATACTCTGTGTTCATATACAATATATGGGTAAAGAATCAGTTGCTCTATGTTTACATGTAATATAATTGAATTTATAAAGCATGATAAAAATTTGGTGAATGCTTACATAAAAAAATTTATTACAGTAAAAGACACATTGCCATTAATCCCCCTCAAATTACCCTCCCTTGCTTTGAACATACGTATCCCATTGTTCTTGCCACTTTCTGAAGCAGCTCTGAAAGTCCTCTTTCGTAAATGTCTTTAGTTGCGCTGTCATGGCTGCTTCAATGTCCTGAATCGATTCAAAATGTTTGCATTTCATGGTTGTTTGTGCCAGATCTGGTGAATAAAGTGGATGAGAATACACTGCAATATTTTTATTTGACAGAAATTGCCATACCAGAAAGGATGTGTGACATGGAGCCTTTCAGTTGTGATCACAAAATATGGTGAATGTTGCTGCCGAGTGCCATCCAATGGAAAGGCAGGGAGTTTCAAAATAGGGAGTGGTGTGTCAAACCTGAGCAACAGTGTGCAATAAGTTTCAATTTGTTCAGTGCAGCCAGCTGAGTGTGAGCTACGGTTGAGAGAAGGTGTGTTTTAAAGTATGCACTAAATCATCCCCCATCTTGACAATGCTCCATGTCACACATCACTTCTGGAATACAGCAATTTCTGTCAAATAAAAAAATTATGATGTGTCCTCATCTACCTTATTCACTGGATCTGACACTGTGTGACTTCTGGCTCTTCCCCAAAGTCAAAATGATTCAGGACATCGAGGCAGCCATGAAGCCAAACTAAAGACACAAAAGAGGACTTTCAGAACTGTTTCAGAAAGTGTCAAGAACAATGGTGTGGTCACACACCAGCCTAACCATCTGCCCCCATGAACCTTCCAAGAAAGACAAATCCTTATAGAGACATTACTTCAACATTATGCCTAGTCTATCTTCTTGTGTGGCCCCAGAAGATGGTTGGTTAGTCAATGACGGGTAAGACCCCTCATGGGAGGGGCATCCCAAGCCAGGCACAGTCGCATGGATGCCATAGGAGAAATCATGGAGTTGAGGAATATGGGCAAAGACCGCTTTTCTCAGGTGCTAAGAGCTTGCCTATAGAATGACCTAATAAGGTGATGACATCTGTCCTCCATGCATTCTTGTCAGTGAGTCTTGGCATAAGAAGTTTCTGTCTCTTGGGAGGTGCACGTAAGCATATCATGGGACTTTTGGTAATGGCAGCATGCGGGCATGGGTGATTTGACTTTGAGCTCAGTTGTCTGGTATGATGTATAGGACTTACAGACCATGAAAAAAAACAATGCTATTTCCTTGTGTGTATCCTAATAAAAGCCTTGCAGTGGCTCAGTTCGGGGATCTCAGTCCATGAGACTTTGAGTCCCCTGGCACCAACTGCATTTTCTACTCTTAATTGTCTCTCTTTCTTTCTTAACCTAATTCTGTCCCTTTTCCACTCCCACTGCTCTGTCGTGCAGGAATGCGACACAATGGGATAAGTATATTCAAAGCAAAGGGGAGTATTTTACTGTAATATATTTTTTTATTTAAACATTCACAGTATTGTTTGATCACACCTTGTATAAGACATTTCAAAGGTATTAAAATTTGAGGCCATTCTTCAAGTTTGGTAGGAATAAAAATAGATATGTTTCTTTCCCATTAAAAGCTTAGAAAGCTTACACTTAATTTTGGGGGATTAACTTGGGCCTCTTGAAAATTAGCTATTAAGTATAGGAAACTGAGGCTTTGTGACAGGAAAGGAAAGCATTGGTGCTACTGATTTGGGTAAGGCAAAGGCAAAATATGATGATCACAAGTCAATTGGCTAATTGTATTGAGTTGAATTCTACCTTATTGATGTTTTGTAAATGGGGTTTAGGTTGGGGAAGGCATGCAAATTTGATAGTAAGAGTTTAGGAAACAGAATGATGTAGCTGACAGTTGTCAGTGGAAACTGGAGACATTATGGGTGACTCTAGAATAATGAGCTGGTAAAATTGTGCTACATTTGCATTCATATGATCCATTTCTGTCTCTGTTTACCATCACTCTTTGCATTATATGCATATTATGAAATCATATTTGACATTGAAATTACCAGTAAATGAAGTGTTTATAAAATAAATAAATGCACACACATGATATTATGTTAGTGGTCTGTAATATCTTTTTTTTAAAGATTTTTTGGGGAGTTGGGGGTGGGGAACAGCATTAGGGAATCGGGGAAGGGTAACAGAGAAGTTGCTGTCCTTTCATTCTTCAGTCTAGTTGTGGAGGACGTTGCTTCACTGGCCCATGTCGGCATAGTCATTGCACTCTTCCTGGATGAGGCAGATTGGTCACCAGCCTCTGGACTGCCGCTCACAGCGGCTATTGTCAGCTCACACTGGCTACAGGCCGCTCATGCTGGCTGCCCGCCACTCAATGTAGCCTATGGCAACCCACTGCAGCAGGGGCTGCAGCCTACACCATCGCCGGGACTCATGCAGCCCAGATCCAGGAGGCGCTGTTGTTCACCATCTTAGCTGTAGAGGTCAGTGTCACTGGCCCTCAAATGTGGGATCTGAACTGGAGCAGCTGGCGTCCCAAGCCAGCTCTTAACCAATGTGCCACTGAGTGGGCCCTTGTACTATCTTTAAGTCTTTACATTTTGTGCTCTTTACATTTAATGATATGCCATCATTAAATGGTCAATTCTAAACACTAAAGAAGTTCTCTCTGTGAACTGCATCTCACCATATTTGTATTTTCTAAATATTTAAACATTGTATTAATTAATGAAAAATTTGAAACATTATAAATGTTCAATAATAGGATAATGGTTTAGTAGATTATAATGTGTAGATTATGGTATTGGTGAAATTTTTATAGTTTGGATGTATTATGGGTAGGGTCAAATCAAAAAGAACAACAGCATATATAAATAATACATAAAGTGTATTGTCAGTCCTACATATTTCAAGGTGTGCTTTGACATATCCTAAACATTCATGTTAAAATATTGACTTAATAGTTAATTATATACACACACACTCCAAAACAGTTATAGGATCTATATGGTTTAGAAAAAACTTTAAATGTGGTTTACAAATGATCTGTTCTGGCTGGACATTCGCCACTATCCATTTAATTTTAAAAAGGAAATGCAGGACTAAGATTATTTTTCTTTTTAATTGTGTATAAGATGACGTTTTGGTTGCTGTATTTCTGGTTGCATTGTCACTGTATAACTTATTGCTTCCTCAACCAATTTTTCTTTTGTAACTACCATTGGTCCAATGAATTCATCTCAGCCAGCCCACCTGGTCAGTAGATAATGTCTAACTTTTACTTTTAACTGCCTTGTTTCCCAGTAAAATACAAACACACACACACACACACATACACACACACACACACACTGTGCCAAAAATTGAATATACATGTTAAGAAAGGAAAAAAACTGTATTAAAATTATGCTGATGGTAACCACTTTGAGTACCTCTTATAATTGCAGATGTCAAATATGACTTGTATTCATCTTTTGTTATCGGTATACAGTGAGTATTACAATTTTAATATAGGTTTTTTTTTCTTTCTGAAAATATGTATAATTGTTTTGGCACCCTTGGTGTGTGTGTGTGTGTGTGTGTGTGTGTGTGTGTGTGTGTGTGTGTATTCTTCATTAAACCTTCCACTACCCTTTCACGATTTCTTTGTCTTCTTTTAGCCACCTCAGCAGTAATTATTTGGGGATAGCTATAACCAAAAGAAAGTCTCCAACTCTTTGTTATTTAATATTGAGTGTGGAAAACAGAAAGAAATTAGGCAGCATAGTTGTGGGAAGTTTTAAATTTTTGGTTTGAAAAGCTGAAAGAATACCATTGTTCTTTAATTTGGAATTGAATAATAACTGTGGGGGTATCCATGCCGTAGTCCAGTTATACTCAAACATATTAAAAAATGCAAAATTTCCACGGAGATTCTGATTCTGTCTGCTAAGATAGGCCTTAGAACTTATTTTTGGAAATTGCTCAGGTATTTTTAGTGCAAGTATTCCACGGACTATCATTTGAAAATGTGAGTGACTGCATGCAGCCAGCAGACTATCTCTACACCAGAACCCCTGAAATTACAGTGTGCATATAAATCACTGTGTTTTTTTAAAATTATAGACTCCGATTCAGTAGGTCTGGAATGGGGCCTGAGATTCTACATTTCTAACAAGCTCCCAGATGATGTCTCGTCTGCAGACCACACTTTGAATAGCAAGATACTGTTTGGGGCTCGTACACACATAGATGAAGGCATCAATGGCAAACGCTGGAAAAATTGCAGGCTGTGAAAAAAATTTTCATAATCTGTTTACAGGTCAGGGTTTCCCTGGGCTTTCAAATTGAATTAATTTGTCAATAAGCATGCTACAGCGTTAGAGGAAAGCATTGGCAATATGTATTTGTAAAATAATTGGATAAATGTTTATCAGTTTTTCCAAAGTGATGTGCATGGTCTTATCAAAATTACAAAACAAGAACTCTGAGGCATTGGGAATACTATATTAGGGCTAAAGAATTGTTAGGGCTGCCATAACAAAATACAACACATTTGGTAGCCTAAATAACAGATATTAATTTTCTCATAGTTCTGGAGGCTGGAAGTCCAAGATCAAGATGTTTGCAGGTTTGGTTTCTGTTGCAGCGTCTCGTCTCGCAGCTTGCAGATGGTCACCTTCTCTCTGTGTCCATATGTGGCCTTTCCATGGGGCTCATACATCTGTCATGTCTCTACCTCTTCTTATAAGGATTGAGACCCCAGTATGACCTCATTTAACCTTAAAGGCCCTATCTCTAAATACAGTCAAATTGGGTGTTAGGGCTTCCATGCTGGAATTTTGATTGGAAACAGCTCAGTCCAGAACGAGTACATATTGATGAATGCGAAGCCAGAATAGGTTATATTTAAAATTTTTTTCCATTGGATTTGTAGGGGCAAAGGTTCTTAAATACAGGAACCTTAAGTTTATGCTGTGTTATGGGCTAAACTGTATTCCACCAAAATTTATATGTTCAAGCCTTAAACCCCGCTGTGTCTCAGTATGTGATTATCTTTGGAGATAAGGCTTGAAAGATGTGATTAAGTTAAAATGAGTTCATTAGGGTGGCTCCTTATCTAATCTAACTGGCATCCTCATAAGAAAAGAAAAACAGATGCACACAGGAAGAGACACCAAAGGTGTGTGTACCCAGGTGACCACTGAATGACACGAGAAGAAGGCAGCCATCAGCAAACCAGGGAAAGAAGTCTCAGAGGAAAACAACTTTAACCCCCAGGACAGCGAGAAAATAAATTTCTGCTGAGACATCAAATCTGTGGTATTTTATTATGGAAGCCCCCAGTAAAATAATACATACTGGTTATGTCTACGGGCAGTAAGAGTTAATCCCAGACATTTTAAGAAACAATACACAACTTTTGTCTCCTTTCACACTCAATGAACCACAGTTGATGCACCTCTTTCACAGCACAGGAAGAAAAATTCCTAAATATTGGGTTGTCGGAAAAGTCATGATGCATTTTTGCGATGAAAAACATAGAAAAAATATGTCATGACTTTTCCGACAACCCAATACAAGACTAAATGCTATTGAATGCATTTAATAAAAATTATTACATCCCAGACACAGGCTGAAGAACAGACCACACAGAAAGCAATCACAAAAGGTGTTTTTTCCCCTTAAATATCGTATAGGTTTAAATGGTCATTAACTGAGAATTAAACAGTTTCAGTTGGTAATGAATTTTACATACTTATTAAAATAAAAGTATAAATACAATTAATTAAAGATTAGAGTACTTCTGAAATTCAAAAGTTAGTCGTCTTACCTTTGTTTTAGGTTCTAGAATTTTTACTCCATAAATTGATATTTGCAACTCAACTTTAGGAATTTTCTGGCCTTCAGATTTCTTGATATGTCTCGCAAACTACAAATGAAAAATTATTCACAAAACTGTAATTCTGTTTCCATAAAGAATAAATACAAATACATATGTAGCTTGTATTCAGTGTTGAACTTTCATTAAATTATTGCCCATTATAAAATATTTTATAATCCTCCCATAGCTTCAAAATATTTAATAGAAATTATAGTCATCTACTATTACTATCATTAAAATCATACTGGTCATCAATAACATTTTAAAAACAATTTTACTGTACTTCATGGTATTTAAATAATTGTATTCATACCAGTAGAGAAAATGAAAACTCTTTGTGAGAAGATAAGCAGAGTTCAATTTCTTTTCCCCCTGTGGTTCTTTTGTTTTTAATACCATTGGGGAACTTACAGTTAGATATGCTATTTTCGGCATTTCTAGATACTTACCTTGTTTAGTATATCATCGTGAGATAGGAAAATTAAAGGCAGTCAGGCAAATTGCCATGGTAGAGGGAATCAGGGTGGAAACCATAACAGAGTCAGTTGAAATAATTTATTAGCTAACAGATAGTTTTTAAGTCACAGGACCCACCAGAGTGACAAACTCAGGTGGGGGAGGAAGAAGGACTCTTTTTCCAAGTCAAGGATTCCCAGGTGGAATGCATATCTTGAAAGAGGTTATGTAACATAAGATAAGATTGTCAGAAGTCCTTTCTTCAAAGTCAGTCTCCACTAACATGCTCCTCTCAGAGCAGTGGCATGTATTAAGCTGATTAAGTTCTAAGGAAATTAGATAGTTTTGAGAAAAGGCTTCCTCCCTGCTAGGCAACAATGTAAATCTGATAATAGTGCCAAGAGGCATCAGGGAGCCCTCTCCCCAGATATGCAAAAGGTATAAAAAACCAAAGCTTTTGCCCTAATTGGGGACCACAGTAGGGACCCCTTCTTGTTTTGAGAGCTGTTACTCTAATAAACTGTCCTCTGCTGTAAACTCTACCTATCTGGTCCGTGTCTCCATTTTTTGGTTTCAAGAGGCTAAGATACCAGCACAAGAAATATCCTACATCAATTGTACCCACTCATATCAGTGAATGTAAAGAGACTGATTACCATATTCAAACTGAAGCTAAGAATTGTAATTATCCCAGCTAAAATACAGTACTGAGAACTAGACTCAGTCTAGAATTACAAATGTAGTGAGCTTCTTGAAAAATAACTTTTTTAAATGCATTCATAGTAGTATTTATTGTATCTTCTTATTGAATTAATTAGTGTATGTAAATGCTTATCAGGTTCTGTTACAAAATCAAAAAGAAAATCAGAATATTCATGTACTTGGCAGATGAAATTTCTGTCTCTTTGATAGCACTGCCAGAACTGGTGCTGGAAAAAAAATCACAGGATTCCAGTTAAATTTGAATATTAAATAATGAATATATTTTAAAAGTTTTTATTTTAGAATACATATATATACTCTATATGTATGTATACACACAAATTATACACACACACACACTCACACACACACACACACAAGGTCAGACAATTAAGTTTGTGAACTTGCAACGATGTTGCTAACCTTTTTTTGATATCAGAGGGATTATTCATTATGAATTTGTACCAACTGGACTAACAGTTAACCAAGTTTACTATTTGGAAGTGCTGAAAAGGCTGCATGAAAAAGTTAGACGACCTGAGCTTTTCTGCAACAATTTATAGCGCTTGCATCACAACAATATACGGCACTGTCTGTGAGGGAGTTTTAGCCAGCAAACAAACAACTGTATTGGAACATCCTCCCTAGTCACCTAATCTGGCCCCCAATGACTTCTTTCTTTACCCGAAGATAAAGGAAATATTGAAAGAAAGGCATTTTGATGACATTTAGGGCATCAAGGGTAATAGGACGACAGCCCTGATGGCCATTCCAGAAAAAGAATTCCAAAATTGCTTTGAAGGGTGGACTAGGCCCTGGCATCCGTGCATAGCTTCCCAAGGGGAGTACTTCAAAGTTTATTGTAGTAATATTCAGCAATGAGGTATGTAGCACTTTTTCTAGGATTGATATGAGCCAAACAAGTAACTCCCCCTCACCCCCATTGGATAACTTTTAAGTCTCCTCTTCCCTAGTTTCCTAGCCCCTGGTTTTGATTACTCTCCTAATCAGTTTCTGAAACCTAGACTAAAGATTGCCCCTAGACTGAATCACAGAATATCTCTCACTCACCCCAGCTTTAGATGACTACTTAAAAGCCTGTGATTTCCCAACATTCCCCAAGCCATTCTGGACCTAACTCTTGGATAATCCCATCCCAGAGAGTAAACAGGGTTTAAAATTCCCTGAGGCCAGTATACTTGTTGATTGTAAACATTAAAGGCTACTGTTATTTGCAAACCCATAGCCACCTAACATCAATAGCTTTGAGCTCTGCTCTTTAAGAAATGTATTAATTAAAATATATTTTTTCCTCATTGAGGAGCCTTGGGGATACAGAGGGCACCCCAGCAAGATTGCCAATCACAACCAAAGAAGCCAACAGGATCTTCCAGGGGGATCTCCAGACACCTTCCTCTCATGTGAGATCAGATAGGGTGAGAGTTGCTTGAATCCCCCAAGTAGGCAAAGACAGCTCTATACCCCTGCCCCAGCAGGAAGCAGATACAGAAGAAAAGACCTCCTGTTCCTCAGCTTCCCATAGAGATTTTATAGGGATCATCTCTCTCAAGGGGAAAACAAGACAGGCAGCTAGAGGCAGCATTGGGTCTCTGCATTCCTGCACATCCCACAGAATACACTGCCCAGACCTCAGCTCTCCACCCAAAACTTCCCCTTTTCATTGTAATTATCTAGCTCTACAGGGAAACAAATGGGTACAAAATACCTGACTAGATTAGACCAGTCACTCACACCTGCTCAGTAAAGACCACAATGACCTTCATTTCACCTGGGCCTCATTATACCATCATTTTAACATCATACATATGCCCAGAAATTCATTAATATCATTAAAACAGACTGAATTCTAGGAAGGAAACTGTACAGTCTAAAGAGATGAGCTAATAGCCTGTTGTCAATCACAGGTGTCAATCAAAAATGAGTAATAGCCTGTTGTCAATCACAGGTGCCAATCAAGTGGTCCCAAGCCCAAAGAAGAACAGCCCATTCTAGAGAAAGAAGGGATAAAAACTCCAAGTCCTGGCCAGTCAGGTCCTTGTTTGAGCCCTTTTGAGCTTCCTTTGCTTGGTCTGCTCCACATTCTTTGGAGTGTGCTTTCTTTTCTAATAATGGCCCTTGAGCCATTCTCTACTGCTTTTGTTTCTTTGAAATGTATATTTACTTCTAATAAACTCCTTTTTCTGTAACTTTACCTCTCTGGTCCACATCTCTATTCTTCAGCTTCACGAGACTATGATCCCAACACAAGAAAAATCCTACATCAGGATGAGTTCGTGAACTTAATTGTCCTATCTCATTTCATAAACACACACACACACACACACACACACACACACACAATTTAGTATAAGTGTGTTCCCCGTAATGTTTTGGACATACTTATATTAAAAAAATTAGTCACAGTGTATCTGAAATTCAAAGTTAATTGAGTGTCCTGATTTGTCTAGCAATGCTACTCTCTTCCTACTTTGATCCTTCCCCTATCTTTTTTTATAAGAAGTGAAAAAAAGAAGAGAAAAAAAACCCATTGAAAAGAATAGGATTTCTTACCCCTTTTTTAGGGATTCAAAAGATTATTTCCTAATGTAACATCTTTTCAGCATATGGATCATCCTAACCTAACTCAAAATAGGTTAAACATAAGGCAGTGTAGGGTTTCAGTTCTCTTTTGTGTGTCATATTTATTTGCATTGTTCATTTCTCACTAATTTAGGGCAGATGTGAATACACATGGTATAGTTCAATCCTGGAGCAGAGCGTGGTTAAAGCCCTATTTCTCTTTTCATGGCCTTGCACTGCCATGGAGAATAATATAATTAATGCATATACAAATGCCTTGAAGTGTCTGCCTTGATATCCTGGAGGTGGGGGGATACCATTCATTTTACTTCATTTTGGGTGGCATAATTTTTTAGCTTGCTGTCTGTTCTGTTCTATGAATGTAGGCAGCTTTCTTTTTTTCTCTTTTGTATCCAGCCTTCTGCACACGCATTGAACTAATTTGTGCCAGATAATTTTTATTTTTTTAAGAAACTTATTAAAATAGTTAAAAATGATCCCAGCTCTCTCCAAAGAAAGTGGATTAATTTTGTTTCTTTTCCCTTTGTAATCTCCTTCCTACATTGGCATAATTAAAACAATTTGGGGTGTTCACATAAAAAGGCTTACAAAATCCATCTATGTGAACGAATCTGAACAAAGCCACTCCCGTCCTGGGCTGCAGAAGCATTCCAAGCTGGCTTCCTAGGGGCTGCCTTTTCCAAAAACAGACAATGAGCAGCACTCTTGAGGCCATTTCCACATCTGGACACAACCATTCCTGTGACTCCTTTTAGTTTCTAAAAAGTCCACCACAGATCACTAATATTCCCACCCCCCCCCAGGGCAGTGTCACTGGCCCTCATATCTGGGACCCGAACCGGGGCTGCTGGTATCCCAAGCCAGCGTTTAACCACCGCACCACTCGGCCAGCCTGACAGATCACTAATATTAAACTTATCCATTGAGCTATTTCTTTTCTGCCTGAAAAAAGGGAAATAAGAATGGAAGAAGGAAGGAAATAGGGGCTTCAGGTAGGAAAAACAAAAAGGGGAGGAAGCGAAGGGGGAACAAGAGAATGAGATAAAGAAAAACACATAAAATATCTGATCTAAGGCTTGTGAAGCCTTTTTCTCTGCTTCATATCAAGATGAAGTAATTGTGTTCAAAGATTCATAGGTCCTTCAAGCCCATACATTGGTCATAAAGTGGGTCTGCAGCAATCAGGCTTAGAACCTAGTTTGTGCAGCTACCCAGCACTAAATAACCTTCTTTTGCACAGCATATTTTCTGCATTAAAATAATAAATGTCCCAGTCCTATTTTCATGTATAGCAAGGTTTATACTGGTTATTAGCCTTGACTGTTACACAGATGTTGCAAAACACTTATGCCTTAGATGCCTAAGGTTATGTTTGCTCAATCTGTATATTAAACAGAATATAATAGTCTCATTCAACCCATTTTTTTCTGAAATTTATGATTTACTGAATTCTATAATCTGCATGTTCCCCCTAACTCTAAATCTCTTTTCCTACTTATAGACCTCTTAACTGTGTTCCAAAACACATGTTAGAACTTATATGTTGAAGACATGCTCATTGTTCTTACTTACATTATCTGAGTCTTTTCTTTCCCTATTTACTACTTGAATATTAATACGTGAAGAGTCTTTTTTTCAAAGTTGTTTCCATTTTAGCTTAACTGAATTCATTGCTTGGTCACCTAGATAGTGATCTACCATTAAAATTTGCATACAATGATTAATAAAAATTATTCAGAGAGGGGTAAAGCACACCAACAAACAAAAACAAGACTTTATCACCATAAAATGATGGGGAAGGATGAAGTATTACTTGAAATACATAAAGTACTTGATTAAATATATGTCACTGATAAATAGAACAGATAAAGAAAACTTAAACACTACTGAGTTTCAATGCCATTATTGCACAATTTGTATTCATTTTTCAGAGCACTTTTAAAAAAACAAAATGTAACTATATTACTAATGAAATATATATCAATTGGCAAGAAAACTAATAAATTTAGTACTTAGCCAAATATTCTGAGCTATTACTCCTCTTGGTGGTTCTTATATTTAATTATTAATTTTTTTAAAAGTGTTTCTAATAATCCTACAGGAAAATCAGCTACATATGTATGTTTGCAATTAAACTGATCTCTGCCCATTTTATTAGTTATATTAACTGGTTATGAAGACAAAAGCAGAGTGTCATGCCATGGTGACGTAATGTACAGCACAGCGACCATAGTTGGTCGCTCATATTTGAAGTTGCTAAGAGTGTAGATCTTAAAAGTCTTCATCACAAGAAAACAATTTATTTTGACTATCTGTGATGATGGATGTTAACAAGACTTATTGTGGTTATCATAAAAACAAAAACAAAGCAGGGTGTCAGATCACACACAGAGAATGAGGTCAAATGAAAAAACAGATTTAACAGAACTCAGTATTTTCCAAGGCCACATTCCTTGAGGTAGCTTCTGGTAATTATACTTTAGCTCTATTTGGGTGGGTGGTTTCTCTTCTAAAAATGGGGTCCAGGGATATTACCCACAGGTTTCTCCCAGAAAATCAAGAAGCTTTAGATCTATAAACCAATGTTCATCTACTTGTAAATATCATAAGCAGATTGCTTATATATTGAGTCCTCTAACATTTATATTAGTTGTAGTAATAAAAATAAATAAATCACTATTAAAAATTAAATTCATTGCAATAATACTGATATTAAATATATAGAAGTTGAAAGAGTTTTTAAATTATATTTTGGAAAATTTGGTATTTTCTTAAATCTTAGGCTAAAACATAATAAATAGAAAATATGTCAGTTTGATAAATATAGATTCTGAAAGTAAAAAACTTTAACAATTATAAAAATTATTACATGTAAGAAAAATTTATAAACTATAAATTATCCACTAAAAAACAGAAAACAGTATGTAATAAAATAAATCAAAGTTTTAAAATTCTTCTGAAAAAGTAATCAGGCATGATTAAACATAGAAGCATGAAAAGCTAATTATTGAAAATCTTTTAAGTTTTCCATCACATTGTATTAATTCTAAATTGCAAATTTTTCTTTAATGTCAGAAGCCAATATAGTAATATTGAGAACTTTTGAAAAATTTAGTAAATATAAATAAAATGTTACCATATGTAGCAAATAGAACAAAAGGCTAACCTACAGTGGATAAAAGAGCAGTCAGAATACATATGTTTAAGAAAAATAAGCAAGAAATTAACATGGTGGATGTGTACACGAAATAGAATTAATAAGCAAATTTCTTTTCTTTTAGTAGAGCCATAGCACCATCTTCTGGCCATGTCTACATGACAACAGAATGAAACAGGAACCAAGGTCTAAATTATTTTTCAAAAATGTAAATACTATGTAAATACTCATATATTTTAGTCATAGTCTCTGACACGTACAAAAAAATAAATTATAATAGATTAAAAGTACTGTTTTATTCATTTTCGTTAGTTCATGAATCATTACCCTCAGATATACTTTCCTGATCTACAAAATTTTTGCAATAAGCAGAGTAAAGATTGCTTATTAAATATACATTTATTCAGGAAGATACTCAAAAGACAAAGCTACTGTCAACTGAGTATTCATTTTTAAACGATACTGTGTAGTTTTTATTGTATTGGAAATCACATTTCTTTCTTAACAGTACATTTCGAAAAATGAAGCTACATAGGAAATGGGTATAAAGGCCCACAAAATCTATAAAAAAGTAGTCATTATTTCTAAAACATTTCATTTCAAATATGTATCTCTACATTTTATCTAGCCATTATGTAACTGAATCCTTTTGGTTTGGAATTTGTGTTGACTGAATTAAGAACCTCCTAAGTATAAAGAAACATTAAGTGTAAATACCATTATTCCTCTATAAAACATTCTGGTTGTAGTAAAGTTGGACTCATGCCCAGAGTGTGAAACATTCTGAGCACTTAAATAGGATCTGATTCTAAATGTTGCCCATAAACTGTGAGACCTTTTAAATTCTTCATTAGTGCTTAAAAGTACTGGCCAAAGAAGGGCAAGTCTGAATCATTACCTAATAAGTAGTGGAAAAACAAGGTTGGCTAGTCCACTTTTTTTTCAAATGGAAATGATAACATCTAAGGAGCTTATAGCATATTTATTTAAAACATTAAGTAAAGGGGCCGGCCCAGTGGCTCAGTTGGTTAAGAGTTGGCTTAGAGCGTGTGCTCTGAGCAACAGGGCCACCGGTTCGACTCCCACATGGGCTGGTGAATGCTGCACCCTAACTGAGCTGTCACTGAGCTGCCAACAGGTGGCAGCATGGCTCAGCTGGTGTAACAACAAGATTTCCTGTTCAGTGGTGGGCTACGCCCACCAGCAACTAAAAAAAAAAAAAAAGATTGAACTTGGCACTTTGAGCTGAGCTGCTGCCTGGATGGCTCAGTGGATAGGGCATGTGCTCTTAACAGCAAGGTTGCCGGGTTCAACTCCCATATGGAATGGTGGCTATGCCCACCCACAACTAAGACTGAACTCAGCACCTTGAGCTGTGCTGCCACCCAGATGGCTCAGAGAATAGAGCATGAGCTCTTAACAGCAAAGCTGCTGGTTCGACTCCCTCATGAGATGGCTACGCCCACCCACAACTAAGATTGAACACAGCACCTTGAATTTAGAGGTCATGAGCTGCCGACGGGAAGCCAGATGGCAACTGGTGCCCTTCACAACGAAGACTGAAGAACATCTTGGCTTGTCCCCTCCCCCAATTCTCTAACACTGTTCCCCTCCCCCAATTCTCCAATAAAATCTTAAAAAAAAAAAATTAAGTTCAACATTTACATATAAAATGAGTGAATAAAAATATTATCCACATCATCAATAGGTTCTTGGAACTGCAGTGAAACAATTTATAATGAAACCAATTTTACCATAGGTTAATTGAAATAAAAAAGAGTTAAGTTCCTACAGCATCTCATCAATATTATAACAAAACAACACCGAATGAAACAACTTTACTCCAGGATCTGCTATAGTGATATGTTAGATGTTCTTATTAATATAAAGATGAAAATTCTGATGGAAGCAACCTAAGTGTCCATTGATGGATGAATAGATAAAAAAAATATATATTAATTCAGCCATAAAAAAGGAAATCTTGCCATGTGAGACCTGGATGGACCTTGAGGGCATTATGCTAAGTGAAATAAGTCTGACAGAGAAAGACAATACCTTATAGTCTCACTTATATGTAAAATCTTTAAAAAACAACAATCAAAAAAAACTCATAGGTACAGAAAACAGACTGGTGGTTGCCAGAGGCAGGGAGTGGAAGGTTAACAAAATTGGTGAAGGTGGTAAAAGGGTACAAACTTCTAGGTATAAAATAAATAAGAAGTCCTGGGGATGTATTATACAATATAATGACTATAGTTTATAATACAGTATTGTATATTTGAAAGTTGCTGAGAGTAGATCTTAAAAGTTTTTATCAGAAGAAAAAAGAATTGTAATTATGTGTGGTAATGAATGTTAACCATACTTATTGTAGTTATTTCACAATATATACAAATATCTAATGATTATAGTATATACCTAAAACTAATGTAATATGTAATTATATCTCAATTTTTATTTTATTTTATTTTTTTAAGATTTTATTGGGGTATTGGAATCGGGGAACAGTGTTGGGGATTCAAGGAAGGGGAACAGACAAGTTGCTGTCCTTTTGTCTTCAGTCTAGTTGTGGGGGACATTGCTTCACTGGCCCATGTTGGTATTATTGTTGCGCTCTTTCCCAGTGAGGCAGATTGGTCTCCGGCCTCTGGATGGCCGCTCACAGCAGCTCTTGGCAGCTCACACTGGCTGCTGGCCACTCATTGCTGGCCACTCAGCTTATAGCAGCCCACTGCAGCAGGGGCTGCAGCCTACACCATCTCCACGGTGACTCACGGCAGCCCAGCTCCAGGTGGAGCTGTTGTTCACCATCTTAGCAATAGAGGGCTCAGCATCACTGGCCCATGTGGGAACTGAACCGGCAGCCCTGCTGCTCAGAGCTGGCGTCCCAAGCCAGCTCTTAACCAACGCACTACTTGGCTGGCCCTATATCTCAATTTTTTAAAAGATGAGAGTTCTATTGAAGGAGTTTTTAAAATGTTAAAATCTCATTGAAAACAATGTCTTTTGGAGTGGGATATAATCAGAAAAAAAACATGCTAAGACATGTGATATTTTACATAGATTTTTCTCAGGATACTTGCTATTTATGAGCACCTGGAGTTGCTTATCAAAGGTCCTTGTATGCTCTTCGTCTCACCGGTTCCCTGTGTAGGCTCACGGACATGGCCAGGTCCTACTTGATTTGTTCATTAGGATATCTTTAACATACAATGTCACTGCAACATTCTGCTTTGGAATCGACTCCAAGCTCCATACTTTCAACAGGTTAACTGGTACATATAACAGTCTAACTATGAGGTATAGTCATTAGGCTATTTCTAGTTTTTGAGTTAGGGCATGAGTCCACATTTTCCAAACAAAGTAAAGGCAAGATACTGAAAGCCAACACTTACGAAATACGGCCATTACATTTTTTCGTTGTTGTTGACTATGAGAAATTACACCTTAGAAAAATATGAAGAATGTACCACACTCAGAAGAATAATTAATTATGTGTACACACTTATTATTAAATATTTCTTTGATCTGGTGATATTTATTTAGTAGTCCATTTTTAACAGAGTGAAGTCATATCTACCATAAAGTTATTCATGCTTTGATTTCCATCAGTCTTCTGATAACTTAAGGCAGGATCAATACACTAGACATTTATTTGGAGGGCTTTCCCTACCTTTAGTTTCCTTACAGCATCTCTCACAACTTCTGTTCCTTTGGGCTGCTCCACTTCCGTACTGCCAAGAAACTAAAAATGGTCATTTGTGAGACGTAATGTACTTCATCATATATCATTACTTCATCATATATCATTAAATCATTTTGAAATATTACCTCACATAATAGAATGATGCAATAGTAATGCAAATCTAAATCTTAATTAAGTAGAAGTTATTATATTATTTAAAAATTATATGAAAATGTCCATATTATTTAATCACATACAATTCTTATTATTCAAAGATTTTTGTAAAAACACATTTTCCTAAATATTTTATTTGCAGATTTTTACAGGGAAGAGAACTTTATTTAACTGGAAAGAAAAAAAGTCATTCATTGGGTCCAAAGGAATAGAGCTTAATATCTTAATTTAAATATTAATAATTTAATATTTAAAACATATTGAAATTTTTTAATGTTATTTGTAAATTCAAAGTATATAAATAATTTTGTTCCTTTATGTAAATGCCAATAGTATATTTTAAGATATTAATATGGTTTAAAATAGTTTACTGTTTCAAATGAACGTTTTTCTTTGTTTTCTAATTATGACATTTACATTGTATGTAAATTTTTAAAAATACAAAATTTCAAAATACTTTTTTAATACCCAATATACATCATCCACCAAAGCTATAAGCTAAATTACATTAAAAAAGAAAACATACATGAGCTATAATTTTACTAAGCATTCAAATATCCCTGAAAGTTTTTGGTTAAAACCTGACCTAGCCAAAAAACGAAAAAGAGGGCCGGCCGAGTGGCGCGGTGGTTAAGCGCTGGCTTGGGAAGCCAGCGGCCCCGGTTCGGTCCCACATGTGAGGGCCAGCGACACTGCCCTCAAAAAAAAAAAAAAACGAAAAAGAAAAAAGTTTCATAAAAATTAATACACTGTAATAAAATTTCTATTATGAAGACAGATAATACCTTCTAAACAGGAATTTGATATCATAAAATGCTCAGGACCCATTAGAATTGAAATATGGGCATTTTATTCTATAAAATGTTTCTGTATAAATAGCAAATAATTAAATGAAGTGTATATAATTTCCCAAAGACTTTTTTGTTACATACTACTAATTGTACCACCAAAATGAGTCAAGAATTCATCACTTCTTATATAAATAGTGTGTGCGTATATGTGCATGTGTGTGTGTGTGCGTGCATACTTTACATAAAATGATCAAATACAATCTTTTTCATGTATTAACACAGAGAATGAAAGGGAACACAATGGTCATGTCATGGTATCTTTTTAAATCACATTTTATTCCTTCCTTCATTCTTGAAAATAAAAATAACTAATTAGAATCTTGATTTTCAAAATGGGCTCCCTGTATCACCTGCATGAAAATTTACCCAGGGAGCAGGTTAAAATATAATAATACAGACTCCTCAGTCAAGTAAACGAGCAACTTTAAGGGTAGGACTAGGAAATGCTATTTCTAAAAGCATCCCACATGGTTCTTTGTACTCAAGTCTGCGGAACAGAGTTGAAAAATAGTAACAGGTCAGGAAGATAGTGGAAGGCAGGTACAAAAGGTGAGCTGAAAATACAGGAGATAACTGCTAATCCGTGTTCTGATGAGGTCACGGAGGAGGAAAAGTGAAGCTCAGAAGCATTAAGGCAAAAAAAAAAAAAGTCTCACTTATCAGATTCTATAATATAAGGCACAACGGTACCTTTCCCTCAGATCCTCACATGACTGCTATGAGGGCCTAGATACAATATCATCAGGCATTTGGTTTGCCTCAGTGTGACCTCAAGTTGGTTGACTTACGCCTGCAAAAAGACCAAAATTAATGGAGAAATTCTTAGTTTAGAAGGAATTGAAAACCTGCTACTAAGATGTGGGAGACAGCCAAATCTATTCCTGACACCAATGGGCCTGTCACTTTTCTTGTTTCAGATCAGTGTATTCAGCCTTGACTGCTACAGGACAGAATCACATGGGAGCTTTAAACATAGACTGGTGCCTAGGAGTCTGATTTAATCAGTCTGGGGCACAGACAGGGCATCTGGGTATTTTAAAGCTCCCCAGGTGATTTTAATATGCCACCAGGTTTGAAAAGCACTATTTTAGATCATTCAGAAAGGATAAAGGGTTCAAGTGACAAGAGGGGAGCTAACACAATAGGAGCTACTTAGTTCTGAGTAAATACATGGGGGTAAACTCCTGATCTCAACATCTTTGAATTGATCACTGAGAGATTCCCTATGAGTCGGTGGTGTAGTGCTGACAACAACAGGGGGGAAAAGGTAAGCTCTTTGTTGGTAAGTGGTTTTTGAACTAGAAGATGGAAGTGTCTGATGTGTCAATAACAGACTCTAAGAGTTACTGGAAATATTTATGGAAAGAGTATTCATACTTCGGCAGAAATGTCATGAGTCGTAAGTGTTATATGTAAATAGGCCCATATAGAACAATTATGGAAGAACTCCAAGAACATTCTAAATGAATCAACCTCTTGTTGTGCTCCAGGAACCTTTTAATATGTTTCTTTCACACTGGCTTTAATTAATCCACCTGAGTAATGAAACACAGGGAAAAGCCTTGAATAATGGTGGGAATTAAACTGTAAAGCCAACTAATAAGGAGCTTGACACTTAACCCATTTTTTTCCTATGTAGTGTTAGATGACCTAAATGGAAATAATTTTAAAACTGAAAAGACTATTTTTTATAATATTTCTTGTATTTTTTAAATAATAAAAGGCATCATGATACTTAGATTAAATAATTCATATTTATATGCATTCCCTCTGTCTATGTAAAATATTTATAAAACTCTTAAATATGATACAGCATGCTGGAATAAACTCTAGGCATATACTCTGAAGATATTAGAAGAAAAGTTACCTAATCTCTGCCTTATTTGACTCTTGAAAAATAAGAAATAATAATATTGCTCTTCTCTCCTTTTAAAAATCTCCTGAAGATCAATTACAGTAAGAGATGAAAGAAAAAACAACCCTCTGTAAACTGTAAAGTGTTTTATAATTACGAGGGATTGCCTGTCCTTTATTTAGTGATGGGGAAGACACTAAATTTAGAGGGTACTGTTGGTGCCTGCTCAGCTCTCCTTGGATCCATTCTGTCAGCTCTAGGACCCATAACCTAGCTTCCACGTGCTTTGCTGGTAATGGCTCACTTGCAAGACTTTCTGAGGATTCCCTTTGTGCAATGTCATCACTTAGCCAGTACTGAGAGCTGGAAACACCTGGGAGTTTCGGCTTCCTCCATATCACCACATTCTTTAGCCAACGATTGGTATTGCTTGGAGCTGGGGTGTAGTCGAAGGTGTACTGTTACGATGCAGAGCTTCCCTTGGAATAGGGCTAAGGCTGGGGTCCCCCAGACAATGTACTCTTCATTGATTTCTACCCTTTGTCTGTCCTACTATCCAGTGTCCTCACTGGTTGCCCATGGATGCGGTCCCTTAATAAACCCCTTGCACTCAAATCTTTGCTTTGGGGTCTAATCCTGGAAAACACTAATGTAAGACACTGTTAAACACTTAAATGCCTACATTCAGGAACATATAGTCTAGGATACAAACCTACAAAGAACTGAAACACTGTAATAAGTGCTATCAATAGGCTCGTTATATGGATTAGAGGTAGGACTTTGGTTTTTATCTTTTTTCACTCTGCCTGGTACCTGAAGGGTGAAAAAAAAGATGGAATTGAATCATGCCATGACCAAGGGATTAATCCTCCCCATCCCAACCGAGTCATTAACAACATGGAGAGACAAGGCTCTGGACTGCAAGATGCTAGGCCTGGCTGAGAGCGGAGGTGAGGCACATTACCAAAACAAAGAAACTAAGTCCACATGTGGAATTGAAAGTCCACTAGACCCTTTCCCAGTCTTGCTCCAGGAGACTGGCTACTAGTCTTATAAAACTCCAGACACGATTTTTTTCTAGGCAAAGTGCCCCCCCCCAAACAAACAAACAAACAAACAAGACAACCTGTGCTGACAGTGGGGTTTCCATATGAAATAGATGGACTATCTGATCCATCACCGGTTAACAAGTCCTGCCTGGATGAGGGCAGACAATTAAGTTCACGAACTCATCCTAGAAAAAGTGCTGCATACCTCATTGCTGAATATCACTACGGTCACCTTCCAAGTACTCCCCTTGGGAAGCTATGCACTAATGCTAGTGCCTAATCCACACTTCAAAGCAATTTTGGAAATCTTTTGCTGAAATGACTGACCATCAGAGCTGCTGTCATATTACCCTTGATATCCTGAATGTTATCAAAATGTCTTCCTCTCAATATTCCCTTTATCTTTGGGTAAAGAAAGAAGGTATTGGGGGCCAGATCAAGCGAGTAAGGAGGGTGTTCCAACACAGTTAGTTGTTTCCTGGCTAAAAGCTTCCTCACAGACAGTGCTTGTGAGCTGGTGCATTGTTGTGATGCAAGAGCTCTGAATTATTGGCGAAAAGTTCAGGTCATCTAACTTTTTCACATGACCTTTTCAGCACTTCCAAATAGTAAACTTGGTTAACTGTTTATCCTGTTGTTACAAATTCATAATGAATAATCTCTCTGATATCAAAAAAAAAGGTTAGCGACATTGTTACTACAAATTGGTGAACTTAATTGTCAGACCACCACACAAAAGAACTGCCAGCTTTTCAGTGTCTTAACTCTCAAAACACACCAAGTATGTACATATATTTGAGGAAAGCCATTCACATGAAACACAGGGAGAAAAGCAAAGAAACAGGAACAAAAAAAGAACAGGAAATAATCGGAGAGAAAGCACGGACAAAAAAGATGATTAAAAATCTAAAGTCCATGAAAATATATTGCATTCACAATCAAAAAAACAGGATACTATAGAAGGCAACAGTTAGAGAATACAAAAAGAACTCGTAGAAATTAAAAACATGATGCAGGCAATTTCAAACGTAGTAAGAATATTAGAAGATGAAGTTGAGGAAATTCATCAAGAAGTGGTTATTGGGTGCTTACCATTTATCAAGTGCTCTTTTAGGAGTTGGGGATTCAGCAGAGAACAAAACAAAGCAAATTCTCTGTCCTGACCTTACACCTAGTGGAAGGAGCCAAACATAAACAATATGATATAAATAAGTAAATTGTATAGTATTTAAAAAGTGCTCTGGAGAGGTAGCAGGGATGAAGAGGAGAAAGTGCAAAGTATGCAAATGTGTCTTTGTGTTGTACCATTTAAAACAGGACAGTTGGAGCAGACCTCACCCATAAGATAAAATATAAACCAACCAGAAAGGCAGTGATATCTGGAGGAAGGGAACAAGAAGTACAAAAGACAGATGTATAAAAAGAAGATAAAAAGAAAAAAAAAAATCAAACAGAACTACTAGAGAATTGGTCTAGGACAGTGCTTTTCAAAATTCAGTCCCTGGAACAGTAGCATTGGCATTATCTAATGCTGTTATATAAAGACAGATTCCACTGATTCAGAAACTCCAGGGATAGGTCCAGCTATCTCTTTTAATATCTCCTCTAGGTGACTGTTCTGGGTGATTCAGTATCAAACCAGACAGAGTTCTAGAAAAAGAAAAGAAGAGAAACTGAAGGCAGAACATTATCTAACACCTCTCCAGAAACAAAAGTATCAATTTTCACTGCAGGAGTTAAGATTACACCTTTGTTTGAGTGAAAACCCACCTATATACGCTCAACCCATTAGAGACAAAGGAAAGGTCATAAAAGATCCCAGAAACAACGGACCAGGAATATTAATTATATCATATTTCACACCAGCAATAATGTTAGAAAAATAATTTCAAATTCTAAGGAAGAAAATGCTTTAGAGCCAAGTTTCTGGTTCTGAGGGGAGAAAAGTACATACAGAGATATGGAAGGGACCAAAAAATTTACCTCCCCTGCCCCAGTTCTCAGTAAGAAAAGAAGTAAAATAAAATGAGGAAAAATGGAACCCAGGAAACAGGGGAGGGACAACAGGGTGGTGTTGGCAGCATTACAGATATGACAAAGCAAGGCACAGCAGTCAGCAAGTTATCCAGAAACATAGAAGAAAATAACAAGGGAAAGCAGAAGAATTCAAAGTGGTTCCCTCAGTGAGTGAGACCTGGGCATGGGGAACATTGTGCTTTTTTCAGTATAAGCGATGGGGATATATTTGACTATTTAAAATGGACATAGATTACTTTGATAAAATAAAAATTAAATTAAGCCGCCAAACGATGTTATTGTTGCACATACTTATTTATTCCTTAAAATTTTTTAATATTTGCTATGAGTCAAGCATTTACTAAATTCTGGGTATATAGCCAGGTAAGATGTCTCTATCCTCATGGAGTTTATATTCTAGTGAGTGTGTAAGTGTGTGTGTGTGTGTGTGTGTGTGTGTGTGTGAATATTTTTGTGTTTGTTGATGTCTAGATCACAGATTTAAATTATATCTTAGGTGCCACAAGTAAAAGTAACACAAGTAATAACAGAATGGGGAGAGTGTGAGGAATATTTAAGATAAAGCGATCAGGAAAATCCTCTCTAAAAAAGGTGACATTTTAATAGAAACCTGAATGAAGAAATGAAATATGCATTCAAACATAGTGAGGTTAAAATGCCTCTAATGTGTCAGCTGGAGAAGCAGACCCAACACTGGGTATACAAGTGGAGCGTGGGAAAGCAGAATTCTGGGTAGAAGTTTGCATTAGGGAGACCCTGGCTCCGAGGTTTCAATGGAAGGCCTACACGATAGAGAAGAGTGTCAGAATCATGGGTCCCCAGGGAGTTGCCAAGTTTCAGAGGAAGATGAAAGATGCTGCTGCTGCAAACAGGAATAAGATAAGTATTCAGGGACATGACAAGGAGGTTCAGAAAACTTACATCATCAATACTATTGATTGGGGTTGTCAGATTAGCAAATAAAATTATAGACACTGCTGTTGGTGGGTATGTAAAATGGCACAGGCACTCTGAAAAAAAGTAATTTCTTTTAAAGCAGAGAATACAGCAACTGCATTTTTCAGGGTATTAATCCCAGAGAAATAAAAATTTATGTTCATGCAAATATGTGTTCACCAGTGTTCATATTTTTTAATAGCCAAACACTGGCAACAACCTAGATGTCCTTCAGGGAGTGAATGGTTAAACACACAGCGGTGCATCTGTACTACAGAATATTACTCAGCAATAAAAATGAAAGGACTCTTGACACATACAACAACTTGGGTGAATCTCAAGGGAAGTATGCTGAATAAAAAAAAGTCCATCTCAAAATATTTTTTTTTCTGTTAGGTATTTACCTAAGCAAAAAATACGAAAATATTTTTTATATTCTCTTAGAAAAAAAATGGGCCATTAGTACATTTAGCATATTAAACTGAGTAAAAATAACTGCCTTTATGTTTTAGCAACTTTTGTCAGCTGCTCCATGTGGCAGAAAAACTACCAATGATGAGAAGAGAGTATAATGTATCAGACTATTGATTCAGAGTGTTATTTTTCAGTTGTGTGGCAAAGAGCAAAAGAAAAGTTCTGTGGCAAGCGATAATGGTAGGTGTCATTTTTTTTATTAAGTATTCAAAATTTTATCAATTATTTTCCTTCATAGCCCCAAAATAACAACACTCATTTCAGTACATATTTTTTCCAGAAAGATTGACATTAAACTTTACATAAGTACAAGGATGTATCTTGCACAACTGTGGGCTTGTGCTTTGAAACTCTGCAACAACATTTTTCTGTTTACTTATAAATAAACATTTGTATTTTAATAGTAATGTATGTTCACTATAGGAAATTCAAAAGCTACAGAAAAAATGTATCAGTGAAAATAAACATCAATTTTTATCTTATAACCAACAGGTAAATATTATCAAAAATATTGCTTGCTATCTTTCAAATTCATGCTACAAAAAAAATAATCTGTCAGGCAATATTAGACAAACTTATGAAAATAAACAAAACCTCTTAAATTGCTATATATGCTTGATTAATTGATTGGCCATTATTGTGTATATACATATCCATATACATACATTTTAATTTTGACTAATAGTTGAGTTATTGAGAGTAAAACACTGAATGTGACTCCTAAGCAATATGGATAATAAGATATAAAGCACAAAAGAAATATTTAGAATACATTAGATTATGAAAAGTAAGCTGATAGCAACCTAAAAATATTTTGTGTATTCTTAGTCTATATACTGAAAGGTATGTATGAGAGCATAGCATATATTTTCCACAGATTTTACAAACTATAAAATGTCTTTTAAAAAATCTTCTATAGACTTTGACAAATACAGAGCAAATTTCTGACAATATAAAAAGCAAATTATATATTCATACAAATATTCCAACCCATGTATCTCTCTGCTCAATGTATTTGAATACATAGCAGATGTATGTACTCACAAAAGATATTTTAGAGGCTGCTGTCTGTTGAAACTAAAAATATAAAAACATTATCAAACAAAATATTTATAGCCTTCTTCACTTAAAATTCTATTAAGATATTCATATTTGGCTTAACATTTTCTAAAATTCCCACAACTATTTTTCAACTAATTAAAATGATAGAGACTTAAAAATTAATCTCAAGTGATGTCTGAATTTGTTTATTCTATTTCTTTCAATGTATTACATTATGCCAACAATAAACATTTTACAGAGACATGAGTAAAAGTTTCAGGATTCCACCTTCATTTTCAAATATTATTTGAAATTGGCTTTTTTTTTTTTCCACTTTAAAGGCTAGTTTGTTTTATGACTTGCTTCTTTGCCAGTAGAGAGCACTGTTGGACATCATATGGGCCCATTTATGATATTTACTCTGCTCGCTTCTTGAAATACTTTTAGAATCACTGTATGAGTAATGTAGGGTGTTATTTTCTTAATGCCAGATTAATAACCATTATAATAATTAACTAGAGTCACTAAGCCTAACTACTATGAAAATTGACACTATTTAACATATGAAGAGGCTAATTTATAAAGGAAGAAGTTAATTTATAAAGGAAATAAAGGGAATACATGTTTATTTATATTGAATTCAAAATATGCAATTTATGTAGACAATATGCTCTCTACATAATTATTTTAAAATATGAAGGAAAATAATTTCTATTTTTCACAGCATGAAAGCTTTATTTAACATCCAAGTTAAATAGCTATTGATAGCATAATGACCAATGGATATTCTAATTATAGAAAAAAATCAATGGTATGTCTCTAGCTTTGTAACCAAGGTTGCAGAGCCTTAAATAGGATGGGGCTAATTTTCTTGGCATTAACTTGACTGCATATGTCTAAAAAAAAAAAATAAATAAACCTCTAGGTACTCAACTGCACTCAGTAGATAAGCCATGTAGGAGTAAGCCAATTTAATTTTATAGTCTTCTTTGGCTGACTTGTGATGCCACAGTGCCAAGCAATACAGGAAAAACCATTTTTAAAAAGCACATCATAATAGTCTGTTGCTAAAGAAGGGTCAGAATCAATTGGATTTAAACCTTTTACTTAATTGCCAAAACCATAATCCTGAAAAAAAAAAAACTAGATCCGCCAAAAAGAAAAGTTTTACTTTAAATTTTAAATTAAATACTCTAAAGATTATCCTTTAAAGGAGGGCCAGGAAATTTTGATAGAGAATATAAAAATACGGGGCTCAGTATTAAGAAGTCTACATTTTATATTTGACTTTATATTTAGGTTTCTCATTTTATTACAGTAAGTTTGTATTCAATTACATCCGTTCCTTTTTGACATGGATACAAAGTATATTATTTTAATAGGCTGTTGATTTTAAAATAAGACTTTAAATTTTAAGCCAAAACAAACCTACTTGCTATCAACAAGAAACTGCTTATTACCCACTGCTCAAGGGTCTCTCAAATAGAGCTTGAATCACATGGTCACAAGAAGCAGCAGTGAGTTATTGTCCTATCCCACACATCCCTCCAACAGCCAAGCTTCCTTCACACCTGAGGAGTAAGATGAGTGGAATGAAGGACAGACAGGGCAGTTCATTTGAAGTGATACACAAATAAATAAACATCAACTTGTACAGAAAACCAGCATGGGCTTGGGAGTCAGGCAGGCTTCACAATCCATTTTCTCATTAGAGAACCACAGGATTGTGGACTGTGAGGACATTCTCATTCAAGCCTCATTATTTTATAGATGTGAAATTGAGGACCAGGAAGGGAAAGTGACTTCTCAAAGTCACGAAACTTGTTAGTTCAGAGCTAGCCCTGGCAGTCCAGCTCTCCTAATTTTCAGGCACATAGTTTTAACTTTTGCTACTTTAGATAAAACAGAAATAGAATAAAAAATAATATAGGATACTGGATAAATATGATTCATTTATGCCACATCTATTTGGCTAATTAAGGTTTATGTCAGATATTCTCTCTATTATGAGATATACTTAAAATCTAAGTGAATCAACAAATATTTAGTTGTCTTTACTGTTAGGTAACCTGAATTGCCAAATACCATTTTATTTATTGAACTTCCAGAACCTCCGTTTCCTCATTCATAAAGTGGGGATAAACTCATAAAGCGTTTATGTGAGAATTAAATGAGAAAATCCAACCAGTGACTGGCATAAAGTGAATATTCACTAAATTCATGCTTAGAAATGATGATAAAATAACAGTTACAACAAGCAAATAAAAAGAGCTAACCCACCCACAATGGGCTGTGAAGTAAACAAGAAAAAAAAACCTATTTTAAGCCACTAGTGTTGGAATTTTGAATACTGAGACAGCTAGGATCCTTACCAACACATGCAGGTATGCTTTTTTTCCTCAACACTTTATTAGCTATTTTCAAACATTTATTCTTCTTAATTCTTATTGTACTTTAATTCAATTATAATTCTCATTGCAATATAATCAAATAAAACTAGAGACAAGTGAGTTTTAGGGTATCTATACATGACAGGCTTATTTGTGGATGCCTTATCAATAAGTGTTTATACTGTTTTTCAAAAAAGCTGAGTACTTTTTTTGTTAAATATATTCTTATATGCTTTATAGTTTTGGATAAATAAGATTTTCTTATTCTATATATAACAAGTTATTGCTCTACAGAAAATATTTACCCTGTATTCAGTCAGCTTATCATATTCTCTTATTAAGCCTAGTAGTTTTGTGGGTTTCTTTTTTTTTTTCACTTTGATTTTCCTGGAATATAATTATCAATAAAATGAAATACATTTTCTTTTCTCTTTCAATGCGGTTACCAATTATTTCATTTTCCTTGCTTATTGTATTAGTTACAAAACAATGATGAATAACAATGATAATAAGTATCCACATCTTATTCTTAATTTTCATCAAATTTATGCTTTTGGCAATACAATATACTGATATTGTTCTATTTCAGATTTAAACTTCAACAAAATAATTGCCCCAAATCTGCTTGTGTTCCTGAACTCTGTCCAAAAAGAATATATTTATCTGGAGTAGTCTCTTCTGTATCAAGAACCCTCTCATCTCTCTCTTTATCTCTTTTTTTTTTCCCCTTATGGAGAGAACCTTCTTTAAATTAGTACCCCTCCTAATTCAGGAGATAGCATTCCCAGTACTTCTCCTCTGAGACACTATATTATTATTTGTTGTCATCATCATCATCATCATCATCATCATCATCATCATCACCATTGTTATTATTTCTATAACCTAATCCATTTCAAAAGTATTTATTGTGCATCGCCCATATATCCGGTACTAGTCTAGACACCAGGGATATAGCAGTGAAAAGAACAGACCCAAATCCCTGACCTTCTAATGCTGCTATAGGCTACACCTTATCTTCATGACCACATAGGGTGTCTATTTTTTCTCACAGGTTCTTTCATTCCGCTCCACCTGCAGCCTCATTATTTCAATACAATATAGACTGCAACAAGAAAGGGTCCAAACAAACAATAATAGCCACAGTAGAGTTCTCTGGCTGTAAGTGATCATTATTTGTTTGAAATCATAAGCCATTTTGGAGAAGACATCATCCTTAGCGATGAGCAGAACTTCCCCTCCACACTTGAATGTCAGTGTGTCCTAATATTAAGAGACTTTACTACTCAAACAGCTGTCCTCTTTTCTCTAGAAAGGGAGGAAAATCTACTTTTCAGATCTTGATAGGATGTGCATAGCTCTTCTGAGTGAAAAATGAGTGTGGGTTAATGATACTCATGAAATGCAAACGTAGTTATTTCTGTAACTGACTTTCTGTCAGTGATTAATATGGCCTGATGATTCTGTGAGGTGCTGCTGCGTGCAGGTCTTTTATTAGTGGGCTGGGATGGCACAAGCCAAGAAGATTGGATCCTGTCCCTCAGGTTTTACCTCCTAGATTTAGAGATTCAAACACATATAAGGAAAGACAAAGAAAACAAAAAACAGGACAAATGACCAACAAAAACCTGAGATCTGGAATAGATTAAGCCAAGCTTAATGTCAACCACTATGAATGTGCTATTTTACTTACCAACAGGGGCACCAGTGAGAGGAGGCTCTGTACCAGGGCAGGCCTTCTTGTATTCAACAGCTGTTTACTGAAGACCCACTATGTGCCAGGCACTCTTCAGTTATTTGAGTACAGCGGTAAACAGAAAAGTCAAAGACCTTTGTGGAAGTTTCTTAGTGGAACTACATCAGAGGGCTTTAGTGTCACATGGACACAGGGTTTGAATTCTGGCTCTGCCACTTGATAGGTCTACGAATCTTAACATCTCTGAGCAGCAGTTTATTCTTTTGTAAAATGTAGATAAATATCCCTAGACTTATATAAGTGGGTTGTGAACAACAGTTGCAAGGGTAAAGTGCCTGACACATCATAGGCATTCCGTAAATATTTGCTTCCATTCAAAAAATGCTCCTAAATGATGTGTTAAGTGTTGATTATTTGGTTCTGGCTCCTACAGTCATGCTGGAAAAACAGGCATTATGAGTGATTATTTTCAACATGGGTCAGGGTTTTTTTGGGGGGTTTCTTATTTCATAGATGCAACATAATTCTATTAATAGGGCTTACATAATTCTGCTGGGAAGCTGGTGACTCTGGCTAATTAAGAGACAGATGGAGAAACATAGAAGCATCAAGCACCCAGCAATGGCAAGGTCCTGTCAATTCTTACAGGGAAGCTGGGGAAGGAGCAAATCATTGTGTTTGTGTCATCATTCAAGTCCATCTACATTAAGGAGTCTGCCTTTCAATCAGATGCTGATGTGAGCACATCCTCTGTTTTATCTCATTAGCTAATAGTCTAATTCTCTCTTCCCCATTTGTAAAAGTGAGCAACTATTCTACTTCCATTATCACAACTCTTCCTCATTCTCTGGCTACAATTAGGCCAATCCTATATATACTTCTAACTCCAATTTGATGATTTAGTTCATTTCGTATAGTCCATACTTTTTGAAGGCAATTTTGTCGTTTTTCAATACTTGAAGATAATTATCACTAATTAGCAAGACTTTGTCTTCACCATAATGCTTACTTGGTTTTGTTTGAACCTTACTATCTGCTGATTTTATTTGATTTTCCTTGGCCTTTAAAAAAAAAAAAAATCAATCCTTGCATATTCCTGGGCAGCTTTTGATAGTATTTTTCAGCTGCTCTTTAAAAGTTCTAATCCTGGTATTAACAGAGACCTTTATGTTTTTATTGGGCTATGTCTAAAAATTTAATAACCTGATTAGTGACTATAATTCCAAAGTGATGATACATACTTCCCTTTACATATACAGAATTATATTACCATATATTACTTTCCTAAAAAGATAACTATATACATTTCCATTTCCCATGATATATTTGATTCTTGTATATCAAATACTTAAACTTGTTATTTTCAGAATGCAGAACAGGTATTTGAGATAAACATTTACCCTGTATAAACATCTTTAGTATTATGACTAAAGTTTAAAGTAAGCTACTTATTTTTTAACCTATTTTTATTTTAAGCGTTTTGTGACATGCCATTATAATTCGTTGCTTGTCAGGCTTAATATAAAATACATACACTGACTCAATCCAGAGATTAATTTGTTTTCCTTTAAAAGTAATAAATGCCATTAAAATGCACAAATAAGTATGGGCAATGACATGATAGCTTTAGAATCATGAGACTTATTTGCCTTTCATTTCAGGGTTAATCTAGTATAAATTTCAAAATCACAGTACGCCCATAGATTACGGATGCTGCTATACGTAAAATTTAGGAAACAAACGGCATTCTCTCTTTGCTCCAAAAATATATATTCTCTTACTGAATATCCAAGTTGAAACATCTGTACAAACCCAGGAACATTCACGCATTGAAGTCCCAATAAACCCCATAATTAAATTTTACCCGAGACTCTGAGAGTGTCTGCCATTTTAACATGATTAATTCTGTATCTCCAAGTCAGGGAGCATTTCATACAGCAGGGAGCTGGGGGGAAGGCCTTTTTAGTAGTCCTTGATGATGTCTCATTGGAGCTGGAGAGACCTCAGTCACTAGAACCCCATCTGTCAAGCTATGCCTGTGAAAATCCTGCCAGCAGCCTGCAAAAGGAATGCAAAGTGGCTGGATGGTAGGGAAAAATGTCAGGAGATGGGCAAATAACTTTTTCCTAATCTGTCAACAGTCTTAGCGGCTCCACAGAAAGTACTTTTGGCTTCCTGTTGTAAAAACACTTCCTGAGAGAAGGAAGAAGTTCAGGTTGTGGTTGGTTCTTCTCAACTTGGATTGAATTTTCAGTTTGTTAGCAGGATAACAAATTTACCAACTTATTATATACACAATGTATTAATATAAAATACAAATCATCATGTAAGCCCTCAAGTCAAGGGGCTTTATTTTTGTTAATCCTTATTATCCTCAAAGATAGGGTGTTTACTGAATGATGAGGCCAAACGTTACTCTGCACAGTGATATAATGCTTAAGAAGAATCTATGTTGAACACAGCACCTTGAGGTTAAAGCCGCGAGCTGCTGACTGGAAGCCAGATGGCATCTGGCGCCCTCCACAGTGAAGATTGAAGAACAACAACTTGGCTGGTCCCCTTCCCCAATTCCCCAACAGCGTTCCCCTCTCCCAATTCCCCAATTAAAAAAAAAAAAATCTATGAACTCATGGAAATTAGGATTTGAATACTGGCTCTGCCGTTAGTAAGTTGCTTTGAACTTTATATCCCAAATCTGTTACTTTTTGTAAGAAACAGAAGTGAGATTTCTACATAGAGTCATTCTGAAGGTTGCTTGAGATAATGAGGCACTAAGTTCAGTACACTGCTTAGTATTTAATAAATTAGTATTTAATAGATTTATCTCAATCAGGTAGTAAAACTAAAACTCTTTTATAATAAAAGCCACAGAGTCCCTTGAAATGTTGTTGCATACAATAAAATGATCGAGACATATTATAGAAAACAATTATAATCAATCAGTTCTGACTTTTATCTACTACTGAAATTATATGAATGCAAGTGAAAAGAAAAGGGTATTTGTCATGTTAGCTCCCCCAGTGATTTTAATATCCATTTATAACTGCAGGAATTTGATAAGTAGAAATCTGAAATTAAAAAGGACTATGAAATGTATACATATATTAGCGAATATACCCATGACACTGTAGTTAAAAAAGACAAATGGAAAGGAACAAATAAATAGGGTACTATTTATCAGATGTTAGAGATTAAAATTTGCAGAAAACATTGCATTAAAACTTCTCTAGTTTGCTAAGTATATTGCATATAATCTATTTCCAGAAATTTCTTTTCTAAATTTAATAAACTAAATAATTTGATGTTGCTGTAATTATATCTGTTAAACTAAGTGGTATAAGTATACTATTAATATGCAGGTGTGTGGTGATGTCATTAATGAGGTCATGCAGTTGATCAACCAACTATATGGTACAAAAGAAGTCAGTGCAAGGTAATCACACACACTGGTTCAGCGACTATAAAGTAGTTAGAATCTGAAACTTCCCTGTTAAATGATCCAGTTTATCAAGGTCAGGGTATAGCAGTCAGGAAATATAATATATAAATTATCTCAATGTCTCTAATTTGTATGTGCATAATTCAATATGTAGACACATAGATATACTGATTTGGGGACAAAGTATTTAACCTATCAGTTATGATTTTCTGTATGAATAGAATTATACACGGATAATCCTACTGGTAGCCTTGAATAAATAGCATACCTGTGCTCAATAGGTGGCTGAGTTATAGGCCATATCCAAAGATTTGGCATGCTATGTCAATTTGCTTGAGAACATTTGTTGTCAGGGAGATCCCTACCTCCAATAGCATCTGCTTCTATAATGACTATTCTGTATATTATAATATTCTTCCTACCATGCAATTCTTTTGGGAGAATGGCAATAAAGCAGGAGCAAAAATACTGAAGGAATGAGGGAGTGACCTGGGGATTATAAATGGCATCAATTAGGAGAGGGAGAGTGGCACAGTTTGATGACGTGAGATTCAAAACTTGGGGATCTTAGGCAGAAAGAAGGGACAGTCGATTCACCTGCCAGGCGAGGTGTTCTTGAGAGAGTCATGTGGAGAAAACATCCACCACTTGTGGAAAATGTTCAAGGTTGGTAAAGGTAACAGGATTTAGTGTCCTCAAAAGAGAGCTGGTTTTCTCTGGAGCAAGAAGAAGCAAAGTTCAGAGTAGAGGGGGAGTACAAAGGGGATTTTGCTGATGACCTAGCTTGAGTTCCCAGGGACCCAGGCACAGTTCCTTCTTCAAAGAAAACAAAAACCAATCAAAAATTTTTTTTTCCATTTAACTGATTTAAAAAATTATTCCACTATGTCCCAAAATGTATTATAAAGAGTCATAAAATAGAGGAAGATAAAATAAATTAGAAAAACAAAGCAAAAGTAAAATAAAGGAAGAATATAGAGTAGAAATAGGTTTATAGTCAAAAGCCATGGAATCCTGTAAATTTGCTAGAGGTAGATTATAAAGTAGAATACAAGTTCTTCACCAGCATCATAAAGAAACACAATCAGTTGACTATAGGATTCACTAGTGACAAGGAAAAATAAAAATAAAAGTGTTTTACATATCTGATGGGACTTTGATATGCAACAGGATTAATGCAGGATTTCACTGGCAGATGTGTTGATAGTTTATTAAATTTAAAATAGCCCTCTAGATATTTGTTTTCTTTTACAACAACTGTGAATATGAAAAACAGCTTCACAGTTATCATTAACTTTATTTCAATCCATCATCTCTTTTGTTGTGTTCAAGTACTTTGAAGAAATATTTCTCACTTTTGATCAAAATGGGATAAGATACTAACTACTTTTGCCTTTACATTTTATCCTACACAGTTGCCTGCCTAAATAACTTTCTTTATAATTATTATATCAACATTTATTTTACTCAACCAGGAAATAATTCTTGGATGTGAAATGCACTAGGCGGCCAAGTAGGGTATATATAACATTCAGACAATTCAAACCCTGCTTGAGTCAAAATGACTCCCCTTAGTATAGTTCCCACATCCAGCAGATCTGCCAAGCTTCTAAAAGCCCCAGTGAGTTTCTAGAGTCAAGCTTTCCAAATCGAAAACATACAAATCATGACACCTTGTCAATTTTATTTTTCAGAAAATACATTCTTTTTAGAGATCTCCTGATTTCCACATTGTTAATATTGGAAGTTAGAAGTCACGACATTCCTTCCCACAGTACAGGGTAGTGACAGCTGAATTATTTCTGTTACTTAGCTCTCCTAAGTATGGTTATTAGCATTATTTTGAGATATTCTGTAGTGCTAAATCAAAGATGGTAATTATCAGGGAAAAAATGTGTTGGACAAATTATGCTAAACAGTTTTAAAAGACATCTCAAGGCTTTATTTTATTAAGTATATATGTAAGATTAAATCTAGAGTTAGGATACAGGTAGGTATAGATTTCTGAGAATTAACTTAAATGTATATATATCTATATATCTATATCTATATCTATATCTATATCTATCTATATCTATATCATCTATATCTATATCTATATATAGATATATAACCAAAACTTTATATTATACAGTATTATCAAAATAAACATGATGATAGCATTCCCAATTGAGGGATTCATAAGGCATTAGCTGGGTAGTTCTGCTCTCAGTCATTTGTAGAAAAGATTATATGAGTGACACCATATGGGAAGCCCATGGCAGCTGTGATCATGTCTGATGATGCTTCCAGGAAAAGGAGACTTTCCCGGAAAAGTCCATTAGAGCACCCCTTAAAAACTCCTTCAAAAATCTATGCTCTGCTGGCATTTTGAAATACTCAGATATTAAATGAAATTCTTGCGGATGACTAGAAAACAGAGAAAGGGATAATATCTAGTATGTACTAGCCTTCTACTACATGCCACACACTGTGGAAACTTTAAATATAATACCTCGTTCAAGGCTAATGGAAATATCAGGAAGTGTTCCATAAAATTTTAGATCGAAGGCAGACAATTTTCGCCTTTAGTAAAAAAAATTAATATCCACATTTCTATGTAAATTAAAATTACAGACATTACCTTACAGACATAATGGATAATGTACTCTAGCATATTTTTATAGCACTAATAGCAAGCATGCATTAATATCTATTAAAACTGAGACTACGTTCAAGGAAGCATTCTGACAAATGTACAGATACTCTTCCCTTAAGACTTGCCTTGCCAGCCATGGGATAATCATGACAAATTAAATGCTGAATGGAGAACCCCCTTCCATGGCCATCAGACAGAGCTCTCCCCTCTGTCTCCCCCTCTTCTCACTGGGACTGGCCCAGTGTATAACCATCCATTCCACCCTACATCTTTCTGTACACAGAGCCACCCCACATGGGCTTCTTACCCTGCCAGGGCTTTCCTAAGTATTAGAATTCTAATAAAGTATAACTTAGGTTGACTATGAAATCAGGGCAAACAAGTAACAAACGTACTCTCTGAATAAAATGAAGTTTATAAGGTAAGGGATAGAAAATGGAAAATATGGCTCCAAACACTCTGGTGCACAAGAGATGGGGACATGATGAATGTTCAGGGTTGGGAACCGGAGCCTGGGAGAGGAGAAGACGGCCCGCTGGCTGATATGTTCTAGAAAAAGGCCGTGCCCATAGGACCCTTGTTCTTTTCTATTCTGGCAGTTTCTCAGGAACAAATTGCTAGAAACTCTCATCAGAAGAGTGGGAGCTTATCAAGTGATGAGACATAGAACCATCCTTTTTCTAACAGAACAGAGTAAGACACAGAAACGTTTTTAACAGGAGACATTCTCCACTTATGTATAAAGACAAAGGGCTTAGTATTCTAACACCTGGGGGCAAGCGATTATGATTAGCAACTCATGCTCTAAAACAATGCTGTCTGAACTTGAGAACTGTGTTTATTAACTGTGTAGCCCTGGGCAAGGTAATTAATTTGCTTAAACCTCAAATTTCTTATTTGTAAAATGGGTGCCATAAGAGTAACCAAAGTAAATAAGTATATATAGAGTTGTTATAATTCCATTACCTACTGCATAGAATTGACATGAGGATGAAGACAGAATATATTCCTAATAAGTTATAAGCAGTCAACTGTGCTAGTAGAATTATTACTGCTAATGTCTGAGCTGATTTGTCTGCACATACCAATGACCAGTCACTAATCCTTACTCAATTTGATGGAAAATAGAACGTTAGAGGATGTGAATTCAGGGAAAGAACAGTTGGGAAAGACCAGGGTCACCACTGAGGGAATGTGGAAGGGAAAATGGAGGAAGGCACGGGATAACTAAGACAAATGACTCTGAATTTGGCTCCATCAAGTCTTGCCAATCAGAGGCGGACATTCAGAAAATCTTGATGGTGATATGTCTATACTACGCAAATACATCCAAAGACAGCTGAAAAGAAGTATTTCCATTGCACTGGAAAGTTACTCCTTATTTTTGTACCTTTGTACCGAAAAGATTTATTTACCCAGGTATCATCAGTACAATGAATTATTCAGATCCTGCAATTTTCTTTTTATTCTCCTAAATCCTTACCTTGGATGATTCTAACACTTATTAACACTGTCACAGATGGTGTGCAAGAGCAGAGAGAACTGAAACTAAAGCCACTCAATTTTGCTGATTATTAGCTTCCTATAAAGATAAGGAGGGAGCAAGTTGGCCACCATTGATTAAAACTGACTTTATCTGTGCATTTCATTTGTTTTGCTACTTGTATCTTCCAATACAAAGGAAATATCCTTATTTTTCCCAGAGCTTCTTAAATACACTGCAGTCAAAATGCAGGTATCTAGGTTCACTCTAGGCTTTCTAAATCATAATAAGTGAACAGAAATAGGCATTTTTAACAAGCACACCAGTTTAAGGAACAGGGATCCATTCTAAATAAATTCAAATAAGATTAATTCTGCATATTCAGTGATAACGTTTCCTTGTGACACAAAGCATTGTGACACCTCTTAATCTGGTCAAGCATATGCATGCCCTACTTACTAAAATATCTATTTGTGAGGATTCTGTAGAAAGGGAATGTACAGGTTTAAAAAAAAATGGGGCAATACTGTACCAAGTGGCAGCACTTCTATGGATTAAGAGCCCAACACTCTGAAAACCAGTGTTCTCTTTTTTATATATTCCTATGCAGCAGGTTGCTTTAACATAAAATTCAAAATAAAAGTTGCATAAATGATAATAAAAATACTATCTTTAGCTGTTTAAAAAAATATAAGAGTAGTTAGACAATATATTCTTCACCTCTTGAATTTCTGAAACTAGAGAAGATAGCCTGGCGAGGAAAATCATTACATTTTAAACATGTTAGAACCTAAAAGAACATTATCTGCACAGAACACCAGGTTTTGCTTTTTATATGACCTTGACAAGTAATTTAAGTACTCTGAGGTTGTATTACTCTTTGTAAAATACAATAATATTAGTTCTAACTACCTCACTGTAACATAAACGCATAAACAAACGTAAGGCAAAGAGACATGGCCGTTTGCAAATGTATAAAGGCCATTATTTTAAATGACATATGCAATTTTTTAGTTTACAGGAAATGGCTTTTTGATGTCTGTGATTACTTTTTAGATATTTTATCATGAGGCAGGCTCAGATAATATGCAATATAATATTGATGATCCTGGCTAGGTTGTACTAGAAAGGAACTGACTGGTTCATCACTCAGAAAAAAAAAAAAAAATGCATTTTGTGTTGTTTTCAGGTTTTAAGAAACTGTTTATTTGAAAGATGTTAGGCTGACATAAAGACAGCTGGATTCAAAAGCTGGCACTTTTTGTCCTTTGATCTGTAAGATGTAGTAAATTCAGAGTTCTTGTGTATGTGCACTTATTTGTGCATATATACACATGTGTACATTATGGATATGTGTATACATACACATGAATTTAACTTGAATTAATTGTTATTTGAAAGTCAATTAAAATTCTTAGATAAAAGAAAATATGAAACAGAAAGAAGAAATGTCTAATTTTGACAGCATATGGTGGAAAGAAGCCATAATGAAATTCTCAAGGCAAAAATTCCTTCTTCACAGGAAGCCAGCTTTCACCTGATCTTCTGCAAATGCCTTTGTTAATTGAGAAAACATTCTGTCCTTTGATAGAAAACAGTAGTTTGTTCTAACTTAAGCTCACAGAATGAGACAAATTTAAAAACAATTTTTTGTTTATTTTCCTATTTATAGCAGGTTTCTGACAGGAATTATTAGAACTCTTAAAATGCTAAATGTCACCATAGTCTTTTTGTTGTTTAGTGTTTACTAAGTGATCACAAAATACTATGCTCAATATTTTGGATTTTTAATTATTTCATGCGTATCTCCAACCTAGATGTTCCAGAGGACCTAAAATTCAATATTAGAAACAAGAGACGAAGCCAAGGAGTTAAGACCCCTCAGAAAATATGTTTAAGTAAGGGGAAAAAAAAAAAAAAAGATTCATATGCTAGTTTGGACCAACAGCCCCAAGAAAGAAGTCACACAGATGCTGTTAACTGTTACAGAAATTGCTTAGCCTAGGGCCTGTTAGAGTGCAGAGTGGGGTGTGGATGGGGGGCAAATAACCACAACAGCAGAAATTATAATAGTATGTGATGAGTAAGAGTCATGAGATGTATAGCTTCCATTCCTGCACACCAAGATAAACTAGTAACACGCATTGTTAAGATGTTTCTTAGCCTACAAGGCAAATGACCAACTGAAACTGAGAGTCCTGATTTAACGTATGATTTTGATTTAATATGTAGCCCCAGTACTCTATTCAGTTTCTTTACAGCATGGCCCGTAAGCCTTAGTCCTTTCCCCTACTAGTCATGAAGCCCCTCAGGCAGCCAGAAACAATGGCTCTGCCTTGATCAAGGGCCACAGGGTGTGTGTAGGTTTCTCTTAAGCTAATGATAACATCCTGACTTAACTGGTATTTCAGTTCCTGACCCCTAAAGTGGAAGCTCCTGGCCACAGACCCATGAAACAGACTGAGAGACTCTGAAGCCCACCTCAAGACCTGAAATTATGATTTACTGCCCTTACCCCAATCTTGACCAATTAGCAATACCCATAATACCAAACCTACTCATGATGACTAATGATTTTGCTCTATAAAAACCCCTTGTCTATAAACCATCAAGGAGTTTGGGCTTTTGAGCATTAGCTTCCCATTTTCCTGGGTGGTGCCATTCATAATAAAATAGCCAATCTTTCTCCACTGCAATTCTTGATGTTTAGTATTTGTCTCTGCTACTGCCTAGTAGACAAATTCTTTATGTTAAGTAATAGACATATCTCTGACCTCATTATTCCCATCTCAAGTTCAAGTTTATCACTAGGCTTTTGTCACCTGGGAATGCAATTGTGAGATTACCCTCATAATTCTTTATCTACTTACCTATACAAACACTCTAGCCCTATTGAATCCTTAGACTTCCTAAAATGTGCCATATTCTGGGATGTCTCTGGGACCATGCACATGCTGTTGTTTGTTGACTGTAATGTCCACCTCACCTCAATCACTAAGATCATTTCTACTGGTTCTTGATCTCCATTAAGAAGTTTTTCTTCACCTTTTGTATGGATGTTCTTCCAAGGTGCCATAGTGTGTAAGATCGTGAGCCAGCTCTCTGCATATTGTTATTGTATGACCCCAAATCAAACTCACTATGGATACAATAATACACATCATCACACGATGAAATTTCTCATAGTAAAACTGACTTCAAAATTATTTAAATCTGTAATAATCCAATGACTATTTTTTAACTACAAAGATTTCAATTTTACGAGGTCTGACAATTAAGTTCACGAACTTGTTGCAACGATCTTAAACTTTTTTTGCTACCAGAGGGATTATTTATTGAGTTTGTACCAACTGGACAAACAGTTAACCAAGTTTACTATTTGGAAGTGCTGAAAAGACCGTGTGAAAAAGTTAGACGAAAACAACCTGAACTTTTCACCAATGATTCATGGCTCTTGCATCACAACAATGCACCAGCTCAAACGGCACTGTCTGTGAGGGAGTTTTTAGCCAGTAAACAAATAAATGTATATAAACACCCTCCCTACTCATCTGATCTGGCTCCCAATGACTTCTTACTTTACCCAAAGATAAAGGAAATATTAAAGGAAGACATTTTGATGACGTTCAAGACATCAAGGATAATATGATGTCAGCTCTGATGGCCATTCCAGGAAAAGAGTTCCAAAATTGCTTTGAAGGGTGGCATAGGTGCTGGCGTCAGTGCATAGCTTCCCAAGAGGAGTACTTTGAAGGTGATCCTAGTTATATTCAACAATGAAGTATGTAGCACTTTTTATAGGATGAGTTTGTGAACTTAATTGTCACACCTCATATATTGGTACTTTTAAGAAAGCAACTGCACTCATTTAGTGAGTGAATCCGCTGTTATTTGGATCATATACTAGAATGTCATATGTGTTTGCATTCTTTACAGTTTTACTATATGGGAAAACATGTAGGATATTATTTATTAAATTTACAAATAAATGGTAAAAATAATATTTTTTCATTAATTCATTTTTTTCATTAATTCATAAAAGTCCATGCTAACGTAGTGAAAGTATCATTGATAAAATTCTCATAGGTCTGTGTTCTGTATCATATTTCTGCAATAGTTTTTCTTTGTTATATACTTTTCCAGAAAAGACAATTCATTGGTTATAATACCTGATTTACTATTTTAACCTGCTAGTGCCACACTCACCCACAAACCTGTGAAATCATCTGTAGAATTCTAACTTCATTTCTTAAATTATTTAGCTGTTACCTCCTCATTCTTTTATATACTTAAAAAATAATATATATTGTCCTATTCTCCTAACAACACTTGAGCATATTCAATCTCATTCATTTTGCTCAAACTGTTCCTGTACCCATTTTATTTAGTCTGAATATTTGCAAATGTAAATAGCTTCTCTGCTCATAAGATTTGCTTTGTTTTCATTCTGACATCTCTGCAAATGTTTATGTAAGCCTGGAGCAATACTATTCTAATAAGCAATAAAAAAAGACATGTAACCAATAAGTGGTGTGGTAATTCTCTGGAACAAATGCAGAACCTGATGGAACTAGAGATCTAGCTTTAATTATTTAGGATTATAACTGGGGACTAACTATTGGCAGATCAAACCCCTTCATCGCTTGCTTGCTGCCCAGGGTACCATTCCTTATCTGAACCTACATAGTCTGGGGTGGGGTGATTTATGCTTCTCTGACTCCAAATCTCCCAGGAAGTAATTAACCACTGATGTCTTGCCTATTACCATTCACCATTCATGGGTAACTCCATGAAAGATAAAATTGGCCTGAAAGACAGGGAGGGAGAGAGGGAGCTTGTGCAAGTCTACTCAACTTGGTTCTACTATCTCATAACACTGAATCTTGGAATAGTCATGTTATTCAAATATGTAAAGAACTGGGGACTGATCGCCTAGTGAATGTGCTGTATTCTAAAAATTCCAATCTGTAAATTGGTTGAAACTATGGAAGTTTTTTTGCCTAGTAACAATGGTGTATCAAATCTTTGTTAAATTTGTTAAATTTGTTAAAAAAATAAAAAAAGAGACAAAAGAGGAAAATTAACATTTAGTAAGCACTAACAAAGTCCCAGGCACTCTACTGGTGTTATTTTGGTTAACTGTCATCACAAAAGCTGTATAAACAATGTATCTTTTGCATTTTATAGATATGAAAACTGAATCAAATGCTAGGCTTGCCATATTAAATTGTAGAGTCTGCTTTCAACCCATTTCAATGAGCTTCCAAAGCCCTTGCTCTTTTGATTACAGCACACAGCCTTTCTTGCCAGATCCAACAGGATTGGTTCTGTTGTACTAAATAAACAGCACTTAATCACATATCTATTTCTTTGAATAAGTGAGTTTGTTATATTCTGAAGAACACAGGCCTCATTTCCTACTCACTTCTCCTCCTGGGGAGCCTTCACAATAGAGCTGAGGGTTTCATTTTCTGGTTCCTATGCATGAGAGATGTTTGCTGAGACTTAAGTTGGGCCCATAAGCCATGTTATGAAAATTTAATGATAAAGAATGAAGTCTCAGGCATTCATACAGAAAAAGTAAGATGACTTTGAGGGATAAAATTGAGGTAGATTTTTCTCAACAGGGGAATGAGGAAAGACTGTGCAACTAGTTTTAATATTCTGAGGGTAAAAAAAGGTCAAAGATGATAGGCAGGTATTCTCAAATGTGAAATACCCCACAGAACACTGGAGTCAATAAGCTTTTTCTGAAAAAGTTTTTGAAGAGAAAAACCAAAATCAAATAGAGATCATGAGAATAGAGAAGAAATGGTAACTGGAGTGATGGTGATCTGAATCCATTTCAGTATGTAATTAAGATTAAATCACTATTATAGTCTCAGAACACAATGTAAATGTTGCAAATCCTGGCAAGTAAAACTGTATGAGCAACAAAAAACTGGGGATTGGAACATGCTAGAGGGAGGAAACGTAAGTAGGTTATTCACCTCATAATTCATGTACACACTGTCAAAAACAAAAACCTACTATTAAGGAAAAACATAAGGATGCCAAACACTTAATGACTTTCATAATTGTCTTCCTTTAACCCTAGAGCAATCTATTAGAAACTAATATCCATTTTGGTGAAGAAACACATATTGGAAATTTAGTGATTCCTTTGATTCAATTTGACTTCGTTTTTTCTTGTGTTGAATTCATGTCAAGCTCAATACTTTTCATTGGAAAACAGCACTCATGCTATAATTTCCCTTCTTATAGTTTATTCTTCCTAACTATTCATTCATCCCCAATGTCACTCTCTTTAACGATCTGCAGTTAGATGTTATGATTTTGCTGTTTAATGGTGGGACACTTATAATCTCATCTCATTGAGCATTTGTAAAAATGAAATGAGATTTGAAAATTATTGGTATAGAGTTTTTTATATAATGTTAAATGTTATTGTTTTACCTATCTATATATTCATTCTTGCATTTGTGTTTGTTTAGAGAGAGATGCCTGGACCACTCTTAGCCAACAGTTAACAATGGGTTATTTCTGCATGGCAGTATTCGGAGCAGAGTGTTGATTTCTATACTTTTGTGCTTTTCTATATTGCTTAAATTTTAATAATTAGCATAGATCATGTGCAGGAAAAATAGGTATTATTCTTAGAAAATAGTACAGTGAAGACTAATAATGTGAACGATGGCTTCTTCAATGCTTTATTCTGTGTTGTTTAACTCTGAGATACATCTTTTCTCAGGCTATGGTTACATAAATTAACATCAGATATTTAGGTCCCCAGTGGCCTTTATTTTTATATTTTTATATTTTATATTTTTATATTTTATTGCTATCACTAGATTCTACTTTTCATTTTTCAAATACAATTTTTAAAGATTTGGAAAAAGGAACTGTTTAACTCCAGCAGAAAGAAAAAGATGATAATAAACACTTTCTTGGAAACTGAAGAAATAGGCACACAACAGAAGACCATTCTTAAACATAAAAATATGCATAACTGCTCTGGAGATGAAGTTACTCGAAATTCATAACATTAGAAGGAAGACAGAAATTACTTTAGTTTGATTTCAAATATATGTTTTTATGTACATATTTCTCAAAGGATGAAAACTTACTTCTTCCTAATGTCTCCTAAAATGTAAGAATATAGTGATTTGGAATCTTGATTTGTGTTCACCATAGATTCTGTCTGTGAAGGGAGCTGGCTACTTTCCTTATTTCACACCACAGGAATCATATGACAAAGAGAAAACTCGGGGAGAAAATTTTGTTCTACCCAACATCCTTCCAATAGATATTTGAAATGCAACTCTCTATCTATTGATAATGTTGATTCAATGTTTAAATAATTTGCAAAACCCTCTGTTCCCTGCTATATTTTACCTCGTATTACAATCCCTTCCTCTTCATCCCCATCTATCATTTTCCTAAATCTTTTGTTTAAAAAATGCTCACCTCTTTACAATTTTCTTATAGGTAGCATATATGTATTTTAGTTACTCAGAAAACTACTAGTGAAATGATCTTGATAAAACTATTATTATTTTTTACCTTTTCCAAACATGTGCCCCTTCCCCAAACTGCAGTACTCCCTACCTGTCCTTTCTTCTCAGACCCCTAAATTTCATATTCCAGGCCTCAGAATGCAGGTTTCCAGACAAGAGAAGGTTTTGATTGTTAAAGAAAAATAGCATTGTAATCATACTTTCCTGTTATCTTGAATTTTCAACAACTGCTTTCTGGAGCTAGATATTAATATGCAGGTCATCTTGGTCTTAAAATCAAATATAGAAATATAAGAAAGTCAGTGTAAACTTTTTATAAGTAAAAAGTTAATGAAGAGAGAAAGTTACATTATGTGGCCTAATGAGTCATGGTAAAGAAAAGTTTTAATGTAATTAAATCATTTTACTAATGTTTCTCAAAATATTTTTGATGAATATGTGATAAATTACCCTTCAATGGAATGTTAATATTAGTTTATGAATTAATAGGAGAAAATCTGAGTCTTAGAAATAACGATATCTACAACCATGAAAAAAAAAAAACAGGAACTCAGCGAAGAGAACATTCAAATTGAACCCTGTAGAATCATCAAAAGATGGGAAAAAGATAAATCCTTGATCAATGAGATACATTGCTAAAATATCCAAAATGGGTTAGAATTCCAAATTCATACAATTCTTTAGAGCAACTTTGTAATCGCAGGAAACATAAGCATTTGCCAATTTTTTTCTGGTTGTAGATACCAGGGGAAATGTAAAAACCATGAAGAGCTGAACTGCATTCCATATAATTCATTTGTTCAAAAATGAGTTTTTAGTTCATCTCAAAGCGTAGGAACCACTTCAAAATAAATCAATTTTATATAGATCTTTTAAAAAAGTTTTCATAGATTTTCGATTTTGACCCTTTGAGACCAAATCAGACTTTTCCTTTTTCATAAACATTCTTCAGCTATGAACAAGCTTTCTTGTTATTTCACCTAGTCCAAAACCTATCATGTAGAAGAAATATGAAATAAATTGTAAGTGTATTCAACGGTCAGAAAATTCCCCATTTATAACTAGGTGCTCTCAAGTTGAAGAAACATTTAAAGGCATAGATAACAAGAAGGCATTTTCCCCTGGGGTTATATTAATAGAATATCATTAAGCAAAGCAGTATAAGGAAATGAAATACTTTACAAAAGCTCAGACTCAGTGGCCTCTCTGTCAGGGAAGCAAATATACAGACTTTATTTAGTCTACTTAGCTCACATCTCTGCCAAACTCCTGGTTGGATTTAAGTGATGTCTAATGAATCAATTTTCAGACAAGACTCCACAGACAAACCAATTTCACACATAATATATACAAAGGACAAACGTGTACATATTCTACTTTGTCTTTGGAATCATTTATCTGCTGGCTAAGTAGGTCACTCTCCTTAAACTTGGGTATAGTATATTACACTGGAAAGAAAAATGGGCATTGAATAGGAGATTTTATTTCTAGACCTAATTCTGCTATTTTGCTGTGTAAGCTTGAGCAAATCACTTAACCTCTCTCAGCCTCCACTGACTTTATCAAGAAAATGATGGAGTTGTAATAAATTATTCCTGAAGTCCTTTTGAATGCTAAAAGTCTTTGAATGTGTACCACACATAATTTTTTTTCTTAAGGAAAAAATAATACTCCATTGTGAAATGTTACAAGAAATAACGAATATGAAGTTTTTAGTTTATATTCAGTAATTTCAAGCAGCTTTATTATACTTAAAAAAAATATTCTCATATGTAGAGTAATAGTTTCCAATAATGACTCCAAAATTCTGTTTAATAAATATTTCAGTTACCTGGGAAAACTTAAGGGGAAAAACACAACAAAGCATCCTGTTTAAAATAGGTACATGTTTTTCAGAAATTAAATTGGTTTTATAAACTCATCTCGAGGCTTGAGAAGTTAGGTAATGTCATGTGTTTGGTTTTATAAACTCATCTTGAGGCTTGAGAAGTTAGGTAATGTCATGTGTTTGTTGTCATTTATCTTTTTCCATTTATCCTTATATTTTAAAAGCACAGTCCAACTACAAAGTCACAATTCAACAAACTTCCAGTTATTACTAAGTTCTTATTTGTTTTCACATTGTTTAGCATAAAAGACACTAATAGCGTCCCATTCTAAGAAATGTAATGGAAAAATAACATTTTTTAGATTTCTAATTTCCTATTAAATATGAGTCAGTGCTGCTTTGGCACATAAAAGGGCAGTTCCTAATTGTTATGGATGCATAATTATTATCAGCATATATGATAGTGTATATCATTTTTAATTAGAGAATGACAGTTAAGGTTCAATGTATATGCTCATTCTTTAATTTTAAAAAGTTTGGAATGGATATAAGTTGTATATATTATTAGCATTATTAAAGGCTAGTTGTAAAATCTAAGAAAACTGTTTCTAAAGATCTATATAAAATTGATTTATTTTGAATGGGTTCCTATATTTCGAGATGAACTAAAAACTAATTTTTGAACAAATGATATGAATTATATGGAATGCAGTTGGGCTTTTTATGTTTTTTATATTTCCTCTGGTATCTACACCAGAAAAATTGGCAAATGCTATGTTTTCTTCCACTACAATGCTGCTCTAAAAAAGTCTTATGAATTTGGAATACTAAATCATTTTTGGGTGTTTTTGCAATGCATGTCAGTGATCACAGTGATATATCTTTTGTCTAACTCTTAATGATTCTACAGGGTTCAATTTGAATATTCTCTTTGCTGATTTCCTTTTTATTCTGACATGGTTGTAGATATCTTTATTTCTAAGACTGAAGTTTTCTCCTATTAATTCATAAACCAATATTAACACTTCATTGAAGGGTAATTTATCATATATCCACCAAAAATATTTTGAGGAGCATTAGTAAAATGATTTAATTACATTAAAACTTTTCTTTTCCATAACTCATTAGGCCACATAAAGTTGTAACTTTCTCTCTTCATTAGCTTTTTACTTGTAAAACTCCATAACAGCTTAAAAAGTTTTGCATTGACTTCCTTATATTTCTATATTTGACTTTAAGACCATGATGATCTGTGTATTTTACATCTTGCTCCAGAAGGCAGTTGTTGAAAACTCAAGATAACAGGAAAGTATGATTACAATGATATTTTTCTTTCACAATCAAAACCTTCTCCTGCTTATAAACTTACAATGTCAGCAGCATTGAGTCTGCTCTCATGTTTCAAGGAAAAGCCATTCCTTCCTCATTGAAACCATCAGGCTGACCACTGCAGGTACCCTGGCTTATCTCACTGTTTCTGATGTAAACAGCTCAGCGCTGGATGTCTAGGGTGCTGCCTTATGGTTGGTCATGTAATATTTCCTGCCTCTATGAACCCATGTGCCTTTCCTCTACATCAGATCCTACAGGAGACAGTACTTTCACTGCATTTATGGCAAGTTCCTATGGTACCCCAATGAGAAATGGCTATGCAGTCAAAGATGGGTACGATCTCCTAAGAGAAGGAGACAACCCAAGCCAGGCGATAGCCCCATGGGGACCCCAGGACTGAGAAAGAGGGGACCCTAGCCTCTTGGAAACAGAGGCTTGGACCTCTGGCCATGTAGGCCAACAGCCTGTCTGAGAGAAACTGATGATAACGTCAGTCTGTTGAGCTCACTTGCCTAGGGTCATTGCTGTGAGAGTCTCCTTGAAGACTAAAGTCTCCAGGCCATGAGAGTTCTGATAAAGAGACAACTTACTGACCATGGGGTATGTTAATCAACAGCCTAAATTGGATTCTTTGCCTTGTACATTGTTGTAGAAACAGATACTGAAACTTTGACTGAGAAACAGATGCTACCCTCTATTATAATAACAATAGCCCTCTGTAGGATAAGAGAGCTTTGAGACCCCCCTTTGGCTATTAAGTATTGTAATAGACTTTAGATAATTTTACCCTAAACACAGCCACTCCTAGTTTCTTAGTAATAGCTCAAGTATGTGCCCTGTGAGTCTTACTGCTGGAATTTGGGATAATTACTAGATAGTCAAGGTAGTCATGTAGAAACTGAGTCTGGGTCACGAAGAGATTATCCAATCCTTAAAATAGGTCAGTGTGCCGTAGGGAGAACAATTACAAGGAAGTAAAGAGTGTAAAAGTCCTAGGAGAGAAAAATACATCAAAACTATGTGGAACTTAACTTGTGATTGGATAATGGTCAAAAGTCCCTATAAAAGGGGACATACTGTGACAATAAAGTGAGACACTTCTCTGAAGCTTCCCCGTCCACTCTCTTCTTTCCCTTCACCGACTCTGTCTCCACCTGAGGGAACCCCTGGACTCCGCAGGAGCTGGACTCCCGCATCTGTTTTTCATATAATAATGCAAAGGTTAAATAAATTATTCTTAAGAAAGAACAACAACTGGTGCAGCTCCAATGTAGACAGGATACTTTCTATAATAAAGGTATTACTAATAATAAGCTTTTGCTACCCAAGACACTTATCTAAGGTTTTTTAATATATTAACTCATGCAAACCTCCTATAATGCAATGAGGCAAGTATAATTATATCTCATTTTACAAATGAGAAAAGTCAAAGACAGAAAACTCAAACTAATTCAGGAATTAGTTGGAGGAGCTGAAATTAGAACCTAGATAATTCGATGAGAAGTAGGTGTTCTGATCCTGTAACAGAAAATGGCAACTACATGGCTATAACATTCTGATAGTACCAATGGAGTTGCTGGGATAGAAGATTGTTTTTGTGGGGTGCATCTGAGCATAGCACATATCTAGGTTCTGATCCCCCTACATCAATGACTACTGACCAGGGTTAGCTGTAACTTTTAAATTCAAGTGGCTAGGATGTGGAGTTCCACTGCTAAGGGTTAGAATTTTCAAAGTCTAACCACTTAGTATCATATCTGAGATTGCGTCTGTTTTTTGTTTGCTTTTTGTTCTTTGTTGTTTTCCGTTTGTTTTTTTTGAAGCCAAGTCAGAGCTTATGGGCTATAAATACTGGGGAAGATTAGGTTGTGAAGGTTGAGAAAGCCTGGCTGGAAACCATACAGCTCACTGAGTCAGGAAAATTTTGAGGGTCACAGCTCAGTCAAGCCTTCTCTCTTATCAAACCATGTATTGCAAACAATGCATGTTTAATATATGAAACTCTGATACCTCTAGAAATCACTGAAACATAACATAATTTTTCTTTTTAAACCTCTATTTGACATTCATATTTTATATTGTTGGTCATCATCTACTTAGATTTTTTTACAAAATGCTTTGTTTCATGTGCCTGTTCTTGCTCCTCAGGAAAGTCATAAGCTTTTAAGGTCAAGGTCCACATTCCTATTTATTTTGGATTCACTTACTTTTAGAACTTGGAACACAGTAAATAATAAATCAAGGAATGCTGACTCTTTTTACTGCTACATGTTGCAAAGTAATGTAGTAATCTCTTTAGAATTGCATTCTTACATTTTTTAGCAAAGCTAGATATTTCATACAAAATAAATACATCAGCCTTTTGGGGTCATAGTTAATATATTTGACAGTACTCATAGATATAGAGGAAAAATCAGGGTTGCTAATTTGGAGAGGAATGGGGATGAGGGAGAAGGGGAAGGGATTAGACAGCAAAAATAGGCAACTACAATATTGCTACTGGGATAGGAAAAACAGTTTGGGGAATATAATTAATAATGTTGTAAATATTCTGTGGAATGTCAGATGATCATAGGTCTTGTTAGGGAGACCATTTCATGGATGGAGTAGAGGTTTGATCACTGCACTGTATTACTAAAGTGGAGGTGGTATACATACTGTAATTGAATATATATAGATAGTCACGGGATGTGGATTATACTGTGGAAGAGAGTCAGAGGAAGAGTAATAGATATATATGATATGGGGGGGGAGTGGGGTGGTGTATTGGGGGTGGGGGGTTGTCACTTTGAGGGGTAAAATGTATAACTATTGCACTGTGTTGTACACCTGAAACTAATTAAAAACAAAATAAAATAAAATAAAATAAAAATTAAAAAAAAATATATTTGACAGTAAAACATTTAATAAACACAGGTTTTTATGAAACATTTGTCACAATTCTTTATCTGGGAAATGACTATCTCACACCCACAGAATAATAAGCTAATTAAAACTGAAGTTTTCCAGTATTTGAGCTTTATAGAAAAGACATTTTTGCAATCTCATCAAAAGTTACAGGGAATGGAAAATATACTACATGCTTCCTTCTTGGTAATCAAAGATTATTTTTAAATTTCTAACTTAATGTTCTAAAATAGCAGCAATAGAAAGCTAATACACAATCTATCTATAAATCCTGTTGACATTTCAAAACATACCCAGATACCTGCTGCTTTGCTCCTTCGGTTCCTACTCAGCTTCAGGCCACAGTGACACCTTCCTTGCCTGGACTTCTGCACTGGACTCCTGATGTATGGTCACGTTTGCCTCCTCACATCTAATTCCTATTAAAAACTTGTCGTAGGGGCCGGCCGAGTGGCGCAGTGGTTAAGCACTGGTTTGGGAAGCCAGCGGCCCCGGTTCGGGTCCCATATATGAGGGCCAGTGACACTGCCCTCACAAAACAAAACAAACAAACAAAAAAACTTGTCTTAGGGCCGGCCAAGTGGCGCAGTGGTTAAGTGCTGGCTTGGGAAACCAGCAGTCAGGGTTCGGGTCCCACATATGAGGGTCAGTGAAAACTGCCCTCAAAAAAAAAAAAAAAAAAAGCTTGTCTTAAATCTTGTTATTCTTCCTCTCAAAACTCTATAATGGAGGGCTTCTCAAATTTTACACTGCCCTGAAAGGCCCTGCAAGCACCAAAGACACGTGCCGCCCCACCTGCTCTACTCCCCGTGTGTCCTTCAGACTGTGTTTATTATTACCACTTCTCTGCTTTCCACTCCAGCCACCCTGGACCCCCACAGTCCTTGCCTCGGAAAGTACGGTTCCACCATCACGTGCCAGCCCGTGAGATGCAGTGTCCAGAACACTCTACTCCTCTGCAGTCACATGCTTCACTCCGCCTCTTCCCTCAGGCTTCTATTCTCAGAGATCTTCCCTGACCAGTTTACGTAGCATAGCACCCACTTTTTTCTTTATAGCAACTACTACAGCCTGGAATGCTGTATTAATAACTAAAATATTATTTTAATACTACATTATATATACTATAGAAATAACACTAATTAATATTGCATTAATAAAAATAAATATACTTATTTTCTTATTGGATGTCTCTCAAAAAGGGATCACTACTTTGCTTATTATATGTAAGTCCAAGGAGGGCAGGATTTTATCTATTTGGTTCACTAGTCAATACCCATTGTCTAGATCAGGACCTAGCATATGTAAGGAGCTCGATTTCAATAAGTACATGTGTGAATGAAAGGGTACACAAACCTGTATTTACATTTTATTCTATTTCTATATCACTCCTACGATGTTTATATGCATATTTCAGGAATCATTTTAAGATGTTATAGTCAATGAGGACGTGTTTAAACTTATATGTAGATCATCTCTTTTATTAAAAATAAAATGCTCTTTTTAGCAACTCCCCCCCATTATTATTTTATGATTTAAATTAGTTAAATCTGGTGAAGTCTCCGGTATGGTTTAAAGGGAGATTGCTGTTTAAAGTCGGTGGCTTTCAAACTCATACGACTTGAACCACAATTTCATGCAACAAATTGATGTTGACCAAATGCATTCTGAAATTTTGTTTCCTCTTTCTCTTCTATTTTATTTCATCTTTAAATGCCTCCCATGACCTACTGCATTGATTTCATGATCCATTTTTTTTTTCATGGAGCATAGCTGGCTGTTTGAAAAACATCACTACATTGTACACAGGATAATACGCAGAATTACCAATGGGCTAGTGTTAAAGCTGTTACTTCTTGTTTAAAAACAACAACAACAAAAAAAAAACTACTTTGAAACCAAGCATTATTTTATATCCACAGATGATCTGAAATAGGTATTTTAAGTATATTAAATTAAATGTGATGCTTTCAAATAGAATGTTCTAGACTAGGGATCGGTAAATTTTTGAGGCGGAAGAGCCAATCCTGTCCCTCACAATTTAAAAACTATTCGAGAGCCATAAAACAAATGAAATCACCATTATGTGCCTAATAGCCTTTAAAAATGTTATAAATGAAACTATGATAGTTTTATTCTAATTTCCAATTTTATTTCAGAGCCACATGTACGTACCCAAAGAGCTGCATGTAGCTCGTGAGCCACAGTTTGCAGATCCCTGTTCTATACAATGAAAGAATGTGGAACTAAAACATGTTCTTAGAAAAGAAATTAAAGAGATTATAACATTAGAGCAGAAAACTATTACTTCAAAACTGAAAACATCTAAATGTAAATGCTATTACGTATTTCCTCAGCGAGAATTATAATTCTTAACAGCTCTCTTAAATTTATGAAATTATTTTGTAACTAGCGGATGACGAAAGTGAGTGAAGTGATGGGAATCTTTTACTGGTATGCTCACTCTCCCTTTTAGCTAGGATGAAAACATTTTTCCTTTTCCCCACATATAAATTATTCCTCTGTTGCATCAATTCTTCCCTTGGAATATTTAGCATATATTTATTTTCCACTATATGTTTATCTACTATCCTATAAAAACTTATGACCACACAGTTGGAACATTAAAATACAGTAAGTCCTCACTTAATATCATCAATAGGTTCTGCGACTTTAACTAAAAAGATGTATAATGAAATCAATTTTACAATAGGCTAATTGACATAAACAAGAGTTAAGTTCCTATAGCATCTCAGAAATGTTATCATGAAATAACATTGGAAAAAAAACAATATTATTAAAGGACTTGCTGTAACCTCCTAAGAAGTTTAATGTCATCCTATCTCTCTTGATCCAAATCAACTTTCAGATTACTACAAATTTATTTTCCTAATTTCCTATTTTATTAGTTCACTACTCAAACTGCTTCTCCTGTCATTCAAAGCCTTCCTAATTTATCTTTTTTATTTTTAGCCTGTCCAGCATTAGTATTTGTGATGGTCAGTGTTATATGATCAACTTGGTCAGGTTATACTATCCAGTTATTCAATGAAATACTAATCTAAGTGTTGTCGTGAAGTTATTTTGTAGACATCTTTAACATCCATAATCACTTGATTTTATGTAAAGGAGATAATGCTGGATAATCTGGGTGGGCTTGACATAGTCAATTTAAAGGCTTTAAGAACAGAACTGAGACAGAATTGAAGAAGAAAAGATTCTACCTTTTGTTCAGTTCCTACCCAAGGATATCCAACCTGCCCTATAGATTTCAGATGACCCTGGAGAGCCCCCCACAATTGTATAACCCATTCCTTAAAATAAATGTGTGTGTGTTTGTGTGTATGTGTGTGTGTACATCCTATGAGTTCTATTTCTCCAATGGAACCTTGGTTGATAAGGCACTTTGCCATCATTAGTATATTATGTCCCAGCCTAACTCTTGTCATATTCAGTTTGTGCCTTAGGCCTTACTGACTCTGCACTCATGCTTCCCCACATGTCTTGGCTTGAAATGGTCACTCTATCCTTGTTTTGAGCCTTGGAAATTCTACCTCACCCCCACTTTCATAAATTAGAGACACCACTCTCTGAATCTCTATAGCTTCTGTTGTGCCATTTGAATAGAATAGAATATGATCTCCTTTTTATATTAGTTATTTCTGTATTATATTACCCTATGACAATAAGATCCAGGAGAATATAAGCCATGTGTTTTATAGTTCTGAAACTTCACCAACATTCATAAAGTTTCAGCAATAGCACCTTACACATAACAGCCATTTAATGAATGAAGCCAGTGTTATTACATACATGAAAAGAAACTTTGAACGAAGATAGATCTCGGTTTTTTTAGACTAGTTCTGTCTTACTAGCTTTGTGGGAGTGAACAAATTACTTAATCTTTCAGCTTAAATTTCTCTTATGTAAAGATTAATAATCTCCATACTGGGTTGTGGTGAATATTAAATTAGATCATATAAAAACCAGTACAGTGCCTGGTATATATTATATATTGGAGCTAAATGAAATGTAACTATTTTATAATCCCCTTGGAAATGTTATTATGCATTAATTCACCAAATACATGTATCTATATCTAGATATTTAGACAGAACTGAGGCAATCTAGTTCTATGGTCTGGACTTTCTTTCTGTTGTGCTAAGTACTTCTTGTGGATGTGGATTTGGTTTCTAAGTGCCATGTACTCTAATAAGAGAGAGAAATTTTTCAAAAGTAACTACTAAATTATCAATTTTAAAATTACTACAGGGCCGGCCAGCAGAGTGGCGCATTGGTTAAGAGCTGGCTTGGGATGCCAGCGGCCCCGGTTCGGATCCCACATATGAGGGCCAATGACACTGTTCTCTACAGCTAAGATGGTGAACAACAGCTCCACTGGAGCTGTGCTGCGCGAGCCCCGGCGACGGTTTAGGTTGCAGCCCCTGCTGCAGTGGGCTGCCATAGGCTACAGTGAGAGGCCGGCAGCCAGAGTGAGCGGTTGGCAACCAGCATGAGCTGCCAATAGCCGCGGTGAGCGACCATCCAGAGGCCAGGGACCCATCTGCCTCATCTGGGAAGAGCGCAATGATGATACCAACATGGGCCAGTGAAGCAACAGGTCCTCCACAACTAGGCTGAAGAACAAAAGGACAGCAACTTGTCTGTTCCCCTCCCTCAATGCCCCCAATAAAATCTTAAAAAAAAAAAAAAGTACCACAAAGGAGGGAATAGAGAAAAAAACAAAATAATTTAAATAAGTAGTGTTCAAATAATTTAAACACTACTTGGTACACATTACATACATTATCACTCAGAAGGCCATATTAGAATAGACAAAATCAACCTCTTCTTCCACATTTTACTGACCCCAGTTTGGGAAGATGTTTCTGTGCCCTCCACTTAATGTGGGATTAGTTACAGTTTCTATGCAGCTGTGAATTAGCAAAGGCGACTTTTTCATGTAGACAAGCAAATCTCCATTGTCACATTAACCCACAGAGTTAAACTTAATGATAGTTCTAATTAGAATCTTCCAATCTTATATAAACCCGTTTTCCAAAATGAAACATTTCAATCACATATAAAAATAATCTGTGATGTTTTCACTTGAAGGATAGAATTCCCCTACAATCAATAGTATTATCAAAAACTGAGCATGTACTTTAAAACAACAGTGGTTTTCTAGATTAAAATTTTTCTGTATAATTTTCATATCATTTCTCAATAGCTAATGGGAGAATATCTGTAAAAGAGATAGATGATATTAACTTAATTTTCATCATTTAGTTAACTAAGCTTTTCATGCTAAGTAATGGCAATCAAATCTTCATGCTAACTTCACAGAGAAATTCATAATCATTGTACTAATTTCAAGTATATTAGTTTTACAGAGAAGATATTTTAGAGTGTTTTCTTTGCAGCAAAGTCGGTAAGAAAACAAATAGTTGCTGTACTCCAGAAGCTCAGTTTTAAGTCCAGCTCTGGAGAGCTTCTACATGGCCTTTCAAATACTGCTTCTTGTTGATTCAGACTCAGACAAGCACTCTAGAGGCTCTCTATTAAAGACCAATGACTTTGTATACAATAAAACTTTTTTTAAGTTTCCTGAAATAATTCTGCATACTTAATCTCACGGTATCCCAGCATGTGGTTTAATAATCCATAAACACTTAAATTCTTTTACAAAAACAATTCTATAATTTTCTCTTTTCCCCCCTGCTGTCTCCAATGGTCAGATGCTTAAGTTCTACTCACTGTCATATTCCCAAACCCAACTCTTCAATTCACTTCTGTCTCTTCCAAATTTAAACGCACATTTCTCTGAAATCTATTTTGGGTTTAGTGCTCACTAACCAAAAAATAACACCTTTTTTAAAAGACTATTTTGTAGATTGTATTCATTCCTTTGTCCAGCTTTTCAACAACAAAGACTCATGGAATATAGACCAGTTCTATTTCTTTATCAAAATGCAGCAACCTGAATAAAAGATTCACCAAAAAATGTACTTTTTTCCTGTTTTCTTAATAGTTTAAATTTTGCTTGTCCCATTAAAATTTCTACTCACTTCTCTCATATTGATTTAAGGTTAGCTTTTATATTTGTCTGTGTAATGTAACATTAAAATGTTTTTAAAGAACACTAATCTGTTGATTATTTTATTTCCTACAGGCCATGATACTGCAAATGATTTTAACAATAGACAAAATTATTTGAAGAAATACAAGCATGACTTAAACAGAAATTATAAAGAAAACTTTAAATCACTTCCTTGAAGAGAAAAAATAACTTCCCATACTGTACATTACAAAATTATTGATGCAAATTTTTTGAGGCATCATCTATCAGGAAATGCTAATGCATAAACAAAATTTTCTAAGATCAACCATGAATTAGTAATAATATTATCACAAAATAAAACAATAATATCATATGAAATAGTTTACCTTTGCATTATAGGGAATGTAGTGTTTTGATAAAGCTTCTGGCGTATGCATCCATGTTTTGTCTGCAATGAAGAATACACAGTGTTAAGTTACAGGTTCTAAAGGTGTCATATTCATGCATTAGCATTTGTAAGGAATCTGATATGGGTCATAGCATTTCTAATTACAAGATTCTTTTGCTAAATTAAGAAAGAATAACTAGTAAGATGTAAGAACAATGTAACTGGAAAGCGATTATATAATTCTTTCCTTGGTATAAACATCTCAGCTTTTCTTTTGAAATATTTTCAAATAATACAAATGTTACTGACTTTTTAAACAATATATAGAAATAGCAACATCAGTTGGTCTATGACTAATACTATCAATTATGTGATTAATTATATAATATCTCTTTTTACTTATACTCTCATGAATTACAAGTTATTTTTCTTAATTCCCTAATCAATAAACAGTAATCTTTTCTTTACTAGTTGTTATTATTTTTAGCAAAGAGTTAACTATGAAAGGGAAATTTTCATATTAAACTAACAGGATTCAGGTCAAGATGGTGGAGTAAGTCAACATTGTGCTTGCCTCCTCCCACAACCACATCAAAATTACAATTAAACTACAGAACAACTATCACTGAGAGTAGCTTAAAGTCTAGCTGAACAGAAATCCCATAACTAAGGATATACAAAACAAGCCATGTTGAGACTGGTATGAGTGGCTGAGATGTGAAATGGGTTGGTTCTATACCCACACATGACAGTTAAAAATCAGGAGGGATATCTCAGTTGCAGAGGTCCCCCCTGAGGAGAGGTCCCATCACCATACCAGACCCCCAGCCCAGGATTCCAGTGCTAGTATAAGAAGTCCCCATAATTTTTGGCTGTGTAAACTAATGGAGATTGTGGCTGAGTGAGAAGGAAGGCTGCTGGAGTCCCAGGCATTCCCCTTAAAGGGCCTACACATGGACTTACTCCATGATGGACTCACTCATTTTGAACTCCAGTACTGGGGCAGGAGCTTAAAAGTTGCCAGGGACAAACAGGAAGGAATAGAATTGGGCTAGAGCAAAAGCTTTCTCCCAGACAGTAGTAGTACTGGCAGAAGCCATTGTTCCTTGGTTGAGCCCTCACCCCACCCACCTTACATGCACAGGAGAGCACCATATCTGAGTCTCTATCAACCTAGTTAACACCATTCTCCCCACCCTGGTGATTCCCTGAGATCCCGTCCTACGCAACTTGAGGGCCCACCCAAGCTGCTTCCAGTGTCTTTTCCATATAAACAGCACATCTTAGCTCATGCTGCAGACTTTCCTAAAATCTCTCAAAGGTTTTCAAACCCCAAACAAGAAGCATCTGGACTCAGTATGTCCTGTACTTCTTGCTAAGCAGCACAAGCACACCATTAGCAGAAGCTGGCCTCAGTACATAACTCAAGCTCTCCCAGGAGCCTCTCAGCTCAGCACAAGTTGCTCAGCACAAGTGCTAACCAACTGCAAATCACTTTTAAGCTCAATACCAAGTGGCCCCAGGCAGGGCAGAGGCAGCAGGTGAACTTGACCTGCAACAGAGCCCCTCTCAAGAGGGCCCAGAATCAAAATATTGGGCAGCCAGCTTCAGAACACACCAGACACCATCGAACCATCTCTACAAACACATCCCAAAGGCAGACTACGCAGGCACCAGAGCCCTGCTACAGGGAATAGTGCTCCATTGGGTCAGTCTCTGTACAACAGGTCCTCCACTATAGTTATGGGAAGTCCTCACAACCAATGAGCCTGAGGACCAATCCCTCCCACTGATTTCTCAACAGCAATCAAGGGTCAAGTACAAGAGAAGGGCATGCACAAGCCACACAAAAGACACACCTTGAGGTCACAGGTAAGGTAAAGAGGGAGACTGAACCCCATAGGAGACCTACTACATAAAACCACTTTACTAAGACCTGCACAGAAAGACAGCCAAAATGAGGAGACAAAGAAACATGTTCAAAATAAAAGAACAGGCAAAACTTCAGAAAAAACTAAACAAAATGAAGACAAGCAATCTACCAGATACAGAGTTCAAAACAATTATTATAAGGATGCTCAATGATTGTTGTAAGAACTCAATAAAAAGAGAAAACATAAAATGGAGATAGAAAACATAAAAAAGAACCAGTCAGAAATAAACAATACAATAGTGAAAACAAAGACTACATTACAGGGAATCAACAGATTAGAACAGCAGAGGATTGAATAAGCAATTTGGAAGATAAGGTAGCAGAAAACACCCACTCAGAACAGCAAAAAGAACAAAAAAATCCAAAAAAATGAGAATAGTTTAAGGGGCCTCTGGGACAACATCAAGCATACCAACATTCACATCATAGGGGTACTAGAAGGAGGGGAGAGAGAGAGAGAGAGAGAGAGAGAGAGAGAGAGAGAGAGAGAGAGAGAGAGAGAGAGAGAAAAGAAGTGAAAATCTATTTGAAGAAATAATGATGGAAAACTTCCATAACATGGAAAAGGAAATAGATATAAAAGCCCAGAAAGTGCAGAGAGTCCTGAACAAGCTGAATCCAAACAGGCCTACATCAATACACATTATAATTAAAATACCAAAGTTTAAAGACAAAAAAAGAATCCTAAAACACCAAGAGAAAAGCAGTTGGTTACCTACAAGGGAGCTCCCATAAGACTATCAGATGACTTCTCATAGAAATTTTGCAGGCCAGAAGGAATCTATGCCAATAGAACATTCAAACTGATAAAAAGCAAGGACCTACATTATTCTACCCAGCAAAGCTATCATTTAGAATCTAAGGACAAATAAAGAGCTTCCCAGACTAGAAAAAATGAAAGGGGTTCATCACTACCAAACCGGTATTATAAGGAATGTTACATGAACTTCTTTAAGATGAAAAACAAAACAAAACAAACAAACAAACAAAAAATATGAATAAAATGGGAATAACTATATATCTATCAACTACTACTTTAAATGTAAATGGATCAAATCCTCCAATCAAAATATAGGGTGGATGAATAGATAAAACAATAATAAGACCTTTACATATGCTGACTACAAGAGACTCACTTCAGATCGAGCAAAACACACAGACTGATATAATAAAAGGATGGAAAAAGATATTTCATAAAAATGGAAATGAAAAAAAAATAAAAAGGTGGGGTAGCAATGCTTATACTAGACAAAACAGACTTTAAAACAAAGGCAATAACAAGAGATAAAGAAAAGCCTAGCAGCAATTCCACCTTTGGGTATTTACCAGAAGAAACACTAATTCAAAACACTAATTTACCCAAAACACTAATTCAAAAAGACATATGCATCTATATGTTCATTGTAGCATTATTTACAATAGCCAAAGTAAGGAGGCAACATAAGTGTCCATCAATATATGGATGGAGAAGAGGTACATATATACAATGGAATATTACTCAGCCATAAAAAATAATGAAAAATTGCCCTCTGCAAAAACATGAATGGACCTACAGGGTATTATGCTAAGTGAAATAAGTAAGACAGAGACAGAAAAATACCATATGATTTCACTTACATGTGGAATCTAAAATTTAAACAAAATAAATGAACAAACAAAACAGAAACAAACTCATAGATACAGAAAACATTTTGATGGTTGCCACATTGGGGGGACTGCAGCGATGGGTGAAGGAGGGGGATTCAGAGGTACAAATTGGTAGCTTCAGAGTAGACATGGGGATGTGGGATATAACGTGAGGAGTGTGTTCAGTAGCACTGTAATGGCTGTGTATAGTGTCAGATGGGTGCTGGATTTGTTCAGGTGATCATTTCGTGGGTTGTATAGGTGTCTGATCACTTTTCTGTGCATCTGAAACTAGTATGATATATGTCAACTGCAATTCAAAAATAAAAGGTTACTAAAATAGTAAAAATTTAAAAGGAGAGAGAGAGAAAGAGAGAGAGAGAGAGAGAAAGAGAGAGAGGGAGAGAGAGAAGGGAGGGAAGAAGGGGAAGGAAAGGAAAGGAAAGGTAAGAAAGGAAAGGAAAGGAAAGGAAAGGAAAGGAAAGGAAAGGAAAGGAAAGGAAAGAAAGGAAAGGAAAGGAAGAAAGAAGGAAAAGAGAGACGAGAAAGAAAAAGGAAAGAAAGTAGATATTTACACTGGATGTTTTATGGGAATGGGGTAATGCTTACTTTTTTTCCCCCCTGCAACTTCATACTTTTCTTTGTTTCCTTATATTGTGTATTTATTGTTTTTGAAATCGAAATAAATGGCCTTTGAGTGTGTACCAAAAAAATTAAATTAATACCATTTTTATATAAAACTGAAATAAGTCCATCTACTACTAAGTTCTTGGAGAAATCAATATAATATTAGGATAGTTTTTTGGTCAAAATTTAGGGAAACATTAATTGATGGTCTACTCTCAGAAGTTTTTTTATATAAATAATCTTAATTTGAAATGTTCCTTAGATTAGTATAATAGAATATTAGAAAAAAGGATAGAAGATATTGAAACTATTGGGTTGTCAAAAAAGTCATTATGTATTTTGTCTATGTTTTTCAAAGGTCATTTATTTATATAAAGAACAAAGATCAATCAATAATATATTGCCCATTTTCTTTGATAACATTTTGCCATCTTTCAGTGAGCTTCATAATTCCTTGTTCACAGAAGGACCTGCCTTTATTTGCAAAAAACTGAACAAGGTGCTGATTTACAGCCGCATCTGAATTGAACATTATACCACACAGAGTTTTGAGGAGACTGAGACAAGTGGAGGTCTGTCGGTGCAAGGTTAGGCGAGTATGGTGTGTGTGGCAGCACATCCCATCCAAGCCTCCAATAATTTTTGACAGGTGATCAAACTTGTATGTGGACTCACGTTGTTGCAGTGGAACACAACTCCTTTATAATTAACAAGCTCTGGATGTTTCTGGATGATGGATTCCTTCAAACTGTCCAATTGTCGACAATACACATTCAAATTGATTGTTTGGTTCCTTGGTAGGAACTCAAAAAGCAGGACACCTTTAAAATCCCATCACACTGAGAGCATAACCTTCCTCTGATGAATGTTGGCTTTTGATGTCATTTGAGGTGAATCATCACTTCGGGACCAAGACAATTTGCTTAGCACATTGTTGTAAACAATCCACTTTTCATCACCAGCTATCAGTTGCTTCAAAAAAGGTTCATTTTCCTTATTTTAATGAGGATATTGCAGATGTTTATATGTGCCATCAAATGAACTTCTTTGAGTTCATGCGGAACCCAAATATCGAACTTGCTTATGTATCCCAGCTTCTTTAGGTGGTCGTGAACACTTGAATGATGGATGTTCAATGTTTTTGCAATCTCTCATGTCATGTAATGTGGGTTTAACTCGATCAATGCCTTTATTTTCTTGTCATCAACCTCGGTGTGCCTCCATGACAGAGGAGTGTCACTGAAATCAAAATCACCAGCACTGAATTTCATGAACCATCGTTCGTACTGACATTCTTTTAGAGCATTGTCACCGTAAATTTTATGCAACTTTTCACAAGTTGATGTGTGTTCTTCCTTTATGGAAGTAAAACAGTTAAATATGGCAAAAATGCACAATTTTGTCTTTCATCTTCAACTTGTTGTAAAATCGTCAAAACTCAACCAAATCGCTCAATTTTCTTTTAGAATGAAAAATGCCAGCAGTCAATGACAGCAATAACATAGATGCGAATGACTTTAGTACTTCCAAAAATGAACTAATGTTATCCATTGCCAACATGTGTCATGACTTTTCCAACAACCCAATAATTTGTATTGTATATTATTGATGAAAATAGAAAATACACTTTTCATTCAATTTTTGAACTTTATAATTGCACATATCTTCCCAAATATTTTGTGAAATTTGTAAGTGAGAAAAAAGCAAAAATATTAATGTTAAACAAACCAAATTTGGCTATTTTTTTAACTTTTTTTTTTGGTAGTAAAACTTGTCAACTTTCATATATGTTGTCTCTTTTTGTGCAATTTTATGAGTATTTTATTCACCGGAATTAAATTTAGAATCAATATTATAAACAAGATAAAATCAAAGTCATATTTTACCATGAAAAATATTATATGTAAGTACATATTGAAAGGAAACACTGGAATACGTACTAAGAAAATATTTTCAACGTTCAACTCAGAATACTTGAAAATGGTGTTAACAGAGCCTAATTTGATAGCAATATCAAACTGGGCAAATGTGAAAACAGAAAAAGTGTCATCTATTTCTGGAATGTTAATCATTTTATACCATTTGAAAGATAATGCACTATATTTACATTAAACATGCTTTTAGTGTACAATGCAATATTCACAAGAATTTTAAAGACAGATCATATGGGATTAATGAATAGCTCATTTCAGAGCTATTTCTGACTACTGAAGTGGACATGTGATAGCTGTACTTGGATGAAACATTTTGAGAAGCAATTCATTCTAGGCTTCAAAAAGCAATATTGACATATTGACACTAACGTGTAAAACTTGTATTTCTTGTATGGATTTTCATTGTAATTATAGTTCTTTTTGGGATTACTACTGGATAGTGACATGATTAATTCAAGAATAATTTGTACTTAAATTTGGTATATATCTTGCCTTCATATACTAAAAGGAAGAAATCACAGTACTATACACCAAAATAATAAAAAAGCCAAAGATCTGCTTTTATGAGCTCTAAAAAGATATCCAATTTCTTTTCTCCTTTTTTTTAACCCATAAACTCAATTTTTCTCATGTGTCCTTTTCCAAGACATACAACATTGGTTGAGAGGATGTGAAGTCTGAGTGAAGCATGAATATGATGGTTCATTCCAATCCTAAGGCAGAGATAACTGCTTTCTCCTGTAAGCCACTATTTTTTGAAAACTGATGATATTACCACTGTTATAGTCTCACATTGTAGCAACCTAGAAAGAGGGTAGGTATAACCAGCTATTACTGGTGACAGGCTAAAATAATTACAATATGAAATTACTAGCAGATTAGCTGCAGTTGCTACACTGACAACAAATTTATATCCACATGTCAAGTGCTGATAGTTTAGAGGTTTTTCATTACATACATCTAGTCTAAGTAGGACACTTACAAGACCTGAAGGATTTCCAAAATGAGTCCTTACTTTTATCCCAATTTATAGTTTGGAAAAAAAACCACAAAACTGAATAAAATTCTTTACATTAACTCCTACAGATGTGGTTGAGTTCACTTGGAAGAGCTAGTACAGATCATGGTTACTGGTTACTATGTGTGCCCACAGAAGCAGCTATATCCATGTAACTGATGCAGAAAGCGGAATGTAGACATTGTAGGTATGTTCCCTTTCTTGAAATTAAACTATGATCACTAACACAGTAGTGAACACTTACATAAAAGGAAAGGCCAACATTACAAAATATTTAACAAGTGTCAAACCACTCTCACTGCTGGGTCAATACATCTAGGTTTTCAAAATGCATGTCAATTAAGATCGTATCAAGAAAATGCAGTAATTTCATTATTCTTAGATCATCAGAGTATAATATTTTAAGTATATTAAACTTAAAACTAAATATTGTTAGATGAATGGATGCATGGGAATGGGTCATAAAAAGGAATATTGAATTCTAAGTGCTATACATTATGATTATATCTACTCATCAGTATGTCAACTGATAAGGAAAATAAAGCATAATTAGTTGATTTATATAATCACATTTATTCACATGCTACGTTTATACATTTTTACCAAAATATTCACTTTTGTGTAATAGAGGTTAGTATTTTAAAATTCAAAGAGAAAAGCTAACAGAGAAAGGAGTTATAAAACAAATACATTCGTTAAAATTTAATTAATATTTATGAAGTTAGAGTAGTTTTTACAGAACTATTCAAAATTGTAAAAAATGATGCAATTCTAATACATTGTCTTTTTCAGAATCTATGAGTAACTCTATACAGTTAGAGCATTTACAAAGAAATCAGTGAAGTACCTGTCTAACTTAATGAAAGAATAGCAGGCAAATTACTAATTGGGAGATTTAATTAAAAGAGAGAAAAAAATTATGTTTAGGTTTAAAATAACAATCTCTGTTCCTATGGCTTCTGAGGCCCAGGATGATTTCGAAAGGTTACACATGATAATTAAATAAATTGTATATCTATGAAATAAGAGATAAGTTTTTACTATGAGACTTTCTGAGTTTAGAGTACAGTATACAGTGTATGTTGATGCTAGTTATTGACAAGATTAATTGGATTATATATTCTCTAGTTCTATAATTAAACTCCCGATTATCAGGATATATGAATTCTCTCACAGAACTCAAGTTTTCCAACTCAAATTAAATTTCAATCAAATAGTGCTATTGGTTGAAACTAGGAGCCAGGGGCTCTGATAATTTTTTCTTTAACAACCTCACTAAATGACAGTCAGAAGTGATCAGTGAAATTAAGGTAGAATTTTCAACATCAAGTACTAAATTGGAACTAATATAAAATATTGATTAATAATTTCCTGATAAATATATTTAATCATTAGCTCTGAAAAATACAAGAACTCAAAGGAAATTTAAAGAGAGTGAAGTAAAGCAGGAAATACAAGTACTTATTGATTCTCTAAATCACTCTAATTTTCCTCATGGTTGTATTCCCACTGTCTCCAAATGAGACAAATATACAATTACTAATTATTCATATTACTATCCAACACTTGGGATTTCTCAATGAAAAAGTCCTCCAAATTCCCTTCAAATAAAAAGTTAATTAGAAATGTGGACTTTCAACTTTAAAACCATCGGAAAGAGAATTGTAAGCAAATTAAAAAAGATAAGGCCCAGGAGGATTTTAAAAAATAAGATAGTGTGATTAAAGTGATAAGTTGAGATGTAAGGTTTTTACTACTTTATTACAAATATATCATATATAAGATAATTATTTCTAGACTTTTTTTTTTACTAGTAAAGAGAATAAAAAAGAAACATTATTTTATGTTAAGGATGTATTTTAAATCAGGAGCAAGCTACAGACCACAATAAATGTCACTTTGCCTTCCCCTTATTCAGAAAAGTAAGTAAAATAATAAATTCCTAGATTCTAAGAGTTGAAAGTTCATATTACTTAAATCCCTACTGAATAGATTAATCCTCTGTACCACATTCAAATGAACACTTCTCAATTCAGTAACAGAAATTTTTAATACTTCAAGTAATTCTGTCATATTTTTGCATGACTTTGTTGGAATTATTTTTCCTACATTATATCAATTACCTTATAATTTACATCTATTTGTACTCCATTAAACTTAGTACCAAGACCAAATGACAGCCCTTCAAACACAAAAGACAACTCTTATTACCATACCAAGGGCTCTCAGCCACGCTTCCCTGTGGCATGGCTGAAAGTTCTGAAGTCATCCCAGCCTTTCTCATCTGAGTGTGTTACAATGTGTCAATTAATCTTAAAGAGAGAACACACTGTGCTTGACTGCATGGAATAGAACACAACATTCTATTCCCTGGTTCTGGGCTGTTCGTTATTCATACATTAAAAAATGAACTAGAACTTTTGATAATGACATTGTTGATTTTATTCTTCAGTCATTTTTTTACCCACACAACACTTAAGGTAAATCTTCCAAATAATAACAATATTATAAATAATGATAAGTACTAGATTTCCTGGACCCATGTTTGGTAATTAGTAGTATCTTATTAAGTTTGCAGTGTGTAATGTGACCTAACTGGTCATCTTCCTCTCCACATATCTGTAGTCCTATCACATCCATTATTTTCTCCAGCTTTTCATCACCTAAGAACCTGAGTAGCATTCTAAGTTTTCTCTTCTAATTCAGACAGATGTGAAACAAGAGGCAGCCTTGTGCCCACCACTAGAGAATGAAAGGACACATGATTTTACCTTCACGGAACTAGACAAAATTGTCACATTCGTCTGTCTTTCCTATGTGTATCATGAAATATTTTGTCAAATGCCATGTTTTACTGACCCTTAAAAAAAAAAAAAAAAGAGGAAAGCCATTGCTTTCATTCTTGTAGTGATCACTGCATTTATTTTTATTTTAAATTCCTACCTTAAAATTGTAAGGAGTATTATGGCCTCATGGCTATTAATTTACCTATCATCAAGCCTCATATATTATTCAGTAAAAAGTCAGTGCACACACACAAATATATGATTTAATTTAAATCAAGGTAAACTTATGTAAGCCCAGGGAATTTAGTATTGTATGACTACGTGAGGTGAAGTTAGGACTGCTTCCACATTTTTTTTTTCCCCACAATTTCACACCACAGAATAAAGTTGTCAGAGAACATAGTGTCACAAATGTATTTTGAACTAAGTGTATTAAATAACTCCACTCTTTCACTAGGGCCATAACCAAAACAAGTTAATTGGCAATGTTCGTGGATCTGTGTTCTCTAGTCTAACTTTATTTCTGAACCGTATCATACAGTTTGATAACAGGGAAAACTGGTTTCTTAACAGCTCTGCTTGATTTTCATAGTAGTCTTCAGCTGACCACCCCAGGTCCATTAAATGGTCACACTTACCTTTCTTTCTGCTAAAAGCTCGGTTCATGATGAGTATCAGCCAAATAAATGTTCAATTCGATCACAATTTATATCCTATAAAAATAACAAAATATTAAAGCATAAATGAAGGAATGTTTACCAATCTCTTTTATGTAAATGCATTTTAACCACAAATTCTTTCAAATTAAAAAAAAAATATTTATAATCAATATTCTGAAATCTTCCAAAGGACCCTGGTAAGAATAAATATAAGTATTCAATATTATGAATGACACAGCAGATAAGAAAAATATCTCAAATGAAATTCCTCTAGAGTTCCTTAATCTTCTTGTCTTTTTCCTACTGCACATCTATTAATTATATTTATCTGTAAATTTAAGGAGAAAAACTAGTAAGCAGACCAAGAACAAGGAAAGAGCCACCCATGAAGTTTATAGAGAACAGTGCCTATAGCTCACACAAGATCCAATGGAGAGGGGAATTTCATAATTCACAGGACATCGATTAGATTATTAAGAAGTATCTCACTTTATAAGTGGAAAAAAATTGAAGCTAGAATAAATGATGCTTTGGCCTCAATAAACCTTAAAAAACAAACCCCAAATAATTTTCAGTAACTTCACTGTATCTCAAACTATGTCCAAAAACATTTTAAGAAATATACAAATATTTAACACCCAAATAGTAAAATTCATAGCCTAGTATCCACTTAAACAAACAAACAAAAAAAGGTATCCAAAGAAGCAGAAAAATACAATCTTCAACGAAAAGAAAAATCAATTAAAACTGATCCAGGGCCGGCCGAGTGCCACACTGGTTAAGAGCTAGTTTGGGATGCTAGCAGCCCCGGTTCGGATCCCACATATGAGGGCCAGTGACACTGCCCTCTACAGCTAACAACAGTTCCACCTGGAGCTGGGCTGTGCGAGCCCTGGCGACAGTGTAGGCTGCAGCTCCTGCTGCAGTGGGCTGCCATAGGCTACAGTGAGTGGCTGGCAGCCAGCGTGAGCGGCTGGCAGCCAGCGTGAGCTGCCAAAAGCCGCGGTGAGCGACCATCCAGAGGCCAGCAACCCATCTGCTTCATCCAGGAAGAGCGCAATGACAATACCAACATGGGCCAGTGAAGCAACGTCCTCCACGGCTAGACTGAAGAACAAGAAGACAGCAACTTGTCTGTTCCCCTTCCCCAATTTCCAAATGCTATTCCCCTCCCCCAATTCCCCAATAAAATCTTAAAAAAAAAAAAAAACTGATCCAGAAGAGGCTTGACAGCTGTGTTGTACACCTGAACCTGATGTTATATAATATTGAATGATAACTGTGATTGAATGTATATATAGTCACAGGATGAGGAATACAGTGTGGGAGTGGGGGCAGGGGAATTGTAATAGATATGTATGATATGGGGGGGAGTGGGGCAGCAGATTGGGGGAGGGATGTTGTCACTTTGAGGGGTAAAAAGTATAACTATTGCACTGTTGTAAAAAATAAATTCAAGAAAAAAGAAAATTATCCAGAAATGATAGATGATAGTAGTGATAGGCAAGGGCACTCGGATATATTCCATATACTAGGGAATCTAGGGACGAGATTAAGCAGTTAGAGACAGAGAAGACAAAAAAACAAAACAAAGAAAAAAAAAACCCCACCCAAATCACACTTCTAGAAATGAAACTACAATGTATGAGATTAAAATAAATAAATATGTACATACATACATACATACATACATACAAACTAGATGTGACTAATGGCAGATAAGACATGGCAGAAGAAAAAAAAAGTGGAATTGACATAGAAACTATTTAAAATATAAAAGAAAAAGAGTCTAATGTACAGAAGGAAAGAAGTGAGAGAGGGAGGGAGGAAAGAAAAGAAGGAATGGTGGGTCACTGAATTGTGGAAAAACTTCAAGTGGTCAAATAGTCCCTGAAGCAGAAGAGAGAGAAGAAAGGGACAGAAAAATATTTGAAGAAATATAGGCTGAGAATTTTCCAAAATTATGAATCCAGGAATTCAAGAAGCTTAACAAACCACAAATATGGAAACAAGAAGAAAACTATACCATAACACATCAAAATCAAATTGCACAAATCAGCAACAATAAGATCTTTAAAGCAGCCAGAAAAAGGAGACATTATGGCAGAAGAACAAGATTAGGGTGGCACAAGTTTTCACATCTGAAGCATTGCAAACTGGAAGACAGAGGAGCAACATCTGTAAAATATAGGAAGGACCAAAGCTTAATCAAAAGAAATAGGTAATCTCATTAGATGTGGGGGAAAGAAAGAGTGATATTTCTTTACATTTCTTTACAAAACATCATTATATATTTTTTGCTTTTATCTCTCTTAAGGATCCAGAGGTATGATCCTATATTATTTATAACATGTTCTAAATATCATTAGACAACCTTATAAATTCATTTGGTATCTATAGTAAACCTGGCTATGTTCAAAAATATAAATGGAATATTCAAATGTGATCAAGAAAACATTTTATACTTCATAATTTATTAAAACATAATCACTACAACTTTAAAGCCAATTAGGAGGAGTTTCAAATCTCTAAATAAAAATTTTAAAACATAAACATTAAAGGTAGAGGTCTTTCAATGAATTATTTTAACCCCAAATTTTATTTAAAAAACAGTAACTACATTGACGAAACACTGTGAGCTCAACAGATATTACTCTATAAATTAAAACTTTGTAAGCCAATTTTGTTTTTAAAGTGTGTAGTAAAAAATCCTTTCTTTAAATAAATCTAGCATATCCAGGTTGGAAAGCTGATTTACCAAAGCAAATCCATTGATATTATTAATGATTGTCAGTTTCCTGCTTTGCAACGTGCTGCCTAAACTCTTATTTAAAAATAATTAAATCATATTTTATGACTGAAGAAACTATATATGGTATGAATATTCAAACCCATAAAACAGCTGGATGTTTTATCCTTATGAGTGCATTTAAAATGAAATTTTCCTGGTCCGCAGTGTGGCCAGGCTACTGGGGCGGAGAAGAGGAAGCGGCAGTGTTGGTAACCCAGGGAGCGTCCACCTGAGTCGGTGGTGAGCTCCCTGGACACTTGCCATGGAGGGGTCTAGAGAGGCACTGCTGGATGCTAAGGCCAAGGTCACAACCAGCTTCGAGATTTCAATGGAAACTGGGCATGGCTGTGAGCTCGGACAGTCGCAGGTCACTCAAGTATCCTTATGTTGCAGTGATGCTAAAGTGGGAGATTGTTCAGGCCAAGTAATGAACAAGTCCTTTGAAATGACAATTCCACAGTTTCAGAATTTCTACAGACAGTTCAAGGAAATTGCTGCAGTTATTGAAACTGTGTGAACACTGATTAGTGGTTGATAAATTGCTGTCATCATCCTAAAATCATGGATTTCACTTTCTGCAACAAAGCTGCATAAGGATCATGCGATACTTATTGAATGACAATTGCACTTTTGTTGTTCCATTTTTTTTAAATTTTTTTTTGAGGGCAGTGTCACTGGCCCTCATATGTGGAACCGAACCGGGGCCACTGGCTTCCCAAACCAGCTCTTAAGCACCGCGCCACTCAGCCGGCGCTGTTGTTCCATTTTTTAAAATAAAAAAAATCAGGCAAAAAAATAAATAAAAATAAAATTTTCCTGTAATTCTTTCAGGGTTAATTTTATTTTAATCTGAAAATTGATTAAAACATAGTTCACATTAATATGTCATAAGTCATTTTAAATTCTTGTTCACCAAGAGATCAGAGATAATGCTAAAATAATGAAGTCTGATCATTAGGTTTAGTTCTGGGAAGATAAATTAAGTGACGTTACACACATACATACACACACACACACACACACTTCTCCTATAAATGCACACAAGATGTATTTTTTACTCAAGCCTTTTGTGTGCTTTTCTGAATATGTAATTCAGGATCATGAGAGAATGTCAGACAATTGTAGAGCCTGCATTAACTCCTTCAAGTTGCTAAATACTTTAAAGCAGTGCCTAACTATGGAACTTCTTGGCTTGCAAAAAGCTTCCAAGATTCTATTTAGCTCATTTTTGAAACTTCTTGATCTACAATAGTTAGTGTCTATTGTAAAAGTTCTCTGCTTACATCTCCCAATTGTAAGACATCTTCTAATACGCTTCTTCATTGTATTTTATGACTGTAATTTACAAAGGTCTTTGGTTTTACAGATCAATACTATCTAAGCATAGCCCAGAAAATTAACCAATACAAACATTGAGAAATTTCACATTACCAGGAGGGGGAGCCACGTAATATGTGCTAAAGAATATACATTTACGATTTTCTAAGAAATGACATTAGTGTTTTCTGAAATTCCCTGACTTGGGATGTGAATGGCTATCAATATTTTCCTTTTTCTACAATATTGACCAACATCTCATAACACTCATAAAAAACCCTTTGCTCTTTCAAAAGATATATTTTGAGACCACACTATGTGACAAGCATTATAGGAGTGAAAAAGTAAAAATAATACAATGTGGTCCTAGCTTTCAAAGAATTTGCTATCTTTAAGTAGGAGGAATGGGTGTGAGAATCTGTGTATTGGGACAAGCCCTACAGAAGTTGTAGATACCATTGAAAATGAGTGGATGAATGACTTGTTTTGTTCAAGGGAAAAGCTTCAGAGTAGATGTGAATGGCCACTTCTCAGATGGCTAAAGGCTAAAGGTGAAAAGAGGAAAGAAGGTTTCAGGCAGAAGGGCAGAACTTGTTTGTATGTAGTTTGTTTTATTGTGGGCAAGGGGCTCCTAGCCACCTGGCTAATAGCCTTCAAGGAGCCATCCATGGCCCTCACTGAAGTCTCATCTAGGATATTCTGCAACACATTTGACTGGGAGTGGGCGAAGGTCTAAAGGGAGCACTTCCGTTACCTGATAATGTGGCCAATTCTTCAGAACAGCTTGTACATGAGAAAACCTTAATACAAAGGATCCAGAAATACTAGACCTGTGATACAACATAAAAATGGTCTGAATTTCCATCAATGCCAAGAGTGAAGTTAAAATAAAGGCCGGAATGAATCAAAAAGAAAAATGGGCAAATACTGCCTACCCTTTCTAACAATGAAAGCTATGAAATTTGAACCATTTTATTCTGACAGTAACACTTCTACTGTAATGGGAAGGCCTATTCGAAAGTGATTTCCACTGCTGCAAACCCTCTAAGTATTATACAGTATCTGGGCAGTAATTATGGCAAAGTTGGCATATCGTAAAATCCCATGCAGAGATTGGGTACTGTAGAGAACCCCTTGTTCGGGTCTATCAGCATAGAGGGAGGTAGCACCATCACTCAGCACCTCTAGAAGACAAACGAGGGTCCTTTTGGTGCCCTTAAGACCAAAAGAGTAAAGCTCCAGGGAAAGAGATGTATTGGAATTCTCAATCTGTCTGAGCAATCCCTTTCGTATGAGTTTAATGAGTTCCCAATATACTTCATAAGTGTCTATAAGATTGAGCTAGACTTTGGCAGGCTTCTAGCAGCCTGTTTCAATAATTAGATACAGAGGTATTTCATTAAAATGCCATTCTATGTTCAACTGACTATTTTTCTCACTAAGTTTTCTTCATTATCTTATGTCCTCAATGGGAGGTCAGATATCTTTCTCTGAAATGAAATAACACAGTAAATAAATTATGCTAAGAGAAATATTTTTAATGACAAATAAAACTCCTGTATATTGAAGCAAACATTATTTACAGTAGAATAAACATGATCCTCCTATATGCAGACCTAAAAGTGTCCTAGGTTTAGTTTCCTCCTGAACCTTAGATATTGAAGTTCTCTGTAGAAGTCCTACTCAATATTGTCTCTATTTTCTTAATCATAACAGTATAATTTCTCCTTTTTATTTTGATTATATACATAAGAACTGCATCTTTTTAGACCTGTTGTTTTGGCTATTTCACCAAAAACTTTGATATCCATATTCTCACAAACAGTAATAACTTTTAGGATCCAATTACTAAGGTAACATTACCTTTGACAAAACCATCTGAATTTGTTTGAAAGACTAGAATAAAACAGCTGACTGCTCAATGCTGTTAGAGTCTCAGACTCAAGACTTTATGTATTCTAAGACTAGAATTTGAAGGATATATACTGTTCAAAGATTCAGTTATCATCTACAGGCAAAACAACAATATAAATTTTTTATTTCAGTTTCAAATTTTCTGCCTTTTATTAGGGTATTTCACTTCAAAGGAATTTTCTCATTTAAATCTCTTGCTTTAATGTCAGCTGTTTTTAGATTGGTATTTTGCATAATTAGCCCAGTTTTTTTATCCTTACATTTAACTAACAATCACTAATTATAAATGTAGGTAGGCTTACCATTTTATTCACTTTATAAAGTTTTGTTTTAAGAGAATTTTAAGCAAGTCAGAGAGAGAGAGAGAGAGACAGAGAGAGAGAGAGAGAGAGAGAGAGAGAAACACATTATTCCTTTCACCAGCTTTTAAAGCAGCCCTCAGAAGAAACTTCTCATACCTTTTCCCTTGATACGCAGGCCAACTCACAATGTCAGTGGTTTTATGGGAAGGAATTGATTAGCAGGAAATCTAATCTTTAAAAACAGAGCTACCAAATATTTACACTGGGAAATCATGATTTCATTACTGTTAGAGGCAGTGCTGGGTATTGCCACTACACTTGCCCACACAACAGTACTGCTTATTCACAGTTCAAAATGAGTTCTGGGGTGGGCTGAGTGGCACATTGGTTAAGAGCTGGCTTGGGATGCTAGTGGCCCTGGTTCGGATCCCACATATGAGGGCCAGTGACACTGCCCTCTACAGCTAACAACAGCTCCATCTGGAGCTGGGCTGCGAGCCCCGGCGATGGCGTAGGCTGCAGCCCCTGCTGCGGTGGGCTGCTATAGGCTACAGTGAGTGGCCCGCAGCCAGTGTGAGTGGCTGGCAGCCAGCGTGAGCTGCCAATAGCCATGGTGAGCGACACCCAGAGACCGCGACCCATCTGCCTCATCCACGAAGAGCGCAATGGATACCAACATGGGCCAGTGAAGCAACATCCTCCACAACTAGACTAAAGAACAAAAAGATAGCAACTTCTCTGTTCCCCTTCCCCTATTCCCCAATGCTGTTCCCTTCCCCCAATTCCCCAATTTAAAAACAATATTAAAACAAAACAAAACAAAACAAAACAAAAAAAACAGTTCTGCTCTGCTGCTAGAATCAAACTTTAGTGGAACTATGTATTCTTTAATTCTCTGGTCTTCTTCCTGTGGGTTTCTACCAGTCTTTCACATGTAACCGCCAAAACACTTCTCCAAAATCTTTTATCTTCGTCTCTATCCTGACAATGTTGAACTTTACACTAGCCTAGTGATCCTGGAAAATGACAAAGGTTAAGGAAATTCCTCCTCCCTTTTGAGTTCTGGAAACAGCTTACCGCAGAGAACCACCCTTCTTCATTTGACCTAGATAAGATTCAGGGCACTCCCCATGCTTACTCATGACAAGGCCAGACAAAGACCCTCCAAATTCCCATTCTCTGTTTCATAAATGATTAGCTGAACTGCTTGTGCCACTGAGTAAACTGGACAAAAGACCTGCTACCAAAACTTAACTGAACTTCTCTCCTTCCCCAGTTCCTGAACTTTGACCCACTCTCAGTTTAGCTGACTCAACCCTTCCTTCATAACCTCTCCTAAGAATAGGCTGACTTACAGAGCTGAAAGGTTTTTGCTCTACCTACAGTCCCTAATCTTACACCACCCTCAATCATCCTACCTTTCCACATCCTATTCCTTCTAGCATTATCTACTTCGCTTCACAAAATGAAAGTCCTTTTCTGCCCAGCCTTTGGGATGTTGGGCACATTCCCCCTATTGCAATGATCTCTTCATCTTATTGCAGTAATTGTTTTACATAAGGTGTTTCATTACCTAAATCCAGATTTGTTTCTTGACATTGCATTTGATCAGATTTCAAAAGATTTCTGGCAGCTAACGCCAACCTACTTCACTGAACTAATTTGCAAATTTTCCTTTCATTATATCTACTCTGGAGCCCCTCTTAATCTCTTTCACTAAAGGATGCTTTCATTTTATCAATCAAATGAATTGCAAAGCATGCCCTAGAAAATTAAATGAATCTGGATTTTAAAAATGTTATTTTTCTATATCGAGCATGCAGTTCATATCTATAATAAATATCTGTTGAATTACAAAGTTAATCAACAAATCACTTTTCTAAAAAAATATACATGTTATTGTAACACAAACACATATCTTAGCTCCCAAAATTTGTTGAAAATATATAACAATAAAAGCAAATCCTTGGGCCAGCTGAAAATATATAACAATAAAAGCAAATCCTTGGGCCCAATCCTTGGGCTTGGCATGTTGATTAAGAGCTGGCTTAGGATGCCAGCAGCCCCGGTTCGGATACCACATATGAGGGTCAGTGACACTGCCCTCTATAGCTAAGATGGTGAACAACAGCTCCACCTTGAGCTGGGCTGCTGTGAGTCCCTGGGGCGACATAGCTGCAGCCCTTGCTGCAGTGGGCTGCCATAGGTTACAGTGAGTGGCCGGCATCCAGCGTGAGCAGCTGGCAGCTGGTGTGAGCTGCCAAGAGCCGCTGTGAGCAGCCATCCAGAGGCCGGCGATCAACCTGCCTCACCCGAGAAGAGCACAATGATGATACCAACATGGGCGAGTGAAGCAATATCCTCCACAACTAGACTGCAGAACAAAAGGACAGCAACTTGTCTGTTCCCCTTCCCCAGTTCCCCAATGCTGTTTCCCTCTCCCAATTCCCTAATAAAATCTTAAAAAAAAAACAAAACACAACAAATCTTAATTTGAAGATACTTTCAGAATTAGGAAATTCCCTAAGGTTGTTCAGTAACCCAACTAACAAAGCTATAATCTTACCTTATTACACATACTGCACAGGATTATGGTAAGCTATACAAATAAAGACAATTCACTTTTTTATCAAAGAAAACATTATAAACAAGCCAATAATGATAATAGCCATGATCATTCTCTGGCCCCCCAAAAATATATTTCTTCTGTTGGACAAAAGAAATCTACTTAAACATAAATTAATTAACAATTTGATAGAAACCATGCATATTTTCAGATAAATATTCCGCTGAAATCAAGCAATCTCTGTGGTTGTTACAATATCAAAAATGAAGGAAAATTTTACTCAAATTAGGAATAGGGCGAATTTCTTTATCTAGGTTACACTTTCCATAGAAACAAAATTCTAAGATGAGAAGGAAATGAAGATAGTATCTACCTAAGAACAAAGGAGGAAATGTTTGTAATTGAGAAAAGAATAAGAAGACCTTAGTAAGTGAACCAAATGGAAAATATTCATAAGAACACATAATGGCTGAAATTGTCAAAAGGAATATAAATGAGCTAAATTGCAGAATAGGTATAATGCATAAATAAGTTACAGAATTCAAAGATTAAATGAATGAACTCTCCATTTAATGCTATCCTTTTAATTTTAAAATTAAAAGGATCATTTTAATTTTATTTAATTTTAAAAGAACAAGCATAGCACTTAAACAAATTGAATATCCCTATACTTTATAACTCGGAAGCTCCATTCCTGAGTATTTGATCATTCAATTCTCATAGATACACAAAGAACTTTTGAGAAATCTCATTATTGTTTGTGATATTAAGGAGTTGGAGGCAATCTGGTTGTCTACCACTGGTAGGAGAGACAGGCAAAATATGGTAGATATACATCATGGCGTATTATATAGAACAATTAACTAAAAATGATTAAATGTGCACACAACAACATGAATAGATCTTAGACACAATGCTGATTGTGACAAATAAGAAGGTGAACCAGATAATCCCCAAATTAAGCAATGCTTAGAGACAAAACAATATGAATATGAAAAGAATAAATACAAACAAAAATATGTAAATTAAACAATTGACTGGTAAAGAGGGGGTACAAGGTAAGAATGACATAAAAGGAAATAAAATAGCAGAAAGACAGTGACTTTAAACAGCCCTAAAGAGTATGATTATTTCAATACTTTGCACATGCCATCAATCTATAAATATTGTTCAAGGTTGGCACTCTCTTGCCATTCTTCTCTATTTAGTCACCCATGGTGCACGGAGTCTGTGGTGCATTTATGGAGTGATGTCAGCCCCTGCCCTTGAGTACAGGAGAAAGCAGAAGCTCATCTGAGATTGGAAAATCACACTTTCACACAACTAATGCATCAAGACTGAGCCCTTCCAGATACTTACTGTTCCTCTTATTTCTCGACCTTTGATACCTCATAGCAGCTGTTTCAAATGTTTTCTACTCTTGTCAAGTTATATCCTAAGAGATAATCTGCACTCCTGCTTTACTGAGATGATTGATGTCAGTCTGCCCTTTAATATTGCCTTAGTTTTTCCCCCTATCTCCACTAGTCAATTAGGCAGTGGGATTGTCCATTTTAAGACTGGAATACAAACACCCCGTTATTAATCGCTTTGTTTATTCTCTTTACCTTTTCTCATATCTCCGTGGAACAAAACAGCTTCTCCCACACACACATTTCTTCTTTCTTCCAGTTCAATCCAAATTCTTTCCAACTACTATGAATTAGCATTATCATCATCTTCACTCCATCTTTTAAATACCATTAGAGCTATAGATATCTCTTTTAACTTTTGCCACAAACTCCTTGAAATTTTGGTTCCTTTTTCCACTGTGTCATGTCCTCAAACCCCTTGCAGTATTATTTGATTTCTATTTCACAGGGACAGCTGGCCAGTCTGATTGATGGATGGATATTGAAAGTAAAAGAAAGAGAACTCAAGGACAACCACTGCTTTCTTTTTTTTTTTTTTTCTTTTTAACTGAGTAAAGGGCCATTTATTGAGAAAGGGACACTTGGGCAAAACAAAGTTTGAAAGGTGGAATTTGAGACTTCTGTTTTAGATACATTAGTTCTGAGGTACCTATTAGACATCAAAGAAGAGATGTTGAATGAATGGTTGGATATAGGAGTCTGGACTGGCAGGTAGAATAGGAATAGAGAGACAATTTGTGAAGTGATCAGTTTATGATAATGAGGTCAGCTAGGAGGCCAAGGGTTATGTCAAATTTTATAAATTAGTCAGAATAAGATCAAGCTAGGAAATGTTAATGAACAGACATTGAAGTCAAATGACAACCAAGAAAGTGTGCAGTTCTGGCATTGAAATGACGAATGTTTTCATTAAAAAAAGATTAAATAATACTGAGTTATTCACAAAGGGCAAGCCTGGGAAATAGCTATCCGTTTTAAAACATAGAGATTATTGGTGACTTCTGCATCATAGTTTCATGGGTGACGGGGCTAGAACAGCTTCATGGTTAGGAAGTAGAGAAACTCAAGGAATTTTTCTACAACTGGAAGGAAGAAATAATGCAGGACTGAAGGTGTGACACAGACTAAAGGAATAGACATTTTGTTGGGAACTATTGCACATCTATTTATGGTGATGTGAAATTAACAGGAGAAAATTGATGATACAGAAAAGAGTGAGAATAAATGCAGGAACAAATTCCTTGAACAAGCGTAAAAAAATATAGTCAAATCCACAAGTGAAGTGACTGTCTTCAAATAAAAGGAGAGGCAGTTCACTCATTACAATAAAAAGGAAGCCTGAGTCATTGGAATATTCAGAAGATTTAGTGATGAGAAAACATGGAATTTCTCTTCTAATTGCATGTATTTTATAATTTAAATAAGAAGTCATTAGCTCTAAGTAAGAAAGATGAAGGGCTGTAACAATTAGAGAAGAGAAAAGAAGATGAGAGGAAGTGAAGAGAGAGGAGAGGAAAAACAGGGGGCAGAAAATAGTCATCTCAAATCAAAGAATAAATTGAAGAGACAAGGCAATTGAATTTCTGGGCAATTTTAACGACCTGATGAGGACTGCAATCTAAACATAAAATGATACTAATTAGCATGGTCATGTGAATTTGTGTATGCATGTGTGTGTGTTTGTTGTAGCCACATTACCTACTTAATGTATAAGAGTATATACTCATTGACAGGAGCTGGGATTTATCCAGGCAAGTAAGACAGAGAGAAAAAGGGACAAAAGTGTCTTGATAAATTATGTTTCATATATTGAAATAAGAAATTGTCTGAAATTTTCCAGCCTTAGAAACTATATCAAACAATTTGTTCCTCATCTTCATGTCCTTCACTGTAATTAACATGAATATTCTGGTATAATTTACTGTTTTTAGAATTATTTTTAAATTACTATAGTGTAAAAACTTGATCACACATATGTACACTTTCACACATTGTTTTACATACTAATGCATTTATACCTACAAAGGCTTTCTTAAAGATTTATTTACTGCTTTTGAAATATGTATGCTACATCATTATATTAATAAAATATTAACATTCAATTCTACAAAAAATAATACAAAAAGTAACTGTGGATTACTTTGGGCTACCATTTCTCATGTGGGGAGCAGGAGGGAGGAGGATACATGTCACAATGTCACCAGTGGGGGTGGGGCAGGGGAACAGAGTCTCCTTGGCATTTTTAATATCTGACAAAGAGACTTGAACCATCTCCTTATTTTACATTTTTGTATCACAAACTGTTGTCAGGCACAATCCTGGTAGGCTGGCTCTGCTTTCAGGCCAGTGACCTGGAGGTCAAATGACTCCTCATTCTGTGATTTCTCTACAGAAACACAGGCTTCTCAATCTGGTGCTTGATTTTCTTTCATTATTCTTAACACATAAATAATTTTTCTCTTAACAAAAAAATATTCATACAGCACAAAAGCATAAGCTTCAGCTTTAGTTTCAACCAGACAGAGAAGAAACAAGTCTATCTGGTTATAACAAGACTGGTTGGTCCATAACCTTTTATTTAGAATGTTAAGGGTATGTATTAGAAAATATTAAATACTGCAGTGTGTATAATGACTTTTAACAATCCAAGTTATATAAATACTCAAATAATAAAAAGCAGTTTAACCTAATTCTACACTTATTTATTTTTAAAATTTTACTGTATCCAGTAGAAAAATACTGTATTTTAAGCATAAATTGAGATCCATCTATCTTTGCTCTAGATTAAAACTTTTAATTTATTGTATGTTATGACATACACTTCTACATGCATAGAAAGCAAGTGCTCCAATGTATTTGAATTGCACTGATGTAATTTAAAGTTTATTCCTCTTTCTTCTAGTACACCTAGAAAGAATATCAAAGAGAAGGGTAAATGGAGAAGACAGAGAGAGACGATGTAAATTTCCCAGTGACTTTCTTTTTTTTCTGTATAGATTTTTATTAGGGAATTGGGGAAGGGGAACAGTTGCTGTCCTTTTGTTCTTCAGTCTAGTTGTGGAGGACGTTGCTTTATTGGCCCATGTTGGTATTATCATTGCTCTCTTCCCAAGTGAGGCAGTCACTTGCCTGCCATTGGACGGCCGCTCACAGAGGCTCTCAGCAGCTAATGAAAGCGCACACCAGCTGCGGGCCAGCCCCTCTGCAGTCTATGCTGTCACTGGCGACTCACGACAGTCCAGCTCCAGGTCAAGATGTTCTTCACCATCTTAGATGTAGAGGGTGCAGCATCACTGGCCCTCATGTGGGATCCAAACCAGTGGCCCTGCTGCTCAGAGCTGGCGTCCCAAGCCAACTTTTAACCAACGTGCCACCCGGTCAGCCCTCCCAGTGACTTTCTTTACAAAATGCAAAGCAAGTCCAATTGACAAATATTGTGTTTTCAGTTATGGTGTTAATATTGAGAATAGTAATGACCAGAAACCTAAATTAAAATAAGCCTTTTATTTTTTTTAATTATGGGAACATTGTCAAAGTATAAACACATTTAAAGTACTGGAAACTATGCACTTAACAGCTTACAGAATTATAATTAGATAATCATTATTTACTGATAAAAATACAGTATATGGACCATTATAAATAAGTCCTGTCTTAGTGGAAGTGAAATCAAAACTTTCTTTTAAAGTAACATAACCTAGAATTCTCTCATGTTTCCCAATGATTTTTTTTTTTTTTGGTATTAACATTCTGTTCTCATAATGCAAACCGTATGTCACAATAGGCAACCGACTCATTCCTTTAACATTACACAAATGTGCTCTCTCAGCAAGTCCAACAAAAATGACTGAACTGTTGTGAATGTCTTTGATCACGTCTATGCCAGCGTTGGCCAGGTAAATAACAGTGTGTCTTTCCTCTGAAATATAGCATGTCTGATAGATTATGAATTGTTAGAAATGGTCATTAGAAGACTAGCTCTCTAAAAACTTACAATTGTGAAATCACCAATCAAAACACAAAGCTAACAGTTTAGACACATGTGCTGCTTTGTTTTAAGCTAAAACAAGCCACTAAATTTTGCAGTTTAAATGAGTGTATATACTCATTTACTAACTGAGTGATTCCCTACACTGTAAAGGTAAAATCTATGACTTGCTTGGGAAAAATCAGGAACTGAGAGAGGGGAAATGATGCTGTAGATTAATGATTTTCAGCTGCAGGACAGATGGTGCTTCACACTGAAGCTGGGACTCCTGAACATGGAGGAATCCTACGTTTGCTTCTGTGGGATCCCCTCCTTTGGACAATGGAACAGCAATTCCTTCTGCAAATTCAGTAACTCAAAATATACCTACTGACCAGAAAACATCTTTGGCTTAGAAAAGAAATCTCATAGCCTAATATCCTCTGTTTCTTTCATATTAAGTAAAACATTCAAAATGGAAGGGAGTTAAACAAAATGTTATTAATTCATCTTTGTCTACAGGATACACTAATTTTAACACTTGAGGACAAATATAATTATATATATATGTATATATATATATATTATGTGTATATATTTATATAGTGATTATAAAAACACTCCTTTTTTTCATATTTCAGGAGTCACTGCAAATTCGTGGAGCCAACTAGTTTCCTCCATTTAGCTCTTCAGGTCACTGGTATTCCACTAATTCAAAATATTGACTAGAAATTATTAAAAAGTATAATATAATGGCATGTATGTATAATTTAACTATATCAAATGTACTTAATGCTTCAATATAATTCATCATGAATCAATTAAAAAATATTTTAATTAAGGTAAACAACAGTTATTAGACTACAAATAAATGAGAAACTGAGAGAAAGTTCCTACCTTCTGTATTGAAACCAGAATTATTTTTTGTCATATTCTATAATTCTTAAACCACTTTGTATAATGACAACGAATCCAGTGGAAAGTCACTAAAATACGTTTTTAATGATGTTGATGATAATAATGTAATACATATTTTGGGCATTTTCTTTGTATCATATTATTAATATTATTTGGGGTAATCATCAATTTGTATGTATTAATATGTAAGCCATATGAGATCTGAAAAACATTTGCAAACTTGTTGCAACCAAGTAGCTAAACTTCTTTGATATCAGAGGGATTATTCATTATGAATTTGTACCAGCTAGACAAACACTTAACCAAGTGTACTATTTTGAAGTGCTCAAAAGGCTGTATTAAAAAGTTAGATGAAAACGAACTGAACTTTTTGCCAACAATTCATGGCTCTTGCATCACGACGATGCACCAGCTCACACAGCATTGTCTGTGAGGGAGTTTTTAGCCAATAAACAAATAACTCTATACAAACACCCTCCATACTCATCTGACCTGGCCTCCAATGACTTCTTTCTTTACCCAAATATAAAGGAAATATTGAAAGGAAGACATTTTGATGACATTTAGGACATCAAGTGTAATATGACAATAGCTCTGATGGCCGTTCCAGAAAAAAGAATTCCAAAATTGCTTTGAAGGGTGGACTACATGCTGGCATCAGTGCATAGCTTCCCAAGGGAAGCACTTCAAAGGTGACCATAGTAATATTCAGCAATGAAGTATGTAGCCTTCTTTCTAGGATGAGTTCCTGAACTTAATTGTCCAACCTCATATATATTGCAACATTGGTTAGATTCAGGGAACCTGAATTAGCTGAAATCTAAAAGTATACTATTAGAAAAGGAGAAGGAAAGAGGATCAGATGAGCACAACTTTGTAAATATCTGAATGAATAAAAATAGAATAAACTCTATAGAGGTCATTTGAACTACTGCTGTTCTCTACCTCCTTTAAAATTCAAGCAAAACCAATTTCTCACTACATTTGCCAATAATATGGCAATCATTCATTTTGGTCATAGTGCCCTACAACCCTTCCAATGCATTATTTCCAGGCATAATTCCAAGAATCTGAATCCTTGAGTAGCAATGAGAATTACTTTGCAATCCTTCCTATTAGCAGAAATGTGTTCTCATTTGGAAAATACATAGTAGAAATATCAAATTTAATTTTCCAGCTTTATTGTTGTGCCTCATACTCTATGCTGCACACATCAACCCATGAAAGCAATAATATCACACAATGCTCATGCCATCTGTATTCTGACATGGTTATATGTATAGTTCCATAACACTGCTACTAGAAGTATATTTACCATCCAATTAGTGTTCATTCTACACAATCTGTTTAGTGAAAAAAAAACAAAAAAAAAAACATAGATGTATTAGGGAGGCAGGCCAAAGCTGAGAATCAAAGAGAGATATTCAATCGGGGCAGGAGAGGGATACAAAGAAAAGTTACGGATGAAGATAGAATGAAAAAGAGTGAAACAAATTTCCCACCCCTGAGGATAGCTCTATTACATGAAAAGACAAATGAAAGTAGAGTTACCATAAGACTAACATTTTTGCAAGATAAATATTCTGATTCTCTGCAAACCTGGGGGAAATGGGGTAAGAGAAGATAAACACTGAATGTAAGAATGATGTGTGATTCAACATTTACTGTGTGGCCACTTTGAGTCAGGTTCTGTATATGTAGGAGCTTTCACATACATTCTCATTTAATATGGCCATTCTCTGAAGCAGGTAATACTACCTTCAGTTTACAGATGGGGATACAGAGGTCCATGTGGGCTATAAATAAATATTCCCAAGGTCACACAGTTGGCAAAACACAGTAAACACTAACCCTAGATCTTCTAATGGCAAGTGCAGGGGAATTTTATACCATATTACAAATATCATACAAACACATCTCATGATGTTTCCAAAGGAAGATAAATTTGTTAAGTAAATTTTTGTTTCCTTATTTTTTTAAGTGATGTGGGAAACAGAGTTTTGGATAGTGTAGTGCTGTGTAGTGGAACTAAACTTGGGGTTGCAAAAGGAAGAAAAGAATACGGGTTCAGATTGTAATAGTGTTACTTTCACATATGCTGTCTTTATCAAAACTTTTCATCACAGATCTTCTAAGATGCTTATAATTTTTTATCACTATAAAAGATCCAATATTCCAGAAATTCTGATATTTCAGAATCCATACCATATCTCTCTGACTTTACTTCTTACTTCTAGACCTGGCAAACTACATGCCCTGATGTTTTAAATTATGTGTTCAGTCTCGGTGTCTGAGTTTTGCCTTGACCAGCATGAGCTCTATATTCCTAGAGTAGTATCAGTTACTAATACTTCGTTATGTTTTTCCCTGAAAAGAATGAATTTAAATTCTTTCTCCTGAAAGACTTACATAATCAATTATAAGAGGGCAAGATACCTTTACAGGGTCATGCAATCTATGCGTATGGAATAAATAAAATCAGCAGGTTAATAGAGTAACTAGAATTCCTTGCTTCAGTCTCATTTTCAGGGAGCTATGAAAAGTTTATGTGCCATAATCTAGTGTATGCCTGGCAATGAACCAATGCTTTAAATACAGCATCTCATTTACTTCTCAAAATAATACTCTCAGAGTGGGAGCAATTCAATATGACTGTATCCAGACTAATATAGCAAAATGATTTACCCACATGTATGTGTCAATCAAGTGGCAGAGTCAGATTTTTACTGTAAATTGATGTGACTCTACTAAATATGTTTGAACTCTCTAATATATTGGGCTGACTCTTATTTTGGATTCATTCTTCTAAAATACCAGCTGGGTACAATGAGAGTGCCGTAACAACTCTTATTGCCAAATCTGTTAAACATCTAGTAAAAACACTAATATAGTGTTAAGTAAAATCCCACTTCACTTATACAAGTTTAAATAATACTTTTTTTGTATATAAACTGGAATTTAATGTCTTGCCTGGTTATCATGTATTGGGATGAGAGGATCTTAGAGGACATATTGAACAGTAACACTGAAGAGATTTAGACAAGTCACTTGTGGCAGGGAAGGACAGACAAGTAACCTACACCCAGTCAGAATAGCAGGACCCAAACACAAAAACCCAGTAAGCATGGCTGAATTCAGAATTTAGGAAGTTAGAAGTGCTGTGCCCTATGAGTAATTTTACACTGCCATCTTAGAGTAGCCAAATGTGGACATAGTTTGTCTTAGGATGCTTTAGGGATACAAGTCACAGACTGACCAAAGTGGCTTGCATCATAGGGGCTTATCATCTCACATAGGAAATGTGAAGGCAAATAGCTCTGTTTGGTATATACAAGAACACAAAGCTGTCATTAGAAACCTGTAGTGTTTTCATTTCTTCTGCTTTCCCATCCTCAGCAGGTCCACTTTTATCTTTAGGTTTTTCCTTCACAGTTACAAAATGGCTGCCCCTATTTACCTAAACACATATAAATGTGGCTAGAAGAGTATTTCATTTGTCACAGGAAAAGAACCCACAAAACTTTCTAGTAGCTCCCAAGGAGAAGTGGGTCTCATGATCATGGGCAAGTGAATACCAGACATTGTAGTTCCTGTAGGTGGGCTCACTGATAAGGAAGTGTGGGAGAATGGCTAAACGCTAGCTAGCAGATTATGTAAATCTGTAATCATAAACAAGTTTAAATATCTTAAATGGCCATTCCTAGGAATAGAGGCTGAAGTTAAATCTTAAAATTACCTGACATGTTCAGTTTGTTTTACTGCCTTTCCCCACCCACCTATAAAATTCATTGGGAAATTAAGAAACTTGTTTCAACATCTAGGATTAGTAATAATTTAGAATGGAAAAAGAGAGTAGTGGAATTGAACATGAATGAAATGAAAATATCCTTGGTAATGCCAAATCATACCAACCTAAATGTCCTAAAAATGAGAGACTTCTATTAAAAATTGGTACTAGGCACTAATGTGTGCTACAAATCTAAAGAGGAGTCTATGATAGGAAGTTAAAAGGATTATGCAGAGGCCTAAAACATGACTTTTTATTGCTAATCTTGTCTTTCAAAAATATTATCTTTATTTTTATCAAAGTTAATGATTGCTACAGCATTTGGTATGCAATCATATATTTAGCAGAGTGAATAAACATAGCCCTGGCGTTAGCTACTCACAGATGAGCCTCTCGAGTCCCCACTCACATTTTAGGTCTGAATCACTCCCCATTATTCACAATAAAACACATGCTCCGGACCTATATCTTCCTTATCTGCTTTTAATGTCTTTTTAACAATTCTGAATTCAATTGTTTCTGGTGGTTGTTTTCCGTTTTCCATTTTCATTCATTGAAACCTGGACAGATAGCATGACAGAATTAGCTGTTTAAGAGGGAACCTAGAATTGAAACAGGCAGAGTGGAGTCAACTTCAAGGTTTATGCACCAACCAAAGCAAGAAGCTATACATAACTGTGAACATTAGAAGACTCAAAGCTCTGTCTCTGCATGAAGTGGAACTCTTTCCCTCTTTGACAATTAGAGAGTTAGATTTACAAGTTTAACAAAACAATGAGAATGTTAACATTAACAATAGTGGTGACTTAATCAGTTGGAGTCTGCTTTGAAATTCCTTAATAGTTTTACAATTCTATAATTCACATTTATATTCATCAGACAAGATTCTTGAAAGAAATATTTTGTAAGGTCAGTTTAAGGCAGAAAGTACAGAATACTTTTATCTGTGTACATCCTAGCAGGCAACATGGGGAACATTTGCCAATCTGGAATGCACAACAGCGGAATTATTGACTGCTTATGATCAAACAAGCACGGAGCTTGCCATTTTCCAGCATGCCAGCTCAGTTATGTGCTGATGTGCTGACAACTGAAAGAAATGGCGTACACACAAATTGCTATGATGCAATATGGTCATGGATAGCTGCCATATGCCTATGAAATAGGAATGATCTAGAAATTCAATGAAGGCAGAAATCACTCTTGGCTGGCTTTATGGAGGAGCCAGCTTTTCCAATTAAACTTAAGGTTTAATTGGAAAACTTTTATCAATACTTTGACAGATATTGATATTCAATATCAATCAAAGAAAATGTGTTTTACCAATATTAATCTGGCAGCAGAGAACAGGAGAGTTTGGCTAAGCAGAGTTTACAAGGTAGGAAGACCATCAGCTACACGCATACTGGGCTAGATGTCAGATGTAATAAAGGCCAAAGAAAAACTAGAAAAATGGGGGGAGATACCAGAAACTGGCCATGGGCACTAGGAGAGAAAATGAGAATGTTGCAATTTTTAAAAATCTTTTTAGAACAATCTTTTTTGGGGTAGGGGGGAAACAACATGCGCAGTTGACTTTCCTAGAGAAAGCAAATATGATTAGAATTATTACTCTGATATATTTTGAATCTCATTCTCAGCTACATTCAAGTTAGAAATTCATATGTTTTTCAGTTTAAACTATTTATAAAATCATTTTTTTAACAAAAGAAACTTTCCAAAAACAGTATCCAGGTTTGTAATCTAAATGTCTGATATAAACTGGTACAATACTGTTCTAAGTGAGAAATACTTCAGTTTTAATTTTATGTTTGCTTTACTCCTTAGGTTTCTAGAGTTGCAAACATTACAAACTTTTTTTTTTTCCTTATGATGAAATGGTGGCCATTGTGCTTAACATTGATTAAATGCCATAGGGAGTTCCAATTTAACATCTACCCTATGATATATGTATCTTTAGATAAGAGGTAAAACATTCAGAGGCCTTCAAGAATCAGGCGGTAAAATAAACACGTAAATCATGCCAACTGAAATAGGGGGAGTGGGGCTTGTGAAGCCTGGAAGCATATGTTCAGCGTGAAGCCATGTAGCTAACCATTGTGCTAGTGAGTCAGGACAGGGTGGGACCCTTGCTTTAGTTAATTCTTTACCACATCTCTGATTACTTGCTAATTCTTATTTTCCTTGTGTGCCTTCCCTCCAAGAGCACTATACAAATCCAGTAGAGATTAAACTATGAATAGTTTTAATAATTAAAGCTATGAGTAGTTGATGGCTTTATGTTTTTGTTGTTGTTGTTTTCTTTATAGGGCACCCAGACTTTTAGTTCCCCAAGACTGTTCACCCATCTGTAGATTTTGCTTCCTTGATAACGCCTTCCCTGACACAAAATTAAAAGGCTGCTTTTCAGAGAATGACATGAAAAAAAAAACAAAATTGAATCTGATTTTCCTATTTTTTTAGAAGGGCACAGCTAACAGTGGTCCGTGGGAGAACTGAACTAGCAACCTTGGTGTTATCAGAACAATGCTCTAACCAACTGAGCTAACTGGCCACCCTGGAATCTGACCTTTCAAATGAAACTTGGAACTTAGAAATAATGAATTTTAGAGCTCTATTATTTAATTAGCAAAGCACATAAATGCTACTTTGGTTCAGCTGCAGCATATCATGAGAATAATTAACAGCTATTAGACTTTACTATAAGTCAAACATTGTTCCACATACTTTATAAATATTATCCCCCATAATTCTCACAATAATGTTATCCAGTAGTTACTATTATTACCCTATTTTACACATGAGGAAACACAGAGGTTGAGAAACTTGTGCACTGTGATTTAAGTAGTAAGGGGGAGATTCACATACAGGTTGTCTAGTCTATCCAAAAGCAACTCAGCATTTACCTAGGTATCAAATTAAAACAAAAATATTTCCAGGTACTTTACATACTTTCTCTGAAAAAAAAAAAAGTTTCTTAGAAAGTATTTTTGTATTATTTTTTTACAAATATAGCATCTAAATATCTTTTTATTTGGAAAGCAAATAGGTCATATACCATCACAACTGTGTTAATTCCTTCACTCTTCATTTTATAAAATGCCCTGAATGGGGCTAATAATTAATGTTAATGACTTGATATATGACCTAAGGACTCAAGTGATTTAACTCCATTTACCAGATGTGACTAAACATCATAAGCTAAGAACAAAATAAAAATAACAAGAAAGAAGCCACTTTATTTCATGGACAGAAAATGATACTGGTGTACGAGGTCTCCATATTTTATTCAAAAACAGAAGAAAATTAATTTTGACATTTACATGTATATATAAATGCCACCAACCACTATTTTCATTCCAAATGTGCCCATTATTTTACTTTTCACACCAAGAATTTAACCTCTGTAATTATTACTAGCAGAATAATTTCACTGGCATTCTAAAAATAAAAAGACCATTTTTATTAGCGGACATTGACATTTTTCAACTAGTGTTTTTTTTAAAGGCTATTTTTCATGTTTTTGAAAACCAATGATCTTAAACTGTCAATCTATCATTGTAAAGTTGAATTCAAAAGGTTTGCTCGTTCAGTAAACAGAAGCCATTTTAGATCTGGTACATTATTTTAAACATAGTCAGGGATCTTTCATTTCTAAATAAAGAGATCAATTCTAGCTTACGTGGGAAAAGGAAGGCCTTTAGTGGCTCATCGAATCAAACCACAGCATACTGGAAGCACAGGGGTGAACAATGCTGGGTCTAGACTCCAGCCGGATCTGACGGTACCAGGCCTCTCTGCTCTCCATCATTTGGGTTAACATCATTAAGATATTATGGCTTATCAGATTTCCCCTTTTAGATATATTTCTAGAAGATTTGCTGTGGGTGGACGATTGAGCCTGAGTGTAAACACTGGTTGCAGAGGTTTCCAGATGCAGGGTAGCGGGGCCCAAGTCTGAGCAAGAGCTCCACTGACAGGATCCCTAGCTCTGGGGGTACCAGCAGGAACACTCACTGGGTTTGGAGGGCAAAGCTTGATTCCATTTCCAGCTATAACATTTAAAGGGTGATTTAGGCTAAAATATCAATCCTCCCCAACCTCTGCTTCCTCAACTCTAAAGGTCCTAATAACCACTTACTTTTTAATCAGGATTCAATGAAAGAGCATGTAAAAAATAGCTTGTAGAGGACCTGATACACAGCTATTATATTACATGAGCTAGGAGACTTCAAGAGAAATCTCATGGTTTCTTCTAAATACATGGATTCTGGGAGGATCGAACACATAGGCAAGTATATTATAAACATTAAAGCGCTAGGTAAATGTCAGTTATATTGTATTCATCTCCAAACTCTGATTTGTGGAGTGCCAACCCAGTACCCCACCTGTCCCAATAAAATTTTCAATGCTATCTGAACGCATATGCCCTCTGTGTAAGCAAACCAGGGTGGAGGCCACCTCTTACATCTCTCTGTCCCCATCCCTCCTCTTCCAGTTCCTAACACCATGCTCAGCACAGAGTCAAGTCCCAACATATATCTGAGGACTGATTAACAGGAATTATTCTATCATCTTGCCATTAACAGAAATGAAAATTCCCAATGATGGTATAAGTGGAGTCTTATCTAATCCTTATAATAAATCCTTACAATAAAGTACTGAGTAACAAAGTACATGATTATCTATGGTTCTACTTTCAAGTTGATCACTAACAGCTAGGTCTGGATGTTTTGCATATCTTTTAATTCTTGTAAAAATAATACTAAATGGCTAGTGAAAACTGCCATGAATCAAATTTTATACCTGTAACACACAGCGTAGGTGATAAATTGAAGATGGGAGTCATTACATAGTTAAAATACTATATCAAAATAAATTATTGTGTGTGCAATTCTGCACAAAATATATTAATGCCCTGTTTATCCTTGAGGATTGAGATATTCCAGATGCATAATTTTTCAGAAAGTTTATGTCTTTAGACAACTTGGCTTTTATCTTACTTTCAGAATAGGACATTTCTACAGTTAAGTTTGGCAATTATGTGAGACTTGAAAGGAACTTCAGCAGTTATCCACTCTGCCCTCAGCTCAATGAAAACTGACCTCAATAGCTTCCCAACAAGAGATATGTTTTATTTAATGGGAGCTATCAATTATGTTTCTGTATTTGTTCTGGCTTTTAGAAATCTCAGAACCTGTATTTAACACCCAATTTTAGTAAATATGCTAGACTACCAGGATATGCATTTCATAAACCAGCTCACCTTAGTTTTACTTACTTTTTTAAACTTGTTTATTCCTCCCTGTGTTATTCTCTCACTTTTGAATTCTCTTAGATTTATGTTTGTTTTCTGTTTTTGGAAAAATACATGATACACACACATAAATCAGGATATAAATAACTTCTCTTTCATATCACCTAATACTACTTGATGCAATGCAGTCTCATTTATTTATGGTTTTCCTGCATCAACTTACTCATAAAACAGTGCTTAATATAACCTGTCTCCAGTATTTAGAGTCCTATTTTTTTGCACTTTTGTTTGTTTGTTTGTTTTTGTTTTCCTTTTCATGACTTAACCCCTGAAGTGTGCACTAACTCTGGGTAAATGGTGTGTCAGAAATGAGCTAAACTGAACGACATCCAGTTCACGTCCACTGATACTTAGGGAATTGCTTGGTGTGGAAAAACTTACCCATCAGTTGTCAGATGTGCTGTGAGTAGAAGGAAATAGTTATTTTTGTTTTAGGAGGGCACTGAAAATAGGCTCTGAAGAAATTGTCCCTTCTTTCTCCCCCTTTGCCCTCCCACTTTTCCTTCCTCCCTTCCTTCCTCCCTCCCTCCCTTCCTCCCTTCTTTCCTTCCACAAATATTTTTTGAATACTTTCTGTTTCCAGGCATTGATCTGAGTGCTGGGAAAATACAAATGAAGAAGACAAACTCCCTGCTCTCATGGAGATGACATTCTTGGGGTATTGAGGAGGAGGCAGAGTGATTATATATATATATATATATATATATATATATATATATATATATATATATATAAAGTAATATGATGGGGAAAAATTTTAGATTCGAGGTTTGCACAGGGAAGATAACTTTTGAGTAGAGACCTGAGTGAAGTGAAGCAGTAAGTCAAGATTTCTGACAAAACCAGGAGGAAAAAACACACCTGGCATTTTGAAAAGCAGCAAGGAAGCCAGTTTGCAGTGGCCGCAGGTAAGAAGTAACATGAAAGGAGCAGAAAGCAGAAGGGCTAGATCCTGTAGAGCTTTGCAAACATGATAAGGAATACAGATTCTGTTCTAAGAATAACAGAAAGGCACTGGTTAAGATTTAACAGAAAGGTGATATAATCTGACTTTTTATTTAAAAGTCCCACTCTGATAATAAATGGAAGCTAAACTGTTGAAGAGAGGGATGTGGTGAAGAGTGAAAGCAGGTAGGCCAAGTAAGAGGGTCTGGTGGAAATGACACATGAAGATCGTTGGGTCTAAAGTGTTGGCTATGCAGAAGTGAAAATTAGTCAACTATGCATGAAAAATTGAGGGTGGAGCTGTAAGTTCATACTAATGGATGGATTGTGTGGTATAGCAGATTTGAGAGAAGCTGCGAGTTCAGTGATCCCTGAGATCTTGAAGGAAAAGTATGAATGAGAAGCAAACATGAGGGTAAATTGTAAGTCAGAGTTCTCTTAGATGCTTTCTAAGCAATTCGATTTTATAGTTCTGTACTAATATTACTATTGATTTGGAAAAACACTTTAAAAAAAATAAACTGAAAGCAAAAGCCGTGATTCTGGCTTCTTTTTTTCATGATGAGGCCGGTTCCAATTCGAATAAAGGGAGAAGCTGGGTAACAAAGCAGTCCGTGTCGTTGTTTAAAAATATTCAAGTCAATATTGGATTATATGATTGACAGAAATATCCAGAAAATTCAGCTAAATTTGGGTTAACAAGATCTAACTTATGGATGGCCTAAAAAATGCTTCTGGGGCCGGCCGAGTGGCGCATTGGTTAAGCGCTGGTTTTGGGATGCCAGCGGCCCCGGTTCGGATCCCACATGAGGGCCAGTGACACTGCCCTCTACAGCTAACAACAGCTCCACCTGGAGCTGGGCTGTGCGAGCCCCGGTGATGGTGTGGGCTGCAGCCCCTGCTGCAGTGGGCTGCCATAGGCTGCAGTGAGTGGCCCGCAGCCAGCGTGAGCAGCTGGCAGCCAAGCGTGAGCTGCCAATAGCCGCGATGAGCGACATCCAGAGGCCAGCGACCGATCTGCCTCATCCGGGAAGAGCGCAATGACGATACCAACAGTGAAGCAACATCCTCCGCAACTAAACTGAAGAACAAGAAGACGGCAACTTGTCTGTTCCCCTTCCCCGATTCCCCAACGCTGTTCCCCTCCGCTAATTTCCCAATAAAATCTTTAAAAAAAAAAAAAAAAAAAAAAAATGCTTCTGTATCATTCAATGTTTAAATTTGTTGAGGTTTTATTTTCCTACTTTGTTATTTTTTTTTACATTCAATTGACAGTACAAATTGTAAATATTTAAATCTTAGCTTCCAGCATCAATTTGTAATCCTTTTGCTGTGAAAGTAATTTTATTGTCTTGAAATAATAGTTTTAAAGTGAATTAAATGTAATGTTTATAAAACAATGTTAAAGAAAAATCATCAAAAACACCTATATAGGGCCGGCCGAGTGGCACGACGGTTAAGAGCTGGCTTGGGACGCCAGTGGCCCTGGTTCAGGTCCCACATATGAGGGCCAGTGACACTGCCCTCAAAAAAAACCCAAAAACACCCATATAAATTGATGATTAATTTTAAATCCTTCATTCAGGGGCAAAAAAATACAACAACAACAAATCATTTCTTGACAACCAGGAAGTACGTATTTTTCATAGGTGATCTATAAGCTTAGTACTGTGTACATCTGGGAAATTAATACTTGTTTATGGATGATAAGGTATACATACTAGTAGCTTACCTTGGTTTGATGTCAGAACTCCTAAAGATTATTTTGAAGAGTACATTTTTAAAAAATATCCCCCTTAGTCTTCTATGCTGATGTAACTTACAACTCCAAGCACTTTGATTGCCAAGCAAGTAATGAAGCCAAAGTGGAAAAAAAAAAAAAATGCTATTTCACCTCTAAATAGGACAGATGATACCAATGTATATGTATAATCAATTCTAATTTCAACTTGATATGTGCAACTGCCAATTAGATTGTGTGGGCTCTGAATTTTAAAGAGGCCTAAAGAACATTTTCAAAAGGATCAGTAAATTTAGTTCTTAATGTTCTTCATTCTTGGGGAACAAAATCTAACCTGGAAAGCAAAAGTTCTACATTTCTATAAAGATTCAGGGACACTGTCTCATAATATTTGTCATATCATGCATTAACAGATGTTAATGCATAATATGAAAAAATATAGTAAGTTGATTGTTTCCACATACTAAAAAAATAATAATCACTTGTCAAAGAAAACAGACAATAAAGTATACTAATTGCAGTGACAGAGGCATGAACATGTTTCCTGAGGGGCATCTGGAAGAAGCAGCTAAATTAATGAGAAAGATAAAATGATGAAGGCGGGCCTATATTTTGATAAATGGAAAGATCACATCTATGATGCCATAAAATCTTTTCATATTATGATATTATCTCCTGTTTTATTTTGTCAACATAAGAAATTTAATTATAGGATTTTTGTAAAAGCTGATAATGGTGAATTTTAAATTCTTTTATAAAAAGAGATGTAGTACAACCACAATAGCAAAATGAAAAAAACAAAAACAAAATCTACAACAAAATTAGGTGATAAATACGATTGGCAGAATTTTAAGATGGTTACCAAGACACTTTTCCTAGTGTACACATCTTTTAAATCTTTCCCATTGAGACTGGGCAGGACCTGTGACTATAACGGGATACCACACTCACAATTGCATTAAGTAATACAGTAAATATGAAGGAATTTTACAGATATAATTAAGGTCCCCAAACACCTGATTTTTGAGTTATTCCAAAGAGAAATTATCCTGGGTCGACCTGGCTAAATCAAGTAAGATCACTTCAAAGAGGGATGGGGTCCTTTCTAAAGATAGAGACTCTCTCCTTCTGGCCTTGAAGAAGCAAAGAGCCATGTTGTAAACGGCCTACAAAGAGATTCTCTAAGAAAAGACTTTGTTTCTCCTGTGCTGGCTTTGCCATGAATTGTACATCAAGAAAATAAATTCTGACCACAACTTGAGGGTCTCTGGAAGTAGATTCTTCCCTAGTAAAGCCTACAGATGAGGATGGAGTCCAGACAACAGCCTAAATTCAGTCTTGTGATACTCTAAGCAGAGGACCCATCTGAGGAAGTCCATGGGACTCTGACACACAAAAACTGAGGTAATAAATGACTGATACAAAAGCCATCTCCAAGAATCCCAAAATGCAATTGAGTTAAGCTAAATCACTGACAGCCAGACACACTCATGATATCAACATCAGTGATGGAAAAAATAAAGGAAAGCAAATGCCCATTTAATATACCAAAACAGTCAACAGGTTCTCAATAAGAGCCACAGAAATTGAAAGGGCATTTTCCATTCCAACTCATTGGGGTGGGTAATAGGTTTTTGCGACGGTCCAAAGGAGTCAGAGCAATCTCAGTTCTACGAAATCCAAAAAGTTCACATACTAAAGTTTCACAAATAAATTCTGGGAATAGAAACAAATTGAGATAAACTGGAATAATAGTGACAAAAGAAAAATTCCAGAAAAACTTAGGTGCGAAGCCAGGGCCAGAATAAATGTGAAAGTATAAAGCTACACTTTTATCTCTTTAGGAAAACAACAGAACACATAGATTTAGAGTTGTGATGCTAGAGAAAATATTGTAACCCATTACTTTTTTTTCTTTAAAATTTCAACACACCTAATCAATCTCATGCAGAAAATTAAAAACAGGGAAAGGGCTGCTCTAATCTCATGTAAAGCTATAATAAGAAAGTAAAAGAAAATGAGAAGAGAATAATATCCTTACCAGCAATGAAAGCATGCCAAAAAGTCTTGCCAATAAATCAGATTAAACTCTAACCTAATTTACCAAAATGAACCAAAAAATTAAGAAGATATGAAAAAACACTGAGAATAAAATTTGAGACTTGCAGTCAAATGGCAGAGTAGGTAAATGCTGTGCTTGCATCTTCTCACAACCACAACTCAACTACAGAACAACCATCATCGAGAGCCATTTGAAGACTGGCTGAACAGAAGTCCTATAAATAAGGACATACAGAAGAAGCCACGTAGTGACTGTCAGGAGGGGCAGAGACGGAGAATGGGCAGACCCCATGCCCATGTTGTGGCAGTTAAGAAATGGGAGGGATATCCCAGCTGAGGAAGTCCCTGTATGAGGAACAAGGGGTCCCAGCCCCACACCTGAGAAATATTCACAGTCAATTAAAAAGCAGCCATATTATGTCATAAGAGAAAATGTGGGAAGGAATTTTCTGTCACAATGAGATGAGGTAATAAAAGCAACCAAATTGACACTGCTTTCACAGAACAATAAAAAAAAAAAAAAACTTTGCTTTTGTATGATGCTATATATACTCTTGAGTGTATGGATTCTCATTGTCCCAGTTTTGCAATGGAGTTTAAGTATTTTGAAAAATTTTCTGATATAGACAAAGAATATTTTCCAGACACCCAAAACTTTTCAAAAAACATTAATTATAATTCTCTTTCAAAAAAAAATCAGTCTTTGCCATTGTGATTTGGCATTTAGTAAGAAACTTACTAGACTTTAAAAACAAATGTCCAAATATATTTATATAACTATATCTCATTCAATGTAGTAAATGTTTTGTATGCTTTTCGTTCACCTTTCAGTTGAATACTATGTATTCAAGTGCTTGCTATCCTATGTCTTATCTTCATAAAGGCCAATTCCTGTCTCTGAATTATCACTGACAACCTCCCTTCCCAGGATGTAGGACACAAAGCCCACAGATTGATACAGGTGAATTAAAGCTGTGACTGGTACCAATTTCCTTATTGTCAGTCCATCACAAGGCTGTTAAGAACTGAAAAACATACAGACTGAGTCCTGAAACTGAGTGTCTAGCAGTGATGTGTTGTAATCAGCCAAAGATAAGACTAAGCTGGTGTCCCCATACTTATTCCAGGCACTGTAGTTAACCTCTGGTTGGCATTTGACTTTCTAAAAACAGCTTACCCGATACGTGATTTATCCACCATCGAGTTCACGCATTTAAAATACACAATTCAATGTTTTTTAAAATATTTACGAAGTTGTATAACCATCATCATAATCAAATTACATTTATGTGGAACATTTCATCACCCCAAAAGAGACCTATTATCCCCATTCAACAGATGAACAGAAGAATGCGGGGAAAAGGGAGACGAAAGAAGAGAAAGAGGAAAGAAGGAAGGGAGGAAAGCTGCATAGAAGGAATTTCATTTTAAAGAGTAAAAACAATGCTTACAAATTGAAAAACACTGGAAAGATAAATTCAGTAAAATTATAAAACTATAATTCCCACTTTATTCTAGATGATTATCTTTCCTTCCTTTTTCATTATTAATTATTATTTATTTATTAGTGACAGGATGGGGAAACGATTCTAAGAGAAGTGCTCTGCAAATGAACAGTATTCCTGTGAGACAGCACTGGGGCATGGTGATCTAGTTTTATCACTGCAAAACATGGAATTCACTTTTTTTTTTTTTTAGAGGGCAGTGTCACAGGCCCTCATATGTGAGATCCGAACTGGGGCCACTGGCGTCCCAAGCCAGCTCCCAACCACCGCGCTACTCGGCCGGCCCTGGAATGCACTTTTAACTGAGAGTGGTTGGATTCATTCCATGTCACCTTGGGATATTTTGAAATAATGAAAGTATTTTCCTTTAATTCTTACTCTAAAATGCAGTTTCAGGACTCAACTGTTCTGTCCTTGCAATTCTTAACAATCTTGTGCTTTTCAGGCTTGTGATGGAAGGGATGGACTGGAAGTCAAAAAAAAGTAAAAAATAAAAAGTAAAATGGCAACACTTGCAGATTTAATTCACCCAGATTCATCCGCTCCTTCTTTTCTAAGGGCATGTTCAAATTCTTCTATTCTCTCTTTCTCCAATTACAAACACCTTTTTCTCTGAGTTGTTCTACAGTGACAAAGGATTTGGACAGATATTAACATTTCCTTCAAACTTCACTTTTCTTTGAAATTTGCTAGGGCAGCAAAATAAGTGTCACATTCTTCAAGGTATCATGGGACTCTTCAAAAAGACCCTCCCAGGAATTATTAAAGTTTTCAGTATCTGGGCTACATTTCACAGATGGATATACACAGCCCTGTGACCTTGTGAGACAATGTTGCTTTATTACTTAGATGAAATAGATTTCACCAGAGATCATTCTAGCTAGTCCTGAGACATAGAAACCATAGTTGCTTTCATATTATAGTCTTACAATAGTCCCCAAAATATGTCCCTTCCTCTTACCTGAAAATGTGCTCTTTCCTCTTATTTGTGAAATACACAGCTACCTTAGATATACTCCTTATTCTTTCAGAGGCTCCAAATGACTATATGGAAGAAATTCTCAAGATCATGTTAATCTATAAGAAGGAATTTTAGTTATTTGTAAACAAGTGAACTTTGTCTAAGTTCTTTACTGCTAAAAATCATCTTTAAACACTGCATTCAAACATATTAAGACTTATTTCCACATAGTAACATGTTTACTCTTGATATATTATTCCATAAAACCAAAAATTATAATTTGTTACAAAGGAGTTGGAAGGGGCCCTCAGACACCACCTAACCACTGTTAAACTCCTGTTTTACAATTTTAAAAGTCATGAAAATCAGTTCTCCCTAAGAAACTATAAATTATTCTAATTATATAAAGTTTGATTTTGGAAGAGACCAGAACTATGTCATTGTGTGTGATGGTAAAATTTAGATATATTCAATAACATAGAAATTAAAATCATCTTCCTGTCGCAAATATCATCTCAAAATAGAACAAAATTATAAGCCCCTGAACTATTACAAACACTATTTTGAATGATTAATAGTGTTGAGTTCTCAGAGGAACTGCCAAGCTCAGATATAGTGAGCTTTTCCAGCTCCAGCATTCTTTTGGGAGGACAAGCATCTTATCTTTGAAATCCTTCACTTAGTTCTTGCTAAATTAAGCTTTAAAAAAACCCATCAATTAATTTTTCCAATGAAGATTACTGAAGTGTTATGATTTAGAACAACTACATACTGACTAGAATCATATTAATATGCCATAAATATTGTATAATGGTTACACAGCTATAGACAATATTTCAATGAAACATATATTCATGCAGCTTCTTTTCAAATAAAATCAAAGATTTCAGACCGGCTGATTGGCTCAATTGGTTAAGAGCTCGCTCAAGAGTGCGAGCTGAGCTCTGAGAAACAGCAGTTCAATGCCCAGCCTAAGCTGAGCTGCTGCTAAACTGCCAACAGGTGGCAGGATGGCTCAACTAAAAAAAAAAAAAAAATCACAAAGATTTCAGTAAACTAGACATATAACAAAAACTAGTCACCAACTGGAAGCATGTAAAACTCAATCAACAAGTCTAAACACATTTTCCTTAAAAACAACTATTAACAAGCAAATTGAAATAGGAACATCTCTCAACAAATACAATAACACACTTGTATAATGTCATCTGTTCTCCAAATAATTGTTTCAACATTTAGTCATAATTACTGCATAAGGTGAAGGTATAATTTTTTAAAAATTGTAATGTCTTTTAATTTAGAGATGTCAAAGAATTTAAAAATCAAAAAAATACAAAAAAGGGATAAACTTACTTCTATCAAGAATAACCCACCTTTAAAAGTAGTAACAAAATATCTTTTAATCATTCAGTCCTTTATTTAAAAAATATTTACTGAGAATTTATATTGCGGTTGATATTATGACATGAATGAACACGACTGAATTAACCTATGTTCTGATGAAGCTTAAATACTATCAGGAAAGATAGGTATTGGAGAAAAATATAATTGCACATATAATAAGAAGTGAAAATAAAAGACATATAGAGGGGCTGGCCGAGTGGCGCGGTGGTTAAGAGCTGGCTTGGGATGCCAGCGACCCTGGTTCAGATTCCACATATGAGGACCAGTGACACTGCCCTCAAAAAAAAAAAAAAAAACATATAGAGTACTATGTGGTATATTATAAGAGAACCTTAACTATTAATAGTATAAAAACATCAAGGGGAAGTTTTCTGAAGAAGTAATGTTTAAGCTACAATTTGAAAGATGTAAGTGAAGTTTACCAAGCAGAAGGAACATTGTGTGTAAAAGATTTAAAGGTGTAAAAACATGGCATTAAAAGATTTGCAACTGGACTAATAAGGATGATAGGAGAGAAAAGGAGAAAGAGAAGCTAACAGAGCTGAAGAAGAGATAAGACCCCAAAGAAACCTGAGGGGTCAGTTAGGCCTTGCAATGGGAAGTAACTGAAGTGGGCTGGGAGATATTCAATCTGCATGTAAATTTGCATATCAACAACATATGCATATTTTAAGTGAATACTAGAAGAAGAATAAAATAGCTGTTATTGTAGCTCAAATATGATAGTAGAAAAACAACAGTCTGTCTCTGAGAATTGGAAAAAGTGAATCCATTATATTTAAAAGGTTTAATGAACTGCATTTAGTGTCTAAAAGTAAGAGGACAGGAAGACAAAGAGATGGCAGAATTATGGTTCTATCAGCAGTGTGATGCCCAGGTGGAAATGGAAAACTAAACAGATCTCCAGGAAACATACTGGCCTCCTCATCAAAGAAAAGGTTCCTTGCCTGACTTGATACAGTTTTAAATTAATTGTTCAATCCAGTTTACTGATTAAGGAGCTCAAGCCTTTCAGAAGAACTGAAGATAACTGGAAACCTATGAAAACATTCCAAAACGAAAGGTGAAGCCGGGATGCTCCTGCATTTCAATGTAGAATTGGGTTAATTAGTAAAAACAAGGAACTGTTATAGAATATTTATTAGAGATGAAAAGGCATACTGTGACACTTAATTGGGTTTTGCCCAATCTCCATCATTTTCTCATAAAATTGGATCACACAAATACTGTTTCAACAATATGGAATCACTACAGAGGAAAGATAAATGATAATCAAGGTGAACTCTAAGAAGCACTAAAAAAATGATACAAAATGGGCATAATTTGCAATTATCAGGCTGATGAAAATTTTGCTATAACAATTTGTAAGTATGAAATATTTAAATATCATAGAATCAGGAAGCTCTTAACTATAGCTTGTATCAGTTAGGTAATTGAGGACAGAATACACACTATTCTGACACAAAAACTGAAATAAAACACCTCAGGAGGAAAATGCTTCCTACTACTGTACTGTATGCAGTATTGGAGATGAATCATTCAATATGCAAATTAATATCTTGTACATAAATTGATGTTCTGTCTCAAACCCAGCAGCAATTCTATATTTGAAGTCAGCCATCCCCTGACTTGAGTTCCACAGAAAATTCACAGCAAATACACTAATATATAGTTGCAGACCTATTCGCTGAAAACATTATCAGTGACTTTAAGCAGTAAAGTAGCCCAATTTTTGGTGTAGCCACCATTTGAACACAATTGGCTAATTCTATACAAATAACAGGAACAATTCAAAAAATATAATCAATAAAACTGCTATGGGCACCAAAAAATTAAGTAACCTTTTAGAGAGACCCCAAACTGTATCCTTAACATAACTGTTCTAACAACATAAAGAGACCCCCCCACAATGAGCAGGAACAGACATGTGTGAAACTTTGAGGGATATAACAAGGTAATCAAGTAAGGGATGGAGTCAGACAACTTTATTTTATCTGCTATACTCTACTGCATGACGAAGACAGATATTAACATGAAAGAAAGTATGTCAATCCAAAAATATCAAACACTTAGTATTCTCTTGTCATTATCTCTGGAGACGATCTGACATTCAGCTTTATGCTAGACATGTTTCCTATTTGATCTTCTCCCACACTTTAGTAACTCCATTTCTCCTTATATTTCAGATCCCTTACCTCTTCTATTCTCCTATCTAATATTCATTTTTATAGTTTTATTTGCATGTTTTCCAGAATGTATCTTTATAAAGAGATTCCAAGATAAATCTTATTTTGTGTAACTAGAAAGGATGAACACAGCATTTCAAGATAGTAAAACACAAGTTCATTGTGCGCTAAGTTAACACTAATGCAAAGAGCAATAGTAAATTCCAACATATGGTTGGAAATGAGGAGCGATTGATAGTTAAATCCAGATAGTTAGAGATGGAACTTAACTTTCACACAATCAGCACTTCTGAACATTTTTGCATGGACATCTCCACAAGGTCTGTCTGGTTCTGAATATATTCTTTTGTACTTGAATGGGAATTTCAAGCTATAAAAATGGTGGCACTGTCTGAAAGCCAACAATTTCTACAGGTTGGTCAGATTTGTCTGTAGAGCAACAATTGCACTGTTATTTGGTGATTTTATTGCACTTTTCATTACTATTTTATTTTTTAATATGCAAAAAAACTGAAAAGGAAGGTTCTATTTTTTCAAGTGTTCTTTTTACACTATTTCTAACATTTTCAATATACAGTGAAATTTTAGGTTGAAATGTTTCTCATTTATGCTTTGGTCTAGTTGAAATGTTAAAGGAATATGATCAAGTTTTTAATTCACTTGATTTCTGCTTGACTCTCCTCTACGCAAGCAATAGCTCTCACATCCCTCTGCTGATTGTTGTATATTGATTGCACTCTGCTTACTTTATTAACTCCTGTTCTTTCAGTTCTGTTATCTCTCTTCAGTGAGAGTGGGGGAATGGTAGGACACACTGAAGGAAGGGCAACTTTGGTAGTTGAATTCCCGGATTCTCATATTTTCTAATCATCTGAACACTTCATTGTCTAATCTAAAATAACATACTCCCTCCCTATCTGGAGCACAGAAGATGAACAGGGGTTCTGCAGGTTTGAATAACTGAATACTCCTCTGCTGTATCCCAACTAAGCAACTAGTTACCTTTCCCCGGACTCACTGCTTCTCCAGGAACCTAGAACCTGGAACCTGGCATTTCTGAGTATGGAGCATTCCTGGTACCACACCCACCGCTGGTTAACAGTCCTCCTAGGACATCTCTTTTTTTTTTAAAGATTTTATTGGGGAATTGGGGGAGGGGAACAGCGTTGGGGAACCGGGAAAGGGGAACAGACAAGTTGCTGTCCTTTTTTGTTCTTCAGTCTAGTTGAGAAGGATGTTGCTTCACTGGCCCATGCTGGTATTATCATTGTGCTCTTCCCAGGTGAGGCAGTCGCTCGATGGCCATTGGATGGTTGCTCGCAGCAGCTAAAGGCAGCTCATGAAAGCACAAGACAGCTGCAGGCCAGCCCCACTGCAGCCTAGCCCCACTGCAGCCTATGCCATCACCAGCAACTCAACAGCAGCCCAGCTCCAGGTCAAGCAGTTGTTCACTATCTTAGCTGTAGAGGGCGCAGTGTCACTGGCCCTCAGATGTGGGATCCGAACCGGGGCCCTACTGCTCAGAGCTGGCATCCCAAGCCAACTCCTAACCAACGCACCACTCTCTTGAGTTGTGGCTTCCTTCTCAAATCTAACACTGTGTCTTTTCTGGATATCTCATACTTTTTGGTGTACTAAGGTTTCTTGGTCTTATTTTCCTGCACAATTCTGAATTGAACTATATATATATTTATTTTGTATTCTATCCAGGGATTTGAGTTTGTAAATAGTACACTACTGTGTATCTTTAGTCTATCATAAAGAATAGAAAATCAAAAAAAAAAAAAAAGAATAGAAAATCAATAATGTTCATTTTGAAATATAGCTTAATATCAAATACAAGCTTACATTACAAAAGGGGATATCAAAAGCTCTTTTTTTTTTTTTGAGGGCAGTGTCACTGGTCCTCATATGTGGGACCCAAACCGGGGCCGCTGGCTTCCAAAGCCAGCGCTTAACCACTGCGGCTGGCCCCAAAAGCTCTTTTAATAATCACATTACACTGAAAATCTACTATTGCTCTTTGCATTAGTGTTAACTTAGGGCACAATGAACTTGTGTTTTACTATCTTGAAATGCTGTGTTCATCCTTTCTAGTTACACAAAATAAGATTTATCTTGGAATCTCTTTATAAAGATACATTCTAGAAAACATGCAAATAAAACTATAAAAATGAATATTAGATAGGAGAATAGAAGAGGTAAAGGATCTGAAATATAAGGAGAAATGGAGGTACTAAAGTGTTAGAGAAGATCAAATAGGTAACATGTCTAGCATAAAGCTGAATATCAGATCGTCTCCAGAGATAATGACAAGAGAATACTAAGTGTTTGATATTTTTGGATTGAAATACTTTCTTTCATGTTAATATCTATCTTCGTCATGCAATAGAGTATAGCGGATAAAATAAAGACTTGGGGCTGGCTGAGCAGCTCAGTTGGTTAAGAGTGCTAGCTCTGTGCAACAGTGTTGCTGGTTCGATTCCCACATGGGCCAGTGAGCTGTGTCTGAGCTGAACTGCCCTGAGCTGAACTGCCCTGAGCTGCCAAGAGGCAGCAGGATGCCTCAGATGGTGAGAGCACGTGATCCTAATAACAAGGCTGCCAGGTTGGACTCCCACATGGGATGGTGGGCTACCCCTACCCACAACTAGATTGAACACAGCACCTTGAGTTGATTGGCTGTGAGCTGCTGAAGGGAGGCTGGATGGCAACTGGACTTGGAGCTGAACTAGCTGTGCCCTCCACAACTAAGACTGAAGGACAACAACTTGGCTCTTCCCCTTCCCAATTCCCCAACACTGCTCCCCTTCCCCAATTCCCTAAAAAAAATCTTTAAATAAATAAATAAATAAAAATTAAATTAAGACTCTACCTGGGTCCTAATCCCATCTCCGCCATTTGGCCTGGGGCAAGTTTACTTTATACCCTTGTACCTAAATTTTCTCATCTGTAAACTACCTCAGACTTTCTCCATAAGGATTAAATGTGTTCTTCTGCATAGACAGTATAGTGTGTGACACCAACTATACACTATGTGAGTGTTGGCCATTATTATTAATAGTTTTAATGCTGCTAAGGAGCCCATGACAGATTTTCAATATTTGCTCTGGAGTTTAGAAAGCTCCACTCAATGGGGGAGAAAAGGCCCATGAACTCCAAACAAACAGATTTCTGAAGTCTATGTTTATAGAACTAATTAAGTCAAATTTTGCATCAGACAAAGCATTTAACATATTCGTGGGATAGACAAATTAAATGCTTTGAAAAAGTCAAATCTCCACTGAAATGAGTAAAATGTAAGCTTATGTTCCTTTTCTATTATAATTATTGTTATTTATATTTTCTTATAAAATAATTAACCAAGAAATTTATTTCGTGTGTGTGTGTGTGTGTTATTTGAGTATATTCAAAACTGTTTTTACAGAAAGAGGGTCTGGGGCCGGCCGAGTGGCGTGGTGGTTAAGCGCTGGCTTGGGAGGCCAGTGGTCTCAGTTCGGGTCCCACATATGAAGGCCAGTGACACTGCCCTCAAAAAAAAAAAAAAAAAAAAAAAAGGAAGAAAGAGGGTCTGCTTATAGTCATTAGCAGTTATATGTTTCAATTTTGAACTATTCTTAAACAGCAATGTTTTTATATTCCATCCTAGGTCAGGATTAACAAATAATTTTAATTTTATCGATGAGTCAAAGGAAACAATTCTATTTAAGCAATTATCAAAATTTGAAGAAAAAAAACCTCAACAACTCCCACATAAGAGTCAAATGATTTTTCCTACTGCAGGTATTAACCAGCTTTCCGCCTTTCATGAAAGTTATTAGGAGGTATTAATTACTGTGTTATCTCTTGGTAACTCCAAAAAAAAGAAAATAGTCTGAAGATGATGTGACAGTTTTAATTGCACATATCATCCAGTATGTGCTAATGGAATAGTTGCTTAATATTCTGAAGCTTGATAGAAAAGAAGAAGAACGTGTAAACATTTTGTTCTCCCAGCATGACCCTTGGATATGGAAAGTAGATTTAATATTAAAGCTCTAACTTTGAATTCCAGAAATCTAAATACCCCTTGAGTCTTATAGAAATTAGTAAAATCTGCACAGGAATGTTATGTCTAATCACTTTACACAAGGCTACCTGGCATTACTGATGACAACTTACATAAAAGGATCAACTTCTCTGTTTTACTAAATTACTCGTACACTGATATGGTTTTCAAAATCAAGTGAAAAATGTTTTCAGCCTAAATTTATTTTCTATTTTATATCAGAATGGTAATTTTTTCTCTGATTTATCAAATACCTAATTAACCATACTAAGGATGTGGAATTCATATCCCCATATATATGTCAAGATCTTTTATGAAATACCTGGCTCAGGTGGTGTAAGTCTTTATTCATTCACTATTATTTTTCCTCCTAAGTCAAAAGATACCCAATCATTGAAATCAATTATATATTTTAAAAAATGCTATGCTATAAAAATCCTATTTCAGGTACATTTTATATGCTAAAATTTAGCCCCCCCTCCAAAATCAGTTAGGTCCATTTACTTTCAGTATTTAATATTCAAGAAGGTAGACAGGTATATAGTGTGTTAAGATCTTACTGTAGATACAGCTGTGTTCTTTTCACTGTTGTTCTTTTTGCATTTTCCAATGGCTATTTCTTATGCCATATTTAGATTTAGAATTCAAATATTTATTCTAAATATCATTATTTCAGCCTGCATAATATTCCTTTTTTGGACATAGTAACAATATAAAATATTTTTTCAAATATCACCAACAATTTCAGGTACCATTTATATACTAAAAGTTCCTTATTCAACATCACCTGTCCCATATAGACAAATGCCTTTTGAACATACTCATTTGGACAACCCACGGAAACCCAAACTGACAATATCTAAAACTGAATCCAATAGTTTGTTCCCAGGTCTCAATCTCTCTCTCTCTCTCTCTCTCTCTCTCTCTCTCTCTCTCTCTCTCTCTCACACACACACACACACACACACACACACAAAACACACACACACAACACACACACACACACACACACACATACATTTCCAATCTCAGCACCTACAACAATTATCAACATAGCCTCAGAAACTATCAACGTGGCCCATTATACTTGATTCCTCTCTTTTCATCCTTTGTGTCTAATTCACACGTAGATCAATTTCACTTTTTCAGCATACCTTTCTTACATGTATTTCTCTTCATTCCCATCAGCACCTCCTTCTCCAAGCCTCCATTACTTCAAACCTGGATCACTGCAGTCTCCTAGCTATCTTTTCTTTCTCCGGCATTGCTCAATTGTTCCCTATCTCCTCATTGCATCCAATGTGGGTTTTGTATAACACAAAACCTTATTTGGTTGTTCACCTGCTTAATTCCCTCCAGTGGCACCTCACTATATTCAGGGTAATGTCAAATTCCTTACATGTTCCCTTATTCCCTGTCCCTTTAACCTCTTCACCATCATCTCTCCTCTCCACCACTTACCCAGCCCTATGTTCTCTTCACTACAGCTGCACTGTTCTCAGTGCTTCCAATAAACTATGCTTCCTCAGATGCTGGGAGGGTCCACGATACAGCCTGTTCCTTCTGCCCATATGTTCACCCTTAGTTTAGACATCATTTCTTTTAATGATGAGTTGCCTTCTGTAACATCTACCAAGTATAGATCCAGGGATCCTGCTAGGAACAGCAGTATATTGTACTTATAGGGGGGTTAAGGAACATCTCCCCAAAATCCATGTTACTCAGAACTCCAGAATGTGACCTTATTTGGAAATGGGGTTATTAAAGATATAATTAGTTCAGGATCTTGAGATAGAACTCTGGATTTAGGATGAGCCCTAAATCCAATGACTGATGTATTTATAAGAGGAGAGGACACATAGGGAAGAAAGCCATGTGAAGATGGGGCCAGAGATTAGAGTTAGACTGCCACAAAGCCATCAGAAGCTGGAAGAAACAAAGGATTCTCCCCTACAGTCCTCTCCCAGAAGGAGAGTGACCCTGCTGACATCTTGATTTCAGACTTCTAGCCTCCAGGATTTTTGTTGTTTTAAGCTGCCCAGTTTGTGCTTCTTTGTTTCAGTAGCCCTAGGAAAAAAATACACGTCCCACCCTAGGCTTATTGCAAATATTAATTGTTGTATTTCAATTCTCACTAGACCATAAACTCCATGCAAAGCAAAAACTCATTCTATTGTTTATAGTTTCATGTTCATTGCTAAGTACAACAATTGGCACATGCCAGGCAATTAATAAACATACGTATAAAGGAAAGGACAAATAGATTTTTCCTAATAGATTATGTATCAAAACCTAAGAGACATTATTATTTAATCTATGTTGATTTTACTGGCAAAATCTTTATTACTTGAGAAGTTATTGACATTAGATTTTGATAGGTTTCAAATGACAGTGCTGAAAAAGGGTTTTAATAAACATTGTTGTCTTTCCTTGCCCCACATTCACTCCCCATCCTGGCCCCGGAACTCTGAACTTCCTTTGGGGGACTCACTACCTTCTCCTTGAGCATGCAGTCTCCAGAAAACTGTTAATCAAGTGCCAGGGTTCCTGGCAGAGGCCAATGATTCAAACGCAGCCATGCAGACTCCCTTTGTGAATGTGGGAGGACTAGCATTAAAACACACTAATGGTCCAGACTGAGCTCCGTGGCAGCGCACTTCACAGTCTGTCTCCACTTCCTGCCTTGTCCATTCCCTGGAACAGCTCTGGCTCCTCCTGCCTTTCCTGAGAACTGTTTTGTCAGGTTACCCTCTGATTCTATGAACTAACCCACATTCTTTCAGCAAAATGCCTTTTTAAAGTGCCCAGAACTAGTTTGTTACTTGCAGCTAATTAATAGACGCTTCAATGTAGATGTGACTACTACATCATACAGATTGCTAGTATGAATAGGTGTTGTTTCACAGATGGTCACTGGATCCAAAAGTTTCCAGTTTAGGTTGTCATGACGATTATTGATGAACTACATAATTTAAAATTCCTGATTTCCCAATTTCCTTCTCTGATGTAGCCATTTCCATTTCTTTATGCATTGCAGATATTAATGTAAATCCTATTGTTCCCCCTCATTTATTTGTCTTTATGTATTTTTTATTTAAAAGCTTTCTTAATTTTAAATTTCCTCAGTGTGCATCATGCTCTAAAAGCACATGAAACCATTTTATAAAAATGTTTCTTCTAAATAAGTGAAAGCTTTGGTACAATAAATGATCCCTCATAGCACAAATAATTACTTTACACTAGACGACTACAGGCCACCACTTTGCAACACAGAGACCAACATATTTGATAAACATCACTTTGCCAGGTTTCACTATTTCATTCGAATACCAATTAATTTATGAAGGAATTGTTCTTTACAATTACATATAACATAAGTATATACATTTTTTCCTTCATTAAATAAAAGCTAATGTTATTATACTAGTAAAGATTAATTTGAATATCATTAATTATTAGAACAGGAGTATCATTTACATATATAGATGTGCTGAATGTAAATTTTAAATGTACAACCTAAGGTCAGTGAAAGCAAAATGACTTTCTTGAATTTCTTCAGTGGCTTAAAGGTTATTTTCTTTTGTATTTAAATGCAGATAAAGCATAATACATCTCCTGAATGGGATTTGAATTTGCTCTCCACTGAAGCATTTCCCCATAGATTCTCTTCAGAAGAGAGTGCTATTAGTCTTACTTATTAAAACAGAAGGGAACAGAATAAATTACACTTCCACTTCCTTTCTGTTTTCTTAACAATGCATCACATCTTTGCCATCTATTTATTCTCCTTACTATCTTGAATCAACTTTTTCACACTTTCTGTCTAATATATCGCAATGCCCATAAGGATGTATCTTTTAATATTCCTAAAAGCTTAAAACTACTTTATAATTACATTCGAACCTGAATTTCATTTATGGTCTCAGATTAAAACTTTCTCTTTTTGTCATACTTTCTTGATCTTCTACTTCTGCACATGTACATTGAACATCCATTTTTCTTCATCCTACCTTTACATTTCCCAGGCTAGCTCTGTTAATTAGTCCATATTTTCTCTTTCTCTTTTATTTGTTTCCATCTTGGGCTAGTCTGTAAATTTACCTATTTTATTGATGTTTTAGGTCTCTTCTGTCTTCAACTCTTTCATCTTTGACATTAGTTTACAACAGGTGAATCCTTATCCTGTGCTGGTCATTATATTAGACATTCTGCTGAGTGTTCTGGATGTAAAAACACTTAATTACTGGAAAAAGAGAATTTTAGACAAAGACAAAAATTAAAGAACATAAAATATCTGGACAATTCCACATAATTTTTTATAGATCTATATTAAAGAATGATTAAAGATGAAGCTTGGATTTTAGGAATTCAAAATCCAGATCACAAGCGTTTTCTTTTTGCTGAGACTGTTAAATAAAGAATGACATAATTCCATTTGGTTTATAAGAGCCACTTTGCAGGGAAAAAAATGAAAGGGAAAAGCTCAGGCACAGTTTGACCATTTAGGGTTTTTTTTGCTAATTTTGGCAAAAAGACAATCAAAGTTTGTTAAAAAAAAAAAATAGGAGAGAGATTTAAAAGAAAAGGTTAATTGATAAAAATTTAAGAAATAGAATGGAAAAAAAATGGTTAATAAATGTAAGGTCATGGCAGAGAAAAAAGAAGGAATTAAAATTGACTCTAATTTTTCCAGTTTCGCTATCTGAATGAATAGTAATTCTAATCAGAGAGGTAGGAAATACTCATATATATTTTTTTTTTTTTTTTTTTTTTGAGGGCAGTATCACTGGCCCTCATATGTGGGACCCGAACCGGGGCCACTGGCTTCCCAAGCCAGCGCTTAACCGTCACGCCACTCAGCCGGCCCTCATATATTTTTTTAATCATATTTTTGAATAATCTTTGACCTGTTGAGTTTGGCCCATCTACACAGATATGCCAAACACATGGAGGCATCCAGAAATCAGAGGGAATATGTAACCTCTGAGACGGCTTTCAATCTCTGCCTACTGATAGTCATGCCTTTTGTGATCCTCTACCTTTGAATATAGGCTGGATCTAGAGCATCACTTCTAAAGAATAGAAGCCTGCAAAGTGGTGGAATATTAGTTTCCTATGGCTGCCATACAATCACCACAAACTGTATGGCTTAGAACAACAGAAATTTATTCTCTCACAGTTCCAGAGGCCAGACGTTTGAAATCAAGGTCAGAAAGCTTGAGTTCCTTCTGAAGGCTCTGAGGGAGATTCTGTTCCTTGCCTTTTCCAACTTCTGGTGTCTCCAAGTGATCCTGACTAATGGTTGCATCACACCAGTCCTTGGCTCTGCCTTCACAGGGTCTACTTCTCTGGGTAGATCTCATAAGGACACATGACACTGGATTTAGGGCTCATCTAGTTAATCCAGGATCGATGCTCTCAAGACCCTTAATTTTATTACATCTGCAAAGACTTTTTCCCAAATAATGTCACATTCACAAATACCACAGGTTTAATTTGAACATAGATTTTTGGAGGCCATCATTCAACCCACTACAAGTAGCAAAGCTACACTTCCTAGCTTTGGTTTCAAAGGAATGTGGTTTTCACCGTGGGTGCTCACTTTTGCCCTCTTGGGTTCCTTGTCCTGGGAAAAGCCAGCTTCCATATTGTAAGGCAGCCCTATAGAGAAAGGCCTTCCATAGCTGAGTCTGGAAGTGGACCCTCAGCCCAGCTGGGTTTTCAAATAAACTGTATCTCCAGCTGACAGACAGCTTGACTGCAGCATCATGAGAGACCTAGAGCTAGAGACACCAGCTAAGCCATGTCCAGATTCATAGCCCATAGAAACTGTGATATAATAATACATACATACTGCTTTCAAACTGCTAAGTTTTACACTGATTTATCACACAGCAATAGAAAACTAATATGGAGCTCACAAAAATGTCTAGGGTGGCTCAGCAATAAGTAAGACAATTCATGATAATGGATTCAATTTTTCATTTAAGAAACATTTATGGAGTATGCTCTATAAAACAAACATTGTGGTGAGTTTTATTTAGACGCAAATTTATATCACTAATGATAAATGATGACCCAGCCTTCAAAATCTTACACTCTCAGGGAACAATAGACAAGACAATAATGTGTCATATGACAAAAAAATCAAAATTGTGTTAAGGTACATAGCACACAGGGGAAGAATCTGGTCCAGATTTTGAAAGTCAGAAAGGATTTCCTGGAGAAGTTGAATTCTTAATTTCCACAAATTTACCTGCTTATAGCTATGTATTAATGGAGTTCCCTTTCCTTTCAACAATGCGATACTTAAGGTACCTGTCAGTGACAAGGACACTTTTCTTACCCATTACATTACGACTCCTATAATAAATTTATCTAAGCTCTTAGGGCAAGTACATATATTAACTTCTGTGACTAATGGAAAGGGGCTAAAATTAAATTATTTATATAGGGTGGTTATAAATCAAATCAGGTCTTTACATTATATTTCATGTTTTGGTTGGTGTAACTGGTTTTTTTTTGTTTGTATTTTTTTAGCTGAGCCATCCTGTTGGCAGCTCAGCTTGGGCTGTGCATTGAACTGCTGTTGCTCAGAGCTCAGCTCGCACTCTTGAGCGAGCTCGTAACCAACTGAGCCACTCGGCCAGCCCATTGGTGTAACTGTTTTTATTATTATTATACTTATACTTTAATTTTAAGGACACTGAAATAACTTTTAATAGTAAATAAATGAACCCTCAATTATATAAGAAATTGCAATGAAAAAATTTTTTTTAATGTAATGAGTGCTCTAGCAAAGGTATGAGCAAAATACAGTGAGAGGAGTGCAGAAAAGTCCTCAGTGTTCAAAACCAAACCTATTATTTTACTAAAACAAAAATCCAACTGTTGCTGTATTTCCCCCATTTCTATCAGTGCCATCAACATGCCCTTTCTTGCCTAAGATGAAAGATATCCTTAATCTCCTACCACTTCTACCACTGCCAGACCTCATCTATCCCCACTCTGTTTTTTATTTACACTACTCTCACCCTGGATAAAGTTCCCATTACATCTTGCTTGAATTATTGCAAAGTTTAAAAACATTGTTTCACAGGTAACATTGATCAGACTTGATGTCTTTGGTAAAAAGACAATTAATAACTCACTACCTGCATCTCAATATAATTAGTTACCAACTAGTCTTTCATTGAATGATTCAATTGTTATACTGTCATAGTATATTATAATAATTTGTATGTCATGCAAGTCTCATCTACTGCACTATAAATTCTTCAGGGTGAAGATTATGTCTTTTTTGTCTTTTTTTTTTTTTTTTTTGGTCCTACAGTTCCTATCATAGAGTTTTGCAAATGGCAAGCGTTTAACAAATGCTGATGAAACTAAAAGGAAAAACCTACAAATTATTCTCCCTTCCTTTGGGTTTGCTCTTTCTTCATTAGCCTAACACACATGTCACTTCCAGATTAAGCTTCTTGAAGGACAACGTGGATCACCTTTTTCCCTCATATTGTCCCTCACCATATAATGATGAAATATAAAAGCTAAAGTATAGGAATCCAAGTCACAGAACATATTTCCCACCACTCTTGTATCTACCCTACCTTTCCAATTTCCTGACTATCCATACCCTGGCTGTCTCAGCTCTGTACCTTTATTCCAACTTGGCCCTCTACTTAAATATTTACCTGCCAACCCCAATCTACCCTAAAAAGCACAACTCAAATTGGTCTCTCATTTGTGAAGTGTTTTTCAATCCCCAAGCTAAAAGTATTATCATCAGCAACTACCCTTTCCTTTTGCTGTCTTCTTGGCACTTAGTACATCCTACCTTTACCTAAGGAAGCAAAATATGCTTCTTATCTTACCATACTTTATTGAAAATTAGAAGAGGCAGGAAACAATTTCTGTACCTTCCTGTCCTTAATGTCTGCCAACACTCTCACTCAAATAATGCCAGAGCTTAGGCTTAGTGTAATAAGTTTTCAATACAAATTAATTGAATAAATGTATACTTGCTAGCATTCATAAGTGATGTATTTTTAGACACTGGAACGATTATGCAAACATAATACTCGCTTTTCTTCTAGTTTTAGTATGTAAGGGATATATTGGCTGAATACATGTTAGTAGAGGGTATTACTGCTTACAAACAAAATTTGGTATCTTAATTTGAATATTTTCTTCAACACAAAGTAGGTTTTGTTTAGGAAAAATGTAAGTCTATGGGTCAAGTGACATTTTAAAAAATGGCCAATGAAATGGTAACTTATTACCACCTTCGGGAGATGATTTCAACAATAAGAATAAAAAGCCTTTAAAATACTGTAACCATTGAACCAGTGATGCTAATTTTGGTGCTCTATTAATGCAAAATGAGTGATATCAATTTATCTAAAAGTGTTTTTAAATTATTTCCTTATATTAACAGGTACAATAGAAACTGAAACAGTAACTAATATTCTCAAATAGAACAAAGTTGATTCGTTACAAAAATAATAAACAAATTCAACAGAGAATACATATAATATTACCTCATCTTTGTGTAAAGGGGAAAACCAACAAAACAAAAATCAAATGATATATGCGTAGATCTAAATAGTAAAAGTTATTTTTAGAAAACAGGCTTATTTGTGATTTAATTTTATTTTGTTTTTTTGTGTTTGATCATTTTCTATAATAAAACTATCTTTTTAAATGGTACAAAATAAAAACATTTTTTGTAAATTAAAATCTTTTTTCAAAATGGTTTAAAATATATAAACAATCACTTATTCTTACCTGGGTAGGCTCAGATATAGTTGAAAGAATATAGACACTTGAGTTTAGATAGTTTCAATCATACAGCTGTCATCCAAGTTCTCTTTCAATCACTTTCTCTCTTATGGATATCATATGGAATCACATATAACTAAAAATAAAATTAAAATTGGACTTACTAGAATAATCAATTATTACATTTATGTGCATTTTAATTTAGAAGTTACAATACATATTCTAAAATTCTAACTATGTTTCTTATGAAAGTTCAAGAAAGTTACCTAATAATAGGAAAACAATGGTAAAGTATATATGTTTTTTGAAAAGATAGAGTAGCAGGTTGCTAGGTAAGGGCAAATAACAAGATTGCTAGGTAATAAGTTACATGTTTTAGCTCTTGGATTCATTACTATTAAAACAGTGATGGCTGGTTGACAATATACCATTTTCTCTCCCGGGCTTTCTAACAACTAGCCCCAGATCATTCCTTCACATATTAGCCAAGCCCACACCAGGCCCAAGAGTACGAAGATGAAATAGAATTTTAGAATTCTATTTTAACTTTTATTCCACTGTGACTGCTAGAGAAACATTTAGGTGGCTCATCCTTCTTCATTCTCATGCTATAACTAGAACAGGCACAGCAGTTGGCTTAGATTTTTACATTTTAATCCCCAACAGGCAAGAGGATTTTTCCTTCTAGGTACAACAGCACAAATTATGCCTTCCCTTAATTTGGTATTTTCAAATGTACCTCTAACCTAAATTCAAATTGTAGCAGAAAAAATTACAGCATAGTATCTCTTCTTGCCAAAAAAGCAAAAAGAGCTTTTTTATTTTCTTGGCAAAAATATGCAAACATATCTAACTCTTTTGTTCTGCCTCCCTCCATAATTTTGATACAGACCATTGGTAAAGCTAGACCTATATTTTTTTACTTTCTCAAGTTACAGATTAAAGACAGATCTCAACTACTTTATTTCTGCCTCTTTGTTTTCATTTACGCCATCTGAAAACTATCTTTTTACATCTCAGCTCCAATTTTCTTTAGAAGCTCGCTTATCTATCTGCTGACCCTATACTTGTTCATTTTTTAACATAACTTGAGAGAGAAAGAAAGAAGGGACCTTAGTTTAGGCAGCCCCAGAGGCAAACTCTGAGGTAATAATTAAAGTAAAGAAGTTTATTTGGGAGATGCTGAAGGAGGGGGGTTATAGGCCGATTATCAATAACATCTACCACATAAGGCAACAATTTTAACATTGGAATTAAAATATGAGCTGAGTATATTTTAAGGCAATTTATAAAAGTATTTATAATTGTAACAAAATAAAAGTGTTTATACCTGCAATGCTATTATTTATTAAATCATATGGTATTCTCTTAACATTTACTGTGTCTTAGAGTATTTAAATACTATAATTAATTTTATCTTTCCTCAAAATGTAAAGTCTGACTTATCACATTCTTTCAGCTCTAGAAATAGATTTGTTCATCCTGGACAGGACATTTTAAGCAAGACACAGCTAAAAGGTAACCAAAAAACTATGTAATGATTTCTGAAGCAATTTATCAGTTCACTTTTTCTTTGTCTTGAGGAGAGAGAAAAAAAGGAAAGACAGTTCTTTTTTCAGCATAATGCTAATTTTCCTATTTATCTCATGCAAGTATTCATCTTAGAAAAAGAAATAAGAAGGAAATCACCCTAGGTAACAAAAGTAACTTTGTTAATCAGACTGTTAAAAAAAAAATTCCAAAATATTATAGCATACTAAATATTTTCCTTAAAATACTCAACTTAATTCAACTTAATATCCCTACAGCTTTTTTTTCTATCTCATATTGACTGAAATCCAGTCTTGCTGTGGGGCAATGCTTTCCAAATTAGAATATTTTATGCAATGTGACAGAATAAAAAGAGCACAAAAACACTCATCAGAAAACAAGAATGAACTTGTGCCTACTTCCATCTTTTATTGTACAGGAAAACAACATATGCTCTGAAGTGGATCTATTATTTTATGTGTGATATGATTAGATTTGCTAATCTAAAGAGCATTTTAAATATTCTTATAAAAAATTAGATGTGCTCATGAGCTGCTCTTTTAAACATATTTTTATTTTAAACTATAAAATCTTGACTTCCAATTCCAATGATTGTTAAATTTTTAAGAGCATAATACACTCAATTTTATACTGTTTGCCACCATTTATTATATATTCTCATGGAATTTAAAGATGCATATGAAGTCAAATGAAGCATACCATTTCTTTACCAAACCTTTCATTTTTCCCAACAGTATTAGTTTAAGCAAAACATCATTAACATAGAAGTATGACTAGATGCTTTAATTTGTTAATGCAACACTTATATCTTTAAATATTCTATACAGAATAAAACCAAGCCAAACAAATAAGCCAAATTAAAAGGTATTTCTACTTGTCATCAAATGAATTAGAGAATACCATTATCATCATCTTAAAACTTTTTCAGGACCGGCCAAGTGGCACGTTGGTTAAGAGATGGTTTGGGACACCAGCAGCCCCTTCGGATCCCCCATATGAGAGCCAGTGACACTGCCCTCTACAGCTAAGATGGTGAACAACAACAGTCCCACCTGGAGCTGGGCTGCTGTGAGTCCCTGAGACGGCATAGCTGCAGCCCCTGCTGCAGTGGGCTGCCATAGGCTACAGTGAGTGGCCAGCAGCCAGTGTGAGCGGCCATCCAGAGGCCAGCGACGGATCTGCCTCACCTGAAAAGAGTGCAATGATGATACCAACATGGGCCAGTGAAGCAATGTCCTCCACAACTAGACTGAAGAACAAAAGGACAGCAACTTGTCTGTTCCCATTCCCCGGTTCCCCAATAAAATCTTTAGAAAAACAAACAAAAGCAATTTTTTCAAAACCATTTTACTACTTTTTTTTAGCTAGCTGTTAAGAATTTGGCAATATTTCAAATCTAATTTACAAAATGTTTTCTATAGGCATCTAAATTCAAAATATACAAATCATATACAAAAAATATACAAAATATACAAAATAATAATACAATCCTCAACCTAATGACTTAAGCCAGAAACGTGGCACTATTAATTCCTCTTATTTCCCTTACCATCTACATACAGTTAAATCAGAATACATTCAATTCTACTTAATACAAAAGCCTCCTATTTTTTATTTTGTTTCCTCTCCAAGTTTACATCCTCACCAATCCATAAGTAGCCAAGCATGGTTTCGTTAACAAGTAATCTGGCCCTGTCACCCTCTGGACACAATCCAAATGTCTTAGCGTGTCTTTGCATCTCAGTCCAAATGCATTAGCATCTCTCCTTAAAAATGTCTTCTCAAATGTTTTCACCCTAATGCTCCTGGCAAAGGGTGCAGACACAGTGAAATGGGATGACTGCCATAACTGGCTTGGGGCAATCATTTCCAGTGCTTTCTAATCTTCTCAATGAGGCAGTGGTACACATATTGTCATAACCGTACCCCTATGCTCTAAGGAAAGTAAAGGTGAAAAAATTAATTTAGTTCATCAAAGGAATATTTATTGAGCACCTGCTGAATGCCCAATTGTCATTAGGGAGAGGAAAGGAAGTCCTTCGCATCTGTCAATGTGTTAAGGACTCCATTAATGGCAATGTCAGGTATGGAAAAACAGAGAAGGTGGAACCTGTAAATCTTAAGTTTGCAAGTTGTTCAGGGGAAAAAAAAATGGGGAAAAAACTGAGTTGGCAGAGGGACAGCAGAGGCAAGGACACTGGAAGAAAAAAGAATATGCCACCTTCAAGTAGGCAAGCAGTTGGGTATATGTGATTTGAAAACAGGATGTTTACAGGGGATTGCTTTGTAAGAAATTTTATTGGTATGTATGATAAGGCCTTACAAAGAAGATTCCTGAATGTCATACTATGAAATTTAGACTTTACTCTAAGGGTAATAAGAGTATGTTAAAAAAGGGGAAGTGGTACAAGAAGATACGTATTTTAGGAAGATTAGGAGGCAAGTGTGGCTCTGAAGAGACTATGAAAGAGACATGACACAGGCTAAATCGCTTCTTAGAAATTTGTGTTTATTTGTTGCATGTTAATGCAAAACAGAAAAAGACTCAGGGCATTCATAATTGTGAGATATAAAACTAGCACGGCGCTTGAGATTTAATCTATGCAGGAATAGAGCAAGACCAAGGTCACTCTGATCCTGGGCTTTCCCATTCACAGAGATGCCAATCTGGACCAAGAATGCACATTACCTATTACTGTTCCGTATGCATTCTGAGTTCTCTGCCCTCAGCTCTCAGTATAGCCACACACACACACAAAAAAAAATACAGGACAAGACATGACAAACTATTTCAGAACTAATAATAATTTTAAATTTACCAGACTCAATCTAGTTCTTGCCTCCACATATGACATTAAACTTTTAGCAGTGCTTTGAAGCTGTCACCAGCAGGAAATCTTCCTAATTAGAAGAAGTAGGAGAACAATTATCAAGTCATTCATTCTTTCTGCTAAAATTGGTGGAACACAGAAGTCACTTCTGTGAAACTTTTCGCTATTATATTTTTCAGCCTAAATAGTTTAAGGTAGAATCTTTGTTCTCTTTTAACATTAACTCTTCACAAATTCTGACCTCTCAAATATTTTATGGAAAATACAGCTTAAACACCAAGATGAAACCCAAGTAGTGACAACTGGTCATAGGTTAAAAGTTTACTTGAGTTAATGAATAATGTATGGTAAAGTAAATTTCATACCTGGGTAGAGAAACTTTTCAATGAAATTGGAATTCGAAGAAAAATAAATAAATCTGACTGGGAAAAGTTGTGTTTTACTTTATTTTTCCTTAATGTCAGTCATGTATAATTTACCTACAAAATAATGTTAAGTTGCTTGTTCTTATAGTAAGACCTTAGCGAAGAATTGATACAAAGGGAGCTAAGTGTGTCAGATAATTATAGCTAATTAATGGTTATATTTGTCTAATATATTTAATATATTAATTCATTTTAACTTTTTGAATTAATCATCATTCAGTATTTCTAAAACACTGCAAATATGAATTTCAGCACCACGTCCCTTAGAAACAGATTTTTGTCCAAATATTCTCCATGTTTTAAACATCTTTGTTCCTCCTTCCTTCTTTTTTTCCTACTCTTCTTTCCTTCCTTCACTTCAAGACAAAATTATGAGTCACTATTCTTTACTGTAGTGTATTAGAACATACTCAGGCAATTAAAGAAAATATTTATATAACACCTAAGCTATTAATAAAAGCCACCTCTAATATTTGACTATCAAAAGTTGTAAAACTATGAAAATTTATTTCAGTGTCTGTGGAAATAGAGCACCTAGTCAATAAAGGCTCTTATTAAGCATTTTTGTAAATAGCTAAACAAAAAAGGCTGCTCAAATGATGGAAATCAAGAAACAGTGGTTGATTCCTTACTGAAAAATTGGGCTAGAAAGTACTCATTAACTTGGATTACATAAAAATTCATTAGTTTAATTTCTCCAATCCTGTGAAATCTAATTTTATTCATGTTAATAATAGCCAAGAAGTACATAATGTATTTAAAAGCTAATTTTAGTGAGCCGTAATTCAGTGTTTCAATTTCCCACAGTTAAGGTGGGGGTGGCGAGGCGAGTTTCACTAATCTTTTTTCTATATTCCAAATTACTTGCAGTATCACCATAATTGAATATAGTTAACTTACATTATACAAACACTGTTCAATAAAATCCAGAATACCTCCTGCATTAATATAATTCAGCACAAAGTAAGTATATAAATGCGTCTACTATTAACCAAATAATTAATATTTTACAAATGAGGCAATAAAGATGCTATCATCCCAAGTTTTTTATATGAGGATTGGTTATGTTTCAAGGTCTTTCTTCAGCAATCAAATGTTTTCAGTATTAAGATTTTGCAATTATCCTTTATGTTACTCTAGTACCAAATATTAGTATATTGTTTTAAACTGCTGTTCCTTTGCTCAATGGTATTTTCACATAACAGTATACATTTAATTCTACATTCAATTAATTTAGTATATACATACATTGCACTTTCCTGCCACCACAAAACCTCCCCCCACACAAAAAAATCTCATAATTACACCCTGGGTTTCCTTTGCAGACCTATATTTCTTCCCTCCTTCCTGGTAGTTATGTTTGGCTGAGGGTTACTCTAGTGCTAGTTCCAAGACTGACCAACAAGAGACCATGACCCTAGTCATAATTATTCATTCAGGAATGGAAATGGGCACAAAGTTAAACAAGGAAAACCAAACCAGCCATTTCCCAAAACTACAAAGGAATAATCCCTTTCCACTTCAACTGATTAACTGAAGGATTGAAAGCCTGGTAGTTATTATATTTTATCCTTAGATTTCCTGCCTTAAAATGAATCCAACTCAGTTGGAAACAGCCATGGTAAATAAATATCTGACTATCTTGGATTTGGTCATGCCTGAAGCATCACTCTACAACTTTCAATTATGATAACCAAATATATATTTTTTGCTTAACTGAGTCGTCATTGGTTTTCTGTCAAACAATCCAAAAAATTCATTCTCAAATATGTTATATAATAATGTATAGTTACTATTTTATTGAATTTTTATGTGACTTCCCTAAATTGAGCTAATAGTATAAAATAATGGGCTAAAATGACTGACTGATTGATTGATATATTGAACATTTTTTTTCTAGAAAATCGTTCTTCAGCTACCCTTGGTGTTTTGACCATACCTGTTGTTGTCAGAAGCTGAAAAGGACATGGAAATACAGATGAACCTTCCGTATATTTTTCAGAAATCGGAGGGCAGAGCTTATCCACTTTAAAATGTTTGTGTTTTCTTAAGAAATTATATAATAGAGACTTGCATCAAATTCAGGTTGGAATATTATATTACTTACACCTTCATTTCTGTTGAAGACAGTATAAATAGGATTGGTTTAAACAAGTATAAATAAACAGTTTCAGAATAGATATGAATAACTTTATAAATTTCATATGGGATTAGTGGAACATTTACTAATTAAAAAATATACAAAATGAATAATATCTCTTCATTTCTGATGCATTAGTGTTATGTTTTACATGATAGCAAACAAAGAACTGACAGGCAGCGAAATAGAATTATTTTAATCCAATTCTACTGTAATAGGTACTTTCTTATTTCTTTGAAGCTTTTCGCAAAAAGGATGGCTAAGTAAATCTTTTGTGCCCTAGTAACTGGTCATAGAAGTGTCTAGAACAATTATTTATTTTGACACCTGGATCTGTTGTAGCTGATAAGGATTTCATATTTACTATTTAGTATCTTAATGGCCTAAATCAACGGTCAAAAATAAAGAATTGAACTATGTGTTTCTAGAACAGGAAAAAAAATTGATTTATAAGAGATTTAAGGATATATAAGATATCCAGGTCTACAATTTCACAATTTCATTTTGAAAACTACATGCACAAAGTATCATAAGGCACCAAAAAGTTCTCCAATATCAGTTATAAAGAAATGAAAGTTGAGCTTATTGAAGCTCCTTTTTCTTCATTGTTCCCTTGTAAAAAAAAATACATACATATTACCATATTCCTTTTTTTCTTAAAGGGGTTTTAATATAATATGCTATCTAATTATGCATTATTCCCCAAAATGTACCTGATCCTTCTCTAGAATATTTTTCCCCATTACCACCCCCTCTTTTAGACCTTAACCCCATCTCAAACAGAATTCAATAAACTCTAATCACTGAAGAAAGAGGTCATGGATCATAAACATATATTTTAATCAGTCCTTCCCCCAACTCCACAGCAGAGTCTATGCTGTAAAATAAATACATAACATAGTTATAATGAACAAGCATTATATTTACACAAGCGAGGAACACCTTTCTCTTAAGTGTTCTGTTACACATATTCCTCATCAGAAGGAAGTTATTTCTATCTTGACAAACAAAGATACCTCTCACTTTTTCAGTATTCTTCAGTTACTCTGTGATAAATATAGTTTCCTATCTGTGAGCAAAGATGACTGCAGTCATCTCATTTGAGCCTAATCTCCTGAGGCTCCAAAACACAATGATACGGTTATAGCAAGCCTTTTCTGTTTTCACTGATTTATCAGAATAAAAAAAAAATGTGGAAATGTCATTATACTTAGTGGTCAAGTCTAATTTCATTTGACAATCAAATATTTTATATATAAATTAGGTCAAAGTAACCTACTGTGCACTTGCAACATGATGCAAATACCATTCTTTCTCTCCCCTGGGGGTATTTTCAAAGGAGTTATATATGAAAGCACTTGCAAAAGTATAAATTACTATACAAATATGAGATCATGTTACCAGCCAAAAAGGATGTATTCCATAAGTGATGACTTGGACTGAAAAGGTAAAATTTACAACAATTTCCCTTTCCCAACAAGTGATGGCAGAGTCAACACTTGCATGTAACCTTTTGCAAAGAAATCCTAAGAATTCAACACTGAGCCATAGAAAATAGAAGATCATGTAATACCATGCATATCTAATTTCCAAGCTGTGCATAGATCAAAGAGCAATATTCGTAATGCTCTGAATCTATTATTAAGGGGAAAGGACTAATGTTAGCCATAGCAGGAGAACTCAACACTAGATAAGCCTGGGCAAAGCAGTCTTCACCTCTTGGCTATCTACACGAAAACATGATATTACCAAGAGCACATCCTCTCTCTGTTTCACTCTAACCATTGACAGCAAAAGAAAGTAAAATGAATGAGACAAAAGCCTTCCAATTTCATAGACTGAGACAAAGGGAAACAATGACCTCGCTAGCTGTTTGATGGATTTACCTCTCTCTCCGAAATATGAGTGAAAGTTACTTCACTGGTTTATAACAAGCAAACTATGTTATTGTAAAGATGCTCTTTCCTCATTTCCTCCCCAGTTGTATCATAGAATGAACAGTTATTGAACACCTGCTCCATGCTATGTGCTTCCTGGAGATACAAGTGGAGAAACGGAGCTTCTAACCTGGTAGCGGAGTCAGACATGGGACAAATTACAACTTGTTATTATAAATGCGAACATAGGTGCCATCCTATTAAGCACTTGCATCTAACTTAATTCTTAAGTTCTAAATAGTGATCTATTCAAACTAGGTCAGCGCTGATGGTGATGAATCTGTAAGGCTCTTTTTACTTTCCAAAATGCTTTCACTGTCATAATGATGTTTTATTTTCAAAATTACCCTGTCCCATGTGTAGGGCTGTGTTTCACTTGTTTTACTGAGTGAAATTAATACTGAGAGATGCGTCAGAAGCATCAGAGCCAAGACCACAGCTCACAAATCCTGACTTTTTTTTCCCTTTTCACAACTAGAGGATAAAAAATCTCTAGTTTCCATGCTAAAATCCTGTGCTCTATTTGTCATTTTATTCCACTTTTTTGGTGAATTACGATTATTGATAATACTGAAAAACCCTCACCATTGTGGCTAAAGTATGATCTTGTGAGAAAACTATGAATTGCTTCTTGTCAAATGAAATAATGAAGTTTACTATTTTTTTCTATTAGTGCCTGCCAAGAAAATCTACTACAGGAAACAGACACAGTGTGAAGTCTGAAAGAATTATCAGATGCTCTACACCGATGATAATTGCTGTCTAATCAAGGAAACCATTCTATCTAACCTACTTACATTTTGCCAGCTGAATTATAAGCATGGCAATCACCGGCTTACTGTATGCCTGAATTAGATAAAAATTGCATCCCTTTCTTTGTGCTTAGTACATAGTTTATGCTCAATAGATATTTGGAGGAGGAAAGGCAAAGGAGTGGCAGGAAGGAGGAAAATCTTATCAAGAGGTCATCAAGCTCCACTTTGCCCAAAATCAAACAAACAAAAAACCCAACAGCAATAACATGCGCGCGTGCACACACACACACACACACAAACAGAAGCACCACATATATTTGAAACCAATGCATTTAAAGACAACCTCGCCTCACATTTTAAAAACTCTCATTCAGCTTTTTGCCAGTGTTACATGGGTAGCCTCTGAGTACATCCTCAGGGACTTTGCGGAGAAATAACTAATTCAAGATAGAAACAACACTGAATTGCAATCTTTACTATTGTTTAAAACCTAAAAAGCCTTACACACTTATAGATGTCACCACTGGTCAGTTTAATTCCTTGTAGAAGTTGTTTATGTCAGTTTAATTCCTTGTAGAAGTTGTTTATGTATTTTAAGTGCCACCTATAGGTTGAAATAACCTATAAAATAGTGAATGAAATTAAATTGGAAGGAAAATTTGTGAATGAGATGGGGCAGTGACAAAAAAATATGAAATGAGATCCAAGGAAAGCCTCAAAAACTAAGTGAAGAACAGTTATTTCTCATTCACTGAATGCTTCGTCAAGGCAAAAACACACGGCAGGCCAAGTGTGAGCAGGTCACTGGACTAGAGCTGAGGGTTCTCCAAAGACTGCACTCCTTGTGCTGAGATACTTTCCCACTAGACTCAAACGAGCTATCTCAAAATGCCCACCACACCTATAAATCCCCCTCGAAAGGTGCAGCCCTCATTCTCCTGCTGAGGAATAACTGACCTGGAGGCACTCAGCATAACCCTTCCTCTCTGAGGAGATCAGGGAGAGCACCCCAGCTGACACAACATTATCCACACTTAGGAGGGGGCCTCGTGTAAAACCTCCACCTACACACACAGCAACAGCTGATGACTGAGACCAAGAATACACTGCATTCTGGGCTCTGACATGGAAGAGAATCCGACCATTTGTAACTGGAGCATGTAACAAAACACTACGGAAAAGAAGCTTTACAGATGTTATGAGGCAGCAGAAGTCATAAAGAATAACAGGAGTGATCAGAAACTGAACCAGAAGGTAAACATTGTGTAAGATAGAATATAGGCAGTGGCAGAAAAGAGACAAGAAAGAGAGGGCTTCCGTCATTCCAATGGCAGAGAATCAACTCTGCCTCTAGGAAGCTTAGAAGAATTGCATTGGTTCCCCATTCTGCATCTCAGTCCAATTTCCCTGTGTTCTCCCTAAAGGCTGGCCATATGCTTAGGATTCCTGTCTTCAACCCTAAACTTAACCTACTGAGGTGATTGAGTGCATCTTTGTCCTGCATCAAAAGAACCTCTTCTGTCTGATCTCCTTATTATTCACCTAGGAATCGGTCTTAAAACCACAAAGAGCAAAACTTCCTCATATACAACACAGTAAAAATGATACTTTTACTCCATCAAATTAAGACACTCTAAAAGAATTATACTAGTCAAATGGGGAGTGGGTGGAAGAAAGGGTAAGAGGGGAGGGGCGTGCTTAATGAGGGTATACAGGATCAAATACATGGTGATGGAAAGAGAACTGACTCTGGGTGGTGAACACACAATGTGATATATAGATGATGTATTACAGAATTATACACCTGAAACCTATGTAACTTTATTAACAATTGTCACCCCCACAAACTTTAATTTAAAAAAAAAAAAGACCACACACATTTTTATCATGTATCTCAAATCACTGAAAAAGTGCAGTCCTCTGAAAAGAAAACATGCTCTTCATTTGTAGACATCTGTTGTATAGTTAATTCAAAAGCAAAAACAAACAGGCAAACATGTGCTATGATTTCTCTCTTTCTTCCCAAGAACAATAATGCAAATAGAATTTATCTGTGGCTTCTGCATTCCTTTGTTGTGCTTAAAACATTTTGTTGTGTTTTAACTCAAGGCTACAATAAATACATTCATAGTCTATATCAATATAGCAGAAAAAAATACATTCTTTCTCAATTTTATGGATCCCTCAACAGCAAGAAAGCCCAACCATTTTCCCTAGATTATTCTTACTTATATTAGATTTTATTTTCCTTTATTATAAAATATTAGGTACAGAAATTTTACCATACTTACAAAGTCATATCCTACAGCTAGGAGGAAGAAAGAAGAATGAGAAAAAAAGGAAAGAGAAGGTTGAAAGGGAGAAGAGGGAGGATAAGAAGTAGGAAGGATGTAAAGGAGAAAAAGAAAAGAAAAGGATGCAAGCAGGGAAGGAGAAAGGAGGAAGAGGGCTAATGGTTACAAGTGCATCCAGGGAGCTTCACCGCATTGTATTCCCCAGGCTTCACACTGGATCCACACCCACCCACGCACAAGACAAAGCATGTTGGGGAAGAGAGCACATAGGCTTCCCCATCTCTCATTCAGTAAAGTTGGTCACCCCTCTTACTGGCTGAAAGACACTGCTAATGACTGAGTTGCAGCTGCCTCCCACTCTGGAGCGAGGGTACACACCACCTTCCTAATTGTGCATCCTTCCCAGGGCCTCAGTACATGACTGTTATTAGCTTGGTACCTGTTTCTGAATTCTTACTGTACTTTTGTCACACTTTCCCTCCAGAACTGAAATTTGACAAGTAAAACCCATTCGCTGGCATGGGCTGACCTAGACCTCAAAAAGAACCCCTTTGAAGACCCTGAATGTCTGTGTATTAAATGCCATCTGCTTCTCCATGGATGTTCCATACCCACAAGCCAAGGCTCCCCATTGCTTCATTCTGGACTCCTGGAGCTATTCTATTTCCTCAAAAGTGCCCGGAGGTAGTTAGTCTGAGGTAACCTTGGATGCTATGCTTCTGTCCATTCACTGGAACTGTCTGAGGTGACTTCCATGGCACCTGTCCTATCCTCCATCTATCCCAGCTACTTCACACAAACATAGAAAAATGCTAAGATAAGAGAAAAATTGGTACTATTGTTCCAGTCACTAAAATCCATTCATTTAACAAATATTTATGGAGTGTCAGGCATATGTCCAGACAGTAGTGATACACGGATGAAAAAGACAGGTTATCTGCCCTCAAGGAATTTATGTTCTATTTATCTGCATATATAAACTAAAATCTAACTACATATAAAGGTAAAATCATTGTCTTTTTATACTTTTTTAATTTTTTTTAATTTTTATACTTCCTGGAATCAGAACATTTCTTTTTTTTTTTTTTTTTGAGGGCAGTGTTACTGGCCCTCATGTGGGACCGAACCAGGGCCACTAGCTTCCTAAACCAACGCTTAACCACCACGCCACTCGGCCGGCCCTTCATTCTTCTTCTTTTTTTTAAATTTATTTATTTATTTTTATTAGTTTCAGGTGTACAACACAATGCAATAGTTATATTCTTTATCCCCCAAAGTGACAACCTCCCCCCCCAGTTCGCCACCCCACTCCCCCCGCATATCATACATATCTATCACAACTCCCCTGACTCCCCTCCACAGTATACTCCACATCCCATGACCATCCACATATTCAGTTACAGTTGGCATAAAATACTATACAGCATCAGTTTCAGGTGTACAGTGCAGTGATCAAGCCTCTACTCCATCCATGAAGTGGTCTCCCTAACAAGACATGGGACTATCTGACACGCCAAAAAATTTTTACAACATTAATATATTCCCCGAACTGTGTTTCATATCCCTGTAGGAATATTGTAGTTGTCTATTTATGCTATCTAATCCCTTCCCCTACCCCCACATCCCCACCCCCCTCCCAACTAGCCACGCTCAGTTTTTCCTCTACATCTACGAGTCTGTTTACTCTGATCCTTCACTCAGCTCTTCAGACTCCACACACAAGTGAGATCACATGGTACCTGTCCTTCTCCAACTGACTTATTTCACACAACATAATAGTCTCTTCACAACATTATCAATTACATTCCCAGAACTGCCCCCATCTCCCTGAGGCAACAATGTAGTCCCATCTACGCTATCCAAAACCTTCCCCCTCTCCCTCTTCCCCACTCCCTCCCAGCCAACAACTATCAGTTGTTCCTTTACATCAACTCTTTCTGTGTTGATTTTCTGTCTAAAGGGTCTGTCCATTGGTGACAATGGTGTTGAAGTCCCCTACTATGATAGTGTTACTGTTGATCTCTGTCTTTATGCCTGTTAAAATCTGTTATATGTAACTGGGAGTTCCTATGTTGGGTGCATAGATGTTTATTAGGGTTATAATGCCCTTCTTTGTCTTTTATTGTAGTCATTTAAAAGTCTATTTTGTCCAAAATAAGTATTGGTACTCCAACTTTTTTTTTTTCTCATTTCCATTTGCATGAAATATCTTATTCCATCTGTAAATAATGTATATACATGTGTCCTATTTTCTTATCCACTCAGCCACTCTCTGTCTTTTGATTGCAGCATTTAGCCCATTCACATTTAAAATGATTATTGATAGGTGCATATGTATTGCCAATTTGTTATTTGTATTCCTGGTCTCCCTGGGTTAGCTTGTTTACCCCTTTCTTTTGTTTAAAAAAGCCCTTGTAACATTTCTTGCAATGCTGGCTTGGTGGTAATGAATTCCTTAAGCTTATTCTTTTCTGAGAAGCACTTTATTTCTCCTTCAATTTTAAGTGATAGCCATGCTGGGTAGAGCAATCTTGGTTGTAGGCCTTTATTTTGTGTCACTTTGAGTATCTCCTGCCACTCCCTTCTGGCCTGCAGAGTTTCTGTAGACAAGTCAGCCGTTAGTCTAACAGGAGTTCCTTTGTATGTAACCTGCTGTCTTTCTCTTGCAGCCTCTAGAATTCTGTCTCTGTCTTTAACCTTTGCCATTTTAACTATGATGTGTCTTGGTGTGGACCTGTTTGGGTTCAGCTTGTTTGGAACCCTCTGCACTTCCTGGGCATGTATGTTGATTTCCTTCACCAGGGTAGGGAAGTTTTCAGTCATTATTTTTTCAAATACATTCTCGACCCCTTGCTTCTTCTCTTCTCCTTCTGGTATTCCTATGAGTCGAGTGTGGTTGTGTTTCACCTTGTCCCATAGGGCTCTTAAACTATTTTCATTGTTTTTTATTCTTTGGTCTTTTTGCTGTGCCAACTGGGTGATTTCTGCTATTTTATCTTCCAAATCGCTGATCCACTCCTCTGCTTCATCTACTCTACTGGTGATTCCTTCGAGTGTGTTCTTCATTTCAGTTATTGTATTCTTTAGTTCTAACAGGTTGTTTTTATGGTTTCCCTATCCTTCTTTATGTTCTCACTAAGTTCCTTAAACATTCTTATCATCAGTGTTCTAAACTCTGTCTCTGAAAGGTTGGCTCCCTCTGTTTCATTTCTAGAGGTTTCTTCTGATCTTTTCCTTGTTACATGTTTGTTTGTTTCCCCATTCTGGCTGTTGCTCTGGGATTGCTTTGATGTATTAGATAGATCACCAGGAGAGCCCTGGCTGGATCACGCAGGCACACAGCTCACGGCACAACACTTCCAGGAAAACTCCCAGTCTCAGCCTGTCCCAATCAGCCTCTCACAGATCAAGCCGAGTAGACCGACAACCAATCACCAGGCTGGCAACTCTGCAAGCGCAGTGCGGAGAACGGGGACCCGAGGCGCCTTGTGCACTCCCACGTCTCAGTGAGCAGCCTGTTGGAGCCGGAGAGCACCCGCCCAGTGTTTCCCTGGCAACGCAGTATAAGCCGGGCAGAAGGTGGGGATTCAAGGCCGCAGGCGCGCGCGCACGCACACACGCACTTCTGCGGCAATTCCACCAGACCAATGAGGTCTCAGACCTGATCCTCCATGGGAGGGCCCAACACTGACAAAATGGCGCCCTTCCTACACCACTCACATGCAGGCTCCACACCACGGGAACAACAGTCCAAAAACCTCCAGCCTTTGCACCAAAGGTGCTCAGTTCAGTCCGTCCCCGCAGGCTCCCAGCTCACACAGCCACTCCCTCCACCAGGAACCAGGTAAGTGCTCACCGGCGAGCAAGCCCGGGCACCGGCCCCACTGATTCTCCAGCTGTTCTTAGCCTCACTGAGCTGAGCAAAGAGAGTCCTCACTAATTTACTGCCGGCTATCTTAGAACTCCTCTTCCCGGCAAAGGAACTCTGGGCTGGTGAGCTTGGAGTGCGGCCGGAGGGTCTCTCCCCAGCCAGACAAGCTTCCCACGGCTGGGGCTTCCCTCACGGGGCTTGCCCTCTCTCGTCACCGCCCGTCCTCCCAGACCCGATGCGGCTTCCTCTTTAAGTTCTTCGTTTAGTGGTTCTGTTCATCTAATGTTCTGGGGATCTCCAGGGTTGAATGCTGTATAATTTGTTTGTAATTTTGGTGTGATCCTGGGAGGCAGTTAGCACAGCATCTGTCTATTGCGCCATTTTACCCGAAGTCCATTCCTTTTTTTTTTTTTATAGAACATTTCTTATAAGTCAGGTTTCATTAGAACAAGGATTCATATGCTGGGGGCCTAATACCATGAACCTGGTACTTGGAACATGCTTCTTGGAATGTTAACATCTTCACTTTCCACAGTCAGTTCTCCACACAGACATCTCTGTAAAAGTAAGCAACCCAGGTAATCCTGGGGATCAGGAAATCATCTCAGTGGGCAGTTCCTCCCCAGGAAACAGAACTATGAAACCCCACATGGAAAGTCAAAAGGGTTTCCTATTACTTGAGAATTCTGAGCAGAATGATTGCATAAGAAACAACAAGGATTTATTTATTTATAGTAAATAAATATTATAGCAAAAAAAGGGAGGTCAACTAGTTCTAAATAAGACAGATGATAAAAGTAGCCATAGCATACGTTAAGTCCACCACATGTAAATCAAAGATTTATAATATACCTTTTGAAAAACTGCAATGTTAAATGTGATATGTTTAATAGAACACAATCTATAAAATTCAATATTACACAAGCATAGGAAGCACGACTAATGAGACTATTGTCACTGGTCAGCTCCCAGAAGCATCACAAATTAAACCTGTCTAAAGAAGCCGTACCTTCATGACTGCCAAAGCTACTCTGCTTCCAAATTTCTCACCTAGGAAAATGTTGCCAATTCTTCAAGCTACATCATATTTCTTCTCTTTACTCAACTTCCTATATATATCTTGACATCACATCCTGTCCATTTTACTTTTTTTGAAAAGAGCTCTAGAATTTATCCCAACTTCTTCATTCCCACTGCCAGATACTAATAATGCCAGACACTTTGCTTTGAAGATTGGATTGGCCCTCCTTACCTACTCTGTTTCCCCAGTCCTTGCTCTACCTTTTGGCAACCAGAGCTAAAAAAATGCAAATCTAGGGCCGGGTGAATGGCGCATTCGTTAAGAGCTGGCTTGGGACGCCAGCTCTGAGCAGCAGGACTCCAGTTCGGATCCCACATGAGGGCCAATGACACTGCCTTCTACAGCTAAGATGGTGAACAATAGCTCAGCCTGGAGCTGGGCTGCCATGAGTGGCTGGTGACAGCTTAGGCTGAAGCGCCTGATTCAGTGGGCTGCCATAAGCTACCGTGAGTGGCCAGCAGCCGGTGTGAGCTGCCAAGAGCTGCCGTTAAGCGGCCATCCAGTGGCCAGTGACCAATCTGCCTCACCCCGGAAAAGCTCAATGGTGATACCAACATGGGCCAGTGAAGCAATGTCCTCCACAACTAGATTGAAGAACAAAAGGACAGCAACTTGTCTGTTCCCCTTCCCCAATTCCCCAACACTGTTCCCCTCCCCCAATTCCCCAATGAAAATCTTAAAAAAAAATAAAAATGCAAATTTTATTCTGCCACCCACCTAGGAACCATGCTTCAATGCTTTCCTGGAATTTTCAAGATGAATTTTACACTCCTCCACAATTCAGTCCCTGCAAACATTCTAAACCCAACTATAGTCAACCATTACATGATGTATATTCATTATTTTCGACAGTTGTCATCCATGGATTCAATTTCCTGAGTGACCCCAAAGTTGTTGCAAAGTACGTACAAATCTCCACGTGAGTATCTTCTACACACTAGAAATATCACACACAGGGCCATAATTGTTCAAAGCAAGAAAAGTGAACCGTGAACCCTTGAATGTACCAAAGGCAATTAGATGCTGTAATTCTGAATTCTTACAAATTCTACTGACTAAAATAATGGTTTTTAGAAGAAAAAACATGCAATAATATTAATAGAAAAAAATATTGACAATTGGGGAGAAAAACATTTTTTCAAAATTCAGTATTTCCATATCTCCTGGGAAGGGCTTTGTAATCACTTTGACACCTATTTTGTCCACCTGTTTTTTACAATCTGTTTTTTGCATTGTGGTTTTTTTTTGTTTTTTAAAGATTTTATTGGGGAATTGAAGGAGGGGAACAGACAAGTTGCTGTGTTTTTGTTCTTCAGTCTAGTTGCAGAGGACGTTGCTTCACTGGCCCGTGTTGGTATCATCATTGCACTCCTCCCGCATGAGGCAGATTGGTCGCCAGCCTCTGGATGTTGCTCACCGTGGCTATCGGCAGCTCACGCTGGCTGCTGGCCACTCACTGTAGCCTATGGCAGCCCACTGCAGCAGGGGCTGCAGCCTACACCATTGCCAGGGCTCACACAGCCCAGCTCCACATGGAGCTGTTGTTAGCTGTAGAGGGCAGTGTCACTGGCCCTCATATGTGGGATCCGAACCGGGGCCACTGGCATCCCAAAACCAGCTCTTGATGAATGCTCCACGCAGCCGGCCCTGTGTTGTTTTTTTTTTAATAAAACAGAACCCATTTCCAGTAAAGCATCAGTTTCCTGTTTTATATTCTATTCCCTTTAACTAGTTGGAAGTGGTGATAGTTCTCCAGATGCTTCAATTGTTATATATTTAGTGAAGAAAGCCACTGTGCACACTAAAGGGAACAAAGAATGTTCTACTCTCTTGGACAGTATTACCTATCAGCCTTTTAAATCATAATAGAGAAGACATGGAGAGAAAGGAACCTTGTTCCTTAATGCTCAGAGGCTTGTGAAAGAAACACAACCATTTAATGCCTTGGCATATGGCTAGGGGGACTGTGGCTATTCTTTTAGTGAAAAGGCCTGGAGTCATCTGTAAGTTTAAATTTAGGATTTTAGAAGAATGAGCAATGAACTATTAACAGGTTTATTTGTAAGTTCTGTAAGCACTAATAAGGGAATAAACTTCACATCTGTTCAGTGTCAAAAAGAATCATAAGTCTTCCACTGTTTCATTTGTTTATAAACATGTACAGGCTAGAGAGACATCATCAATAATACCACCTGAAGAAATAAAAGTCAGTTATATAGACACAACAATGTTTCTGAAAATGTATTCTAGAGAAAGCCTAGTTCTATGATATATAAGTAGTGTCTCTCTCTCTCTCCCTCCCTCCCTCTTTCCCTCCCTTCCTCACCCCCTCCCTCGTTCCATAGTAAAATAAGCTTGAAAAATATTTGGATAAATAAATTTAAACAATGTTTTTGCAGGACAGCTGAGTGGCACAGTGGTTAAGAGCTGGCTTGGGACGCCAGCGGCCCCAGTTCAGATCCCACATATGAGGGCCAGTGACACTGCCCTCAAAAAAAAAAAAGCAATGTTTTTGCTGTGGTATGTCTCATACTTTTAATATATTATTATGTATTTCGAAGCTCCAAAAATTTATCATAACATGATCCTGATTTTATTTCACCAAGAAAACACTTTTTCATGGAGTATCTCCAGAGTTTCATTCATACTGCTCTCAGAAAAATGAAATAGAGATGGTTTCATGGTTAACAGTCTTATCTCCAGATAATGAGTCAATTATTACAACTGAAGTCTTGACTGGGATGCGAAAGGATATGACATAAACATAATGAGCATACAAAATCAGATTCATAAAGAAGCCATGAAATCATTTTTGAGCTGACAATATATATTGGTATTTATAAAGAACATTTTGTCATTAAGAAGGAAATAAAATCAAATGTGGAAAGAAAACAGGCATGATGGAAACAAGATTTTGTTCGAAGTCCCTTTGAATTAAGAATAAAATGTACAGGACATAAATTAGATGTATATTTTCCTATAAGAAATGTGCTTCCTGGGCCGGCCGAGTGGCTCATTGGTTAAGAACTGGTTTTGGGATGTCAGCAGCCCCGGTTCGGATCTCAAATATGAGGGCCAGTAATACTGCCCTCTACAGCTAACAACAGCTCCATCTGGAGCTGAGCTGCTGTGAGTCCCCAGGACGGCATAGCTGCAGCCCCTGCTGCAGTGGACTGCCATAGGCTACAGTGAGTGGCCAGCAGCCAGCGTGGAGTGGCTGGCAGCCAGCGTGAGCTGCCAATAGCCGTTGGTGAGCGACCATCCAGAGGCTGGTTACCGATCTGCCTAATCCGGGAAGAGCGCAATGATGATACCAACATGGGCCAATGAAGCAACGTCCTCCGCAACTAGACTGAAGAACAAAAAGAAAAAGACAGCAACTTGTCTGTTCCCCTTCCCAATTCCCCAACGCTGTTCCCCTCCCCCAATTCCCCAATTAAAAAAATTAAAAATGAAAAAAAAGAAATGTGCTTCCTCCCCATTAGAACAGGGTAATTATCACCACATACATCAAAGATACAGTGAGCACCAACTTGCTTTCTAAACCTATATTTACTATTAGTGTGAATGCCAAGTCATAACAAACATCAAATGTGTAATGTCCAAAGATATTCCCCATACATTATTTTCTGTAATGATATTAATGTTAGTCACAGTGACCTTCTAAAACTGCAAATAAGGGGGCCGGCCGAGTGGCTCAGTTGGTTAAGAGTTGGCTTAGAGCGGGTGCTCTGAGCAACAGGGCTGCCGGTTGGATTCCCACATTGGCCAATGAACGCTGCGCCCGAGCTGAGCTGTCGCTGAGCTGCCAACAGGTGGCAGGATGGCTCAGCTGCTGTAACAACAAGATTGCCTGTTCAATGGTGGGCTATGCCCACCCATAACTAAGACTGAACTCGGGCACTTTGAGCTGAGCTGCCACCCAGATGGCTCAGAGGATAGAGCATGTGCTCTTAACAACAAGGCTGCTGGTTCGACATGGGATGGTGGCTACGCCCACCCGCAACCAAGACTGAACACAGCACCTTGAGCTTAGAGGCCAGGAGCTGCCAATTGGAAGCCAGATGGCGACTGGTACCTACCACAACGAAGACTGAAGAATAGGAACTTGGCTGGTCCCCTCCTCCAATTCCCGAACACTGTTCCCCTCCCCCAATTCCCCAATAAAATCTTTTAAAAAAATAAAATAAAATAAAAATGCAAATAAGATCAAATCATTTGATGGCTTCTGCTCCCAGTTACAGACCTACAGGCTCTACATGAGCTGTCCGGTGCAGAAGCTCCTGTTCTCTCTCTCCCTCTCTTCCTCTTTCTACCTCTTTCTCCCCCAACCCTACCACCGTGACTTTCCCTCCCTCTGTCCCTCCTCCTCCATTCCATCCACATAAGTCTTTTTTCTCTGCCTCAAATATGCCACAGTCTATTGTATGCCAACTGTAACTGAATATATAGATAGTCATGGGATGTGGAGTATACTGTGGAAGGGAGTCAAAGGAATTGTAATAGATATGTATGATATGGGTGGGGGGAGTGGGGTGGCGAACTAGGGGAGGGGGGTTATCACTTTGGGGCATAAAGAGTATAACTATTGCATTGTGTTGTACACCTGAAACTAATAAAAAAAAAATGCCAGAGTCATTCCTATTTATTCAGGGTCTTTAGGAGAGCCCTTTTCCTATACTTTTTCACGGAACTCAAGCACCTACCCATCACTCAACCCTCTCAAAATGTCACCACATTCAGAGGTTGTCCTAGCTTGACTGCTGTTCTATAATAACTTTGCATGCTGCATGCCCTCTCTTCTTACCCTGTTTTATTTTCCTTTCTAGTGCTTATCAGCAGCTTAAATTTTCATTCATTTTCTTGTTTACCGTCTCTTCCACTAAAATGAGAAGAGAGCTCTTATTACTAAAATGCGGGGGACCGGCCCCCGCGAGGACCAGGGGTTCCCTCGGGTGGGATGGCTTCGGTGAGGAGAAAGATGGAGACACCAGAAAGAGGTTCACAGGAGTGTCACACACTCACACACACACTTTATTGTTAAAGCCTGGCCCCTTTTATAGGGGCTTCTGACCATTATCTCAATTACAAGTTATGTTTCACATGATCATGATGTTTTCTCTTTCTCAGAACTTTTACCTTTTTGTAATTCTATCTTTCTAGGGTACACCGTGGCCTGTTCAAGGACTTTACTTATCATCTAAAGAGTGGTTACTGTGACTACCTTACAGGGCATTTACTTGAACTACTGCCAAGAGTCTAGCAGTGGCTGAGTTTAGGGCAAAAACCCATCTAAAGTCTATTTTTATGTGATTAATTATACTTAGTAGTAAAAGGAGTCTTAAACTTTTCCTATCCTACAAAAAGCTGCATATTATAGCAATAGAGGGGAACATCTGTTTCTCAGTCAAAGCTTCAGTTTTTGTTGCTACAGCAATATACAAAGCAAAGAGTTAAAACAAGGCTGTTAATTAAAATACCTCATGGTCATTAAGTTGTCTTTTATCAGAACTCTCATGGCTGAGAGACCTTGGTCTCCTGGTCTCCAAAGAAACCTTTCACAGCTGTATAGGCAAGTAAGCTCAAGGATGGTTTCTCACAGACACTGTCTGTTTCTCACAGACAGAATTTGTCCATGTGACTAGAGGCCTGAGCCTCAGTTTCCAAGGGGCTTGAGTCCCCTATTTCTCAGTCCTGAGGTCCCCTCGGACTGCAGTCTCTCTTAGGGAGTTTCCTTTTTAGGAAATCTTGCCCTGTCATTGACTTACACAGCCAGCTATCATCAGGGTACCCCAGGAACTTGCCATAAATGCAGTGAAAGTATTGTCTCTAATAGGATCTGATGTGGAGGAAAGGCACATGGGTTCATAGAGACAGGAGATATTACATGACCAACCATAAAGCAGCATCCCAGACATCCAGTGCTGAACGTGGGTCTTTATTTCAATGTGGCCTTGTCAGACACCGGCATGCTGTTGGCCCCCCACACTAAAAAATATGGTTTTCAAACCTAGTTGCATATAAGTAACCCCCTAAGAGGTTTTAAATGTACAAATGCTGGGTGCTATGCATTTCTCATTTAAATAATCTGAGGTCAGATATAGGTATCAGTGCTTCTTGAAAATGACTAGAGGGCCGGCCAAGTGGCGCGGTGGTTAAGCGCTGGCCTGGGAAGCCAGCGGCCTGGGTTTGGTCCCACATATGAGGGCCAGTGACACTGCCCTTAAAAAAAAAAAAAAAAAAAATGAAAATGACTAGAAAGAACGATGCCTGGAACCTAACAGGTGAATAAATGAGTGATGGACGTGAATGAAGGTATCTACTTATCAAATGACTTCACTGAGGAGAACATATTTTGAATGCTGTACATAATATTTATCTAAGGGTCAAAACATGTGTCATCTGTTCAATAGTACACAGGACAGTGACATTTTAAAAAGCAAAGAGCTTTAAATTGCTCATTTTTTAGAAAAAAATAATTAAGTGTTTAGGTTTATGCCACCATAAAAAAGGAGCTACACTCCATAATTGTGTTGAATGATAATGGCCTTTCATGGTATGGTAACTAAACTTTCATGATATATTAAAATCAAGACACTTATTTGAGCTACTTACCTTTCAATTTTTATAATCAGATAATAAAATGAAATATCAACTTCCACAATAAAATTTCTAGAAAGCAGTTTGTGTTTTATTGCCCTGCATTAAAGTAAGCATGTCATGCCCTGCAATCCTTCCAAAAGCAGCAGCCAAATGGCTTCCAATTAATCTCTTTCTCTAGCATCTCATCAGACAAGAGCACTGTCAAGGGTAGAGGGATCAAATGCTGTGTACCACCTGATCCAAGCAAAAGAATAAAAGGCTCACTGCTGGTTTGGTAAACATTAATAATTAAATCAGTCTTCCTCTTAAGAGATCAGAAAAAGGTTTCACAGGTAGAAGCAGCTCTTACCATCAAAGGGCTTCCTACTATTGGAAACATCCAAGATCTGATGCCAGAAAAAGGGATGAAAACCTTGGAATGCTTCTAGTAGTTTTCAGTTAGTAGAAAAAATGTTCATCGCTTGAAAATCAGTGTTCAAAGAAAACATGGAGTTATCTGTGATGCTCACTGAGGACTCCTTAAAAGCTATGCTGAGTAGATAGAGGCTTTGGGAGCTATGATTGAAGATCTTTCTGCTTGAAAAGAGGAAAAGTGAAACCTATTTGGGACTGAATGCATTCTTTTTAGTCATGCGCGACACTGCGATAGGATCCTAGGTAAAAAATCTGAGAATGAACTCAGTAAAATCATCAAAGTGAATGAGTGAGGCACCAACCACAGGGCATCAGACAAAGGGAATTTAATTGGAGATCAAGAGGCAGCAGATCACACTGTCCTTGGGGACAAAATTCTCCGGCATCCATGAGTTCGCATTCTCATTATGAAATGTCAACACGTCTCAATAATTGAGATATTTTTTAAGCAACTATGGTCATCAAACATGGAACAATCACAAAATAAACACTGAAAGCCTCTACACTTAGCTAGTCCCGCCTTTTTCCTAATCTATGAGCTTATTCTTTCCTCTGTGTGATGATGACTCTTAATATATCACCCTGCACAATTCTTAAGGTGTACAATGTATGAGCAACATTCCAAATCGAGTGAATTTTTCAAAGTCTTAAGTATTTTTTTTTTAAAGTCCTGAGTATTCTTGATGTGATGTGAAAAATCAAAATTTCTCCTTCTAAAATTATAAGCAAAAAGAACAATCAACTATTTTAGGCCTATCACCTCCTTTCTCTTCAGGAAAATTAAACTTAATAGTAAATGGACATTGTTTTTACTTCATCCTGCTCTCATATCCATAATTAACTATTAAGCCACTACTTTTATTCAAAATAAAACAATGACAGGGCCGGCTGAGTGGCGCGGTAGTTAAGAGCTGGCCTGGGATGCTGGCAGCCCCAGTTCAGATCCCACATATGAGGGTCAGTGACACTGCCCTCTTAAAAAAAAAAAAGTGAGCCATGGCAGGTAGTCATGTTCTTGGTCTGTAGTTTAAAAAAAAAAAAAAAAAACGACAGCTTTTTCCTTGAGTTGAATTTGATCACAACCTACTTAAAGGTTTTGATTCTGCAGGTTTTAGAAGCATGAAGCAAACATGATAACAGGAAATGCATTTATTAACCTGCTACTAAAGGAGAAAAACGTTATAAACGTTTGGTTTAGCTAGATAGATGAGTTAGTAGATAGGAGCTTATGTCAGTGCTTTGACTCTCATTTAAAGGACTGCTAAATACAATCTTAGCACCATTTATTTCTCCTTCACAGCATGTATCACTCTGATGCCTAATTATTAGCGACTATGTCTGTTTTGCTCACCACTGCATCTTCAACATTTGGTGGGCTTCAATACCTGCTTTCCAATAGGGAGATAACCTGATGAATAAAATTTTCCAAGATATAAGGCTACAAAGAAGCCTTGGAATTTTGATAAAATGAAAATGGATTTTCTCCATATTTAGAACCATACTGTCCATGACCTAAAGGATGGTTAAAGAGTGAGAAATTTTGTTCAAATCATACAGTGTATTGGTGATGCATAAGTTCATGAATGTAATTTAATGGTGTAAACACATAAAATTAAAAAGACCATAACTCGTCAATGATATATATACTTATTAAAGTAACTTTACTGTATTTCATTTTATTTTAAATAGAAAATGAATGTTTCCAGTTACTATAACAGAAAAGTTTAGGAAAAAATTTATTTGTATCTAGGAACAAATTTCTGAAGGTTTTGTGATTATATTTAAATTATTTTGCAAACATCATTTTGAAATTCTCTATGACAATGCCTTTTTATTAAGTTATTTTAACTACTTTTAAGTGGTTTATTACATTTATGTGAATATTCCAATATGACTAAAATTATTACTTAATGAAAATCATTACTTTAAAATCTATATGTTTAAAAATAGGTTAATTATCAGTATTATAAGATGCTACAAATGAAAACAGAAAAACATTCTTTTAAAATAATATTTTAATACCATTTAAAATGTTACAGAACTATGTACTAACACCATATAGTATTAAATGTATTCTAAATTTTTAAAAATTTCATCACTGAAAGCAATTTATTGCACTTACTTGCCCTAGAAAGTTATTTATTTGATTCCCCGATAAGGTCTTCATTCTATTTTCTATTCTTGGTGTGGGAGGTTTTTTGGAGCCAAAGTGGTTTGTGGACTACATAGATGTGTTCCAAGAAGTCCCAAAATTGCCTAAAATTATATGCAATATTAGATGTGTATGTATATATTTTCCTCATATTCTCAAAGGGAACTGTAACCCCACAATGTTAAGAATTGCTTAACATTAATTGCTTCTTCAGTGCACAGAATAAAGTGCATTCGTAAGTGACCTAAAGACACACACGTACACACCCCTTTTGTATTTGCCTTACTCACTATGAAGTTAATGCTTATCTAAAGTGTATCCACATGAACTTCTTCCCAAGTTCTTGTTTCATCTAAAGGTTACCTAACATGTCTTAGTTTCAGCCCCTAAAGTTGCCAGCTGAGTTTCTCATGGAATAGTCTATGAAATATAAACCCAATAGTTGACTCTTTTGGGCATTAAAAATTTATAAGCTCACACACATACACACACGTGCACGCACACACACACATAAGCAACATGGCTTAAAAGACCTTAAAAATATTTTACTTTGTTTCTGACTTAACATACATAAAATACATGCAAATGAACAATCAAGTATAAAGATAACAGTATCATACTAAGAGCCACAGACAAAAAAATTCCTTAGGTAATACCCTCATTGGCTTACGTTGCCCTGTTACAGTAATGGGCCATGTTAATGCTTTACTAATACATTGCCCAAAGTCTCAGAATTGTTCTTACTTTGCGTGACAACAAAAATCTCTTTGGTTAGCTGACTAGCTTGAAAGAACCAAACAAAAAACAAAGCATAAGACATCTTCTGCAAAATCAAGTTTGATTGGGTATTTTGACAAGGAAAAAAGGAAGGGAGGGAGAGTGGATGGGTGGGAAAGAGGAAAGAGAAAGAAAAAGAAAAGGAAACAAGTTTTTTTTGGTGTTTTTTTAATTCATGTTAATAAAAATATAAAACTAAGACCTATTTTGAATGAAAGTTTGGCATTTTCTCAGTTTTAGAGAATGGAAGAGATTTTCACTATTGAATTTTGAAACTGTGTTCTATTTGTACTTTTTTTTTTTTCATGAAGTAGTTGCCTGTTTCATTTGTGTTCATCAGCTTTTTAAATCAGTTTCTTATTCTGTCTTTTGGAATGGGTGGTGGTGGGAAAGGCTGTCTGTCAAGGGTCATTTATTATAGACATAATTTTATTTGATAACTTCCTGATCTATGTGATGTTCGTCCCTGTGTATCCTTTTTGTCTTTCACAAGTGTATGCTTGAATAAACTATCAGAGTAAGATTTAAGACTAAAATCATGTATTTTTTTAAGTTTTTAATTGCGATAAAATAAACATAACATAAAAGTTACCATGTTAACCATGTTTAAGTGCATAGTTCAATAATATTTAAGTACACTCACATGGACATGCAACCAATCTCCAGAACACTTTTCATTTTACAAAAACAAACTCTATAACTCTATAGCCATTAAATATCAACTTCCCATACCAGCCCCCCAACCCTTGCAGGTTCTTACAAAAGAAATGTATTTTTAATAGATGGGAAAATATAACCTCCTCAAGGAAATGAACTCCCTAAAATACATTCTATATTTCTCAAAGTATTCAACACATGGAGGTCTTTCCTCAAATACGTGTTGGTCACGGACAATGTCTCTTCATAATTAGCACAACAATATTATGTTGTTTTCCGGACATCAGTGGTACCTGTGCTTTTGGAGTTATTTCCAGTAGTGAGGATGATTTCATGCAACCTGCCTAGATTCATTAAAATCTAGCCCTTATTTAATTACCTGAGATAACAATAGAGTGCCAGACATTGTTTTGTGTGCTGGCCAAATGTATTAGTTATTTTATTTCTGACAACAAACATATGAGTAAATACTAACATTACCATCGTTTCAGAAATGAAAAATTAAAGTGAACTATCAGCCTATTTTTAATGAGTTCATTATATCAGCATTAAAGTTTAAAGAGCCACCTTAGTATGGGAAGACATCTAAAAGTAAAAGGTGGATAAACATGTCAGTTTCCATTTCCATGTTGCCAAGGATTCTTTCTAGGGTCCAATGTGTGGAATTCAATATGTGTACTTCTGATCTCTGCATTGTAGAGTGAGATGCACATAGACTACAGAACTGAGGTCAAGCTAACCTCTGTTCCACTGCTTGGACAACTCTGGATCAACTCCACAAATATATTCCCCTGTAAAATGGGAATATCCTTGCATGCCCTGCCTCACAAGGGTGTGTTTGTGTGTGTGTGTGTGTGTGTGTGTGTGTGTGTGTGTGTGTGTGTATGAGACAGACAGAGGATAGTACCATGATTATTATGTGTAAATGGGGACCTAAGAACACAAGGAAGCAGTATCAGGCAGTGTAGTCTGGATGGATCCAGAGTGTCTGGTTTCAATGCCAGCTGAATGACACTGCAGGTTAACTAACTTCTCTGTGTCTCATTTGTAAGGTTAAAAGAATACCATCATGGCTCATCGTGTAGATAAGTTGATATAAGTAAAGTGCTGAGAATAGTTCCTGGCACATAGCGAATGCTTGGTAAATGTTAGCCTTCACTTTTTTATTTAGTATTTCCTATTGATTACAAATTGCAGTTTTATATCATCCCTGCCAAGCTTTTTTCCTAAAACAATTCATGTGAAAATCCTAGTAAAGCATTTTTCACATAGCAGACAGTCAAAATATGTTAGTTTGATGCCATATTCCTACTCATTTATCATCCCACAGACTTTACCAGGTTAATAACTTATCATAAGTCTTTGTACGTGAAAGCAACCTGTCTTGTGTTTCTGCCAAAACCCTAGCAATCAATTACAAAGAAGAAAAGGTTTTATTTAACTAGTTTTATTTAAAGTACAACTACATTATATGTCATAAGTGCTAAATCAGTGTTGTCCTGTCTTGCGAATTACTAAACTTCACCTCTATTTTGGATTGTTTTCTTGGAAGTTCGATCTATAATTACTGAAGAATCTTGGCATTCATTTACTTAACATTTTCCTATTTCAGCCCCTCAATAGTGATGCTGAAGACTGAAGGTGTGCATTCAAATTGAATTTTTACTGAAACAAAAATTTAAATGTATTATTACATGTAGGGTGACCGTGTAATTTACCATCCAAATTGCAACGCTTTTGAGAATGAAAAGAGAGCTAACTAGACATGGTAACTGGACAACTGATACAAACTCAGATTATCCCTGGCCAAGAGGGATGCAATGTGACCCCAACTGAAAGTGTAGGCAGAGTTAAAAAATTAGCTTGTAGAGCAAGCAGGCTGTCTTTTTTTCACAAAGATTTCATTTCTCTTTGGGGAGCTTGGGATGCAGTAGAAATGAAGTAAATATTTGTTGAACAAATGAAGAAATAAATACATGAAGTATGTACAGGAATTCTCACATTAAATGACAAAGAGGAGTATGATATGACCGTATCCATCACACTTTGCTCCTGCAGTATGATGACTCTTGGGAGTCCAAATTCGTGACAAGGTTGCATGATGTTAACAAAAATGCCTGTTAACAAACAGTATGGATGAGAACTCATTTGTATAAATAAATGTTTAATATAAATGCTTGGTCTTTTTTTTTTTTTCATACTTATCATGAGCAACCCTGGCTATGATCTCTAGAATCTGTGAAGTAAGAGCTCATGCACCTCTGCTGTAAGGTGGACTTCAATTATAAAAAAAAAAAAAAAAAAAAAAAAAAAAAAAAACAAAACAATTAAAAAAGTGAAACGCTCTATTTAAGAACTGGATTGAATAAATGACATAGGATTGGAGATTTGGAGAATGCAGTATAGCCCACAACTCTCCACAGTTATCCCTGAAATGCAGCATGGTATAAAGAACACAGGGTTTGGGGTCAGAAAGTTGATGTTTAGGTTTCAGCTCTGTCATTCACGGCTTTGAGATCTTGAGCAATTCATAGGAACTTTCTCATATTTTTAGTTGGCAATATGAGTAATTTTTACTATTCTCTCCCCTTCATTCTGCCACAGTCAATTTTTTACGAAGTCTTATATTTTGTTCCTCAGTTCTCTCCTTGTCAGACTTGTTTTCTATTTATATTAAAATTACCCTTTTCACTTCATAGTTGTCTTAGTACAAAATACATCTTATTAGTCTCCTTTTTTCTCGTCTTCCTCAAACTATATTCTATCCTCTGCACTGCTTGTTTTTAGGGTTAAATAGTACTTTAAAGTTTTTTTCCCTATACTGTGACCTTACTTATGCCAGTGTCTATGTAGAATAACTTCTCATTTACTCACCTTCACTGTCAAATCCCATTCATTCTTTTTAAAAAATGAGGCTGTACAAATGTACTGTTTTCAACTTAAATCACTGAGGCATTTTTACTACTATGCTGTTAAAATCAGGATTTCAGGGCTTGCCATCACCCAATGAGAAGTTTTAAGACTTCTCTTCACCGACTTTCTGTGAAGAGTAAAAATAATTGTGTACAAATTAGAAAAATATCCAATTATGTGAAATTCTTTGTACAATAAAAACTTGTTTAAAGTTAAAAAAAAAAAAGAATGAGGTTGTGTTCTGTCATTTCCATAGTCTTGTTACTCACCTCAGTGTGCAGTAACAGTTTATTTTTCTGAATGTCCATGGAATTTATATCTAGTACTATATTTTCTTTGGAAGTATTGCAAGCATGTAGAAACTTGGCTTCTCTATGAAATTAAGTTAGTAGATAGAGCTTCTTTTTTTTTTTTAAATCACTTTCACAATGTATATTCCTGGAAATAATGTCGTATTCAATATTTACTGACAACCGTATTGACACAATGAGGATGGTTTGCTTTCCAGGTTCATTCACTGTTATACTGAAAATGTGAACTAAAATAGATGCCCAAATAAATATAATTGTGATGCTTTAAAACCTGTTGAAATTAAATATTATTACATAGAATATACTATAAAAATCAAATTTTCAAAATTATTTAAGAAATAAAAGGCCTCCAGACTGGCAAGTGTTATGGATGAATGATTATGCCTCCACCCCCATCCATATGTTGAAGCTCTAAGCCAAAGTGTGATGGTGTAAAGAGGTGGGGGCCTTTGGGAGCTAATTTGGCTTAGATGTGGTCATGAGGGTGGAGCATCTATGATGAAACCATTTCTCTCTCCACCATATGAAGATACAGCAATAGGCAAGCCAGGTAGAGCACCCTCTCCAGATACTGACACTGCCAGCACCTTGATCTTAGATTTCCCAGCCTCCAGAAAAATAAATGTCTCTTGTTTAAATTACCCACATACAGTATTTTGATACAGTGGCCTAAATAGAATAATACTAAAGGAAAAACTATTCACAAATGACAAGATCTTATATATAAAAAAACCCAATGGAAACAACCAAAATCTTTTGAGAACTAAGGTAAGATAAATACACAAAAATGTATGTTTCTATACAGTTGCAATGGGCAATTTAAAAATGAAATTAAAGAAACAATTCTATTGATAATAACATGAAAAAAAATAAAATAGGACAGATATAACAAAGGAAGTACAAGATGCGTACACTGAAAACTACAAAACATTATTGAAATAAATTAAAGAAGATCTGAATAATGCAAGATACCCCATGCTCATGGATTAGAAGATTTAATATAGTTAACATGGTCATATCTCCCATATTGACCTATAAATTTAATGTAACCCCTATTAAAATTACAGCTGATTTTTTTTTTTTTGGAGAAATTGACAAGCTGATGCCAAAATTCACATAGAAGAACAAGAATCACAGACTAGCCAAAACAATCTAAAAAAAGAAGAAAAAATTTGGAAAACTCACATTTCCCAATTTTAAATTTTACTGCAAAGCTACAGTAATTAAGAAAGTGTGGTGCTGACATAAAGCTAGACAAATAGATTAATGGAGTAAAATTGAGAGTCCAGAAATAAACCATTCACTTAACAGTCGAACTGGCTTTCTGCAAGGATGCGAAGACAAATAAAGACAGAATAGGTTTAACAATAAATGGTACTGGTACAACTGGCTATCCACATGTAAAGGAATGAAATTGGACCTCCCAATCATATTATATACAAAATATCATTCAAAATGGACCTTATGTAACAAATAATACGATAAAATTCTTTGAAGGAAACATAGGAATAAAGTTTTATGACCTTGATTTAGGCAATGGTTTCTTTGATATGACACCAAAAGCTAAAGTGTTAAAAGAAAAATGTATATATTGGTTGCCATCAAAATTAAAAACTTTTGTGCTTCAAAGGATCTCAAGAAAGTGAAGACAACCCACAGAATGGCAGAAAATATTTGCTAATATTACATATGATAAGAGACCAATGCAACAATAAAACGAAACTCATTTAAAAAGTAAACAAAGGGGCTGGCCGAGTGGCGCATTGGTTAAGAGCTGGTTTTGGGATGCCAGTGGCCCCGGTTCGGATCCCACATATGAGGGCCAGTGACACTGCCCTCTACAGCTAACAGCTCCACCTGGAGCTGGGCTGGGTGAGCCCCGGCAATGGTGTAGGCTGCAGCCCCTGCTGCAGTGGGCTGCCATAGGCTTCAGTGAGTGGCTGGCAGCCAGCGTGAGCGACCATCCAGAGGCCGGCGGCAGATCTGCCTCACCGAGGAAGAGCACAATCCAACATGGGCCAGTGAAACAGTGTCCTCCACAACTAGACTGAAGAACCAAAGGACAGTAACTTGTCTGTTCCCCTTCCCCGATTCCCCAACACTGTTCGCCTCCCCCAATTCCCCAATAAAATCTTAAAAAAAAAAAAAAAAAGTAAACAAAGGATCTGAATAGATATTTCTCCAAAGGAGATGCACACATGTCCAATAAACACTTCAAAAGATGTTCAATATCGTTAGCCATTAGACAAATGTAAATCAAAACCACAAAGAGATACCTCTAGAATTGCTAAAATAAGCAAGTCAGGCATTAAGTATTGGCAACCATGAGGAGAAATTGGAACCATTAAACATGGCTGGTGAGACTGTAAAATGGCACAGCCACTTTGGGAAACAGTTTGGCAGGTCCTCAAAATATTAAACACACAGTTACCATAGGATCCAATAATTTCACTCTGATAAATAAACCCAAGAGAACTGGAACATATGTCCATGGGGCGGGGGGGGGGGGGGGAATGTGTACACAAATGTTCACAGCAGCATTATTCAAAATAAACAAAAAATGGAAACCTAAATGCTCCTCAATGGACAAATGCACAGATTGTGATATATTAGAATGATGCACTTGTAGAGCCTTTGTTTATGTTGGAATGTGGAAGTTCCAAAAACCAACAAAACTTTGAATGTATTTTGTAATAATTTATTTTTTTTAAGATAAAATGCGAACAAGTTTCATTTTTAACATAAGAATTTAATACTTGCCTTTTCAGTGTATCAGAAAGTTTCAGTAATGTCCATCTACTATTGAGAAAAGGGTATTGACTTTCAATATTTCCAAATTTGGTTCACACTTAGGCAACCATTGCTTTAGATGATTTACTGATACAAGATGATGTATGATAGTCATGTGAGATGTTACCACTGGAGAAGCTGGGTGATGGGTACACGGGACTGTCTTCTCTGTGAGAGGAACCAGTTCCTAACTGGACACTGAAGTTATATGTTAAAAGCATGAATATACTAAGTTAGTCCACTACTTTTTTGAGGGTATTTAGATACATACATTATGCAATACACTAATTCTGACAGTTTATTGTAACTAAAGGTTATAAAAGCCACAGAAGGGGAAAAAAGAAAACTCATGTGAAGAGCCTACAAGTTACAAGGCAGCAGAGCATTAGTCATACACAGGGACTCAGAGTATCCTTGCGTCAATCCATCTAGGTTTGAACCCTGCCACTTACCAGTCATGTACACTTCGATAAGTCATGAACACCTGGATACGTTACTCTTCTCAGTTTTATCAGTCACAAAGTATGAGTAATAACCTCTACAGTATAGGATAGTAGTGAAGATAAAACAAGAAACTAAACGTAAATTTCTTGACACTGCCTGGTGCATAATAAACCTTCCACATGTTAACTATTATTACTAACTTTTCTTAGCCTCAATTTTCCTATCCATGATAACTCAATTTTGGGTCTCCTCTGCCTATGGGTCAGCTATGTTGTGAATTAAGAGCAATGATGCCTACTAAGTGCTTTATATGATACCTACTAAGTGCTTTATAAACTATGAAGAACATTTATTCCAGAAATGTAAAACATTCTTTTATACTGTGATTTATCAAATATTCACTATGGATTTTGAAGGCTATTGTTTCCCCCGAATCCTCTAAACCTGTTGTTGTTTTTTAGGACTCTGTTAATTGTGCTCATTAAAATTTTGTGTACACTTGAGTGCACTCAATTTGTACAGTGTACTCAATTTATGTACACTCCACAATGATGATTTTGATAAGCATTCGGAGGCATTAATTGACTCATCAGGAAGTCCCTTTAACCTGGAGGTTTCTGCAGTGCCTTTTAAAGTTATTTTTGGGGGAAAGCCAACCATCCCATTCTAATACAACTGATCATTACATGGCTTTAACTCTACTTCAGATCGCACCATATTATTTTAAATAACAGAAACCCCAAAAACACTATAAGAACTAGGGCCTATAAAACAGGTTATTTCAGTTTTCAGTGCCAAGGTTAAACAGAAGTACTGTTCTATGCAATTCATACAGATAGATGTATTAAATCATGACTCTCAAAAAAAATAAGCCACATTAAAACTCTGCTAAAGAACATACTCACAGCAGGACTGATCCCTATTTAGATCATGTGCTCTGGCTTCAGACTGTAAGTTCCAAAGAGCAAGAAAAGATCTCATCATTCTCTTTTTTATAACATCACACAGAGTGACACATTCCATACTCAAACAACATTACGGGTTATTACTATTAATATGGGTTCAAAACAATGAAGAGGAATGCTTTCAGGAAGAGATAACAGGACCAAGATACATCGGTTTTCTATAATTTCTACCCTCCTTTATTTTACTGGCTTCTTTATAAATACATTCACATCTATTGTATCTTTAATAAAATCTTATCTTCACTCTATCCATTTACATTTATACTTAACCTTCTAGAAAGAGTGATCTACACCCAATATTTATATTTCCTCATTTCCCACATGCTGTTGAAACCACACCATCTCAGTTTACCTTCACTATTCTATCCTGCTTCGTGACCTCTTGAGATAGTTCCCTCTCTCACTGTTTCCTGCAGGACCAAACAAGTTAGCTGAGGTGTAGTGAAGTTTCTTGGAGGGATTTGAGATAATCAATTAAAAAAAAAAAAGGATCTTGGGAACCATTTTACAGTGTCCTGTTGTGACAGCAGGGGCAATTGGCAGATAGTTCAATTTGCTTATGAGAGTGGTATTATGCTAATGATTTAGGAAAATTGTCCTGCATAAACGAATGAAGAGGAAAAGGTACATTTGTTTCACAGCTAGCACAACAAACAGGTCATGAAAACAACAAAGAAGATGTATTTTTCAAAATCATACTTAGTAAGCAAAAAATGTATTTCTGGCAGAGCCCTAATGAACATAATCTGAGGTTTTCAAGAAGGCAGACATTTCTAAGCATTGCTTAGAGTTTTGTCATAAAATTTATTATTCATAAAAATAAGATCCTAATTGTTTTCACAACAAAGTTATACTTTGTAAAAAAGTATTTAATCTTATTTTGCAAGACATATCTGTTCAAAGAACCTAATCATAAAGTAAGTACGGGTATATATGTATATAATAATCATGCAATAAGCACAGTTTGTAAACCATCTACATTTTGTCTCTGACTTACCAATATCAAGTCAGATGAGAATGGCCACCCAGGAAAAGACCACAGAAGAATAGCTATGCAACCAGTTGACTCAGTGATCATAAAAATGCTCTCTCACAACCTAAAATCAATGGAAATATCTCTCCCCCTCTGTCTCAGTCGGTAATATAAATGCCTGGAATTAAAAGTTTCTCAACCCATATGACAAAAAGGCACTCACCTTATCATAAATCCTTTTACTATCTTGTCCTTCAAAATTGGCTCAAAATTTCTCTGTATCTCTTTTCTCCTTGAATCTTCTGTGAGCCTTTTGTAGCACTTTTAAAAGATCAGAGGTTCTCAAAACCGAGTTCCACTTAACCAATTCACGGCTCCCCAGATGTATTGTGACTCTCCATTAAAGTATAATCCAAACCAACTGGTGCCCTTAGCTAAGTGAATACTCCTAACTACTAAACTATGCCCCAAATATCTTTCAACATTTCTATTCCCACCACATTTATTGTATTTATCTCACACTTATTAAAATTAAAACTGTTGGCTGCCTAACAGGCGTCCTTTCTTCCTAATCAAACCACAATTAAGTCAAATATCCACTCCCCAGTCACACATGTGTGGGCAACACAGCTATAAAACATTGAGACAAATTATTACGATTTAGAAGGAATTTGCATTTAGGTCACGTATAAGTATCCCTCAGCTCTCCCTGCCCTTTGAAGTAATCACTGAGATGATCCACAGTGGATATTTTTTGTGAAAGAAAGTCTTTTTAGAACTCCAATCAGCAAACTCACACTCAGTGGAAAGGCCTTTACTGGCATGAAAAGAAAAGTTTAACAAATAAATACATTTGTATAAGCTTTAAGTTAAAATAAAATTGTTTAAGTAGATATGCAGTTTTTTTGTGAGCCTTTTTTTAAATTAGGGAACTGTGTTTTTCCAGGACCCATCAGCTCCAAGTCAAGTAGTTGTTTCAAACTATTGTAGTTGTGAAGGGCGCACCCAGTGGCCTACGTGGGGATCAAACAGGCAATCTTTCTTTTTTTTTTTTTTTAAAGATTTTATTGGGGAATTGGGTGAGGGGAACAGCATTGGGGAATCAGGGAGGGGGAACAGACAAGTTGTTTTGCTTTTGTTCTTCAGTCTAGTTGTGGAGGACGTTGCTTCACTGGCCCATGTTGGTATCGTCATTGCACTCTTCCCGGATGAGGCAGATCAGTCTCTGGTCTCTGGATGGTCGTTCACCGCAGCTATTGGCAGCTCACGCTGGCTGCCGGACACTCACTGAAGCCTATGGCAGCCCACTACAGCAGGGGCTGCAGCCTACACCATTGCCGGGGCTCGCACAGCCCAGCTCCAGGTGGAGCTGTTGTTAGCTGTAGAGGGCAGTGTCACTGGCCCTCATATGTGGGATCTGAACCGCGGCCGCTGGCATCCCAAAACCAGCTCTTAACCAATGCGCCACTCTGCCGGCCCCAAACTGGTAATCTTGGTGCTTTGAGCACTGCGCTCTAACCAGCTGTGCTAACCCACCACCCCTACATCTTTTTTTTTTTAATTGCACTACCTTAACCTTCTGTTACCTTATCAACAATGCTCCCAATACAATCAGATAAGAAGACTTCTACTGTAATCCTATAGTACTATCTTTCATCGTTCCATTAGCATCTCCTCCCTAGTATGCCGCTAAACTTTTTAAAAGCAAACCTAGTATTTCTAAGTTTGCGTCAAAATAAATTATATATATATATATGTATATATATATATATATATATATATATATATATATATATATATACTGTTTTAAACGTGTATAGAACAACTATCATCCTTGGTTCCCTCCTTTCTTATCTTTAAAAATGTGTTCAAAATTTGATGTCCACAATTCTCCATGAGTCGCCCTTTTCAGGGCTCTTAGCAATTTACATACTGTGGACATCTCTCCATTCATTTCATTCTCTAGAATTGTTTATTTTCCTGTTCCACTGTGCAGAAGAGAAGACTCTGTAAAATGCTGAGAATGGGTTTCTTGATGCCCAGTTTGGCTTTTCTTTCTCAAACATCCCAACTTTGGCTAAACATCAATGCTATTACATATTTTTTGCCATCTCGATATTTTGAATTTACTATCTCTTCATTAATCTAGTGCTAACATTCTATGTTGTGATGGTAAGTGCTTTGGAATGAGAATCAGAAGACATCATTGAAATATGTAATATCTTTTTACCATTTAGTGTCTCAAAAAATAATTTCAAATATCAAAGCTTCAAGTAATGAGGAACTAAATGTGCATATGTAATAGCATATCCTGGGAATGACTAAAAAACGATGATTAGCATATATTTTTACTAGTGAGGCAGCAGAAAGAAACTTAAATTTAAATATAAAATCTTTCAGAGATATATCTGGCAATGATATAATGTATATAAAATAATATTTTTGTATAAAATACACTTACAACTAAGAAATCTACGAATTGAAATGGTCTAAAACTAAAATTTTATTGTACTTATATTATTTCACCTGTTTGTTTAATACAAGTGTTCAAAACAGAAAGTGGGTCAAATAGTGGCCCCCAAAAAGATATGTCCAAGTCCTAATGTCTGGTATCTTATTTGGAAGAGGGTCTTTACAGATATAATTTATTAAGTTAAAGGCTTCAAATGAAATCATCCTGGATTTAGAGTGGGCCCAGTAGTCAATGATTGGTGTTCTTATAAAAGAAAGGAGAGGGAGATAGAAGACACAGGAAGAAAGCTTCATGAAGACAGGGGCAGAGGTTGGAATTACGCAACTACAAAACAAGTAATACCAAGGATTGCCAGCAATGATCAGACACTATGAGAGAATCATGGAACCGATTTTCCATCAGAGCTTCCAGAAGGAATCAATCTTGCTAACATATTGACTTGGGGCTTCTAGCCTCCAGAACCATGACAAAATAAATTTTTGTTGTTTTAAGCCACCAAGTTTGTGATATTTACTCTGGCATTCCTAGGAAACTAACACAATATGTAATTAGTTATTTGCATTTATAATTTTTATTTATATCCTTTCCATTTCCAAAAATGGACTTTGGGGACCGTTATAATAAAAATCTCATGTGTATCTGTTCATAAAGCTAAATAAAGGAGCATATAGAAAGAGATAAAAAAACAAAAATGTTTAGACCATAGGTCCTAGAGTTAGACTGGCAATTTTTTAAATTATATAAACATCTAACCACAATTCTGTATTCTATATACATTCACTATTCACAAAATAGTGAATGTCACTGTTACTGAAAAATAAAAATAAAAATTTTTTTTAAATGGCAATTTCTATTCTTAGTTCTATCATTTTTTTAGTTATATAAACTTGGGCAGGGCATTTAACCTCTCTTGAGCCACAATGACCTATCTCAACCATACAGTGAAAAATAATGGTACTCCTTCATTATGCAGTTGTAAAACACAAATGTGATAATTTGTTATAAATTGTGGACATTTCTAGGCATATCATAAACTATGAATAAATGCTATCTGTTATTAATTGGAATTAAATGCTCTTAAAGAATTATCTCTAAATCGATCCTTTAGAGCAGATAAAAATTCTCATGTTCTTCTTGAGAAGCTAGTCTGGTCTCTCTCTAGAGACAGTTTCTCTAATTTTAAAAACCTCATTCATAAAACAAATATTAGTTTAAGTAAGATATTATTAAGAATGTCCCCCAATTAAGAAACAGCTATCATCTGCTATTAACTAAGATCATCATTTACCTCACTAACACAGAAAATAAAGGGTTTGTTTCTCTTAGCTATGCTTAATTTTATTCCACTATTTCCCTAGTGACCACCTTCTAAAGGCAACACATGCCCTCTCTTAGCCTCCATGACCCTACATTATCCTGATACAGAAAATAATTATGCAAATCTTTGCCCAGTTCTTTTTAGGTTAATCAACATTGAGTGACACTTGCACAACATTCTTTTATAATTAATACTCAACATGTGAATAGTACTTTAGCATAGAGTCTGCACTGCAACACTAGAGCATTCACTGCCTGATAAAATCCTAATCCTATAAATGAAGTATTTAGTCCTTTATTTGTGAATTCCTTTTATAAATAAAAACACTGGAGCTCAGAGAACCTTAGCAAACTGCTTAAATCATACGGTTACATTAGTCTAATTAACATACAATTAACATTTTCTTTTTAAATTTGTGTTATGACTTGACGGATGGAATAGAGGCTTGATCACTGTACTGTACACCTGAAGCTGATGTTGTATAATATTGGATACCAACTGTAATTGAATATATAGATAGTCATGGAATGTGGAATATACTGTGGAAGGGAGTCAAGGGAATTGTAATAGAGATGTATGATATGGTGGGGGAGTGGGATGGCAAATTGGGGGAGGGGGCTTGTCACTTTGAGGGGTAAAAAATATAACTATTGCACTGTGTTGTACACCTGAAACTAATTTTTAAAAAACGTTTAATTCACAATAAAAAAATTAAAAAAAAATTTGTGGTATGAAAAAAATCAGACATATATAAACAGAATGTACCCGTCACCTAGCTGTTTATTTAGAAGACTTACTTTCGATTTCTCAAAATGTCCCTGACAACAAATGCATACCTCCAGCTGTAATGCATAATTAAAAATGTACATCATGTACTAAGAGAAGGGGGAGGGGGAGGAACAACCAGAAAAGATATTCTAGAATGAGAATTTTCCACTAAAAGCATTCTGTCTCTAAACCCATAAAGACAAAGAGAATATCCCTAGGGAATTACAAATAACCATAAAGATATCACCAAAAACTTACTGACAAAGCAAGAACAAAAAGTCTGAAAATTCAGTGGCAAAGGCAAAGCCTAAATATGCATAAGCCTAACAATTACATCTCATGTAAAGACACTTTGTATCAAAAATCTGCTTTTCAATTGATATTCAAAGTAGCTGCTCTTAAAAGTGAATACTGGTGTTATAGAAGATAAAGCCTTTAGAAAGATGGGGTGCCTCGTTTCTCTCCGATTTATAACCATGAGCAATTTCCACTAAGGTAAACAAGTGAAATATTTATAGGAATCATCATTTTTACCTACATATATGTGAGCAAAGGAATTTTCTTTGCTAGTAGTCATCATGAAGAGCAATACATCCAATTGATATGCCAGTGAAAAAGAAAACAAATTCAGTGATAAACATAAGAATAAATACTAAGAAATAAAATGACAAGAGTTAATGAAGATTCAGATTTCAACACAGAGTAGAGGGATAGCCAGGGAGACAGAAGCTAGAAAGCCATTTTAGAGAAGTAGCTACAATTTTAACAACCCTTTGGAGACCAATCTGGCACAGTTACAGGACAGATGGGGGTGGTGATAATTATAAACATATTTTCACCTTACCTTTGTATAGCTATTAAGAACCACTTAAATTTTAGATGCTCTTTCCTAGATGCAGCATAGTAGATCTCATAAAATGCTGCTTACATATCTTACTGAAATAATGACTACAAACAGTTACCAAAAATGTCTCCAAAAACACATATATGCCTAGGATTATGTTTAATAATTAAATACTTGGTTTACCTTTACAGACAACGGAGGCTCTTAGTGAGAGAGTTTTCCAGGGCAATGTATCCCTTATCGATAATGCTTCTGGGAACCTGGGGAGATTTAAAATCTAGTGGGAAGGTCTAGTAGATCTAGTCTAGCATCTCTGTACCAGACCCTGCACTTTAAGTTAAGGGAGGCCAATAAGAGGTTTCCAGAAGAACATAAGTGAATAATCAGTCTGCCTTCACATGAGTGCAGAGAATAAAGTAGGCTTCTAAGACAGGAACAAGTTTAACAATACTAATTTTGTAAATAAAAATATGGGAATTTGGGCTTTGCTATAAGCAGTGTTCACATCTCCAGGTCATTTTTGGCACTCGTTAGCCCAAGAATTTAGAGTTGGAATGAATCTCATAGATCTAATGCTTCTCAGATATAGGTAATAAATCTCCCTGACCCTTACTTTCAAGTTGGGGCATTGACATAGCTTCCTTAATTACAAACAGAAATGCACTCCAGTTAACTTAAATAACAAGAAATTTATAGACAAAAATTAGAAACTCCATGATGGCCAGAAAAGCAAGCGACACAGTCAGAAACAGTGCAGAAGTAACAGCATAGAAATGGCCCAGCATGCTCAGCACTGCTACCATCACCAGGCACTCTCACCAAAATCCACTTTGCCAACCAGGACTTGGGCACCAGATGCTACATTAGAAACTCTGCCACAGGTACCCTGTAAATAAAATGTATCAGGCATCACCATTTGCCAGAATAGATTTCATGAGGCCTGTTTCTTGTCACGAATTTCCAATTTGAAGTGTTATCTGGGTGCATCTGGTTGACAGAGCCTCAGTCAAATGCAAGTGTCCTTGCTGCAAAAGAAGTTCGGGAAGCAAGTTTCTGGCTTCTATTCTGGGACATTACTCATAAGAATGGATTTTCCTAAATGCATGAAAAGAGGCAAAGAAGTTGGAAGGAAGTATCAAAGAAATCAAAGGTATCAAAGATATCAGAACATCATCATGGATTTCCCTAGAGTATCTGCACACTGACAATTGAGAAAACAGTCTCTACCATTTATTATAATTCCATGAGTTGGACCTCCCAGGCTCTCCTCTCTTCTGCTGCCACTCTTCCGGCCAGCCACAATGGTCTTTAGTGGCCCAACTACATGCAGAGCTTTTGCAGCTTTAAGATTTCTGCCCCTGAGCCTCCCTCTGCCTAGAATCTATACCCCATGTGTATCAGTCATGGCTAACTCCTGCTTTGTTTTCAGGTCTCAACTTAAATGTTACTTCCTGAGGGAAGATTCTCAAACTACTCCATCCATGGATGATCTCAACCTACTCAAGCCACGTTCTTTCTTCTCACCCTGTTCTATTTGTTTCACTCACTGATCACTATTTCCTTTTGTTTACTTCTTTATTTTCAGCTTCAATCACTATCATGTAAGTTCCATGGGATTACGGATCATGTCTGTTCCTTTTACTGCTGTATCTTCAGCACCTAGAACAGTGTCTGGCACACATTAGCCTTTTAAATATTTGTTGCACAATGAAGGTATAGTTTAATGGGTTTATTTTATAAGTGGGGAGACTGAGGAAAATAAGTTCAGTGATCTGTATAATGATCATTCACCAAATTAGTGATCAAACTCCAAGTCCTTAATTCACAAGAAGAGAAAGGTGTGCATTTCAGCTGTCTTTTTTTTTTTTTTTTAAGATTTTATTGGAGAATCAGAGAAGGGGAACAGACAAGTTGCTGTCCTTTTGTTCTTCAGTCTAGTTGTGGAGGTCACTGCTTCACTGGCCCATGTTGATATCATCATTGCGCTCTTCTCGGGTGAGGCAGATTGTCGCCAACCTCTGGACAGCAGCTCACAGTGGCTCTTGGCAGTTCACTCTGGCTGCCAGCTGCTCACGCCGGCTGCCGGCCACTCACTGTAGCCTATGGCAGCCCACTGCAGCAGGGGGTTGCAGCTATGCCACTCTGGAGACTCACAGCAGCCCGGCTCTAGGTGGAGCTGTTGTTCACCATCTTAGCTGTAGAGGGCAGTGTCACTGGCCCTCATATGTGGGATCCCAACAGGGGCTGCTGGTGTCCCAAGCCAGCTCTTGACCAAAGTGCCACTCGGCCGGCCCTCAGCTGCTTCTTAAAGAAAGGGAGGCAGCAGGAAAGAGCAGAAGAAATACTGACGAGGAAAAGAGCACGAGCTCCATAATCACACAGGTCTGAGTCCAAACCCGTGCCCCCAAGTCTAATATTAGCCTAATAGGCTTTTTTTCAGAGAATTAAATGTATTTTATACATGTGTGGTACTTCTATAACATCTGGCACATACAGGTGCTTAACAATTGGAAGCTATATAAATTATTGTTAATTTATGAGTAATGATCCACATCTGAATTCACATTCTCTTACTAATATGCTAAAAGAGATACATCCTTAACCTCATCTAAATCAGAGTCCTCCTGTATAAAATGAGAATGTTCAGTTTCATGCAACTAAAATTTACTGCTGTATGCTAGGCATGTGTTATGCACAGGTTGAAGTCTCTAAATTTCTTTCTAGCTATTAATGTTAAGAACATTTCAATCTCTTATTGTCATCCCCAAAGGTTATCTTTGGGGACGGAAACTAAGGGCAAGAGTAGGTTATTATTTTTACTTCTTTGATTTATTTCAAAGCATTTATTGAGCCAAACATTTGCAAAATACTGGAGTCACAGAAGCCATTGAAAAATTACCCCTGCCTTCAAGGTATTGTGTCATGAGAGAAACAGACAAAAAGAAAGTTAGCAACAATGTGACATATACAGGATGCTATAGGCACCCAGAAGAATGGTACCCAATCTACACTGTAAATTAGAAAGGGCTTTTTCGAAGAAGTGTTTCTGAGCAAAATCCTGGCAGAAGGACTAGGAGGGCTTCATCAGGAGGACAGGAAACAGCACTTGCGAAGGCCTGGTGGCGAAATTAAGAATGACACCTCTAGGGCCGGCCGAGTGCGCATTGGTTAAGCGCTGGTTTTGGGATGCCAGCGGCTCTGGTTCGGATCCCACATGAGGGCCAGTGACACTGCCCTCTACAGCTAACGGCAGCTCCACCTGGAGCTGGGCTGTGCGAGCCCCGGTGATGGTGTGGGCTGCAGCCCCTGCTGCAGTGGGCTGCCATAGGCTGCAGTGAGTGGCCCGCAGCCAGCGTGAGCGGCTGGCAGCCAAGCATGAGCTGCCAATAGCCGCGATGAGCGACATCCAGAGGCCAGCAACCGATCTGCCTCATCCGGGAAGAGCGCAATGACGATGCCAACAGTGAGGCAACATCCTCCGCAACTAAAACTGAAGAACAAGAAGACGGCAACTTGTCTGTTCCCCTTCCCCGATTCCCCAACGCTGTTCCCCTCCACCAATTCCCCAATAAAATCTTTAAAAAAAAAAAAAAAAGAATGACACCTCTAGGAAACAGGAGTTAATTAAGGAAGAGCAGGGGGGACAGCCTTACGGGAGAATTCCATATAAGGGCTTGTCTGCAACCCCCTTCCAGAGTGCTAATGCTACAAATGATTAATTTCCCTTAATTACTTTGCTTTTCTCAAAAAGAGAAACTATTCCATTAATTATTATAGCACCTCTCTAGTCTGGCACTAATCCTCAGATTTATCATATTTTAAATATATATATACATATATATTAAACATTATATTCTCATCAAGGCTCAGCTTCATGTTTTTAAACGGTTTTTTTTTCAATTCCCTTTATATGACCAACTTTTCTTTGTCCTTTGTCATTCTTTGCCTGGAATTCCTTCAAGTCACCTTTCTTGGGCAATGTTCTCCAAGCAGCATTTTTCATTTCCTCCCATAAAGTGACAGCACTTTCTACATCTACTATAGCTCTTAGCAAATTGCTTTTTAATAAGTTTTTTTCTTGCAAGACTGAGTTTCTGGAGGGAAGGTGCTGATCTTTGTATCCCAAACATTATCTTTTTTTTTTTTTCTCCTAACAAACATTTTTAATTTTAGGTGAGTTTTAGATTTACAGAGATGTGCAAAAGCAGTGTAAATAGTTCCCTTGGAGGTCTTTTTAAAATTCAGATTTCTATATAGTAGGTCCTGGAAAGTCCCGATAATCTGGATTTCTAACAAGTTTCTACCTCAAGCAAAGGAGGCGGGTCCACAGACAAATTAGGACAAAGGTACCTAACCATGGCTGCAGCTTGGAATCATCTGGGACGGTTTCTTGTTGGTTTTAAAATGCCAACGTCTGGGCCCTTCCCCAGAGATTCTAATCTAATGCATCTGCCATAAACCCAGGAATTCCTATCTGAAAAAAAAGCTTTTCGGGTGATTCCAATGTGCAGCCTGGGTCAAAAAACCACTTGTTCTCCTAAGTTGTTGGTCATCCCTATCATAGCAGGCCCCACATGGCCTTCTCTAACAGAGACAATTACAAGCATGTGGCAAGGTGTTATTGGGACTGACTGAAACAGTGTAAGGCAGCATCAAATTCAGTGCTTATTCAATTCTAGGTTCTTGAAAATGTCAATTACAAATCCTGACAGACAAAACACATAAATCCACATTTCTCATCAATAAACCTTTGAGAACATTCTTCCTAAACTGACATCCCAGGATTAGAAAGCTCTTGGATTCCCAGCTGTCAAAGGAACATTTAAAATGACAGGAGTTCACATTAAAAAGACAAAGAAAAGAAAAACAAACAAATAAATGAAACAAAAAATAAATAAATATGCCATATACTTTTTGTTCATTCTATACCATGGGAGAGTAGTAATATTCTAAATTGAAAACAGGCAATACCCTCTATTCTTCTGCCCTGCAAAAATGGTGCTAGAATTCAATCCACCCAGAAACTATCTACAAAAACAAAACAAACAAACAAACAAAAAAATTGGAGTCATGCCATACTTCTCCCTCTTAGTTACACCCACACTCCATCAGTCAGGATGTCCCAGTAATTCCAACTCCTTAACAACTAGCCTCACAATTTTCTTACTATAAGGATAGTCTTCTAACTGGTCTCACCATCTCCAGTCACCCCCTCCAATCCATCTGCTACACTGCTGCCAAGATATAAAGCTGATAAAGTTATTCACCTAAATTCCTAAATTCCCAAATTCTTTCAAATGGCATATAAGATGCTCCAACACTGGACTCCTGCTTATCTGCTCAAATTACCTCTTGCAGTTATCTCATGGGCAGGCAGTCTTGTAGCCATATCAAATCACTTGCAGGTCCCCATTTATAACACACTAGGTCACATTTCTATGGCTTTGCATTTGTTTCTCAAGGAAAAATCTCTACCACCACCACCACCCTCCACCTGCTTAGATAAGTGTCTCCTCACTTTTGAAGACACTTCATTAAAAACTCAAGTGAAACTACCTCAGAGCTTCCCACAGAGAGACAGCTCCTCTGCTTCCTCTGACACAGAAGGAATCTGGTACATAAGTGTTTCTTTATAGTCTTAGTGAGTGGAACAGATCCTAGAGCATAAATATTTGTTGAAAGAACAGATGGATGACTGATGAAATGGCCTTGGAGTGAATAATGAAATGACTACCAATGCTGACCATCATCCTCCCTTTAGGGAAGATCAGAAGAATCAGTATGATTTACCAAAGGACCTATGATGTGCCCTACAAGGACTCAGGAACACGAATGTTGGCAGACTAGAGAGGTCTCTTTCATCCTTGTAAGTCTCCATCTTCTATAAAGATCACCTTTATGGTAGTAGTGGCGATAGTAAGTTACTCAATAAAATTGACTATTTTTAATGATAAAAGCAATATACAATCATTGTGGAAATATTAGAATGTAAAGATAAATAAAAGTGTAAGTTGCCCATATCTCAAACCACCAGAAATAATCGACATTTATAACATTTTGGACTCATCCACCTAAATTGATTTTTTTACACAGATTCTATTGCATACAAATATGGGTCCAATATGATATTATACAAACTATTTTGTAACGAATTTTCCATTTCACAAAATACTGTGTTGAGTTATAATAATGATCTACAGTTATAAACACATGAAAAGTTCATTAAAAATGTAGATTACTGGACTCCATCTCTTGATCTATTGAAACAATCTTTGGATAGAAAGTCATAGAATATTCATCTTAACCCTCTAAGTGATTCTTATGTATAGTAAACTTTGAGAGCCACTAACCACAGATAGTATTTTCAAATCCCTATGGTAAAATGACAGAAAAGTGAAGGTTTCAAAGGTATTTATATTGGCTGCACAAAAGTATAAGAGCTATTACAAAATGGAATGGGTTACCATCCCAGTTGATGAGCCCCTGGCACTCTACAAATAGATTTTGAATAACTAGTCTTAAGCATGTGGTGGTCATTCTGTATCTGGAAAGAGGCTGAAAGAGATCATTTCTAAGGTCTGTCTCAACTGTAAGGTCCTAAGCCTCTATAATCAAAGAATGTCAAGGCTAAATTATACTCCAGAGGCAGAAAAGAACAGTCACCTGGGAAGACAGTGATGGAACTGGCTGGGCAAGTTCCGGGGGGCAGTGGTTTAGAGGTAAGGAAGCTCTCAAAAGCTGACAAAAGCTTTCCACATAATTAATTGGAAAAAAAAAATTTTTTTTTTCTAAAAAAGATTAGCAATTAACTATTTTTCAAAGATTTTAAACCGATGAAGATAACAAAACCATCTTTGCTGGTCGCACTATGACAGAGCAAGTAAAAGTTAAAGGTTCTTTCTGAAACAGTGAAGGACGGAGGTATCTGGCATACGTGATCCATTGTAATCACTCTGGAGGAGGATTAGAACTATGGTAATACCAGGAATCTTGTGTAATTTAGCTTTTTTTCAGACAAAGAATTTAACAGAAGTTAAGCCTAAGAAGTTAAGCCTTGAGAGTGACAAGTGCTGTAAATTCACACTAGTTAGGTGACAAAATACCGCAGAAATCTACACTTCTGACTCCTAGGCTAGTGGTTTGGAGTAATAAAGATTTCTTCACTGCAAATTGACTTTTATTTAAATCCTAAAAAGAAGGCCCAAGTATTTGAAACTTTTACATATAAAGATGCTATATTGTAAACAAATAACTTAAAATAATTGCATTTTAAGAGTAGATTGATACTTCAAGGATAGCTGCAATAACGCTCCTTAGGTTCTCAGTTATAATTTAATTCCCTTTTTGGCAGGAAAATCAGCGATTACTGTGACTTTCTGACGTTTAAATAAAAATTCCTTTCAAAAAGATGCATAATATTTTCAAACATAGTCCTTGTGTTACACACACTTCATATGTCTACCTATGAGTTTACATACAAGTCAGTATTTTCATTGATATGCACATTTATGGGTACTTATGTTGTATACTTGTTAATTATAGAAATACAAGTTCTTTATTTTTTATAAAATATTATGTGTCTCATCTTAACAGTGCTATTGACAGTGAAAATTATATAGCAGTGCCACCATATATTGACAGTGAAAATTATATTTACAAATATCCAACTAAAGGGTTTGAGAATCAACAGTCTAGGTAATTTTAATGTCTCAACTTCAAGTGCAATTTATGCGTCGATAACTCCTAAAATTCTATCTCTAATCTTAGACATTTCCCATGAAGTCCACACTCAATACATCTACTTCAATGCATCTCAAACCTAACAAGTTCAAAATCAAATTTCTAATCTTCCTCTTCCTTCTAATCTTCCTTCCTCATTAGAAAATAGTCATCTTCATGTTAGAAATGATAGGTTCATCCATCCAATTGCTAAACTTGGCATGATTCTGGACTCCTCTTTTAACATCCTATATCCATCAGCAAATCCTGTCCCCGTGTTACAAAATACATCCAGAATCTCACCACCATTTTTTACTATCTTTGATGCTACCATCACCATCATCTTTCTCAGTAGCCTCCAAGCTGGCCTCCTGCTTCCTTCTACCTCTAACTAGTATTCACAGTGACACATTATAAATCTGTCATCACCTCCAAGGATTTCCAATTTCATACTGAAAATAAGCCCTGTAAGGTGTTCTATAGTCTTCCCACCTCATTCTATCTTTCTGACTTAATTTCCTATTACTGTCCCACTTGTTTAGTTAATTCCAGCCACCCAGTCCCTCTTGCTGTGCAGTCAGTATTCCAACAAAAGAGGCTGTTCTTTTACTATGCAGAAGGTTCTTTCCCTACACATCCCCAAGGCTTTTTCCTCGCCTCCTTCACATGTCACTGGTAATGTTAAAGCATCCCAGAGGTATTCCTAGATTATCATCATATAAGTAAGGGTCCTAGAAGGAAATGGTGCCACACTAAAATTAAGATAATTGGTGGAAAATGTAATAAAAGACAAGGGTGTAAGGAGGATGCAGGAAAATCAAATGGGATAATGTAGAATCTCAGGGATAATAATAGTAGGGCTATTGCCACCCCCAGTCCTGAAGGTACAAAAAAGTGGGAAGATACTGAAACACAGAAGAGTCTAATAGAAAGGGCTGCTTTGAGAGAAAAGAAAAAGTGATGATCAGAAGAGTGCAGCAGTCAACTTGAGGCCACCTGTAAGAAAAGATGTAAGAGAATAAATAACCTAAGCTCAGACTTCTCCTTCCCTCAACTCTCTTCCCAGAGGGGCTATTAATATAGTCTATATTAATTAGAGAGAAGGAGGGAGAAAGGTGAAAATGGAACTGGAGGCGACAATCTGAAGATACCCAAAGTACCACTTCACTCCATTTCTCCCAAACACTCAAACAATATTTGTGGAATGAAGCAATATGATGCAATTGTGACGGTTTACTAAAGAAGGCTTTTAAACATGCTATATAAACTGTATTTCCCTAAAAAGAACTCCTCTTACTGTGGGTCAGAAATAGTCAGGAGGGACTGAGATCATGCAAAGGAGAGACTAGGGAGTCTGTGCATGAGCTTGATAGGGTGAGTAAGTCATGAGACATCTTGCATGCTTCACATTCTGCCTTATAGAACTCTAGGTTTGTCATCACATTCACCAAGACAGGGACTTATAAAAGAAAATGGCCAGGGTCACAAGAGGGCATTACATGAAGAGTCTCCCACCCTGATGCCTTGCAGGTGATTTATGATGAGTTGATTCATGAAGTTTGATGCATATCATAGATGTTTCTGATGAAAGAAACAATAGAAATAAAAAGTCAAACAGTTGTTATGTTCCAAAGGGTAAGGTAGTATAAAGTGTTTAAATATTCATTCTACATACTCATATCCACCATGAATAAATCAAGCAAGCCTCTCATGAGACACTTCATTCCCCTGGCAAGGGTTCATTAAAGAAAAGCTCTTTGAGAAACAGACATGAGTAGAACCTCTGATTCCTTGGGTTTTTAAATTGTTTGCGACAGTTTGGAACTTGTGTGCAGCACTAAGAATAGCATTACTTCTTTTGTTAGTAGAGTTCCCCAGGCTCCCACAAGTTGGTGCAGTTAGGAAACAAATAAAAAAAAAAATAAAACAATGGGGCAGAAGAGCAAACATCTGTTTTACTCGTGAAAACTGAGGAATTAGCGCTGGTGGAGAATTCATTAACAAGTAATATATCTGTTGATTCTAGTAACAACTCCCAGGCCACCCCTGAATAAAAGGCAAAATAAAGTGATCAGGGTAACATATCACTAGGAGAAACAGAGTAGAAAATACTAGAAGTTACCCTTAGAAAAGGTCTTTCACACCTACTTCTGGTGTCATTAAGGGAAGAATCTCATTCACTGATATCCACTCTCTGCCTTCATTTTCCTGAAAGGGAAGATGGTGATAAACAAAGTTGAGTGAAGATAGAGAGGGACAGAAATAGAGATGCTATGGTTTTTGAAATTTACTCTAATCCTATCTTTAGAAACATAACTTTATAGAGTCTAGTTATCACACTTATAATGTATTGTCATCCTATTACATACCTTTTTTTTTTCCTGTGGAAAAAAAATTACATTATTACTATGATTGATCTTCAATTTAAGTAGTTATAAAAATAATCTCTGAAAAGGATCCTTGGATTCCTGGGGAAAATCTGTTTGCTATTGGGACCCCATTCCATATGCTTTCCACTTAGGGGAAGATCCAAGTATTGAAACTTATACAATGGGACCATTTAAGAAAATAAATGTCAAACTAACCACAAACAAGGGTTTGGCAATTATCACAAAATCCAGAAAAAAATGCATATATTTTCAAATAATAACAAGACATGTTTCTGTATACTCTCCTTATTTTGGAGTTTTGTTTTGCTTTGGTCACCTCTTCGTATTTAAAGGATTTTATAGTATTTTCTATGGAGAATTGAAAGATAACTCAATCTTTCCTCTATCAAGGTCAATCAAAGTTTTGTTGTTTCTTCTCCACCCATGTTTTCTGTGCCAGGACACATTACCTCTAGCTATGTACAGGGTACACAGGCTCAGTGAGCAGTGAGAAGATTCCTGGAAGACATTCCTTTACCAGGACAGCAAAAAGAACTTCATTATACACTGAAGTTATTTCAAACCACATATGACTATATGAAATTGCCAATGTTCAATCATCTCTGACCTCCAAAAATGACAATTTCATATGGCTCACAGTAATACATCCCACTAAGCCCAAAATAAATCTATGTCCAACTCAGCATCCCGTTAGCCAGATTCCAAAATTGACCATGGCCACTCTCACATGCTTTGCACTAAAGGAAATATAACAGAGGAGAGGAGGAGTGCAAAAAGACCAGTTTTACCTAATAACATATAAAGCATCTTAATTGCAAATTTTACATATGATCGTGTGACTAAGACCAGGGACAGAGCCAGGGAACAAAACGAGCCCTGAAGCTTAAGACCCACTAGCTTCACAGTAAATCATCTGTGTGGTCCCAAAATCCTAGCATTGAAAGTTTTGTCATCTGAGCAGTCCCCGGGAAACCTACAAGGCACATCAGAAAAGCAAAGGCATTTCTCTTTTCTCCCAAAAAAATAGATCCCACATGTCACATTGAAATGATTTCCCAATTCACAGGCACAAGCAGAGCAGGCCTTATCCATCCATTACCAGATTCAAATAAGCCTGTCCAAGACGATGAAAATGTCTGTGGAACAAAGAGTCCTCTGTTGGCATAGGACTCTCATCTCCCTATCATTATCCCCTCAGGCATTCATCAATTGCATGTTGTGTACACCAGGCATCTTGCCCTCACGTGGGCACTTGTAAAACACAGTGCCCTCTGATAAAAATGGTCTCAATGCAAGATGTAAATCCGTCGTATATCTGGAATCTGACACCAGGCCATTTGCTAACTGGCCTGCTAGTGAAATAGATCTCTGGCCATATGCTTTTTAAATCTGACACAAAATGCCACACAGAGAACAGAGTGTAGCTAGTGCCCTGATTTTACAGATAAGTCTCTCCATCACAGGCTGATGCCTTGTATAGGCTGACTGTTTATCTGCAGAATTCTGTGGAGTCGGCAGCACAGTCCCTGAGAACTGTGCTGAGTCTACACAATGGCCACCATTGGTTGCGCAGTTTCTAGGAACAGTGTCATCAGCATGAAACACAGTGTCAGCCCTAATAATTAAAAGACTGCTTTGGAAGTGAAACCCAATGAGGGAAGCTTATTCCAGAGGGTCATTAACACCTGGCTTCTTTTCAATAACTGAGAGCACAGGTGCATAAAGATAATAAATAAAACTATATCAAGTGTCTGCTCCATTTACATGTCAAAAGATACCAAATATAGTCAACACAGACTGTAGGTTCAGATCGGGCAGAACCTCAGCTAGGCCATTAGCTGAGACACTGGCAGGAATTAGAATAATAACAACAACCGACAACAATAGTAATAAACTTTCATTCATTGAAGGGCTACTATGTGCCAGGTTCTGTGTGAGTCACTTCAGACTTTAGTGTCTTATTTTTCACAGTAACACAAGAAGGGATGTATTCTTATCTAAACAGCAAGTTATTTTAATCCTCTAAGTTTCATTTTTCTCATCTGTAAAACAAAGATAACCGTACCTACCTCGTAAGTTTTGGAAAAATTAAAAATAATATAGGTAAGGTATTGAGCACTCAATAGTAAATGTATAAAATAATAAAATATATCTTATTAAAATATTAAACTCTTAAAGTTTATAGAAATTGCATGTATACTGAAATATTAGCTTTGGACTCAAAATGTACAATAAAATACAGACAACTTCAAGCATCCCACCAGATGATGGAGGACACTGCCTCGTTGATTCCACAGATTTATGGACTAACAAAACAGCAGCTGTGCGTGCTACAATACAGCATCATTGAAATCGGTCAGCGTGTATTAAAAGCCCACTGTGGTACAGTAGGAAACTACAAAGGAAGGGATAGCACAGTCTGGAACTGTATTTTAAGATACAAAAGATACACAAGTATTACACTATTCTGCTATTTGGATCAATGTACAAGAATAATAATGAAATGTGTGGCAAAACAAAGCATTAGTCTAAACACTCAGAAATCAATGAAGAGTAAAAGCTGAGAAACATTTGTGCTCCGTGTTTTCAAAGATAATTTTCAGGCTAAAAGCCATCTTTAACACGAAAGTAATAACTATGTGCTCAGTGACAAGGTTAGCTAGTGGTTCCACCCCAAACAGTCAACATTATCCCTATGGGGCATTAACCCCATCCTCTCATGTATCTATCACCCTTCCGTTTATTCCCTGCCCTGTGGACTATTAGTCAAAACACCTCAGAGACAGGTAGTAAAGAGCATATACTGGCTCTAGTGGGCTAGAAATTTTCAGAGTGGTCCTATAAATTCAGCATAAAAAAACTGTAGGTAGAATAAATCTAAACAACGAAATAAACAAATAAACAAATGAAAACAGACTCATAGATAGAGAACAAACTGATGGTTGCCAGACAAGGGGAAAGCGGGGTCTGGGTGAAAAAGGTGAAAGGGTTAAGAAGTACAAATTGGTTGTTACAAAATAGTCGCAGGGTGGTAAAGCACAACATAGGGAATATTGTCAATAATATTGTAATAACTATGTAGAGTGCCAGGTGGGTACTGACAAATTGGGGTAATCACTTCATAAATTACATAAATGTCTAACCACTATGCAGTGCACCTGAAACTAATATAAAATAATAGTGAATGTCAACTGTAGTTGAAAAAGAAAAAGAACTGTAGTTAGGAAAAGAATTACTAATACTGGAAAAGCAAACTCACCAGAATGCTTTGATTATTACCATCTAAATCAGACTATAAAGTCTTACTTAAATCATGAATATAGATATTCAAAAACAAAGGAGATAAGAAAGCATACCAAAACAACAAAAAAAACAAAACTCTCACCTTCAGATGGTTTAGGAAAAACTGTATATACACATGTATATATATGTACATATTGCATATACACACAAACACACACATTGAGAGACCGACTGATAAATAAATGAGATACGATACTAACAATAGGTTAATGTAGGTAAAGGATATCCTTTCAATTAGTTTTGCAAATTTATTCTCAGTTTGAAATCATTTCCAAATAAGGAATTACAAAAAACATGCTAGTGAAAAAATTTAACCATAAAATACAATAAAATTAAAGTGAAATTTCAACATATTTATTTGTCCCTCTTAAAATTCAAGCAAGATCCCTCTAATAATATTACAGTCATTATCTAAAGCAGTATTTAAAGAATTTTAAGTTACAGTCAGTGAAAAAAACTGGCTGGGTACAGAAAACTATGGTGTTTTTCCTTACATGATTCTCCTATGTATAAATATGTATCTCTGACAGAAACAACAAAGAAAACCAAACTTAAAATAATTCGATTTGACCAAACATAATATGAGATTGAACAAGGCATGGAGTAACAATGGCCATACTTAAGTATTTTTCTTTCCTTTTAATAACTGAATTGTATTCAAACCTGCCACTCTGAAATATAATTAGGAACTTTACTACATTTCCCAAGGAGTTTACCAACTACAGTCATGGCCTCATATATTTCTGGCAAATTCGGATGCCCCAGATTCTCCCAAATTAGAGAATATCAACACAATTCGGCATAATCTACTCTAAAGATATGCAAACAGCTGTCACTACACCAATTTTGGGAATATGTATATTAATAAAAATTTCAGTATGCAATAGCTTCATTTAGCACCAACACAGTTGTGATTGATTCCAGTAGATTAGAAAGGAGGTGATGCTTCTAAAGAAAATCAATTTTTGAATTGGTTAAATAATTAAGCTGAGGAAAAAAGTTCAAGATTTCTACATTGCTAGATTTGGTAACCTAAGAGTTCTAGTTAAAATAAACAGGCATCTGAAGAGGGAGAAAACGTCCTCATATATATCATGTAACAGAATGCTCTTTAGAATACTATTCTTTTTGAGGAGAGAACACAGACAAGTTTATTGGCATTTTATATATTCACTAAGCAATTACTGTTACAGGTTTAGTTTCAGAATGTTCCCTGAAAACATTATTCAGGGACATCAGAGACCCTTCAACAAATGTAATTAATAGTGCTGACATTCAGTCATTTATTCATTTAGTCCTGATTAAATACAAAAAGTGTTCAGCATAATCACAGGCACCTCTGTGCGTGAGCAGCATAAGGGGCCAGACTTCTTTAGAGATTAGGAAGTCTTATAATTAAATCTCTTTTCCTATTTTTGTCATTAGCCTTTTGAAGTTAAGTTTAAGACAAATATACCTGGCACTAAATTTTGTTGTGCTATGTATGTTGCAATAAGAAGATTCTATTGAAGATGCAAGCAAGTATAAAAGCAAGTTATACTCAGGAGCCTAACCATATAACTTAATTATTAGATCATTATCAAATTAATAAATCATATAATATTCTATCTGCAAACATAGTAAATTGTTTCCTGTCTGGTAACTTATTTCACAGAGGGTAAATCATAAGAGTGAGAGATTGGATTGTCCTATAATCTCTGGATTCCATGCCATATCATTTCCCTCTTAACAACTGGTAACTGACATTGGGAATCATTAGGAACCACAGACAGCTCTAAAGGTTAGTGGGACTGAGGACATTTAATGGGTACATACACACTTAAAAACAACAGAGATGCAATGACAGTAAAAGACACTCTCTTTCCCCAACTTCTGTACACACACACACACACACACACACAGTCTTCAGATATCTCCTCAATGGTGCATTGCTATCCAATTCCCACACACAAACTACTTAACTGTGCACTTGATCGGAAAAGGAAATTATTTCTCTGTGGGTGGCAAAAGCATTGAGTTCCTTCAAGATATTGTTTGAATAAATATTAAAATAACATTCCTTCATAAATAAGAGGTTACTCAACCCTCAAATACTTATTTATTGCCAACAGTAACTTTGTGTGCAATGAATAGAGTCCCTTTAATGTAAAAGGAATGAACGAGGTGTGATCAAAGAATACGGTGAATGTTTAAATAAATAAAAAAATTATTACAGTAAAGACACATTGCCACTCATCCCCCTCAAAATACTCCCCCTCACTTCAAACACACTTATCCTATCATGCTTGCCACTTTCTGGAAGTTGTGGAAGACCTGTTTTGTCAGTGTCTTTTGTTGCGCTGTCATGGCTGCCTCTATGTCCTGAATCCATTCCAACGTTTACCTTTCAGGGTCATTTAGACTTTGGGGAAAGAGCCAGAAGTCTCAACATGCCAGATCCAGTGAATAAGGTGGATGAGAACACACCAGTGATGTTTTATTTGACAGAAATTGCCATCCCAGAAGTGATGTGTGACACAGATCCTTGTCATAACAGAGGATGATTCACAGCACACTTTAAAACACACCTTCTCTTAACTGTAGCTCACACCCATAGGACTACTGCACCGAACTAGTTGAAACTTGTCACACACTGTTTCTGAGGTTCAACGCACCACTCTCTGTCCTGAAGATCCCTGCCTTTCCATTGGATGGCACTCTCGGCAGAGACATTCACCGTGTTTTTTTATCACAACAGAAAGTCTCCGTGTCACACATCACTTCTGGTACAGCAATTTCTGTCAATTCAAAATATTACGGTGTGTCTTCATCCACCTTATTCACCAGATCTGGCACCATGTGACTTCCGGCTCTTCCTGAAAGTCAAAATGATTCAGGACATCAAGGCAGCCATGACAGCACAACTAAAGATACTCATAAAAGAGGTCTTCCAGAACTGCTTCAGACAGTGGCAAGAATGGTGGGATAAGTATGTTCAAAGCGAGGGGAGTATTTTGAGGGGATTAATGGCAATGTGTCTTTCACTATAATATTTTTTTTATTTAAACAGTCACCCTATTTTCTGATCACACCTTGTAGAATGTATACCATAACACGGTCCCCGCCCATGGCAGTTACACAGACAATAGGTCCGAAACCATGCATGCCTGACTCTCAAACCCATGCCTTTCCTCTACACTGAGATTGCATCTAATTCTAAAAAAGGAAATAAATCAAAAAGTAGTCAAATGGCAATTCAGGGTGAAGAGAGACAGTGCATCCTGCTTGTGGAGAATCAAAAGAGGACCCAAGAAGGCTAAGGTAAGAGGTAAAATATGAGCTGAACCTCTAAAGGAATGTAAGTATTACAGACAAATTAATTTATATTGATTTTCAAGGAGAGTAAGTATATGAGAAGAGGACAACAAAGCAAATTAAAATCTCATAAGAATTCAGTGATTATCCAATTCCTGTAGAGTACAAAAGTATGGGAACTTAAGAGCACTGCGGAAAATGGTGGTGGAAATAGAAAGGAGAGATAAAGAGGTTTTTGCAAAGAGTAAGACTGAAAACTTTTGACCAGGGTGAAATAAGATCAGAGCTGCAATGAACTCGAGTGAGAACATAACAAAGGCTGAGGGAAAAGTTAAGAATTTCAAGCAACTGAGGCCATGGGTAGTGAAGGCCAAAATAAGTGTCAGAGAAGTAGTGGGAATGGAAATTGGCTGGCTGTAGTGTAACTCTCAGCCATAAAGTCTACATTTTAAGTAATGTGACCTTTACTACAAAGAGCTAAGTGAGGATGGCATAAGAAACTTTAGTCAATATACATTTCCAAAATAAACCTTCATGAAACAGCTGAAATAACAAAGGTAGGAAAGAATCAGTTGTGAGAAACTGAGAAATAGCTAAAGAAATTCTTAGTAAAAAAATAACTATGCACTTGGAGTATAATAAACCACCATGAATATTATACTAAGCCACATGTTATAAACTGCTTTTTCATGTATGTTGGTGCTGTGGAAATCTAGAATTCAACAATCTGGAATCAGTTTCAACTCCCTCCTTTACTCTAAGGTATTGCTGAAGTTTATGTCATGAGAATAGAACAAAATGAAGAGGCTGTACTTTTACTTCCTTTACAACCTCAGCTAATAGCCAATGCCAACCTCTGCCCCCTCCCCCGCCAAAAAAGTTCTAAGGGTTAAATGTATTACACTCAGTTATATTCTATAATGACTAGTATTTTACAGAGGTCACTGTGTATAAAATTTCAAAATAATGAAGCAGAACAATTTTTGGTCATGTTCTAGAAAATTCCTACTTCTATTACCTAAAGCTGCCGCAATCAAAGGGTAAGATTTAATAATGTACGAATTATTTCCCTCAAATCAGTGTTTCCCATAATGTGGCAGATGATATAATAGATGATTTTAAGTGATACCTGAGTAACCTTTTCTATAACCTTTTTTCACTATTTATTTTAAAGTGTTTTGAAAACAATAAAGACCACAATATATTTCCCTTTTAAATATACTTAAGTTTAAGAAATATTTGAATAAAAATATTAAAAGCTGTACAAGTGATACTCAGATATTGCTAGTGACACAATAAAGACTTAAAATGAAAAATTGATTTAGATGACACTATGCATATAGATTTTAATATCCACTAAACTTAGTGGCATATATATTTTTATCAAAATATTATTTTTAATAAATCTGACTTGATCTCAAGTTTATAGATAATTAGGTCTATTACTTTTGTCAGTATTTGTATTAGTGATAAATATAATATTAATATCTAGAATGTGTTTTATATTAGCTTGAAAACAAAGAAATTATTTCATCATTCTATTGGGTTTGCCCTTTTTCAAATCTTTTAAATTGGATCGGGTATTTAAAAATAGAAATTATAAAAGCAGAATCACGAAATGTAGATTTAAAGATGGATGTATTAAAAACAATAATAAGTTGATACATTAAAATTAATACAATGCTTGGATTTCACATACAAGTCTTAATTTCAAAAAAGTTGAATGTTGTTTCTGTAAAGAAAGTAATTTAAATACATATTGGGAAAAGATTGAAACAAGTTAGTTCTTTTAAAATAGTCTATAGTACAAATTTATTTTAAAATCATCAAGAAATTATTTAAACAAGAACATATAGCAAGTGTGGAAATAAGAACATTAAGTCTGAAATACAGGAAAGACTGTTTGAAGTAGTCTAAATTTCATTTCTAAGGTCAGGTGTTTTTTTGTTTTTAGGGGTTTTTTTTGGCCCTTTTTGGGGAGAGTGCGAAAATGTTAAATTTCAAAGATCAGTGCACATCAGTAAACAATTCCTAGATACGCTTTCACTGAGTTTTGTAAATTTTAGATAAAATATTAAAATTTTAGTTTATGATATTTCCATTTAAATTGAATATACTCACATTCACATATTTGAAGATAAATGTTGAGGGGTTATATATGAAAAAAACATACATATTTAGACTGTATGATGCAGCATCTATTCTAGAAGATTGTTTGTTTGGTTTAACATCTTCTGGGAAAAACATGTTTAAATGTTGCATTGCAGTAGCCCAGTGCATTTCTTTTTTAAAAAGTTCTAAGAGTTAAAGTGCTGAGTGAATTTTGTCAAGACATAAGAAAGAAGATTTGATTTCAAGTTGCTGGTATTCACATAGATAGGTAAGAACATTTCATTCAAGCTGCAGAGGTCTTTTCATCAGTGGTTATTTTCATATTTTTTAAATCTAACTATGCAGCAGACACATATTTACTGTTAAGTGTATTAAAGTCAATTATACATATACAGAGTGAAGGCTTAACAGTGTTGTATTTATGACAATTTAAACAAGGTGCTTTAGAGATAGCTACCTATCCCTGCAAAATATATGCCAGAAAAATATCATGAGTTTAAAATGCTAAACCATGATTCTCAATAGAGTCATTTTGCCCCCAAGGAGAGTATCTGGCATCAATTGTGGATGCTTTTACCACCGTTCTCTCCCTCCCCCCAGAGGTCATTTAACAAGATATATTTGGTTATCACAATTGGGGGCATAGTGCTGGCATCTAGTGGGTAGAGTCAGGGATGCTGTTAAACATCCTACAATGCATAGAATAATCCCTTTCCCCCATCCAACAGCTAAGAATTATCTGGTCTGACATGTCAGTATTGCCAAGGTTAAGAAATCCTTTACTAAATTCATTACCATCAAACGTGCTTCAAAATATTAGGGTCAAATAAAGGAGAAGATAGGAAAAGCACAGAAGGTCAAATGAAAAGGACAAGATAAAAAGAAAGATCAAAATTAATAAAAATCTAAGGTATTCTAACACATTTACTCTATGGCTAATGTGAGAAATGTGATATGGGGCTAAACTAGTAATGATCACAAACATACCAAAAAAAATGTGCATTAACTTGACAAACATTTCTAAAAGAAAAATGGGTACCTATTTTTTTAAGCTACATGTCTGGCTTGATGATGAATGAACTGACTTTTACACAATTATTTTACTCTCCCGTGGACCTGTTTCCTGTTCCTCAGAGATGTTATGCCAAGAAAGTGCTAGAATAACTTAGGGAAATGCACGATGGGCAGCAATGATAACTACTTGATTAGATTTTCCAAGTAATAGTGACCTTGGGTTGTAGAAATCAAATTATTTAAATCGAAAATATATTGATCCCTTCCAATTCAAGTTAAAAGACTATACATTATGAAAAAAAAAAAAAGACTATACATTATGATCTGGTTTCTCATTTTCTAACATCAAAATGTATATGTTTGGGGGCCGAACGGCTCAGTTGGTTAAGAGCTTGCTCAAGAGTGCGAGCTCTGAGTAACAGGGTCGCCAGCTGGATTCCCACATGGGCCAGTGAGCTGTGCCCAAACTGAGCTGCCACTGAGCTGCCAACAGGTGGCAGGATCACTCAGCTGGTGAGAGCATGTGCTCCTAACAACAAGGTTTCCCATTCAACTCCCACATGGGATGGCGGGCTATACCCACTTGCAACTAAGATTGAACTTGGCACCTTAAGCTGAGTGGCCGAGCTGCCAGCCACATGACAACTGGACTTGGAACTGAGCTAGCTGCACAACTAAGATTAAAGGACTACAACTTAGCTGTCCGCTTCCCCAATTCCCCAACACTGTACCCCTACCCCAATTCCCCAATAAAATCTTAAAAAGAAAAATAATGTATATGTTTGCAAATGGATAGAATGATGCATATCCAACTATGAACAGTAGTTCATATGAACTCTGAGAGGTATGAGAGGGCATGAAGGTAAAGATTCATTATTTTGCTCTCTAGATCTTGGGAGTATTTGAATTTTTTATAAGAATGCATTCATGTATACCAACATTTTTTTTAAGAATGAGTTTCCCCAAAGCAAAATGCAAAAATTCTGCCCTAGGGCCAGCAGAGTGGCTCATTGATTAAGAGTTATCTTGGGAGCTCCAGCTCTGAGCAGCAGGGCCCCGGTTCGGATCCCACAGGGGCCAGTGACGCTGCGCCCTCTACAGCTAATATGGTGAACAACAACTCAACCTGGAGCTGGGCTGCCGTGAGTCCCTGGTGACGGCATAGGCTGCAGTGGGCTGTGGTAAGCTACCTTGAGTGGCGGGCAGCCAGTATGAATGGCCCACAGCCGCCGTGAGGGGCCGTCCAATGGCTGGGGAGTGACTACCTCACCAGGAAGAGTGCAATGATCACAATACCAACATGGGCTAGTGAAGTGACATCCTCCACAACTAGACTGAAGAACAAAAAGGACAGCAACTTGTCCGTTCCCCTTCCCTGATTCCCCAATGCTGTTCCCTCCCCCAAGTCCCCAATAAAGTCTTGAAAAAAACAAGAAAAAGAATTCTGCTAGTCTGTAATTATTTAACATAAATACCTTCCTTCATATGAGATACAAATTGTTTAAAAGTTGCAGTAACAGCTTTAATCATACTCCCAAAAATGAATTTGCTAAAGAAATCCTGCCAAGTTTATGTCATAGGTTTAAAAACTTTTTAGAAAACAAGTATCACTCATAAATCAAATGATATGTTGAGCTAAATTCCTTTATATGGAGTTTACGGAAACAAAAGAACAATTGAATCTCATCAGCACATCGCTGTTACTTCTGGAGATTTTAATGACACTTTTACTTTGATACTTATCTGATAATTAATTAGCTGACACCATTAGAGCATTTAGGGCAGTTTTAGAAAGCTAGAACTTCTCCTAATAGTTATAAAAAATTTATAGCACCTCTGAAATGAATTCCATAAATGATTCACAACTTCTATGAGGGTTACTGTGATTCATTAAAATAGCATATATATCAATAGTCAATGAAGAATTTTAAAAAATACTTTGAATTTTCTTCATTATGCTTTAATTCTGAGCAGGAATAACTGCACTTTGCTATTTTATGATTGATTTTTTTCTCAATTATTAATATATATTATGGGACAAAAATGAATGAGAAGAAAATAAGTTATTTCATCCAATTAAAATTGGGCAAGTATCATAAAGTTTCTCATTCATCAGTTTAAGTAATTCAAAGAAAAACTTTGACCAATGCTAAAGATTAGCTTCCCAAGGTATAACACAAACAATTATAAACCTGAAATGAAAAAGCTGTGATCATAAAATCAATATCCTTATAGAATTATAATTTCATTCTCAGAAAAACATTTCTTGTTCCAACTAATATTACCTTCTATGCACTATGTATATATAGCACTATATATATAAAACACTATGTATTAGTCTACTAATATATTCAATAGCATATTTTAAAATATATTGTAAATATGTCTTTATAAAAACATATGCTTAGTCATACAATCATATTACCATATTATTATACTTTATAAATAAAATCAGTGTCTTCCTCAACTTCTTGAGGAGAGTTATCCATTAATATGCATCAATTAATAAATTAAAACATGTTTACTCCTTATTTCTCATAATTTATTAGTGACATTTTTTAACACAAATATTTTGACAAGTTGCATCCTGATATGGAAAAATAAACTGGAAATAATGTAAAAGATATGAAAATAAATCCATGTAATCATTCCACCAAGTTATTGCAAACCAAATTATTATTAAATTATGCTAAATATTTCTCTTCAGTTATCACTGCTCAGAATTTGCTCACCAAATCAGCCATTGAAATACCAGTTAACTAGATAATGTCAACTATCTTTTGCTTCCAGTGTGTCTTATAAAAATACAATTTCTATGTCTCTCAATCTCAGAATTTTCCAATTCAATCTGAGAATAAATGTGATTTTAGCATTGAATTGCTCACGTAGGTATAATCTATGTATAATAGATTATAACCACAGAAAGAATAGCCATGAAATATCCTGTCGATCCTCCCTATGGCGTAAGACAAGGTAGAGAAATGGCCAAGGAGAGATTGTGCAGGGCAGCCAGCTCATGGTGCAGATTTTTATTGTCTCTGCTAATATCTCCAAGATAAAAACTGACTTTCCAAGCACTAACCTTCAGGTAATGAATAGGGAAACAGTCAATATTGTATAGGTGGGTCCCTGCCCCCATTCATTATCCAACATGTGTATCTTTCTAACACCTCTTCCCAAAGCATTATTTTAATATATGCATGTTGGATGAGGCACACTTTCTCTTAAGATCTTGAATTCTTTGTTTCTCCATTCACTGATTAAATATTTGAATGCCCACTGGGTGTTGCCTTTTATAGGTTCTGGGTATCTAGTGATAAGCAAATTCACAGCAATCCCATTGCAATGAGTAAATAATACATGCATAAAAGTAGCTTAATACTAAAATACACTATTATTTCTCATCCACCCCTCTCCTCTTTCATAGAGACTAAGTAACTTGACAGAAACTATCCAAGAATCAAAAAATTCAAGAGTCCACATCTAAAAATGCACTAAAAGTGACTCTATAGAAAGTGCTAAAAGAATCTATTTCAGTACTATCTCCAAGAACAGTGTCTTACTAAGTTAATTTATAAAAATCCTTTTATACACTTTATTTTTTTATTTTCCTTTTTATGAAAATTTTTTACAAAGAAGAGGAAAAATTAAAGGCCTTAGGTATCATCTAAAGTCCGGTTATTTAAAGAAAAACCCATGACCTAAAGAGAATAATAAATCTAGGCAGAGTTTTTAAATTATATTGAAGGAGTTGTCTAAAAAGACCTAAATAAAAGTAGGGCTTGCAGCCTACTTCAGTGCTCTATTTCTCTCAGTTCTTCATTTGGCAGCTGAATTATTTTATAAAACTCAAGTTTGATTTAAGAAAATAAAAATGGTTTAATAACTATATTTAACATAGATTCAGGTTTACAATATTTATCATAAAATAATGAAATGCTTTTCTAATTATTAATATAATTTAATAGTAAATAGTTTTCAATAATCTAGGAAAATCCATTTAGTCACAATTAATTACATCTACTCATATTTATTTCTAGGTACCCTTACTTCAAAGATTGGTCAAATTCAAAATGGTGTGGGGATTAGCTAAGCACAACTTGAAGTCACAAACTGGAACAGATAACTCCACAGTACAATTTTGGTTACCATTAAGATTAGCTTTGTTCAGGAATATGGAGTATAGTGTGGAAGGGAGTCAAGGGAATTGTAATAGATATGTATGATACGGGGTGGGGGGCGAATTAGGGGAGGGGGTTGTCACTTTGAGGGGTAAGAAGTTATAACTATTGCATTGCGTTGTACACCTGAAACTAATTTTTAAAAAAAAGGTTATTTCACAATAAAAGAATAAAAAAAAAAAAAAAAAAAAAAAGAATGGCTTTGTGCAAACCAATTGCAGAGATAGACTTCGGGGAGGTAGGGACAAACCAGGGAGGCTTGCACTACCTCATTGTGTTAACCAAGGACTGAGGCTCATTTTTCCTAATCTGTGAAATCCTTATTCAGTTTCTGAAGTGGAGCGGTGTGGACATGAAAAGCCACAACCACAAAATGAACATGAAGCCCTGGCCAGCTAAATCGGCCCATTCTAGAAATATCTACCTTATATTTAGGTACAATTTGATTTTTACCTTTAACAACACAGAATAGTTCTTTTAAAATATTTGGCAATTCTGGGCCGGATGAGTGGCGCAGTGGTTAAGCGCTGGCTTGGGAAGCCAGCGGCCCCTGTTCGGTCCCACATATGAGGGCCAGTGACACTGCCCTCAAAAAAAAAAAAAAATATATATCTATATATCTATATATCTATATATCTATATATATATAGATATATAGATATATATATCTATAGATATATAGATATATGCAATTCAGTCATTTCCTCTGTAAAGAGTCTAGTTTAGATCACTATTCTCTACCTCCTACTCCTACTACGCAGGTAAGATTTTCCTTTGGAATAGAGACTTTGGGTTCATATTTGGGTTGTCTCTTTCGATGGCTTTTTATTTTCTGATTCCCCTTAACTATCAAGGCTCTCAAGGGTCTGACCTCAATGTACTAACAACCACCCATGCCAATAACTTTCAAATCTTTATCTCCATCTTAAAATTTCTCCCTATTTCCAAATGGCATATCCAATTTACCATAAGGGCATCTCCCTTATAATGATCCAAAAACACCTCAAACTCAAAAATCCAAAGTAGAATTCTTAGTCTTTTTCACCAATCATGTTCTTCCTCCTGTATTTCCTTGTCTTGGTGAATATGTATTACCACAATCCAGTATATCAATCTAAATCTGCACAGGATCCTTTTTATTCCTTCTTTATGAAATGCTTACATCCAATCAGCCAATAATTCTATAAATTAAACATCACTCCCTTTCATTCTTATCCAACCTCACTGTATCTCCTACATTCCGGCCCTCATCATCTCTCATCTGGACTATTTTAACATTTCCTAACTTTTCATACTATTATTCTAGTACCTCTTCATTCCATCTTGCCCAGAGCCATGAGGTTTCATAAATGCACAGTTTATCATGTACCTTTGCTCCTTTTCTCTCATTATTATCCTGTTTGATAATCTTCAAGTTCTCAGCACAGTTCAGATCCATAATACTCTAACACAGGTATCTATACACTTAGGGAAATGTACCATCAAGCCAAGGAGTAAATGACATCACAAGCACAATAGCCCAGTATCCTGGAGGACTAATATTGCCTCATTACATTAGTTTTACTTTAAAACAAATTTGTGGAGCACAAGATCAGATTCAAATGAACTTGAGACTTCAATGAAATTACGCACGCAGTAGCCAGATTAAGATTTGAGTCCATGTTTCTTTGACATTAGGCTACTTGGGAGGAATCTAGCACAGTAGTTGGCACATAAGAATAGAGTTTGAAAAGTGTTTTGAATGAGTGAGGGTCTTCATGATAAAATGCAGGAATCCCAGTAGCTTTAATCCACTCAGCACAAAATTATCAGCTTCCCCAAATTTTACAAATGTTATTCTGGGAGACTGATCATTCCACTGAAATTTCAACTATTATCATAATTGGACCTTAGAAATCTTTTCTAATGTCTCAAGCTACAGACAAGTTACAGGATACTCTTCCGTATAGACCTGGCCCATAGCTATTCAGGCTTTCTCCAAGTAGATAACAGTAACAGACCATCACTACTGAAAAATCAAGCTTGATCCATGTCAGAAGCTTCATCCTTATACTTGGTTGGAATCTGAAGATAACATAACTTAATTTCTTCTTTACACAGAGACCAGTCAGGGGCTATATCTCCAAAAATACAGGATTGAAAAAGAAAAATGTCATTGGATTCAAACTGTGGAAAGGAACAATTTCAAAAGTAACGATGTAATAACAGGAACTTTATTATTGATTCTCAGAAGACTCCTGATACTCTGATAAGAGGCAAAGCAAGGAAAGCTGACACTGCCTGCACTCCAAGTGTGAAATCTAAAAATCTTGGGGCCAAAGGAGGACACACAAGAGAAATCAACATGAAAATCTACTAGTTCCACTGATGATTCTTGCTTTTATACCTCTCAGTGATGCATACAAGGTTCGTGTCATTATCTTCATTTTACATTCAAGAAAAAAGCTCCAGAGAAGCTAAATAAATCTTCTCAGTTTCCCTAAGCTAGTAAATGATGGAGCCAGAAGCAAGGCTACATATCGTGGGAACATCTGGTAAGGGGCCGGATCTATTTGTTTCTCAGTAACTCTTCCATAACTCATCTGGAGTCTTCCATAACATCCCTCAGACTACACGTTTCATTTCATCTTTTGTTGCAAAGGTTTAGTACATAAGATGTATGGGATGGGGGGAGGGGTACATACATAAAGGTAAAACAAAGCCCCAGTGCATTGTGGGGTTCTGTTCTTCCTTTCTTTCTCTCTTTCTTTCTTTCTTTCTTTCTTTCTTTCTTTCTTTCTTTCTTTCTTTCTTTCTTCATATTTATAATCTGAAACCTGAAAACTTGTATAAATGTACACACACATACACACATCCCATATATGCACATATATCACCAGCCCACACCAAACTTTTAGTTCCAGACATATATATGTGTGTGTGTGTGTATATATATATATATATATATATCAAATGACTACCAGACATCTACAAAATGATGATACAGAGACACATGAAAATTGAAATTATTATTTTCCTTCAATAATTCTACTTTTATTGTCTTTTTTTTTTTTTTTTTAGTGTCCCTGGCCCTCATATGTGGGACCTGAACCGGGGCCGCTGGCTTCCTAAGCCAGCGCCCAACCACCGCACCACTGGGCCGGCCCTACTTTTATTGTCTTTATTCTGTTGATGAATACCAACACTCAGGTTACCCAAACTAGAAATCTTAGAATCAACATTTACACCATCTTCCTGTTCACTTCTCACAATCATCCACAAATCATCAAAATGCACAGATGTTTTTTCCTCTTAAGTATCTCTGGAATAAACTCATTTCTTGAAACTGTACACAAATCACCCTGACCAGCTTAAAATGAGTCTTCTCCCTTAAAGCAGATCGGTGGTTAACACAATCCTTGAGCTATTTTACAGAGACAGCACTGTGCATGGGCCACCCCTGTACTCCAGCGGCACCTGAACCAAAGTCTGCTCCTGCACACCGAACCGAACCAGAACTTGAACGCCCGAACCCTTTCAGAAGTCGGTTGTCCAGGAAGAGCTGGTGCTAAAGGCCCTTACCATAACCAAGTTCCAAGCTCCTCCAATTAAAACTTCACCCCCAATGCTTCCATATATTTGTTCTCCATAACTCCTTGAAGCCCTCCAATTATAAACCATCAGGAGTTCAGATTTTAAGAGATACAGCTTCCTAATCTCCTTGTTTAGTGCTCTGAAAATAAGCTGACTCACTTCTCCACTACAAAACTCGGTGCTCAGGGCTGGCCATGTGGTGCGTTGATGAAGAGTTGGCTTGGGATGCCAGTTCTGAGCAGCCAGGCCCTTGTTCAGATCCTATACGCGGGCCCGTGACACTGCACCCTCTACAGCTAAGATAGTGAACAACAGCTCGACCTGGAGCTGGGCTGTCGTGAGTCGCCAGCGATGGCATAGGCTGCAGTGGGGCTGGTGTGCAGCTGGCATGCACTTTTGTGAGCTGTCATCCAAGGGCCAGCGACCAATCTGCCTCACCCGGGAAGAACACAATGATCATACCAACATGGGCCAGTGAAGTGACGTCCTCCACAACTAGACTGAAGAACAAAAAGGACAGCAACTTGTTTGTTCCCCTTCCCTATTCCCTGACACTGTTCCCCTCTCCCAATTCCCCAATAAAATCTTTAAAAAAAAATAACCTCTGTATTCAGTGTTTGGTTGTTCAGAGAGCTGAGAGGGACGCTCTTTAGGTTGGGTTACATTTTCATTGTCATCACTCTAATCTAGGCTACTATCCTCTCTTGACTAGACTTATTGGCAAAGCATCTACTCAAATATTTATAAAATGTAGATAACATCTTGTCACTAGCCTCATTATAATCCTTCAGAGGTTTCCTACTGCTCGTAGAATGAAGTGTAAAACTTTGGGTGAGAAAATCCTGAAATTTGGTCTCTGCCTCACTGGCTTTATCTCCAGCAATTCTAGTCCTGCTTTCCCTTTCACTCTAGTTTCTAGCTCTATTTTTCAGTCTTCCAGTTCTGTGGCTGAAACATAAACTCATTTATGTTTCCTCGAAGTCTCCTTGAAGACTTCCTACATGCTTGAAATACTCTTCTCCATTCTTACTGCTTTCTACCGGGAAGGCTTCCCTAACAAGAAGCCTATGTCAAAGCCCCTGCCTGTGACTCCAGGGGTTCAAGAGAGCCTTCTTATAACCCCCAGCTACAAATACCACAAGAGATCATATGTCTACTTGTTGAACTTACCAAAAAGGAGACAAATTGATTAAATCAAATATTAAAATGAGGACAACTTTGAAGACAATATTTTGACTAATAAACTTGTTTTCAGTCTTTAAAAAGCCTTTAGGCACACCTTGTTTTATTGTGCTTCACTTTATTGCACTTCACAGATGTTACGTTTTTACAAATGGATGACAAGACTTTCTGCCAGGAAAAAGATTATACAACTTTCGTTATTGCGGTATGTTGCTGTGGTCTGGAATATCTCAGAGGTATGCCAATATTTAAAACTAAAATTTAGGACTGTCCTACGAGCTGAAATGTTCTTCAAGGTTATCTAATCCATCCTATCAGTGAAGGAGATTATCAAATACTTAAATGGATGTACATGTAATGCTATTATAAACCATTAACATTAGTGATTTGACATCTTGGGCTTTATTTATCCAAGCCTTATCATTTTGCCAAAACCAGGTGAAAAATGAGATTAAGAGAAAGTCTGATTTTCTCAGTTAACAGTCTAACCCTCCTGACAAATCAGATCAAGCTAAAGCCAAAGCAATATGCAGATACAATTTAGTAAATGCTTTATCTAACTGAATAGGATAAAATAAACAAGTGTTTTCTTAATACAAGGAAGGGGCATGAGGACTATTTACAGAAGGAACCAAGGGGTTGGATTCCAAGCCTGCTGCCTATGTGCCCCAAGAACAGCACTCAAGCAGAGGTTAATCTGCAGAACAAACTGTGCAAAGGCTATTAAGCAGAGAGATTCCATTACTACCACCCTGTAGTTAAGCCTGCCACAAACAAACCACAAGTTGTGTCTTACAAAAGTTAAAGATAAACCTGCTGCTATTCTTCTTGCATCTTACAGAATTTCAAGATAAACTTACCATTGTTCTTCTTTCCTCCTTTTCCCATACCAAGAAATTTTCCATAGAAGCAAGAAAACACATATAAACTCTAGCCCAGACGATGGAGGGGGTCTCTCGTCCACTAGCAATTAGAGACCGCCACTCTGTCTGTGGAATGGCCTTTCTTTTTTACTTACTCTCTGCTAAATAAACCCACTTGCAGTTTAAACTGTTTATCAGCTCACATTTGCATTCTTTCCTGCAAGAAGCCCAGAACCTTCTTAGCCCATGGCTTGAGTCCCATTCCAGGGATTCACCTTGCAGGCATCAGTCTCACATGGGAGTTCCAAGTTGCCATTTCTCAGAGTGGGAGATGAGCAGCTGATGCTGCACAAAAAGGAGAATCCCACATCAGCCAGGAGTGTAGGCAGTCAGGTCATTCAAAGGAATAACACTCTCACCAGGAAAGACAACTACCAAAGCTGGCCTAATCCTCCAGGGGACTGCTGCCACTCCAGGGCACACTTCCTCAGCTGGTATGGTTGTTAAAATACATTACTTCCCGTCATATTGCCCTGGTCCACTGTTTGCCAGCTATGGAAGCTTAGACAAGTTTTTTAATCGTTTACAAATTATTTAAAATAAAAAAAAATAGCAAAATGTTTAGGACCTAGCTGGCAATCTAAAAATGCTACCTGTAGGGGAGGAAAAGTATCATTTTCCTCTCCCTTTCTAAGCTATCCACTGGGACTCCCTGTAACAAAAACCAAGTTAACAAGAGAAAGGCACACACATTTAATATGCGTTCCCTTCATAAGGAAATGAAGACCTGAAGAAGTGGTTAAAGCTGAGTATTTTTATGCTAGTTTTTTAAGAGTTGCATGCTGTTAAAGAGAAAACCACAGGCCCAAAATGGGTCACTCATGCAAAAATGTCCATGATACCAAACCTAGATTTAATACCTGATATAATCGCAGTTTTAACCTCTCTCATAAGCATAATCCTAATCAACCAGTCTGAAATTTTCTGGTCAAGCTCCAGTAAAGTAACTTGTCCCTTGGGCCCTCTCCATCCCCCACAGAAAGAAGAGGCAATTAGCGTGATAACATTAGCATGTGCTCTTCCCCCAAAGACGTCCTAGCTCCAAAATAATCCTTCCTTTTCTTTTGTTAACACTCTCTTGCCCCACTCTTCATCCTAAGAAAACCTTTCATGTCGTACATCCTCCTTCTAGCAGTTCCAATTGCTAGATGGGATGCTGCTCCATTCATGAATTGTTTAATAAAGCCAATTAGATCTTCAAATTTACTCAGTAGAATTTTGTTGTTTAACAGTCTGGGAAAGATATGACAGACAAAAAGTAAGAGCTAAGCAGAGTAAACTGGGGGAAACATAGCAGGATCACTGAGATTCTACTCGGCATCCCTTTCTTTTCAGAGAAAAGGATATTCTTTTCCTCCAGGGATGGGAAGGGCACCTCTCACAGGAAGATTTCATGATCTACTTGGGGGAAAGGAGAGAAAGTTTTTTTCTTACATGCCATTTCCCAAATTCTTTCAGCTTGACATATTCAGGAGGAGCCATATTTTGAGGTTATGTATACTGAGCTCCATTATATTCTTATCATTTCTCTCTTGTTTGAAAGATATAAGAAAATAAGAAAAGAACGCAGGTGCCAAGAAGATCTTAAAAGAAACAATTTAAGCTGAGGGACTATTTTCACTTTTATCTAATTATTTTAGCACATATGGGAGTTGGAATTTGAATCATCTGTATACTTATCTTCACTTTATATCTACTGTGAGACAAGTTATATTTTCTACTAAAATTTTCAAAATAGATAAAGCCGAGTCCCTTTATAATTGTTTCCATACCAAGAGGCATTCATTCACATTCAAAAACCCACTAGAATGTAGCTTCCTTTTAAACCAGGATAAGGTCACCAGAGGGCACTCCGATTCTATAAAGGGAAAGGGATGCCCCCAGGACAATCGGTGAACAGCTTCTAAAAGAACAATAATCCTTTGAGAATTGCAGCACTTGATAATCTCTCTTGCCTAGCTTTGAAAGAAGGTCATGATCTCATAGAGGAAGCCTCTCAAGCATGTTTGCTGCATTTTTGTGCAATCCCAGTATGCAATTGCTCAATCGCAGTAACATAGGTCTTCTGATTTAGGATCTCTCTCCATCTCTTTTACTTTCCTTTGGTATTCAAGTTACGGGCGCTCTGTGTCCCTCTCCTACCCAGTCACTGTGCTCTCAGCATCCACAGTGACACCAGTTCTAAGGGGTAGCCTTGCTCTTCCTTGACCAATGACCCACTCACCACTCCGCTTTACTGAAGCTTTAAGCATCTGTAATGTTTCCACCTCCGGTTTTGCCAACTGCTCTGTGTCAATTGCACTGCTAACACAATTGTTAGATTTCTGTTTCTCACACCCTGCAAACCTGCCCATTGTGACATTTGCCTATTCTCTGAGCCTATTAGATTATTCTTGGTTTTGCTTGCTGCCAACTCCTGCTTACACCACTGGTTGTTAACATTTCCGCTAAGGATAGCATTAATACCCTAAAATATTCAGATGTATTTCCATTCTTTGATACAGCACATTGCAAAATCCAATATGCATAATGCTAAATCATCAAAATATCAAAGTCAAGAGCATCCTGGCAGAAAACAATTATTAATAGATTGTTAATGGTTCCAGTGAACTAGAGTTTTATAAATCTAGTTCTTCCTTAAAAGTTTATTATATACCTGCAGTTTTTATATGTCTGTGAATGGACTTGAGCTTCAGTTTTCTTTAATTTTACCCTTTTCAGTTTTATTTTTTATATTCAAATAGTGATAAGTTAGTTTTATCGTCAGACTCCAAGCTTTAAATTACTCAGATCAGGCACTGAGGTTTCTTTAATGTTTCTTAGTTTAATGTTTCCAGTGCACTGAAGACACCACAGAAGCAAATAAACAGTGATGTAATTGTATGGAATTATTAGATTAGGAATTTATATTTCAAATTATTTTATTTTTATTGAATAATGTAGAATTTATTCACCTCAGAATAAACTTAGGTGAGATGACTAATCTATTTACTGTATTAAAAACATATTACAATTTGATTTGAGTTATAAAATACTTTAGAGTAATAGTACTGATCATATCCAAAGTTTACAAAACCCGGTCTATAAATTTTCTTTCATAATCTAAATTATTTTCTAAAATGTTTATTTCATATTAAGATACCACTTCACTGTTCTAATTAGGATACTTTCTCAAATAACTAAAAATTTTGGTTCAAGTTGGTTTGGAAAATAAAGGAATTCATTATCTCAGGCAGCAGTAAATCCAGAAATATAGTAGGTTGATTCAGGGACCCAACAATGCCCTCAAACAGATTCTTTACATTTTTTTATTCCATCATTAAGGAATTGGGATGAATCTCCTCAAGCTGAATCTCCTTACAGATAAAAGATAACCCCTGTAGCAATTTTAAGCATGTATCCCAAAGAGGACCAATATCAAGAGACAACAGGGAAGGGAGGCAAATAAGTGGCGACCATACTTGATGCTTAGCCTTAGAGAAGATACAAAGTGGAGCCACAAACAAGAAACACTGAAAGATAGTTCTCTCACTGTGATCTTAAAGTTACTGTCCATTTTCAAGTACAAAACTATTACCTTGGATCCATACCTTGGAATTTTAAAGTGATCCAGACCTACTAAAATTGGACTGATTTATGAATGTGAAACCCCATATAGTAATTTCCTCAAATTAATAAGTTTAAAGAAACTGCTTTTATTATGTTCCAAAAATAAAACTGAATTATCAGTTTCAAAATAAACAAATATCAATAAAACAAGAAACCAATTTTAAAAGGATATATCTCACAAAATTCTCAAGCCTAACCAAAAAAAAAGAAAAAGGAATATAGGATAATAACTTAATCACATGGTTTAATTATAGGTCCCCTTCATAACACAGTAGTTTGCTATACTTTTATGTATTCTGTATTCAATTTTCCAAAATTTTTGGCACATATTTAAATTTTTCATCAGTACTGATAACGCATGGCCACATCATATAAACAAATGTATATTCTTAAATAACTCAGTGATACATAGAAAAAAAAATCATGTTTCCATATGTACAAAAATATTTTTCCCTTAGTATTCCTAGGAAATTGCTAATACTTACAGGGTTACTTGTTTCCAATTAGAAGATACAAAGAACTCTTTAATGTATCTCTTCTCTCTTGCAACTTAAACTTAAAAAAACCTTAAAATTGCAACTTAAACTTAAATAAAAGTTGAGAAGGTTTATATGTGAAAAATAAACAAGTACCACAAGACAATACTCATATAGATAAATCATAATCCAAATGTAGTTAATGCTATAATGTGAAAAAGATAAATCTTTTAAATTTACATGTTCTGAAATTAAATATAAATGCTTCCTGGCTGAACTGTGTCACTAAGCAAAATAACCAAGAACTGTACACATGCTTCTTGTGTGTAAAGCAAACTATCTGGAAAATAGTAAAGCAAACTATCTGGAAAATAAGCATTATTAAGTGGGAATTTAGTTCCAAAAAACATTTAGGTCATCTCTGTAACTCAAACAATAGTGAGTTAAATAATCTGAAATTCTTTTATCCTCATTAAATGACAGTACAACTCATTGCTGCTTCTGAAGAAATCAGTATAGATTTCCAGGGGTTCTTAACCTTTTTGTGCCATGAATCCATTTGTCAGTCTAATGAAGTCTATGGACTCTTTCTCAAAAATATGTATCTAAATGCATAAGATAAAATATAAGTTATGTAAAAGAAAGAGACTTAAAGTACAGTTATTAAAATATATTTTTAAAAATTTGTGCTATAGCTATATATCTATAGATATATCCACATATTTTAAAAAAATACCTAGAAGCAGGTGTAATTATTATTGTAATTTCAAACTGGTGATAAACATGAAAATATTTCAACACATAAGCAGCCAGAGCAATGAGACATGACAACAAACACAAACAGTGCATGTGTGTGTTTTCCTACATTCAAAATTGAAAGATATACTAAATGTAATTAGGTGTTCATGGAAGTAATATTACAATTTCCTATCCAAGTTCAAGGAGCCCCCAGAGTGTAAAATGGAAAGCACACTCCAACTTCTGGTGACTTCAATTACATGTTAGTTAGATCTGGAGAAATAGAAAAAGGAATAAAAATGAGATAGAAGTTTTTAAAGATAATTAATACAGATAAAGTTCTTAAACTCATATGCAACCATCAATAATTATCATCATCATCATGAAGACAGAAAGGAGAAGCGTCTCTGCAGTTCCAAAATTCACACAAGTTGTTCTGTGAAGGCATTTACATCTTCCACGTCTCCTTGCTTTTACCACTTGCTCTGTCTTAAGCTGTTCCCCTTCATTGCCTGACTAACTTATCTTCATCCTTTACCCAGGGACCATCTCTACACTTTCTTTCCAGACACTAACTGCTTCATTTCATGTTTATGAATAACCCCACTCCTACTCCCTCAACATCCTTTATCACAGAATTATATGGAAATAAGTTCTTCGTAAAAGGACCCAACTACAAAACAAAAACAAGTAGTGTTCAATAAATATTTATTAAATTCAAATGGACCATATCAGAATCCCTTTATCTGTTAACTCAGTTTAAACATAGTTACATTTTCCAGAATAAAAAGGGGTCGGGGGTTGGGGGGGGACTGCAATTTTTATGACAACTTAAAAGAAAATAAATATCATATTGAATAAGGAAGTCCCAAAGAAAGATTTATTCTACCAAGCCACTATCAAGCCACAAAATATTGCTCTTTAAAGCCTCATCTGTACTACTGTAGGAAATCTCAAATTTCCAAATTAATCATAAGCTTCCTAGTTTACTTAATTTAAGCAATTAAGCCTATGACAATTCAGATCTTATAAATGTAGTGGTAGTTCTTCTTTTAAAGAGGATTAAAGACAATATTGGCAATAGTTCTTAGTAGTCTGCTGTTAAGAATTGTAAAGAATTTTCTTCATGTATATCCAGAGTCATAAGGGATACATTAAAACAGAAATAATAATTCATACAATTTCAAAACAATACCAACCGTTATCATAAAGCAATGTTATTTTACAGTTCTGAAATGTCAAGAGACTTTTGCCATTTCAGATGACATTTAAAGAATTTCAAAGACAATTCACTGCTCAAATGTGACTACTTGACAATTGCCTTAAACTATATTTTGCTAGACTACACTACATAAGTAGCATCCTCTTACTAACTATATTCAGCTGAAATTAATTCAGTTATACAACTGTTCTTTACAAGTTCCACCTTCAGTTACAATTTTGTATTTACTATGGAGTTCCTCAACAGCAGACAAAAATTAAACAGATTACAGAGAAAAACATGCATGTTGACCTTTTAAAATACTATACAAAGTACTTTGTCTTCTTAAATACAACTTATTTATCAGTACTCACCAACCGATATTTTAACTCACCCAATTGGAAATCTGGGTAAATGAACCTATTTGCTGTTACAATTTTACTTTAAAACATGGTACTCTCTTGATTGTTGTAAACAGCTATGAGATAAATCAAATTTATTTTCTTATATCAACTTTTTTTTTTTTTTTTTGAGGGCAGTGTCACTGGCCCACACGTGTGGGACCCAAACCGGGGCCGCTGGCTTCGTAAACCAGCGCTTAACCACTGCGCCACTCAGCCGGCCCTCTTATATCAACTTTTAATTAACTATATGGCAGGGCAAACTACTATTTACTAAGCATCTGTTCTTATCACCCTGCAATGACCTTGCGAAGCGTGGAAGGCATCTGACCTCATCCCTAGCTCAGAATGTCTTATATACCCATGTTCCCTTTCTATCTCTGAATTTCTCACGCATGTGGGGTTTCTGACTCTCTCATGTATGAGGGGTTCCCATACATATGTATGTATTAAATTTGATTATTTGCTCTTGCTAATTTGTCTCGTGTCTATTTGATTATCAGACTGATTGAAAGAACCTTAAGGGTAGAGGAAAGTTTCTTCCTCCTCTCATATCTATAATTATCAGAGGCATTAATTAACAAAAAACATGGGTAAAGATCTTTTCCATTATTTCTCTCTATCTTTATTAATTATAAATAAAAGCCTAAAACTCCTTTATATTTTGAACAACAACAACAACAAAAAAAAATAGCCAAGGCTCTCTAGCAATAGTAATCTGGAAAATACTTTAATATTTAAAATTGCCTCAGAAATATCAATTAATGGAAGTTCTTTTTCCCTATGAAAAATATACCTATCACAAATAAAGAAACATCAAATACATATGTTATATATGTAATGACAGCAAGAAAGAGAAAATGGGGGGAGTTACCTGAGACATGTAAGTTTCTAAATTATATTTTGAACTTCCTCTACTTCGAAGACATGTGATGAAGATGATGTGTAGGTATATTTATATAACATTAATAGCAAAAAACAAACATGAAATAAAGGTAGCTATTGCTATCTAGATATGCCCTATTAGACGCACCCTAGAAATATACCATATTATTCAAAACTCTTTTAAAAATTCATATTAATCTTTGCAGTGTAACACAAAATATAGTGGAAACAATTATTATGTAAGTTAACTCATTCATATTATGTGAGCAAATTGGAGCAGCCTTTCCAAAACCATCCTTAAGTACATAACATAGTGAGATGAGAGTAATTTCAAATTTAACAAAACTACACTATTTTGATGAAAATAGGAAAATTAAAATTTTCTCCTACACAATATTTGAGTCAATTAACTGTCTTCCAATGAAAAATAATCATGCATTTTAAGCATCATTAGGGTGGCTGAAAACATTTTCTTAGCATAAAACAAATATAAAACTACCAAATAACGGAGCCTGAAATAAGTATAAGCACTGTTTTCTAAGCCTAACTCTGGAACAATAACGGCTTAATTTCAATTTCATATCTCCAACTGTTGGAAAGCAATACGATTTTTCTTCAAAGTTTATACCAGTTTTCCTCTTCCAATTTGAATACATTTACGCTCCCACAGGAACAAGTTTAAGTTTCCTAATCTTTAAATGCATTAAGGCTAACACTATTAGATCTACTAGCCTCTAAAGCATTTAGAGACCAGGGCTTACGGCAGCCATGCAGTTGGCTCCTGTCACTACTTCTGAATTCATTCCTATATTCAAATAAAGTAACTTTTTTCTCCTTTAGAGGTTTTAGGAAACAACTTGCAATTTTGCAGAATGAGTCACAAAGAGTTCTACTAGGTGAAATTTAAATAAAAATTACCGAATATTTACCGAAATTACCGAAAAATTACTGAATATTCAGCAATGGAGATTAATATTTTAAAGATTTTTAATTTAAAAGCCAAATTGGGTGTTTTACATTGAGATTACCCTAATGCATCCTTGAATGTTCACTTGTTCTTTGATTATTCAAAAAAGTGCTTTTTTGCTAAGATGATCGTAAATTCAACTACTATGTCCCATATACTCCCCCTTTTTATAGATTCACTATTAATGATACAGTAAAGTTTAAAAATAAAAGTTATTGATGAAGTATTTTACCAAAATATTTTATTCTTTTAAAATTTATCTGTATAATAGTCTCCCTTATCTGAGTTTAGCTTTCCACTGTTTCAGTTACCTTCAGTCAACCACCGTTCGAAAATATTAAACGGAAAATTCCAGATATTTTTGAGACCAACATTCATACAACTTTTATTACAGAATAGCGTAATAATTGTTTTATTTATTATTGGTTATTGTTGTCAATCTCTTACTGAGCCTAATTTATAAAATAACATAATCATAGGTATGTATTTATAGGAAAAAACACAGTATATATAGAGTTTGGTACTATCCGAGGTTTCAGTCATCCACTGGTGGTCTTGGAACATATACCCCACAGGTAAGGGGAGACTACTATATTCTGTTTTCTTCCTTTAATACATGACTTATATACTTGAGAAAGGGTTAAGTTAAACATTCATGAATACGAGGCAGTGCAGTGAGCTATAAAAATAGGGAGTTTACTTTATGAATTGACATGTTAAACTAAAAACTAAACACTTATGCACGGATCAATAATTAACCAGTTTGAACACTATAGACAGCAATACAGAGAATGAATTATATGTTGGTAAAATGTTTAAGAAGTAAAATAACATGCATAAAAGCACAGTGCTGAGAAATACAGTGCTGGGATTTGAATTCAATGCTGATGGTTTCTGAAACATAAAAAGTATGTAACAAATATTGGTTGAATCAATTAATGAATGGCTCCTAAATCTACCCTCTAAACTCTTAGGGAAGTCATTGTGGCCACTGGGAAAAGAAAGTTTGTTTGTACATCATAAATGTGTTTTAGTTATTTCCTAGAAGGGAGCCAAATTCTGCAAATATATTTGGTAACTTCTCATAAAGACAACTTGAGCTGAACTCAAAAAACTACCAATCCTGAGTATAAACATAAACCGAAATAAAAATAAATGAATTTGCTGATTGTTCTTTTCTGTTTGAGAGAATGACTCAGCTTTAACCATAACAAAATCTCACCCAAGCCTCAAAAATCAAAATACATGATTAAACTATAGCTATGATTAAAGTGCAAAAGCAGTAATTTTTATAAATTAAATACAGACATGTCACTATCATATGTGTGTTCTAGATATAGATATTACCATTTTACCCCTATAATCTCAAGTGAATCAGCTGAATGAGAAACCCTACGACCTTTATGTCTAAAAATCTATTAACATGATTACCTCTCTTTAATTCACACAGTAAGCTTGTAATTATGTAAAGGAAAGGTTTTGTTTTGGGTTTGTTTGTTTATTTATTTATTTATTTATTTATTTATTTATTTATTTATTTATTTTACTTTGAAAGTGGAAAAACTGAAATCATAGTCAGGGAAAACATTCTGCCAAGGGTGATTCACAAATTCAATCTCAGAAAGCAAGCTGATATTCACAATCTCAAACTCATCAATCTTGAGAAAATACAAACCACATTAGTGTTTTTTAACCATTTCACATCCAAAACCCTTAAGAGTAGACCTATGTCCCTGAAAAAGAAAAGTAGACATATGACACATAAACAATTTTAATACATGAAAGCAGGATCTGATTTGCAGATAAGACTGAGTTACTGGCTAGTCTAGAACTCGACAGCAGTGGGCCTTTGGTATCCGGCAAAGGCTGTGTGAAATACTGAGATGGCCCAAGTTCTACTTCTTCAGGTAAATAGAAAGAGCAAGATCTATTTATTTTGACAAACACAAGGAAAACATGCTGGATACACTTTTCACTTTAATTCCATGGCCCAAATCTGTGCCATCTGAGAATACCTAATTGAATTATTTAATTTAGGTGGAAAACCATCTGCTGAAAAACCAGTCTTCAGTTCTCAATGGCTGTGAAAACAAAGCAGGTCAAGGTCAAGGGGCTGAAGTAGCAGCAAGCCTAGCCAGAGTGGAGGAGACAAACAGGAACAAAGTGTGAGCATCCACAAAGTATGATCAGCACACACAGCATGGGGCCCGCAGCTCTTCCACTGCAACACAGATAAGGAAGCATCAGGCTTCACTCCTAGAGCACTTCTGTCACTTTGCTCTGTCATATCCCACTGCACTCTCTGCTTACTTTTACTTTTTTTGCCAAGAAGACTGATCTTAGTCACAGAAAAATTTTCATTGCAGAAGAAACCCCTTGTTTAAACCAAAGTACAACCAACAGCTCCTTTCCAATTATCCCCTGCAACTTCCCCAGGCTCTTTCATGCCTGGCTACTGAGCTCGGTCTAGTTTGGCTGCCGGCCAGGCTCCTCTCTTCTTTCCTTGTCAGTCGTAAAAACTTGGAAAACACTCCTGGACAGCTCAAGGAGACCTTTTAATTATGCAATGGGGCAGGCAGTACCTTAGCCTGTAAGTTGTTTCCAGCAAGGCTTGTAGTCGACCGAGACTGCACTCTCCAAATTGGTGGGTTTTCTAGCAAGGCTACTTGTTTATATGGAGAAAGGAGGGAAAGACTGGCAGAGAAGAAACCGGACGACTTGCAAATCGGAAAAATGTCCAGCCCGGACCTCCAATATTCATTCTGTCTCATTACCGCCCCTTTAAGCACTTAATCACCCATTTGGTATCAGACAAACCCATCAGCACTGCCGTCTCCTACTAGTCCTAGAAATTAACAAGTGGTGTCTTAACTAGAACTCTCTCCAAAAACTTTTATTCTCAAGTATTGGTGCAACATTTAAAACAAACAAACAAACACACACACAAAAAAAAAACAGGTCCCAAAATAATTGTATTAACTCTGTCCTGGTTGACTGCATTGTACTTTGTCAAGCTTGCAGATTGAAATAGCACATGTAAATGTCTGATGCAAGTGCTTAAAGTAAGGCGAGCTTAGTTGGGAGAAACTGCCAAGACCCAGGAAGGGGTACCTTGACCGCCAGCCTGCACTTTCTCGGGGTTTGTCCGACTAAGTGGACTAGGCATACGCAACACCAGCTACATCTTCTTTAACCTGGTACACTACAGCTGCAGCGTCCAGCTTCCTGTGCAAGTCCCATTCAACATCGTAAACACATTCCAAGAAAACCAGCCAGTCTGGAGTTCCCTCCCGCACACAGGGAAGTCAACGCTGCGGCCCCAGGAGCCACAGGGAAGAAGCGATCGCGCTGGGTTCCGCTCGGTGTGGCGAGTTGGAGCACAGGCCCTGGGCGAGCGAGCCTGGGCAGCAGCAGCACCAAAAGCCCAGGGTCTCATCACCCCGCGCCGCGGTGCGCCCCTCTAACACAGCGCCCGCCAGAAGGAGCTACCAGACCCACTCAGCCAAAGGGTACCATGCGGGCGCCGCCCCTGAGCTTGGGCCCTCCCTGCCCTAGGCTTTAAAGAATCCTCGGCCGCGCCTCGGAGCTTCGCGCCTCCCTGCCCCCAGGCCCACACTCTCTCCCGGAGCCAACAAAAGGGAGGTTACGCTGGAAGAAGTTTCGCTCTTGGGTCCTCGCTGTGATCCAGCGATGATTGGCCTGCTCGGTCCGTCTGTCCCGTGCACCTTCCGCGGAACTGATCCAACGGGAGCCCCCCTCCCCGCCCCCTCCAGCTCCTGCCCCAGCCGGAGACCAAAGTTACCACAAAGGACTAGAGGAGACGCTCCAAGAGTCCTTAGACCGCGGCGTCCCCCACCTCGTGAGGCTCCGCAGTCGTCCCTGAAGCACTGCTATAGCAGTCGTCAACAGGTCTTAGCCTCCTCTCGTGCTGGACGACAGACACCCTGAGCCTTTCACTGTTCTAATTGTTGTAACCTGCCCGGCGGCCGCAGCAGCGGCGCGCAGCCCCGCGCCCTCCCTCCCCGGCACCCGCGCCGGGGCTGACCACTGCCCGCCGCCTCTCGGGATGTCCGTTTAAAAGCGATTGCACGCTCTCTGGCGGGAGGCTGGGCTGCCAAGCAGAGAAGACCCCAGGTTCATCGCCGTCTCTCCGTACCTTACTGACTGATGCAGTCGGGTCAGGCTTGGGGCAGGGGCGTGGAAAGCTGCTGGGTCCTCGGAGCCGGGCGATCTCCTTTTCAGCACAGCCACGGCGACGTGTCCATGGCCGAGAGGGAAAGTTTCTGTACGTCAGAGAGGTGCTGGACTCGGGACCCTCGGGCTCTGGTCCCCTCCCTCCTCGCGCTCTCTGCCCTCTCTCTCCTCTTCCTAAATCGGCTGAAGCCAAGACTGGCGCTGGCGACGGCTGGGGCTGGAGGCTCGGGGCTCCCGGTCGCTCCCGGCCGGGAACGCGGGGCTCCCCCTCTCGGCCAGAAGGGAACTCTCCCAGACTCTGGCTGGTGCACTTCTGGCGGTCTCCTAGGACACTTCCACACCGGACGCCAGTGTTCAAGCTCGCTACTTTCTTTAATCTCACTGATGGTCCTTTCCTATGGGCCGGTATGTGGTGTTTGCACGCAGGACCAAAGAGGGCGGGGAATGGTGGGGGTGGGGTGAGGTGGGATGGAGTTGGGGAGTGGAATGGGACAGAAACTGGACTGCAGAAGGAGAGGCCTTACCTTACCCTACTCTTCCCCGGACAGAAGCAAAAACACAGTTCTCCCCACCCCCATCCCTGGTCCCCAGCCGAGTTTCCTTTTGAACCTCCTCCCTGAAGGCCTGGATCAGGACTCTTCGCCTTCTCTTATCTCTGTGTGTTTTCTAACGCAATTTTAAAACACTGCTTAATATGAAGAAAGAAAAAATTTCAAAAAAAAATCACACATACGACTACGATTAAATGCCCCCGTTACAGCCTTTATCAAGAAAGCATTAGCACGGTTGTTGCTGGCGCTCTGAGGGCACCTCTACAGACATTTTCCCTTTTTTTATTTTCTCATTTCTTTCAACTCAGCCTGAATCTCTGCACTTTGTTATGCCTTTAAAAAAAAAAAAAAGGAAAAGGAAAAGAAAAATTGCCTCAACCACCCGATTATGCTCATTTGCTCCATTCAGATGTTTGCCTCAGAAATCAGGACTTCTATATAAGGATCCAGGGAAAACACAACAAACAATTCTCACCCTGGTAAACCTCTGTGTGGGAAGACTGGCAAGAAGGAATACCCTCACACAAGCAATTCTTAGAGGATGAGAATAACTTTACTAAAGTTTTCTGAGACACTGCTCAGAATTTAGCTTACTAAATTTTAAATTGAATGTGAAAATATATGGATAAAGGGGAAAAAAAATTTTGCGAGGCTAGCAAATATAATGTGTTACAGTGGAATTTGGGGTTTAGAGTCAGATTCCTTTCCAGACTCTCTACTTACTCATTCTGTGCCCTAGGACACTCCATGCAATTAAAACTGCCAAAGGGAATTATATAATGGAATTCACCGAGTCATGGTCACATTTACAGGAGCTGGAATAGTGTCAGGCACAGAGAAGGTCCTCAATAAATATTTGGTTCTTACATCCCACTATATTTGACTGTAATTAGAAGAAGATGGCACTGGAAATTTTCCCCAAAGACCTTATTAACTGAATCAGTTTTCTCCTCCTTGATGCTTTTTCCATTAAAAAAGATATAGCATCACAATTTTTGAAATGGAAACTAAGTTTAGAGTCACCTAGCTCTAGCCAAACTCTTATTTAAAATACAAGGCAACTGAAGTCCAAGAATCTTAATTGACTTCCCCTAAATGTCATGGTTAGGAGGTGATAAAGCTATAGGACCAAAAATCAGGCCTCTTCACATTTGACAGAGTCCTCCTTTAACTATGTTTTCCCTTTCATCACAACAGTCAAACACACAGTGAAATCATTACATTGAGAACATTAATCTGAGGACAGTGCTAGTTGCTTTTTCTGTACATAACCTTTGATAATGGAGAAAATGAAATGGAATAAGTACTGTGAAGAGAATCACTTAAAACAGAGTCTGCAGGCTATTAATTACCCTTTCATTGCATTAATTGATTTCAAGTTTTTTTCTCCAAAAAGTGTCAAAAATCCACAAAAAGTAATTACAGTATTTATATTTTTAAGTAAATTAAGGTGTTCCCTTTTATTAAAATAAATGATTAAAGTATAAAGATTTCCTATTGCTATTCATTCTTGAAAAACACAAAAATATAGAAAAATGTATATTTTCTATCCTAAACTTCCTTTCTGGAACACGGAGCTCGTGGGGTAAAGTTGAACTCTGCAGTCAATGGACTGGAAATACCATTCTACTATAGTTGAACAACGCAGCAAAAGTGTAAGGAAGTGGGGTCCAGCCACATGTTGTGCCTCAATTCTCAGCGCTGCTATTTAGTTGCTAAGCCTGTTGCTAAACTCAGCTCAAGGCTGAGCTATAACCATTCTGGAATAACAAATCCTAAATGAACATATACGAACTTAACTTTCTTCCTGGTATTTTCCGTGCTTTGCATATTGGAACTAACCAATCCCTGTTAACCTAGCCAGCAATCCTTTATTTGCATGAAAGAATTACATTTTGCGGGTTTTGCTTTTATAAACCCTACTTTTCTTTGTTCTCTCCAGAACACAGTTTGGGTTGCTATCTGAATCTGCATGCCTGTTGTGGTTTTTGTTTGTTTGTTTGTTTGTTTTTTGAGGGCAGTGTCACTGGCCCACATATGTGGGACCCGAACCGGGGCCGCTGGCTTCACAAGCCACTCGCTGGCCCTGTTGTTTTTTATTACAGCCTGTCCCTCTTCTTTGGTTAACACCTTTAAACAATTAATTTACAAACAACTACTAAAAAATAAATTATGCCATTTAAGTGATCTCTCAGTATCAACATGATTATTATAAAAATACATCAAATGGTAGCCCAATATTTAGGAATAAGAAATAATTTCATAACATAATTATAAATATATGGGTTTTCTTAACACAATATTAAAAAATTCAGATAGAGAACTCTAGACTCCCAAGAACACATCAACAAACCACTAGGAGCTACAGATCCTACTTTGAGAAACACTAGATCAGTCTTCAATACACTGCAGCTCCACCTGGACAAGTTCAGGCATGAGAATAAGTCAGGCTGCAGAGAGTTTGAATTAGTGGAAAATCTCATAAGGGAACATACTTTTTCCTTACTTGTTTGCCTCTGATACCTTTAAAAAGAAGTCCTAAACCCTTTCTCATCTTACTCAATGTTGAAAAACATTTGGGCTTTTATACAACTCCCAGATTCCCAGAGATAAGACCCTATATCCCTCTTCTAAGTGGGGGTTCTCTACTATTCCAGCCTAATCCTGAGTTAGTGACTAAAATAATTTGTTGAAGGTATTTCATAACCTCTAAGTTCTATGTGCCATTTCTATGACACTTTGAAGTTGCCAAAAAGAGAAAAAAAATATAACTATAAGTGCATCCATTATCGATGGATGAATGGGGATTCATGAATCCCCATAACTGTCTTCTTCCAATTATTGCAGACAGTGCTAAAGATTAACCATTTTTATATTTTCTTCCAATTTTTAAAGTCTCTATACTTGCTATTGTCCTGTAATTTTTATAAACTGACTTTTGATGTGAACTGTGCTATGAAATGGCTTAGAAGTATACAAATCTCAAGGATGTCAGAACCAAGTTTTAAAAACACTAAAACCAACTAGAACAAGATTTCAAATCAGATTTATCGCATGCCCCAGGAATTGAAGAGAGATGCCAAGGAGAAAGGCTGTGTAGAGGCCCTGCCAGGGCACTACCATTAAAACATGCCTTATTCTACACATAACAAATGCTCAGATTTCCATTTGAAAATTCTTCACATTCATCATAGGTGCATATGGACTCTGATAGAGACTGGGCAGTGTTCCAATATTTTTTAAATTAATTTTCTGGCTCAAGCCAGTTAGAAGTTAATCTTACTTAAACTAAAAGAGCCTTGGCTAAAACAGACAACTACTTGTTATTTATGTTGAAAATAACTATTTTATTGCTGAATGTTACAAAAATGCACAAAAACATTCTAGCATGCTGGTTGTTTAGCTTATATTACTGAAAACCCATCATTTAAAGTATTTGAAAACGGAAAGAAGTAACAACCAAGATGGAATTCAGAATCGCAGTTGTGTGAATTGGAAAGGGGTATATTTATTTTTGTTATGCGCCAACCATGGCCAAATAGCCATGGATTCCTAGGGAGCTCTGGGTTCCAAAGTTAATAAGCACTACATTTACTTTCTACCTTCCATCATTTTCTTTCTCATTCTATTTTGGTGCTCCTGATTAAGAACATGAAACATACTCATTGCTTAAAAATAAAGAGGGGCAAGACAGAAAAGAAATAAATATCAACTGTATTCCCACCCCCAAGCAATACCCACTGCTAACATTTGCTCTATACTCTGAGTATTGTTGAGGTCTCAGAGAGAATCTCCAATAAATAACATCCCTTCTTTATGCCTGGGTTGAGAATAAATTGAGAAATAAAATAAAAGTTAAAAATATAATCTAAAATATTACTTGTATTATTGACAGAGACCTGGTTTGAATTGGTAGATCTAAAAGTAAACAACCAAAATAGCAGCCTCAGTCATCTGATTCCTGGCCTCCATACCTAAAAGGAGTTTCTTTGGAGAAGGAGCTAAATTCTGTTTCCTGAGATCCATTCCCTAGAAAGAAAAGAAGACAGACAGCAAAGATAAAGATAAAGAAGACAACGAAGAAGAGAGAAGGGACAAAAAAGAGTGTAGCTTAACCCTGCATATGCAGTAATTCTTCTGAGATTTATTCCTAAATGTATTTATCAAATATGTCACAATACCTCACCAAAAGCAAATGAGTAAAGACCCAGAAAAAAAATATTTTAGCATGGAAATCAGGAGTAGGGAAAAGGCGTTACCCAGTACTGACATTCACTTATACTTTTCTTTCCCTTTTTTCACACGGAAGTATACTTATACATACTGCTTTATAACAATATACCAGTACATTATAGGCTTTCCCCCTTTGATAAACCAGTGTTTATCAAACTTTTTTTTAATATTAGAAACAAAGAAACCATATTTTTGTGCACCATCTATTTTATACACATATATGCCTATCCCTTGTCTATTATTTCCTTAGAATAAATATCTAGAAGTAGATTCTCAAGGTTAGAGTATAGGCTTTTTGTTTGTTTGTTTTGAAATAACAGAACAGTTACTTATATCATTTTCCTGTCAACACACAAGTAATTCAATAACGATTATATTGGCCATTTCCATTGGTTGGCAGGAGGCTCTCCCACTAAACTCTCCCACGGTTTCCATTGTGTCATTTTTCTTGCCAGATTTAATTCATCTTCAGCCTGAAGAATCACCTCTTCCATTTGCCCACCCTGAAGTGGTCTTCTAATTTTTTAACATCTGGTTCTGCATTAACCATACCCAGCTTCTCATTTGTAATCTGTTCTGTATACTTTCTCTATGCTGCATTTTTAGGGATTTGTTCAAGAACATCAAGAATCTTTGTGTACAATATTCTTAGCCTCTCATGTGGACTCTCACATACAGCGAGTTCCGCAAGGCCAATAGTCTTCTCCAGCATGCCCGCCATGACAGTGCCAAGTAGGCTTTTTTATTATTATTTTGGGGAAAAAAATGTCAAGTTAGGGAAGTTGCATGTACAGCACAAAATATGTTTTTCTTGAACTGGTTAACTGTAACTTGTCAACATGACACCTGAGCTTTCCCAAATACTTTTGCATACTTTCTACAAATACTGACCTTTCCACAAAGAAAGTAAACCATCAAAAAATCAGGAAACTGGCATTGATACATGTCTATCTGTTTGGTCCCATTCAAGTTTCTGCAATTTCCCTATTATGTCCTTTATAGAAACAGTCCAGTTTGAGATCACATGTTACATGCAGTTATCATGTCTTTTTTACAATGTTGATACTTTTGAGAATTGCTCTCTACTTACATTGTCCTTAAATTTATTGTGAGAGATTCAGGTTATGAATCTTTGTCTGGTAAACACAAAAGTGTACATTCTTTTTTAAGAAAACAATTCTACCAAGTTGTACCTAATTTTTATTTGTCGTATTACTGATAATCTTCATTTGATTAAGGTAATGGTATCTGTCAGGCTTCTCCTTTGTAATGTTAATCTCTTTTCCTTGGTGATTGGTAAATATTTTCTGAGGCGGTACTTCAAAACTATATAAAAATTTCATTCCTCATTAAACTTTCAATTTATTCAATTATTTATTTATATTAGTGTAGGCACATGGTTTGCTATTTTATTCAAATGTTATTTTATTTATCTGTTACTACCATAATTTATTTTGACTCAATTTGACTCAAATTGTCTCAGATTTGGCCAGACATAGCCCTTTCAAGTTGACTTCCATGTCTTTTAGCCACGTCTCCATCATTCACGAGCACTTCTGACTTTGGGGAACAAAAAGCCATTCAAGTCTCATCTTATAATATCCCAGCTCCAGCCCTGGAATCAGCCATTTCTCCAAAGAAGCCAGTTCCTTTCACTAAAGGATGGTATTTGGAAGCTGAGCTCCAAGTCCAATGTCATTGCTATTAGGCTTTTGCTTCACTTACGCCCTCTCAGTAGCCAAAATAAAGGAATACACACACATTATCTATCTATCTATCTATCTATCTATCTATCTATCTATCTATCTATTATCTTGTATCATCTATCTATATTTCATCTTTAATGCCATGATTCATACCTTTACCTCCAATTCCAGTACAATACCACTTTCCATATTTCTAACTCCCTTCTCCTCCAGTGAATATCAGACTTCTATTTCCATTATCCTTAATAGTTGAAATTCATATTGTCAAACTAATTATGGAAAGTTTATACAAACATCTACTCCTAGGAACAATATATAGTGTCATTTCTTCAAGATGTATTTTATTTACCTATGTAGTTAGTAAAAAAATTCAGCTGTGGATGGTTGGTTGTTTAAAGCATGCTTCTCAGCATTTGACACACCCTAGTCCTGCCAGTCCCCACATGCCCATCTCAATTTTATTTAATGATTCACTTTTATCCTCATTTCCTCCCATTCACTCACCCAACAGAAGTACTCATTCTAACGTTTTTAACGTGTATTTTTTTTGTTTATATAGGTATTCTTGCAAAATATTTATTTTATATGCATTTTTAATATATGTAAATGCTATTATGTAAACAATTCTATCTTGTTTGTTGCTTTTTTCTCCAAACACTTTTAAGTTTTCATATAACTGAAGTAAAAAAATAGCTCAATTGTTATATCCATTTCTATTATTTTCACTGTTAATAAAGCTGGATATGCTTTCATACAGTTAATAAGCATTTATATTTTCTTTATGGACTGGCTATTTATATATTTTGTTCATTTTTCACTTTTCTCTATGGATTTGTATATTTTTCCTTTCCTTATTGATTTTTAAGTGTTCCTTAATATATACATGTATATATTAATCTCTAACAGAAAAAAACAAAAACATAGATATTTATTTCTTTAAACTTGATTTAAAATAACTTTGTTAGTTTTTTTGGACTATATAGAATTTCTTTAAATGTAGTCTTTTATGATTTCTGTGGGTTTTGTTTTTTTTCTGTAATGCAGATAAAAACACTCCATCTGAACTAATAACCTATGTTTTCCTCTAGTATTTTGTAGTTTAATATTTTGCTTTTTTCTTTCCAATTTAGTTTGATATGAAATCTAAGATAAGGCATTTGTCCTTTTTTTTGCCTCCCCCCAGGATAATTACCTAGTTGTCCAACACCATTCACTAAATGATCCATTCTTTCCCCAGTGATTTTAGAAGTAATCCTTATCATATATTAATTTAGATATAAAATAGGATTTGTTTATGAGGAACTTCCAGGTATAGTCAAACAGTATGTACAATCAAATAAAACTCCCCAAAAAAGGTGCAATAAAAACTGAAATCCAGCTAGGCTCTTCTGCCAGCTAAGCCAGTAGAACCCATGAGCCTGGAGAAAGGGGCACCTTTTCTAACCTCAGAGGCATCCTGAGCTAAGAGCTCCTGCAGAACTTCCCTGGCAGGATGGGGGTGAAAGGGCTCTATGAATAAAGTCACCATGTGGGCTAGCCGCACCCCTTTCCCATTTATATTTCATGTCTATTCCTGCAATAAAACACTATTAATTACCTCAGCTTATAATTGTTTAAAAATATCTGTTGGACAAGTTCCCCTTCTTATTTCCGCTCCTTATGTCCTCTTCAAAAGTTCCATCACTATTCTCTCAAGTTTATTTTTCCAAATGAACTTTGGAATCATTTTATTACATTTCCTTATCACATCTTCCTCTCTACCTTTGACCCCAAAACACTCCTTTGTTAGAATCGTGTTAAACTTATATGTCAGTTTACTTGAATCACTTCATTACTCAAATTTTCTTCTGCTCCTGAAACAAAATATGCACTTCTGACTTGAAAACACTTGACGTCTGCACTCATTCCTGTTATATCTTTACCCTCCAACCCATTACATTGTCATTTGTTAGAGGCCCTGTTTACTGGAAAGAGTGAAAGGGCCATTATTCCACAAGAAAGACAGAACACAAAATAACACTTGGAATGCAACAGCCCAATGCAACAGCCCTGGAAATGAGGGAAAACACAGATCTTAATCCAGGTCAGGTTTCTACCGCTAGTTTCAGTTCACGTGCACTCCAGCTGGTAGTGCGTGTGTTCTGTGGAAGCTGGTCATGATAAAAAGAGAATACCTTGGACCGGTTTCATGGAACGGCCTGGCCTAATGGCCAGAAGGGTCTCCTGAGATGTGGCTCTTCTGCGCCAGCATTTGCAGGCCTGGAAAGTTTGATCAAAGCAGTTTTATTGGCACAAAAATTTCTGAGTTCAAAAGATATTTTGTCCACTGAAGTCTTATATACTTAAAATACAAAAAACAAACAAACAAACAAAAAAACCAACAAACAGAAATTTTATTGCAAATAGAATTACATTATTTTTTTCCTCAATAAGGTAGAAAACAAATAATATATTGTAGATTGTCTAAAAATTATTTTGGGGAAAAAAAACAACAACCTTTTTTATTTCAAAATTATGATTTGTGGTTTTTTACTAGAATGCTAATGTCTTAAATTCTCTTCAAAATTCCATATCAGAATTTACCCAGGCCTGGTGATAGGGCTTGACAGAAAAGCCGAGCAACACAAGGCACTTATATGATTGGGCCTGACATAATGTGATTTAGGAAAATGGTACCATGCTTTAAAATGCAAAGAGAACATTGGCTCCTATCACAATCTAACAATAAAAGACGTTCTCTCACTGAGTTTCTCTTTCATTACAGGGGTGAAATAATTCTAACTGTTGCTCTTCTGCAAAAGGCAATTTGTAGCAAGAATTGCTAGAACACAGGCTTCTCATGTTGGTTCTGTGTCAACAGCCTTCCACCCAGCAACCTGAGAATACACACAGATGAAGTGCTATCAGTTCAATGGAAATTGGCTGGTTTTCAAAAAATGTGACTGTGCAAGCCAATTGTCAATTTAAAAAAAAAAAAAAAAATGAAACTCTCCAGAAACAATTTCAAAATTATACAAGTTGTTCACAGATACTCATAGTGCAGGTAAGGATCACCCATTTTCCAAATAAAAATAAGCTTCAGAAGATTTTAAATGGATACCACTATCTATAAATACAATGTTCCATTAAAAAATCTATACACTGTTAAATGAAGACTATAATAACCTAAAGTATCTAATTAATAAAATTAGATTATTTTTTTGAAAAATGTTTGTACTGTGCCATGAGTTTGGAAGAGAATTAATAAAGTGTAAGTAAATGATTGTATGGATTTATCTCATAAAAGATGATTCTAGTTTCAAGAAAGCTCTCACAGGTTAAATTTTATTTACTGAATTAAGTTTCAGATACATACTTCTTATAAATGTGAACTTTAGGCTGTTGATTTTTGAAGGAAGAAGCATAGCAGAGAGTTTTAATGAATGGGTTTTGGAGTAATAAAATAATGAGTTCCAATCTGTGCTCCAACACTTATTGGCTATGGAATCTGAACAAATAACATCCCTTCCTTTCATACCACTTTCCTCATTTCTGAAATGAAGTTGTCAAAATTACTGGAGTTAGTAAATGTGAAAAAACATTTAACATAGTCTCAAGTAAATATAAAAGTAAATGAGAGTTGTACAAGGGAACAGGGAAAACATTCAAACTTTTGCTATGTTAATAGGGTTTGTATTTAAACTGAATTGGTGTGGGCCAAAATAAAAGGAAAAACAATAACTTTGGCTAAAAAAATCAAACTATGACTGTAGATTTTTATCTGAGGCAATAAAAGATATTTCTGACATTTTTTGTCAAGAAAAATAATTTTATTTACTCATTTATTTCAAAAGATTTTATTGATATCTGTCACCATATACTAAAATTAACTCAAAATGGATCAAAGACCTAAACATAAGGCCTGAAAGAATAAATAAGATAGAAGAAAAGCATAGGCACTAAACTTATGGACCTCAGAGAGGGTTTTTGAATTTGACCTCAAAGGCAAGGGGAGTAAAAGCAAAATTAAATGAATGGGACTATGTCAAACTAAAAATCTTCTGCACAGCAAAAGAAACCATCAACAAAACAAAGAGGCAACCAACCAAATGGGAGAAGATATTTGCAAACAACGCTTCTGATAAGGGGTTATTATTCAAAATATATAAAAACTTGTACAATTCAACAACAGAAAAATAAACAATCCGAGTAAAAAATTGACAGAAGGTCTGAACAGACACTTCTCCCAAGAAGACACAAACAGCCAACAGATATACGAAAAAACGCTCAACTTCACTAGCTGTTAGGAAAATGCAAATCAAAACCACAATGAGATACCACCTCACACCTGTTAGAATGGCTATTACCAACAAGACAAATAATAATATGTGTTGGAGAGGCTGCGGAGGAAAAGGAACCCTCATACACTGTTGGTGGGAATGTAGATTGGTGCAGCCACAATGGAAGACAGAGTGGAGATTCCTCAAGAAATTAAGAGTAGAATTACCATATGACCCAGCAATCCCTCTCTTGGGTAACTACCCAAAAAATCTGAAAACACTTATCCATAAAGATATATGTACCCCAGTGTTCACTGCAGCATTATTCATAGTGGCCAAGACATGGAAACAACCAAAATGTCCTTCGATAGATGATTGGATAAAGAAGGTGTAGTATATATACACAATGGAATACATTCTGCAGTAAGAAAAGATGGAATAGTGCCTTTGGCAACAACATGAATGGATCTTGAGATTATCATGCTAAGCGAAATGAGTCAGAGAAAGTCAAGAACCATATGATTTCACTCATATGTGGGGTATAAGACTGAAAGCAACAAAGGAACATGACAAAGAAACAAAAACTCAAGTGGTTCGGTGGTTAAGCACTGGCTTGCAAAGCTGGTGGCTCTGGTTCGGGTCCCACATATGAGGGTCAGTGACGCTGCCCTCAAAAAAAAAAAAAAAAAAGGAACAAAAACTCATAGACACAGACAACAACAGTTTAGTGGTTACCAGAAGGTAAGGGGGGAGGGTGTAATATAGGAGGAGAGTCAAATATCTGGTGACGGAAGAACTGACTCTAGGTGGTGAACACACAATGCACTATATAGATGATGTATTATAGAATTGTACATCTGAAGCCTATACAATTTGACTAACCAATGTCATCCCAATAAATTTAATAAAAAATATTTTGGAAAAATGTCCTCCTCACACACAAAAAAAATATTTTATTTAAGTATAATTGACACGTATCATTATATTAGTTTCAGGTGTACAACATAATAATTGCATGATATATATATATATATATATATATATATATATATATATATATATATATATATAGTGAATGGTCACCATAATAAAGTATCATCAACATCCATTGCCACACATAGTTACAATTTGTTTGCATATGATGAGAACTTTTAAGATCTACTCACTTAGCAATGTTCACAGATACACTACAGTATTATTAACAATAGTCAATAATAATATACACTGTATCCCAATACTTATTTATTTTATAACTAGAAGTTTAAACTGTGGGCAAAAGGTACCAACTTCCAATTATGTATTTATTTTTATCTTTTAACTAATCTATGACATTTATTCAGATGTGCCAGTTTTTTAAATCAATGTATCTTTTCTTTTCCAAATTTCTCATAGCATTAATGTCCTCTTAGTCTCCTCTAATCTGTGACAGTCCCTTGCTTGGTTTGTCCTTGTCTCTCATGACCATGATTATTTTGAAGAGTAAGGGCTGAATATTTTGTAGAATGTCCCTCAAATCAAGTTTGTCTGCTGTTTCTCATGGTTATTCTGGGCTCCTGAGACACTGGGAAAGATGCCACAGGGGTAAAGTGTCCTCATTGTATCATATTGGAGATGCGTGACATTGACATGAGTGCATAGTGCATACTGGTGATGTTAACTTGGTTAAGGTGGTGTCTGCCAGGTTTCCACCACTGCAAAGTTATTTTTTTCTCTCTGTAACTAATAAATATTTGGGAGGAGATAGTTGAGACTATTGCAAATATCCTATTTTCCTTAAAGCTCTGCCCACTAATTTTAACATACATTGATCGACCTTGCCTGCAGCAGTTAATACTGTAGTGTTCTAATGGTGATTTTTCTCTTTCCCTCCCAATATTTAGAATTATCAATTGGGATTCTTTTGCAAGAAAGAGTGCTTCTTCCACCTCATCTAGTGTCAACATATGACTGAATTTGGTTTGAATCTTAAAACACTGTCTGCTCAAAGAAGTGGAATAAGTGTACTGGCAGCAGGAATGATGGTCATCAGAATTGCCCAGGAGTTCCATCATCATTCATGCAGCATTCAGTATTGATAATCTCTAATGCCAGTCACTGAGCTGGTGTAGGAAAAATGACAATGAACAGGCACAGTCTTTGCTCTTAAAGAACTCATAGCCCAATAGAGGGAATTTTATAATCAATACATGCAGGTTAAGCACTAAAATAGAAATGTTTTCCTTAGTGTTGGGGGCAGGATATGCTTAGAAATCAGGTACATTGTCACAATGTGAGGTGAATTTTGAAAGGTTATTGGGAGTGCAGCAGAGAGCCACGATGGAGAAAGGCATTCGTAGCACAGAGAATGGCACCGATGGCTGAGAAGCTTGAAATAGAAAGCTAAATACAAGGAAGTTCAAATAGCTTAGTGTGTTTATAGGTATTTGGTGATGGTCTTTAACTTATCTTGTAGATCTTTGTAATAGGAGCTACTCAAAGTCTTATAATAGGATAATTTTATTTCAGAAAATATATTCTGATAACCATTTAGAGAAGATATTGAAGCTGTGTGAAATTAGAGGTATGGGCGCCAATTAAGAAGGGACTTGGGTTACTTTTTAAATCAAGCTTAATAGTATTGGGTATCTGAGCACTAAATACAAGCGGGTATAGAAATTACAAACATTACAGTGATATGATTCTTTATTGTATTGGCAGAAGTTACCCGTCATGGAATCTTACATTTTTTATTTATCTCAATAAATTTTGAACTTTGCTCATGACACTTGAGCATTTTTTGAATATCTTAAATTCTGCATTATTGGAGTTTCAAATACTCCTAACTTCTAGGAATAGTCAATGACATAATATGATTATGGAAAAGCTAGATCTTGCAATCACTGCTTTTGTCTAGCTACCTTCACAATTGTACAATGTATATTTTCATAATGTTTAATAGTATTCAGGAAATCAAAGTAATGTAGGTACTTCTAGGAACCTATTTAATCTGCTTTCCTAAAGTTACATTTATCATCACCCTTTTAATTATTTTAAGTTAATATTTAACCTCAGCTGTTGACAAAATTTAAAGTCATGGGCATAAAGCCAATAGTTGAAGGAATTTCAGAAATGATAAGATTAAGAAGTTAATTAGGGAAGGTAAACAGTAAAGAAACATTCTAGTTATTACTGAACAACATGGACTCTAGATATACAATAAGGAGCTGATAAGACATAATGAGAAATGAATAGTCACGACAACTGAGAATATATACTACTATGACAAACTAGCAGTGGGTTCACTTTTGAGTTTATGTATAAAATATAAAGATTTTATAAGTACCAAAATATTAACCTATATAAATATAATATTTTAGAAAATTCTTTCAGAAACTGTATTAGTCAGAGTCCTGGAAGTAAACTAGTCTCTTTTTCAATACAGATCATTTAAGAGAAGTTTATTAAAATGACTAGTTATAAAGGTATGGGCAGGATTTAAGAAACGCAGTTATTCTCACAGAGTAGCACTTTGGAAAGCTATTACAACTCCTAGACCTCAAGGGGCAAGAAAAGGGAGAGGGAATGGTTACTAGAACCTATAGAAGATAACTATATGGAAAAGAATGCCTACTAGAAGTTGTGACCTTCAGTAAAGGAGCACAGCCAAATGGCAACTAGACAAGAAGAGAACAGGGAATAAATGTGCTGACCTCACTCTCCACCCACATCCCCATCTCCTGGTGGTGCTCCCCCCCATTGCCCAGCCACTATAGGAAATCTGAAGGCAATTGAAACAATTGGATGCAGTCCTGATGGATCAGTCTTCTAGGGAACAGAATATGATAAGGAAGCATGGAGAGTGAATTTAGAGGGTTAACCTGAAGATATTCAATATTTTAACCAATATTTTGTAAGATGAAAAAAAGCTATCTTTACTCAGACTGGACATTATTTTCATGTAATTCTAATGACAGAGGGATTTTAATCAATATGAGTTTTTGGATTTGGGATTTATTAAATTTGGGGAAACATATAACACAGCATACTAAATATTTCTTTTTTATCATTTTAAAATAAATTTTACAGTTTTTGGAAACAGAAGGAACATGCAAAAATACAGAAATCACACATATACTTGAGAAAGTATTTGTTGTATTTATCAAATTTATATAACAGAAGAATTTTAAAAAATACAAAATGGGTATAGTGCATAAGCTTAAAAACTTCAGTTGCCTGCTAAGCATCATGAAATCCAATTTGTCTTCAAAATGAAAATGAAAATCCACAAAAGATATTTAGAAAAATTATTTACATAATGCCCAAACATCAGAAACCACTTAGATGTCTTAGGCAAAGCATAATGTGTTTTTATGACACCAATGTTTAAAATTTCTTCTTCAAGTGAAGTATACCTTGTGGGAATCTGATTTTTTGTGTATCTGGTAGTAGAATGCTTGAATTTTCACAAGTAAAATTGAAACACTGTTGTCTCTTCATTCACTTCAAGTAATGTTTCAAAGTAGGAGCAGATCACAATTTTAGTAAGTCAAAAAAAAGTATTACAATTTATTATTTCAACCAGTGTGTGAAAGCAATTTTCTTTTTATTGCAAATATTCAAAATAAAACAATATTTAAATAAATACTGAAGAGTAAATATCTAAATGTAACTTCTTTTTTACAAATTTTATGTTCTTTTTCAGAATATTTTATTTTTTATCAGTTAAAATTAGTTTTTATTAGATAGGTCTGGGTCAAAAGTACTTTATACTATTAACTGTTTCTGGTAAGTATTATTGGTTTCATTTTTATGGAAAGGAGGTAATTTTCCCAGACCACACCACCAATAGGCAGAGGGGAATTTTAACCTATTTATTTTATTCGTTTACTGAAAGTCTCCAGACTTTTCAATTGTACTGAGTAGATTATTTTTATAGCTTTCAATTTTAATATTTTTTTGTCAATATGGTAGCATTACTTTTATTTTCTTGACAAGAACATTTAAATGTTAAACAGATGTAATAGTTCTAGTAATAATCATGAGTAATAAACCTTATTAGTATATAATTGATCTTGACAAGTCTAAAATGAATAATTTGAGATCATGTGTGAGAGAGGTGTTGTAGTGACATAGAAAGAGGGGAAAAAAATGTATTGGTTGAAGTCAGAACAATTGGATTTGGGTCTTGGTTATTTGGGTCTATGGCACAATCAATTGTGCCAGTGCAGGACACCATTTTGCCATATTAAATTAGACTGTTTTACAGGCTTCCTTGTACACATTACTCTGGTAGCTATATTCCCTTCTGTTCTGGCCTGTTTGCACCTACAAGTGCATACAGTCTGGCTTTTGAGCATCTAATGAGGCTTTTAGAAACTCATCCTTCAAACAACACCCTGAAGGCAAAAGTGCTTTTGATTTCCAATTGACAGCTTTTGTTGAGAGCGAAAAAGTTTCATTTGGAATTTCTAAAGCTGGGTTTTTCATATTAAAAAGCAAGGCTGGTAGAACTATTGGTAGGAAACCAAGGAGAAAAGAGTAGTAATTTATCAACTTTCCTGCTCAAAACAAACAAACAAACAAACAAACAAACAAACAAACAAACACCTGATTTGGGGGATTCTGGGAACAACAGTTATAGCTACTGGGATAGCTGTCACCTTACTAAAAAGTTAAGAGTAAACAAGGAGTACTCACAGGAGAAAGAGTGCCCCATCCTCTGAGTAGACGGAAAGCAAATCTCTCCATGAGCAGTGTACTCCCTGGGAGGCTGAGGACAACACTCTGCCTTCTGGCTCTCCCTGTGGGAACTAGCAGTAGGGGCTCAGTCTCCTGCTTCAGCAATTAAAATATCTCTCAAATGCTTTGTTTTAAATGTCTTAGAATTCTATTCTTTGACCAACTGAACTGAATTGTTTATTGTGATTTGAGATGAGGATCTCATTTTATTTTTATTTACATGAATTGCTAATTGTGCCAGTACCACTAAGTGGGCAGGCATCAACTCTTCATTGCTTTATAATTCCACATCACTCATATATGATAATGTTATATTTCTGGGCCTGTTTCCATGTACTTTATTCTGTTTCATTGTTTATCCATTAATGATGCATCAGCATCACACTGTTTTAATTACTACAGGTCTATAATGAGTCTTTATATCTTGAAGAAAAACTCCCCTATGGGCCAGCCCAGTGGCACACTGATTAAGAGTTGGCTTGGGACATCAACTCTGAGCAACTGGACCCCGGTTTGGATCCCACATGAGGGCCTGTGATGCTGCGCCCTCTACAGCTAAGATGGTGAACAATGGCTCAACCTGGAGCTGGGCTGCCATGGGCCAATAGTGTAGGCTGCACTGGTGTTGGCTGGCAGCAGACATGAGCTTTTGTGAGCTGCCAAGAGCCGCCATGAGCCGCTGTCCAATGGTCGGCGATCAATGGCCTCACCTGGAAAGAGCACAAGGATCACAATACCAACAGGAGCGAGTGACACGACATCCTCTACAACTACACTGAAGAACAAAAGGACAGCAACTTATCTGTTCCCCTTCCCCAATTCCCCAACGCTGCTCCCCTCCCTCAATTCCCCAATAAAATCTTAAAAGAAAAAAGAAAAACTCCCCTCTCCTGTCTTTCTTTTACACCTTTTCATCTCATTTTTCCTCCTTTTGTATCTCATTTATCTCCTCTTTTCCTTTTATTTATCCTACTTTAAAAATTTATATCTTGTCTAGAATAGAGCAAGCTTGTCAATTACATGAAAAGTAGTTTTATTTATCATGTCCTTTATCTCTTTTTTCTGTTTTTTGCAACTCGTTTCTTTTTTAATTGGTATATTAGACTTTCTGCATTTAAACACTCTCTTACATATGCAGCATTCTCTATATTTTAATTAACTAATTATTTCTTGTCTCTCTGTGTCTAAGCTTACTGGTTACCAATAAACCTAGTTTTAAATTGCAATTTCCATAGTTTTCACTTTCAGAGTTTGTTTTTGTTTTGTTTTGTTTTTGTTTTTTTCATATCTGCTCTTTTCTGTTCATGGTTCTTATTTTCTTATTATATATTTTTAAATTTCATCTTTTGTTATTTTACATTTTCACTTAATGGATTTAAATGTCCCGTTCATAGAGATCTCAATTCTATTTTGCCCATTTGTGGTGAACTAAGACATTTCTTTCCACTTATCAGTAATAAAACCAAAGCTCAATGTGGTTGGGGTCTAGATCCAGGTCCCATATCTCCCTGGTCCTTTTGGGCAACAACTCACACTTTCCATACTTATTTGTTTTCTCTATTTCTGGTATATGCATTCATAGATTAGCAAATAAAAATATTTATATATTTTTTAATTCTCTAGTGATCCTTTGAATATAATTGTTTGGACTTCTGATTGCACCCACTGTGGTCAGCAAAATATCCCACTTTACCCCTCCAATGCCAGCCTTGGTTAAACCTTTCTCCTAATGGAACCACTGCAGAGACTATAGGATGCTTTGGAGCCAAGATCTCTAGTGTTATGATATACTTCTGTATCTTCAAAACAAAGAATCATATAAATTTGATTCATTATACTCTCAGCTGAAGTAGATAACTTATTGCAATTATACATAATGTTTAGAATCAATATAACATATGTTAACTTTAGAAAAATATCACTTAAGGAATAATTGTAATTGATAAAATCTACCAAATGTCTTTATAAATAAGTTGTGTAACATTCCACTACTTCAATTGCCCTCTATACTTTAAATACCAATCACTTTTGTATAGACACTAATTACGTATGTATGAGTATGAAAAAGTAAGTTAGTGAACATCAACATTTGAGACTACATGTGGGAATTTAAATAATTACAATAAATCAGATGATTTTTTTCCTTTCCAAATGAAAATAAACATTGAAATTTTGCTAAGAAAACATTGTTCCATATTTGCAATTGACAAAATATTTGAACTCACGTTTTTTCCTCCAACAGTATGTCTCCCTGTGGTTTTAATTTAACAATTTTAAAAACAACAAACCTGATAGTATATGTTCATGGTTTAATTAATCCCAAATAAAGAAATGTGAGGCTACATATACAAAAAAAGAGTAATACCCTTGAGAAAAATGGTATTATTGCTTACAGAAAATTTGAAAATATTTTGGAAATTATTTTATTTTTTGTAGATATATTAGTGTAAAATACATAGAATATTAGTATAATTCTATGTTGATAAGTAGTATTCTAATAACATTTTCTTGGTCACTATTTCTTGGGAGAAATAATTATTCTTTTTTTTTTTTTTTTTTTTGAGGGCAGTGTCACTGGCCCTCATATGTGGAACTGAACCGGGGTGGCTGGCTTACCCAAGCCAGCGCTTAACCACCACACCACTCGGCCGGTGAAATGATTGTTCTTTATGAATATTATCTTATGATGTTTCCTAAGTTGTGATATAAATAAAAATCTCTCCCCTATGTTATATATATAAAGTCATTTTCTTAAGAAGTACATAATAGAAACTCAGAGCTTATTATAAGCCTCTGAATCAAACAATGAGAAGATATGTTGTTATAAATGCCCTTGAAGGAAATAGGAAATTGTTTAAAATAAAAGTCATTAAGAACAATGTAAAAACAACTTTAAAAAAATAGGTAAAATCCCCATACATAAATGGAAAGATGCTAACTTCAATCAAAGTCAGGAAATACTGTTTGAATTGGAAATTCCAGCTCTAAGAGATCTCCAGCAATGAAGAAATTGAAAACAAATACACACACACACACAGAGCAGATGTTTTGTGGTAGGTTATAATTGTCTAGTTCTAGAAAAAAATAAGGTATCTTAAATATAATAAAATGGCAAGTCAGCAAATCAGATGTATCTTTGAAGTCTTTGTTTTGTTTAAACAGACATTAAGATAACTAATTTATAGAATGATATTTGAGAAAATTCTTGTAAAATTGATTCCTTTGAACAAAGGTAGAAATAGAAAAGCCCTCTTGTGTTTTCAGGCAAAATACATGTTATAGCATAGAGGTTAAAAACATAGCTGAAAAAGGCATCTTTCCTTGGTGGTGATCAAATCCTCTCTTTACTACTTACTAACACTGTGACTTTAGGAAAAGAGAAGGAATGCAATATTTGAAGCAATATTAGCTGCCACTTTTCTAAAACTGATTTGAGATACCTGCTCAACTCATTCAGGATAAATTCGAAGAAAATATATCTAGATAATTATATCAACACAGATGAAACCAAATACAAAGACTAATCTTAAAAGTCATTGGAGAGAAAAACAAAAAGCACATTACCTTTAGAAGAGTAACAGAAAGACTCAAAGATGACTTTTTAATAAAATTATGGAAAGCAGTATATAATGGAATGACATTTTAACATTGCTGAAAAAAATAATCTTAACCTAGAATCTTATACCAGTAAAAATATCTTCTAAAACATATGAAAAAATAACATTTTTCTAGATAAAGAGAATCTGCAAGAAATTTTCAGCAGCAGGCTCATACTAAATATACACATATACACATACATACATACTGAAGAGAGCTGTTTTCCCTCCTCTCTTAAGTAAACCCCAGTTTATATTATATGATTTAATCTAAGCAATCATTTCAACTGTGAGGCTGCCCTGAGAATTTCCTCACCTGCCATAGGATAACATTTATTTCATTCTCTTTGGTCTATTTTTTCATACACTAAGTATAGTATTTCTTTATCTGCTGTGTAGCAATTTGTTGTCATCTGACTCTTCCTTTAGGATGAACTTGTGATAAGCAAGAGTGTAAAACAGTTCATTTGAAATCTGTTGTAAGGATTAGTGTTGTGTTCATCTTTGTATCCCTAGCAGTTAGCACATTGTCTGACATATATGTACTCTCTATGTATTTGATAAATAAATGAATGATTGAATAAATTCATGACTTTGTAATAGAGGCTGGGATGGGAAAGGAAAAAAACATAGCCTATTTTCTGAATGGTTATATCCTAATTACAATGACAAGAATTTTGCACATTAAATTGTTTAGCAAATTTATAGGCTATAAATACAGTAATAAAATGTATAATGTAGACAATAAGTTGTTTGGGATTCCAGAAAAAAATGTAAAAAAGGAAGAAGCCAGTTAGTTGGTCTCAATCAAATCTTATCAATTTTATGCATCCTAATTCAGCTTTCTTCTGAGAAATATAGAAAGTTAAGATGTTTTAGACACTGTCCTTGTCCTAAGGAACTTATAGCCCCCTACACATATCAAACAGCCTCTGAGTGGACTTGTGATTTTTGCCTGCCTAACATACTGTCCAGGTAATGGTATCCCGAATTTTCTTGAGAAGTAAATTAATCCCATTAGAGCACTGGCTTGACATGGTGTGAAAATGAGCACTCCAATGAATACTACAATTCATTTATCGGGTTGTCGGGAAAGTCATGATGCATTTTTTGCAATGAAAAACAGAAAAAAATATGTCATTGTTTTTTCAACAAGCCAATAGAAATGAGATTTTATACCAATGTCTCAAAGAATATAAGGATAGCCAAGGGTATGGAAGAAGTCAGGCTGGTGGAGGTTCAGTGAGCATGGCTGGTGGAGGTTCAGTGAGCACAGCTTCTCAAGTCTCCCTGGTTTCTGCATTAATGGCTCTCTCTGCTCTGTGCTGAGGCAAGTGTGTCCTCATTGTCTCATACTCCTACTTGCTCACGAGAAGCCATAGGGGGCAGCTGACCAACCCTCTTAAACCCCTTCGGGCATCACCCTGAATTTCTAGCAATTTTATGATTTTAATTACTGCCTTTAATAAATGTCACTTGGATCTAGTACTCCTGTTCTTTTTCTGGTGCCAGCTTTGGATGTTTCCATTACATGAAAAAATAAACTCCCTTTTCATATTAAGCTTAAGTGTTTTGAGTTATTGTTGCTTGAAACCAAAAGAATCCTGACTCAGAAAGAGTAATGACACTATATCTCATAAAGTCAAGAACCCTCCTCCTTGAACTTCTCCTGCCTTCTCATCCTTCCCTCCATTTTGATCTAGCAATAGAAAATCACTTTCATAGCCCAGACATATTATGTGGTTCAGGTGTTTCACTTATTTATACCTTTTCTGGTAAAATTTTATGTCAAGGTCCAGCACAAAGATGATAGTTATGTTTTCTTTGGAGGCTTCAATGATGACATACATCACTATCACCTCACCTACGTGCAAACTTCATCATTCCTTTCTATATCAACACTTAACCCTTTTCATATAATCTCTGAACATATAACACTAGATTGTAATTATTTCTTAATATCTGGTTATCCTCATGATTCTGTGCTTCCTGAGGGTTGTAATTCTGATTCACGTTTGTAGCTACCAGCATCTAATTTGGTGAAAGTAAAATATATATTGAATGCATAAAAATGCCAGAAAGGAAAAATAAACTGAACACAGCAATGCATTGGGTATAACTACTCCAAAAGTATTGTCTCAACTAAATAGGCATGTTTTGAGGAACTTTTTCTTATTTTTATTGCTTTGGGGTTCCCTCATCAGATTGAATATAAAGAAATCTGAAAACTTAAGGGCATTTTAAAGCATTCCCACATCAACAAATTTTCTTTATTTCACTAGGGTATTAAAATAGAATGCATGCTTTGTCAAAAATCATATCTCCTCTGAGCTATCATATTATTTCTCTTTTGAAATTTGTACATGGGGACCAAAAATTAAAGTGAGCATATAGTGGAGAAAACCTGCAATAACAATGTCATGAACAAATAATCAAATAGACCGTATTCAAAGCTGAAACTGACTTTGTTTATAATCCAACTGGGTGCTATAGTTCAAATGACTAGCAGTACTTAAAAAAAAACATACCACATTACACAAAACAACAACACACAAGAAATCAAACAAATACAATGAATACATATCAACCTTTCTGATAAATATATGTAATTATCTTCTATTTACTCTAGCAGCTTTTAATTGACATGAGTGTCTGGCTTCAAGGTCTTATGCTACCTACTAAATAAATGGACTGGAGATCACTCTATTAAAGGAGCAAGAATGCTGCCTTACGTGGGACCCAAAGGTCTGCTCCTTTGGAGTAAAATGGAACTCTCTCCTATACCAACAAGAGTGGGAGTTTAACTTGGTGCTTTTACTGAAATGATTTTTTGGTCATCTACTGAAATATACTATATTAAAGGAAAATTTCTTAATGAAAGATGAGAAATTCTGGCTATCTACTCCAAACAGGAAAGGCTAAGCTGAACTTAAAATCCTCATAAAATATAAATATTTTTTGCTGAACTTCACTAGAGGGATGGTATATTTATCTCTTTGGGCTGCCATAACAAAGTACTATTGGCTGGGTGGCTTAAGTAGTAGAAATTTATTTCTCACAGTTCTGGAATGGAGGCTGGGAAGTCCAAGGTCAAGGTGCCATCCCACTGGCTGCAGTCAGTGGGCAAAGGGTTTGAGGAAATATAGTTTCCTCTGCCATAGAACAGAAGAGACAAAGTTGAAACACACTGAGAACAGACAGGCAATTGGCATGCACTGTGATTTTAAATAGAATAATGTTTATATTTAATGCCTTACATTGACATACTCCATTTTAAGCCAGAATTAGATATAGCTCCTCTGATTTCATTAAAAAATATTCTCATAAAAAATGTAAAAACCAATTCTTTGAAGCATATACTTTTTATTGAAGATGAAATTACAAATCCAGTGCTTGAGAGACAAAAATATTGGTGTCAGGTACTATGTTTTTTTCAATAATAATTTACATTTGCTTATTGCTTAGAATAACTCAAAGCAACATAAGACAGTATTCCACACCAGAAAGTTTAAAAGCCAAATGATTTGATATTTAAACATAGTGAAAATATTTTAATCAGAAGTACTTATCTTTGAGATTTGGACAATGTTCATATTTTGTCACATTTGTTTCAGATTTGTAGTTAGAAAAAAAAGATAGATTTCACAACTAGAGGCCATTTCTCCATGCAATCCCTGCACCTCCTTTTTTGCAGGCATATATATTCTATCTATGTTGTTTATACTATTATTTGTTCTGATTTTAAATTTACATAAATTATACCAAGTGTGAATAAACCCTTAGTACTTGCTTTTTTTCTCAACATGTTTAGTTATTTATCTATGTTGATATGTCTAGAACTTCTTCATTCTTTCATTTTATTTTTGTTGCTGTTGTTGTTTGTTTTTTGTTTTTTTTGTTTTAGAGGGCAGTGTCACTGGCCCTCATATGTGGGATCCGAAACCGGGGTCGCTGGCGTCCCAAGCCAGCTGTTAACCAACGCGCCACTCAGCCGGCCCTCATTCTTTCATTTTAATTGTGCATAGTATGCTATTATATAATATATTATTTTTTGTTATCTTTCCTATTGCTTCGTAAAAGTATATATATTCTAGATTCTAGTCTTTGGGTAATCATATTGCAAATATCTTCCTCCAGTCTGTGTTATGGTTTTGGCTAAAAAGTTATAATTGAAAACAAAAGAAAAACAAAAAACTTCATTACATATTATTTTATCTACAGTTAGGAAGAGAGAAAAAACTAGAACGTTAGGTAAGACTACTAAAACAGTTTTTTATAGGATAAATCAGTGGTTTTGCATATAAATATGCACATAAGTTCCCATTCATAGACATGGCACAATACAAAACCTTGGGAAAAAGCTTTAACTTTTAAAATATTACATATTTTCCTTTTTACTGGTTGATTAACGGCTGCAAAGAAACCTGAACTCATTTCATATGGAGAACATTGGTAAAGTAGAAAGATAAAAGAAATACTGAAAACAAAGTACCTTAAAATGGAGATTCTAAGAGTAAATTGGTTCTTATTAAAAGCTCTTTCTTTTCTGTGGCATTTATATTTGGGAGTTGAGTCTATGCGTTTTATTATTCTTCTATTTATCCATTCATTCACTCTTTTTATTTTCTTAATTAATTAGTAAAATTGATCAATGAGAGTTTAAATTCAGGGTGAAAACTCATTTTGATTTAAGTGAAAAGGGATACATTTTGTAGCCAAAAGGGAAAAAAACAATTTGCAGCTGTTTGTGCCCATTTTCTTTTTAAAGTCTCTTGGATTTTTTTCTCCCTAGATTCTAAAGTCAATTCTACTCTCTTTCTTATGGAACTTGGTGATTACAATGTTCAATATGAGCAAACATGATCCTTTAAAAAACTATTTATATTCTGACAAACTGAAAATAATCATACTTCTCATAATAAAAAGCTATCTCAAGAAATCACCTAGTCAAGTCTCTTTTGTGCCTGAATTATTTTATGTCCATGTAACTTTCCTTAACATCATTCTATTTTAGTTTTCTTCAGTTTTCACTCCATGAGGTTTTCTCATTCACTAATCATTCACTCATTCATTCATTTATTTGTATTTACTTCTTTACTATCTCTTTCCTTAATTAAAATCTGAGCTATGTGAGGCTAGAAATTCTGTGTGTTTTGTTCAATGTGGTGTTCCCAAAGCACAGAACAGTGTGCAACATGTAAATTATATCCCATTTATTTTTAATGAATTACTATTTACTGAATAATTAGAGCAAGCAAGGCCAGAACAACTAAGTGACTCCTCCAAACAACACAATCTGTTAAAGGTGAAGAAAACACCATGACTCTAGTCTAAAACACTCCAGTGACTATTGCTTACTATTATTGAACATGATTTTAATCTAATACCTGTCGCTGAAAATGGGGCTCTAAAACTGACTAGTCCGGTGAGGGAAAGTAACCTCACAGGGTGATCTGATCATTAATTCCTAACTGGGCAGGTCAGGGTGGTTAGTCATGCCCCAGGCATGTGCCTTTTCTAGAAAAGGTTTATCTTTGCCTTAAGCAAGCCCTGTCCATTGTGTTTGTGCATCTAGGTTAACATACCTTTGAAATAACCACCCTTGAGAGAACACATAATGTTGTTAACTATTTGTAACCCAATCCCCGCCTTGCCTTCTCCCACTTTCACTTAATCTTCCTTATGTTTCCTCTTTAATTTCAAATGCATAAAAGAACCTGTGAAACTGTCATTCTCCAGATCATGTAAGATCTTGCTTTCTGGTAATTACCATCAGTTTTGGCTCAAATAAGCTTGTATAAAAATTTTCTATACGTTTGCATGTTCTTACATCAATATAATATTTGGAAGCCAAGGGTCAATGCTTTATTACAATGATAAATATACCTATTAACCTGAATTGATGGTGACACAAATAAGGATGTTAACAATCTTTGTGGTTTGGATTGACTCCAATATAAAGCCTATCTTTCGAAAAATGGAGGTGTGTATTTATGATCAAACTTTTGAGTAATTGGATTGTTACTAACCTTTGCTTCCTTTTTATTTTTTTCTTATTTTAAATTTTCAGCCTTGGTAAATCTGCCTTAATTATAATGTTTTTCTTTTTTTTTCTTGAGGGCAGTGTCACTGGCCCTCATATGTGGGACCCGAAACAGGGCTGCTGGCTTCCCAAGTTAGTGCTTAACCACTGGGCCACTCGGCCAGCCCTTATAATGTTTTTCTTAACTATTATTCTCAGATGATGAATGTGCAAGGTAAATTCCCTGAATCCTTGGCTATCCACAAATATCTTTCTCTCTGCCAGGGGAGTAATATCTGGTCTGACTAAAAAATTCTTAGGGTGTCATCCTATTATACTCAGTGGTCTGAGTATTAACCCATTGCTGTCCAGCTGATAAGGAGATGAACACAAGCTATTCTTTTTCTTTGCAAGTGACTTGTTATTTTTGTCTAGAAGGTTGCAGAATTTTCTCAGAGTTTTTGGAGTTCAAGAAGTTTTACCAGAAGAGGCCCTCGATATAAATCCTTTGTCATCACCACTACTTGGGATTAGAGGAGAAATTTTAATCAGCGAACTTAAATATTCATCTAACTTGGAGAAAAATTATTTTACTATTTTTTAAATCATTGTCTCTTCTCCATGTTTTCTTTTTTCCTTCTTCAGTAACTGTTATTCTACAAACTGCATATAAATTGCCTCTATCTATCCTTTAAGTCTCTTATCTTCACTTGCATTTTCCATGCATTAGTGCTTTTGTGTTGTGTTTTCAGCTGTTTCTTCCACTAGATCCTCTATTGGAGGTTTCCACCGTGCCCATACTCTATCTGCAGAGATTTTTAGTGCAAAATTATACATGATTTTTAGAAATTATCTTTTCTTTTTTTTAAACTGAGCCATCCTGCCATGTGTAGAAATTATCTTTTCTATACGTGTGTCCTTAAAAGTTCTTTCTCAAATTTTAATAAAGAACTATACCAAATGTTTTGCTGCTCTCCTTTGTACAGATGGCTGGACCCCTCATATTGAGTTTTTGTCTTTGGTCTTTTCACTGTATCTCAGCTACAGCTGCCTGAGTGCTGTCACAAGTGGGGCTCCCTAGGAAACAAAACTGGAATGGAGACGTGTGTGCAGGACCTTTATGAGGGAATGATCTTTGGGAGGTGGCAAACTTGAGCTACAATCACAGTCCCAACAAAGGCTTCTGCTTCAGCCAACCAACCCAAAGGGGAGTTCTGGAGTGGGGGGTGGCCCATTCTGAGTGGGGATGAAGGAGCTGGACCTTTGCTCTCTTGCATTGATTAGTAACTGGATGGGAGCTGCTTCCAAACAAAGTCATGACTTTGGGTTTGGCAAATTTCTCCAGCTGAGGTAATGCCTAAAGAGGACTAATAGCTGAGAGCTGGCCTCTGACACCACTCCTGGCAAAAATGATTCAGTCATTTTTGAGGGGGACCTGTGTAGTGAATCACAGAGTTAACCTTGTATGTCTAAGACCCGGTGTAGGAGGTATGCCAACTACCAAGAATATTCACTCCAATTACATTTTTAGGGAATGGAGAACTGACAACTGGGAGGATCCATGAACTAAATGAACCCACTATGAATCAGACCTGGGGGCCCAGGGTTAGCTTCTTGGGTGTGAAACCTGTGTAATTGCACAACAGCACCATGCTTAGACATACTCCATATTTGGTTTAATGCTCCACTGTTGCCACCTTTAAATTCTTAGTAATTTTTTGGCTAGGAGCCCTGCGTTTTTATTTTGCACTAGGCTTCATAAATTCCGTAGCTGGTCCCACTTTGACTTTAGGATCCCATTTATTACCTAACCCACACTGCCCCACTCTAACTCATTGGATCCCATGTTCCTCTGTCCACTAAATACATTCCCCTTTAAATTTCTGACATCTAATAAAGGCCATACATATATTAATCTACCACGTTTATTTTAATGTGAGCCTCTCATGCTGTAATTTAAGGTTCAGAATATTTATCTTTTTTGCCAATGCCTCTCATGCTTGTAGAAGAGTGTCTGGCATCTGGTATATAGTCTAGCTGAGCTAAAATAAATAGCGACTACAGGAATAAATGAATGAATCAATAAATAAATGTAGAGAAGGTTAGACAATTTCATGGTGCTACCTTTGTAGAACCTCTGATCTTTTATACCTTGTACAAATTTTCTCTAATCTTCACAGTGATCCTACAACACTGGCATTAATTTATCCATTATACAGTTTAAAAAAAAAAAGAAAGTAAGGCTTAACTAATGAGTGCAACATCCAAGATCCAAATCCAAATCTGTCTTGTTTCCAAGCTCCTATGTTGTTTGTTTGTTTTTTATTTTTCCATGACCCATCATCCCTTCTAAATGGAAATGAATTATTTGGAAAATATTAAATCTGGGCAAGATGGTGCTAAGAATAATTGTTTCTCCTGTAAGTAGTTGAGAACCTGTCCTACTGAAGGAGATTAATCCCACAATTGGGATGACAAAGACAGGGACTTTCCTTTCATCTATAATATTTTAAGCTTCTTAATTTCTGTCCCTCCTCCTCACCTGGGAAACATTCATTATCTTGCCCTTTAAAAATGTGTCCAGAAAAGTTAATGGAGGGAATATTCTGAGTCCTTTGCCCTTTGAAAGTCACTTTCCATCATTCTCTTTACATAATCACTAGAATCAGTATAGAACAGAATCCTGGAGCTGTTGCAAAATTTATTATTAACAGTACTAATTTCTCTCATGAAAGACCTCACTAGCACCCTGGAAGTACAGCAAAGTTGCCAACTAAAGAATGTGTTAATATTTATTATTTATGAAAAGATTGTCCTTAATTAAAAGAAAAAATATTGCCTTCAGTTCTTCCAAAATGAAACTGTTTCATCATAAATTACACTTTTATATTATTTATAATTGTTAATACAATATATTTTAATATTCTTAATAATATATATTTTACATAAATTTTATACTTTTATATAAAATATATTTTATATAATATATAATTATATATTCATTTGTGTATAATATAGATATTTTGTATATAAATTCCACATATATTTTATAGTAATAATATATATAGTAATAGTATATATTTTTAGGGCCGGCCAAGTGGCACGGTGGGTTAAACACTGGCTTCCGAAGCCAGCATTCAGGTCCCACATATGAGGGCCAGTGACACTACCCTCAAAAAAAAAAAAAAAAAAAATAGTATATAGTTTTATATTATATGATTTTGTTTAAGTACTTTGAAAAATAGCTTTATCAAGGCACAATTGACATAAAATAATCTACATATATTTAATTTGTACAAACTGATAAATTTACGACATATGCATATGTCATAAATGTAAAAATATCAACATCAAGATAATAAACACATCCATCATCCACAAAAGTCTGTTTATACCCCTTTTTAATCTTTCCTTCTTGTTTCTCGCTGTCTTTCCCATCTTCAAGGAAACACTGAGTTGTTTTCTGTCACTGTACATTAGTTTGTATTCTCTAGAATTTAGTATAGATGAAAACATATGTTATGTTGTCTGTATCTTCTGGCTTTTACTCAGTGACTTAATTTGAATTAATTTGTGTTGCAATGTATGCAATGTATGCCAATGGGTCATTCCTTTTAATTCCTAACTAGTATCACATGGTTCAGATATACCCCAATTTGATTATTCATTCAACTGTTGGTGGAATTTTTGTATGTTAGCCTTTGGCTACTAGAAATAAAGCTGCTATGAACATTTATGCACTAGTTTTTGTATGGATACATGCTTTCATTTCTCATGAGTAAGTACCTAGGAATGGAATGTTGGGGTTGGTCATATGGTAGGTGAATATTTAACTTTTAAAAACCTGCCAAATGTTTTCTAAAGTGGTTGTAGATTTTTACATTCCTGTCAGCAGTGTCTGAGGATTTGAGTTGTTCTACCTCCTTGTCAGCTCTTGGTATGCTCAGTCTTTAAATTTAGCTTTTAGTTGGTTTGTAGTTCTCTGTAGCTGTAGTTTTAATTTGCTCTTTCTTCATTACCAGTGATATTGAGCATCTTTCCATGGACTTAATTTCCATCCATCTATCTTCTTTGGCAAAGTGTCTGTTTAAATAGCTTGCTCATTATTTTTATCAAGTTGTTTTTTTCTCATTATGAAATTTTTCTTTTTGATAGGTTAATTGTACTTAACTTGTTCACTCTTGCCCTTAGTTTCCTGTACACACCTAAGTACTGTTATAGTAACTGTTGGGTTGTCAGAAAAGTCATGACACATTTTTTGCAATGAAAAACATAGAAAAAATACTTCATGACTTATCCAACAACCCAATATTTTCAAGTGCTTGACTGCTAATTCTATCATCTGTCATTTCTGAATTGGTTTCCATTGATTATTTCTTTTCTTCATTCTGGGTTATATTTTCATGTCTCTTTGCCAGATTTGATGCCAGATACCTTTATGCATTTCATCTTACTGGATGGTGAATATTTATCTGTTTCTATAAGTATTCTTAAATCATGTTCTGGGAAATGATTGATTGCATTATGTAGAAATCATTTGCTCACCTGGGTCTTGCTTTTAAGATTTGTTGGTCTTTATATAGCAACATTTTGTCTAAGGTAAATTTCACTCTACCAATGGGATAAAACTCTTTTGAGTACTCTGGTCAATTTGCCATGTATTACAAACTTTTTTCCACCATGGCTGCTGAGAAAAGAAACTATTCCTGGTTTTGTGTGAACTCTCAGGGACTGTTCCTTCTCCTCTTGGGTTGTTCTTTCTCTGGCTTTAGTTTTCTTACATGCATGTGCTGATCAGTACTCAGCTGATATTCAAGAGGGTAATTCTGCAAGGCTCTGAGGCTCTCTCTCTGTGAAGCTTATTCCTCCCATACCCAGCCCTAAGGCGTTTAGCCATCTTTACTTCCATGGACTTCCAACTCAGGGTGCTCAACGAAAAAAGATCATTAAGTCCTTCCAGTGTTTCCTCTCCTTGCATCATAAGTGTCTCCAGGTAGTCAGGTAGGGCTATCATAAATCTCATTTCATTTGTTTCCTGTCTCTCAGAGATCACTGTCCTTAGTTGCTGGATTTCCAATGCCTTAAAACTCACTGTTTCTGTATGATTTTCAAAGTTTTCTTTTCAGTCCGGAGGGTTACATCTTGTCTACGTTACTTTATTTTAGCAAAAAGCAGAAGTTGAGATTTCTCCATGTGATTTTTTATTGAGTACTTTCAATTCCAAAGGTAAATTTCAAATAGTACTGCTAAGTTATTCAAGAAAAAAAGAACAAAAAAAAAAAAATGAAAAATTTCAAATGTTCCCCTAAATAGTCCAAAATTCATGCTTATATTAAAAACATCTCCTTGCTTTTAGGAAACTTTGACTAGTGATATAACACCTGACAATTCTTGCTTATCCTTTATAGTTATCGGGCTTAATTTATAAATGACGTTTCATTTTGGAGTTTTTGGTTTTATTTTGAGGCTTCTATCAGAGACTTAAAAAGAAAAAGGAAATCATAATACTTCTGTGCTGTATTGCTTCTCACTTTCAGCCTTATAAGTTATCAACAAGTTAAATTATCTCAGGTCACATTTACAAACAATAAAATGTGCACGATATTTTTATGATTAAAGTTGGAAACTGTTATACTTATATAACAGTTATATAAGTGTTTATTAGTGTTTTGTTATATAAGTGTTTATTAGTGTATTAATAATAATACAGTTATTATTAGTGTTTTGTTTCTGAACCCCAGTACTTCATTTACTTAAATTTTTTTCTTTAAATATTTGGTTGTCGGAAAAGTCATGATGCATTTTTGCAACAGATGGAACTAGTTCATTTTTAGAGGTACTAGAGTCATTCACATCTATGTTATTACTATGTCATTTGACAGCTCACAGTTCTAGTTTCATTCTAAAAAAAAAATTGAGTGATTTGGTTGCATTTTGGAGATTTTTACAGCAAGTTGAAGAGGGGAGACCAAACTGTGCATTTTCGCCATATTTTACTGTTTTAATTCTGTAAAGAGAAGAATGCGCTCAAACTTGTGAAAAGTTGCGTAAAGTTTGCAGCGACAATACTCTACAAGAACATCATTGCTAACAATGGTTAATGAAATTCTATGCTGGTAATTTTGATCTCATCGATGCTCCTTGTTTAGGGAGGCCCACTGAGGTTGATGATGACAAAATAAAGGCATTGATCAAGTCAACCTACGTTACACGACACCTGAGAGATTGAAGAAACACTGAACATCCATCATTCAAGCATTCACAACCACCTGAAGAAGCTGGGATACGTAAGCCAGCTCGATATTTGGGTTCCCCATGAATTCAAAGAAGTTCATTTGACAGTGCATATAAACATCTGCAATATGCTCATTAAATATGAGGGAAACAATCCTTTTTTGAAGCGACTCATAACTGGTAAGGAGAAGTGGATTGTTTACAACAATGTGGTGTGCAAATGGTCTTGGTCCTGACGTGATGATTCGCCTCAAACGACATCAAAAGCAGGCATTCATCAAAGGAAGGTGATGCTCTGTGTGGTGGGATTTTAAGGTGTCATGTTTTTCAAGCTCCAACCAAGGAACCAAACAATCAATTTGAATGTGTACTGTTGGCAATTGGACCGCTTGAACAAATCCATCATCCAGAAACATCCAGAGCTTGTTTAATTATCAAGGAGTTGTGTTCCATCGTGGCAATGCAAGACCACATGCAAGTTTGATCACCCATCAAAAATGACTGGAGCTTGAATGGAATACGTTGCCACTCCGACCATACTCTCCTGACGTTGCACAGTCACACTTCCACTTGTTTGGTGCTCTTCAAAACCCCTTGCGTAGTATAACATTCAATTCAGGTGAGGTTGTAAATCAGCACCTTGTTCAGTTTTTCGCAAATAAAGACAGGTCCTTCTATGAACGAGAAATTATGAAGCTTGCTGAAAGATGGCAAAAGGTTATTGAAAAAACGGACAATATATCTATCATTGATTGATCTTTGTTCTTTATATAAATAAATGATCTTTGAAAAACAGAAATATGTCATGACTTTTCCGACAACCCTATAGTTTAAAATTTTTGATGATTAATTTAATAAATGGCTTGGTAAGTTGTTGGCATGGTTTTAAATATCTTACATATACTAAACGTCTAGTCTTAAAAAACAATCCTAGGAGGTAATTTTTCACCTTTTTTTCCATTGTATAAAATGGGAAACTAAAACAAAACAGTCCCTCAGCCAGGAAGTAGCAGAGCTGGTAGTCAGACCTTTCATCCTATTACTGTCTCTCATTAATTCAGATTTCTTTGTTCCTTTGCTTTTGATTATGTAGGATGTGAGGTTAAACTTTTATTAGATCCATTGACCATTGTTTGTTTTATGTTAATGCTAAATAAGGGTATAAAAATTCTTATACAATTTCATAATTTTGAGACAGTGAAACTAACTGTGCCTGATTTATTCAGGTGGAGGTATGAAAATTTAGTCATATTACTCCAAGGCAACTAGCTAGATAGGGCCAAATTGACTTATTATTACATAAATTATTCTAGACATTTTAAATGAAAATTTTATGTGGCCTAATAAAGAAAAAAACTATCATTTGGACAAAGTAATGTTCATTTTCTTTCTTTCTTTTTGCATAATTTTTCTCAAGTGCTTATTTGAGAAAATATCTTTTTCTTACTCCATTTCATTTGTTCAATTTTCACTACATCTAATTAAAATAGTAGATTAAGTAACATAAAGAGATTGGTATTATTTTTATATCACCTAAAAAGAAATTATTTTGCTAGGGCAAGAAAAAGTATAATGAATAGACAATAAGGTAGTAAGTAGGTCACAGATAAAACATCATTAGAATAGAACTATATCAACTCTGATTCTGCTACACAGAAGTATGATACAAGGATTAGCTACATAGGTATCAAGTGGGAGCTGATCAGAAATGCAGAATCCCAGGCCTAACCTCAGACCTGCTGTTTCAGCATTTGCCTGTTTACAAAATCCCCACGTTATTTGTATACACAGAGTTTGAAAAGTACTGCTCATCCTGGTTTTGCAGCTGTGTCTTCCTTCTATTCATTTATCTACCCAGTAAGAAATTATAACCTGACTAGTTATCCTTGATTAGCAACCCTTATAGGGGATGGGAGAAGGAAAGTTGAAACTTAAACTCCAAATTATTGTTTTCAAAATGAGTACTATCACCTGCTTGATTCCCTAACACCTTCCCACTCTCTACCAGGCTCTTTCAGAATACCTGAAACCAGTTAAACCTCTGAGGAATCGAATTGTCTGTACCTAAAAATATTTTGTAGTACTCTTCATCTTTGTGGTTTCTTGCTTGTCTTTCTCTTTTTTTCTACATATTGTTTTTTCCTTTAAAAATGTTTCATTTAAAAATCTGTAGAATTTAAATTTAATATAATCAAAGAAGTTATAGACATTGAAATGTTTTACTATTACAAATAATAAAATTATTGTAAAAAAATTGTAATTAAGTTCTCAAAGATTGTTCTCATGCAATTTACAATTTACTTGGAATATAGTTAGAAATGTTCCAGATATGATTAATAGTTAACTCCTTTGAAATATACTAAAGACCAAATAGTGTTCTTGAGAGATAATATAAGAAATTAGAAGAATTTTTGAAACAAATTTTTCTTGGTTTTAATAATGTAAATTCCAGTATTAAATTATTCACATTATTATTTTACTGACAGAAAGCATAAATAGGAGAAATATATTATGAAGTTTCTCTGAGAAACTTTATGTTGCTAAGTAAGAAACATATAAAGGCATGGTAGTTTGGCATAAGTATTAGAGTCCTGGATTCTGGGCTAGTTTGCTCTCTAGTGATAAAAGAGGCCATTCCTGCATTATGAAGTTAGGTGTTTTCTGGTTCTACAAGACTGGGAACTCTAAGATGGTTCATAAGAACTAAAACTGTGCCTGGAACATATCATGACACATTTGTTTTGTGGAACGAGCAAGTGTTGTCTGTGGTACTTGATTAGTTATTGTCCTATACTATTTTCAGACAGTACCAATAGTCATTATTATTGCTCATCTTCCATTTTCCATCCTAAATTACTTCCACCAGAAGAGTTACTAAAATAATAAAAATAAATCTATGTATGCCATTATCTCAAAAGGACTACATATATATATGGCTCTAAATCCTGGCTATAGTTTACAATCATTTGGAGAGACTAAAATTTGCCTAGGCCCCACCTCAGAGTAATTCTATTCAAATTTATATATTTACATATTGCCATATGTTTGATTATTTTTTCAAGTTCCTTGAGTTCTAAAGGGATACAAACCAATTCATACACCTGAAATAAGGTAGTTTGCCAACACAAATCTCTGGAATCAGTCAATGGGCAGTAATGTGATAATTATGTTGGCAAGTACACATAACAGATCACTCAAGGTTTGTCATCTTGCTCTGAATTTTTTTGTTGGTCTTCCACATCAATTTTGTGCCTTATTCTATGATATAAATATTTGTAATAGAGTACTTCTATGTAATCTGGTTCTCAGTGGCATAGTTATATATGTTGGTACCTAAGGTAATTTCAAGGTCTGTATACTCAAATCTCTTGCCTTGAGTTTAGATAATTTCAGGGAAATATAGTCTCACAGCCCAGCACCTCCTCACATACTAGCCTCATACTTAGGTAGTACATTGCCTTTTGTGGTTTTACTTGTTTTTTCTTTTCTCCCATTCCTCCCAATTCCAGTAGCATTGACTCATTTCACTAATAGCAAATGAGTTCCTTGAATCTTAAGTGGAGTAGTGTAGTCTCTTAGTGAAACTGTGGAACCGCCTGTGGTCCCATCTATGACTTCAGAGTTTTCAATCTTACTTCACCTGGGCTTATTAGAGCATTTCCTTGAAATATGCTATACAACCCTAAGGGACTGTATCAGTCAGAAAAGGATAGGTTATGCCGCAGTAACAAAAATACTTTAAGCCTCAGTGTCTTACTAACAAAGGTTTATTCCTCAGTATATTACATATACATTCTTGGCCAGTTATGTGTCATCTTTAAATAGCTTTTACATCAAGATCCAGGATGATATTGCTGCCTCTAACAGAAACATTAACAGTCAAAGTGGCAGAAGAGAAAGGAAGGATGGAAGGAAGAAAGGAAGGAAGGAAGGAAACATCATAAACCAAACATTGGCTTTTAAACCTCTGCCTCTGTGTGATATATATTCATATTCCATTAAGCAGTTAAGTCATAAGGCCACATATGACATCAATTGGTTAGAGAAGTTATGATTTCCCTTCCCTAACTGGAAAGGACAGTGCGTATTTATGCACAACAATACACTCTACTATAGACACATTACGGCAAACAAAATTTTATGCATCATTATGTGAATATCTTACTTTATTATACTTATTTATTTATGTTTGCTCCTCCACAAAACTGAGATTCCTTCAGTCAAAACAATAATTTTGTTAGTCTTTTGTTTCCTCAACTTCTAATTAGTGCCTCACACATAGTAGGCATTTGACAGCTGTTTACTGAGTAAACTTATTAAAGATAAACATGGTTAAACCACAGTTATATCCAGAGCTTACAAAATACTATTATTCCTATAATAAAACCATATGACTCTTAGGTACTGGCACTTCTAACATGCATCACTGTGCACTCAGATTGTACCTTGATATCGTCTGCTAAACACATGTCAGGCATGTGGCAGAACCTGTATCAGAATCATTAAAGAAGCTCTCAAGGAGTTTGTCTGGAGAGCAATAAAGTTTTGACTTCTGCCAAAAACATCCTGCGTATGATTCTTAAGATATAAAGAAAATGGAAGGAGGGAGTTTCTTTGTCTCACTTCTTTCATCAGTAAAATGAAGTGTGTGACAGTCACAATGGAATTTGAAATATTAGTGGACAGACACTAAACGAACGGTACAGGGAACATCATTTACATTCATCCTCAAAAGAAGAGGCTCCCCATTGTCTTCTCAAAAATAAATGTGCACACTTTACCTCCTTGTTGGATTAGTTCCTGTATGTTTAATTACATAGACTTAAGAAGTAAGCCTGTATCATTTAAGAAGGATACATTTCTGAAATTATATTTGCCTTTAAAATGTTAGGTTAAGCTCTATTTCATGATAACATGATGCTAATAGTAAACAATATTATTTTATAACTTGATATTCTATCTCAGTACAAAAAAACAGGAAGGAAAATAATAGTTTTCTATGAAATTGTGTAAGTGCATATTAAACCATTACTATTTTTCATTTTAAACAGTATTATACAAAGAAATAGATTTTTAAAAATTATTACAACAGATAAATATTAGGTACTTATTTCCTATATGAAAATAAATATTGTTTAGGTAGAAATGATATATGTTGATGTGAAAGAATTTGAATTATGTAAAATGAAATACATCAGTAAAAAAACATCTTTTGATTTAGACATAAGCTAAGCCAAAGCCTTAAATAAAAAGAGAGTAAGGAGGCAAATCTCCCACTGTTCATGATGCCTGAAATTCAGCTGTAGAAGCAGAATTCATTCCACTTAAAGTTTTTTCTTTGTTTTGTTTTGTTTTTATTAGCTGAGCCATCATGCTACCTGTTGGCAGCTTAACGGGAATTCAGCTCCGGCTGGGCATTGAACTGCTGTTGCTCAGAGCTCAGCTCACACTCTTGAGCGAGCTCTTAACCAGCTGAGCCACTCAGTCGGCCCTAAAGTTTTAAATTCCTGTTAAAATGCCTTCTGTACCTCAATAAAAATTACCTTTTAAATTGCAGATGACCTGACAGTTAGAGCCAGAATATCATCATATCCACACTCAGGTTTTCTTAAAGAAATTATTTAAATATGGATGAAACATATTGGTAGGAAACTAATTAGCCAGAATCTGAGTAATCAATGCTGTTATTTAAAAGATGGCAACAGCTTCTCTGTCCTGGGGTAGACAATGGGTCATTTTGGAGTACATCACATTTGTTTGGGATCATTTAAGTGGCTCATTTTAGCGGTATGGATTTAAGGTGATGAAGCCTTTGTGTTTGCTGTTGTTGTTAGTGTTTCCTTATAAAGACTGCTCCCTAATATTGGTAAGAAGAGTTCAAAGTCTCCTAGAAAGGATATGGGTAAATTTGCATATCACCTGAGGAACCTTGCAGAATTAAGGACATAGGAATAACTTTTGTTATGGTAGAGTTTTATTATGACCACTCTTATGGTTGAAGTTGGTCCCTACTCTGGTCTTCTGAAGGCAAAGGGCACTAGATGCTACCTAAGGAAATGCATCATGATGGCTGTAGTAGGAATCAGAGCCAAGAATAATGGAGGGTTGGGTGGAGCTGGTTCAGCCCTGCATGTGACTAAGATGGCATGCCACTTCTCATCTAGCAACCCTGGAAAGGATTGCAGAGCTCACAATGTGATGGATGAGTCACAACCTTAGGAATCCAGGTGTTAAGTATTCTTAACCATGAATAAGATGGTAGCATTGGGAGTTAGATGGGTTTTCCTCTCCGGAAATATCACTTCAACATGCTTCTGGTATATAAATTATATAAAATTGACATATTCATCTATAACTTCTTTTTGGTTCAGGATTATGATTGAAGTTCTACCCATGTTTTCAGATGAAACAACTGCCAAGTTTTCTATTGTATGTTTATACTTATTTATTCCTTTGTTGATGGACAATTAGGTTGCTTCTAAATATTTCCCTTTATGCTTTAGAGTTAGTATAGCATATAGGTCAGGAAGATGGACTCTGGAGCTAGACTTTCTCTTAAAATTCTTTTCCACCAGTTATCAGCTATGTGAATATGGCAAATTCCTTATTCTTTCTATGTCTCAAGTTTATCATCTATAAAAGGGGATGCAATTAGCATCTACCTCAGAGAGTTATTATGAAATCTAAAAGAGTTAATATAGGTGAAACATTTGGTAGAATAAGATGCTGCATAGTAAGTTACCTATCATTATTGTAAAATGGTTTTAAAATCATTCTTATATATGTGTCTTGTACATAAATGTGTAAGTTTCTCTAAGATATATATTTAGGAATGAAAGCACTGGGTCTTTTATCACGTACATCTCTAATTTTATGAGATACTGCAAACATTACAAGATACTGCAAAACTGCTTTCCAAAGGAAGTTTTATAAATTTATACTTCCCTCAGCAATGTGTGAGAATTCATTTTTCTCCACTTCCTCTCCAATACCAGGCATTTAAAAAATATTTCCCAATGTTGAATGTAAAATGGCATTTTATGGTGGTCTTATTTTTCATTCTCTAATTACCAGAGAGATTGAATACATTTTCATATGTTTATTGACAAACCTTTCATGGTTTGTCTATTCTAACCCCATATTGTTGTTTTTGTTTAATTAGATTGCCTTTCTTGATCTCACTGATTTGTAGGTAACCTTAATATTTCTGAATATTAATAGTGGCTAGAATGTTCACATTTTATAAAGTCATTTTTAGTGCTAAAGTTTTAAATTTCAATGTAGTCAAAGTTATCATTTTTCTTAGAGATTTTACATTTTATGTTTGTTTAATAAATTCATTTTACCTACTACTGTTACTAACCTACTATTGACAAGTTGCTGTTTATGTCATTACATAAAATTTTAAGTGAGTTCTTGCATACGAGATTATATAGAATATAGCATTATTTTATTCAATATGGATTACTAATTTTCTAGCACAATTTATAAAATAGTCTATTGAATAGAAATGAGGCAAATTAGAAAGATAAAATAATCAAATTTAATATATACATTTGTATGGGAACCCCACATACATGAGAGAGTCAGAGACCAAGTCATCATGGGACTCCCACAATATTGTGAGGTTTACCACCTGGAGCTCGGCGAGGTTCCCACAGTAAATATTAGACAAAAGTCTCCTTCTGGGTACTGCAGGGGGAGGGAAAAAGGAACCATTTTGAAATCAACTAAAACATACTTTTCTTAACAGGGCCTGCCTTCAGGGGAAATTATTTATCCAAAGCTTAACCTCCTGAGGCATTATCAGATCTTAACTGACCTGGAGAAAGGATAACACCCAACTCCAGCCCAATGTAGCCATCCTGTCCCACCTACGAAGATAGGGTGGGGGAACTGAGAGACTCCTGTGAAGTTCACAGTCCAGAGCACATGCTCGCTGAAAGACTGAGACCTAAGCATAGCACTGAGGAAGGCTTCTCCTCCCACATCTCACCACATGACTAAAGTCCTACTCATAGCAGTGCCTTTTACCAAGAAAAAAAATTACAAGGCAAACCAGAAGGCAAAAAAACGTAATCTGAAGAGACAGAGTAAGCACCAGAGACAGATATGAGAAGGATTTGGGAATTACCAGACTGTGAATGGAAACCATGTCCAAAATTTGACTTCTGAAGAAGTGTAATTATGCTGGGATCCACAGGGCAGTGTGAAGGGTTAAGAATGCAAGGGAGTCAGAACTAGAACCTGAGGGATATCAGAAGTGCCATACAGAACAGATGGTGTGAGACATAGAGTTGGATAAGCAAGGATAATGAGTGATGCCATTAGATTGTTCCATTCAGGGGAGTGGACCCTGGAGATAGACATGTTGTGTTCCAGTTTAGCTTTGCTACTGTGGAGGTTCAGAAGAAGCCACCCTAAGATGTGCCTCAGCGGTATGCTGATTGTTCTGAGCTAAAAGCAACTTTAGCTGCCCCTCCTTTAATTATCTAGAAGAATTTTAACTAGGGTCCTTGCTCACATAAGAGATAATTCCTTTTGACCTGTCTATAGGGCAGGGCAAACTTCTATTTACTGAACACCTGTTTTTCTCATCATCCTACAAAGACCTTTTGAAGCCTCCAAAACTTCATCCCTTGCTCATCCCAGCTCAGAATGTCATATTACTTCAATCCCCCTTTCTATCTCTGAACCTCTCATGCATGTGGGGTCTCTGACTCTCTCATATACGTGGGGCCCACGTACATAGGTATGTACTAAATTTGGTTATTTTCTCTTGCTAATCTGTCTCATGTCTATTTAATTTTTAGACCAGCTGAAAGAACCTTGAGGGTAGAGAAAAGTTTCTTCTTCCCCCATACTACTTATAATTTTATAACTTTGCATGAGCCTCTGAGCTATGAGTATCTATGCCTGCCTCATCCTATAATCTATAAAATAGTATATATGACTTAATGAGCACTTCAGTGCCAGGTACTATGAAAAGTGCTTTCAGATATTAACTATTATTTGCACCATCTCAATGAGGTAGGCACAGTATTTATTCTTACAATACCCATAATGTTAAAGTTGTTTTAAAGAGGATAAAACCACATAAAGTAATAATGGTCACATAATAAACATTCATTAGATCAAAATGGTATAATATAGAGGTTTTCTGAAACCTTAAAAGCAAATAGGAGGCAAAGGAAATCCACCCAAGTGCTGTTGCCCTTCCTGTCTATGACACGGCATTTACATTACTTTGCTTTTCTACACAGGAGAGTAAAATAGGGTTGAAATAAAGAGTGAGGTCATGGATATAAAACACTTATTGTTGGAAAATAATTCTCCAGGATCCTGTAGCATGTTTCTTTTTTTTTAAAGATTTTTATTGGGGAATTGGGGGAGGGGAACAGCGTTGGGGAATCGGGGAATGGGAACAAACAAGTTGCTGTCCTTTTGTTCTTCAGTCTACTTGTGGAGGACTTTGCTTCACTGGCCCATGTTGGTATCGTCATTGCGCTCTTCCCAGATGAGGCAGATCTGTCGCCGGCCTCTCGATGGTCGCTCACCGCGGCTATTGGCAGCTCATGCTGGCTGCTGGCCACTCATGCTGGCTGCTGGCCACTCACTGTAGCCTATGGCAGCCCACTGCAGCAGGGGCTGCAGCCTACACCATCACCGGGGCTCGCACAGCCCAGCTCCAGGTGGAGCTGTTGTTAGCTGTAGAGGGCAGTGTCACTGGCCCTCATATGTGGGATCCGAACTGGAGCTGCTGGCATCCCAAGCCAGCTCTTAATCAATGTGCCACTCGGCCGGCCCTAGCATGTTTCTTATGTTAACTTTTTTTCTGAACTATCTTTTCAAGGATTTTGTAGAAGAAACAGCTTTGGGAGATGAAGAAATTGTCTTCTATCTGGGCAGAGGCCAGGATTATTATTTTTTAAAGATGATATCTCCCTTTAGGACATAGGGTGGGCAGGTTTGCTAGCAACCCTCTATAAAAAATTGGGGGTTTTTAAACTTGAGGTTCCTCAGCTGTGACATAACCCCGCTGTTTGGATAGCATCCCAGTGAGTCCAACCCTGGGAAGTAAGGAGAACAGAGGCAAACTTGGAAGCTCGTATTGTCAGCTGTGCCATAAGCAACAAAATCCCTTGTCTATGACCCTGAAGTCTATTCTTTTCTGCTAGTTTCTATGAAACTTATTAGTTTGCAAATAGGAAAAAAATCTGAGACCATTCACAGTTCTTAGCACTTATATAATCCCTGGCCACACTTTGAGTATTGAATAAATCCTACCTTGTTAGCACTATGGTATTTTTCAGTGTGTTAATGTGGCAGATAATCAATTTAATAAAGCAACTATTTAATTTATATTTAATGCATATCTGTTAGACGCTAGTCAAGATGTGAGGAGCTAAGGTTAAAAAGCTGAGTAAGACAGATTCTCTGACTTCCCACTCTGGAGGGGAACGCATCTGTACATAGATAATAACATGTCTAAACAGTATAACAGAAATACGAATAGAGTCTAGAGGTGCATAGAAGAGGGAGAGTTTGTCTCTGCTTAAAATGTGAGATGGAGAGGAGGTATCAGGAAAGTCGTTCAGGGTAAGTAACACTTCAACTGAATTTTAAAAACTAATGGTGAGTGTGGATTTGTCAGTCACAATGGCAATATGCATTTGCAATTTTTTCTTATTATTTACTGTTACCATTTATTGTAAGCTAAGTTATTTCCCCCCAAAGCATATGTTGAGGTCCTGACTCCTGGTACTGTGAATGTGAACTTATTTATAAATAACGTCTTTGCAGATGTAATTAAGGTGAGATTATACTGGAGTAGGTTGAGCCCTTGATCTGATATGACTGGCGTCCTTAGGAGAAGAAACATAGAGTAGACACACAGAGGAGAAAACATAAAAAGACACAGACACATAGAAGGAAGGCAGCCATGTGATGACAGAGGCAAAGATAGAGTTAGACAGATACAACGAAGGAATACCAAGGATTGCTGGTAACCACCAGCAGTTGGCAAAGAGAGCATGGTCCTGCTGATGCTTTGATATTTGATTTCTTCCCCCTAGGAATGAGGGAGAATAAATTTCCATTGTTCTAAGCTACCCAGTTTGTGGTATTTTGTCACAGTAGCCCAAAGAAACTAAGATATCATTATTATCATTATTGTCTTCAATGTCATAATTGTTAGACAAGGATAAGGAAAGGATACTGCAGACAGGGAGGAAAGAAGTGTGCGAGAATAAGTTCAGAAGACCATACATTGATGAATTTCACTGTATGGGAAAGTCAGTGGTAGCTTATGAGGCTGGAAAGTGGTACTCTTCCATGGATACTTAGATCCTGAGGTAGTATGATGAGTATGGCATTTGGATGGGGACAGATTTATGTTCAAATCCCAACTGTTGTGTACCCTGGGTGTGCAATCTTGGGAACTTTAGCCATCCTCTCCAAACTGTGGTATCATCAGCGCTAGAATAGGATAACAATTAATACCTTGAAGGGCAATTCAGGAAATTTTGGGAAATAAGGATAAAATGCATGACAAGTGTTTGATACATGGCAGTCAGTGATGCTATTAGATTTGTGTGTTAGAAAGATTTTTCTGACAGTCTAGATGGTGAAAGCTGGGTAGGGTATGGCTGGAGGGAAGAGACATCCCTGAAACGGCTATTGCGACAGCCTGAAACTATAGCAGTGGCACCAGTGGGGAGAGAAATGAAGAACCGTGTAAGAAATATTTCTCCATTAAAATTAATTGGCTATTGCTGACCAATTGTATGGAAGCAGTAATGAATGAGACAGCAGTTGACTTCAAACATGCCAACTTCTATCCATTCCTGCTAATGTGTAACAAGGACATGGTATTTCAGGGATTTTGTTTTGTTTTGTTTTTCCAAATAAAGAGTGCTATTATCCCACTCTACTTAGAAGGGTAGATTTATTTATGGGCACTATCCCTCAGGTGAGGCCTAACTGGAATGTGTCTGGAGAAATTACCAGAATAAAGAGGAAATGCAGTCGTTTTACATGACAAATGGCAGGGAAAAAGATGAGTTTTTTTTTTTTTTTTTTTTTTTTTTTTGGGCAGTATCACTGGCCCTCATATGTGGGACCGAACCCGGGCCGCTGGCTTCCCAGGCCAGCGCTTAACCACCGCGCCACTTGGCCGGCCCAAAGATGAGTTTTTAATCCTGGAAAAAAAAATCAAAATTATGTATTACCAATTCAACATTAATTTAACTCAGTATATAAAAAAAAAGTCACCAATAAATTAGATTACTCAAATGTAATGTGACCCTGATACTAGAATTTGACCATATAAAGAATTGTATTAGTCACACCTTAGATTCCTTGATTTGAGTTTAACAGACTTACCCACAAAATGTTATGCTCTTAGAAAATCACACACAATACAAGGAACCCCCACCCAGGCCCCAAGCCTAAACAAACAGAAGCACAGGAAAACCATGCTTGGAGTGGTAAGTTATTTCTGCAACAAAGTAACATTCTCTTGAAAAAGTACTTAACAGGTTTTAAGAAAAGTTTCATAGATTCAGACAGACATAATAAAAATAAATAAAATATGGATACTGATAAATTTTATGCATTAGAATATTTTTTCTTTAGAAGCTTATATTTATCACATAAAATATGAATCACTGACTCGGTCACACATGCATACACACACACATACTCTCTGTTATATATTAAATATAGAACACAAGGATTTAAGACAGAATAACAAGGGGGTATGAGTGACCATTTGACTGGAAAATTTAATACTAGATGCTTCAAATGCAGGTAAGAAAAAAAAATCTGGAATTGCAGGGAGTCAAATTAATTTATAACAACTAAATAATGAGTGTGAAGTTTACCAAGTGGAAACAACAGAATGCGTCACTCCAAGATGTGCCTCAAGAGAAACTCTGTCTCCCCCTTAATGACTTAGAAGAATTTGAATTAGAGGCTTTGCCCATGATAAGAAATTATCAGAGATAACCTTTTTTTTTTTTTTAAAAAAAACCTACCAAGGTGATCCTTAGCCCAGAATGTCACATATACCTCATTTTCCATTTCTGTCTTTGAACCTCTCATACGAGTACACATGGGGTCTCTGAGTCACTCATGTATGTGGAGTTCCCATATATATGTAATTAAATCTGGTCATTTTCTCTTGCTAATCTGTCTCATGTCTATTTCATCATTAGACTAGCCAAAAGAAATTTGAGGGTAGGAGAAAGTTTCTTCCTCTCCTACAATGTCAAAAACAAAGCCCTCTCCTAGAAGACTCATCTCATTCCAAAGTTCATTTGAAAAACTGCTGGGTGATTGATTTAAACATCATTGCAATATGATAAATGGCACTGATTTACTTTTGGAGTCAGGAATATTAATGGTTATTCTGTTTGTTTTCATCTTCATGGTACATTTCGTATGAATGCCATTTAGCATAATTACTAGATACATGTATTTTCAGCTCCAACCATTCAGCATAGGAAACAGTCTTCCAATGTAGCTGAACAAAAATTGTGGACCCCAAGGTTGTTTTTCTGGTGTTGCGTGTGGACCTGTCTTTGCAACCTGGGATAGTTTTTATTAGATAACAGTAGTGGTTGCAAAACTTTGTCCTTTAAAAATGAATTTGATTTTTTAAACTACCTGTGACATTAAGATCCATGTCTGTTGAATAAGTTAATGATTAAATTGCAAAATTAAATAAGATTTTGTTATAAAGGAGGAAAAACAAAAACCTTCCAGTTTTTTTTATTCACATGGCTGAATCTGAAGACCTATCCTTCAAGATAAGAATCCACATCCAAACCCTAAGTTTTACTAAGCATATGGATAAAAGAAAAATAATGTTTTGACAAATTGTGATACTTTTTTTTAGAAAATATTTTTAAAAAATTTAAGTTTGTATCATAATTTGTATCTGATAGCATTCAACTTTCTCTTCTAGAAAAAATAAAAATGTTTTTCACTTCTCTACCTGATTATCACATTTGTATATATTCAGAGTTTCAAATATTAATTTCAAGGGTCAGTGACTACTGTCCATTTGCCACCTGGGGTCAGCTGGCTCTGAACCCACTGGTCTCTCCAGGAAACCTGCACCTCCTCCCTCAGGCACTGTTGCCATCCTGAAAGGGCCAGGCCCTGCTGCATTCCCCATGGCCTCCCCGCAACATAATGAGTTTAAAAGTTTCATGGTAAGAAAGGTCAACTGGAATAAATCCCTTGAATATTTGCGCCCCTGTTCTCTTTTGAGAGAAAGGCCTTTCTCACCCAGCAACTTTTTCAAGGGAGGCACGGCTCGATTCTCTGATCATTATTAACAGTATTAATAATAATGATTCTGCTTATTTCAGTTGGCTGAGTTTACATATGTGGAAGAGGTGACAAAATGGTTGTGGATGATAAAAGAAAAGAAGCTGATCTACAGTCCTATCTCTGGCTTTGTCTTAGGTATGACATTTCTGCTACCTCTGGAATCAGGTCGAGTGATGTCTGAAACTACAGGTAAAATACCTCTAAGTATTTCACTTTGCTGAGCCATGGCATGGAGACATATCACAAATGAAAGAAATTCCATATGGATAAAAGAAAAATGGGCCACACTTAAATTTTCTAACTTTTGATTGAGAATTTATTCATTTCATAAAACAAACATATGTATTAAGCTAGATAATAGAAATAATGTATGCAATTGCTTTTTTATTGCATCGTAATTCTATTCAATGACAATTTACAACTTACTGCTGTTTAATATACTATAAAGTATTACTTTTATAAACAGTTAGTGATAAGCATATCAAAATGACTGGAGAATTGGAAAGTATTTTATGCAAGAGCATAATTTAAGTTCAGGCCCCTCAAGCAAAATTTACATTAAATCTATTATTTTCAATATTTGATTTGTTTTGTAATTATTGGTGATAAATGTGAAAATGACCCTTCTGTATACAATCTTGATGATTAACAGATTACTGTAAGTACAACATAATGGGAGCGCTATGATGGGTAAAAGCTATTTTTTTGAAATCAGGTGGACCCAGGTTCACATCTATTCTTTATATGCACTGTGTCAGAGAGAGGGAGAGAGGGAGAGAGAGGGAAGGAGGGAAGGAGGAAGGAAGGAAGGAAGGAGAGAGGGGGAGAGGGAGGGAGAGAGAGAGAGAGAGAGAGAGAATTGGTTCTTCCTGTGGTTTCAGGTATCCATGGGGGGGACCTGGAACATATCCCCTAGGGATAACAGGGGACTACTGTAGTTCTTTGTGCTTGTGAAGATTTTGGCACCTGTTCTTTCTTCTGACCCATTGAGCTGTGCCGAACAGCACAGAGAACAGTTGTGAGCATTTTCATTTCATAGAAAAGGAAGCCCATAAATTCTTCTTTTAGTTTTCTTTTAGTAAATTAATTTTCCTTTTGGATGAGTTCAGAGAAGAGTTTAATTAATCTGAAAATTTTTCTTCACATCACTTTATCCCAAGTGTTTAGAGAAAGCTGTAGAATATATACCTTCTATAAATTAATTTATATTTCTTGACATCTCAGTTAAGATGTATGGGTGGGAAGAAAAATGAAGCCATTCTCTAAAATGAGTTTGGGTTTCATATATTTAGGCTGCCCCTGACCTGTAGCATTACCTTGGATCGTTGGCTGTATGTAAGAATTTATTTATTTTATTTATTTATTTTTTTAATTGCTGTGGTTGGATTGGCTGGAGGATGCTGTCTTCTCAGGTCTAAGCTCCTGAGTAAACTTCAGAGGAGAGGAATGCAAATGTGATTAATTTTCACTGTTATTTTCCCTACAGTTACTTTGACACTCAAATATGACTTGTTTTTTTGCTGATGGACATTTTAGAAAGTGTTGCTTCCCTATGAGTTTGTCTAATATACCATTTAATATTTAGAAAATTCAAACAAATCTAAATAGTTTGAAATAGAAAACTCAGGAGCATACAGGCAGTAAGTTCCTGAAGTGGAGAAATTGTTCTGAAGATCAAATGCCTGGGTTTTCTTTGTTTCCTTTTCTCTCTATTGCTCAGGATGAACTATGGGTTAGTTAAATGATAAGAGAGGGCACTTATTCATCAAACTCAATTAAGTTAATTTTTTTTTTAGAATACTTTGTTGCACTACCCCCACTTCAATTTTCAATCTATGTAACAACAGTCAGATAAATATGGGTAATCCCATCTTTTTACTGATGAGCTTGTGGTGTGTGTGTGTGTGTGTGTGTGTGTGTGTGTGTGTGTGTGTAGTTTGTCAATAAGCCCTCTTGTCTATTTTTGCTTCATTAGCGTTCTGAATCCCAAAGTGAGATGTCTATATTTGTGCCATCTAATTGTTCTTTGCTGCTCTTCCTTAAGAAATAGGCTTCCTTTTTCAGTTACAGAATAAACTGTCTATGCTGTTTAGATATTGATCAAATGGAACAAGTATAACTTTTATTATGGCATTCTCAAAGGACCTCTTTTTCGAAAACGAATGATTTAAACTGGCTATTCTCTTAGTCATCTTTCTTCTTTTAAAATGCAACTTTTCCATTACATTTTGTTTATTTATTTTATTATTATATGTTTTCTCTCTGAACTTTGTTTTAATGGGTCTCAAAATTCTGTGACACATTTTTGGTCAAGTTGTTTCCATTAAAAAGTACCGATTTTAAAAACTAATAACTTGAAAACTGGCACACATGCAAAAAAAAACAACTGGTCCACAAAACATTCTCCTTTCCTTCTGAAGGTTTTACAATGCATTGTAATCATTAACCAGTCTTTTACTCTTAAACTTAAATGGCCAAATGAGACAAACAGCTCTGAGACCGTTCTTCCACACTGATTAAGACTGGGGTGGCAGGTATTGGGGATTATATTCATTTAGCCTTCTGAGCTTTCTGGGCAGACTTGGTGACCTAGCGAGCTCCAGCTGCCTTCTTGTCCACTTCTTTGATGACACCCACAGCATCTGTCTGTCTCATGTCAGGAACAGCAAAACAGCCCAGAGGAGTGTTGTCAGAGCAGCTCTCAACATGGGCTTGCCTGGAACCATATCAACGATGGCAGCATCACTGGATTTTAAAAACTTCAGGCCATCTTCCAGCTTTTCCCCAGAAAGATGATCAATTTTCTCCTTTATCTCATCAAATGTGCAAGCAATGTGAGCTGTGTAACAGTCCAGCACAGGTACTTATTGGCACTGATTTGGCCTGGGTGGTTCAAGATCATCACCTGAGCCGTGAAACCAGCTGCTTCTATTGGTTGGTCATTTTTGCCCTCACCAGCCACATTAAGACAATGAACATCTTTTTTTTTTTAAAGATTGTATTGGGGAATTGGGGGAGGGGAACAGCTTTGGGGAATCGGGGAGGGGGAACAGACAAGTTGCTGTCCTTTAGTTCTTCAGTCTAGTTGTGGAGGACACTGCTTCACTGGCCCATTTTGGTATTATGATCATTGCGCTCTTCCTGTCTGAGGCAGTCAGTTGCTGGCCATTGGATGGCCATTCACAGCAGCTCACAGCAGCCCACTGCAGCCCCATTGCAGCCCCATTACAGCCTATGCTGATGCCAGTGACTCACGGCAGCCCAGTTCCAGGTTGAGCTGTTGTTCACCATCTTAGCTGTAGAGGGCACAGCTTACTGGCACATGTGGGATCCGAACCACTGGCCCTCTGCTCAGAGCTGGTGCTCCCAAGCCAACCCAACCAATGAGCCACTCGGATGGCCCCAACAGATACATTTTTGACATTGAAGCCCACACTGTCCCCAGGATGAACTCCACTCAAAGCTTAATGGTGCATTTCAACAGACTACTTCAGTTGTAATGTTAACTGGAGCAAAGATGACCACCATGCTGGGTTTGAGAACACCTGTCTCCACTCGGCCCACAGTGATGGTTACCAATACCACCAATTTTGTAGACAACCTGGAGGGACAGATGCAAAGGCTTGTCAGTTGGACGAGTTGGTGGCAGAATGCAATCCAGAACTTCAAACAGCATGGTTCCACTGGCATTGCCATCTTTGCCAGTGACTTTCCTTTCCTTGAATGAAGTAAGGCATGTTAGCAGTTGGCCAAAACTATAGCCAATTTTCTTAATGTAGGTGCTGACTTCCTTAATGATCTCCTCATATCTCCTCTGGCCACAGGGGAGCTCAGTGGAATCCATTTTGTTAACACCCACAATGAATTGTTCCACACTCCGTGTGTCAGCCAGAAGGGCTTGCTCATGGGTCTGCCCATCCTTGGAGACACCTGCTTCAAATTCACCAACACCAGCAGCAACACTCAGGACAGCACAGTCAGCCTGAGCTGTGCCTGTAATCATGTTTTTTATGAATTCTCAGTATTCTGGGGCATCAATTATGGTCACATAATACTTGCTGGTCTCGAATTTCCACAGGAAGATAATAGTGATCCATGCTCACGTTCAGCTTTCAGTTTATCCAAGGCCCAGGCATACTTGAAGGGGTCCTTTCCCATCCCAGCAGCCTCCTTCTCAGATTTTCAGTGGTTCTTCTGTCAATCCCACTTTTGTAGATGACCAGTAGTGGTAGACTTGCCAGAATCTACGTGTCCAGTGACAATGATGTTGTCGAGTGTTTTCCTTTGCTAGTTTGGCTTAGATTCAGTGGTGGTTTTCACTACACCTATGTCCTGGTGGCAAACCTGTTGTGAAAAAGCTTCCCATGACATTTTAGATCTTAATGTGCTTTTTAGTAACTTTTTAAATTGTTGCTTATTTAAGTTAAATGAATTAAACAATCTTTCAATACATGCATATAATCTTAATTGTTGGGGCCTATGGTGGTGAAGTTTGTTTGAAGGATTTTTATAAAATATTTAGGGGCTGCTGAGTGGCACGGTGGTTAAGCGCTGGCTTGGGAAGCCAGTGGCCCCGGTTTGGGTCCCACATGTGAGGGCCAGTGACAATGCCCTCAAAAAAAAAAAAAGAAAAAGAAAAAAAAAATATATATATATATATATGCCGATTCCTTAATACAGAAAGGCAAAAATGATTATTCTCAAGAATGTTTCTTTCTTTTTTTTTTTTTTCTTAACTGAGCCATCCTGCCACCTGTTGGCAGTTCAGCAGCAGCTCAGCTCGGACAGGGCATCGAACTGCTGTTGCTCAGAGCTCAGCTCGCGCTCTTGAGTGAGCTCTTAACCAACTAAGCCACTTGGCCAGCCACAAGAATGTTTCTTAAATATTCAGCACAAAAAAATTAGATAGGAAAAGCAGGGGTTCAGCAAGTGTATAATGGTATTTGTGTGTGTGTGTTGATTAGATGGTAAGGCTGACACAAATGTACTAAAAATAGTAGGGTAAAGAATGCTGAATATTAAAATCACTTAACAGCCATTTTATTTTTCTAAGTTTGGCATTGAGATCAGATATACAGTTGTTCAAAATAGATGAAATAAACAACAACAACAAAACATCTATTAGCTTTATTTGTAAAAACTAAACTGAAGATATTTAAGGGAAAAAATCATACTGTGATTACTTGCCTTACCTAATTGCAGGAAAACTATCGGATCACTGAAAGAGCAACTGTTAAGCTTACTTAGATTTCTCTATAATATGTTCTCTCTCCTCTGGTATTTTTCACTCCTATTTATTAATTTGTTGCCTTTTTGGTGATGAAGTTCTCAACTTTTTCACTAGTAGAAGAGCATTTAAAAATAAGTTGTTGTGTCATATTCTCAAATGCATAAACCAGGACATTTCAGTTTACCAAATAAGCTGGTGAGTGAATGCAATCCAGAATATCAGTTTAACAAAGTCTCTTAAGTCCCAGTTAAACATATTTGAAATAAGACCTAAAATTTAATTTTCTTTCAACAGTGTCATCTATTGTTCATTGTTTTCAAAACCAGAAGTCAAATTTTCACAGAGTAAGTAAGTATGTACAAACAACTGTGCCCGATCCCAAGTTCTGGCTTAAAGAGAACAGAACAGACATGTTCCTGCTACTTTAGGTAGGAAAATTAGTCAGTGATTACTTTTAAGTAAATAAAGAATTTAATGACAATAAGTATATTGTTTAAAACTAGATTATCAGAGGGTAGTCAGAGAGATTCAAAACATGAGAAGGATTCAACATGCCATGGTTGACTGGAGATAGAGGGAGCCAAGACCTTAGGAGTATGGGTGAATTTAGAGCTCAGAACAGCCCCCACCTGACTGTTAGCAAAGAAACAGGGGCCCCTCAGTCCTACAGCCACAAGGAACTGTATTCAGCCCTGAACAAGAATGAGCTTGGAGCAGATTCTACCACAGAGCCTCCAGAGGGAATGCAGACTAGCCCATATCTTGATCTCAGCCTTGTGTGGCTCTAAACAGAGAACACAGTCACACCACGTCTGGAAGTCTGATTTCTGGACTGTGAGCTAATAAATAGGTGCTGTTAGAAGTGGCTAAAAAAAACAAATAAACAAAACTAGATAATTGGTTGGCCACAAGAGTGTATAACCTGGTAAACCATCCCAGCCTCAGAGTTCAGGAAGTGTTTTCCTTGGAACTAATTCTAAGTCATGAAGGAGAATAGCACTTACATAGTCAAAGATAAAAGAGCGCTGTAGGCAAAAGGAAGTTGCGGCAAAGGCTTTGAGAGGACAAACAGTCCAATAGATATAGGAAATGAGAGAAGCCCAGGAGAGCTGGTGTGGAAAGAACATTAACAAAGTGTCCCTTTAAGAGGCTGAGAATCCCAAAGCACTATAATTTGCAGGCTCTTGTAGATCATGCTCAGGATATTGGAAGAATCCAGGTGTGAAATGATGAACTATACTGGTGGTAGTGAAAGTAGAGAGAAATAGATCACCAATGCATTTGTAAGGCAAAATCAATAGAAAGGGGCTGTCTGCAGATCAGAGCAAGGATATGAGGAATTGGGAGAGGTCCAACATGACTCCAAGGTCAGTGGATGGTGATGTATCAGAGGCTAGAAAATGAGAAAAAAGTTAAGTTTGCAAATGAAGATCAAAAGTGATTTTGGATTTATTAATTTGTGATACCTATGAGACATGCCCATTAGGGCACTGAAAATAGGAATTTGGAGCTTGACCTGGGGAAATAAATTTGGGAGTCTTCAGCATCAATATAATATATTGGTCAGAGATTAGTTTAAGTTGTTCTAATGAAAAGAATGCCAAACACAATAGGTTAAACAATATAAAAATCTACTTCTATCTGTTCCAGTGAAGAGGAAGGTGGTACAGGGCTGGCCAGGTAACTCCATTTATTTCAGCAAATGGTTTCATTGCTGAATTCAAGGGGACTGCTCCAGCCTATGCCATCCTGAATGCATTCCAGCACAAAGGAAAGGGAAAAGAGCAGGACACTTCTTTCCTTTGAAGGACAGTGGAAGTTAGACATGTCACTTACACTCCTGTGACATAAGCAAGAAAACTGTGCTCCATGTTTAATAACATGGTGTTCCCTTGTGAACTTCACTACAACAGATAGAAGGCTGTTTACCAGGAGCAGAAGTGGCAAATTTTTTGAGAAAACTTGTCATGAGGAAGTAGAGAATGGGGTGGAAGCTGGAGGTGTAAGAGGGATTTAAGGAGGGCTCTTTTCAGATTCAACAATTCAACTCTTATAGGATAAATTATAAATGCATACAATTTAAAGACATTGAGAAAAAGGGCCATAATTGGTGATGGAATAATTGTCTCTAGACAGTATTTGTCTCCAGAAGTATTTGTGGACTTTGTGGCAGAATTTCGATGTCATTTCATTTGCTGTTTTATATCTGTAATAGAAGGTAGAGTCATCTGCTGAGAGTGACTGAGGAGGTGGCAGCAGGAGTCAGAATGCTGAGGAGAGAGGATATTTGAAAACATCATGGAGGTCAAGTCAGCCATGTGCAGATGAGCAGATTGTACCCCACTCATCTTTAGGGGCTGCCATTCACACAGGTTACCCTGAGAACAACGTTTCCTAGAGTTATAAGGTACACAACCACAAGGCTCAGTGCAGGCACTGACATCTGTAGAGTGTCAATGGAAAACTGACCAGAGACCCTGTTACGTTGTATGGCCATTTGTAGTTGTCAGCCTGAATCTATAATGTATGTTGTTGTTGTCGTTTTTAAGCACTCATTAGCAAAGAAACTGCATTCCTGTTCCCCACCCTCTACACTTGGATTTCTAAAACTTTATCATTTTATCAGTTTTCTTATTTATTTTAACTGTTTCTTTTTCTTACTCTGCCTTATTTGAAAACTTGTTCAAGAAAATTCTACCTTTTCTCTTAATACTCATTCTTCAGCTTTTTCCCTTTTTCTCCATATTTAATATTTTTGTTTTATATACTTACTGTTTAAACCTTAGCTTTTAAAAGGAAATAACATCTTAATATACTTGTGAACTTGTACTCTCATTCTCTTTCCTTATGTCAGCTTTCTTCAATTTTGAGTGCCATTTCCTTATAGCAACCCAACTTCTCTCATTCTATTTGGTTTGTAGGGATATTTTTGTTTGTTTGTTTGTCTTAGGTACTGTGTCTTCTAAAATCATCTCACTTTTTAGTTTACTTTAATGTATTAAATTAGGAATAACAAATAGATTGTATCAGGAGGGGCTAGCTCTGATAAATTATGCCTGCTGTGAACAAAATGTTGAAAATGTGCCAGACATTCTCTGTACATTATTAACTTCCTTCCTGACTATGTTTATTATAAACAAACAAGTGAAGAAGTACAACAAATAAACTGAGGTTTTGGTTCTCTGGAATGTAACACTGGTTTCATTTCTATCCAGAGACATAAGGGTGACTTGAACAAAACAGAAATTCTGTACAGCTTTTGAAGTCTAAGAAGTGGGAACCAGGAGTTCTTAACTGTATAGTTTTACTGCTCACTTTATTCTTACATCACAGTGGCTATCCCTAAGAAGAGGTTTGACAGGCAGTATCTAGACTTGCTAGCTCTCAAAGAAACAATTCAGATATCTGAGTTTAATACACTTATGAAATCCACCATGTGACTGATCTCTGACTATTTTTCTAGAAAGACAATGTCCTTGTAGGGAGTCCACACTGATTACTAAAAATCTATGACATTTTGATATCACCTTTTCCTATATCTCTACAATGAGAGAATGGTGGAAATGCATGGGGCAGAGAAACGTAGATGGCTACTGGTTTGGTCTTTAAACTTTGAATCAAAATGTCAAGGACTGAGAATGTAAATAGCTCAAAATGCAAATGAGTCTTTCAGGATCAATATAGTCATATATTTAGCTATGTTAAAAAAAATGGCTGGTTCAACAGCGGTTCTAAGTATGGTCCAATGAAGAATTTTCTTTGGTTAAGCTATTTCCCAGGAGACAAATTAACTTGAGGTTCGATTTTCATGTATATAGGGTAAATCTTATGATTCAAGAGAAAGTTCTAGATCTATCTACAGCCAGTACTGATATCTGTATTTATGCAGGGATAGAAAAGTCCTACATTTTAAATAGAATCACAATAAGTTTCTTAATTTCCATAATTAAATATCAGCTATGATAACATCATGCCTGGTGTTTAGAATCTATAGACTTTTCTTTTTTTTTTTTTCAATAAGTAACAAAGCAGAACTCAACTTCAGATATCCTCATCAGCTCTTAGTAATCTGGGATAATTGGGTATCACTCAAGAAACAATCTAAGTGAGCGGTTTTCAGACTGCACCTTATGAGGCACCAGGGTTTCTCCAGAGAGTTTTCAAGTTAACCTTAAGAAGCTTTCTGGATAGATGAAACACCATGTCTAATCCTTACCCTTTGTAAAAAAAGGGTGGTCTACTTTGATATGTTATAAGTAGTTAGACCGTGTACAAACATTCATTGGGAAAGCATATTTCTCAAACAAAAATGAGGTTTGAAAATCGTTGTTCTAAGGATCATAGCAACCATCCCTTTCTATACATTCTTTAAACTCAATCCCTGAATCACATGGAATGAAAATCTAACATGCATGTAGAGATCGTCTTTTAGCATAGATAGATAGATGGATAGATGGATAGATAGATAGATAGATAGATAGATAGATAGATAGATAGATAGATAGATGATTGATAGATAACCTTGACAAATGCTCATTCTTGGCTCTAGAGTGAGGTCTTATTTACTGCTGACCAAAGTAATCCCACTTTCCTTATTACAGTTATTGATTTAGAAATGTGTATATGACTCCTTTTCTGTGAAACAATATGAAAAGAGGACTTTATGAGGGCTTCTGGAAAGAGAAACTGATAGCTCCTCTGGAGAGCAATGACAATTCAATTCTGACTGTCAAAGAAAAAGCATTTCACCATGATTTCACCTGGAAGATATCCTTGGAACATAAGAACTAGATTTAGAATGGATCTGGCATGATGGATGATTGAACCAAAAGATGGAAAAAATTCATGAACTTTATTATAATGCTAAGCTCTGGATCAAGCATTTTTAAAGCTTGACCTCCCTTTGATTTTCATTTATGTGAAACAATATGTGTAATATATGTTCTATTGTTTAAGACACTTTTTTTTGGCTACTTTCAACTTAATATATATATTAAAGTGTTCAAAGAGTCACAATTATGGGCTAATGCTGGAATTTAGGGTTTAGAGAAATTTTGATGCTCTGGAGAAAAGTTTTCAATGACCTCAGGAGCCTAATAAGGATGTAGGTTAGTGTTAACACTGGGGAATAGAGTAGTGATTCATATTGTCGAATGACTTATTGAACATGGAACATAAGAATAGCTTTTCCTAGACATGGGTCCAGTGTAAGGATCATTACAAGGGAAGATTTATATTTCAGTTAAGGCCAAAGAATGGAGAAAAAGAGGATTTTATGAAAAGTTTGAGTTCAGAGGAGAGCTTAGTAAATACGGAATGTGTTTTCTAGAAAGCAGAACAGAAAAGGTTTTCAGGAAAGATGGGACTTGGAAAAGTCAGAGGGAAAACTCCCAAATATATATGGCAAAAGAATGATTATCAGTGGAGACACTAATAAAGATGGAGATGAGGCATAGTGAAAATGGCTGACTTTGAAGTATTTTGTCACACTGCCATTTCAGTGGGTATTGGGCATGAAGAAAGTAGCAAACAGGTTTTCAAAGAGAAATTGATGTAAAGGTTGTTATGCAAAATCTAAAGAAATCCTTTATCTACTGTGAGTGGATTGAATTAGTTTCTAGAAACCTCTCAGTGCAGGCAAGGAGTCTCAACAGGTGAGCAAACTCAGGAGAGTTTGTTCCTATGGAAATGATACTCTTGTACAAATGAATGGACTTCTCAGTTCTCAGGGAGCATCAGTCACCGAAGAGGATTTGAAGCTTTAGCCTCTCTGTGTAGAACATACAATATCCTTTCTAAGGACAGACTACGTTCTTTTGATATAAGTAAGATAACCAAGGATGTAAAATAAGCTTTTCACACGACTATGAATCCTTACATAAAAGTTTATATTTCTTCCTTGGTTATCTTACCTATATGTTCAGTGAGAGAATATCTTAGTATATGAAGATATTTTCCTTCAAAGGAGTTTGTAAATAAATATTCTTTCTTCTATAAGAATGTTGTATTGTAAAACAGCTTAAAGAGGACTTCCGGTAAAATGGCGGAATAGACAGGCGCTGTGCTAACTGCCTCCCAGGATCACACCAAAATTACAAACAATTTATACAACATTCAACCCCGGAGGTCCCCAGAACCCTAGATGAAGAGAACCACTAAACGAAGAACTTAAAGAGGAGGCCACATCAAGTCTGGTAGGACGGGCGGAGACGAGAGAGGGCGAACCCCGTGAGGGAAGCCCCAGCTGTGGAGAGGCTTCTCCTGTTGGGGGAGAGACCCTCCGGCAGCATACCAAGCTCACCAGCCCAGAGTTCCTTTGCCGGGAAGAGGTGTTCTAAGACAGCCGGCAGTAAATTAGTGAGGACTCTCTTTGCTCAGCTGGGTGAGGCTAAGAGCGGCTGGAGAATCAGTGGGGCCGGTGCCCTGGCTTGCTCACCGGTGAGCACTCACCTGGTTCCTGGTGGAGGGAGTACCTGTGTGAGCCGGGCCCAGGAACCTGTGGGGATGGACTGAATTGAGCACCTTTGGTGCAAAGGCTGGAGGTTTCTGGACTATTGTTCCTCTGGTGTGGAGCTTGCACACGAGTGGTGTACAGGAGGGCGCCATTTTGTCAGGGTTGGGCCCTCTCACAAAGGGTCAGGTCCAGGACCCCATTGGTCTGGTGGAATTGGCGCAGAAGTGCGTGTGTGCGTGCATGCATATGCGGCCTTGGATCCCCATCCTCTGCCGGCTTATACTGCGTTGCCAGGGAAATGCTGGGTGGGTGCCCTCTGGCTCCAACAGGCTGCTCACTGAGACGCAGGAGTGCGCAAGCCGCCTCGGGTCCTGGCTGTCCGCACTGCACTTGCAGAGTTGCCAGGCTGGTGATTGGTTGTCGGGCTGCTCGGCCTGATCTGCGAGTGGCTGATTGGGACAGGCTGAGACTGGGAGTTTTCCTGGGAGTGTTGGGCCATGAGCTGTGTGCCTGTGTGATCCAGCCAGGGCTCTCCTGGTGATCTATCTAATACATCAAAGCAATCCCAGAGCAACAGCCAGAATGGGGAAACAAACAAACATGTCACAAGTAAAAGATCAGAAGAAACCTCTAGAAATGGAACCAAATGAAACAGAGGGAGCCAACCCTTCAGAGACAGAGTTTAGAACACTGATGATAAAGTGTTTAACAAACTTAGTGAGGACATAAGGAAGGATAGAGAAATCATAAAACACAACCAGTTAGAAGTAAAGAATACAATAACTGAAATGAAGAACACACTCGAAGGAATCACCAGTAGAGTAGATGAAGCAGAGGAGTGGATCAGCAATTTGTAAGACAAAATAGCAGAAATCACCCAGTTGGCCCAACAAAAAGACCAAAGAATAAAAAACAATGAAAATAGTTTAAGAGCCTTACAGGACAATATGAAGCACAACCATGTTCGAATCACAGGAATACCAGAAGGAGAAAAGAAGCAAGGGGTCGAGAATGTATTTGAAAAAATAATGACTGAAAACTTCCCTACCCTGGTGAAGGCAATTAACATACATGCCCAGGAAGTGCAGAGGATTCCAAACAAGCTGAATCCAAACTGGTCCACACCAAGACAGATCATAGTTAAAATGGCAAAGGTTAAAGACAGAGACAGAATCCTAAAAGCAGCAAGAGAAAGACAGCAGGTTACATACAAAGGAACTCCTATTAGACTAACAGCTGACTTGTCTACAGAAACTCTGCAGGCCAGAAGGGAGTGGCAAGAGATATTCAAAGTGACACAAAATAAAGGCCTACAACCAAGATTGCTTTACCCAGCATGGCTATCACTTAAAATTGAAGGAGAAATAAAGAGCTTCTCAGAAAAGAAGCTTAAGGAGTTCATTACCACCAAGCCAGCATTGCAAGAAATGTTAAAAGGGCTTTTTTAAACAAAAGATACGGGTAAACAAGCTAACCCAGTAAGACCAGGAATACAAATAATAAAATGGCAATACATATGCACCTATCAATAATCATTTTAAATGTGAATGGGCTAAATGCTCCAATCAAAAGACAGAGAGTGGCTGAGTGGATAAGAAAATAGGACACATGTATATGCTGTTTACAGATGGAATAAGATATTTCATGCAAATGAAAATGAGGGGAAAAAAAAGCTGGAGTAGCAGTACTTATTTTGGACAAAATAGACTTTAAAATGACTACAATAAAAGACAAAGAAGGGCATTATAACCCTAATAAACATCTATGCACCCAACATAGGAACTTTTAATTATATGTAACAGATTTTGACAGACATAAAGACAGAGATCAACAGTAACATTATCACAGTAGGGGACTTCAACACCCCATTGTCACCAATGGATAGACCCTTTAGACAGAAAATCAACACAGAAAGAGTGGCCTTAAACAACACTTTAGACCAGCTGGACTTGGTCGATGTTTTTAGAGCATTTCACCCTGAAAAAACAGAATATACATTCTTCCCAGGTGCACATGGGACATTTTCCAAGATAGACCACGTTAAGCCACAAAACAAGTCTCAGTAAATTTAGAAGATTGAAATCATATCAAGCAGATATAAAGGAAAAACTGATGGTTGCTGGCTGGGAGGGAGTGGGGATGAGGGAGAGGGGGAAGGTTTTGGACAGCTTAGGGGGGTGACTACAATGTTGCCACAGGGATATGGGGGGCAGTTCTGGGAATGTAATTGATAATGTTGTGAAGAGACTATTATGTTAAGTGAAATAAGTCAGTCGGAGAAAGACAAATACCATATGATCTCACTTATATGTGGAATCTGAAAAACTGAATGAACGAGCAAAGTAAACAGACTCATAGATATAGAGGAAAAACTGAGGGTTGCTAGTTGGGAGAGGGATGGGGATAGGGGAGAAGGGGAAGGGATTAGACAGCATAAATAGACAACTACAATATTGCCACAGGGTTACAAAACACAGTTCAGGGAATATAATAATGTAAAAATTTTGTGGTGTGTCAGATAGTCACATGTCTTGTTAGGGAGACCACTTCATGGATGGAGTAGAGGCTTGATCACTGCGCTATACACCTGAAGCTGATGTTGTATAATATTGTATGCTAACTGTAACTGAATATATAGATAGTCATGGAATGTGGAGTATACTGTAGAAGGCAATCAAAGGAATTGTAATGGATATGTATGATATGGGGGGGAGGAGTGGGGTGGCAAACTGGGGGAGGGGGTTATCGCTTTGCGGGGTAAAAAGTATAACTATTGCATTGTGTTGTACACCTGAAACTAATTTAAAAAAAATGTTTATTTCACTATAAAAGATTATAAAAAAAAAAAGACAGCTTAAAGAACTTGCTTTATTTCCTCACAACATTCATGAAACTAAAAGGTTATAGGGAAAAAAGAGGTTTAAAATTAGGTTATTGAGTGAAAACAATGTATTTTATTATAAAGCCAACTCAGAAAGACTATAAATTAGTATAATCATTTTATATGGAGAATTATGTAGTTAAGGATTTTTGACATAGATACAAGATTTGGGGAACTAAATACTTGACATATATTTTACAGAATTGTTTTCCAAATAAAAGAGATAAGTGACATAGAAAAAACTTTCTAAAATAAAAATATTTCTGGAAAGTTTCCTGTTTCACTATATTCTAGTAGTTTTTAATTATGTTGTTTTTGTTGCCTCAAATATCTTTCCTTTTTCTGTGGACCTATCAAATATACAGGAGGTGCCAAAAATATGTATACACATTTTAAGAAAGGAAAACTGTATTAAATTTGTAATACTCAATATATACTGGTAACAAAAGATGAATACAAGTCACGTTTGACTTCTGCAATTATAGAAGGTGCTCAAAGTGGTTACCATCAGTGTCCAGACACTTCTGATTATGGCTAACTACTGCTTGAGCAACATTGATCAAAGTGTCCACTTGTGTACATTTTGGGGGCACCCCTGGTATATATATATATATCAATTTCTCAAAGATTAAGGCCTAATATTTTTCTAACTTAAATGCACCAACGTATGAACCCAGTTTTTAACCATAAATGTGTGTAGAAGTTTTACTTTAGCAATGCTGTACCTGTTTAAGTCTATAGGAAAATGATAATAACTTGCTATTGATATGTTTTATATATATATATATATATATATATATATATATATATATATTACGTATATATATACATATATAACATATCACATAAAATTTGAGTGTCTATATATATATATATATATATATATATATATATATATATATATATATAATTTAAAAATTCTAACACCCAAAATTTATGTGCACTCATTAAATGATTTTGAGTTTACCAATGAGTTCTTACCGGGCAGTGCTATTTTACAATTATATATACAACATACAATTATATATACAACAGCACAAATGGAGTCAACCTATATTCATTTAGAAGCACCAAAAAGAATGATCCAGAATCACTTATTGTTGATACTTCCCTTTATATTCTATTGCTGTTCTTGATTCAACTTGAGAGCAGTTTAGGATACTATTTTTGTCAGTAGGGCAAATGCCACTGAATCCTGGTGATTTTCTGATCTAATCAGTTTGAGTAGTTAATTAGGATGCGTTTATGGGATTTGGCTTCTCAGGGTAAGTAGCTATTTCAGTGTCTAAACACACTTATCTTCTTTTACAGTGGTTAACAAGCATCTAATAGAATGATGGATTACCAAATGTCATTCTATAAATATTTGTTGTGTTTCTAAACAACACATCTTTTGACTTGAAGTTTTTGTTCATAGGAAATCTGACAATAATTAATTATTATCACATGCTCAATAAATTACAAGTGTTTAGTTTAAAAAACTTATGAAGACCTTCCTTTAGGTGAATATTATTTTAATAGTATGAATATTGTTGCTTGAAAGATATATATATATATATATATATATATATATATATATATATATATGATTTTCTTGGGGAATTGGGAGAGGGAAACAGTGTTGGGGAATTGGAAGAGGGGACCAGCCAAGTTCTTGCTCTTCAATCTGTGTTGTGGAGGGTGCCAGTCGCCATCTGGTTTCCTGTTGGCAGCTCGTGACCTCTAAGCTCAAGGTGCTGTGTTCAATCTTAGTTGTGGGTGGGCGTAGCCACCATCCCATGCGGGAGTCAAACCAGCAGACTTGTTGTTAAGAGCACCCGTCCTATCCACTGAGCCATCTGGGCAGCAACTCAGCTCAAGGTGCCATGTTCAGTCTTTTAGTTGGGGGTGGGCGTAGCCCACCATTGAACAGGCAATCTTGTTGTTACATGAGCTGAGCCATCCTGCCACCTGTTGGCAGCTCAGTGACAGCTCAGCTTGGGCCCAGCGTTCACTGGCCCATGTGGGAATCGAACCAGCGGCCCTGTTGCTCAGAGCACACGCTCTAAGCCAACTCTTAACCAACTGAGCCACTCGGCTGGCCCCTGTTGCTTGAAATATTTATAATTGTGTAGGGAAGTTGGGCCTTTTGAAAATATTTGTAAAGTATAGTCTTAGAGAGAGTCTCAGGGAAATTAAATAATTGAAATAAGGTTTGGAGTATGTTTTTGGTTTAGGGTATATTTTCTCCATGAAATAAGGAACACTAAAACATTTGGAGCATAATTATATGAGAAATAAGGGTCTAGTAAAATAATGTGAATGATGAGCAGTTGACTGGTATAAATGTAATGAGTTCATACAAAACTTAAACAAAGAGGTAGTGACTTATCCATATTTTTAGTCTCTTTCTCAAGAAGCCTCTCTGTTTCTTTTAGGTTGTAAATTTTTTCCCCTCACTTTTTTGTCATGAATAACTTTATCAATTTTCCTTCTGCTCTGAATTTTTGCCTTTTCCCAACTGTCTTCTTATTAATTATTTTATTTATTTATTCCAAATTTATTGGCTTCTGTTTATCTGCAAATGTTGCTCCAAGCACTGCGACTCCAAAAATATATGAGGACTGACAATTAAATTTGTGAACTCATCCTAGAAAAAGTGCTACATACCTCACTGCTGAATATCCTTATGATCACCTTCAAAGTACTCTGCTTAGGAAGCTATGCACTGATGCCAGTGCCTAGTCCACCCTTGAAAGCAATTTTGGAACTCTTCTTCTGGGATGGCCATCAGAGCTATTGTTGTATTACCCTTAATGTCCTGAATGTCATCAAAATATCTTCCTTTTAACATTTCTTTTATCTTAGGGTAAAGAAAGAAGTCATTGGTTGCATCATCAGGTGAGTAGGGAGGGTGTTTCAATACACTTACTTGTTTACAGCTAAAAACTCCCTCACAGACAGTGCCATGTGAGCTGGTGTATTTTCATGATGCAAGAGCCATGAATTGTTGGAGAAAAGTTCAGGTCATTTTTGTCTAACATTTGCATGCAGCCTTTTCAACACTTCTAAATAGTAAACTTGGTTAACTGTTTGTCCAGTTAGTACAAATTCATAATGAATAATCCCTTTGATATCAAAAAGGGTTAGCAACATCATTTTAACTCTTGATTTGGACTGACTGTTTTTCTGGTCATGGAGAATTGGCTGACTTCCATTGTGCACTTTGATGCTTTGTTTCAGGGTCATATCAGTAAATCCATGTTTCATCACCAGTGATAACATGGCCCAAAACATCATGTTGCGGCTCCAAACGGTCTTGGCAAACTTTGACTCTCCTTTGCTTTTGTTCATTGGTAAGCTCCTTCGGGACCATTTTTGCACACACCATTCTCATGCCAAGACTTTCAGTTAAGATTTTCCTAACTGTTTCTCTATCGATGTTTACCTGGTCTGCTATGCTTCTCACAGTCAACTGACGATTTTGACACACAATTCAATTAATTTTTGCAATGTTTTCATCAGTTCTGCTTGTTACTTGCAGCCCTGACATTTCTTCATCAATGACACATTCTCTCCCCTCAGAAAAAAATGTTTAATCCATTTGTACACTGCCATTTTCTTCATGACATTATCCCCATAAACTTGGACTAACATGTCCCTGACTTCACTTCCACTCTTGCCAAGTTTAACAAGAAATTTAACGTTTGTTCATTGCTCTAATTCAAGCTCAGACATTCTCACAACAGCACACAAAAACACACATCCAACAGCAATAATGAACGCCACTAAGCAACACACCGTCACACGTCGACATGAACACAGCTGTGAGACACTGATATACCAAGGTTATGAAAACTAACCCAAGCTGTTTGTACAGTATTGCCAATGTAAGCACACCGTGGCAAGTTAGTGACCTTAATTGTCAAACCTCCTAAGTCTTTATGGAGCCCCTTTTGTCCAACTTTCACTGTAATATTTAATTGAAGTCAACTAAGTAAATCTTTACTAGCATTTCCTGTGTATAAGTCGCTATCCTGAGGGAAATGAAGATGTAGCACCATATCTGACCTCAAGAAACTCATAATTAGAGAACAACATTTACAAACGTGTAAGGCATGGTGTAAAAATTATTAAGATAGATGTTCAACTTGTTATGTGAGTTCCAAAAGTGATCTAACCTTATACCATTGAGAACAAGGTAGAGAGAAGAAGGCTCATCACCACATTGGACATTTATGTTTCATTTCCTGCAATATATGAATAACCAATAGAGACCTATTGCTTTGTTGCCTTTTTGCTGATGTAACTTTGCCTTGGTTTAGCTAATCTTTTACAGCTGTTAGGTTTAAGAGTCATAAATGAAAAACAGTGGTGATATGTGTTGAGTGGTGAGGAAATTAGAGAATAGAGTACCTGAGGGAAAATCATTAAGTATTAATTATTTCATTCAACAAATATTTATTGAGCACATGCTATATCAGCCACCGTTCTAGGTTCTGGGCATACAGCAGTGCACACAACAAGCAGAAACCTGCCCCCATAGAAGTTATATTTCTAGTGAGTAAGACTATAAATAAATAAACATGCAAAACACGGCCTATCAAATAATAATAAGGGCTTTGGAGAAAAATAAAGCACAGAACAGAGATAAGGAGTCTTAGGGTTGGGTGGCTCTGCTTTACTGAGTATGGTTAAGAAAGTCCTCATTGATTAGGTGACACTTGTACAGGAACTTGAAGGTGCTAAGAGAGTAAGTACCTGGAGGATTAGTATTATTGGCTTGGAGGACACAAGTGCCCTGAGGTATAAACATTCCCCACCCGTTCAAGGGACAGCAAAGAGATGTTGCAGGGACAGAGGAGAAGATTTTAAAAAGGACGTTGCAGAGAAACAGATCGTGTAACAGGGTAATGAACTACATGGGCTGTTCGAAAAGGGAGGAAAGAGGGTAATCAAGGCCAGTACAAGGTCAGTCATTATCTCTTGGTCAACATACTGAGGATCCGAATTTGAGCTTAAGTAGCAGGCCAGGGATTTGTCCTTTGCAAAGACAGAAATCCAATCTAGAGAACAATTAACCCAATTTCCCCATTTTGAAAGAGTAAGATGGAACAGAAAGGGCTTAGATTTGAGCCAGAGCATCTTGTTTCTTATTTCTATTCTGCCTCCAATTAGCAATTAGCTGGGTAATCTAGAGCTGGTAAATTAAACTCTGGGTTTCTCTTGTTTTTCCTTCAAAATGAAGGGATGTTTTCTAGGTGATATCTAAGCTTTAAAAACCCAAGTCAAGGATAAGTGGCAACTGAGTCCAGCCTGGTACTATAAATAGAGCTTTATTGATTTCAGAGGGTACAGATTACCATGTCCATGCTTGCATTTATCCTGTTTTTTTTTTTCCCTTTTAAATTCATGAAAATTTTCATAAAATAATAGTTCTCTCTGTTTACACCCTGGTTTCTAAGAGAGGCTCCTTCTCTCTGGCTGCTCCTCCAGCCTGCATTTTGAGTATCACAGGGTTGAAAACAGAGCAGGATGAATTCAGAGGCATTCTCTGGGATCTCTGCATACAAACGCTCACCCTCTGATCACTAACACCCATTGCATCAGAATGCTTTGGTATCATTCAAAAAAGTAGAGAAGCTTGCTGTGAAGGGATTGCTTAAAACTTGCTTTGTTTTTTTCCAGAATGAGTCTCCGCAGAACCTGTTACTGTCTACAGCTTCCATGGTTACTCAAAAATGTGAAAATGCATTTCACCTTTTTTTTTTTTTTTAAGATTTTATTGGGGAATTGGGGGAGGGGAACAGTGTTGGGGAATCGGGGAAGGGGAACAGACAAGTTGCTGTCCTTTTGTTCTTCAGTCTAGTTGTGGAGGACATTACTTCATTGGCCCATGTTAGTATCATTATTGCACTCTTTTCGGGTGAGGCAGATCAGTCATTGCCCTCTGGATGGCCACTCACTGTGGCTCTTGGCAGCTCACACTGGCTGCTGGCCACTCACTGTAGCCTATGGCAGCCCAGTGCAGCAGGGGCTGCAGCTATGCCGTCCTGGGGACTCACAGCAGCCCAGCTCCAGATGGAGCTGTTGTTCACCATCTTAGCTGTAGAAGGCAATGTCACTGGCCCTCATATGTGGGATCCAAACCAGGGCCGCTGGCATCCCAAGCCAGCTCTTAACCAACGTGCCATTCGGCCGGCCCATTGCACCTTTTTAAAAATCATGATTTTATGGGCTGGCCGAGTGGCACGGTGGTTAAGAGCTGGCTTGGGACGCCAGAGGCCCCGGTTCGGATCCCACATGAGGGCCAGTGACACTGCCCTCTAAAAAAAAAAAAAAAAAAAATCATGATTTTATAAAATGAATTTATTGCATACCCACTCTTCCATCCAGAAATGGAGGGCTCATGTTCTGAATTCCCAACACAGTAAAATCTAACTGATTATTTGTTTTAGTCTTTGCAGATGGAGATTATCAATTTTCATTATATTTTTAGAAGATTTCAAAAAATGCAAAACAACAGATTGCAGAACTTATGGAACAATAAATGCTTACTAGGAAAAACAGTGGAAAGCTTTATGAACAGAAAATCAATTGTTCTAGAAGCAAAAGAATCATCAAATAAAAGGTGCTTCTAATAAAAAAAAAAAGAAAAAATCTACTTCTGAGAAATATAACTCAACACAGAGAAACGGAGATGGCAAGTTTGGAAAACAATTGAAACAAACCGTATTTCTATAGTTTAAAGGGTGGCAACAGAATTGTTAACAAAAAATGTAAATAAAATACATTTATGATCAGAAGTTTAAAAATCCTATTCACACATGAATTAATGTGCAACTTGGGCTGGGTTTTCAGTGTTAAGTTCAGGGAAAACTTTTTCCATTCTTATTTTTCTTATTCTCAATTACAAATTTATACATAATTCATCACTGAATAATCTAAGCCCCCAGATAAAAATATCATAGTATGTAGATGACTCATAAGCCAGAAGATATGGTTCTAACTTGAGCTAATTATCTCCCAATCTATGAACACTACATTGTTCTTAGTGCCTCACTGACACCGTTGTGGTCATGAGTTTAAATGCCACAGTCTCAACCAGTGAGTCACATCCCTAAGCTACACTGATTTTCTTTTAGGGAGTCACAATCTAAGACCGACATAGAATATCAACGACTTACTGTAAATAATCATTTCGATGGCAAAGAATCCCAGAGAGCATGTTTTGCTGACCCTGACAAAGTTCGGCACTTAGAAGGGAGCACTTAGAAGAGTGACCATACTGATTAAAACTTCAGCACCTCATGGAAAGAGTCAGCATTTGGCAGTTTGGGTTCTCCACAAGATAAAATGAGTGATTCCTCTCTTCTGCTCTTAAAATTGCCACACCACTGTCCAGAAGCCTTTCTTCACATCACACAGCTTCTTGGCACCAAACAAATAATGTGTGCATTAGCCTTTGCTAATGAGAAATGAGGAAATGGAAAATAAAGATTGTGGAAGAAAATGTGAGATATGAATTGGCAAAATTTGATGATTGATGAAAAGCCAAGAATTCAGGCAAGGGAGAAAGCAACAATGATCAAGGGGACTTCGAGAGAAAGGGTGGTGACAGTGAAGGGAAAATTGAGGAGAAAGCTGGCTTTAGGGGGATATGAAAGTATTGAAAGAGCAATGCTCTGATTCAAGGAAGAACAAAGCAGTGCTAAGATAAACTGCCTGATATCTCTTCCATAAAATAGTTATTCAAACAAATTTTCAATAGTAGTTTCCTCTTATGCCTTTAGTTAATCATTAGATTGCTTTATGTAGTGAGACTCAATTATATCAGTTCTCATAGTTCTCATTAAGGTGATAGCTGACAAACTGTGTGAAACACACATGACTATCCTGGTCTAATTTGGGTAAATATGGCCTAACAATTAAAGGTGGAGGCTCAATAAGAAAATAATAATAATAATAATATGAAGAAGAAAGCAAGAAGCAGAGCAGAGGGAATTAGAAATATTATCCTCAACCTGAATGTTGTATTTGCTGCTTATTTTTTACTTTGTACTATCTGTTGAAAGGTCATCAAATATGTTCCCCTTATCCATGTGATAGAATTTATTCTTTATTTTCGTTTCCTTGGCAATATGTTATGTTACATAGTTGACATTCCTTCAATGACAATGATTTCTGAAACTGGGCACAATCTAGCAGTTATGCCATTGGGGATATTATGTGATACACTGACTCCTGAGGCTTTTAAGCAAGAGCACTTCTCACGTCTACCTCATATGAATCACATCCCTTTCCAGCTGACATATCACCTAAGGACAGTGAATGAACTGCTGCAGAGACTGCTGGGAAGGCAACTCCTATGGAATGGAAATGGAAGAGGCCCTTTTCTGGACGGTATGGTTGCTGATCTGAGTTCTTCTGACTAGACTGCTCTAAGTGTGACATATAGATATGGATCTGAATGTAAATTCAATCTAAGAAGTCCCCCAGTGAGCGCTGCAGAGCCAAAGTAGAAAAATTTTGTCATTCTCCTCTTGCTTCTTCAATAAACAACATTTTTCTTTTCCATTGTAAAGCTGCTATTTAATCACTGGTGGTATCACCTAAAGGACTATCCCAATGTGTCTAATTGGTTAGAGGAAACTCATTCTTTCACTTTATTTTGTTACCACATTGAACATAAATTTTTTTTCTTAGTTTCTAAAAGTTGTCAAAATCCTAAAGATAATTGATTTAGCAATTTAATTATTTTGTCTTTATTACACAAGTTTCAGTTCATCACACCCTTCACTTATCGGCAAACAAAAAGCCATACAAATTTGTTTTCTTGCTTTACTATTTTTTTCTTAATGCCCATCCTCACTCCAGTTTCCACCCCCATCATAATACCCTCTGTAACGTCTTCAAAATACGTAGGGGTGTGTGTGTGTGTGTGTGTGTGTGTGTGTGTGTGTGAACATGTGTAAAAAGAGCCAGGAACAGGGTGAAGGGAGGGAAAGAGATGTTTATGGACAAGTGTTATTAATTTATATAAATGTATAGGCCTTATTGCCAATTATAGCAGTAAAAATACAAAATTTCTAGAAATTAATCAAACAAGGAAAGATCAAGACCATTATGGAACACAGTTTTAATATATGTAAAACAATACTGTATTTATGGATGAGATATTTAATATCATAAAGATATCATTTTTTTTTAAATTAACTCTACACGATAATACAATTCCAATAAAAACCCCATTAGATTTTCCATCTTGTGGAATGGCAGAGTAAGTTCCTCATGAGAAATTATGAGTTAGAAATATATTCATTAGTATTTAATCTTTTATTGCAAATCCATATTTACTACCGTTAGATTCACTACCGTTGTTACCATTATCTTGCCACATATAATGCCAATAAAACTCATGTGTTTCTCCCAAAACGATATGCTGAAGTTTTAACCCACAGTAGTTCAGAAGAATGATATCTTATTTGGAACTAGATTTTTGACAAACCACCAGAAACTAGGAAAAAGCAAGGAAGGAGTCCCTACAGGTTTCAGAGAGACCAAGGCCCTGCCGACACCTCAATTTTGGACTTCTAGTCTCCAGAACTATGACAATAGATTTCTGTTGTTTTAAGCCAGCCAGTGTGTGATAATTTATTAATGCAGCCCTAGGAAACTAAATACTGTATAAGTTTAAGGTGTACAATCTGATGATTTGATATACATATATATTGTGAAATGTTTACCACAATAAGGTCAGTAATAATTGCTTCACCTCACATAATTGCCATTTTATTGTTGGTATGAGAATATTAAAGCTCCACTGTCATAGCAACTTTCAAGTATACTATACAGCACTGTTAACTAATCACCTTGCTATATATTACATCCTCACAACTTATTCATCTCATACTTGGAAGTGTGTACCCTTTGACCAACATCTTTCCATTTCCCCAACCTCTCAGTCCCTGGCAACCACCTTTCTAGTCTGTTTCTATGAGTTTGATATTTTCACAGAGGTATTCAAGTTCGAATGAGGTCATTAGGGTGGGTAGGCCCCAATCCAATGTGACTGATGTCCTTATATAAAGGGGAAATTTTGACGCAGAGATATGCTCAGATTGATGTTGTGGAGACACAGGGAGAGCATGCTGTAAAGATGGAGAATTGGAAGGTTGCATCTAGAAGCCAAGGGAAGCCAGTGATTGCCAGCAAACCACCAGAAGCTAGGAAGAGGCAAAGAAGGTCTCAGAGAAAGCATGGCCCCGCTGCCATCTTGATTTCAGAGATTTAGTCTCTGGAACTATGACAATAGATTTCTGTTGTTTTAAGCCAGCCAGTGTGTGATAATTTATTAATGCAGCCCCAGGAAACTAAAAATAGCATACAATAAGATTTATTATATAATGTGTATATTAATTCTAAATAAATTATATTTGTCTTCCATAAATCTACTAATTTAAGTACTTTAAGAAACTGAATCACTGGCTTAGGAAGCCAGTGGCCCGGTTCGGGTCCCACATATGAGGGTCAGTGACACTGCCCTCAAAAAAAAAAAAGAAACTGAATCAGAATAATTTGAAACAAACATAGGAACCAACAGTTTGTGTTGGTTTAATACTCTCAGAACTGATACTGAAGGAAGTGAAATGAAACTTACTCTTCATGTCAAAGCATTATAATTATTCTTTTTATAGGTGACCTTCATAAAAGAGTTAATTGTAAATGTATTGGTTAAAATATGTATGGTGATACTTTGGAGATATGCATATATAATGTTTGGGGATGTTTAATCAAGTAGTCAAAAAAAGATCCCCAATCAAAAGAAAATATTTCAGTTATCATTTTCTAAGATTCTCAGAGAATTTTGGAAATTATTACATCATTCTCATAATAACTAAAGCATGTCCTAAAAGATCTTTTCTATGAAATTTATGTTCAAAGTAGGTAAAAAATAATGGAAGTTACAATTACATTATCCACTTACATAGCACTTGATAATAAGTTGAAAGTACTGCATTTCAAAATGCCTTTTATAATTCTTTAACCTTTGAAGTCAGAAGCAAACATTTAAATTGAATGTATAGGACAGATATGATTGCAGTGATATCAATTCATCACATAGTACTTTATAGTTTTAAAGCAATTTTACATGTGCTGTATCATCTGAGGCTCACAACACTCTGTAGATGCAAAATTAATGAAATGCTGAGGTACAAAAAGCTTTGCAGGCTCTTAGTGGAGAAGTCAAACACAAGAATTGTCATTTCACTTGTTGCAAATATATTGATCTTTAAGTGTCTAATTTTAGAAGCCCCTATCTGTTAATATGTCAGCAACAAAAAGGTTGAATTAATCTGTCAGTTAGGAGTAGCTTTAGACAAAATGAAAGGTCTTTTCTGTCCCCAAATTCCTTTCAGAACTGTCCTATCACCACTTCTGGCCATACTCCTCAGTGATACTCAGTGCTGCAGTAACAAACATATGAAGGTCTGGTAACTTAACGTTAGACTCTCCAAAGTATATAAGTTCAAATGTAGACTTACTGAAAATGAGATGTTAATTCAAGGAAATAAGGCTTAATAATACAGTTTTATATATTATGCCACCTGGATAAGAAAAATATACTTAAGCACTGGAGCATACTGTGAATTCTAAGTCACGACAGTCAGACTTCTACCTACGTAACTCTTGTCTTATAATATGAAAGCCTGTATCGGATGATGGGTCAAGGGAGAAAATACTAACAAAATTAAAAACATGGGGATTTGTTCTTTTCATTTCTTTAGTTCCAGCTCTGCATTCTAAATTGGAGGCTTAAAAAGTAGCACATAAGCACAATGAAGCTCTGAAGATGGTAGGTTGCTAGGCTGTGGTCTCTGGATGGTAGGGGTTGGGATTCATTAAACTTTTAGAATAAGTTGTGTCACTGGTTTTTTTTCTTCTCCTCCACCTTGGTGATAAAGCTACATAAAAGAGTTCAAGGATCCCTGGTGCTACAATGATGAAAATATGTGGAAAATCTTGATTTGTGTCCCCTGGAGTTTGGGGGAAAGGCATAGAGATGATGTCTACATCTTACTTGGAAAGGAAATGGCAAAAAAAGTTGCTGGAAATGCCTTTCAGAGTGGAGTAAAGGGACAAGGTGATTGTGGAGTTTGGTGTCTCAAAGATGCCGAGTTTCCCATGGGCTATGAAGACCCTTTAGAAGGTAGCAGACTAGAATCATTCTGAAAGGGCACTACATAAAAAGATTGCCCCTGGGTGAGGCAACGTCTGCATAAAGAGACCAAAAAAAAAAAAAAAAGGCAGTAAGTTCCCAGTATTTTCATTACTAATTAAGAGAATAGTGCCATGGAAGTAGGTTGGGGCAGGGTATAGAAGTATGTTTGGCAGATGAGATTATTATCCTGTAATGGTCACACTCTTCCCCTCACTTTCATGGAATAAGTATCAACTGATGTTGGACTTGCCCATGTAACTTGCTTTGCCATTGATGTGACACCACATAGCCTTAAAATATGCTTGCATACTGTAGCCTGTCTGTCCTTCCTTATGCCTCTCCCATCGTCATGAGAAGAATTTTCCTCAGTCAGCTCATTCTTCCCAGAAGAAGGATGAGAATGAAAAGACAGGTGGAGCAGAGTCACTCCAAACTAAGTCAAACCATGAATGGCTGCTTTAAAAGGTGAAATGGAGTCACTGGAGAAAACCAAAAGTAAATCATCCTTTCACAAAACTACCCATTAGGTTAATGTTTTCTTCTCACGTTCGTAGAATAGTTTTGATAATTTGGGGGGCACTGAGTAGCCTTCATAATCAGATAATATGCTATCAATTCCATAGAAGTGGTTTGATTGGATCCATGTTGTCTTTACTCACAAAACAAAGCTTTCACATACTGCTAAGTTAAGAAAATTTTAGTAACCCACTCAAATTGTCTTTGCAGTTTTGAGGTTAATTGTTTAGTTTGCTGGTGGCACCTTGGGAGAAGTGCCCCTTGCTTTCTTATATATGCAGCTCTTTTGTCCCTTCTGTTGGTGTGCACCACAGGAGATCCACTATTCTCTTTATTTCAGGCTGAGGAATCTCAGTGATCAGGAAATACATACTCCCCACCCCCCAGCTGCTTTATGTCTATCTGGGGGAAAAACAAAACCAAAACAAACTAGCCAACCAGTAAACGATTGTAGTATATGGAGTCCTTTAATTGGAGGGTGCTGTACATACACCCAAGCAGCTCAGAATAGAACTTGCACCTAACTCTTTACCTAACCCACTGTGGAAGGGGTTGTGTTGGGGGAAGTGGCACTGGGAACATTAATCTCCCTGGGTATCTGTCAACTCAGATACAAACAAACAAACAAATGCTCGGGGGAAAAATAGCCTAAAATAAAGGAGCAAAGAAGTGTAAGTTTGGTTAAAAGATACTGTTTTGGTATAAAACGAAGAATGATTTGAGGTAAAACTGTAGGCTCTCGTTAGATTATTCTGTGCCCCCATCCATGAACTTATGTCTAAACTCCAGAGAGAGAAAGCTGCAATGAAAGAAAAAGAAAACCTCTAGTGGCAGTTGCTTTATATTTTACAGAAGACATTGAAAATATCACTTGTGGCTTTTAAAACAGAAGAACAATGTTAGAACTGCAGGTGCAGTGTATAAAACCTATTTAGACTAGCAGACATTTCGGATGGGAAATAGGCAGCTGGTCTAGGTGCCTTCAACACTAATGGAGCCATCTTTTGCACAAGTCTTGATAACTTTGGGAGTAGACACCACACAAAAGTAGAGCAGAAGTGTGAAAAACCACAGACACAGCAGTGGATAACTGACATCATTCTTTGGTGAGCAAGTAAGAGACCCTATCCTAAAGAACATGAAAACCATCAGGGAAGAATTTAGGGGAGTTGGAATTCTTGCAGAGTGGCAGGAATCAAAGCAAGGAAACATTTTTTAAAAAAACTGTTAATATGAATCTATTATTACCCCCAGGTTGGTGTCATCAAAACATAATAAAGCTGCTAAGTCAGAATAATTACATACTGAACATTTGGGAAATAGAGAAAAATAGACAGAAGGAAAAAGCCATCTATTATCCCACAGGTAGAATCTTTGGCCAGTTTTATGGAGAAAATAGATTTGGATCACGGGAGATATAAGAACCATGTAGTTGCTACTAAACCATATGCTTAAATGTGACCTATTAGGTAATGCATTTCTGACTTAAAAGTTTTGTGCACTCTACTATTTTTTTTTTTTTGGGTGTGAACTACAAAGCTAAAGAGGAACATAAGACACTTAAAATAAAAACAGAGAGATAAAATGATCAAATGATTGTAAAATTAAAAAGAGGGCTAACCAATGCACATTCCTGATATAACTAACATTAAGAGAAAGATGAAGAGCAGTTTCATGATCACATTCAGACATCTGAATATAGACAAGAAAGAGAGTAACAAGTCATTCTTTGTTTCCAATATGAAATAAGAACACATATGTTAAGAGATGATATGCCTGAAATTCAGATCCATGTCTGCCTGCCTCTAAACCCACTGCTTTTGCCATGCCAGTAGGCTGCCTTGGAGCTGCTGAGGAGTCACTTCCATTTCCTCATAGCCACTCAGACATCCATTTCCAATACAGGTGATTTGGCTCTTGTTAGACAATTTTTGTTTTATTATTCCTGAGACATTAAGGATGAGTAAATTTAATTTTAAAGAATGATCAAATTCAATTGATAATGCAGGTTATGTTGCTTTTCATAACTTACAGATTCTTTATAACAAATAGTATCATCTTATTTATATACTTTATAATACAGAAGCTGTCAAAAAATGTATACACATTTTTAGAAAAGAAAACTGTATGAAAATTGTAATATTCAATATATACTGATAAAAAAAGATGAATACAAGTCACGTTTGACTTCTGCCATTACAAGAGATGCTCAAAGTGGTTACCATCAGCATCCAGACACTTCTGATTATGGCAAACTGCTCCTTGAGCAACATTGACCCAAGTGTCCACTTGTATACATTTTTTGGCACCTCCCCCCCCAGCCTCGCATTTAAATTTGTGTGTATTGGGCTTCTTTAAAGTAGGCTGCAACCTATAGGATTATGTTTAGTCAAGAAGCTGAATAAGGAAGATTAGCAACAAGAATTTGGTAGGGGAAAATGCACACATTTTTTTGTTTGTTTTTTACTAAGAAAATATACTCTGGCTCTCAAATGCCATATTACAAGAATTGTGTTTAAACCAACTGCTTAGGGACAAATACAAAGAATAGATGATGCACATAAGTAATAAGAAAGAGAAAGAAGAATATATAACAGTATTCTTTTCAAATATATGTTATTGGTGTCTGGGGATACGCCTAGGGAAAACTCTAATAGAACTTATCTGCAAATGTAGAAATATCTATTATAAAGCCAGATCTAAACAGATACAATTATTTCTATCCTTGGGGATAAATGAATTCTTGCCTAACAGTTTTATAGTAATTAAACATTTTGTTCAACTTCAAGCCTTGCATAAACAGATATTTTCAAGTGGAGATAATAATAATGAGTGGGTTTTTTTTTTTTATATACTTCCTTGTATTGTACAAATGCAATGCATATTTCTAATGTAAGCCCTCAGAGTTTTTGTAATAGAATATCATATATATTAAAATCTATAAGGAAAGGAGAGCAGAAATATATAAAATGTGCATACTACCTCTCAAATCTGAATTTTATAAAGGAAAATGGATGTTACTGTTTATCATTTAAATGATTATTTTATGTTAACAGAGTAAATCATGATTAACTTGTAACATCTAGAGCAATGCATACATTTCAATAAAATGTGATATTCACCCTGTGTGTTGTTATAAATATAATGCAATAAAAATTTTAACAGACATTTCTGAACTTATCATCCATGTGTACATTATTACCAGTCATAGCATTTTCTTCACAATTGAGAGAACCTATGTGTGAATTGGTCTTTGTCTTAATCTCAAAATTTCAGTAAGTAGACGACTAAGACCAAAAACCTGTCTCGATGATTGAAAATACAGTCATGTTTTCTTCATCCAAAAGAAGAGTTCTAAATATCTTTGGGCTCATTACACTGTCATTGGAATAAGCTTATGGTTCTCAGGGTGATTCATTTGGATGTTGCCAAGATGGCCTTAATGTTTCCTTCACATGACTAAACTTTAGACAGACTTCTTCCTGACTCTAGGCCTTGACTTCCAACTTCTTAGAGCATTCTATTTGGAAATCCTATCATTGTAATTTTTTCTTTGAAGTTTTACAACCCTAGAATGTATTTTGCTAGGACCTGGTTGCTACCTCTTTGAAATGTAAACACCAGTGGATGTAGCATCCCTATTTCCTAGTTTCTGTGGAAGGGTAGGAAGCTAACTTGGGTGGGTGCCTTGCTCTAAACTATAAAACTATCTCCCATCATTAGTATATGAGAAGGTTTACTTTTCCTTTGGATAAGGTCAGTTAGCAAATACAAATGAAATATGATTCCTCACCCTGGCTTTTCAAAAACTCTCCTATCTTCGCTTCACTAAAGTTGAGTTCATGCTACATTCTGGTCTCTCTTGTATTGCAACAGGCTTGAATAAAGTCTTCCTTACTTGTGTAACTTTGGTCTAATTTTTGCTTTGACAGAAGACAAAATCTTTATTGCTCTCTCTCTCTCTCTCTATGATTATCCACACATCTATTATGTCTAGTATCCATCCTCATTTTGTTAGATGAGTTTAAGAATATAGGCAGGGCCGGCTGAGTTCCACTATGGTTAAGCGGTGGCTTGGGAAGCCAGCGACCCCGGTTCGGGTCCCACATATGAGGGCCAGTGACACTGCCCTCAAAAAAAAAAGAAAGAAAGAATATAGGCAAAAGGCAAAGTGGTTCTCATCTCTTTCTTCTTCAGAATAATCTTCAGAAACAACTATGCTTATGGATTGACTAATGAGCACTGATGTATAACGTCACAAAACAATGTGGTTATGTCCACTTTGACAGCATGCTATCTTCTGTTGCATTCTCACCATGTGCATGCCTCTATTCAGTAGCTTTGTTCAAAAACTATTACATTATCTATAATTTACCTTAAAATAGTTTAGTATTGCACAGTGGCTTGATAACTTTTAACTCCCTTTACTATTATGAAATGAAAGTCATAAATAATATGGCCTACTTATACATAGAATTTCAGAAAAACAAGTTGCTATAACATAAATGACACATAGCTGTAACATAAAAGAAAAATAATAGGGAAGTTTAAAACAATTAAAGGCATTTTATTTTATAAAAGATCATGTACAAGTAATACTAAAAGGCATAATGAAATAGCCTGTTTAATATCACTGGGATTACAACACCCACAAATGCAGACTGATATCGGTGTGTTGTATTGATGATTCAGCTATTATAAACAATGATGCTACTGGTGACATTATTTTGTGTAATTATAAGTGATTCTTGATAAAGATTTGAACAAAACACTGCCCCTTGACTCACGTGTCACTTGTATCACTGGAAAATGAAGTGTTCACTAAAGTGGTTGCAGAAATACTATATGTTTTAATGTAAAGCAGAGACAAAGTCTGTGCTCAGCCATGTATAAATAAGATACTACTCACTTACTAGAATATCTGGCTGGTAATTTGAAATTGTGTGGGACTCAGTCCAATCATCTTTTTGTAGGAGACTATTCCATGTCTTGCAGTACATCTAGCAACTTTGGCTCCAGTTCACTAACTACCCATCAATTATGTGGTAATAACTACCAAAAAGTTCCACATGGCCACCATCTCCCACATAGACAGAGACAGGATGATAACTTGCTGTCATTAATTTCAATCAACCCTTTAGGAAGCATTTAAATTTTAAGTGCCAGAATCAGTTGTTTACATTCCAAGGGAGGTTAATTAGCACCTGAAAGACTAATAAAAGACCCATGCTTCAGCCACAAATACAACAAGCCATTCAATTAGTGTTACCTAAAACTGGACTAGAGAATTTGTCAATTAACATAAGGAATGGTAAAAATAACTTTTCATTGGCAAAATGGGTTTTCTACAAGCTATGTTATTGGTGAAAAATGATGCCCAGGCATCCATTAACAGGGTATCAAAATCTGGGGCACTCAGCAATCTAATAGCTTTGGAGTAGCACCCCATTTTTAGTGCTCCATGAAGACTCATCCCCTTCATACATGGCTAGAGGATTTTCTCTTGATCCACCTAGATCATATTTTGCTAGCAAATATTTGTTTAATTTGCCTCAGTTGGACTTCTCATCAAGATGCTAGTTGCAGTGCTTAACAAGAAAGAAAGCTGAGATTTCATCTAACAATAGTTCACATTAACATGTCCTTAACTATTTTTGCCCCTTCTTATAAACATGGAAAACTTCAGTCTGAGACATAGTCATGGTAACATACAACTTGGTAGATTCTAGGAGAGGAGAACTATAGCTCCCACCTGTTTCAAATAGTTGGCAGCTGCCAAGTTGACTTGGGTTATTTGTAACAACAGTAATTCTCAATCTTGGAAGCTCTAAAAAATACTGATGCCTGGGACACATCCAAGAGATTCTGATTACTTGCTCTGGTGCATGGTCTGAGTACTGAAAAATTTTAGAAGTTTCCAAGTGATTTCACTGAGCAGTCAAAATTGAAAATCATGGTCAGGTAGCTTTCCCTATCGCAGCTTTCCCAAACAATTTCCTTTGTGCAAGTCCTGGTCTCTCTCCATTTTTTAAATATTTAAATAATCTTCCACCTATTAATTGGAGAATTGAAACTATCCAATGAGAATACTTTAGTTTCTCTTTTTGACTTCTTTAAGTTTCCCTGTGTTTATCCATCTATATACCTGCTTTTGTAAACTGAAATGTTTCTTTCTTTCTCGAGTAAAAACGCTTTGTTTTTCCCTTAAACCCACCCTGTCCATTTCCCAGCAATATTACTTTTAGTTTGGTTCCCAGACCAACAGCATCACTTGGGAGATTTTTAGAAATGTAGACTCAAACACACCATCCCAGACCTACGGAGTCAGAGCTATATTTTTCACACGATATGCAGGTCATTTGTATGCATTTGTCAGGTACAAAACATTTTCCTTCTGCCCTTCTAGGTTTTTTTGATAGTCTAATTATCAAATTGACATAAAACAGATTAACAGGAGGAAAGAAACTAATTTTGCACATACCGGTGCTCCACAAGAACATGAGGCCAGAAGATAATCAAGCAGCCGAGGCTTTTATGTACCATTCAGAGCTAAGGATAAGTGAATAGGAGTCTGAGACTTCAAAGGGGAGGAAGGCAATTCACATGGAAATGGAAACAAATGTTTGGTAAACAAATGTTTGCCACACCATTCAGAGACAAAGGGACAGGGAAGGAATTTTGAGTAAGAAGGCCTTGCCAAGTCTGCCCCAAGTCTGCACACCTCCCTCATATTCTTTGTAGTTATTATCTCTGGTGATAGTTCTCTTCTTGGAACAGGTCCTATATCTAAGTTATTTTAGGCAGTGAAGAGGGAGGTAAAAGCTCTTCCTGAGAGGAAGAGCGCAATGATTACAATACCAACCTGGGCCAGTAAAGCAATGTCCTCCACAACTAGACTGAAGCACAAAAGGACAGCAACTTGTCTGTTCCCCTCCCCTAGTTCCCCAATAAAATCTTTAAAAAAAAAATTAAAATTAAAAAAAAAATGCTCTTCCTGAGCCTTTTGTTTCTTAGAAATGATCAGCCTAAAATAATCTTCATGCCAGAGACATATTTTAGGGTAGCAAAATCCTGCTCTCCTATACACTTAAAGTTTGAGAAATCCTTCTCTAGGGCATTACTCCACTAAGTAGCTGTTAGTTGCATCTCTACTCACTCTCTTGGCTGATTCTCTTTGACTAAAAAATAAATAAACAATAAATATCCTTGTTTTAAAATAGTATTCTGAACACCTTCCTTCCCATAAAACAAAGTAAATGTCCTCTGTCAGCCCTCCTAAAACCACAAATCACAGTTCTCAACAATGCATTTATTTATTTAGTTACTTATTCATTAAAAAAAATCATTCACTAGTAAATATTAATTGTGCCAAGTACTGTTAGTGTACTGGAAGTATCATGGGAAGCAGAAGAGACATGGATTTTGCATTCAAGGATATTAGAATAAACTAGGTGACACACAAAATTAGATGAAGTGTGATTATTCCTCCAAAGGGGGTAAACCCATGTGGTATAAATTATGCATAATCTAGGCAATTATATTCAGATTAGTGAGGAAAAACTTCTGAGAGGAAGTGATAATTCAAACGAGTCATGCAGGATGAGTAAATAAAGGCTAGTGAAGTTGGGAGTAAGGGGAATGTGAGAGGAAAGTGTAAGGAATAAAGATCAGAGAAGGATTAAGGGTTTATTGACACGCTTGAGAATCTGAAAGAAAATAAGTATATTAGCTAGGCTCGCTCAGGCCATTTGTAATTTTTCCCTCTAGCAGATGCTATTAGGCAGAGAAAAGCATATAGTTGAGATTGAGAAATTCTGGCATTGATCTACCCAAAGAACTACAAGACAACCAGTCAAGATGGTGGAGTAGGTAAACGCTATGCTTATCTTCTCTCATGACCACATTGATTATAACTAAACCACAGAACAACCATAATTGAGAATCACCTAAAATTTAGTTGAAGCGAAGCCCTACAACTACAGACATACAGAAGCCACGTCTGAGACTGGTAGGAGGGGCAGAGATTCAGAATGCCCTGGTCCCACACCCTCATGTGACCATTAATAACTGGGAGGGATACCTTGGTTGCAGAGGTCCCTCCCTAAGGAGCGAGGGGTCCCAGCCCCTCCCCAACCCAGGGTTGCAGTACCTGGAATAGAAGTCCCCATAATTTCTGGCTGTTAAAACCAGGGGAGACTGTGGCTGATTAAGACAGGGCAGCTGCACTCCAGGAGTTCCTTTTAAAGGTCACATGCATTGACAGACTCACTCTCTTGGAGCTCCAGTGCTGGGGCAGCAGCTTGAAATGCACCAAAAACATATGAGGAGAAGCTGAGATGTCTTGCTTCAGGGTGAGGGCTGGAGGGGCAGCTTTCTCCTGGATGGAGTAGCTGGTGGAAGCCATTGTTTCTTGGTTGAGCCATTCCCCTCTGTGCATGCAGACACAGGCAGACATCATATGTAACTCTCCATCAAGCTGGTTAATGCCTTTCATCATCACCACCCTCAGATTTCTGAGACCATGCTCCACCTAAATTTCTGGCACACCCAAGCCACTTTCAGTGGCTTTTCTATCTAAATGGACTGCCTTGGCTCATGCTGTGGGCTTTCCTAAAACCTCTCAAAGGTTTGCAAAACTTAAACAAGCAGCATCTGGCATCAGTGAGTCCTTCACCTCAGGCTTAGCAGTCTTAAACCCAGCACTAGCAGCAGCTAGCATTGGTTCACAACTTAATCTCTCAAGGCACCCCTAAGAATAGTGCAGATGATGGGCATCTCTGGATTGCTTTGTGGCTCATGCCAGGTGGCACCAGGCAGGGCACAAACTGTGGCTGAACTTGGCCTGCAGCGGGTCCCCTTATAGGAGTCCCCAGGGCTGGCAGGCCCAGTGGCCAGCTTTGGACTGGGCTGGAGCATCTCTGGGCCACTTCCAAGGACACATCCCTTACAGGCATACTGGGCAGAAACCAGAGCCCTGCTAAAGAGAACCCTGCTCTGTAGGGTCAGCCCCTGCACAACAGCTCCTCCACTGTAGTCATAGCCAGTTCTCACAACCAATTAACCTGAGGGTCAATCCCTCCTATTGATGTGCAAACACAACCAAGACTCAACTATAACAGGAGGACACACACAACACACCAAGGGACACAACTGGAGCACCTGGCTCTAATGACCAGGAAGACTACACCACTGGATCCCACAGGACATCTATTATGTAAGGCCACTTTACTAAGACCGGGAGGCATAGCAGCCATAGAAACAAACACAGGGAGGCAGTCAAAATGGGGAGAAAAAGAAACATTTCCCACATAAAAGAATAGAACAAAGCTCCAGAAAAAGAACTAAACAAAATGAAATTAAGCAATCTATCAGACGCAGAGTTCAAAACACTGGTTATAAGAATGCTCAGTGATCTCAGGGAGAACTTCAGCAGAGAGATAGGAAACATATAAGTGGAGACATCAAGCATACCAACATTCACATCATATGGGTACCAGAAGGAGAAGAGAGAAAGCAAGGAATTGAAATCCTATTTGAAGAAATAATGACTGAAATCTTCCTTAACCTAGTGAATGAGATAGATATACAAGACCAGGAAGCACAGAGAGTCCCAACAAAATAAACCCAAAGCATTCCACACAAAGACACATCATAATTAAAATGCCAAAGGATAAAGACAAAGAGAGAATCTTAAAAGCTGCAAGAGAAAAGCAAAAAAGCTACCATGAGATGATCTAATTTCTCATCAGAAACTTTGCAGGCTAGAAGGGATTGGCAGAAAATATTCAAAGTGATTAAAAGCAAGGACCTACAACCAAGATTTCTCTACCTAGTAAAGCTATTGTATAGTTTTGAATTGAAGACAGATTCTAAATTCTAACAGAGCTTCCCAGACAAGAAAAACTTAAAGGAGTTCCTCACCACCAAACCAGTATTACAAGGAATAGTAGAGGGACTTCTTTAAGACAAAAATAAATAAATAAATAAATAAATAAATAAATAAATAAATAAATAAATAAATAAATAAAATAAAAAAATATGAATAATAAAATGGCAATACATACATATCTATCAACAATTACTTTCAATGTAAATGGATTAAATGCTCCAATCAAAAGATAGGGTGGCTGTTATCAAAGAAACAAGACTCTTACATATGCTGCCTACAAGAGTGTCACTTCAGGTCAAAAGACTCACCAACTGAAAGTAAAGGGATAGACAAAAGATATTTTATAAAAATGGTGGGCGAGGGGGAGCTGTGGTAGCAATACTTACACCAGACAACAAAAGACTTTAAAACAAAGGCAATAACAAGTGACAAAGAAGGACCCAGTAATCCCACTTCAGTGTAATTATCCGAAGAAACCCAAAATGCAATTTTGAGGGGACGCATGCATTCATATGTTCATTGCAGCATTGTTTATAATGGCCAAGATGTGGAGGCAGCCTGGGTATCCATCAATAGATGAATGGATAAAGAGGAGGTGGTACATATATACAATGGAATATTGCTCGGCCACAGAGGGAATGGGTACCTGCCATCTGCTGTGGCATGGATGGACCTGGAGAGGACTGCGCCGATTGGGGTATGTCAGACAGAGAAAGACAGATTGAATGTGATTTCACTTATATATGGAATCTAAAGAACAAAATAAACAAATGAACGAAGCAGAAACGACTCATATATACAGTGAACATTTTGATGGTTTCCAGACTAGAGGGGGATTGGGAATGGGTGAAAAAGTGGAAGGGATTAAGGAGTACAAATTGGTTGCTACAAAGTAGTTATGGGTATGTAGTGTATAGCATAATAATATAGTCAATAACTATTGTAATAACTATGTATGGTGTCAAGTAGGTACTAGATTTATTGGGGTGAGGGTTTGGGGGGCAGGGGGAAAAAGGTGAAAGAATTAAGAAGTTCAAATTGGTAGTTACAAAATAGTCACAGGGATGTAACATAAAGCATGGGGAATGCAGTCAGGAATATGGTAATGACTGTATAGTGTCAGGTGCATACTATATTAGTCAGGGGGATCATTTCTTAAATTATATAAATGTCTAATCACTATGCTGTACACCTGAAATTAATATAAAATAATGCTGCATATGAAGTGTAATTGAAAAATTAAAAAAGGATGGGAAAAGATGAAGGGGAATAAGAGGTTCAAATTTCCAGGTATAAAACAAACAAGTCTTGGGGATGTAATGTACAGCATGGGGAATATAGTCAATAATATTGTGATAGTGTGGTACAGTGTCAGATGGCTGATGGACTTATGGTGATCACTTCTTTAGGTATATAAATGTTGAATAACTATTGTGTACACCTGAAATTAGTATGATATTGTATGTTAGCTATATTTTAATAAAAATCTTAAATAAACAGAAAAAAGGGAAAACACACTAAAAGGACTACAGAGTTTAGCTGAGCCGCATCAATGATGGGCCAACAAGTGAAAATTTTAGGGGAAGCATTACCATAGATCCCAGATTTATCCAAGTTTCTTGTTTTTCTCAGTACATGCTGTTCAACTTTCGTTGTTTATTGTTTTATGGACTTGCATGTACATGTGAATAAATTAAGATTCTTATGGTTACATATAACTTATGTAAGGATATGAATTTATTGTGAAATATGAAGGCCTATTATTGATTCTAATCAAATGAATAATTGGGCCAGTAGATATGGAAAAAAGCAAGATTTTATAAAAATTCCCTTAATATGGTGCCATTAATGTCATCCAGCTCCCATAAACTCAATCTCTACATAATATGGTTTAAAGGGGAAAATATTTAATTAGCCCAGGTTTTTTTCTTTTTTGTTTTTTTTTTGAGGGCAGTGTCACTGGCCTTCATAAGTGGGACCCGAACCGGGGCCGCTGGCTTCCCAAGCCAGCACCTAACTGCCGCGCCACTCGGCCAGCCCCGGCCCAGGTTTTTTTGTTTGTTTGGTTTTAATATATCCTACTATGATGTATCATGCCTAAGGAAGCAGAGTTATGCAACAGAACAAGGACTGTGGGAGTGACTCCAGTGTTAAAAGCAAGTAGTTTTCAGGGAAGAGGGGCCAAAACTACAACCTAATAAGTAAACACCACAATATTTATTCTTTTTTTTTTTTTTTTTTTTTTTTTTGAGGGTAGTATCACTGGCCCTCATATGTAGGACTGAACCGGGGCTGCTGGCTTCCCAGGCCAGTGCTTAACCACCGCGCCACTCAGCCAGCCCCACAATATTTATTCTTATAAGAACTTCTGAATTACTTGAGATAACCTGACAAGCTTTTGTTCTCTGCAAACAAAAGGAGTCAAAATACCCCACACATTAAATTTGAGATATTGTATATGGTGATAAAAATACATCTCCATATTTGTTAAGGAATTATACCCAAATTTTTCTAGCCTATAGCCTCAACTGCCTATATCCATTTTCCACATGTTTTCAACTTGAAGATACTGAGTTCCAGAGCATATTACTAGTATATGCATACCTAGTTCCAAAAGCAATGGCTGAATACTAGGCTAGAACGTCTAGATAATTTTGCCATGAACAAGGTTTAGTTAAGAGTTAATTTCAGTTGTTAGAAAGAATGTATAATAACTAGACAGAAATTACAGACTTTTTCTCAGAATGACAGAATGAGAGAATTATGTCAAGTTTCCTTATAGCTCTAAGCATCTTTTATAACTCTCAACTTCCTCAGCAAACTCTTACAAAATCCCCATTCTAATTAGTTTATCTCAACACCGGTATTCTTGAAAATCCTTCCAGGCTCTCTCATGAATATTTATTTAAATGATCTGCTCCAGGTATGTATGTACAAAGAAGCCTAGATATTTTCTGAGATGCAAACATAGACACTTCTTTGGATAATAGGGGAAGCATTTTATGTTATCTGAAAATAAAATATGAAATACAGTAGAATGGTTAAAGAAGTTTTATTTATGTATCTTAAGAACACAAGATTAGGTAAATGTATTTTTGGTTCATAATAACGTCGGTAATATTTAATACTTCATTATCTCATTTATGTGTCTTTTCAATGCTTCCTACTATCAATCCTTTGTTGAGAGAAATGTAAGCAGAAGTGAAATTTTATAAACTTTAGGGAACAAAATTAAGGGCAAACATAGGTATAAAAGGAAAATTCATTTTACTTTTCATATTTGTTATATTTTAAAATGTCAATTTTGATTTGGCTAGTTAAAAAAGGCTAAACATAAAAAATGTCATTCAGAGCTAGGAAACCCAGGAATGACCATGTAAATAGGGAGCTATCCCACAAACTAGATATAAGCCAAGGGTTGCTTTAAACGGAGTCAAAATTTTTGACATGTTTTTATTGAAAGAGGACTCAACTGATTTAATGGTTATTACTAATAAAACAGTATCATGTAAAGATTTTGGCATAATAGTCTTTGGAAGAGATATGTATGCACTAACTTTTCATTAATGTAAACAGAGAGAAACGAAGTGCAGCTAAATGTTCTGTTAAGAGGAATTTGATTTTTGGAAGACTGACAAATCAGCAGAATAATGATTAGAATGATCAGAGGAAGCTGAAAAAATAGTAAAAAACATAATTCCTTCATTTTGATAGTTTCCTTAAAAATAATAAATTTGGTAAACAAGCTTAGCAAAACACAATCAACAGTTCTCAGTAATATGAAATTATGATATTCATTCACTGTATAAGTCTGTTGTAGCTCAGATGTTTATAAGATGCTATATTCCTGCTATCCTTTTTTTTTTTTTTTAAAGATTTTATTGGGGATTTGGGGGAGGGGAACAGCGTTGGGGAATCGGGGAAGGGGAATAGACAAGTTGCTGTCTTTTTGTTCTTCAGTCTAGTTGCGGAGGATGTTGCTTCACTGGCCCATGTTGGTATCGTCATTGCGCTCTTCCCAGATGAGGCAGATGGGTCGCGGCTTCTGGGTATCGCTCACCGTGGCTATAGGCAGCTCACACTGACTTCCAGCCGCTCACGCGGGCTGCTGGCCACTCACTGTAGCCTATGGCAGCCCACTGCAGCAGGGGCTGCAGCCCATACCGTCGCTGGGGCTCACACAGCCCAGCTCCAGGTGGAGCTGTTGTTAGCTGTAGAGGGCAGTGTCACTGGCCCTCATATGTGGGATCCGAACGGGGCCGCTGGCATCCCAAAACCAGCTCCCAACCAATGCGCCACTGGGCCGGCCCCCTGCTATCCTTTGATATGTATAACAAAATTAAAATTAAGAGATATTTTCAAAATGAACTAATCTTAGTATTACATAGAAGTTGACTTAAGCAGCTAGAATTTAATGCCATTTGTTTGAATAGACATTCTTCTTTCTTCATAGATGATCATTCAATTGGTATAATAAATGGGAAGTTGAAAATTTGCTGGCTGCAAAATAGCTTCTTAAGGTCATCACAATTCCTGAAGTGCTTACAATTTTAATAACGTTGGGTCTAAGTCCTGGAGACAGAGGAGGTGAGGGTGGGAGAAACTAAACATTTGTTGAATGCTGTGCTATGCGTGTAAGTATGCACAGTTGATGACTTGCTATGTTAGCTGTGAAGCATTTGTACAGTAAGAATTGTTCAGCAATACACTAGCACAAATGGTTTTCAGGTAAGTTTACTAGTCATCCGGCCACATACTGAGAGATCATTATATGTTGCTAGGTGGTGGCATTATATCCAAAGAGACAGTGTCAGAGACGAGGAAAGAACCCCAACATACTATAGTTAATACTCCACAAAACCCCTGAGAACTAAGCACTTACTGAATGAGTGAGGCCAGCATTTCTTATACTAGCATTTCACAGCATGCATTCTAAGAAACTATGAAATCTGATGTTTGTTATTCCAGAGTAGTGTTTAATGGTAGACTAGAAAAACAGTGTATTAAACAAAGGTAAATAGGTTTCAGTACTGCAGGACTTCATGGATCATTTAATAAGATAATAAGTAATAATTTCAAAAAAGGAATTTATATATTTTAATTTTAAACAAAACTAATCAATGAAAATTTATATATTTTAATCAAACAAAACTAATCAATATTCTTTGCCCTTGAATATCTCTCTTGGCCAATATTTTATGTACTACCACACTTTGGGACATGCTGTCCCAGACCTATTAATAATAAATCCACTCTATGAAGCCCTGATTCCAATAATTTAACAAAGCAAGAGTTCCCTGGTCCAAAGGCAAAGCTAGGCTTATAATAAATTTTATTTTTGAAGGTACTGCTATAAGAGAAAATGAAACTCTTTAGAATATTACATTATTTCTCTCATTTAGATAGTCACAAAACAAGAATTTATCCAGCTTTAATTTCATAACAAACCCAAACTCTTGGTTATAATTAATTTGTGGTAATAATGAGAATATTCATTTGTATTTGAAGTGATTAAAATAAAAACTGCTTGATTAAGATTATAAACTATTGGGCTGTCAGAAAAGTCATGACACATTTTTGCAACAAAAAACAGAAAAAATACGTCATGACTTTTCTGACAAACCAATGTATTTGACCCCCTTTAACCCTCTTCTACCATCCATATATAGATGATGTATTATAGAAATGTACACTTGAAAACATGTAATTTTAATAACCACTGTCACTTCAATAAATATAATTTAAAAAGATTATATAGAGGCTGGCTGAGTGGTGAGTTGGTTAAGAGCTGGCTTAGGACAGCAGCGGCCCTGGTTGGGATCCCACATATGAGGGCCAGTGAAACTGCTCTCTACAGCTAAGATGGTGAACAACAGCTCCACCTGGAGCTGGGCTGCTGTGACTCCCCAGGACAGCATAGCTGCAGCCCCTGCAGCAGTGGGCTGCCATAGGCTACAGTGAGTGGCCGGCAGCCAGCGTGAGCTGCCAAGAGTTGCTGTGAGCGGCTGTCCAGGGCCGGCGACTGATCTGCCTCACCCGAGAAGAGCGCAATGATGATATCAACATGGGCCAGTGAAGCAATGTCCTCCACAACTTGACTGAAGAACTAAAGGGCAGCAACTTGTCTGTTTCCCTTCCCCGGTTCCCCAATGCTGTTCCCCTTCCCCAATTCCCCCCAAAAAAATCTTAAAAAAAGAAAAAGATTATAAACCATAATAGGTCAAGTATTAGATATAAATCTGTTTATTGTGATTTTTTTTCTAAAAAATTAGTTGTTACTGAGAGGAAAAAAGGTGTTTTTTTTGTTTGTTGGTTTTATTTTTACATGATATACTTGATATAATTGATCAAAACCTGCTAAGTTAACTGTATCACCCATGTTATTAATGTTATTTTTTGGTACTGACTTGAAATGATTATAAAATAAAATAGTTCAGCAAAAATTTACAGCTATTTTTTTCTATAATTCATTTTATTCAAGTAAATTATTTACGTTTGTAAATAGGAAATCAAATCATATAGATATGTATTGTTACAACTTTTGATATCTTTATCATCTATTCATAATAGCACATTTTGAAAAGTAATAAAACCAAGCAGAAGAAATAAAAGGCATACAGATTGAAAGGAAAGAAATTTAACTGTGTCTAATATAAATGACATGATTGGTTATATCAAAAACCCCAAGAAATTTACAAAAATAAACCAAAAACAAAAACCAAGCAGACAATAAACAACATTCTAGAACTAGTGAGTTGGGCGAGGTTGCAAGATACAAGATCAACACCCCAAAATCAATCTATATCTCTATTTTAATAATGTACATATAAAACTTTCACAGTCACTCTAATAAAGAGGAAATACTTCAGTATAAATATGTAAAATATGTACAGTATCTATATGCTGAAAATTACAAAATACTGATAAAGGAAAAAAAGACCTAAGTAAGTGGAGAGACATTGCATTCATGGTTTGGGATACTCAACATAGAAAACTGATCTGTAAATTTAATGCAAAATTCTTATCAAAATTCTAGCAAGTTTTTTTTTAGATATAGACAAAGTAATTCTAAAATTTATATGAAAAGGCAAACAAACTAGAATATCTAAAAACAATTTTGAAAAAGCATAATAAAGTTGGAGGAATCATTCTGATACCATTGAATACTACCCAGCAAAAAAGACAAACTATTGATCCCCATAACATCTTAGATGGACTTCAAAGGAATTATGCTGAGTGAAAAAAGCCAATCACAAAAGGTAATGTTGATACAGTGTTCTTGAAATGTGAATTACAAAAAATGAAGAAGAGATTAATGCTTGACAGGGATCAGGATCAGCAGAGGAACTAGGTGACTGTGGCAATAAAAGAATAGCTGAAGGGATTCTTGTGATAGAACTATTCTGTATTTGACTGTATGAAGGGATTCTTGTGATAGAACTATTCTGTATTTGACTGTATGGTGGTCACACAAATCTAGACATGTGACAAAATAGATAGAACTAAATACACACACACACACACACACACACACATGATAGTATATAAAAACTGGTGAAATCTTAGTAAGGGAATTGGATTGTATCAATGTTAATTTCCTGGTTGTGATATAATACTGTATTTACCCAAGATGTTGCCATTGGGGAACACTGGATGAAGAGTTTAGGGTATCCTCTGTATTATTTCCTAAAATCATATGTAAATCTACAATTATCTGAAAAGAAAAAGTTTTAAAAGTACTAAAATATATGGTTAATGAAATGTATTTTGTAAAAGGTAAGGTCCAGTATGGGTGCTTCTTTTTGCCTTTATTTTTTCAGTTTAAGGGTCTTTTAAGAGAAGCTCCTATTAGGAATGTATTCTGTATAAGATCAATTCTGTTATGGCAATGGTAAGCTTCATACATTTCTATAATAGATGGTTATACATCCTCAGCCATTTTATTTTTTTTAATAGGTTTTTTTTAGTTAAAGTTTATTGGGGTGACAGTTTTTAGCAAAGTTACATAGATTTCAGGTGTACAATTCTGTAATACATCAATCTATATATCACATTGTGTGTTCACCACCCAGAGTCAGTTCTCCTTCCATCACCATATATTTGACCTCCTTTACCCTCATTTACCATCCCCTTCCCACCTTTACCCTCTGGTAACCACTAAATTATTGTCTGTGTCTATCAGTTTTTGTTTGTTTGTTTTGTTCCTTTGTTGCTTTCAGTTTTATATCCCACATATCATTTTAGGATTAGATTACAACTGGAGATGACCTGGTTTTTCTGAGTCTGTTCTAGCGTCTTTGATAAATCTGGAGAAACCCAAGTGTTTTATTCATCCATCTACTTTCTGCTTATTAGAGTGGTGATCCCAACAGGTGGTTTATTATCTTTGATTGCTTAATACTAGATTTCATTTTTCATTCTGTTAAAGTTCTGGGAGTGCCTCCTTCCCCCCATGTGCTTTGATAGCAATGGGTTTCAAGATAGTCATATATATTATGCAGATGTTCTCTTTCACTCACTCATATTTATTCTATTTATGTGATGCACATTTTTGTTACTGGGGAATAAGAATGAATGAATTACAGTGAATGTTGTGTGCTTCTTTTCATGCTTTCGTGTAATTTAAATTGGTTTTAAAGACTGTCCATTTTATTTGAAAAATTTTACATTTTCAAATACCCCTTAAAATAGAAATCTAGTTTAAATCAACAAGCTTAAAATATATATTTTGCTTCAAATTCCAAAATTATATCTAGAAAATATATACAGTAAATAAAAATAATTCTTAAATCCCTCATTCAGAAATAACTGCTATTATGATTCTAAAACTAATCTTAACATATTTTATAATATATATGTACCTATGTGTATATATGTGTACCTATGTGTGTGTGTATATATATATATATTTTATATGGAATAGGTTATATTATGCAAATTTTACTTGCCTTTAAAAACTTAATATTATTAACTATTTTCTCATGTTGATAAATAGACCACTATAAAGTAATTTTTAAAGGTACAACTAATATGTAAATAGCAGTATATATATGACCAAAATAATTAGAAATTTACATAATGTTTAAGTTTTTGCCATTTTAAGGAACACCATTGTCTGTATATTTTATTTTTTGTACAGATGTATCAAAGGAAATAACTATTTGGAAGATTGTTTTGAATCTTGGTATGTTTTCTTATGCTTTGCAAATACTTTAATATTAAGAGAACATTTCAAAAATTTCATACTAAGTATTTAATATCTTTGATTAAAAATACATTAAAGTCACTTTTTTTTCTGCCATATAAAATGTCCAGGCAATGGCTAAGTCATGAGATAGTGAATAAATGAATAAATGGAGGCACTTTTCTCTACCTCAGTGAGCTCTATACTTTCAGATGACTATCCTTATGCCTCAGTTTTGCATCATGTTTAGTATAGCACTCTGGTCCAACATTTAAATTAGGTCTGTCTGTCTGTCACTATGTATATGGTTTCTAACTTTTATTATATTCTTTCAGCTACGAGTTTGAAACCCAGAGCTGATCCTTAAAAAAACCTTTGAAAGACAGCAAAGGTAGATCTCTGAATATGAGTATGTTTGACCACCAAATATCTCCCTGATTTCAAATACTTTTCCAACCTTCGAGCATTTTTCCATACACAAAGACTAAAAGGAAAATACAATTTCACAGTGCATGCAAACTATTTTAGTATATAACAAGATAAATTAACTGCAGAAAATGTTAATGACACACTTTCATTGTTGAAATGTGACAACATAATACTTGCACATGTAGAAGTGGAAAGATTTTCTTTCAAAATCTCAAAAAGGGAAATAATTTTACTCACATTGGTTTCTTTCTTCCTCTTTTTACTATCCTCATTTTGATTCAGGACTTGTTTCTACACAGGATATACTCATAATAATGGCCTGTTTTACTTCCACTCTCATTTATTCCACCCTGCACAAGACTACAAGTTTATTCTTTCTAAAGCAGAACTCTAATAATTTCACCTACCTGCTAAGAACAAACAAAACGGGAACTGCCAATAACTCCCCGTTGCCTACACTTCAAGCTTGTCAGACTGCATTTGAAGACTCTCAGTGGTCTTGCTTCCACCTGCTTCTCCAGATTCATTTCTTGTAATTGTTCTTCATGGATGCTGTGCTACAATCTGGAGACCGGGATGCTTTCTCAACACGCTATGTATTATTATTGCTCCTATACTTCTATTACTTCTATACCTCTGTTATTGCTTCTGTGCCTCTCCTTACTCTATTTTATTTTAACTTTTTGGATCTCTTGACTCCACCATTCTTTAAAATGCCACCTCATTCATAAAGCTCTACCTCATTAAAAAAATCAGTTATAATCACTTAGTGCTTTCCTTAATCTTCACTGTAGTTTAACATTCTGCTTTTAATAAACTGTAAAATAATAAAACCTATATCTCTATCCATGTATCTATCTATGCACCTATCTATGTATCTATCTATCTATCTATCTATCTATCTATCTATCTATCTATCTATCTATCTACCTACCTACCTATCTATCTATCATCTACCTATCTATGTATCATCTACCTAGCCCAGTTTCTGACACACAGCTCCTAAGACCTTGTAATTTCCTGAGTGATAGGAACTTCTGACACTGAGCTCATAAATCCCTTGGAATTTCCTAGGTTATAGGAAATTAAGATCAAGCCATGATCTTTCATCCCCACCCCCTATTTTTAAGAGGGGTTCATAGGAACCTTCAATTTATAGCTAGCTAGCCAAAAGCACAGGTGAAAGTGTGGACTTGTGAGACATCTGAGTTGGGGAGGTGAGTTGGTTTTGTGGGTCTGAGCCCTTAACCTGTGGAATCTGATGTTAACTCTAGGTAGATAGTGTTAGAACCGAATTGAATTGTAGGATACCCAGCAGGTGTCGCAGAGTTTCCTGATGGAAAAACCACACATCAGAAGTGCTGTGTGTAAGTAAGTAAAGGAGCAAGACAGAATTTTCCCAATACACAAACAAATAAACAAACACCAAATACCCAAGTCATAAAATTATACAAATTATATAAAGTACTGCCATCTGGGGCCGGCCAGGTGGAGTAGTTGGTTAAGATCGTGAGCTCTGAGCAACAGAATCACTGGTTTGATTCCCACATGGGCCAGTGAGCTGCCACTGAGCTGGTGAGAGCCTCTGCTCTTAACAACAAGGTTGCCAGTTCGACTCCTGCATGGGATGGAGGGCTAAGCCTCCCCCCCACCCCTGCAACTAGACTGAAATCAGTGACTGGACTTGGAGCTGAGCTTGCACTCTCCACAACTAAGATTGAAGGACAACAACTTGACTTGGAGCTGATGGGTCCTGGAAAAATACAATGTTCCCCTTTCCCAATTCCCCAACACTGTTCCCTTCCCCAATACAATCTTTAAAAAAAGAAAAAAGAACCAGCCTTTAAAAAAAAAATATTGCTATCCACATCTAAGAAACCACTGTACTGTAAGTACCCTGAAGTCAGGATTTGGGCTTTACTTTTACTCCCTGCTCATGACACACACACACACACACACCCTTATAATTACTATATTATTTTTGTATAAAGTATAGTAAAGGTTTGCTGAGTTGAACAGAATCATCAGAAATATTTTAAATTGAGCTACTATAGTTTGCTTTAGGATTAAAGATACCATTTTCTTTTTTCATTGTATCAGTTCACTAAATTCAAGATGTGTTGTGAGTTTTAATGTTTGGTAAATGGCATGTCTCTGAACAGAGAGCACTGTGGCCTTGGGTTCACATTGACATTTGAAGTTGGCAAAACCTAAATATGCCAGACTGCACTTTTCCACCTGCTGTTCCAGATGAGGGTTTGATGTTGGATTTTTAAGCTGAGCCAAACAAGTAGGGAAAATAGCTACCAACCATCTGACGCTGTAGCGGTTGAGGCCACATGGAAACTTGCCTTAAAGGATGAAACCAGTTTTAGTTATGTCAACATGAGCTATCACAATGTGTGTTTTGAAGACATCACATTATTATTGTTGTTAAAGACAGAAGTCACTGGAACATCACATTATGTTAAAAAAAATACCTTGGAAAGTGAGAGCAGAAATATGATGGTCAAAATGTTGATACTGGACTAAGTACAGAAAATAATAATTATAGCTTATGTTGAATTTCCATCAATGATCCTCAAATCTGGAGCTGAAATTCTAAAAAAAGAATATCAAGGTTGCTGTGAAAAGTGATATTTTCATAGCATTAATAGCTACTTTTGTCTAAAAGTAGTAAAACTTTTAAATATAAGTGAAATGATCCAGCAATTACTTTCCCCAAATTTTTAAAGTAAGGCTGAGGATGTGGCACAAACAATAGTTTGATGATAATGATAACTTTAAGACAAAAAAAAAGATAAGACACAGCTTATAGCATGGAAATACTGAAGGCATGTCCTTCACAGATACCACACACCCATTCAACACAGTCCATGTAAAAGTGATTTCGGAGTCATAGTTAAGGATGCACTTCAACTAAGTGAGAGCTTTATAATTTTTCAAACTTGTATCTTTCTAATGATTGCAAAGCCTTACTTGAATATAGAGAAGTGATCTTCTGTTTTCATAAACATCTACTAGACAAATACCTGCTCTCTTTCAACTGTCTGCAATTTTAATGGTACTATAATGCAGTACTATCATGCCAAACAATGACTTTTTTCCTCTTACAGTTACACAAATGTTGCAATAAATGATCAAAATTGACTTATACAGTGTCTAATGTCTGAGAGTAATGAAAATAAGGACAATTGATATTCAGGAATGATGAATTATAAAGCAAGCTGTTCAAAATGTCAATATTTTTCTGATCAACACACAACACAAAGAGTTCACTTATGACTCATACTTTGAGTCAGGACTCTAGAAGAATCCAACCCAAAATAGATCTTGATTTTCTCTTTCTTCACCTTCTTCCATATCTATTAAGGGAGTCTTCTAGGAAAGAGAGAGAGAGAGAGAGAGAGAGAGAGAGAGAGAGAGAGAGAGAGAAGAGGGAGAGAGATAATGCTCGCTAATTATTTAAATAAGATTATATTATCTACATAGACATTCAGTCCATACTCTTCATTATTGATAAGAATTACTCAGAGATCCTATAAGTATAATAACCTATATAGGAAAGAATGGATTATTCCTTTCTATCAGAAACTTAAATTTATTAATTCATTTTGTCAGTATTTTCTTACTTGCTATTATGGCAGGCATTGTGCCAGGTTCTAGAGCTTTACAAGAAAGATTAATACTGAATTCTTACCTACCAGGCATTTACTCTCTCAGACAGGGGTGAATATATTAATAAAGAAGTCTGTATGAGTGACAGTGAAGCCAAAGGAGAGAGTTTAGGAGTTTTGAGAGCATTTAGGAGAAACAAACACATAGAACCAGCTTTCTTTTTTTAGACTTTTACCTTCCCAGGTTTTAAAATTTCACCTTTATTTTTCACAACCTCTTGATTTAAAGAAAAAAAAAAACACCTGTAGAAGTTTTATGGTAGCATTTATGAAGAATTGAAAGGACAAAAGAAAGCTAGCTCTTCATTTGGGTAGGACTTCACATGTGAGGATACACAGAGAGGAATAAATACATTTTGTGGGCTCTACCTCAGATTTGTAAGTCTAGAGCAGGGGTCAGCAAACTGTGTCTTGCGAGCCACATGCGGCCCTTTGGGTACATACGTGTGGCTCTGAAGTAAAATTGAAAATGAAAATAAAACTATTATAATTTCATTTATAAAATTTTTAAAGAATATTATTCACATAATGGTAATTTTATTTGTTTAATGGCTCTTGAATAATTTTTAAATTGTTGTGAGGGACAGGATTGTCAGTTCTGTCTCAAAAGTTTGCCGACCTCTGGTCTAGAGTATTGAGAATACTGAAAAAGAGTTATTAAACTGGAAAACTCAAAATATATATCACAGAGTACCTATTCATTCACCATGGGAACTTTTTTTTTTTTTTTTTGTAACCACCAAAATACTAGTTGTTTCCTCACCTCCAAGTCACTGCTCTCCCAATAATGGAATATCTTAGATATCAGACTGGCAATGAAGTGAATGAAGTGAATAGTCATATGGAGAGGGAACAAAGAGAGGTGATTAGTCATAGATAAATTTATCTATGCAATGAGGAAATGTTATATATTGCTTCTGCCTCAGCACATAAAATTTTCTCTTAGTTCTAGAATGACTGTGATCTTCGGATTTTGTGCTTTTTTATGTACATGGGTTAAAAACTGACAGACTCTAGTCTGACTCCAATTTCCTAATTAATATTGGATCCTTATTCTCCAGGAGATTGCCTTCTCAAAGAAGGTGACAGGTATATTAACAAGAAGTCTGTATGGAAAACAGTGAAGCCAAAAGGAAATGAGTTTTGAGAGAGTTTAGCAGAAACAAATAAATACTATCATTCTGATAAATCGCCTTATGCTGACATATTTTTTTTCTTCAGACAGGTTACAGTACAACTGATTATGCTTATTATAAACTCCATCCTTTTATATAATTGATCAAGCTATGAAATCATTTATTATTATGATTAGGCTAAACAGTGGATAACTGAGACTGCCATAGTCACTGATGGAAGCTTTTACTTCACCCGTTTTCTCTCTGCTCTTTAAAATGGATCATGTCCACAGTAGCTCATTACATTTTGTAGCCATTATTTTTAATTGCCCTCTTCAATTTGTCCAAGTTTTAGGAATGCCTTATTTTCTGCACAAGTTCTGTGATAGTCATATGTGTTATACTGACACTGTTTTCATTTCATTTATTCTACACATGTGGTATGTATTAACATATCTGCCATAATAGAAATGGCTTGAGTTTGGAATATGTTTTTTGTGTGCTTTCTTGCTATTCTTTGGCGTGATTTAAATTGATATGTTCATTTAAAGTAGGCATTGGAATAAGTGTTATTTGAGTTACAGGAATGTAGTAAACTCTGAATTGTTTTAAGAGGACACTCAGTCAATTCTTGCTTCTGCCTCACCACATCGTCTAAACTTGAAGAAACCCCTACAATTCTCTAGGTTTCAATATTTTTGGCTACAAAATAGAAGAGCCTAGATTATCTCTAAACTATCTTTCAGAAATATATTCTGAATTCTATTGCAAAACACATCATGATGCTGCGGAGAAAATAACAAAGTATCAAGTAGAAGCACTAATAGATTTCCTGGAGGGATAACATCTAAGGAACTCTGAGTGTATTAAAAGCACAAGTAATGGGGAAGACACAAACATCAGGCTTAACATAGATATATAAAAAAGGCAGAAAAAGAAAGATTTCTTGTTGGTATTTTGAGTCTTTGGGATAGTTCCTTGGGCACAGGTTTCTATCACCATAGCCCTGGTTGAACCTTAGTCCTTATATGTCAAGAATTCTCTCTGCTTTCATCTTTCTGGCCCGTATTCAATTATCATTCCAGAATAATAATATAGTATGCTAAGCCTAAATATTACAAAATTTAGTAAGTTTTTGGCCTTGTAAAGCTTACATGTGCTAAGAATAAGTATTTATTGGAAACTTAAAATGTAGGTATTACCTTTATCTCTTGATGCCAAATTAGAAAAAAATCTAAATACTTTATCCAAATTATAAAAATAAATGAATAGACTATTAATAGGTTATTAAAAATGAATAGAATACTGGTGGTAGGTATTAAATTTATAGCTATTTGTTTTAAAAATTGAACCACAAAAACAACTGATTTGAGACTCCTTCTGTTGTCTGCAGAAAATCTTCAAGTGTCCAATAATGAAAATAATAAAAATAAATCCAGTCATGATCACAGATAAGTGTGAAGTCAGATAAGAGAAAACATTATTTACTTAGCTTTTGTTCAAATTATCTCTTTTGTTCAAATTAGTTCCTATAGTAATTTATATATAGAACAATTATAGGTTTGACTTAGTGTGACAGAACAGACTTCTACAAAAATTTGAAAAATGCACAGCTTTACTAAAACATTTATTGGTCTACTTTATTTCTAATTAGGAGAAAAGTAGTGAAACATAATGTTCATAATAGTAATTCTGCACTCTAAATAATGTTTATCTCTAAGATTGAATGAGGTCATCAGTGTTTGGTATTTATCTTATAGAGAAAGTAACAGATGACATGATACATGAATAGGCATTGATATCTTTAGAGAAAATTGAGTGTTTACTTCTCTATTAATGTCATTATAAGATGTGTATTACAATTGAGGGGGACAGAAGAAAGAAATAAGATGTTTGTGTCTGGCTTTATGTTTTCAAGGGAATGTTTACCAAATATTTTTCTAGAATCAAAAAAATTCTTCAATTGGTTACTCTATATTTAGAAAACTCTTTACCAATGTTTTTGGCACTAATGCTTTGATATAAGCTGAGTCCAAACCTATGTGTTTCGTTTTTAGGTCATGAAGAACAAAATAAATGTAGTCAACCATATGAAGCAGGGTTTTCCTAGTCCAGAAAGCATTAAGCGTCAGAGAGAGAGGCTATTTGTCTCAACTATGACTCTCAGTGGAGCAGTCAGACCACCTGGGTGTGTACAGATAAACTGAGGAGAGAAAGGTGTGAATATAACAAATGACTGAGGATAACACAATAACTGAAAGCCTATGTTTAAGTAAGGATAATACAAATACAAAGCTGATTGGCTTACATGAGAACATGCAACTGATGTAAGGAAGTTTATATTGCTTACTAAGAGTTAGAAACAATAACAATAGGCTAAAAATAGGCCTTATTATCCTATTAATTAATGATATAGGTTAAGTAAAAGCATGAATATTTTATGTCCTTGAATGAGAGAGAAAATAAGTGTTACAAGATTTATAGAATGTCAATAAGAAGGAAAAATATACCTCAAGCCCCTCTAATTCTCATCTTTACAACTCTGCAACTGCTTAGCCCACAGCATCACCATTCTTCATCATGACACTGCAATAATAACCTAATTGGAGGCTTCCTCCATCAATGACTCCTTCTAGTCCATTCTCTAGACAGCAGCAGGGGTGGGATTTCTTAAATGGCAGAGTGAATGAGGACCTCCATAAATCTACTTCATTAAGGTAACAGAAATACTGGAAAAACTGTGAAAATCAGAACTCTGCTCTGACTTGCCAGAAAGCTATGGCAAAGGGACTTTTGCGGATGCAATTAAGGTAAGGAAATTAAAATGGAGAGGTTGTCCAACATAACCACATGAGCCCTTAAAAGTAGAGAGCATTTTCCTGCTCTAGTCAGAGAGAGGTGACATTATGGAAGAAAGGCATGGAGATATGCAATCTTATTAAGGTAGAAGAAAGGGACCATGAGCCAAAGAATGTGAGCCAGACGTAGACGATAAGAAAATGCAAAGAAATGGAATCTCTTCTAAAGTCTCCAGAAAGGAATGCAGCCCTGCTGACACTGTGGGTTTAGCCCAGTGAGACCCATGGCAAACTTCTGAACTACAGAACTGTAAGATAATACATCTGTGTTATTTTAAGCTGCTAAATTTATGGTAATTTGTCATGGCAGCAATAGAAGTCTAACACGTCCTGGCAGATACCATCAGCTTCATTGCCCCTCTCCCACTTGTGTTTGTCTGGGTAAACTACCTCCTGGCTAACCCCACCTCTGTGCTTATAACCACGTAGCTGAAAATAACTGAAGGAAAACATAAAACCTGCCAGCGAGTCTGCTTTTAAATGCATAATCAGGAAACTTTAAAGGTGCCCAGCAATAGTTCTTATTCCATTCTATTTTCTGTTCTCCTGACAATTTCCCACATTCTCTTCTTTCTTCAGCCCATTCCTAGATGTTGATATCCCACATCCTTAGCTTATAACTACTTTTCTATGTTACTGAGAAAATAGAAAATAAAACAATAAGAACATTTACTAGGCCCCATAACCCCATCTATGCACTTAGCTCTAACTGTGTTTATATTCCCTTTTGTTTTATTTTTTATAGCTGAGCTTCCATGCTTTTATTTAAAGCTAGTGCATCCACTTGTTCATTAGATTTCATCACCTATCACCTACTCAAGGCAATTATTTTATCCAACTTCTCCGTCTAGCTTCAAAATCCATTCAGAATCTAATTACTTCTCACCACTTCCATTCCTGCTACTTAGTCCGAGCTGCTTACACTCTTTGCCCCCCAAAATCTATTCCACTCAGAAGCCAGGGAAAGAATCTTAAAATATGAATCATCTTATGAACTGAATTATCAGTTATTCATATCTCCTAGATTATTTCCACCAATATACAAATATGCTATTATTTCTCCCAACTGTATAATCACCCTGTATTGACTCTACTTCTCTTGCCAGGCCCTGCCCCATATCTATCCTTGTTACAGAAATAATCATTGAAAAGGAAGTCAATTATTATGGTCTTAAATTTATTTCCTACAATTCTCTAACAAGTTTCCCTTCTAGTAGGCTCTGAGCATGATCTTGTCAAGGTTACCAATGATCTCCATGCTGTTAAATCTCATGATCAATTCTTAGTCCCATATTACTTACACTTTCAGCAGCATTGCAACAGGGTTAATACATAGTTTTCCAATTAATTTCCAGAATTACATGCTTACCTCGTTTTCCTCTATCTCACTGGCCAAAATTTGCTGGTTCTTCTCATTTCCCTGACCTCTCAATTTTGGATTGCTTCATGGCTTAGTCCTTGGAACTCTTGGCTTTTAATATTTTTATTTACTTCCTTTGCGAATACCTATAAATGCCTGTGTATGGTGATGACTCCATGACTTCCAAATTTATAGTTCTAGCCAGGACCCCTCCCCTGAACCCCAGAATCAACTGTTTTTTTTGGACAAACTGCACTTGGATGTTTAATAGGCATCTCCAACTTGACATGTCAAAAACTGATCCTGGAATAACATGCATCTCAAACCTGCTTGTACCCCAGGCTTTCCTGGTCCATAGTTGCAACCTCTTCTACTGTAACTACAATTTCTAAGGTTGATTTTCTTTGTCTCTTTAGCACTAATCAATTTCTAATATGTAACATTTTAATATTGATTTTGTTTATTGTTTGTCTGCACTTCTAGAGTGTAGCTCCATGAAAGTAAAGTTCTTATTTTTTATTTTTTTCTTCTATACATATCTCTAGGACCTAAAGAGGAACATGGTATCTTGGATTTTGAATATACATTTAATGAACAAATAAATGAAAAGCAGATGCTGCTGCTTTTTTCATTATAAATGAGCCAAACTAATACAATCATTTGCATATATATACATATTTTATCAATTTCCTCTAGAATGTGAGGTTAACAAATGCAGAAAATTTGTCATAGGTAATCTAGTGCCTCGTATAAAATGGCCTTCACTTCAAAGAAGCAGGGAAAGAGACTCCTTTAAATTCTGATATTGTCTTTACAAAACTGCAAACATACACAACTATTGGGATATAGTTTTCAAAGAATTTATAGACACACAGAAGTCCATTTTTTTAAAATTATTTTATTGTGAAATAAACAGTTAAAAAAAATTAGTTTCAGGTATGAAACGCAGTGCAATAGTTATACTTTTTACCCCTCAAAGTGACAACCCCCTTCTCTCAATTTGCCACCCCATTCCCCCACTCATATCACACATATCTATTACAATTCCTTCCACTCCATTCCACACTATACTCCACATCCCGTGACTATATATATATATATATATATATATATATATATATTCAATTACATACAATATTACACAACATCAGTTTCAGGTGTACAATGTAGTGATCAAGTCTCTAATCCATTCATGAAGTGGTCTCCCTAACTAGACATGTGACCATCTGATTCCCCACAAAATATTTACAACATTATTAATTATATTCCCTGAACTGTCTTTCATGTTTCTGTGGCATTATTGTAGTTACCTATTTATGCTGTCTAATCTCTTCCCCGTCTCCCTCATCCCCACCCCCTCCCAACTAGCAACCATCAGTTTTTCCCCTATATCTATGAGACTGTTTCTGTTTACTTTGCTTGTTCATTCAGTTTTTCAGATTCCACATATAAGTGAGATCGTATAGTATTTGTCTTTCTCTGACTGACTTATTTCACTTAGCATAATAGTCTCTTGGTCCACCCATATCATTGCAAATGGTACAATTTCATTCTTCTTTATAGCGGAGCAATACTCCATTGTATAAATGTACCACAGTTTCTTAATCCAGTTGTCTATTGATGGGCATTTCAGTTGTTTCCAGGTCTTGGCTATTGTAAATAGTGCAGCAATAAACATAGGGGTGCATATATTTTTTCGAATTAGTGTCTTGGGTTTTTCAGGATAAATATCTAGGAGTGGAATTGCTGGCTCAAAAGGTAGTTCCACTTCCAGTTTTTTAAGATACCTCCATACTGACTTCCATAATGGCTGCACCAATCTGCAATCCCACCAACAGTGCAGCAGGGTTCCCTTTTCCCCATAGTCCTGCCAGCATTTGTTGTTTGTTGATTTATTGATGATAACCATTCTAGGTGGTGTCTCATTGAGGTTTGTATTTGCATTTCTCTAATGATTAGTGAGGATGAGCATTTTTTTCATATGCCTGTTGGTCATTTGTATGTCCTCTTTAGAGAAATGCCTCTTCATATCCTTTGCCCATTTTTTAATTGGGTTTTTTGTTTTTTTGGTGTTGAGATGAATGAGTGTTTTATAAATTTTGAATATTAACCCTTTATCAGATATATCATTGGCAAATATCTTCTCCCTTTCAGTAGGCTGCCTTTTTGTTTTATTGATGATTTCCTTTGCTGTGGGAAAACTTTTAAGTTTGATGTAATCCCATATGTTCATTTCTTCTTTTATTTCCCTTGCCCGAGGGGATATATCAGTAAAAATATTACTGAGGGTAATGTCTACAAATTTACTCACTATGTTTTCTTCTAAGAGTTTTATGGTTTCAGGTTGAAGTCCATTTTTTTTTTTATTTTTTTTTTTGAGGGCAGTGTCACTGGCCCTCATATGTGGGACCTGAACCGGGGCTGCTGGCTTCCGAAGCCAGCGCTTAACCACCATGCCACTCGGCCGACCCTTGAAGTCCATTTTTAATGTCCATACTTGTGTATAGATTAGAAACATATGATTCCTACTTCATTGAATGTCTTTTCCTGCATCCTAAGGGTCTGGCATCACATTTGAGAACTTGAAAATAATATCCTTATTATGGTTTATTATTGAATACAGGGTTATAAGAAATATTAATAGATATATGAAACATGAAAATCTCTCCTTTCAAAAACATAAAGAAATATATGTGTGCATTTACCAAGGAGATAAGTAATAATTTTTTACAGTATGTGCATGCTAAAACCATTATGTTCGTTTTTCTTTTTTGTTATTGTAGATTAATTAAACTTCTAACAAATTAAAATTTATTTCTGTATTTCTTACCTACAAAATATAATACAGAAATTATATTTATAAAATTTATAATTGTACAAAATTGAAATTTATTAAATACTATAGGCGTATCCACTTGAAAATACTATTGTCTTAGCATGAGATACAAATTCATTGAGAAAATTTTGCAATTTTAGCAGTGATTAAAATTTTTGCCATGCATAAACAATAGGTAGGCAAAAGGCAATTACAAACTTATCAAATTAAAATAACTTCATAAAAAATGCATATGAAATAAGCAAACTATTTTCAATGTGTTATGGTCAGAAATTCATAGGGTAAAAGTAATTTGAATCTAAAAATGGTAAAAGTGTGTTTTAGATAGTTTTATATAATTTTCATTGAAAACAGAGAATTCAGTCAATTAAATTAGTCAAAATTTCTCACTGAACAATATCTGCTAACTGCTTAGTTTGAACTTATAAAAACAGATGCCAATGCGTATGTAAAAATACTGTTTACAGATCCCATTTAAGACATTTTAGTAAAAGGGGATTCTTGGCTATATATGGCCAACATTGTTATTAATTCTACTATCACCATCCTCATTGAAACATATCATTAACAGTACCTTCTCTCTGGCAGACATTGTAACAGGTACTTTACATAGATAAAAGGAGTATAATTATCCCTGTTTTACAGATTAGGAAGTGAGACTCAGTTGGTTTCAGAAACTTGGCCAAATTTATATAGCTGGGAGTGGCACAGTGGAGATTTGAGAGCCAAGGCCTGTATCCCTCTATTTCATTGCCCAAACCTATAGAACATCTCCAGAAACCACTTCTATTGTTTTTCTCCTTAATGGATCTTGTCATAAAGGACTTTATCTTCTAAGCGGTTTTCTTTAAATAACGCTTTTCCCATTTGGTATTAATCAGACATATACGAGAGCCATCAAGAGCCCTTGCTGAACATGAGTTAGAGTACAGGAATGATGCTATAGGTCACAATCCAAAAGATTTGGTATTTTAATCATTTTATACAGTCTTTTTTAGGAAAAGAGTACAATTATCTTTAAGCTTTTGAAATAATGAAGCTTGAGACTTCCCACTACTTTCATGGCCCTCTGAATGTCCAAAAACCTCACAGTAACAACAAACTATGACAGATGCTAAAATTAATCAATGTAGCTTTTTGTGTTTCGGATTTGGCTCTTATGGGATAAAATCTCCTGTTTAGCTGCTTTAACGCTATTCAATCCTCAGATAATTTGTTCCTTCAGTAAATATTTCTGTGCTTGCTATGTGCCAGGCCCTGGGTTAATACTGGGAATATAATTATAAGCACATCAGAACCCTGCTATCTAAATGCTAAGTCTCAAATCAAATAGAGCCATATGCCACGTAATGACATTTTGGTCAATGACGGACCACACATATGATGGTGGTCCCATAATGTTGTAATGGAGTTGAAAAATTCCTATAGTTATGTGAGGGTATATTCATTGTAAAGTCTTAGCACTTTCTGTAAAGAGTGATACTTCAAGGAGAGCTTCAAGCAGGTCCTTCAAGAGGTATTCCAGAAGAAAGCATGGTTATAGGAGATGACAACTTCATGTGTGTTATTGCCCCTGCCGACCTTCCAGTGGGACAAAACGTGGAGGTGGAGGACAAAGATATTGATGATCCTGACCATGAGTAGGCCTAGGCGACTGTGTGGGTTTGTGTCTTAGTTTTTAACAAAAGATTTTAAAAGTTACAAAAAGCATAAATAGAAAAAAGCTTACAGAATAAGGATATGAAGAAAGAAAATATTTTTGTAGAATTATACAATGTGTTTGTTTTTTAAACTAAGTGTTATTACAAGAGTCAAAAAGTTAAAAAAAAGTTTATATAGCTAAAAAGTTACAGTAAGCTAAGGTTAATTTATTATTGGAGAAAGAAAAATATTTAAAAGATAAATTTAGTGTAGCCTAAGTGTACAGTATTTATAAAATCTACAGTAGAATAATGTCCTAGGCCTCCATGTTCACTCACCACTCACTCACTGACTCACCCCAAGCTCCATTCATGGTAAGTGCCCTATACAGGTGGACCATTTTTATATTTTATACTATGCTTTTACTGTACCTTTTTTATGTGGAGATATGTTTAGATACACATATACTTATCATTATGTTAGAATTGCCTACAGGATTCAATACAATAACATGCTGTACAGATTTGTAGCCTAGGAGCAATAGGCTATACCATCGAGGTTTGGGTAAGTACAATCCATAATGTTTGCACAAAGAAATCACCTAATGATACATTTATCTGAACATATCCCCGTTATTAAGTAATGTATGACAGTAATGACACAAAATATACAATTATAATAGTCCCCTCTTATCTGCAGGGGATGTGTTCCAAGACTACCGATAGATGCCTGAAACCACGGATAGTACCCAACCCAACATATACTGTTTTTTTTCCTGTACATATGTATGATGCAGTTTAGTTTATAAATTAAGCATAGTAAGACACTAACAACAATAAAAATAGAACAATCATAACAATATACTCTAATAAAATGTGAATGTGATCTTTTTCTCTCAAAATATCTTATATTTTACTCACTCTTCTTTTTGTGATGATGTGAGATGAAAATGCCTATGTGATAGAACAAAATAAGATGAAAGATGTAGGCACTGTGATATTGTTAGGCTATTATTACTGACCTTCTGATCTTATGGTTACTAAGTGAGTAACAGGCGGGCAGCTTATACAGAGTGGATATGCTGGACAAAAGAATGATTCATGTCCCAGGCAGGATGGAGGGGGATGGCTGAGATTTCATCATGTTACTCAGAACAGTGTGAAATTTAAAACTTATGAATTGCTTATTTCTGTAATTTGCCATTTAATATTTTTTGACAGTGGTTGACCACGGGCAACTGAAACTTCAGAAAGCAAAACTGGATAAAGGGGGGACTGCTGTACATACTGTCACGTACTATGAAGGAAAGTTCTCCGATGATAGACAATAAGGGTAGCTGCTCTATTCTGTCAGGACATGAGCTCTTCCCTAATCAAGGGTTGCATTTTTTTTTTTTGAGGGAGGTATCACTGACCCTCATATGTGGGACCCGAACCGGGGCTGCTGGCTTCCCAAGCCAGAGCTTAACCACTGCGCCACTCGGCCGGCCCAAGGGATGTATTTTGGATAATTTAACTGAGGGTGTGGGTAATCCAGAGGAGGGACTGGCAGGGGGAAGCACTGAAGCTGGAAGAAACATTGACATCTGAGGAAGTGAAAGAAGAGCAGCATGGTTCAAATCTAGAAGACAAATGGAAAAGTGGCATATGATGAAATGAGAGAGGTAGGAAGATTTATGATGTAAAGACACAGAATGATTTTAAGTAGGGGAACAATTTGATCATATTTGCATTTTTGTAAAACCATTATTTATTTATCCTTGGAAATGTGTTATTCCACCAAGTAGATAAAAAGAGAATTTGACCAAAAAGATTCGATTCAGACAAGCCAGTCACATTAAGGCAAATGAGAGTATTTGTTAACATAGATTAATCCTGTCATTACTGAGTTCAAACTGAATCTTAACTTTTAACTTCGCAGAAAAATGTAAATAAAGGTGCCCCTGTAAATTTGTACAATTACAAGTACGTTCCAAGTATTATGAGATAATTCCTAATTGAAGTATAATGCCACCTACGTACTGCATTTCTGAGTAGGGTGCTTTTGCACATTTCCCATAAAGAATTTCAGAGCCTTGGTTGGGATCTTTTTCTCATGTTGTTTTCCAGTCATGTGGTGTTGCCATTGAAAGTTTTAACTCATCAGGAAAAAATGTTGTACTGTTTGAAGGACAGAGAGGCAAAGCCAGGCATGAACACATCATGACACAATCATTAACTTTTCCTTCTTTAAAGAAGCCCTTGTTTGATATCGAAAATATACTAATGGAGTGAGATTAAAAAAAAAGAAAAAGCTTTCTACTTTCTCTTCATGTTTCTCCTCTTCTGTATTCAGAAAGAAAAGGGAAAACATAGTTCCACAGAAAAAGAACAAAATCTTATTCAGAAACATTTTATACAGGCTTAATTTGTGAAAACTATCAAGGAATGCTTAACAGTGGGATATTATCCATCTAATGAATTAATTCATTTTGAGGTTTAAGGATATATCAACTTTTTAAAGAAAAAGGAGGTTTAAAGAAAATATTGATTAGTGTATAATTCAAAACAGGAAAGATCATAGGGCCAGTCCTCACTATTTGTTAGTACCTACAAACTGTGCACCTTACAGAAGCCGAGCATCAATGGTGAGTCACAGGTAAGTCCAAACCAGTGGTTCTCAGCCTCAAGTGCACATTAGAATCACCTGGGGAAGTTTCAAACTTACTTATAGAGGGCCTCTTGTTGGCCAATAACTCAGTTTCTCTGGGTTTGGCCTTTACCATCATTATCTTTTAAAATCTTCCCAGGTTTCAAAAAATGAGGTCAGATTTGAGAATAACTGGTCCAGACAATGGGTCCCTTATTTTAGTTCAATTTTTCTTTATTTTCATCACTTCTTTTTTTCTAATTGTTTTATTTCCTGTAGTCACGTTATTTTCTTCAAAGTAAGCTTTACAGATTTTTTTGGATGAGAAAACAAAGAAAAAAGAATAATTCATAGGTTACTGAGTTCTATTGTCTACAATTCTGGATTTCACCCTATCTTCCTCAGACCCGCTGTTACTAGCCTTGCCCAGGTCTTAGCCACCTCATCCTGGATCACTGAAACTATTTTCTGGTCTTCTTATTTTTGTCATTAATTAATATTAAATATTCCTATTCAATTATATCCAAGCACATCTTTAATTCTGCCACTGTACTGATCAAGAATTAGCATTTGTTCTAATCTGTATAGTGCCACAGCTCCCCTGCTTTCAACACCGGGCCTTACATATTTGACACCTACATTATATTTGACACCTCAACATTATATTCTCAGCTCCAGGCACACTAATCATTCTCATTATGGAGGATTTTCTGTTGTGCTTCCATCTTCCTGTTGTCTGGACAGGCCTATCATCCCCATTTGCCTTTTATTCCCCTAAAACTACTCTCAAGTCCCATATCCCACATGAAGCTGCCACTACTGCCACCCACACCGATTGCTCCTTTTTCTGAACTGCTGTTTCTATATACTGTATAATGGGGATTACAGCTTCATTATTTTTGAACAGTTTTCTGAGTATTATATCCTTCAAGGGTTTGTTTTATATTTTTTGACAGCAGAAACCATATTGAATATTTTTTTTATGTCCTCTACAGCATCCCTGGACTTCAAAACTCACAGTGAGTTTTTCATATACTCAATGCTAATAAATATAATCCTTGCCCTCTTGTAACTCATCTGTCTTATTAATGTAGCTTCTCAGAGTGGAAGCACAAAAGCTTCCCTAGGGATTCTCTGTGCTTGTTCCATTCTCTGCTATGGCTACTATTATGACACTGTGTTATAGCAGCCTGTTTGCCCACTTCCATACCCAGTAGATTGTGTGCCTAGTCACATTTGCTGTCTACACTTAAGGAGTCGCTTTGCTCCTTAGTTCCCTCACTAGTTCATGTACTCCTCGTTCTACACGCCTTCATCATCTTGTACATTTTCTATCACAACACTTTATCATAAACACCAGTTGAACACCTGTCTAATCCAATACAGTGTGACCCAATGGTTCTCAACCAAGAGTGACCTGGAACCCTGCTGGACATTTGGCAAAGTCTGGAGATATCCCTGGTTGTCATACCTGAGGAGCGATTGGTATCTAGTGGGTAGAGACTAGGGATGCTGCTAAATGTACTTTAATGCACAGGACAGAGCTTTCCTCACCAACAAAGAATTTCCCAACCCAAAATATCAGTAGTAACAAAGTTCAGAAGCCCTGATGTAAACTTGGGGTATAAACACTATGTTCACAGATGCATTGCTAGTGCTCGGCACTATTCCTGGCCAGAATGTATGAGAATATTTGTGGGCCGGCCGAGTGGCACGGTGGTTAAGCGCTGGTTTGGGAAGCTGGCGGCCCCGGTTCAGGTCCCGCATGTGAGGGCCAGTGAAACTGCCCTCAAAAAAAAAAAAAAAAGAAGAGAATATTTGTATAATTGAATGACAAAGCTAAGCAGGTCAATTAATCCTTCTGAAAAATGATATACAGTGTATATTTCATCCATCCATCCATTCACTGATTCATAAGCATTTACTGATCACCTCCTATGTGTGTGTCAGGCAATAAGCATTCATAGGAGAATATATATATATATATATATATATATATATATATATATATATATATTTTTTCTTACACTCAGTGTTCTTTATGTGGTAATGAATACAGATAAGTACACAGGCAATTTCATAACATCATATATAGCCTGACAATGGATGTGCTAAGTTTTTTTGAAAACCAGCACAAAAGAAGGTCATCTAATCCAAATATGAGGGTCAAGAAAGACTGAGTTTTCTAAGCCAAGATTTGCAGGTGAATTAGAATTAACAGGAATGGTAGGTAGAGAAAGAACTACAAAAAGGGCTGAAGGCTAAAGATAACATATCACATTCCCAGAATTATTAGCAACTCGAAATGGCTCAAGTACACAGTATAACAAGGTTCTAGAAAGTGATGAATCTAGAATAATAAACATGAGTCACGTTAAATTATTTAAACTTCATTCAGATAGCATTATAGGGTTTTAAGCAGAGTTAAAATTAACATAAATGTAAAGTATTACTGTCATTTTTGTTTTTACTATAATTGTGATTACTGTTCCTTTGAAAAAGTTAAAGTGAGGAGAAGAAAATTGAAAATAAAATAAAAATCCTCAATAGGATTTATTCAAAAACAAAAAGTTCAAATGCTAAGTGTCCTTCCTCTCTAGCCCTTGCTTTTGTGCTACTTCTGCATTTTATGTAATTTTTTATGTCTGTCTTAAAAAAACAAAACAAAACAAAAACCCAAGACAATTGGAGCTGCTTCTTTGTGCTTTATTGGGCAAACAGTGCTTGACTGTGAAACTTCTCTGCAATCACAGCCTCTATGAAAACATTCACAGTGGGAAACTGGAAGATATGACAATCTAATCTAATTTGATTATACCTTATTGAGAGAGAGGAAAAAGGTTTTAAAAATACAGGTAGATGTTCCAGTATCCAGGTAGTAGAATGAGAAGTTTAAGGCAGGCTTTATTTACAAAGGCTCTGTTGATCCTTTCTAGGTCACGTTGTGAAAGAAAGAGTTAGACTTTCCCTTAAAGTCTATAAGTGGAAGCTATAAGATCCTTTTTTTTTTTTAAACGACTTCAATTTTCTTTCAGTTCTGGTCTTGTAAAAGTTAACCTAAAATATCCTGAGCAGTTTCAAGAATCTGGGGGTTTCAAACCTCTCTAACTCATTCTCAGAGGGATGAAAATATAATTAAACATTAACTTTCACTCACAGTTTACCAAATGCTTTAATTTGCATTATCTTAACAAACCAAGCTTCGTTTAATCACAATGTTCTTTGCTTCAGTAAAGAACTTGACATAGTGAACAAGAGAAAAAATGTGACCAATGCAATTCAAATAATTCAAATAATCAGCAACAAGTCATACATTCTTAGCCTTACCCAAGTACTCATTTTTGAAAATTATATTTTATTTGATTTTAACTACGTATATCCAAACGCATAGTAATATTTGATGAAGACAGCTTTGTGTATGTGTGTGCCACCTTTTGGCCTTCATGATTGGCATCATTTTAAACCTAAGAGCTCAGAACAAAAGCCTTTTCTAATGTTTTCTTAAATAAGAGAATCTATCATTCATATATATTTGTTAAGACAATATACTAGTAGCTGAGATCTGCACATTATTTTTTTTTTTTAGCAAGCAATACATTATTTTGGTTTCAGACAAAAAATGCTCTGTGAAAGTAATTAAAGTGAATTCATTCTGTGGTGGCATTTTCTTAGTGAAATGGGAGTATCTTCTGATTAATTATTTAGAAATTATAATTAGCAAGCATATTGTTTTGAAAAATAACATATTCTAGGCTGTTTTTTTGTTTGTTTTTTACTTAGCAGTTTTTATTTAAGATTCATCATATTCCTGTGACTTGATAGCTCATTTATTTTTAGTGCTAAATAGCATTCCGTTGTATGGATGTACTGCAATTTATCCACTCACCTATTGAAAGGCATCTTGGTTGTTTCCTGTTTGGAGCAATCATGAATAAAGCTGCTATAAGCATTTATGTGGCGATTCCTGTGTGCACATGCATTTTCAGATCAGTTTGGTAAATACTGGGACCACAATTACTGAGTACTATGGTACGATTATCTCTAGTTTTGTAAGAAACTGCCAAATTGTCTCTGAAAGTGGCTATGCCATTTTGCAGTCTCACCAGCAATGAGTGAGTCTCTGTAGCTTTTCATCCTAACACATGCACATGTGTTTTGCTTTTCTCTTAACACTGTCTTTCATAGAAGATTTTAATTTGAATAAAAGCCCAACTTATCAATTTTTTATTTTGTGGATAATATTTTTGAGGATTTGATAGTTATATCTTCATATCAGTTTACTAAAACATGCTCTAAATTTTATTATTTGAGGTTTTCCTTGTAGCTTAGCAATCTGTTCTAGATCATTCTATTTGTTCATGAAAAGAGGTTTGATAGCACATTCTCCAGGTTTTCCTCTTACCCGTCTGACCTTTCTTAATCATTCTCCAGTGATGCTGGGGTTCAATCCTAGACATCCCTATCTTTGCATTTAACTTCTGAGATCTTCCAAAGCTTTTCATAAGCTACCAAATGTGTTTCTCTAGCACAGATACATATATATATTTTTTTTTTTTCAATGCTGTATATTTAGCTGTTTACTTACATTATCACTCATGAACTACAAACATATGAAATATTTCATATTTCATACTATTTTTGATATCCATTTATTACTGCCACATGTTCTCCCACTTAGCTGTTCAGGCTAGAAAGCTTGGTATTAACCTCCATTATTTGCCCTCCTGAACTTTGACTTGAAATTCCCCAGTAAATCCTTTTCCTTTAATCCATCTGTTTCTCTTCACTTCTGCTACCCAATCCAAGCTGCCATTTTCTCTCTTGGACCATAGTAATATGTTGCCTGGTTTTGTTGTTTCTATTTTTATGTTCCTCATCATTTTTTATACAACATCTCTGCTTTATACCTATCAATCACTTATTATAATTAGCATATAATTCAAATCCTTAACATGGGCTAGAAGGCCTTACCCCTAACTACTTACCTCTAGCCAGTTTTGCATCTTTACTCATTCCACTCTAGCCCTCTCTAAATTTTCAGCTGGCTTCCAGTTATTTTTTCTTTGAAGCTTTTGCACATATGGTTTTTTCTTGAATGTTCTTTTTTGGATACTGTTTACTTGGCCAGATCCTAATCATTTTTTAGCTCAGCTTATCACAAGATTTTGGAACAGAATTTTTCTGACACATCCATATAAAATCTCTCTCTTTTAGATCCGTTCACACTACCCTGACCTTTTTCTACAGACTCCAAAACGTTGATTTTCCTAGTCAGTTACACACAAGAATACAGATGAAAAGCTGCATATTTTCTTTTAAAGATTCATCTTAAATATTGAAGATGGTGCTCTCACCTTATCTATTTTAATTAATTAATTAATCTATTTATCTATCTGTTTACCTATTTTAGCTAAGAGTGAGGGCTTCTTAGTATTACAGAATGAAATTCTTTTCCTATTTTATTAAAACTTTGTTAAAATTTTGGTCACTAAGAACAGTGATGGCTTCTGACGGTATTATCCAAGGCTGCCTTTGTGTACAAAGTAAAAGATATGCTATTCAATCAGGAGACACAGTGAACTTTTGTCAGGGATTTTATATATCTTAATGCTTAGAAACAAAATACTGGGAGTTGACAGAGTTATATCACTGAAAATGGAAGGAAGTAATCTTTTTTCAGCTTTCAGATTAAACTAACAGATTTTAAATAATAATACCATTTTTATTCTTCCACTGTCCAGCGCAATAAGCATTATCCTTCTGATTTCAACTTTGAGATTGTTGTTTTACCTTTTACTTCTATGTGAAAGGCTATGTCCAATGCAGCAGTCAGGGGATGGGGTGTACCTGGAAGCCACTCCCTCCACCTCACAGTTATGTTTTGTGTCCAGTTTTCCACAGCATCTGTTTGTACTTCAAATTTGATTGGGTGATCTGTTGTCGAATTCAGTTACACATGATGAAAATAGATTGGCCTCATGCCCTCATATTTTTTCCTTACTTTTTCATACTTTAACACCTGACTGACTGGATAAAAAGGCGTCATTTTTCTGGCAGCTCAAGTAAGGACATGAAGTGATTTTTCAGTCCATCTCTCTTTGATTGCCATATACATTTGGCAGTACCCTGCTGCTTGTTCATATAGTTCCCCCCAGGCACCCTTCCTGTGTCACTTTTAGTACTGTCTTAGATGTCATTTCTTCTACAACTATTTCTGGAACTGTCACTTTATAAGATGTTCTTTCAATACTCTTCTCATCCACTGAGCCTCTGCTTTGGCTTGTATCCTCATTTCTACTGTCAAAGGTGTTCGGATACAGGTTATTTTGAAGATGTCACACCTATTCCTAAGTCCTAGAAGTTTATCTGTATGTCCCCATTCCAGTAGAGATCTAGTCCCAAGTCCTTATTCTATATATTCAAACCCTCTTATTTAAGTGATGTGCACTCCATCTCCTTCTCCTTCTATGTTAAAATCCAAACGATTTTCTGAAACTATTCCCAAGAAGCCCATTGCCAGTTTCTCTCTAGTTCCATCTTTGAGTTTTTTATCTGAAATTATTTTCTTTTAAGAACTACCAAAATCTCTCTCTCTCTCTCTTTCTGTCTTTCTGTCTTTCTCTCTCCTTCAATAGTGTCTAATAGTATTTAACTTATTTCAGAAAATCTTTCTAGATTTGATCATAAGGAGTTAATAATCTTGCTTAGTTTATTACGTGCTAGGTATTTTGTAAGGCTGCTTCCTCCATCCTTTTTCCTTTATTTATACTTATTTTCTATTCTTAATATGTGTTACATTTTATTTTATTTATTTTATTTTTTTTAAGATTTTTTATTGGGGAATTGGGGGAGGGGAACAGCGTAGGGGAATCGGGGAAGGGGAACAGACAAATTGCTGTCCTTTTGTTCTTCAGTCTAGTTGCAGAGGACGTTGCTTCACTGGCCCATGTTGGTATCATCATTGCGTTCTTCCCGGATGAGGCAGACCAGCCGCCGGCCTCTGGATGTCACTCACCACGGCTATTGGCAGCTCGTGCTGGCTGCCAGCCGCTCACGCTGGCTGCGGGCCACTCACTGTAGCCTATGGCAGCCCACTGCAGCAGGGGCTGCAGCCTACACCATCGCCGGGGCTCACACAGCCCAGCTCCAGGTGGAGCTGTTGTTAGCTGTAGAGGGCAGTGTCACTGGCCCTCATACGTGGGATCCCAACCAGGGCCGCTGGCATCCCAAAACCAGTTCTTAACCAATGCACCACTTGGCCAGCCCTGTTACATTTTATTTTGATGCAATGTATTTTATCATTATCATTCATATGTGCTATCATTCACATAGCTTTACTCTCTTCATCATATATATGTGTATCAGTAGCAGGGTTTAGTGTTAAGCATCTGAAAACACTTCTAAATTAAATCCAAAATGAAATTTTGGATAGATATGGAGTGACTCTCAGAACGAATAACAAAAATCAGATTGGGGACATTGGCAGGTGCCAATAAAGGTAGGAGAGCAGGAGTCACAGCTATATTCAAGTCCCAGTGAAAGTCTGGTTAAGATACTTGCATGACCACAGGAAAATCCAGCAACTGGACTTCTCCATGACTCCACTGTAAGTAGCTTCTAAACTCTGCCCAAATCTTTATGTCACAACTAAGAGTCCTAGTAGGAGCACCAACTATATGAGCATACGTCATGCATAACTTCAATTGCATGTGATAAGGAGAAGCACTATCTGACCCCTCAGCTTTCAGTTTTGGAATTCAGAATATTGCCTCCTATCAATATTCAAGAGATGGAGGATTCTGTCAAAATGGAACGATGTTCAAATATTAATGGTTAATTATCTAGACATATATACATAACAGTAGTTTTCTACCTTTTTGTCACTATTTTAGATTGTAGCATAGGAAATAACAAACATTTTTTTATTCTTATATGTTATTATGCTTATAGCCTGAGTTTTAGTATGATTTTACATTTTGGACAATGCTATTAAGATGATTCAAGTTTCAGTATGAATGCCTTCTTATACAAGGTAAGAGAAAACTTTTCTGTGCTTTAGAATTTAATGGCATTACATGTACTAAAATCACGAAATAATTTTGACTATTTTTTTTAATAGAATGTGCATATGCTGAAAATATCATTTGGCTTCAAATGTTTGTCTTACCTTTGGTGTCTGATTGATTAGAAGCTTAAAAATAGAACTTGTGAGTTTATGTGTCTTGTATATTAACTTAAGTACCTAGTTCTAATGTGTAATTTGCTAGATGTTATTGGCAGGTATATCACAACTTTTAATGAGTCACATCCTGCACCAAGCCACATTTTAAACCACAGAATTAGATCACATTTGCTCCATTTAAATATATTGGACTAAGTAAATACTTTGGTTTAATTTGCTGGAAAAAGGTAGAAAGTTTTAAAATGTTCTGTTAATTTTTTTTATATTAAAAATGGCATGAACTATCTATGTAGAACAAAACTCTTGGGGAGGCAAAAATGGACAAAACCATTAAAACAGAAATATAGTGTTTCAAATGCATCCCATCACCTTGTGATGTCTCTCATAAACAATCTCTAAACCAATACCAGATATAAGAACAGTCAACCCTAAAGAATAAGCAGCAGTTCATGGTCTCCACACTGCTTTGCACAGGAAACATTGTGTAAATTAAGGCAGAAGGACCTGTTTTCTTTGTATTAACTCCTGTTTCTGAAGAATTACAGTCTAGCAGGGCACTCACTCACAAGCACTTAGATGGAGTGCCTCTCTGCGTCTAGTGCAACACCGAGTGAATGGCATGAAAGCAAACAAAGCACTGCCTAGGACTCCTCAATACTGCCTGGGAGGCTTTCAAAACAGTTTTAAGTTCTGGAGTCTGCACCACATTGCCAGCAATAGGATCTGTCCCAATAGCAGATGTCAAATCATTAAGTAAATATTTCTCTCTAAAATACATCTGAAATAGGAAAATCTTTAATATACATCATTTGTAAACAAAATCCCATTTAATTTTGCTTTTTTAAATTATCTGAATTACACAGTGTCAGTCTCTCTCTCTCTCTCTCTCTCTCTCTCTCTCTATCTCTATCTCTATCTCTATCTCTATCTCTCCCCCCACCCTTTCTTTCAAGCACTGACAGAACATGGCTCCTTAAGTCAGTACTCTTTTTTTCTCAAAACTACCTCTGCAAGATGTACCTTTGGCTTCCAAGGAAATGGAAAGATTGCTAACAATTTCCCGCATCACCTATGTAACTCCCTAAACAAATAAAAATTACTGGCAGTAGCTCCTGGAGGTTACATGTTATGATGTTGATGTCATAGTTCTTCAGAAGATGTTAAATTTAAACTCTTTAGTTTGACAGATGAAACAATTCAAACATTATAAAAGGTTCAGGAATGGCACACAGAAGTTGCATAAATATCTATGTCAGGGTATAAGAGGGAAAGGGGCATCAATGTTGCAAATAAGAAACTTGTAGATTTTTCTCATCCTCTGAACTTGTTTTCAGTAAGATGTTCCCCCTTCCCTATTCTGACACCTCTCACCAGCTCTGATACACAAAGATCAAGGAACAGACCAGGATTTCATTGCCTCCTTTCATCTGAACTAAGGAATAAGGTAGAAGACTGAAACAGAAGTTGATGTCTTCCCAGATACTTGCCATTTTCAATTGCACACCTTCCCATTTTTTCTCCATTTTGTACCTTTCATAGTGTGTGCTCATTTGTTCCTCATCTGAATCCACAAGGGCTGGCAGTGCTACATCTGTCACAGAACATTTCTCTTCTACCTATTTCAAATCATCTCCCTGAGTTGCTTTGTTTACTTTACTGTTTCCATTTGGCTGTTATTTGGTACTGTTATTTGGAAAGAACCAAAAAGAAAGCTATGCTTTCTTTCAGCATAGCTTCGTTGTGTTAATCCTCCTCCACCTCCTTCTCAGACGATGGTGAAAAGGCAAACGATGGTCACCAGAGAACCATGATGACAAAGAGGATCATGGAAAACAGATGGCATCATCCACCCACTGCTCCCTCTGATACAAGTCACCATTCTGAATTTCATGGTTGTCCAGATGATAAACACAATCAATGCTGCCACTGCCAAGGCAAGCATGTTGGTGAAATGTTGGTACAAAGAGTTTCACATTGTTTCTCTGAAGTTTTAATGGCTTCTTTGTTTGAGTCAAGCTAATAAATATCCACCAGCACCACCAGTGTTTAGGAAAGCAAAGGGGATAAAGGACATGGAAGTAACTCTGAGGACCCCTTGGATGCCAGAAAACAAAAGCCTCGCAAAGAGTAGCTCCAAGGAAAGGTGTGACTGTGCCATATCCCAGATTGGCTATGATGACCAGCGTTCGAGTTAGTGAGCATTTAACTGCTAACAGCAGCTCTACAGGGATCAAGGCACCTTGGACAGATTCTCCTTTGTATCGGATGTTCTCAAATTCTGCACAGAAGACAGCTTTCTCAAGTATTCCCAGGAAGATGATGGCTCCGATCCAAAACTGAATTCTCAGGTCTTTCCAGCAGCAGGTAGACCATGCCAATCACAGAACACCAAACAGGACATATACAGACACATCACCATGAAAAAAAAAAAAAGCATCAATGGATATTCTTCAAGCATGAGGTAGTCATAGAGATCCTTCTTCAACAGTCATAGTAAAAAGATTACTTAGTGAACTTTCTTTTGATGATTCCTTTGAGGATGACATTCCAATATGTATACAATAAAAAATGTATGGTGTATCTTGCCAAGTTTTCAATGCATTGCGATTGTTTCTCCAGTAAAGATAAGATTTGTTCTATTCTCCTTAGCCTCCTACTTTTCTGCCACAAGAGGCAATCAGTGCACAAAAATCCCCAGAAAAGGTGAGTCTTAAAGAGTTCACTGTGGTTCTGGAGCAATTTTGTTGACATTTAACATTTCCCAGACAATACTTTCTTTTTTTTCCCTTTAAGGATTTCCAAGTACATATGTCTCCACTTCTGTCTTGAATTTGTAGATTTTACTGTAACAATCAGTACTTTTCAGATACAGGGTTATATCCAAAAGTGCATCATAAGGTACTTCATCAAAGATGGTACTGGAATGCACCACTTGGATTGGTTGGCAGCAGTGACAGGTTGCCAGTCCTACACTTTAAGGTGACAATGGAGACAGCTGAGACCTCAGAAGCAAAAGAATGACAGGCAGTACCCGAAGTCATACAGCCACCACCATTTTCACAACTTTGGAGTGCCTACCAAAAGCATTTCACTTTCTGGTTCATCTTGCCCTCTTGGGAAGTTCCAAATTGTATTTGTTATTTACATTGTGCTTTTCCTTCATTTGAAGTTTGAATTTATTTGGGCTATGATAAAGGAACTTAGAATATATTTTCTTTTCAGCAAAATAAATCAATGTTTGCATCAGATGGAAATTCAGTGTATACATTTTTAAATCCTTGGGTTAATGAAGTCTCAGATATTTGATTTAAAATATTGTACATATGTTCATTGGATTCTCAAAGAAACTGTGATCAGTAAGAGATCCAGAATCACACTTCAGTGATGTATTTTTTTTTTCTAATTTTTTTTTTTTTTTTTTTTTGAGGGCAGTGTCACTGGCCCTCACATGTGGGACCGAACTGGGGCCGCTGGCTTCCCAAGCCAGCGCTTAACCGCCGTGCCACTCGGCCGGCCCTCAGTGATGTATTTTTTTATTTGTTTCTTACTACTTAATAAAATAATTTTAACCAAGTGTCAAGTCATCCAATTACTGAAAAATATCTGTATTTGCATATAAATGTATAAAATACCATCTCTGGTATTTATCTTCTTTAAATTTATTGGGTGAAAGATGAGGTAAAAATGAAATCACCATTGTAACATGTATAAACTAGATATATACATCTACTAGAAATATATTGATGAATTTACAAATTTGAATAAATTACATACCATGGGCTAACATGTTAATGATGAAGTCTCAGCTTAAAAGGGTGGGATTTTTTTTAGATTTTTTATCGTGAATAGATTTTGAAAAAGAGAGAAAACAGTCTTCCAGTATTCAAAAACTATTGATGAATAAAATATAGTAGTCATTCACATCATTGACAAACAACTGAAGTTCTATATACACCTTTTTCCTTTCTTTTATATGTTAATATAAATAAAAGTATCAACCAACATTCATTCTAGAATTGCACTCCGGGAGCTAATTGTTAAGCATTTAGCAGCATGATACTGCCTGTATCTATGACAGTTGAGTTCAGTGGGCCTGGACACTGTGATACAGAGAGCAAGACCACCAGTTCAACATCTCCATAGTTCAGTCTATTTTGCTGTTATGGGATGACTTTCCAGCTACAGCTGTTGGCTGACATATTAATCTTCATCACATAAGAAGATATTAACCAAATTCTTCATCATTACTAGAGAAAATAACACAGAATCTATGTCTCATGGATATGAATAACATTATTCCAAAATCACTGCTCTAAAATTAAATAGTTTTTTACGCCTTTGTGCATATCCATATGTATCTGTCCTTTACATGATTTATGTATTTATATGAAATATATATTTATATATTTAAAGATGATTCACATATTTAAAGAGCCATCTCTTCTGCAGTTCTATGACCATTATTGAGTTATAAGTTTTCACTTATGTGATTATTGAGTGTCTTCCTTCCTGAACTATCTTGACTGTGTTCACTACTGACACATAAACACCAATTAAATATTGTCTGCCCCTCTCCCCCAAACCTTGGATCATCCTTAGGTTCTCTAGCTATTTATGGGTTATGAGAGTAGGAAAAATCATAAAAGAAAACCTGAAACTACAAAAGCAAACACACACACACACACACACACACACACACACACACACACACACACACTGAATGGTTATTTGTAACCATAATGATTATTTAAAACTTCATAATTGTCTAAAGGAATGATTTGTAATTCACTCAGTATATTAAAATCATATTTAACTTTCAACAGATGTAATATAATCTTTGAAATGTGGAAATCTATGATGAATATATTTCAGTTGAGTATCATTTGGAAGGGGGCCAGTCAGACATGGCAGTGGCAGGCTAAAGAGTTTGGTGGTGCAGGGCAGTGAGTGTCTAGCGGTATTTTGGCAAACATCAGATGCTCTCAGTGCCAGTGGTGGCAGCAGTGGGCATTCACTGGAAAATGGCCAAGTCTTGTGCAATCTGTATCTTGGCTCCTGCTATAGCCTTGTATTCCAGCCTTGCTGTTGATTGTTTCCCTATGCCATTCTCACTTTTTTGTTTAGCTTAATTAAAGTCAGAGTTTGTTATTTGTTTGTTTTAGATCAATCAATAATCACATTTAAATTTTTAAAGAACTGATATCCTGCAGCAGATGGGAGTTTTCTCTTCTCGTGGCCACTATTATTCTGTCTTTCAAGATTCCTATTCATTCTCATTTCTGTGATGTAAAATTCATGTTTTAAATTAACCATTGGGTATTGATTTGGATGTAAAGATAAGTTGGGGTTCTATATCTGTTAAATACCTTCACAATATTTGGTTATCTAAAGAAGAGGGTAACATTTTTGGTTTTGTTTTTAAGCTGTACCAAAAGTACACTGCGTATTCTAAAAGATGGAGTGGACGGAATCTACATGTTGACCACTGCTAGGCATGCATGGGGTTATTTAAGCAATAATGAGCCTTTCTACCCACTAGACAGCTTGCATTTTTTATTTGTAGTGTCTCTTGACCACTTTATTTTCTTCTTTCTAAATATGAATGGCATTGGAAACTAAGGACATACACACACACAAACATACACACACATGCACTCACCTTTATGTGGGTGTATCACCATTATCTGTTCGAGAATACTCTTTAACTCAAAAAAAGGATTAATGGTAATTTTACTCTGAGGTATAGGTGATAGACACTATTTTGAGTAATAAGTATAGAATCTAGTTTTTGGAAGTTCTTGATAGTGGAGAAGCACACATTTTGGAGGTAATATAGAAAATGATGATGAAAGTGTAGTGAGAATATAAATTCTTCTAGTTTTGGTGTTACCCTACGTTTCCAAAATATAGTAGATCCCCAAACCAAAACCATATTCAAATGTGTAACATGAAAAATGAAAAAAAACAAAAAACAAAAAACAAAAAAAACAAGGTGTCACTGGTGGTGGATTTCAGTAAGAGAGCAGGCTAGACAAAATTTTAGAGCTGGCTAATGAGCAGCTATTTTTATTTCATTGATGGTATGTCTGGGTGTAGTTGACAAAGGGACACAATGGTTGTCCCAGACTGTTAAAGGTGCTAAAAAGGAATGGACAATAGATTTCACAAGATGCAGATAGATAGAAGAATTGAAACAAAAATATTTTAATTTCAGGATCATGGTTATCCAAAACAAAACTTTTGAAGAAAATGAAAATGTCAGAAATTTTAGGCATTATGAAGTTTGTTATTTACCAGATTGCGTGAATTTTCTACCTACATCTTTGATTTAGATAATCATGTCTGATACCTATAGTTTTATTTTATGAGTACTAATATAACTAAATTTTAATATTTAATTTATAACCCCTAAAAGCCATGTGGGGACTATCTTTATAAAGATTGTTCTTTGAATTTTCAAAGGTCTCAAGTTATTAATATTGCTTTAGGGTTTTCTCCACATTTGTCATCTAAATCTTACCTACACATCCATTCGGAATTTCCTTGCACATATATTTATCATTTATACCTACATATTCATGATTCCAATTTGATCAATGATCTTCTTTTTCTTACTCCTACAGTTTAATGGACAAGATAGGATGTTGACAAAACTCTTGAGGTTGGAATGAGACAGGCCTATTACATTTCCTGTATAATGCCAATGGTATATTTTAAGTCATAGAACTTTCTGATATTGTAAACATTTAATTCTTTAATTTGTTTCAACTGGAATGATGATAGTGAAATAGCGATAATTACTGCAGTTGTTTTTGTTTATTCTGACTCTAACAATCTATTTACATCCAATGCCTTAGAGAATATGGCTTAAGCATTTATTATCAAGTCAGCAAGGTCATTATTTGAAAAACCAAATAACGTGTAGTTAGATTATACATTTTTCTCACTGCTAGATTTAATTTTGTTAAGAAATCATATAATTTTTGATAGTTTTGACAATAACCCTGATAATAATATAGTCTTAAAGAATTTTATATTTAAATAGAGTTTTCAATAATTCATTAGCTATCCTCCAGAGAAACCTTATGAGGTCAATATAATTACCTATCATTTTATGGTAAGCTTATTGGAAATTTTTTCCTCTGCTTTATCAAAGCAGCATTGCTATTTTAATATTCATTTTGATAGTAATAGTAGAGGCTGTGTTCAATATTATATGATCAAACATACTGTATTTAATGTCTTATTACCTGACACTTTTAAATCTAATTTTCATAATAATGCAAATGGAAAACAATAAAGACTGAGCGACAAATATATGACCTTTGAGATTAAGTATCAGTGCATAAAGAACTAGGAAAGAGAAGCTATGAAAATATGGTCAGTCTTGAATAATTTTGGTTAGAAATTATTCACATGTAGTTAAATCACTTAACTTATTTGATGTTGTCTAAAAATACATGGAAAACTAAATATTTTTAAAATCTGTATTACATAAAGCCATATGAATTAATTAATAATGTTATGGAAGACATTGCAAACCTTTTTATTGCATGATAAATTTGAAAATTTATCCTTCTCCTTGTCATTCTTATATAATTGTGTAACTCGGGCAGGGGCTAGTTGGTTTGGCTTACCAGTTTTGTTTTTTCAAGTGTCACCTATTCTGAAAAAATACGTATAAAGCATATGTGATATTTTTTTCAGTATGATGAAGAATACCCATATTTGTACACACATGTATTCATTCTAGATATGAAAAGTAAATCCATTGTTACTTTACCCAAAGTCTAATATAATATGTGATCTGTATGTAGATGAGCATATATGTAGTATTCAATCTGTCCAGTGTCCAGTGTCCTTATTATTGCTCAAATAACTCAAGTGAATAAATCTGTGTCTATCTGTTTCTATCTATAATATATAACTTTTCCTCATTCAAAAACATCTATTTTCTCATCTGAAATTAATTGCCAATGTTCTCAGGACAGAACTACATAAACACACTCTTCGTTCACAAATAATACAATTACCTTTCTAATTTCCTAAGGTTTATAATTTTTTCAGTTAAGTATTTCATGATCTTTATTGCAATTTGGAGTTACTAGTTATTGACTTACTAGTTATTGTCTAGCTATTGTCATTTGTCTTCTGCTTCAATATTTTTCCAGCCTTTGAAGGAAACAGTTTTGAACCAAATTATCTAGATATTATTTTTCATCATTGCTGTGGGTGGGTAGACAGATAATTATCTGAGGGCATTGTACTTGAATTGTAAACTGCAGGGAAGGTGTGCTTAGACTTTGCCTCTCATATGGTTTTGAGATTCAGTGAGGTAATGAATGTGAAAATGTTCTGAAAAAAGGATGAAACGTGTAAAGTATTATTTTAATAGCTTCTGAATTTAGCATCAGTTCCTCTCTATACTTATACTAATCAAGATAATTGCTGCCAAGTGTGTGATGTAATAGTGGGGAAATAGTGGGAAATGGACATGGTTAATAAAATTATAGCATAGAAAGTATATAAAAATACTAAAAGTAATACAAATCAGCCTATTATTAACAAGTAGAAGACTTGTTGCTTGAAAAGCGTGAGGAAAAATCTATATTTTAAATGAAATTGAACATATTTAAACTGGTGAACATATGATAGGAGTAGTTTAGGAAAGAAAATTTTATATCTGATTCTGGAAATAAGAGAAAATATACAGAAATATGTGGCTTGACCTAAAATTAAATTTTGTTACATGATCAAAGTAGCAATTATAATTTGAGGAGGTAGAATGACATAGACTTTTCCTTTTTATTGTTTAACCATTGCTATGTCATATAACACCCTGGAATTGTTGAGAAACTATATACAACATAAGTATTGTATTTTACAAACTGTGTGATTAAAAATGATACAGAAAAAAAGAGGAATTTTTGGCCTTCATACAAATGCATATTTATAGCCATCATAAAATCTCATGAATATATTTCAGGTAATATGAAAATGCCTGCTCTCTCACAAAAAGTAATACAATCTTAATCAATAATTGTTGCTGATTTATTTTGGATCATCCTTATCATCAACCCTTCGTAACCCATAACTTCATGCTGAATGGTTATGTAAAATAAAGTCTAAGACATGATTCTTCAGTATAAAATTTGGATTTTAAGCACATCTAGATCTAGAAGAATGAGCTTAAGACTTATGCTTACAATGGCATAGGATGTTCTTAATTTGACGCTTATTCTCTGTTGCAGACCTCAAAGCAAAGATAGATAAGTAAAACATAAACACATCCAAAAGACATGCCAGGCTCGAAAATAAGGTAGGCATCTCTGTGAATCAGAAATGGAACAGAAATGCAAAGGTTTTAATGAGGCTAAGGCCACAAGCCTGACTGGTTTGGAAGCCCTCAGAAGTGTCCACAGTTAGGCCTCTTTGGGATAATGGGTGTTAGGATTTTTAACAAGACATGAGCCAGGCAAATTGCTTATAGGTTATGTGTGGGGTGGCTGGGTGATACTGCACTTGTAAAATAAGGCTGCAGAAACATGCTGGTCACTTCTGCCTGGGAAACTTCTGAGCAGAGAGGAAGGATTGGAATGGGAAGTGGAAGAGGACATCCTTGAGTCCATGAATTGAGCTAAGTGCAACCTTGAAGATTAAATCTGCACTATTTCTAATGTTACCTTGGGGCAGGAACCCATAAAACATAATCACTTGATTTGGTTGTGAATTAAAGGGTCTCAGGTATAATTAGACAATTAGAAAAATCTCACTATATAAAAAGAAATGGAGAATGGGAATATGAAAGAAAACAAAATACAATTTATTGTTTTTCACTGAAAAATAGAATTAAATTTTTATGTTGATCAAATTTTAAATAAAACTACAGACAAAAATGTGAAGATTGAAGGGCTACCTGATGGGTAATTAAAGCATACTGAACTCCTTGTAGTTTAGTGTTCAGGAGGAAAACAAAAATTGATTAACGTTAGAACTTGATAAAAAATTTAAAAATATATAATTAAAAATATATATCAAATATGAAAGTAACCACTGAAAGAATAGCATTCAAATATTACAAGGGGAGGGCCGGCCGAATGGCTCAGTTGGTTAAGAGCTCGCTCAAGAGTGCGAGCTGAGCTCTGAGCAACAGCGGTTCGAGGCCAGCCCGAGCTGAGTTGCCATTGAGCTGCCAACAGGTGGCAGGATAGCTCAGCTAAAAAAAATATATATATATTACAAGGGGAAAGAGGAAATACAGAAAACTTTCATCAGTTCAATAACAGAAAAAAAAGCAAAAAATAATCAGAGGAAGAGGATGCCAAATAATCAAACGAACCATAAAATAAGGTGAGAATTAAGACTACATATATTAATCACATGAGTATGTCAGTATTTCACTTATCTATCACTTACCTATAAAGTTAGATAAGGGGATTTCCAAAAAGTAAATAAAGTCCTGTAATATGAGTCTTACAAAGCATACATGTAAAACAAAAATCATACAGAAAATATAAAATTAAAGGGATGGAAAATATATACCGTTTATCTAATAACCAAAATAAAATTGATGATTAAATATGGAGACTAGAAAAAACCACACATATACATGATAATTTAATATAATAAGAGTAAGAATGAGATGACAATGATAATGAGGAAGAAGAAGAGAGAAGACGGTTGTGAGTGTTACTGGGTGCATGTCATGTGCCAGGCTTCAGTTATATTTTATATGTGTTAGCTGATTTAGTTCTCATGACAACCATAAGGGCATTAAAAGCATTGTTATAAATTACTCCATCAGCATTTCAGCTGATACCAATGGCAATTTTGATTAAATTCCCTTTAGTATTTAAAATGTAAAGACCAAACCAGACAGCCTGATAGAAAACTAGTCTATGAATATTAACAGAAACTATACCAGGGGTGCCAAAAAACTATATACATGTGGAAACTTTGGTCAACGTTGTTCAAGCAATAGTTCACTGTAATCAGGTGTCTGGATGCTGATGGTAACCACTTTGAGCACCTCCTGTAGCTGCAGAAGTCAAATGTGACTTGTATTCATCTTTTTTTATCAGTATATGTTGAGTATTACAAGTTCAATACAGATTTCCTTTCTTAGAATGTGAATACATATTTTTGGCACCCTCTGTATATACAAGAGGGTAATCAAGAAGCTGATAAACCTGTGAAAGGGACCTGTTTCTCTACTAATCAAAACAACAAGTTACTGCTTCATGCTTATCAGCTTGGTCAAAAAAATACGAAGTCTGAAAATACAGCAGTTGGCAAGGATGGAAAGAAGCAAACTTTTATACAATGTTGATTGATAGAACAGTAAATTGGGACAACTACGTGGAAAAGGTACAGACTAAATCTACCTTATACCCTATCAAGAACTCTATTTCCAGAAATACACCCTAGAGAAATGTTTCCATATGCTAACAGAAAAACATACATAAGACTGTTCATAAAATCAGCTTTTTTATCTGAAAATTACTGGAATTAATTTGATGTGGATAAATCTCAAATGCATAATATTGATAAGGGAAAAGAATTAAGTAAAGATAGATAAAATTGCATATCATTTGCAAAAACTTGAGAATATACAAATTAATGCAATTCATTGTTTCAGAATCCATATTAAAAGTATCAAATAATCAATGGTAATAATAGAACAAAAGTTGAAGTTAGTGGTCACTTCTGGGGAAAGAACAAAAAAAAAGAGAATTATATGGAGCATTTCAATTCTATCTTTAGTGTTTTGTTTTAAAAAATATGAAGTAAATACATGAAAATGTTAAATTTTGTTAAAGCTGAACAGAGGTTACATAGATATTTGTTATATCATTCTTCATATTATATTGCACATTTGAAATAGTTTATAATAATATAACCTAACAATGTGATATATTATTATAATAGATTTATAACATAATTAATACTTTCATAATACTTACTGTTCAAATATATGTTCAAATATTTTCCTCCTTCCCAATTGTGTTAGTATTCTGTGATTAGCATGCTACTTAGTATATAGTTGGAGTTTAATATATGTTCACTGAGTAAAGGGATGACTGACTAAATATTAAAGTTCCTCTGTGTACAGGAACTGTATATAAATTACCACCAGGAGGACTGCAGTAGGTTAAAAAGAAACACAAATACAGAAACTTGGGATGTACTGATAAGTCATATTGTATGAAAATAAACTTAAAAAAAAAATAATGCACCCTAAATGTCCTTGGAAATAGATTTTCAAATATTTCAAAATAAGTGTAACAGATTATTTTAGATTGAATTTAAGATGATTACTATAAGTATAATTACTTTTTTAAAACATGTTGGAGAACAATCTGAGCACATGTTTTCAAAAGTTAAATCAACCACCTGTGGATCTTTTGCAACAAGCTATAAGCAAAGGAGAAACTATTTAATTCCACGTACTAAGCTAGATCATTAGGAATTAACACAGTTTGAAGAGCTGCTATTTATAATATAAATCCAATAGAAAAATTTTGAGAACATAATTCAACCAAAATAATAACAAGTCACATTAATTATGCAATGTAAATAATTTTAAAATTTCAAAATATTACTAAAATTAGGGTATTTTTATTATATGGAAGTACCTAGGGAAATGTTTGAATAAGTTTTAATTATTGCTATGATATGTATATACTAAATCTTTGTTTTTTCTTCCCCTCTTTTATTATCCTGGAAATAAATCTATTTTATTTTGGCCATAATTAAATTTTATCATTATGGTCCTATGGCTTAGAGATAGCCTGAAGCTGTCCTAGGAATTTTACTCTGAGCAAAAGGGGCAGATATCATAACGGGGAATGTTGCTGTTTTTAGTAAAAATAAACTTATTAGAAGAAGAGTCAGAGCTACTGCTGTCATTTAAGCACTGATGGATGATAGGAGAGTAGAGATTCTGACTGACATTACCCACTGGGATTCAAAAGTGGCATAAAATGAAGGGTTTGGGAAAAGATTAAACATAATTTTTGTTATTTGTAAGAAAACACAATCAGGCCATGACTAATTTCAAATGGATTTAAAGTAACTCACAATACTAAATTGTATAAATGACAAGGAGGTGGCAAGATGGTAAACTTGCAAGCCTGTTAGATAGTCCCTCAGACCAAACCTGGAGCTGCTCAGAACTAAGGGAAAAGCATCTGTGACTGGGGAACACAAGACTTCAGGAAACCCCTTGGGATACAGGTGTCTGGCCTGATGTATCATTGAAAGGGGGCTCAGGGCAGGGGAACCCTAAATGTCACAGTTCACAAACAGATTTGGGAAAGCTTTTCAAGTATGCTCTCTCCTCCCTACAGCATAGTACTGGGAAGGTTATAGTCTTTCAATAAATAACATTAGACAAAATAAATAAGTACATACATGCATACATACATAAAAATAAAATAAAACTTAAAAAGTGATCCTCAAACATCACAATGACTGGAGGGTTACTGATATTTAAAATAACCAAAACACATTTCCTCAAAAATAATGGGTTATATTGATAATACAGAGTAGGTAAAAGTAATTATAAAGAATTAGAACTAAGTAGTAAAGAGCTGCCTTATTTCCAAAAAGAATGGAGTCATAGCAGAACTTGTAGGCAGGGCCATTTTTATTTTCCAAAGGACATTTTCATCACCAAACTCCTTAGGCAGCTTTCAATGTATTGCAACATAAAACATGAAAGAGCTGACTTGGCATACTTTTTTCTTTTTAAGATATGCCATTAATATTTGGTCACCTTGTTCTTCATTAAAATCCATAAATATCTGACACCCTTCCCCTTTTATTTTTTTGGTAAGGGTTTATCCTGGTGGATCTTTTAGGATGAATTACAGCAAATTATCCCCAAATGGTAGAATTAGTTATTCCATTGAAAGAGAAATTTAGTATTAATTTGAACTTTGATGAATTCTGTCAAAGTCACGATTTAATTTTATTGATACTAAATTGTTTTCTCTGGTAATAATTAGCCAACAGTTTAATTTTTTATTTTTATTTTTTTTCAGAGTTTTGGTTTCTTACAATAAAACCTACCAACATATAAGAGGATATTTGCTGTGTCTACTTGATATAGGGTTTTAATGTAAAATAGTTTTGTAAATTATTCAGATATTGTAAAAACAAGAGTGGGGCTAATTTACGGACTGTGGCATATTATAACGGAATTTTATCTGCCAGCAACTTCTATGTCTGAGTCTTAAAGTAATATTATGGTATAGGCTTTGTTGATGCATTAATAGCATAGGTCTATGTGATCTATATCAAGAATATACATGCTGAAACACAATCTGAATCTATTTGTGGAATCAAGATTAATGAGCACAGTGAAAAGCTTATTCTATTATTATACATTTTCATGATAAGGGAGAGGTTAAACACAGTAGTGGTATAATTATGTCTAAAATCTGCTCACTTCTCATGAAAATCATTGAATTGAATGACTCTTACAATCTGCTGAGAAAGAAGCTTAATATAATAGTAAGGTGCTATTCAACACATAAAAGTAGTTATAAGCTGGGGGATAAGGGGTTATTTTCTTGAAAATACATTAGATTGTATTTTAGAATATCTTTAAAAACTTTTTAGAATAGTTTGGGATGACTGGATTTACCTTTCAGGGAAAGATTAAAAAATTATAATGGCAAGAGTTGCCTGATTTGTTGTAGCAGATAAAATGATAAGAATCCCAGAACTATAAAAAGTTTAGGGAGGTATTCCAAGAATTATCAATTTCAATGAAATTCTTCACCTAATTATTAACATAGCAGTTTTCATTGAGAAGCTTTCCAAATGGAATATTGGCTCTAGAGAAAAAACTCCAAAGATTCCCTTTGAAATCTGTCTAATGACAGAATTTGTTTTAATTATGTTAAATTACTCACAAAAGTTCTAACAATTATTTTTAAATCACCTCATTCAGTTTTATATATTTTTTTTTCTTCCTGATATTTAAATTTTATTTCATGGAGGTTTAAGTAGGATAGAACTTAGGGAGACATGGAGACATTTGGGAATGAATTGTGTCATATGGAAGTATCTAATTCAACACTATCCTATGTAAATTTGAGATCTTGAGTTCATTTACTAAAAGATGCTGACTTCTCTAGAGTACAGAAGAATCAGTGCTCAGGTAACAGAAACGTATTGTATACTTTCCAGATCTCACTCGGAGTTGACTGCTATTGGATAGCTTACGCTGCATGGTGCAATTTCACTTTGTTGGGAGATAGGATGTATGAGACTAATTTGTCAGTTTTATCAAGATACTTTGCATATTTCCACTACTGCCAGCAGAAAAAAAGATGGTTTCTCCATGGCACCCTCTTTTCGGTAAAAATGATACTAAAAATATTTCACATAGGGTCCTATGGAGCATGAAAGCCCATAGTGAGCTGAGTTTGTAGACCAGTGATTTGGGTGAGCTAGGTATACAATGCTCTGTTGTGAGACCTTGGCTTGCTTTCTCGAATCAACTACTAAAACAAACACATTTTTGAGAGAGCTTTATAGAGATAACCTATCAGTTCTCTTCATGAGTTCTTCTTCTTGAGACCTTTGGTGGGAGTAACCCTGAGCTGTACAGATTAGAAGATATACAGGAGTTGATGGAGGGACATTTAAGGTAATCTGGAGACTCCACAGGGAGTACAATTTTTTTTTTTGCCAGAAACGAGTGTTTTTGTTTTGTGGGGTTTTTTTTTTTTCTCTTTTTCCCATTTTCAGGAAGAAACATCTATGTTGTCTAGACTCAGGGCCTCAGCTCTAGATGTAGAAAACTAATAATAACACACTTTAACCATTACGGAGAGCTCAAGGGTCCTTCCGCATACCTATTTTTGTTATGAGTCAAAAATACAACTCAGCCATGTTTCTAGGGTTTTGGACTGATAGTGGGAGGGACAAATAACTTAAAAGCACAATTGTCCTCATTGGCACTCTCTTTGGATTACCTCATTTGAAACAGCTGCTTCCAACTTGTATGGCTGCTTTTCCATGTACTGTTGCTTCTGCATTAAATAATCCTTCCTCAAGAGGGAAAGAGCCCAGGGAGCGCGGCTGCATTTTGGGCCCCTTCCCCAGGATGCTGGCCCTGGCCAGGCTCCTGAGCAGCTCTTCACTGAGGTCAAAATTCTATGTTTTGGAGCTGTTACATGATAAACCTGACTGGCTGAAAGCTGGATGGCCATTGGGTACCTCCATCTTCTTGTTTATCTATCTCATCAAACAACATAATGAAGATGCTTTAGAGTATAAAAGAACTGGGTTGAAGTAAACTTTTTAAATACTGTTTAAAAACAAACAAACAGTAGGCTCCACATAGTCATTAAAGCAGTTCCAATCTGAGTTGTAAACATGAGAAAAATTTATATGTGAATATACTCGTATCTCAAGTCAGCATTTGTGTTTTGCATCATAAATGAAAAAATAAAGATATTTCTGTATTCTTTAAAAAAAAAAAAAAGAATGAGAGAGGGAAAAACCCCAGATCGTTCACCTCACCACATGCATTAGAACACACACATAGGAGTTCAAGTGAGACCTGAGACTAGCAGATTATGGAGCAAATTGCTCCACTTGCTTCTGAATCTATAGGTACAAGTCCTCACTCTTATTCCGTTGTCCATCTCAATTCACCAAAATTTCTGGAGCCCAAGAGCTGTTCTGGTTGGCCTGCAGGTGAAAAGCAGAATTTGGGTCATAACTAAATCTCTTTTCAAATGAGATAATGGAGGAATACTATCTTTCCCCTTCCTTTTCTCATCTTCTTTAACCCCAGATAGTTACTATTACCCTGTCTGCCCTGATAAAGATGCAGTGCATTTCACTTTTAATCTAAAATGTTCCTTAATGAAGTAACTGACTAATGTCATAGGGAAGGTACTTTAGGATTTATTGCTGTATCCTTTGATTCGTCTACTTCTAGCTGTGACATTGATTGATGTTTATAAAATCCCTAAGCCTCTAGGCAACTATGGTTATTATCTTGGAGCATATAATCAAAGAAGTGTGGGTGAAATTATGTAGGAAGGAAAATTTTTCTTGACGTATTTTTTTCAAAATTGTGTTAATAATAGCAATTATAAATTCAAGGGAAACATTTGAGCAAATATAATTTCTTATCTGATGTTTCTAAACCAAAAGTTTACCTTGATGAATTTTTTTTTTCTTGTTAGCTTGCCAGTTGGCTCCATGTATACAGTTTAGTTAGCACAATAATAGGTCATTTTTTTTACTAACTCTATTAGCATTCCATATGGCAATAGCTGTGAGACTGTAATCTAGTATCGAACAGCTAGTCATTTTACATTCTTAGAAGTTCTGAGATAAAGCATTGAGGCATCAACTAAACATCAATCATTTTAAAACTTGATAATGTTAATAGAGTCTGTCCTTTTAAAGACAAAGTCATGATCATATACCTTCCAGATGTTAAAAGCACAGTTATCAGATAAACATATTGACAGGGGAATTCCAACAGCCATGAAAATATAGGGTCCTGATCTTCAGCCAAATAAACTAAATTCTGCTCTCAGTCAGGTCATTTGTTTTTCTGTTCAGTCATTCCAGAATTCGAAGCCAAGTAGCTGAATAACATTGCAATACAGCCATATAATTATAGTCAGAAAGAACATTCCTAACACATTTCGGTAAAAATCTATTTGTTGTAAAGTGTAGCAAAGCATGATTATATTAAATTATAAAATAGTTAGAATATAAATGTAAAGGTTTCAATTCACTTTCAAATTGCTCCTGTAACAAATGCATTGCAGTACCAATCTTTTGGGGAGGGTGTTGGTACTCAAGGTTCTGATTTATAGCTAGGGACTGTTTGCCAGTTAAGCCTGGACTTGAGATACACTTGTGTTGCGAACTCCTTCCATTCTAAGTCCTTGATTTAAAATATTGGGGAAAGTCTGGAAAGTCCTGTAACAATATTGGGGAAAGTCTGGAAAGTCCTGTAAAGTCTGGGCAAAGATAGGAACTTTGTTCCCCCTGCTGATATTCCATATTACCCCAAGATGGTCAGATTATTTTGCTCTTCAAAGAGAAAAATACCTAGTTCCTTTGAAATAATAAACACTCATTAGCCATTGGTTCATATCCACCTCCACTTTCCTTATTCCAAGGACTCTGATTAGCTCTGGAAAAGGGCCAAGGGTTACCTTCTATTACCACCTTCTAGATAGTTAATACCCACATGGAGAATTTAGAACCCCATAAAACAAGAGCCTGAACACTGGAGCTAACGGGAGTCCTATAGTTTGGAATGTGGAGGCCCTCATGCAACTGGTAGTGTTACTTTTATAAAATTCCTTGTCAAGGAGCCAGAGTCACAAAGCAGGAGGATGGAAGTGTCAGACCACCAGGGCTTTCAACTACATCAGGCTATTAGATAATCCATTCATTTGCGTTGAGCCAGAAAGAGGAAAAAATCCAAAAGAAGACATGAAAAGGTAGATTATAAAACAGAAACATGCTAAAACCACAAATGATATAGACAACGTTTGGGAGGAGAAGCAGGGAGGCCAATGTTATTGGACTTAGGGAATTGATGGAGAACAGACACGAAGAGGAGGCAGACAGTAGAGGAGGCAGACAGTACAGAATATGATGAATTTTGCAGGCACTTATTTAAGCCTGAATTTCACATCCCCTTTTTTGGAGCCCTCTGTACTTTCTTTTTTTTTTTCTTTTTTTTTTTTTTTTTTTGAGGGCAGTATCACTGGCCCTTATATGTGGGACCGAACCGGGGCCGCTGGCTTCCCAGGCCAGCGCTTAACCACCGCGCCACTCAGCCGGCCCCCTCTGTACTTTCTATACGATGCCAATGGTGTATGTTCCCAGATTCTATGTCATTTGTTAGACTGTTATGGTTTGAATCCTGGCATGGCTGCTCATTGGTTGAGTAAGGCTTTGTCAAAAGTCTTAAATATGTAGTTCTATATAGAAATTTAAGACAGTTTCCTTACTGTGAAATGGGCCAAATGATAATGTTTCATAGGGTAATTATGTTAAAATAATTGTTATTATAGGTAAAGCACTTGGAACAGTAACGAGCTACCATAAATCCCCAATAAGTGGTGATTATCATTAATATTTATTATTGATGCTAATAGCTCCACATGTCAGGGAAAATGATAGGTACTCATTGATATATCATGAATTAATATCACAAAATATGTTCTAAACATGTATTATTTCTCAAAATCTTGCTTTGTTTATTCTATAAACAATAAAACTGATGACCAAGAAGAACATTTGGTGATTTAGAAATGCTTATTCGGTATCTATTAAGCAATGCATTATACAAAAAGTGGGGGGAAGATTTAAAAAATGAAAAAGAAACAGTGCTTAAGGAATTTATTACATCTTGCAATTTGCTTTGTAAACTAGGTAATGCTATGTAAAATAAAGAAATATATTTGAAATCTAAAATATTAGATTTTTGCCATTGCCTGGTCTAAGACTTGGCCTGAAATAAATGGTTATTTTTAAGAGCTTGCTACATTAATATTTAGAGCTTGTCAAGGTTTTACTATATATGAGTTGGAGATATTTGCTTCCATAAATGAGCTCCAAATGTAGAATACTAAATTTATTATGTTACTATTAGTCTTATTTCATAAACTTGCAATTAAAGTACTCTTGAAAATCATATTCTATGTCACCTCTTTACAAAGGATTTTAGTACTTATTCTTGCATCTTGATTTCTTTGTTCTTTCCATTAGGTTTGAAACACAGCACAGTGTGAAAGGATGGAGGGAGGATGTGTGTTAATATAGGTTTTTCCATATTCAAAGTTCAAGAAATGAATCGGTGTTGTTTTCTAACTGAAGATCAATATCATATAATTCACAGGAAGGTAATGAACCATTTTATACTGCTATTCAAATACATCTAGAGTGATAAAGTTGTGTCATTTGTATTAAATTATATAAGATAATTTTATTATTATATTATTCTAATATTAATTTTGGAAAAAAATATTGCTCTTTGATCCTTCTGGGCATTAAACATGTTTCATTATATTAATTTAAAGGATTATCTTTAGAACTGTAACTGTTAATTGTCAAAATGGTTTAAGCCTAAACATCCATTGTGTATGCTCACACACTTCTCATTGCCTCAACATCTACCCCCATGAATTCAGATGAAGTTAAAATATAAATCTTTCACATGCATTTATTATTTAAATTGTTAAAATTATTATAATGCTTCCATTTGACAGCCACCACTCTACATTATGTTATTTCAGAAACTAATGCTACAATTTATTCACCCATTATGTACTAAAACTCTATTATGTAAAAGGTATTGTGCTAAATGAATGTATATATCAAATCTCAAAAGAAATCATTCATGCTTTCATAATTTTAGAATCAGGCACAGATATAAGACAATTATTTTCAATATATGTGATATGAGAGATAGACAATTATTGAGGAAGTGTTCAATAAATACTGGGGAAGCAGCCATTATTTCCATATTTGAACAGGAGGAACAGCTCAGGCAAACAGTAGACATTTAGTTGCAAGATTCACATGTGGTGATCTAAGTGCAAAGTGAATTCTCAGCGGAGCGAAGGTTACGAGCAAACCTGCAGAGGCAGGAAAATATGATGAGTGTTGGTGTGGGCTCTACCAAATGGTGGCCAGCTGGCTTAATGTGGTCTGCAGAGATGTTTTGTTTGTCCTGCATCTTAATTAAAATTCTTTAGGCTTGTTGCCAACGTTAAAAAGCAGGGAGAGTATGGATTTCCAATTTCTTGTTAAAAAGTTAAGATTTACACTCTACATTCCAACATTCCAACAGTCCTACACAGCTCAGGCAATCATTTGGAACAGAGAAGCTGCTGCTTCACTCAAAGGGAGACATCACCTTTGTTTCCTCAAACAAGTGGCTTCTTCATTCATGTAGGTTGCTTGCTTTGTTCCTGTAGTTGAGTTAGCTGCCCTTAGCCAGGATTATAAGGTTAATGCTGTGTGGAATTGATTGGTGTCTCTATTTTAGAATGTGCTAAAACTTGTGAAATTCACTGAAAATAATATATTTTCCATAAAGAAAAAAATATCTTGAAATCAGTTTTGTAGGGAGATTAAATGAAGTTTTCTTCAGATCTAATCAAAGGTAAATTAGTTGTTAAGGAAATATTTTCAGAATGTCAACATTTCAGATCTGAGATAATATTTAACCAACTCAGTACATGTTTACTATTGATTGGTTGAATAAATATGTTTACTATGAAAAGCTGTTTTTACAATCCAAAATTTGGATCATATAAAATAAAAATTTAACCAACTCAGTACATGTAACTATTGATTGGTTGATTAAATATGTGTTTAGTGAAAAAACTATTTTACAATCTACAATTTGGATCATATAAAATGAAAACTGGGAGTTTTATATATTTCCAAATCTTTTTATGCCCTCTCCACCAAAAAAAAAATGTACACTATTATCTCTCTCCTATTTTTCAGTATCGGGAGATCTGTAAGAAATTTTGGCACAATTAATACCTTCCAGGATAATAAACTGAAGAATTAGCCTGAATTTGCTCAGCTTCATCTCATGGAAGTGTTTTATATAGTACTGTTACAGAACTAAATCTGCTCAGTTGAAAATGAAAACTTTTGTTATATATATATATATATATATATATATATACACACACACACACACACACACACACACACACACACACACACACACATTTAATTCTTCCCTAGTTCAAATGTATTGTATATTGTGGGAGAGGGGAGAATTTTCACTCTTCCCTCTTAGTTCTTCTGGCTGATCTAATAATCAAATTGACATGAGACTGATTAGCAGAGGAAAATAACCAAATATAATTACATATGTATAAATGGAGATTCCATAAGAATATGGGACCCCAAGGACAAACTGGGAAATTAGGGGTTATATGACATTTTGAGCTAAGAAGAAAAGGGTGGGATGTTGGTTTGAAAATTCAAAGGTGGGGGAAGGCAATTCATATGGACATAAAAAGCAAATGTTTGATGAACAAATGTTTGCTGGACCATCTTTAATAAGGCACAGAAAAGACTTTAATCAAATTAGCATTGCTAGGTTCCTACACGTCTATTATATATTGCTTAATATTAAACTATTGTTATCTATGATGATAGCTTCCTGCCAGGGGTTGGTCCTCTCTCTAAATTACTTTAGATAGTTGAGGGAAGGTCAAAGGTTTTTCTTGGGTCCTTGTTTCTTAAAAATAATCAGCTTAAAATGATCAACATTCCAAAGAGGCATATTTTGGGGTGGCAAACTCTGCTCCCTTTCAATATTTAGATCTGTATACACTTGATATGTAATCCAAGGAATAACTACTTAGAGTAAATTGAATATTTGATATATCAGTACTATATAATAATTTTTACAAATTATGTGCAAATATGCAATTAGTAATATGTTTAGCTCTCTATAATTCATAATGTGATTTCAGTCTATTGGGTCGTCAGAAAAGTAAGGACGTATTTTGTCTGTTTTTCAGAGGTCATTTATTTATATAAAGAACAAAGATCAATCAATGATATATTGTCCATTTTGTTCAATAACATTTTGCCATCTTTTAGTGAGCTTCATAATTCCTCATTCATAGAAGAACCTGGCTTTATTTGTGAAAAACTGAACAAGGTGCTGATTTACAGCCTCATCTGAATTGAATGTTATACCATGCAAGGAGTTTTGAAGACAGCAAAACAAGTGGAAGTCTGATGGTGCGAGGTCAGGCGAGTATGGTGGATGTGCCAACATATCGCATCCAAGCTCCAATAATTTTTCACGGGTGATCAAACTTGTGTGTGGTCCTGCATTGTTGCGGTGGAACACAACTCCCTTATAATTAACAAGCTCTGGATGTTTCTAGATGATGGATTTGTTCAAACTGTCCAGTTGCCGACAGTACACATTTGTATTGATTGTTTGGTTCCTTGGTAGGAGCTCGAAAAACATGACACCCTTAAAATCCCACCAAACTGAGAGCATAAACTTCCTCTGATGAATGTCTGCTTTTGATGTCATTTGAGGCGAATTATCATGTCGGGACCAACATCATTTGGGCACCACATTGTTGTAAATAATCCACTTCTCATCACCAGTTATCAGTCGCTTCAAAAAGGGATTGTTTTCCTCACGTTTAATGAGCATATTGCAGATGTTTATACGTGCCGTCAAATGAACTTCTTCGCGTTCATGTGGAACCCAAATATCGAGCTTGCTTACGTATCCCAGCTTCTTCAGGTGGTTGTGAACACTTGAATGATGGAGTTCAATGTTTCTGCAATCTCTTGTGTCGTGTAACGTGGGTTTGACTTGATCAATGCCTTTATTTTGTCATATCAACCTTGGTGGGTCTCCCTGACCAAGAAGCATTGTTGAGATCAAAGTCACCAGCATTGAATTTTGTGAACCATTGTTGGCACCGATGTTCTTATAGAGCATTGTCACTGTAAACTTTATGCAACTTTTCACAAGCTTGATGCACGTTCTTCCCTTTATGGAAGTAAAACAGTAAAATATGGCAAAAATGCAGTTTGGTCTTCTATCTTCAACTTGTTGTAAAATCTCGAAAACTCAACCAAATCACTCATTTCTTTTTTTTTTTTTTAGAATGAAGCTAGAACTGTCAGGTGTCAAATGACATAGCAATAACAAAGATGTGAATGACTCTAGTACTTCCAAAAATGAACAAGTGCCACCTGTTGCAAACATATGTCATGACTTTTCCGACAACTCAATATAATATTAAGTGTCCCTTTGGACACTTAACTTGAAAAAGTGGGCATTTAGGCTTAATAAATGAGACTTTTATTTTTTTTTTTTGGTGTGAAACTCAATGTTATATAGATGCCACTGCCTGCTTTCAAGTTGTTCCATAAAACTCATAAATTGTGAGTTAAATTAAAAAATTTGTCCATCCACTCATTGTTGGGGTGTTCTGTGTAATCAATGAAGATATTTAACTGCCTTAGATTTTTTTTAGTGTCAGAAATGCTATTATTTATTTAATATTGTTTATATGTCAGGCATTCTTCTAGGCAGTTTACATAAATTAACTTTTTAAATCATTAGTAATCCCACTATATAGATGGGGAAACTGAATCACAGAGAAGTTAACTTATTTGTCTAAACACACACAGCAAGTGGTGGAGCAGAATTCAATTCCAGATGGTCCAGCTCAATTCTGTGCTCTTCACCCCCAAGCTCTGTTAGTACAGACCAGACTAATTTTATGAAAGCACAGATGAGATTGATATGATTTATATACTGTCTTTCTCAGAAATACTCAAAATCCCATTGCTATGCCAAGCTGACTTTGCAAAGCTATTTCTAATGTTCTCCATTTTTAATAGGGGTACATAAAGCACTCATAATATCCCACCTTTCTGATGTGCTCCATGCTAAGGGTTAATAGGGAAGTGCTACATTATTCTGGGGAGAAGGCACAGTTGAAAACAATAGTGAAATATGTTTAAGCTCTAAATTATGCAGTGTCCCAGGACTAAGGCACAGAGGACAAGTCCCTGCTCATGGCCAAAGTAGGACTAAGTGGCAGACTTTAGATTCACATCCCAGAAGGGATTGGTAGACTTCCTGTGAATTTAGAAAAGACCTGAATTGTATTTGACAAGAGCCTCCCAACTGCACTATAACAGCATTCTCAGAAAGTCAAAGAGATGTCCCTTTCTGTACCATGTCAGAGTTCCTTACATATGATGTACAATGGCAGCTCAGTAGCCTGCCTAAAAATTCTTGAGTATATCCTATAACAGAGGCAATACCTTGGAAGAGCCAGTGATAAGACTAGTCAAAACACCAGCATTTTCAGCTGGCAGAGGGGTCACCCTGAGGTAGACATATAACTACCCATTTTCATAAATAGGTTTGACCCACATTAATTCATTCAACACTATTCCCCAAATGGCACAAGTGAATTCTGTTAAATTAAATGTAGAAACAGGAAGAAGGCTGAAGGATGAAAACATGAAAGTAAGATCAGAACTGAAGACCAAACTGAATAATCACTGAAATTCTAATATTTAGAATTAGATTCTAATATTTGTTTGACTAAAATATGTTTAGACTAGACTATGTCTGCTTGGTAGAACTAAACTTAATTTATTCTTTGCCAAGGAGGAATAAATATTTAGAGCCAACCAAATAAAGTAAGCTTCACGTTTGTATGTATCTGACTAGTGGTGATTCAGAGTTGCTGTCTTTATGTTTGCATGTGTGTGTAAAATGAACTTTTATATCTATCTATCTATCTATCTATCTATCTATCTATCTATCTATCTATCTATCCTTCTTTACCTATCTATCTGTCCACATATAGATCTACATTTATCTATCAAGTTGGATACCTGTCTCAAGTACCTAGGATAGCCTGAACTGTCTACTGACAGTAGTCATTTGCCATGCTTCCATATGTTTTAAAAGTAAACAAAAATAGGATAGATAAACTTTATAAGTACTAGTACTCAATAAATGTCTATGTGGCCATCCATTTTTCTACATTAACTAAACTCAGTACAGAATTTTACACTCTAAATAGTCATGGTTTAGTCACTTATACTAAAATTCAGGTTCTTGAATTTGTCTTTTAAAATACAATTCACTAAGGGGCCGGCCGAATGGCTCAGTTGGTTAAGAGCTCGCTCAAGGGTGCAAGCTGAGCTCTGAGCAACAGCGGTTCGAGGCCAGCCCGAGCTGAGTTGCCGTTAAGCTGCCAACAGGTGGCAGGATGGCTCAGCTAAAAAAATAAAAATAAAAATAAAATAAATAAAATACAATTCACTAAATCAAAACTACTTCTATAACAATGTGCAATATAATATGTTTCTTATTTCTAAAATATAAATTCTATCTCACTCTGTTCTTATTTTCCTTAAGACTTTAGTGTCACGAGGGAGGCTTTTGTCATTCTATGTAATGAGGTGGATCTATGTGAAATTAGCGTTATTTATTCATTTTTGTTTGGGGGTTTTTTTTGTTTGTTTTTTTGAGGGCAGTGTCACTGGCCCTCATATGTGGGACTGAACCGGGGCCGCTGGCTTCCCAAGCCAGCGCTTAACCACCGCGCCACTCAGCTGGCCCTATTTATTCATTTTTGATCTACAAAATTCCATATGTTTTCATGTGGCTCAAGAAAAAATTAAAAGTTATCCCCATTTTAAAATTGACATTAATAGCATAGCTTATATGAACTTTCTCCTGATTACCCTGATATAAACAATGTAAGTAAACACAAAGTGGGAAGTGCCAGACTGCCAAGGAATTTGAAGTCTAAGAATTCAGAAAGACATTGAGTTTAGATGATGCTAGTGGTTGTACAACAAAATATTTTGGGTCAGGTGTTCTGGATAATATGGAGAGGAATAAATATAGATAATAGACTCAATTTATTGGATCAAGGGGTTAGATTGAGCAGTATCTCTGTAATAAATCAATACTTAAAAATGCAAACTGACTTCAAAATAGTCTAATCATTTTGTTGTAAGAATCACAAATGTTGGTTCTTAAAAATGAAATAGGAGAATGTATTAATTTCCTTTAGGCCTTGTATGTACAGACAAGAATATTTCCCCCCATAAACAAGCATACAATACAATATATGGAATTTGAAGAGTGCTTTAAATTTATTTTAACCTTAGAAGATTTAGAGGGAAGGCTTGATTCTCATTAAGTCCAGTGCAAATAAAATTCTTTCCTGCTTTGTTTCTTATATAATTTAAATTTAGTAATATCCCATAAGATTTTTCCTAAAGAAGATTCAAGTGTTTGAAATAAAAGCCTGAAAGATGATTTCCATGAAATTGTTATAATAAAAGGTCATATGATGATGGATTTTAGAATTTATGCTTTGGTACATTCTAAATAGTCACTATCAAGTTGACATATGAAATTAACCATTACACCATACTATTTAGCACTTTTCTATGGCATGTAGTCATATTCTCTCTGATACTGCCATTTAATTTTGTATTATCTACCTCCTCACGTGATATAATAAAACAGCACAACTCTGGATGAAAAGTGCTAACCTAAAATCCTGCATTATTCACTTAATAACCTACCGGGACTAAGTTTCCGAACACTAAAATAGGAGTACAGTCATATCCCCTAGAAGTCTGAAAGCATTAAAGAAGATATATCTAAGACTGCATTCCCCAAAACTTCAGTGTATTTGCACATAGTTTTAACTTTCTTCTATTTTTCAAAATCTGATTACTTATTCCAGCAGTGGAAATTGATTAAAACCACAATTTAAATAATAGTAATCATGAGATCCAAGATGGCAGAGTAGACAAATGCTATGCTTTCCTTATCCCATGAACATATCAAAATTACAACTAAATTATATAATAAACCTGGAGAACCATCTGAAGTCTAGCTGTACAGAAATTTTATAACTGAGGATATAAAGAAGAAGCCATGTCGAGATTGGTAGGAGGGGCAGAGATGCAAAATGGGCTGGTCCCAGGCACATGTGTGGCAATTGAAAATCAGGAGAGATATCTCAGCCACAGAGGTTCCCTACAAAGGAGAGAGGGACCTCAGCCCCCCACACCAGTCTCCAAAGCCTAGAGTATGGGTGCCAGGAAGAGGAGCCCCCACAAATTCTGACTGTGAAAAACAGTGAGAGTTCTGACCATCTGAATGGGACAGAAGGCTGTGGGAAACCCAAATATCCCCTTAAAGGCCTGCGCAGGCACTCACTTTGGGCTCCGGTGGAGAGATGGTAACTCTAGAGTCATTGGAGACATATGGGGAGAGGTTGAGTTGTGTAACTTCAGGGAGAGAATTGGAGGGATAGTCCTTGTTTTCCCTGTGTGGGGCTCCCTTCCTGTGCAGTCAGCAGATGGGCGCCATCTTTCCTGTGTTGAGCCCACCCCCACTGTCCCAATCTGAATCTGATTGGCCTGGTGAGCTGCGCTGTGCCATCCTGCTGACTCATTGAGACCCTGCCTCACCCACTTGCATACCAAAGGAAGCTTTATCAGTGGATGAACTTTAAGGCATGCAAAAGATGTCAGCAGTCCTCAGAGTGCCCTGGGTTTTGCAGAACTACTCCAGACCCACTACAGGTGAACACCGAGGGGTTTACAGTGTAGCCTCTCCCACGCATCTCCAGATTTAGAACAGGCAGCACCAACCAACCATGGATCTCTTTGTAGCTCCTACCAAGTAGTACCTACCCAGTCACTGGCAGTGGATGACCTGGGCCTGCACCAAAGTCCCTCCCAAGAGGCCCCAGAAGTAATATACTTGGAGGTTGGCTTCAGACCACAGCAGAGCACCACCCAATTAGCCCCCAAAACAAAATACACACAGGGTGGTCTCAACAGGCACCATAGTCCCTGGGGCGAATCCCACTCTGTGGAGTAAGTCCCATGTACAGCAGCACATAAGCTGTTAAGCTGTGCATATGTTCAAACCCTACAGCCAATCAGCCCTAGAGTCAATCCCACCCTACTGACATGCCAACAGCAATCAAGGCTCAACTATAACAGGAAGGTACACACAACCCACACAAGAGGCATTCCTTTTTCCTCAGTTATTTTGGCATCATGTAAATGTAGATTCTCTTAAGAAAAGATTTGATAATGTTATTGCAACATAATCACTTGCTAATATAACATGGGCAGATATAATATTCTGCATAGTCATGTCTATAAAAAGTATTAAAATGTTGATTAAATTGAATTTTTATTTCATCTGGCTTTATTACAATAAAAAGATACTATATTTATTTTTTTCTGAACTTATATTTTTTTTAAGCTGGAAATATACATTCCTTAGGAAAGTACTATAAATTAAACCACACTATTGAAATAATAAGTAAATAAAGAGAAGAACATGGAGGGTTACAAGTAATTCTGAGATAAAATATTGCAAATATTGTGATATAATATTTGTCCTGAAGTTATTTTCCTAAGGCATGAAGAAACTAGGATGAGAAAATATCAAATTCTTAAAATTGTATATGCTTACATGATAAATATATTATTTTCTTTATATTGGTTCTAGGGAATAGAAAAAAGAAATCTCTGGACTCTATATTAATATATGGATGCACATTTATGACTGAATGATTCAAAGTTCAAAAAATATTAAGTATAATGTTCAGTCTCATTTCTAACTATTAAATTAAGAAAGTTGGCAGAGGTTTGCTTTCATAGGCATGTTTCTACTACTACTATTTTTTTTTTATAGGGTAAAAAAAATTTGTTTCTTCATATAATTAATAATTTGGAAGACTGTGGTGAAAGGTGTTTTGTTTTATAAACAACCTGCATGTTGCTTATATTATCATCCATGAAAGTAGTGGGCCAGAAGAGAATATTATAAGTATTAAAATTGACTTTTCTTCTAAATCAGCAATAATTTGAATTATAGCAACAATATTATGACTATTTTATTTTATCCCTGTTTGAAGATAAAAATATTTTTGAGTGGGAAAGAGAAAATGACCACATTAGAGAAGACTAGGTTTGGGTGGGAAAGAATAGTTGAGAAAGCTAAAAGAAAACAAACAAAAAAAAAATCATTGTATTTCAAGGATTAAAAAATATTCAAAGGATGTAAGACAAAATAAACATAATACTTTTCATAACTTTTAACTAATCAGTGTGACAGTTCATTAGTATATTTTTGAGAAAATGCAAAAAAATGTAATAATAATTTTTTTGTAACCTAAAAACCCAGGGACAACATGTGCTCAATGAAAGTGACATCTCAACCGCCCTAGCACATTCAGCTTTTTTTCATCAGTTAAAACCCAAGGCTTCATAGGCTGACCCCAAAAGTGGAACGTCCTGGTGTAGAGATGGATGAATGATACAAGTCTGTTCTTGAGTTTCTTTTCTCCTTGGGGTTTATTTTTATTAATGCCACTATCAAGCTGATCTCAGTGTAGTTGTCATTTTAAGCAATTAGGCTTTTCCCTTTCCATGCTTACTCAAGCAGGGCTAAAATTTTGCCTGGAAAGTAACATTTAAAAGAAAAAAAAAAAGTGAAACTAAGATAAATTTGAGCAAAATGGTTAAATAAACCCAGAGAGTAATATTCATTTAGATTAGAGGTTTAAAACTGGTGACATATCGTCTCCAGTGTGGTTTTATTTAGACTATAGGGTCATTCAAGACATTTCATTGGTTGCCAACATTTAAACATTTCACACACAAAAAAATATTAAACACAAAGTATATCTGACATCTTTTGAGAAAGTAAAAATCACTGACAACACTTGGCCAACACATCATCAATTGGAGATAGATAAGAGCTTCTATTTTTTTACATAACCTATACTCTCCATTTTTTTTTACACTTACAATAAAGCCCATTTTATCTAGTTAAATGAATGGAGTGAAGTTGGTTTTACTTTAACTGGGTTAGAAACTCTCCTAAAAATGCAGTCAAGGTGTCAGTTAGGAGTGTAGTTATATATCTTTTTTTTTAATTTACTCACATGGTTATTAATGGGCTTCAGGTCCTCCTGGCTATCAGTTTATAACATGGAAGCTTGTTTCTCCCAGAGTGAGGAATCTGAAGGAACAAGAGAGTATAAGAAAGAACAGTCAAGGTAGATGCCAGAGCCCTTTTACAACCTAAAGTCAAAAGTGCCATCCCCTCTTTTGCCAGAATCTGTTCATTAGAAGTGAGTCACTAAATCTAGCTTTCACTCAGTGAGAGGGGACTATACAAGGCCATTGATATTTGGAGGCAGCAAATCACTGAGGTGTCATCTTGAAGGTTACCTACCATAAAGGGTTTCCTCATTCAGTTGGAAGCCCTGCAAACTGTCTTGGAAGACAAAAAGTTCCCTAAGGAGTATATGCAAATAGCAGGAAAAGAAGGGAGAATAGATATAAGCATTGCCTTAGGGGGAAATAAGATATAGTACAAATTTATACTGTGTTCCAAGATTCAAGAACAGTAGTCTCTCCTTATCTGCAGGGGATATTTTCCAAGACTCCCAGTGGATGCCTGAAACATGGATAGTACTGAACCCTATACTGTTTCTCCTATATATACATGATTGTGATAAAGTTTAACTTATAAATTAGGCACAGAAAGAGAGTAAGTATAACTAGTAATAAAAAATAGAACAATTATAGCAATATACTGTAAAGAAGTTATGTAAATGTCTTTCTCTCTCCCAAATATCTTTAAGATATTTTGCACTAATTGTTCACTTAAAAGAAACACTTTATGGCTTCTCTTTGTCATCTCTGAGTTGCCAGCATCTTACACCTTGGGGCCATTATTAAGTAAAATAAGGGTTACTTGAACACAAGCACTGTGATACTGCACAACAGTTCAATCTGAAACCAAGGTGGCTATTAAGTTACTAACAAGCAGGGAGCATAGAGTGTTGATATGCTGGACAAAGGGATGATTCACATTCAGGGTAGGACATCACAGGATGTCTTGGGATTTCATCACAGTACTCAGAATGGCACACGATTTAAAACTCATGAATTATTTCTAGAATTTTCCATTTAATATTTTAGGACTGCAGGTAACTAATATGTGGAAAGCAAAACCATGGATAAGGGGGGACTACTGTAAAAGGTGAGAAGAAGAGCCATGATTTAAACCTGCAAGTTTCTAATTCACTCATGGCAAAGCATGGCTATGCACAGGCACAAGGAAACCAAAACAAAACTTATCAGAAATAGACACACATCAAGTGCTGAGATTAAAATAGAAAATTTATATTAAATCATAACAAGTGAATTCAAGGATGTCTGAGTGCCCCCTGTTGCCAGCATGCCTCTAGGGAAGTAGTTATATACAGAAATAAAGATAATTACCATGTGAAGACAAGGAGGGAACCAACAGAAAGGATGACAAATAACAGCAAGTTCAGAACTGTCAAGAATTGAGATTTAAGTGAATATAAAGCAGGCTTTATAGAAATTAAAAGTGTTATGTATGTGTTAAAGTTAATTCTTTAGTAAACCTATGTCATAGTACCATTTTGTTTTGTTCTCAAATAATTCACATTTATTGAACCATCATTTCATTATAAGCAATGCTTTCTCATCTTTACAGCAATTCATGCAGTCATCACAAATTTCCTATTGTCTGGACACTGCATTTTTATGGAAGGGAAAATAAAGCATAGATGTGCTAATTTGCTCTCTCGCATAGCCTGAAAGCAGTGGAGCCTGATTTGAACCAAGCAGTTTGTCTCCAGAGGCTCTGCACGCTTAATCACTGCTGCACTGTGAACACTCCAGTTGAAGAATCCCTCCAGGTGTTATGAACCAGAAGTAATTGTACTCAACCAACCATCTACAAAAAACCTGGTTCTTAGCCAGGTGCCCCTTTGTTTAAGTGCTCTCACCATCAGTTGTAGAGTCAACCTGTTACACAATTCAGGACTGAAAAAAGAATGTCCTTAGGCTAAGAATGTCCTTAGAGTAAGTATCAGGAGTTCACCAGTGTTGGTTGAGCTATCTGTGCTTAGAGGGGAGAGGGAAGACTGGGATTCATTTCAGTATAAGTGATAAAATTAAAGCATTAGTGAGAGTGGAAATATTTTCATCCACACAAGTTCAGCCTCGGGAATTAAGGTAAGATGAGCACACCGGTATCTTAAATTCACCTTGGATGCCCATATTATCTGAAGCAATGCCTATGGTGAGCATAAAAACAAACTGGTATTCTTTTAAAAATACAATCTACCTAAATGCACAGGTAATGATTTTTAAATTTCAATGATGAGAATTTTTGACTAGATATATCTAGACACGTTCTTTTTTTTTTTTTTAGCGGAGCCATCCTGCCACCTGTTGGCAACTCAGCTCGGGCTGGCATCAAACCGCCGTTGCTCAGAGCTCAGCTCGCACTTCTGAGCAAGCTCTTAACCAACTGAGCCACTCGCCGGCCCTCTAGACAAGTTCTTAATTTATTAGAATGCAAACCATATTCTATGTTATTTCAATTGTATAAAATTCTTAGAACCCACAAGTCTCCACCATTTGGTGTCCTGCCTCTTTTTTTTTTTTTTTTTTTTGGAGGGCAGTGTCACTGGCCCTCATGTGGGACCGAACTGGGGCCACAGTGCTTAACCACTGCACCATTCGGCTGGCCCTGTCCTGCCTCTTTTATGCTACATATCTCACAAGGGGTATCCCAAATAGTAAAGCTCTTAAAAGGCAGGCTAGTGCCTAGCCTGTGTTAGGAAACCATGATTTCTTATAAAGACATCTGGACATGTGTAATAGGTTGTAGTAGGAGCGTGGGAAGTTCTTGCACATTTCCCAGACTTCTTGATTTCGGTTAAAGAAAAAGAGTATGTATTGTCAGGAGTTGCTAATAAGGTCCCTTTCCCATTTGACCTGAACTGTTTGTTAGTATCTGGTAGGGAAATATAAATAAGTAGAAATAGCAAGTCCTGGGTAGATCATAGGAAGTGAATGGGGAAATGGAGATATTTTCTAAATTGCTCTTTTCTTCTTTAGTGAATAGAGGCTTAAAAGCAGCTAGGTATACTGAGTGCTTCATTTCAGGCTCTACTTATTATCTCCTTGATTTGTTTAGGAAGCTACCTTTGATTTATTTCACTAAGGGAAACATTTCCTTTATGTCCATGCTTTCATTGCTTTCATCCTCCTAGTCACTTAGGCTTTGACTTGGAACAAAAAATATGTTTTTGTTTTTGTTTTCCTTACTCTATTTTTTTTTTAATATGGGTCAGCTCTGTTTGTTAACGTCTAAGAAAGTTATTTTAGTTTTATTACTTGCTCTGAATAAATCTGGACTTTGGACACTTTTCCAGGGATGCAGTTAAATAGGCGAATGTTTGCAATGTTTGGTTAAATAAAATGGGAGTCTCTAAAATTTTTTAACTTCATTTGGTTTTAAAGTGTTTTTACAGAAATGAATTGCTATCCATCTGTATATTAGAACAGAAATAAAGCCCAGCAGTACAAGTATATAGGATTTCATATCTATATCTATATCTATATATCTATATATGTACATATGTATATCTATATCTATATATGTGTATATATATAATATATTTTTTTCTTTCATAGTCATTACTTGAGACATTCTTTAATTCACTGATACTGAAAGTATCAGTTTCTATCAAAATTTTTATTTCAGCTGGCTTTATTGCAATACAAAAGTCACTATATTTTTTCTTATTTTTTTTTTTTTTTGCTGAGCCTATTTTTCTCATAGCTGGAAATATACATTCCTTAGGAAAGTACTATAAATTAAGTCATACTATTAAAATAGTAAGTAAATAAAGAGAAGACCTGAGAGAGTTACAACCAATTCTGAGATAAAATATTGCAGGTACTATGTCTAGAATTCAGGAGAAAATTGAGGCTAGAAATAACAAATTGATGGTTATCAGCAAATAGATATAATTAGAAGCCATGGAACTAAAAAATTCATGAAGGGCATGAAAGAAAGGGGAGAAAGATAAAGGGGTCTGAGTCTAAGATCTGGTGGATCCTGATATGTAGACATGAGAAAGAGAAGAAGGATACAGAAAATGAGACAGAGAAGTGCTGATCAGTGAAGAGTACAGAATTTTTTAGTACAGATACAAAGGTAAAACAATATAATAAGCAAATCACATAATAAGAGGGATTAGTTTTAATGGATATCACCAAATTTTAAATGGATATTTTGTTTAAAGTGATTTCAATTTTTTATCTCTGCTTACCTTCACAGGTAACAAGATAATTTTGATTTTTTTTCTCCCTTACCTTTCTTTATTCATAGGTGCTTCAAATTTGTTTTAGAGAAAATGAGATGTTTATTTTCATAGTGGTTTATGAGTCTATAATATCTAAGCAGCCTAACAATTGCTTCCTTTACTTCTTATAAGAAACCATCTATCAGTATCTCTTGGTTTTATCTGGAGAGGACTAAAATATGTATGGATTTCTTTGTATGCATCCTGTTTTGATCACATAATGCCTTCTTTTTATGTGGATGTATGCCCTTTATCATGTTTAAACAACTCTCAGCTATTATTTATTCAAAGATTGGATCTATATTGTTCATGCTAGCTTTTATTTCTGGAACTCAAGAAGGCATTATATTGGAAAATTTCATTCTTTCTTCCCTGTCTTTTTAATTCTCTTACATTTTTATAAACTTTTGTGTTGCTGTGCTGTCTCTTGAGTAATGTTTTAGGTGTATCTTCTAATTCACTATTTTAGAAAAACATTCCAGATCATTTTAATTAGTTTGTTCTCCTTGAATATTTTATTTCAATAATTACATATAAATTTATTCTTATTTCTGAAAGTTCCATTTGGTCTGTTTCAAAAATTTCTGGGAACTGTGGATTATCGTTTTTCTTTTACATATTTTTGTCATTACATTTCTTGTTTCTTTAAATATTTCACATATATGATTACTTTTTATTTCTTTAAATATTTTATACATATAAAATTAATGCAATATTTCTTATGTTTGCTGTCTCTCCTTCAAAAAGATAATTTTCTTATAAATTTGACTATTTTTGATAAAAATAAAAGCTCATATTTGTTGACATTAACATGTGTAAAAACTGGGGCTTAATTGAATGAAAATGTTTCCATCCAAAGGAAATTTGAATTTACTTTTTGTTTTGAGCCAGGAAATATTACCAATCTGAGATATTATGCCCCCTTTGAGATTTCCTGGCCAATACATTAGATTCTGGTTCACCTCACTCCTCTTCCTTTAAACAGTCATGGTATTGGAATGTTCATTGGGGAAAACTTACCATTTTCTTATGCTTATTAATTTAAGCTCAAAATTCAGGGTACCCCTCCAGTCCCCCACCGTTCCCTTTACTTCCACCACCCCAACTCAGAATTACAACAAAATTCAAATTTTATCCAAGGTCATCTATCTACTTTTTACATTGATAAAGCCCTAGATATATGTGCTGCACTGGAAGCAAAAATAATTTTCTTTCTTTATTTATTTCTTTATTTATTTATTTTTTAATTTAATAACATTTTGTATTGATTAGTATTGAATTTTACAGAACTCTAACACAAAGCTAATTGAATTTTTAAGACAAGAAAAATAATTTAATGACTCACATAACTTCTTCCAAACTTTCTCAAACACTCAGGGATGTCCAAGAATGGCTCTCAGAAATGGTTGTAAAATCTTTCCAACTGCTGTTGCTGATTTTACTTGACAATTTATTGCCTTTTTGAATTTTTTTTTCCCTGAAATGCTGATCTTGTCTCTAATGCTGCCAAAGAATGTGTCTCACTCAGCCAATATTCACAACTATTTCATTTTGCTCTGCTAAAAGTAACTTGTCCTTTTAAATTTTCTAAACCTTCTTTTATCCACTTAATAATGTGGAACAATTTTTCCTGGGCTTAGCAAAACACTTTTGTTTGTCATTTAGATATTTCTTCAGTCTTAGTATCTGTATATGCAGCACTTGTCTTTTGACAACCTCCTATGAATTCAACGAAAGTTCTTAATCTCAGTATCTTGACACTCAAATCATCTGGTCTTCACTAACCGTTGAATTGTTAAAAATTGTTATACAAACAAGTATTCTGCATGTTTGCTTTGACCACATGCTATAACAAAAATATGGTTATTTATTTATAATTTGATGAGTGCCATAAATATAAAGACTGATATGTAAGTGTAAATGGAATTTAATATTTGAGTTAAGGAATGACCAAGGGAAGCTTCTATGGAGAAGTGAAATTAAAAATGAGGACTTAGGATAAATAAGAATAAGACAGCGTTGGAGAGAAAAAAAAAGGAAGTGGAACAAGACATAATCTATGCAGCCAGAAAAATGCACATAGATCTTGAAGAGGAACAAGTAAAGAGCAGTTATGGGAACAAAAGCACAGAGTGACTAATTTGTATTCAGTAACCGAAGTAGTTAGAGATGAACATAGGAGTAGTGGGAAGAAATTTAACATCAGGTAGAACATGTTAATATAGTTAGGCTTAAAAATCAAAGAAAAATGTGGGGCCTGCAGAGTGGCGTGGTGGTTACACGCTGGCTTGGGAAGCCAGCAGCCCTGGTTCGGGTCCCACATATGAGGGCCAGTGACACTGCCCTCAAAAAAAAAAAAAAATCAAAGCAAAATGTAAAACATTAAACTATTTAGTACTTAAAAAACAAAATCATATTTGAAATAAAAAAAAGAACTATTCTAGCCATGTGGGGAAAAATGGGATTTGGTTGAGAGTGGGAGCAAGAATGGACCTGAGGAGACCAATTTAGAGCTACAGCTGTGGGTGTATATGACAAATCATGGTGGATAGGACTACGGGAGTTACAATGGAAGTAAAGAGAAGGAGGTAGATTTGAAAGATTTTGAGGCATGGAACTTAAAGATTTGGCCTCTTATATACAGTGATGAAGAGGAAGAGTCTGCAAAATTAATATCGGTTTTTAATAAAAATATAATCTTTTCATCCTTAATGAATGGATGATGGAAAGTCAGTATATCAATCAACATTTCCTATTTTCCATTTTCAGTAGATTCCCTTTATGATGCATACTCTTTCCATCAAATATCCTTTGACACGTGTACATTTTCTTCCCAAAATTGAATGAGACTTGTTTTCTCTCTTTTTTTTTGATGGGGGTATGTGTGTGTATGTGCTAGGCATAAGACAGCACTTCATTCTTTTCAGTAACCCACAATGCCCATCTTTTTTTGTTTGTTTGTTTTTGTCTTTGGAAAAGTCAAACAAATAAATGATTTCAGTATCAGAATCTTCCATGTCTTCATTGCATGTAGAAGAAAGAGACTGAAAGAGTTTCTTTGTCTTTTCCCAATTTTGTTTTCTTGAGGTGATGGGCTTAGTTTATCCCCAAATATACTTGGAATAATTACTGTAGAATTATAAATTCCATATGAAGTTACCTCTTATTTATTGACAATATAGACTTAAATTGGAGGGAAAATCGTTTTCCTTTTTGCCTGACCTATGACCTTATTTTCTGATGACATACTCTAATTGCCTAAGAATGGCTTTTTAAAAAATTTGTAGTCCTTATTTATTTCTTAATCATGTAATATGTATATAATCATGCTATAATTTTTATTGGTTGTTATTTTATTGTTCTTGCTAATGAGGTGCTGATGACAGTTTTGAGCATTGTACATCTAACCCCACTTTTCATAAGCTCTATGGCTTTTACTGCATAATTTTGCCCAATGTGGTGGTTTTTAGGGACACACATGCCACTGTAGAGCAGAAATGACTATATTACCCTTTGCATATAATCTGATGTCTGCCAAATAACCAGTCCAAACTTTACCCAGGAGAGAGACATTATTTTTATTACCCTGGTCAGAAAATAAATTTGTCCACTGATCCAAAGGAAGAATTATCTTTATTTCCAAGGGCTGATTTTTTTATACAAACATCCTGGAGAGACTGTAAGAATGGTTTCTTAAATCTATAATGGTTTTAGAGTTGAGTTCATTATTGCTTTCAAAGTGACATGACATCTTATATAGCAGAGGTTCAATCTTGCAATCTTTCTAAAGTACATTAATATGTAAGAAAATGTGCTATTAGTTTAGAATTTTATTAAAACTTAAATATTGCATTGGAATTGTATTAGGGTTCTCCAGAGAAACAAAACTGAATATATATATATATATATATATATATGAAGTCCCATGATCTACTGTCTGTTAACTGGAAATCCAAGAAAGGTGGTGGTGTAATTTCAATCTGAGTCCCAAGACCTAAGAACCAGGGGAGCTGATAGTGTAAACCCTAATCCAAGTTCAGAAGAATACTGATATCCAAGATCAAGTGGGAAGGAAGGTAAGATAATAAATACTTCCTTTCCTCTGTGTTTTGCTTTATTTAGGCCCTTGACCACTCAAATTCAAATTGGGGTGGGGGGAATTAGTTTGATGAGTCCATCAATTCAAAAGTGTATCTCATCTGGAAACACCTTCATAGACATACCCAGAAATAATATTTAATTTGGACATGGTGTGGGCCAGCCAATTTGACACATTAAAATTTACCATCGCCGGAATCATTTGCTGTACAAAACAGCATCTTGTTAAACAAAACTCAAAACATCTTAATGCATTTATGCTGTCAAGGACAAAATGCATCAATAAAGGAAAGATTTTATTCAGTCTATTGCAATAGGGAGAACATCCCAGATCTGTAGATTAGAGTGTTGCAGTAGGGTGACTTTGGCTTAGACTTTTATGAGGAGGATAGAAAATGTACAGGTGGGGTGATTTAGAGTTGCGTTTGCTTTAAAATCAGGAAAGCCTCCTTCAGTTAGCTGTAGGGGGAATTTTGATCTCTGTATCTTGCTCTTTTCAGAGGGACAAACAGTTCTAATCTTAGCTAACCATCCTTAAGACAAAATATAAAAATTCAAAGTTCTTACAAATAGTTTAATGGTTACCAGAGGGTAGAGGGGGTGGAGGGTGGTGGATGAGGGTAAAAGGGATCAAACATATGGCAACAGAAGGAGAACTGACTCTGGGTGGTAAACACACAACATGATATATAGATGATGTATTACAGAATTGTACACCTGAAACCTATGTAACTTTACTAACAATTGTCACCCCAATAAACTTTAATTAAAAATTAATTAATTAATTAATTGAAAAAAAGAAAAAAATTCAAAGGTCTTGTCATAGACATTGCAGGGAGTTGTCTTCGAGTCTTTTGAAAGTCAGTGAAAGACTAGACAGTGATTCTTATCTAAGTCTTACGGGACTTATGGCAAAGTCCCTTTATGGCAAATTATTTCCTGAAACATAAAATGCTGGGAAGATTTCAAACAGCAAAACTGTAGGGGGATTTCTTAACAATCATTGTTTTAAGGGAAACAGAGCTCAGGTAAAATTTAACACTGCCAAATTTTTACATGGGAGTTCTAAATTCTTTGCATAAATAAATTTATTTTCATCACTTTTTCCAAGCAACTGCTTATTTTACAAAAGTGAGTCTTCATACTTTTTATCATATGGGGTATCCTTAAAAAGCAGAAATTGTCTAGTTGTCTATTCATCTCAGATTATACTTGTATATCAGTTAAATTTCATAGGATAATACAAATGAGATATACAGTTTAAACTTTTCCACATCTCAGGATTTTTTTACATTTTAATAATGTTAAAAAGCAAAGAAAATCAGTAAATTTTCAGATTATTAGTTCAGTAAAACTATTTAGGAGATGAAATTCTTCAGAAATTTATCAGAAGAACATCAGAAAATTATTTCTAAGATAGTTGAAATGTCTTACCTCCATTACTCCCAAACTAGTCTAGATGCATCCTGGAATTACTATTTACAATTAGAATGCCTTAGTTTTTTTGTTTTGTTTTGTTTTTAAGTGGTGAAAGAGCAGTTTATTAGAAGAGAAAGTACACTTCAAAGAAATTGAAGTGGGCCTGAGCAGTAGAGAATAGCTCAAGGGCCATTATTAGAAGAAAAAGTACACTCCAAAGAGTTTGGAGCAGGCTGAGCAAAAGGAGCTCAAAAATGCTGAATGCTTTAGGTTTGATGCTTTTTCTGAAAGCCTAAGTAATTTAATAAAAATGTATTTGGATTTCCCAGCATACCTTTCATGATAAATATGTAATTTAGTGGTGGAGACTTGGAAGACATAACTAACTTTTCCTTTATGTAAACTACCAAAGCATAAGAGTATCCTAAATTTGTACATGGAGTCTTGTATTAAAGAAATATATAAATACCTGCTAAGTATTCCGAATTAGCTTTTTTAAAATAATAAATCATTTTACTGGAAGAAGAAACATAATTTATATAGTTTAGAATAATGTAGACTTTATCAACATATGCATATTAACATTTTAAAAATGCACCTGGTCTTGCTTGGAAAGAGTTCAAATTTCTTTCATAGTGTCTTTCATTTCTCCATATAAATTAATAATGATCAGACTGTTGTGACATTCCTCAAATTCAAAATGATTTTCAGCTATTTTTTTCAACTATTAATAAACCTTAAAAGCTCTATGATATAATGAACTACTAAGGAGTGTGATTAAGAAGGCTCATGAACCACCACCTAGTTTGTGGAAATCTACAAGAATTTACTATTACATAAAGATGAAGTTGTTATAGCAATAAAAGACACTGCACAATATAATTTCTTTGAATGTATATTACTGAAAGTGTAAAGACATTCATTAGAGTGTGTTTTTAATATTGACATTAGTACAGGGGCTGGCCGAGTGGCGCGGAGGTTAAGCGCTGGCCTGGGAAGCCAGCGGCCCCGGTTCGGTCCCACATATGAGGGCCAGTGACACTGCCCTCAAAAAAAAAAAAAAAAAAAAATATTGACATTAGTACAAATGGAAAGAATATGCTTAACAGTTTTGTAAGTAATATGTTTTATGCTTGAAATTTTTCAAAATTTGAATTGATTGGAGAACAGAGTTCTAAGATTTGAGAAACTAGATAAATGAATAGTTAGCATATATCTCTTAGGATAGTTCTCTAGAACATCAATCATTTCTGTAGTGCTTTATGCAGGATTTGGAAAAAGAGAATAAAATATTAACATTCCTAAGAGTACCTAAAATGAAAGAATTCTGGCTAGTTGATTGAAGAGATATGTGCATGATTTAGATAAAATCAAGCAGATGACAATGTAGATTTATCTTTTGGTTGGGGTTATAAAAATTTTAAAGCCAGACATATTTCAGTCCTGATGGAATATTATCCAAATTCTGTGCATGCAAAAACTATAAAACAGCAGGGCTAAGATTATTTATTTTTTCTTGAAAAACACAGTTTGGCCCATATTTAAAGAATATGAAGTCCTTTGCTCAGAAGATTTAAAAACAAGAAGATCACACTATTTGAATACACCATTGGGAATTTTAAAAAATTAAAAAAAAAAAAAAACTTGATTAGGCGGCTGAAGATTACTTCATTTTAAGTAAATTACATTTTCATGTTCTCACCAGATAAGTTCGTGAAAGAGAATTACATATTTTCAACCAAACAGACTAGCATGGCCTTTCATGTTTTCAAAAATATGTGAGTAAATGAGACCATATACTGACAAGGTATATCATTATTTTGACTGAACTTCTCTATTTATCTTATTTGTGTTGTTTTAGTCTGAATTAGACAGGGATAAACACAATGGAGATCCACTTCTGCAATGCCACTGTGGGGAGCTCTGCAGACCAGTTCCTCAACAAAACAACCATTAATTGGTGAAAATTATGAAGAAAACAAAACAAAACAAAAAACTAAAGTATCTGGAAGTTATTCTTCTATACAGCAAATACAGCAAAAAAGGACCTACAACAAATACAGAAATATTTAGTCCTTTAGGCAAGAAAGCCTGCAAAAACTCAGTAAGAACAGTAAGAGTATGTGGCACTGACATTGCTGCAGACACAAGTATGATCGTCTCCCTACCCCCAAACCCACCCCCACTCCCCTCAGCATGATAGAAACTCCACTACAGGACAGTATGACCAAGCGAATGAGGTTTTTTCTCCTCTAGCTCCCAGCAAGGACTACAGTACTGTATTAGTTTCATAGAGCTGCTCTAATAAATTTCCACAAACTTGGTGGCTTGAAACACACATTTATTCTAACCTTCTAGTGGCTTCAAGTGCCACCTGACTTGTAGTCAAATCTCCCCAATCTCTGTTTCTATGGTCACGTTATTCCTTCCTCTGTGTATCATTTACCTGGATACTTGTCATTACATTTAAGGCTCATTCAAATAATCCAGATGGTCTCTTTATCTCAAGATCCTTAATTTAATTGTATCTGCAAAGACCCTTTTTCCAAATAAGGTTCTGGGGATAAAGATGTTGACATCTTTTTGAGGACACCATTTAATCCAATACAGTCCACCCTCTAATCCTCCCAAGTTTACATCTGCTCCACACACAAAATACATTCACCTATCAAAACATTCCCCAAAGTTTCAACCTATTACAGCATTAACTCTAAATCCAAAATTTCATCTAAATATCATCAGCTTGAAAGTCCCAAATGTCATCATTTAAATCATGTATGGGCAAGATGCTGGGTATAATTCATCCTGGAACAAAATCCCTCTCCATCTGTGGACCAATGAAATTAGAAAACAAGTTAACTACTTCCAAGATACAATGATGGGATAGGGATGTGATGACAGTTATAAACATTCCTATTCCAAAAGGGAGAGAAGAAATTAAGGGTCACTGGTCACAAGCACGTTCAAAACCCATCAGCCAAATTCTATTAGATTTCAAGGCCTGGGAATAATACTCTGTGGCTCAAAGTTCTGCCCTCTGGACCCACAGCTCTACTATCCAGATTTACTGAATACGCCTTTGTACTCAACACAGCTCCATAGGCTCTGTCCCTATGTAGCAGTTCCATAAGCATTTGGTTCTGTGCTTGTCATGGCTCAGTAGGTCTCTACTTCTTTGTGTCTGTGTCCTCCATCTTATGCCTCTGGCCTCCTCTTTGGTACCACTGCTTTATATACCTTTGTGCCAATGTCTCTGTAGGCCTTTATGCCTGTGTGATTGTATGATTTATCCCTTTTCTTGAAGGATAGTACCTGAATGGCATATAAAACTGTTTCCTGCTGTAGAATTTTGGAAATCTGACAGTCCTCTTTCTCTATCCCTTTTATAGCCAAGCAGACAGTATTTCTATTGATAACTATGTTTTCTGAAATTTGTGGGCCTCCTGTATATGTCATGGGGATTCACAACATTAGACAAAAGGGCTCTTCATAGATCTGCCTTAAATAATTTCATCTCTATTCTCCATAGATCTTTCTTAGATTATACCATCTCTGTCCCTGGCTTCTGAAGAGATGGTTGAGTAGATCTATGAGTCATAAACCTAAGGTCATCAATAAATGCTTGTGCAGCCACACACTTGGTCTTCTCACCAGAGCACACTTTCTTAACAGTGAATTTAATTTTACTGCCTTCTGTAATTTGGGCAGGCTGAGAATTTTCCAAATTATTAAATGTTGGTTTCTTTTTGCTTAACTTTTTATTCTCAGTTTACCTTGTCTCATATTTTTACTATTAGCAACAATAGCAATACAGGTCACTCCTTCAACACTTTCTTTGAAAGTCCCCTCAACTAAATATCCAAGTTTATCACTTACAAGTTCTGCTTTCTACACAACTGTATGACACAATTCAGCCACACTGCCTATTATTATTGGGTTGTTGGAGAAGTCATGACATATTTTTTTCTGTTTTTCATTGCAAAAATGCATCATGACTTTTCCAACAACCCAGTATACAAAAAGGACTACCTTTCTTCCAGTATTTGTTGGTCAATATTTGCTTTACATGTTTAGGTGCTCCTGTGTTGGGTGCATAGATGTTTACTAGGGCTATATCCTCTTGTTGGATTGATCCCTTTATCATTATGTTATGTCCTTTGTCTCTTACTATAGTCTTTGTTTTAAAGTCTACTTTGTCTATGTATTGCTACCCCAGCTTTTATTTTAATTTCCATTTGCATAAAATATCTTTTTCATCCCTTTATTTTCATTTTATGTGTGTCTTTCAATCAGAAGTTGGTCTCTTGTAGACAGCATGTGTGTATATATCTGTCTTGTTTTCTTATCAATTTAGCTACCCTTTGTATTTTGATTTGGTCCCTTAATCCATTTACATTTAAAGTTATTATTGATAGGTGCATAGTTATTTCCATTCATATTTATGTTCTATTCCCCTCCCCACTTCTTCTTAAAGAAGTCCCTTTAACATTTCTTGTAATAATGGCTTGGTGGGGATGTACGTATTCCTTTAGCTTTTTCTTGTCTAGGAAACTCTTCATGTGTCCTTCAATTTTAAATGATAGCCTTGCTGATAAGGAAATCTCGGTTGTAGGTCCTTGCTTTTCATCACTTTGAATATTTTGTGCCATTCCCTTTACACCTACAAAGTTTATGTTGAGAAATCACCTGACAGCTTCATGGGAGCTCTCTTGTGGGTAATTTGTTGTCTTTCTCTTGATGCTTTTAGGATTCTCTCTGTCTTTAATCTTTGCCATTTTAATCATGATTTATCTTGCTGTGGGTCTGTTTGGTTTCATCTTGTTTGGGACTCTCTGCTTCCTGGACTTGTGTGTCTATTTCCTTCACCAGGTTAGGTTAGTTTTCTGCCATTATTTTTTTCAAATAGGTTCTTCATCCCTTGCTCTCTCTCCTCCTTTTGGTACTCCTATGATGTGATGTTGTTATGCTTGATGTTGTCCCTGAGGTCCCTTAAACTATCATCATTTTTTTTTAAATTCTTTTTTCTTTTCATTGTTTTAGTTGGGTGTTTTCTGCTACCTTGTCTTCCAAATCACTGACTAGATCCTCTGTTTCATCTAACCTGCTTTTGATTCCTTCTTGTGTATTTCATTTCAGCTATTGTATTCTTTATTTCTGACTGGTTCTTTTTTATGGTTCCTGTGTCCTTTTTTTATGCTTACTGTCTCTTTGTTGAAATTTACACTAAGCTCACTGAGCATCTTTATAACCATTGTTTTTAACTCTGTCTCTGATAGTTTGCTTGCCTCCATTTCATTTAGTTCCTTCTTTGGAGTTGTCTCTCATTCTTTCATTGGACATGTTTCTTTGTCTCCTCATTTGGGCTGCCTCTCTGTGTTCATTTCTATGTATTAGGTAGATATCCTATGTCTCTCAGTCTTCACAGGTGGCCTTATGTATATGTAGTAGGTGTCCTATGGCCCAGTGGTGCAATCTCTCTGATCACCTGTGCCATACACTTCCCATGTGTTGTATGTGCCCTCCTGTTGTAGTTGACCCTTGACTGCTTTTGGAATGTCAATGGGTAGGATTGACTCTTAGGCTGACTGTCTGTGAGGATTGGTCATGCCCACAGTGTAGGAGCTGCTGTGTGTGTGTGTGGGGCTTATCCCACCAGTGGGCTTGTGTGTCAGTTGAGACGACCCCTTTGAATATGCTGTTTGTGGGGCTAATCAGGTAGTCTCTGTTGTGGTCTGAAGTCAGCCTCTGGGTGTGTTGGTTCCAGGGCCTCTTTGGAGGGGCTCTTCCCATGTCAAAGCCAGCTGCTGCTTGTGACTGGCCTTGGGCTACTTTGTGGGAGCCACAGTTAATTGAGGTTGTTTGCTGCCTGTGCTGGACCTGGTGGAGGGTGAGAGAGGCGACACTGAGAACCAAGGCCATCTGCCATCAATAATGGGCCTGGGGCAGTTTAGCAAAAGGCACAGGACACCATGAAGCCTGATGCCACCTGTTGGTTCCCTGTAAGGCTCAGCTGCTGAAAGTGCCTCAGGAGGCATGGAAGTTGGGTGAGGCAGGGTTCCAAATAGTCACCGGAGTGGGGCCCCTGTATTCACCAGGTTAATACAGATTCAGGTTTGGTTCCAATGCTGAGCCTAAGGCCCCTTGCAAAAGTCCCAGAGCACACCGTGGCCAGCTGTCTTTTTTTTGCCTTTTTTTTTCAATGATTTGCATCTCTTTGCTCACATTGTCCATCTGTTCTTGCATACTGTGTACTTTATCTAATAGAGCTCTCTGCATTTTAATCATAGTTGCTTTAAATTGCCAGTCTGATAATTCCAAAAATCTTCCCATGTCTGGTTCTGACATTTGCTCTATCTCTTTAAATTGTATTTTTTGCCTTTTGGTATGCCTTGTAATTTTTTTCTTGATAGCAGCAGGGCATGATGTACTGTGTAAAAGTAACTGTTGTAAATGGACCTTTAACATGTGGTGGTGAGATGTGGGGGAAAAGAATTCTACAGTTGTAAGATTTAAGTCTTAGTCTTTTAGTGAGTTATGGCTCTAGCTAGTGAATGTTTCAAGAGTTATTCAGTTTTTTTCTTCCCTTTTAGATGGGACATGATGGCTAGAGTGGGCTGAAGCTGGTTCTTTCCCTGTTCTTACCTGGAAAACTTGAGCTGACTAAAGTTGGGTATCCCCCCGACCTGTTTTTTAGTTTTTGTAGTAAGTTACTAAACTTTAGACAAGAGTAAAACACATATTAATTAATTATTTAAAGGGAAATGGATATAATGTGTCTATCATGTCATAGTTATAAGGTTGTCTCAATTTACAGAATACATAAGCACTTGAATTTTAGGAGAGTTTAATTTTTCTTAATTAAATATAATTAATCTATCAGGGATATCAGTTTTAGAGCATAATTTTTCCTCAGTTTCCCAGCAGTTTTATATATATATATATATATATATATATATATATATATATATATAATATTTTTTGTATAACAAAATATTTTTTGTTTTATTAAAAATATGCAATCAGATGGAATAATACATTAAACATTGTATATTTTTAATAAAAAATTATTTTGCATATATGTACTCTAAGGGGAAAAAAAATGTCACCACTACGTTTTACCTTTATCAGAAATAACTACCAATCTCAGGTACATTTTATTGAAGGTCAACTTCATGCAGTGGAATGAGAAAGCAGCCATTTATTGTTTTTGCCTCAGGGAACTTCATTTAGCTGAACTAATGTGACTTTAACAGTGTGAGGATAGAAATCATCTACTAAGAGGGGTCCATTTATTATAAAATCTAAGGAAGTGAATTTTGTTTTATTCTATATTCAGTGTATTTTAAAATAATTTATCAAATGTTTTATATTTTATATATTATCTCCAGCCATAATTAAAGACAAATAGATACAGTGTGGAGATTATTAATCAAACTGTGATTTGGTGCTCATTTATGTGAAGCTAATGGTTATGCTAACTGGAAAAAAACCTGAGAGGACCACAGTGAAATCATTCCCAGGTTCTGTTTTTAAGAAAAAGTAGTCCACCCAATTTCTCCACCAGAAAGGGGAAACACCGTATATTATATGTCATCACCTCATAAAGATTCATAATTTGTATGACCATATTATCACAGTAAAGGTTCTGAGATTCCTGTGGTAAGTGAACCCCGTTTAACTTGGCTTAATCAAATGTGTCTTAAACACATTCGACTACAAATCTCATTTTCACCCATGGGATAATACAGTGGGTGTTCTCTAGGTAAAGACTAATGACACAGAGAGATAAAACTGGTTATTGAATGTTTTAATAAGACCTGATGCTTTGGGTAATTAGGCATGTAAAATGAGAAGTAGCCTAAATCTATTAGGTTTATAGCTTAAACTTTGAAGAAAAGGGCTCTTTAAAAAATATATTAAATTTATTGGAGTGACAGTGGTTAATAAAATTATAGTTTTAAGTGTATAATTCTATAATACATCATGTGTATATTGCACAGTGTGTTCACCATCCAAAGGCAAATCTCCTTCTATCACCATATATTTGACCCCTTTTACCCTATTCTACCTACCTGCAATCCGTCTTCTCTCTTGTTACCACCGTACTGTTGTCTGTGTCTATGAGTTTTTGTTTGTTTGCCTTCTTTGTCTGTTTGTTGCTTTCAGTTTTACGTCCCACATTTAAGTGAAATCATGACTCTTGACTTTTTCTGCCTGACTCATTTTGCTTAGCATGATAATCTCAAGATCCATGCACATTGTTGCAAATGGCAGTATTTCATCTTTCTTATGGTTGAATAGTGTATTCCATTGTGTATATGTACCACATCTTTTTTTTCAAAAGAACAAATCCACTTTATTTACCTTTTAATAAGTTTAAAACTTTAAGTATAGCATTACACGGATTCTGTGTCCAATGGTGTGAGCAGGAGACTTGCTTTAGAATTTGGAATGAACCATGTTAATGTTTCCATGAGCATGAATTACCTTTCCCCAGATTACTCTGGTTTAATCAGTTTGCCACCACGAGTCACTATGTTGTTTTTTGTCTTGTACACATAAGCACATCTCTTGCCTAGACAGAATTCAGTTTCATCTTGAGCATAGACACCTGCAATTTTGAGAAGAGCTATATGCTCCTTCTGGTTTCAGAGATCCCACTTATATTCTGCAAAAATGGCCTTGGACCAAGCCTTCCAGATATATTTGTCATTTTAGAAGTCCTGTTCCAAGCAGGCCTTCATAGGCTCCAAGGTGGCAGAAATAGAGAGGCTTCACCACATCTTCTTTATCTAATCATCTATCAAAGGATACCTTGATTGTTTCTATGTCTTGGCCACCATGAATAATGCTACAATGAACATAGGGGTAAACCTCTACTGATAAATGTTTCCCAGTTTTGGGAGTAGATAATCATAAGAGGGATTGCTTGATCATATGGTAACTCTATTCTTAATTTTTTGAGGAACCTCCATACTGTTTTCCATAATGGCTGTACCAATTTATATTCCCACATGCAGTGTATGGGGGTTATTTTTCCCCACAGCTTCTCCAATACTTGTTATTATTTGTCTTGTTGATAATAGCCATTTTAACAGGTGTGAGGTGATATCTCATTGTGGTTTTGATTTATATTTCCTTAATAGCTAGGTGAAGTTGAGCATCTTTTCATTCTCTGCCCATTTTTATTATTATTATTATTTTAATTGGGAAAGGGAAACAGACAAGTTGCTGTGCTTTTGTTCTTCAGTCTAGTTGCGGAGAACATTGTTTCACTGGCCCATGTTGGTATTATCATTGCGCCCTTCCAGGATGGGGCAGATTGGTCACCGGCCTCTGGACGGCTGCTTACTGGCTCTTGGCAGCTCACTCCAGCTGCCGGCCACTTACGCTGGCTGCTGGCCACTCACTGTAGCCTATGGCAGCCCACTACAGCAGGGGCTGCAGCCTACACGATCGCTGGGACTCACGCAGCCCAGCTCCAGGTGGAGCTGTTGTTCACCATCTTAGCTGTAGAGGACAGTGTCACTGGCCCTCATATGTGGGATCTGAATTGATGCTGTTGGCATCCCAAGTCAGCTCTTAATCAATGCACCACTTGGCCAGCCCCACTGTCTACCCATTTTTAAATTGGATTCTTTGTTTTGTTTTTTCTGTTTGTTTGTTTTTTTGTTTTTGTTGTTGAATTATACAAATTCTTTATATATTTTGGATCGTCTCCCATTCAGATAGTTGCCTTTTTGTTTTATTGATGGTTTCTTATGCAGTGCAGAAGATAGAGTCCTATTCATTTATTTCTGCTTTTATTTCCCTTGCCTTTGAGGTCAAATTAATAAAATTCTCTAAGACCAAGGTCCATGAGTTTAGTAACTATGTGTTTGTTTGTTTGTTTTTCATTTTATTGCTTCAGGTCTTATATTTAGTTTATAAAATGTATTTTGAGTTAATTTTTGTGTATGGTGACAAATAATAGTCTAGTTTCATTCTTTTGTATGTGGCTTTCCAATTTTTCCAGCATCATTTATTGAAGAGACATTCTTTTTTCTGTTGTATATTTTTGGCTCCTTTGCTGAAAATTATTTGCAAAATGGGCTCTTTTTATTTAAATGTTTCTATATTCTTGACCTATAAAAACCCCATTCAGGTGTCCCAAGAAAAAGGAAGATTTCACACTAAACCATCTTAGATGTGCTGACATTAGTAAAGAAAGCAGTGTTCTAAATATGGGTCTCTTTCTTCCTCATTTTGCGTATTTGGGTGTATATGTATAAATATGTGTTTGGCATTCAAAAGAGGAATTGTTTGTCAAGGGAAATCTGAGAATTAACTAGTAACAAATTAATACTGGGGATCTATGTATGGATACGGTGGATGGATATAGAAGACTATTGTCTGCTGAGTGCATAGACTTCTCAGGAGTATTCTTTGGAGCTTTGTAATGGGTTGTCAATTTATTTTAGGAAATCTCAACCAGAGAGTGTGCTTTTTTCATTCTTGTTGCTATAACTCTGGTTAATCCACTTAAGCATTCCTACTCCTGCTAATAAAAAGATGGCCCTTGATGTCAGTAGATGAAAAATTCAGACTCAGTGGATTATCTAAATAATTTTAGAAATAAGTTTTTCTAATATTTCTCTTAACGACATTTGCTCTCTCTGCATGATGTTGTTATAAATGCCCAAATTATGACCATTGTCCATAATTCTCTTTCCTCCTCGTTTATCCTTGAAATGCCCTAAAGGACTCATCTCTGTGCCACCTCTTATGTAAAACAGTCATCAATGGCCAATTAACAGAGCTAACTGATTATTCCTTTTACTTCTTTAGCACATTCTTTATTTGTTCATATTGTATTGGAGCTGTTTGTTCATTTACTGTGACAATTGTGTGGGTTGAGTTTGATGTATCACTTTGATCTTGTTATATTTATATCTATACCATGTCCAATACATAGCTGTACTCAGTGTGCTCAGTAACTGTTGTTTGATTGAATGAAAAATAAATATAAGAGAGTTTTATTTTGTTGTTGTTGTTTTTTAATGGTCCCTCTCTCCTGTTCAGGCCTAGGTTATAAGAATTTAAGGTTCCACTTTCCATCTGCATTTCTACAATTATGTCCCAAAAAGACAACAATCTTAGCTTCAAAAAAAAAAAAGTGTGTGCAGAGAAGTCATAAAAAGCACATTTGCATGCTTTCTGCATGTCAGGCACTACTTGTTTAATTTTTATTTAATACAGATTATTCAGAATAAAGAAATAAATGTAATTAATGGTATTTTTAGTGCATCAAAAGTTACCACATTATTTCTCATATTAAAAAAAAATTTCTTGGGCTGGCCGAGTGGCATGGTGGTTGAGAGCTGGCTTGGGATACTGGAGGCCCCGGTTTGGATCCCACATATGAGGGCCAGTGACACTGCCCTCTACAGCTAAAATGGTGAACAACAGATTCACCTGGAGCTGGGCTGCTGTGATTCCTCCGGATGGCATAGCTGCAGCCCCTGCTCTAGTGGGCCGCCATAGGCTACAGTGAGTGGCCAGCAGCCAGGGTGAGCTGTCAATAGCCTCCATGAACAGCCATCCAGAGGCCAGCGACTGATCTGCCTCACTCGGGAAGAGCGCAATGATAATACCAACATGGGTCAGTGAAGCAACGTCCTCTACAACTAGATTGAAGAACAAAAGGACAGCAACTTGTTTGTTCCTCTCCCCCAATTCCCCAATAAAAATCTTAAAAAAAAATTCTTTAGGCACAGTATTTTCAACATGAAAAATATTTCTAATAGTATCTATTTGTTTTAGAATTTTTATTGAGAATAAAATGTCATATTTTCTTAATAAGATAAATGTGGAGGGCATTACCTCCAATCAATTCCAGGAAAATTACTAACCAGAACAGCGGACTTAGGAGAAGGCAGCTGTCACTTCATATTCCTGTGTACTCACCAACCTTTCTACCTGTGGAAACTGGCATTTAGGTGGTATAACAATTAAAATGAATAATAAACATCAATACTTATTATTCACATGCTAAAACATGATCTCTCTCTCTCTCTCTCTCTCTCTCTCTCTCTCTCTCTCTCTCATTTAGTCATCTGGAGAAATGTCATATACATTTTCTGTATTACTATATTTTTGATGGCAGCCAAAGGGTTTTAGTGTTGGTGATGTTGCTGTAGTTATGTGAAGGGTGAAATGGTTTCCCCATGCAGATTCTTTACTCTGTGGTAAGTCGATCCATAATATATTTAGAAACACTAGTAAGGAATATGGATAGTATCACTGGACTGTTTAAATGTGATAAAGATGATGAAACCTTATAAATTGGCACAGTAGTAGGTAAGTAACAAATGCAACTACTATCCCCATCCCTCCTGTAAATGAAATACAATGTTTGGATATTGAGGAAATATTAAAACAAACAATAAACTTCAAATGGTTAGTATTAAATCAGTTTTTTTTAAAGTAGACATTCTTATAAACAAAGCAAGAACTGATACAAAATCTTTTTAATGCCTATTAAACAGCATGAAATTGAGAAAATACCATTGTTAAGTGTATAATCTCACGCCTTTTATGAACTACCCTTATTTTAGCATATATTTAGCATATATGTGTTATGTAACTGAAAGTACTATCTTTGAATCACTAACACATAAAAAAAATCCTATTGATATTGACTTATGAGTTTTAGCATCTTGGTATGAAATTGATATTGTAAAGGTATTCTGATATTTGAAGAATCCATATCGTCTCTGAATCTGTTTTAAAAGTTCATGTCCATTTTTTCTATATGATATAATCAAGAGCTATGTAATGAGATTATGACTTTTAGAAGTATGGTACTTGATATAAAAAAAATTAAAAATTAAATCAACCAGGTATTATCTATTATTTCAAAGCATTTAAATTATATCTTATGTTTTACCAATGTATGTGTCACTCATTATCAAGTAATGAATTAATAAATGAGAGAGGCTTCTGGGATTGATTGAGAAGAACAGTATGAAACAGATTTTATGAGAAATATGTGACACAGACTGAGGAAATTTAAGCTCCCTCAATGTCACTGAGGTTGTTTCACACTCTCCTACCTGTATCTAAAAACTTGAGAGCAGATTGAGCTGTAAGTTATATACGGTTTAGAAGAAAAAGATCTGGGTTCTAGGCTCAATTCTTCATTGACAAACATCTTAGATTTTCTCCTTTAAAATGGGTGATATACTGACTCTTTTATCTAATCATCTCATAGGGTTATTAAGATGGTACTACATTATGTTCAGAGAAATTTAAGAAATACTTACAAAACAAATACATCTGCTGAGAGTAGTAAAAGGACACAGTTATTTGAAACTCTAAAAATCTTTTCATTTATAAATCTTGTTACATTTTCCTTAGATTAATTTTGATTTTGACTGTCTAAAACATATATTTACCTGCTTTTCAGTATGTTATTACAAGTTTTTTGTTTTAAAAATAACTACTGACAATGCCCTCAATGAATCATTTTTTAAAAGTAATACTTGTACTTTAGTTTTCTTAACTTATATGAATCTCATGTAATTAGGAAGACAAGATTTGAGGAGGTATTTCATTTTGCTACAAATATTTGTTTATTTATCCTTCTTGTTCTCATTTTATATAATACTTCTATCTATGGAAATTTTCTTCTATTTTGAACTATAGTATTTGAGTTTTCCAAACAGAAGACACATTTCCCATCTCAAAATATATTCCCATGTCAAAATTAGCATGTTGAATGTAATGAAGAACAACTGCTATGTCTTAGTATATGTCTGCTCTAAATAACTTTTTCTGAAATCTGTTATGGAATTGGCATTGACACAGACATTGAAGTTTTCATGACATGTCTTTTAGAACCTGGGATGATGTAATAAATTGGCTGTGTGTTAGATAATATAAAGTATGTGGAAATTATCTAAAAACTTAATAGATTATTTATGGTACCTGCTAGGTACAGAGAATAGTTTAATTCATTTAACCATGAGCATTATTTTTTCTGACTAGCAAATTTATTTTTAACACTTTTAAACAATGTCAAAATAGGTTTCCAGAATACCAAAATCATACTTGCCCACAGCAAGGGATAAAAAGGTGTCTTCCTAAAGTTTATTGCCAATAACAAAATATTAGAAGTTTATCAAACTTAAATTCTTTACATTTAAAGAAATATAATGAATAAATAACATAGTGATACATAGGAAAAAATGAAACAACGCGTAGTATTTTTTCTACAGTGAAAAAGTTCTCCAAATGAAACACTTCTGATGGATTTGAGAGCTTCCAAATGACACCCCAGTTTTCATTTCTCTGACCAGTCTTAAACCATTGTTTTTGTGTTTGGTATCCAGTTGTATTCCAGAATTTGGAAGCCATTGTGGGGTATAAAGTAAGCATTGGATGGTTAAAGCAGTAAATCTATGCATGTGTGACACTGAAGCTATATATTAAAATTTCAGTGTGATCCTCTTAGCTGTTTTCTAGTTAGCATATCCATTGGCTTTACATAAATTAGCACTAAATCACAGATTAATAATCTCCAAACTGTATCTATTTGTCTTTAAGTATGGATCATACAGTACAAAAATGGAAAACATTTGATGCTATTTTCAAGTACACTGAATAATACAAATATTTTCATATTTGTAGTGAGTCATCATTGATAACAAAAAAGAAATAAACATATATCCATCATTGAACCAAGAGTGTCAAAGAATAATTCATTTGTTTGCTGGTTGTTTAATTTTTCACAATTTATTACCAAAGACTCTATGTTATCTAGTTTGTGCTATTTATTTTCAGTATTGAAATATATATTACAATTAGCTTCTATATTTGCTATAGTAATTAAGTGTAAGGAGTCTATCTTCCCCAACTAACATGTTTGAACCAATTAAATTAAAATTACAATAACAGTCTTTTATAAAAGAGGGCTATTTATTTAAATAAGAGGGGGAAAATGTGGCAAAAATAAAACAAGGAAGGAAGGAAGGAAGGAAGGAAGGAAGGAAGGAAGGAAGGAAGGAAGGAAGGAAGGAAGGAAGGAAGAAAGGAAAGAAGGAAGGAAGGGAAAGAAAGAAAGAAAGAAAGAAAGAAAGAAAGAAAGAAAGAAAGAAAGAAAGAAAGAAAGAAAGAAAGAAAAGAGAAAGAAGAATCTGATTAATTCCTCACTCTTTTTCTTTATGACTTTGCAAATGTTCCCTCCTTTTCAGTTTTCAGGAAGAGATTTTCCTCTTTTCTAATGTAGTCAGTGCTATAAATTTTGCTCTCAGTACTGCTTAACTCTTTCCAAACATAATTAGATAAGTCTTATTTTAAATTTCATTTCAATCATTTCTGGGTATTTTTAATTTCCCTTTAGAATTCCTGATTCATGGACTGTTTACAAGTATGTTTGGAAATTTTCCTGTTATCTTTCATTATCAATTTTTAGTTTAATTCCATTGTAATCAAAGAACATACTCTGCATGACTTCAATTCTTTAAATGTTCTGAGGTTTGTATTGTGGCCCAAGATGTGGTCTATCTTGGTATATGCTTCATGGGCACTGGAAAAAAATTTGTATTCTGCTGTTGTTGGGTGGAGTGTTCTATAAATGTTGAGTAGATCCTGTTGGTTGATTTTTCTTTTAGAGTTCTTTTTTGATTTTTTTGTCTAGTTGCTCTATCAGTTATTAAGAGAGCCATAGTGATGTCTCCAGTGATAATTGTGGAGTTGTCTATTTCTCCTTTAAGTTCTATCAATTTTGTTTCACATACTTTGCACTTTTTTTTTTTTTTAAGATATTACTGGGGAATTGGGGAAGGGGAACAGTGTTAGGGAATTGGGGAAGGGGAACAGACTAGTTGCTGTCCTTTTGTTCTTCAGTCTAGTTGTGGAGGACATTGCTTCACTGGCCCATGTTGGTACTATCATTGCGCTCTTCCTGGGTGAGGCAGTCGCTCGCTAGTCTTTGTACTGTGGCTCACGGCATCTCACGAAAGCTCACACTCACTCCCAGCAAGCCCCACTGCAACCTACGTTGTCGCCTGTGACTCACGGCAGCCCAGCTCCAGGTCGAACCGCTGTTTACCATCTTAGCTGTAGAGGGCGCAGCATCACTGGCCCACATATGTGGGATCCGAACTGGGGCCCTGCTGCTCAGAGCTGATGTCCCAAGCCGGCTCTTAACCAACGTGCCACTTGGCCGGCTCTGCACTTCTGATCTTCAGTGAATTCATATTTATGATCTCTGTGTTCTCTTGGTAAATTAACCCTTTTATCAGTTTATTATATGAGAATATCTCTTTGTCTATAGACATTTTCTTTTTTCTGAAGTATACTTTATCTGATATTAATATACTCACTCCTGCTTTCTTTATTAGTGTTTGTATGATATCCTTTTTCTGTTCTTTTATTTTCAAAGTGCTTATATGATATTTGAAATTGAATTTTCTATAGACATCATACAACTGAGTAAAGTTTTTTTTTCTTTTTTTTTTTTAACCCATTTGCCAGCCTCTGTCTTTCAGTTGGAGTATTTACATCATTATTATTTCACAAAATTATCAAGTTATTGAGACTTAAATCTACAGACTTAAATGGTAGATTTTAAAATTTATTTTGTTTACTATTTGTTTTCTCTGTTTTCATTGCTGTATTTTGTTTGTCCTGACTTCCTGTTGATTATTTGAACATTTTCTGAAATTTTATTTGACTTATCAAAAGTCTTTGCATCATATTTTTAAGAATTTCAGTATTTACACTGTATATATGGTCAGATACTTACACACACACACACACACACACACGTATATGAACACCATTCAGCTTTGAATGCAATTCTGTAACTTGTTTTCCTTATATAATTAACCTTATAACAGTGTTTCTAATAAGTCACTTTAATATACATTTCACTTTTTCCTAGCTTTTAATATTCATTGCTTGTGCTTGCTTTGGCAACATATATGCTAAAATAATCTTGACTATAGTTTAATTTAGTCATATAATCTTCCACTGATTAATATTTAGGGAGTTTCAAATATTAGCTATTATAAACAATGCTGCAAAGAATATCCTTGTGTTAGTTTCTTTGACATTTTGTATCTTACTACTTTTGGTCAATGATTTGGCAAAATTTTAAAATAAAATTTTTTAACTTGTTTTAATTCACTATTTTAATAATTGATTATTTTATCTGATAAATGGCCATTGGTATTTTTTCATCTAAAAATTATCCATTTATGACATTTACTATTTTTTCCTTTTTTTGCGTGTAACACCTGCTTTATTTTTTTTAATTTTATTAAATTTATTGGTGTGACATTGGTTAATAAAATTATATAGGTTTCAAGTGTACAGTTCTATAACAAATCCATTGTAGAATATAATTTTTCATTTGTGTTTTTTAAAAAGCTTTTGTTGTATTCAAGTTATTAATTATTTTTGGTATTTTTTCTATTTTTCTTCTTTTAAAGTTTACAAAAGTGACACAAAGCTATTGTAAAACTTCAAAGAATATGAAATATTCAAAATCAAATTCAAATTTCCCATTCAAGTCCATTCATTCCTTCCAAAACACTCTTCTTAAATTAATCCACAACTAGTCTACTATAAATTTGGTGTATATCTTCAGTTAGCTTTCTATGCTGAGAGTGCTAAATATGGGAGAATGTCAAATACAATTCAGAAAAATGCTAACAATGAGTTCATTTTTAAAATAATTTTAATGTTATAGTAACTTAAAATATATGAGACTTGCACAATAAACAGAAATAGAAAATAATAAATTATAAAAATAGAACCAAATACGTATATGAGAAGCTCACATGTGATAAAACTGGCATCTCAAATTACTGAGGAAAATGACCTATTTAATATAAGGTGCTTAAAATAACTGGATAATCATTTGAAGAACAAAAATAATATAGCTTTGATTTGTTTATTACTCTAGAACAGGGGTCGACAAACTGCGGCTTGCTAGTCACCTGCGGCTCTTTGGATACTTTCGATCTCAAAGGTTTGACAACCCTGGAAGGGAATCCTGTCCCTCACAACAAATATATATATATATATATATATATATATATATATATATATATATATATATATATTTTTTTTTTTTTTTTTTATTTTTTTTTTTTTGAGGGCAGTGTCACTGGCCCTCATAGGTGGAGACCCGAACCGGGGCCGCTGGCTTCCTAAGCCAGCGCTTAACCACCATGCCACTTGGCGGGCACAAGTATATTTTTATATAATCACCATTATGTGAATAATGTCCTTTAAAAATTTTATAAATGAAACTATGATAGTTTTATTTTCATTTTCAATTTTACTTCAGAGTCACATGTACGTACCCAAAGAGCCACATGTGGCTAGCGAGCCGCAGTTTGCTGACCCCTGGCGGCTCTTCCACCTCAAGAATTTGCTGACCCCTGCTCTAGAATAAAATGAATACAGAGCATATGTGGGAATGGAAAACTATATCTCTAAAAGAGCTAGAATAAATATCGAGGTAGGAAATCCAGTCAAGAAGGTACCAATTTAATTGATAACAGTGAATGTAGGAATCATGAGGTCCAAAGAAGGCCTAATGAAAGCCTTCATTAATTTTCACTAAATTTTAAACTATTTATATGGCCTGTAACATGACCTAATGCCATATGTATATATATGATATACATTATATGATATACACAATCACACACACACACACCAGCTGATAGGAACGGCAATTAAATTATAAGATTTTTTTCTAGACATTAGTCTCCTAGGAAAGAATGAGAGATCAACACCAGGCATTTATGAATATAAATATGAGTATCTGTCAATGAATGATATGTATGCTATATATAATATTCTCCAGGCCATTAAACTTATCATAGGCTTTTCAATTGCTGATGTGAGGAAAAGACAACTTTAACATGTTAGAAGAGTGATTATGAGTAATGGCCTCCCTAGAATTCATACAGGGCCTCCCATCCCACCTGCCAGTCCCACAAATACACAGATCATTATGTCTCATTACTATTACATGGGTTAGTTATTCTTAGTATACAACACTGAGAAATTAGAAAAAATGTTTCAGTCTATAGCATTGCCCAGAGACCTCACCCAACCAAGAGTTGGGCTTCAAGGTTACCAGAATGAGTAAGTAGGGATCCACAGCAAGAGAATCCAAAAGGACTTTGGTTAAGATGAGGATGGAATGGCAAATAAAGTTAGAGTTGCCAAACTTGTCTAAGACTGAAGATTATTTAGTGGTTTCCTGAATTATCCCAATGAAAAGTGGCACAGGAGGTGATAACTGAGAGATTTAATATTTAGGCAAAGAGGTAAGTCACAGATAGCAATGCACTTTTCTTTCAATCCGACTTCTTTTAAAAGGTACAAACTTCCAGTTATAAAATAAATAAATCATGGAGATGTAATGTACAGCCTGGTGACTATAGTTAATAATACTGTATTATATATTTGAAAGTTGCTAAGAGAGTAGATCTTGAAAGTTCTCATCACAAAGGAAAAAATTTGTAATTATACATATATATGGTAATGAATGCTAACTAGACTTATTGTGGTAATCATTTTGCAATATATACAAATATTAACTCATTGCACTGTACACATGAAACTAATGTTATTTATCAATTACAGTTCAATTTAAAAAAAACACGCCTCCTTTATTACACTGCAGACAGCACCTTGGTAATGAGGATCATCCAGTGAAATAGTATCTTAGATTTCTGGTAGGGATCCAAACCAATGCAATAATGACATATTTAAAAGACTTAAAAGGCAATTTGGGGAAAGTAAGTGATGGATTTATTATACACATACCTTATTATTATATTTTAAACCTCTAGAAAATGCTTCCCACCCCTATCCGAAGCATTTGAGATATGCTTTAATACTAATAACATTCATTTTCCTTGGTAGAGAAATCAGTGACAAACTCCTAACTGTCTGAATACTGTCTTTGTCTTTTTAGCACCTTTCAGTGCTGCCTTAAAAACAAGGGACATGACAGAATATGAAATGAATAACAAGACTAAATATTGATGCTTATTCCCACTTGATTTTCTACCCTTTTTTAAGATTCAGATGTGTTCCTCATACCTGTACCCAGCTCTTCGCAGATATCTTCAGCTAGTAAAATGAGCACTCTGCCTGTTTCTGATAAAAATATAAAACACTTAATATAAAATAGTAAGAAATAAACAAATTATATGACATTGAGAAAATATTGGAATAGAATATATTTTAATACATTTTCTCAACTTTCTAATTTCTAAAAACACTCTAGGATAGCGTGTGTGTGTGTGTGTGTGTGTGTGTGTGTGTGTGAATTCTATGTCCTGCATTTACTTCTTAGAGTTGAATACTGTCATTGCTAAGATATCTCAGAAGAATCTGACCTGAGTCCTGAGTTTTCTCTGAGGTCTTTTTGTAACTCTACCTATCAGTAATCAGATTACAGATCACCCTGTAATAGACAACTTCATCCATAACTCCCTTGCCTGTTTGGCCTGCCAGAATTGCTAATGGATTTGAATATACTAGGCAACCACTTTTCAGGTGGCTTATGTCACTTTCATTTCATCATTATTTAGTATATGAATTTTTAAAAGGTTTTAGGTCCTCACATTTACTTTGAGCTACTATTCCTATGGCTCACATATATTTTTTATAACTGCACACTAATGTTGTTAAATATCTTCATGTTTTTCAAATATCAATTTTTCAAAACCTTAAATAAATTCAAAAGCAGGTCAGGCAAAATGAACCAAGACACTTTTACTAGATGATATCCCTCAGTTTGCTTTCTAGGTGAAGGAAAAAAAAAGATACAAAATTAATAAAGATATACTTCTGTATGCTACTTCTAGTTTATAAACAAATATTTTTCTCCTCATGCTGTCCCTTAGTTATTGTACTATGAAAAATAAAATCTGTTTTTATATACATTTTCTTCCTGTGGCTTCCATAATTTTAGCTCAAGATGTGGCAACCTAATAAATAGAATGAATATTATATTAAAAATCTTATAGACCAGATTTCATTCTCCACATATAGCATTTAAGTGATTATTATCTCCCAAGAATGCAGCGCTACAGAAAGATTGGTAAACTAATCATGTTTGTGTCATACAGAAACATGCAGCCTAACGGTGGAGTGGGTGGAGATCAGACAAGTAAACGGGCTCTAACAATCCACAGCAATAAGTACCATGGTAGATGGAGCTGAAGTGAGAATAGAACACGTGGAGAGGGAGCTGACCAAGTGTAATTATCCAGGTTTTCCTGGGAGTTATTGCTAAGCTTATATCAAGCACCGTAATATCAAATTAGTTACATTTGAAGTTGGTTATATATTTTCCTATTTAGGGAAATCTTATGTGCATAAAAAGCAGGAGGCAAGAGAAAGAATTTTGGAAAGTGAAGAAGAGCTGATGAAAAGGAGTCGACATACTTCAGGTTTTTAAGGAGCTGGGTGATTAATCATATACGAGGGGTAAGGACAGGAAGGAATTAAGAATCACATCAGGATTTCTAGCTTGGGCAAGGTAATTGATGGATAATTCACTGATATTTATTTTAACAAAGAAGGAGTTTGAGGACATAGAAAATGAAAAGACGATGTTTTGAGTGTGCAAGCTACTGGATTTGAGGAATCTGTAGACATTCAAGTGGAGATGTCCAGTGGTCCATTAGACGTGTGGGTTTGGAACTCAGTGATGGCAGTGATGGAGCTGGAGAGCATAATGATGAAAAAGAAGTATACTTATCATACTTAAAGTCATGGGAATGAAAGGAATTGTGCCAGGAGAATATGAGGAAAAGAAAAACAAGTTTAATCTAAAGATTAAGGGAATCACACAAGAAAAGAAATCTGTAAGGCACATGATAAAGGATGGCCAGAAGAATAGAGGAAAAAAAAAATCAAGACTTGGGCTGGCCATGTGGTGCATTGGTTAAGAGTTGGCTTAGAAGCGCTAGCTCTGAGCAGCAGGGCCCTGGTTCGGATCCCACATGGGCCAGTGACGCTGCGCCCTCTACAGCTAAGATGGTGAACAACAGCTCAACCTGGAGCTGGGTTGTCAAGAGTTGCTGGCCTTGGCGTAGGCTGCACTACTATGCAGCTACTATGCCGAGCATGAGTGGCTGGCAACCAGCATGAGCTGGCATAAGCTGCTGTGAGCCGCCGTGAGTGGCCATCCAATGGCCGGTGACCAATTACCTCCCCCAGGAAGATCGCAATGATAATACCAACATGGGCCAGTGAAGTGATGTCCTCTACAACAAGACTGAAGAACAAAAGGACAGCAACTTGTCTGTTCCCCTGCCCCAATTCCCCAATAAAAAAATCCAGGCCTTGCTGTGCATCTGAAAAACTGTGTAACCTGAGCTATTCACTTAACTAGTTGGTCTCAGTTTTTGTCTCTTTGCCATAACAGAGATACCCACATGTTAAATTTTATTAATTGCATAGCACTTTAAAAAAAAAATCATGCATGTTATGGGCTGAATTGTACCCCTGCCCCAAAATCTATATATTGAAATCCTAATCCCCAATACTTCAGAATGTAACCATATTTGGATATAAGGTCTGTGGAGAGGTGATTAATTTAAAAGAAGGCTGTTAGAGTGAGCCCTAATACAATAAGGATGGTATCCTAATAAGAAGAGGAAATTTGGACACACAGAGACACCAGACACATGCATACACAGAGATAGGGCCCTGCGAAGACACAGGGAGAAAGCCATCTATAAGCCAAAGAGAGAGGCCTTACAATGAAAGCAACCCTGCTGACACCCTGATGTTGACTTCTAGCCTCCAGAGCTGTGTTTCTGCTCTTTAAGTCACCCAGTCTGTGGTATTTGTTATGGCATTTCTAGCAAACCAATACAGATTTTGGTATTGAGTGTGGGGAGTTTCTGTAACAAATATCTAAAAATGTGCACATGGTTTTAGAACTGGGTAATGGGAAAAAGCTGGAAGAATTTTTGAGGTTCACATTAGAAAGTCTAGATTGCCTTGAAGAGATAGTAGAAATGTGAATATTCAAAGTGTGTTCTGCTGTTTTGTGGAAGGTATAACTTGGATATGTAGCTGAAGAGATTTATAATCAAAGCATTGAAGGTGCTGCCTGATTCCTCCTTGCTGTTTACAGTAAAATTTGAGAGGCAAGACACAAATATAAGAAGGAAATGTTAAGAAAAAAGGAACCAGAACTTAAAGATTTGGAAACTTCTTTGCCCATTCATATTGCAAAAAGCGAGAGTGTGTTCTAGAAAGAATACCAAGGGTGTGGCTAGACAATCCTTTGCTATAAAGAGATTATGAACGTAACTCATAGATCCAATCAATCATCTCAGTAAAAATGCTACCAGCTTGGACTGAAAGTGACAGAGACAGGACAAAATTAAAGAAGGTTAAAACAATTCAGAGGCTGGCAAGGCTGACACTGCAGGCCAAGAGGGTGTAGGCCCAGGGGCAAGAGCTATCTCCTCTTAGATTCCACAGACCTGAGTTGCTGTCCAGGGTCTCTGGGATTAAGCTGTTGCCAATGGGCTGCCTCCCTGCTTGGCCTCAAAGACAGAGCATCAAGCCAGAGAGGGTTAGTCCTGAGCCTTAAAATCTAATGAAATGTGCCTTCCTTGGGACCAGTGACTCCTTTCTTCTTTCCAGTTTTTCCTTTTTGATGGGATTGTCTGTCCTATATCTATCTCACCATTGTAATTTGGATGTAGATAACTTGTTGGGTTTAACAGGTTCACAGCTGGAGGAAAATTTTACCTGAGGATAAATTATATTTCGACTTAACCCACACTTGATTTAGATGACATTTAGACAAAATTTTGGACTTAGAGTTGATGCTGGAATGGGTGAAAACTTTTGGACTGTTGAAATGGGAGTGAATATTTTTCATGTGAGAAGGGCATGAATTTGGGGGATCGACAGGGTACAGTGTTATGGGCCGAATGTGTCCTCTAAAATTCATAGATTGAAGTCCTAATCCCGTTACCTCAAAATGTAACTATATTTGGAGAAAAAGACTTTAAAAACATGATTAAGTTAATATGAGGTCTTTGGGTGGACTCTAGTCCAATGGCTAGTAGCCTTGTAAGAAAGAAAATTTGGAGAGAGAGAGAGAGAGAGAGAGAGAGAGAGAGAGAGAATACATGTGTGCCCACATGGAGAAACAAGCATGTGAAGACAGAGGGAGCAGACAGACATCTACTAGTCAAAGACGATAAATAAATAATACATAATTCTACGTATGAATTAATACCTTATAATAAAACCTATTCTGCTGATACCTTGATGCCATGCCATAGCAAACTAATACAGTTCATGTTATTTTATTTCTCATAATATTGTCACATAGACTACTTTCTCCACTTTAAAGATGAAACAACTGATATTTTTATGAAATTTACTTAATCAAGATCAAAGAGTAGACGTCAGGAAAAAGAAAAAACAGACTTAATCTTTGGCTTTATAAAATGGCCAGCTCGGGCCGGCCGAGTGGTGTGGTGGTTAAGCCTTGGCTTCAAAAGCCAGTGGCCCCAGTTCGGTTTCCAGGTTTCCACATATGAGGGCCAGTGATACTGCCCTCAAAAAAAAAAAAAAAGGGCCAGCTCTTTCTAGAATACTGGAGCTGCTGTTCCTGATATTAGGTGTTTCATAAAAATAAATGAGTATACGTAGCACAGCATTTTAACAATAATAGATTTTGCTATTTGATTAAACATCTGTATCTTCATGTTTAAATATACATTGAATTACATTAAATTCAATATTTTATTCCCCTCTTAATAATTAAAAATATATGAGTATAGAAACAATACATTTTAGAAGGCTTAACTGACATCTAAATTATTGCTCTAGTTTATTCATTTATGGGAAGAAAAAAATGCACAGAGGAATTATGGCAGACTGACTGCTCAGACAGGAGTGATATTAATAGTTGAGTGCTTGTTATATGCCAGTGCTGTAAATACTTAATTAACTTAATGCTTACTATGACATAGTCATATTATTATCACCCCTGTTTTAGATGAGCAACAGAAGTGAAAAAACTTTCTCAAAGTCATGTCTAATAAGATATGTGAACCTGGTCATTCGGCCCCAGAGCCTGTGCTCTCTTTTTTTTTTTTTTTTTTTTTTAAAGATTTTATTGGGGAATTGGGGGAGGAGAACAGCGTTGGGGAATCGGGGAAGAACAGACAAGTTGCTGTCTTTTTGTTTTTCAGTCTAGTTGTGAGGACATTGCTTCACTGGCCCATGTTGGTATCCTCATTGCGCTCTTCCCAGAAGAGGTAGATCGGTTGCCAGCCTCTGGATGGTCGCTCACCGCGGCTATTGGCAGCTCACGCTGGCTGCCGGCCACTCACTGTAGCCTATGGCAGCCCACTGCAGCAGGGGCTGCAGGCTACATCGTTGTGAGGGCTCGCACAGCTCAGCTCCAGGTGGAGCTGTTGTTAGCTGTAGAGGGCAGTGTCACTGGCCCTCATATGTGGGATCCGAACCCTGGGCCGCTGGTATCCCAAAACTTGCTCTTAACGAATGCGCCACTCGGCCAGCCCGAGCCTGTGCTTTTAGCTACAAAACTGTAACCACCCTTTGCAGTAATTTGCCCAGGGTCTAGATCTTGTTTTTGCAAATCTTAGAATATCTCTCTAGACACAAGAATATTTGTTCCTTGAGACAGAGTTTCCTTTTCTTTAGATAGTGTACTGTTAACTCTTTTCTAGGATTGGTGCAGGCATCCCAAATTCATTTTTAAGTGGGTAATGCTACATCTTCAAATCTAGTAGAAAATGCTTGGGCTGTCTTTTCCACTACAAATGTGAATAAGAACATTTAAATTTTTAAATAACCAAAAGAAGTTAATGAAGGCAGGATATTTTAGAAGTTTAAATGATTAATTATCAAGCAGATACGGCTGTAGAACCAATTAACAGTAGATTGTGTACAGCCTACCAAAAACGGGAAAATTAGTAATTTTTAGAAATCATCAATTATTTTTTAACATAAAAACTATGACAACAGAATCCGCCATAAAATGATTTTATCAAATTTTAACAAATCAGAGATTTATAGTTCTGTAATTATTAAGTTAGCTAAACTAAAATTTAATGAGAAGCAAAAGTGTGAATTGACATTACCACAGTGATGAGGAGGAGTTGTGTGTGAATGATGGTAAAATTATAAGGATAAATCTTTAGGACACACCAGATTTGATAGAAGAAAAATCTGGGAAGGAAACTGGGAAAGTGAGTTCAGAAAGGTATTAACAGAAACAGCACTTGTCTTGGATGTTAAGGGAAGTGTTCCATTGAGAATTGAGGTCATTGTCAATTAAAATTGAAGATGTAATAAAAAATGTTCCAGAGAGAGCAAGAGGTTTGACTGAAATCATTTTACCCTAGAAAGCTTTATACATCAGCGTGAGCTATTCCTCCCTTCTTAATTTATTTCACTAATGCAAAAGAAGAAATTCTGAAGAAAACAGGTATGGAAAATCATAGCATTTGACTTAAATGAGATCCTTCTTATTTATATATTCCCTGGATTCTGTGTTTCATCCATTTCTTTATTCTACAAAATTTTGTAAATAACAGTATTAACTTCCCCTCCTCCACTGAAAGAAAAATCTTTAAGGCTAATGTTTCCCTCTGCAATTTCCTTCTTATAACTTCCATCAGCATCTCCCATTTCCCGGACTTCTACTGTCTTCACAGTCTTAAATGGCCTTAATTCTTTTCCATCTAAGAGAAAAGAAAGAAAGAAAGAAAACAAAACAGAAAGAATACAAAGTTAAAAAAGAAAAAAAAAGAAAACTGTTTTGACCTTGCATCTTTTTGCAAGTAAGGCTGGATATGAAGTTTTAGCTTTTAATATGGAAATCCAGCAGCGTGATGATGAAGGAGATCGAGTCTGGAATAATACTGCTTTAGTTTTTCCTTCCAGCTTGAGTGCTTGGGCTGGTTATGTAATATTTCGATGCCTCAGTTTTCCCGTTACACACATTTCACAGATATCCACATCTCTTATTGTAAACACTAAATGCATAAATTCGCATAAAATTCTCCTGGCTCACACTAACAACTCAATTAGTGTTATCTATTATTATTCTTAACATCATTACCTTTCTGTGTTTTATTTGTGTTCTAGGGAGATTGAATGTAGTATCCCTAAAGAGATACCTTCCACTCTATTCCCTGAAGAGAATGAAGCTTAAGCCTTTCCAAACCACACAAAAGAGGGAAAAGTCTTAATTAACTTTGACTTTGAGTTTAATGGGCTATTAGATTAATATGTAAAACCAATCATAGGGTGAATTTGGAGAGGCATGACTTTTGGAGAAAAGATAAAATGTAGAAAAAAACTTATATTTAACCCAGGGTGAACAATCTTCCCAGTTTACTCAGGTCTCTCGGTTTTAGCACTAAAAGTCTTGCATCCTGGAAAAACCCTCAGGCTTGGGGGAAATTGGGACAATTAGTTACCTTTCTCTTGATCACCAATTTTTCAAAATCGAAGTTCAACCTCTCAAGATCTAGCTAATATCTTTTACCTCTAAGATGCTATCTCTAATCTCCCTAGGCAGAATTGTGTGATTTCTCCTATATATGCATCTACAGAATTAAATTTTACCTCCTACATGGTGTGTGTGCATGCACACACACACACAATCTTGACTTAGATATTTACATAAATGTCTGATCTCCCCAGTTAGCTTTTAAGGCTCTTAAAATGAGAAGCCATGTGTCATGCTGTTTTTCCTCCTGCAGTATCCTAAATTCTGCTAATTGTTTAAAAATATATTCCCATTTGTGTGACAAATGAATGAGTGCACAGAAATACAGGCATACTAAAAACCCCTGCAAATGGAGGAGGCATTTTAACTGGAGAAAGAGAAGCTGTTGTATTTTTGGAAGTCCCCATAGTCTCACTTCACTAGGATTTATTGTTAAGCTCCAACCATTATCCTTGAACAGTGTGAATTAAAATCCAAGTGACACCAGCAAAAATCTGCAGGATGCTGTTTGGGAGACTAAAGGAATAATGAATATTTTTGTACAAGTGGCCTTTAACAATTTTCCTTGTCTGCTGTTATGAGAATGGAGTTGAATTTATTTCTCTGCTCTGGCAGATTTCTATGTAAAGGATATCCTGCCAATAAAAATAATATAGAGAAGTAATATGTCACTTTTAATTAAATGGAGTAAAGAATGAGAAAGAAGTGAACAAAACAAACCTAGTGGGGTATTCAATGATGATGTTTGCTTCTAGAATTTTGGCCCAGGAGGCTTAAATCTGGGATGGTACTTCAATTACAAACCTCCATGTAATCTTCAAAAACTATTCATCTATGTGAGGGGCTGATGAGAAAATAGTCTTCCAGAGGAGAGTGAGCTCTGAGTTTTCAGAATGTTTTCTGAAATGCACTTTGCCAATATGGAGATGTATTTAAATAAACTCCCTCCCTCTCTAAATTGAGCTCACATCATTGCTATATATTTTGGTCTGTGTATGTTAATTTCCGTTGGCTGTACATTAAAATTAGGCTAAATTAATACTGGTTAATACTATTTAACATTCACCAGTTATTTGCCAAACCTCTTTGTTTGTCTTCTTTCCCAAAAGATACAATGAATGAGAGGTGAGCTTTACTACTCAGTCCTCTTTGTAGGATTAGAACACGCCAACAGCTTAGTTTTCAGGCGAGATTTTAAATATCTGTAGTTACAGGAACTTTTTACTGAAGTGTTGCCTAGTAGTGCAATATTTTAAAGCCTGTCCTAATCCCTGGATAGAAATTAATTTAAAAAATATATAAGTCAATCATTTGTATATAGGGCAAAATAGTTATAATATGTTAATCATACTTTTTTTTTTCCCCTCATTGTGTGAGAAATTCCTATGATAGGATAAACAAGATTTGGTAAGAATATTTGAACTTTATTCATTAATAAACTAACATCTAAAGATCTAGAAGACACCATTCACACTGTCACCTGAGCTATTAAGATAGGCCAACAGTACCCAAACCCCATTTCTTAGCTAAATAAAAATTAGTTTTGATTCTCTGTTAATATCATCACAATTAAAGAATTCACAGCACACAGGGAAATTTAAGTGAGTCATAGATAAGATGACCACATGATTTATCATCCAACTCTACTCATTAGTAAGTAACCCATTCAAGAGGAATTAGGATATAAAATGCCTCTTAGCAGAAAAGAAATATTTTGAAATAAAAGGTTTCAAAAAACATTTTGTCCATTTCCCTTGCATTATGAGTACATCTACAAGTGAGAAGGTAGTTTATTTTGTATTTGCTTTGCTACAAAAGAATGAAAAGGTGGCAAACTCTTCCCTATTCCAGAAGATAGTCAGTCATTTTGACTTAGGAACTTCGAAAATAGAATAAAATTGCTACACTACTTCCAGAAGAAAACTTCTACCAGACTTTGGTTTTAGAGAAGAAGAGATCGTGGTTGTGAAAGAACAGAGGTTTTTCACATTGGTGTGAAAGAAGTGTGGAGGGTAAGGGGTGAGGATTGATGAAACTGTTTATCTCCAGCAGAGCTACCTGCACCATGAAGTCTTAGATGACAGACCCCCTGAAAGATGGCAGGAGAATGGGGGCTGTGGTGATAAACAGAAGGGAGAGTGCAGGACAGAAGACTAAAAGAACTGAGAGTGCAGTAAAGCAGCTCTGTGCTCAGGCTTGGCATACGAGAAACAAAAACACCCAACTTCAAGAAGTCATGGGCTTCAACTAGTGGGGTTCAATATTAAACCCAGACCATATTCTCTAGACTACCCAGGAAAAGAGGGGACCCCATAAAACATGATTTTGACTACATTTACCAATAGTCAAATGGACAGTGACATTGAGTAGATGATGTAATTTAGAGAGGAGTCTAACAAATGAATTTCATGCTTGCTACACAATCCTTACAAAAGTATAGTGAGATTTTTATAACACTCTGATTTATTTTCATTATCCACATTTATTCAATTGACTTGTGCTGCAGTTACTCAGTTTGAGGATTTCTACTTTCATTATAAAATAAATTTCAATATCTAAGGTAGATTGCTCACCACAACTGGACGATCAGATCCTAAACTATTATTTTTTCCTATTCTTAGAGAATAATATACTGACCTTGGTTGAAATGGATTTGGCCTTGGGAAAGACATCATGATACCCTAGGATTTTGGAATGTTGATAGGACAACTAGCATACTACAAGCAAAATCACAGCTGTTGTAGCTGCCTCTGATGCCAGGGGTTACTTATCTCCAAGTATCAGGGAGAAAATGGAACAGATGGTCTAATATATCTCCAACAAAAACTTTTAGATGCAACTGCTAAATTTTGCTTATAGGCATCGGAAATAAGATGCCTAGATTGAGGTTGAAAAGCACTTTTATTTTATCCTCAGCATTTAAACAGAAAGAAAACTGTTTCACATGCAAGCCTTTGAAAGACTTAGGCCACGCTATGTAATCCCAAATCAACTACCAGGTGCCACCGTCCTGGTATGAGAATATTATGAAATGTTACCTTACGGACCAAAACAGTAAAAAATTAAAACCAGGCCAATTTTCAGTAGCTAATATGCACAGACCTTGCAATTCCATGCTTCACAACCTTTATGGCTGATCTTTTTAGGGTGTTCCTTGATTGTGACTATGCAATCTATTTGAGTCCTGGGTGTCCTTCAGGAGCATCTTATGTCACTAACTTTATTGTGCCATACAGTCCTCAAATGTTTAAAACTTTGGACTCTTTGAGGAGAATAATGTAAAAACGAGTTCCTTAAAGTGTTAAGAAAAAAAGAAAGAGGAGGGCTTCTAATTAGAATCAATGTTTATGTACCCATTTATTAAAACAACAAATATTTTTGGAATCGCTAGTGTGTGTCAGTTGCTGGGATACAAACTTCAGTGTGCGTGTGTGTGTGTGTGTGCGTGAGTGTATGCGCACGCACATGCATGCACATGCTCTTCATAATTTTTAAAATAATGGTCAGATTTTATACCAATACAAGTGTTAATATTAGTCTATTGCTTCTTGGCAGTTTATATTAGAAATATCATTACAGAAATGGGGTGCTGAAAAGGGCTAAACAGGAATTTTGACAACATATCATGGACTTATCTCTGGATTTATTTTTCCTTGATATGTTTAGTAGGTACCTGTTGTTTCTTTATCTATCTATCGATCGATCGATCTATCTATCATTCCATGTTTTGAAAACAGCATCCTAATTTTCTTAGAGACTCTAAATTCCATGAAGGGAGACTTGCCTGAAAATAGTCACTAGGAAAGAAAGCTGAGAAAAGGAGAGAATAACACCATATTTTGATGATATAATTCAACCTAATCTGAAGACTTTTCTATGCTGGACTTTTTCATTAGTGTGATCCAATACACTGAGCATCAATTTAGATATGATTTAAGATTATGTGTCACAATCTAAATTTGTGTCCTGGACTCTGCTATTTAAGTTGTAGAACCTTCATTAAATAATATGCCTCAGTTAAGCATCTGCAAAATTTGAATAATAATAATAGCTACCTCTTTGGATTGTTGAATCACATAACTAGCATAAATCAAATCCTGATTTACTTCCTGTAATCTGTCAATTTTGAAAACTTCTTTATTTCACTAAATGATAACTCTATGCTTTTAGTTGTTATAATGCAAACCCAAACAAATAATTAAAATATTTAAACTCATAGTTGACTCCTCTCTTCTTTCTCTCATTCTTCACATGCAATTCACTATCAAATCTGTCCAATTCTACATTTAACATGTATCCAAGATCCAGTTAATTCTCAGCCCCTCTAATTCTACAGGCCTGATCAAAGCCATTGTTATCTTCTCTTGGATCTCTGCAGTAGTATCTGGTATCCCCGGCTCCCTTCTTGTCTTGCTATTTTCATTATAGCAGCCATAGATATGTAAGATCAGACTAAAATACAAATGTCCTTTAAGGTCCAATGCCTTTGGTACAGCTTTCTAGGTGTGGTGCTGAGAAGTATCGGCGGATTTTATTATCAAAATGAAGGGGAGTAGAGGATTTCCACTCCCATAAATTCAGCCGGGTTTAAAGATCCCAGAAATCCTACAATTTGTAGGGTATTCCTGAACAGCTCTGTTCCTTCCACAGCTTTCAAATGGAGTAACAGTTTCATAAAAAAGAAAAACCCATTTATATTTTTGAGATTAGAAACTAGTTCTATTTCACACATAACTGAAGTGTTTTCCAATAGTTTTAATATAGTAAATTTTCCAGGAATATGATTATCAGGCTATTTGATAATTTAACTAGTGACATTCACAACTTTAGCAACCCAGTTCACTGTAGTTTCTCAGTTGCTCATACAATTCTGTTGGCATCTGTAGTTGTTACAATGAGAGGGGCGCTGAATCTGACCAGGCTGAGGACTGCTGCCTGACAGGATCTCAGTTTCATCCAACCTTTACCCCTTGTTATCCCTTTAGCATCAGTTTCTGCTTCTCTCTCCCTCTGCTTAGCTCCAGCCACATAATCTTCCTTGAAAATGGCAGACACAGTCCCTTTGCCTGCTGTTCCCTCAGTAGCCAATGTCTTTCTCTCATCTCAGGTCTTTGCTCAAACATCAGCTTCCCACTGACCAATCTATATAAAATTACACTGCCCATCCCATTTCAGAACTCCCTATTCTCTTTGTCAGTTTAAATTTTCTCTGTAGCACTTTGAAACACCTGACCCTCCATGTATAATATTTACTTGTCTTTTGACCAGTTTAATTGTATAGAATGTAAACCTGATGAAAGTGGAGGTGTGAAAGATTGTCTATTTGTCTTGCTGCTATATTTCAAGCACATAAAATTACATAGTGCTCCCTCCAAATGTTAGACCTTCAATAGATACTTGTTAATATGTAAATTAACGACACATAAAAAACACATAGGACAGTACCCAGCATATAGTAAAGTCTTCAAAGATACATAATTGTTAATAAGAAATTCCAATTTGCTTCAGTCAAGTTGTGTCAGGTGTTGTCACTACTACTGATAGAGTCCTAATCAATAAAAAAACCTTAAAGCCAATATACCTGATTAAAAATTAATAATCTTATGACAAAGGAACTATCAAGAAACCATATTCTAAATAGTTGAGAATTGTGGGCTTAAGTTTGTAACTTGAATATATGAAAAAAAAGTCTGTTTGAGATATCACCTGTTATTAAAAATATTCTTAATAAGAATTGGCATTACTGAACTCAGATGTTTTAAACAATAGATAATTTGTATGATGCTGTGTCATAATTGGTGGAATATGAATGGGGTGTGACTCAACAGAAGCAATAATTCTGGAATAAAAGCATTTTATTTTGCCTATGATGAAGCCATTGCAGGGATCTATCTCTGTATCTATCTGTTGTTTTATATTTTTAAATAAAGCATAGTAAAAAAGAATGAAAAATATCAAAGTGAGAAAGCAGTCTCAGTACATCAAATGATACAGACAATAATATAGCAAAACAATCTGTCAGCAGGTCAAAAACTTAGAAAAATTTCAAATAATTTGAAATGTGCAAGGAAGAAGGTAAGCGTTGTATAGTTATTCAAGGGAATATATCAAAGAAGTATAAAAAAATACATTAGAATGGCTCAGTCATTTTTAGATCACAAGTGGAGGGACAAAGAAATGATTAGAGAAAAGAACACAGGAATTAAGTACCTTGGGAGTAAAAAGAGAAAAGGCATGAATATTTATCAATGACAAAAGCCATCATGATACCTTTGAGGTAGTGGATTTGAGGAAAAAGATTCTTGATGTCAATCATGTCTCAATAAAGTGGTTTTAAAAAAGAAACATGTATAAGCTCCAATCGTCTGCATCAAATTAAATATTCTATGAGTTTACTATTTTTTTTTATACATTTGAGTATTGGAGGTACACAAAGTATTAGATAAATTAATCCATAACCCACATATTTGTTTAGCAACATTTAATGAGTAACTGCCAATTATTAGGAGTACAATCTACAAAGAAACTTAAAAAATTTTTATAAAAGACATTTAGGAAGTTTTAAATAAACAAAAAACATTTATTAGTTGGGCAAAAATATATCAAAGATTAAATGTCTTTCTAAATTGATGTATAGATTAAATGCAATTATTATCAAATTTTTACAGGGTTTCTCATGGATACTTAGAAGTAGTTCCTTAAACATTTAAGATACACAAAATATTAAAAGTAGCCAACACTTTTGAAAGAAAAACTGATGAGGAGGCTTTCTTAGACAAGTAGACACTTCTGAATTGGGAAAAAAAATGTAAGATTGTCCATATCATCATTGTTTTAATAGAAGAAATATTAATTGATATTTACTTATCCATGTCCCGATTCCTTAGTGGACATATCAACTAGTACCTAGGTTTGAGGGCTTCTAGACTACCATATTAACCTTTTGTGTGTGTGTACGTGTGTGTGTGTGTGTGTGTGTGTGTGTGTGTTCATATTTTTAATTACATAGTTGTATGCCTTCCTTGACATCATCACCTCTCTGGATGAAACTACTTATTCTTTCTCTTATGCCCCCACAGCAGAGTCCTATCATATGACATCTATAATATTTTGTCACTAAGTATTTGGGATTATTCATAGATATTGTGAGTACATATACACGTAGACCATGCTGTGCTTTCAAAAAGCAAACTGTATTGTTTCAAGTTCTTCTTTATTGGTGGGTTAAATGTGGAATTGAGTTAATCATGTTTTAGACTGTCACATGGATGACAATGCAGATTTTCTGGGACCAACATGCTCAAAAAGAGAATAAAGTGAAGACTGGGCAATGTGAAAGTTGGAGTGTATTGGGTTGTCGGAAAAGTCATGACATATTGTTTCTGGTTTTTGTTGCAAAAATGCATCATGATTTTTTAGACAACCCAATAATTTTCACGGCCCTGTGGTTCAACTTAGAGTACCTTTTTACGTTGACCCATCATTGCATGGTCTTTGATACCCTGAACAGCAAAGCCAGGTAACTCAGGGGTGCACATATGGGCAAACATGCAAAAAAAAAAAAATTAAGGAAGTTCTCAGTCTAGTAGATTTTATAGAATGCTCGGTAGGCATGCCCTATAATTCATAATAAATAGAGTGACTCCAGGGGAAAGAAACATAACAAATGGGAAATCTGAGAAACTGCATGGTTTCTTGATGTCCATTACAATAAGAGTGTAAAATTTTAAACACTGGAGTCAACAACTTATAAGAGTTTAAACAGCAGTCTTAGGAATCTTGTTAGAGCTTTCTCTTCTCAGCCTGAGCACGCTTAAGGGCAATGGAAACAAATTGCTTATCATCTCCCAGTAACCATGGGAAGAACACTTTAAAATTCAGAAATGATATCACAAAATCATATTGAGAAATGACAGTGAGAACATGACAATATTTAGAAATGTGGCCCGGGGGGTGGGGGTGGATAAAAATTATATGATGGCAATGTCAAAAATATGTCTAATGGAAACATTTGAATTAAGTATGTCACCTTGTAGATATCCTGTAGCAATGGAGAGTAAGTTATCTAAACACAGTAGAGACATTTTTATATTTGTGGGGAGGGTCATAGTAACTGCCTAACAATCTCAGTTGCATCAGGATCTTGACTGTGCATAGGTCTCTTTTCACAGACATACTCATATGATCAGCAGTTTACCTAATGCATGTGATAACTACTTATGCCAAAGTATTATTCTAGTCTCCCCTCAATATTTTAAAATCATTTATAACTAAATACATACTCTAATGCCAGTCTATAAACATTCCAATTAACTACAGATTTTCAATTACTTAGAGGAATTTTCATGTCTTACATTTCTGAATTATTTATTTATTCTGAAGTTCACCTCACTTCCAGAAAATGGGCTTTTTTCTTAAGGAATGTATTTAGTATTTATGATAGTGAATGAATAATGCTAATTGTTTTAGCCTGGTGTTGTAGAAAGATACTGCAAACTAATCTAAGAAAGAGGTCTACCAAGATTGTATACACTCCTCAGAGTTCAATTTCAGGTTGTTTATATTTTATCCTGGTTCCCTATTCAGTAGTGCTTAAAATTTGTGCCAAGTCCTCAGACTTATACCTTTAACCATCATTAAAGGAAGGAAGGTCATTTTAATTTCTCTTTTAAGACAATAAACGATCATCAAATTATTTTAATTAAGTTCTCATTATGTAATATTTTAGACTTTTTCTATTTTGGTTTCTTTTAATTTATAACTATTATTAGTTTTTATACTTCACAAGATGGAAACAATTGAAAACTAATGTTTGTTTTGGTCTATTATTTACTAATTATACTTGTCTTACTCAAGAATGGAACATTTTCAAATTATTTCAAGATACTGAGTCACATCAAGCTCTCACCATTTTATTGAAATTTAAATGATGTCACACTAATTAGGTTTTTCTTTTTTGCAAAAAAAAAAAAGAAAAAAGAAGAAAAATTGTCTGACATGCATGCATCCATTCTGGGGCTGTCACTCATAAAGTTATAACAATGTGAACATTGTTTCTAAAGCAGCCTGCAAACTCTTGACTATTGTATCCTTGGTGATACAATTAACTGCCTCCCTTCTTAAAAGGCTTTAATAAGTATTTGGATTTTTAACAGGAACTATGTCAGATTTTAATTATTGAGACTTACCTTTTTTTATTAATCTTATAGGGTTTTCCTAATTATTTTCCATTGATTTATTAAAAAGTTTCCTGAGATTCCAATAACTATTCAGACATATCAACACAATTAACTATGAGTTTCTGTTATGGCTTGTTTGTTTTGCCTTTTGACAAAGACTGTTTCCTTTAACCAAATATGAGGCAGGCTCCTCAGAGCCCTCTTGCTGACTTGTCCTTGATCTCGGGCTCTGTTCTTGTTCCATTTATCTGCTTTTAGCAAGAATCCTGCTGGGTCCGTTTTCCTGAAAATTCCCCCCACCCTTGATATCTTATCACCCTGTCCTGGCTTCAGCAAAAATCCTGTTAGCCCTGATGTTTTCTCTTGATGAAACCCCCTCGCCTTGATATCTCCTCTTAGTGATTTTTCATCCACTGAACCCCATCCTGCTCCTTGGTTACAAATATCCACTTGTCTCTGTGTATGCAGTTGAGCCCAATCCCTCTCTTCTACTACAAAACCCCACTGTTCCAGTCCTCTTAAATGAAGTCTGCCTTAATGTCTTTAACAAGTGTCATAAATAATTTTTTTGTTTAACATTTTCCAAAAGGATCTTTGGGAGTTATTATAATTTAAATATTTGCTTAATACACAATACCAACACTTATTATCTAAAGTTTATTGTCTGTCTTGATTTCCTTCTACCTCACCTTATCCACAAAACTCACCCTTAAACAAATCCAAGCATGTACCGCAAAGTGCAAAGGGAACACTAAAATTTTATGGTGCTTCCACAAATCCACGGTCTTTACCAGGAGCGGTGTTCACATCTCTACCCAGCAAACTTTGTTGTTGACTCCATTCAGATCATTCTTCTATTTCTCAGTAGTTATTGTAAACTTCTACCTTTTCCTCAGGCTCCCAATTTTATAAACTCTCTAGTCTCACATAAACATCACTTTGTTTTTACATCACAGAACCCACAGGGCTTATCAGGGGAAATTTCCCTCAGTATCCTGCTTACCCTGAAATGAATTTTTATTGTCTTCTGCCGTTCCTCCTCTCTCAGTGGAACCATGAATTTCCTGCCATTCCATGTCAATACTTTCCCCTGTGTTCTCAATATCACTCTTACCAACACATTTCACATTTCAAGACCTTTGACTTTTCTTCTGGCACTTTATTTTCAACACAAACTTTAGACCAGTAATTCTCTACTGGGAGTATTACTTGAGGGGTATGCTAAAATTATGCATACTTTGTTCGTAATTGAATAAAAATATTTTCATTATTTAAGTCTTTTGCTTAGCAACAGACTTCCTAGGTGTGGTGTCTCAGTGAAACTTGATATGCAAAGTACCTTATAGGTGACTTTGCTTATGGCCAAAAACATTTTAGTTTAGGGTCATAGCTTTGAAATCATCTACAGAGTAAGAACCTGCATTTTAATAGCTTCTCCCTGGGATTCATAGGCACATTAATCATGAGAAGTGCTGATTTAGGACAGTGGTTCTCAACACTGGCCACACATTAGAATGCCCTAAAAATCTCTCTAAAATTAATACCAATGCCAAGAATCTTTTTGAAATTACATAAATTAGAATCTTGGAAAAGGGTAGGGCCCATCTTTCTTACTCTCTTTTTCTCTCCATTCTCTCTTTCTCCCTCTCTTCTCATTCTCTATGTCATTCTTTCTTTCTTCCCTTACTCCCTCCCTTCCTTTCTTCATTCCTCCTCCCTCATTCCTTCCTTCCTTTCCTTCTTCCCTTTCTCCCTCCTTCCATCCCTTCATCTGTTCATTCTTCTTTTTTCCCTTTCAAAGCTTCTCAGGTAGAATTGGAAAGCCAGAGTAGAAAACAATTAGATTATTGATGATGGAAATATGCAATGTTTCTACTCTGCTATTTACTACCTATGCCACCTACACAAATTAGTTAATTTCTCTGGTTTTAACTACTTCCTCTGTTAAACTACGATAATAATATCTATCTCAAGAGTTGCTACGAGAAGCACAGTGCTTAAAACAATGTCTCATAGACAATGTCTCTCACAAAGTGGTAACTGTAATTATTGAAATTGTATTGTGCTTATTTACTGTGGAGATTTGGTGTATATAAATAAAAAAGATGGTGTCTGTTTTTTTCAAACTTCAGGGCTTTGTATTCATTTAATTTGGTTCCAAGGCATTAACATTTGACTAAAGTGTAGTTCTCATTCTCATAGATTTAAAGACCAATCTTATAGCTTCCTCTATAGCTGCAAAATGTGATTTCTTTTTTCTTTTTTTTTTAATCAAAAAGCATTATAATGTGTTCTCTGGTGATCTCAGAAAAAGGCCTTTTCTTGCCATTTTAAGACTTCTCAACAACTCCTGCTTAGTATTGTAAGTTTTAGGACTTTGCCTATTTCTTCCCATTTTGGTGAAATAATTACAGTTGTGTATTTGGTCTTTGGCAGATGCAAGGACAAAATAGAGTTTCTGCTTATTTTGAGGAAGGAACTGATTTTAACATCCTAGAAAGAAAAGAGTGATTTTCCCACAATAGGAATAAGATAAGCACATTATAAAATCATCATTTAAATTAGTTTATTTCCTTAGTAAATTTCTGTCAGCTGGATCCATTATAAATTTACTCCAGATAATAAATACTTTAAGAAATAGTTTGAAGAAAAAAACATGATTGAAGAATAAGATTCAATCTAATCTTTGAAAATCAAAATGGCTAACATGTATTTTTTTCCTCTTGTCTTGGCATAAAGTTGGAAAAAGACAAAACAAAATAAACTTATGTAGCAGAAAGATAATGGAGGATGATCAACAAAGGATGAGGGATTGTAGAAAAGTTATAGAAGACAGAATGCTGATGAGGTATGTTGGAAGATGAAATGAGCCTAGAAGCCCATTATCCCAAAATACATTATGAAGTACTGCAGTGGCGGAAATTCCAATCCCAGAGCAGGTCTGATCTCAGAAGAAGGGAGTAGCAAGTGGGGCTGTAAGCAGGGGGATTAACTGGGAAACAGTGTGACTTCCTACTTTCTGCCATAAGATTTTATTAGTAATATTCAATTATCTGATTTACTCTGTCGTATGGAAACCAATGGAAGACAAATGATAATTACACCTGCCATCTTAGTGAATACTAGTCATTAATTAAAATTCTTTGCTTTAGACTATGTTATGACTTACTATATCTTGATATTGACGTTTTATTATTTCAATGTTATATATTAGTCATAAATGTAGAAAGGTTTTATTAGGAAAACATTTAGTTAAGTCCATAAGTTGAATCATGAAAAGTATGAGAATATTACTATTCGTTAGAAGTATTTGGCATTTGACTCATAAGCTGCACTTATCCATGTCTTTTTAAGTTAGTGTTTCTGACAGTATAGTGGAAACTTTTGGTTGCTTGAACTACAACAGACTTTCTCCCTTTTACCTTCTTAACAGAATTCTGTTTATATTTTATATTTTCCCCACATATCCACCCTCAAAGCAGCTTTATAGAGTCATCCTGTTTAGTAAACCATACAAGGTCTCACATTTTCCTGGTAATCACAATATCATGTCTCAAATTAAGAAAAGTAAGGGGAAGGATTGATATTTCACTGCTGCAGTCAAATCTTTTTCTACTGCTCTAGATAAATAAGAAAGCATGGAACCTACACTTCCACAGTAGGCACTCATGACAGTGGCAAACTAGTCTGAGCATGAACCTGAATTCACTGATGGCAACAGTTGGAAAGGGTTGATTGACAAGAAGACTCACACCAAGAGTGAATCCTGAGAGGCTTCTGGTACACAAAATATAAGGAATTAGTCATTTTACACACATGTGACCCTAGTCCATGCACTGACTCACAAGATCTCAAAGACAATGCTTACATATCTACACTTAGTGCAGGAAAAAAGATACAATACAACGATATATTAAAGTAAGGATGTGCATTACAAAGGCTTCCTCACAGCAAGGGGTCAAGAGAGGCTAGGTGTATACTTAAATTCTCCTTGGTCTGTAAAGGTCTTTACTGATAAGTTCCTTCGGATCTGGAACCACCTGACATGTGCATGGAACCCCTCCAAAGCAGGGTGCCCAAACAAGTTCCAGCCGGTTTCTTATACTCTGCCGATCACCTAAGCATAGCCTTGCTATGTAACCAGCCCAATGGGAGAACCTTCCGGGAATCTCTGGGCACATCAGTCTCAAGACCAGGTGCACATAATTAATGTCACTCTTATCTGTAAACAGTGTAGGCAAGCTGGTACAAACAACCTGAAAGTCCTCAGTCTCATGATGACAAAGCTACAGAATTAATCAGTATGTTTCCTGACTTGACTAGAGTTCAATGCCATATAGACATAATCCTTATTTCAGTAAAACAACTAACTCAGGCCAATTCCAGGTGTGCTGGAATGTTACACTGAACCTAGGCAGGCAGACACCTGATTGTGTGATGACATCACTAAGCTGCTAACAATCTACTTCTGGAGCTACTGCTCTGTCTGGTTTTCTAGTTAAACGAGACAGTGGATTTCTTTTCTGTGTAAACTGGTTGACTAGGAGTTTCTATTTCTGCAGCTGAAAGTATCCTAACTTATACAAAGAGGGAAACACTCCTTTATCTGCAGTTATTGAGGGAAAAAAATGGGTAAACAAGGCAAAATACCAACTAAGAGTGAGGTCGTGTGTATCTAGGAACCACTGACTCAAGTTTTGTCACTTCTTTGATACTCTGCTAACTAGGAGGAAAACCTTTTGGTCAGAGTCAAGTAGAGGTATTCCAGAAATCATCCTTATGTAATATGTAGGAGTATAACAAATTATTTGGATCCATGGGTAGGTTTTGTGGAAGAATATACTTTAATTCTGATGATCTCAAATCTTTTATTCCTATTTAGTTTCCTTTTTCATACTTCTATTTTGATAATAGTCTATTACATTTGGTTTCACATTTATAATTTCATAATCACCTGGTGAAGTTTAATTTTCCTACAGAAACTGATTATTAAACAATAGTTTAAGCAGTTCTTTGCATCTATATCTTTATGTAAAAATTTAGTTGAAAAACTACATATTACATACTTTTGACTCCTCTGAAATCAAACTGTCCTTTGACTTTAAGCCTTTAGTCAATCAAACCAACTTAAAAAAAATAATTTTTTTGTCTATTTGGCTATAACTGAAACTTCCACACTTATCACTTCTTATGTAAAATGTTTCAAATTTAGCATGAGAAAGAGTTTAAAAAACAAAATCAGCTACTCAAATTCTAGAAACAAATATTATATCACAAGGCAATTCAGTAAGCTATGCAATATCTGCCTGCTAGAACCATGCTGCTGGTAGAATCGACCTTTGAATACTGGGAAGCAGAGGGGTTCCCAATGACCCCACTGTAAGGGAATTTTAATTTTCCCTGATATCTGTTTTTGGCTAAAAAAAAAAGGTTCAATCAAAAACCCTTTTAATGGATCCAGAGTATAAGATAATATGTAGAGATGTGGAAAATGTTCAGAACAAACCCAGGCTAGGTGTAAAAAATAAGATATATAAATTATACTGCCTCATGAATTTTGAACTTTCATAACTTGCCTGAAAATTTTGGACCAAAATAGATATCATGAATTAAGTTTTACTTGGAGCTGTTTATTATCAGGTTGATCTGATGCCATTGTTATAAACTGACCAAATGTTTCTCTTAAAAACATAGAAAGTACATGAAATGAATAAAGATCTTTGAAAAAAAAATAGTCCATAAAATGACTTAATACATACAAACAGTATGTGGGGTGACATATCATTAAAGTGTTCAGATTATAGCAATAATTGAGGTCCAATTTCAATATAGGTGTATATTATCCTACATAGTCTGTACTTCTTATTTAAGTATTAAAACTAGAATTTGATTATCTTTAATGATGATATTTATATATGACATCTATAAAACTGTTAAAACTTCTTGACTTTATTCTAAAAACAGTGACACATAATAAGGAATTCTTTTTAAGTAGGGAAATAAATAACTGAAAACTCTCAAATCATGCCTAAAATTAAAATGAGTAAAAAGTTACTTGGAAAGCATCACAGCATCATAAAATATGATACCAAATTATACCTCAAAGACCTGGCTTCTAGCCTAGCTTTTCCAGTGGCTGTGTGACCTTGAACAAATTATATTGCTTCCCTTTGATTCATGTTTCTTATATTTCCCAAGAATGGATTAGACCATATGTCTACTATCTTTTTCTACTCCCTTTTTTATTGCTTTAGCTTTTATTATTTATAAATAGCTGAGATTATATATTTTGCAAGGGTTTCTATCATCAAATTATTCTCATAAATATAATCACTTTATAAACACCAATTTCTTAGTATCTTTTTTTTTTTTTTTTTTTTGGCTGAGCCATCCTGTTACCTGTTGGCAGCTCAGCGGCAGCTCAGCTCAGGTTGGGAATTGAACCAGTGACCGTGTTGCTTAACCAACTGAGGTCTTAACCAACTGAGCCACTAGGCCGGCCCCTCACTATCCTTTTAAATGCATATCAAATGCCATAGGATTATCCTGACCATCCAAGACTAACATCTCTACTCATCTTCTAGGTGCCACAACAGAGGCTACTCCTACCACTCCTGATAATGCTACTCCAACACATACTGTTGCTTCTGTAATTATTTAAGTGTGCCCTAATGTCCTTGTTTCATAAGGTTAATTTCAAATTTAATTTCCAACTGATGTCTGTGTTAGGCGCTGTATGGTGGTAATGTCCTTTTTGCAGAGCCCTACTTACTGTGGTAGGAGAACAATTCCCCTAAATATACCATGGAGCTCTAGGAAAGGGGTCAAATACTGAGTTGCCAATGCCTGATAAATGTCCCCTCAAGAGTTTACTCAATCTGTTGAATGTTAAGGCTCTGTAATCTTAATATAATTTTTATTTTATTTTATATTAAACAGCATAGATTTTTACTGCTTTTTTTGTGAGGATTAAATATGAAAATAGGTTTGCATTTCATACTGACGTTGTGTTTGAAATACATCACCTAGAATAACATGTGCTTACATGTGATGCCACCATAGTGCAGCAGCTCCCAAAATGAGGGAGAGGCACAAAAAAGGAAATTACTAAATGTTATGGGCACAAAAGGGGAAGTGATGCCCTCTGCTTTGGCAACTCAGGGAAGTTGTCCCAGAGGAAGTGACATCAGAGTCCTAATTTTGATGAATTTTATCAGTTCATTAGATAGATAAACATCAAGCAGGATATTTACAGGCAGTAGGAAAAACACATGCTGAAGCTGGGGAATTTGACATTGCTTGGTGACCTTCAAAACAAACAAACAAACAAACAAACAAACAAACAAAGGAAACATGTGGAAGCTGTAAAGGGGAGAATAGATAGGAGAAGTATATGGGAATTAAAGAAAGACTAGGCTGTGATTGGGCTTTTTATGCCAGGCTAAGGAATCTGCACATCATCTTTTAACATTTTCAAATGAAAGAAAACATGATTTCATTTTCATTTCTGGAAAAGCATACAAGTATATACCAATAACATTCTTCACAATGCTCATGACATTCCTTAACCCTTTTGAAAAAGGAATGAAAATCTGGTTGTAAATACCTTATTGACATAAACAATATAAAAATTAAGAGATATACAATTTACTTAGCAGGATTTGGTTCATTTAGTTATACAGTTGATTTTCACACTCACCACTCACCGTAGTTACACTTTATCAAGTTGCTGGGAACATGGAATTGGTGAACACTGAACCATTGCTCTTAGAGGGAATACAGATAGGTTCCTGCAAGCCTCTGGTCCCAATATTTTTGTCATCCAATCAGTTCATTACCTTGTTTGAAGACACCTTATTTAATATGTATTGTTGATTTATTAACATTGAGCTCATAGCCAGTGGTACTGTTACTCATGCCTGAACAACACTTATCTAACACATACATTTTCCCCTGTAAGGCACAGCAGAACCTCCTCATGTTTAGGAATCCTAGACAGCACATCAGTACTATGCTTAAGGGGCATTTTAAGTAGTGAAATCACCAACAAAAAGCACAGAAATGTAGAAAATATGGCACAAAAAAGGCTGCACTCATTTACTGCATGAGTGCAGGGGTGGAGCAGTGGGGAGGTGGGGAGGGAAGAGCTCTCCCTTGTTTGACCTCAGCTGCCAACCCACATATTGCTGCTCTGCATGTGTACCTGAATTACTACAAAACGCTGATTATTGATTTCGCTATTATAAATACGTTTTAGCAAGTAGGCAAATTTGCAAATACAGAATCTGCGAATAATGAGAATAGACTGTATATTTACCATTGCTAATTTTCAGAAGACTCTATTTAAGGAAAAATCTTTGAATTCAATAGGCAGACTATTAAATTAAAGGACGCTCACAGAACACTTGCTAGGCAAAAATTCCTGTCTGTTACCTTCTAAAACCTATTATGCAAAGTACTATGTTTGCATAGTATTCAGTCAGAGGGAGAGTTATTTCTGATATATATAATCTTTTGAAAAAATGAAAGATGAGTTTTTCACTCTCAAACACTGACTCCAGTTAGTTTTCATGATAAAATTTTATATACTCAGCATTCATATTCAGTGTCATATGACAGAATTTAGCTTTACAAAATAAAATTATTCTGAAATTTTTGTTATATGTGGTATTTAAAATAGACATAACAGAATTATCACTGAGCATTATCTTTATATTTCTGAAGAAGAAGGAAGGAAGGAAGGAAGGAAGGAAGAAAGGAAGGAAGGAAGGAAGGAAGGAAGGAAGGAAGAAAGAAAGAAAGAAAGAAAGAAAGAAAGAAAGAAAGAAAGAAAGAAAGAAAGAAAGAAAGACTATCAACTGGAGTTTTAATCCTCAAAAGGGTTAAATATATGTCACTGATAAATTGATTAAATTGATTCTGAGAAGAAGGTTAATTTAAAATTAAGTGATAGGTTTTATTAATTATGTTCCAATCCTTTCTCTGTGCCTGCAGTACCCATATCTGGGAACTATGAAAATAGATAATATTTAGGGATATAGGCCAACCACAGGTTTTCATACTTTATTATGGAGTAAGATGTGGGTTCAAAGCTGGGAGTCACTAGATAAATGAGTATCACCAGAGTTCACAATGACTATTAAGGATTATAGTCATTTGTGTTTGCCTGTTAATGTATCGGTCTGCCTACACTGAGCCTACAGACAAAAACCTAGATCGGAAGTAATGATAACCAAAAGAAAAGGAACTGCAGCCTGCCATCAGCCATGATGGAAATCAAACCTATTTTCCCTTTCCCGTCCTTTCTTCTCCAACACCAAGAGATAAAAATAGGAAATAGGTAACAAGCCAGTAGACCCCAGCTCTCTGTCTCCATCCCATGAACCAGTTACAAGTCTCGCTTTCTCTGAGTAGTAGGAGACACTTTAATTAAATTAGATTGCACCTTAAAATGCATAGGACTAATATTTAACTGAAAAGAGACTGTGTTTTACAGAAAGCGACTGTAAAGTTTCAGAATTGAACAGGACGGTTAAAGGAAGCAGACACCTCGTTAAACAGAGCACGTTTGGTAGCAATTACTATAAAAACAAAATGTTCAGTTTCTCTTAAAATGAGATGAGATTCCTAACTAAAATGGTCGGAGGAATAATAAAATATAACAATGCTCTTCTGTCTTGTATTCCCTTTTCCCTTTTTTCTAAGGGTTGCAGTGGTGTGATATATACTTGATGTACTTCTGAATTGCGATAAAGGGAAAGAAAACGAAAACCTTCTCAGAGCTACTGCACTCAAAAGGTTTGGCGTGAAAAGGGGCTCTTTATGTTTCTATGTAACCCAGTGTCTCCTCAGGTAGGAGAGCAGATATGTGAAAAGAGCATTTCTGGGGCACTGTGCCTGCCCTCTTCCTAGGGACCTGAAGCAACATGGCTTATAACTGAATGTAATATGGGTAGGAAACCAGAGGGAAGCTTAATTCCTGGTCTAATCGCAACTAGCACAATGCAATTTGTAAGATGCTATTTTGAATATCAATGCCCTTGATCTAATTATACCTCTATGTATCACTTTGCCTTTCTATAATTAGAAAAAGGTCATTTTGGGAAATCACCAGCAACACTGTGCAATTACCTAAGTGCCATAATTTTTTGTTGTTGTTCACATTAGACTTAAATTCTTTCTCTAATTTAAGTTAGTTTCTTCTATGCCTAGAAAGATTTCTGCAGCCTGTGCCTGAATTGACCTTCTCTGAACCAAATACCGGATCAACTTCAAAGCAAGTTGAATTGCTGACACAATTACTACACCACAGCATGGAGCATTTACTTGGAATTGGAAACAGGATGGAATGCAGTCTGCTTTCAGTAATTTAACTGTGTGTCAAGTCTAAAGTGAGGCAAATAGCCTGTGCAGTTTAAATCTCTCTCATTGGAAATTAGGGCCTATTTATCACAACTACATCAACTAACAAGGAATAGGCATGAGTATCATAGAAATCCTAATGATGGAGTTTTAATTTCATAACTATTAACTATGTGGCATCACTAACATCAAATGGGAAAAAAACATATGTTCCTTTTATTAGGTTAGTTCAATCACAAGTGACACCAGGACTAAGTTGAAGAAATGACTCACCCGTATTGCAAAAAAACAAATTTCCATTTGGTAATGTGTTGTCAGGAAAGTCCACTGCCCAGCCTGAGTGCTGTCATACTTAGAGCCAGGTGTCAGGCTAAATTAGCAGAACCATTTTTCTTTCCTTGTGTGAACAGTTTATAGCTCACCCAGAGGAAGGGCGACATTTGGATGCATTGTATTTTAAGGAAAAGAGGAAAGATTGTGGAGCCAGTTTTGAATTTGCAGGACTTTACCCTTTTTGATACTAAAACATAAATGTGGTATGTATTATAATAAAAATATTAAATATACCTATAGTATAAGAATAATAAATGTATAAAAATATACACATACATGAAAGTTCCTCTTTTCCATGTGAATCCAAGACTCTTCCTAGAAATAATTGATGTTATCAACTAATTGCATCAACTTTTGTGTGTGTGTGTGTGTGTGTGTGTGTGAGTCTTTCATGTTGACATTTGTATAGTCCTTCGTTTTATTAATATTGAATAGCTATTTATGCAACTAGTCCTTCACAGTCATTTAAGTTGTTTCATTTCCCACCATCGCCCTTCCTACCCAGCCCTAAAACGCCACAGAGAACATATTAATGTAAAAGTAAACATTAGTTTGAGTTCCATTTTTGCCATTCCCTTGATCTATTACTTCAGGTGAGTCATTCAGTCTTTTGAAACCTCAATTTTCTTATTTGCAAGTATGGACACAATAATACTGATCAGTACTGTGGTAAGAACGAAAAGGAATGATGTAAGCATAACACCTCAGCTTGATGTGACTACGAACACTACACTGAAAACAATGCACACATGCAAAATAAAATCTTCAGTCCTGTATTCATATTTTTGAGTGTCTAAAAGTAATGCAAACATACATTTTATGGAGAACAAAAAGTAATGCAATATCATTGACTTTAGAGAAGAAGGATGAACACAAATCACAACATGCATTGATAACTTTTTTGACTAGCCATTTTGCAAACAGATTTCTTGGTCTGAATATTAATATATCTGAGCTAGGAGTGGTGGTTAGTTAATACTCATATATTTCTGACAGAATGCTCTGATTATATTTAATGTTATTTCAGAATGTATGCAAAGACAAGTTTAAAGGAAAAAGGACAAAAACAATTTCCAAAATTAAGTTTTATAGTGGAACAAAGCAGAAAAATATACTCTGCAGATTGTCAGCTTTCAGCTGACAGAGACACCTCAGGGAAGACACACATAATCATCAGCATATTATTTAGAAAGTATATTTCACTTACTTTGAAAATAAAAATACCTTTGAAGCATATCTTAAAATGCATATATATGTTAATTATTATAATATATAGTATTATATGTATATAATGTGTAATATACTAATATATAATATAAATAACATACTATATCTTAATATATATTTCTTATTTTATTTGAAATAATGGTAAATAAATGAAATGATTGGTAGCTTCTCAGATTCATAGTAATTTTATTTTATATTGAAATATATTATGGTTTTGGAAGTAAGTCACTCAAATACTTTTTTCAAAAATATTTTTTTTTCTCTGAATGGTTATAAAATCTACTCAGGTAAAGAAACATGGTAGATAAATAAATCATTTTTATGTCTAGGTTAGGTTAATCTGTTTGCAATAATTATTTGTATGGTATAGTCTTTTTTTTTTTTAAATATTTTATTAGGGAATTGGGGGATGGGACCAGCTAGGGGAACCGGGGGAGGGGAACAGACAAGTTGTTGTCCTTTTGTTCTTCAGTCTAATTGTGGAGGACGTTGCTTCACTGGCCCATGTTGGTATCATCATTGCGCTCTTCCTGGGTGAGGTAGTCGCTCGTGGGCCTCTGGACAGCCGCTTACACTGGCTCTTGGCAGCTCACACTGGCTGCCAGCCGCTTAAGGTGAATGACCACTACTCACTGTAGCCTATGGCAGCCCACTGCAGCACAGGCTGCAGCCCACACCATCACCAGCCATCTTAGCTATCGAGGCAACCAGGTGGAGCTGTTGTTCACCACCTTAGCTGTAGAGGGCAATGTCACTGGCCTTCATATGTGGGATCTGAACAGGCCCCATTGCTCAGAGCTGGCGTCCCAAGACAGCTCCTAATCAACGTGCCTCTCGGCCGGCCGCTGTATGATATAGTCTTAAAATTTACATTTTAGGAATAGTTTTCCTACTCATAGTACAATTAAATCTCAGGAGTGAGCCTTTGATGAAAATCTTGAGGTAAAATATTATTTGCATGAAGGCAAATGGCTATTATGTAGACAACTTTATCCTTTTCTATAATACAGTAACCAAAACACCTCTTTAAGAAGAAACTGGACTCTGATTGCAAGAGGTTAAAATGATTTCCATCTTCCCCTAGACATAGAAAGAATGGGTTGCATGGTGTGTTTATTATCTCACTCCTTGGTGGCACTTTGCACACCTTTCTGATTCATGTAACATTTTCGCTTCTGCTGAGTACCTTTGTCGCTCTTCCTTGGGATCTCATTCAGAGACTTTGATTTCTCATCCTCACATCATTTTCCCAAGAGATTTTTTTGGTCCCTCCCAGGGAGCTGAGCTTTCTCTGACTGTGACTATGAAGCAGTTTGGACATATGTGCATGTTTGAAGCAGAAATATAAGGGGAAGGAAAAGCTTCCCACTAATTTATTTCAAAAGTCCTATACATCTCTCGGTATCTCCTAAGCATCTTCGAGTTTCTTAGTATTTTACCTTGGACACATTTAAAGTGAAAGAAGGCACTGACTACATGGAACACTGGGGAAGTGGGCAGAAACCAGGGTTGTCTCAGCAAAGTAGGACATATGTTCACCCCTTTAACCTTACATTTGGATTTCAAAATTCTTAAATTAAAAAATATGCATAAAGGAATAACTTTCAAACTCATGGTGAAAATTACACTTGGTGAATTAATTCTGTGATAACATTAGTGTACTTACTAGACAATAAAACATCATAATTACTCAGTTTTCTATGAAAGAGACCAGACCATCTTATTATAACATCAATAATGCAAAAGTCATCTTAGTACATTTAGTATCTTTGAGAAATAGCAAATAATGTTGAAGCATTGAGACAGAAATGATGACACATCCTTGATTTTTGATTTAAATAAAATTAAGCATAATATAATTTCTTATGGTGCATTGTTTTAAAGTCAAACCCTGTGGATCTACTATAGTAATCTGTTAGCTCCTGAAATTATATCACAAATTTCATGTTTGACATGTCACATTTTACTCATATTTATGAGTATATTGAGATCAGAACATTTTACCCAACTGAGAGAGAAATAGAAAAATGTTTAATAATAAATAGTGTGCAAACATTGCATTTGTACTTCAAATATGCAGTAAAATAAGATTACTTCTGGGCTGGCCAAGTAGCACTTTGGTTGGGAGCTGGCTTGGGACGCCAGCAGCCCGGGTTTGGATTCCACATATGAGGGCCAGTGACACTGCTCTCTACAGCTAAGATGGTGAACAGCAGCTCCACCTGGAGCTGGGCTACTGTGAGTCTCCTGGACGGCATAGCTGCAGCCCCTGCTGAAGTGGGCTGCCACAGGCTACAGTGAGTGGTCGGCAGCCAGCGTGAGCAGCTGGCAGCTGGTGTGAGCTGCCAAGAGCCGCTGTGAGCGACCATCCAGAGGCCGGTGACCGATTTGCCTCATCCGGGAAGAGCTCAATGATGATACCAACATAGGCCAGTGAAGCAACATCCTCCGCAACTAGACTGAAGAACAAAAGGACAGCAACTTGTCTGTTCCCCTTCCCTGGTTCCCCAACGCTGCTCCCGTCCCCCAATTCCCCAATAAAATATTTTTAAAAAAGTTACTTCTAAAGTTAATCTTCAAAATTTGATATATTTCATGATCGCCAACTTGCTCTGATAATTGATTTATTTTCCAAATTTGTTCCTTTCTTTAAATTTTGTTTTTTTAAATGTTTAATGACTCACATAATTTAGCATCAAATGAGTATCATTTTGTGAGCCAACAGTGAATCTACAAAAGTAATTATTGTTCATTCTTGAAGTCTATTCCCACAAGTGGGCCCCTGTATAACCTTACCATCATATATGGTGATGGCACCAGGGACCATGCAAACAGTCTTGTGGCTACCCTAACCTTTCTTTATCTCTCATCTAAGACCTCTGGTCATCTATTTACCACAGTGATGTCATAACCATAGTTCTCTGTATTCTGAAACAATCTCCTAATCTGTAATCTCTACCAAACCGTTCTATAAAAACCCTTTAAAATCACCGATCAGTGATCAGCAAACTTGTTTGTATACAAACTTGAACCTGTTTCATCTCTGATTTCCCATGTAACAGGATTGGAAATGTAGTTGATGTCTTTCAGTTCTCCACAGCTCTTTCTAGACTGATGTTCTTCCTCTCTTTTAGGAAAACATCCCTTGCTCTTTCAGGCTAAGATCACCCTCGTTGCTGCCCCCACTCCTAATTACTAAAGACTATTGACCTCTCAATTAATCTGGTGTTTGTTGAATGGTATCACATTTTTAAATTAAAAATGCATGTCTCACAGCCCTAATAAAGCACATTTTATGTGTATAATGGCATAGTGTTTGTTCATATAATTTACCCATTTTTAGTGGGGTGTTTGTCTTTTTATTGATTGTGGGAGTTCTTGATGTATTGTGAATATCAATTTCTTCTTAAATATATGTATTACATATATTTTCTACCATCTGTGGTTTGCCTATTCATTTTCTTCATGATGATTTTTGAGGAGAAATTGATTTTAATTTTGGTGGTCTAATACATATTTTTTTTCTTTTATGGTTTTATGGTTATTACTTTGTGGGATCCAATTCATGAAAATAATTTATTGTTTTCTTCTAATAGCTTCATACTTTTAGTAATAATGTTTAAATCTATGATCCTCCTTAATTTACTTTTTCTATATTGTGCAAGATTTACTAATTTTTTCTATGTGGATGGCCAGTATTATTTGTTGAATAGAGTATTTCCTATTGGAATATTTTGCTACTTTGTTGATAATCAAATAATCATATAGGACTATTTCTGGTTTTGCTGATCCATACCATTGATCTATCTTTTGATCATTATACCTTACCACATTGTTTAGATTATTGTAACTTTATATTGTTTCAGAGTCAAGTAGAGTAAATCTTCCAACTTTGTTCTACCTTATTAAGGCTGATTTAGATATTATAGGTTTTTGGTATTTGCATGTAATTTTAGAATCAGCTTCTCAAATTAAGAAAAAAAAAAGAGTATGCTGGGGCTTTGGGATTACAGTAAATCTACAGACCAATTTATAGAGAATTTTCATTTAAAAAATAATGATTCTTCCAGCATGAACAAAGTATATTTATTTTGATATTCTTGAATTTCTCTCATTTTCTTTCTTGATTAGTCTAATAGTTGTTTTATCAATTTTGTTGAACTTTTCAAAGAACCAAATATTTGCTTCTTTTAATCATCTACTTTTATCTTATCTGATCTTCATTTATCCTTCCTTCTTACTTTTTCAGCTTCTTTTGGTGGTCATTGATTTTATATCTTTGTGTTTTCTATTTTGTCTAATTTTTCAAAGCACTGCTTTAGCTGTATCAACACTGTTTGCTATATTATATATTATTATCATTTATTGGAAATATTTTGAAATTTTCCTTTACATTTCTTTGATATTTGGATTGTTTAAAAATATATAGTTTAATTTCCAAATATTGGGGAATCTTAAAACTTTATTGGGCCGGCCGAGTGGCAGGGTGGTTAATTGCTGGCTTCGGAAGCCAGCGGCCCTGGTTCAGGTCCCACATGTGAAGGCCAGTGACACTACCCTCACAAAAAATAAAATAAAAAATAAAAAACTTTATTGTTTATTTTTTCTACTATAATTTTATTATAGTCTTAGAATGTACTCTACATGATTTCAATCAATTGAAACTTTTTGAAACTTGTTTTATGGTCCAATATGTGTCTATATTGGTGAACACACTGTGTTCACAGGAAAAGAATGCAAATTCTTCTATTGTAATACTTAATGCTCTATAAATATTTGTAAAGTCAAGGCAACTGATGGTGTTGTTCATAATATCTATTCCTTTATTTCTTTTTGGTATAACTGTTTTATCAATTGCTGAGGGGGTTATCTAAAATCTCCAACTATGACTGCAACTTTTTTTTTATCCTTATAATTCTGTTTCTATATATATTTTGAACTATGTTTTGGGTTACAAATGTATTCATTTTTATATCTTTTAGGTATTAATTCCATTATTATTATGAAATATCTCTCTTTATCTTTTGCAGTGCTCTCTGTTTGAATGCTATTGTATCTGGAAATAATACACACGTCTGTCTGGAATTCTGAATATTCCAATAATTAAGAGCTATAGCTCCTGTTCAAATAAAATATATTCTACCTTTTGTTAGCCATAATAAATTTATTTAGTAATGTATTGTATACCTCCTCATTCAAACATTTCTAAAATAGAAATACTGATTTGGTCATTCTTAAATTGACTTATGACTGAGCAACCATTTTTTAAAAAAAATTGTGAAATAATGTAAAAGTATTATGAAATGTAAATAAAGTGAGTTACTTAGGCTTCATTAAAATTTCAGTAAAATATAGAAATGCTTTTGACAAATCTTACTAGAATGTTAAATGGCAGTTCAAGTTATCTTTTATGAGGAAATAAATCTTTTCAGAAATGGAGATTTGCCTTCAAGTTGGAAATGAATTTTGATATGAGCCCTTGTTTAGGTTCACTGCAGATGTCATGAGAGATTTTTGAAGCTTATAATACACTCAGTAATGCTTTTATGTAGACAGACATACAAATTTGTTAAGTAGGAGGCTGTATTTGAAGAAATAATAGAACCCTGTGAAATCCAAGCCAGTGAACTAATGGGGCCATACAATCCATGAGTCAGCAATTCAGGAATCATTGTACCAAATTATGTACCCTTTACTGAACTTTGGCACAGCTTCTTGAAACATGAACTTTGAAGATATGTGGAATTTTTTTTTATTTTATAATTGCCCTCAATTACTTAAGTTCAAGATGGGTAGGAAGCATACCATGATTAATACCCTTTTATCTATAGTGATTTTCCCCCTTTTTCCTAAATAAAATTATCAGCATGTGGGATAGTATTACTTTGATTTTTTTTCTTGTATAAATCATAAGTTTTACTTCATTTCTACTGTCTGCCCACAATATTCAGTTACTATTTCTAAGGTCATTTAGGAAGAACAGAAATGCCCCATTTCACCTTTAATGACCAATTCAAAATAAAGCATTTCATTCATAGGACCCTAATAGACACCAATTTGGCTCTTAAAAAGGAATGAAACAACCAGCTAAAATCTGCTTTAGAACAAAATTAGTGACTTAAACTGTCATACCTTTTAGCTTTAGACATGATCTTCAAATTCAACTGTGTTAAATTTAAATTGATTCTATTCAATTCAGGGAACATGTTATCCATATATAGTTCCAACACTATTTGTCACTTAAAAAAAGGCAATACATTTATAAAAAGTGTTTTCTGGTAAATAACAAATATTTTGACACATTTCCTATAAAGCTATCTTTCCACAAATGGTAGATAATAAGAAAAAGTCAAAACAGGATAATAAGGAATTATAATAAATTATTTTTAAACTCTACAGGTATTGTTTTGGTTTTGAAACATAGGTTCATAACTTATTAGGGATAACTTTGTGTAAATTTAAAAATCCTTCCAAATTCACATAATGGCTAAGTTTTGATATTTCTTAATCAGTTTTCTTTCCTTTTAATCAGATAATTAAAATTTTTATAGTGTTCACAAACCTTTTAAGATGATTGGGAAACTTTATCATTGGGTCAATAGATTAGTTCAGCAAAAGTGACCTTAAATGTTAATCCCTGGAATTCCTTAAACCAGTGAATTTCAGGGCTCATTTTACTTGGACTAAGAGCTTGGCATGTATTCCCTATATAATTGGGATGAGTGTCACTGCTATGAAAACTAGTTGGTTTATGTGCTCCTATTGCCTAAAGAGAAGTAATTCAGGAACAAATTAAGGGAAGAGTAGCTCCTAAGCAATTCGGGGAATGGGGTTGACTCTCCCTAATTCCTAAGATAATGCAAGGGTACTAAGTCTACCTAAATAATAGTCATACTCCTTAAGAAAGAGCCAAGGGGTCCTTTCAAGGATTGCTTCTCTAGATGGCAGAAAGAGGACAAAACCCTCATAAACGAACAGGAACATGTGAGGCACATATAACCACCTTCTGGGTGTTCTCTGAGATTATTTGAATTATAGACATGTGGGCTAGCAAACAGAGAAGCCCTCTGGTCTAGTTCTTAGTACCAGCAGGGGTATGGAAAGGAGTTCCATACTGTAAATGACTTTACTATAATTCCCTAGAGGTATTTTTAAAGTGCTAAAAGACATCAGATGTGTTATGAGAAAGTTATTTCACAAACTAAGATGGCTGATAAGATTCCAGGTGATCCAGAAAATATAGGCTTAAAATCATGCCCAGAAATCCACTGTGAGCTTTAAATAATTCAGTAAATTTCTTAGTAGAGAGAAGTACAAATAACATTGTAGGGGGCCAGCCGAGTGGCGCTGCGGTTAAGCACTGGCTTGGGAAGCCAGCGGCCCCAGTTTGGGTCCCACTTATGAGGGCCAGTGACACTGCCCTCAAAAAAAAAACATTGTAGGAACAAAATTGTCAAATTGGAGATGCCTTGATTTTAAGGCCAAACAATTGCAAAATTGAGTGCTCTTTTATTCTTATAAACACAATTCTCACAAAAAAAAAAAAACAACCCACAATTTTTTCCCTCAGTTTCTTTCTTTGAAACCCCGGTTAGGATAACCTGCTGTGGGCATAGCCTAACGCTTTTCTTAACTGACCAAAATTCATTTGCCCTATATCCGTAATTCTTAGCAATTTACTCTGTGCTACTATCTGTTACCAAGACAGCACATACTAGCATCAATTAAGATGGCTAGGCTCCACCTACTTTTTTTTTTCCTGTTTCAAGTAATAAGTGTTTTGTCTAGAGAGAAATTAGTTTTTAAATACCCAAGAAGTTATAAATGTACACAAATGAATGTTCATTTGTTTTTAAATTGGCATAGGTTTTTCAATCGTAAAATAATAGTTGCTTAAATTCATATATTGGTAGAAATATATTACAAAATGTTTCCTCATTTTATAATTTGTTTTGAACAACCAAAAAAATGTAAATTGGACTATTCAGATGACAACACACTTTTATTCTCAAAACTCAAGGTAGTTAAATGTTTGACCTAAAATGTGGAACTTGGGCCGGCTGAGTGGCGCGGTGGTTGGGAGCTGGCTTGGGGTGCCAGCGGCCCTGGTTCGGATCCCACATGTAAGGGCCTCTAAAAAAAAAAAAAAAAAAAAAAAAAAAAAAGTGGAACTTATACCAGAGCTGAGAAATGAGGAACTTATACCTGAAAATCTAGGTATACTGGATTTTATCCTATACCTGTTTTATGGAAGTCCAACTTTTAATTCTCTTTCTAATATCCTCCTGTCTTCTCAGGAATCACATTTCTTGCTTTTAACAGAGCTGAGCAGGCCAGTTTCTCCCACCCTGCTGCTGGCTTACTCAATGTTGGAGTTGTCACAGGTGATTACTGTGGTGGTGAAGGCAAGGCAGTCAGGCTATATTCAGCTTGTGAGTGTTTCCACGTTTTCTACTGCATAAACCTATGGAGATTCCTTGGAATTCTTCCCACTCTTCTAACCAGTTCTTTACACTTCCCAGTTATTGTGTGACCTGTCTCCATGATCACTCCCCATACTTTTCAGTAAATTCTTTCTACTTAAGATAACAAGAAGTGTTTCTAGCTGCTCCATTCAAGAGCTGGGCTTTAAATGAGAGAAGCTATGGTAAGAATGACAATGAAGTAGACGGATGCAGAAGATGGATGATGTAATTCCCATGAATCACACTATGTGTCTAAGGTCAGGAATGTCAACTATGCTGAGAGAGTTGGCCGTGTAAATCCATATGCAAATCAAATGCTAGGAGAGAAACTCAGTATCACTAACTGCATAAGTCTGTACCTTATTAATTAAAATACTTTTTTTTTTCTTTTAGTTAGTGTTTATAAAATTGTTAAGGAAAGCTTCAAGGTAAATCGCTTAAATTTTTTAATGGAGATATATACATATATATATAAATACACATATACACCATATATATATATATATGTTATATTGACAAGAAATTTATGGTTTGGGTTAAGAACAGGAAAAGTAGTCTATATCAATTTTAGATTAAACTATAAAATTATATAATAGCTATCAATGTTACCCAACAAATGGAAAAAAAGGGAACTTCTTTTTTCTATTTTTTTCTATTCAATATTTGAAGAGCCTAAAAGATGGAGCCCAAAATACGGTACTCATTAAGTAGTACAACTCCTCACTTTAGTGATGAGAAACCTGTGGATCACGCCTTGCTTGCACTATACTGAACAGGCATTCTAGAAACCTCAAATTTCTACATAATTGCCTGAATTGCACTACGCATATGATCATTAGAAAAGGATTGCACCCTCCCCGCTTTTGTTTTTCCAGTGGTGCTTACATGCATTTTTCGGTCTTAAGAACTATTAAGAATTTTATTTGTAAAATAATCTTTGTACAATATTCTAAAGTGATTATAGGTCCTTTAGTTTGGTTCTCTTTTCACTAATACCTGTAATTGATTAATCAATAAACTTACAACTTCTCTTAAAAAAAACTTTAAGGAATTCCAGGGTTATTATCTCAAATACAATTTACACATGGCAAGTTAAAGGACACCATAAAGATACATCAATCATAAGATAATCTAAATGGGAAGTACAATATTTTAATCAAAATAGTGCTCATGGATATAGGCTACTACATTTAACTTCTTTATTTATTTTAGAAAAAATTTAATTGTCACAATGACCTCAAATAAACAGTGTAATTTAAACATGTGTCACAGATTTCCCTCAAAATATAGAAAATAAATCATGTACATACTTCTCACTGATCAAATCAAGCTCAATATTATTCCTCATTGATTGAGAATTCATATCATTTACTTCCAATGCAGAGACACTTTTGAGCATGTCAAAGTGTTCATTATTCCTGATATGAATCCTGGTTACCTAAATAACTAAGAGGATTATAAATATTGTCTTGCCTATTATGATCTGAGGTAATCAGATTTTATAAAAAAGAATCTAATCTGATTATAATTAATAGTCATTAGTTTGGAAAGACTAACTATTCAATTCTAAAATCATCCCAGATAGAAATGGAGGTCCAGTTTCCCAGTTACTTAAATTAATGCAATGGCATGGTTGGTGTTGCAGGGTGGAAAGGCTACTACTCTTTCCATTACACTACATCGCTGTGTTGTATCTCACAACTGGTGGTCTCAATAGAGGGCAGATTGACTGGAAGAATACTATGAGAACATTTTATGACATAGTTGAAATTTGTTAAATGTCTCTGCCACTCATAAAGGAGTGGCTAACATGACAAAGATTACTGTGTGTGTGTGTGTGTGTGTGTGTGTGTGTGTGTGTGTGTGCATGTGTGAGAGAAAAGTTCACTGACTAGTGGCTTGAATCAGTTTTTTGTTAATTTCAATTATTGTTTTATTTAAATTTTAAAATGTAAAGGGGTCAAAGGATATAATTCCACCATTTAATCGAACTGTTTCAAGATTATTCCATTATTAAAATAGTCTGAGACTATTTGGTTCCTAAAAGTTTAAATTAGCCCTTAAGATTTAAATTATGCTCTGAGAATATTCCCAAGATATACCGTTAGTAATGGTTTACTCTTAGAAGTAGAATATTTCTGGAATGAGTGCATTTAAATAAAAATAAATTGATTTTAGTATATGGGTCTATCCTTTTTTGCCTTATTCCTGTTTGGCTCAAACATGTAGCAAAGTCAAGTAAAACTTTCTAAGTGAAGAAATATTAACTTGACAAGTAAGAATGCTGATATTCAGACAGTTTGCCAATCTTTCAGATTTATGGATGAGGATGTATAATTCAAAGCATCACAGGTAAATTAGGGGTACAAATGTGAATATGGCATGATCCCTAGAATCATAATATTAGAAGTCAAATAGGTAAGATAGATATACACATAGAGAAGTATAATAAAAGATAATATGTTAGAAATGTTACATAATAGGTGTAAAATAAAAATGACATGTTAAGAAAGAGAAAAAGCACATGAAGGGAAAAAAATGTACAAAATGGTGACTGTAAGTATGTTTAATAGAGATGAAAGACACTTTCAGATGTAAACACAGTATCAGGATATTAGAAGTTTAAAGACACCTTTGTTGTTTACACCATACTCCTACTCAACACCTTGATCCTTTCACCCATAGCTATTTATTGGGTTGTCAGAAAAGTCATGATGCATGTTTGCGACAGATGGCACTAGTTCAGTTTTGGAAATACTAGAGTCATCCGCATCTATATTATTGCTATGTCATTTGACAGCTTCATTCTAAAAGAAAACTGAGCAATTTGGTTGAGTTTTGGAGAGTTTACAAGTTGAAGATGGAAGACCAAACTGTGCATTTTTGCCATATTTTACTGTTTTACTTCCATAAAGGGAAGAACGGGAGTCAAGCTTGTGAACAGTTGCTTACAGTTTATGGTGACAATGCTCTACAAGAACATCAGTACCAATGATGGTTCATGAAATTCCATGCTGGTGCTTTTGATCTCAAGGACGCTCCCTGGTTAGGGAGGCCGATCGAGGTTGATAGCAACAAAATAAAGGCACTGATCGAGTGAAACCCACATTACATAACCTGAGAGATTGCAGAAACGTTGAACATTCATCATTCAAGCGTTCAAGACCACCTGAAGAAGCTGGGATACTTAAGCAAGCTCGATATTTGAGTTCCACATGAACTCAAAGAAGTTCATTTGATGGTGCATATAAACAACTGTGATATGTTCATTAAACTGAGGAAAACGATCCTTCTTTGAAGTGACTGATAACTGGTGATGAGAAGTGGATTGTTTACACCAATGTGGTGCGCAAATGGTCTTGGTCAAAACGTGATGATTCGCCTCAAACGACATTGAAAGCAGGCATTCATCAGAGGCAGGTTATGCTCTCAGTGTGGTGGGATTTTAAAGGTGTTGTGTTTTTTGAGCTCCTACCAAAGAACCAAACAATCAATTCAAATGTGTACTGTCGGCAATTGGACAGTTTGAATGAATCCATTGTCCGGAAATGTCCAGAGCTTGTTAATTGTAAAGAAGTTGTGTTCCATCATGGCAATGAGAGACCACACACAGATTTGATCACCCCTGAAAAAGTATTGGGGCTTGGATGGGATGTGTTGCCACATCCACCTTGAGCCATCAGACTTCCACTTGTTTCGCTCTCTTCAAAACTCCTTGTGTGGTAACGTTCAATTCAGATGAGGCTGTAAATCAGCACTTTGTTCAGTTTTTTGCAAACAAAGACAGGTCCTTCTGTAAACGAGGAATTATGAACCTCGCTGAATGATGGCAAAAGGTTATCAAACAAAACAGGCAATATATAATTGATTGATCTTTGTTTTTTATATAAATAAATGACCTTTGAAAAACAGACAAAATACGTCATGACTTTTCCTACAACCCAATAGAATCTTCTAAGGAAAGCTTGTAAAAACTCTGCTTTGGATAGTGTAGTTATTTCAAGTCACTGTTGAAATTCTGCATTCTGCTTCAACTGTTCTCTTTACTACCACCTTCAACACATAGCTAATTCTATTTATAATTGATACCCATTTCTTTAAAAAAGTATTTGAGATAAATTATGTTGTTCAATTGTCAGTTTCAATGATCTCTTTCTAATCCATACTATGTACTGTTTCTATATTCAGTATTTGAACTGCAGAGTCCAACTTAAGTTTAAACTTTGTTCACCAGTAAGGTTTTGATATATTCAGCTTTATTTGGACTGATTTCATGATAAATTATGGAAATCAATAAGGAGCAATAGTCTTGTCACAGCATGTTGTCCCTTACCAGCCTACTTTTCAAGACTTGTTTCAGTCTTGAAAAAGTTTAATTATTCATGTAAACCATGGGAATATTTGTATTAAAACTTGTGTCACATACTTGGTGCATAATACTCACTTATCCTTGTACTTTGTTTCACATTTATTAAACTTACACAGCTAATAAACAAGGCTTAGAAATTTAATTATTTTTAGAAGATTAAGCATTGGTTATAAATCTATTTAAATTCATCTTAATAATTTAAACAATTGTATATTTATATGACTGACTCATTTAAACACTATACACATAAAACATAGACAAATAGAGTAAAGATATACTAACAAACATTAAAATGTTTAATACTATCAGTGTAATTGGTTTATGTCATTTATTTACTGGGAATTTGTTTTATACTTTTTCTAGGAGCTACAGTAATTCTTATTTTGACTAATCAGTACTCTTATCTAAAAATAAGATATTGTCACAATTAACATAAATCAAAATGTTTAGATTTTTGACCAATCACTTTTTGGGTGAAAGCATTTTAATTAGTTACGTTATATGGAATGATTCAAACTTGAGCTATTGATCAACAGACTAATCTCATTTTTGTTGACAAGGGTAGCTGTTATATCTATGGATTTTTATATAGTAGATAAGTGAATAAAGAGAAGAATTTCAGAAGTCAGGGGGTCAAAACTACATGGCAGGCTTCTAATAGAGAAGTAATACAATTATTTCTGCTTTTATAGATTCATCCTAGCTGCTGGCTGCAGAAGCAAAATAAATGAGAATTACTTCACTTAGAAAAGAGAAAGAGTGGCAGTGGAATAAAAGGCAGTGGAATAAAAGGCTGAAACCACATGAGTCCACACAGATTGGGGTGGAGAAATATGTTTTTAAGTTTCTAGAAAAAGAAAAGAGAAAGATGTCAGGGTAAGAAAAATTAAGAAAATTTTGTAAGAAAAAGATAATTAGCTGAAACAGAATTTTACTGTAATTAAGACTGTTCATATCCCCTTTTGGCATTCTCTGAGAATTTTCTATAAAGATTTAAACTGCTTTTCCAATATTTTTGTTTTTTGAATGGTATTTCTTAATGTGACTTCATACCAATTCAAGCTGCATGCATTTTGAAACCTTTGGTACTTGGAAGTAATTGGCATTTCATTACTAAATAAATATTTTAGAAGATAATTTTAAATTATTAGTACAAATAAGTTGTTTTAACTTTAGTGATATAAATAAAATTCTGAACATTAAGCTACCATATCATTTTCTATGGCTCCATTGTTTGTTTATAGAAAGTGTACACAGTCTAGAATATTTAGACTTTTTTTTCTACCAAAGTGAATAAACTATAATAAGTATTTCGATTAAATTTATTTCAAGTTTCCTATAAATTTTATTGTGACAATGTCAACTGGTAAGGAAAAAGCATAAAATTCAGTCAACATTAAGCCAGTTGACCAAAAAATGCTCTCAAAAGAAATATGGCAGTATGAAAGCTGGGAAAGTCAAAAGCAAATTATTTTGTGAATATATCAACGAAAAAACTTTTAATGAATATATATGAAGTCCGTTCTAATTTCCATTGCTCCCTTTTTACATATCCCTCACTCAAACTGCATTTACTAGTGGCAACCTCTGTCAACAATTTACTATGACTCCTTTGTATATATTAATATTTGCATAGACATGTATGCTTATATATCTATAGTTATATAAATCGTACCACACTGCATAGTGCTCTGTGACAAGCTCTTTCACGTTAATAGATCTTTCAGATTTTTCCACATCAGCTAGTGAAAACAGATATGGCCAGGAAGAATACACACACACACACACACACACACACACACACACACACACACACGAGTCTGTCTGTCTATCTATCTATCTATCTATCTATCTATCTATCTATCTATCATTATCTATCAACAGAGAGAGAATATTAATCCTGGATCACAAATTTCTGAACTCCAGTATTAATTTTTTTTTTATGTTGTAGTTGGTTTTCTTATTTTCTAGGTAGGCATGAATAACTTGAAAAAAATGACAGATTATCTAAGTCATTTTTAAATAATCTCATATCGCCTAGAACTTGTATTATAACTTTGATTACTGGCTATCTTAACAGACACCCTGAAGGTTGTTTGATTTATAATGATTTGTCTCTTAATTTTTATCACTAATAATTTTTATTACTAAGAATGTTTATCTTAAGTTTTTACAGGCTTACCAATTTAAGGATGTTCACTTATCACATCTTGTATATAGAGATGTAAATATTGCCTATTCTTCACTTCTGTCCGTGGTTGACACTCTTCTGTATTCCCTAGCCTGCAGCTGCTGCACTTCCATCTCAATCTCCACTGTCACAAGGCACTCTCCTATCATGCCTCTGTGTCTTCACATGGCATTTCCTGGTGCTTCTTTCCTCTTGTAAGGACACCAGGCATACTGGTTTAAGGGTCCATGCTACTCGAATATGAACTCATCTGGACTAATTAATTACATCTGCCAAGATCCTGGTACTAAAGAAAGTCATATTCATAGGTATTCAGAGCTCAGGAACTTAAGATATTTTGGGGGGACAAAATTCAATCCATAATACCTGTTATTAATTTTTGTTTATTTTGTTTCATTTTAAACAGTTTTTCATTTAATGCACATATGAGTTTGCAGTCAAACAACATTATGTCTGTAAAAACATAATGTTGTACCTCCTTCTTGTATTTGTAACTCTTAACTCATTAAGTTGGCTAGTACTATAAAAACTTTAAGAGTGACATTGCACATTTACACTATTTTTAAATTTAACTTTTTAATACTCTTTCTTAATAAAATACCATAACATTAGAGGTATAGTTGCAAAACCAAAGAAAAATAGCAATATTTATTAAATGCACATGATGTACAGCACTGTCATCTATGCTTGTTCAGATCCAGATGTTACACTTACTGAGTGATCACTGATGACATAGCTTTTATTATAAAGAGGTAACTGTAGCTTACGGAGTGACGAGGTAACTTTCCAAAATGGGCTCAGTGACAAAAATGTTGAAGCTTGAATTTAAACTCAAGCTGTAACTATTATGCAAATATAAAGAAGCATTTCAGCTCCTTCAGTATTGCATTAATATTATATGTATATAAATATTGTACAATTGCAAAATAAAGATATGTGTGTGTGTGTGTGTATACTTTTATAGATATATACTTTTTTTTCTCCTTATAGAAAAATAAATTAAAACTTGAGAAGCTTCTAAAACTTGGCCTGGCTCCTCCAGCATTTGGGGATGTAACACCCATGGATATGTTTCCTTTCTGACAATTTAACATAACTCTATTTACTTAGTAGTTACTATGTCTTCTCCCTCTCTTCAAACATACAGGTTATTATTGTTGAAGGAAGAAAGAAAAGCTGAAGAATGAACTTGTATCTTTTCCTGGCAACCATTACTACCTCATATTTCATGTTCAGAGGTTTATTTTTCATTTTGATGAGGGCAGCAGGATGAGTGCAGCTTTCTGCTTAGCTTTCTCAACAATCTCCCTTAATTAGATTACAAAGGTCCTCTAGGAAATATTATTTATTAGGTGAGTGGGGAGAATTAGCTATTCCAAAGGAATATAAAAAAGCTAACACACATTCCTGAATGTGCATAAACAATAAATGCAGCTTACCTGATTATGACAGTAGTCTGTCATGGTTTGTTGTTTCATAGCCTCTCCTTCAGGCTAAATCGTTAGAGCTGAACATTTTTTATGATATTTTTAATACAGATATAATTGGTATTTATCTGCCTTTCTCTATGTAAATATTATTGCTAGTCACAACTATTGTAGGAATACTCTATTAATGCAATTTTGTTGTTTTTCTTTTAAATTTTATTAGCTGGCATATTAGTTTTCTATGGTTGATATAAATTACTAGAAACTTGGTGGCTTACAACAATAGAAATTTACTCTCTCACAGGTCTGCAAGGTGTAATTCCAAAATCAAGTTGTCAGCAGGGCCACACCCTCTCTAATGGCTCTAGTGGAGAATGGTTGCTTGTCCCTTCCAGCTTCTGGTGGCTCTAGGTTTCCTTGGCTTGTGGCAACATGACTGCAATCTCTCCCTCCGTTTTCCTATGCCCTTCTCACCCATGTTTCTCTATATCCTTTTCTGTATCCTTTATCTTATAACAAAACTCTCATTGGATTTTTATGGCCAACCCTAATCCAATAAGATTCCATGAAGATCCTTAATGTAATTACATCTGTGAAGACCCTATAAAGAGTAACTGTCTGAGATTCTGGATGAACATGAAATGTCATGAGGGAGGACACAATTGTGGGAGGACACTATTCAAGCTCGACGCCTGGGTAGAATAAACTTAGGAAAAAGCCAAGATAGTCAATAACTATTAAAATTTCTTTATATTAGTACTATTACAGCTAATTTTATTTTTATTTTCAAATTAATATTTCTGAAAGAAAAAAAGAGATAAAAGTGGTAATGCTGTTACCAAAGTTTACTCCCTTTTCAATCATAAAATGCAAAATATAAAACATCCAGCCCACTGCCTTTTACATAGTGTTCAAAAATTGGATTCCATTCCTTTTCCAAATAGTACTTTACTAACCTAAGCAAACACTCCCCTTTCATTGCTGTGGCTTATCTTACACTTGAGTTACTAATGATCTTTTAAAAAAATGTAAAAGTGAAGTTTCGCTGAGAATTACTCTGTGACTTCAAATCTTAACTTCTTAGAACCCTGATTTCCTCATTTTAAAATGAGGACAATAACAGTTATCCCATAGGGTAATTTTGATGATAAAATGAGATCAAATATATGATCCTTTATGGAAAGTCCTGAAAAAATTTTAGTACACTTGTCAGTCAATAAAATAGAATTTTAAAATTTACTTCCTTAACTATTTTAATATTAAGAGGTAATAATTCTTGTTTTTTTTTCCTGTTAGCATGCTGTCAGATTTTCCATGTCCTTTAATTTAGCAAATCAGTAATGTCATTTTTATTTCAATTTATACCATTAGAACAATTAATTTGCATATACTGGCAATGAGTTAAAAATAGAATGGATTTGGGCTGGCCGAGTGGCGCAGTGGTTAAGCGCTGGCTTGGGAAGCCAGCGGCCCCGGTTTGGGTCCCACATATGAGGGCCAGTGACATTGCCCTAAAAAAAAAAAAAAAAAAAAAAAAAAGAATGGATTTGTACCTAATTACTACTCAAAATTAGTTTTTGTTCTTATTTTTTTCTTTTCTCTCATGGTACCATTACTTTCATATTATCCCCACTTTTTACACAAGAGTTGATGAAATTCCTCTTGTGTAGGACTTGATAATGATGCAAACATGCTGTTCATCAAATTGAATTTCTCAAGAGGCACTGGAAAAATTGGTGATTGCATGGCAAAGTTTTTGACACCCTGGAATACACATATTGTGAACCGAGACACATTTGGAACTTTATGTAAGAAGTATTTGAATTTTATCACTTGGGAAACTGATACTCATCATTAATTAACTGGGTGAGATCTGTAAGGCTCTTCAGAACAGATTCACACATACAAAAAAAAAGGAAACAAAAAGTAGGTACACAGGAAAAAGAAAAAAAAAATGACCATGTTAGGTTTAACCATCATAAAAAGTGTTAGACATGTTAACATGTTGTGTTTTTATTTTTTAGCTACTAAGAAAGCATTAGACTACGTCAGCATTAATGATTTTTAAAAATACAGCTGATAGATCAGAATGTGTACCAGTATAAGGTGTTCTCTCTCTCTCTTTCTCTCTCTCTCTCAGCATATACATATTTATTTCTATGCAGACCTAGAATCACTGTTCTTAGTTGTAATACTCACATCAATAAATGCTCTCTCCATGGAATTAGTTTGTTTTATGGAGAATAAAATCGCTGGGATACTAAAATATTCACATGCGGAAAGTAAGGCATGACCAGGGCAAAATATAATGTAAAATAGAGTACATTTTCCCTCCCCCAATCAGGAGGGTAAGCTGCTCTTTTATGCAAATAAGTTATTGAAACATGCATTAGTCAGGGTTCTCCAGAGAAATGGAACCAATAGGGTAGATGGATATATACAGGATACATCCTGTATATTCTTCAGATCTTAAGATTTGTCAGCCTCCATAATTGCATGAAAGAGATGTATTATAAGGAATGGACTCATACAATTATGGAGGCTAACATGTCTCAAGATCTGCAGTAGGCAAGATGGAGACCAGGAGAGCTGATGGTATAGTTCTAGTCCAAAAACCAGCAGTCTTGAGACCCAAGAATTGCGATGTTTCAGTTCAAGCTCAAAGGCAAAAAAGAATGATGTTCCAGCTGAAGGCATTGAGGGAGGAGAAGTTTACTCTTACTTTCAGAGGGGTAAGCCCTCTTTTTTTTTTTTTTTTCTTATTCAGGCTCTCAATGGATTGAATAAGGCCCACCCACATGAGGGAGAGCAATCTGCTTTATTCAGATGTTGTTTTCAATGTATACCTAAACCCAAACAGTGGTGTATCTTTTACAGTCTTGTTACAAATATACATACATCCCTCCCTCAAAATCTCTTTAAGAGCAGGACATAAAGGAGGGAAATAAAAGATATTTGATAAGTCTTTTGAGAAGTTAGGTTTATATGTATTTGATATGTATGTAATTGATATTTAATAGAACTAAAACCATTAAATAGCAAAACCTCAGGAAATCCTCTCTAATTGGAGAATAAATACATTTACACTGGTAGCTACGAGGAATGATATTTAAAAGTGGAAGGTTAGGTAAACTGTATAGCAGAGACTATTTAATATGCAGAGTTTTATGAGCAACAGATAGATATAGGTACTATTTTTCCAACTCAAAGCTAGAAAGGTCTGTAAATGCCCCTTTCCCAAACAATAGAAGCAACAGGAGACGTTTTGTAGTAAGCATTTCACGGACAATGTGTATGGGCTTTGGCAAAGAGCAAACCGAATAGTGCACCTAATAATCTGCCACTTTCAGAGCACACAGTGCTCCCTACGTATGTAAGAAACAAATACACAAGTACCATCAGTTATCTTTGTATTTGAACTAGGAAGTCTCTGAACTTTTAAAGCTATCTATGAATTACTGAAGACAATGAGACTGAGAATTTTGTGCTTTAGGGTACCAACACTAATGCAAAAAGACAAGGATGTATGGATGAACATGCATAAAGTAAAAAAGACTAACAGAGGGCCGGCTGAGTGGTGCGGTGATTAAGCGCTGGCTTGGGAAACTAGCGGCCCCAGTTCGGGTCCCACATATGAGGGCCAGTGACAGTGCCCTCAAAAAAAAAAAAAAAGACTAACAGAACCATGAGGACAAAGGAATATGAAAATTAGTGCAAAGCCAGAAGCATTACAAAAGCCAGTTTTCATGATACCACATTTACAGTAGTCTTTTTAATAACTTATTCTTCTTTTTATATAATAGTATATTGATCATTCTTTTATATTTTTCTCTACCTTTTGATATTTTTTTTAACCAATAATTTTGAGTTAGAAAGCTCACCTTAAATTTTGGTAAGGAGAAGTAATTATATTGAGTCATAAGGGCTAATTACTGTACCAGGAGGATAGAGTTGAACTTTATAATCACCATCCTGGTTCTCAGCATTTTCAGTATAGTAGGCAGCTTCCCTTAGAGAGCCATAAACATTCAGGGACATTTTCTACTCAGCTGAGGTCACTCTTAACTGCATTTAAGGCAGTGTAAAACATTCCTAAAAATGCATAGACCTTCTTAGCTCAGTTACCCTGAGACTCGAATTAAATAGTATATTAATGCCACTTTTTCTTGATCCATAGATTATCTTTTAATATTTCTTTTGGTATGTGTCCTTTTCAAAAAGAGAGCACCTATTTAATGTTTCATTTTGTGGTAGGATTTTTCATTTATGGCATTTATTTTCTTATCTGTGATAATGATATACTTCAGTGTTTCAAAAATTGGGATTTATGGACTGCAGGAAATTCACAGGTGTTTTCTCCAAGGGTCTACATGTCTTGAATGTTAAGAAACACAGGTTGTACTGCACATTCCAAAAATTTGAAAAGTTGATCATACTTCTATCTGACAACATATTAAATATCCTCATTGTGTCCATCTTAATGAAATCTTAAATTGAAATAGTATGCTACACATGAATGCATGCAATAGTAAAAAAAATAATAGATTATTTTTTAGAAGGAAATGCTGATTATTGAATCTGTAATTTTTGTTTTGTAGCCCTGTCTCTTTGCTGTAGGTTTTGAAGTGCCATGATAATTTCATAAGATGATATGAAATGAGATGAATATAGTAAGGAAAATGAGAGTTCATAGGATTTGTTAAACTATATGAGAATATGTGGTATTGTTCCTTGAAATTACAAACAGATTTAAAGGAAAAAATAAAAAACAGGTGGAGCTTGCAATGTACCTAAATGCAGTATTATTTTTATATACAGAGAAAAAATACTTAGGTGATTCCTTTTACTAGGTGTACATCTGCTCCTGACTGAACAAGTGTTTTTCCTGATTGGCAAAACTGTAAATTATTAACAGTAATCATGATGAATCACAAATAATTCTCTTGTACATTTTATAAGGCAGGTAGATAACACTGGGGAATAAATGTATGTAGGAGTCGAGGAGTCACATATTTTGGCACCAGGATGCACAAGACACTGTGAAGGGAACACTTTTCCAATGACAGCCCTTGTCAAGTAGAACAAGGTAAGACTTGAGAATGTTAAGAGCTATCTGGAGGGGCTTAGTTACTTAAAAACTAAAAGGTCTTAAGAAAAGTCGCATTCATAATTCAGTGAATAGCAAGAAAAATTCAAGTTGGAGTGGCAGAAAATTTTCTCAGTTACATGGTTCTTTATAAGTTATGTTCTTTTAGAGAAGAGCTACTAAGCTGGTGGCTGGAAGCTGAGTATGGTGACAAATGTGTTCATTTTGCTGTTTGTTTTTAATAGAAGGGTGTTTTAATTTCCAAAAAAATTTTCAAATTTTGAAAGCCTTTCATGGTAGAATGAAAAAATGGTCACAAAATTTGAAATCCTTTCCATCAAAAGTTGTAAGATACTTGCTTTAGGCAATGGGACATGAACAAACATTAGGCTACTTGTGGAACCCATGTGAAGAAGCTGAAAGGCCTGATATTTAGTGAAGAAATGTGACCTATGTTTGCCATCGTGAGCAGTTGTACATGTGTGGTCATCCAGGAACAATCAGCTTCCAGCTAACAGCAAGGAGACAAAAGCTGCATGTGAGAGCCCAGGACATAGCAGCAGCAGAACCACCCAGCTAAGTCCAGACCAAAGTGACAACTGACAGAGCCATCATTTATTAAAGTATTTATTGTTTAGCCCATGAAGTTTTGGGGTGGTTTATTGTATAGTGCTACATATGGCATGCTCTCTGTAAGCGGACACTAGTTCTATCCCATTTTGTATTACACCAGATGGATTCGCACATTTATATTATTTACCTGCCTAATAAAAGCATTTCATTTCTGGGCCAGTGCTCTTACTCACTGAAAATGTATTCTTTAAAGAAAGAAGCATTAGATAACTATTATATATTCACAAATATAATGAGACACTTGGAGTACAAATATGAATAAGACTTAGTAACGCTCCTCAAGGAACCACTACCTAGTAGGAAAGACAATTATGTATGCAATTAACATGGGACAGGTATAAAGGTAGTCACCCCAGATTACAAATATCAAAGCCCCACCTCTGATTTCAGCAAGCTAGTCATAGGCTTTTCCTATGGCCCCCAAGTTCCAAGGTACATATGTGTATTCACAAAACTTTCTTGGAGTCTTTGGCTTTTTTGGATGATAGGGATTTATTCTTTGGTGCTGGACCCCATTCCAGCAGCATGAGCCCTAGAGCGAGTACTTACTGGCCACGGCTATCATTAGTGAGGCCTGAGGTAAGCAGTCCCCAAGTCAGTGCCTGAACTATTGCTACTATGCCCAGTGGGACCACTCCCATATGTAAGAAGGTGAAGCTGCCTCCGTGTTGCCCTGTGTTGTGAAGTGGAGGAAAACTCAAGGAAGTTTACTCAGGCACCAGCTGTGGTGCAAGGCAGCATTCGTCTTTATTACTGTGGCTGACAAGGCCCATAGTCCTGATGGCTCTAAGGAAATAAGGGGACAATGAAACCATCTTCTGCTGCAGGTGGCAGTACAAAGCTGGTAGCCTGTGGCATTGGCTGCTGCTGGTGTGAGGGTTACATCAGGCAGGCACGCAGGTACAGGCTGCAGAAGACTTATCTTGCCAGGTGTCACACTTAGCTATGTGGAAACACGGACCAAGTGATTCCTTAAATCTTCTTGTGCTTAATTAACCATTGCTACAATTACTTCTGTGTAACTATAATTTTTTAGACCACGATGGCTTTTTGTGCATAAATGGAGATTTTTCTCTTCCTCTAGTATTTTGCAGTAAAGTGGTCCAATGTCTCTAAATGTTACAGTTCATTTAAATCAATCTCTCTCTTTTCCTCAATCTCTCTCTCTTTCTATCTCTATCTGTAGCTCTCTCTCTCTCTCTCTCTCATTCATACACACACACACACACACACACACACACACACACACACACAGTCCCTTCATATATGTACAAAAAACTCAAGAAAATTTTTATTTCACTTTAACACATTGGCTTAATGCTATATTTTTATTTTATTTTATTTATTTTATTTTATTTTAGAGGGCAGTGTCACTGGCCCTCATATGTGGGATCCAAACCTGGGCCACTGGCATCCCAAGACAGCTCTTAACCACTGCGCCACTCGGCCGGCCCAATGCTATATTTTTTTAGTTGAAAGAATGGCTGGATAAACATGAATTCTCCATTTTTTTCTAAGATCCAGAATCAAAGTGTCTTAATTCTTAACACTTCATTCAGCATTGACACACACCTCTTCTACTTTTTGAATACACATAGAAACCTTATTATCCTACCTTTAACCTTTCTACTTTAGTAGACCAGGGCCATACCTGTTTTGCTCATTCCTATCTAAACCTTGTACTTAGAAAACTAACAACATATATCGACTGAAGGACCTTTTTGCAATCATAGTTTCAATCATATTGCATAAGCTGTTTAATTAATTTTTTTAAGGTTATTGGTGTATCCCTGTCTTCTGACAATGAGAATTAGCTGTTCTTTGTTTCACTTTTTTTTTTTCTTTTCTTATTTGACTTCAAGGTTTTTGAGGGCAGAAACCATGTATATATTACGGAAAGTATATTTTGGTCTTCCTCAGCGTTGAGGGTATAATGGGCCCAAAAATGCTTTTTGAATTATATAGTAATACCAATTACTTTAACTGTTGTATGTAAGCAGCTAACTAATTCAGATATAAGCTAATGAAAATTTAATATTTGCAATTATTTTGTAGATTTAAGTTTTCAAGGGAATTCAAGGAATTACAAATATACTTCTAAAGTGCGTAGGCCTGCTATTTCTAAAAATAATTTGTTAAAACAATGCTATTCCTTTTAAGATTTGCTTCTTCTTAGTATCAGTTCCTCAAATCCTGTTCCTGTGGTCATCTAGCAAGTTCTCAATTTTAAAATACCTCTGTAATCAATGGGGAATCCAAACACTTTAACCTTGATAACATTACAGAGAAGTCATTGGCAACATTGAGAGGTGTTTGTTGGCTTAGCAGATTCTCACTTCAGCTATTACGCCTTGATATATATTCCAAAAACAAATTTTGGTTTAGGCCAAAAAATGTAGCAGTCATTTCAGATTTAATTAAGATTTTTTTTAAAAAATAATAAACCATGCAGTTCAAACAGCCTGATCTTATATTAAGTTATCGTAATTGTTTAGTGCACCTTTGGCAGTAATGACATGTATATTGCAAATATTTAAAAAGAACCAGTGAAATTTCAAGTTGTTTCTCATCTAATATTTCTTTGATTTAAAGTGATTTGATTTTTCAGTTTAAATATTTTATGTTTACAAAAACTATAAATTATAGGAGTTTAATTTAGGTTTGAGGTGATGTAAGTATATGTGTGTATATATATGTATATATTTACATACATATATACATATACCATATATTTGTAATAAACAAATGGGATGTATGTTTTATTAAAACTATTCATCTTATTGTGGTGCTCACACATAACCCTGTACCTAAGAGTCATATTTCCTATTGTTAGTTTACCTTTATTTTTTTATTTGATTAAATTGTATTCAGATATCTAGATATCAAGTGACTAAATATAAAACAGTCATTAATTCCATTTATTTAAAATTATGAATTTTATTTAAAATTATGAATAACTAATGCTCTGAGCTACATTAAATGCAAATATGTAATAAAGAATAAACATGATAAAAATAGAAGACAATCAGTATGTTTTTATAGGTAGAACTAGTAGAAAACTGGTGCCTATGTATTAATAATTATTATGAAAGCATGATCTCCAAAAGTACTCAGTTGTTTTGCTGAAAAAATCCGACTATGCAAAAATATAATTATTTATAAGTAGTTACCGGAATCATTGTAGTAAAACAGTGGAAAATGTGGTCAGATAAAATTATTATATAATTCAAGTGTAAACAAAAACTTTTTTTGAAATACTTTATGTAGTGGAATTTACATTTGCTGAACAATGTAGTTTTTCCCCTTTCTACAGTCTAATAGCCCTTGGTAATTTCCCTAATGTTGCTCCACTTCAGACTTTGGTCAGCATAACGTAAACCAGTTTTTATGTCTTCACTGCAGGGGGGTGTGGCGTGTGGGGGAAGAAGTTGAATAGTTAATACAGTGAACAATAGAGCCTGTGGTGATTTTCCTTAATTGCTTTTGTAATGTAGGATGATGCTCCTATCTATCAAGGATGGTGAACTATTATTTAACTAAGTCCAAGAAAATAAAGCAGTAATATTTCATTAGCTTATAATCATGTGATTTTTTTTAGACAGTAAAATAAAAAATACAAGAAAAATACTAAAAGATGACTACATTAAATTCTGGTTTACCAACTACTCTGTAGAAAAAAATTCTATATTATAGTCCTTACATTTTGTTCCAGTGTTATTTAATTACTATTTTCAAGGAATTATTTATTTGGACTTTGGACTTTGCAGTTTCCTTAAGATAATGCTTACATGCACAAAGAACGTTCATGAAGGAACAAATATTTTAAAAAATAAATTGTTATTCCACTACATTTCTTCAGCCTAAGAACAAACTATTAAATTTTGCTCTCAGGTGGCTTTGATATGTTCAACAGCTTTGTAGCTCTACTCAAAGTGATCTTCTTTTCTTCTCTCTTTGACAGAAGTGTTGAAGGTATAACATTTCATTGTAATGCCTCACACCCAGCCCAGCAGCAATTATTTGAAGATGTTAAGGTTTAGTCATTTCATGCTGGTAAGCTTTGAAATGAGCATTACTGAGAAATGAAAACTTCTCAAAACTCAGTGGGTGAACGCAAACAGATACTTTGCATACATGTGAACTTCCATATGGATTAATTATTTTAATGTGGATAACAACAGAAAGCTGTCCTGTAAACATGTCCAGATTTTGAATAACAAAGAAAGCCTCAATAAAATATTTATTTGTTTCTGGAGTCAGACACACTACCATGGCACCACAAGGTCACCTAAAATTGTTCCTTAAACAATAAAGTAATAGGAAAACTAGAATTGAGAATAACAGAGACATAAGCTCACATGTCTATGGAGCAGGCTAGTAAGCGGGAGAACCAGGAAAGCTTTGCAAACTATAGATGCCTAAGCCCTCCCTCCGATGTTTAGCTGATAGATGATCACTATGCCTCCCACCAACCCCACTGATATCCACTGATAGAGTTATGTAAACTGGGAATTAGGATTTCTGTGCTTTCTACCTTTTTTTCTCAGCCAGCTTTAGCCTGGTTGTGAGAGCGTGGTGTTAGCATAAAACATTTGCTTATTTAGCAAGTTACCATGTAGGAAATTTGGGTTCCATGGCACTGTATAAATTTGCATAGAATGATTTGTATCTCCTGTTTTGAGGGGCAACCATCACTGCATTGCACTAATGGATGTCTGAAAGCTGCTACTCATTGAAGGCAGGGTCTGGGATTTAGCTCCCAGTCACATAAATTCTTATGTTAATGCATAGCTAGAAACTATGAACTTGGGCAGCATCTGATTTCCATCTGATTTCAAATGTGCATAAGCCCTTAAGAAAGCAGAGTTTTATTCTTCATTCTGTGATGCTACTCACATTGTCTTATACAAGGTGGCATCTTCCAACTATAACACTAAAGCATAAAAATAAAAAAAATAAAGAAAAGGCTACCTTTCATTACAACATCTCTCAATTTGAAGTTCTTTCCTCTGATCTATAAAGAAAAAACAAGATCCTTCAAAGCATCTGTACTTGTTAAGGATCAAAGGGAATGCTTCTAAATAAAAAAGGTATAGGAATAAAATGAAAGTTATTGGTAGACTCCTACCCCTACTTCTATCCTAGAATCATTATTCTTTTTATGGTAATTTCTAATGATTGGAGCTCTTCAAAAATGAAAGAGATGGTCTTTTAAAGTAGAGTCGAGATATGACAGGCAAGAGTACAGTATAAGGAACTCCTGCACTGGGGAAATGTGATTCACATTGGTGGATGGAGTACATATTTACCTTCCTTGCCATCCACCAGACCAGAAGTTATAGAATCTTTAAGTGAGACCGCATGTAGAATTGGACTTATGGAAGGACCATGAAAAGGAAAAATCTCAGCCCAAAACAAACGAGAAAAAGCAGCAAAGGGAAGAGTAGCCTTCACCATAAGTTGAAGGTGGAAAGAAAGTCAACGAAGTAAAGAGTGGGGTAGCCATCAGAGTACTACAGGTGTTGCCTTCAGAATAATTGTATCAGAGGACCTGTCTCATCATTCATTTATGCTAATGGCATCAGAAAAAATATTGTCCTTAGCTAATTCTCAAACACTGCTTTCTGAAGAATGTGACTGATATACCCACAGGCAGTTTTAGCCTAGATATTGGAAAAGAATGAGGAGCAGACTAGAGACTATGGCAACTGCATATCTTAACAAAAGGAGAAATGTAGAAAATGAAGGGAAAAACAAAGAAAATATGTTTTCCCATTGCACAGAGGATAAAGCTACACTTACAGCTTTTTACAGAGGTAGATAGCATCCAAGAGATATCCAAAGTGAGTGCAGGGAGTGTTGCAGACAGGGATGGAGGTGGCATCTCTGTAACACAAGCTTCACCAAACTCCACACAACCACCTGTCTTAACCTTTCTCTGAAAAGCATGGAGCAAGGTCCCTAATAAATAAGACTGGTTTCATCAGTGGGAGAAGAATTTTTATTTGGCCTGGGAAAATATGCTTTTCATTTAAGACCCCTACAAGACACAGAGACAACTGTGAATTACCGAATATTTGTGTTAAATCCATACAATGGAACGGACACAGCATGAAGTGAAAGAATAGAGAACGATGCTTTAAGATTTTCAAAGAGATTCTAACAAATCTAACAATTTGTTTAGATTCCAATATCCTTTTCTTAAAAATAAACACATGAAATTATTGGAAAAAAGAATCCAAAGATTTAGGGAATGTGAATAATTTATCTATCTATCTATCTATCTATCTATCTATCTATCTATCTATCTATCCCTATCATCTATATACATAGATAGACATGTTGTGTGTGTATGTTTTATATGTGTGAATATGTTTATGTACACACACACACACACACACACACACATACACACAATGTAAGTTCCTACCCAGAAACAAAAAAGTTTAAGTTATTACTTTTCAAATTGTCATGAACTATTTTAAACATTGATTCTATTTGAGGGATAAAGGGAAGTCTCAAGTTTGTTAAAGTAGAAATCTTAAAAGACACATGATTTGTCCTCAAGACAAAAAGAAGTTTAATAATTAACAAGATAAATAGCTAAAATTAAATATTATTCACATTTTGCTATACTGTGGAATGGTCAAGTAATCAGCAATTCTCAATTGCAGTGACCTGTTCACTGGTCATAGGACTGTTCTTGGATTTATTTGGGAACCAGACCAGGCGACCTCTAAATTCCTTATAATCTAGGATTAATCATAACTCCCTTATAACATAGGATTAAAGTTTCAATATACTAGGAATATTTTTTTTCTTTTTCTTCCTCACAAAGGCTTTGGTAAAAACAAATGGGAGATAGCTCAATTTTTTTGAGCTAGATTTTAGTACGTCTCTAAATTCCAGTGAAACTGAATTTCATTACACCAAATGATAGGGCACTCATTTGAGTCCATTTTAATAGTTGCTTCTAACTATAATCATTCCTCACTTTGCTTATTTTCTCTAATAGAAATATTAAAATTTAAGCAAGAATAAATTCTGAGCCAAAGGGGGTTTCTCTGAGGGCTTCCATACTCATTAATAATATTCTTTTTCCTTGTTGCAATAAACACACACATATGCACACACAAATTCCTAGCAAGACATTTTGGTTAAAAGAAAGGGGGAAAAAGAGAGAAGGAAAGAAAAAAAAAAGACAGAAAGATGGAATCTTGACAGAAAAATGAAAAAAGAAATATTGAGATATACTCACAGATTTGTGCATTTGAAAACTATGTAAGTTTACCAACCATTGTCACCCCAATAAATTTTAATTAAAAAAAAAAGAAAACCAAACCAAACTTCTTTGATTTCTGGCTCTTTGGGGGAGATAAAATTTCAGTTAACTAGTCAATAAACAAAAAAGTTTTGGGGCCTCTCCCAAAATGCAGGACAGTAAGCCTGATAACTTGGAGGGTGTGAAGAAAAACAAAACATTCAACAAAAAAGGGCAAAGTGTATGAAGGCAGAATGACGTAAGCCATACACTAAGAAGAAAAACATTAAAATATCAGAAATTATGTCTCCCTTTACAAAGGTATCAGCTACAATAAAATAAAAATTAGGAAACAATACATTTAAACATCTTATTCACAATCTCAGCATAGTGCAGCAAATTGTCCTTATTTCAGAATGTTTATAATAGCTTGTGCCTTACAATGCTTATCTACTGAAATATTCAGGGAAGATGAAAGTACACATTCGGGTTGAATTTTACTATGTTGTTTTCCACATGGATATGCACCTCTTCTATGAACATACGTGTTCCAAGAAAATAAGAGCCTAAAACCCTGTCTATGTCTCTTAAATATACAAATGCCAAACATTATATTAGCATGGATTTTAGGCTTGTGAATATTTTAATATTTTCATGAAGTCAAAATATATGCCCAGTTTAGGAGAAAATAATCAGTCATTAACTTTACCTGCTATTAATCACATATGATGTAAATAAAAAACAAAACATACTGGAGGGGCTGCCAGTTAGCTCGGGTGGTTAGAGTGCAGGGCTCATAACACCAAGTTTGCCAGTTCAGTACCTACATGGGTCACTGAGTTGCATCCTCCACAAATAGATTGAAACAATTACTTGACTAGGAGTTGACGGGACCTGGAAAAACACACTGCTCCCCAATAAAATTTAAATAAATAAATAAATAAATAAATAAATAAATAAAAAACATTCACAAAAAAAAAACAACCTCTGAGTGAACACATTACTGTTGACCCTTGAACTACCCAGGTTTGAACTGCACTGAACTGTTTATACATGGATTTTTCTTTTCAGTTTTCTTTTTTTTTTGTAAGTACTGTAAATGCATTTTCTCTTTTTTATGATATTCTTAATTGTCAATATTTCATTTTTCTTGCTTACTTATAGTAAGAATACAGTATACAAATACATATAAATATATATAATATACAAAATATGTGTTAATTGACTGTCTAATTACACTGCTGGTCATCAGTAGGCTACTAGTAGTTAAGTTTTGGGGAGCCAAAAGTTGTATGTCAATTTTCAACTACACTGCAGTCAGCACCCCAAACCCCATACTGTTCAAGAGTTAATCATAGCTAATGTTTTTTCCTTTTCCTTTTTTCATATTCACTGGACTTTTTGTTTGACAATGAAGTTTCAATGCAGTGTATTATTTTTTCATGTTGTAAAAAATTTAAAATAATCACATACATGTATAGTAAAAGTAAAAAAGCATACATAGCAATAACAAATACTTAATTCAGAATAGTTAATACTAGTAGAAAAGGTAAAAAAAAGTGAGAGATTGAAATGAGCCCCAAAAAGTACTCCAACTCATATTTTATTGTTTAAACTAATATATTAAATACACATAATAAAATGTTTAAACTAGCAAAGCTAAATTATAGGTAGCTGTGTTAATTCTACTAATCTCTACATGTACAATTTAATTTGCAAACTTGTTGTAACGATGTTGCAAACCTTTTTATCTGAGGGATTATTCATTTTGAATTTGAACCAACTGGACAGTTAACCAATTTTACTATTTGGAACTGCTGAAAAGACTGCGTGAAAAAGTTAGATGACCTGAACTTTTCGCAAACAATTCATTGCTCTTGTGTCACAATAGTGCACCAGCTCACATGGCACTGTATGTGACAGAGTTTTTAGCCAGTAAATAAATAACTATTGGAACACCCTCCCTACTCACCTGATCTGGCCCCCCAGTGACTTCTTTCTTTACCATAGGATAAAGGAAATATTGAAAGGAAGACATTTTGATGACATTCAGGACATCAGTGGTACTACGATGACAGCTCTGATGCCCATTCCATACAAAGAGTTCCAAAATTGCTTTGAAGAGTGGACTAAGCTATGGCACTGGTGCATAGCTTCCCAAGGGAAGTACATTGAAGGTGACCATAATGATATTCAGCAATGAGGTATGTAGCACTTTTTCTAGGATGAGTTTGTAAACTTAATTGTCAGACCTCGCATGTTTCCAATATTTCATAAAAAAATAAGATATTCCTTGTCTACCAATAAAATCCATAAATACTTCTGATTTTATTTAGCAAAGAATGCAAAAGATATTTTTAGAGAAAGTTTACATTTATATTGAATGATATAATAAAGGTGTAAATAAGTGGAAGAAATAACAAATTTTTGGATAATATAACTTTTTTGTGTGTGTCTCTAACAAGACATGTGACCATCTGACACCCTAACATAACTTTTTAAACATTTTGATTCTCCCTAACCTAGCTATAAAATCAATCCATTTCCCAAACAAAATCTAATCATGTCACAAAACCTAATCACAATACTATGTAAATTTAATATATAATATAGCTGTTAAGGACAAATCCTTCAGGAAACTATGTTGAAGAAAAGGGCTCATCTAATGGAGAAACACAAGCTTGAATCCTTTCATGAGATTATGTATACAAACACATTCTAAATGATGGCTTAAGTTACTGGATCCCTTAATGAAAAATCATCTAAAACAAAAGTTTTGCAAACCTGCTGGGAAACACCCTCTCTTCCGGGAGGAGAGTAAATTGCTACAGCCATTCCAGAGTTTAATCTAATCACATTGCTGAAATGAAGTGTTGATGTGCTTTATGACTTGGCAGAAACACCCTTGGATATATACCTCATTCAGTACGGAAATGCAGGTCAGTGTGGAAATGTTGATCAATAAATGCTTAATTTAGTTGTTTCTGTCTATCAACGTGGATGAATAAATGTTTAATTCAGTTGTTTCTGTCTATCTGCATATGAATGAAAATATAATATACAGGAGATTCATACAGTGGAAATTGCTTCAACATCCAGAGCAATCAATGAACTACTGTTATACAGAGCAATATTGATGGATTTTAAAAAAGCATTGAAGGAAAATTGTAAGAAACTACCTAAAATAACTTCATGGATATAATTTTCAAGGAAACACACGCATATATAAGAACATAGATTTTTAGTAAACGTATTTGACACAAGTATAAACAGATGTATATATATGCATGTATATATATATTTTATATACACACACATGCACATTTGTTTGTTTATTGAAATGTGAGCCTCAGAACAACCTACAAAATTGGTATTATTGTACCCATGTTGCAGAAGAAAAACTGGTATGGAATGTAAATAACATGAAAGGTCAGTCACATGTTCCTGAAAGGTCACTAATGTAACTACTATGTGTTGAAGCCAGAATTCAAACCTTGGCTATCTGGTTCCAGAATTCACAAGCTTAAGCACTACGTGTGCTTATTAGCAAATATCAAATATATTCGTGTGTACTTACAGGATGGAAATAGACACAGGGATGGATGATGATGACAGGACAATTATGTAAAACCAATTAGCGTCTTAAATGTGCTGATGAGAATGTTGTGATGCAAGTAACTCAACTATGTGAACCTAAAGAAGGGAAGAAGAGGGAGAGGAGAGGAAGGAGATGTGGGGGAGGAAGGAGAGGGGGAAGGGAAGGAGGAGGAGAAATAATAAAAGTATTGTAAGGATTTGAAAAGTCTAAGTTATTGGCATAAATATTGTCAGTGAAGACCAGGATCCAACTTTTCTTTTATTCATGCCATCTACAGGTGAAATACATCAAAGTGTTAATACATAAAGTACTTTAAGTCAAGTTTGGGGGATTAATTTGTTTAAACCTTACTGAATATCTATTATTTGTGTTTTACTATGCAGTATAGAGAAGAGATTAAGCAAATGCTCTGTCTCTTATTGCAGTGTGATATTAGACAAAGTATTTATCTTTGTCAAAATTTTTCATGCCTAGGGCTGGCCGAGTGGCGCGGTGGTTAAGCACTGGCTTGGGAAGTCAGTGGCCCTGATTCAGGTCCCACATATGAGGGCCAGTGACACTGCCCTCAAAAAAAAAAAAAAAAATTTTCATGCCTAAATTGTACTATGTTTTAAGAGTTCTTTTTTGTAATAGAAATCACACTGGAATGATGCAATTCTTAAAATAGATTTAGTAAAGGGATTTTTCATTAATTGTTTGGTGGTATTGAATGCTTAATTTAGCTTTTTTCTCCCCCACCCCCACCCCAACAAAGTGCTCAGGAATTGGAATGAAGTCCATGGAATTGTGAAGGAAAGATGAAAGATAACCAGTACAGAGAGATTATTAAACCAATGAAACTAACTGAGGATCAAGGGGAGTAGAGATTTCTTTATCATGTCTAATTTACATTGTTTAAAGAATTATTATTTTACTGTTTTGTAATATACAACCACATAGTTAATTCTAAAAACAACCATCTACCCCAATAGTTATTTAACGACATTATATTATAGAATATAATTAATGAATTTTGACACATGAATAGCAAATGAAAGCTAAGTAATGACAGTAAATAAAAAGTAGTCTCAATTTCTTACTTCTGAGAAAAGAGATTTAAATGATGTATTCACAAGAAATGAATAGAAATATATATGCATAAAAGTTTAATTAGATATTTCTGCCTAACGAGAACATTTATTAGAAATACAGTTTCAGATAGTGACATTCATTTTGTTTTTTTCTTTGCTAGGTTTTGAGTGTTTCTGTGGATTTAAAATGCAAATGTGAAAATTATGTACTTTAAAACAGTTGGTCTTTCCTCTGTGGTCTTGTGGCTCTGTCATATTTTTATATTGAAATGACTAACTTATGGGACTTAAAAAAATTTAAAATATTACCTACTTCAGCAACAGTCAATAGAGGCCTAATAGTATCAAATGCCTGCAGGAAATGATTTTCTATCTGAAAGACTAGGTAGAGGTCAATGTTTGCTATTTTATAGCTTATCCTGAAATGGCCCCCTCTAAAGCCATGAATGTCCTGAGTTCATATGAATTTAAAATAAGGTGCTATTCCCAGAAATCATTAGTTCTGCTGTACTGTTTTCCTTTGAAAGGGTCCTGGATTTCAAAATAAATGGGTAGCCTTATGAAAATAAAAGCCAGTTGTGTTGCTGGAAATAATTATCCTCTCATGATATTTAACCAAAGCGTCTCTTTTATAAGGAATAATAGATCCAATTAATCTTATAATATCAACCATAAATATTTATGTAGAAGGTAAACCATTTTGCACGGATTGAGTTTTTTGAAAATAGAAGCCTACATTTCAAAGCACACATGAAGTTTTATTTCTGATTCTGCTGGAAATATGTCTAAAATATATTTTACATTTCTTACTCTTTAAACAGTATATGTTAATTTAATTACTTTGGGGAGTAATCAAGTGTTTTTTTTTGTTTCGTTTTGTTTTTTGTTTTTAAAGATTTTATTGGGGAATTGTGGGAGGGAAACAGCGTTGGGAATCGGGGAAGGGGAACAGACAAGTTGGTGTCCTTTTTGTTTTTCAGTCTAGTTGTGGAGGATGTTGTTTCACTGGCCCATGTTGGTATTATTGTGCTCTTTCCAGGTATGGCAGACCAGTCGCCGGCCTCTGGACGGCAACTCACAGCGGCTCTTGGCAGCTCACACTGGCTGCCAGCCACTCACGCTGGCTGCTGGCCACTCACTGTAGCCTATGGCAGCCCACTGCAGCAGGGGCTGCAGCTATGCTGACCCAGGGACTCACAGCAGCCCAGCTCCAGGTGGAGCTGCTGTTCACTATCTTAGCTATGGAGGAAACTAGGTGCAGCTGTTGTTCACCACCTTAGCTATAGAGGACAGTGTTACTGGCTTTCATATGTGGGATCCGAACCAGGGCCCCACTGCTCAGAGCTGGCGTCCCAAGCCAGCTTCTAACCAATATGCCACAAGGCTGGCCTTCAAGTGTTTTAAACAATTAACTTCTAGAGTAAATTATTGAGTTGTCAGGAAAGTCATGACGTACTTTGTCTATGTTTTTCAAAGGTCATTTATTTATATAAAGAACAAAGATCAATCAATGATATATTGCCCATTTTGTTTAATAACCTTTTGCCATTTTTCAGCAAGCTTCATAATTCCTTGTTCATAGAAAGACCCGTCTTTATTTGCGAAAAACTGAGCAAAGTGCTGATTTACAGCCTCATTTGAATTGAATGTTATAATACACAAGGAGTTTTGAAGACAGGAAAACAAGTGGTAGTCTGATGGTGCAAGGTCAGGCAAGTATGGTGGGTGTGGCAACACATCCCAACCAAGCTCCAGTTATTTTTGATGGGTGATGAAACTTGTGTGTGGTCTCACGTTGTCGTGATGGAACCCAACTTCTTTACAATTAACAAACTCTGGATGTTTCTGGATGATGGATTCATTCAAACTGTCCAATTGCCGACAGTACACATTCAACTTGATTGTTTGGTTGCTCTGTAAAGGACCAGATAGCAGATACATGAGGTGTAATCAAATAATATGGTGAATGTTTAAATAAAAAATAATGTATTACAGTAAAAGACACATTGCCATTAATCCCCCTCACTTCGAACACATTTATCCCACTGTTCTTGCCACTTTCTGAAGCAGTTCTGGAAGTCCTCTCTTGTGACCGTCTTTATTTGCACTGTTGTAGCTGCCTCGATGTCCTGAATCAATTCAAAACATTTACCTTTCATGGTCATGTTGACTTGGGGAAAGAGCCAGAAGTCAGCTGGTGCCAGATTTGGTGAATAAGGTGAATGAGGACACACCATAATGTTTTTGACAGATATTGCCATATACCAGAAGCGATGTGTGACACGGAGCATTGTCATGATGGAGGGTGATTTATAGCATACTTTAAAACACACCTTCTCTCAATCATAGCGCACACCCAACTGACTGCATCAAACAGGGTGAAACTTGCCACAGACTGTTATTAAGGTTTGATGAGCCACTTCCCATATTGAAAATCCCTGCCTTTCCATTGGATGGCACTTAGCAGTGGCATTTACTATATTTTGTGATCACAAAGGGAAATACTCCGTGTCACCCATTACTTCTGGTATGGCAATTTCTGTCAAATAAAAACATTATGGTGTGTCCTCATCCACCTTATTCACCACATCTGGCACCAGGTGACTTCCGACTCTTTCCCCAAGTCAAAATGACCATGAAAGGTAAATGTTTTGAATCGATTCAGGACATCAAGGCAGCCATGGCAGCATAAGTAAAGATATCCACAAAAGAGAACTTTCAGAACTCCTTCAGGGACAAGTGTGTTTGAAGCAAGGGGGCATATTTTTGGGGGGATTAATGGCAATGTGTCTTTTACTGTAATAATTTTTTTTTATTTAAACATTCACCATATTGTTTGATTACATCTGGTATATATACATATATTTAAAATTTCAATTTATAATACTCCATTTATAGATACATTATCTATACAAAATCTACTTATATTATTCACCCAAGAACATATCTACTCTACAAAGTAAGGCTGCAATTTGCCATTATTTATGTTCCCAGGGGATTAAATTCAGAGGCCTTATCCATTTTGCAAAACCTTGAAATGCATCTTTCTCATATATATATATCAACACTTCGCTTATATATGAAATTCCATTTTATGGATGTTTAAATGTGCCTGATCATGTATGATTCCTTATTTGCAGGTATGCAGCACTTATAACAACCGTGTACCTATAGAAATGGAGGAAGCTTGGTGTGTATAGAAGTGTTTCATCTGACAATGTCATAGATGTTCTTTTTCTGTCACTGACAAATGATTCAAGATTGCTAGCTTGGCATTGCTTTAAGCTGTGAGGAAGTGTGACTTTGTAGTATTTCTTTGCTCTACTTCAACACATTAATTTTTATATATTTTCATTTGCTTTATATTTTGTTTGTCCAACCTGGTAAGTCTGATGTTGACTAAGCATACAGATTTGCTATCAGTAAAATGTGTTTTTCAGTGGCATAACCAGTGTTCCTGTGTGAGCACACTGATGTGATATGATGGGAAATTTATTCGCTGGTTTGAGATAGTCAAATAAAATCTGTAGGTAGTGTCACAATCAAATTTGAAACAATATGTTGAACAATATCTGTTTCTAAGGAGTAGAACAAGTTGATAATATAGTGAACTTGTGATAATTTGACAGCATAGGTAGCTTTGGATAAGATTTCCTTGCATTGGCTATATCTTTTGATATACATACTCAAGTACATAAAAATGTTTCCTTTGTTTATTATTTCCATCAAATTAAATTTGATTGAGAGACATCCACCTGGGCAGGAAATTCAATTATGATACCTTGGACAGGACCTCAGAGGATTTTTTTCTAGAGAAACAACGAATACGGAAATATGGAAAATTCCCTTCCTTATTCATTCAAATTATCATTGTTACTGATCAGAACCTCATTTCCCAAATTTATGTGGTCGTTTGAAGAGAGGTGATTCAGCCTTTCCTGAGAAAAGAACTTCTCTCAATGTGGAAAATTTCAGTACCTGAGATCCAGTCTTTCTGGGTGCATGATGTAGCCATTTTCCTCTGAGAACCTGACAATCTCCTAGGGCTAGGCTTATCAGAAAAAAATGCAGGATGCCAAGCTCAACTTGAATTTAGGATAAGTGAGATATATATATTTTAGTTTGTTTAAAATATTGCACAGTATATATTTATATCTAAAATATATATATTGTTTATCAGAAATTAACATTTAACCAGATGTCCTGCCTTTTTATTTGCTAAATCTGTCACCCCCGCCTGTGACAAAAATCACTGAGTGGTACAGGACATACCATATGCCCAGAAATCAAGAAGAGTCTCCCCCTGGGTTTTGGGGGGAAAAAAACTCTACCCCTCTTTATGTCTGTCGTCCTGTTTCTCCATGGTAAACATTCCCTTCTGAAACACAGAACTAATACTTTCAAATAAGGCCAAGGTTGGCAACATTACACACTTACAGGTAAATGTAAGGGATCTGTGGTAACTATTATCAGTCAGTTAACAGGGTGGATGATATTCAGCTCCAGCCAGGTACATTCGGTTGGCCTCATGGGGCTGGATTTTCTGAAAGCCAAATCCAGTTTGTTTGTTTATGAGGAGTGGCTTTATGTCATGTCCAGCAAGACAGAGCAGTGGGAGTGCAGAAGGGATGGCGAAAGGTGAAGAAAGAGAGAGACACAAATAAGAGCAAAATGCAGTTGGTGCCAGGGGACTCCAGCCTCATGGACTGAGCCCCGAATCAGGCCTGACTGCTCCTTTTATTGTCTCACACATAAGAAAAGATCAATGTATATTCTGCTGTCTGTGAGTCTCATACCAGAGAACATAGCTCAGGGTCAAATCACCCATGCCTTCAGGGTGCCATTACTGAAGGTCCCGTGATGTTATTGTCATGCACCCCTTAAGAGACAGAAACTTCCTATGCCAGAACTTACTGATAAGAATGCACAGAGGACAGATATTATCACATCAATAGGTCATTTCACAGGCAGGCTGCCAGAACCTGAAACAACAGGTCTATGCCCTTTTTCCTCAACTCGCTGATTCCTCCTATGGCTCCCATGAAACTGTGCCTGTCTTAGGTTGTTCCTCCCTTGAGGAATCTTACCAGTCATTACTAACCAGCCATCTTTGGGGCTAAGTAGAGATAAATAGTGTAGGCATAATATTGAAGTAGTGATCTGTCTTTATGGAAAGGTGCATGGGGGCAGGCAGGTTATCGTGTGATGACAGCTTTATATTTAAATATTATCAGCAAATGAAGTACTTTAAAAAATAAAATAATCAGCAAGTTACCCTCAGCCCAAAGTTTTGAACTCTCAGTGTACTTTTACTAAAAACAACAATCAAGATTTTCTGCAAGCAGCTTGAGCTTTTAGTTCTGTAATAGAAACCTCACCTGAATTGAGAGAGCCCAGGGCTCTGTTATGAAACAAAACATAAAAAGACAAAACAAAACATAACACAGCTTGAGTGTCTTTGTGCAACAGTGTGATGAAGTATTATGTAAAAGATTCACTGACTTGAGAAGTTGAAAGAGAATTGTGTAGCATTACAGCTTTTTTTTCAAAATTGGCTAGTACTTGTTTTATAGACCTAGAAGATATCGACAGCATTAGAATGACCATGCACTGCCTCAGAAAAGCCTAGCTATTCTGAAGGGTTTTCAACTAATAAAACAAAGATAAAAATGAAACCATGTTACTTTAATCTTTAAATCATATATGAGTGATCTTTTCTTTCTGATTCAATAAGATGTTATTTTTGATTTCTAATTATGTCTTAATGACAGCATTAAACTAAAGTCTTCCATATTCCTCAATGTGTTTTGAAGGTTTATTTTTGCTATTTACAGAGTAATATCATTAGTTTTGGGGTGAAAGTCTAACCGTGTCACACTTTCCTCTGATATATAGAGTTTTCATAATTGTGTGGCAAATAGCAGTAAGCATAGCTTTCTTTTAAATGCAAATAGGACAAATCTAATTTCATACGTACATTGTGATAATCACGTTTGGCAACTGGACATAATGTGTGAATATTTTAAGTAGTTTTTTTCCTCAAAATAAGTAAAGGGAATTTAAGATGCTAGATGAGTATTTTGAAGAAATGGAGAGTGACTGGTTATTTAGGCATTTTTAGAAACCTGCTTTGAAAGTCAGTATTTCAAAGAGAACTCAACAACTATCTCTAACAATACAGAGTAAAAAAATAGCATAAAGATTTCAAAGTCAGTTGACTTTTCTTGAGCATGAGGCCAAGCTTCACTTGAAGAGACTCAATATCTAGTGAACAAGATAATGGCTTGGTAACCTGTTTAACAATGAAGTAAAAAGTAATTCTATGTTTAACTCCAAATACAATTTATTTCATTCATATTTTCATCAGTCATTGAGATATTACTCTACACCAGTCATTGTGCCAAATACAGTAGCACCCCTGGTGCCATCATGGGATTCAGATTTTATTGTAGGAGAGAGGTAAGTGAACAGGTCATTATAATCTTCTGCTAGTAAGTTATAGGGGAGTACTGGTTCCTATGGAAACACATGGGAGGCTCATCAAATACAAATCATATCCCAACTCTTTGTGATGGGGTTACTTTATCTGAGAACATCTCCAAGGGATATTGATTATTGAAACGTGAGACCCACAAAGGGGAGAGAGAAGATGTGTGGGTCTGTGTCCTTAGCATGGCTCAAAATATATTTTATCATCAATGCCGGAATACTTTTTAAGAGGGGACACTATTAATATTTATTTCGGGACATCAGAATTAACTTGATATACCCCAGGAAAAATAGGACATTGTGTCTGTCACCCCACGGATATTCCATTCCAGATCAGCTTGAGCATGAGTAGCTAAATCCTTTCCAGCATGCCAGATTTATTCTCTATTTTACAATACAATAGTTAAGTTGGAGTTTGAAATTTAAATACATGCTCCTATTACCCCTGGAACGTCACTTGGTATTATTCAATTTTAGTCAGAATAGTAAACACTTATAAGGTGACTGGAAGGTTATTTCTAACTGCAAAATATGATAGGTTTTCCTCATCCTGCAGACACAGGCTGTCTGGAAGTTAATCTTTTCATATGTCAGATCAAATCTCTACCTCTTCTTTCAGATGTCGGCAAAAGGCAAGCCTATTCTTTGAGGGTTCTCCATTCAATCTTAATGTGATGGAAAATGCAAATGCAGCCCACTACTGCAATAAAAAAAAAAATGCCAGCCTTGTATTTAGACTAAGGGAAAAGAAATAAATAAAGCTATTAACCGAGTTAGGAAAAGACTATACCACCAGTTCCTACTCATCTCAGCTTTTCAACACACCTGAAGTGTGTAATAGAAATTATTGTTTTACGCTTATTTTTTCATCTTTCTGAAACCTTACCAAATGTATCTGAAATGCTTACATATCCTTCAAAAGGAAAAGCCATTTATTAAACAAAATGTGGGTTAGTAACAATGATAGGGAAAAAAAGTTTGGCAGAAATGTGACTCTTCCATTATACTTGACACTTGCTTAGCAGTGTGATGTATGGTGCATTTAATAATAGCTAATGAGACTTTAATGCTTAACTACAAAAATGTGCATTTTATTGTAGGCATTTAAAGATGACATAATATTTTTTATTTTGAGTTTTAATTATAATAAATTATAACAGTCCTACTCAAATGAATTTCATGGACACTTTTCATAGTATGTGATTTATTTTAACATTCCATTTACAGGCAAAAGTGGTTATAATTGTTCCTGTTTAGTTGGTAGGTAAACTGAGTTATTGAAAGTGTGAGGCCTAAGGTCATAATAATTCACTTCCTCAGATAATAATTATTTCCCACTGTATCATCTCCCCAAAATGTTGTAGAATTTTTAAAAAATGCATTGTTGAAGCCATTTATTTTGGTAATGAAGGTGATAGTGACATTAGAAGATAGGCACAAAATATATCTTATTTAAGGAAAATACAACTATGACTGAACAGTTTCAGAACTTTGAAAAACATTTATAATAATTGTATTAAAAAAATAAATTTGTTGAAATTCAACATTTGATGGAATTTAAATTATTCATCTTTCATAAAAGTTGCCCAAAAGGGTCATTTACCAAATATTCAAAATTAACATCTGCTGGTAAGATATTTTTAGGGGATCACAAAGAAGGGAGAAACACTTCAGAGGCCCTAGAGTTCATTTATTTTCAGTGGTTTGGCAGCCCTTGTGTTGAGACTTCTCAACATAAAAATAAATCTCAGGAGAGCAAAATATTAGTCAACAATTTGTTTGAAAATATTTATCAAACAGCTATTTTTGATAAGCATATGTACAGATGAATTTATAAAAACCATAGATATGCAAATATCTTCCTGCCATTTAGAAGCTAGTGATTCCTATTGAAAGTTATAAAAGAGGTATGATAGTATTCATTTTGTGATGGTTAATTTTATGTGTCAACTTTTCTGGGCTGCGTATGCCCAGATATTCGGTTGAATACCATTCTGGGTGTTTCTGTGAGGCTGTTTCTGGATGAGATTAACATTGGTATTGGTAGACTCAGTAAAGCACATCGCCCTCCCTAATGTCTGGCTCCATCCAATCTGTTAATGGCCTGAATAGAACAAAAGGTGAAGGAAGAGGGATTTGCTCTCTCCACATGATTGTTTTCAAGTTGGGATATCAGTCTTCTCTTGCACTTGATGGAAGCTTACACCAGTGAAAGAATGTTCCCTTGGTTCTCAAGCCTTTGTACTTAGACTGGGACTATACCAATGATTCTCCTGGGTGTGGCACTTGCAGACAGCAAGACAGATCTTGGGGGACTCCTTACCATTTCAAAATCATGTAAGCCTTTTCTTTATAGTAAATCTCTTTATATAAACAAATAGTGTGGGTTCCATCCTGACTAGACTCTGACTGATACAGCCTCCTTTTATCCATTACAGCCTATTAAAATTAATTTTTCTAACCAATTTCCTGTTATTGCTAAAAGCATAAAATATTTTAAATTCAGCAAAATACAAATCATTTTACCAATTTCCTGTTAATGTTATAATACTTTAACTCCATTTACCCCCTCATTTTTTATTAATATATTATTCTTCTCCTGTGTTAATTTCCATATATCTGAAACCAGATAGCATATCATTTTCTCATTTTGTATAGTCATTAATCTTCTATATTTATCCACATATTTTTACTTTTTTTTTTCTACTAGCAATTTAGTGTTTCCTGTTGAGATCATTTTTCTTCTTCCTGAAAAATCTCTTGTTAGTATTTTTTTAGCAGAGCTTTTCTGGAGAGGAATTCTCTGTTTTTGTTTTTCTGAAATCATTTTCATTTACCTTCATTTTGTAGTGACATTTTAATGAGTACAGAGTTTATGGTTGGCTGCTGTTTTCTTTGATCACTTGAAAGTGGACTTTCCATTATATTCTGACATTTCTAATTTCTCAGATTTTTCTTTGCCTGGAATCTTAGCCCTATATTTTTACTGCCTCAGTAGCTGTCTATTTATTTTAATAGAATTTTCTGGTTCATTCTTCAAACATTTCATTCAAGAACAAAAACTCACAGTAGGATCACTATAAATGAATAAAGTGAAGTGAATACAGTTTGATTTTTTTTTCTTATTTTCTGGTCTAAATATGTAAATTATGCTGAGCAGTACTAAATATATAAGGTCTTCAAAAGACAAAAGAAAGCAATGAAAATATACTTTTATATAATATACTGGAAACACATCTTTTTTTTCTATTGATATGTAAAACACTAATTTTTGTCTTAATAAGTAAAATGTGCTTAGGAAACATGTATTAATTGTAACTTTTCTCCACCACTATGAAGGTCTTAATGCGAAATCCCTATGGACAGTAAACATCTAACTGAAAAATTGAAAAGACCTAATTTATTTCAAATAGCTTAACATTTTCATTATTACAGTTGATACAAAAGTGAATCAAGAACTCTTAATACCGGAAAATAGAAAATTGCTGTATGGGTGCGTGGTAGTGACTAATGGAAAAGAGTTGCCCAGGAAACAGATATTTTAGATTATTTTCATTTCCAGTGCTGTTAGGCAAATCTATCAAGCTTCTCCCACAAAAAAGATACATCTTTTTAGGGTACATAGCTGATATTTGGGGAGAAGCTATCAGGGAATTTGCATAAAGAATACGCTACTTAATAGCCATCATTTCTGATTCCAACTCTGGCCATCCTACCAGGAAATGTTCTCCCCCACAGCATATCTAATCTCAGTAAATACAAAACACAGACATTTAGATACTCAAGACAAAAACCAAACCATAGAGCCTTATTTGACTCCTCTCTTTTTCTGACACTATGTCTAATGCATCAACTTATCCTGAAGTTAAAGACTTCTGGATATTGATAAAGAGAGTTACCACTATTGTGTGTCTTTAATGGATGTTGATAACAAAGACTTTTGTAAAATATAATGTATACTAGAATAACGAAACTGTATTTGTAACTGGAACCTGGATAGGGCCTCTTACTTTAGTAAAATATCACTTGATAGAGTTTGAAATAATTATTTTATTTTTCAGGGAGATGAAGCAGTTTGTTCACTTTGCTAAAGGTTCCAATGCCCTTTTGTTAAGCAGCTTACACATAGGACCTTCTGACTGTACGAAAAATGTGCATTTATGTATCAGAGCCCATACAAAAATGCTATGCTGTTCTGAAATGCTTTAATTGGTTCTACTTTTAATTCAGAAAAACCCTTGGCATTTCCTAGAGCCATAAAAGTGTTGGGTCTGAAATAAACAGTTTATTTCTTAAACAAAGCATGTGGTTTAATTTCCCTTTTACTTTCTATTTCATTAAAGCAAGTTCTCAGTCTAGGATGTCTTCTAATTATTATTTAATGAGTTTCATTATTGTATTTATTGTGCTTATCACTTATGGAAGTAACTTATTATTTGCCCTTATAATGTATTTATTTCATAAGATGTAGACATTTCAATTAATTTTACATGGTCTTTAAGGTTTCTTAGATTGGGTAAGGTATGTTTTCCAATGGACTATATTTCACTTCAAAGATATTAAATATTTCAAAGGATAAACATCTACATTTTTGGAGTCTTAAATTTAAAAAAATCACATTTCTTAAAATGCAAAAAGAAAACCTGAAAGTTGTATGATATCCTGAATGAATTATATAATTGTGAAAAACTAAATATGATACAACAATGACTCGGCCTTGGTTTGTTTGGGGGAAGAGGAGAGGGGGCATGTACAAAATTAATGAGAAATGCATGCTTTCTGATGGAGATAATTAATATTTCACTCCGCCCCATTCCCTGTGGCAATGGAACTAGGTTCTGTTACTGTGACCAAGAACACTACAATGCAAATGGTAACTTTAAAGTCGGAGACCTTACATTTATAGATGATTTCTTAACTTGAATTACTTGTCCTTTTCATGCTGAAAACTATTTAATGGTCTTTAGGAACACATTGAGGCATTGTCTCAAACTACTGTAGAAGAACAGGATGAACGATATGGGAAAAGGTTATGTAACATGAATAGTTATACAGGCTTTTAAATTAATTTAATGAATGCCACAAAGGGACAAAATTAACATTAAAATGGAAAAGAAACAAAATAAAATGTAATAAATAAAAAATATCTTAAGCCGATAAAAGACATGTACCTTTGAATTAAAAGTCCACATAGAATGCCAGCTAGAATTAATCCTTTAAAAAATTTCCACCTAGGTAAATTCTGATAAAATTTAGAACCCTAAAATTATGCACAGCGAAAATAAAACAATATCTATAAAGAGTACAGTTTAGATAAGTATCCATCACAGTTGCATACTAGAATATATTAAATATAGATTAAGTACATGTCTTCTAATTTCTGAGGAACAAATTTTTGAATCTAGAATTTCAAACTCTGTTAAATTCTCAGTGTGAAAAATATAGATTGTTTTAGACATAAAAGTAACTAGGGGATATGTTTCCAAAATATTTTTCCTGAAAGAATTACTCAAGTTTTGAGTGAGACAAATAGAAAAACTAAATAAAGCAAAAGATCAGTTATCAGTAATGTTCATCAAAGCTAGAATTCTGACAAGGCAGGTGTGTACAGGAAAGTAATTCTAAGAATGTGAATGGATTTAGCTGTGGATGTGAGAGAATGATTACTCTAGCTAGCCAAATGGGAAAACTGTGAAAGACATTCTTGAGGTTTTATACTGCCTGAGTCAGGGTCTACCCAGGGTGATCCATAGAATAAGAATCAGAAGCAGAATTTTTAGCAAGAAATTCAGATTTGCATGTGGCCAGTGTTATGCCTTCCTTGAACCTAAAGTATGGTAATAGGTAGAAAAGTAGGAAACCTAATATTAGAATAGAAAAAAGAAATCTACTGCCTTGCTTCTAATTCTCTGAGTGTTCTCTCAACTTTCCACACCCATTCCTTGTACAGCATTTTCTCACAGGGGTCTTTATATAGGCTTTGCTGGGGTGCTAAGGGGCTTGGGGGTTGGGCCCCAGGAGCCCAACTTTGTTAGCCAAGATAGTAGTATGCAGAAAGCAAAGTAGTTTAAACACCTTGGCCAGAGACAAGACAGGATGAAGAATTCACAGATAAGTAAAAGGAGTACCAGAGCGGGAACCACCTGAAACACATAAGGCAGGTCCAGGTTGATGACTATGGAAATGGGTTGATGAATGTAAATCATCCTTTTAAGCTGGTGAGTATGTGAGTGTGCCTAGCTTTAAGGGTTGGAGATAGTGTAGTCACTTCCTTAACTTTCCATATTCTGCTTCCTCTATCTGAAAATAACCTTCCTCTACATAAACCTAACTAACACTTTCTTTATTCTAGGTTCCCTATCGCTTGTAATCATGTCCAGAACTTCCTGGATATTCCTTACAAGGACCTTAAACGTTCTTACCCTGTTTTTCTTCTGCTGCCATCATATTTAATTCATTCATATACTACAGCACTTAATATATGGTATTGTAGGTACTGATTTTCTTTTATAAATTTTCAAATTTGCCCTAATTGCAAAGTCTAATTTTCATTTCTATATTCCAACCACTAACTCAATTCTTGGAATATCCTAGAAAATCAGAAAAAGTTAAGTGAATGTTGAATTAATGGAATCGACAGAGCAATCACGTATGTATGATCATTTTCAAAATTATGTTTATTAGACAGAATTGTAAAGAACTATCCTTATTAGATACCTTTTGTTTTTTTTAATTTAAAACTTAGTATGAATAATTACATTACTTTTAAATTTGTTTGCACCAAATTAAAAAATGTTCAATTTTATTAGATTCATTATTGGGTAAAATTTTCCTCAGTAATTCAGAAAACTGGGCTGGATTTCCCCAAACATATGCTGGTTGTTGCAAAATGCTGCTGAGCTAGTGTGCCTACGTGGAGGTATCTGACATTGGGTAGGTATGTACAGTGGCAGAAACTGATCCACCGAAAAATTCCTTCCATATAAACCCTACATTGATTCTTCATGTTCTAGTAATAACAAAAATAAAAAGTGCTAGTGCTTGAAATTAAAAAATAGTGAACCGCTTTCAAAGACCAAAGTGAAAATTTTAGGAGGACCTTTTTGAATGATAGCAAATTCCTTGTTAACGGCAAATAACATTGGTATACTTAATGAAAACCTTTCCTTTATTTCTCTTTTATTTCTCTGTTACTTATGGCAAACAAAAAAAATTTATAAAAGTTTTCTAAATACAACTTGTGGAAATTATATGCATGGCTTAAATTTTATAATTGCTTTTGAGTACTCCCAAATAGAACATTCAGAGATTTTCTTGGAAATAATAGATAACAGAATGACCTCTTAGTTTTCACATCTTGTTTGAAGACAGGTTTTGAACAATGTCACCAGTGGTACTTTATTAGTGTTATTCTAAGTAACCAAATTACTATAATTTATATTGATCATTTCCACAAAGTTGCTGAATTTATAGTTTTGGTAGATGTGTGTGTATGTGCTTGTGTGTTTGTTACGGGGAGGTCTGCATGAAGCCCCTTATGATTTTCTATATAAAAATATCATGTCATTTGTGACTAAAGACAGCTTTACTTCTTCCTTTCCAGTCTGGATGCATTTTATTTATTTTTCTTGCCTGATTGCGCTGACTAAAACTTCCAGTACAAAGTTGATTTACGTGTGAGAGTAGACATCCAAGCCTTTTGCCTAATATTAGGGGGAAAGCATTCAGTTTTTCTGTTAAATCATATAGTAGTTTATATTTTTCATAGACACCATTTATCAGGTTGAGGAAATTCTCTTCTATTTCTAATTTACTCTAAGATTTTATCATTAATGGGTGCTGGCTTTTGTCAAACACTTTTCCTGTGTCTATTGATCACATGAAGTTTTTGTCCTTTATTCTACCAATATGGTGCATTATATAAATTGATATTTTCTGATCTTAAACTAACCTTGCATACCTGGGAAAAATATCACTTGGTCATGGTTTATAATTCTTTTTATGTGTTGCTGCATTGGGTTTGCTACTATTTTATTGATAATTTTTACAACTATATTAATGAAAATGATCTCTATTTTTTTTCTTGTAAAATTTTAGTCTGGCTTTTGTATCAGGGTAGTGCTAGACTTGTAGAAGTATTCCCTCTTTCTTTCCTGGAAGAATTTGTGAAGAATTGGTATTATTATTTCCTCTTACATTTTTTGGTATGCTTCTTGAGGGAAATATCTGGGCCTAGCCATTTTTTTTTTTTTTGGTGGGATGGTTTTAAATTACTAATTGATTTTCTTTATGTGATCTGTTTATTATATATTTGCAAGGTGATAAGCAGTTTGTGCCAGAATATAAATCATTCCCTGTTTCCTTCTTTGCAATCAGTTTTGTTATGAAAAAAAAAATTAAAAGCCAGCTGAACTAAACACCGTGCTTAATGAAGTAATCAGTTTATAGCCTGGTGCATGCTCATTATGTCATCACTGGCAGTAACAAGTATTTCATGGGTGAGGGCCTGCCCATGGACTATGCTTAGTAGCAACAGTCTACAGTCTGAAAATAAGATAAATCAAAACACTCTGGCAATGACTGGATAACCTGAACTACTTAAAGCAAGAAAGGAAGGATTTATTATGTTATACTGGGGTGCATCACTGTCTTTTTCAATTTGGTCTGCTAACAGAAATACCATCATCTAGAAGGCTTATAAACAGCAGAAAATGATTTCTCACAGGTCTGCAGTGTGGGAAGTTCAAGATCAAACATGCTGACAGATTCAGTCTGGTGAGGACCCACTTCTTGGTTCGTAAACGGCCAGCTTTTCACTATAACCACACATGGTGAAAGGGGCAGCGGATTTCTCCGGGGTTTCTTATATAAATAAGCGCTCCACCCTCATGACTTAATCACCTTATAGAGTCCATATCCAAATACGATCACTTGGGGGATTAAGATTCTTTTGTTGTTGTTTGTTTGCTTGTTTGTCTGGTTTTACCTTTTGACCTTTTTCACTCATTCTGCTGGGAATTAGAATTTAACATGAATTTTGGGATGAGACACAAGCCTATAGCACTCATGGAACCTAAGGAATAGGAATATGGCCAGGTCTAAGGTAGGGTCTGGAGTAATGAACTGGAAAGTCCTAGTAACAACCCAGAAAATACATTTTCTATCTCTCTCATTTTTTTTTTCCTGATCAACTTTCTCAACCTCTCTTTCAGATGGTACAATGTAGCTACTTCAAAATTCCCTAATTTACATATTTTGGATTCATCCCAGCATAGATAGATGTCTATTTGTCCCTATGATGATAATTTCTTACAAATGGACATTATCATATAGTAGAACATTTAGGGGGCTCCAACAATGAGGATGCAAGAGGCATGTATCTGAGAAGAGGATCTGGCAGGCACTTCAAACGTGTGTCCTATTCATTCTCCATTATGATTCCTCTTAAAAATTATTTTAGGGATTAGTCTGAAAAACTTGTGGTACATTACTCTGAATGTGTCCAATGTAGGTAAATCTTTCAGGGTAAAATTCACTTTTTAGACAGTCATATTTATTTTTACTTAAACTTGTCATTTGAATCCTTTGAGTTATCAGGCTGGGTATATAACCCTTAGCTAAAAAATAAGGCTATAGTATGATTTTCCTCTGTTGTTAATAAATTATTTGCAGAACTTACTAAAGAAGAGTCTCAAAACATCTGAGTGCTAGAGAAATATATAACCCCTAAGTACATTGTTTAAAAGGGTATTAAGATATATGTATCCTTATTTGGGAAGTTGAACAATTCACTCTAATTTTGTCATTCTGTATGCACGAACTTACAGGTCACAAATAGTAGATGAGAATAAACGGTGCTTAATTAACAAAAGGGAGTTAATTAAATTTGTTTAAAAGTATGTATATATATGTATATGTACATATATGTGTATACAAATATATAACTATGTATACACATATATACTTCAGCATAACAAAGACACTCCTATTACTGAGGACATTTCAAAGGTTTCAGGAGTTGTCTTCCAGGAACTGGGAACAAAGATACAATACATTTTTCATTGTACCACAGAAGTCCATTGCAATTCTTATACGTGTTCCTTTCTAAGCAGGATATATATTTTTTGTGTGTGTGGCTTCTTGAAAGAATTTCTTTTTCTTCAGTTTTCTTCAATTGGATATGATATGCTTTTATCATATGATATGCTCAAACCTGTGAGAGTTTTGGTCTTTATACTGTTTGGTGTTCTCTCAATTTTCTACAGTCACAACTTGGTGATTGACATTAATTTTTAAATGTTTTGGGCCATTACTATTTCAAATATGTCTTCTTTGTTGGTCTCATTTCTCCTTCTGGTATTACAGCTACACATATATTATACCTTCTGAAATTGTCTCAGTTTTTGGATATTCTTTTTTAAAATTATTTTTCTCTCTGCATTTTAGTTTGGGAAGCTTCTATTGACTAACCTTCAAGCTCATCTGAGTGAGTTAATTCATGTAAAAGAAAAGTTAGACTATTGCACTATGGTTCTATTTATATTTTACTGTCTACGAGGAAAAAACAGTCGAAAACACTACTGATTTACTTCATCAATTTATGGGTTCAGAGAATTAAATGCATACAAATTTTCCAAACTCTAAATGGTTATAGTACAACACATGTTTTATTAGTGTGCTTAGCAGAGAAACTATAGTATGGAAATATATAATAATACAACAAATATCTGATGCTTTTATCAATGAATTAAAATTAGTATGCACATAATGAATACATACACACACACACACACACACACACACACACACACACGCATGTACACATTTCTTAACTAAATTTATCCAGCAGGAAAGAAGAGCAGATTTCCAAATTTGGAACCCAGAGAGTTTAAATCCTTATGCAGTAGATGTATGGTTAAGTTCTTTTCTCCCCTCCGCCCCCCAGCCCATTTATGGATCTTTGGATTAATTCATATTAAAAAGGCCAGAATAGAATGGATTTTATTTATTTATGAAAAGTCTCAGTAGCAAAGTTCATGTTTCAAAAAAAAAAACTAAGAGGAAAGTATTTTCAGATGCTGAACAATCAGCAATTTAAGCAAAATCTGTCAAAACCAGATGTTGTTTTGACAAACCTTCCTAAATAGACTTGTTTTGCATTCCTATCTCTGGTTTCAAACTAACACTACAGTGAAACAATGTAGTCTTCTCTAAAGAGTAGACTCTTCTGTAGTGTGTAAATTTGGAACAAAAAGAGGGGAGCAGACAAAATAATACAATTTCATTGTCAATGAATTGAATTTGAGTTAATTCATTTATGATTCATACCCAAGATAATTATGATTACTTTAAAAGGACATAAATAATAATCATATTTTAAAATTCCTTCTCTAAATAACTTTTTGGAGGTCAATGTTTCTTTTTCATGTTTGAATTATACTTAATTTTATGCTTAAAAAGCCTGAACCCCTGAAAATTTCCTCAATGGAGATTCTAGTCTATACCAATTACTTCATATTGGAAAGCTTAGGCAAAGAACTGGAACAATTTAAAAATTCTGTTAGTAACCAGAGAAAAAGGATAAGAGAAAAGAGCTCTGCATGTGCAAAGCAGGCACCTGATTGGTTATTTTTTATTGAGGTACAAATTATCTTGGAGAAAATAACATCATGGTATTGGCCAGGTTAGTTGAGCATTAATTTTGAAATTGAAGAGAACCAGAGTATAGAGGCAAGTGTTGCTTAGAAAGTTCAGCAGGCTGTTAGAAGGGCAAGGCCGGGGAGTGCTGGAAGTAACTGCTCCTTCGAGTGGCAGATAGGCTGATCTGACAGGGGGCTTTCACACTGCAAGGACAGGGCAGTGAGCTCAGTTCTGCCTAGAAGGCTGATAATTAAACCAACAGCAAGTCACAAATACAGCTCTGTCCTTTCCAGGCTATAGACAGAGATGAAATCTAAGAGGCTTACAACCAGAGTAACACTAAAATATATCAAAATTTCTAGGACACTGTTCAAAGAGAATTGTGAAGAAGTTTAGATTTTTGTACAGGCTCAGGGAACAGAATTTAGAACCATAATTAAGTTTTTTGAAGAAAAAAATAATAGCTTAGTAGTAAAGTTTGAAGAATTTTTATCTGTATCTATTAGAGAAGTATTGTTCTAAATGATACTTATCTATTATCACTTGTAGCTATTTAAGTCATCCTGCTACATTTCAATGAACATTTTGTCATTACAAAACAAAGTTGGTATTACAATACTATGTTTTGTGACATACAGTTGGTTTTACCTGTATTCCAGGCATAACTTTTACTTATTATTGAACTTGACTTTTTTGTAACATTTATTACATAAATTTAAAACCTAGTTGAAGAGCTGTAGGACATACATTCAAATAAATACGCAATTATATGAATGTCCTTCAAAATCATTTATGAAGTAAATTTAATGATATAATATGATTTTTATAACTCTTGAAACATCTAAGAATTTCTTTGTATTTGCCAACTCAGAATTTAGCATGTCTACATTCCAGGTCTCCACAAGCAAACGTTATATCTTCAAATATCTAAATATGGAACTTCAGCATTTGCTTATTTCCATGGTATAAACACAGTATCACCAATTTCAAGCTATCCATAAGTCATCACTGAGTGCAGAATTGGGAAGAAATACATACACAGTTGAACACCATTACACAGTATTTCCATCTTATAGATATAATAGATGTAAATAAGTTTAAGAGAATCAAAAATAGTTAAATGTAGTAAAACAATTAGGAAGTGATGGTTTTTGAGTATTATTATAATTTTAGTATAATTATTTAATTGTAAATTTATATACTTTATTTTAAATAATTTCTGTGTTTAATAACTGGCTCAAAAAATTTCTTGGAATTTAACAATTAGCTCTCAAAAGTTTGTAGCAGCTGGTTCCAACATACCACTAGCTATCTCCACAAGCCTTTTTGTGCTTCCCTTCCTTTCTTTCTATATGCACATTATGATGAATTTGGAATTTGCCTAAAATATCCCCTCAAATCATCAGCTGTCTCAATAATACCCCCTTCATTTTGCTATTTCCAGTATTCATAATTTTTTTTGAGCAATCAGGATGTTCTCATACTATATGAAGCCAGCACAGTTACACATATCAACTAATTAGAGCTGCTAGCTGATTGAAACAGCTGCTTCTCCTGAATAATCAGTTCATTGGATATTGATACTTTGCCAATAAATAATTTAAAAAGGCATGTCATGGAGTCACCATTTGGGTAAATATACAATTCATTATGTACATATAGGTAAACTAAACAACTCTATCTTGATTGAAAACAAAAATAGTTTGTATATAGGGTCAATCATCAATAGAGGGATAGACTCTTCATGATATAAATGATTGACTCAATCTATTTGCTTTTTGGAATTTTCCAGGACTTAAAACACTCACAGCCATTTGGCTAATAACCTGCTGCTTCAACTAAATAGGAGTGTCAGAATCTATGAGTTATAATGTAACATCAAGGAGTATGATGACAGTTATTCTCCAGAGGATGTTTCAAAATCACAATGAAGTAACAAGCAATTTGTTGAGGATCCTTCCCTGCCAGTTGCCAAAGCATTAGCTTTCCATCTGCCAGGCAATGCGATTGCATTTCCCCAGTGAACTTTTTGATGGCAACTTTCAAGAGACTAAATCAGTACTTTGTGAAATCTTTAGGAAATCATTTTGAAGACTATTCATTTCCTTTTTAGATATATGTTGGTGGCCTTTTTTTCTTGTTGATTATTTATTTATTAATTTATTTTGAGATTTGGATTATAAAGGGTTATTTTGGCTTTTTAAAAATTATTATTATTATTCACAGATGTACAAAACATCTTGTTGATTATTTATGTGTACTTATTTGTTGTATCCTCTATGAGATGATAAATGGCAACACTACTAGACACTAAAACAATGTTTTTTTTCCACTCAAGCAATTGAAAGCAATGCCACATTATATTTATTCCACTTAGAAATAGCCCAAGAGAATTGGTATTGTTATGATTCAAGTTTCAGCAAAAGCTTTATCCAGACTCAAGCATTTTGAAGACTAGGAGATTCATCGTGCATTCCTGGTCTGGGTTTGCGTGTTTACAATGCCTGATAACTTCCATCAGTCTCCACTAATTCATAGCTGTGATCTTTGAAACTTATTTGCAGTGTATGCTAGGAAATGTACTTCCTGTCATGGTTTTCCTGAAAATGCCTTTTATTAAATGTTTTCTAACATCTCAAACACACTAGAGATTAAGCCAATGAGCCTATCTCACTGGTTAGAAACTTGGTTGATAAAAAATTAAGGCTGCTAAAGCAGTTCATGTCTACTTACACATTAGGAGACCATATTTCTGCCAGGTAGACTCTGGTAATATTAACTTGAGATAAGGAGCGAGTTCAGAGTGGTGAATTTTATAAATTAATAACCCCAGGCTAACACTGTTAGGGTTTCGTATGCAATGAGTTTGAGAGAGTTATGAGGCAGGTTTATTGTTTTAATAAATAATTACAAACAACTGGCAGTTTCTAAAAAGTTCTTTAGTCTCTACATTCTCCCTTCACTCTGCTCCTTTCTTTTTTTACCCAAAATTACTTTAGATGTTCTTGATCTCAGAGAGTTATTAATGTTTGTTAACTTTAGCCCATTTTTATAAAAACAAAGGAAATACTCTTATATTTTTTCAAGACAGATGCATAATTTATAGCCAATTGGTTTGGCCTAATTTCTTTTAGACAGAAGACATGCTTATTTGTGTAGTATTTTTTATTTCAAGCAAACAATTAAATTATTTTATTTAGGGCAATAGTGGCCGCAGTGACAAGTAAGTGTGTATGATGGCTTAATACACAAGATAATAGCTTATTTCTCACTTTTCTAAAGTCCTAATTAGTGGATGGGTGTTCTCTAAGATAGAATGTAACCCCTCCTATCTTGTTGGTCTACCATCATTAACATATGGCTTCCAAGATCATTTTGCCCACCTGCTAAAAAAGAAAGTGCATAAAGAATCCTACATAGAAGTCTGGGAAGTGTAAACCTCTACTCACATTCCATTGGGAACTGAGTCATCATGACTACATGTAACCAAAAGGTAAGTTAGGAAAACTAGCTCAGTTTTGTTCATGAATTTAAAAAGAAATGTATCTGGTAATTAGCTAGCTATCTCTACCATGGTATAATATATAATAATAATAATAATAATAATAATAATAATAATATGTCACTATGAGACCAAATAATGCATCCTATAAAGTTTAAAATATTAATGGTTGTCAGTATAGTGAAACAATGCTTAATTGTGGAAGCCATAATTCTAGATAAGAAAATAAACAAAAAATACATTTCCTTTTGTTCACATGAAAGTGAAAGATAAATTCTTTTGCACTGATATCTATTCATTCACTTATGCATTCAATAGATCAATAACCAGCTTTCATATTTTGTCTTTTTTTTGTCTATTTCATCACTTTGTTTCCAATAATGAACAATGTCTCAGCAATCTTGAAATCATTAAACTTATATACGAGAAAGATTTATAGTACCACAGGCTTCAAATACAAAATACATCTCTCTATGCAAGGTAACACATTTCTGTGTGTTTGTTTTCTCACTCATTTCAGTTGCATCTTTAGAGTTCTTAGACAGATTCAATGATAATAACAAATAATAAGTTATGTACAGTGCCTTTAGTTTGAAACTCTTTCCAAATATAGTTTCAATTGGTATATAATTTACAGAAACTCTTTTTTTCAAAGTGTCTTATCATTAGAGGTAACTTCACTAATACTTTAATATAAATTTAATGCTGTTGCAAGTCCTGAAGGAATTTAGTATGCTAATGTTGTTTTTCTTAGATTGCCAGTCTTACCTGTGTTTTAAACCAGTATAGAGGCTTTCTATACTTAGCACAATAAATAACAGTTTCACACACTATTAGAGAATATTATTAAGATACATAAAATTATAATTACAGTCAGGAAAATTAATTACCAAGAATAGAAAGAAGATGTTGGGCATTTTATCTTTAGCTGCTGATTTGGATGCTCATAATAACTGACATTTATTTCATGACTTGAGGAAAAGGATTCCTAACTATTCACTGTATTTCTATTTTTCATATTCCCCTACAAAGGCAATGAATTCAAAAAGCAACTAAGGATGAAACCTTTACAATATTCTTTCATCCATACATATCCAACATTGAATACATATCCAACGTTTTGCATATGTTTTATTTCCTTTGATCTGTCTGGTTTGTGGTTAGACGACATATCTCCCAACCTGATCAAATGGCTACAGATGAATCAAATATTATGGGCAGAAGCTGTAGTGGATAGTAGTGAAGATGCTGATTGGACAACTTTGCTCATAACTGACTGTAGTAGACTGAATAATGCCCCCAATATGTCAATGTCTTAATTCCTGGAATCTGTGAATGCTTCCTTATATGGAAAAAAGAACTTTGCCGATATGATAACATTGAGAATCTTGAGATGGCAAATTACCCTGGATTCTATGGGTAGGCACTAAATATAACCACAAGTGCCTTCATAAGAAGACCAAAAGGGCTGGCTGAGGGGCACGGTGGTTAAGCGCTGGCTTGGGAAGCCAGTGGTCCCGGTTCGAGTCCCATATATGAAGGCCAGTGACAGTGCCCTCAAAAAAAAGGAAGGGGCTAAAGAAGATTTGTCTACAGAAAGGTGGAAAGTAATGTGATGATGGAGGCAATGGAACAGATGAAGAGAAATTTGTAGATGCTATGCTGATGGCTTTGAAAATAGAGTAGGATGCCATGCGCCAAGGAAAATAGGCAGTCCTGCAAAGCCAGGAAATGGATTGTTCCCTAGAGCCTCCAAGACAAACCACCCTGCTGACAGGGCCCTGAGATTGATTTTGGATTCTGATTTCTGGAGTAATAGATTAAATCTGTGTTGTTCAGCACTGAGCTTGTAGTAATTTGTTACAGTGGCAATAGGAAAGGAACTTACTAGTGTATAACTGCCTCTATCCACACTATATGGGAAAGGCTGAGTAAAGTTCTTTCCTACTGCAGTGGCTTATTTCCATGCCATATTTACTGCTCAGATGCTTGAAAGGATTCAAACATCGAAGGTGATTAGCAGGTGTTTTTGCTATATTTGAGAATTTTATTGGCCAGGTGTTAAGGAAATATGGGGCTAGGGAGAGACAGGGGATTAAAGAAGAAAATCATGAGCAAAACAGACAAGACTAAACCACATTTTTAAGTTTGTTTGTTTGTTTGTTTCTGAACAAACAGATTTCCTAAGTGGTACTTCCCACAGAACCAATGTTTTCTTTATAAAATACACACCATTTTCTGCCAAATGTCCCCGTTTCTCTTTCTCTCTCTCTCTCAACCTCTCTCTCTCCTCTCTCTCAATCTCTCTCTCTGTCTTTCTGTTTCTCTCTCATACACACACACACACACACACACACACACACACACACACAAACACACACCCTTCATCTCTGAGAAAGTAAGTTCAATATCAGAAATAGCTGGGCCTCCATGTCTAATTTTATAAGTCGACATAAATTCCCTTAATCATTCTAGGGCTCCCACCACATAACACACTGGACATAATAGGTAGGCACCAAAAGTGCCCACACCCAGAATAACAGGTCAGAAATCCTGGAATTGTTGATTTTGAACTCATGTAGAGGATGGCATTCCTTGATTTCTTGCCAAGCTTTGTTCATGCAAAAGTTAAAAAATTCACAATTCCTGATGTCATTGATGATGTCCTTTAGCCATTTGCAACACCAAAAAGTTGAGGGTTGCGTTGCATCATCTACCACCAAAAAAGATGCACAGCACCTGGGAGGCCTCTTTTTGTTGTAAAGGTAACACACTCTGCACCTGAGAATACTGGATGAAATACAAAGCTGCCAGCCTTGAGTTAGGCTTGGAGGAGAAAAGGGCTCAGCAGCAGGTCAATGCTTCCAGGAAAGCAGTCCTGCTGCTAGGGCCATATGGCCTGCCAGATCTAAGGTGCCAGATGTGTCAGCAGTGGGAAAAGATGTTACGCATTTTTGATGAAAAGCCTGAGTGGGAGAATCACAGTGCAGTGCCCTGGGATTCAGAACAAGACTAAGCAACACACAGGAGGGAGTTATATACTTTCTGAGGAGCAAGAGAAACAGCTCCTGGCCTGTTAGTAGGCCTTAGTAGAGACAAAATACTTCACCATGTATCCACAAATACCCTTTCCTCCAAATAAGAAAAAAAAAACTGGACAGGCCCAACAGCAATATATTGTGGAATGGAAATGGTATATCCAAAATCTAGTCTGAGTAGGGCCAGAAGGCACTAATAAACTGTATGAGCCAGGTGCCCAGAATTTCCATATCACACACTATAGTTGCACAGGGTCCCTCCCTTTGCTAGTACCTATAGTCATAAAGGGATTCTATACAACTAGCTAAAAGAATAGGAAAAAATTCAAACTCTGTTTATATATACTTTGGTTGGATATCTGGATGTAAGCCAAATATGGATGACAGCTGCATTACAATCACATCGGTGACTTTGATGGATAGTGAAAAGGGTTGCAATGTATCTGGTCACCTACTCCCTGTATGAGAAGTGACCTGAGGTGAATATATGTAGATTTCTGAGCAGTAATCAACGACCTGACTTTTTGTGTGAGTGGTCTGGAGGGAAAAGGCATGGAAAATTAGAGGCAAGGAATTCTGGAGCAGAAACGTGTGGATAGATATTTGGTTGTGGACATGGAGTGGGAAGGTTTCTGTATCACACATTAACATTTACCAGAATATATTCATCACAAATGTGGCCTTTGAACAACCAAATAAACGAAATGGCTTGGCCAGTTTATGTTGACCTGCCTTCATCCATCAGTCACCATGAAACACGCACAATGGGCACATGAACAGAGTGACCACATTGACAGAGATTGATGCTACACGCGAGTCTAACAGCATGGACTGCTATTTACAACAGCTGACCTACCTACTGATGTCTCCAAATGATGACTCTTCCAGATTCAATGGAATCTAACAAACCAACCTTGAGCCTCAAGTTATGGCACTGTTCCTAAAGGAGACCAACTTAGTTACTTGGGTGCAAGTCAATTACATTAGTCCCCTTCCATCCTAGAGGTGCCAGTAGTTTGTCCTAACAAGAATAGTTAATTTTCGCAATATGGATTTGCCTTCCCCATCCACAGAGCATTAGCCAGCACTACTCTCTGTGGATTACAGAATACCTGGGCCATAGACATGGAATCTCACACAAAACATCATTTGACCAAAGGACCTTCATCACAAAAACAGAATTGTAGGAATGGGCCCATGCCCGTGGGATTCACTATTCATATTGTTGTCTGCAACAGAGACAGACAGACTCCTAGAAGGCACAGCAGAAGTGCCAGTTTCTAGACCATATTCTACAGAGGGATAGAGTGCCATTTTTCATTTAGCAATGATTTGAGAATCAAAATAACTGCATAGCTTGCTCTATATTAACTTGTCTGTAGTGTTTCACTATTTTTTTAAATCAATTTAACTTTAAAATTCCATAAAACACTTACCCAGGAAGATAAAAATGGTGAATTACTTTACTATTTATTCTAGAAAATTCCTGATAGACCCATTAACTTCACTAGAAGAACATTAAACAAGAATTTACACTCCAGACCCTTTTACTCCTTGTCTTGATATCTTCACCTTGAGGAAACATCCTCTAATTGTAAACTGTTATATTGTGATTCTTACCTAATCTTACCCAAGTTTCCACACTGAAAGCCCCACCTTAGAACTTCAAAATCTCAGTATCTAGTTTTGTACTAAGATTCTGTTAAGGTAGTACTCTTCTTTATTACAATAAGCAATAATCTCAGTTCTATCTTTTTAATAGGTTGTTTTGTTGATATTTTGGGAGCTGGCTTTCAACAGATATTTGTACAGAAGCTTTGAATATGCTTCATAATGAAATTGATATGTATACTATATAGACATTTATTATGTTTTCTTTAATTTTTTTTTCTTCCTAGTCTATGGTTCAGTATGTGTTAGGTATGAAATGTATAGATTAATGAATCTCAGATCCTAGTGCTTGTGTAGATGCAGGCCCTGGTTTTTCTAGCTTCCTTGGCAAACTCTACTTACTCCAGCCGGTGCTACTGAGATAAAAACCTTTGGTTATACTTACAATGGCACATCAAAAGCCATCTGAACATATGTAGGAAATAAAAATAAACATAAATAACAGGTGCCAGATACAGTTTTTCTAGGAATAGTGTTAGAACACATGTTATTTCTCACCTGCCTAACAGCTTTGCTGTTGGAAGATGAGTGGTTTTCTTTAAAGATGTACAGGAACTTCACAATTTCTACTTTTTTAATTTTAATAAAAATAGATGATAATGAACATTATGAATTTGGTACATTATCCATGAAAAACTCCAGGAGCAGATCATTCTCTTAATGTGACTTGAGATCATTTCTGCTCAGTGTTCATTTATACATTGCTGTGACTGGCCTTTGTACATCTGAGAAAGCCCTAAGAGATATAACATTCCATCCTATTATATTTGCAGATTTTTCTCAGTGGTGAGGAATGAAGAACTAATTGGTAAGTGGTTCTGATAACCTTTATCTAGACATTATCTTTTTTTAACCTAGGAAGGGAAAATTATATTAAAATTGAATAATCCATTTTTTTTCATTGTCAATGTAAGGAAAAATAATACCTCAATTATCAGGATTATCAAAATAATGCATGTAAATCCCCTGATCTAGTAATTTACAAAAGGAAAAAAAGAGATGCTCTACATATAATGAACCAGCTAATCTAAAATCAAAATAACACTAAGCAAATGTGTTGGTTTTTTTCTCTTGACATTATACCAATATATGTTAAATTAAAAAATAATAAAGATGAAAAGAGGACAGAGGTGATATGCTTTCTGTGATAGGTTGTTATATTTATCAGTTACTAGCTTAGGCCAGTAATTCTTAAAGCATGGTTCCTGGATCAACATCATCTGGGAAGTTGTTTGAAAGACAAATTATCAGGTTTGAAAAAAATCAAAATTCCCATGTATAAAACATTGCATAAAACATTATTGATATCTGTAATTCATCTAGACACATTAAAATATATATTTTGAATATGCAATGTTCTACAGATATATGGATATTTATGAATTCTGTTTTACAAAAATTAACTTATCTTCTTTTAATAAACTGGAAAATATTCTATAATCTTTTTTAGTTGTAATTTATATTTGTTTGCTTGTTAGTCTGCTTTAATTTTTCCAAAAATGTGTCCGAAGTCATCAAATATTTATGGATAATTGACTTACATTAGTGAAAATATTTAGTTTGACCTATCTGAATAAAACTGAATACAATATTGTTTTATTATTTAGAATCAATAAATAACTGTCCACTGATATAGATTTTAAAACATTGTTTCTAGAATGTTTCTGACATTTTAATATTTTATTCCTAAATAATAGCTACCTATTCATTAACACTGTTACCTTCAACAAAAATCAAAATCTCCATGTATAAAACATTGCATGAGACACCTGATTTTATTTCCATTAATATACTTTAAAATAAAGATGGTAAAAAAGGACAGCTACTATTGGCTTTCTTAATGAAGATGATGTCAGTGTATTAACTTAATTCTCATTTCTCTAGGGAGGAGACTGTACATTTTAAGCTGGTAGTTCTTCTGGACTTATATAATAAATCTACTTTAACATGCTCACTTTTCTGAGTTTTCTGCCTGCTATCTCAATACTTTGCTTAAGCAGTTTTGACATCTTTGCCTCATTTACTTGGTGCTTGCAAGTTTTAAAGAACAATTTCTTGAAACACATTAGGCCTTCCTCCAGTATTATTAATGCATTATTACATTATAAATGATGAGTGAGTGCATCTATATGAACAATTTCTGATCACCCTTTATTTCACCTTCCCTGTCCAGCACCCTCTAAATCCATTCCCTAACAACTCTTCAGATTCTTGTGTACATATGAGCCAGGATCTACAGGGCCCTTGGTGCATAGTCTCTACATAGCAGGAACAATGCTTTTCCACTTGAGCTCTGGGGAGACCTGACCATACCTATTGGTCTAGAAGCAGTGAGTGGAGGTGGAGACACATCAAAGGAGGCCAGGAACCATTTTTCCAGGCATTAACTTTAGTGAGATCTTCTCATCATCTCCAAGAAGCATGAGGCTAACTTCTATAGTAAGAAAGATGGAATCTTCCCAGCCTGCTTAGAGTATTCAGGGATATATTGGGATTCAAAGATCTCTGGTATCTCCACCTAAACATCCTGGCCTCAGGTTCCCATTTCTTCCTTATCAGGGCTCAGGCTTAGTATGAGAGATCTGTATGGCTGTAAAGTCAGCTTCCTTTGTGGCCAGCAATTCTTACATTTAAGACCCTGATTTTAACACATTATTACCTCCAGTTACAGAACATAAGGATTTTCTAAAATTCTGCCAAGGACACACTCTGGGTTTCACATTGTACTCCAAATTATTTGGCTTGCTAATCTATTCTGTTACTTTCTTTCTTGGGATGTCTGTGATGTTAATAATCATTAACAACACAATTGTATAATAACCATCATACTCATTTTTTCAAGTACTAGGGCTATTATATAAGCCACTGCTAACATTCCACCTGTGTTCTATTCTAATCCATGTTAGTAATTGCATTGTTCAGGATGCTATGAATTATTATTATTAACCTGTTATCACCAGCAAGGGCATCCTTGTTGACATACGTGGTTTGACAATTAAATTCTTGAACTCATTGCTACGATGTTGCTAACCTTTTTTTTGACATCAGAGGGATTATTCATTATGAATTTGTACCAACTGGACAAACAGTTAACCAAGTTTACTATTTGGAACTGCTGAAAAGGCTACATGAACAAGATTGATCTTGCCCTGTCGTTGTCACTGCCGGGTTCTGCACCCTCCTTCCTGGGGACCCAGGGAGCCATGGGTGCAGCTGTCCGTCTCTCCTCTCTCCTTCCCCACTCGCATGGCCTGAGGCTTCTTCCTCTGGCTGGAGATCATTGTGCTTTTGCTGAACTTTTGCCAACAATTCATGGCTCTTGCATTACGACAATACACCAGTTCACAAGGCACTGTCTGTGAGGGAGTTTTTAGCCAGTAAAAAAATAGTTGTATTGGAGCACCTGTCCTACTCAACTGATCTGAACTTCTTTCTTTACCCCCAAATAAAGGAAATATTGAAAGGAAGACATTTTGATGACATTCAGGACATCACGGGTAATATGATTACAGCTCTGATGGCTGTTCCAGAAAAAGAGTTTCAAAATTGCTTTGAAGGGTGGATTAGGCACTGGCATCGGTGCACAGCTTCCCAAAGGGAGTACTTCAAAGGTGATCGTAGTGATATTCAGCAATGAGGCATGTAGCGCTTTTTCTAGAATGAGTTTATGAACTTAATTTTCCGAACTTGTAGGTTTGTTGTGTTGATTCAATCACCCAGTGCAGATTGATTTAATTTTCTAAAACAGTAACATTTAGTAAAGTTTTGAACAAAATAAGTAACTACTTCCATTAAATAGAGTGAGTATACTCTGGAAAAATTTTAAATGTTAAAAAATACTTTGTGTTTAAATGTGAAATGTTCTCTAATTACTGTAAACATATTTCATTTATATGCATGAGGACATGTTGTCACTTGAAAGTTCTGTGGAAAATGAGATAATAATTTTGTGGGCTTGTCTTGAGCACTGAAACTAATATTCCTGGTATCAAATCACTAAATGGCAGGGTTATCCCTCCTATCATTTGTCTAACTTCAAAAATTCCTACAAATTTTCAGTTTCATGGAGCCAGTATCACCCACTTTGAGAATTCTATCTCTTTAAAAGTAATCTGGTTATATGGATTGTCATGTAACTTTTTCTAGTAACCAGCACTAAAGTAAGTGTTTTCTCTGAGATCCTTGGGAAGATCCTGCTAATTTGGAAAGTGTCAAATCAGATGAGTGACCTCCAGACTGCAAATTACCTTGATCTGATACAGCTGGTATAGAAGACGCTACTGGAGCCCAAATCATATTCCCTTGGCACTGACAATCCCATGTATGTGAACAATGTCCTTCTTTCTGCCTTAAAGCTTTCCTTAGTCCCATACACTTTACAGGCTGAAAATGACCTAAATTAGGCTCTGAGTATCATCACTCATTCACTGACAGAAGTGAGCTGAAGGGTGAATGTCCTAGTTCTCTTGAATCTTGGATCAGACACTTTGGGTGTGTAGCAGAAATTTCCCTCAAAATTCAACCCCGGTTACCTTCAGTGGTAAGGTGGGTAATTAAAGTGCCTTTATTAATTTTATTTATCTCCCTATTTTACTTCCCACCCCTTACTGATCCTTCCTGTAGTTAACTTGCAATCAGATCTTTTCTTGGAAATTCAGCTTAAGACAGTTGGTAATAGATGGGATTCTGGAATTGGATCACTTATTGTTCATATCAGCTCTGATAATTAAGTTTGCGAACTCATCCTAGAAAAAACGCTACATACCGTATTGCTGAATATCATTATAAACACTTTTGAAGTACTCTCCTTGGGAAGCTATACACAGATGCCAGTGCCTAGTCCACCCTTCAAAGCAATTTTGGAACTCTTTTTCTGGAATGGCCATCAGAGCTGTCGTTGTAATACCCTTGATGTCCTGAATGTCATCAAAATGTCTTCCTTTCGGGAGTGATTCGAAGATGGTGGCTGTGAGGAGAGCTCCCTGAGTTCTCCCCCGGAAATATCTGCAATTTGAACTTCTGTAACTCTTCATAGGGACATCTTCTCATCACACAGAGCAACTAAGAATATCACACAAAGATTGCTGGAAGGTGGGCAGGCCGAGCGAGTGGGGAAAGAAGGAGGCGAGATGTGTGAGGTGCAGACCGCACCCTCAGCTGCAGAGGCACCAAGCTTCAGAGAGCAGATCAGTGAGTGTTCCCACTGCTCACTCCCTACGCCCCGTGGCCCGCCTAGAGTACAGCAAGAGCACAACGATCTCCAGCCTGAGGAAGAAGCCTCAGGCCGTGCGAGTGGGGAAGGAGAGAGGAGAGACGGACAGCTGCACCCATGGCTCCCTGGGTCCCCAGGAAGGAGGGTGCAGAACCCGGCAGTGACAAAGACAGGGCAAGATCAATCCCTGCACCCACCCAGTTCAGGGGTTAGTCTCTGTGTCCACTGGGTCCTGTGGAACGCAACAAGAATATCTCAGCGTTCAGGCTCTGAGGCAGAAGCCTGAAACCAGACGAGCCCGGAAAAAAAGAATACTCGTGGGGGGGGGGGAGGGGGGAGGAGGAGAGGGGGGTGGGGGGTCCGCAGCCCACTCCGGGCAGAGACACAGGTTCTGGAGAGACGGAGCAGGGATCTGAGCCTCGCAGCAGGGTGCACGCAGTCTCCTAAACCCTGGCAGCCCCTCTGGGAAAGCGGAGGGAACACTGTGGCATGCACAGGCTCCAAGGCAGAAGCCTGAAACCGGGCGAGCAGGGGAGTAAATACTTGCGGGGGGGAACGCAGCGCTCGCGGGGCAGAGACACAGGTCCCCAAGACACAGACTGGAGATTTGAGCCACTGCAGGGTGCGCGCAGCCCCCTAAACCCCGGCAGTCTCTTTGGGAGAACAGCAGGAACTCCTCTGGAGCGTACAAGGAAAAGGCCTTAGCTCAAAACAGTGTTGGGGCTGTGTTTTTTTGTTGTTGTTTTGTTTTGTTTGTTTTGCTTGTTTGTTTATTTTTCCTCTTCTCTTGCACAAAAAGCAAATAAAAGAAAACAACTACAAAAACCCACTCCCACCCCAACTATAAAAACCCACCCCCATCCTCCCTCAGAAACCCTGGCCCCTGCCAAATCAGAGTCTTAAACTGACTCCTGAATGGGGCAGTAGGGGCAGACTACAGAGGTATTCCTACCTGCAGGGGGTTGAGAATTACCATCCTAGAAGAGGCTGCAGCGTGAGACTACCTACCCTGCCCCCACCTTTCTGGCAAGGCCTGGGAGGCAGGGCAGGTTCAGCTGCTGAGGCACTAACTAACAGATTCCTGGCAGCTGGCTTTTGGAAATGAGGAACTCTCTCATTCTCCATGGCTGTCAATGGAAAGGGTGCCCAAAGACACCTATTGAGCCTGCAGGGTGCACAGCCTGCCTTGGGACAGGCAAAAGCAGAAATGGCAGTGACTTTGTAAAAACTACCAATCACACGTCACAGCCACACTCATGTACAGCAAACCTGCAGTGCCAGGATCACCCTAGGCATCAGGTGGCCATCTTTGTTCCCACAAGACACAGAGGAATATTTGTACAGCAGAGGGCAACCTGAAGAGAGTTTGGTGGACTTTAGCCAAGGCCAGCACAGGAGACACAAGATTCATCATAACCACAAGCCAACTTTAGATAAAACCAGAGCATTTCTGGGTTTCACATACAAGAGTCACACCCAAAAGGAAGTCGCTACAGGTGCAAGGGCTCAAAGGGTCCAAGCCTCATCAGAGGGTTCAACTCTCACACAGCAGCTCATAAACTGGACACTGCTGATCCTCACAGCTCATCAGTCTGGGAGTCAATCCCATCTACTGACAAGCCAAAAGTAATCAAAGCTAAACTTCAACAGGTGAAGACACACAACACAAGGAACACCTCAGATATACACGCACAAGAGAATAGGGAGATTGAGTTCAGAACACTGATTATTAGAATGTTCAAGGAAATTAATGAAAATATAAAGAAAGATAGAGAAATCATGAAAAGCAACCAGCTAGAACTGAAGAATGCAATTACTGAATTAAATAACAAATTCGATGGAACGACTAGCAGATTGGACGGAGCAGAAAATCGAATCAGTGACTTAGAAGACAAGATAGTAGAGATCTCCCAAGAGGAACAACAAAAAGAAAAAAGAATGAAAAACATTGAAAATAGTTTAAGAGAGCTGGGAGACAACATCAAATGCAACAACTTATGAATCATTAGAATACAAGAAGGAGAAGAGAGGGAGCAAGGGATCCAGAACATATTTGAAGTAATAATGTCTGAAAACTACCCTAATCTGGCAAATGACATTGAAATACAAGCTCAGGAAGTGCAGAGAGTTCCAACCAGGATGATCCCAAACAGGCCCACACCAAAACACATTACAGTGAAAATGGCAAAGGTAAGGACAAAGACAGAATCCTCAAAGCAGCAAGGGAAAGGCAGCAAGTTACTTACAAGGGCATCCCCATAAGATTATTAGCCTACTTTTCTACAGAAACTTTGCAGGCCAGAAGGGAGTGGCAGGAAGTTTTCAAAGTGATGAAAAATAAAGGCCTGCAACCCAGATTGCTGTATGCAGCAAGATTATCATTTAAAATTGAAGGAGAGATAAAGAGTTTCCCAGAAAAGAATAAGTTAAGGGAATTCATTACCACCAAGCCAGATTTGCAGGAAATGTTAAAAGGGCTTGTGTAAATAGAAGAGAAAAACAACCTAACTAAGGAAGACTAGAACACAAATAACAAAATGGCAATAACTATGCACCTATCAATAATCACTTTAAATGTAAATGGATTAAACGCTCCAATCAAGACATAGGGTGGCTAAATGGATAAGAAAGCAAGACCCCAGCATAAGCTGTATACAAGAGACACACCTCAGATCAAAAGACACATACAGGCTGAAGGTAAAGGGATGGAATAAAGTATTTCATGCAAATGGAACGGAGAAAAAAGCTGGAGTAGAGATACTTATATCATATCAAATGGACTTTAAATTGAAGAATATAATAAAGGACAAAGAAGGACACTTCATAATAACAAAGAGATTGATCCAACAAGAGGACATAACCCTAGTAAACATCTATGCACCTAACATAGGAGCTCCTAAATATATAAAACAGATATTGTCAGACATAAAGACAGAGATCAACAGTAACACCAGCATAGTAGGGGACTTCAACACCCCGCTGTCACTAATGGACAGATCTTGCAGACACAAAATCAATGCGGAAACAGTGACCTTAAATGACACATTAGACCAGCTGGGTTTAACAGATATTTTCAGAACATTTCACCCCAAAGCTACAGAATATACATTCTTCTCAAGTGCACATGGAACATTTTCTAAGACAGACCATGTTAGGCCACAAAACAAGTCTCAATAAATTTAAGAAGATTGAAATCATTACAAGTGTCTTTTCTGACCACAATGTATGAAACTAGAAATCAATTATAAAAAGAAACCTGGAAAGCTGTCAAATAAATGGAGGCTAAATAATATTCTATAAAATAGCTAGTGGGTCACAACTGAGATCAAGGAGGATATCAAAAGATACCTCGAAACAAACGAAAATGAAAACACCACTACCCAAAATCTCTGGGATGATGCGAAAGCAGTCCTAAGAGGGAAGTTCATAGCAGTGCAGGCCTACCTAAAGAAGAAAGAAAGATCTCAAATCAACAGGTTATCCTTACACCTCAGGGAACTGGAAAAAGAACAGCAAAAGTAGCCCAAGGGGAGTACAAGAAAGGAGATAATAAAGACCAGAGAGGAATTAAACGATATAGAGAACAGAAAAACAATACAAAAGATCAACAAAACCAAGAGCTTGTTTTTTGAGAAGATAATCAAAATTGACAAGCCTCTAGCCAGGCTCATCAAAAAAAAAAAAAAAGAGAGAGAGGACTCAAATTAGTAAAATCAGGAATGAAAGAGGGGAAATGACTACAGACATCACAGAAATACAACAAATTCTAAGAAATTAATATGAGCAACTATATGCCAACAAATTTGACAATCTGGAAGAAGTGGATAATTTTCTAGAAGCATACAACTTTCCAAAGGTAACTCAAGAAGAAACGGAAAATCTAAATAGCCTGATTATTACCAAGGAAATTGAATCAGTCATCGACAAGCTCCCAAAAAACAAAAGCCCTGGACCAGATGGCTTCACAAGTGAATTTTATCAAACATTCAAAAAAGAACTATCACCTATTCTTCTCAAACTATTCCAAAAAATCCAGGAGGGAAGGCTCCCAAATTCTTTTTATGAAGCCACTATCACCCTGATTCCAAAACCAGATAAAAACAGCACAAAATAGAAAAACTACAGGCCAATATCCCTGATGAATATAGATGCAAAAATTCTCAATAAAATATTAGCAAACAGAATTCAGCAATATATTAAGAAGATCATACGTCATGATCAAGTGAGTTTCATCCCTAGTATGCAAGGCTGGTTCAACATCCATAAATCAATTAATGTGATACACCACATCAACAAAATGAAGAATAAAAATCACATAGTCATTTCAATAGATGCAGAAAAAGCATGTGACAAAATCCAACAGCCATTTATGTTAAAAACCCTTAGCAAAGTGGGAATAGTGGGCTCATATCTCAACATAATAAAGGCCATATATGATAAGCCCACAGCAAACATTGTTTGCTTGATGGGGAAAGGCTAAAAGCTTTCCCCTTAAGATCAGGAACAAGACAAGGCTACCCACTTTCACCACTTCTATTTAACATAGTTCTGGAAGTTCTAGCAACAGCAATCAGACAAGAAAATGAAATAAAAGGCATCCAAATTGGAAAAGAGGAAGTAAAATTGTCATTATATGCAGATGACATGATACTGTTTATAGAGAACCCCAAAGACTCCATCAAAAAACTTGGAACTGATAGACGAATTCAGTAAGGTAGCAGGGTACAAAATCAATATTCAGAAATCAGTTGCATTTGCATATACCAATAATAAACTAACAGACGGAGAAATTAAGAAAACAATCCCATTTACAATTGCGTCAAAAACTATAAAATACCTAGGAATAAATTTAACCAAAGAAGTAAAAGATCTGTATTCAGAAAATTATAAGACACTGAAGAAAGAAATCAAAGAAGATACAAATAAACGGAAACACCTACCATGCTCATGGATAGGAAGAATTAATATGGTTAAAATGTCCATACTGCCTAAAGCAATATATAGATTCAATGCAATTCCTATCAAACTACCAAGGGCATTTTTCACAGAAATAGAAAATATAATCCTAAAATGTATATGGAACCATAAAAGACCCCGAATAGTCTCGGCAATCCTGAGAAATAAGAACAAAGTCGGGGGTATTACGCTACCAGACATCAAAACATACTACAAGTCTACAGTAATCAAAACAGTATGGAATTGGCATAAAACCAGGCACATACATCAGTGGAACAAAACAGAGAGCCCAGAAATAAATCCAGGCATATACGGACAGTTAATCTATGACAATGGAAGCAAGAATTTACATTGGTGTAAAGATAGTCTACTTAATAAATGATGCTGGGAAAATTGGACTGACACATGCAAAAAAATGAAACTGGACCACCTCCTTATGCCATTTATAAGAACAAATTCAAAATGGATTAAAGATTTAAATGTAAGACCTGAAACCATAAAACTCCTAAAAGAAAATATAGGGAGTAAATTTGCAGACATTACCCTGAGCAATATTTTTACTGATATATCCCTGCAGGCAAGGGAACTAAAAGAAAAAATGAACATATGGGATTATACCAACCTTAAAAGTTTTTTCACGACAAAGGAAACCATGAATAAAACAAAAAGGAAGCCTACTGAATGTGAGAATATATTTGTCAACGATATATCTGATAAGGGGTTAATATCCAAAATTTATAAAACACTCATGCAACTCAACACCAAAAAGACAAACAACCCAATTAAAAAATGGGCAGAGGAAATGAAGAGGCATTTCTCTAAAGAGGACATAGCCGTATGAAAAACACATTCAACCTCACTGATCATTAGGGAAATGCAATTAAAAAACACAATGAGATACCTCCTTACCCTGGTCAGAATGGCTATCATCAATAAATCAACAAACAACAAGTGCTGGCGGGGCTGTGGGGAAAAAGGGACCCTGCTGCACTGTTGGTGGGATTGCAGATTGGTGTAGCCATTATGGAAGTCAGTATGGAGGTATCTCAAAAAAACTGGAAATGGAACTACCTTTTGACCCAGCAATTCCACTCCTAGGTATTTATCCTGAAAAACCCAAGACACTAATTCGAAAAAATATAGGCACCCTTATAGTCATTGCAGCACTATTAACAATAGCCAAGGGCTGGCCGAATGACACGGTGGTTAAGCTCTGGCTTGGAAAGCCAGCGGTCCCAATTTAGGTCCCACATATGAGTACCAGTGACACTGCCCTCAAAAAACAAAAACAAAAACAAAAAAAACAATAGCGAAGACTTGGAAATAATCGAAATGCCCATCAGTAGATGACTGGATTAAGAAACTATGGTACATTTACACAATGGAGTATTATGAAGCTATAAAGAAGAAAGAAATCGTACCATTTGCAACGATATGGATGGACCTAGAGAACATTATGTTAAGTGAAATAAGTCAGTCAGAGAAAGACAAATACCATATGATCTCACTTATATGTGGAATCTAAAGAACTGAATAAATGAGCAATGTAAACAGAAATAGTCTTAGAGACACAAAGGAAAAACTGATGAGGGCTAAATGGGATGGGGATGGGCATGAGGGAGAAGGGTAAGGGATGAGGCAACATAAACTGGTAATACAATACTACCACAGAGACAGAAGAGACAGTTTAGGGAATATATCGATAATGTTGTAAATAGGGACCAGCTAGACTCATGTCTTGTTAGGGAGACCACTTCATCGATGGTGTAGTGACCTTACCACTGCACTGTACATCTGAACCTGCCACTGATTAATATTAGATGTTGACTATAATTTAACACATATATAGTCATGGGATGTGGCATATAGTGTGGGGATGGAGTCAATGGAATTGTAATAGATATGTATGATATTGGAGTGGGCGGCAGAGGAGGGGGGAGGGGTAGTCACTTTGTAACGGGTGAAAAAGATAACTTTTGCATAGTTTTGTACATCTGTAACTATTAATAATAATAATAAAAATAATAATTAAAAAAAGAAGTTAAGAGCAACATGTGGCTAATGATACTGTATTGGATAGGCAGACATAGAATATTTTCATCAACACAGAAAGTTCTCTTGGACAGCACTGCCCTAAAAAGATTTCACTCAAATGTAGCATATAATGGTATTCATGAATCAGCCTTCCCAATTCAGTACTTTTGTTTTAGAGTCTTTCAATCTATAGAAAATAAGAGATTGTGTGACTTGCCATTTTCATCTCTCCATGAGGTGGAGAGAACATCTTACTGTGATAAGAGGTGTGACTATGTGATTAATAAATAAACATAATAGAATTTTTTTAAAAAAATGTCTTCCTTTCAATATTTATTTTATTTTCAGGTAAAGAAAGAAGTCATTGGGTGCCAGATCAGATGAGTAGGGAGGGTGTTTCAATACAGTTATTTTTTTACTAGCTAAAAACTCCCTGACAGACAGTGCCATGTGAGCTGGTACATTGTCATGATGCAAAAGCCATTACTTGTTGGCAAAAAGTTTAGGCCATCTAACTTTTTCATGCAGCCTTTTCAGCAGTTCCAAATAGTAAACTTGGTTAACTGTTTGTCCAGTTGGTACAAATTCATAATGAATAATCCCTCTGATATCAAAAAAAGGTTAGCAACATCATTGCAACAAGTTTGCAAACTTAATTGCCCAACCTTTTATATTACTTTATTATATAAATTGCAATAAGATTAAGGCATATATAAAATTTTTGTTTCAATTTTATCTTATACACATAAAAATAGTTTTTAGTGCTCCCTCTATCACCCAGTTATATTAGTCTCTTAGAGTTAAAAAAATTACTGTTCTAAAAGGGTGTGCATCAGTGTTACTTGTAAAACTTTTAAAAAATGCCCAGCCAGGTTTCATCTGCTGCAGATTCTGATTTCTAAATTCAGGGCTGTGATGTGGGGGACTGTGATTGGAATAACTGATAAAGCATCTGCAACTATAGTATGATATATAAAATTATTGCCAATGATTTAGCCCCCCCCACAGAAAACCAAACTTTTTCTACCCTTTAAAATTAGTTTGCATATAAAATAAGAACTGTCATGTTTTCCATAAATTACACAGAAAAACAACTACTTCATGGCAATTAATTACCAAAAATAATGAAATTCACAAAATTTTATAATATGTGTTTTTTGAGGAAAGAACACGTTTATGTGTTGTTGAAGTTACATCACTGAGCAAAATAATGAATTAAATTAGTTACTTGAAAACTAGTACAGAATGATCTAGAATCACAATACTCTCATAGTTTAATATGAAAGAAATAAATTAGTTAAAAAAATTAAACTATATGATATTATTTACCATAATTAAAAAAAGGAAAGGAGTAATTTCTATTATTAGAGTATAGTAATAAAAGAACAACATGAAATGGTTCAAAAGTTCAGTCTGAATAAATATTTAAGATGTTTGATTCTTGGTTGACTCTTAGCCAAGCCACCCAAAATTCTTAAGTCTGAACAAGTCAAATGGAATTTTTAAAAGAACAGTCTGTTTTAGGATATTCTTGGAAGTTTTTTGACCTTGATTCTGTTGGGCCAGCAAAAAACAAAACAAAACAAAACAAAAAAAAGGTATAAGCACATTTTTTTTTCCCTAATGTTTCTTCTTACTAAGTCAAGTTTAAAAACAAATTTTTAAAAATAAGTTAAAAAGTACACACCCACATGCCAAAAACCAGAAAATATTTTGACTCTATGTACTCTAAACTAATTTTCATTTCTCCTTTATTGCTTGTGATCCCCCCAATACCCACAGCATTTATAGAAGCAGTATCCTGCTTTTCCAACCACTTGCACCCAAAAAAGGAAACAGAAATGTCAAAACATTTTTAGTTTAATACTTTCTTAAATATCTCTGAGTGTGGTTTTCATCAGAAATGTACCTCTGCTTGTAATTCTGTAATAAGTCCCAAATCATACTTCCAATCTTGTAAAATAATAAAAATATAATAATGTTGATAATAGTAATCATTAATATTCATAAATTCTTGCTAGTGCCAGGAGCTATTCTAAGTGCTTCATATATCAAAAACAGTTAAATTTTAACATTAACCTTAAGAGTTAAGTATTTTTATTTTCCTTTTGCAGACAACACACACACACGCATGCATGTGCAACCTGTTTGGACAACCTCGTCCAAGATCACTTTATATTCTAAACAATTACTTGCATGTCCCAGAAAGTATCATACTTTTTTTGTTGTTCTTGTCCATGAGCATCACAAACAATATTCCCTGTGCTTGTAATGCCTCCTACTCAACCCCTCAGCTGCCATTATAAATCCATTTCAAGCATCATTTTATTGATTCCATATTCCTTCCCAGATTCATTTAGCTGTCTTTTCTTTGTTACCCAAGAGTACCTTGTAAATGTCTGCATTGTATTTTCTTCTAATGGTCTGTGACCTCCTCCACAGAGAGATTTCAACTTTTATCTGTGCATTCTTAGGCACTAGAACAGGGATGTCCAGTAAAACCTTTTATGATAATGGAGATGATTTGTATCTGTGCTTGCCAATACAGCAGCCCTGGCCACATGTAGCTACTGAGCACTTGAAATGTGGCGAATGTGACTATCTTTTTTTTTTATTTTATTTATTTTTTTATTTAAATTTAAATAGCTGCATAGGGCTTCTGTGATCAGGCTGTGTGGCTCAGGAATACATATGACACTGCATAAAGAATATTTAATGAATGAATATGTGAGTGAAGGAATAAATTAATAAACTAAAAGGACTGTAAGCCATCTATTGGGTTGTCGGAAAAGTCATGACATATTTTTTCTGTTTTTTATTGTGGCAAAAATGCATCGTGACTGTTCCAACAATCCAATAGTAAAGAATTGAGATAAGGAAAACTAGAGAGATGTGTGAAAAAGTTACTTCAGGTGTTTTGTCCACTCGCTCATAAACATCAGTCTTGTGGTGAAATTGATGACGAAAACAAATGTAAAGTAATGACAGCAGCACAACTATAGAAGCACCATTCTGAGATTATTTGACTCTAAGAGTAATTCCAGGTCAGGAAAAAATGAAGTATAGCTTCTTGTATTTGTCAATACCAGTAATCAGGCTCACAGGTTTGTATAAATAATTTACATTAGAACTTCAGATCATTATTCCAAAGTTTCTTTTCCATAGTATACTGAGTTTCAATACATTTGATAAATGTAGAGTCTGATTAATGCATTCCTGTTAGAAACGATCTTCTCTAGCATAACCAACTGTGAAATATTTTAAATAATCAAACTTTTAAGGAAGTCGAGCCGTCTTTGGCATTTTTATTAACATAAAATTATTATAAATATTATCAATATTATTTTTGATCACCAATATCTGATTACATGTTCATAGAAGAAATAATGAATATTGAAAATAAATCTTCTAAATGACAGTTTTCAAGACTCTATTCCTTAATTAGTTTTTGCTTACCACTAATTACTTTTTGGTTAGTAACTTAGAATATCTTAATGGGAAGATTAAAAGGCTTACGTTTGGAAAAAGTGGGAGAGATAAAAAGGTAATCACAGGAATTTTGATTATACAAATGAAAATCAATGTAGTTATATCATCATTCCACAGGACTGTGTAAATTAATCTCTCATGTTCCATTAGTTTATAGTGCTTATTGAGTCTATGTAGCATTTACTCATTCTCCGTGGTACGTTTGCTACAAATCATTAATCTCAAGCCAATTTCAATTCATCGGGTGTAAGGCATGAAAAATAAGTCTTTAAAAGTTTTACTTCAAAGCATAGCATTGGTGACTCTGTGACATTTAACATAATGTATTCATATCTAGCAAATGAATGACTCCATCCACTTATGATAAAGCATATCGATAACTAAACTGCCAGCAACTACGTACAAAGCATGTAACATCATTCATTTTGATGATTCCTATTCAATGAAACATGGGTGTGATGACACATGATAATAGGTCCTTCTGCACTGAATGTTCCCTCCTCAGGAAGGAGCATTTTGTCTGATCTTCTGGAAGTGTGTTGGAAGACAGCTGTCAGTCACCAGGATTGCCTCAGAAGCAGACATCTTCCTGGCCCAAGGCCTCATCACTTCCAGGACAGCTCACATTAAGGGACCAGTAACAACAGATAATAAGGCCCAAGCCAGGGCACCTCTAATGGATAATTTTATCTCCAGTGTTCTGCCATGGGGTCCGCCAGGGCTGTCATCCAACCTCCATTTCAACTTGAGTTCTCCCTCTACTTAATTCTGCTTCCTTTGCCTCCCTATCATAGGGATTTATCCCAAGGTCCCTCCCTAATAATCAGTCATCTTGCACTCTAAACTCTGTCCCAGAGTCTTCTATCCAGGAACTCCCAACTGGAAACAACGTAAGGTATGGTAGTCCCTTGGGGAAAAAAAGTGTCCAGTATGAAGTGAACTCCTATAGAGAGTTCTTACTTCCAGAGCAGGAAACATAATAAGAAGAGAAGGGTGGGGGAGGGGGAGGAAGAAGGAAGGATAATGGCCATTTAAGCTAAAGTCATTGTTAGTTTTTTTATTGCTAGACTAATAAAAAAAATCATGGTCTCTTGAGAAAAAACTAAAATGAGGAATTTTAAAAAATAAAGACTTTTAAAGCTTTATTTTTGAAGATTTACTGTCATTTGTCTGCCTAATTCTATCTCTACATTTTCTTGACATTTATATGCCCTTCAGTAACGTCTTTTTATTTCATTCAGACTTTAAAGCTTGACTTGCATTCTTTTTTTTTCTCCCCATTCTACTATAATTATGGAGGATTTAAAAACACATGGATAGAACCTTCAATGCCCTTGTACTCAGTTCACAGATGGCTTCATCTCTAGTGACTTCAGGCCATTCCAGCAACTCATTTACACAGCTACACATCTGGAATTCTCATCACTTGACATATCTCCACCACTGCTGCTAGTTTAAGCTCAGAGAATTTTGTGTCCAAAACTTCCTACCTTTTCAGTCACCTTAGTTTTTCTGAGGGTATGTGTTCTTCAACTCCACTGAGGCCCCAATCTTGTGTGATACCATTACTGTCCCCAGTCCACTCCTTCTCTCTCCATTTTTTCCTCTACTCTCTTCAGATTTTACTGACAAATACTAATTTTTTTTACAATTCTCTCACGATTGCTTTTCACATTACATCCATCTGGCAATTAATTGCCTTGCCTTTTTGTACTTATGCCCAGTCATATACGTGTTGGAGAAAAACTGAGAAAACATGCACATTTATACAAATATAAAACAATCTCCTTTAATTTTAATCTATTAATATCTGTCAATGTTTTCTTGAAATCCTTTTCTGTTTTCTTGGCCAGCTCTTTTCCCTATTCTCCTTGGTGAACATTTCAAACTTTCTCCACTCTCTTCAAACCTTTACCTCTCCTTCCTTAAAACGTTCAGTCACAGGTTTCTACAGAACACAGAAAATAGGACTCCCTCTACTTGCTTACATCACCTTACAAACATCTCTATGATCATCCTTTTTTCCTTCCTACCCATTATAGTGGAAGAAATATTCTTCCACTATCAAGACTGCTATATCCTCTACTGGTGATCTGTATTTCATCTTCTCAAGGAACTTAATTCCTGAGTTTATGCTATTCATCAATGAAATCTTCTCTGACCATTCTATATACAATATTACTGCACCCACCTCCCCATAAGAGACATATAGAAGTCTTTTTTAAATGAATTTTTTAAATTCTTTTTACATTAAGCAAAACATTTTTTAAAATCACATTTATAAAACAAATTTTCCCCCAAATTGAATCATATTATTCAACTGCTTTTGTAACTATTTCTGTTAACCCTCTTCATATTAATTTGTAATACATGTTATGCATTTTAATTAACATTTTTATAGCTACATCATTTTCTACTGTAAATATATGGCATAAACTATTTAACCCAACACTTATTTGGGGGCATTTATATGTTTGCTTGCATTTCTCTGATGTATCCAATATTTCAATAATCATTCTTCTACATAAAATTTGCATATTTGGCCAATTATTTCTATAAGTTAAAATGATAAATATTATTGCTCTAAATTAAAGGTACACATATTTTAAAGCTTCATATATCCATAACATAATTTAGAAAGTTAGTACTAATTTATACTTCTACCAGCAATGAAGTTGAGAATTTATGGTCCTGTCCCTTATCTCATCAATAGGTATAATCATCTACTGACTGCATTCTTCAATCAATAGCTATTTTAAAGGCAATAATAAAGTTGGCAATTAACATTGTGTAAGCATTTATTATAATGAGTTTTGAAAAAAATCATTTTACATGCATTATCTAAGTACATTCCACAAAATTCTATTTTTAATCTTTGCCAGCCTGATAATTAAAAACAACACGGTTTTAATTTTTTTCTGCAACAACTAATGAGTTAGAATATGTTTATTGATATTTGCATTTCTGCCTTAGATTACTTTTGTAATGATATATTTATTTTCTATTTCATTTGAGGTTTGTCTTTAACAATAATGACATTAAACCATCATATATCTTGAAAATGTTTTCCATGTTTTTTGCCACGTTTAGTTTGATTTATATTTTCTTTAAATGCAACCTGTACCAGAATCTCAATTTTAAAAGCATACAGAATACAGGCTGGAAGGAAATGGAGTGCAGTAGAGCAGGTCAGGGACAATTTACTGGCTAACTTTTGCCCTTTTCTAACAGGGCCCCTGAACCCAGTTTCGCTTTATGGTTGTACTATGGAAATATTAGTCCAATTTTGTCGGATAGGCTGGTTGTTTTTCCAAGAAAACTGGTTATTTTTGTATTTGAATATTTAAAATATTTAAATATTGTATAATTTAAAAAAAGAAAACTCTGAGTAGCAAACAAAAAAGATTTGTAGGTTGCTGCTGCCTTCACTGCCACCAATATATGACTTACGGTGTATATCTTTAACAATTGCTCTGAAAGTAATCCCCAATTTAAAATTATATATTAACATATGTTTTCTTATGCTTTTATCTTAGCACTATCAGCTTTTCGCCCATCTTTATAAATTTTGGTAAATAATGTGTGGTAAGTATCCAACTTATTTTTTCCCCAGCGGTTTGCTAAATGTATTATTACTTCCATTATTTTCTAAAGCTTTGAAAAAGTGCATTTTTAAATCTCCAACTTGGTAGAATTCCTTGTACATTGGCTCTTCTGTACTCTTCATTTGAAATATTTCTATATTTCTGAATAACCTACTGTAAATGTATAATATGATGTCGAGTCTGGAGGGTCAACTCATTATTCATCATTTTCAACAACTTTATGATCAACGCATGATTTATTCTTTAGACTAAAAACCACCCCAATAAATGCAATTAATTTAAAAATTATATATCACTCTACAGAAAACTAGCTTCTCATGAAGCTGCCCCATCCATCTCTTTCTTTCTCTTCTCTCTCTCTCTCTCTCTCTCTCTCTCTCTCTCTCTCTCTTTCTCTCTCTCTCTCTCACACACACACACATACACACGCCCCCCCCACAAGTTGGATATAATTTTGTGATTTTTTTTTCTTATTTGACCTTCAGACTTTCTGAATTAAAGGTATAACTTGGTTACATACTTATATAAAACCAAAATTAGAGTCCCCAAACACCCAACACAAACTTTTGTGAAATATTTCTATTTATAAAGGTAGGGGCTTTTTGACTTGTGGACTATAGACTATAAATGTACACACAAAGAAGCTTCAGAAATTCTGAAAATCTCTTATAATACTTTCATATATATTGGTATTTCCTTGGATAATGTCACTGATTCCACAGGGTTGTCAAGAGACTATTGTGATCTAAGAAAATTAATGTCTAATGTCAATTATTTCCAAGACTTGTGACATATGAATATATCAAATACAACTGTAAGTTACTAAAAGTTCTTTGATAATTAACAGTGGAAAATAATCATATACATGAAAGGTGGTCATTCTAAAAATAACAGCAACTAATGCTTTGATGAAACAATTTCACTAAATTTAAGTGGCAAATGCTAAATTGCGTGGGAAATGTGGATTACAGCCACTTTCCCTTTCCTGTAGGTGATTATATATATTCCTCCTAATATTAGTAACATATTATGAACAATAACTGTTATAATAATTATTGCTACCAGTTACTGAGCCACTCACAATGTACTATCAACTGCAACAAGAACGCTGGACGCAGTATCTCATTTCACTTTCAAAGTTTCAAGTATTAGGTATTATCATCATCATTTTCATATAGAAAGTGATCTCAGGAAATTTCCCAGATAATTAGTGGTTGAGCCAGAGTTAGAACTCTGACTGTAAATTTTTTCTCTCTCTTAGGTTAAAATTAATCCTTCTCTTCCCCACATTTTTCTCCCTCCACCCCCCACCTGTATCTTGGATATATAGGATGAAATAAATTTCAACAATGGCTTTTTATTAAACATAAGGCTATTAAAATGACAAATTTTTAGCAGTTGAATATTTTTGAGATTAATCCATTCCTAGGATTAATCCATCCTAGAAATTTTAGGGCTGTAATGAATTTATTACTGATTTTTCACTAAGAGTTGTGTTTAGCATTAAGCTGCCTTTATGAAAAAGCCAGAGAACGATTATTCATGATTTTTCCTACTCCCTTGCCTAAGGGAACTTCAGGATTGATAGAAAATAGATACAAAGAAACAGAGTCAGTAGTTGATGTCTGACATCTAGAAACATATTTGTGAGTCTGAGGCAAAGAAATATTTTATTTTATTTTATTTTTATTTTTTTTGAGAGCAGTGTCACTGGCCCTCATATGTGGGAACCGAACCAGGGCCGCTGGCTTCCCAAGCCAGCGCTTAACCACCGCACCACTCGGCAGGCCCAAGAAATATTTTAAAAGAAAGATATTGTTGCAAAAGAAATTTTTGAGCTCAATTTCTTACGCTCCTCTTATATCAACGGCCAATCATAATGGACTTACATGTTAGCCCACATGATAGAGAGAACTCAGGGTGTGATATGAGGAAAGAGAGAACTCAGGGTGTGATATGGGGGAATATTGGAAACCTCTTTTAGACCCAAGAGCTTCTGGGATTGGAATAAAAGACAGAGATAAGGTGTGGACGTAAAATGCCAAGTTCCTGTTTTCCTTCCTCCTGAGGTACAATTTCTTGGGAAGATTAGCCATGTCCATATAATTATGAGAAACCTGAGAACGTTGAAATGTGTTGTCATGACATAATCCAGGGAGGACACAGGCCTCTAGGTGAAGTCTAGGCATAATAACTAAAATGTATTAAGTGCTGAGTGTATGGCAGGCACTGTTCTAAATGCTGATGCATATTAACTTGATGACACCCCTATAAAGTATAAGTAGCATTATTTTACCAATAAAGAAACTGCTGCACAGTGACATAGAGTAAGTTCCCCAGGATAACACATCTAGTAATCCTGGAGCTGGGACTTGAAGAGAATCTATAATTGGATGCCACTCACTAATGATAAAGTTATGAAGTCTTTCCAGGTGAAGAATGATGATGTTCTTTTTAGTGTTAGCATGAAATTATCAAAAATGGTTAATATGTA